>CM060915.1:439546003-444346003 GCA_030737875.1 Allium sativum | reverse complement strand
AAGGGGGTAGGGGTCATGAACCGCCACCAGGCTCACGAACCGCCACTAGGAGAGGCTCACGAACCACCACCAGGAAAGGTCACGAACCGACCAGAAGGAGTGCCATGAAGTGGAAGGGGGGTGACCAGGGGATCACGACTGGATGGGGGACCCGGAGGGGGGCCACTTAGGGGGGACCCGGGAGGGGGGCGAGCCAAGGGGTGAGCAAGGGGGGCGACCGGGAACGTGACCTATCCTCAATGATAGTCACGACTCGAACCGAGATGATGACTCCAAACCGAACTGGAATCAAATTTTGACTATGCGACGATGATTGTGGACTCTTCTGAGGATCAATTCCAATCCTACTAGAACCCGAGATGCAAAGGAAGTCCAAGTAGGAAGTTAATACTCAGGATCCAAATGGGAACCAATGGGTTAACTTTTAGAGTTGGACTTTCTCCGGGACGTGTACAAATTGGTTATCGATATCTATAACTTTGGTTCACCGTTGAAGAGAGGAGGCATGTAGACGAACCAGAGCCAGGGAGTGTGGATTGGTTGGCCTTTAACTTAGAGCCAGGGATGTATGGACTGGGTAGGGTTATTGATTATAAACCAGGGAAGTATGATCATAGCAATAGTTGTACGGAGTTGTCGTCATGGCCCCAATGGATTTGGTGATCAAAGCGGTGGATACCTTATGCTTTACCCACCGAGTGAGTGATGTGAGGATGATTGTTATGTTTGATGTTTGCTATCACCATGACATGCACACTCCCATTTCACACTTTTTGTTAGTGTTACCTTAGAAAACTGTACATCTTGTTGTACTAACTCTTTGATTGCAGGTCCAGGTTCAGGTATGATTATTTATACCTGTTATTGTTTTATTTAGCTGCTACCGCTCATACCTGCTTTTGTCTGACCTAGAGTTTTATGTCTCTTCTTATTACTCTGGGTGCTCCTAAACGAGCAGACTAGAGACATGTTAGATGGTTATGCTCGAGTTACTGTCGGCTTCCACATACAATATACATATATTCTCCCTATGTTCTTGCTAGTCACTACTTTGGGCATTAGTAGTGTACCTTTTCTATTTCCTTTTTAGAAACATTATTTTGAAGTTGTAATAATATTTTCGATCATAAGCTGTATTTTGAATTCCGCTGCTATGATGGTTTAGTTTTCAGCTGATGCACCGTCTCGCCTGTTTTATGTCTAGTTATGTTATTATTATATTTTATTCCATGAGCTGTGAGATATATTACAGGTTCTTTGGTAGTTCATAGTTTCAAATCCCTTTCTTTTGATGGCCGTCCCATGCTAGTTGGTCATTGGTACATCGCATTTCATAGAAATGTCGGCTGGTGCGGAGCGGGCTATCACACCTCTGCAATGATTAAGGGGTTGGATTGGTTTAATGAAGCAATATTAGGAAATAAGTTTGAAAAGGGAGTATGCTCTTTCCAAATATCCATCCAAAATATACAAGATTCTCCATTGTTTACCTTTACATGAAAAAGAGGTTTGATTCTGATGAGGGAAGATAATACCACCTTCCAGCTGATGGTCGAAAGTGAAGAATAAGAAAAGGGTTTGAGTTATAGATACGTAACAAGATCCAATCTTTCCAAATAAAGTGTCCTGGTGAAAGAATGTGACATAGCCACTTTGCAAGAAGCTCAAGATTGAAAGCAGAGAGATTTAAAACTCCATGACCGCCATGATTCATAGGGAGACAGACAGTTTCCCAGTAGATTAGTTTTTTCAGTTTGCCACCATTCTATAGAAAAGAGTTGTGAATTAAATCAATTTTATTAATTACCCAGGTAGGGAATTCATGGAAGGACATCCAGTATGTTGGTATAGTTGAGTGGACATGCTTGACGAGCATAAGACGACCGGTGGAGGAGAAGGAATTAGCTTTCTAGCTTGCAAGTCTGGATTCAATTTTAGATATGAGGGGGAGCCAATCAGAATTGTGGAGCTTGGTGGGAGCGAAGAGGGACGCCCAGGTAGTTAATTGGGAATGAGTCAAGCTTATAGTTAAGGCATTCAGTAATAGTAGGACCAAGATTATTATAGTTTTATAATCATAAAATTTTATACCATACATATATATATATAAAGTCATATGTTTAAATAATATTTTATATTGGAGAAATTAATTTTAAACAACTAGTTTTGTTTTAGGAATTTACAGGACGTGTACATATATATATATATATATTGGTTAAAATACCTGAAAAATGATTAAAATTTCAAATTTATAATACATATGTCGACATACATGTTTTGAGATATTGATATATAAATGTTGCAAATATTTAAATTTAAAAAGATGCGTCTTTTCATTTTAAAACGTTTCAAAAACGGTTATAACTCTTGGAACACTATATAAAGGGATTGATTTCGATTTTTTTATAATCTATCATCTTCTTCTTCCCTACTTTACATACCACCATTATTCTTTTTAATTTTGTAAGATTTTACAATTATACTCTTGTAGAATTCAGTACAAATTATACGATTCTTCTTCTATTTTCAATCTCTATTAGATACTCTCTATTTGGAAGTGCTACTTAAGAGTTCTAGGGCAATTGTAATCATAATTAGGAAGGATGTGTTCCTTGTAGCCTTGAAATCAAGGAAAAGGATAGGTTGTGGTCCTTATAGCCCGTAAATCAGGGAAAAGGAGCGGTGTTAGCCATGTAGTTGTGAAATCAAAGGTGTTGTAATTGGATACTGATATTAATAAAACTTTGCACAATCCAGCGTTGTACGGGACTTGACGTAGGAGTGATCTGAACCGATATAAAATCCGGTGTATTCTTTTCTTTTCTTCATTTTATTTTTGTTTATATCTGCATTTGTGATTGTTTCTGTTGTGATATTCATCATGTGATTCATATAATAGTTTGTGTAATTGATATTGGTTAAAATTTCTATAAGTTCTTTAAAACACTATTCACCTCCCCTCTAGTGTTAATTTTTCCTTAAGATCCTTGATCCTCATCCCTAACAATTGGTATCGGAGCTTAGGATTTCAAATTTTCATCATCTAATTTTGGAAATATTAAATGGTAACCAACACTAGAATAGCCAACAATAATAGTTCATTTGTCGAGGGTCAGTCTACTGTTAAACTACCACTATTTAATGGTAGTAGTTATTCTTATTGGGCATGTAGAATAAAAATATATTTTCAATCTATAGGACTAGACACTTGGAATATCGCACAAAACGAATATGTTGAACCTACTACTAATTTTGCGCAATGGGCTAATGAACAAAAGGCCTCTGCACAAAGAAATTCTAAGGCTATGAATATGTTATTTTGTTCATTAAACAGAAATGAATTTAATAGAGTATATGTTTGTAAATCTGCTTATGAAATATGGAAAACCTTGCTAGTTACTCATGAAGGAATAAATAAAGTTTAAAAGACAAAGACATCAATGCTAATAATCAATTTGAGTTATTTAAAATGAATCAAAATGAATCTGTCTCTGATATGTACTGCAGGTTTCAGGAGATCGTGCATTCAGTAACGTCATTGAGAAAAACTTATTCTGAAGAAGATCAAGTCAAAAAATCCTTAATTCTCTAACTACAGAGTGGGATCAGAAAACACTAGCAATAGAAGAAGCCAATAATATTAGTGAAATGTAAATTAAGGAGTTAATCGGGAATTTGATGTCGTTCGAAGTATAATTATAGAAAAGAAAGATGAATAAGTCAATAGAAAATAAATCTATAGCATTCAAAGAAACAACAGATGGTTCTGACTTAAGCAGTAAGGACGATGAAGAAATTGCCTTAATGTTAAGGAATTTCAGAAAAAATTTGGGATATAAAAAGAGGAATAATTTTTATAAAAATATTCAAGAAACCTTAGGAAAAGATACTAAGAACGATAAATGCTACAACTGTAACAAACCATGCCTTATAAAAAGGGTGTTTTCGTATCTAGATAGATCTAATCAACAAACAAATGACAATTCGTCAAAGAAGAGGAAAAGAGCATATGTAGCAACGTTAGATGATTCAGATTCATCATCAATTGATGAAGAGCCAGAAACCAGAAATTCAAATATGGGTTCATAACGATTTAGGAATTAGAAAATATCAAAGGAATGGATCTAAAAACCAGGTATGCCTTAATTAATAATTTTTGATTGAAATGGTTGAAGGGATGCTTATTTGATTGCCTTGTTTGAAATTTGAATTTTAAAATTCAAAATAATATAATATTAAATAATTATAACAGAATAGAAAAATTAATTTTAAAATATTTTTTAAATATTAATATTATATCAGGAATTAATTAAACAGAGAATATAAAATATTAAATAATATAAACAAAGTCAAAAAGTCAATTGAATTTCTAATTGTCACATGTATGTCGACATACATGAATATCCATGTCGATATATACACTAAAAATTGGAATTCAAATATTGAATTTCAAATGCTAAAATGTAACGACCCGGAAAATCTGAACCAATTTAAAATTTTTAAAATTGGCTAAAATAGTGGATTATAAATATTTAAAATAAATATTTTAAATAATAGCAATGAAAAGTGAGTTTAAATCGACGTTTGAAAATAAATATAATTACTTTGAATTATAAACAAGGCCTGAAATGGCGCGGTAGTTTCAAAATTGGAATTCAAACTTTGACTGACTGTACCGGGTGCAAAACAAAACGGATTTGAGTGAAACCAAAAATATTTAAATCTGTTAGTGAATACCTTTCTAACGAATCTGAAAAATCAGAGTTTCATAGCGGTATGCAAAAGTTATGGCCAAATGAATTTTCTGAAAGGTCGCTAAGGAATTTATATAGCCCGTGAAATTGGCCATTTTGCAAACAACCTCGGAATTCGACGAAACCACTTTTGTTGGATCCGGGATGTGAAGTTATTGCTAGATTTCAAATTTCATAATTTTTGAAGGTAGTATGTGAGCGTGGCAAAGGAAAATGTGTTTTGGTCAATTACAGTTAAATTGGATCGACTAGAAATGGGCCTTTTTGCAAACGTTCCCAGAATTCGACGAAACAAGTTTTGTTGGGACCGTATCGTCAGAACATAACCAGATTTATTTTTCTGGAATTTTTCGAATCAGTTTGTGGCCCTGGCAAATTGAAATGTACGTTCAAATCGAGTATTGAATGTTATATATTTTAAATTGAATGAAAACCGACTGAAACATTCGAGTGGTCCTTCGAAACATATCCCATTGTGTTCGGAATGGGGGTAAAACGCTAGGGACGATAGTCGTTGGGTTTGGATTGGTTTCACACATGTTTCGAAGGCCCATTCGAATGTTTCAGTCAGTTTTCATTCAATTTAAAATATATAACATTCAATACTCGATTTAAACGTATATTTCAATTTTCCAGGGCCACAAACTGATTCGAAAAATTCCAGAAAAATAAATCTGGCTATGGTTTGATGATACGGTCCCAACAAAACTTGTTTCGTCGAATTCTGAGACCGTTTGCAAAAAGGCCCATTTCTGGTCGATCCAATTTAACTATAATTGACCAAAACACATTTTCCTTTCCCACGCTCACATACTAGCTTCAAAAATTATGAAATTTGAAAACTAGCAATAACTTCACATCCCAGATCCAACAAAAGTGGTTTCGTCGAATTCCGAGGTCGTTTGCAAAATGGCCAATTTCACGGGCTATATAAATTCCATAGCAACCTTTCAGAAAATTCATTTGGCCATAACTTTTGCATCCCGCTAAGAAACTTCGATTTTTCAGATTCGTTAGAAAGGTATTCACTAAAGATTTAAATATTTTTGGTTTCACTCAAATCCGTTTTGTTTTGCACCCGGTACAGTCAGTCAAAGTTTGAATTCAAATTTTGAAATTACCGCGCCATTTCAGGCCTTGTTTATAATTCAAAGTAATTATATTTGTTTTCAAACGTCGATTCAAACTCACTTGTCATTTCTATTATTTAAAATATTTATTTTAAATATTTATAATCCACTATTTTAGCCAATTTTTAAATTTTTAAATTGGTTCAGATTTTCCGAGTCGTTACATTAAACATTCAAACTTCCCGCCAACTTTTCACAAACTCCCAAGAGCTGAAAAGGTGTCCTTTTATTTAGACAGATGTGTCCATTTGATTTCTATTTAATCATCTATTCAATGCTACACCTTCTACCTCTCATTCAAAATTCAAAACTATTTTCTTCGTCCTATACTCTTTAAAACAATTCTCTAATGGCTTCCTCAAGAAATCTTATGACCATGAGACAAACTAAGACTCTCAAAGGTTATCTCTGCGGAGGTTATCCAAGTATACATAGACTATGTTATGAATGGAAAAGTCAATACGGGAACATTCGCTATTTTTAAAGATTTTGCATTGTATAATCTTCCTACTCTTTTCAATCAAAATGAAATTTTTAGTTTTATTGATTCTCGGGATAACGATGAAGTATGTTATCCAAATCTTGTCTCAATGTTTTCTGCAAATTTAAATTGTGGATTTTTCGAAGGAAATAAAAATCAAGTTTGAAGTATTATGAAAGGCACTCAAATTATTTTGGATAGTGATGTTTCGAGAACCATTTTAAATTGCACGAAAATGGGTTAGGATTTTTCGGATTTGAAATTGATGAACATGATTTGGAAACTTTGCATCATATCTTTGAAAGTGATAAACATACGGAATTCAAGAATCGCTTTTTCCGCCTAAAAGAAAGAATTATTAACTTCCTTCCTCAACACACTATTACTTCCCATACCAGAAACTTTAAAAACCCTACTCTCAGGGTCCAAAAGGCTTTTTTTTGCAATTTTTGGCACTTACGATATTAAGTGGACCGGATTAATTTTGAGAAATTTTAAACTAAAGGAAATGTTTACAAAAGACAACACTCTTTATCATGGAATTTACCTTAGCCAAATCTTTAAATATTTTGGAGCAGATTTCAAAGGAGAGGAATTTGTTCCAATAAAGGTTTTAACTCGGGAAACATATCCCTTATGCAAATTCCAGTCACTTTCAAACCATATGAGACATATGCCAAAAAAACAAGCCAGAATGAAACATGAAGAAGTTCAAACTGAAATCGACGAAGAATTCTCTATGGATAGTGTAGAATTTCCTACTTCATCAAGAGCTATATTCAAGGAAACAATTTTTCAAAACCAAGTTAAACTAGCCAAAAATTAAAAGAAAATCAAGAAGACTCTCAACCAAATGTCTTCCAAAATGAACAAGTTTTTCGGAAAAATTGGAAGAAAACTTGGAATTTCATCTTCCTCATCTTCATTCGTTGAAATCTAAGTTTATTGTCTTATGTCATCATTTCAGTTTAGCTTGTATTTCCTGCTCGTATTTCCTATCCCTGTATCAATTGAATGTAATCTCTCATTAGTAGTAATGTATGTTTTTCTCTAACAAATCCACCTTTAAGCATCTGTAAAAGCACTAGAGTTAAACAAATTAATATAATATAATAAGAAGTAATTAAAAATTGAGTAAAAAATCAAAATACCCAAAATTGTATGGGTATGTCGACATACGTCTTCTGATATGTCGACGTATAACTGTCAGAAATTCAAATTTGTTCACATTTGAATTTTTTAGTAACTACATTATGTCTATTCAATTTCAAACGAATTCCTGACTCTTCATATACCATTTTCTCTCAGAAGTAATTCTCTATGTCTTCTCTAATCACTCTTTTTCTATATAAACAAATTAATGGCTAATCTTATTCACAATCTAAGTGAAAATCTTGAAGAAACTCTCAATTCTTTCAAGAATATCCTATCTATCATTATCCACAATCAACGTTATCTAGTATTAAGTCAAATAAAGATAATTGAACGACAAGAAAAACATTTTGATGCAACTTGTTGGATGATATCTTCTCTTTCCAGAGATGAAGATAACAACATCACTAGAGCACTACTCACCAAAGACAACGAAGACTGGGAATTCATAAAAGCAGATTCAATCTTCGGTGGAGATGGATGGGTAGAAGTTTCAAGAGATGTGAGAATAATTTGTTTGATTTGTGTGGTTTTGATTGAAAACTTAGTTTATCTTGTAAATATTTGGATTGTTTACTTTATACAATGTTTATCGTCTTATTTAGTTTACTTAGTAGAATTATAATAGTATTATAATAGAGTTAGGAGGAGTTTTGGGAAAATTATAGATTTAGGGAACGTTATAATTTCAGGGGGAGTTATATATATAGAATTAGTCTCTAGGATTATTCTAAAAATAGAAGATATGCGTTTAGTTAATGAAAAGGGGGAAAATTATAAAATAGGTATAGGATATGCATAGTTTAATGGGAGGTTAGAAGAAATTCATGGTGAAAGGAGGAGTAAACGAAGAATCGGACTGACAGGTAATATCAGGTACGAGTATTTCATAAACCAAGATTGTCATCATAAAAAAAGGGAGATTGTTGGAGAATGGAATGTTGATGATGTTTTGATGACAACAACCTTGTTTTAATCATTATAATTATTGATTATAAATATATATATATATAATAAAAAATTTATTCATAATATATATATATATATGTATATGCAGGTAACAAATATTGAAGACTGTACAATTTAAGAGACTAAAGAAAGGAGATTCAAGACTCATGAGTATCAATGATATCAAGAATTCAAGATTATCAGAGTAATAGAGTCTAGTTAGTATGTAAAACTCTGAATAGCACTCAAAATCTGTTTTCAAATTATCTCTTTTTAAATTTATTTCAATCTTTTTTCAAATTGATTTCAAATTTGATTTTAAACTTATGATTTCAAATATACTTCCTAAGTTTCTTATGTTTATATATATTATATAGTTTTATACCATATATATTATACAATTTTTAAGTCATATGTTTACGTAATATTTTATGCTTAAGAAATTATGTTTTAATAACAAGTTTTATTTTAGGAATTTCCAGAATATATATATTGGTTTAATTACTTGAAAAATGATTTAAAATTCAAATTTATAATACATATGTTGTCATACATATTTTCACATGTTGACATATAACCGCCACAAATTTTTAAATTTTAAAAGGTGTGTCTTTTCATTCTAAAACATTTTAGAAATAGTTGTGACTCTTAAACAATATATAAAGGGCTTGATTTCGATTTTTTTGTAGTTTATCATCTCCTTCTTCCCTACTTTACATATCATAATTATTCTTCTTAATTTTCTAAGATTCTACACTTATACTCTGCCGATTTCAATACAAATTATATCATTCTTCTTCTATTTTCAATTTTTATCAAATGCTCTTTGTTTGAAATGCAACTCAGGAGTTCTAAGGAAATTGTAATCAGAATTAGGAAGATTGTGTTCCTTGTAGCTCTAAAATCAAGGAAAAGGATAGGGTGTGTTCCTTATAGCCCGTAAATCAAGGAAAAGGAGCGGTGTTAACCTTATAGCCGTAAAATCAAGTGTGTTGTAATTGGATAATGATACTAATAAAACTCTGCACAATGCAGTGTTGTGCGGGATTGGACATAGGAGCAACCCGAACTAGTATAAAATCCGGTGTGTTATTTGATTTTAAGCATTTTATTTTTGTTTATATATGCATATGTGATTGTTTCTATTTAATATTCATTCTGTCGTACATATAGTAGTTTGTGTAATTCATAATTGGCTAAGATTTCTATAAGTTCTTCAAAATACCATTCAACCCCCTTAGTGTTAGTTTTTCCTTAAGATTCTTGATCCTCATCCCTAACAAACGCTACATGAAACTCATTGTGCACACGCGCCATCTTCTCGGGTAAATCCAATCTATATTCGAGCTTTCTAATATGCTCGACAATCGGAAACGGCCTAACAAACCTTGCGATAAATTTCCTTTACTTCCAAAATGAACCACATTCCTTAACGGTGAAACCATAACAAACATCAAATCTCCGACTTTGAATTCCAAATCCTTTCGTCGCCTATTAACATAAATCTTCTAACACTCATGGGCTGCCTTTATTTGTTACCGAATAATCACAATCTTATCTGGCATTTCTCTTATCATCTCTGACCTAAGTACCATCTTCTCTCCAGTTTCTAACCTACAGGATGGAGAATTACTTGGTCTACGTACAATGACTCATACGGTGTCGTTGCAATACTCGACTGATAGTTGTTATTATAAGCAAACTCTACTAAATACAGTTGGTCTTCCCATGATCCTCCAAAATCTAATACACAAGTTCTAAGAAGATCTTCTAATATTTGATTAACCCTTTTGGTTTGACCATATTTCTAGGTATGATAAGCCATACTAATACATAGCTCGTTCCCAATGTCTCTTGAAACTCTTTCGTAATCCATTGGTAAACAGCGGATCTCGGTCATTAACAGTACTTTTTGGTATCCCATGAAATCAAAGTATACACTTAAGAATAACTTAGCCTGCTTCAATGTCATCCTAATCGATTTGACTAGAATAAACTTTGTGCTTTTGGTCAAGTGATTCACGTAAGAACTTCCAATGTTTGCAACAATCCATTCGCCTTTTTCTACTTGGCTTTGACTAACTAATAGTTCATAACTTTCGAGATAAAATTCCCGACATCCCTCTTCATTCCTTCCCAATAGTAGACTCATTTTGATATCATGATACATCTTATTTTCACCAAGATGAATCGCCAATATAGAGTGAGGAAATTCCATCGGTACATCATATCTCAATCCATCTATATCAGGAACCACCAGTCGTCGACTCTTGAAAAGACAATACCTCGATTGACTTTGAAATATTTAATTTACTTAGGTTCCACTCTCATCTCTAATCTCTGAATGACCTCTACAAGCTTAGCATTCTTCTTCTGGCTTTCGTCAATCCTTTAATGTGTGTCGATCTAATCGATAAGCTTTTCAATCTCATGCTTTAACTCATAATGAGGATTCAAATCAAATCCAGCCAAATACTCGAGATACTTCCATTCCTTAAACATGGCTTCAAAACTAGCATGTTTTCTTCTTAACTCGTCGGCCATGGTGTTACCTTTACCCAGATTATAGGCTATACCAAAATCATATGATGCTAGAAACTCTAACCATCGTTGCTGCCGAAGATTCAAGTCCTTCTTTGAAAAAAGTTACTTCAATGATTTATGATCCGTAAATAACTCAAATGTAACTCCCAACAAGTAATGGCTCTAAATTTTAAAAGCAAACACTACTGCCGCTAACTCCAAATCGTGAGTCGGGTAATTCCTTTCGTGCGGCTTCAATTGTCGACTCACATAAGCCATAACTTTATCATTCCACAACAGCATTGCTCCAAGTCATGTACCACATACACCAGTGTATACCAACAACTCTTCATTTCCACTCAGAATAGTTAACACAGGAGCAATCTTCAATCTCTCTTTCAAGATACAAAAGCTTGCTCACACTACACATTCCATACGAAGACCTTATCCTTCTTTGTTAGTCTGGTTAATGGTGTAGTTATCTTTGAGAAACTTGATGATTCGTCGGTAATATCTAGATAAACCAAGGAAACTCCTAACATCCATCACATTCTTAGGTCGGTCCCAGTCCTTAATTACTGCCACCTTAGCAAGATCCACCGCTATTCCTTATCTCGACACGTCATCGCCCAAGAATCTCACTTCTTTCTTCAAGAAGTGACATTTCAAAAAATTAGCCTTCAGCTTATGCTTCTGTAATATTACAAAAACTATTCTCAAGTGTGTCGTGTGTTCTTCCTTATTTCTGGAGTAAACTAGGAATACAAGCACAAACTTGTTCAACTAATCTTTGAAAACTCGATCCATAAGATCCACAAAATATGCTGATGCGTTGGTCGATCCAAATGGTATCACCAGCCACTCATAAAACCTGGATTGTGCCCCAAAAGTAATATTCGGCACACTATCCCTAGCCACTCTCAATTGGTGAAATATCGTCACCAAATCTATTTGGGAGAACACTTTGGTTTCCTGAAGCTGATGAAATAAGTCATAGATTCTCGGTAATGGATACTAGTTCTTCTTTTCACCTTGTACAACTCACTATAATCCACACACAACCTCAAAGATACATTAGCCTTGGTCGTAAACACTACCGATGCACCCCATTCGTATATGCTTCTTCGAATGAATTATTTTTCCGTAAGATCACTTAGTTGAACCTCTAACTATCGATGTTCCTTAGGAGTCATCCGCCCCAAAGGCATAACAGTGGGTCTAGATCCATATATCAAATCAATTCCAAACCCAATCTCTTGATGCAGCCGCAGTCCTTTGGCCTCTTCAAGGACATCCAGAAACTCATTGGAGATTAGCACCTATGACAATCCTTCCTATGGAATTACAAACGAATGTAAAAAGGTGACCAAAACCCCATCCTCTTGTAAATAGCGTATCACCATAGTCCACCCTTCAACATTCCCAATAGTCACTAAAGCTTCTCACAATCCGTAGTAGTTGCATACCTTTTGAGACAGTTCATACCCAGAATAATCCCAAACCTTGCGAAGTTCAAAACTAAACAATCACAAACAAAGGAGAAACCATGACTCGATGGGACTAGACCATGACAAACCATACCAAGAATATAAGATCCTCCTATTAGCTTAGTCACGACTAGTGGTTTATCAACAATCTTAAGTTATAAACCCAACTTTCAAACAACCTCATTAAAAATAAAAGAATGTGATGCTCCAGTATCAAACAAAACTCGAACCGAAACACTTTTGATAGAAAGCATACCTTGCATAGTAACACACTTCCCCTTTTCTATGGCTGTTAGACCCTTGGAGGAAGAAAGCACAACATCCAAAGCAAACGCCTTCACAATCTACTTATCCTAAGGTAGTTCTGGACAATTCTTATTCATATGGCTAGGCTTATCACATTTTAACACTTCCACTCCACCTTAGATTTCTTACCATCCTTGGAATAATGACCCTTCTCTTGATAGTTATATTAGATAACCTCACTCTTAGGCTTCTTCTGACCATTTCCCCCTTGCTATTGTAGTTTCCTTTTACCATTCAACCTTATCTTTTTACCTCCACCCTATTGTGGCTTCGAATCCTCCTTACTCTCAACAACAATATTCACCTTCTATTGGAACAAACTCCCCTTCCTTAAAGTCTTCTTGATTGGCATCTCATAAGGATCCTCGTTATGATCTATCAATTGTTTCCCAAGGCACTCATCCAAACCCAATATATACTTCTAGTTCTTTTGATAAGGAGTCTCAGTATACAAACGAGTATATTTTAATAAAGCATTAAACTTAGCTACATACTCAAACATGGGTCTACCTCCTTGCATAAGCTCAACAAACGAATTGAAGAGGACCAACCTTTGCACCATTGAAACGAACTTTGCCTCAAACCTAGTTTGGAATTGATCCCAAGAAATTTCATCCCAAGTGTATCTAAAGTAATGGAGTTCCACAAATCCATTACTCGCCTTTGTAACTGTCTCGATGTAAGCTTCCTCTTAGTTGCATCATCAATTCCGAAATCTTCGAAGATGCGAACACATGTATCCAACCAATTCTGAATCTCGACAGTAGGTTCCATACCAGTAAACAGCTTTCCACCTTGAGAAGTGTAATCCTTACATTTCTTAGCAAAATTAAAAGGCTTAGGTGCTTGAATAGGAACAACATGCTCTACTGCCTCTTCTGGCATGGGAATTCTCATCATTGTCATTGCATTGATGGCCTTAACTTAGCAGGATAACCAGTCATAGAAACTGCAGCTTCTGCAACGCTACCCTCGTCTACCCCTCCAATAGCACTACACCAAAACAGGTGATTTCCAATGAGTATAAGCGTCACAAACAATTTCAGCAACACTTTTAAGTGTAGATGTAGGGTCATCGACAATTATTACCAATGCTTATAAGAGTAGGGACATTTTTATATCCCAATGCTTATGAGGGCAGAGTTTTTTTTCCAAACGCTTATTAGAGTCGGTAGAGTTTCTTTCCTAAGGCTAATAAACCTGGAACAGTTTCCATTCCAATGGCTAAAAGCATTGTTAATTTAATCATACAAACATATATAAGTGTCAATAGAAACAAATTAGTAACGTAAATAAGCATTGGTAATGTACATAATAACTGTTGCAATTAACATAGTATGCATGATTACAATACAGACAATATTTAATATAAACTTAAAATACATCAATTTGGAAATGTATAACTCAATCAGTATCAACAAACTACATCCATAATCATGATACCAACATAGGATATCAATTAACAAAAAAACAAGTACCATATGTAGTTAAGTTACTAAATTCAATACGTAAATAACCAATCTCATAATCATAACAAATTAAAATGCTGGAAGACAATATAATTCAGTAATTTGATTATTTTCGATATACTATATCATTGCCACTAGAACTACCCATCAATATCTTCTTTTCTTCTGCTTCTTCTAGAAGTGCCTACATGCATTCAATGTCACAATGAATTAAAATTATCAGTAAAAGCCAAGATATCAAAGCTTAAAGAACTGATGCACAAGTTCAGCATTCAATAGGATATTGTCATCACTTTACCTCCAATATAAATAAATTTTATTTTTCTTTAATTGATAAAGGCAGTTCAACATTCAATAGTTTCGAAACTCAATTTCGAAAGCATGAGGCTTATTTTCGATAAGAAAACTGCCTCATGCTTAGTTTTGTCGAAACTGAGCCCAAAAGGCTCAGTTTAAAAATTAAGCCTGGCTCAGTTTCTAATCGAAATCGAAACTTAGCCTCAGGTTTAGTTTATAAACAGAGCCTTAGGCTCGGTTTAGAAAATGAGCTGGAAAGGCCTGGCTTAATTTCAAATCAAAATTGAAACTAAGGCTAAGCCTGGCTTAGTTTCAAATCAAAACTGAGCCTCGGGCCAGTTTCGTCGAAACTGAGCCATAAGCTTAGTTTGAAACTGAGCTCGGCTCTGTTTCGACGAAAATGAGCCTTTTGGCTCAATTTCAATTTGAAAAAGTTGTCCGAAGATTACGAATAATGAAACTAGGAGCAATCTATCATAAGATGGTAGCTATGGTTTGTATTCAATGCCTAAGATTACGAGTGAAACGTATAATGCAAAACAAACCAAGTGATGATAGTCATGAGAATATAAGCAATAGTGAAGAAGTTGTAGAATTATACACCTTACGCCAAAGAAAATATATATGCCAGGTATAAAATGTTGAAAATAAGGGTAAAACAATATGTTTAACATTATTACTTAAATGCACAAGTATGTATTCAACTAAAAAATAGGGACGATCAATTACGTACCTTATTTCAATAATTGTTGACTTCGTGATGGTTCAAAGAGTAAATGTACCACGACTATGTGTAAACTTTAATGACTTGTATAACCTTCTCAATCGTAAAGTGCAATATCTCCTGCAATTAAAGAACAAAAAGTGATTATATGATGTGGGTGTGTGAAGCAAATCATCATAGGACATTAAGAACTAAGTTATTATACATTCCTGTATATTTCGAGAGAAATATGCATAATGTCCCCTTTGAATTAAATAAAAAGGATCAAATTGCACAATGAACGTTGATTATTTGTCCTTCAGAGTAACGATAAATTATATTAGAAATCAACAAGTCAGAATTAAAATCAGGAAAGTTAACGTCTTTGAATGTAAGAAACAACTCTGCTAGTGAATCATGAAACGAAAATAACTACTTTGTGAAATTGCAAGCAAAATTAATTTAAAGCAAGAAAATGTCTCTATATTAATAAGGAACTTAAATAAAACATACGTACTAACATTTGTTGATCACCATGCAAATTTCACATCCGCAAGCAAGTAAACGAATTCTCTACGACCCAAGTTTTGGGTAAACCAATATGCCCAGAAAATCTCATTTTAAGTGGAAAACAAAATTTAAAATCTTAAAACTACCAACAATCTGTAACTTGCTTATCATGTCTTTTGGACTCAATGTACATAGTTAAAAATGAAAATTAACAATGTATAGTCATGTTAATATTGTTGTTTGTACATTAAAACAAAGTAATTCAAATTTTTATCTTTACATTACACATTCAAATACATAATGTTATTCTTCAAAGAATATGTTGAACACGTACAACACCCATAAACTAACCCAGCATATACAAAATTCACACATAATCATAAAGGCCTAGGTGAAAATGGAAGAGTTAATCCTCTATCCCCAAAGTTCTCTATCCCCTATATCCAACCAATAAGAATCTCTAATTTTTATCTTTTTGCAATTAAGTCCACGAATAAAAGAGGGTTTAATTGCAAAAAAGTGAAATTCAGGGGGTGCTGATTGGTTGGGTACAGGGGTACAGACGACTTTGAGGACTGGTGATTTTATTTTTTTCATGCACACATAAACCAACCCCTTCCATAAACACACTCCACACAGGTTTATGTAAGAACACCCAGGATAATACATATAAACTCATGTGTAAACCCACACTCACTCCTTATATAAATGAAAG
Organism: Allium sativum; assembly: GCA_030737875.1. Lineage (NCBI taxonomy): Eukaryota > Viridiplantae > Streptophyta > Magnoliopsida > Asparagales > Amaryllidaceae > Allium > Allium sativum. Next base: position 444,329,528 of record CM060915.1, on the reverse strand, counting down.
AAGTACAGAATAACACATATAAGCGCATACACATACAGCCACTCTATGTGTGTATGTCTATATATATATATATATATATATATATATATATATATATATATATATATATATATATATATATATATATATATATATATATATATATATATGTCTATTTGAACACAACAAATAGACACAAATAAGGGGACACAAAATCTACACCATTGGATCTTCCCCTGAATTCCACCTCTTCAAATAAAGACAAAAAGATCAAATGATCAAGATTCTGTGTCTCTATGTTTGTGTCTAGTTTTTGTGTCTCAATAGCCGCCCCCAATATATATATGTATGTATGTATATATGAAACATGTGCAGGATAACACATATAAATGCATACACACAACCACAAGCTCACACACACTCCTCACATACACTTACAGTACAAACACTTATAGCCACACACACTTCAAAACAAATATACTGGTAGAACACACAATACAACGACTCACAGTAACACAAACTTAAGAAAATGTAAATATACTCAATAGATTACCTACCAACATATGTAGCTCAGTTCTTGAATTGAGCATAGCTCACTTTCGAACCAAGACATGCTTAGTTTCGAAACAGAGCTTAACTCGGTTCGGGTAACTCTTACATGTTATAATAAGCTATTTCGATAATTTATTCCAGTAAAAGGACGTTATGGAAAATAATATCTAATCATTACCATATCCTATTATAACCTTAAATGTAGAGAGCACTATAATAAGATAATTTCCTTAACTTCTGTAATAATATTCATGAAATTTTCACAAGATAACCATAGGGAAAAAACCTCATTATGAAACGACTATTTAAGTAAAACGAATAAAGTAAGGAAAAAAAATCATATATCCATACATGTATATTGACGATTAATTTTATTAACATCCTCACACTTGACTAAAAATAAAATTTGAAATGTAATCTGATAAACTCATTTAAATTAGAATGCAATCAGCTTTTCGGATATTTAAAAACAAATGCATTACAGTTGCATGCTTAAAAAATAATTGTGCACCTTAGGTTTTTTCATCGCTCTTATCATATAAAGAAATATATTTCAACCTTATATGTAACGAACCGGATATTTTTAAAAGAACAAAATGACGCATTAATAATTTTAGGTATTAAAATGGTAAAAATAAAATAAATAAAATGGCGTTTGATGTTGGAAACAAATTTTATTTTTGTTTTAAATTTGTTGGTGGATAAATATTTCTTGTTAATAAAATTCAATCCTTAACGCGCATAGTCGAAAATGTGCGTAAATGGATTAACGTGCATAGCGCGTTCACTACATTGACCGTTCATGACTACACAAATAAATAAAAATAAATAAATAAACAAAAGAATTAAAAAAAAGGAGAAATTAAAATTTATTTCTTTAACCGCGTTAGCCAAATAAGGAAGAAAATAAAACGTTAACGCAAATTTGGACCATGTGGTAATGGTAGAAATTTAACATTGTGAACGCAAACTTAAACCGTGTAATAATGGTGGACAAATTTCAGCTAAATTTAACACTTAACTAAGATAACAAGGTCCATACCATCTTTGAATTGGTCATTCACGTCACTTTTTAAATCTGATATCCATTTTCTCTTAAAATACGACAAGACAAAAATCTTTGTTATCAGTAACCAAATATTTGAAAGCTACTGTACAAGATTTCACATATCTTTCCTCTGTCAGTAGCTACTGTTTGAAACAGTACACCTGAGATTTGAAAATATTTGGTGAGAGAATCCAACACTATTTCACGAATAAAATAATCGGAACTGCTGAGATAAATTGCGGTGCTTTCTTCCTCGCGTGAGCCATTCTTTCGAATTCAGCCACTGTCTTCTATACATTTCTGTTTCATGCATTTATCTCTCCTCCTACCCAAACTTTCAGTACCCATATTCTCATACAAAAAGAACAAAACAGCACCTCCACCTTTTAAAAAACCCAACCGCCCTCTTCAATCCCATGTTGCTTCCAGGCCTTCTTCCTCAAGGGCGGAGCTAGCCCCGGGCGGGCCTGGGCTACAGCCCAGTGTTGGAAAAAAATGCATTACTACTTTCTCAATGTCAAAATTACAAAATGCATTACTAATTACTATTAAACTGTATGATAGCCATACAGTAAATAGTCAAACTGTAAATCAGTCCACCCATTTGTTAATTCCTGGGACAGCCCTTGTTCTTCCTGGTTCTAATCCTCCTCTTCACGTGAGAAAGTTATACCCACTTTTCCATTTTTCAGTACCCATTTCCAAGCTAGCAAAAACCGCGCCTCACCTAACCTTCTTCTCCAACTAAACCGCACGCCCTCTCCCTCCTCTTCCTAGTTCAACCACTCCAGTCTGCTTTGATCTCCGACCATTCCGACGCTAAGCACCACCCAAGTCCTCCTTCGCTCTGGCCATTCTTGGTGCTCCTTCCTTTGCGTTAGTTTAAAGAAAAAAACACAATAGTTCGAACTTGGTGAAACTGCACTCCATCTCCATTTTATTGCTCACGTGACCAACGTCAGCCTACCCATTCTCTTCCTCTTCTCAGTTGTGCCAAACCGCACCGCTTCATACACCGCAAGCTTTCTGTCCTTACTCCCAAACTCCAGCGCCGGAAACTGTGACGCCGCTCATCACTTCCATTAAACCCACAATTTCCACACCGAAGCCGCAGCCATCACGCCGTTCCCTGCCAACACTGTACCCCAGTCAAGTCCGCCAGTGTCTCAACCGAGCCCGGTATCAGTTCCAGTGACATGAAGGCCCTTGCGTGAGTCCTTATATGCTATGTTTGGGTTTACCAGTATATAAATACATTTAGTATTTATATTTTTGTGTTGAGTCAAAGTGAACCCTTGCCTTACTGTCGCATCTCAGATCCTAGCCACCGTTGGTGAACTACTTTCGTCAGGCCACCAACATTTCGTCCGAGCCGCTCCCTTTCTAGCAAGCAAAACCGTGTTGCGGTGAGTTCTCTTTTTCCAGTTGTCTTCAGTTGGCTCGTAGTGAAATGCCTGCATCTCTATATAGTTTATATAAATGTAAGTAATAGCCTCTTGAGTACCCCATGCATGGAAACCATGCTTTCGCATCCTTGAAATTTTGATTTTTACACCACGCATATACATATACCTCGCATATTGGGCTGCTGAGTTTGATTTGCATAGTGTAAACTGCTGTTGAGAGAAGTTATGTGCTGTCGCGAACACATGCAGACTCTTATACGGGGTGTTGTATAATTTCCAGTCCTCTATTAAAATATATAATAACATACCTTTTTGTTATGAGCCAAAGAAATACATAGTTGAGTGGTTTGATGTGCGACTAGTAACTAAGAGGTCATTAGTTTGAACCCTGCTGTAGCCATTTGGTTTTGGTCAATTATTTCAGCTGAAACTTTTTGACGTAAAATAATACATAAAATTTACTCCGCTTTTCTAAATAAAAATCATAACTTGGTTCTAGGTAGCAAATTTGTCCTTGTAGCGGTTAGCGTCGTTCTACTCGTATCGTGTCTTCTCCTGTTGCCACGGAAGGTGAGTTTTTTCTAACTCACAGACTAACTGATTATTAAGAGAATTAAAAATATGAGATGTTGAATGGAATGTTAGGGTGCTCTAGTTTTGGTTGCTTTGTGTTTGTGCACGTGCGACGCACACGCTATTTTTACACATAACACAATATGGATGATGCTTGACATGCTATGTTATTTTCTCATCATGCAAGTTCCCCTTTAGTTTAGCAACCATTTCGGGTTGAAATGATACATACTCGAACCCCTTGTATATTAGAATCGATTTGGGATCCGGGTTGAAATGATACATACCCAGGATTCGAATACTTTAAAGAACAGATTGAAATGATAAATATCTGTATCACTTGACCATAGGATAGAAAATTTTATACAGACACCGTAGTCAATAAAATAAATATTTTTAAAATATTTATCGATTTTTATAAATAGAAATTTTTGATGGAAATTCATTAGCATAAAGAAAATTAAAGAAATTTTGTTCAAACCTCAATGGAATATTTGTAAGAAATCCCATTTGTATTAAAATAAAATTTTAAGTGATTTTTGCAAGATTAATACTTGATTTTAATTTTATTTAAATGGATTCTTGTAACACCCCGTATTTTCTATGAACGTATAAGTAAAAAATCAGAGAATAATTAATTATAAAAATAAGAATCAAGGGAAACGGGTTACGCCATTGCGTTCGTCTCAGAATTCTGCTTGAAATAGAGTCCGAGTTTGCGTAAAATGGATACCATACAAAGAAGATATGGACGAACGAAGTTAGGCAGAAAAACCAGAAACCGGCCAAAATGCACTGGCGCACTTGGGAAGTGCGCCAGAACAAAATTGCACGACGCACTTGGGAAGTGCGCCCATGCAATTTTGCATTGGCGCACTTGGCAGGTGCGCCCAGGCCGAGCAGCAGGACTGCACAGCTTTCTGGTTTGACCCTGGCTGACCTGGTCGGGTTCTGGTCGAATTTCTAAACTCTGTTGTGTCACTAGGGCTAACTTGTCACTTTCTGATTGGCTTCTCTTGAGATGGATGGCCTTTGTAACACCCCACCTCCGCCAATACCACTCTTGCAAGGGCACTAGCTTTGGAGGGGCGTTAAACAAGGTAAACATGCATGCAGATATCACAAGACAGAACATATAAGTAAAAACAGAGTAAATAAAGCAGCGGATAAAACTAAGATTTCAAAACCATAGTCAAGTTACATCAAAGTACTTGGTCATTATTTTCCACAAAACATAGTCTAGAAACATCAACTGAAAACTGGAAAGAAAATCATAAAGTAACTATCCCCAAGGTAGAAGAAAGCCATAGCGAGCTCAAGTCCAAACCGTACATGAGCTATCCAGAAAAGCAGCTAAAGATCCAAGCTAGGTACCAGTGTTCCTACCCTGTAAACCTGAGGGGGGAAACGGAAGAAAAGAGGCGAAAGAAAACGGGTCAGTCAAAAAGACTGGTAAGTCCTATCTACTATTAGTATAAAAACTAATAAAGTTAACTGAACATGTAAAACAGAGATGAGATGTAGGGTGATAACTGGCATGGTGAAAAGTTAACAAGATAGATCAAGTGTGGCATCGCATATACAAGGTTAAGTTGCACCAGGTGTGTACTAGTATTCCAATCCATGTCAAGTATAATCAAGAAATGATCCCTTGGCCCAAAGCTGACCCACATCATGAGATGACCTAAATCGAGGTCCAACTACTCAGTCTAGTCGATCGGCTCCCTATAAGCCTAACTCGTCGTGTATCGGTGTCATACGGCTTAATCGTGGAATGTAGTTAACTGTGCTAGGTCCACCCCAGGGTGTATCCAGCCTTAAGGTGTAAACCACAGACACAATTCAAGCACGCACAGTCTAAACCTACTGGTGCCCATGTTCAACTCCGGACTTAATGTGCACGACCATGGTCCGCCTGAACAACCGGTGCACCCTTCAGCCGTCTCTTTTGGCCTCTTACAATCAGTCCAGTAATCGTGCCCCACCCTAGCCTAGTCCAGGGTACCCATGATACTTCAAAGTTGGTTACTGCTGAAATGGACCACGTAACTAGGATTTCATGTGGGTTAAGTGTGGTTAACCCTATCCTAACCATGTATTGAGTTGGTTAAGTGTATTCAAGCAGTTCATGACTTAACCCTATCAATACATCGGGTTTAATTGGTTAAGTGTATTCAAGTAGTCCATGACTTAACCCTACCAATCCATCGTGTTTAATTGGTTAAGTATTCAAGTAGTCCATGACTTAACCCTATCATGTGGCATTAATTAATTTAATGCACCCAACCTCTCACATTAGACCTTGTGGTTACTAGTTAAGCCGGGCGGGTCCGGGTAGCTTTACACCACAACTTAGTCTAACCTCGGGTTTCAAGTACGACGTGACCAACTACTCACATTGGGTCCTATTGTTTGTAGCCACTAGTTAAGCCGGTCGGTTCCGGGTAGATTTATGCTACAAACTCAACCCAACCTCGAGTTGGCCACACTCATATTTTGTAAGTGTCATGTCCATCATTATGTTTACAAACATAATCACAAGTCAATGTTCATGTCATATTTTAAAACCATGTTTTCATGTCATTAATATTACCCAAACCCAACGCATTCCCATCGCATGTACGTTTCGCATAACATAACATAGATCAAAAGAGGGAACTTGGCAAAAGCATGACAAAAGGGCATAAGGTAATAAGGTTGGCCACAAGTTAAACATGGTGGCATATGAGGCATAAATATGTTCATAAGCTTGCATATTACATCATGGGCCTCAAAACATGCATAATATCAACTTAAGCAAATAGGTGAAACATGATCATAAATGACATAGGATGATGACTAGAAGTTTGCATATAACATTATATGCAAGTTATCATGAAGGTTATGAGAGTTCTCATGTTTCATAATGCAACATTCCAAATCAAAGGTCATAACTTTCTATGCACATAGTCAAGGTGATAGCTTTACAAACTTGCATAGGGTAAATCTATGCATAACATGATAGGATCAAAGCACAAATCATATTTAGGCCCAAACTCAAACTTGCAACATGTCATATTTAACTTCATAGTTAGAATCTAAGAGTAGTATAGGGCTTACAATGCTATGAAGACTAGAATTATTATAAAATAAGAATGAGACGAAGCCACACTAGCAAATCCGCAACCAAAGACGATAAACTCCACTTCAAGACTTGAGAACAAGAAGGAATAACCCCAAAGACAAAGAAAGATGGCTCTTTTACTTAAGAAAGATGGCTCCTTTATGACATAGATTGATTTGAGACACTCATGCTCTCATGAAGAAGGTGGAGGCCATGATTAGTGAACATTTGGGCAGCATTTAGTTGTAGGAATGATTAATGAGGGTTTAGGCTAGGTCTAGGGGTCTTTTTATAGAGATTAGGGGTAGTTTAGACCATAGGATTAACCCTAAATCGAATCTGAGCCATCAACTCCCGTCAGAAACTTCCAGAACAAGACCCAACATGTCAAAATGGTGCACCAGAAAAATTGGTCCGACCGGGGGGGTCGACCCCTGGGTCGACATGGGTGTCGACCCATTGGGGGGGGGGGGGTCGACACTGGTGTCGACCCCTGTGTCGACCCTGCCTGGGACGGGAAAATTCCCGCCCATTCTGCCTTGGTTGTAATTCGAATCTGAATTCGAATTTGAACTGTTTTCGGGCTTGGAATTTTCTGAAAACTTCATTGGGCCATAGCTTGGTCATACGGACTCCGTTTTTCGAAAACTCGGACTCTATTTCACGTATTTTTCCGAGACGAACGCAATGGCACAGCCCGTTTCCCTTGATTCAGATTTTAGAATTTAATTCTGCCTTGATTATAACATGTTATTAAAAATACGGGTTGTTACAGCCTTGATTAACTCTAGCTTCATCGATGGCTCTAATTAGTTTGAAACTCTATATAAACAGCCCCCTAGCCCCATTCTCTTTACACCATTCTTCTCTAACCTTATGCTGCACAATTTCATTCCTATACTCTGCCTCCGTTCTTATTAAATAAAATAATGGCGTCGTTACTCTGCTGGAACCAAAACTTGGACTGATGCATCTTCTTCCAACCTGAATAGAATTAAAAGCTAAATCAAATCTTAAATCAAAGTTTAGAGCTACAACAACAATTAAAGAGGAGTAATTTAGCATTTCTGCATCAACAACAGTTTATTATCCTTTCTTAAAACCACGAAAGGCAAGTATAGTTATTTTCCGATATAAACTTTAATTATAATTGTGACATGATTGTAAATCTGAATTTGAGGTTGTGTACGTTCTGTTCTGATATATTTTATTCTGTATCTCTTTCTTCTTTCTGTTCTATAGCCAGGCTACCACGAGCCTGCGCCACATCTAATAAGAGATTAACGCACAAACGCTAAACTTTGGGACAAATAATGAATGATGGTATAATTGGACATGGCTAATCTGTGATTGATGTTGTAAACTAGATTTAGATCTATGCATATTCTGTGAATTGGAAGAAGAGGAACCATTGTATGTTAACATGTGACTTTAGACATAACGCATATTTTGAATTAAGATCTGTTATAATTTAAAGTTCTAGATTGTTGGGTATATTTTTATATAACGATTCATGACTTGAGATAAAAAGAGAATATGACTTAGGTGTGAAGATCTATATTAAGATTTGATAACTGTTAAATGTGAATAACACCTAAGTGGGAGATTTTTGAATATATGACATGCATTGAAATCGATGGCTATATTTGGTATAATTTATATGTGAATCTTTTGTACTAGGCAAGTTTAACTAAAATTGGGACATGTGTTATATGGTAAATTATGACCATAATCTATGCCATGTAAATTCAATGCAAACGTGGGGTATATGATCATATTGTGAATCATGACAATTATTTAGGCATGCAAACTTAGGCTAAATTTATAATTAGGCAAGATATGTCAATAAAACTTTAAGGAATGATTAAATCTGTTATATTTCCTAATCTGCTAGTTCTGTTATATTGCCTAAACTGCTAATTAGATTGAATTGCCTAATCTGCTAATTATGTTAAATTGCCTTATCTGCTAGATCTGCTAAATCGCCTAATCTGCAAGATCTGTTATCTGTTTAATCTGTTGAATGGCATAATCTGTTGGAACTGAAATGCTGAAATTTGAAGTATGTAAATCTGTAGGCTTGATTTAAAATTGAGCAAAACTTGTTAATAGAACCTCGAATAATCTGCTGTAACTTGTACAGAAGTTAATTTGTTAAATTAACATGATTAGTCTGATATTAGCATAGTCTGTGAATGAATCCATTGGCTAAACATGAAACATGGCTAACTCGAGGTTAGAATGAGTTTGCGGCGTAATCCTGCCCGGAACCGCCCGGCACAGCCAGTGGCCGCAAACAATAGGTTATAATGTGAGAAGTTAGTCATAACATGCTTGAAACCCGAGGTTAGACTTAGCTTGCGGCAGAAACCTTCCCGGAACCAACCGGCCTAACCGGTGGCCGCAAACTGTTAGTCTAATGTGAGAGGTCTGCGCATTAATTTTTAATTGATACAAATCTAAGATAAATATGATGTCTAAAACGTGTTGGGTGGATAGGGTTAAACCAGTTGGACTAATGAATTTAACAAACCCGTTTCGTGAATTTGTAGGCCCAATTACAAAGTTAGACAAATCTGTTAAATCCGTATATCTGATCTGTTCGTTTGAAAACTTGTCTGATCTGTGTACTAGTTGATCTGAACTCTGTATGTATAAACTTGTAAACAAGTTAATCTGAAATCTGTTAGTCTGGGGACACAAGGTTAGGAGGGAAATTACTTCTGTCATCTGTTGTTTGGGACCAATATTAGTCAGTAACCCTTTATGGTATCAAAACTTTGACCCAACAGTCGGTTGGGTCCGGGCACGCTTACTGAACTAATTATAAGCGGTTCATTCTGATAATGGCGAGGGGTGTTGATGGTGCATTCCAACTGGGTCATGTGCGTGCATGGATCCTAGTCTGCCTCTGAGGATGTAAGACGCCGTGACATCTGTAAATAGGTCTGTGCCCATTGGTTGTCACTTTAGGGAGTGATACACCCTACTGTGGGGCCGACACAGGGTATTTATGTATTAGGGAGCTGATCGCTTGGGGTAGGGTTTTAGGGTACACTTAGTTCTGTCTGTTTCTGATGGTACCGTCTGTTTCTGCTGGGTGGTAACACCTGTCTGTTTCTGCGTGGTACCGTCTGTTCGGGTGGTAAAGGCCCATTTACTAGTGTACACGTAATTCTACATTCTGTTTCCATAGGGATTAATCTGTTTTTGTTTACGTACCTTCTGTTTGGGTGGTAAAGGCCCATTATTAGCACTCTGTTTCTGTACCTTCTGTTCGGGTGGCAAAGGCCCATTATTAGCATTCTGTTTCTGTACCTTCTGTTGGGGCGGTAAAGGCCCATTACTAGAATTCTCTTCTGTGGAAATTATTCTATTCCCATTTCTGTTTAGTTTAGACATTAGGATAACCCTAATCCTATTATACTAGTATTAATGCAGAGAAATGAAAAGTAATATTATTCTGTTTCTTCTGTTTAACCTAAGTACATCTGCTGCTCCTGTTACTGTTATCTCTTATCCAGCTTATTTTCGTGTCATAATTATTATTATCTGTTCATATGCTGAAAGTCACTAGACTTGCCAGACTTTATGTCTGACCTTGCTTGTTTTCGCCCGTTTTTCTTTCGTTTCCCCCCAGGTTTTCCAAGGAGGGAAAACTTTAGCTTGAACCGGATTTCTTCTGCTTGAAGTACTTAGAGTGCTTAAAGTATGGCTTGACTCCATATGGCAGCTACTGTGGGGATTATGATTTTAAAGTTTTGTACTCTGATGATTTTCTGAACAAGACTGATATTTATGTACTTGAGTTTTTGGTAAAGGTGTAACCAAACTGATTTCTATTTTCCACTGTAATAAAGTTATAATTTTTCAAGTACTGGTTTATCTGTCTTGTAAATTTCTGTTCTGTCTACTAAAATGCTCCATCAAAGTTAAGGCATTCCCTTTGTGAGTGACCTTAACGGTGGTGGGGTGTTACACTTGGTATCAGAGCTGAAGGTTACCAGATTGGGTAAATTTTTTGAAAATTATTTTCAAAAAGGTTTTAAAAGGAAGTATTTTCAAAAGTAAAACTTATTTTTGGAAAACATAATCCCCAAAAGCCATATATCTATCTTTTGATCCTCTGTTTGAATCTTTGTTTCCTTCTTTCTCCGGGGCTCCCGGCTTTCTGGGAGGTAACCTCATCGCGGCATGGTTCTGTAGGCTTGATAAGACTACGACACCGGTCAAAGGGCAAATAAGCGCCCAACTTCCATCTGTAGCCGCAGTAGTCTCACCTACGGCTAATTTTCTTTCGAGCTTTGTAGGATTTTCCATGCGATGAAGGCCGCTTTCGAGGGACTTGTCAACGTGTTACACACGGATAATAAAGATGAGAATGAGGGAGTTTGGCTAAGGAGCACAACCCAAGGATGAGAAACTCATGGATATGGACTTGGTTCACAAAGGAGGCAAAAAGGAAACACAAAAGAAGGAAGAAAAGTCTGAAGATAAAGGAGGAGAAAAGTGCTTTACTTATGGAAGCTTGACTCATCTGAACAAGGATTGCCGAAAGAGGAAGGACACCCACTTCAACTGTGGTGAGATGGGACACTTCACTAGGGACTGCCCGAAGAAACGGGGGCAAGGACAGAGGACATGACCTACTTTGGGAAGGCAGGCGAATGCTCTCAATGTTGGTGGATAGGATAGAAGTAGGAAAATTTCCGTAGAGAGTTTAGTTTCCTTATTTGATTATTGAGTTAGAACTCTTTCCGATTATGGCTGTTTATATGGGGTTTGAGGGTATCTGTTATGAGTGTTAAGTTGACTATGACGCATATATTCTTGGTTTTTATCATGCTTAGTTTCCTAAGAATCATTCGGTAATCTGATCTGTACCAGTAATCTGTAAATATCTGAATATTTTGATAAGGTTAAGATTTCCAGTTTTGACATTGTCTAAAGAGGGTAATCCTCTGGGTGTCAATCTGATGTTGAATTCGGTCTTCGGGGTTGATACTTAGGGGAATTATTCTCTCAACCAATGTCTAATGGGAACCATGTTTTTGTTTTATCTGTACTCGCTTCCATCATTCGACTATATCCTATCGATCGAATCTTCGAACTTTAGGTAGAAACTAATGGGTGTAAACATGTGTTTGATACATGTTATGTTTGATGGTTGCAAGTGAATACAAGTGGTTGCTAGTGGTTGCTCATGGATGCATATACACACACTAGACACCAGATCGGCTCGAAAACACTCTCATACTGCATATGGATGTGTGAGCATTTTCAATTTTTGTGGATGCAAAATGATTGACTCATCACATGGATGTTGCATATGAATGAATGGTTGTCACTCATATAAGAATGATTTGGATCAAATAGGAAAATTGCATACATGTTGGACTCATGGCACTGACATAATTCGCATTGAGGAGGTCAACTGAATCAGTGGACGTCCTGATCTTTGCATTAGATAAGGAACATATACACACACTTTTGCATATGTTCATACAACATTTTAAGTTTTCTAAGGACAATGGATGCTTGTGGATGATGCTTGAGTAGATGGATGACTGGATGGAAGGACACATTCTTCTTAACTTGAAGATTTCGGGGACGAAATCCTTTAAGGAGGGGAGAATGTAACACCCCGTATTTTTTTTGAACGTATAAGTAACAAATCAGAGAATACTTAATTATAAAAATAAGAATCAAGAGAAACGGGTTACGCCATTGCGTTCATCTCGGAATTCTGCTTGAAATAGAGTCCGAGTTTGCGTAAAACTGATACCATACGAAGAAGATATGGACGAGCGAAGTTAGGCAGAAAAACCAGAAACCGGCCAGAATGCACTGGCGCACTTGGGAAGTGCGCCCATGCAATTTTGCTTTGGCGTACTTGGCAGGTGCGCCCAGGCCGAGCAGCAGGCCTGCACAGCTTTCTGGTTTGACCCTGGCTAGCCTAGTCGGGTTCTGGTCGAATTTCTGAGCTCTGTTGTGTCACTAGGGCTAACTTGTCACTTTCTGATTGGCTTCTCTTGAGATGGATAGCCTTGATTAACTCTAGCTTCATCGACGGCTCTAATTAGTTTGAAACTCTATATAAACAACCCCCTAGCCCCATTCTCTTTACACCATTCTTCTCTAACCTTATGCTGCACAATTTCATTCCTATACTCTGCCTCCGTTCTTATTAAATAAAATAATGGCGTCGTTACTCTGCTGGAACCAAAACTTGGACTGATGCATCTTCTTCCAACCTGAATAGAATTAAAATCTCAAGTCAAAGTTTAGAGCTACAACAACAATTAAAGAGGAGTAATTCAGCATTTCTGCATCAACAACAGTTTATTATCCTTTCTTAAAACCACGAAAGGCAAGTACAGTTATTTTCCGATATAAACTATAATTATAATTGTGACATGATTGTAAATCTGAATTTGAGGTTGTGTACGTTCTGTTCTGATATATTTTATTATGTATCTCTTTCTTCTTTCTATTCTATAGCCAGGCTACCACGAGCCTGCGCCACATCTCATAAGAGATTAACGCACAAACGCTAAACTTTGGGACAAATACTGAATGATGGCATAATTGGACATGGCTAATCTATGACTGATGTTGTAAACTAGATTTAGATCTATGCATATTCTGTGAATTGGAAGAAGAGGAACCATTGTATGTTAACATGTGACTTGAGACTTTGGACATAACGCATATTTTGAATTAAGATCTGTTATAATTTAAAGTTCTAGATTGTTGGGTATATTTTTATATAACGATTCATGACATGAGATAAAAAGAGAATATGACTTAGGTGTGAAGATCTATATTAAGATTTGATAACTGTTAAATGTGAATAACACCTAAGTAGGAGATGTTTGAATATATGACATGCATTGAAATCGATGGCTATATTTGGTATAATTTATATGTGAATCTTTTGTACTAGGCAAGTTTAACTAAAATTGGGACATGTGTTATATGGTAAATTATGACCGTAATCTGTGCCATGTAAATTCAATGCAAACGTGGGGTATATGATCATATTGTGAATCATGACAATTATTTAGGCATGCAAACTTAGGCCAAATTTATAATTAGGTAAGATATGTCAATAAAACTTTAAGGAATGAATAAATCTGTTATATTGCCTAATCTGCTAGTTCTGTTATATTGCCTAAATTGCTGATTAGATTGAATTGCCTAATCTGCTAATTATGTTAAATTGCCTTATCTGCTAGATCTGCTAAATCGCCTAATCTGCAAGATATGTTATCTGTTTAATTTGTTGAATGGCGTAATCTGTTGGAACTGAAATGCTGAAATTTGAAGTATGTAAATCTGTAGGCTCGATTTAAAATTGAGCAAAACTTGTTAATAGAACCTCTAATAATCTGCTGTAACTTGTACAGAAGTTAATTTGTTAAATTTGCATGATTAGTCTGATATTAGCATAGTTTGTGAATGAATGCATTGGCTAAATATGAAACATGGCTAACTCGAGGTTAGAATGAGTTTGCGGCGTTATCCTGCCCGGAACCGCCCGGCGCATCCAGTGGCCGCAAAACAATAGGTTCTAATGTGAGAAGTTAGTCATAACATGCTTGAAACCCGAGGTTAGACTCAGTTTGCGGCAGAAACCTTCCCGGAACCAACCGGCCTAACCAATGGCCGCAAACTGTCAGTCTAATGTGAGAGGTCTGCGCATTAATTTTTAATTGATACAAATCTAAGATAAATATGATGTCTAAAACGTGTTGGGTGGATAGGGTTAAACCATTTGGACTAAAGAATTTAACAAACCCGTTTCGTGAATCTGTAGGCCCAATTACAAAGTTAGACAAATCTGTAAATCTGTTAAATACGTATATCTGATCCGTTAGTCTTGAAACTTGTCTGATCTGTGAACTAGTTGATCTGAACTCTGTATGTATGAACTTGTAAACAAGTTAATCTCAAATTTGTTAGCCTGGGGACACAAGGTTAGGAGGGAAATTACTTGTGTCATCTGTTGTTTAGGACCCATATTAGTCAGTAACCCTTTCTGGTATCAAAACTTTGACCAAATAGTAGGTAGGGTTCGGGCACACTTACTGAACTAATTATAAGCGGTTCATTCTGATAATGGCGAGGGGTGTTGATGGTGCATTCCAACTGGGTCATGTGCGTGCATGGATCCCAGTCTGCCTCTGAGGATGTAAGACGCCGTGACATCTGTAAATAGGTCTGTGCCAATTGGTTGTCACTTTAGGGAGTGATACACCCTATTGTGGGGCCGACACAGGGTATTTATGTATTAGGGAGCCGATCGCTTGGGGTAGGGTTTTAGGGTACACTTAGTTCTGTCTGTTTCTGTTGGTACCGTCTGTTTCTATTGGATGGTAACACTTGTCTGTTTCTGCGTAGTACCGTCTGTTCGGGTGGTAAAGGCCCATTTACTAGTGTACACCTAATTCTACATTCTGTTTCCATAGGGATTAATCTGTTTCTGTTTCTGTACCTTCTGTTCGGGTGGTAAAGGCCCATTATTAGCATTTTGTTTCTGTACCTTCTGTCGGGTGGCAAAGGCCCATTATTAGCATTCTGTTTTTGTACCTTCTGTTGGGGCGGTAAAGGCCCATTATTAGAATTCTCTTCTGTGGAAATTATTCTGTTCCCATTTCTGTTTAGTTTAGACATTAGGATAACCCTAATCCTGTTATACTAGTATTAGTGCAGAGAAATGAAAGGTAATATTATTCTGTTTCTTCTGTTTAACCTAAGTACATCTGCTGCTCCTGTTACTGTTATCTCTTATCCAGCTTATTTCCATGTCATAATTATTATTATCTGTTCATATGTTGAAAGTCACTGGACTTGCCAGACTTTATGTCTGACCTTGCTTGTTTTCGCCCCTTTTTCTTCCGTTCCCCCCTAGGTTTTCCAAGGAGGGAATACTTTAGCTTGATCCGGATTTCTTCTGCTTGAAGTACTTAGAGTGCTTAAAGTATGGCTTGACTCCTTATGGCAGCTACTGTGGGGATTATGATTTTAAAGTTTTGTACTCTAATGATTTTCTTAACAAGATTGATATTTATGTACTTGAGTTTTTGGTAAAGATGTAACCAAACTGATTTCTGTTTTCCACTGTAATAAAGTTATAATTTTTCAAGTACTGGTTTATCTGTCTTGTAAATTTCTATTCTGTCTACTAAAACGCTCCATCAAAGTTAAGGCATTCCCATTGTGAGTGACCTAAAAGGAGGTGGGGTGTTACAATTCTTCAAAATTTTATAATGGATATAATAATATGACGATTTTTTTTGAATTGAATGACTTAATGTAAAAGATTTGCAAAGCTTTGATAAATATTTTCCAAACTTATTTTAATACATGATTTGTCAAATTGATAATTGCCATGAGAATGCATACAAAGGATTTTGATAGCTAACGATAAAATGGTTTGGGAATTTATTACATGAATGGATATGTGAATTTCAAGTTAAGTAATGATTTAAGAATCATATCAACGATGAAGTGTTGAAATTAAACCAAATCAAAAGAATTGGGTTTAAATATGAATTCTAGTTGGGGAGAAAATTGGAAACATGGTTTTAGTATTGGATTGGATTAGTATTACTTGTTTGTGCTATAATTTTATTAAAGAAATTTTCCGCATTACTTGGTTTTATAATTATTCTTTATTAAATGATTTAATTTCTTTAACCATATAAAATTCATAATAGTTTCCAAAATATATATGTTTAAACATTTCTTTAAATTTAATATCGGTACACTATTTTCAAACATAACTTTTCAAAATGTATTTATCTTATTTTGAATAAACTTATGTCCATTCCATTCTAATGAATCCAAGGGTGAATATTGGTTTGTGATCTTAATTGGACCATTTATAAATGATTTCGGATAATTGATGTTGGGGCAAGACTTGAAATAAAGCAATTGGTGATATTTGAAATATGATTTCAAAACTAATGGCCACGGTGTGAAAAAAAATGTAAGCGTCGGTTGTTAAAGAGACCGGAGTCGGTAAGTGGAAAACTCTCTGTCTGTGCCGATACCACTTTAACAACTGTATTTGTGATGGAGTATTGGAATGACAACAAGATGGCTTGGAGGCGACCACAAGATCGAAGAAGGCGAACGATAACGAAATGGCCGTGACCTTCGGGTCATAATTAAAATGACTAAAACAGGAGCTATACCGTGACTAATTGAGGTCGCACCACATATCGGACATGCTTCTTCGATACCATCTCTATTACTGTTGTGATTGATTTGGGGGACCCCTTTTTGATTTGGGAGTGTGTTCCGAGGTGGGCGGTAGTTGCTGCTATGCAATACCACCGGTACAGGAGTGCAACTGGTAGAATCCCACCCTGGGCATTGCCTCGTATGCCTTGTCATATTTATCCTATATGAGCCCCATAGGATTTTGATTTAATATTGCTTTCTATGGAGTGCCCTCTGATAACACTAGTGCGGTGAATTTACGGTACTGTATAGACTGTGATGCCTATAAACTGTGTAAGGGTAATATGGTAATCCCGCTTACGCTTTTTTCAGTATATTTACTTTACTGAATAGACAATACAATAGTAGCATACTATTTTGTGTTTATTATTTGCACGGATCCTTAGAGGATGGGAATCCCAAACATCCTTTAAGTTATTGTACATTGCAGTAGACATTTCATTTGGTTTAGTTCACTTATATGAGACTGTTAGTCCTGACCTTTGTATATTGTTTCTTTGACTGTATGCCTGGGTCAGCTTGAGCACCATAGCCATTAGTGACGCACTTGGAAGATTGGCATATCATTTGGACCACCTCCAGTTATCAGCTATCTAATTATCTATTATCCGGTCTTATTATCGGTACTTATATGTACTTTATCTACTGTATAAGCTTATGACTCTCTATGCACTATTATGTATCATGTATTATGTAAGAACCTATGTACTGTTATGTTTCCGCTGCGAGTTACTCTGCTTATGTATCTGTGATTATGTGTTCTGATTTGCATTTACCTCATTAGCACAAATTAAAAATTCACTGTTTTAAGCAATTCAAGTCTGGCATGTGTGGTTATTGTCGATTTGAATGGTTTGAAATAGTGGGTCGTTACAGCTGGTATTAGAGCCAGGTTTAACCTTAGTTGTTGAGGTACATTACTCATTACAGAAAGGATGGAAACATCATAGAATGAGTAAAATCGGAACCAGAATCAAATCTTTCCGAGACAGCGTATTTTAAAGTATAATATTTTTGAAAATATAAGTTTTCAAAGTATTTTACTATAAAGTTATGATTTTAACCAGTCCCTTGTTTTGAGTCTATTCTTGAATGTTCCAGATGGCTACCACCCGTAAAACCGCTAGAGGCCGAGGTAGAGGCCATGGAGTTAACCTAGTTGAGCCTGAGCCACTAGTCGCACCGGTCCAACCTATAAGGTCCACTAAGCTTTGTAAGGAATATGCTCAATTAAGAGGTACTAAGTTTGCTGGTTCTGAGTCGGTTGTCGAAGCATAAAAGTGGCTGAATGATTTGGAAAGGATCTTTTCTGGCCTTGAGATTACTGATGCACAGAAGCATCAAATGGCCGCTTGGCAACTTAAGGATGCCGCAAGGTATTGGTGGGAATCTATCACTGCCCATGCTACTGAGACCGACTTTACATGGTAACAGTTTAGGGGTGCTTTCGTGACAAAGTGGATGCCAGAAGCTGGGAGATCCAAATTGTATTGGGAATTCATGGATCTTAAGCAAGGCAACATGACTTTTGCCGAATATGAGACGAAGTTTGACGAGCTATCCAAATTTGGCCCAAACTTGATTGAGACACCACTCTAGAAGAATGAGAAATTCATACTTAGTGCACGCCCGGAATTTTATGATAATTTAATGAATCATCTGAACAAGCCTTTCAACGAACTCATGAACTATGCCTCTCGATTTGAGAATTCTCCAAACCTCAAGGGAAAACAAGTTGTTCAGGCACCTCAGTCTCAAGGATCATCTAGCAATTCTAAGAAGAAGAAGTCACGGTTTTGCCAAAGAAGAGAAAGCAGAACCCACAAGGTGTTGGATAACATGCGCAGAGACCTCCTACTGATCTTTCGACTATTACTTGTTTCAACTACCATTAGAAGGGTCATTACTCCAATTACTGCTCTAATCCCGCTAGAGCTCATGCACCACCAACTCATGTACCCCACAATGACCTTTGCCATGCTTGTCTTCGACGCGGACATATCAGTAGGAACTGCCCCACTCAGAATAAAGGAAAGACGTCCGGAGCCTTTGCTATGACATCTTCCACTCCTCCCACAGGTGACGACACTAAGGGTACGCTTCTAAGTTCTTTAACTTTGTTTTCTCATCCTATTCGCGTTCTGTTTGACACTGGTGCTTCACATAGTCTCATCTCCATTTTGTGATAAATTTAGGAAAGCTTTAAAACCCAAGTTTGCAAATGAATTTTTGTGCGTATCTAACCCGATTGGAGACCCAGCCCATCTTAGCAAGATTTGTAAAGGGTTTAAACTTCTGTTCGACATTCACCATTTCAAGGGTGATTTCTATGTTATCAACTTTAATGCCTTCGATATTCTTCTTGGAGGCGATTGGCTCGAGAAGTATAAGGAAGAAATTTCATACAGGTCCAGAACTGTCTCTTTAATAGATGACCGAAGAAATAAGTTAACGATCGTATGTGGTACGCCAATTGAGTATGCAAGAAGTTTTGTCTTCTCGCTCGATTCTTATTCTGATGATCTTAGTTCCACCCCAACTGTCCAAGATTATCCCGATGCCTTTGGCGAAATTATGAGTCTTCCTCCTAAGCGAGAAATTGAATTCCGTATAGACCTTGTCCCAGGAGCCCGTCCCGTTGTTCTTCCACCTCGAAGAATGGCACCAAAGGAAAAAGCTGAATTGAAAGTGCAAGTTGAAGATTTACTTTGGAAAGGACTCATAAGACCAAGTTATTCCGAATGGGGAGCCGCCATCGTGTTTGTAACCAAATCTGATGGATCGTTAAGAATCTGTGTTGATTATCGAGAGCTAAACAAGCTTACTTTGAAGAATAGATACCCAATGCCCCGAATCAGTGATATGTTCGATCAGCTCTATGGAGCCAAAGTTTTCTCTCAACTCGATCTTGCTACTGGTTTTCATCAGCTTAAAGTAGCTGAGGAAAGTATTCCAAAGATTGCATTTCGTACAGAGAATGGTTTCTACGAGTGATTGGTTATGCCATTTGGTTTAACTAATGCTCCAGCGTACTTTGTTGATCTTATGAATCATGTATCCTGTGAAGTTCTCAATAGATTCGTACTTGTTTTCATTGATGACATTCTAGTCTTCTCTAAATCTGAAAAAGAACATGAGTCGCATCTGAGATATGTTTTAGGAACTCTTCGGAGTAACCAATTGAAAGCCAAATTTGGGAAGTGCCATTTCTGGCAGAAAGAAGTTCGTTATCTTGGCCATATAGTTTCTGAGAATGGAATATCGGTTGATCCAGCTAAGATCGCTGTGATCAATGATTGGAAGAATCCCGAGAGTCCAACAGAGGTTCGTAGTTTCTTAGATCTCGTTGGCTACTATCGAATATTCATAGAGAATTTTTCTCGTATTGTCGCACCTTTAATAGCTCTAACTAGGAAGAATGCTAAATTTGTTTGGAGCGATAAGTGTAAAGCTGCATTCGCAGAGTTGAAGCAAAAGATTACTTCTGCACCTATTCTTACAGTCCCAAATGGAAATGAAGGATTTACAGTTTATGTTGATGCTTGTAAGGAAGGATTAGGGGCCGTGCTTATGCAAAATGGAAGTGTGATCACATATGTTAGTCGACAACTTAAGAATCATGAAGCAAATTATGCGGCCTACGATCTAGAACTACTTGCGGTAGTATTCGCTTTGAAATTATGGAGACATCATCTCTTGGGTACCAAATTTGAATTGTTTACCGACTATCAATCTCTTAAGTATATATTCTCCCAGAAAGACCTGAACCAAAGACAAGTTAGATGGCTTGAATTCCTTGCTTCTTATGACCTTGACATCAACTCCAAGAAAAGCAAATATAATAGCTGATGCATTGAGTCGAAAGAAGGCTATGTTATGCCAAGTTTCGGTTTTGTTACCTCTTATGGATCGTATAATAGCAATGCAAGATGAAGATCCAGAACTTAAGCTTATGAAGGAAAATGTCTGAAATAAAGGATGCAAGGAGTACAATGGAATGGTGCCCAAATTGACGACAAGGGAATTTTGAGGATTAATGGTCGTACATGTGTCCCTAATGTCGATGGCTTAAGGCAAGAAGTACTAAGAAAAAGTCACCAATCCAAACTCTCTATTCATACTGGTATATATAAGATGTTCCAAAATATGAAGAAGGTATTTTGGTGGAGCGGTATGAAGCGAGATATTTCTCGTTACGTTAGTAGGTGCGTGACTTGTCAGCAAATTAAAGCCGATCACCAAAGAGTAGCTGGATTATTGCAACCTCTTGATATTCATAGTTGGAAATGGGATCAAATTTCAATGGATTTTATTGATGGCCTTCCTAAGACGAGAAAAGGAAACGAGAGTATTTGGGTGATTATTGACAGATTGACCAAGTCAGCACATTTCCTTCACGTTAAATCTAGTCGTACTGCTGCAAGCTTGGCCGAGTTATATATGAGAGAAATCGTTAGGCTGCACGGAATCCCTTCTAGCATTGTCTGTGACCGAGATCCTGTCTTTACGAGTAGGTTTTGGAAAGCATTCCAGAAATGACTATCGTTGAATACCAACCTTGAATCTCTATCGTTGTATCCTAGGCGAGCATTAAGGAATCACCATTTGAAGCCTTGTACGGGAGACCATGCAGATCGCTCGCTTGTTGGAATGAATATGGAGATAGTTTACTTCTTGGACCAGATATGATTATGGAAGCAACATAGAAAGTTGCCGATATCAGGAATAATTTGAGAATTGCGCAGGATCGTCAAAAGAAATATGCAGATAGAAGGTGGAAGAAGTTGGAATTCGAAGTTAGAGATCAAGTCTTTTTGAAGATTTCACCATTAAAGAATGTAACTCAATTCGGACGAAAAGGGAAGCTAGCTCTGAGATTTATTGGCCCATTTCGTATATTAGAGAAAGTTAATCCTTTGGCTTATCGAATTGAGCTGCCCGAGAAGCTGGCAGGAGTGCATAATATGTTTCATATATCCCATCTTCGAAAATGTTTGCACGATCCTTCTTCTTATGTTCAACTGACTGCACTTGATAGCTTGGATATTGACCCAAATTTAACCGTTGAAAGGAGACCACTTCGTATAGTCGATAGAGGTATGAAGCAGCTTAGGAAGAAATTAGTTAACTTGATCAAAGTGCAGTGGAGTGACGACGATCGAGACTGTACTTGGGAAACGGAGGAAAGCATGCGTGCTTCAAATCCAGAACTATTTACCCAGGTAATAACTCGTTTATTTGATTGCTTATCTACATCTAGTCGTTTGCTATATATTCCTTGATCGATTTCTTTTCGAGGATGAAAAGCTTTATGTGGGGGAGGTTATAACGAACTGGGTATTTTTAAAAGAACAAAATGACGCATTAATAATTTTAAGCATTAAAAAGGTAAAAATAAAATAAATAAAATGGCATTTGATGTTGGAAACAAATTTTATTTTTGTTTTAAATTTAACAGTGGATAAATATTTCTTGTTAATAAAATTCAGTCCTTAACGCGCATAGTCCAAAATGTGCGTAAACGGATGAACGTGCGTAGCACGTTCACTACATTGACTGTTCATGACTACACGGATAAATAAAAATAAATAAATAAAAGAATAAATAAAAAGAAAAAAAGGAGAAATTAAAATTTATTTCTTTAACCGCGTTAGCCAAATGAGGAAGAAAATAAATAGTTAACGCAAATTTGGACCATGTAGTAACGATAGAAATTTAACAGTGTGAACGCAAACTTAAACCGTGTAATAACGGTAGACAAATTTCAACTAAATTTAACACTTAACAAAGATAACAAGGTCCATACCATCTTTGAATTGGCCATTCACTTCACTTTTTAAGTCTAATATTTATTCTCCCTTAAAATATGGCAAGACAAAAATCTTTATTATCAGTAACCAAATATTTGAAAGCTACTTTACAAGATTTCACATATCTCTCCTCTGCCAGTTGCTACTGTTTGAAATAGTACACCTGAGATTTGGAAATATTTGGTGAGAGAATCTAACACTGTTTCACAAATAAAATAATCGGAACTGCTGAGATAAATTGCGGTTCTTTCTTCCTCGCGTGAGCCATCCTTTTCGAATTCAGCCATTGTCTCCTATCCATTTCTGTTTCATGCATTTATCTCTCCTCCTACCCAAACTTTCAGTACCCATAATCTTATACAAAAAGAACACAATAGCACCTCCATCTTTTAAAAAACCTAATCGTCCTCTCTAATCCCATTTTGCTTCCACATCTTCTTCCGAGATATAATCCTCCTCTTTACGTGAGAAAGTTGTGCCAACTTTTCCATTTTCCAGTACCCATTTCCAAGCTAGCAAAAACCGCGCCTCACCTAACCTTCTTCTCCAACTATACCGCACGCCCTCTCCCTCCTCTTCCTAGTTCAACCACTCCAGTCCACTTTGATCTCCGACCATTCCAATGCCAAGCACCATCCAAGTCCTCCTCCGCTCTGGCCATTCTTAGTGCTCCTTACTTTGTGTTAGTTTAAAGAAAAGAAAATACAACAGATCGAACTTGGTGAAACCACACTCCATCTCCACTTTATTGCTCACGTGACCAACGTCAGCCTACCCATTCTCTTCCTCTTCTCAGTTGTGCCAAACCGCACCACTCCATACACCGCAAGCTTTCTGTCCTTGCTCCCAAACTCCAGCACCGGAAACTGTGGCGCTGCTCATCACATCCATTAAACCCACAATTCCACACCGAAGCTGAAGCCATCACGCCGTTCCTCGCCAACACTATACCCCAGTCAAGTGCGCCAGTGTCTCGTTCGAGCCCAATATCAATTCCAGTGACTTGAAGGCCCTTGCGTGAGTCCTTATATGCTTTGTTTGGGTTTACCAGTATATAAACACACTTAGTATTTATATTTTTGTGTTGACTCAAAGTGAACCCTTACCTTACTATTGCATCTCAGCTCCTAGCCACCGTTGGTGCAACTGCCGTCGTCAGGCCACCGGCATTTCGTCCGAGCTGCTCCCTTTCTAGCAAGCGAAACCGTGTTGCGGTGAGTTCTCTTTTTCCAGTTGTCTTCAGTTGGCTCGTAGTGAAATGCCTGCATCTCTATATAGTTTATATAAATGTAAGTAATAGCCTCTTGAGTACCCTATGCATGGAAACCATGCTTTCGCATCCTTGAAATTTGATTTTTACTTCACGCATATACATATACCTTGCATATTGGGCTACTGAGTTTGATTTGCATAGTGTACACTGCTGTTGAGAGCAGTTATGTGTTGTCACGAACATATGCAGACTCTTATACGGGGTGTTGTATAATTTCCAATTGTCTGTTAAAATATGTAATAACATACCTTTCTGTTATGAACCAAAAATGTACATAGTTGAGTGGTTTGACGTGTGACTAGTAACTAAGAGGTCACTAGTTCGAACCCCATTGTAGCCTCTTAATTTTGATCAATTATTTTGGCTGAAACATTTTGGCGTAAAATTATACATAAAATCTTCTCCGCTTTTCTAAATAAAAATCATACCTTGGTTCTAGGTAACGAATTGTCCTTGTAGCGGTTAGCGTAGTTCGACTCGTATCGTGCCTTCGCTTGTTACCACGGAGGGTGAGTTTTTTATCACTCACAGACTAACTGATTATTAAGTGAGTTAAAAATATGAGATGTTGAATGGAATGTTAGGGTGCTCTAGTTTTGGTTGCTTTGTGTTTATGCACGTGCAACGCACACACTATTATTTCACATAACACAATATGGATGTATGCTTGACATGCTATGTTATTTTCTCATCATGCAAGTTCCCCCTTAGTTTAGCAACCACTTCGGGTTGAAAAGATACATACCCGAATCCCTTGTGTATTCGAATCGATTTGGGATGTGGGTTGAAATGATACATACCGGGGATTCGAATATTTTAATGAATGGATTGAAATGATAAATATCCATATCATTTGACCATAGGATAGAAAATTTTATACAGACACCGTGGTCAATAAAATAAATATTTTTAAAATATTTATCGATTTTTATAAGTAGAAATTTTTGATGGAACTTGATTAGCATAAAGAAAATTAAAGAAATTTTGTTCAAACCTTAATGGAATTTTTGTAAGAAATCCCATTTGTATTAAAATAAAATTTTAAGTGATTTTTGCAAGATTAATACTTGATTTTAAGTTTATTTAAATGGACTTCAAAATTTTATAATGTATATAATAATATGACGATTTTTTTTAATTGAATGACTTAATGTAAAAGATTTGTAAAGCTTTGATAAATATTTTCAAAACTTGTTTTAATACATGATTTGTCAAATGGATAATTGCCATGAGAATGCATACAAAGGATTTTGATCAATAGGTAACGCTAAAATGGTTTGGGAATTTATTACATAAATGGATATGTGAATTTCAAGCAAAGTAATGATTGAATAATCGTTTTAATGATGAAGCGATGAAATTAAACCGAATCAAACGAATTGGGTTTAAATATGAATTCTAGTTGGGGAGAAAATTGGAAACATGGATTTAGAATTGGATTGGATTAGTATTACTTGTTTGAGCTATAATTTTATAAAAGAAATTTTCTGCATTACTTGGTTTTATAATTATTCTTTATTAAATGATTTGATTTCTTTAACCATATAAAATTCATAATAGCTTCCAAAATATATATGTTTACACATTTCTTTAAATTTAATATACATACACTATTTTCAAACTTAACTTCTCAAAACGTATTTATCTTATTTTGAATAAACTTATGTCCAATCCAGTCTAATGAATCCAAGGGTGAATATTGGTTTGTGATCTTAATCGGACCATTTATAAATGATTTGGGATAATTGATGTTGGGGCACGACATGAAATAAATCAATTTGTGATATTTGAAATATGATTTCAAATCTAATGGCCACGGTGTGAAAAAATGTAAGCGTCGGTTGCTAAAGAGACCGGAGCCGGTAAGTGGCATACTCTCTGTCAGTGGCAATACCACTTTAACAACTGTATTCGTCATGACGTATCGGAACGATAGCAAGATGGCTTGGAGGCAACCACTGGATCGAAGAAGGCGAACGATGACGAAATGGCCTTGTAACACCCCAGATTTTTGAATAATCGAATTAACTAAATTAAAGAATAATTAATCTCAAACGTGAGAATTAAGGGAAACGGGTTGCGCCATTGTGTTCGTCTCGGAATTATGGTTGAGATTGAGTCCGAGTTTGCGTAAATTGGACTCCGTGTGAAAAAGATGTCTTTAAATTAAATATTGCAGCAAAACATGAAAAAAAAGAATGAGAAAAGAATAAATTTTTAGCATTGTTCTAAAGTTTGTAAACAAAAGACTTAGTAGCTCATTTGGTTGGAACATGTGACTTGCATACAAGAGGTACAGAGTTCGATCCCCGCCAACGCTATATTTTTGTTTTAGGGGAATGGCTAAAAAGCGGCTTAGTGTGAATGCGGTTCAAAAAGTAGTTTTGTGTGAAAATGGTTAATTAGGAAGATAGAAATATATCTACAGAAATATATATAAAAATAAAATAAAATTCAACCTAAAATTTAAGAAAAAATTTCAAAACAGCGGAAGCGGGAAGGCAAAACACCAAACCGACCTATTTTATGGGTCGACCAAGTTGGGGTCGACTCAGGAGGTTTGAAATTGGTCCCGTTGGCCCTAAATGGTCTATGACGAAATTTTATGTTTTAGGGATTAGGTGGCGATTTCTGGTTGGTCTGTTGACATCATTTCTTGGTTTCTAAGGCCTAGATGGATTCTAGAGTGATCTGAAGGCTCTAAGTCACCCTATTCTCCTATAAAAACACCCCCAAACCTCACTTTCTCTCCACACAATTTCATTCTCCCTATAGTCTGCCTCTATAATAAATAAATATAATAATGGCGTCGCTACTCCGCTGGGATCAAAACTAGAACTAGTGCATCTTCCATCAAATCTGAATAAGATTAAAAGAGAACTACTGCAACTCTTCTTCTATAATCTAATCAAGGCAAGTGCAGTTATTTTCCGATATGAATTTTAATCATGATCTTGACACAATTATAAAACTGAATCTGAGATTATGCCCTTTTCCTATTTATCAGATCTGTTCCTCTGTTTTATTATTCTGTTTGTTATGTATTTCTTCCTCATTTCTTTCTTTTTGTTTGATAGCCAGGCTACCACGAGCCTAAGCCAGATCTCATATGAGATGAACGCATAAACGCTAAATTTGGAGATAATATTGAATAAGGCATATTTGGACATAATTGATTTGTAACCAATTTGAGGATACAATGCATGTTGTAATTCTGGACATAAATTTGAGGCATATTGTATAAGACGATCTATGACTTGGAAGGAGAGGATTATTGTGACTTAGAACATAAAGAACATAGATTGAACTTAGAACATATATCTGAGACAGGTAATTGGGCATGTTGTATTTAAAACGTAAGGTGTATTTAACATATGTCTTGAGTTTTGAGGCCTAAAGAATATTGGACATATGACTTGGGATTTGTGGCGTAAAGTTTAACTGTGAACATGTAACTGATTTGGATGCATAGTACAAGTTGTAATTCAAGATCTAGATCTGGACATACTATATATATTATAGTCTGAAATTTGGAAAAAAGAGAATTAATTTGAATTTAACTTAGGTGTAAAGATCCATATTAAGATTGGATAATTATTAAGTGTGAATACACCTAAGTGAGGTTTTTTTCCGGATATGTGACATGTCAATGGATATATTTGGCATAATTTATATGTAAGGTTTTTGGAGAATATTCCGAACTATGCAAGTTTAACTAAAAATTAGGACATATGTTATATGGTGGATTATGACCATAATTTTGGCATATAAGTTTAGGCTTACCTTATGAATTAGGCAAGATATGTGAATAGGACTTTAAGGAATGTTTAAATCGGCTAAAACTGTTATCTGCTTATTATGTTAAATTTTGCCTAATCTGCTAAACATATTACCTGTTTAATCTGTTGAATTGCCTAAACTGTTACATATGTTGAATCGCCTAATCTGCTAATTTTGCCTAATCTGCTAAATCTGTTGAGTTGCCTAATCTGCTAAATCTGTTGAACCGCCTGAGCTGCTAAATCTGTTGAAAAGCTGAATGATTGTAATTTGTGTAAAACATGTTAATTTGTTTAATCTGCTGCGACTTGAAAAGAAGTCAAATTTGTTAAATTGACATAATTAGTCTGATATTTGTATAATTTGTAATGGAATAAACTGGTTAAAATAAAAATGCTGAGACACGAGGTTAGGCTCATGTTTGCGGTAGAAGCCTGCCCGGACCCAATCGGCTTAACAGCAACCGCAAACTGCTAGTCTAATGTGAGAGGTCGTAGGCATAACTAAAATATGCTTAGACACGAAGTTAGGTCTGGCTTGTGGCAAAAGTCTGCCCAGAACCGCACGGCTTATCCAGCGGCCACAAGCTACCGACCTAATGTGAGAGGTCTGCGCATTAATATTTAATTAATGCAAATCTGAGATAAATATGATGTCAAAAATGTGTTGGGTAGATAAGGCTAAACCAACTGGACTGATGAATTAATAAACCTGTTTCGTGAATCTGTAGGCCCAATACAAAGTTAGACAATCTGTAAGTCTGTTAAAACTATACATCTGATCCGTTAGTATGAAAACCTATTGACTTGATTTTCTGGTCTGTGAACTAGTTGATTCTGAACTCTGTAGGCCTAAAACTTGTAAACAAGTTAATCTGAAATATGTTAGTCTGGGGACACAAGGTTAGGAGGGAAAATACTTGTGTTATCTATTGTCTGGGACCCATATTAGTTAGTAACCCTTTCTGGTATCAAAACTATGACCCAACAATAGGTAGGGTCCAGGAACGCTTACTGAACTAATTATAAGTGGTTCATTCTGATAATGGTGAGGGATGTTGATGGTGAGTTCCAACTGGGTCATGTGCGTGCATGGATCCCGGTCTGCCTATGAGGATGTAAGACGTTGTGACATCTGTAAATAGGTCTGTGTCATTTAAAGGTTGCCACTTTGGGGAGTGATACAACCATCCGTGGGGCTGGCACAGGGTATTTATGTATTAGGGAGCCGATCGCTTGGGGTAGATTTAGGGTACACTTAGTTCTGTCTGTTTCCGTTGGGGTATAGTCTGTTTCTGTTGGGTGGTAACACCTGTCTGTTGGGGTGGTAAAGGCCCATTTACTAGTGTACACCTAATTCTAACATTCTGTTTCTGTAGGGATTATTCTGTTTCTATCTTTGATTCCGATTGTGTACCTTCTGTCTGTTGGGGCGGTAAAGGCCCAGTACTGGCATTCTGTTCCTGTATAGATTATTCTGTTCCCATTCTGTTTCAGTTTGGACATTAGGGTAACGTCTAATCCTGTTATACTAGTATTAGTGCAGAGAAGCAAAATATAAGTAAGAAGCATAACTTGGGCTATATCATTCTGTTTCTTCTGTTTAGCTTAAGTATACCAGTTACTCCTGTTGTTATTGTCTCTTATCCAGCTTTATTTTCATGCCATGATATTATTATCTGTTCATATGCTGAAAGTCACTAGACTTGCTAGACTTTATGTCTGACCTTGCTTGTTTTCGCCCTTTTTCTTTTGTTCCCCCCCCCCCAGGCTTTTTAGGGTGGGAGTATAGGAGCTTGATTCGGATTTTCTCTGCTTGAAGTACGCTTGGCCTTGGCTCTATCTTTCCATAGCAGTTTATGTTGGGGATTATGATTTTAAAAACTATGCATTATGAAGGCCTTTGTACAAGGTTGATATTTTGTACTTGAATTCTGATATTGTGATTTGAAAAGATGTAACCAAACTTACTTCGGTTTCTGTTGTAATAAAGTTATTAATTTTTCAATTTATCTGTCTTGTAAATTTCTGTTCTGCCTACTAAAATGCTCCATCAAAGTTAAGGCATTCCCTTTGTGAGTGACCTTAACGGAGGTGGGGTGTTACAGGCCTTGTCCTTCGGGTCATAATTAAAATAACTAGAATAGGAACTATACCGTGACTAATTGAGGTCGCACCTCATATCGGACACGCTTCTTCGATACCATCTCTATTACTGTTGTGATTGATTTGGAGGACCCTTTTTTGATTTGGGAGTGTGTTCCGAGGTGGGCAGTAGTTGCTGCTATGCATTACCACCGGTCCGGGAGTGCAACTGGTAGAATCCTACCCTAGGCATTACCTCGTGTGCCTTGTCATATTTATCCTATACGAGCCCCATACGATTTTGATTTAGAATTGCTTTCTATGGAGTTCCCTCCGATAACACCAATGTGGCGAATTTACGGTACTGTATAGACTTTGATGCCTATAAACTGCGTAAGGGTAATATGGTAATCCCTCTTATGCTATTTTCAGTATATTTACTTTACTGAATAGACATTACAATAATAGCGTACTATTTTGTGTTTATTATTTCCACGGATCCTTCGGGGATGGGAATCCCAAACATCCTTTAAGTTATTGTACATTTCAGTAAACACATCATTTGGTTTAATTCACTTATATGAGACTGTTAGTCCTGACCCTTGTATATTGTTTCTTTGACTGTATGCCTAGGTCAGCATGAGCACCATAGCCATTAGTGACACACTTGGAAGATTGGCATATCATTTGGACCACCTTCAGTTATCAGCTATCTAGTTATCTATTATCCAGTTTTATTATCGGTACTTATATGTACTTTATCTACTGTATGAGCTTATGACTCTCTATGCATTATTATGTATCATGTATTATGTAAGAACCTATGTACTATTATGTTTCCGCTGCGAGTTACTCTGCTTATGTATTTATGATTTTGTGTTCTGATTTGCATTTACCTCATTAGCACAAATTAACAATTCACTGTTTAAAGCAATTCAAGTCTGACATGTGTGGTTTGTGTCGATTTGAATGGTTTGAAATAGTGGGTCGTTACATTATATGTGACTGTTGCATGAAAAAAATTGGATCGATAAATTATTTGACAATCCTAGAATATGAAATTCAAAACATGTAAATAATACCATATGTCTAATCTGTTATGTCAGTTATATCTTTCCCAAGATGCATCCAAATCATACAAAAAGGATCATTTTGGACAAGCGAAGTTCCAAACTAATTGAACTACTTGTTTTTGCAGTAAACATTCGCACACTATTTTAATACTGGGAATTCAATACTTGAGTATATAAGACATGAAATCTAAATCTCAATGATAGAAAGCCCACTAGCACTAAGAAGGAAGTACGCTACAACAAGATGGTGTGCACCCATTCACCAACATGCAGAAAGAAAAATGAATAAAGAGGTTATAAAATACATCTTAGAACAACAAAAACATGACAAAACCAAACAAATTCATTCGTAGCTCTCTTAGATGTTGTTGTTAGATAAACTTATATGATCTGAAATTTGCCATAGTATATAGAGGTAGGCTAAAATAATAAGGAAATCAATCTTGATAGATGTTTTTTCTCCTTTATATAAAGGACCGAACATAGAAGGTGTTGGTGAATACTGTTGGAAATCTGCTATTAGAAAATGTAATAATACGTTTCATTTACCTTTAATGTTATGCAGTTTCTAATCTTAGTGTGACCATATTAATTGGGTCATAAATGGAACGTTTCATTTTCCATTATGCATTTTCTAATCTTAATTTGACCCAATTAATTAGGACATAAATAGACCATTCATATCTAGAACGTTAGGTCAATGATTAATTTTAAGCATTGAACTGGTATATGATGGACGTACCAGATTTAGAGTTAAATGTTATATAAATGATTGGGTCCTTTCTCTCCCTAAGTCAAGAGTTGTATTCTTCTCCATCAAGAAACACATAAGAAAATAGTGTAAGAGAGGGAAACCAAATTCTAAGAAGAGTAAACATTAGAAGTCGAAGAAAGAAGATGACATCCATTACATCTTCCACTGCTAATCAAGGTATATCGTCGTAAACAATAGATCATATTAAGTTTCTATCTTTTGTTTGTGAAACATTCGGTATTGGTAATCCTAGCACTATTCAACTGAATTGTACATCTTTAATCATGAAAGATCGAATAATAAAGAAAATTCTAACATGTGGTATCAGAGCCAACCAATAACTAAATATTCCCTATGATTGCAATTGATCTATTCTATACTTTATTCATGATGTTTAATCGAGTATGTGTAATAAGTCATTTATGCACATGAGATTTATGATTTTGTTAATAATAATTTTGTGCATAAGTGACATAATG
This sequence comes from Allium sativum, assembly GCA_030737875.1. Lineage (NCBI taxonomy): Eukaryota > Viridiplantae > Streptophyta > Magnoliopsida > Asparagales > Amaryllidaceae > Allium > Allium sativum. The sequence continues at coordinate 444,297,363 of CM060915.1, read as the reverse complement.
ATTATTGATAGAAATTGCCAGTTATAATTATACCAATCAAAAAAAAAATGGCGTCAATAATGATAGAACCTGAGAACTTACCCAAAGTAAATTCTTTTTCTATAACTAGTTGACATGATGAGGTTTAATTGATTTTTTTGATTAAATAAATACTGATCATTTAAAGATGTCAGTTCTATTTAATTGAATATATTTATTACTCACTTATATTATACTGTTATGTACATATCTGAATCCCATTTGTTATGAGCTTATAGTTATTCCAATATTTATTTGCAGTAGTTCCCATGTATACACATGCTTCATCTGTTACATTGTTCATTAGTGTTAATTTTTCTAAATGGAGAGAACAAGTCAATTTCCATTTAGGTGTTCAGGATCTTGACTTGGCACTACTTGAGGATAAACCCACTGCTCTTACAATTGCAAGTACTGAGACAGAAAAATCACACCGTAAATCATGGGAACACAGTAACAAATTGAACCTTATGTTTATCAAGATGACTATTGCTAACAACATCAAGTCAACAATTCCGCAAACATAAAGTGCTAAGGAATATATGCAGTTTATGGAAGAGCATTTCCGTTCAGCTAATAAGTCACTCGTTGGTACTCTTATGGCAGAACTCACGATCATGAAGTTTGATTGAACACGAACTATGCAAGAGCACATTATAGAGATGATTAAACTTGCAGCAAGGTTAAACTCCCTTAGGCTTACGGTAGATGATTCTTTTCTTGTCCAGTTTATTATGGACTCGCTACCTTCTGAATATGGACCTTTTCAAATTAACTATAACACTATAAAGGATAAGTGGAATGTTATTGAATTGGCTAGTAGACTTGTTCAGGAAGAAGGACTTCGAAAAGTTAAGTGAATCACTCAGTAAGTTTTGTTGGTAATAAAGCTGGTAAGGAAAAGAATGGAAAATTAAGTCATTTCAAGAAGAAAAAGGCACCTGCTAATGCGTAGGATAAGAAAAAGAAGGAACTAAAGGACGTTCGATGCCATTTCAATAAAAATAAAGGACATTATCAAAATGACCGTCCGAAAAGGATAGCTTGGTTCAAAAAGAAAGGTAATCATCTATCTTTCATATGTTTTGAATCAAATTTAGTTGAAGTTCCCATTAATACATAGTGGCTTGATACTGGTGCTACAACACATGTTTCTAACAACGTGCAGGGATTTCTTATGATCCGAACTATAAATCCAAATGAAGGACGTTTTCTCTTTATGGGAAACAGAATGAAATCCACAATAGAAGGCATTAGGACTTATCGTCTAATTCTAGAAAGTGGATATGTATTAGACTTATATAGTACCCTTTATGTACCTTCATTATCTAGAAACCTTATTTCCGTAAGTAAATTGGATATTTCTGATTTGAGATGTATGTTTGGATATAGTTGTTCTGATTTACAAAAAATACAGATAATGTTGGTTCTGATATTCTAATTGATGGTCTGTACACTACAAGAAAAATACCCTATTGCAACTAGCTATTTGCAACAGGTGATAAATGATAGTTGCAGTAAATGATATTTAGCAACAGACCTGTTATAGCACTTGCAATAGATAAGATTTAACAACAGGCCTTTTCTTTCTATTGTGAAAAGCATATTTTTAGTAACTGTGCTTCCCTTCCGGTTGCAAAAACATACTTTTAGCAATTATGCTTTCATAACAGTTGCAACAAACATATTATTTGCAACATCGTTTCCTAGCCAGTTGCAAATAAATATCTTTAGCAACTGTTTTCGCCACTTGCAATAACTATTTTTTTACAAGCGGTAAAGCCAGTTGCAAAAAGCATACTAAAAATAAGTATAAGCTTTTAATTCTTAACTTTTAGTAATTAATTTTAAATAGTTACTATTAAATGATTAATTACTAGTAATTATATAATAATTAAGATTAATATTTGATAATTGTTAATTAATAGTAAAATTTAAGTTTTATAAAGTGATATTTATAACTGATAATTATATCATAATAATTAATAGTTAGAAAATGATAATAATTAACATTTAAAAATAATAAAATAGATAAATAATAATTAAATAATAATATATTAATAATGAAAATTAAACTAATGGATAATAATTAATTTGAAATATGAATATGTTTAAATATTAAATAAATAATTAATATATTCATGATAAATAAATAAACTGTTTAAATAGATATAAAATTAAATATAAAAACAAAATATAAGATGCAATATTTAAATTAATATTAAACTATAAGTGAATTATGCCATTGTTTGGAAAAAATTTGGAGAAACTTCAATAATTTTTTTGGTTCAAACGTTTAAGTTTTCGGCTCCAACCTTTAAATTTTTTCTCTAAACATCTAAATTGTGTAGGCTAGCTTGACACCATGCCCCTTTCGGGGAACGAAAAATACCATTTGTCTTGGAATTTGAGCTTTGAATCAAACTATGTAGTAAATATAAAATTATTATTGTTATTAATTCTAGCACTACTAATTGTTATATTTTATAAAAATTGGTATTGATATAAAATTATTACTACTAATATTTAATACTTATTTTTTAGTAAATAATAAGTATTATTAAATATTTGTTATGAAATAACCATTAATCATGATTACTATTTAGTTCGTAATCAATAAACGTAACCAGTGTACGATAAGAAGTATTGCTAGTATCAAAATTTCCAGGTTAAGAATAATAATTTTGGCTCCAAACTAAAAATTTTGTCCTCCCTCCCAAAACTGCATCTTATACACTACATTTTTCTTCTTTTCACGAAAATTCAATTCCCTCATCTTTCTTGTTTTGCCACTTAACGTATCGAAGTGAGATAAATTCAACTATACAATTTCCTAAATCTAAACCCTAACCCTAGCCCGCTATCTTTATCATTGCCATCAACGGATCGCTAAATTTGATGAACCTCTTGTGAACCCTAGCCCACTAGTCCGCTTAATTTGCTTGCCTCTGTTACTACCTTGGTATGCTCACTTTCATTGTTCGTCACCTTAAATAGGTACCGATAATCGTTGAACAGGTATCGGCTTTTTTCTGATTATCATAGAAAAATTTTATGGTTAAGTTATAAATGGGTTCAACTTGCAATTGTGCCAACTCTCTATATTTTTTCCCCAAATTGAAAACCCTAATACCTAAGTGGTCGGCGCTGCAACTCAACACTACAACAAAAACACAATATTACAACTTTAATTTTACAACTGTGCGTAAAATACAGTTGTAATAAATGCTTTTTTACAACTGTGCAAAACGCACTGTTATAATAAATGTTTTTTACAACTTGAAATAATCACTGTTTTAATAAACATATATATCACAACTTTACATTTTATTGGTTGTAGTAGAGATGCCTAGTACAAAATTCATGTTTATAATATCTATATTTAATAACCAATTATATTGATATTTAATAATAATATTTAGTGAATATTAGGCTCACATCCCTATTTTGAAACTTAATTAGGCTCACATCCGGTCATAAACTTAATATAAATTAGGTCCCTGTTTTCAAAACTTATAAAATAATAATTAAAAAAAATAAAAAAAATCGTAAATTAGTAATAAAATAAATTATGCATTATACAAAAAATTCAGTTCAAAAAACAACAAAAATAATGTCAAAAAGAAGAAAACAGCAAAAAAACAGAAAAACTGCAGTTAAATGCATAATATTATGCACCTTTTTGATTTTATTGCATGCATATATGCAATTATTGCAGTTCTTCCAGCGGATAGATTTAACTTAATATTTCAGTTCATTTTTATTTGCATCCAAATGTGCAAATTTCTCAAAAAAATGCACACATGTGTGCAACATTTTTATAGGATAACACACTGGTTAAAAGTAGGGACCTAATTTATATAAAAAAAAGATTTGAAAATTTTAAACCCGCCCCTTATTTTATTACTTCCGCCTTTTTTTTTTTAAAAAAAGTACGTTCCTTCATTAAAAAAAAAGAAATTCTAAAATATGGAAATAATTTCAGGATTCTACGGAAAAAAAAAATTTAGTTGCATACATTTATGCAATTATTACTGATAATTGCATATATGTATGCAACTTTTCCGTAAGCTGTGTTCGGTTTGAAAATTTGAAACTAAACCTGCACAAATGTGTGCAAATATTGGGTATATTTGCATACATGTAAGCATGTTTTTGTATGAATAAAAATCAACGAAGATGTATGTAGTGAAAAATATGCACGGATGTATGCAGGAAAATGATATATGTGCATACTATTATGCATTTAACTGGAAATTTCGTTTTTTTCTGTTTTTTTGATTTTTGACGCCTTCTTTGATGGATTTTTGTTCTGAATTTTTTAGTGTTCACATGTTTTATTTAAATACGAATTTACGTTATTTTTTTATATTTTTTTTATATTTTTTTATGACTTTTCAAAAAATAGGGACCTAATTTACAATAAGTTTATGACTGGGTTTTTTTATATATTTTGAAACTTAATAGGGACCTCTAAAAAACGCACCCTAATATTTAATAATAATAATTAATAATAAACTTGGGAATCAATAATATTTGTCAATTATTATTAAATAATTAATAGTTAATAAGTAGTAACTTATTTTTAATAGTTAATGTATGTTAACTAGCTACTTTATTAATTAATAGTAACATAAGCTTTTAATAAGTATTACTCTCGATTATAATTAACTAAGTAGAAAATAAGTAAAAGTTGATTAATAACTATTATTAATAAGTAATATTTGATTTGATAGTAACTATTTTAGCAGTTTCAATAAATATAATTTTGGCAGACTTGTTTGTTCAGCAAGTAACAACCGCGCTATAGTTTATGCGCTTCTGGTAGATTTTTTATTTACGTGTGAACTTAATGTTGTAAGTAGTCCTTGGCATTGCTTTTGATCTGCCCACTTTTGACAGTTTTAATTACAAAGTAATATTTAATATTTGGCAATTAAATTATATAATAATTCATAAAAATATTAACAATAAGTATAACATTTATAATAATTAATAAATAAGATTTTAATAAACAATAAAAATTAAATACAAATATATAATAATTAATAGCTAAGACTAAATAATAATTATTAATCTGAAATGTGGCACAATTCAAAGTATAACGTTGAAAACGTTTTTTGAGAATACTGGAACATAACTCAGCTCCAAACTGATTTCTCACCCCTGACACTTAACAATTTCCATCGGTTCAAATTAATCTTCCCACTATGGATGAAACGTTATGCCTTTTGACATCGGTTCACAACATTTCAATCGTATTCCATCGTATTCCTTTTCCATCAGTTCACAACAATTCCTTTTCCATCGGTTCACAGTACATTTATTTTTCCATCGTATTCCACCACAAACCCTAATTCCCCTTTCGATAATCAGGCCGGCATAGCGATCTCCTACACTTCAAATCGCCATTGCTCGATCGCCGCTGCTCTCTATTTTTGTCGTCCACTGCTCGATCGCCTATGTATCTTGCTTGCGTTCTCTCGTTGGTAAATTTTTATTTGATGTTCCAACTGCATGTGATTGTAATTTTAGTGTTTCCCTCCGCTATTGCATTCGTGTAATTTTAGTGTTTCCCTCTCGCTGATAATCATGAGAACGCTCCCCGTCAGTATTTCCCATATATCCAATCCCTTACACATGCAAAGCTTGACCAACTTTTTGGCTCATGTTACTATGTCATATTGATTGTAACAATGCTCCATTTAGGTTGAACTTTGTATATAATTTGATGACAAACCTCAATAATGGCCAAGAAACTGATGCAAGTTTATAGGGTATGTTGTATTATCACTTATTTTATTTATATTTATGCTAAGGAAAGCTGAGGAAATCATAGAGATGAATTAGTTGTTGACTCTATCCTTGGAATAGCTATTATACACTTCAGATTTTAATGTAAAATGTAAAAGTTAATTATGTTGAAACTGTTAGTTTCCATGTGAAATCATAACAATTCATTGTCATTAATATTGTACATTTCCTTCTTAATTTGTCCATCTCTTGACAAATTACCATGGCAGACATCTACATTTCCACTGCTACTTATTTTCCCCTTCTTTTCTACCCATTATGTTTCTTCGATCTCACCAAACCCTTTCATCCATTTATTATTTGTTTATTTTCATCTCCATATTTCTTCATCCAACTGTCATTCCTTTCCATTTGCGGTCACACTCATTTTGGACCTAAAATATGAAATTGGATCATATATATGCATATACTCGTGCGCATATGTATAAACATGTATTTGGTCATACGTTGAGTTTGTATATTTAGTTTATGATATTGACTTTTTGAATTTGATGGGTTTGGGTAATCACTAACACGAGTTCCACATAATCACTAACATGCACATCAGGACTCGAGGTGCATAGCTGCGTAAATGAATATAGTTAACTACATAAATAGATTACCTCTCTCCAGGATGTTATTTATTTGAAATGCTATGTCACATTCAAAAACTAATCACTAAAGTAAACCTGCATGCCTTGTACAAATATGTGGTGCTAGAGTATTTGCCATAAACCAGTATGTTAGAATGGCCAAAGTTTGTTCATTGGCATTTCATACTTTGTACTGCGGTACTGACTTTATAGGCTGGAATATATATACATTATATCAGCATTATTTTTGTATACAGTCGGGATTAAGTTCAACCACAAAAAGCATGGGTTAATACTGGTTAATCATTTATTAGATATACACCTATACATATACATATATTTATGTAATTGGCGAGACCTTAAACCAGGTTCATATATGTATATGCTGTTAAGACGGGGTAATATATGTATGTGTGTGTATATATATAGTTTCATATATATATGTATGCATCTGTATTGGGCATGCTTATATATTTTTGCATTTGGTTTACATTGAGATTCCTACAACTGCATTGTTGTTAAATTAACATGCATTGTCCCTTGTGGTCATCTTGATAAGTTTTGTTAGCCTTGCTAAAGCCATTATCTAAACTATTTCACCACGTAAATTCTGCCTTGATTTGTAAAGATGAAACACCCATATTGTTTGGTTAGAACTGAAAACACACACTTGATTTTAGCTGTACATAATTATTGCTGCACTAGTTTGTCTCTGTGGATCTAGTTGAAAACTGAATATATGTCACACTATATATTCGGTAGAAACTTGTAGGCATGTTAGTTTAGCATGTACCCGGCTTCCCTGTCATGTATTGTCCAACTAAAGCAAAGCGTATTTAAAGGAATTTTATAAAACTATTTCCAATGTAATTTTACGAAATGAGTAAACATGTTTTGTCCTGGAACTTCTGATTAAATTTCTTCCCATAACCTTCCTGCTAACTTCTAAAGTATGGTACATCAGTGGTTTGTTGTCTTGCCCATATTGACATCCTACCTATATTAATGAGTACACTTTGACATTTGCTGAGTTAGTTATACATACATACATACACATATATATATATATATATATATATATATATATATATATATATATATATATATATACATACACAGCCTGTACTTTACGAATTGTTTTACATCACTTTACATCAAAAATGGCGGACAATAATACATTAAATCCTCACCAATTTCATTCATCTACAAAAATCAATCCATCATTCCAAACAACTAAATCCCAAGCAAATCCTGTAATGGTTTCTTCATCTAATCCAGATCTGGTATCGGATCTGAGAAACAGACAGCTCGAATATGTACCTCCGAGATCTGATATTATCTTCATACCTGAAAATATATATAATGAATTAGAGATCTCTTGGATTAATACAGTGGCTCTAATTCCAATCTACTTTAGACTATCAACAGTCAAATTGAAGGAGTATATTTCAAAGGTATGGAAGCCTATAGGTATGTTTAATACTCATGTATCCTCTAACTATAATTTTATAGTTCAGTTTGAATCTAAAGAGGATTTTGAGTGAATCAAAGAGTGTTCAACATATTCATATTTTGGTAGGATTTTATATGCTGAGGTCTGGTATCCTGGATTTGATTTCAATGAGAAACAGAGTAATATGGTCCAGATCTGGATCCGTTTAGTTGATTTACCATTTGAACTTTGGACTAAAAATGCTATTCAAATGTTGTCAAGTTGCATTTCAAAACCTCTACTGATTGATTCAAATACAGCAGAGAAGAAGTATTCAAAGTATGCTAGAGTTCTTATACTAATTGACACTGAAACAGACTTAAAAACTGAAATTCCTATTCAGTTACATAATGGGCAAAAGATTTCAATATCAGTAGAATATGAATTTGTACCTCAGATGTGTGTCCAGTGTAAATTGTTTGGGCATAATGATGATTATCATGCTGAAATTTCTGATAATCGATGGAAACCTCCTGATGCTGATGAGTCTCATGATGAAATTACTGAAGTGACAGAAAAACAAGGTTTAGATCCACAATCATCTGGATTTAACAATGAAGTTCACTCCTCTACAGAAATTAATGATGATCTTGATTTCTTAAATTCAAAGCTTCCTGAAAGTATTATTCCAGATATGTTAAACAATGTTGCTGATCACATAGAGGAAACTGACAAAGTAAATAATCTGGATAAAGGAAAACAGGTTGATGTTTCTTTGTTAATTGATAAGAATGAAAACTATCTGCAAGGGTCAAAACCAAAATTACCTACTCCTCCTAAAAGAAGTACAAGGAGTACATCCTCAATTAAATGACAATATTAACTTGGAATGTTAGGGGTATGAATACATCTTTTAGAATGAAAGATGTATTCTCACTCGTAAATAATACTAAATCAACCTTGGTTGGTTTAGTAGAAACAAAATTGTCCGCAACTAATTTGAGATTATTTTCTTCTTTGATGCCTAGTGATTGGAAATGCTTGACTAATAATTCTACTTTTGTTACTGGTAGAATTTTGTTAATTTGGGATTCAAATGTATGGGAGCTATTCACTCTTTCTGTGTCCACACAGCATTTGACAGTTAAATCAATAAACAAAGGTGTTTTTGAAATGGTTTTTATCGTTGTATATGGTAGTAACTCATTTGCAGATAGAGTTGGTTTATGGGAAGCATTGGTCAGAGATTCAATTTCTTATTCACAATCTTGGATTCTTATGGGGGATTTTAACAGTGAATTATCACCAAAAGATAAAAAAGGGGGCCTACCAATTCCATATTATCAGTTGAGAGAGTTTGAGAAGTTTCTAATTCAAACTGATTTATCTGAAATTAAACCATTGGGATTTAATTTTACATGGCGTAGAAGAGGAGTAGCAACACATATTGATAAAATTTTGGTGAATAATGTCTGCTTTCATCAATTTCTTAATATGAAAGCTCTGTCTCTTCATCAAAGATCTAGTGATCATAATCCTATTGTTGTGGATCTTATTCCTACTCAAGAAGTGATGGGTTTTCCATTCAGATATAAAAATGACTGGAGCAGTTATCCAGGATATCATGAAGCTATGCAAAAGGGTTTGAATTCTAAAGTTTGGGGTTTTCAAAGCTACTAGTTTCAACAGAAGTTAAAATACTGTAAAACTGAGTTGAAAAATTGGAATAGAATTAGAGAAAAAAATAATTCTAACCTTAAACAGGCTGAACAGAAGGTGTCACTGCTTGAATCTGAAGTTGATCTTCATCCAGAGGGTATTCAAATTTATGATGATTATCTACAAGCAAAGAAGGAGTATCAGGAATTACAATATATATATTTCAGAAGTTTTAAACAACAAACAAAGATTTCTTGGTTGCAGCAAGGTGATACAAACTCAAAAATTTTCTATTCTCGTATGTCTAATAGAAGATATTTCAACCATATTAGAGCATTAATTGATTCTAATGGATCCTTGTTGTTTAAAGCAAATGAAATTGAATCAGCAGCCATCAATTATTTTTCTTCTTTGTTTAATGGTCCCAAATCAAGTGAATTCCCTCATTTCCTGCCTATTTATTTTATAAATGAGCAAGGTCAAAGAAGCTTATTGAGAAAAGTTGATTTAGTTGAAGTCAAAGAAGCAGTTTTCTCAATTCATGATGAATCAAGTCCTGGACCTGATGGTATGAGTGTTAAATTTTTTAAAGTTCATTGGGAGAGTATTAAATCTGAATTATTGGAAGCTATTTCAGATATATTTCTTTCTGGAAAATTGCCCAAAGCTTTAAATCATACCTTTATAACACTTGTACCTAAAAATGATAAGCCATCAGAAATCTCTCATTAGAAGCCAATTTCATGTTGCAATGTCTATTATAAAAAAAAAATTCAAAAATTTTATGTAATAGATTAAAACCTTTGCTTCCATTTCTAGTGTCTGAAAATCAGAGTGCATTTATCAAAGGAAGATATATTGGTGATAATATCCTCTTAGCTCACGAGCTGTTGAGAGATTTCAAAAAAGTTGGAATGCCAAAAATGAGTATAAAAATAGACTTGCAGAAAGCATATGATAAAGTAAATAGGGAATTGATATGTTTTTGATGGAAAAAATGAAGTTTCCTAATCACTTTATAAAATTGATATATGAGTGCATGGAATCAGCTACATTCTCAATTAATATACAAGGTATTCCTAAGGGTTTTATTACATCTACAAGAGGTATTAGGCAGGGGGACCCCTTATCACCATATTTGTTTGCTATTTGCATGCAATATTATACTTTTCTGATGGATGAGGCAACTGTTTCAAAGTCATTTCAACCAAGTAGTAAAATTCAGCCAGTTATTTCTCACCTCCTATATGCAGATGACTTAATGGTGTTTGGTAAATCTTCTACTCTTAATGCATCTATGTTAAAAGGAATTTTTCAAAACCTGAGTATTTATGCAGGCCTGAATGTAAATGCTTCTAAAACTAAAATATTTTTTTGTATTTCTACTTTGAATAGAAATGAAATACTAGATATATTAGGTTTTGAGCAAGGAATATTGCCTGTAAAATATTTGGGTGTTCCTCTTTCATCTAATTACTTGCATTATTCTGAATGCAATTCCCCAATTCAAAGAGTTCAAAATAAGATTCAAGTTTGGGAGACTAAACTGTTAAGTTTTGCTGGGCATGCAGAATTAATTAATTTTGGCTATTCATCTACCAAATACCAGAATTTACACTGGATAAATTACAGTCTCTTTGTGCTGATTTTTTCTGGGGAGGAACTGCTCATAAGGTTGCATGGTCTATTCTGTGAAAACCTAAGAATAAAGGGGGAATTGGTCTAAAGAATTTGTCAGATCTAAAAAAAGTTGCATGTATTAAACTATTGTGGAATTTTTTATCTAATACTGCTTTATGGAGTAGATGGATTCATAATAAATATTGCAGGAATGATCATTTTTGGTCAATGGCAGCTGATCAAAATTCTTGTAGTACATGGAAAGCTATTCTAAAACTTAGATCTAATTCAATGCAAATTTTTAATAAGGTAATATGTAAAGGAGAGAATACTTATCTGTGGTATGATCCTTGGATCAATTGTAAATGCATGGTGGATCTTTTGGGTTTTGATAGGCTTCAGATAATTGGTAACTCTGAACAAAAAGTCATCTCCATAAATAGAAATGAAGAATTTCATCCTGAAATTCATCCTACGACAAGAGAATTAATTGAAGAAATCAGTCCAATAGTGGTTAATTCTAGTCAAAATCAGGACTTCTATGAGTGGTGTGAAGGTGGAATATTTTTATTTCATAAAGTATGGGAGTATACTCGTACAAATGGGGTTTCAGATCCAATTTTCTCAGTAGTTTGGCATAAGAAAAACATTAAAAGAATATCTTTTATCTCTTACCTTGCTGTGTTAGGAAGATTGAACACCAAAGATCGCTTGCTTCATTAAAGTGCTGTTGAAAATATTATGTGCCCTCTTTGTGATAACCATGTTGAATCCATAAACCATGTGTTCTTTCAATGTGATTTTTCCTCCTTTATCTGGTTATCATTAAAACGGAAACTTGATTTGCCACTTCATCTTCTTGCTAATCTTCCGGAAGAAGCTCGAACCCTAATTTCCCAATTCTCGGCTAAGGACCAAATTAGAGACTTAGCATTTGGTGCTTTCACGACTGTGGTGTATTTTATCTGAAGGGAGAGAAACATGAGAGTATTTCAGAATCGAAGAACTATTGCATCGATTGTTTTGTTGAAGATTGAGAAGGAGATTGTAGATATGGTTCGTGGAAATGGATCTAAAACTGCTCGTATTTTGAGGAATGAACATATGTTAGCTCGATGGGGGATTGAACTGTTTGACTCTGGATAGTTCGAAGTAGTTTGACTCCTTTTATGTCGGTGATGGGCTCTGGGCTTCAATGGGCCGGTGAAGAAGGACTTTAAAGTACAAGTTTATTTTGTTTTGTTGGTTTTTTGTTTATCTTGTTGTATTTTCTTTTGGTTATCTTTTATAGATGATGTATTAACCAAATTTATAAGTACTCTTTTTCCTTGTAAGGTACCCACTAGTGGGATTGCAAGGTTTTAACGAGGCTTATAAAGGAGGTTGTTATTGGTTTTAGCAATAAAGTGAACCAATTTTCAAATATATATATATATATATATATATATATATATATATATATATGGGTTGATATAGTGGCATTCTAAAATATTAGTATAACCTGAAAAGAAAAAATCTGAGCATTTGTTACCTTGTGTATTTAGAAACCAGAAGTCATGTATGTACTTAGTTTTGTCCCCTACATATCAGGCCTGGACCACAACAATGTTGTTGATGTACATCGTTGATGAATTAAACTGGAAGTATACTTGTTACTTGTATTTCATGTCTTATTTGATAGATATTCTTACTAAGTGTACTTGTACGTTATATATATACCCTATGTTTGTTATAAATACACTTGTAGCATAAGTATGCTTGTTAATTATCCATGAATAATTGATATATAAATACCTACCTCGATATGAGGCTAAACATATGTTTTGGGATCTTCTTTGAATTAAAAAGATCCGCAATGCTTTGGGATCTTCTCTGAATTATCGTATTTTGATTGCCTAATTTAACAACTTCATCATCACACTTTTTATTTGTTTGATACTGGCTCCAGTTCCTGCTCATATATAAAAATTTAAAATTGATAAACAAAATAAATAATAAATATATTAGATAAGCAGTGTGTTGGTTCGTATGCTGATCTGGCGGGGCAGTTTTGGTTTAGTTCCCTTGGAGTTGGTCATCTAGGTGGAGATAGGGCGATCAATGTGTTAGTTGCCATGGAATTATCTCTAGTATGTGATGTACGTTGCGTACACTTTCCAGTTATGTTAGTTATGGTCTACTGACAGGAGCTAGAATGATAATGAGAGAAATATAAATAAACATAAACCATGGAGAAAAACAACAGAGCAGTAAATAAGAAACTATCAACTTCATTACTAAGTCTGGAAACAACCGTTATTAAATTTAGAAATGGGATATGAAAGAGAGAGAGAGAATAAGGATATGGATGTATAAAACTATCAACTTCATTACTAAGTTTAACCAACTCATTAATGAACTGTTGAACCATATATGATCATTTGAGATATAAAATTCTAACAAATATATAAGTTAATATCCGTTACATAAGAGGGGTAATCTACCAAGATGGCTGCATATAACCAAAATGTACAATATTGTTGAGCATAATTCTTTCCAGTAGGTCCGAAAATTAGAAGTGTTGTTTTACCAAGATGGACAAAGCATGGGTCAATCTACTAAGGTTTCATCATTTTGGCTGTTACTTCCATAGTTGTAAGTAGTGTGTTGCTAAGGGAAGATCATTTTCCTCTTACTAATACCACGAATAAAAATAATAAGTACAAAAAATTTTATGTACTTCCTAACACCATTATAAATAAATATAAGTATTTATGAACGAATTTTGTGTTAGGAAGCTTGTAGTATAAAATTTTGGTATTAGCAAGAAGAAAACGAGGTGCCCTAGCATCACATTATAAGTATTTAAGAATGAGTATTAATACATTTTTTGTTTTGTAGAATGACAACCAAATATAGGCAAGCTGTGGAAAATTTTGTATAAGGGCATGCTGCGAGTGAAGGGAATCCCAAAAAAATTAGATGCCCATGTCGTAATTGTAGGAATCCAATTTGGCAAGCATCAAGGGAAGTTGTGTCACACTGGATTTCTTTTGGAATGGACCCAACCTATGATATATGGATTTTTCATGGAGAAAAACGGCCATCACAAAATAAAAGTGAGACTGATACTTATAGAATGTATGTTGATGTGCAAATCTATGATGAGGAGGTAGAAGCCAATGTTGAAGAAATACATAGGGAAGGTATTAAGGAAATGATGGAGAATGCCGAAATTCCTTTGTATCTCGGTTGTGCAAGCTGCACAAAGTTGACTTCTACAGTACTTCTTTTCAAGCAAAAAGCGCGAAATGGTATATTGAACACGGCTTTTATAGAGCTTCTTAAACTTCTAAAGGATATGTTGCCTAAAGAAAAAATGCTTCCCGATTCTACAAATGCAACAAAGAAGTTGCTTAAGTCATCTGGTTTAGGCTATAAGCAGATGCATGCATGTGTAAATGATTGTTGTTTATTTAGAAAAGAGCTTGTAAATAATGATTTCTGTCCTAAGTGTGGTAAGTCTCGCTGGAAAAAAAAAGACTACTAAAGATGGGAAGCAAACCAAAATACTTATGAAGGTTTTGAGATACTTACCACTAATACCAAGACTGAAAAGAATGTTTGCATCCCCAGAAACATCAGAACAACTAAGATGGCATAGTAGTCATAAAAGTGAAGATGGTAAATTGCGTCATCCAGTGGATTTTACTCAGTGGGCTACGATTGATTAAATGTATCATTCTTTTTCTTCCGATCCATGAAATTTAAGGCTTGACTTTGCATCTGATGGCTTTAATCCTTTTCGTGATTGGAATTATGGATATAGTTGTTGGCCAGTGTTTCTTGTTGCTTACAACTTTTCTCCATGGCTATGTATGCACAAAGATAATATGATGCTATCTTTGTTAATTCTTGGGCCATGACAACCGGGAAATAACACTGATGTATACTTGCAACCACTTAGTGAAGATTTGAAAAAATTGTGGGATAAAGGGGTGAAAGTGTACAACGCTTACAGTCGTAGTGAATTTAGATTACATGATATTCTTATGCGGACAATCAATGATTTTCCAACTTATGGAAATTTAGATGGTTGCACTGTAAAAGGTAAGAGAGCATGTCATATTTGTTGTCTTAATACTTGCTCAATATGGCTACCATTTAGTAAAAAGTGTGCATACATGGGTCATAGATGATTCCTTGAACTTAACCATGAGTATCATTAACGGAAAAACTTATTTGATGGAACTGTAGAGAATAGACAAAGGCCTCAGATACAAAATGGTGTTCAAATCTTTGATGATGTTCAAGATATTATTAATGATTAGGGGAAAAAATTAAAAAAGGAAGAGAAAGGTGAAAGGAAAAGGAAAACTATGATGAAAAAGGATGTAAAATCTGGAAGAAGAGGTCAATTTTCTTTAACTTGCCTTATTGGAAGGTGAAATTTAACTAGAAACACATTTCTTTTTGTTTTCTATTCATGTTTACTACTTAGTACTTAATAATTTGTGTTTTGTCAGTTTTTAGGCACTTCCTTTGTTGCATAATCTAGATGTGATGCATATTGAGAAAAATATTGGTGAAAGCATTATTGGTACTGTTAACCCTCTTTTTTGGCAAGAGTCTCAATGAGCTAGACCAAAGCCCAAACGCGCAAATAGATATAAGTCGCGCTTCAGGAACCCCAGCAAGCACACGATCCGAAGCATTCGCATATCGGCCCAAGTCCAGCCTAGTCAATTGACAGATCACTTAGCAAGAATCGCTCTCCCAGGCGCATCAACCGATTATCTCGGACTAGCGAGGAAACCTTCTACAGAACTATCCCAACGTATATCCGGACTTTTAAGGCAATAAAAGTGGTCAAACCATATCCGGACAAAGCTCTACTTTTGATATACCTTTCCGTGGATGCCACGTCAGCCGCAACTTCCGAGGATACTACTTATGAACAATGGAATCAGTCTCGCGCCGCTATTCAAACCAACTGATGAGTTCCACGTGTCCAGGCTTTCCCGGAATGGCCGGACCATATTGCAATAGCCCAAGTTGCATTTTACACCTATAAATACCTCTGAGCTTAAAGATGAAAAGGGGAATTCTTCTACTCTTTTACACATCATTTCTGGAGTTCATTTTCTCTCAATATCTCCCAAAGAGGAAGAGGAGTTAGCTATCTTTTTCTCTTCTTCAAACGGAAGAAGCATTGTACTAGTAATCAAAAAAGATAAATAATATATAAAGTGGATGTAGGCACCATCTTTGCCGAACCACTATAAAAAATTTGTGTGTGCTGCTCGTTCTTTTACTTTACTTTTGCATTTTATAATCTTTATTTGTGTGTTCATCGCCCGATTGGGGGTTGACTGTCACTGGTGACCAACTTTTGACGTCAACACTTTGGCGCGCCAGGAAGGGGAGAGATACCGATATTCTGTTGGAGCATCTGCTCACTTCTGCTTATGGTGAACAAGCGAAAGGAAGACGCAACATCTTCTCGCCCTACGACTATTGATGGTGGTGATAACAATGCCATAGAAGCAAGTCTTAAAGCATCCTCTCACGAAGATGTATCTCGACTCGTTACTGGAGATGACATGGATAAGATAATGGTCGAATTCAGAGAACAAATGGCATCTCAGGGTAAACTCCTCAAACGACAGCAGCAGTTGATGGATCACCTTCTCGGTCGATTGGAGACAAGATTGAACGCTTCAACATCAATTCCTCCACCAACCAGGTCTAGGGTAACAGTTGACTTTCGGTTTGCACAAAATCAGGCCACCGATTGGGCTACATCTTTATTTCATCCTGGTTTGATCCCACCAACCAATCCTTCACAACCAGGAGTATCACTTCCAGCGACCAGCGTAGCTGTGGCCATGGAGCCTCAAGAGGCGGGTGATCAAGATCTAGATCGGTCGAACACCTTGCCTCCGTTCTTGGGAACATCTCGACCTATCAAACTAATCGAGCAACCTCCGGGCCCATCAGAATCAATGCCATTCCCATTACAACCCGGAATCTTACCGTAGACCAGACTAACCACTCTTTCCCTTCAACAAAGAGCTGATGCAGCCTTCCCTTCGAATGAGGGAAGCCACCCTACTGTACCGGTTCTCACCGTGGCGGAAGAAAACACTACCGTAGACCCTCCTAACCTCGTTCCAAACGGAGGCAACCCCGATCTCCGAACATCACATGCCATGCTGGATCAGCCTAGACCCTTTGTTACGGGCGTGGCTCGACCCACAACTCATCAGGTTCCAAAGGAGCCATTCCGCCTAGAACCACCTACTGTGGCTCACCGTCCCTCACTCCTTCACTCAAATCTCGGAGGCCAAGCCCAACCAACGGTCGCCCTTCTGAACATGCTTTTGCGAGGTCCCCGCACAGAAGCTCCTCCGTGTGCAGAGTTGAATTCAAGGCAACGACTCCTCAGACATGGGAGTCAGCTCGCAAGCATCATCCGATGCTTCACTCTTGGCAACTCTTCGCAACAAGACATAGATAACGTCAATCGCAACCCTTTCACCAGGGAAATCAGAAATTTTCGAAACCCCCCCGGACTTCAAGTTCCCAACTATCGAGCCATACAGCGGTCGCACTGACCCGACAATCCACCTTATGCGATACATGCGACATATGGAGGTACTTGGCGCATCGACCAACGTCATGGGCAAGTGCTTTTCACTCTTTCTCACAGACATAGCCGACATGTGGTTTCGACAGCTGGCAACGGAGTCAATCGGCAGTTGGAACACTCTGGTCACCCGCTTCATCGAACAGTTCCGAGTGCATATCTCTCGGCCGAAAAGTGTCATGTTCTTATCTACCATCAAGCAATGATCTGGATAGACGCTCAAGTCCTTCCTTGAAAGATTCAACGCGACCGTAGCATCTGTCGATCGGCCCGAGCCATCGATGGTGCTCATGGCCGCCATCGCAGGAGTTCAAAATCGATCAGAATTCTCAATCTCTTTAACCAGAGATCCTTCTAAAGGTATAGATGACTTTTACTCCGAGGCCGAAAGATTCCTCTGACAAGAAGATGCCAGCCTTGAAATGGAGAGCCTCGAAGTTTTAGTAGCCAAACAACAAGGCTCATTCAATGGTAATGGCCAGAATAAAGGAAGAGGAAAGGCCCCGGAGAAGAGCGAGCGCGATGTCATCCATGATTCTCTCTCTACGTCGACGTCCAAGGCTAATTCTGCTTCCATCATGTCGAAACTCGGTGATTTATCGGAACCATTTCAGTTTCTTTGGGATTGTCAGAATTTGCTAGCTTTACCAACCGATCTGCTTTCTGATTTTCAATTTTTGGAATGTGCGTTATGATGTAATGCTACAAATTTCCCTGCAACTCCTTTACCTTTTTGAGATAAGTAACGAGTCGAGGTCCTTTAGCAATAAATTCCTCTTGGACCTGGCATACAACTATCTTGGAATCGCAATATATATCTAGTGTCTTCACTCCCAGTTCTTTGGCGAGTTTCAACCCGGCAATCAGGGATTCATACTCGGAATCGTTATTGGTAGCAGCAAACTCCAATCGCAATGCATAGTAAATAGATTGTCCTTTAGGAGTTATTAAAACAACTTCGGCGCCGGACCTTCGATCGTTTTTGGCTCCGTCCGTATATAGCTTCCATGGACTAAGCTCTAACTCTTGGTCCAAAGTAACTACCTTGTCACCCACCGTTTCCTCTTCGGGAATTGTGAATTCAGCCATAAAGTCGGCCAATGCCTGTCTTCTTATTGATTTCCGCGGTTGAAAATTTAAACCAAATTGACTCAGCTTGATGTTCCATTTAAGTAACCACCCCGATGCTTCGGGTTTTTGCAACACTTGTCTTAAAGGTTGATCGGTGTATACGATTATTGGGTGAGCCTGAAAGTAATGATGAAGCTTGTGGGAAGCAATCAGGAGGCTATAAGCAAGCTTTTCTATCTTCGGATAACTACGTTATGCGGCAGCTAGCTTTTAGCTCACGTAGTATACAGGCCTCTGGACTTTATCCTCTTCACATACCAATGTTGTACTTACGGCGTGAGATGATACCGCTAGGTAGACAAACAAATCCTCATGTTCCATGGGTTTTGATAATATTGGAGGCTTTTCTAATAAGTCTAATAAATTCTGGAATGCCTCCATACAGTCTGGGGTCCACTCAAAATTTCGCTTTCCTCATTTTATTAGATCGAAGAAAGGTACACACCTATCTGTAGCTTTGGAGATAAACCTGCTCAATGCATCCACTTTTCCGGCCAAGCTTTGAACATCTTTGATCTTTCGTGGTTCTTCAATATCCCTTATTGCTGCTATTTGACTAGGATTTATCTCAATTCCTCGAGAACTCATGATAAACCCAAGGAATTTTCCAGATGCGACCCCAAACGAGCATTTTAGGGGGTTTAACTTCATTCCATACCTTCAAATAATATCAAACATTTCAGCTAAATCCCTTGTATGGTCGGAAGATTGTTTAGACTTCACAAGCATGTCATCCACGTAAACCTCCATGATTTTCCCGATTTGATTATAGAACATGCGGTTTACCAAGTGTTGGTACGTGGCCCCTGCATTCTTTAACACAAATGGCATTACCACATAACAATATAACCCCAAATCTGTGATGAAACTTGTATGCTCTTGATCTGGTATGTGCATGAGAATTTGATTGTACCCAGAATAGGCATCCATAAAGGATAAAAGCTCGTGCCCAACCGTCGAATCTACTAGCCGATCAATTCTGGGGAGAGAAAAGCTATCTTTCGGGTAGGCCTTGTTCAAATCAGAAAAGTTGATACATGTATGTCACTCCCCGTTAGACTTTTTGACCACGACAGGATTCGATATCCAGTCGGGATATTTCGAACCCTTAATGAATCCATTATCTTTTAATTTCTCTACCTCTTCTTTCAAAGCTACTGACCGCTCTGGGCCTAACATCCGTCTTTTCTAGTTTG
Source organism: Allium sativum (assembly GCA_030737875.1). Classification (NCBI taxonomy): domain Eukaryota; kingdom Viridiplantae; phylum Streptophyta; class Magnoliopsida; order Asparagales; family Amaryllidaceae; genus Allium; species Allium sativum. The sequence goes on along the minus strand of CM060915.1, from coordinate 444,277,293 downwards.
ACTGGTGGGTGCTTTGGATTAATACACAAAGAGTGGCTCATAATGGCAGGCGAAATCCCACACATGTCAGCATGAGTCCAGGCAAACACATCCAGATTTGCCCTTAAAAAATCAACCAACTCTTTCGCTCGAACTGGATCTAGTTGTGAGCTGATCTTTAGTACTTTTGTCGAATCTGTCTCATCGATAGGTATATCTACTGTTATCTCATTGGGAGTCGCCTTCCTATCCTCGGGTTCTCTATCCTCTCTTGGATCTATATCCTCGAGCACATCTGAGGACGACTCTCTTGGGGCTGGACCCCTTAATTGCTATGCTGAGTTCTCCTTTGGAGGGGTAGAATCGTCCTTAGTTTCTATATTCAACCCCTTCATTAGCATCTTCAACTCCGTCATGTAACAAGCTCGTCCCATAGCTTGGTCACCCCTCATCACCCCAATTCCTGCGTTAGTCGGGAATTTAAGCAGCAAGCACCAAGGTGCAATACATGCCCTAAACTCGGCAAGGGCCTGTCGGCCTAGGAAGGCATTGTACGACGACTCCACATCCAAAACTACAAATCGCAGGATCCTCACTCTCTGGCGATCTTCCTGCCCTAATGTCACTGGTAATTCTACGTAGCCCATCGGAGTCATCGACGCTCCGTTGAAGCCACGTATTCTTCCTTCGCATGGCTTTAGATCTTTTGCTTCAAGTCTCATTTGTTCAAAAGCTTTCTTGAAGAGGATATTGACCGAGCTCTCATTGTCCATTAACACTTTATGGACTAAAGCAGGGCCAATTGTCGTGGTAATTACTAGTGGATCATCAGTTGGGGATTGAACTCCAGAATCATCTCTACTGCGGAATATGACGTCGTCTGACATCATCTTTTGTTGTTTTACTGGAGTAATGTCTTCGAGGTTACTGCATTCTCCAAATTCAAAATGCTTGGCGGCGTTGACATACTGATCCAACGCTTTGAAACTATGACCAACTAGGTGGGGTCCGCCTACAATGGTATTAATAACGATCCCCTTACCTACCTGCTGGGCCGTGGGTTTTGAAGTAGGCTGGTTTTGGTCCGAGGCTTGTCCCCCTTGCCCCCTTTCCCTTAGGGCAAAATTGTACTCGTCTAACTTCCATTCCCGCAGCAATCTTTCAACTATATCTCTTAAATGATGGCATTCGTTGGTGGAATGACCGTGGGTTCCATGGAACAAACAAAACTTTCCCGTTGCGATCTCCTTTTCAGTGGAGTCTCTGGGTGCTGGTTTTTTGTACTGCAATATGCTATATGTATCCAACAAATATTCTCCAACGTATCATTTAATGGCGTATAGTTTTCAAAAGTCTGGAATCTGGGTCTTTTACTAGAGCTATTCCCTTTGTTTTTGTTCCTTCTATTGCCGTTCCCATTCCTGTTGCTATTACTTCCGCTCTGGTTGCCAACATTTACCTCAACCTTCCCAGAACTATCACCAGATTGTTTCACAGCAACATTACTTTCGACACCTTCCCTCGAGGCCCCTTCGGATTTTCTCTTCCTATTTGCATGAGCTTCTTATCGCCTTAAGCAGATATTAGCTTTTACATAGAACAATTCTCTAGTAGGAGGCGGTTTCCCAGACAAGTAATCCCTGAATTCTATGTCAGGGTCAACCCCTTCTATCAAGGCCATCAGAATAGAGGGCTCATGAGGATCACTACCTTCGGTGATGGCTAGGTTGAAGCGGCCTAAATATGACTTCAAAGATTCTCCTAGGGCCTGTTTAATCCGTGACAACTCTCTGACGCTCTTGGACTTTCGGGCGTGAATTCGAAACTGGTTCATGAAGCGCTCACTCAATTCTATGAAATTTGATATCGACCGGGGAGGGAGCCGTGTGAACCACATTAAAGCCACGTCTTCAAGATAAATTGGAAAGGCTTTGCATTTTACAGCATCTGGAGCTGCTGCAGCATTCATGAACCATGCATACCTCATCAGATGCTGCCCTGGGTCCGTTCTTCCTGAATACCGATCCATCAGAGGCAAGTTGAACCGCCGAAGGAACTGGAAATCCAATATATCATCTGTGAAGGGGTATGAATTCGCTCAATACCCCAGTCCTTATTAGTATACCGCCGGCTTTAGACATAATCTGACGTACCATCGCCCATACATCGGAATTTGTTAATGTTTGCACCGGTTCTCTAGGTCTAATATTCGGATTACCCCTGGGCTCCTGATTAGCGGATAACCTCTTGTTTCTAGCGGCGGCTGTTCTACATTGCTCCCTACACTCCCGGTCGATCTCAGGAGGGAGGGGCTGAAGAAGTTGTTGTTGCGTAGGATTAGTAATGTTAGGATCCCTAGGTAGAACGTGGGATCCACGCATGGGCAACAACGTAGGCTCTTCCAAGCTTGGGTCATCAGGCCCTAACACACAAGCACAATCTTCGCGGGATCCTAAAGATCCAAAAGTTAGCTGATAAAGGTTCTGAGGTCTCTCTAGCGGTCTTCTTTCACGAGGACATCCCTCATCTGAAGAAGATGAATCGTCTACAGCAAGGCGGCATGTAGGGGAAGGTGTCTTTTGCCTCCGGAGCTCTTGAAGTTCTCTACTCATAGTGATCATGTTTTATTGCATGCGAAGACTGTCACGCCTATGGGCTTCCAATGCCTCCTTAGTACTCTGGAGCATGTCAAGGAAGCGAGAAAAATCTCCTTGGGTGACGGGTGCAGACGGGTCAAGCTGATCATCGATCATAGCGGCTGGAATCGGAGCATTGGAGGGAGCTCGAGTAGAAGTTCTAGCTTCATTCTGGTTCGGATCAGATCAGAGAAAGATACTAGGACCGGAACGATTCGGATGGGGGGAGCAAGTGACTTCAACGTCTTCTGATTGGTTCGGATCGGAGTCACCTGCTCGGATCGGACCTTCCTGACCGAAGCGGCCTGCTCCAGATTCTTGTCCACGCGACCTCGTCAATACCATGGCTTGTTGATTCTCTCTAGCATCGTTCTCCCTAGAGCCTTGCACTTCTTTTCCTTTCGTTTTGGCCATAGTGTTCAATTCTTCAATGATTCACCAAAAGGTACTTAAAGATGTCAAAAACGGAGGATTAACTTCTTTGAACTTTAAAGGTCCAAATAGTAGAACGATAATCCCAAAAAGCGATGAATTCAAAGATTTCTCAGTGAAAGCACTAAAATGTTAGATCCAAATATGGCTCTAACACCCAAACTACTAATGATTCTAATGAAATGAAAGCTAAAACGAAGAGAACACACAATTTATAGTGGTTCGGCGTTATGTAGCCTACGTCCACTTTCTACTCTTCGAATTGATAATTCAAATGCAAGTACAATGATGATCCTCACTCTCTTCTACTTTTACAGTACATTAATTCACTCAAGGTTATCTAAAATATTGTTTGAAAGATGATTGTAGTTTGAAAAAGATAATGGAATTCGGATTGCAAAGAAGTTTGATTCTGAAAATGCCCAAAAGATCCTTCCAAATGCCTCTTAAAGTTGTATTTATAGGTGGAAAATCCCCCTGGAGTGGGATCGGTTCTGATCCACGTGGCATCAATCCCGCCACAATCGGGTTCGGATGGAATCTGATGATGACAACACAACAGGTTAGTGGCAAACGTGGGTAGATCGTGTGCGCAACCGTCTCGAGTATTAAGGAAGATGTGGGGTGGAAGCTGCTGTGACTCTAGGATCGGATCAGATATGTTTGTGTATGGGGTTTGCATCGGCTCCATTCCTTCTGATCCGGTCCAGCTCGTTTTCCTTCCATTTCTGCTTTGTGTTGATCTGTCTCTGCCCAAGGGAAACCCGATCCAATCCGATTATCTAGAAGGGTGCTCTTCATTGTTTGAGTCTTTAACTTTGTGTAGCCTAGTTCACAAAGTAGGCTAACAATTAGAGAAAAGAATAAACTTCCACACACCATGAGAAGAAAAGGTTATGCAAGATTGGAAGAAGAAATGTTAAAAAAATATTGTTAAAGCAATTTTTATTTGTTATCACTTGTACATTCTTAAGTTGTTAATTAAGCTATTTTGCAGAAAAAGGAAAAGGCAACATCTAGTATCACTAGAGACGAATTGTGGTGCAATGGCCACATTAGAAAAGATGGAAAACCTTCGAATTTAATTATTGTTGAATGCATAGTAAGAATAAGTTCAAATATACAATATAAGAAACTGTTGCTATTGTTAATGTAGTTTTAATTTTAATTTCTAAATATTGGTTGTTTTTGAATTTGTAGTCTAAGATAACGAAGCTTCATAATGTCGCAAGTCAGGATTCTCAGGGAGGAACATCAGTTACTCAAGATGGCGTGTCGAAGCTTTTTGGTCAGGAGCATGGAGGACATGTAAGAGGGCTTGGTTTTGGGGTTGTACCATCTCAGCTTCGTATTCGGGGTAACTCATCAGGTGAAGTACATGCATTGTGAAACCAAGTTAGTGGCTTGGAGACCAAAGTACAGGAGCTTACTTTGACGTTGATGGTAAGCGTTAATTAGAAATTTATTTTAACAGCGATTTTTCCTGTTTTCCTGTTAATTAGAAACCAAGTTATTATCGGCAGCAGGTGTCGCTATTACCCTCAGTTTGCTGCCAAATTCATTAGTTTTAAGATTATGCTCTAATTTATGTGGTTGTATAGATGTTTTTAGCTGGCAGTCCGACTTTCCCAGTTTCATGTGAGCAATATACAATGAACCATACCTATCGCAAACCATCTTCTGAAAGGGAAATGTGAAATGTTCTCAAATTTACGGCTTCCCACTGGTGCTAGTTTTATATGGCCATAATCATATTTATTTTGTGCTAATTTTATATGACATATGTATATATAATGAACCATACCCTGTATATACCCTATATATTTTGGATCCTCCATGCTCATTCAATCATTTTAAAATCCGTCATGAACTTTTTCATATTTATATACCTCATAGAAGCAATATGTTTAAAATCAAAGGAGTGATAAGAAATTTCTGGCCCTTTCAGAGCCAATGGTCAAAATGAGCATTTTCGATGATTTGCATTAACTTATGATTTTGAAGGATTCAAACTTTCGAAATAAACTAAACCATTTAGAAAAATTCCAAAGAACCGGTAAACTGTTTAAAAATATGCGTTGATGCCAAGACACACACGAAGTCAATTATGAGGTGACGTATCGGATGTGTATTCATTATGGGTTCATTTGAATTTATCTAATATGATAAATTTGATATTTTAAGTTTACAATGATTAATATTTGATTTGAAGGTAGAATCCAATGCTATGATGCTTTTTGTGAACCAGGGACGAACCATCCATTTCATAAGCGTTATTGTCAGTAGATGACGCTTATGTGATGGGAACATAATGTATAGAATGAAGTAATTTATAGTTAAGGGGGACATTTTTATATAAATGAACTGATATATGTATTTATAGTTGAGTATAGTTTTCAGTCCATGCAATCTTTACAGGAGCTAAAAGAAAAGCAAGCATGTAATGCGGGAAATCTAGCAACTCCTGATCCTAATATGCCTCAGGTACCCTTTTTTATTTGTATAATTGATAGAAAGCTGTAACATTTCATAATATACAGGATTGGAATATTGTTGTTATAAGACATCAACTTTTTTTTGACAATGCAAGTTTAATTCTTTGGTGACATGTTTGGTGAACATTGAAATGATTTTAACCGGAGCTGTGAAATTTTAGGGTGATTTTAAGGACAGTAAATGGAGGGGGGTTGGGTACTGTTAAAAAGGTATTTCGAGGGGGGTTGGGTAAATGGAGAAATGGGTAAAATGAGCCCCTAATGTGGCACTGTCTTGTATGGATACCAAATCTCCCTTAAATCTGCAATGTTTGGAAAGAATTTTGAAACACTTTATTTTTACAGATTCAAAAATGCCAAGAAAGCACAACAAATTCAAGTTTATTCATCCTCTTCTCTTTGCTTATGTCTTTCAACACTATTTCATTTTGAGATTACAAATTCAATGCTCTTATCTTTGCGGTCAATTCAAGAGATTGTTTGAATCAGTCTCCACAGTATTACCACAATTAATCAAGAAGAATAATCCTCTTGACGTCATAGTAATTTGAAAATCGATTTTTTTTAACTCGTAGCACCAATTTGTTTGTTTAAATGATTGGTGAAAGCAAATAACGTGCTAAGCAAAATATTGTCGCTTTGCCACTTCATCATATATCTAGAGTCCACACCAACATATATGTGTTATATAATGATCCAGAATTGGACTGGCTTAGATAGATTTTTTTTAAAAAAATGGAAATAGAGTAATTACACTGCAAGTAGGTTTTTATTTTTATTTTTATGGAATAAAGGGGGAGAGAGGGATACAACACGCTATATATATAAAATGAAATAAAATGTCATTGAGGTTTCTTCCAGACTTGATTATACAATGATAATAACCCTAATCATACATCGATAATGGCGCCCAAGTATTCCAAAAATGAAGGAATTAGCTGACCAAAATTGTACATAGACGCAGTGCGTTCCCAGTTTTCTCAAGCCTATATATCTTGACCTTCTGTTGATATTTTAAATGACCTCTTATGGTTTTTAGGAGAATATATAAGACCTGAGTCGCTCTTGACTGCATCTCCTCCTTCTGAATTCACTTGTCTTCGATGATTTTTTTAGTGAGTTACATCGCTGAGTGGCAACACTTGGTAAATAATGGAATGCAAATACATTTCATTTACCTGTGAAGTAAAAACATTTAACCAAATCGGGCAATTATTGTTAACTGTTTCATTTCGGGCTTTGTAGTACAAGTCTTGTTCTCTTCACTTCCCGAAAATAAGAGTTGGATCCAAATCTATTAATTTAACCAATAACTATTAATATATTGCTTGTGTTCAAATTTTTGTATGCTAAAACAGAAGAGAAAATGAATTAAGGGGGGAATAAAGTCTTATAATTTATAGTATTAGTATGAAGTTGTGGCCAAAGGTAGAACAACATTATGTGTAAATAATTTAGTGGCTTTCATTTAACTTTGACCATAAAAGGCAATCTGACATATTTCGGCTGTTGAGATCTGGTATCCATATGGTCCCTGTATCTACGTTGTACTATTTATTTGATTCTTCTTATTTTACTTACCACATTATTCAATTAGTTTTGCACTGGGCAAAGAGAGGAGTCATCTTTCAGTTCATTCACAATCTTGTTATACTGAACTTATTAAAATTATTATTATTATTATTATTATTGCAATCACACCGTGGAAGTAATAACTTGACAGTTTAGCATTCTAAACAAATTGGACAGCAAGCAGCTGAAAATGAAAAGCAAGCACTTGAAAATGAGGCCAGAAAAACAACTCAACAGTATAAACAAATTGGAAAGAAAGCTGAAAATAATCAGGGTAGAAGACCAGTTCAATAGTCTAAACAAACTGGAAAGAACGCTAAAACGATCAGGGTAGAAAACAGTGCACGCTGAAGAAAATAAAGGCAGAAAATGTAAAATATTGAATTGGGACAAACAAGTAGTTGCAGAAGGAACATTGGTATCCACTGATCTAGAATTTTTGTTGCACTTTAAAAAAATTGGATCGCAAGGTTGGAAAGTTTGGACTGATGCGGCGGTGGATGTAGAAGCCTTCTTGTGGAAGCCGAATTCCGAAATGACTATTATTGGAGAAGCTGTTGGATCGACTGTGGCTTGGATTAAAAATTACGTTGCCTTCAGCTAGAGTGCTTTCGTAGGGTATGCAACCTTATGTAGACAAAAATTCCATCTTTCTTATGTACATTTTGGGTTATATCATGTATGTATTTTGAAACGGTTATGGTTTGGTGACGGGGTAAGTTGGTGATGTACTACGTACATGTGTTTTATGTTGATCGAATATTATGTTAAGTAATATATATGAATGATTCTGTGTAGTAATATTTGTTGCATTGTAATGTGAATCATATTATTATTAATATATATATATATATGAATTTGTTTTACTACTCAGGTCTATGTAAATTACAACAGAAAAAAAGTTGTAATATGCCATATTATAACGGTGAAAAATGTTGTAATATCAGGGAAGTCACAACAGCGTAAAAATGTTGTAATATTAAGGAAATCACAACGGTATAAAAATGTTGTTATATCTATGATCTCATGATATTACAATATCTACAACAACGGGGATAAAAGTTGTAATATAGTTTTATTACAACGGTGACAAAAGTTGTTATACGTATGCTCTTACTTTACTATAGTACATACAACAGCGGATAACTAGAGTTGTAATAAAATTTATTACAACGGTATATAACTGTTGTTAAATAACCCAATTACAATGGTGTTGCAACGGTGCAGAAAAGTTGTAAATGATTTTAATATATTACAAATTCTGCATACACGACAGTGGAGGCTCCATTGTAAAATGATATTACAACGGTTTACACCGTTGTTATAGGGTCAATTTCTTGTAGTGCCAGGACCAAGATCAACAAGGCATATGCCTGGGGCATCATTCACGAAAGGTGAAACGTAGAAAAAATTATTGAAGTTCGCTCTTAATTGCGATTCTCGATAATGCAGGAGCACGACCTTCTCCTCCGCCAACATCCACTTCCATGACCTGCTCCGCTCTTTCGCGGCACAGCGTTGATGCCTCCGTTGCAAATTTGTCCCAAGTCTTCAATCCAACTCCTGCCTAAAATGTAAGATCTTATTTAATATTTAAACATAACTATTATGTCTGTTATTTTCCTTTTAACCAAATTATATTTTTGCATCTTTTTATTTGTTACTTTCTTTTGGCATTAGATTCACCAGCTCAAATAACACTTCTGAAGTTAGTTATCCTCTCTGTATGGATTTTGCGTTATACACATTACATATCATGCTGTACATTTTTTTAGATATTACCATTAGTGCTCTGGGGTATACCACTTTAAAATAATATTTATGTTTCATTTTGCTGGGGTCGATGCTGGTTTTTGTTTACCCTTTTTTAACTTTAAACTTGGACAACAACGCTATGTCCAACTATACATCACCACTGCACCAAGCCAACTAGGAGCCATTGACCGAAATATTCAATAAACAACAAGGAATTTGTATACAATTGGACTTTGTTTTCAAACAATGGATTATGTATGCGGTTTTGGTTGGATTGTTGTCGGTGTCAGATCTTGGTTTTGGGCACGAGTTTGTTGTATTTTGTGTTTTCGACTTGTGAAGTGTATTTCTTTGTGTTGAGTTTCACTTGGATTTGCTGATGTTGGCGTTGGATTGTTGTAGTGGTGGTAGTTTTTCTTGTTTTGAACGTGAGCTTCATTGTTGGGTGGATCTGTAAATTTAGGTTTAAGCAAGCTATATTTGTTTTTGAGTTTTTCACTCATTGGTCATTAATATTTGCTTTTATGCGTAATTACTAATTTTATTGTAATTTTTTTCCCTTTTTGGTATTATAGATGGAGAAGAAGAGGCTGAAAGAAGAGGAGAGGCTGCTGTGTAATGGAAAATAGAAGAAATGAGAAGACTATTTTTACAAGCAATGTAAACCAGTATGTAATGGCTAAACTACATCTAACATATATGATCTCTATTAGTGTGAACTAGGACCTGTAGAAATGTTTGGTGAACAATCTTTATATTATTACTTTCTTATTTATCCAACAATCATATTTTTTATTGGCTAATTTGACTAGTTTGTTACTAGATAACATCCGTTAATTTGTTTTAAGTCACTTTGTTCCTTGCTGCACCGTGAAATTTGAACAAGGGATACAATTACAAACTGGCATATGATGTGTTCCTATCTAAGGTTTATATCACAGTACTAAATTTTTCTTTCTGAAATTTATGTTTTACTATTTTTTTGATTTGACAGATGTATTGCTTGGAAAAGATAAACACAGATGATCAGGATGCTAAGGACGTGTGAAGTGACAGCTTGTCCCCTCGACCTTACAGGCAAACCCTCTTTGCGAACTCAAAATATCCTTTGAGTAAATTCTTTATTTATTACTCTTTACTATGCATGTGAGTGTAACACTGTATACTATATGCTCTCTTTGTCTCTTATCTTTGTAGTATCGTATATTACAGGTTTCACATGAGAGCTGACTGTGTAAACTACCATATGTATGATAGAGTAGAAATATGATCAGAAAAATTCTATTCGAAAAAAAATGTGTTGTGAGAGAAGAAATTGTTATACATGAATGGTGTATGAAAATTGTAGAAATTTTTGTTGTAATTGTTTGTACTGTAAAAACTTTGTTAAAATAAATTTTTTATTTGTTTATTTCATTATGTGACATATACTATTACTAAAACGAATACATTTAATATATAGTATTAGTAAGATATAATTTTTTATTTTTTTTAACAAATTTATAAATATATTGCAATTGGCATATACTATTGCAAAAGGATCTGTTGCAACAGTAAAAGCCTGTTGCAGAAAAGTCTACCGCAACAGGTTATTGCAACAGGCCAAAAATGTTGCGAACTTTTTGCAACTTCAGCTATATCAGCAGGCGCGGGTCTGTTGCAGTTGGCCTACTGCAAAAGATATTGCCTGTTGCGAAAAGTGTTTTTTGTGGTAGTGATATAAATTGAAACTGAATGACAATTATGTGAATTCCTTGCTGAATGTAGTCAATAATGTTGGATGCAAATATAGCATGCTAAATGAAAATTCTGCTTTCTTATGGCATAAAAGACCAGGTCACATATCCAAAGAAAGAATGATGAGATTAGTAAGTAACGAAATTTTGTCAAATTTGGACTTTAGTGATCTACCATTATGTGTGGATTGTATTAAAGGTAAACAAACCAAACATAACAAGAAAGGAGCTAATAGAAGCAGCCAACTCCTTGAAAAAAATTTGCACTGATGTTTGCGGACCTATGGACACTCCAATCTTTAATGGAGAAAAGTATTTCATCACTTTCATTGATGTTTTTTCCCGTTATGGTTATGTCTATTTGCTTCATGAAAAATCTCAATCTGCGAATGTCCTTGAGATGTTTATAAAAGAAGTTGAGAGGCAATTAGATAAAAAGGTGAAAATCATAAGGTTTGACAGAGGTGATGAATTTTATGGAAAACATAATGAGTCGGGCCAGTGTCTAGGTCGATTTGCGAAATTCCTCGAAAGTCATGGCATATGTGCGCAATACACAATGCCAGGTACACCACAACAAAATGGTGTAGCAGAAAGATACAATAGGACGTTAATAGATATGATTAGGATTTAATGTTAGATTCTGCACTACCTAAGAATATGTGGTCGTATGCTCTCAAAACCGCTAATTATTAATTAAATAGGATGCCTAGTAAAGTTGTTCAAAAGACTCCTTTTGAATTATGGACTAACATGAAACCTAGCTTAAGACACCTGCATGTTTGGGGTTGTCCAGCAGAAGTGAGAGTTTATAATTCGCATGAAAAGAAATTAGATTCCCAAATGATTAGTGGGTGCTTCTTAGGTTACCCTGAAAAATCTAAAGGGTATGTGTTTTACTTTCCTAACCATACTCCAGGAATTGTAGAAACTGGTAATTCTAGATTCATTGAGATTGGGGAAGTCAGTGGGAGTACTAGAAAAGAAATAGTAGAAATAAAGGAAATAGGGGTAAATGTTGCACTGCCTAGAATAGTTCCTCCATCTACTATTACTCCAAATGTTGTTCCAATTGTTGAAGAACAACATGATGATGAACAACATATAAATGAAGAAGTACTTCCTGAAGGAAATGACTTACATAATGATGATACGCAATAACCACAAGTAGAATTAAGAAGATCTCAAAGAGATTATAGATCAGCTATTTCTAAGGATTATGTGGTTTATATGCAAGAATCTAATTATGATATAGGAATCAGTAAGGAACAAGTTTCGTTTTCACATGCTATAGAAAGTAAAGAGTCAAAGGAATTTATTAATGCCATGAAAGAAGAACTGAAACCCATGTAAAAAAATGAAGTTTGGGACCTCATTGAGTTACCACATGGGTGTAAAAGAGTCGAATGCAAGTGGATTTTTAAAATCAAACACGACTCTAATGGTAACTGTTGGATCTAGATTAACCCTAGAGGGGATGAATAGGGTTTATTGAATTAATTCGAGATATTTATAATATCATAGAACAAGGTGCAACAGATAAAATAAATGGAAAAAATAAGTAAGACATATTTTACCCAGCTTCAGCAACCCCTGCCTACTGTTGCAATCCCCAAGGTATTTACTAGGTATTAAAATAGTTCCCACTTACAAGGCCCTGTAAACTCGCAAACCCTGCTCTTGTTCTAATCTTACGCTCAAAACCCCAAACTGATCTTTATCCCCAAGATCAGATTTTCCCCTAGCTACAAACCCATAGCTAGTAAGCACAAGTTATTACAGACACTAGAAAGCTGCTAGTTAAAACCCTATAACTTGATGACCTAGTTTTACAGATAAACTAGAAAACTCTAGTTTTATAGGCAAACTAGAAAACTAATAGACAAACTACAAAACAAAAATAAAACAAAGCAAAATAAAATTAAAAATAAAAACCACCCTTTACACTAATGGTATAGACCGATCCCTTTCCTATTATTCCATTTGAAAAGCTTTGCTTTTAAAAAAATGGCCAAATCTTCAAATTAGGGTTTTCCCTTAAATCCTCAAATCTCGACTTCGATTGCTGGGAAAAATGGTTCTTTGATGAACTTTGGATTACGTCGTACTTGGTCGATGACTAGGCCTCTGGCGATCGAGAATATGTGAGTTCTCTGATTTTTTTTGATTGCTCTCGAATTGTTGTTCTTGTTTTCGATCGACTGCCTGTGATGAAAAAGATGATTATATAGGATAATAAAATCCTAATTTACTCTGATTTCCCCCAAATGACTGATTTGACTTTTTTTGAATTTGGCTGCCTTGTTTGAATTCATTGATTAAATTGAGCCTTGAATTTTTTCATGATATTCTAATTCGATTCTCTGGAAATATATATAAAACGGGAATTTAGAACCTTGTCCAAATTGATGTCGTGACTCACTTGATTGATTTCAGGAATGGCTGGATTTATTCTTGCCAAAACTAGTGTTGCAAATTTCTAGAATAAGGAATGCTTTTCCTTCCAAAAACAAATCTGTATTTTCGAAAAACAAAAAGAAATTATTTTCTTGCCAAAATATGATCTTGCCAAATAGATATTTTCTGGAAACAAAACCTGTAAATTTTGTGAAAACATCCTTGAACATCTGGAGATAATTTATGCCCCAAATAAACTGTTGTCATCAGATATTTTAAATGATTATTGCCATGCCTAAAAATGCCTTCAATTGGTTATTTGCCCAAAACAAGAAAGTCTTCATTTCTTGTATGGTCAATTGAACATTTTTCAAAAGCGACTTATTTGCGTTATTGTTCCCATGCCATGAAAAAGTGATTGCGATATTATTTAAAACAGATTGTCCACTTGCCAAAACAGGAAGGTCTTATGCAAATGAATATATATAGCATTTATGTGATTTGTTTACTGCCAAAACATGTGTGAGTCCACTCATTTTCATTTTGCATTTGTCATGATACTATTCACCTGTATCCATTGCATCGATCATTGTTGTTTCATGATTTCTTCTCGCTAATATGCATGTGTGTACATTCATTTGCTTATCAGACCTGTCAACTTTAGTTGCTATATAAACTTGACCCTTATTTTGTTTACTTCAGTCTTATTGCTGCAATGTGTGCACCAGTCTTGTATATGCACCATTGTGTTCATTGCTGTGTTGCTCCACGAGTTGTGATATTGCCAAATTGCATAGTTGTATTCTCATCAAAAAATCCACTATGTTTAAAAATTTATGCTTGCGGACTCATTTGTCTGTCCTCATTCACCATATTGCTTTAATATAGTTGAGATGCATTCAACCATATGTGTGCACATATTATGTTGACAGTGCAGTTGTACATATTTGAGTTTGCTTTGAACTTTTTTGGCCTTGCTGTGTACATTTGGCACTTGAATCATTTGTATTTGTCTTACACGTTTGTCCCATGGGTTGTTCCATTCTTTTGCAACTGCTCCAATATGAATTCCGTGCATGCAGTTTTGAAACTTCACACATATGCACAATCTGGATTTGTCCATTTGCATGGTGCGGTTGAACTTATCATCTGAGTTGAACCATCATGTACATGCGCAGTTGCATTCATGCATGATATTGTCTTGTAAATAATATTTGTGAAAATAAAAACACGGATCTGATTGCTTTTGTCGTACATGTTCATGTGAACTTTCACATTGAGTTTGTTAACTCGAATGACCACTGCTGCATATATTATCTTTATTCAGCTTTTGCTTGCAGTCTTGAGCACTATACATCGTTATGTGTGTGCATGTACCATCATAAACATATATATGTATGTATGTATGTATGTATGTATACATACATGTGTGTGTGTATATATGTATATATGTGTTTGTATTTGTTGCTTGAGTGTTTATGGATACTTGCGGCATGAAATTGTTGTCAAGCTTAACCTGACACATCATTTTCGATATATTTGTCCCTTTCTGACCATATTGCCCCTACATAGAAAATATGTGTATATGCATACACATGTATGTGTATACATGTATAGTGCACGTATGGAATATATATATATGTGTGTGTGTGTGTGAGCACTACCGACGATGTCTACCATGTGGTATTTACAGTGTATCACTGTGAATATCACAAGCCGTCTAGACACAGATGGATCTCCTCTTGTTGTGAAATATATTATAGTCCTCATCATAATTTCAATAATCTAATAATAATTTTGATGAGTTCTAAATATAATTCTTTTTGGTTATTGATTTCGATTTCTGAATAAATAATCAATAAATGATTTTAAAATTTAAAAACAATTACAAGAGGGAATCAGAAAGATTTATACAAGACAAGGGGAATTTAAAAAGATCTATGCAAGATGAAGATAAAATAATCAAAACAGATAAGACTGAAAATTATAATACACTTCTGATACCACTTGTTGTCTCTATTAATGAGAATTTTAATATGACACTGGTGGCTAACAAGGGTAACTCAAGCAACGATATCCAGTCACAAAGTCCAAACAATTAAATATAATAATCCAGTTCCATCAGTCAGAGCGGCAAGACACATTCAGAATAAGTTTCACAGGAAAGTTTTCAATGATTCTAAGAAGACAAATCATGACCCAAGATTTAAAGAAATGGTTTGTTTGAAATCGCTTGAAGGAATATGAAAACTTCAAGATTCAATGAATCAATTATACAAGGTTATTAATACCAAAGACTAGGGGTGTGTGAGATTCAAGATATTAAACAATATCAAATGGTTTCAGACAAAACAATATCCAAGTAAGTGATCATGATTTCAGAAATTTCAAGTTGCAACACAAATCCATGTCAAAAAGATTTTCAATTCAAAGTTGTTAAGTCATTCAGAAATTTTTTGACCCTTTTATTAGAGCAGCAGATGATACCAAAATAGGAAGTTATCTAAAAATCATTTTTGAAACGGTTTTTTTTATCAGAGCAACACAACAATCAATTTCAAAGCAGACTTGTCAAGATAATTTTTAACAAATATTTATGACAGTCACAAAAGATGATTCATGACCCAAAATTAAAAATATATTTTATTTTAAATCATTTGAAGGAATATGAAAAATCTCAAGATACAATGATTTGATCACACCAGACTATAAGTTTCAAATCCATGATGTGTGTAAGATTCACGAATTAATAATTTCAAATAATTTCAAACAAAAAAATTATTCAAATCAAATGATCATGAAATAATAGTGAGTTTCAAGACCGGATTTTCAAAAAAAATCACAATTATTTCTGAGAGGCAAAAGAGAGTTTTTCATAATATTTACGCCAAGCATGAGAGATGATTCATGACCCAAAATTAAAATGGTTTATTTGAAATCACTTGAATAAATGTGAATTTTGAGATACAAAGAATCAATCACACAAGATTATTAATTTCAAATCTAAGAGGTGTGTGAGATTTAAAATATCAAAAATTTCAAATGATTTCAAACCATCAAATATCCAACTAAAAATGATCATGAATAAAAAGAATTTCTTGGCTCCTATACCATCAAGCCAAGAGTTTTTCAAATCAGAATATCCAAGCAAATCCAAAAAAATTGAAATTATCACTACTGAAAAATAGTAGTATGCTATAATGAGTGTAATTTTTCAAGCCTTTCCTAAAGAATTAGAAGAAACTCAAAACAACAAATATGTGTGTAATTTCATTTATTTTTAAGATCTTCAAAAATTTAGAATTCATATTAATAGTGTTCAAGATATGACAAGAATGCTTCAACACTGTTAGGAATTCAGAAATAAAAATAAACTTCAAAACAGTTGCATATATTTACAATTTTAAATTCAAGATTTGAGAATGATTAAAACATGAGAGTTTTATTCAAATGAAGCGAATTTCATGAAAAAAAGAATTTTGCAATTGGAAGCCAAGAAACTCAAAGAGAAACAAAAATATATGGCAATGTCAAATCAAATCACCATAATCAAAAAAAGAAGAGAAATAGATGGGGTAGAAGGAGGAACAAACAAATAAGAATAAAAAAATATTTACACAAATGAGTTTAGAGTTCAAACCTGAATTCAATGTGAGAAAATGAATATTTAACTCAAAACAATCTTGGCTATGGAATTCTGAATGATACAGGAATATAAAACAGTAGGAAATAATCTCTTTTTCACAAAGTTGTTCCTTAGCCATCTTTTAGTACCTAACAGTTTAAGGGATAGTGTGGTTTAACCAACTTTGTAAAACCACTCTGAAATGATATTATGACTTTAGGCACCCAAACCTGTTTGTGTAACAATCCAGCAGAATTTACCTTTGCACCCTTTAGGACCCAAATCTATTTGAATTTGGTTAAAATTGTTTTAGTTTCTTTTGGGATCCAGGATTATTTAAATGTATTGTAACCAAACAAATTCTCATATTTTTTATGATTCAAAAATTCTTTGAAATTATAGGAGTTTAAATTTTCAAACGATCTTTTCCAAACCAGTTTGAAGGACTTTTAAAACAATTTGAATTCAACTTCTCAAAACCGTTGATTTCCTCAAAGCCATGACCATATTTATTTCCAACAGAAATCAGTTTTGCAACAACATATTCAACTATTTTTCCCCATTAGAGAATTTTTCCAAAGTTGATTCTAATCGTTGAATTTTGGATTTAAGACCACTGTTTTTTTTATTAAATCTGAACAATGATTATTAATGATCTTTCTTCCAGCATAATGTCGTTTCAAAACCAAATTTTCATGTTCAAGTAATTTGATTTTGGCTTGAGACTTAGAGAATTCAAATTCAAAATATTTTTTGCATTTCAAACTCACATTTTTCAAAATTATTGAATTTGTCAATTCCACTTTCAAGTTCATTCAAGATCAAATCCGTTTTCAACAAATTTTGTTTTTCAACAAATTCATATTCAAAATTTTTGGTTGTTTTAAAATTTTCAATTTTCTTTTGTTGATAATTATTGACTAACTTTTTGGCAAAAGCTGTCACGGTTCAACGGATCGAAGCCCAATATCCAGAAACTCTCATCAGCATCGTTCGATTGGCCGACAGAGCAACTAGCACTCCAGGAAACCCAGGAAAGGTTCGGCCCAAACTAGCTTCCTTCAAAGTCAGCTCGAACCAAGGCTGGCTCGAGTTGGTTTCCTTCAAGCAACGGCTTGTCGAACCTGGAAGAATCGCTCCTCTCAACCGACTGAGTTTGCTGCTTCCTTTAAATTCGGATTGACCAAATATCTTGGATCCATCTGGAAATATCCACCTAAGTCAATCATTGCTCGGACCAAGTTTCAAGGCAACAAAGGCAGTCAAAGGCTACCGGCCAAAGCTCTAATTTTGATACACCTCAGCTTGGCTACAACGTAAGCTATAATTTTTGAGGAAACTATAAATCAGCATTAGATCAGGTCCCACTGCCGCAACTACTTCCATTAATCGAGCTCCACGTGTCCAAGCTCTGGAAAAGAGGAAAGCCACATGGCGGCCTTCTCAGCCACTTCTTCACCTATAAATACATCCAAGCTCGAAATGGAATGGATCTTTTTTTTTGGTTGCTTCAACCCTTAGCAGAACTTCTCCTCCTAAATCTATGCTTCTCCACGGCTAAGTCTAAATATAGCAATTCTTCTTTCTCAAAATAGAAAAAGCATTTTACTTGTAATCAAAAGTGAATCAATACATAGAAAGTGGACGTTGGCACCATCTTTGTCGAACCACTACAAAAAGTCTTGCGTGTTCCCTGTTTTCTTTACTTTTCCACATTCCATAATCATTATTCGTGTGCCCTCCACACGATTGGGGGCTGACCATCACTATTGACCAACTTTTGATGTCGGCACTTTGGTGTGCCAGGTAGGGGGAACACATCGACATACTTTACGACCTTCACCTGGTTCCAATCCATGGCGAACAAGCGGAAGAAGGATGCAACATCTTCTCGCCCAACAAATGCTAGTGCAGCCGAGACAAACGCTGCAGAAACAAGTCAGAAAGCCTCCTCTCATGAAGACATGTTCCGATATCTTACCCAGGATGACATGGACAAAATTATGGCCGAGTTCAGAGGTCATATGACATCTCAGGATAAACTCCTTGAACGACAACAACAGTTGATGGATCACCTTCTCGCTCGGATGGAAAAGGTATTTAACGCTTCAACATCAATTCCTCCATCGAGTGAGGCTTGGGCAATAACATATCTTCGGTCTGCGAAAATTCAAGCCCCAGATCGGGTCAATCCTTTGCGTCCTCCTGACACGGCTCCACCTCTCGACCAATCACAGCTAGGAGTATCACTTCCAACAACCAGCGTAGCCGCAACTATAGATTCACAAGAGGCCCGCGATCAAGATCTAGGTCGTTTGACCACTTTTCCTTCACTCTTGGTGAATCTCGACCCCCCGGGCCAATCGAGCAACCCCTTGGTTAGTCGGAATCAATGCCATTCCCATTACAACCTAGTATATTTCCGCAAACTCGTCTTATGTTGCCTCTCCTTCAAAGAAGAGCTCGTGCAGTCTTCCCTTCGAACCAGGGAGACCATTTTACCATACTGGTTCCCAGAATGGTGGAGGAAAATGCAACCGTAGACCATTCTAACATCAGTTCGAGCGGGGGCATCGAAGAGCCCTGAACATCACATGATATGCTGGGTCTACCCGAACCTTCCATCATGGATACAGCCCGGTCCAATTCTCATCAGGTTCAAGAGGTGCCAGTCTGTCTAGGACCAACATTTACGAGGAACCCTCGCCCTCACCTTCACTCAACTCTCGGAGGTCGATCCCAACCTACGGCCATCCTTCCGAGCAAGCTTTAGCTGGATCCCAGTGCTGGAGCTCTCCCAAATGCAAAGCAAGATTCATGGCAACTATTCCTTGGAGATGGAAGCCAACTTGCAAGCATCGTCAATGTTTCACCCAGGGAAATTATTCTTAACAAGGTATAGATAATATCCACCACAACCCCTTCACTTGGGAAATCAGGAACTCTCGCAATCCACCGGACTTCAAGTTTTCGGCTATTGAACCCTACAACGGTGGGACCAACCCGATCATCCATCTCATGCGATACATGCGCCAAATGAAAGCGCACGGCGCATCGACCAATGTTATGGCCAAGTGTTTCCCACTCTTCCTCACAGATATAGCTGGCATGTCGTTTCGGCAGCTAACCACGGAGTCGATCAACAGCTGGAACACACTGGTCACCCGCTTCATCGAGTAGTTCAACGCCCACATCTCCTGGCCGAAGAGTGTCATGTTCTTGACCTCCATCAAGCAGCACTCGGGAGAGACACATCAATCTTTTATCGAAAGATTCAACGCAGTTGTAACATCGATCGATCGACCCGAGCTATCGATGGTGCTTATGCCGCCATTGCAGGTGTCCAGAACCGATTAGAATTCTCAATCTCTTGGACCAGAGATCCTCCCAAGAACATAGAAGATTTCTATGTAGTGGACAAGAGATTTCTCCGACAAGAAGATGCCAATATTGAGATGGAGAGCTTCGAGGTCCTAGCCACCAAACAAGGAGGTCCATCCAGCACCAATGGCTAGAGTAAAGGAAGAGGAAAGTCTCCGGAAAAGATTGAACGCAACGTATGACCTCAGAGAGAGAACAAGTACGATCAATATACCGAGCCTAATTCTTCCTTGCTTGACATCTACCTTGACGTATGAGGATCCTGCCTTTCCCAAGATCTCATCGAAGAGTGCCGACCCAGAAAGAGCTCGAATCTGGAAAGCACTGCATGTTTCATATCATTGCCAGTCACAGCAACAGTGAGTGCAGGCACCTTCGCAATCTCATCGAGGATAGGGTCAGGCGAGGGGAACTTCCCGAATACGTCAAGAGAAACCCATAGGCCATGGCGCCACAACCTTCTGCCCAAGCTCCTCAGGCCGTTCCTCGAGCTCCTAGAAACGGGAATGACCCCGAGCCCAACACTCGCGTCATCATCATTAACTAATGTGATTTAGATTTCCTATTTTCACTGTATTTTTGTTTCTTTCGATAAAATGGATAAGTTGATATACACATGTACGGGGCTAGGATTTAGCTCCTAGGCATGCTTTGGAATCAACGCTCGTCCTTTTAGAATTTATTTTTATTTCTTTTAATAGTTCTTTAGTAAAAAAGTGATCATTGTTTTGCAAACATGAATTATGTTTAAATAAATTAGATCGAGCATGACTAACGCTCACCAACCTAAATATGGTCAGTGCTAAGCCATCATCCGAAATGCACATTCAAAGCTTGCCACCATTTCCTAACCTACTCCTCGAGCTGAGTACGGTCCAGATATCTTTAAGCCGAGTATGGATTATACTCGCCCTTTCCTTAAAAATAAGTACACTCTACTCATTAAAGACATATCACATGACCTTATACAAGATGAGCATGGTTAACACTTTCCATAAGCCGAGTACTGTCAATACTCGCCACTACCATAAGACGAGTATAGTTAATACTCGCCATCTCTGTAACCGAGTATGGTTAATATTCGCCATCTCTGTAAGACGTTTATGGTTAATACTCACCACCTCTGTAAGCCGAGTATGGCTAATACTCGCCACCTCTGTAAACTGAGTATGGTTAATACTCGCCTTCCCTTTAAGCTAAATGTAATTAATGCTCACCCTTAACTTCAAGTCGATTATGGTTAATACTCACCCAAACAAATCAAAAGCCTTCTCTAAACTGAGGATGGCCTGCGTAATCTTTGCAGGTGATGACTCTCATGACTATATTTAACAATTATTTTCTCGGCCTTAATATGGTCTTCGGTGGTTGTCGATATTCTGACTTTAATACGATCTACCTCGATCATTGGTTTTCTTGTCTTAATACAACCATCGAGATCGTCAAACTTCTGGCCTTAAATATGGTTTGGTGCAACCATCACTACTCGCATATTGGACTTCGATGTAAGGATCAGAACACACCTCCTTTACCAAGACAGATGTATTCTGAGGGGCAAAGTGTTGACTAACTTTTTAGCAAAAGCTATCATGGTTCAACAGATCGAAGCCCAGTATCCAGAAACTCACTTCAGCATCGTTCGATCGGCCGACAGAGCATCTAGTACTCAAGAAAACCTAGGCAAGGTTCGACCCAAACAAGTTTCCTTCAAAGTCAGTTCAAACAAAGGCTGGCTCGAGTTAGTTTCCTTCAAACAATGGCTCGTCGAACCCAGAAGAATCGCTCCTCTCAACCGACTGAGTTATAGGGCTGTATATCGGATAGAACAATCTGTTGTCCGGCTCAGTCTGAAGCTATAACGTGTCCGGTCCGTGTCCATCCGATTGTCTTATAGGACAGAGCTTGGACACACTAGTGTTCGGTCCGATCTAAAATGTTCGATGTTTTTCTATTGTCCAAGGCTATATCGGACAGGACAGTCCGGTGTCCGGCTCGGTCCGAAGCTATATGATGTCCGATCCGTGTTCATCCGAATTCTTATAGGACAGAGCTTGGACACACCTCCGTCCGGTTCGGTCCGACCCGTTTACACCTCTACCGAGTTAGCCGTTTCCTTTAAAATCGGATCGACCAAATACCTCGGATCCATCTAGAAATATCTAAATAAGTCATACATTACTCGGACCAAGTCTCAAGGCAACAAAGGCAGTCAAACGCTACCGGCCAAAGCTCTACTTTTGATACACCTCATCTTAACTGCCATGTAAGCCACAATTTTCAAGGATACTATTAATCAGCAGTAGACCGGGTGCCACTGCCACAACTTTCCACTAAACGAGCTCTACATTTCCAAGCTCCGAAAAAGAGGAAAGCCACCTGGCGGCCCACTCAGCCCACTTCATCACCTATAAATACATTAAAGATCAAAATGGAAAGGGACTTTTTTCAGCTGCTTCAACCCTTAGCAGAACTTCTCCTCCTAAATCTAAGCTTCTCCACGACTAATTCTAAATATAGCCAATTCTTCTTCTTTCTCAAAATAGAAAAAGCATTGTACTTGTAATCAATAGTGAATCAATACATATAAAGTGAACATAGGCACCATCTTTGCCAAACCACTATAAAAAGTCTTGCATGTTCCTGGTTTTCTTTACTTTTCCACATTCCATAATCATTTTTCATGTGCTCTCCACATGATTGAGGGTTGACCATCACTAGTGACCAACTTTTGATGTAAATAATAATTGTTTTACTTTTTAGCTCAATATGTTAGCCTGCTTTGTGACCAGGCCACCCAAAGCAAAGATCATGTTGACACACCTCTAGGTAAATGCTGTCTCATATGGAATCTCTGGATAACATCGTTCTCCGGCATTGGAAGCATCATCAGAAGACACAAGGTAGTTTGGTCAAAATCACAACATCAGTATAAACTGGCCCGAAACCCCTATCAAATGATCTCATTTGGATCTATTCACATAATATACCTGTAGCCCTTTGAATTAGCTTCAATTTGAGCTTTGGTTTGGCTCAATCGGACTTACGGTTTGAAAGTTATGCCCATTTCCGTGAACGGGTGTAAGCTGGCACATGACCGCGATCCGTGGACCGCGATCCGTGAACCGCGATCCATGAACCGCAATCCGTGAACTGCGATCCGTGAACCGTAATCCGCGATCCGATCCCCTAGGCTGATGGATGATGACCAAGACCAAGTCCACCACGATCCGAGAATGCAGGATCTCGCGACACGTGTCACCAACTGTCATATTGACCAATTCTTCATCAAACTACGAACCGGTCCGAGATCTTCGGGATGTCGGCCACGTATGACAGCGATCCGTCACCAGAAATCAGCTATAAATAGCCCAGAACATGGCATTTTTCAGGACTTTCGGCATCTCCTTGTCCATGGCTGCCATGGCTAACACTTCTCCATGAATATCTATCATCTTCCTCAATAAAAATTCAATGAATTCGGAGAGAATATTCATTGTAATTGTAATCCATGAATGAAATGAGAAAATATGAAGTAGACGTAGGCTCGTTAACGCCGAACCACTATAAAAATCTTGTTGTCTCACTTTTTCTATATTTTTCAGTTATTTCTTCATATCCTATGCTCCAAATACGACGATTTGGGTGTTAGGACCATTTTTGGTCTAACATTTTGGTGCTTTCACTGAGAACCGAATTCTCAACCTATCGGATTGCAATTCTACTATTTGGATTTGAAAGTTCGAAGAAAACAGTCCGCGTTTCTACCATTTTTGAATATTTCGTTGATTTCAGAAAATCAGAGCTTCATACCTTCGAAAAAAAGCTAAGGGTTCACAAGCTTCACAACCAAATGAGGAGAATAAAGAAAATGTGCTGGAGCAGGTCGAGGGGCTCGCGGATCGCGGATCGCGGGGAGACCACGATCCGGTCTCAAGATGAACCCACGACCCGACCGAGCAAGGAAGTCGCGATCCGACCCGCTGATACTTCCACGACCCGACCTGGAGCAATTGTTGTGAACATATCCACGAACTGGAGAAGACCACGAACCGATCCGAAGCTGGAAGGTTGGAGTATCCCGATCGCCAAGCTGGACCACGAACCGGAGAACAGTAGCGAACCGCGACCCGGAGAAATGACGACGAACAAGGGTCACGACCCGATCCAAAAAAGTGACAATTTTTGGAAAAAATACAATTTTCAGATCATATCAGAAAAGGCTCCATGTTCCAAATCGAAAAAATCGTGCGGACCCCCGCCGGCGCTGCGCCCGGACCCGCTGACGGCCTCGCCTTCGGCTCGGAGCATGGCTCATCTTCAGCTCAACATATATGTTGGCCAACAGCATTCATCAAAAGCTTGTCAATGAAGAATAAACGGATTGTCAAAGAATTTGACAACGGAATGGCGACGACTGGAATTCCTCCAGAAGCCATGACCTCTATCTACCAGTGTTATTGAATGTGAGGAGTTGTTGAAAAGATTCGATGCGCTGGCTATGGCAGTATACAAAATAATGATGGCCTCATAACAGCCTCCTCTTTTAGAGTTCCGATAGTGTATTGATTTGCCCAATGCAACTGATGTTTTTCATGAACGGGTAGTGATCACCTAGTTTACATGACTTAAACCTGTCCTACAGGTGAAATCCCAGATGGCATTGACATAGAACAATCCAGACACTATTCTGCAGATGACTCAGAAGATCCCAATGACCAAAATTCTCAATGGTGGGATACCCGATGGTAAATAAGGATCCTAGCACTACAAAGTTACCCTTCACCTGAATGGCATGGTGTAAGAGATGTGTCCTGCAGTTCACTCCCTGAAAGGCTTAGCTAACATTTGCAATGCCTATTTGTCGTCAAATACATCGAGGAAGACTGATTTCCATAGAATAAAGGGTAGATCAATGTACTTTGGTGCCCAGAGTTAGGTACCAATTGGTAGGCCATGATTGGGCATATGGATCCCTGCCCGGATGATAGCAACTTGACTACTCACCAGCCACCGCATGATCTTGGTCAAGAGATGAGAGCTTGGGATCAACAAAAATACAAATCAACCATCAGCTCTCCACTTCATACAACAGTTGTGATAGGATATACGAACATTACTTGAAGCCTCACAAGCTATGCTATCATGTTCAAGCTCATCTGATCAAGATTCAGACAGACCAGCTCCAACAGAATTCAGAGCCTACATTGCACCCTAGTGCCTATTGCTAAATATGCCAACCGAAGATGGAGCGGGAATGGTCTATGGTGACCAAGTTATTGGCGAAGACGACTATTCAGCTGGATGGACCATGCTACGCAACAAAGATGGCGTGAAACACAAAGATGCTTCCCCTCTAGATGAAATGGAGTGTGAAGGAGGTATCAATATTGCGAATAATGGGAGCATCACAAAAGGAATTGCCCAAGGATCTGTCTGAAGATCTAGATCCCAGCAAGGATCATCATTCAGGATGCAGAAGGGTGACATCTAATGACGCAATTACACGTGTTCCGATTGGTGACGCCGACCTGACTAAGGTCTTGAAATCAGATCTCATTTAGACCTCTTCCGAACGAAGGAACTGACATGCTTTCTACCGGCGAACCTGGATGTGTTCGCTTGGACCTATGCTAATATTCGTAGGATTTTACCATAGTTTATGAGTCATTTGTTGAGAATAAACCTGAAGTGTGTTCTTGCCAAGCAAACAAGACGTATGCTCGATCCAGGGAAAGCATCTACCATGAAAGAGGAAGTCGAAATGTTGAGAGGCAATGGTTTTATATGATGTGCCACACATCCCGCTCGGATATTAAATCCCGTCCTTGTCAAGAACGCTAATGGAAAATGGCGCACATGCATTGATTTCTTAGATTTGAACAAAGTTCGCCCAAAAGGAAGCTTCCCGTCAATCAGAATTGACCATCTTGTGGATTCAATGACTAGACATGAATGTATCCCTCTCATGTACGTGTGCGCAGCTTACAACCAAATTCTTATGCATGTGCCTGATCATGAATAAACATGTTTTATCATTGACCTCGAACTGTACTGTTATATGGAATTGGCATTCGGACCAAAGGATGCCGAGGCAACTTACCAGTGCTTACTGAATTATATGGCCCACAACCAAAGTGCAAGGCCCATGGAAGTCCATGTAGGTGATAGTCTTATGGAGTCCGAGCGGTCAACCTACCACGTTTCGAATCTGACAGAGATGTTCAATATCTGGAATGAACCTAAAGGCCTCATAGTTAGCCATGAACAACAAAGAATTAAAGGCGTCTGAAGCTTGGCATGAAAGTTGGCACCACTTGTGTGTAAGGAGGATAAGGTCTGGAAACTAGTCAATAATGTGAGCAAGAAAGTAGTCGTGGTATACCCAAAGATTGAAAAACTCGTCTACAGCTTGCTGATTGCTCCAAGAAAGCTCCCTCATTACTTCTAAGTTCATCCGATGGTATGCACCCTCACTAACTGCTACGACAGGTCCTGCAACGACCTGAGGCATCTGGAAAATTGCTTGATCGGGACATAAAGCTAAATCAGTTTGATCTCAACTCCCTCTTAAAGAAGTCCATACGAGGGCAAGCATTAACCAACTACATCGCTGAATGTACCACTCCCGAAGAGGATGTGGCAGATGTAGAAGATGCACCTGGAAGATGTAATCAGACGATGAAAAGAATGATTGACTGTCCGACGCCGGTGCCTTATTAATAACCCCTAAAGGGCGGTCAATTTACTATGCCTTGCGGTTGAAATTCTCCGCTACTGAGAACGGCTCCGAAGACGACACCCTGATTATCGAATTGAAACTCTCTAAGGAGTTGGGAATAGTGGCATTGAACATATTTTCTGACTTTCACATTGTTGTTCGCCAGGCTCGAAAGGAATTCCAGACGAAGGAACCACCACTCGCAGCTTACCTAGAACCGGAAGAAGGGTTGTTGGATGTATTAGAACGTTACAACATATCTCATGTCCGGCGAGCAGAAGATCAGAAGGCAGATAATCTGACCAAGTTAGAAGGGTCCAACAATCTAGAAAAGATAGAAATGATCCCCATCAAGACACTATGAAATACAACCATTGATAAAATGGAAGTTGATCCAATGTTGGAGACCAAACCCGGAAGAGAATCATGGTTAACTCCATCTAACAAGGTGAAGTGAAAGGCGTGCAATCGTTCTTTATGCCTCGAGATATGACATGCAATTCGACATTGCCTATTTTTCTTGGAAGGTTGTCCCAAAACAAACACCAACGAGTGCAATTGCCGAATTCACCGCCCTGAATGATTCGACCAAATCACCAGTCAGCCACCCATTATATGGGAGATGTACATGAATGAAACTTCTGGTGAACGGCGTTCTGAAGTTAGAAAGTGAAGACTCATACTTCCACTCTTTTCATTGATTATCTGCCAAGTAACTCACTCCCCTAAGGCTGGGGGCAACTACAGATTTGAGCATAAATTGCTCGAGATTACATCATCTAATTCAGAGATGATACATCAAGAATTTGCCTGGCCAATTGACTTAGTCTTGCCTGAAAATTAGCAAGTTGAAGATCTAGAATGCTTACGCATGAATGTTGGTTGATTGTCCGCGCACCAACCCTTGTCCCCGATATGGGATCGAGGGTATATCAGCAAATTTATGTGATATAATTATCCCACCAGCAGTAATATCTTATTTCCTAGCATGGAAAGTGCCAAAATTTCTATAAGCATGGATCCATTGTTCTCATGCTAATTTACAACCTAACACCAATGCAAAGATGTGCTACCATTAGCAATCCAGTCATGACTTCCTGACACTCTATTCTTACCCTCAGCACAGGGGCAAAAAGGCGATTTGAAGGAGATGCGACCTCATCACTCGCTTATAGTACCTACCTAGCCGCCTTTGCCATCTCAAGACCCCGATCAAGGTCTATTCATTTTTTGGGACTGCCGCCCCCATGATAGTTTGAAAAGATACCCCTCATCAACTAAAGGACTTTGGTAGCCCTTTATTGACAGAGATAGGGCGAAGCAAAATGGACCTGCAATGAACATGCAATGCCATTTTTCACTCAGAATGATACTCATTCCTTTAACAGGATTATTCTCTAACCATGACTATTATATTCGCATGCTTTATGAGTTATTGATGTAATTAACTCAGATGAATTAATATGTGGATGGTATAGGTACCCCGGATTTTATGCCGAACAAATTTCTAACACCCACATATGGAATTATGGAACAGAACTATAACGAGCTCGACCGAACTGCTCGTCTACAAAGCCGTGCTTTCCGTCTAACGAAAGCTGCATAGCTCATGATGGATCCGAGATGACCGTCCAATCCTTGCTCACACATGGCAAACCACAAGACAATTATACATGAATCATTGAGTTGCTAAGTTAGAGTCCTACTCCAGATGGACGCGGTGTGACCGTCTATATGGCTCGATCCTATTCCCAATGCCACCAGATTAAATGAATTCAAATAAAGGAGGCAGCATTGCCCCTTGATATGCATATTCCTCAATAATGCAATTTTCTTTTACTTGTTTCCTGAGTCAATGACATGACTAACTTAAGCAATATGAATGATGCAGGTACCCAAAGTTTGGTGCCAACCAATCCTCCCACAGATGGATCAGAGGAACCCAAAGCCTTGGCGAATATTTTCCAATAAACTCTAATCCTCGCAGCTTGGATATGAGTATAAATCTAGGATGAGTGTGATGGGCACGCCATGATTGAAGGCCACTCGATCCGTAACTCTAACTCTCAAGAGTCGAGAGAGAGTATAAAGGACGCGAAGATGACGTCCGCAAGGCGTGACGATGCATCATGATAAGAACCGCCTTTGTAGTAACCCGGATTTTGAGCGACTTTGGTTATCGACGTAAACTCGACGCCGATAACCAAAACATCGAAAAATCCCGGTAATTAATGAAAGAAATTAGAGGGTGAGAATAGATAAGATAGAACTTATAGAATAGAAGAAAAAGAAGAACATCATCATCAGAGTAAACACGAATCTCACAGCGGAACGAATAAAATATAACATAACATATCTTTGAAATAACATCAGTATATGTATACAATAACACTTATCAGAGTACAACACTTACAACAACAGTGGAAAAAATAATAGCTATAGAATCCTAAAGCCTCCTGCTCCAAGCTCTCCAAGTGTATCTGTAAAATCCCGACTACTTGACTGCCCGTACAAATTTAGGCACCCAAGAGTTTAGGGAAAACAACAAAATAAACTCCGGGTCAGTCATGTGACTGGTGTGAATAAACTCAAATCATTTAAACAGGTATATGATATCTCATAAGACCACGCCGTGGATACGGAACGGGTTTTTCCCTTATGAGAATCCAAATAATTTTTCAAAGCAATATCATTCTGATATTATAATAATGTCTAAGTACAAATAAATATCAATCTAGCAGAAACGCTTGCGTCTCACGTTACTACATATATAGTATACAATCAAAATCACAAGCACATATTAGATGATTGGATTTCCAACTATGACAAGGTATGGAACCACCTTCCGATCAGTGTACTCTAGGAACGATACACTGGAGTTCAACAAGAACATCTTGCAACTCAGCCACACATGACCGACCACTCATTTCACTTGAGTGTATCGAATGTACATCACCAACGGTTGGGATCAGCAACCGTTCCCGTATATATATGGGACAACATTGATAGATTTAAGAAACAAATGAATATTCACTAGATAGGTGATTATACACCCTACTTCGGTGCGACCGACTTAGCCATGCTGCCTGCCCGATTTCTGTCATTTACCGGTTGATGAGGCTAGAAGCTACGCTTTATCATCACATCAGATTCACTTTGAATGCCACATTGTCAGATCCATCAGAATCACTAATTGACGTCTACAACCATACATTACGTGTCAGCTAAAAGAAGTTTCCTTCTCCGCTTCCACTCTTGGTACGGTTGAAGAAATCCATGTACGTGACCTTTCTGGAAATACTCTGTCAGACATCCATCTTCATTCACTTAAAATGTCACATCGTCATACCCGCCAAATCACAAATTAACTTATCCAAAAATAACACGGGTATACAGCTAAGAGAAACGAATTCCTCCGCCACCAAACGTGAATACGTTTGAACAGATCAACTTACGCGATCCATTGGATATACTCTGTCAGACCTTCATCCGTACAAGTTGTCCTGGGACTGGACAAACCGAAGGCACTATTCTGTAAACAGGATAGCCCTTGCATTTTACTCCGTCTTCAATTATCTTTGGCATATATGATTCGCGACGCTTATGCCAATACAGAGTGGTTCTTCGGACAATAATCCAACCGGTCTCTCCATATTAACAACGTTAAAATGGTCAGAAACTTCGATAGTCTGTGAGTTAACTATCGAAGAAAAACAAATGTGCAAACAACGATATTATTTCCAGATGGAAATTATATCGAACAAACATCATTTATCATAAATCTCTTTAGTTCATTTATGTACTTATCTCCTGTTTCCCTATATTCTAAATTCTTATTTTTCCTTTTATCAGAAAACATTTCTGATTCTCGTTTGGAAAACATTTCCAAAACTCCTTTACGATCAAACCTTACCATTTCTTAGTTAAGAAGGAAGTCACTCAAGTTGGGGTATAATTACCTCTCAGACCTTAACTGAACAACGTTATAACTTCGAAATGGTCAAAGTTTATCTTTTAATCTTTAACAACTTCTTTACACCTTTCTCGGATTCAATTTTACTAATCCACTTCTATATTTAAAACATTGGTTATAACGATAACGTTATAATCCCTACTTTCGAATTATCTAACTTTAATTATAACTTCTATCCTTATTTGTGAATAATTAACCTAACACTTATTTATTTATAAATGAATAAAACTCTATTTAAACACTGGAAAGTATAAGTGCTTTCCCGAATTCGATATAATCGAATTTGCCGATTAACTCTCTTCGAGAAATCTCTATTTGATTAACTCTTCTTCGAATAACCTATATTCGATTAACTCCTTCTCGAATAAACGATATTCGATAATCTCTCTTCGAATAACTAATATTTGATAACTCTTCCTTTTCAAATATCTCATATTTGAAAATCTCACTTCGATTAAACTAAAATCGATAACTCCCTTCGATGAAACTAACATCGATAACTCCTTTCGATGAAACTAACATCAATAACTCCTTTCGATGAAACTAACATCAATAACTCCTTTCGATGAAACTAACATCGATTTATTTAACTCGACTAACTTAACTTGACCCGACTAACTCGACTTACTTTGTTCGACCAATTCGATTCGATTAACTAGGCTCGACTAACTTGACTAACTTAACTCGACTTACTTGGTTCGACCAATTCGATTCGATTAACTAGGCTCGACTAACTTGGTCGAACCACCCGATCAACTTAACTTATTTAACTTAACTTATTTCTCAACTCGATTAACTCCTATCGAATAACAAATATTTGATTAAACTCCATTCGCTTGACTCTAGATCGCAGCGATCACAATGGTTATGCCTGACTCCCTCAGGAAACATCCGACCGCCGTAGGCTATTTACAGCCCTGCGAATTACGCTAGCAGTCGTACAAGATGGCAACTTACCCTGAATACTATGTTTGATTAACTTTGTCTCAAATAACTATATTTGATTAACTCTAGTTCGTTTTAACTCTAATCGATTAACTCTAACTAATTAACTCCAACTGGTTAACTCTAACTGATTAACTCTAAGTGATTAACTCTAACTGATTAACTCTCACTGGTTAACTCTATTTGACTAACTCGACTTGACTAACCCCTTTCGAATAACATATTTGATTAACTAACTTTCGAATACCATATTCGATTAACTAACTTCAAATACCATATTCGATTAACTCCTTTCGAATGTCTATATTCGGTTAACTAACTTCGAATACCATATTCGATTACTAACTTTCGAATGCCTATATTCGATTTCTCCTTTCGAATACCATATTCGATTAACTCCTTCGAATATCATATTCGATTAACCTACTTCGAATACCATATTCGATTTCTCCTTTTTAACAACGTTTTATTCATTTGAAAAGATTTACTTTTAAATAACGGTTCTACACTTTAAAAATGATTTCCTTTTTATAACGTTTCCTTTTCAATTCCATTTGTAAATGGTTTACAAATATTTCCTTTTCAAATTTATTCTTGAAATATTCTAACTCCTTAAATTTCCGGGAAAATTCGCCATAACCTCCTTTGTATTGGGAGCATCGGGAAAATCCCCAAACTCGCCACACAGGCCTTTCCATTCAAAAAGAAATGTTTTGAATTTATTTTCTTTTTAAAATATCTCCTATTTATAAATATCCCAATTTTTCTCTTCCACTAGAAAGATATACTCCACCAGCTCCACACGTTTCTTGTTTCATAGAAATCCGGTTTAAAACGAATCTAGTACATTCAGTTGAAGTTCAAATCGCCAAATAGCGAACTGCCGCGTCGTTTCAAGCTCTATTTTAATTATATTATAATTATACGTTCAAACTATCGTCGATTGAATATATTCGTCAATATAATCCAACTCTAAGTTGAATTATATCTTTGGGATGACCCCATTCACAGAATATTTGTATTTCCAATATTTTTGATTATTTCGACATTATAATATATTTCATTATATTATAATTATTAATTAAATATTCAATATTATTTAATTCACGTTCTCGATATCGATAAATCGATATTTAATAATTAAATAAATAAATTGTTCAACAGCTAAAATGCGGGTTACTACAATCTTCCCCCCTTAATAAAATTTCGTCTCGAAATTGCTAAGCTAGGGAACGACCCTATCTACTGGGTAAATTTTTTTCCTGTTTACCTCTTGTCTCCGGTTTCAACTGAACCAATTAATATCGACTAAAATATTAATTTATTCCGACTAACTAAATTTTCAAAAATTCTGAAAATTTTCTAACACCTTAACCTTTCGAAAATTTTTGCCAGCACCTCCTTTGTACTGGTCAATATCTCAAACTCCAACTTGCCTCTCTGGGCCTTCTTTAACCCAAAAGAAAATCAAACAGCCAAGCGGCTTGCCAATTCGGCTCATAAATCTCATATCCATATATAATATAAATTGGTACCTTTTTGTCGGGAATATCAACTCTATCACTTCCATATGCTATCAACTCAGCATATACCAGTGTTATTTCCATCAAATTCCAATCAGTTCATATCCTCAAAACCAAATCGAATTTCATTCGAACCCGAATATCAAATTTCAAATTCTTAACTCATCAACCCAATTCCATAACAGATTATTCTCTAAGCCAATTCAATTCTATTTAACTCAGTTCAAGTTAATATTTCAATTTATTTCTACTATCTTATTCTATTTAACTTCATAAGTCAAAATTTAAATTCCGAAACTTAATTTCCTGGGTCTATTTCAAATCAATTTGAAATTACAATGCCAATTCAAAACCTTTGAATTTCTAAATAACTTGTTTTCTCAAAACAATTCAAAAAAAAAACCTTTGGTAGTAGTCCGTGACTTAGAACTCGAAAATGAACACTGATGATGTCGCGATTCATCATCAGAATCTATTTTCCAGCTATCGAAGTGAGTTCAATACTATATCACCTTCAGTTTGAAAAACGTTTTCAAAATCTCCAAGGAACTTAAAATTTCCTTATTTTAATTCCAAATCTGATTTCAATTCATATTTAATTCATCTTATTTCATATACTTTACTTATATGATTCTGATTAGTTATTTATAATCATTTCACTTTTATAACCTTACTCGATTATAATAACAACAAATATATCCTATATATGATAATATATCACATATCCATACTGTGTCGGTCCATCGTATTCAAGTGTATATTTACTCCTACCGATACAGTGGATCAAACTGATCGACCAGAACTCATAAACAACTCAGCCAATGAATCCCCACAATATAAAACCATTTTTATATCAAATACAAATACGCACTCGTATATATACACTCAAACTCAATCTAGGGTGTTACTAACCCTATCTCTACCGAGTCACGCCACAGAGCTATGTAATTCTTAACTTAAGCTCTGATACCAACTGTAGTAACCCGGATTTTGAGCGACTTTGGTTATCGACGTAAGCTCGACGTCGATAACCAAAACATCGAAAAATCCCGGTAATTAATGAAAGAAATTAGAGCGTGAGAATAGATAAGATAGAACTTATAGAATAGAAGAAAAAGAAGAACATCATCATCAGAGTAAACACGAATCTCACAGCGGAACGAATAAAATATAACATAACATATCTTTGAAATAACATCAATATATGTATACAATAACACTTATCAGAGTACAACACTTACAACAACAGCGGAAATAATAATAGTTATAGAATCCTGAAGCCTCCTGCTCCAAGCTCTCCAAGTGTATCTGTAAAATCCCGACTACTTGACTGCCCGTACAAATTTAGGCACCCAAGAGTTTAGGGAAAACAACAAAATAAACTCCGGGTCAGTCATGTGACTGGTGTGAATAAACTCAAATCATTTAAACAGGTATATGATATCTCATAAGACCACGCCGTGGATACGGAACGGGTTTTTCCCTTATGAGAATCCAAATAACTTTTCAAAGCAATATCATTCTGATATTATAATAATGTCTAAGTACAAATAAATATCAATCTAGCAGAAACGCTTGCATCTCACGTTACTACATATATAGTATACAATCAAAATCGCAAGCACATATTGGATGATTGGATTTCCAACTATGACAAGGTATGGAACCACCTTCCGATCAGTGTACTCTAGGAACGATACACTGGAGTTCAACAAGAACATCTTGCAACTCAGCCACACATGACCGACCACTCATTTCGCTTGAGTGTATCGAATGTACATCACCAACGGTTGGGATCAGCAACCGTTCCCGTATATATATGGGACAGCATTGATAGATTTAAGAAACAAATGAATATTCACTAGATAGGTGATTATACACCCTACTTCGGTGCGACAGACTTAGCCATGCTGCCTGCCCGATTTCTTTCATTTACCGGTTGATGAGGCTAGAAGCTACGCTTTATCATCACATCAGATTCACTTTGAATGCCACATTGTCAGATCCATCAGAATCACTAATTGACGTCTACAACCATACATTACGTGTCAGCTAAAAGAAGTTTCCTTCTCCGCTTACACTCTTGGTACGGTTGAAGAAATCAATGTACGTGACCTTTTTGGAAATACTCTGTCAGACATCCATCTTCATTCACTTAAAATGTCACATCGTCATACCCGCCAAATCACAAATTGACTTATCCAAAAATAACACGGGTGTACAGCTAAGAGAAACGAATTCCTCCGCCACCAAACGTGAATACGTTTGAACAGATCAACTTACGCGATCCATTGGATATACTCTGTCAGACCTTCGTCCATACAAGTTGTCCTGGGACTGGACAAACCGAAGGAACTATTCTGTAAACAGGATAGCCCTTGCATTTTACTCCGTCTTCAATTATCTTTGGCATATATGATTCGCGACGCTTATGCCAATACAGAGTGGTTCTTCGGACAATAATCCAACCGGTCTCTCCATATTAACAACGTTAAAATGGTCAGAAACTTCGATAGTCTGTGAGTTAACTATCGAAGAAAAACAAATGTGCAAACAACGATATTATTTCCAGATGGAAATTATATCGAACAAACATCATTTATCATAAATCTCTTTAGTTCATTTATGTACTTATCTCTTGTTTCCCTATATTCTAAATTCTTATTTTTCCTTTTATCAGAAAACATTTCTGATTCTCGTTTGGAAAACATTTCCAAAACTCCTTTACGATCAAACCTTACCATTTCTTAGTTAAAAAGGAAGTCACTCAAGTTGGGGTATAATTACCTCTCAGACCTTAACTGAACAACGTTATAACTTCGAAATGGTCAAAGTTTATCTTTTAATCTTTAACAACTTCTTTACGCCTTTCTCGGATTCAATTTTACTAATCCACTTCTATATTTAAAACATTGGTTATAACGATAACGTTATAATCCCTACTTTCGAATTATCTAACTTTAATTATAACTTCTATCCTTATTAGTGAATAATTAACCTAACACTTATTTATTTATAAATGAATAAAACTCTATTTAAACACTGGAAAGTATAAGTACTTTCCCGAATTCGATATAATCGAATTTGCCGATTAACTCTCTTCGAGAAATCTCTATTTGATTAACTCTTCTTCGAATAACCTATAATCGATTAACTCCTTCTCGAATAAACGATATTCGATAATCTCTCTTCGAATAACTAATATTTGATAACTCTTCCTTTTCAAATATCTCATATTTGAAAATCTCACTTCGATTAAACTAAAATCGATAACTCCCTTCGATGAAACTAACATCGATAACTCCTTTCGATGAAACTAACATCAATAAATCCTTTCGATGAAACTAACATCGATAAATCCTTTCGATGAAACTAACATAGATTTATTTAACTCGACTAACTTAACTTTACTCGACTAACTCGACTTACTTGGTTCGACCAATTCGATTCGATTAACTAGGCTCGACTAATTTGACTAACTTAACTCGACTTACTTGGTTCGACCAATTCGATTCGATTAACTAGGCTCGACTAACTTGGTCGAACCACCCGATCAACTTAACTTATTTAACTTAACTTATTTCTCAACTCGATTAACTCCTATCGAATAACAAATATTTGATTAAACTCCATTCGCTTGACTCTAGATCGCAGCGATCACAATGGTTACGCCTGACTCCCTCAGGAAACATCCGACCGCCGTAGGCTATTTACAGCCCTGCGAATTACGCTAGCAGTCGTACAAGATGGCAACTTACCCTGAATACTATGTTTAACTAACTCTGTCTCAAATAACTATATTTGATTAACTCTAGTTCGTTTTAACTCTAATCGATTAACTCTAACTAATTCACTCCAACTGGTTAACTCTAACTGATTAACTCTAACTGGTTAACTCTAACTGATTAACTCTAACTGATTAACTCTCACTGGTTAACTCTATTTGACTAACTCGACTTGACTAACCCCTTTCGAATAACATATTCGATTAACTAACTTTAGAATACCATATTCGATTAACTAACTTCAAATACCATATTTGATTAACTCCTTTCGAATGTCTATATTCGGTTAACTAACTTCGAATACCATATTCGATTACTAACTTTCGAATGCCTATATTCGATTTCTCCTTTCGAATACCATATTCGATTAACTCCTTCGAATATCATATTCGATTAACCTACTTCGAATACCATATTCGATTTCTCCTTTTTAACAACGTTTTATTCATTTGAAAAGATTTACTTTTAAATAACGGATCTACACTTTAAAAATGATTTCCTTTTTATAACGTTTCCTTTTCAATTCCATTTGTAAATGGTTTACAAATATTTCCTTTTCAAATTTATTCTTGAAATATTCTAACTCCTTAAATTTTCGAGAAAATTCGCCATAACCTCCTTTGTATTGGGAGCATCGGGAAAATCCCCAAACTCGCCACACAGGCCTTTCCATTCAAAAAGAAATGTTTTGAATTTATTTTCTTTTTAAAATATCTCCTATTTATAAATATCCCAATTTTTCTCTTCCACTAGAAAGATATACTCCACCAGCTCCACACGTTTCTTGTTTCACAGAAATCCGGTTTAAAACGAATCCTGTACATTCAGTTGAAGTTCAAATCGCCAAATAGCGAACTGCCGCGTCGTTTCAAGCTCTATTTTAATTATATTATAATTATACGTTCAAACTGTCGTCGATTGAATATATTCGTCAATATAATCCAACTCTAAGTTGAATTATATCTTTGGGATGACCCCATTCACAGAATATTTGTATTTCCAATATTTTTTATTATTTCAACATTATAATATATTTTATTATATTATAATTATTAATTAAATATTCAATATTATTTAATTCACGTTCTCGATATCGATAAATCGATATTTAATAATTAAATAAATAAATTGTTCAACAGCTAAAATGCGGGTTACTACAGCCTTGACAACACTCTAACCTTGGCGACCGCCAGGAGAGTATAAAAGCGTCTCCGATTGAGCGCTGAGAAAGAGCTCTTACCCCGTTGAAGGATCGGGGAGCGACAGAACTGCTGAGCTCGGACTCTAACCTCGGCGACTGCCAGGAGATTATAAAAGCGTCCCTGATTGTGCGCTGAGAAAGAACTCTTACCCCGCTGAAGGATCGGGGAGCGATAGAACAGCTGAGTTCGAACTCTAACCTTGGCGACCGCCAGGAGAGTATAAAAGCGTCTATGATTAAGCGCTGAGAAAGGTGCTGGAGACTCAGCACCCCCCATAATTTCTGCTCCGTTGAAGGATCATTGAGCATATCATGAAACAAGCTAGAACTCCTACCCCGTTGAAGGATTGGGGAGCAGATTGAAAGCTGAGTTCGAACTCCAGAGAGAGTATAAAGGCGCTAGAGAGTTAGCACCACAAGGGCTCCTACCCCGCCAGAGTGTCGGGGGACTGACTGAACTCCGAGCCCGGATCCTCCATGTCCGGACATGTGGGCAAAACAGTTAAGATCCTAATCAATCCTCAACAAAGTCCTGGCCAGGCACTAAGTTAATGATTGATTGGGAGCATACCTATACACACATACTACTTTAGTGCATTTTCATTTATAATTGCATTGACTACTTATAACG
Organism: Allium sativum; assembly: GCA_030737875.1. Classification (NCBI taxonomy): domain Eukaryota; kingdom Viridiplantae; phylum Streptophyta; class Magnoliopsida; order Asparagales; family Amaryllidaceae; genus Allium; species Allium sativum. Next base: position 444,238,509 of record CM060915.1, on the reverse strand, counting down.
CTTCATGACTTATTTGCCCATTCGCAGGTACAAGACAATGCGAAAGGAACAAAATTTTTATTAGTAAACGCAGGTTTACGAAAGATAACTAGTTAAGAACGCGAGGGCCTCACTCGCAATGATGGCAACATGCTAATGGAAAACGAACAAAGGGTCGCATCCATAAGGATGATGCAGGCCCCTTGAAGACCAGAAAGAAGATGCAAAGAGAACGTCCATCTGCTGATCCCAACTTACTTGCAGAATGGGAAGCTCAGATAAGGCTGGATATATCCCACGTAATAATTGAACATGATGCAACCATTTCGTCCCCGACCTTTCCCTTGATGCAAAGAGCAAACGGGAGCACTCGAGGCGACAACAATATGACACTTCACCGCTTGATTTCTGTCCTCGGAGCTTGGATGGGAGACTAGGGCTTAGCATGGGCTGAATACCAACAATTCATTTTTGCACTCAACTCCGGCTCTTGATGCGAGAAGTGAACATGAATCCAGAGAAGACATGAATTCGAAGTGTACTGCTCAACAAAACCCCCTGTGGATAGAGGGCACATGGTACGAGCCTTGAGCAGCATAGTTCAATTACTCGATGCCTCCGTTCCCAGCCGAATGACAAAAGCCTGATTGACGGCTAATGCTTGTGTAGAATCAAGAAGCCCGAGGCCGACCTTCACCTATTTCAGGAATGAACTGGAAGGCCGAGCAACAATCATCAATTCACTGGAAATGATAAAATTGAAGTTCAGGTAGTGACGAACTTGGCACAGTCAGATATCAACCATCAGCTTGGGTTGAACACAAACCAATCAGCAGGCGCGCAGCATGCGGTTTCGATTCCCTACGTCATGGATGGAAACACGGGCAATGGAACAGCTACCTGCAACATCCTAGATGAGAATGCAAGAATTGTGACAAACTCAGATCATGCACGACCAGTTTTAACTCCGACTCGAATGAATACTCGAGGGACATTTCACACTCAGCTCCAAGAAAGAACGCAACAATTCGAAAAACAGGAACCCGGTCAGGTCGAATGACTCGAACCATGACCCGGGGGCAATATCGACGTGGAAGCAATAAATCGGCAAAAGACCCCATTCGTGATCTCAGATTCAATGCTGGGGGCACCAGTCATGATATTGACGATATGCAGCAATTCTTTGATGGCAACCTGCTCGCCAGTTTGACTCAGCGCCTCTCGAGAGGCGGCACTTCTCAAGATGATATGGACAACGACAGTCAGCCCTTACACGTGGGATGTCAGGATCCCCTGTTATTCCCCTAGACTTTAAATTTTCTCTCTAACGAGAGTTGTTTAGAAGCTTTGATGAACTCAACCCTGAGGTGGACATACTTCTATGATAAGAAGGTGTTAATGTCGAGATAGAAAATCTCAATGCTTTTATGATAAAGGATGGAGCATCATCCGACTCCCGAACTGATAAGGATAAAGAAAAAACCTTGGAAATGAATGATTAGAATGTGCAGTTCTAAAGAGAATCTATATCAATTATCGGGCCCACGATATTGTTTGTCAAGCTCAATTGAACCGATCATGACAAAGAGATTCAACAAGACTATGAAGACCATTTTGGATTATCTTGAAGTAGGAGCGGAGGGGCTCGACTAATCCGCTTACATCTTTGACTAGCCTATTTATCCCCGTGATTGATCCGATAAGAGTGCTAATGTTAGCTAACACCAAATGGGTAAATTACCGCCTTCTGACTAAAGGGAAGGGATGATATCAAAGAAAACGTGATTCGACCATTCGCATGTACAGATCGAACTCTTGCTGACTCAAGAAGAGCACAGGACAACTTGGGTCAACTAGAATAGTTGAACTTGCAACTCAGCTACGGCCTGAATCAACTGCAGAGGGTATAAGAGCTTAAAGGCCGTATGCCCCATTAACGTAGCTCACCCCCACCGACGCTGGGGGCATAAGCACTAACTTCGCTTGTCCTCCAGTGGCCCTTATAGCATGAATGCCGATTCGCAAGCTGACACTGCATATGACCCTGGCCTGGCACATGACCCGAAATGTATACACTATATCTTCAGAATGTGACATAATGCATCTTGCCCGTTCAAACGAGTCAGTTTACGGGTCAAATGTGACTTCAAAGGTTTAAATCGCTGCTGCACCGGATGGAAGGTGTGACAAATTCCCCCACTGCCTTATGATAGTGACGATCGCACAAGCACTGGTTCATATGGTGTCAACTACGTCTCTTACTGACTTGCATATGATTATTGAATTGCGGAGCAATCCAAAGCGATCGCGGATTCCTATGACCACGATCCAGAGTGATCATGGCCTTCAGATTCCCTACTGTTACGATTTAATGCGATTTTAAGATCCTGGATCAATACCAAGATATCAAGATAATCCAAACTTGAGTACAAATGACAAATTCATACGTTGATTCTGATATGCTTCATCCCAATAGTCCAGTTGTTAGCTCAGAGCCCAAAGATTCTTGCATTGCCCCATGATTTGGTTGGCTACTTCATACATTGGCTCATATGAAAAAGAAAGTCCAACCCTACCACTTGCTTGGCTTGCATAGAATGATGATGTTGTTTGGAAACGACCTATGCGTGTAGAATCACGCTCGGGAGCCAATGATTTAGCATGACATCTGACGGATGAATTAGATCTTTTGATCCGACAAGGTTTAAAAAATTTTCTTGATCGTCTCGAATACTCCTTCCGTGGAACTTGGCCTGACTAGCTCTCAGGGAAGCAATGCAATAGTTGGATGTAGCCTTCTCAAGGATAAATGACGTTCCAGAGAGATTTAGCTCAACATATTCAAAGCACATCTCATCTTCGATAAGATGTACTTTGGGGGGCAAAATGTTAGCCTGCTTTGTGACCAGGCCACCCAAAGCAAAGATCATGTTGACACACCTCTGGGTAAATGCTGTCTCATATGGAATCTCTAGATAACATCGTTCTCCGGCATTGGAAGCATCATCAGAAGACACAAGATAGTTTGGTCAAAATCACAACATCAGTATAAACTGGCCCGAAACCTCTATCAAATGACCTCATTTGGATCTATTCACATCATATACCTGTAGCCCTTTGAATTAGCTTCAATTTGAGCTTTGGTTTGGCTCAATCGGACTTACAGTTTGAAAGTTATGTCCATTTCCGTGAACGGGTGTAAGCTGGCAAATGACCGCGATCCGTGGACCGCGATCCGTGGACCGCGATCCGTGAACCGCGATCCGTGAACCGTAATCCACAATCCGATCCCCTAGGCTGATGGATGATGACCAAGACCAAGTCCACCACGATCCGAGAATGCAGGATCTCGCGACACGTGTCACCAACTGTCATATTGACCAATTCTTCATCAAACTACGAACCGGTCCGAGATCTTCGGGATGTGGGCCACGTATGACCGCGATCCATCACCAGAAATCAGCTATAAATAGCCCAGAACTTGGCATTTTTCAGGACTTTCGGCATCTCCTTGTCCATGGCTGCCATGGCTAACACTTCTCCATGAATATCTATCATCTTCCTCAATAAAAATTCAATGAATTCGGAGAGAATATTCATTTTAATTGTAATCCATGAATGAAATGAGAAAATATGAAGTGGACGTAGGCTCGTTAACGCCGAACCACTATAAAAATCTTGTTGTCTCACTTTTTCTATATTTTTCAGTTATTTCTTCATATCCTATGCTCAAAATACGACGATTTGGGTGTTAGGACCATTTTTTGGTCTAACACTTGTTATCTTTTAAAACCAAAATTTCCTCTTCAAACCTTTGAATGTCTTTATTGAGATGAATGAGATTAGTTTTCAATTTTAAACAATTTTCTCAAACAGAAATTTCTAATTTAATGACATTTGAAAGTTTTGATTCCAAACAGTTAATTTTTCTGGTCAGGTCATGATTTTTAGATATTTGTTTTTCCGGTGGACATTATCAACAGTTTTTGTTAAATCAGCACACATATAAACCAAATCTTCATAAGAGAATTTTTTTATCTCATTGTTTGTTGAGTCCCCATTGTCCGATCCATCTGAAATTATTTCTGTATGACCTGCTAAGCATAGATCTGAATCTGAGTTGACCTTATGAGGTTTTAAGCAGTTGTCATCTTTTCCATACAACGGGTTGAGAGTTTTCTAGATATCATGTGCCGTTAAAAAATGAAAGATAAATTTTAGTTGATCACTACCAAGACAAGAATAATTAATATGCATAGCATGAGCATTAAAATCATTATTTTTCTTAACTCATATATCTCCCAAATTTTCAATAATATTCCAATATTCAAAATTAACAAATTTTAAATAGAATTTGATTTTTGATTTCCAAAATAAAAAATCTGTCCCATTGAAAATAATTGGAATATCACTGGACTGACTCTTGCTATATTGATAACTAGGAAACACCATTACTCTAGAGTTAAAGAAAACCAGGCTCTAATACCACTTGTTGGATCTAGATTAACCCTAGAGGGGGTGAATAAGGTTTACTGAATTAATTCGAGATATTAATTAATATCACAGAACAGATTAAAGCAGATAAAATAAATGTAGAAAATAAATAACTCAGATTTTACCCAGCTTTGGTAAACCCGGCCTACTGCTGCATTCCCCAAGGTTCTTACAAAATCTTGTAAACTCGCAAACTCTGCTCATGTTCTAATCCTACGTTCAAAACCCCAGACTTCTCTTTATCACCAAGATCAGATATTCCCCTAACTACAAACCTGTAGCTAGTAAACCCTAGTTATTACAAATACTAAAAAACTGCTAGTTAAAACCCTAAAACTAGATGACCTAGTTTTACAGACAAACTAGATAATTCTAGTTTTATAGACAAACTAGAAAACTAATAGACGGATTAAAAACAAAAAAAAACAAAGCAAAATAAAATTAAAAATAAAACCCTCCCTTTACACTAATAATATAGACTGCCGCCTTTCCTATTATTCCATTTGAAAAGCTTTGCTCTTAAAAAAAATCGGCCGAATCTTCAAATTAGATTTTTTCCCTTAAATCCTTAAACCTCGACTTCTATTGCAAGGAAAAAATGGTTATTTGATGATCTTTGGGTTACGTCGTACTTGTTCGATGATTTAGCCTCTGGCGATCGAGAATATATGAGTTCTCTGATTTGTTTTTCTTTGATTGCTCTCGAATTGTTGTTCTTATTTTTGATCGACTTCCTATGATGAAAAAGGTGATTATATAGGATAATAAATTTCTAATTTACTATGATTTCCACCAAATGACTGATTTGATTTTTTGCGTGAATTTGGCTACCTTGTTTGAATTCGTTGATTGAATCGAGCCTTGAATTTTTGCGTGATATTCCAATTCGATTCTCTGGAAATATATAGAAAATGAGAATTTAAAACCTTGTCCAAATTGATGACGTGACTCACTTGATTGATTTCTAGAATGACTGGATTTATTCTTACCAAAAAAAGTGTTGTAAATTCATGGAATAAGTAAAGCTTTTGTTGCTAAAAACAAATCTATATTTTCTGGAAACAAAAAGAAATTATTTTCTTGCAAAAATATGATCTTGCCGAATATATATTTTCTGGAAAAAAATCCTGTTAATTCTGTTAAAACATCCTCGAACATTTGGAAATAATTTCTGCCGCAAATAAACTATTCTCATCAAATATTTTGAATGATTACTGCCTTGCCTAAAAATATCTTCAATTGGTTATTTGCCAAAAATAGGAAAGTCTGCATTTCTTGTATGTTCAATTGAACATTTATCAAAAGTAACTTATTTGCATGATTGTTCCTATGCCATGAAAAAGTGATTGCAAAATTCTTTAAAACAGATTGTCCACTTGCCAAACCAGGAAAGCTCTTCTGCAAATGAATATATATATAGCATTTATGTGATTTGTTTACTGCCATAATATGTGTGAGTCCACCATTTTCATTTTACGTTTGTCATGATACTCTTCAACTGTGTCCATTGCATCGACCATTGCTGTTTCCTGAAATTTTTTCCACTAACATGCATGTGTGTACATTCATATGCTTCTCTGACCTGTTCACTTTAGTTGCTATATAAACTTGACCCTTGTTTTGTTTACTTGAGTTTTATTACTGCGACATTTACACCAGTCTTGTATATGTACCATTGTGTTCTTTGCTGTGTTGCTCCATGAATCGTGATATTGACAAATTGCACAATTGTATATATTCTCATCAAAAATTCCACTATGTTTAAAACTTTTTTCTTGCTGACTCATTAGTCTGTCCCTATTCACCATATTGCCTTCATATAGTTGAGATGCATTCAACCATATGTGCGCATATATAATGTTAACACTGTAGACATATTTGAGTTTGCTTTGAACATTTTTGGCCTTGCTGTGTACATTTTGCACTTGAACCTTTTGTATTTCTCTTAAACATTTGTACCATGGGTTGTTCCATTCTTTTGCAGCTGCTCCAATATTAATTCCATGCATACAGTCTTGAAATTTCACACATATGCACACACTAGATTTGTCCATTTGCATGGTGCGGTTGAAGTTATCATTCGAGTTGCACCATCATGTACATGTGCAGTTGCATTCATGCATGATATTTTCTTGTTAATCATATTTGTGCAAATAAAAATGTCACAGATTTGATTGCTTTCGCCGTACATGTTCATGTACACTTTCACATTGGGTTTGCTAACTCGAATGACCACTGCCACATATATTATCTTTTTTCGATTTTTGCTTGCAATCTTGAGCACTATGCATCGTTATGCGTGTGCATGTATCACCATAAACATACATATGTATATATACACACATGTGTGTATATATATATGTATACATGTGTTTGTATTTGTTGCTTGAGTGTTCATCGATACTTGCGGCATGAAACTGTTGTCAAGCTTCACCGGGCACATCATATTTGATATGTAACAGCCCACATTTTACGTATTGGAAAATCGTAAAATATTTTTATTTTATTCTTTGAGGGTTGGATCATTCTCTTCTTTTGATATATTGCCTATGGGGATGTGAGACAAGTCCATAATTATTACCAATTTTATTTGTGACCATTCTGCCCCGGTCGGTCTTGTACATGACATAACTTTTGACTCAGGTCGAATCATAGGGTGAGACCCATGCCATTGGAAAGGAATTGATGATTGCCTTTCTGTAGAGTGGTTACATTAAAGATTTGGCTCAGCGGTTTGGGAGAAATCGCTTTTTAAGGTTTTTCAGTTAGCTGTCCAGATTTGGTAAGCCATAATGGACTGAATTGGAGAGGCCCATTAGTGGGCTTATGGGAGGGTATTAATAGGGGGTGAGGGATATGGGAAATGGTTTAGTTTTTCATTTACTCATTTGGTGGCCTTGTGCTCCTTCTTCCTCTAATACCTTTCCACCATTAAAATCAAAAATCCAAGGAGGGAATTCATAGATCTACACCATTGAAGGCAAGATCCATATCAATCAAAGCAAGAGTTCATCGGATCAAGGTGTTTGGAGCGAGGTGCTTGCTGTTTGGTTTCCTATTTCATTGATTTTTGATTGTTTGGGAGAATCGGTGAGTGATTTACATCTCTCACATGAATGGGATAAATATATGAGTGTTTGTGCATGTTTCTCATCAAATTCAAGTGCTTTCCGTAGATCTACACCATTATAGGTTCATTTTCATATGAATCAACCTATGGTCTAATTTAGCAAGTTTAAGCCATTAAATCCGTGCTATTTCATACATTTATGCAAGTTAGATCTCTCATTTTTATCATATGTTCACTTTAATAGTTTTTGGTAAAATTTACATCATTTTAGTGAAAATCATCATATCCATGTTGTTAGTGATCTTATGACATGTTATTGATTGCATTTAGTGAATAAGTTGAGTTTATTTCAGCGAATGTATCGTTTGGCGAAAATTTGGTCAAAATCGGAGTTGAATTAGAGGAGTGCAGGAATTGGGTCGGGTTGGCTAGATGTGGATCAGATCAGTCAAGTTGTGACTTGGGGAGAAAGTTAGAAGTTGGGCCGGGTCGGTCTGAAGTGGGTCGATCCATTCTGATCGGGTCGGTCCCATGGAATAATACGGGTCGGTCTGAATAGAGGAGTTCGGGTCGGTCTGAGGTGGGTCGGTCCAAAAGGAAGTTTTGGGTCGGTCGAGATAAGAGTGAATGATGTGGTGGCTTCAGAATGGTCCTAAGTGAGTGGGTCGGGCTTATCTGAGTCGGTCAAGTGGGATCGGTTCGGTTAAGTTCTAAAGCCAGGAAGGAACTGGGTCGAGTCGGCCTAGTTTGGGTCTGGTCGGCCTGAAAGGGGCCGGTCGATCATGTTTTGAGCAGTGCTTTTAAACGCTGTGGTGAATGGAATAAGTGTTGTGGTTCATTTCCTTTATCAAGTTGATGTGATGCTATGGATTGTTTTGAACCTTATGATTGATGATTAATTTGGTTTGAAAGTGGTCATAACTTCGAGGAGAATTCAAGTGGGAATATTCGAAGTGTTAAAGTGTTTATTGATCAGGGTAATGCAACGAATATGGATTCAACTCAAAGGTAGTGAGTTGGTGGATAATGGTTGCTCGAGAAGATTGCTTGGGCTATAAAAAGTCATCAAGATGGATGACTAGAGACGAGAAGGCTGAGAGATTATCATTGTCGTTAGTTCTAGCAGGCTCAAAGTAGGGGTACGATGGGGGCACCAAAAACACCGGTTGTAGGTCGAGTACCGTGGGTCTTGGGGAAAGGCCTAGTTGTCAAGGTTGTACATATAGAGTTTATGCTAGAACTGGGGTTACCATTAGCCCTTGACATATGGCAAGGTTGGTCGTTGTACGATTATCGATGGTTTCAAAGCTGGATTGGAGGTGATAGCCAGAGTCAGTCATTGATGATTGGTTGTTCCGTTTGTACCGTCTCATGTTGGTTGTCCAACATCGAAGGAGATGTTCCTTGGGTGCTTGTCTGATATTGGTTTAGGCCTTTGGGGCTTGTGCTTGAGGGATGTTAATTTCGATTAGGATGGTTTACATGAGATACATATAACTTGGATGTTATGAGTGCTTTACCATGATTGAATGGGTGTTCTGATTTCCGTGGATGAATGATTGAATTGTTTAAAGTAAAGGCTATCACTGTCCGATGCGGGGAAGATAAGGTTGAGTACTTCTCTGGTGTTGTGGGTACATTAGCATGTTTATCTATCCCTTCTCATATACTTTAATTATTGAAGTTTGTTAGTTGTTTTATCACTCACTAAGACTATTGTCTGACTTAAGGCTTTATGTCTCCTCTTATTACCTTGGGCTGTTCATCCGGTTGTGGATGGGCAAACTAAGTAGCAGTTACAGGTGACTAGTGAGGATGATGGTGCTATGCGGAGGCGAGCAGGAGGCTGGTGTAGTTTTATTACTACCTAGTATTTCGGTTTACGCTGTTTGAGCGCTCTATGAGTGTTGTAGTGGGGACTTATGTACAAACTTTGGTATCACTTGGATAACCTTTCATGATGTTGAGAAAGTTTTCTAAAGTTTGCTATATGATGCCTCATTACTATTACATGTTGTATATGTTCTATTATATTTTATCCTTGCGCTATAAGTTCTACGATAGGTTCCGCTTATGTATCATACCTTGATGATCTCCCATAGCTACCTGGCACACCTTTCAGCGCAGTATTCCTCTTGTTTAGTGGCGGGGTTGTGGGTGGTCGTCACATTTGGTATCAGAGCTCTACTTAACGATTTTAGCCAAAGCTCAAAGACGTAATCACGCGTGAGAGACATTCTTGCTGATTTCAGTTGGATGCTTACTATATATATTAGCATATATAGTAGTAGCGACTGTATTTGTTTAGCAATTTTTTTTGGAAGTGGCTAATTATTCTAAATTGCAGATTTAGAATGAATAGATGATCATCAAGACACACTACTAGGGGAGCTAATACTGGAGGGGGGAAATGGTGGTGAACCGGACTACCCAGCCATGTTCGAGGCCATGGCGACAGCGATCATGAATAGGGTTCCCAATCCAGTGACGGCTACGGTTGGTGTTGGAGTTTCAGTGCCTAGGGCTGTAGAATTTGCAAAGTTATGCAAAGACTTTTCTTCATTGGGAGGAAAACAATTCAAAGGCACTGAACCAGTTGAAGAAGTCCAGAGGTGGATGGATACTTGTGTTAGGATCTTGAAGAACTTAGGCATTTATGATGCAACAAAGAGAAAGCTTGCATCAAGGCAGTTAGTGGGCAGAGCAATGGACTGGTGGAACTTTGTCACACTTGGGACCCCTGAAGAGTATATTTCATGGGAGTTGTTCCAAGCTAAGTTTGAAGCGAAGTTTATCTCCACCGTGCAAAAGTCTATTCTGTTTAAGCGATTCGTGGAGCTTAAGCAGAATGGTCGGCCAGTTCTTGACTATATTTCTGACTTCGAGGCTTTGTCGAAGTATGCTCGTTCATATCTTGGGGTTGGATGAATATCTAGGGAATCATCTTGTGGATCACCTCGATGATAGCTTTGAGAAGATCGTCGATAAGGCTTTGAGGCATGAAAATCTATTTCCTAAGAAGATGTCTGTTGTTGCACCTAAGGAAGAACAGAAGCCACAACAAGGTGGTAATAATAAGAAGAGGAAGCAGTAATAACAGAAAGGGAAGAATGGCCCAAAGAAGCCTAAGAGTGAGTTAGTTTGCTTTAACTACCAACAGAAAGGTTATTTTGCTAGTGTGTGCAAGAATCCCAAAGCCGATCAGAAGTACTTTAAGTGTGGGAAGCCTGGGCATGAGAAGAAAGACTGTCTAGAATCAGCTAAGGGAAAGCAGGTTGCGAAGGCATATGTTTTGGAAGTCGTGCCAACTTCTTCAAGAACTCCACTGCAGAAGAGAAGGTAAAGGGTCTCATGGTGCAAGGTACTCTTTCTATTAACAGTGTTTCAGTTCGAGTTTTGTTTGATATTGGAGCATCGCATTCGTTCATTTGCAATGATCTTGTTTTTCGCTTGGGTTTGGAACCCGAGATTAGTGATAGACCACTGATCGTGACTAATCCAGTTAGGGATTCATCCAGTTTTTGCATGATATGTCATGGTCTAATGTTTTCGAGTCATGGTTTCTCTTTTGTATGTGATTGCTTTGTTCTTAACTTCGCTGGGTTTGGGATCATCTTGGACATGGATTGGCTCAAGAGGTATGCGACAAGGGTGAATTGCGAGAAGCTAGAGGTGAGGGTCGGGGATGTGGAAGGGCGAAAGGTGTTGATTAGATGTAAGTGCGAGGACGAGGTCTTCGTGAGTTATCTATATTCGCTTGGCATTCCACAAGAAGCCCTGTCATCAGTGCTAATCGCTAATGAGTATGTAGATATCTTTGACGAGGTCAAAGGGTTGCCACCGCATCGTGGGATTGAGTTTAGGATCGATTTGGTCAAGGGTGCTAGACTAATCGTTATGCCTCTTAGGCGGATGGCGCCTGAGGAACAGTGAGAATTAGAGGTGCAAGTTAGAGACCTTTTGGGAAAAGGATTCATTCGGAGGAGTGTATCCGAATGGGCTGCACCTGTCATACTTGCAACTAAGGTGGATGGCTCGTTAAGATTGTGCGTGGACTATCGTGAGCTGAACAAGGTAACTAAGAAGAACAAGTATCCGTTGCTAAGGATTAATGACTTGTTCGACCAGCTTCACGAAGCCAAAGTGTTTTCTCAGATGGATTTGGCGATGGGATTTCACCAGTTAAGGGTGGCAAAGGATATTGTGCCAAAGACTGCTTTAAGGATGCCATCCGGGTTTTTTGAGTGGTTGGTGATGCCGTTCGGGTTAATTAACGCGCCAGCGTATTTCGTGGATCTTATGAATAGGGTATTCAGATATCAGTTGAACAAGTTCGTGCTTGTGTTCGTGGATGATATTCTGGTTTATTCCAGGAATAAGGAAGAGCACAAGACGCACTTGAGAATTGTGTTGGAAATCTTGCGAAAGCATCAGTTGAAGGCTAAGTTTGCGAAGTGTCACTTCTGGAAGAATAGAGTGAGGTTCTTAGGTCATATTATTTCTGGAAATGGGATAGAGGTTGACCCCGCTAAAGTGGCAGCAATCCAGGACTGGGATAGGCCTAAGAATGCAACGGACGTTCGGAGTTCGCTTGGGTTGGCCGGTTATTACGGACGGTTTATCAAGGATATCTCCAAGGTAGCTGCACCATTAACAGGATTGACGAAGAAGAACCAAGTGCTCACATGGGATGCAAAGTGTGAGCAAGCATTCGGGATCCTGAAAGAGAAATTGACGAGTACGTCTGTGTTGACCATTCCAAGTAGGAATCAAGAGATGGTTGTCTACACTGATGCATGTGGTACTGGGCTGGGAGCAGTGCTAATGCAAAAGGATAAGGCTGTGGCCTACGCGAGTCGACAGCTAAAGTCGCATGAGAGGAATTATCCAAATCATGATTTGGAGTTGGCCGCGATTATGTTTGCTCTAAGGTTGTGGAGACATTACCTGTTGGGAGTTCGATTCGAGTTGTTCATAGATCACAAGTCGTTGAAGTATCTTTTCTCCCAAAAGGATTTGAATCTTCGGAAGCAACGATGGTTGGAGTTTCTGGCATCATATGACTTTGGTATAGCCTATACTCCTGACAAATGCAACGCAATTGCGGATGCGTTAAGCCAAAGACACGCGTGTTTGGGAGACATGTTTTTGGAATGGAAGAGCCTAGAGTATTTGGCAAGGTTCGATTTCAGGCCAAGGTTTGAGCTGGAACCTGAAATGTTGGCAAGCTTATCGATAAGACCTACACTTATCGAAAGGATTGGCGAGAGCCAAAAACAAGATGTGAAGCTTGTCGAGTTTATCCATAGACTAGAACTTGAAGATAAAGATTTTGAAGTCGATCGAGAAGGTTGGCTTCGAAAACAAGGACGATTAGTTGTTCCTGATATTGATGGATTGAGAGATGAGGTTATGAGAAAATGTCATCACTCGAAGTTGATGATTCATCCTGGTGGTAATAAGATGTATCAGGACATGAAGCGATTCTACTACTGGGAGGGGATGAAGAGAGATATTGGAAAATTCATTTCCACGCGCATGAACTGTTAGTTGGTGAAAGCTGAACAGAAGAAGCCGAGTGGTTTGCTTCAGCATTTGGAAGTTCCTACGTGGAAGTGGGAGCAAGTATCAATGGACTACCTAGAACCAGGGATGGAAATGAAGGTATGTGGGTCATCATGGATCGCTTGACCAAAAGTGTGTGATTCATTCATGTCAAGTCGACTAGGACGGCGTCAATGTTGACTGAGCTTTATGTGAAATGGATAGTTCGACTCCATGGTGTCCCAAAGAGTATAGTGAGTGACCGTGATCCATTATTTACGAGTGTATTTTGTAAGAGTTTGCAAGAAGATTTGGGAACTAAGTTGTGCATAAGTACGACTTATCATCCCCAAACTGGTGGTCAGACCAAGAGAGTCAATCGAGTTTTGGAAGATCTCATGAGGGCTTGTGTGCTAGACTTCGGAGGATCATGGAAGGACCATCTACATCTAGTTGAGTTTTCATATAACAATAGCTACTAGTCTAGCAATGGAATGGCACCATACGAGGTGTAGTATGGGAGACCGTGCAATTCTCCTGCTTGTTGGTTAGAAGCTGTAGATAAGTTGGTACTTGGGCCAGAGATGATTAGAGATACCTCGGATTGTATCGAGATCGTTCAACAACGAATGAAGGCAGCCCAAGATCGTCAGAAAAGTTATGCCGATGAGCATTGTAAGGACTTGGAATTCGACATACCCGATATGGTTTTCGTGATGATTTCACCGTTGAAGCTTGTTGTTCGATTCGGAAGTAAAGGCAAGTTAGCTCCAAGGTTTGTTGGACCATTTCTGATAGTCGAGCGAATTGAAAAGCTCGCATATAGATTGGAGTCACCCAAAAAGATTCTGAGTGTGCATAATGTGTTCCATGTGTTGTTTCTAATGAAGTTTTTGCATGATTCGAATGTGGTGGTACCTCCAGAGCAGTACGAAGATCTAGAAGTAGAGACCGTAGTTGCAAAACCTTGTAAGCCACTTCGTGTTGTGGCAAATGACATGAAACAGCTTAGGAGCGAGACGGTTAAGCTAGTCAAGTGTTTTCACCAAAAAACGGCTCAAACGCCAATGGTACGAGAATCATACTTCCCCAATGTGGTTAGAAAATAGATGGAGCCGCAATCACAAGCAAAAAATGAGGTAAATAAAATGAAGACAAAGGTTTTATAGTGGTTCAGCCCTAAGCTAGGCCTACGTCCACTATGAAGATAGCTTGCATTATCATGACAATGATTACAAAGCATATAAATTCTCTCTGCTCATACATTTTCTCATTCTCTCAGCATATTCTCACTCTTACATACAAATCTCGCTTAAATTCACGGGATTCAATGGAGGAATGGTGGAATCCATGGAGGAGAAGAGGAGGATGGGCGAGTGATGGAGAAGGAAGTCGTCTTTGACCTTTTCACACTTATAGGATTCTAATGGATGTCGTGGCCAAATGGATGAATAACCTTTGAATAGAGATCATGATGATGGTTGAAATGCTTAAGGAATGATGGAGGAAAGAATTTAGCAGCACTTCGTGGTGGCAAAGAGTCCCCCCCTTTATGTTGGAAGTCATGGCCTATTTATAGGTGATCTCCCCTAAAGAAATGAGATGAAATTCATATATGCAGTTTACGGATCGTTCGTCTCATTAATTATGAAAATTCCATTGTCTGGCTGTAGCCAACTGTCGATAGTTGTGTTTAGTTGTCCCGCATGAGCGGCTTTATGGGAGCCGGCGATTGCATAGATCTGAGCACATTGAATGGGTGGGCAAGTGATGAATGCACATGTGGCTTGTCGAAGCTTCTTGGTTGGTATAAGAACGACTAGTCGGTTCATCATATTAAGATTTTTATGACCGAAAGATAATATCTGGTTGGAGCGCTTGTATCTGATTGTAAATGAACGGGCGACCGACCGAGGCTTGTAGAGTAGTCATATGTGCGATCAACCTGAAATTGAAATTGAAATCGACTAGGGTTGCAATTTGTGAGTGATCATGGGATGCATGTGCGACCTTTGGCATCTTTGCGGTCCTTGCTACGTACACTCGATCAGGGTAGTATGAACGAACGACTGCAGAGTGAGACATGTGACCAGAACCAATTCTTCTCCCTATTTTGTATGACCGACCTTTTCGATATAGGAATGAGCGACTTCTCTTACATCGTGCTTAACCCTTAACCTATGTGCGAATAAACTCGTTATGATGCTGATCCGATTCGAATGTTTGCCTTGTTTCTCTAACTCATACTTAATCATCTAATGCGCATATGAATTTTTGAGGGATAACATCAAGGTACAATGAAGTGAAGATGGCGATGATTGTACATAGGACGGAAGAGAGTATGAAGGGGACTCATCCAGAACTCTTCGCCGGTAGGACCATTTGATCGTATCATCGTGATATCGTTGTATCTTGTTGTTGTTTGATAGAATTCCGCATGCTAGGATAAGGCTATGGATGCATGGCTTGATAGTTGCTAGTTCGGATGCTAGAATTGGCTTCTTATGGATGATAGGCATGCAGAATTTTTGTGGTTGCTTGGAATTTTGGGGGCGAAATTCTTAGGGGGGAGAATGTAACAAGCTGCATTTTACGTATCGAAAAATCATAATATTATTATTTTATTCTCCGTGGGTTGGATCATTCTCATATTTTGATATGTTGCTTACGGGGATGCGAGACATGTCCATAATCATTACAAATTTTGTTTGTGACCATTCTGCCCCTATCAGTCTTGTACATGGCATAACCTTTGACTTGGGTCGAATCATAGGGTGAGACCTGTGCCATTAGAAAGGAATTGATGATTGCCTTTCCGTAGAGTGGTTACATTAAAGATTTGGCTCAGCGGTTTGGGATAAATCGCTGCTTTAAGGTTTTTCAGTTGGCTGTCCAGGTTTGGTAAGCCATAATGGGCTGAATTGGAGAGGCCCACTAGTGGGCTGATGGGAGGGTATAAATAGGCGGTGAGGGATATGGGAAATGGTTTAGTTTTTCATTTCCTCATTTGGTGGTCGTGTGCTCCTTCTTCCTCTAATACCTTTCCACCATAAAAATCAAAAATCCAAGGAGAGAAATCATATATCTACACCGTTGAAGGCTAGATCTACATCAATCAAATCAAGAATTCATCGGATCAAGGTGTTTGGTGCGAGGTGCTTGTTGTCTGCATTCCTATTTCATTAATTTTTGATTGTTTGGGAGAATCGGTGAGTGATTTACATCTCTCACATGAGTGTTTGTGCATATTTCTCATCAAATTTAAGTGTTTACCATAGATCTAGACCATTATATGTTCATTTTCATATGAATCCATCTATGGTCTAATCTAGCAAGTTTTGACCATTAATTCCATGCTATTTCATACATTTATGCAAGTTAGATCTCTCATTTTGATCATATGTCCACTTTAATGGTTTTTGGTAAAATTTACATCATTTTAGTGATAATCGTCATATCCATGACGTTAATGATCTTATGACATGTTATTGATTGCATTTAGTGAATTAGTTGAGTTGAATTCGACAAATGTATCGTTTGGAGAAGATTTGGTCAAAATCGGAGTTGAATTAGAGGAGTATAGGAATTGGGTCGGGTCGGCCAGATGTGGATCGGGTCAGTCAAGTTATGACTTGGGGAGAAAGTCAGAAGTTGGGTCGGGTCGGTTTGAAGTGGGTCAGTCCATTTTGATCGGGTCGGTCCCATGGAATAATACGGGTCGGTCGGAATAGAGGAGTTCGGGTTGGTATGAGGCGGGTCGGTCCAAAGGGAAGTTTTGGGTTGGTCGAGATGAGAGTGAACGATGTGTTGGCCTCAGATCGGTCCTAAGTGAGTGAGTCGGGTCAGGCTTATCTGGGTTGGTCAAGTGGGATCGGTTCGGTTAAGTTCTAAAGCCAGGAAGGAACTGGGTCAGGTCGTCCTAGTTTGGGTCGGGTCGGTCTGAATGGGACTGGTCGGTCATGTTTTAAGCAGCGCTTTTAAACGCTATGGTGAATGGCATAAGTGTTGTTGTTTATTTCCATTAGCAAGTTGATGTGATGCTATGGATTGTTTTGAACCTTATGATTGATGATTCTTTTGGTTCGAAAGTGATGATAATTTCGAGGAGAATTCAAGTGGGAATATTCAAAGTGTTGAAGTGTTTGTTGATCGGGGAAATGCAACGAATATGGATTCAACTCAAGGTCGTGAGTTGGTGGATAGTGGTTGCTCGAGAAGGTTGCTTGGGCTATGAAAAGTTGTCTAGATGGATGACTAGAGATGAGAAGGCTGAGAGATTATCATTGTTGTAAGTTCTAACAGGCTCAAAATAGGGGTACGATGGGGGCACCTAAAAGACCGATTGTAGGTCAAGTACCCTGGGTCTTGGGGAAAGGCCTAGTTGTCAAGGTTGGACATTGTCAAGTTTGGACATATGGAGTTTATGCTAGAACTGGGGTTACCATTAGCCCTTGACATATGGCAAGGTTGGCCGTCATATGATTAACGATGGTTTCAAAGCAGGATTGGCTGTAATAGCCAGAGTCAGTCAAGGATTTTTGGTTGTTCAGTTTGTACCGTCTCATGTCGGTTGTCCAACATCGAAGTAGATGTTCCTCGGGTGCTTGTCTGATATTGGTTTAGGCCTTTGGGGCTTGTGCTTGAGGGATGTTAATTTCAATTAGAATGGTTTACATGAGATACATATAATTTGGATGTTATGAGTGCTTTACCATGATTGAATGGGTGTTTTGATGTCCACAGATGAATGATTGAATTGTTTAAAGTAAAGGCTATCACTGTCCGATGTGGGGAAGATAAGGTTGAGTGCTTATCTGGTGTTGTGGGTAGATTAGTATGTTTATCTATCCCATCTCATATACTTTAATTGTTAAAGTTTGTTGGTTGTTTTATCGCTCACTAAGACTGTTATCTGACTCAAGGTTTTATGTCTCCTCTTATTACCTTAGGATGTTCATCCGGTTGTGGATGGACAAACTAAGTAGCGGGTTATAGGTGACTAGTGAGGACGATGCTGCTGTGCGGAGGCGAGCAGGAGGCTGCCATACCAGTTTTATTTCTATCTAGTATTTCTGTTTCCGCTGTTTGAGTGCTTTATGAGTGTTGTAGTGAGCACTTATGTACAAACTTTAGAACCATTTGGATAACCTTTCATGATGTTGAGAAAGTTTTCTAAAGTTTTCTATATGATGCCTCATTACTATTACCTGTTATACATGTTCTATTATATTTTATCTTTGCGCTGTGAGTTTTACGACAGGATCCTCTTATGTATTATACCTTGATGATCGTCCATAGTTGTCTGGCACACCTTTCAGCGCAGTATTCCTCTTGTTTAGTGTGGGGGTTGTGGGCGATCGTCACATGATATATTTGTCCCTTTCTGACCCTATTGCCCCCTGTATAGAAAATATGTGTATATGCATACACATGTATGTGTATATGCATACACATGTATGTGTATACATGTATAGTGCACGTATGGAATATGTATGTGTGAGCATTACAAACGATGCCTACCTTGTGGTATTTACTATGTATCACTGTGAATATCACAAGCTGTCTAGACACAAATGAATGTCCATATAAATTAGATCAAGTCATGAAAAATGATGACAAACACACCAAAATTCTGAGGCAAATAAATTTTTAAAATAAAAATTAAATCTGCTAGAATTTGAAATATTTTTGTTGCAGTTTACTGTGCGCTTCTTTTGTGACAGGTAAAAAGAAGACTGAACTGACTATGATATTAGCAGAAGACCGAAGACTAGAGTGATAGAATTAGTGTATGTGGGAGAGAATCTGAATGTAAATGTATATGAGTGGCTGCATATGAGAGAGAGTGAGAGTTAGTGTGCAACTGATTTTGTTAATGTATGTAAACAATGACTGAACTGTAGTGAGGAGCAATGTATATAAAGGGAAATGAATGCTAATGTACTGAATTACAGTGAGTTGTTCAAATAGTTGAGATATAAATTTGTATTATTGAGATGCTGAAATAAAATATTATATTTAATGAAACACCCCTCCTCCGTTAAGGTCACTCACAAAGGGAATGCCTTAACTTCGGTGGAGCATTTTAGGTAAAAGATGCAGATGAATTACAAGACAGACAAATAAAGCAGCGGAAAATAAAAATCATTTTATAAACAATGTGGTTCGTCAAGCTTTTACAACAGTTGTCTCAATCATACTTAAAAGTAATACATAGAACTTATGTCTTGAATTAAAACATAAAGAAGCATTAAAACAATAGTATGATAGCATAAATCCTCAATAAGAGAGTATCCGAAGCCATAGCCCAAGGAAAAAGATTCCAAGCAATACATCTACTTTCTTCAAGCTGGAAATGATCCGATCTAAGCTGAAGTACTCCCTCCCTGTGGACCTGGGGGAAGGGGGAAACGGAAGAAAAGGAGACGAAAGAAAATGGGTCAGATATGAGTCTGGTAAGTCCAGTGACTATTTAGCATGCAAACAAGAAAAAGGTTATGACATGAATAAACTGAATTTGGGACATCACCCTAGAAATATGATAATAAGGCCGAATATGCTATCGCACCAATTTTACTTCTCTGCACCACTTAACTAGTGTCCCAACTAGTAATCTATATAAAATGATAATATAATAACGTGATCCCAATCCCCGCAATTGTGGTAGCCTTCAGGTGTACAACTATTGTGAGGATTCCACCTCAATCTGCCTAATTGCCATGAATGTGTTAGATGTACCCTTACTACCCTATCGATCGGCTCCTTACTTGCATTAACGTTCCATGTGTCTGTGTCAATCAGCCCTCTCTAGCGGGTAGATACCCTGTGTTGGTCCCACCATATGGTGTATCAATCCTTATGATAGCAACCCGACACGATTCAAGATGCACAGTGTATAACTACTAGTACCCAGTGCCTGCTTTTTCCCACTCCGGAGTATGTGCATGCCCGTAAACCGTCGGAACTTACAATGACGTACCCCCTTCCGCTGCTTTGACCGCTTATAATCAACCCAGTAATCATGCCCCACCCTGCCTAGTTTCAGGATACCATGATACATCTATGTGGGTTACTGCTGAAATGGGTCCCTATTACAAGGGTTTCCTGGTGGTTAAGTTTGTGGGCCTATATTTACTAATATTACCCACCAACCCGATATGTACTTAACCCTCCCACCGATTCAAGCATGTTTATTTAACAGTTAAGTTTTGTGGGCCTATATGTACTTATATTACCCACCTACACGAGATGTACTTAACCCTCCAATCGATTCAAGCATATTTATTTAACGGTTAAGTTTTGTGGGCCTATATGTACTAATATTACCCACTAACCCGATATGTACTTAACCCTCCCGTACATTATGTCGTATTGGTTAAGTGTTGTCCATTCATGTTAACTTAACCCACCCATTCATCATGTCATGTTGGTTAAGTGTTTCTTATTAACTTAACCCCCCTTGCTTACCATGTTGGATTGGTTAGGTTTTTCTATTAACTTAACCCCGTTCGTCCATCAAGTTGTATTGGTCAAGTGTTTCTTCTTAACTTAACCCCACATGTTCATCATGTTGTATTGGTTAAGTGTCATCAATCAATTCAAGTTAACTTAACCCACCCACTTGTCATATTACTTTGGTTAAGTGTTACGTTCTTGTGTTAACTTAACCCTACCATAAATCAAGTTATATTGGTTAAGTGTTGCCCTCTTGTTTTTACTTAACCTTACCACAAATCAAGTTATATTGGTTAAGTGTTTCTTATTACTAAACCCTACCCATTCATCTTGTAATATTAGTTAAGTGTTTCTCATTAACTTAACCCTGTTTATTCATATTGGTTAAGTGTTCCTATGAACTTAACCCTAGTCATTCATCTTGTTATATTGGTTAAGTGTTCCTATGAACTTAACCCTAGTCATTCATCTTGTTAAATTGGTTAAGTGTTCCTATGAACTTAACCCTAGTCATCCATCTTGTTCATTAGCATAAATTAATTTATTAATGCATCAACCTCTCACATTAGATATGTGTTGTTGTGGTTACTGGATGTGTCGAGCGGTTCCGGGCAGTTTTACACCACAACTGAATCTAACCTCGGGTTTTCCTTGGGCATGATGCACTAACCTCTCACATTAGATAGGTGTGGTTGTGGTTACTCTATGTGTCGGGCAGTTACGGGCAGTTTTACATCACAACCCAATCTAACCTCGGGTTAGGCACATTCGTCTTTTTCTTAATTTACATATTTATCTTTCAAATTTATATGTAAATTTTCCACAATTATTGCCATTCAAGCCATGCCCGATTTTTCATCTAAATCATATTCAAGATTTTTGGTATATAAATTACACTATTTTTATGCGACTAACCATTCATTTATCTATGGGCTAAATTATGCCAATAATAATTTCTAAGGTTTTCCCAACGTTACCCCCGTCATACGTTCGCAAAATTCACATAGAATGATAGGCTCGTAACTTAGCCTAACTTATATACAAAAGGGGAAAGAAGGGAGCATGTACCATTCACACAACATAAAATAATAAGGAACTAACTAAACATGTGTCATGTAAACATGGCATAATATAGTGAACTTGCATTTTTGGATCCAACTGACATGAGTCTTTAAGCATATGAAATTACCCAAATCCAATTAGGCATATAAGTGTAAACTCTTATTTTGGGTCCAATAAACAAAAACCTTAATCATATAGAATTACTCAAGTTCAACTAGACATGTGAATGTGAACTTTTAATTTGGATCCAATAATCATGAATCTTAAACATATGGATTTACACAAATTTAAAAAGGCATGTAAATACGAACTTTTATTTTGGATCCAACAAACATGAATCTTAAGCATACGGTTTTACACAAGTTTAACAAGGCATGTGAGTGTGAACTTTAATCTTGGATCCAATTTTCATAGATTTAAATGTAAATCTAAACATAATACATGTCTTGGCCTAATAACTTGCATGATTCAATAAACATAGATCTAAATGTAGATCTAAACATAATACATGTCTTAGCCTAACAACTTGCATGATCCAATAAACATAGATCTAAACGTAGATCTAAACAACTTGCATGATTCCATAAACATAGATCTAAATGTAGATCAAAACAACTTGCATGATTCAATAAACATAGATCTAAATGTAGATCTAAACAACTTGCATGATTCAATAAACATAGATCTAAACGTAGATCTAAACAACTTGCATGATTCTATAAACATAGATCTAAATGTAGATCTAAACAACTTTCAATCGTTCACATCTAAATAATAACAGGACTTACAAGGAAAAGAAAGTCTTGTTTTCTGGGATCTGTTATCTGAATTTGTAAAGCTTATCCTTTAATGTTGACTATTGATTTGAAGCAGAAATCGCTTACTTTGAAACAAAAACTTTTTTCTCTAACTTGAATCTTTCTAATTAGATTATAATTCGTTTAAGAAGAAGGTGGCTAGACAAGATTTGAATTGGATAGCATGGTGGATACAAAGAATGTGTTTATGTGTTTTAGGTTTAGGATATGAGTTGATTATATAGAAGTCTAGGTTTAATTCTAGCCATTAGTTCAGTCTAGGAGTAATCAGAGCCATCCAACTAAAACAATGTGTCACTCAGCCAATCATGGCATGACACATAAGCCCTAACACCTCAGAATTTGTTACAAAGCCAATCAGAGAAGACCACGTAAAAAAGACAATCCTTGACCAACAAAAAAAAATGCACCATGTGCGCTACATGATGCGTATATGTCATATATATATATATTCTATGTATAATTTTTTTTCTTTTTATCTATCTTCCCAATTAACCATTTTCACACTAAACCACTTTTTGAACTGCGTTCACACTAAGCCACTTTTTAGCCATTCCCCTAAAACAAAAATATTGCGTTGGCGGGGATCAAACTCTGTACCTCTTATATGCAAGTCACATGTTCTAACCAAATGAGATACTAAGTCTTTTGCTTACAAACCTTATAACAATGCTAAACATTATTCTTTTCTCATTCTTCTTTTTCATGTTTTGCTGCAATATTTAATTTAAAGATATCTTCTTCATACGGAGTCCGATTTACGCAAACTCGGACTCTATCTCAAGTCCGAGATGAACGCAATGGCGCAACCCGTTTCACCTATTTCTTCTTTTTCAAATTAATCATTCTTTAATTTGTTATTTTAATATTCTCAGAAAATACGGGGTGTTACATTCTCCCTGCTTTAAAGGATTTCGTCCCTGAAATCTTTAAGTTAAGAAGAATGCAAACATCCAACATCCATCTACTTAGCCATTCAATCACAGGCGTCCATTGTCCTTAAAAATATTTCTAATGCTTTCATGATCATATGCATAGTGTGTGTACATGTCCTTATCTAATGCAAAATCAGGCGGTCTACTGATTCAGTTGACCTCCTCAATGCGAATTATGTCGGTGCCATGAGTCCATCATGTATGCAATTATTCCTAATCATACTTTATAACTTCTACATGAGTGCACAATCATTCATACAAATGCAACATCCATATGATAACACATCAAGTTTCAATTCAAAAATTCACTCATGCATATGCAATATGAAAGTGACTGAGCCGATATAGTGCCTAATGTGTGTATATGCATCCACGAGCAACCACTAGCAAACACTTGCAACCACTTGCATCCACCAAACATAACATGTCTCAAACATATATTTACGTCCATTGGATTCTACCTAAGGATCGGGAATAGGACCGAGAGGATATACTTAAAAGATAAAGACTAGCATGCAAATAAACTTTACTGAAAAAGTGGAATCAAGGATATACCCTCAAAAAGGGTATGATGCGCGTATCTAGTCTTCAGTCTTCTAAGTCGCATCTTCTTGATCTTCACTCCACTGTACCTTAACTAATTTAACTTTATGATTGCGAAGCTTCTTGACCTCCATTTCCAAAACCCAATAGTAAAGATAGGACCTTGATTACTTACTATGCTAGAGGGTATCCAATGTAGTCGAACTTTCTTTCCAAGATAAACAGATATTAACCATGATACCAAGTGTATATACTAAGATGATTATAGGTCTCTCCTCCACTTAGCTTATCCATCATGTCACAAATCTGAGGGTCGATATATCTCACGCAAACCATCCTAGTCGAACTTGACATCCCTCAAGTACAAGCCCCAAAGGCCTAAACCAATATCAGACAAGCACCCAAGGACTACCTCCTCCGAATTTGGACGATCTAT
This sequence comes from Allium sativum, assembly GCA_030737875.1. NCBI lineage: Eukaryota > Viridiplantae > Streptophyta > Magnoliopsida > Asparagales > Amaryllidaceae > Allium > Allium sativum. The sequence continues at coordinate 444,214,173 of CM060915.1, read as the reverse complement.
GTGAGATGATACTAGTTATACAACCAAACAATTGAGCACTTAACCAACTCTGGCTATCCTCGCCAATCTTGCTCCAAAACTATCGCTGATCGCATAACGGGCTTTGCATTGTCAACTAGATATATGTGGAAGTCTACCTCACGTTTTAGGGGACAAACCCCTAAACTTAATCAAAAACATCTGCGTACTCATGGACTACTCCAACAGATTGAAAATCGTCGATAAATACATAAAGTGATTCTAGGTAGCTAAGACAAACTGATCCCTTAGAATCGCACGAAATTTCGAGGGTATTCCCGAGGCAAGCCGAAAGTCTAACTACCCTCCTTTCACAATTTCTAGCTAACCAATCCATGCCTAGAATCAACCCCTAGCCCATGAAACCAAAAACATAAGTATCTCGAATCCTTACAAACCAAAGATAAATGAGCCGAACCACAAATTGGATTTGAGACAATAATGGGATCTTCTACTATACAAGTACTAAGGTGCAGAGACTCAACTATGGAAGCAGATATAAATGAATGTGAAGCGATAAAATCAAAAAGAGTGCTAACAGGATGATCAAAAAGGAAAAACCTTACTACCTCTCTCTCTCTCTCAGGTACGCTGGCGGTGAGAGCATGCACTTGCCCTCCAGAAAATCCTGTCCTTAGTTCTTGCCCTTGTCACGTTATACCATAATAAAGATACTTCCTCTTGTCTTGTGATTCTTCCACTTACACCTCCTCCTTTGTGAACCAAGTCCATATCCATGAGTTCCTTATCCTTGGGTTGTGCTCCATAGCAAAACTCCCTCAGTCTCATCTTTACTATCCTTGTGTAACACATTGACAAGTCTCTCGAAAGCAGCCTCCATCGCATGGAAAATCCTACAAAGCTCGAAAGAAAATTAGCCGCAGGTGAATCTACAGCGGCTATAGATGGAAATTGGGCACTTCTTCTCCCTTTGACAGGTGTCGCAGTCTCATCAAGCCTACGGAACCATGCCGCGATGAGGTTACCTCCCGCAAAGCCAGGAGCCCCGGAGACTTAGGAAAGAAGGAAACAAGGATTCAAATAAAGGATAAAAAAGATAGTGCATATGGCTTTGGGGAATATGCCTTTAAAACAAAACCTTTCTTTTGAAAATGCTTCTTTTAAAATCATTTTGAAAATAATTTTTCAAATATTTTATCTGATTCAGTAACCTTCAGCTCTGATACCAAGTGAAACACCCATCCTCCGTTAAGGTCACTCACAAAGGGAATGCCTTAACTTCGGTGGAGCATTTTAGGTAAAAGATGCAGATGAATCACAAGACAGACAAATAAAGCAGTGGAAAATAAAAATCATTTTATAAACAATGTGGTTCAGTTAAGCTTTTACAACAGTTGTCTCAATCATACTTAAAAGTAATATATATAACTTCTGTCTTGAATTAAAACATAAAGGAGCATTAAAACAACAGTAAGACAGCATAAATCCCCAATAAGAGAGTATCCGAAGCCATAGCCCAAGGAAAAAGATTCCAAGAAATACATCTACTTTCTTCAAGCTGGAAATGGTCTGATCTAAGCTGAAGTATTCCCTCCCTGCGGACCTGAGGGGAGGGGGAAACGGAAGAAAAGAAGAAGAAAGAAAATGGGTCAAACATGAGTCTGGTAAGTCCAGTGACTATTTAGCATGCAAACAAGAAAAGGGTTATGACATGAATAAACTGAATCTAGAACATCACCCTAGAAATAAGATAATAAGGCCGAATATGCTATCGCACCCATTTTACTTCTCTGCACCACTTAAATAGTGTCCCAACTAGTAATTTATATTAAATGATCATATGATAACGTGATCCCGATCCCCGCAATTTTGGTAGCCTTCAGGTGTACATCTATTATGAGGATTCCACCTTAATCTGCCTAATTGCCATGAATGTGTTAGATGTATCCTTACTACCCTATCGATCGGCTCCTTACAAGCATCAACGTTCCACGTGTCTGTGTCAATCGGCCCTCTCTTGCGTGTAGATACCCAGTGATGGTCCCACCATAAGGTGTATCAATCCTTATGATAGCAACCCGACACGATTCAAGATGCACAGTGTATAACTACTGGTACCCAGGGCCTGCTTTTTCCCACTCCGGAGTACGTGCACGCCTGTAAACCTTCGGAACCTACACTGACGTACCTCCTGCCGCTGGTTTGATCGCTCACAATCAGCCTAGTAGTCGTGCCCCCACCCAGCCTAGTTTCAAGGGTACCATGATACATCTATGTGGGTTACTGCTGAAATGGGTCTCCGTTACTAGGGTTTCCTGCTGGTTAAGTTTGTGGGCCTATATTTACTAATATTACCCACCAACCCGATATGTACTTAACCCTCCCACCGATTCAAGCATGTTTATTTAACGGTTAAGTTTTGTGGGCCTATATGTACTAATATTACCCACCTACACGAGATGTACTTAACCCTGCCATCGATTTAAGCATATTTATTTAACGGTTAAGTTTTGTGGGCCAATATGTACTAATATTACCCACCAACCCGATATGTATTTAACCCTCCCATACATTATGTCGTATTGGTTAAGTGTTGTCCATTCATGTTAACTTAACCCACTCATTCATCATGTCATGTTGGTTAAGTTTTTCTTATTAACTTAACCCTCCTCGCTTATCATATTGGATTGGTTAGGAATTTTCTATTAACTTAACCTCGTTCGCCCATCAACTTGTATTGGTCAAGTGTTTCTTGTTAACTTAACCCCACTTGTTCATCATGTTGTATTGGTTAAGTGTCATCAATCAATTCAAGTTAACTTAACCCACCCACTTGCCATATTACTTGGGCTAAGTGCTACCTTTTTGTATTAACTTAACCCTACCATAAATCAAGTTATATAGGTTAAGTGTTGCCCTTTTGTTTTTACTTAACCTTACCACAAATCAAGTTATATTGTTTAAGTGTTTCTTATTACTTAACCCTACCCATTCATCTTGTTATATTAGTTAAGTGTTTCTCATTAACTTAACCCTAGTCATTCATATTGGTTAAGTGTTCCTATGAACTTAACCCCAGACATTCATCTTGTCATATTGGTTAAGTGTTCCTATGAACTTAACCCTAGTCATTCATCTTGTTATATTGGTTAAGTGTTCCTATGAACTTAACCCTAGTCATTCATCTTGTTATATTGGTTAAGTGTTCCTATGAGCTTAACCCTAGTCATTCATCTTGTTATATTGGTTAAGTGTTCCTATGAACTTAACCCTAGTCATCCATCTTGTTCATTAGCATTAACTGATTTATTAATGCACCAACATCTCACATTAGATATGTGTTGTTGTAGTTACTGGACGTGTCGGGCGGTTCCGGGAAGTTTTACACCACAACTCAATCTAACCTCGGGTTTTCCTTGGGCATGATGCACTAACCTCTCACATTAGATAGGTGTTGTTGTGGTTATTGTATGTGCCGGGCGGTTCCGGGCAGTTTTACACCACAACTTAATCTATCCTCGGGTTAGGCACATTCGTCTTTTTCTTAATTTACATATTTATCTTCCAAATTTATATGTAAATTTTTCACAATTATTTCCATTCAAGCCATACCCGATTTTTTTTCTAAATCATATTCAAGATTTTTGGTATATAAATTATGCCATTTTTATGCCACTAACCATTCATTTATCCATGGGCTAAATTATGCCAATAATAATTTCTAAGGTTTTCACAACGTTGCCCCCGTCACACATTCACAAAATTACATAGAATGTTAGGCTCGTAACTTAGCTTAACTTATATACAAAAGGGGAAAGAAGGGAGCATGTACCATTCACACAACATAAAATAATAAGGAACTAACTAAACATGTGTTATGTAAACATGGCATAATATAGTGAACTTGCATTTTTGGATCCAACTGACATGAGTCTTTAAGCATATGAAATTACCCAAATCCAAATAGGCATATAAATGTAAACTTTTATTTTGGGTCCAATAAACATAAACCTTAAGCATATAGAATTACACAAGTTCAACTAGACATGTGAATGTGAACTTTTAATTTGGATCCAATAATCATGAATCTTAAACATATGGATTTACACAAGTTTAACAAGGCATGTAAATACGAACTTTTATTTTGGATCCAACAAACATGAATCTTAAGCATATGGTTTTACACAAGTTTAACAAGGCATGTGAGTTGAACTTTAATCTTGGATCCAATTTTCATAGATCTAAATGTAAATAAAAACCTAATACATGTCTTGGCCTAATAACTTGCATGATTCAATAAACATAGATCTAAATGTAGATCTAAACATAATACATGTCTTAGCCTAACAACTTGCATGATTCAATAAAGATCTAAATGTAGATCTAAACAACTTGCATGATTCAATAAACATAGATCTAAATGTAGATCTAAACAACTTGCATGATTCAATAAACATAGATCTAAATGTAGATCTAAACAACTTGCATGATTCAATAAACATAGATCTAAATGTAGATCTAAACAACTTTTAATCATTCACATCTAAATAATAACAGGACTTACAAAGAAAAAAAAGTCTTGTTTTCTTGGATCTGTTTTCTTGGATCTGTTTTCTGAATTTGTAAAGATTATCCTTTGATGTTGACTACTGATTTAAAGCAAAAATCTCTTACTTTGAAACAAAAACCTTTTTCTCTAACTTGAAGCTTTCTAATTAGATTATAATTTGTTTAAGAAGAAGGTGGCTAGACAAGATTTGAACTGGATAGCATGGTCGCTACAAAGAATGTGTTTATGTGTTATAGGTTTAGGATTTGAGTTGATTATATAGAAATCTAAGTTTAATTCTTGCCATTAGATAAGTCTAGGAGTAATCAGAGCCATCCAACTAAAGCAATGTGTCACTCAGCCAATCATAGCATGACACATAAGCCCTAACACCCCAGAATTTGTCACAAAGCCAATCAGAGAAAGCCACGTAAAAAAGACAATCCTTGACCAACAAAAAAAATGCACCACGTGCGCCACATGATGCGTACACGTCATATACATATATATATATATATATATATATATATATATATATATATATATATTCTATGTATAATTTTTTCCCTTTTATCTGTCTTCCCAATTAATCATTTTCACACTAAACCACTTTGTACCTCTTGTATGCAAGTCACATGTTCTAACCAAATGAGATACTAAGTCTTTTGCTTACAAACCTTAGAACAATGCTAAACATTATTCTTTTCTCATTCTTCTTTTTCATGTTTTGCTGCAATATTTAATTTAAAGATATCTTCTTCATACGGAGTCCGATTTATGCAAACTCAGACTCTATCTCAAGCAGAATTCCGAGATGAACGCAATGGCGCAACCCATTTCACCTATTTATTCTTTCTCAAATTAATTATTCTTTAATTTGTTATTTTAATATTCTTAGAAAATATGGGGTGTTACATTTAAATAAAATACTGTTTGAATATTTGAATTCTTGTGCCGTAGTCTATTTAAATATAAATATTATATTTTGTCTGTGATGTAGAGTAACAGTACAATTACAAACCATTTATAATAATAAGTATATGTTTGTTATCATCAAACAAAAATCATAGAATTGTTAGATACAACAGTAATATCAAACGGTATAAAGCTAAACTTGTTGCTAAAGGTTACACTCAGAAAGATGGTGTTGACTACAAGGAGACATTTTCTACTGTTTCGACAAAGGACCCACAAAGAATTATAATGACATAAGTAGCTCATTATGATTTGGAGTTGCATCAAATGGATGTGAAAATATCCTTTTTGAATGTAAATCTTGATGAGGAAGTTTATATGGATCAACCTGAGGGTTTTCTGTAGAAGGTAAAGAACAGTTGGTGTGTAAACTTAAGAAGTCAATATATGGACTTAAACAAGCATCCCGATAATGGTATATTAAGTTCAATACTATTATTACCTCTTTTGGTTTTAAGGAAAATACGATAGATCACTGTTTATACCAAAAGTTCAGTGGGAGCAAGTTTATTTATCTAGTCCTTTATGTTGATGACATCTTGCTTGCTGCAAATAATTAAGCATATTGCATGAGACTAAAAAATTTCTCTCAATGAAATTTGAAATGAAAGATATGAGAGAGGCATCCTATGAGATTGAAATAGAAATATTTCGTGATCGATCACAAAGAATGTTGGGATTGTCTTAGAAATGATTTATTGAAATGATTCTAAAGAGATTTGGAATGAGTAAATGTTCACCAGGGAAAGTTCCTATATAGAAAGGTGACAAATTCAATCTCATGCAATGTCCTAAGATTGATGTTGAACGAAAGGAAATGGAATCAATTTCATATGCATCTGTAGTTGGTAGCCTAATATATGCTCAAAATTGTACTAGATTGGATATCAGTTTTGCCATCGGTATGTTAGGGAGGTATCAAAGTAATCCAATAAGGGAACATTGGAAAGCTACAAAGAAAGTTTTGAGATACTTACAAGGCATGAAAGACTACATGCTCATGTATAGTGGATCCAATGAATTGGAGGTAATTGGATATAGTGATTCAGATTTTGCTTGATGCATCGATACTAGAAAATCGACTTTTGGTAACCTGTTTATGTACACTCAAGGTGCCATATCATGGAATAGTGCGAAACAAACTATCATTGCTTCATCTACTATGGAGGAAGAAGTTGTGGCATGTTATGAAGCCACAATTCATGCATTATGGTTGCGGAACCTTGTTTCAGGACTTGCGGTTTTCGGCACCATTAGTAAGCAGTTGAAAATTTATTGTGATAATTCTACAGCAGTATTTTTCTCAAAGAATGACAAGCACTTTAAAAGTTCCAAACATATAGAACTAAAGTATCTTGTTGTGAAAGATGAGGTTTAGAAAACAAGAATGTCAATCATGCACGTCGGGACAGAACTTATGATTGCAGACGCTTTGACAAAAGGGTTACAGCCAAAACAATTTGAGGAACATGTTCAAAGAATGAGTCTTGGTTGTATTAATAATGTTTGATGTGTGACATTCTGAGCTCTTTTATGTGTTTCTGATATACAATTATGTGTCTCTTGTTTTAATGTGGCGGTACGTACTTTATGCAATTTTTAACAAGAAAGAGTCTTATAAAGATATTATGTTTAACCATTATGATATAAGACATTATGCGGACCATTATTCTGGTTTATATAAATATTGTAGTATATGGGAGGGAATGCATTGAATTAATAATGCACAACCACCATAACTCTCAGCAATTTATCATAGTATGATGTTCAACGCTTGATATTATGAATAATCAGGTCAAGCGAGAGAATGTTAGAAATCTAGAAACTGCGTTTCATTTACCTTTAATGTTATGCGGTTTCTAATCTTAATGTAACCCTATTAATTGGGTCATAATTGGAACATTTCATTTTCCATTATGCATTTTCTAATCTTAACATGACTCGATTAATTAGAACATAAATAGACCATTCATATTTAGAACGTTGGGTCTGTGATTAATTTTAAGCATTGAATTGGTATGATGGACGTACCAGATTTAGAGTTAAATGTTGTATAAAGGATTGGGTCGTTTCTCCCACTAAGTCAGGAGTTGTATTCTTCTCCATCAAGAAACACATAAGGAAGAGTAAACATTAGAAGAAGAAGAGTAAACATTAGAAGTCAAAGAAAGAAGATGACATCCATTACATCTTCTGCTGCTAATCAAGGTACATCATCTTAAACAATAGATCATATTAAGTTTCTCCCTTTTATTTGCGAAATATTCTGTATTAGTAATCCTAGGACTATTCAATTGAATTGTACATCATTAATCATGAAAGATCGAGCAATAACAAAAATCTAACAAACACTTGCCTTATTGCAAATTTGGGAGTAAAAACATATAACAAGGTTAAAATTTATGCAAACTAGAAAGAAAATTATTGGAGGATCATGCGTAATATTAGTTACTTCATTTGATTCAATGAACAGATACAATTAAAATGAAAAATTAAATCAAATAAGATGTTGTAGTTACAAGAGCATGAATTCTAGTATCAGATTTATCGTTTACCCTATAATCAAAATCAAGTATTCTTTTTATGGCTGGTTGCTTTTCCAGTATGCTACTCTTATGTGTATTTTTAATATTTATGTTTTGGTAGTGAAATTATAACATTTGTATTCTTTTAATAAAAATTTCTACACTTCATCTTAACAGACAAGAAAATTTTATTGCTTCTTCACAAGTTGGTAAGATGGAAACCAACTATATTGCAATGCAAGCGAACCTAGTTCACAATCCATGAGGTGCAAACTGCAAAGATTAAAGCTAAAAGCAACACATTAGTAAAATTCATTGCTCTAGAGTGGTTGTCGTAGATGATGCGAGTTTTAGGAATTTAGTCAGCATTTTTTTGATATGTGCATGAATTTTTGTTAAGTCCTAAGATAAAAATGCTAGGCCTTACCAAACGGGTTACCAAATGGCTACTATGGTGTAGTGATTACCACTAAAACTACACTCTGATCTCCTCTTTTATTCCGCTTCTTCTAGAAGTGCCTATATGCATTCGATATCATAGCGAATTGAAATTATACTAAAATGAATCAATGCTTAAGCTCAAATTTGAGAAACAAAAAGAAGCTCTAGTTTCGTTTTCAAGCCAAAGAAAGAAAAAAGTACTTGAAAAAGGTTGAAGTTTTCATGGTTACCTAAATATTATTGATTGTACGACCACAAAATTAAATTAGATAATGGTTATAGAATGCGAATTTGAAAAGTAAAGTAGTTTAGACTAAGTATATTCACTTACCTCTTCAAATTACAACTTCCACTTTTTGATGCACGCAATATGAAAGTCAAGTCACTTCTAAGACTTAACATCTTAATGAAAAAATAAATGCACTTGTCATGATCATAATCATACTCTCCTTCATGAAAATTAAAGCAGTTTAGGCTATTACTTCTTATAAAAATTACTTAAATGGTAACACTTATCCTAATTCAACACTAATGCTACATTTATCCAAATTAACAAACAGTTATGAATCACTCGGAAATAGAATCATACTTCACACAATGGAAAACGGGAAATAAAAATATCAAAAATAGTTACAATCTTTACATCATTATCACATTTTAATTCACGGATTTTAATTTGAATCACCTATGAAATTTAGAATTTATACAATGAAGCAAATTAATTCAATATTGGTTAGAAAAACAAAATTCAATCAAAAAAGATTAAAAAAAACTATAAACTTAGCAAGGAAATTCAATTCGATGGCAAGCATAAAGCAAAACTTATTTTATTCTATTCACTTATAGAAAGAAACCACAAACAAAGCAAAATTTAATTTATTTTACTCAGTTAGGATGCAACAGAAAACAAGTAATTTAAAACAAAGCACAAGGGAAATTCAGCATACATCCAAGAATTTCACTTGTAATGACAATTCAACCAACGTAGAAGCAAACTCAATTTCTGATTTTGTCATTTTGAAATTTGAATTCAATCGCGTAGGAAATCGAACAAATTTCAAAATTCATTTAAGGGTGATAGAATTTCATTATTGAACTCACTAAAATATGATTGAATTAAGTGAATTTCTTTGAATTAATTAATTAGAGTGACAGAAAGAAGAATCATACCCACAAATAGCAAGCATCCTCTAACAATGAAGAAGGTTGTCACATTCACCGAGGTCCGTTCTTCTTACAACTTATGGAGTTTTGGCAATGAAGCTTAGATTGACGCTCTCCTCTAAAGCTGATTTGGATTTCTTGAAGTATGAAGTCTTGAATGATATTGCAATTCCCTGTCGTGATTAACTGAAATCAATATTAATTTTTTTTCTATTTCGAGAAGAAGCGTGTTTTCCCAATGAAGCAGCTAAAGGAATAAGGAATAAGTGTTGAGAAGGGTGGTTAGGGTTGCTGATGAAAAAACTCACTCATTTACTTTTTTACCCCTAAAATTTAAGCTTGACTGGACATTCTAACACAAATAAGCATCACTGATAAAAAAATTTGTAAATATATACATTTAGTGACACATTTCTACTGTAGCAACGCATATTGTTGTGTAATGTATAACATAGATAAGTGTTGGAAATTGAAAAAAAAATAAGTGTTACCGAATGGCTATTATGGTGTAGTGGCAGGCTCTTCCCTAGCAGTGTGTCCCAAAGGTCGATGGCTCATTCTTATCTGAAACAAAAACGACCAATCCACATTAGAGAAAGGCTGCAATGGTGCTCAAGTGCTTACTAACCTACAAAATATATTATAATATAGTAATCGTCCATTAAAAATTACAAGTATGTCTCTCATTCACCTTTAAGCTTGCGAACTTTGGGTAAAATTGATTAACCTCGCTTTAATACCAATTGCGATGACCGCCCCATAACTCCTGCAATGAACTACGGAAAAGTGTGTTTCATAATATGCTAGGCCGTTGTGGGACGATCATCAAGGAAAATAACTCGAAATATAACCTATCGTATAACTCATAGCGCATGGATAACATATAACAGAAAATATATGTCATGAATATATGTACATCAAGCATAACAACCCAATTTTCAATGAGTCTGAAATTTTCGCAAAATGCTAAAATCGAAGTCCATTCAAACCCAAGTTGGTTTGTCTAGTATCCTGCAGAAGGGAAAAGATATGATATATCAGAGCTCACAATGAAATATCTTACAACAAAATGAAAAAATATTATAATAGTAAGTAAATATTTAACCTAACAATGACATTGTCTAACAAGTGTCTTGAAGATGTATAGATGTATAATCTCTACCACCTGTCTAACTTATGGGTTTGTTACAACGAGGGGTAAGAGCAAAAGTTTTAGTGAATTAACAAATTATACTTTCCATAAATAACACTACATATATCATTCTATCACTAGTTTATCTTTATTAAGTTATTTTGGGTTTATAACACATTACACTTTCGATTTCACGCATTAATCATACCCATCTACATCCAAGCAGATTAACCTAATAAATCATATATGTGTAGTTATATGCATAATATATCGAGGTACTCCCTGTAGCACCTTCCTTGAGTGGTCTTTATCGCTGTACCGCGAAAACGTACGAGACCTCCATAACCACACTATGAAAACATCCTAGACCATGCTGTTAAAACACAGTATGTATTCATCACTATGCCACGAAAGCATACTAAGCCGCGCTTCAAAAGCGAATAGGCTCCTATCTCTATGACATAAAGTCGTGCAAAACCTGAATTATTACATGGAACTCAGTCGTGGGATTTACTATATCTTACATGGGTGGCCTTGGGAGGCTGAAAAATAATGGCTTCTTTAAGCCCAAATATCAAATTTTGGTCTATCTATTTCATGGATTTTCTGGGGCCCACCAGCCTTCCCTCAACAAATGAGAGACCGTTCAAAAAGAGCTAAGTGACTGAACCTAACTGACAATCCAAACAAACATGTTGTCCCTCATCCAATGACCCGATAGTGAAGATCATTGGCCTCTTGTTTTAGCTCCATTCTTTCCCGCATACGCTCTAGGTGACGATGACAAGCGTCTGACGACCTACTATCCTTTATTGTTTCAACACCGAAATCAACCCAATCAGCCTTTAGGCTGCTCAAAACGATAAATGCATCCAAGGAATACTCACCGGATGGTACCGTACAGACCATGCCTCTATGGGTATAACCCAGGGCCTACCACAGAGTATCCCCATGTCCCGTAGAAGTCCCACACTTCCTTCCAGTTTCGTCAAATAAATTGGAAGTGCTCCCACCATGTCTTATGACACCTTCGATGATTTGTCCCTATGGGCTTTACATCCTTTCGGATAAGACCAAATGCATTTTGTTATATTAATTAGACCCTATGTCTAATTTAGCATTATGTGTTTCACCTACCTTCCTTTTCGTTGATTTATAATATTCATTAATCTATTTAATCTGAATATTATTTCTTTCATTAATCAACTTTATTATTTACCATAGGATTATAGTTCTAAGCTCGTAACTTAACCTCTTTAAGTCAATATGTCCATATTAGAGCCTGACGACGGAAGTTCTAGGCCCGTAATTTACCCACACATTGTACATCAATATGTACATATTAAGGCCTAACTGTTCTTTCAATCACTTCCTGTCAAAATCATATTTGCAAACAAACTATGTCAGTTTATCATGATTTCCCAATTATCATATTTATGCAAATAAAGGTTGTAGTTCATTTTTCACCATAGGATCATTGCCATAAAAAAATTCTTAATAAACTAATTTTTACAATAAGCCTTTTTCTTATTTCTTTTTCTCTACATAACGTCTTTCAGTAATGTACCCTTTTTTCTTTCCATCTTTATAATTTATTATTTAGGAAATTAGATTTATTCCTAGTTGATTGATTTTTAGAACTATACAAAATTTACTTCCATAGTCCAAGGTAATTACAGCAATAGAAACCCATAATTGCAAGACATTTCTTTCAACTATTTTTAGGCTACTGAATTGTGCACAATATGGGAAAATCCTGTTTTGTACTAATTCACGCCTTTATTTATTTTTAAAATTACAGTTATGTTATCCACTTCTTTTACAAACCAAACTATGAGGATATATTCCCTCTTTTCCTAACCAATCAGTATAGGTCATTTCTAATTTTCTATTTTAATTAGTATCCGTTAGTTCATGTTTAACTTATTTTCCCCTTTTTTCTTTTAAATCCCAAAAATTCCTATATTCATTTCATTATAGGTGGCGTTAAGGGGTATGAGGTGTTTCATTTGGTATCAAAGCCTAAGGTTACAAGATTAAAGAAAAGTTTTTGAAAAAGTGTTTTTTAATAGTAAAGTATTTCTAGGTAAAGCTTGTTTTTGAAGAATATTCCCTCAAGTCACCTTCAATATTCCCTTGATTCCTTTTTGAATCCTTGCCTTTTTTAAGAATGTCTAAAGCTCCAAACTTTCCGGAGGGTGTTACCATCTCAGCATGGTTATGTAGGTATTTTGAAGCTACAGCACCCACCAAGGGCAAGGAAGTGCCCAACCTCTAGTTGTAGTCGCGGTAGTTTCACCGAATCCAACGACCAATTTTTCCAAGCTTTGTAAGAAAATTTCCATTATGAGCAGCAAGCCATTTATCGGATAAAAAAGTTTTGTTTATGCTCATAATTGGCTTAGAGAAACCAATCATTTATTTGGGTCATTAGAGCTTGACGCCAGGCGGAGGATTTAATTGGAAATCTGAAAACAAAAAGGAGAGGCGTAGTACTGGTAGGAAGTGGCTGAGGCGGAGCACAGTGTGAGGACATGGGACGAGTTCAAGGACAAGTTCGAGAAAATGTTTTTATCACAATCTGAAGAAGGGATGCAATTGGAAAGATTTTTTAGTCTGAGATAAGGTGATATGTCGGTTAAGGAGTATGTGAATAACTTTAATGAATCGGCGAGATTTGGCTTAGCTTTGGTTAATACTGCGAATAAGAAAGCATTAAACTCTGCAAGGGGCTAAACCAACCCCTCCAAGGACTAACACTAACACACATTCATATAGCTGCGACTTTGGAGGCTTTGGTGGAGATGGCCATTATGCACGAAGATGGGAAGGAGAGTACATATTAGGCGAAGACCGAGGCGGCCAAAACGGGTTTTGGGAAGAAAAAGTGGCGGCCTAAGAAAGGAGGAAATAAAAAGGGAGAGAAGTTGGATATAGCGCTAATAAAAAAGGAAGTGAAGTGCCATGGGTATGGAATGATGGGGCACCTCGTAAAAGATTGCAAGAAGACAGCTAAGAAGAGTGCTTGCTTTCAAAGCAGACAGATGGGACATTTTAATAGCTACTGACCTCAAAAACAGGGACAGGGAGCAAGTTCATCTGAAACATAGGTTCATTCGCTTGAGGCGGCTAAACCTGGTGGTAGCATTCAGGACAAAGGTGAGAAGGTCACCGTAGAAGGTTTCATTTCTCCTTTCGACTCTCATATTAGGACCATGTTAATTCCGGTGCTTCTCATTCTTTCATATATAGTTTTGTTATTGATAGTCTGGACCTAAATACTTCTATAGTTTCTGATCCAGTAGTTAGCTCAGACCCCGTAAGAGGTACTACTCACCTATCAATGATGTGTATGGGTTTGAGGATTTCTATTCTTAGCATTGAGTTTGATGTGACGCATATGTGCTGGGTTTCATGGGTTACAGGCTTATCCTAGGAATGGATTGGCTGGCCATGTACGACACCATCCTTGACTAAGAGAGGAGAGTTGTGAGACTTTTGACGTGCCATAATAGGACTCTCGAGATTTCTAGCGACTCACGAAGGTTAGTCATGCTCTGTTTCTTGAATTCCCTATATGCTTTTGTAGAAGATCACAATTTGATGCCGTAGTTAGAGAATTTTTTGATGAATTCAAGGAGATGAGAGGGCTACCTCCTAGGCATGAGATTGATTTCCGTATATATTTAGTGGAGAATTCTAAGTCTGTTGCATTGTCAGTGCGCTACATGGCTCCAAGGGAGAGGAGGAAACTTAGTAAGCAGGCGGGTGAGTTGCTCGAGAAAGCGTTTATTAGATAGAGTATTTCCGAGTGGGGAGCACCAGTCGTCTTCAAGACTATACAGACGGCTCTCTTTGTCTATGCGTGGATTACTGAAGACTGAACAAGCTCACGAAGAAGAATAGACACCCACTTCCTCGGATAGATGACTTGTTCCGTCAGTGTGTAGGTGCTTTAATTTTCTTATAGTTGGATTTGGCTATAGGTTTTCATCAGCTTTGGGTGGCAGATGATATCATAGATTAGACTGCCTTTAGGACTCTTGATGGATTCTTTGAGTGAATATGCCTTTTGGGCTAACCAATGCACCAGAGTATTTTGTTGATTTGATGAGCCCGGTATTTAGGGAGTTCCTAAATAAGTTTGTGGTAGCATTACTAACGATATCTTGGTGTTCTTGAGGAGCAAGGACGAGCACGCCTTGCACTTGGGAGAGGTCCACCATACTCTCTGTGCACATCAACTAAAGGCAAAGTTCTCTAGCCACTTTTGGTGGAATGAGGTGAGGTTCTTGGGGCATGTTGTCTCTAGAGATCGTATAGTGGTGGATCCAGCTAAAGTTGTCACAGTGCAGGATTGAAAGCCCCCAATAATGAGATTGAGGAGAGGAGCTTTCTAGGTTTGGAGGGATACTATTGGAAGTTCATTAAGGATTTTGCTTGGAATTCAGCTCCGCCTCCCTGCCTTACGAATACAAGGATGCATTCTTGAGGTTGAAAAAGGCTCTCACATCAACTTTGATATTGATCATCCGGATGGTACGAAGATGTTCACTGTCTATACAGATGCTTGCGGCGTGGGTTTAGGTGCGAGGATTATACAGGAGGGTAGGGTTGTCTGCTACGAGAGTAGGCAGCTAACTGTACATGAGAAGAATTACCCTACCCACAATTTGGAATAAGCATCAATAGTGTTTGCGCTTAAGTCTTGGAGACATTATTTATTAGGTGAGAGGTTTGAACTATACACCGACCATAAGTCTTTCAAGTACTTGTTTTCGCAAAATGATCTTAATTTGCGATAACAGATCTGAATGGATTTTCTTGCATCATATGAATTTGAGATATCATATACCCCAGGGAAAAGGGAATGTAGTGGAAGATGCACTGAGTAGGCAGGGGATGACTTTGAGTCTATTGTTCGTAGAGTGGCGGAGTTTCGAGTTTATCTCGTCATTTGATTTTAGAATATCTACGGATTATGCGTTAGAATTATTAGTATCATCGGAGGTGAAACCTCTCTCTTAGAGCGCATTAGATCCAGTTAGCGCAAGGATCAACAGTTAGCAGATATCATGGACCGACTAAGTAGAGGAGAGACCTCTAGTTACCTTGCTAGGTATTTTGTGGGCAAGAGAGGATGGCTTCGTCGTGATGGAAGATTATGTTTTCTTCAAGTTGATGATTCATTGATTGGTTTTGAAGGAGGCTCATCACTCTTGAATGGCCATCTATTCGGAAGGTGATAAGATGTATAAAGAGACACGGGTATGGTCTTTCATTGGACAGGGATGAAGAAGGATGTGACAGAATACGTGGCAAGATGTATGACTTGTCAGAGAGTGAAAGACGAGCAAAGGAAGCCTGGAGGATTGCTTCATCCTCTATATGTTCCACAATAGAAGTGGGAGAGTATCTCGATGGACTTCATAGATGGGTTGCCTAGATCGAGGAAGGGCAACACCAGTATTTAGGTTATAGTCGATAGATTGACTAAGAGCGCTCATTTAATCCCGGTTAAGAGTAAGCGGATGACAGCTTGGTTAGCATTAGTGCATCTTAGGGAGATCATCCGACTTCATGGATTTCCCTATAGTATTGTTAGTGATAGGGACTCCATCTTCACCAACGAGTTTTGGAGGAGATTGCAGGAGGTATGGGGTACAACTACGACTTAACACTGCTTATCAATCTTGGATAGATGGACAGACGGAGAAGGTTAATAGTATTCTTGAGGATTTATTATGGTTGTGTATCTTGGGCTTCGGAGGGACTTGGGAAGAGCATTTTCCATTGGTAAAATTTGCATATAATAACAGCTATCAAACGAGTATAGGTATTGCTTCTTTCATTGCATTGTATGGGTGGCCCTGTAGAACATGCTGGTATTCCATGGATAGACTTCTACTTGGGCCTGAGATGGTTAGGGAGACCTCGGATAAGATAGATTTTATTCAAAGACGGATGAAGGCAACTCAGGATAGATAGAAGTCATATGTAGATCAGTGGAGGACAGACCTAGAGTTCAAGATAGGGAGCATGGTTTTCGTCAAGGTGTCACCCTTGAGAAGTGTTGTTCGGTTCAGCTTATTGGGGAAGTTGGTGCCGAGGTTCGTAGGGCCATTCCCTATAGTAGAGAGGATATGTTAGATGGCCTATAGGGTTAGAATACCAGAGAGATTGGCATGAGTTCATGATGTATTCCATGTTTCTCACATGAGAATGTGCTTACATGGTTCTGCGGTAGTGGTGGAGCCAAGTACCCTAGAGGAGGTTGTGGTAGAGAGGGAGGCATTGGTCAGGCGGGTTCCTACACAGATACTAGGATCTGAGGTGAAGAAGTTGCGAGTTGCATAATAAAGATATCAAGCTTGTTAAGATTCAATGGGGAGAGGACAACGATGACGCGACTTGGGAGCCAAAGGATTGGGTTCATGCTTCTTTTCCATTTCTCTGTGATAGTACACTCTTAATCCTTTCCTAAACTTTGAATTTGAATCTGTTTTTCCTATCGTTTGAGTTATAAGCCTTAAGTAGAAGCCTATGAATGAGTGGGTCAAAATATATTAACTGAACATGTTATGGTTGAATGGATTCACGTGGATGCAAGTGTTTGCTAGTGGATGCACATACACACACTAAGCACTAATTAGCGATTGACAAACTAGGACACTTACATAATTGCATATAGATGTGTGTGAATTTTTAATTTATTTTAAATATGAATGAAAATTGAATGAATCATTACATGATGTTGCATTTATATGAATGGATATTGCTTGCATATAGAATTATATGTATTATTAGGGTTCCTTTGCATACATGTTAGATGCATGACACAGACATGAAATTGCATTAAGGAGGTAAACTGAATCAGTGGACCGCCTTATTTTTGCATTAGCTTAGGGACATATACACTACACGCTTTTCATATAATCATGAAAAGAATTAGAAAATCTAAGGACAATGGATGCCAGTCATTGATGGTTGAGTAGATGGGTGTAGATAACGGTTGATAATATTTATATCATTTTTTTAGCCTTGGAGATTTCAGGTTCGAAATCCTATAAGGAAGGGAGAATGTAACACCTCGAATTTTAATAAACAATAATTAAATAGAAAAGGGTAATAGACAAAGTATTATCAAAGTAAATTTCAGAATTATACTACGGGATTAGCACCATTGGGTCCATTGTAATTTTATGTTGAAAATAGATATTAGGTTTGCTAAAAACGGAGTTAAAATGAATAAATTATGAATTAAAGAAGATAAGTTAAAAATCAAAATTTATATATTAAAAATTTATATAGTAAAACAGTCAAGTGGGATGACCCATTCCCACTTGATTCGACCTAGTCTTGACCCTGTGTCGACCCAAGACATGGGTGGGTCGAGCCAACATGCATGTAGGCGTGTGCCTTAGTGCACACGCATTATTCAACGAACATTATAATTTTCAAACGTCATTACTACTACGTGGCTTTGTTTTAGTGGTTCAATTTGAACTTGAGGCTGACATGGCACTTTCTAATTGGTCTAGTGACGTGGTTGGCCCAACTTTAATCCTGAATTTGGATGGTTGAGGACGCCACGTAAACCATATAAATAAACCAACAGAGCCGCTCCTATTTCTTCGCATCCATTATTTCTGTCTTCTTCTTCCTCTTCTCCAGGCCTATCCTCAAAATTAGGAAAGTCCAAATAATTAAATTTTTACTGGGATAAAGAAGTTTTATAATTTTAATATTTATCTTTATAAGTACTTCCAAAGGCGGAGGTTCTGCTGAAATAAGAAAGGACACATGGGAAGCTCTCTTCATCATATTTGTGATTTTTTATGTGATTTTTGGATTAGAAAATTATGTAGGAAAATTTAGACAATTAAATAGTTTTGATTTGCAGTTTTAAAGTTTACAGTTATTTACATTATTTATGCGTTTAGTTTTTCCGTAAATTTACTGTAAGTTATTTACTGTCTATGCCTATTTCTTTCTAGATTTTTACTGTTTATATGTAATTCTCCTTCTTCTATCCCCTTCTGTATATTGGTTTTAATTAAAGTTCGGGTTATGCCTTATTTTATTTTATTTGTTTATTTTGTTGGGTATAGGCCTTGCGAGTAGCCTAGACCATTTCCCTTTTATTTAAGCACCGAGCCCAGGCCTAAATGAGAGCCTAGGCCTTTAACGTTATTTTGTGCTAAAATTAGAATAATATTGAAGTTGAATAAAATGGGATTGTTGGGCATATTAGAACTGATTAAATATTATCATTATCAGTGTTGGACAGTAATTTAAGGATAATACCAAATATGTGATTGGAGAACGTTAAAACACAAAAACTGGAATAGGATTAACTTAGCTGGACGCTATGTAAAATGGGTTTGGGTTGTACAAAAGGGTAAACATTAATTAGGAATATTTAATACAATGTAGGAATATAACATAAGGTTATATTGGGTTTATTTCTAAACTTAAATTGTGTTTGAGTTAAAAATAAAGATAAAATTACTAAGCTAAGGTAATGGAATCTGTTCTAGTGGCGTGGGGCAGGTTGGGGAAAATAAGTGGCTCATAAGTCCATTCAGGCAGCATTGGGATAACTGAAGTAAATAAGTGGCCTAATAAAATAATACGATTGTAGTGCAAATACGTTCTGGCGGCGTGGGGCTGATTGGTGAAAATAGATAGCTCGTAGTTTAGGTCCGTTCCGGCAGAGTGGGACTAATTGGGGAAAATGAGTTGCCTAATACAAAAATAAATAGGGACCAAGTGTACGGGTGACTTGTGTCAATTGCATATTTGGTTGGGGACCTGTATCAGACAGTATCCCTATTATCATCTATGGAGGTCTCACACTAGGTAGATGCAAGGGCATTTACTACACCGGATAGTAAGAGGTCCAAACGAGGTGGGTACGGGAATGTTCCGGTGGGACGATGAGCGTGCGTCGTGCCAATTGGGGAAAATAAGCCCTTGTAACACATGTGATTAACGGTTATGTCCTTTTAGTTGATGGGCTTGGGCTTGATAACCCCGAGTTCCATAGTTGGCATAGGTTATTACATTGTGGTTGTAGGAGACGATCGATGGGTAGAAATTAGGTAAAGCCTAATTATTATATCTTTGGTAAGGTGGTGCAGAAATGTTGGATATGAATAAGAAGTTAATCCTTATTCGTGCTTAACTTTGTTTAACTACCATTATACCTTTCTGTTTTATGTCTTCAAAATTGTTCATCTGTCTAATGCTTCCTTAATTCTCATGCTATAAATTAGTAGAACTAACTAAACGTATGTCTGACCTAGTTTATTTTCTCCTTCTTCCTTCCTCCCACCGACTAGCAGGGTGGAGGGTCACAGCAGTAATTTTTGAGTTTAGTTCAGCTTGGATTCAGACTCATGTATCGGTTAATTTCTCATTTTATGATTGTTGCTTTGACATTGAGAGGGATGGTTTTTACTTATGTACTCTGTTATTATGGTTTTCCATGAGGCAGTGTATTTGGTTTTATGTTGATGACT
Organism: Allium sativum; assembly: GCA_030737875.1. Taxonomy (NCBI): domain Eukaryota; kingdom Viridiplantae; phylum Streptophyta; class Magnoliopsida; order Asparagales; family Amaryllidaceae; genus Allium; species Allium sativum. The sequence continues at coordinate 444,193,884 of CM060915.1, read as the reverse complement.
ATTTGGTACTTTGGAATGTAATAACCTATGTGATTTGACTTGCTTTATTGAATGTTGTTTTAAAATCTCTGTTGTGTTTTATATTTCTATCTTGTGAATTCTAGTCTCTATTTTCTTACTTTATAACTAAGCGCTTCATAAACCTTAGTGAATCCTTATATGAGTGATGTTAAGCAGTGTGGGGTGCTTCAAACTATATTTGTTTAACTGGATTTCACAATTATCATATTTACGCCAATATAGGTTGTAGTTCATTTTTCACCATAGGACTATTGCCATAATTTTTTTCTTGTTAACTAAGTTTACAATAAGCCTTTTCTCTTGTTCCTTTTTCTCTTCATAACGTCTTTCGGTTACCCCTTTTACTTTCCGTCTTTTAAAAATTGATTGGTTATTAAAACTGTACAAAATCTATTTCCATATCTTAAGGTAATTACTGCAATAGAAACTCATAATTGCAAGATATTTCTTTTAATTAATTTTAGGCTATTGAATTGTGCGCAATATGGAAAAATCTTGTTTCTTACTAAGTTACATCTTTATTTATTTTTAAAATTAAATTATGTTTTCTACTACTTTTACAAACCATACTATGGAAGTACATTCCCCTTTTTACTAACCAATCAATCTAGGTCATTTTTGATTTCCTATTTTTATTTGTACCCATTAGTTCCCTTTTAACTTATTTTTCCTCTATTTCCTTTCAATCCTAACAATTCCTATATTCATTCCATTCTAGATCTAAAAGGTGATTTCTGACAAATAATATGGAAATTGTCGCATTTACCATTTAAACACAAAATTTACTATGCATAATCGTAATTAGATCAAGTTTTCTTACTTTCAATCCAAATATCCCTTTTATTGCAATTTTTATCCTTATACATTCATTTAGCCGCAAATCATCGAAATTTCCCTTTTGGTTCATAATTCCAATTAGACTATATTTTCCAATATATGTAAACAAAAGGGACTATAATTAGTCGTATTCATATGAAAACATTTTGGATTTATGTATATTTTGCGCATAACCAAAATTCAACATAAAACATATATTCCAATGCAGAAAGTGGGAAAAGAGAAAGATGAGAACATATTATAAATTCTTCTAGGGATCAAATGATATAATATACCATTATCTGAAAATATATTTTAAATCTACTCACCTAACGTCACTCCAAATTCCTGAATCTGATTCAGATCTGTCATCTATGGTCTTCTATTTGAATCTATAACTGTAATTACCACAAATTTACAAATCTAATTCTAAAAGAATGAGAAGAAGAATATAATATTCAAATTCATAGAATTTATCTCATACATACCAGAAATCTAAGCATCTATAGCCTAAATCTACAAAATTTGTCTCCAAACCCTAAATCAATTTGATCCCTAAAACTAGTATATATATTTGTGAGGAGTTTGAAGGAGAAAGGAAATGACATAACCATGACTCCTCTCAAAAAATATGAGTTGGTGGCTAAGACCTAACGGTTTATTTATAGGTTCTCAGAAGGCCATGTCCATTCGATTGAAACGAATAAAATTTGAGCCACTCAGAACAAAACAAACTACGCTTCCCTTTTAATGTAACTTATGAAATGCATTGTAATTTAAAAGGAAGTCGCAATATTGATGTTAATTAACTTCAAATTCAAATGTATAGTGTGTATACAATTAATATGCATGCCATTTATTCTATTCTTTCTTCTGTTTCTTTTTATTTAATTTATATGTACCATTGCGCTTTTAGTTTCAGCAGTAACAATTTTTTTTTTATTTCTCATTTAATAACATGCATTCGTTTTCAAATTTCAAACGCATATTACTAATTTAACTATTTTGATAATTTTGTTATTTAAAATTGGGGGGTGTTACATCAATCCTCACTACCTATCTATCAGAGTATCAACAATCATCAACATACAGTGAAATCAACAAGTATCTGTATAGTATGGGAATAATACATTAGTTTCCCACTCGTCATCGAACAACATGGTCGACAACAAACTTGTCACCTACTCTGTTTGTCTACTCACCAACAACATTGATGAGCATCCCAAGGTAATGAGAAAAAAACATAAAACCTTGAGTTAGACAATAGTCTTAGTGGGCGGTAAAAATAATTATCAACAGTTACACAGGATAAACAAGTATGGACAATTCAACATCTAATTTTCCCAACAACCACAGAATTAGCACATGATAATCATCCACAATATTCCCTCCAAAATAAGAAATGGACATCCTACAATCCCTTTTTTCTTCGTCGACCTATGGTGATAGCTTACCCAGAGAAATAAAGAAGATAGCATACAATCGACCATATATAACATCAATAGCAAATAATACCTTAGCTATCATTCGCTAAAGCTTTGAATACATCAATCATCGAATGATCGACTATTATCGTCCATCAAGGATTAATGGAAACCCTGGATCTAATCGGACTACCATACATTGCCTTACATATGTTTACCTCCGTCTGAGACAACTAGATCCATCATGATCCAGGGTATATGATCCGTCTGTTCCTGATGGGCATCCCCATGATACCCCCGCTTCTGAGTCCACTAAAACCTTTAACTTTTGACGATTCCTTGGAACTTCCAATCTCATAAGCCATCCACATTGATAACTCCATCCTTTAGTTCGAGCCATTTCTTAAACCATTTTCGTTATCATCCGTGATTAACTCTCACCTGAGTCAATCTATCATCTTACCGCATCATGCATCATCCAATGACCAACATCACATCCATTCAACTTCGACCACTCTGTCTAAAGTTCACAATCAAAGTGTTTAATCATCCCTGAGTTGCACAACAAGCGTTTGAAGTTCTTTTGTCACCAAACTTCTCCAGTAAATTCCAGAAGGCCTTACCATCACGCTCACAAAATTTGATCCCTCTACCATTCACCCTGATAGATTTGTACTGGTCCATCGGCTATGGACCGGTACCGGTCCATACACATAGTTAGGAACTGACTAAGTGTTAGTTCAATCTGACTCTATTCTCGAGCACTTACTATCGGTCCATTCTCGAAGCCAGAGGCCATTCAGATGAATTTCCCTATCGATTCATCAACCCATACTCGAGCGGTCAAACTTCGACCCGTCCAAATCACACCGAAATTTGCACATGGCCTAATTTTCACCTCCAGAGACCACATATCAAGTTTCATCAATCCACGACTCATCACTATGGATCGGTACTGGTCTATAAGGCATGGACTAGTATCGGTCCATGTACATAGCTTGTTTCAAGATGAAATTTTCTCGATGCCATCATGATACCTTCTAGAGCTCCTCCGCCAAGTTTTATCTAAATTTGATCATCTGAACCTCCAGTTTGCTCTGTTCTTCATACCTAATTCTATAACAAAAAATTCTAACAAAAAATTCAAGCAACGCATTTAATTCAATCAAAACAAATAGCAGTTCATCCAATCTTGATCATACTAACATGCACATACATTAAACATTTCATAAAACAATGGATTTAACATGATTTGGATCTAAGCATACATGAACATGATTAACCAAACACATTATCGATTTATATGATTAAATTAGATTATCCTAATCTGAATTAAACATATATGATCAGATTTATGGTAAAATCAACATGTATGGCATGAATTAATCCTAATATACTCATATAATCATAGTTCTTGTGTAAGAGATATCTATCACTTACCAGTTTCAAGATCCATTGCTAATCTGATGAACCCAAATCTGAACAGCGAAGAAAATCCCAAAAATCAATTTTATTTGATGAAATCTAATCTTCTCGGATATAGATCTAGTCTCTAGATGTGATTTAGGATGAATTATAATGAATAGATGAAGAAATTAGGATGTTGGTTGAATAATGAGAATCACAGACATAAGCATAATGTTTGAATGAAGGGAGAAATCTTAATTCTCTCCCTCAAACCCCTCTATCTATAACAATAGATCATTAGCCAAATAGGCTTCATTAATCAGCCCATTAGCAGTTAATTAGTCTACCTAATAGAAACTAAAACTTAAAACGACGATTTCTCTCAAACCCTGAGCCTAATCTTTAAAGTGGCCACTCCACGAAATCGCCAACCACCATTCCAACCCAATGACACCGATTTCAGCACCTAATTCAATCCCTTTCAATTTTTTTTTTGCTAAAACAATATTCACAAGGGAAAAATGGTCATAAATCGATTTGCTAAAAAAAATGGACATGTCTCACATCCCTATAAAGAACATATTAAAATATAGGAATGATTCGACGCCTAGTGAATTAAATATAATTATTTTACGATCCTACGATATGTAAAATACAGGTCATTACAGTCCAAAGTTGGTGTCTGGTTATGTGTTTACACTTAGCATACGGCTCATTTCATAGAGATCAAGCTACAATCAATCGTTCTTTTGTTGAATAACGAGGCAGAGTTAGTTGTTATTGTGGAGACAGCTAAAGAGGGATGGTACCCGTGATAGTTGCTAGAAGGTTAGTATATAATTCAAAAGATATGGAGATGTATTTTAATAGTCAGAGTGTTATACATTTGTTAGAGAAACGATCTTACAATGCTCGCACCAGTCATATAGATGTGTGTGGGTTATGTCTTATGTTGGAAGAGGAGCACCAAAGGATAAAATTAGCAAAGGTGTAAATAAAAAAACAATCTAGTGGATATGATAACGAAGTCTATTTGGATTTAATTTTGCTAAAACTTGATTAACTTGGTGAATGTTATGGTGCAAAATGGTTTAGTCCTGGTGAAATCATTTATTTTATTTGTTGAGTTGGCGAATCTGGATGGTTGTAGAGGGATTGGAGATTTGAATAATATGTCAAAGTGGTATATTAAAAGTATTCATCATAATAATTTAAATTAATGGATTATACCAAGTGAACCGGCCTTTTAGAAGACAGTTACGCTTTGGACTTAGACATATGGATAGCTTATGGCGTGAGCGCAGACTTGTACAAACTCGAACTAAGCATCAGAATAGGTGTTTTCTTCAAAATGTGAAAGTAACTCGGTTCGGGTTGATCGGCTCACGGCTTATCCGATCACTCAGAAATAGCCTATTTTGGTCATTGGATCACTCCACATTCACTTGACTGATCACATGAGGGATCAGATCGATTAATTCGAAAACACTTGATCGACAGATGTAATCTCCAAAAAAGCATTGATCGACTCATGGAAATGATAAAAAAATATTTTCTCCTTTGTATCAATCAGATCGGAATATGGGATCAATTAATCGATCATCCTAAAAATAACTGATTGGCATGACCTGATCACAGGAAGTATGAATCAACTCGCAGGAATTACATTAGGAACTTGCCCGATCACCTGATCGGATCGGTATGAATTTGGTGATCAGGTCAGTATAAACTGGAATGGATCAGACTTCGTACATAGTACAAATTAGGTTAAAATAGATGATCAACATGGTAGGATCACTTGAAAAATGATGGATCTATACCAAGCTTCAGATCGATATTTGGGAATTGGCTGGATCGTTATGAATCAGATAAAGGCGGATTTGCATGAATTCAAGGATCTACACGATGCGATCAGGCCAAATAAATGATCATATCGATATTTAGGGAAAAGAGACAGATCTGTATAACACAAAAGGTCGAATAGGTGATCATGAAAATAGAGTGGATCGGCCTAGATGGATCAGGAAATACGACATGATCAACACAGAGAATTCAATAGAAAACAAGTATCGTGCAGGGGATTGAAAGCCGCCATATTTTGACATAAGTAATTGGATATGAAAATTGCAATACCGGTCCCTTTAAGGGATCAGTATTGATCCCTATAGCACCAGAGAACGGATATAAAATTTTGTTGGACCAGGTCAAATCTTAATCCTATTTTCCCACCATGATTTATAGTCGATTCGACCTCTTCTACAACGATAAATAGGATACTAAATGGCTTTTTTTGGGATCTTCTCTTGGCTTTTGAACACTATATACTATGCGAGGACAGTGCTAAAACCCAATAACAATAACTTTTTCTTTACATTCTTAGAATTAAATCGAATTGTACTTGTAATCAAACAATATATTACAAGTTGACTTAGGCCTAATTGTCGAACTACTATAAAGTCATATATCTTCATTTACTTTACTACATTATGTTATTGTTATGTAACGATTTATTGCAAACATTAACTAATTCACATACGAATTGGGTGTTGGCGTTCGTTTGACCAAACTCGGTATCAACATCAAGTCAAGTCAAATTAGATGTTGGAGAAGACATTTTCTAATGGAATTCATTTTGAAGGAGATATTTTCTAAAGGATTATATTCCAAAGGAGATATTTTCAAAATTTCTCTCCAAGTTATCTTCTATGTATAAATGTATAGGCTTTGATCATTGTAATCACAGAAAAAGCGATGCTTTTTTTGTAATTAGTAATCTCCTTTGTATTTCTCCAAATTCATCAATAAATGAAAGATGAACATTCAAATTAATTTTTTTGTCAAATATATTATTGTTCACACCAATGAAATTTTTAGTTTTCTATCGGTGGCTATAAATCGATTAAGAAAATTTTCTTTAACATAACCATCATCTCCTAGATGAACAAACAAGCTTATCCACACTTTGAATGTTTTGTATGGTGATAAACATTGGTCTACGCATATTAATTATCTTCTGTCATTAACCTATTTTTAATACAGTCGACTCACTTAACTTGTATCATTACATGCTTGTTATTTATAAGTAAACTAAGGAACCGTTCTTTTTTGAACCGAAAGGAGTTTTTTGAAATGGATAAGAAAGGAGAATGTTCACGAAAGGGGAAATCGTTTTTTTAAAAGAAAAGGGAAATACGAAAGAGGGAAAGTTACTATTTTATTGTTTCTTTACGTTATTATTTTATTTAGGTTAATTGTTTTTAAATACAGAACAAAGAATACATAATACGTCATACGAAATTAAAATTCATAGTTCATGCTTCGAAATACAAATGCAGAAATAAAAAACAAAACAAACTACATATTCCTTCTTAATTTAATAACAAGAAATTTAACTAACTTCCTAAGCTGGTGAGATTTGTTAGTTAATTCATGCAAAAAATTGTAAACTTTGTCATCAGACTCAGCCAAACAAAGCACAACCTCTCATTTCTCGTAGTTGTCCCCCTCTTGCTTCGCTTCAGTGAACCTATTGAGAATCGAATCATGCGAAGAACTGTCGCCACCTCTAAACGGACCATTAGTTGACAGCGGTTTAGGAGACGCTCTGCGACTGCTGATCACTACCGCCATAAAGTTGCACTTCGAACTACAATTGAACGGGGTGTGAAGCGAAATAATAAAGCGACATTTGTCAATTCAAATGCAGTCGCCGAAGATCACATCCAACTCCCTAAACCGAGCAGGCGAGGCATTTTTATATTTGTGATACCTAGCTGCAATTGTATCCCATCATTCGTCGGTGCTACCATCGGTGTCTTTTTTCTCATTCCAGTAGCCTGTAGAAGTCTGCAGCAGCTTATCCTACGAGTTCCATATTCTCATTTTAAATTATCAAACTTGTTTTTTATATTCCCAACGTTGTAGTCCAAACCCATTGGATCGTTGAAAATCGCAGCAATTTGTTCGTACCAATGAGCAACACGGTGGGGACGAGATTCAGTGTTCCCGTAACATACGTTAATGAACGTGATTCTATCGTCGTTCTCATCGACGATAGTGAGAGTGGATGAGGCAGTAGAGTGGCTTAATATTCTACAAAAATATGAAAAAATAAGGTTTTGGAAAAAGTTGAAAAAAAATATGGAAGATATGAATATGAGTAACACAAATATATTAAAATTTACAAGAAACGATCGACAATGAAAGCTAAAAAAATACTTTAATTTTTGGATTTGGGTGAAAAATAAGGAGGGTTGTGGAATATATTAGAGAGGGGGGAATCCGAACGTTGGTGATTCATCTGTTTGTGTTGAAAGGCATCAGATGCGCCAAATGCGAACGATAACTTTTCAATGGTTCAGTTTGAATGACCAATTAATTGGGGCTTACGCCCAACATGTCGTGTAATCATTAAATGACCATTATGCAATTGGACTCTACATAATAGCATTTATTCAAGTGAGCTTTCTCGAAATAATTTGAAGATATACTGAAAGGCCGAAAATCAAAAAAACAACTTTACATGTTCGTTGTTTCATTCTTGCTTCATTCTTTGGTTCGAGTCTTCATCGATTTGATAGATCATCATAATTGATTATTTCCAAAACGGAAGGGTTTGTTTGCCTTTTATTACTGCTCTTGCACTACCGATTACTCTATGATTATCTATCCCTACATTTTGATTTTTAGTGGTCAGTTTATAAGTTTTTTTAAGTTGATTATCATATACTTGCAGATTATTACAGATGTTACGAGAGTAAACCATGCTGCAACCTACTTAAATATGATAGGTATAAAGTGTTTGCTTAGTCTGTACTCTGCATAGATAGATAGCCTGTATCCATATATAATAAATTTTGTTGATAGCTAATGATTTGGTTGATCAAATAACCGTATGTAAAATCGTGGTAGTAAAAAGTTCAAGGTTTTCATGGTTCAACCGGTCAGACCGTAAGAACCGCGCTGATAGTTTATTTCTATTTTTCCGATTTAAATGTAAAATTATTATAAATATAAATAAAATTAAACCAATTATAACAAACAGCCGTGTCCAAACTACCTAACTGAAATAATTATGTAACAACTTATCATAGTTACATTGTAAATTTACTAATTTTTTTATAGTGAAAGAGGATTAGTTCATAAAATGTACATGATAATGAGTTATATCATCCAAAATTCAATGACAATTGCTATAAAATTATTTGTTAAATTTATTATAGTAAAAAAATAAAGAGTGAAACAATTTATTTTTTAGCAAATTTGAAGAACCTCGAGGTTCAAAGAGGTCGGACAAGAGGTTTTCATAGGGTTTTGAGGTTAAACCGTGGGTCTGTGCACACGCAAGGTTATTTCATTTTCATTGTCGCTTCAAGGTCGAAGGTTAACCGCGGTCGAACCAAGGTTGGGTTGGGTCTTTAAAACACTGGTTCAAGCACAAATTATCCATTTTAGAAAATAGATTAGTACAGTTAATAATTAAGTTGTAGCTTAGGTGATCTCCCATTGAATAATTACATTTCTTATTGTCAAACAGAGCGATAAGCAGGTAGAAACATGACTAGGGATGGCAATGGGGCGGGTCTAGGGTCCAAACCCGCTTGACCCGCCCCTGTTTTGACCCATTTAGACCCGACTCATAGGGTCTTCGGGGCGGGTAGACCTGCGACCCGCTTTTGGAGGTCCGGGTCTAGGGTCGGGTCTGGGGCATGGCTAACCCGTCCCAACCCGACCCGCATGATCGAAACATCATTCAAACTCTTTATAACTATAACTATTACTTGTTAATCTTCTTAGATTTACATGGTTATAACTTGAATATTATATTCTTTCAATTGAAAACTATAAAAAATTTATCGTATTAAGTTACATCAATGATAATCATACAATAACAAATGCATACATTTTGAACTATTATCTTACAACTCATTTTATAATATTCTCTTTTCATTGTGAACACATTATAATTTGCATATAATTTATCATTTAGTGATAAAAAATATAAATATATAAATTTGTGTACACTAGAACATAATATCACCGGGTCGCGGGGCGGGTCGGGTCTACCCTGACCCGTACGGGTTTCGGGTACGGGGCGAAATTCTAGATCCGCACCGGGTCTACGGGGCGGGTCTTGGGCGGGGTTTAAAAAGTCCGGGTCGGGTATGGAGCATGAGAAACCCGCTCCAACCCGCCCCATTGTCATTCCTAAACATGATTTGCCTTCGTTCTTTTTCATATTTTCACAATTACAGATACAATAGGTTGATCTAACTAGAAATACGTGCATTTTCTATCCACCATAAAAAAAGAACAATAGTTCCATTTTCCATATCCTCCAATTTCACCACCACAAACACTAGTATCAATTTTACAGAACATAATGGCTTTCAAAATCAGCTTCATCATATTTATCACTTTCATGTTAATGAGCTCCATTAACGTTTCTTATGGTGCTCACTGTTTGGGGTTCCAATGAACGCTCCTCATATGTATATGTATATATATACACACACACACATACATACTCCGTTCAAATATCACGTTTAAATACCTCCGTTCGTGGCAAAAAACGCATTTCTCATTCACTAACGTGTCACGCTCAAATACTACGTTACCGTTCCACGAAAACGCACCCTTAGTATGGAAGATTAAGGTCTATCCGATTGATATGAGTCAAGAATACTCGTTCTTGCTCAATGATTAGCATTTTCTTCGTTTCCGCAGGTGCCACATAATCACGTGGCATGGTGTTATGCCTTAATTAACATTAAATACCATCAGAAATGTATTCATTAAAATAAGTACTACCTTTGCTTGTTGTCCTCGCAAAGGGTATTTGGTTTTCATAGTGCCAAAAATGAATTGACTATGTTAGAATGTGGATAAAGACGATATTGTCTTCTTGAATTATGTAGACGTGTCTTATATATACATAATTATGTTAGAATGTGGATAAAGATGATTGTCGAACTGCTATAAAATCTTATATCTTCATTTACTTTACTGTATTATGTGATTGATCTATGACAATTTATCGCAGACATCAACTAATTCACATATGATTTGGGAGTTGGCGTTCGTTTGACCAAATTCGGCATCAACATCAAGTCAAAGTCAAATTAGATATTGGAAAGACATTATCTAATGGAATTCATTTTGAAGGAGATATTTTTTAATGGATTATATTCTAAAGGAGATATTTTCAAACTTTCTCTCCAAGTTATCTTCTATGTATAAATGTATAGGCTTTGATCATTGTAATTATAGAAAAAGCGATGCTTCTTTTCTAATTTGTAATCTCCTTTGTGTTTCCCCAAATTCATCAATAAACGAATGATTAACATTCAAATTAATTTTTTTATTAGATATATTATTGTTCACACCAATGAAATTTTTAGTTTTCTATCGGTGGCTATAAATTGATTAAGAAAATTTTCTCTAACATAACCATCATCTCCTAGATGAACAAACAAGCTTATCCACACTTTGAATGTTTTGTATGGTTATAAACATTGGTCTAAGCATATTAATTATCTTCTGTCAATAACCTATTTTTAATAGAACCACTTACTTAACTTGTATCATTACATGCTTGATATTTATCAAGTAAACTAAGGGACTGTTCATTTTTGAACTGAAAGAAGTATTTTGAAAGGGATAAGAAAGGAGAATGTTCGCGAAAGGGGAAATCATTTTTTTAGCGAAAGGGGAAATACGAAAGAGGCAAGGTTATTATTTTATTGTTTGTTTGTGTTATTATTTTATTTATGTTAATTATTTTTAAATACAGAACACAAAATACATAATACGTCATACGAAATTAAAATTCATAGTTCATGCTTCGAAATACAAATGCAGAAATAAAAAACATAACAAACCACATAGTTCATGCTTCCTAATATGGTTGCAGAAATAAAAAACAAAAAAAAACTACATATTCCTTCTTAATTTATTAACAAGAAATTTGACTATCTTTCTAAGTTGGTGAGATTTGTCAATTAATTCATGCAAAAATTTGTAAACTTTGTCATTAGACTCAGCCAATCAAAGCACAACCTGTCATTTCTCGTAGTTGTCCCCCTCTTGCTTCGCTTCAGTGAACCTATTGAAAATTTAATCATGCGAAGAACTGCCGCCACCTCCAAATGGACCACTAGCTGACCGCGGTTTAGGCGACGCTTTGCGAGCGCTGATCACCGCTGATATACCGCCATAAAGTTGCACTTCGAACTACAGCTTAATGGGGTTTGAAGCGAAATAATAACGTGACATTTGTCAGTTCAAATGCAGTCGCCGAAGATTACATCCAACTCCTTCAGCCCAGTAGGCGAAGCATTTTTATATTTGTGATACCTAGATGCAAATGTATCCCATCATTCGTCAGTGCTACCGTCGGTGTCTTTTTTCTTATTCCAATAGCCTGTAGAAATCTGCAGCAGCTTGTCCCATGAGTTCCATTCTCATTTTAAATTATCAAATTTGTTTTTCATATTCCCAACGTGGTAGTCCAGACCCATTGGATTGTTGAAAATTGCAGCAATTTGTTCGTACCAATGGGCAACACGGTGGGGACGAGATTCAGTGTTCTTCTAACATACGTTAATGAACGTGGTCCATCGCCGTTCCAATCAATGATAGTACGAGTGGATGAGGTAGTAGTGGGGATGAATTGTTCTAAAACCCAAATTGGATGTTTCCATGTGTCGGATCAATCTTAGCCACTGATTTGCACAAAATCTAATGGTTTTGAATGGATTGTAGGACTCATTCATTAGATTATTAATAATATGTGTGGTTGTGATTTGTCGGGCACACGGGAACACCCAAGCTGGGTACAGAAGAATTGTCCCAGTAGTAGAGTAGCATAATTTTCTGCAAAAGTATCAAAAAATAAGGTTTTGGAAAAAGTTGAAAATATACATGGAAGATATGAATATGAGTAACACAAATATATTAAAATTAACTGAAACGATCGACAATGAAAGCTAAAAAAAATACTTTAATTTTCAGATTTGGGTGAAAAATAAGGAGGGAGGCGGAATATATTAGAGAGGGTCGAATCCGAACGTAGGTGATTCATCTGTTCGTGTTGAATGACGTTCGACGCATCAGATGCGCCGAACGCGAACGACGACTTTTCAACGGTACAGTTTGAATGACCAATTAAGTGGGGCTCATGCCCGACGCGACGTATACTCATTAAATGACCATGCATTCATTCAAGTGAGCATTCTCGAAATAATTTAACGATATACTGAAAGGCCCCCAAAAAAAAAAAAAAAAAAAAAAAAAAAAAAAAAAAAAAAAAAAACTTTACATGTTGGTTGCTTCATTCTTTGGTTCGAGTCTTCATCGATTTGATAGATCATCATAATTGATTATTTCCAAAACGGAAGGGTTTGTTTGCCTTTTATTACTGCTCTTGCACTATCAATTACTCTATGATTATCTATCCCTACATTTTGATTTTTAGCGGCAGTTGATAAGTTTATTTAAGTTGATTATCATATACTTGCAGATTATTACAGATGTTACGAGAGTAAACCATGCTGCAACCTACTTAAATATGATAGGCATGAAGTGTTTGCTTAGTCTGTACTCTGTATAGATAGATAAACCTGTAATCCATATATAACAATTTTTGTTGATAGTTAATGATTTGGTTTATCAAACGGGTTCAAGTTCAAATTATCCATTTTAAAAAATAGATTAGTAAAGTTAACAATTAAGTTGTAGCTTAGGTGATCTCCCATTGAATAATTACATTTCTTATTGTCAGACAGTGTGATAGGCAGGTAGACACTTCCCTTCGTTCTTTTTCATATTTTCACAATTACAGATGCAGTAGGTTGATCTAACTATGAATACTTGCACTTTCAATCCACTATAAAAAAAGAACAATAGTTTCATTTCTTATATCCTCAAGTTATCAACCACAAACACTTTTGTCAATTTTACAGGACAATGGCTTCCAAAATTGGCTTCAGCATATTTATGACTGTCATGTTGATGAGCATCATTAACGTTTCTTGTGGAGGACGCCATCTTTTGGATACTTCTCCTGCTACACCAACAGTTCCAACTACACCGCAACCAGTGCCGACACTTCCAACTTTGCCACAACCAGTGCCAAAAATTCCTACTTTGCCCCAACCAGTGCCCACAGTACCAGGCTTGCCGAAGCTAGCATTGCCTCCATTGCCTTCAATTCCTACTCTTCCCACAATATCTACAATAATTCCTAAGTTTCCAACATTGCCATCTTTCCCCGTTATTCCAACAATTCCCACTCTTCCAACTATTCCATCATTTTCGCCCCCACCTTCCAAATCAAGCCCTTGATTTGTTTGTTTATCGTAGGCACATGTGTCGCTGTTTGAAATTTAGTTAAGGGTGGTTGTTACTAGTTTGTTGTATATGATTTTGTGATTATGCTAGCTCATTTCGGTGATGCCTTGTTTATCCTGTGCTTTTTTGTTGTAATTTATATGATTATATATATATATATATATATATATATATATATATATATATATATATATATATAATATTTCTTTTTTTTTCTTCAGTTGAAACGAACAAAAGAATTAAAGAACTCTGGGTTAATCTGGCTGTACATGTTAAAAGGGCAATGGATGATCTCTCTAGATTTCATTTATGTAATAAAACATCAGTTTCTAAGTAGCACATGCACCATATTTTAAACAGACACCAATTACAGTGGGAAATAGGAGTATTTTTACTTGTAAAACGTAATTTTAATTTCATATACGTTAACAACCCACAAGATTTTAGGACCAATCCAAACTTGATCCATTTCCTAAGCGAGATAATTTTCCAAATCATTAAACTTTGGAATTTACACCCATAGGGTTCGCCTAACCATATAAAACTTCATGCATATTACCAAAACCTTCTCCTTTTTCCTTTTTCAACTAGCAGTACACCGATAGTTCTGCTTTTAACTTAAAATTCCCAAAACGACTAATTCCTAGCCATTTGCAGATTATTATCGATGTACAGTTTCGTGATTCCTTATTCTTTCAGTATTTCCAATCTCGCTATTAGTGCACTGTATTTTATATATTGTTCCACCTAGGGGATGTTGGCAGTCAATAACAAGCACGTTTCAGTCCAGCCGACACATCCGACGCATGCCATGTCCAACCTGGTCATTTTGAACGTTGAAAAATGAAACATTCGCATCCGACATAGGTCCATTTTCAGCATATTCTTCCTGTTTGCAGCATTATATATATACATATCATATATAAATATCTCGTTCAAATACTACGCACAAATACCTCGTTCATAGCAAAAACCGCATTTCTCATTCACTAACGTGTCACGCTCAAATACTCCGTTACCGTTCCATGGAAACACACTTCTTATCTGGAAGATTGAGGTCTATCCGATGGATATGAGTCAAGAATACTCGTTCTTGCCCAACGATTAGTATTTTTTTCATTTCCGCGAGTGCCGCATAATCACGTGGCATGGTGTTTGTTGAAATCAAGTCACGTGGCATGGTGTTATTATGCTTAACATTAAATACCATCAGAAGTTAGGGTGAGCATTTATTGGTTAAAACCAATTATACCAACCAAACCGATTAAGTTTGATTGATTTGGTTTGGTTTTATAAGTTAACCGGTTGGTTTAGGTTTTTATTTTTATATTACTTTGGTTTATTGATCGGTTTTGGTTTTAATATTTAAAACACAACCAACCACTTATACCAAACTTAAAAATCCCGGGAAATATGTTGGTCTCGCCGAAACAATTAGGGGGTTTAGAGTGATCCTTTCTGGGGAATTAGACAGTCTTCCCGAGCAAGCCTTTTATTTGGTAGGTAACATCGACGAAGCTACCGCCCAAGCTATGAACTTAGAAGGGAAAGCAAATTGAAGAAATGACCTCAAATCTTTGTGTACTGACCCTTAATCGAATTATTTTGGATTCAGAAGCTCAATATGGTAGCATCGTCCTTTGTAACGATCAAGACTGGTAAGTCCATCAGTCCACAAGAGAAAGATAGAATTAAGAACTAAAAATTTTAATTGAAGAGATAGATCGTTAGAATAACAAAAAGGATCCATACAGACATAACTTTTACCAAAAGTTTTTTATGATCTTTTTGTTCAAATAACAATTAAGGTGAAGTAGGGTCGTTTAGGAGCACCCAGAGTAAAAAGAAGAGATTAATTTATTTAAAAGTTAGAAATTACGACTAACGATGATATTATTTACAATATTTACAATATTAATTTATTTATAAGTTAAAAATTACGACTAACGATGATTTTATTTACAATATTTGAAACTTAAAAATTAATTTATTTACAATATTAATTTATTTACAATATTTTATTTATCCATTTCCTAGCCATTTGCAGATTATTATGGATGTACAGTTTCGTGATTCCTTATTCTTTCAGTATTTCCAATCTCGCTATTAGTGCACTGTATTTTATTATTCCACCTTGGGGATGTTGGCAGTCAATAACAAGCACGTTTCAGTCCAGCCGGCGCATCCGACGCATGCCATGTCCAACCTGATCATTTTGAATGTTGAAAAATGAAACGTTCGCATCCGACATAGGTCCATTTTTCAGCATATTCTTCCCGTTTGCAGCATTATATATATATATATGCATATTATATATAAATATCTCGTTCAAATACCCTGTTCGTAGCAAAAACCGCATTCCTCATTCACTAACGTGTCACGTTCAAATACTCCGTTACCGTTCCATGGAAACGCACCCCTTGTCTGGAAGATTGAGGTCTATCCGACGGATATGAGTCAACAATACCCGTTCTTGCCCAACGATTAGTATTTTCTTCATTTTTGCGAGTGCCACATAATCACGTGGCATGGTGTTTGTTGAAATCAAATCATGTGGCATGGTGTTATTATGCTTAACATTAAATACCATTAGAAGTCAGTTCTATTAAATACCAATTATACCAGCCAAACCAATTAAGTTTGATCGATTTGGTTTGGTTTTGTAAGTTAACCGGTTGATTTAGGTTTTTATTTTTATATTATTTCGGTTTATTGATCGGGTTTGGTTTTAATATTTAAAACTCAACCAACCAATTATACCAAACTTAAAAATCCAGGAAAATATGTTGGTCTCGCCGAAACAATTACGAGGTTTCGATTGATCCTTTCTGGGGAATTAGACAGTCTTCCCGAGCAGGCCTTTTATTTGGTAGGTAACATCGACGAAGCTACCGCGAAAGCTATGAACTTAGAAGGGGAGAGAAAATTGAAGAAATGACCTTAAATCTTTGTGTACTGACCCCCAATTGAATTATTTCGGATTCAGAAGCTCAATGTGGTAGCATCGTCCTTTGTAACGATCAAGACTGGTAAGTCCATCAGTCCACAAGAGAAAGATAGAATTAAGAACTAAAAATCTTAATTGAAGAGATAGATCATTCGAATAATTAAAAGGATCCATACAACATAACTTTTACCAAAAGTTTTTATGATCTTTTTGTTCAAATAACAATTAAGGTGAAGTGGGGTCGTTTAGGAGCACCTAGAGTAAAAAGAAGAGATTAATTTATTTAAAAGTTAAAAATTATGACTAATGATGATATTATTTACAATATTTACAATATTAATTTATTTAAAAGTTAAAAATTACGACTAACGATGATATTATTTACAATATTTAAAACTTTAAAATTAATTTATTTAAAAGTTAAAAATACTAGAATGTAAAAAGAGAATTTTCAAAATGTATTTTGAAAATGAAATATTTATAGGAAATAAATATGATATTATAAATGAAATATTTATAGGAAATAATTAGGATATTATACAAGGAATATTTATTTGGAAAATAAATATAATTATAAAAGGAATATTTATGTGGAAAATAAATATAATTATAAAAGGAATATTTATGTGGAAAATAAATATAATTATAAAAGGAATATTCTTGTTGAAAATAAATATAATTATAAAAGGAATATTTATTTGGAAATTAAATAGAATTATAAAAGGAAATGTTTGGAAAGTAAATAGAATTATAAAAGGAAATATTTGAAAAATGAATAGAATTTTATAAAAAGAGAATTTTACATTAGGAAGGTTTAGACATGTGCTTCGCACACGGGTGTAACATGATACTGATTTAAAGTAAATATTTAATAGAAACCTGTTTTAACAGATAAATTGAGGAGAATAATTTATAAGCAAAGTTTGTAAATTAAGGAAATATTTATCATTTGATAAATTGAATATATAAGTTTGAATTTATATAGAGAAGTAAAATCGGTTTTAACACCGATAATTGAAATGGAATGTGAACGTAGTAGTTATAAAGGAAATTTGCAATGAGATTATAAATATTGGAAATGAAATAAGATTTGTATGAATAATTCTGCAAATAAAAATATAAATAGAATTTGGGATTGAGATATTGTTTTTAAATACGAAATCAAACTGTTTTGATTATATAAAGAAATATTATTCACATTCTATGTGAAAAATTAGATTAAAGTATATATTTTGCAAATAAAATATTATAAAGGAATTTGGGGTTTGAATTAGGAATTTAAATGGAATTACTGAAATTAGAAACTGACTGGAAGTTAGTTGAGTTGAACGGCTTTCTGGGTATTGATCTGATGTTGGTTTCAGCCTTCGGGGTTTATACTTGGGAAGTTGCTCTCTTACTAGTTTACAGTTAGAGATTGATAGAGGTGGGAAGATATTGATGCGTGAATCAGATATGGAAACGTTTTCCAAAGTTAATAACGTATATTTTCTAATTTTAGAAAATAAGGAATTTATGAATATATGGAAACGATAAATGGGAAATTGGGAAATGAAATGATGATTGATCGGTAAGATTTCCATTTGGGAATACGACAGTTGTTTGTATACATGATTTCCTTTGATAGTTAAATAACCGACTATCAAAGTTTTGACTATTTCCGTTGTTAATACGGGGAGACCGGGATCAGATTTATTATCTGAAAACCACTCCATATGAGCATTATCGTTTTGAATCAAATATATCGAAGACAACTGAAGATGGAGTTTATGAAAGGTTTATTCTGGCAATTCTAGGTAGAAATTACCTAAGATGGATTTACGAAATAATTCCTTCGGATTGTCTAGTCCCAAGACAACTTGAATGGACAAATGTCTGACAGAGTATATCTGGTAGATCGTGTAAGTTGATCGTTTCAAACATATTTACGTTGGTGGCGGAGGAATTCGTTTCTCTTAGCTTATACCCGTGGTATTTTTAGGGAAATCAATCTGTGATTTGAGGGTATGATGATGTGGCATTCAAAGTAAATAAAGGAGTGATCTGTTAAAAGATACGTTATGACATTAAGCCTCATCAACTGGGAAATGATAGAAATCGGGCAGGTAGCATGGCTAAGTGGGTTGCACCCAATTATGGTATATTGTACCATCTAGAGAATATTCATATTTGTTACTTCTTTCAATTCGGTATCTCCTGGGAACAGTTATGTTGGTATACAAACTGTAAGGTGACAATATATTTGGAACATTCAAGCGAAATGAATGGTCGGTTATGTGTGGCTAAGTTACAAGATGTTCTTGTTGAACTCCAGTGTATCGCTTCTAGAGTACACTGATCGGAAGGTGGTTCCATACCTTGTTATAGTTGGAATCCATTACCCAATAAGAGTCCGTGGTTTTTGATTGTATATTATATATGTAGAGCAAGAGTTGAAAGCGTTCTACTAGATTGCTATCTACTTGATTTATACATTATTATAATATCAGAAAATATTGATCTTAGGAAATATTTTGGGTTATCATAAGGTAAAAACCATCTATATTTATGTGTGGATCGGTCTTATGATTATTATCATTGCTTTTGGAAAAAGATTTGGAAAAGTTAAACCAAATGTTTGAAGTTTACTCACATCAATCATATGACTGACCCAGAGTTTATTTTGTTTTGTTTTTCCCTAAACTCTTGGGTGACCAATTTTGTACGGCCAGTCAAGTAGTCGGGATTTTACAGATACTTGGAGAGATGGAGCAGGAGGCTTCAGGATTATATAGCTATTGTTATTTCCGCTGTGTTGTAAGTGTTGTACTCTAATAATAGTATTGTATACCGATATTGTTTTATTCCAAAATTATGTTATATAATATATTTTATTCGTTATGCTATGAGATCCATGTTACTCTGATGTTGTTGTAGTTGTGTTCTTATTCTTCTGTTCTAATTTTCTATCTCATCGATTCTCACCCTCTAACTTCTTTCTATTGGCGTTCCAGTATTTTTGAATCTTGGATAATCGACATGGTGTTGTATGTCGATTACCGAGGTCGCAAATCCCCGATCATTACACGATCACGCAAAATTAGCCTATTTGGGTCGTTGGATCACTCCACATTCACTTGATCGATCATACGAGGGATCAGATCAATCAATTCGAAAACACTTGATTGACAGGTGGAATCACCAAAAAAGCATTTACCGACTCATGGAAATGATAGAAAAATATTTTCTTCCTTGTATCAATTAGTTCGAAATAGAGTATCAATTGATCGATCATCCTAAAAATAATCGGCATGACCAGATCATAGGAAGTACGAATCAACTCGCAGGAATTACGTCAGGAACTTGCCCGATCACCTGATCGGATCGGTATGAATTTGGTGATCAGGTCGGTATAAACTGGAATGGATCAGACTTCATACATAGTATAGATCAGGTTAAAATAGATGATCAACATGATACGATCACTCGAAAAACGATGGATCTACACAAGGGTTCAGATCGATATTTGGGAATTGGCTGGATCGTTATGAATCAGATAAAGGCGGATCTGCATGAATTCAAGGATCTACACGATGCGATCAGGCCAAATAAATGATCGTATCGATATTTAAGGAAAAGAGACAGATCTGTATTACACAAAAGGCCAAATAGGTGATCATGAAAATGGAGTGGATCGACCTAGATGGATCAGGAAATACGATGTGATCAACACAGAGAATTCAATAGAAAACAAGTATCGTGTAGGGGATTGAAAGTTGCCATATTTTGACATAAGTAATTGGATATGAAAATTGCAATACCAGTCCCTTTAAGTGATAAGTATTGATCCCTATTGCACCAGAGAACAGATATAAAATTTTGTCTGACTATATCAAATCTTAATCCTATTTTCCCTCCTTGATTTATAGTCGATCTGGGCTCTTCTACAACGATAAATAGGATACTAAATGGTTTTTTTGGGATCTTCTCTTGGCTTTTGAACACCACGTACTATGCGAGGACAGGCCTAATAACCATAACTTTTTCTTTACATTCTTGGAATTAAATCGAATTGTACTTGTAATCAAACAGTATAAACAATATATTACAACAAGTTGACTTAGGCCTAATTGTCGAACTACTATAAAGTCATATATCTTCATTTACTTTACTACATTATGTGATTGTTATGTAATGATTTATCGCAAACATCAACTAATTCACGTACGAATTGGGTGTTGGTTTTCATTTGACCAAATTCAGTATCAACATCAAGTCAAGTCAAATTAGATGTTAGACTCTAATGGAATTCATTTGAAGGAGATATTTTCTAATGGATAATATTCCAAAGGAGATATTTTCAAACTTTCTCTTTGAGTTATCTTCTATGTATAAATGTATGGGCTTTGATCACAAAAAAAGCGATGATTCTTTTGTAATTTGTAATCTTCTTTTATACTACCCCAAATTAATCAATAAATGAAAGATTAACATTCAAATTAATTTTTTTTGTTAAATATATTATTGTTCACACCATCGAAATTTTTAGTTTTCTATCGGTGGCTATAAATCGATTAAGAAAATTTTCTTTAACATAACCATCATCTCCTAGATGAACAAACAATCTTATCCACACTTTGAATGTTTTGTATGGTGATAAACATTGGTCTCAGCATATTAATTATCTTCTGTCGTTAACCTATTTTTAATACAGTCGACCCACTTAACTTGTATCATTACTTGCTTGTTATTTATCAAGTAAACTAAGGGACCGTTCTTTTTTGAACTGAAAGGAGTATTTTGAAATGGATAAGAAAGGAGAATGTTCGCGAAAGGGGAAATCGTTTTTTAACGAAAAGGGAAATACAAAAGAGGAAAAGTTATTATTTTATTGTTTGTTTATGTTTGTAATGACCCGCATTTGCAACGATATAATTATTTATTTATTTATTTAAATAGTGAATTAAAGGATTTCATGGTCATTAAATTAAATAATGATGAATATTTAATTAAAATAATAAATTAAATAATATATTTAATTCTGAAATAATCAGAATTGGCTGAAATGGCGATATGGTGTGAACTGGATCATCTGTGATATTTAATTCAGTTTAGAATTGAATTAAAATAACGAATATATTTTTTGAACGACAGTTTGAACATATAATTATATTATAATTAAAATCGAGCTTGAAATGGCGCGACAGTTCGTTATTTGGCGATTTGAACTTCAACTGAATGTACAGGATTTGCTTTAAGCCGGATTTCTGTGAAACAAGAAACGTGTGGAGCCGGTGGAGTATATCTTTCTAGTGGAAGAGAACAATGGGGATTTCATCGTGTAGATTTTGATTTACGTCCAAATCAAATTTTAGAAAAGTCGCTGTGGAATTCCTTTATAATTTATAATGGAATTATTTATATTTTAAAAAGGAATTTCATTTTAAATCGAATATCGATTTAATCGGGATTTGAAAATATCAAGTTATAAATCCCAGTAGAGCTGCATGGTATTCCACTGTGAATATAGACGATAATATTTATTTTTAAATATTTAATTTAATTATATTTAAATATATTAAAATGGGTTAATTAGAGCTTTAGAAATCGCCACTTTTGCAAAAGACATCGGAATTTGACGAAACCAATTTTGTTGGATCCGCAATATTAAATTATTGTCAGATTCCAAGTTTTGATATTTTTAGAGTCACTGTGTGGCCGTACGGATTTTTAGAGTGAAAAACAGTGGATATTTTGACGGTTAAAAATACACTGCATGAGCATACAAAGTCGGAATTCAACGAAACCAGTTTCGTTGGGACCGTAATATCAAACTCTAGCAGTATATCCAGTTTCGTGATTTTTGGGTGTCGTGTATGATCGCACGAAATTTTAGAAAGAAAAAAAATAACTAAAATGTGTGAACTAAACCAAGCGACATTCTCATCTTTCCAACCACACATCAATCTTGCCCTCCCCTATAAGATCAAATTACAAGCCATCACTTTCCTTTTTCTCCATAAAGAAAGAAAACGTGAGAAGTTCTTCTTTGCAAAATCAAAACAATTCAAATGAAATTCATAAAATCATATAAACTCTATAGTTGGAGTCGGGGAGGGTTTCTCTTGAGTTTGATACTGGGCTTGAAGGGTTCGACGTCTGTTTCCCCTTCGCTGGAAATAGCAAGGCGAGCTAGGGTTCCAGATTTTGGCCGATTCGAGCGATGGTTTGCGGAATGGAGTTTGTAGTTGGGATCGATGGAGTGAGGCGCACCTTTAGAGGTGATTTGGTGGTCATTCGGTGGTGAAAAGCTTCGATGGTTCTCTGTACTGTGGCTCGCTTGGACAGTCTTCGAACGCGAGCTCCAAAGTGACGGCGAGTTCACTCTTATTAGCGTGAGGTGGGAGAGGAGGCAAAGAGAGGATGGTGTATGTTTTTACTTTGATTTTTAGGTGAAAGAGGGAGGAGATGGGAGCAAGGGAAGGTCGACTGTAAATGTTAAGAATAGGCGAGGGAATTTCTTTTTGGGGAAGATGGAGTTTAAGTGGTTCGGGTTTGAATCATTTTGGGCCTTAGGTATGGTGAGCCCAATAATTTTAAAGGATATTTAAGTTTTATTTTTATATTAAATAAGGTTCAAACTTGTAAACACTATAACTTGGTCATATGATGTCAGATTTACGAACGGTCGGATCTTTTGGTATCGTATGGACGTACACTACACAATGGAACTGACCGCGAGTCAATTGGAGCACGTCACAATTTGTAGCAAAATAAATTGTCCGTCTGTATCAAACCAAGCGATAATTATCGTTATTAACGATGATCGTCCAATGTGAGTAAATTTCACTAACTCTGAACAGTTTATAATTTCATGTTGTATTTTTAGAACTGTTAAATATTGGCTGATTGACTGTGTGTTGACTATCATAAGTGCTGAGGAACTAAAAGGTTCACTTAGTCAAAGTGCAATGGAGTGGAGATCTGCGAGATTGTACTTGGGAAACAGAGGAAAGCATTAAGAAAGCCATCCTAAGTGCAGGGTGGATATCTCTGATTGACTCTGGTGCAAGGTACATTTACAATATTTTACATTTCCATTATGTTCTCCACTTTGCTATTGTTTCTTTGCATGGATGTAAACTTTTTAATTATATAGTCTGAATGATTTAAAAAAGTATATGAATTAATAGATACATTTAATAAAAGTTAACAACAAATTGATTGTTGTTTGTGTTGTGTGATAGTTGATACGATTGATTAAATTATTAGAACGATAGTTAATTTAATCAATAAGCAAATGAATGGTAGAATTTATTCGATTAAATCACACATTGAACTGAGTTAAAAATAGATAGAACTATATACATGTGCATTATATATGTTTGAACAGGTAAATGGATTAGCTGTTGAGTAAAGATTTTATTTGCGTGCCCGACAAATAGGTAAACCTTAATGAGTTGGATGCGCAATTTTATTATTATATCAACTCCTGTGAATGCCACTAGATTCGGAGTGCTAGTTGTTCTGTGTGTAATAATAAACGTCACCATTGGATAGTAACAATTAATTTTGAACTACACTACATGGAATACTTCTTGAAGATAGACATACTTCATCATATACCACATAAGCATTTGGAGCTTGTGTGACGAGGTTGAAGATTTACCACACGAGCGAGAGGCTTGTATGGCGATGACTATATATTACAGGTTGAACTAATGACTGATATGGACCATATAAAATTGTAACGATAAATTTCCAGATAAATAAAAACCCCACACGGGTCTGGAGTTGAAAATAATCATGTCTCTCTAGTTATTAGATACGGCACATGGATTATTTATTTCCCACATGGGACGAGGTGACGAGAATTTATTCTCTGGAGCGATTAAAAATACACGCTCCCTCAGGCTTTGACAGGATGACGAGAATTTATTCTCTGGAGTTATTATCTATGCACGCCCCCCTTTAAACACCAGATTATATCACTATAAATATGTGTATGCTTTATAGGATTTATTGGGTACCTAATACGGGCCAAAAAATTTCCAAACCCCTTCCCGTACAAAAGGAGGTTATGGCGAAATTTTTCGAAAATTCCGAGTGTTAGACAAATTGTTGAAGAATTTGAAATTCTCAGAAACTGAAAAGTTGAAGAATGGAAGCCAGATTGAAAGTAGGGTTGATTAATCAAACCACTTTCGACTTTGTTCCTTTTCGGGGACGAAAAGTTTTAAGTGAGGGAGATTCTAACAACCCGTAAAATCTGTACCAATTAAAAATTTTTAAATTGGCTATTTTAGTGGATTTTAAATATTTAAAATAAATATTTTAAATAATAACGATGAAAAGTGAGTTTGAATTGATGTTGAAAATGAATATAATTAATTTGAATTATAAACATGGCCTGAAATGGCGCGGTAGTTTCAAAATTTGAATTCAAACTTTGACTGACTGTACCGGGTGCAAAATAAAACGGATTTTAGTGAAACCAAAAATATTTAAATCTGTTAGTGAATATCTTTCTAACGAATCTGAAAAATCGAATTTTCGTAGCGGGGCTCAAAAGTTATGGCCAAATGAATTTTCAGAAAGGTCGCTATAGAATTTATATAGCCCGTGAAAATAGACATTTTGCAAACGACCACGGAATTCGACGAAACCACTTTTGTTGGATCCGGGATGTGAAGTTATTGTTAGGTTTCAAATTTCATAATTTTTGAAGTTATTGGATCGGCCAGAAAAGGGCCATTTTTCAAACGGTCTCAGAATTCGACGAAACTAGTTTTGTTGGGACCGTATCATCAAAACATAGCTGGATTTATTTTTCTGGAAATTTTCGAATTAGTTTGTGGCCCTGGCAAATTGAAATGTACGTTCAAATTGAATATTAAATGTTTTATACTTTAATTTGAAAAATAACTGACTGTAACAATCGAATTGGCCTACGAAACATATCCCATTGTTTCCGGAATGGGGGTATTTAGCTAGGGGCGACAGTCGTTGGGTTTGGATTGGTGTTCGTGTGTGACAAGGGGTATTTTTGAGAAATTAAAAATTATAAAATAAAATAAAAAATTTCTATTGGCCATCGTTACTTTCTTCTTCCCCGACACCTTCAGGAACGTACGGCGGCTGAGCTTGAAATCTTCCCCCCTTGATTTCTCCTCCGTTTCTCAGTGAAATCGAGCGCTCTTGGATCCATTTTGAAGATTATCCCCTTCTCTTCAGATCCATACAAGTTTGGGAGAGCATCGTTCAACATTCGCCTCACCTCCGCAAAGTGTTGCCGCTCGCGCCGGATTTCCTACCTCTGGCCAAGTTTGAGTGCAACGAAATGCGGACCCACAGGCGCAGCTTTCGGAGCAGTACAACGTGGAGGGTTCCGATCTGACGCGCGGTGGCCATAGGCAACGCAAAATCCAACCCTAGGTTGGAACCATAGGGTGACTGTCGGCTGTTGATTTTTTAATAGGGAAAAGGTAGCTTTTTTTAGCGCTATGGATTTGATTAATTATGTTTGTAAGTATAACGCTGTTTAAAAATACGTATCTTTTTTGTTTGTGGTCGAAATCCAGTGAAACAAGAGAAGCCGGGACCGTGTGGACGTCTTCTACATTCTAGAAGAGACCGGATATTTTTCTGAGCCTTCTACAATTTTTGGCAACACGAAAAGCAAGGTGAGATTTCTAATATTATAAACGATATGGAAAACACAACGATGTATAAATTATATAGTTGATGTATGAGTTATATAAGCGTTGTACACCTCATGTATAAGCGTTGTATAAGTCGTATGTTCGATGTATAATTTATATATGCGTTGTAAAAATTATATGTGCGTTGAAATGAATTGAAGTGAATTGAAATATATTATATACGAATATATATATATATATATATGTACACTCCCCTCGTCCACAGACCATGGACGATATTTATTGGTTGTGATATTGTTTAGATTATTAAATTTGGTGAATAATGCGAATGGTTGATATAAATTGGATGTGGTTGAGAATGATTGATTGTGGTTGAAAAATACCCATCTGTGGTTGAAAACAAAATTAGAATAGATTGTGGAAATGAAAATAAAACATGCCGCCTGCGTGCGAACTAGATGCATGAATCCCCATTGTCAAAAACCGCGAGGTTTTAAGGTAGAGCGAGGAGCCGTACTAGGGACGGTCCCGGTTTTAACTACCTTGCCGTTATGCTGCCGAAATTTTCAATAATATTCATGTGTTAGAATTATTTTCATGTGTTGAAACGATATTCTTGTGTTGAATAGAAATTCATGTGCTGAATAGAAATTCATGTGTTGAATGAAGTTCACGTGTTGAATAAATTATTTAAAAGTTAAAAATCACATTTTAATTATATATATAGCCTATATAAAATATTAGTATTTGAAATAAATTGTTTTACAATAAAAATCACATTTTAATTATATATATAGCCTATATAAAATATTAGTATTTGAAATAATTTGTTTTACAATAAAAATCACATTTTCATTATGTATATAAACTATAGAAAATATTCATGTGTTGAATAAAGGACTAGAATGATAAAAATCATGTTTTTGTCGTGTGTGTGAAGTCGGAAACATTCACGTGTTGAATATATGGATTGAACAATGAAATCTACATTTTTATTGTGAATATGAAGTGTTAAAAATGGTGATGTGTGAAATAAATATTTTTGATGATAAAAATATCATTTTTATCAAATCTATAAAGTGGATATGGTTTTGAAATCGACGAAAGAATTATATTTATATAAATATAATTAAAATATAGTGAATAACGAAGCTGCAGTTCGTATTTTGAGATCGTGATTTCAAACGATTAGTGCGGGATATCCGACCATTGGATTTTCCCGAAACCACAACCGTTGGGTTCGCCTTGGGAATATCTTTCCAACGACACCAACTTTGTAAAGATCCAGCGGTTGGATTGTCTGGAATGTTTAAATCAAATCTGAAGAAAAACAACGCCAGAATCGATTATATTTGTACACACACACACACACACACACACACATATATATATATATATATAATTAAATTACATCGAATAACGACGCTGCAGTTCGTATTTTGAAATCGTAACTTCAGACGATTAGTGCGGGAGATCCGACCGTCGGATTTTCCCAAAACTGAAACCGTTGGATTCGTTTTGAAAAGATCTTTCTAATGATATAAATTTTGTAAAGATCCAACAGTGAGATTTTCAGATATGTGTAAATCAAATCTGGAGGAAAACAGTGCCACGGCCGCATTATGGCCTGAAGCGTTGTTTGAATGAATTTGCTATTTTTAAATAAATAAAAATAGTGATAAATCATGATAAAATATTATAAATGATATGGAACGGAAATAAACTGAATTAGCTCGGTTAATGTGATATTTGATGGTTGAATGTGTTTGGTGTGAAAATTACATTAAAGAACAGAATTGGTGATGTCGAATAATTTAACCATTGAAATGAATTGATTTGAAATTCTAGATATACGTGAATTATTTGAAAAGGCCGAGTTAGTTCTCATTTCAAATAATTGATCGACGAGTGGAAGTCGAAGATATAAAGACTGCAAGACCGATTATCTTCACGTCGAATGGAGGGGTGATACTGAAGCTCATGATAGGAGTAGCTACCTTGACGGGGTTGAAGTAGTAGCCACCCGAACGTACTTGTTGATTGTACGGATATGCGAGGTATTGAGTGCCTCCGGTTTCGTTCAGACCCAGAGCGAACGTGTAAATGGACTGTGTGTCTGACATTGGACTTTTTCTATGCTGATTGATCTCCATTAAATATATATCTGATTGGCGGTGGAGAATTTATTCTCTTGCTTAACGCCCTTCTCTGAGACGTACGAGCTCAGAGGTTATATATCGATAGAAATCAATCGCATGGAGTGAATTGCCTGTGTGGCATGCCTAAGTGGCATATGATCAAGGCTTCTGTTGAAAAGCAAAGTCTTGTGGTTGATGATCAAAGCACGGCCTATGTGGCGTAGCTTTGTGTATTGCGTTGTTTCGCGAGCCTCACACCTTGGTATGGACCAGAAACGGGAGAAGGATCCAGGGAGGACATGCGTTTCTTTCTAGCTAGGGTGGTGTCAGTGACCTACCAGCCCTGACATTTATATTATTTTTACCTATGTGGTTGTTGCTGTTGCGAGGCGCCTCGGATATATCGGTCGATCCGGGACCGATGGAGTCATTGGGTTCGTTTACACCCCAAAGGGCGGGGAAACGCAGTGTTCAGGCATTTTAATCCACATCGGTGGACCGGCCCTGTGGCTCTAAAGGGTCGATGCGTTCTGATCCTGAGACATGGGCTAGATTGTCTCGAATTCGGTAAGGACTATCTTTTGCCTTGGCTCATGACAGAAATCCAATTTCCAAATATGATACTGTGCGGTTTTGATTGTATACCTATATATGGCGACATAGTGGTATGGGGCATTAATGCCGTCTATGATTGATACTTATGATTTGAATTTGTTTTTGAAACTTATAAACACTAGTAATAATATCAAATGCTTTTGTTTTATTCGTATCAATCATATTTTGGCCATTATAAGGTAAAACTCTATCTTCCGATTTGTGTTGCATTGTGTGATGGGAACTAAGTCTTATAATGGCTTCATTTTTATAAAAAGCATCGCGATGTTTAAAAGAATTATTTGTTTTAAAGCACTGGCAATCCAATGGAGTAAACCCGTTCCCGAAAGTGGCGTGGTCCTGTGATTAGCCATATTCGAAAGTATGTTAAGTAGATTTCTCATACCAGTCCCATGACTGACTCGTAGTTTGTTTCACTTGCAAACTCGGGTGCCCCCTTTTCTACACGGGCAGCCTTGTATTCAGGTTTTACCAGGCTCTTTTTGGATAGCTGGAGCTGAAGATGGATTCTATCATTTATCTCTTTTTATGATGTTCAGCTCTTGTTGTACATATTATGTTTTCTTTTCCGATGTAGACATTTTATGTATAGCTGAACTGTATTTTGTACTAAGTATGATCCTGTATACTGTGTAACTCTGATGATTATATTTATCCAGCGTATTCTATTGTACATTATCTGGTGTATTTAATTATTTCTGCTCTATTGTTATCTGTTTATGTGTTATATTCCAAAGATTACCCTTGCACCGTCCTATCGGGGTTTGGGGTCGTCACAGGTTGGAGGAATCCGACTGGATTCCTCAACAGTTATTTTATTATTTTCATATATTGTGATATATGACGTGGTTTATAATATGTTGTTGATTATATGTGCATGGACGATAACATCGTAATTTGATATGTGAAACACCATAACACACCGAAATTTGGAAAAAAGGGGGATTTCAAAATGAATATTGAAATTAGATTATTTATGAAATCAAAGGGGTTTTATAAAAGAGATAATATTTATAAAATCAAAGAAGATTTTATAAAGGAAATTATTTATAAATGGAAAACTTATAAATAGAAATTTATTTATAAATGGAATATTTATAAATAGGAAATATGTTTAAGTGGAATTTTATATGAAGGGAAATCTTTATAAATGGAATACTTATAAATAGAAATTTATTTACAAATGGAATATTTATTAATAGGAAATATGTTTAAGTGGAATTTTATATGAAGGGAAATCTTTATAAATGGAATATTTATAAAGTGAATAATTTATTTAGAATAAACAAATTAGATATTTAAATGGATTATTTATTTGTTAAATAAATAGGATAAGATAAAGAGATATTGACTTAGAAAATAAATAAGTTATTTAAAAGGACATTCAGTAGGAAATAAATAAGTTATAAAAAGGGATTATTTATTTAGAGAATGAATAAAGAAATATTTGTAAACCAATTACAAATAAAATAGAAGAGAAATTTGTGTAAAACATTTACAAATAGGTTATAAAGGATATTAGTTTGTTAAATAAATAGGATAAGAAAAGGATATTTATTTGTTAAATGAATAGAATAAGATAAAAGGAATATTTGTTTAGAAAACAAATAAGATATTATATAAGGAATATTTGCAACACATTTGCAAATAGAGTTGAAAAGGAAATATTCGCAAACCATTTGCAAATAGAA
Organism: Allium sativum; assembly: GCA_030737875.1. Taxonomy (NCBI): domain Eukaryota; kingdom Viridiplantae; phylum Streptophyta; class Magnoliopsida; order Asparagales; family Amaryllidaceae; genus Allium; species Allium sativum. The sequence continues at coordinate 444,162,834 of CM060915.1, read as the reverse complement.
TAGACAAGGGAATATTTGCAAACCATTTGCAAATAGAATTTAAAAGGGTAATATTTGTAAATCATTTACAAATAAAGATTTAAAAAGGAAATATGGGTAAAAGGCATTTAGAAAACAAATAGATTATAAAGGAAATATTTATCTTTGGATAAATAGATATATATATATATATAAGTATGAACTTTGAGACGACCCGATTTCCCGTTCTCACGGAAACAAGGTTATCTTTGGAATATAACACAGAAACATATAATAGCAGAATAGAATTAAATAATTACACCAGAATGAACAACAAAATATACTGGATAAAAGTAATCATCAGAGTTACACAGTATACAGGATCTTACTTAGTACAAATACAGTTCAGCTATACATACATGTCTACAGCGGAAATAAACAAAATATGTACAATAGGAGCTGAACAGCATAAAAAGAAATAAATGATAGAATCCATCTTCAGCTCCAGCTATCCAGAAAGAACCAGCTAAACCTGAATACAAGGCTGCCCGTGTAGAAAAAGGGGCACCCGAGTTTGAGAGTGAAACAAACTACGAGTCAGTCATGGGACTGGTATGAGAAATCTACTCAACACATATATAGTTTGGCAAATCACAGGACCACGCCACTTTCGTGGAACGGGTTTACTCCATTGGATTGCCAGTGCTTTAAAACAAATCTTTCTTTTAAACATCGCTATGCTTTTTATAAAAATGAAGCCATTATAAGACTCAGTTCCCATCACACAATGCAACGCAAACCGGAGGATAGAGTTTTACCTTATAATGGCCAAAATATGATTGATACGAATAAAACAAAGGCATTTGATATTATTGCTAGTGTCTACATGTTTTGAAAACAATTTCAAATCATAACTATCAATCATAGACGACATGAGCGTCCCATGCCACTATGTCGCCAAATATATATACAACTGAAACCGCACGATCACGTATTTGGAAATTGGATTTCCGTCATGAACCAAGGCAAAAGATAGTCCTTACCGAATTCGTGACTCTCTAGCCCGAGCCACCGGAACAGCCGCAACTGCCCCTTGGAGCGACAGGGCCGGTCCACCGATGTGGATTATAGTGCCTGAACAATACGTTTCCCCGCCCTTTGGGGCGTAAACGAGCCAACGAATGACTCCATCGGACCCGGATCGTCCGATCAAACCGAGGCGCCTCGCAACAGCAACAACCACATAGGTGAAAAGTATATAAATGTCAGGGCTGGTAGGTCACTGACACCACCCTAGCTAGAAAGAAACGCATGCCCTCCCTGAGGTCCTTCCTCCCGTTTTAGGTTCAAACCGGGGTGTGAGGCTCGCGAATTCACGTTATACACAAAGCTATGCCACACAGGCGGTGCTTTGATCATCACCACAAGACTTTGCTTTTCAACAGAAGCCCTGATCACTGCATCTTAGCATGCCACACAGAATAAATCCTATGTCAGACACACAGTCCATTTACAAGTCCGTTCTGGGTCTGAACGAAACCGGAGGCACTAAATACCTCGCAAACCCTTTGATCAACACGTACGTCTGAACGATCACCACTCATTATCCATATTTCGGGATGCCTCCCAATCAGGACCTCGGTTACCATCCAAACGAGGTGAAGATCTCCGGTCTTCGACCATCGTCTTCATCTTCGAATTTCAATCGTCGGTCGATTATTCGAAATGAGAATTAACTCGGCCTTTTCAAATAATTCACGTATATTTAGAATTTCAAATCGATTTATTTCAATGGTTAAATTATTCGACAACACCAATTGTGTTCTTTAATATAGTTTTCACACCAAACACATTCAACCATCAAACATCACATAAATCAAGCCAATTCAGTTTATTTCCATTCCATATCGCTTACGATATTTTATAACTATTTATCGCTATTTTTATTTAATTTCAAATAGCCATTATATTCAAAACGACGTTTCGGGCCATAAAGTGGCCGTGGCGCTGTTTTTCTTCCGATTTGATTTACACATATATGAAAATCTAACCGTTGGATCTTCACAAAATTTACATCATTAGAAAGGTCTTTTCAAAACGAATCCAACGGTTCCAGTTTCGGGAAAATCCGACGGTCGGATCTTCCGGTACAATCGTTTGAAGTTTCGATTTCAAAATACGAACTGCAGCGTCGTTATTCGATTAAATATATAATTATATTTATATATATATAAATATAATCGCTTCTGGCGCTGTTTTTCTTCAGATTTGAATTAAACATTCCAGACAATCCAACCGTTGGATTTTTACAAGGTTGGTGCCGTTGGAAAGATTATTCCAAGGCGAACCCGACGGTTGAGGTTTCGGGAAAATCCAATGGTCGGATTTCCCGTACTAGTCGTTTGAAATTACGGTTTCGAAATACGAACTGCACGGCTTCGTTTCGTTTTAATTTTATTTATATTTATATAGTTATATAAATATAGTTCATTCAACAATTCCAATATCGTTTTAACTCAAAAAAAATTTCTAACACCTTAAATTTTGGAAAAATTTCGCCATAACCTCCCCTGCACCGGGAGCGTCGGGAAATCGCAAATAGCGTCCCGGTCCTTCTAATCTCAAAAAGAAAAAGAAGAAGCCAAGCGGCTAGCCAATAGGCTCAAAATCATCACCCAAACAAATCAGTAAATGTGTACCTATTTGTCGGGCACAAAATTTTATTCCTCTTCTCTAGCCCCTTCGCTATAACCTGTTCAATGAATATTGCATGTACATATATATACAGTTCATATCATTTTTCAATTTCTATTCGACTTCATATTTGATTTCTATTTGGTTTAAAAACTCCATTCATTCTAATGTTACATAAATAGGTGCAAATCATTTCATTAGCTAATTAATGAATATTTCAACTCATATATGTTTATTTTGAACAAGTGGCTATTTTTAACACTTCACATTTCAACGATTTATGTATACAAAAAAAAAAAAATGTGATTTTTATTGTAAAACAATTCATTTCAAAACACTATTTTTCTATATAGTTCATATAGTCGATAAAAGGTGATTTTTATTATCAAACGATTTATTTCAAAATATGAATACCATTCAACACATGAATTTCTAAACAACGAATGAATATCAATTCAACACATGAATGTTTTCTATAGTTTCTATGTATAGATAAAAATGCGATTTTTATTATCGAACAATTTATTTCAAAATATGAATACCATTCAACACATGAATTTCTAAACAACGAATGAATATCAATTCAACACATGAATGTTTTCAATAGTTTTTATATATAGATAAAAATATGATTTTTATTATCGAACAATTTATTTCAAAATATGAATACCATTCAACACGTGAATTTCTAAACAACGAATGAATATCAATTCAACACATGAATGTTTCTATAGTTTTTATATATCGATAAAAATGTGATTTTTATTATCGAACTATTTATTTCAAAATATGAATACCATTCAACACATGAATTTCTAAACAACGAATGAATATCAATTCAACACATGAATGTTTCTATAGTTGAATAAATATAGTTTAAGCATATGAAAATAATTCAAACACAAGAATATTATTCAAAATTTCGGCAGCATAACGGCAGGGTAGTTAAACCGGCACCGTCCCTAGTACGGCTCCTCGCTCTACCTTAAAACCTCGCGGTTTTTGACAATGGGAATCATGCATCTAGTTCGCACGCAGGCGGCATGTATATATTTATTTCATTTCCACAAACTAATCCTATGTGGTTTCAACCAAATATTTCTCAACCACAAATGGGTATTTTTCAACCACAATCAATCCAATATCAATCACAAACAATCCCAAACAATCATTCAATTTTCACCACAATTTCAACCAATAAATATCGTCCATGGTTTGTGGACGAGGGGGCGTATATATATATATATATAGCTATTCACTTTTATTTTCACACATATATATATATATATAATTTTTAAATCAGAAATCTCACCAATAGCTATCCAACTGCAAGACTCTTCTTAATAGAAATCTTCGCCTATTTGTCGCTTTCACCCGTATTCTCTGCATAAGTAAAAATAGAATTTTTACTATGCTATTCAATATATAAAAATCGAACTTTGACTTCGCTATTCAATATATAAAAATATGATTTTTACTTTTGCTTTCAACATATAAAAATATGATTTTTCAACATATAAAAATATGATTTTTATTTTTGCTTTTGCAAGTTCCAATCTTTTTCTACTAAAAGATTAAACCTTTTTCCTATTTTAAAGTTCAAAATAAAATCAGTTTTTCTCTTTTATAAAAATGCAGTTTTTATTCTTTATAGAAAATGCAGTTTTTATTTTTATAAAATGCAGTTTTTATTTTCTTTTCAAAACAGTTTTTCTTTTAAATTTATTCAGTTTTAAACTACTTTTAAAAATATTCAGTTTTTATACTTTTTTAAAACAAAACAGTTTTAATCTTTAAAACATTTCAGTTTTTACTTTTATAAAAAAATCTGTTTTTACTTTTATATAAAATCTGTTTTATACTTTTAAAACTTTCAGTTTTAATACTTAAAACCATTTCAGTTTTTTTTTTTTTTTTATCTTTAAAACATTTCAGTTTTTTTCTTTTAACTAATTCAGTTTTTTTTTTTTTTCATCCTCTGTTTAAAAATCGAATTTTTTTTTAGATTAAAAATAAAAATGAAATCAAATAAATCACGTACCTGCGAGAGAGGGGGGGGGTGGCGACTCGCCTTCGTCGGCGGCTCGGCGGCAAGGCGACGCTTCAGGGGGGGGTTCGAAGTACGAGGGAGAGGGAGGGTACGGTGAGGGCGGCGGCTTCGCTTCAGGGGGGGGGAGAAGATCGGAGGGCGGTGGCTCTTCGTCGGCGCTCGAGGGATCGGGGGGGGGGGGCGGCGCTGGCGATTCAATTTAGGTTTTGTTTTTTTTTTCTCACTGAAAATAAAAGGGAACGGGGGGGGCCAGTGAAGATAAAGGGAGGGAAAAGGAAATTAAAATAATATATATATATATATTTTTTTATTTAATTTGTAAAAAGGTTGACTTCTACATACGACCTCGAAGCGAGGCCCACCGCCTGTCTTCCATAGCGTTTTACCCCCATTCCGAACACAATGGGATATGTATCGCAAGCTGATTTGATCGTTACAATCAGTTTCCTTTTGAATTTTCATTTAAATCACTATATTGAATTTCAAACGCACATTTCAAATTACCGGGGTCACATACTAACTAGAAAAATTCCAGAAAAATATTTTCTAGCTTCGTATTGACGATACGGTCCTAACAAAACTAGTTTCGTCGAATTCCGAGACCGTTTGAAAAATGGCCAGTCGATTAAATTCAACAGAAACTGGTCAAACGCGTTTTCTTTTGCCACGCTCACATATTGATTCGAAAAATTATGAAATTTGGAATCTAGCAATAACTTACCATCACGGACCCAACAAAACTGGTTTCGTCGAAATCCGAGGTCGTTTGCAAAATTGCTATTTTTAAGGGCCTTATATATATATAAATATATATAAATTCCACAGCGACTATTTCTAATTTCAAACTGGACATATCTTATCATTTCTAAGACGAAATCTCAGTTTGTTAACTTCGTTATAAAGATATAGTTATACAGATTCAAATATTTCTTGTTTCGTTCAATTCTGACTTATATTGAATTCTGTATATTCATTTGAAATTAGAAATCGAATTTTCGAACTACCGCGCTATTTTCAATTCTATATATAATTATATTTAATTATATTGGTTTTCAAATGTCGATTCAACTCAGTTTTCATCGCCATTACTTAAAATATTTATTTTAAATATTTAAAATCCATTATTTTAGCCAATTTAAAATTTTTAAATTGGTTCAGATTTTCTGGGTCGTTACAATCTCCCCCACTTAAAACTTTTCGTCCCCGAAAAGGAATAAAGTCGAAAGTGGTTTGATAAATCTACGATCACACATCACAACAACCAATCCAATTGTTCTTAACCTTTTTAACTTTTCAAATATATATCTTTTATATATTCAAAAATTATATTTCTAAAACCAGACTATATATAAATATAATCACAAATACGTTGTTTAAAAACATATTACTCTCGACTCGTTCTGAGGCACTTCTGACCCCATCTCTAACGAGTTGTTCTGATTCTGCTACTCATACTAGGATATTGCTGATCCTATCTGTATGGAGTTACCCGTCCTAGAACACGACTGGTTCTATTTCTGACGAGTTCGTTCAAATGTTATATTCCAGAACTAAGCTTAACCAAAGCTCTGATACCACGTTGAGACGACCCGATTTCCCGTTCTCACGGAAACGAGGTTATCTTTGGAATATAACACAGAAACATATAATAGCAGAACAGAATTAAATAATTACACCAGAATGAACAACAAAATATACTGGATAAAAGTAATCATCAGAGTTACACAGTATACAGGATCTTACTTAGTACAAATACAGTTCAGCTATACATACATGTCTACAGCGGAAATAAACAAAATATGTACAATAGGAGCTGAACAGCATAAAAAGAAATAAATGATAGAATCCATCTTCAGCTCCAGCTATCCAGAAAGAACCAGCTAAACCTGAATACAAGGCTGCCCGTGTAGAAAAAGGGGCACCCGAGTTTGAGAGTGAAACAAACTACGAGTCAGTCATGGGACTGGTATGAGAAATCTACTCAACACATATATAGTTTGGCAAATCACAGGACCACGCCACTTTCGTGGAACGGGTTTACTCCATTGGATTGCCAGTGCTTTAAAACAAATCTTTCTTTTAAACATCGCTATGCTTTTTATAAAAATGAAGCCATTATAAGACTCAGTTCCCATCACACAATGCAACGCAAACCGGAGGATAGAGTTTTACCTTATAATGGCCAAAATATGATTGATACGAATAAAACAAAGGCATTTGATATTATTGCTAGTGTCTACATGTTTTGAAAACAATTTCAAATCATAACTATCAATCATAGACGACATGAGCGTCCCATGCCACTATGTCGCCAAATATATATACAACTGAAACCGCACGATCACGTATTTGGAAATTGGATTTCCGTCATGAACCAAGGCAAAAGATAGTCCTTACCGAATTCGTGACTCTCTAGCCCGAGCCACCGGAACAGCCGCAACTGCCCCTTGGAGCGACAGGGCCGGTCCACCGATGTGGATTATAGTGCCTGAACAATACGTTTCCCCGCCCTTTGGGGCGTAAACGAGCCAACGAATGACTCCATCGGACCCGGATCGTCCGATCAAACCGAGGCGCCTCGCAACAGCAACAACCACATAGGTGAAAAGTATATAAATGTCAGGGCTGGTAGGTCACTGACACCACCCTAGCTAGAAAGAAACGCATGCCCTCCCTGAGGTCCTTCCTCCCGTTTTAGGTTCAAACCGGGGTGTGAGGCTCGCGAATTCACGTTATACACAAAGCTATGCCACACAGGCGGTGCTTTGATCATCACCACAAGACTTTGCTTTTCAACAGAAGCCCTGATCACTGCATCTTAGCATGCCACACAGAATAAATCCTATGTCAGACACACAGTCCATTTACAAGTCCGTTCTGGGTCTGAATGAAACCGGAGGCACTAAATACCTCGCAAACCCTTTGATCAACACGTACGTCTGAACGATCACCACTCATTATCCATATTTCGGGATGCCTCCCAATCAGGACCTCGGTTACCATCCAAACGAGGTGAAGATCTCCGGTCTTCGACCATCGTCTTCATCTTCGAATTTCAATCGTCGGTCGATTATTCGAAATGAGAATTAACTCGGCCTTTTCAAATAATTCACGTATATTTAGAATTTCAAATCGATTTATTTCAATGGTTAAATTATTCGACAACACCAATTGTGTTCTTTAATATAGTTTTCACACCAAACACATTCAACCATCAAACATCACATAAATCAAGTCAATTCAGTTTATTTCCATTCCATATCGCTTACGATATTTTATAACTATTTATCGCTATTTTTATTTAATTTAAAATAGCCATTATATTCAAAACGACGTTTCGGGCCATAAAGTGGCCGTGGCGCTGTTTTTCTTCCGATTTGATTTACACATATCTGAAAATCTAACCGTTGGATCTTCACAAAATTTACATCATTAGAAAGGTCTTTTCAAAACGAATCCAACGGTCGGATCTTCCGGTACAATCGTTTGAAGTTTCGATTTCAAAATACGAACTGCAGCGTCGTTATTCGATTAAATATATAATTATATTTATATATATATAAATATAATCGCTTCTGGCGCTGTTTTTCTTCAGATTTGAATTAAACATTCCAGACAATCCAACCGTTGGATTTTTACAAGGTTGGTGCCGTTGGAAAGATTATTCCAAGGCGAACCCGACGGTTGAGGTTTCGGGAAAATCCAATGGTCGGATTTCCCGTACTAGTCGTTTGAAATTACGGTTTCGAAATACGAACTGCACGGCTTCGTTTCGTTTTAATTTTATTTATATTTATATAGTTATATAAATATAGTTCATTCAACAATTCCAATATCGTTTTAACTCAAAAAAATTTTCTAACACCTTAAATTTTGGAAAAATTTCGCCATAACCTCCCCTGCACCGGGAGCGTCGGGAAATCGCAAATAGCGTCCCGGTCCTTCTAATCTCAAAAAGAAAAAGAAGAAGCCAAGCGGCTAGCCAATAGGCTCAAAATCATCACCCAAACAAATCAGTAAATGTGTACCTATTTGTCGGGCACAAAATTTTATTCCTCTTCTCTAGCCCCTTCGCTATAACCTGTTCAATGAATATTGCATGTACATATATATACAGTTCATATCATTTTTCAATTTCTATTCGACTTCATATTTGATTTCTATTTGGTTTAAAAACTCCATTCATTCTAATGTTACATAAATAGGTGCAAATCATTTCATTAGCTAATTAATGAATATTTCAACTCATATATGTTTATTTTGAACAAGTGGCTATTTTTAACACTTCACATTTCAACGATTTATGTATACAAAAAAAAAATGTGATTTTTATTGTAAAACAATTCATTTCAAAACACTATTTTTCTATATAGTTCATATAGTCGATAAAAGGTGATTTTTATTATCAAACGATTTATTTCAAAATATGAATACCATTCAACACATGAATTTCTAAACAACGAATGAATATCAATTCAACACATGAATGTTTTCTATAGTTTCTATGTATAGATAAAAATGCGATTTTTATTATCGAACAATTTATTTCAAAATATGAATACCATTCAACACATGAATTTCTAAACAACGAATGAATATCAATTCAACACATGAATGTTTTCAATAGTTTTTATATATAGATAAAAATATGATTTTTATTATCGAACAATTTATTTCAAAATATGAATACCATTCAACACGTGAATTTCTAAACAACGAATGAATATCAATTCAACACATGAATGTTTCTATAGTTTTTATATATCGATAAAAATGTGATTTTTATTATCGAACTATTTATTTCAAAATATGAATACCATTCAACACATGAATTTCTAAACAACGAATGAATATCAATTCAACACATGAATGTTTCTATAGTTGAATAAATATAGTTTAAGCATATGAAAATAATTCAAACACAAGAATATTATTCAAAATTTCGGCAGCATAACGGCAGGGTAGTTAAACCGGCACCGTCCCTAGTACGGCTCCTCGCTCTACCTTAAAACCTCGCGGTTTTTGACAATGGGAATCATGCATCTAGTTCGCACGCAGGCGGCATGTATATATTTATTTCATTTCCACAAACTAATCCTATGTGGTTTCAACCAAATATTTCTCAACCACAAATGGGTATTTTTCAACCACAATCAATCCAATATCAATCACAAACAATCCCAAACAATCATTCAATTTTCACCACAATTTCAACCAATAAATATCGTCCATGGTTTGTGGACGAGGGGGCGTATATATATATATATATATATATTTATTTATTTATATATAGCTATTCACTTTTATTTTCACACATATATATATATAATTTTTAAATCAGAAATCTCACCAATAGCTATCCAACTGCAAGACTCTTCTTAATAGAAATCTTCGCCTATTTGTCGCTTTCACCCGTATTCTCTGCATAAGTAAAAATAGAATTTTTACTATGCTATTCAATATATAAAAATCGAACTTTGACTTCGCTATTCAATATATAAAAATATGATTTTTACTTTTGCTTTCAACATATAAAAATATGATTTTTCAACATATAAAAATATGATTTTTATTTTTGCTTTTGCAAGTTCCAATCTTTTTCTACTAAAAGATTAAACCTTTTTCCTATTTTAAAGTTCAAAATAAAATCAGTTTTTCTCTTTTATAAAAATGCAGTTTTTATTCTTTATAGAAAATGCAGTTTTTATTTTTATAAAATGCAGTTTTTATTTTCTTTTCAAAACAGTTTTTCTTTTAAATTTATTCAGTTTTAAACTACTTTTAAAAATATTCAGTTTTTATACTTTTTTAAAACAAAACAGTTTTAATCTTTAAAACATTTCAGTTTTTACATTTATAAAAAAATCTGTTTTTACTTTTATATAAAATCTGTTTTATACTTTTAAAACTTTCAGTTTTAATACTTAAAACCATTTCAGTTTTTTTTTTTTTTTATCTTTAAAACATTTCAGTTTTTTTCTTTTAACTAATTCAGTTTTTTTTTTTTTCATCCTCTGTTTAAAAATCGAATTTATCACGTACCTGCGAGAGAGGGGGGGGTGGCGACTCGCCTTCGTCGGCGGCTCGGCGGCAAGGCGACGCTTCAGGGGGGGGTTCGAAGTACGAGGGAGAGGGGGGGTACGGTGAGGGCGGCGGCTTCGCTTCAGGGGGGGGAGAAGATCGGAGGGCGGTGGCTCTTCGTCGGCGCTCGAGGGATCGGGGGGGGGGGGGGGGGCGGCGCTGGCGATTCAATTTAGGTTTTGTTTTTTTTTTTTCTCACTGAAAATAAAAGGGAACGGGGGGGCCAGTGAAGATAAAGGGAGGGAAAAGGAAATTAAAATAATATATATATATTTTTTTTATTTAATTTGTAAAAAGGTTGACTTCTACATACGACCTCGAAGCGAGGCCCACCGCCTGTCTTCCATAGCGTTTTACCCCCATTCCGAACACAATGGGATATGTATCGCAAGCTGATTTGATCGTTACAATCAGTTTCCTTTTGAATTTTCATTTAAATCACTATATTGAATTTCAAACGCACATTTCAAATTACCGGGGTCACATACTAACTAGAAAAATTCCAGAAAAATATTTTCTAGCTTCGTATTGACGATACGGTCCTAACAAAACTAGTTTCGTCGAATTCCGAGACCGTTTGAAAAATGGCCAATTTCCAGTCGATTAAATTCAACAGAAACTGGTCAAACGCGTTTTCTTTTGCCACGCTCACATATTGATTCGAAAAATTATGAAATTTGGAATCTAGCAATAACTTAACATCACGGACCCAACAAAACTGGTTTCGTCGAAATCCGAGGTCGTTTGCAAAATTGCTATTTTTAAGGGCCTTATATATATATAAATATATATAAATTCCACAGCGACTATTTCTAATTTCAAACTGGACATATCTTATCATTTCTAAGATGAAATCTCAGTTTGTTAACTTCGTTATAAAGATATAGTTATACAGATTCAAATATTTCTTGTTTCGTTCAATTCTGACTTATATTGAATTCTGTATATTCATTTGAAATTAGAAATCGAATTTTCGAACTACCGCGCTATTTTCAATTCTATATATAATTATATTTAATTATATTGGTTTTCAAATGTCGATTCAACTCAGTTTTCATCGCCATTACTTAAAATATTTATTTTAAATATTTAAAATCCATTATTTTAGCCAATTTAAATTTTTTAAATTGGTTCAGATTTTCTGGGTCGTTACAAACTTATATATGAAGAAGTAAATAGATAAAAGGAGCAGATTGATTTATAAATGATATTTATAAATTAAGTTAAATATTTGTCATTTAGATAAATAGAATATATAAGTCAGTACTTATACAAAGAAGTAAGAATCGATTTCAACATCGATGTTTGAAACTGAATAAGGACAAAGAGTTAATCAGTTAGGTTAAACCAGTTAGAGTTAATCAGTTAGAGTTAGTCGATAGAGTTAAATCGAACTAGAGTTATTGAATAGAGTTAATTCGAACTAGAGATATTCAAAGTGAGATATCGAATCATAAATATTCGAACTGAGTTGATCGAATCTAGTTATTCGACTGGAGTTAAATCAAATAAGATTTATTCGAAGAAAGAGATTATCGAATATAAGCGTTCGAAAGTAAGCAAATCGAATACAAGTTATTCGAATAAGTTGTTCTAATAATAGTTAATCCAATAAGAGTTATTAGGTTGGAGTTATTCAAATAAGAGTTATAGATTAGATTTAACCAAATAGGAGCACATAAATTAGTTGTCGTTATATTATTCGAGTTAGGAAATAAAAAGTCATATTAAAGATAATGTATTTCAGATGCAGGAGATTATAACACCATTGTTATAATCACGTAAACTTGTAAAAGAAAGGGTTCGTAAATAGAATCCGAGGGTTCGTAAATAGAATCCGAGGGTTCGTAAGGAAGTGTTAAAGAGTTAAAAAGGTGAATCTTATCTAATTCGATATTTGAAAGGTGGTTCAGTTAAGGTCTGAGAGGTAGCTATACCCAACTTGATTGATTGCGTTTTTAATTAAGAAATGGTTACGGTTCGAGTGTGAGTGGTTAAGTGGATTTAGTAATTTAGTATAGTGGTTGGAGTTGTCATCGCAATATAGTTTTAAACATCTGTTTAAATCCCAATTAAGAAGTTTTGGAAATGTTTTCCAAACGAGAATCAGAATTGTTTTCTGATAATAGAAAATAAGAAATTAGAATATATGGAAACAGGAGATAAGTAAATTAATGAAATAAAGAGATAAATGTTGAATGATGATTAGTCGATATAATTTCCTCCTGGAAATAATATCGTTGTTTGCACACCTGTTTTTCTTTGATGGTTAAATCACAGACTATCGAAGTTTTGACCATTTTAACGTTGTTAATATGGAGAGACCGGTTGGATTATTATCCAAAGAACCACTCTGTATTGGCATAAGCGTTGCGAATCATATATGCCAAAGATAATTGAAGACGAAGTAAAGTGCAAGGGCTATTGTATAAGTCTTAAATAACAGTGCCTAAGATGGATGTACTGAATAGTGCCTTCTGTTCATCCTGTTCCTGGATGGCTAGTATGGATGAATGTCTGACACAGTATTTCCAGAAAGGTCACGTACATTGATTTCTTCAACCGTACCAAGAGTGCACGCGGAGAAGGAAACTTCTTTAGCTAACACGTAATGTACTGTTGTAGACGTCAATTAGTGATTTTCGATGGATCTGACAATGTGGCATTCGAAGTGAATCCGATGTGATGATAAAGCGTAACCTCAAGCCTCATCAACCGGTAAATGACAGAAATCGGGCAGGTGGCATGGCTATGTAGGTCGCACCTATTAGGGTGTATAATCACCTGATCTAGAGTTTCATTTACTTCTAAAAATATATTGTTGATGCTGTCCCATTCGTGAAACGGTTGCTGATCCCAACCGTTGGTGATATACATTCGATACACTCAAGCGAAATGAGTGGTCGGTCATGTGTGGCCGGGTTGCAAGATGTTCTTGTTGAACCCAGTGTATTCAACTCTAGAGGTACACTAGCGAAAGGTGGTTCCATACCTTGTCATAGTTGGAAATCCATTACCCAATACGTGCTTGCGGTTTTGATTGTATACTATATATGTAGAACGTGAGACGAAAGTGTTTATGCTAGATGATTATTATATTGTGGTTGATAGACATTATTACAATATCAAAAGATTTTTGATATAAAGATAATTTGGATTCTCATAAGGGGAAAACACGTTCCGTTATACGGCGTGGTCTTATGAGATATCGTTTACTTGTTCGAACTGTTTTAAACTTTTTTACTCATACCAGTCCCATGACTGACCCGGACTTTATTTTGTTTTGTTTTCCCTAAACTCTTGGGTGCCCAATTTTGTACGGGAAGTCAAGTAGTCGGGATTTACAGATACTTGAAGAACTGGAGCATGAGGCTTCAGGATTATATAGCTATTATTATTCCGTTGTGTTGTAAGTGCTGTACTTGAAAAATGATTTGTATATGCAGGTAAATCTTTTATTTCAAGTTATGTTATATTTTATTTGTTCCGCTGTGAGATTCGTGTTTACTCTGATGTTGTAGTTCTTCTTCTTCTTCTATTCTAAGTTTCTATCTTATCTTCCCTCACCCTCTATTTTCATTCATTAACTATTCGGTTATTTTCGATCCTTGGATGTCCGATATGTGTTGTATATCGGATAACCATGATCGCATTTTTCCGGGTCGTTACAATGTTATTATTTTATTTATGTAAATTTATTTTAAATACAAAACACAAAATACATAATATGTCATACGAAATAAAAACTCATAGTTCATGCTACGAAATACAAATGTAGAAATAAAAATATAACAAACTACATAGTTCATGCTTCCCAATATAGATACAAAAATAAAAAACAAAACAAATTACATTTTCCTTCTCAATTTATTAACAAGAAATTTAACTAACTTTCTAAGCTGGTGATATTAGTCAATTAATTCATGCAAAGAATTGTAAACATTGTCATCAGACTTAGCCAAACAAAGCACAACCTCTCGTTCCTCGTAGTAGTCCCCCTCTTGCTTCGCTTCAATGTACCTATCGAAAATCGAATCATGCAAAGAACTGCCGCCATCTCCAAACGGATCACTAGTTGACCGCGGTCTAGTCGACGCTCTGCGACTGCTGATCACCTCAGCATCACCCCTGACACTACAAGAGAAGTACGTTTTTCCGACGGTTGCCAGCTTTCGGCGGCCGTCGGAAAATATTGAAAGCCGTCCGGAAATGCCGTCGCAATTTGAGGCGTCGATTAATAGAGTTTCCGACGGCTAGTGACAACAGTTGTCGTTGCTATTTCCTACGGGTTGTTGCGGGTAGTAACGGCTTCCGACGGTTTCCGCCGGGCGTCGCTAGCTATCGGAAACCGTTGCAAACTTTAACCAATAAACCGTCCTGAGCCGTCGGAAACCTTTACCTATATTTGGACCCGTAGGCCATCCCAAGCCGTCGCTAAATCTGGTTTTTTTTAATATTACAGCAGCTATTTAGCCTTCCAACACACATTCATCTCACACCATTTCAATTCACCCATTCAGACCATTGGTCTATAACCACAGCACACCATTTCATACACAAGTCACAACATTTCATACAAAAATCAAGAAAACCACACCATTTCAACCAAAAAATCATGAAAACCAAAAAAACCATATAAAACATCAAGTCTACCATTGCAACATCACATAATACATCAAGTCTAGTACATTAACCCAAAATATCAAGTCGAAATACATGTAAAATGTCGTACCAAAGTCACACCTATCCCGTACTAGTAGCAACCTAGTCATATATGTACATGCCCAACCAGAAAACATACCTATCCATCACTGATCCTGATCATCATCATCTGCAGAAGCAGGTGATGAGGGGAAGTGCCCGTACTCCTGTGCAAACTCCGCTTGGCGTCGATCAAGAAGCTGAGTCGTCTCAATAGCTTGGCGGCGATTCTGGTTCTCAAGCTGTGCCACCCTAGCTCTCAACTCGTCAATCTCTGCGGCGTCTATATCAGCTCTAGTACGTCTGTCCTGTGCCTACTGACTGGTGGACTGTAACAATTATTTAAAAATATTTTAATCATGTACGATTATTTTAATAACATGTTGATAGCTTAAAAGTTATATTATTTCTAAAGTAAAAATGCTTTACCACTTGATTTCCGAATCCATGCCGTATATTCCGCGTCGCTGGATCCATCACTGACTGAAAGATATTGTCCTCCTCATCAGTAGTAAGTTGCTCACGTCCAGTCTTAGCTAGATGCATCTGACGGCGCTGCATACACTTCTCCTGCAAGACCAAATAAGAATGTATATAAATTTAATATAATGATATTGTATTTTTATAGTAATTTAACAATTATTGCATAAACTTCTACATAAAATGAAATCTTACGTGACTCTTCCTAGATTTCTCGTCATGTCATGTGTATGTGATGTTCCCGTCAGAGTCGACATGCTCGATGGCATGCGTACGGGCAAACACGTCCATATACGAGACTGGACCATCCCCCTGAGCCTCCTGAATTTGATTATTACACATCATTATTACAAGTGTTCAAAACTATATAGCATATTAATTTTTGTATAAGTCGCATTTTAAAAATAATTTACCAACTCCTGCCGATATTGCTGAAATGACTTGGATCCTCCTCGATGAGTGACTGGATTTTTATTTCTATTTGCACTATTTCTTTCGGCCTTCGCCTATACATTTAAAATTTGATAATTATTAACTAAATATTTTTATATTTTTTAAAAAAGGTTAGTACACTAACCTTCGCTACATCACTCTCCCAATATCTCAGAAATCCACTCCAAGCGGTATCTCCCATCCATGGAGGTTTTTTGTAACGACCCGGATTTTCGGCGACTTTGGTTATCGACATAAGCACGATGTCGATAACCAAAACATCGAAAAATCCCGGTAATTAATGAAAGAAATTAGAAGGTGAGAATAGATAAGATAGAAACTTAGAATAGAAGAAGAAGAAGAACACAACATCAGAGTAACACGAACCTCACAGCGGAACGAATAACATATAATAGATAACATAACTTTGAAATATAACAGTTATGTATACAATAGCACTTATCAGAGTACAACACTTACAACACAGCGGAAATAACTATAGCTATATGATCCAGAAGCCTCCTGCTCCAAGCTCTCCAAGTATATTTGCAAATTCCTGACTACTTGACTGCCCGTACAAATTAGGCACCCAAGAGTTTAGGGAAAACAACAAAGTAAACTCCGGGTCAGTCATGGGACTGGTATGAGTAAAACAGTTTAAACAAGTATATGAACAAGTAAACGATATCTCATAAGACCACGCCGCAGAACGGAACGGGTTTTTCCCTTATGAGAATCCGAAATATCTTTATATCAAAACCCTTTTGATATTATAATAATGTCTATGCACAAATAGATATCAACTAGCAGAAACGCTTTCATCTCACGTTCTACATATATAGTATACAATCAAAATCGCAAGCACGTATTGGATAATGGATTTCCAACTATGACAAGGTATGGAACCACATTCCGATCAGTGTACTCTAGGAATGATACACTGGAGTTCAACAAGAACATCTTGTAACTCAGCCACACATGACCGACCACTCATTTCGCTTGAGTGTATCGAATGTACATCACCAACGGTTGGGATCAGCAACCGTTCCCGTATATATATATATATATATATGGGACAGCATTGATAGATTTAAGAAACAAATGAATATTCTCTAGATAGGTGATTATACACCCTACTTCGGTGCGACCGACTTAGCCATGCTGCCTGCCCGATTTCTGTCATTTACCGGTTGATGAGGCTAGAAGCTACGCTTTATCATCACATCAGATTCACTTCGAATGCCGCATTGTCAGATCCATCAAAAATCACTAATTGACGTGTACAACAGTACATTACGTGTCAGCTAAAAGAAGTTTCCTTCTCCGCTTCCACTCTTGGTACGGTCGAAGAAATCAAGGTACGTGACCTTTCTGGAAATACTCTGTCGGACATTCATCTTCATTCACTTAGAATGTCACATTGTCATACCCGCCAAATCACAAATTGATTTATCCAAAAATAACACGGGTATACAGCTTAGAGAAACGAATTCCTCCGCCACCAAACGTGAATACATTTGAACAGATCAACTTACGCGATCCATTGGATATACTCTGTCAGACCTTCGTCCATACAAGTTGTCCTGGGACTGGACAAACCGAAGGCACTGTTCCGTATATCCATCTTAGTCACTGTTATCTAAGACTTATACAACAGTCCTTGCATTTTACTCCGTCTTCAATTATCTTTGGCATATATGATTCGCGACGCTTATGCCAATACAGAGTGGTTCAATGGATAATAATCCAACCGGTCTCTCCATATTAACAACGTTAAAATGATCAAAACTTCGATAGTCGGTGAGTTAACTATCAAAGAAAAACAAGTGTGCAAAACAACGATATTATTTCCAAATGGAAATTATATCGAACAAACATCATTTAACATAAATCTCTTTAGTTCATTCATTTACTTATCTCCTGCTTCCCTATATTCTAAATTCTTATTTTTCTTTTATCAGAAAACATTTCTGATTCTCGTTTGGAAAACATTTCCAAAACTCCTTTACGATCAAACCTTACCATTTCTTAGTCAAGAAGGAAGTCACCCAAGTTGGGGTATAATTACCTCTCAGACCTTAACTGAACAACGTTATAACTTCGAAATGGTCAAAGTTTATCTTTTAATCTTTAACAACTTCTTTACGCCTTTCTCGGATTCAATTTTACTAATCCACTTCTATATTTAAAACATTGGTTATAACGATAACGTTATAATCCCTACTTTCGAATTATCTAACTTTAATTATAACTTCTATTCTTATCAGTGAATAATTAACCTAACACTTATTTATTTATAAATAAATAAATCTCTATTTAAACACTGGAAAAGTATAAGTACTTTCCCGAATTCGATATAATCGAATTTGCCGATTAACTCTCTTCGAGAAATCTCTATTTGATTAACACTTCTTCGAATAACCTATATTCGATTAACTTCTTCTCGAATAAACGATATTCGATGATCTCTCTTCGAATAACTAATATTCGATAACTCTTCCTTTTCAAATATCTCATATTTGAAAATCTCACTTCGATTAAACTATAATCGATAACTCCCTTCGAAGAAACTAACATTGATAACTCCTTTCGATGAAACTAACATCGATAACTCCTTTCGATGAAACTAACATCGATAACTCCTTTCGATGAAACTAACATCGATAACTCTTTTCGATGAAACTAACATCGGTAACTCCTTTCGATGAAACTAACATCGATAACTCCTTTCGATGAAACTAACATCGATTTATTTAACTCGACGAACTTAACTCGACTAACTTAACTTGACTCGACTAACTCGACTTACTTGGTTCGACCAATTCGATTCGATTAACTAGGCTCGACTAACTTGACTAACTTAGCTCGGCTTACTTGGTTCGACCAATTCGATTCGATTAACTAGGCTTGACTAACTTAACTCGACTTACTTGGTTCGACCAATTCGATTCGATTAACTAGGCTTGACTAACTTGGTCAAACCACCGGATCAACTCAACTTATTTAACTTAACTTATTTCTCAACTCGATCAACTCGATTAACTCCTATCGAATAACTAATATTCGATTAAACGCCATTCGCTTGACTCTAGATCGCAGCGATCACAATGGTTACGCCTGACTCCCTCAGGAAATATCCGACCGCCGTAGGCTATTTACAGCCCTGCGAATTACGCTAGCAGTCGTACAAGATGGCAACTTACCCTGAATACTATGTTTGACTAACTCTGTTTCAAATAACTATATTTGATTAACGCTAGTTCGTTTTAACTCTAATCGATTAACTCTAACCAATTAACTCCAACTGGTTAACTCTAACTGATTAACTCTAACTAATTAACTCCAACTGGTTAACTCTAACTGATTAACTCTAACTGGTTAACTCTATTTGACTAACTCGACTTGACTAACCCCTTTCGAATAACATATTCGATTAACTAACTTTCGAATACCATATTCGATTAACTAACTTCGAATACCATATTTGATTAACTCCTTTCGAATGTCTATATTCGATTAACTAACTTCGAATACCATATTCGATTAACTCCTTTCGAATGTCTATATTCGATTAACTAACTTCGAATACCATATTCGATTAACTCCTTTCGAATGTCTATATCCGATTAACTAACTTCGAATACCATATTCGATTAACTAACTTCGAATACCATATTCGATTAACTCCTTTCGAATGTCTATATTCGATTAACTAACTTCGAATACCATATTCGATTAACTAACTTCGAATACCATATTCGATTAACTCCTTTCGAATGTCTATATTAGATTTACTTTATTCACTTTAAAAAGATTTCCTTTTCAACAACGTTTTATTCATTTGAAAAGATTTACTTTTAAATAACGGTTCTACACTTTAAAAATGATTTCCTTTTTATAATGTTCCCTTTCCAATTCTATTTGTAAATGGTTTACAAATATTCCCTTTCCAAATTTATTCTTGAAATATTCTAACTCCTTAAATTCCTGGGAAAATTCGCCATAACCTCCTTTGTATCGGGAGCATCGGGAAAATCCACAAACTCGCCACACAGGCCTTTCCATTCAAAAAGAAATGTTTTGAATTTATTTCCTTTTCAAATATCTCCTATTTATAAATATTCCAATTTATAAACATTTCTTATTTATAAATATTCAACTTTATAAATATCTCTTATTTATAAATATCCCATTTTATAAATATGCTATTTTCAATATCACTTTGAAAATTCCCTTATCTACATTCCCGGTATGTTATGGTATTCAATCATATCAAATCACGATGTTCAATAACGTCCAGGCACATATAATCGCCCACAGATTTTATATCACATCATATAACAATATATGAAAAACAATAAAATAACTGTTGAGGAATCCAGTCGGATTCCTCCAACCTGTCTCCATGCATCCACTGATGTTACACAATATGATTATCATCACTTTCAGTTCTATATGATATATTCTGTTAAACAGAATCGATATAGAAAATTCAACTAACTAACTAGTAGTTCAATCAAACAGTCAACATACAGTCAATCAACCAATATCTAACAATTCTAAAAATACAACATGAAATTATAAACTGTTCAGAGTTAGTGAGATTTATTCACATTTGCAGTTCATCGTTAAAGAACGATAAACTGTTTGTTTGATTTGAATCAAACAATTTATTTTGCCGTAAATTCATACGATCCCCAATCCACTTCCAGTCAGCTTCATTGTGAAGCTCTCGTCCATACGGTCCCAACGCAACTTACAGTTCGTGATTCCGATTTCATATGACCGAGATACAGTGTTTACAAGTTAGAGTATATTTTAAATAAAACAAAACATGGATAATTAAATCATAGTGGGCTTTTACCCTTTAAATCACCAGCCCACATACCCTCAAATCCCACACCCGCATACCAGGCTTCTTCCCCGAACCAAGAAAAAACGCACTGCTCCTCTTCACCATTTCGAAATCCTTTGAATCCCCGATTCTCACCCAACACTCAACTAATCTCGAAACCAACTCCACCAATTCACTGCTCTTCCCGTCCTCTTTAGATTCATACAACCCATTGCTGACTCGCATGCCAGTATGAAATCGCGACCGCCTAACCCACGCTCTACAGGAGCGACACTTTCCATTGCCATTCCTCCCAACCAATTCGCATGCTACCCAAAATCACATGCTAAACCTCACTACACAGATCATTTCTTCCATTGATTCACCACTTTCCCAAAATCAACCAATTAGGTCACGCTGAGGAAAATTCCAGTGAACCAAGCAGTGTTCGAATTCAACAAGATCCATATTAGGTTGAAGAGCGCCCCTCCATGAGTCCAAATACATATATAAAATGATTTATAATATTTTGTTTGAATTCTTTTGATTTTTTTTCCTCTCGTTTTTGCTTGGAAGAAAACCGGCGGCTCAGTAAATCCTGCTTGCGTTTATAAACACTGAGGTAGTGGCTGAGAATACAGAGGGCGTGGCCTTAGTTTTAACCAGATATAGATAAGGATATTTTAAATTTTGATTTTCTATTTTATTTTATCGATTTTATACTCTTCTCTAGTCCTTAAAAAACCCTGTGACCACGTACGATACCCAAAAATCACCAAACTGGACATGTAGCTAAAGTTCGACATTACGGTCCCAACGAAACTGGTTTCGTCGAATTCCGACTCCGTTTGCTCACACAGCGTATTTTTAACGGTCAAAATATCAACTGTTCTTCACTCTAAAAATCCGTACGGTCACATACTGACTCTAAAAATCACGAAACTGGAAATCTAACAACTACTTGACATTGCGGATCCAACAAAATTAGTTTCGTCGAATTCCGACTTCGTTTGCAAAAGTGGCTATTTTTAAAGCTCTGGATGACCCATTTAAATATATAAATATATTTAAATATAATTAAATTAAATATAAATAAATTTATATTATCATATATCTTCACATATGATATTGTACAGCTCCAGAATATCATATCAGAATTTACAGTTTGATATTTCAAATTCCAGATTAACTCGGTATTCAGTTTATACTGAAAATCTCTTTTATAACGTAAATAAAGCGTTGCAAAATATAAAGGAAATCCACAGCGACTTTTCTGAAATTTGGTTTGGACGTACATCAAAATCTACACGAAGAAATCCCGATTTTTCTCTTTCACTAGAAAGATATACTCCACTAGCTCCACACGTTTCTTCTTTCACAGAAATCCGGCTTAAAACGAATCCTGTACATTCAGTTGAAGTTCAAATCGCCAAATCGCGAACTACAGCGCCATTTCAAGCTCGTTTATAAATATATTATAAACTATACGTTCTAACGCCGTCGATTCCATATATACGTTATTATATTCTGAATCAAAACTCAACCACATCTCGTATACTATTCAATTCACACTCTATTGTGAATTCTACTATTTCCGACTATCTCGACATTATAATATATTATTATATTATAATTATTAATTAAATATTCAATATTATTTAATTAAACGATCATTAACTTCTCTAAATCACCAATTATATAATTAAATAAATTAATTATAATATTCTAAAAATGCGGGTCATTACATTCTTCCCCACTTAAAATAATTTCGTCCTCGAAATTGCTAAGTTAGAGGACGACCCTATCTATTGGAATTCCTAAGATTTGTTTACCCTTTATTTCTGATTTCAACTGAACCAATTAATATCGACTAAAATATTAATCCTTCCGACTAACTAAAATTTTCAAAAATTTCAAAAAATTTCTAACATTTTAAATTTTCGGAAAATTTCGCCAGCGTCTCCTTTGTACTGGTCAATAGCTCAAACTCCAACTCGCCTCTCTGGGCCTTCTTTAACCCAAAAGAAAATCAAACAGCCAAGCGGCTTGCCAAATCGGCTCATAAATCTCATATCCATATATATATTATAAACTGGTACCTTTTTGTCGGGCATATCAACTCTGTCACTTCCATATGCTATCAACTCAGCATATACTAGTGTTATCTCAATCAAATTCCAATAAGTTCATATCCTCAAATCCAAATCAAATTTCATTCGAACCCCAATATCAAATTTCAAATTCTTAACTCATCAACCCAATTCCATAACATATTATTCTCTAATCCAATTCAATTCTATTTAACTATGTTCAAGTTAAATTTCAATTTATTTTCACCATCTCATTTTATTTAACTTCATTAGTTAAATTTTAATTTCTAGAACTTAAATTCCTAGGTAAATTTCAAATCAATTTGAAATCATACTGCCAATTCAAAACCTTTGAATTTCTAAACACTTGTTTTCTCAAAACAATTCAAATCAAAATCTCTGGTAGTAATCCACCACTTAGAACTCGAAAATCACACCGATGATACTGTGCAGTCATCATCGGAATTATTCTCCAGCGACCCAAGTGATTTCAATACTATATCATTTCAAAACTCTTGCTAAATACATCCATTTTGAAAACATCTCAAAATCTCCCAGGAACTTAAAATTTCCTTATTTTAATTCCAAATCTGATTTAAATTCATATTTAATTCATCTTATTTCATATACTTTACTTATATGAATTCTGATCAGTTATTTATAACCATTTCACATTTTATAATCTTATCTGATTATAATTACAACCAATATATCTAATATATATTTCCTCTATATCAGAATATACTCTGGGTAAACTTATTTTAATTTACCCTCTTTACAAAACATATCGTGTCGACCCATCGTATTCGAGTGTTTACAAACTCCTACCGATACAGTGGATCAAACCGATCGATCAGAACCCATAAACAACTCAACCAATGAATCCCCACATATAAACCCACTTTATATCAAATTACAAATACGCACTTGTATATATACACTCAATCTCAATCTAGGGTATTACTAACCCTATCTCTACCGAGTCACGCCACAGAGCCAAGGTAATTACTTAACTTAAGCTCTGATACCAACTGTAACGACCCGGATTTTCGGCGACTTTGGTTATCGACATAAGCACGATGTCGATAACCAAAACATCGAAAAATCCCGGTAATTAATGAAAGAAATTAGAAGGTGAGAATAGATAAGATAGAAACTTAGAATAGAAGAAGAAGAACACAACATCAGAGTAACACGAACCTCACAGCGGAACGAATAACATATAATAGATAACATAACTTTGAAATATAACAGTTATGTATACAATAGCACTTATCAGAGTACAACACTTACAACACAGCGGAAATAACTATAGCTATATGATCCAGAAGCCTCCTGCTCCAAGCTCTCCAAGTATATGTGCAAATTCCTGACTACTTGACTGCCCGTACAAATTAGGCACCCAAGAGTTTAGGGAAAACAACAAAGTAAACTCCGGGTCAGTCATGGGACTGGTATGAGTAAAACAGTTTAAACAAGTATATGAACAAGTAAACGATATCTCATAAGACCACGCCGCAGAACGGAACGGGTTTTTCCCTTATGAGAATCCGAAATATCTTTATATCAAAACCCTTTTGATATTATAATAATGTCTATGCACAAATAGATATCAACTAGCAGAAACGCTTTCATCTCACGTTCTACATATATAGTATACAATCAAAATCGCAAGCACGTATTGGATAATGGATTTCCAACTATGAAACCACCTTCCGATCAGTGTACTCTAGGAACGATACACTGGAGTTCAACAAGAACATCTTGTAACTCAGCCACACATGACCGACCACTCATTTCTCTTGAGTGTATCGAATGTACATCACCAACGGTTGGGATCAGCAACCGTTCCCGTATATATATATGGGACAGCATTGATAGATTTAAGAAACAAATGAATATTCTCTAGATAGGTGATTATACACCCTACTTCGGTGCGACCGACTTAGCCATGCTGCCTGCCCGATTTCTGTCATTTACCGGTTGATGAGGCTAGAAGCTACGCTTTATCATCACATCAGATTCACTTCGAATGCCGCATTGTCAGATCCATCGAAAATCACTAATTGACGTGTACAACAGTACATTACGTGTCAGCTAAAAGAAGTTTCCTTCTCCGCTTCCACTCTTGGTACGGTCGAAGAAATCAAGGTACGTGACCTTTCTGGAAATACTCTGTCGGACATTCATCTTCATTCACTTAGAATGTCACATTGTCATACCCGCCAAATCACAAATTGATTTATCCAAAAATAACACGGGTATACAACTTAGAGAAACGAATTCCTCCGCCACCAAACGTGAATACGTTTGAACAGATCAACTTACGCGATCCATTGGATATACTCTGTCAGACCTTCGTCCATACAAGTTGTCCTGGGACTGGACAAACCGAAGGCACTATTCCATATATCCATCTTAGTCACTGTTATCTAAGACTTATACAACAGCCCTTGCATTTTACTCTGTCTTCAATTATCTTTGGCATATATGATTCGCGACGCTTATGCCAATACAGAGTGGTTCTATGGATAATAATCCAACCGGTCTCTCCATATTAACAACGTTAAAATGGTCAAAACTTCGATAGTCGGTGAGTTAACTATCAAAGAAAAACAAGTGTGCAAAACAACGATATTATTTCCAAATGGAAATTATATCGAACAAACATCATTTAAAATAAATCTCTTTGGTTCATTCATTTACTTATCTCCTGCTTCCCTATATTCTAAATTCATATTTTTCTTTTATCAGAAAACATTTCTGATTCTCGTTTGGAAAACATTCCCAAAACTCCTTTACGATCAAACCTTACCATTTCTTAGTCAAGAAGGAAGTCACTCAAGTTGGGGTATAATTACCTCTCAGACCTTAACTGAACAACGTTATAACTTCGAAATGGTCAAAGTTTATCTTTTAATCTTTAACAACTTCTTTACGCCTTTCTCGGATTCAATTTTACTAATCCACTTCTATATTTAAAACATTGGTTATAACGATAACGTTATAATCCCTACTTTCGAATTATCTAACTTTAATTATAACTTCTATTCTTATTAGTGAATAATTAACCTAACACTTATTTATTTACAAATAAATAAATCTCTATTTAAACACTGGAAAAGTATAAGTACTTTCCCGAATTCGATATAATCGAATTTGCCGATTAACTCTCTTCGAGAAATCTCTATTTGATTAACTCTTCTTCGAATAACCTATATTCGATTAACTTCTTCTCGAATAAACGATATTCGATAATCTCTCTTCGAATAACTAATATTCGATAACTCTTCCTTTTCAAATATCTCATATTTGAAAATCTCACTTCGATTAAACTATAATCGATAACTCCCTTCGATGAAACTAACATTGATAACTCCTTTCGATGAAACTAACATCGATAACTCCTTTCGACGAAACTAACATTGATAACTCCTTTCGATGAAACTAACATCGATAACTCCTTTCGATGAAACTAACATCGATAACTCCTTTCGATGAAACTAACATCGATTTATTTAACTCGACGAATTTAACTCGACTAACTTAACTTGACTCGACTAACTCGACTTACTTGGTTCGACCAATTCGATTCGATCAACTAGGCTCGACTAACTTGACTAACTTAACTCGACTTACTTGGTTCGACCAATTCGATTCGATTAACTAGGCTCGACTAACTTGACTAACTTAACTCTACTTACTTGGTTCGACCAATTCGATTCGATTAACTAGGCTTAACTAACTTGGTCGAACCACCCGATCAACTCAACTTATTTAACTTAACTTATTTCTCAACTCGATCAACTCGATTAACTCCTATCGAATAACTAATAATCGATTAAACTCCATTCACTTGACTCTAGATCGCAGCGATCACAATGGTTACGCCTGACTCCCTCAGGAAATATCCGATCGCCGTAGGCTATTTACAGCCCTGCGAATTACGCTAGCAGTCGTACAAGATGGCAACTTACCCTGAATACTATGTTTGACTAACTTTGTTTCAAATAACTATATTTGATTAACTTTAGTTCGTTTTAACTCTAATCGATTAACTCTAACTAATTAACTCCAACTGGTTAACTCTAACTGATTAACTCTAACTAATTAACTCCAACTGGTTAACTCTAACTGATTAACTCTAACTGGTTAACTCTATTTGACTAACTCGACTTGACTAACCCCTTTCGAATAACATATTTGATTAACTAACTTTCGAATACCATATTCGATTAACTAACTTCGAATACCATATTCGATTAACTCCTTTCGAATGTCTATATTCGATTAACTAACTTTGAATACCATATTCGATTAACTCCTTTCGAATGTCTATATTCGATTAACTAACTTCGAATACCATATTCGATTAACTCCTTTCGAATGTCTATATTCGATTAACTAACTTCGAATACCATATTCGATTAACTAACTTCGAATACCATATTCGATTAACTCCTTTCGAATGTCTATATTCGATTAACTAACTTCGAATACCATATTCGATTAACTAACTTCGAATACCATATTCGATTAACTCCTTTCGAAGGTCTATATTCGATTTACTTTACACTTTAAAAAGATTTCCTTTTTAACAACGTTTTATTCATTTGAAAAGATTTACTTTTAAATAACGGTTCTACACTTTAAAAATGATTTCCTTTTTATAATGTTCCCTTTACAATTCTATTTGTAAATGGTTTACAAATATTCCCTTTTCAAAATTATTCCTGAAATATTCTAACTCCTTAAATTCCCGGGAAAATTCGCCATAACCTCCTTTGTATCGGGAGCATCGGGAAAATCCCGAAACTCGCCACACAGGCCTTTCCATTCAAAAAGAAATGTTTTGAATTTATTTCCTTTTCAAATATCTCCTATTTATAAATATTCCAATTTATAAACATTTCTTATTTATAAATATTCCACTTTATAAATATCTCTTATTTATAAATATCCCATTTTATAAATATGCTATTTTCAATATCACTTTGAAAATTCCCTTATCTACATTCCGGTATGTTATGGTATTCAATCATATCAAATCACGATGTTCAATATCGTCCAAGCACATATAATCGCCCACAGATTTTATATCACATCATATAACAATATATGAAAAACAGTAAAATAACTGTTGAGGAATCCAGTTGGATTCCTCCAACCTGTCTCCCTGCATCCACAGATGTTACACAATATGATTATCATCACTTTCAGTTCTATATGATATATTCTGTTAAGCAGAATCGATATAGAAAATTCAACTAACTGACTAGTAGTTCAATCAAACTGTCAACGTACAGTCAATCAACCAATATCTAACGGTTCTAAAAATACAACATGAAATTATAAACTGTTCAGAGTTAGTGAGATTTACTCACATTTGCAGTTCATCGTTAAAGAACGATAAACTGTTTGCTTGATTTGAATCAAACAATGTATTTCACCGTAAATTCATACGATCCCCAATCCACTTCCAGTCAGCTTCATTGTGAAGCTCTCGTCCATACGGTCCCAACGCAACTTACAGTTTGTGATTCTGATTTCATATGACCGAGATACAGTGTTTACAAGTTGGAGTATATTTTAAATAAAACAAAACATGGATAATTAAATCATAGTGAGCTTTTACCCTTTAAATCACCGGCCCACATACCCTCAAAGCCCACACCCGCATACTAGGCTTCTTCCCCGAACCAAGAAAACACGCACTGCTCCTCTTCACCATTTTGAAATCCTTTGAATCCCCGATTCTCACCCAACACTCAACTAATCTCGAAACCAACTCCACCAATTCACTGCTCTTCCCGTCCTCTTTAGATTCATACAACCCATTGCTGACTCGCATGCCAGTATGAAATCGCGACCGCCTACCCCACGCTCTACAGGAGCGACACTTTCCATTGCCATTCCTCCCAACCAATTCGCATGCTACCCAAAATCACATGCTAAACCTCACTACATAGATCATTTCTTCCATTGATTCACCACTTTCCCAAAATCAACCAATTAGGTCATGCTGAGGAAAATTCCAGTGAACCAAGCAGTGTTCGAATTCAACAAGATCCATACTGGGTTGAAGAGCGCCCCTCCATGAGTCCAAATACATATATAAAATGATTTATAATATTTTGTTTGAATTCTTTTGATTTTTCTTTCCTCTAGTTTTTGCTTGGAAGAAAACTAGCGGCTCAGTAAATCCTGCTTGCGTTTATAAACACTGAGGTAGTGGCTGAGAATACAGAGGGCGTGGCCTTAGTTTTAACCAGACATGGATAAGGATATTTTAAATTTTGATTTTCTATTTTATTTTATCGATTTTATACTCTTCTCTAGTCCTTAGAAAAACCTTGTGACCACGTACGATACCCAAAAATCACCAAACTGGACATGTAGCTAAAGTTCGACATTACGGTCCCAACGAAACTGGTTTTGTCGAATTCCGACTCCATTTGCTCACACAGCGTATTTTTAACGGTCAAAATATCGACTGTTCTTCACTCTAAAAATCCGTACGGTCACATACTGACTCTAAAAATCACGAAACTGGAAATCTAAGAACTACTTGACATTGCGGATCCAACAAAATTAGTTTTGTCGAATTCCGACTTCGTTTGCAAAAGTGGCTATTTTTAAAGCTCTGGATGACCCATTTAAATATATAAATATATTTAAATAAAATTAAATTAAATATAAATAAATTTATATTATCGTATATCTTCACATATGATATTGTACAGCTCCAGAATATCATATCAGAATTTACAGTTTGATATTTCAGATTCCAGATTATCTCGGTATTCAGTTTATACTGAAAATCTCTTTTATAACGTAAATAAAGCGTTGCAAAATATAAAGGAAATCCACAGCGACTTTTCTGAAATTTGGTTTGGACGTACATCAAAATCTACACGACGAAATCCCGATTTTTCTCTTTCACTAGAAAGATATACTCCACCAGCTCCACACGTTTCTTTTTTCACAGAAATCCGGCTTAAAACGAATCCTGTACATTCAGTTGAAGTTCAAATCGCCAAATCGCGAACTGCAGCGCCATTTCAAGCTCGTTTATAAATATATTATAAACTATACATTCTAACGCCGTCGATTCCATATATATGTTATTATATTCTGATTCAAAACTCAACCACATCTCGTATACTATTCAATTCACACTCTATTGTGAATTCTACTATTTCCGACTATCTCGACATTATAATATATTATTATATTATAATTATTAATTAAATATTCAATATTATTTAATTAAACGATCATTAACTTCTCTAAATCACCAATTATATAATTAAATAAATTAATTATAAAATTCTAAAAATGCGGGTCATTACATTTTTTCATGGTTTTCTTCATTGCTGATATAGCATCTTTATAATTTTCCTCATCTTTTGCATCCAGTATGTCCGAGCCAGGGTTAAATTATGTGTCTGTATATCCACCTCGGCCTGTATTTCACGTTAAACAAACATTACTAGTAAAATATATATAGTATCTCAGTGATTATAAGGAATTAAAATGCCAAAAATATATAAGAAAATACTTACTAGGACATCCTGCCAGAAGATGACCTCCTGTATGTGAGGTGGGATCAAATCCCACTTAGGCCAACATCCCATTATCCTAGCCCTATATGCTGCTCTCGAAGCGTCCAAAATAACCCTCGAAGGCTGAAGGTCGAAAGCCCTGCGTTAAATGTGATAAACATAAGTGTACAGCATAAAATAATTAACATTCTAAGTAAAGTTTAATTTTTACCCAGCACTCGTAGAAACCAAGGACACGACTGGACGCACAGTGGGTTGCGAGCCAGAACCCTCGCTTGAAGAATTTCCACTTGATGACATACCTGTCACATACAAATCATTTCAAAAGATGTAAGCTAACTTACACAAATGATATAAGCTGCTAAATAAGTGACATAAAAGATGTAAAAAATGACATAAATGAGTAATTGTTTATACCTGTATTTGATTGGGTCTCATATTCCAAGAAGTAACATTTTACATTGCAGAATTAAGATAAATAAATAGGAAAAACTGCATATGACATAAAAGATGTAAAAAAACGATCATAACATTCAAATATTTAACAGAGTTACATGAATTGCAAAATAAGCTAGGGTTTACTCCATACATATATTACAACTAGAAAGATAGTACTCATCATCTACATCAGTCATCATCTTCTTCAGATTCAGATTCTGCTTCAGATTCAATAATATCTTCCTCCGCACTTTCAAACGCATCTACCAAAGCATTTGTCTCATCGACCAGAGGTCCAAAATCTGCATGATCGTCCTAATCTTATTATTTCATTGTTGTGTTCGAGTTCTGCCTAATAGGCTCCTTCATCTGGAATATTCTTCCCGACGAACGTAAATCTGGCCTTTTTTTTAAAAACTGCCGACCATAGACAGATAAGGAGCGTAGTAGACTTGTAATGCTTGTTTGGCTAGTATAAGAGGATCATACTTGTAATAGTGCGATGTATGCATTATTTCAATGAGATTAAAATCCTTATGTACATTAATCCCCGAACCCGGATTACTGCTAAACCAATCATATTTAAATAGAAACACCTCCTCCGCGGGTCGTGAGAAATATGTCAGTTGCAAAATTTGTGTTAAAACGCCATAAAAATCATTAATGTGATTTTCAGGATCGTCACTGCCTTTAACGAATACACCAGTATTGTTCGTTAATTTTTCATCACCGTATTCTTTTGTGTTAAATTTATATCCATTAACAAAATATATTGGATATGTCTTGACCAATCTTTTTGGTCCCAGTGCAAGATGTTTCAACCCTTCATCAACAACACAATTTTTGGGTTCATAAACATAATTTGTAAACCAAGCAGAAAATTCTTTACTGATATCTCCATTCGGATGTTCACGTTCATAAACGCTGTAAATACAAATAGAGTTTTACATTAAATTATACACATGCAAAAATGTAGAAATTAAAAAAGCACTAATTGATATTTCAGATTACCTAACAAACGGTGCAGCTTCAGCACAATTTAGAAGAATATAAGTGTGAGCTACATGAAGATCTTTATTATTTAGCCATACGTCAACACATTTCCCAGAAGGTCGACCATGTTGTCTAAAAATAGACAAAACTGTTTGAGACGATTCTTGTTCGTCTCCTTGGTCGTTTCGAGGAACACTTTCAAATCATATTTTCACATGATCATTGAAATAATGAGAGAAAAAGAACGAAGCTTCTTCTTCGATGTAAGATTTACATATCGAGCCTTCAACTCGAGCTTTTTGTCTCACTTTTTTCTTCAAACGATTCAAATACCTATGCAAAATTAATTTACATTATTTCATAGTTTTAAATGCAATTAAACTAATGGTTATCATGTTTATATTTACCTCTCAAATGGATACATCCATCCATATTGGACGGCACCTCGATATCGTGCTTCAGTTGGAAGGTGAACAGGTAAATGCTCCATTACATTAAAAAAACATGGCGGGAATATTTTCTCCAGTTTGCAAAGCAATATTGGAATATCTACTTCAAATTTACGTAAATGTTCCACTTTCAAAGTAGTCGAACAAAGCTCTTTATAAAACAAACTAAGCTCCGTTATTACCTTCCAAACTTTTAGCGGTAGTAGTTCTTTGAACATAACAGGAAACAAATGCTCCATCATAATATGACAATCGTGACTTTTCATTCCACCCAATTTACCATTTTTGAAGTCAACACATCTACGAAGGTTTGATGAAATCCCATCAGGAAATCTTAACCCTTCAACCCATTTTAACACAACTTTAACTTGATTATTATCTAATTCATAACATGCTTTGGGTTTTTTACTGTCATTTGGTTTCATATGAAGCTCGGGACGTTTGCATAATTCTTCTATATCGCGCCTTGATTTCAAATCATCTTTAGTTTTCCCTCTAATATTCAAAATTGTGTTGAAGACATTATCAAATACATTTTTCTCATTGTGCATCACATCAATATTATGACGAAGCAGAAGATGTTTCCAATACGGCAACTCCCAAAAAATAGACTACTTACACCAATTGTGATAGATCGATTTACCTTCAATTTCTGTTTGAACTCCAGTTTCATGTATCTTTGGATGATTTTCAACCATTTGAAATATTTCTTCGCTGGACCATAGTGTTGGAGGTTGTCTAGTTTTTACTCTGTTAGCCAAATAGTTTTTCTTGTCTACTCTAAAAGGATGGTTTACATGGAGAAAACACCGATGGCAGTCAAACCATGAAATTTTTTTACCATGCGGTAAGGAAAACGCTCGAGTCTCTTCCATGCAATATGGACATGATAGATGACCAGTAGTACTCCATCTTGAAAGCATTGCATAGGCAGGAAAATTACTTGTAGTCCACAAAAAAGAAGAAAACATACGAAAATTTTTCTTCTTCGAAACATCGCATATTTCTACTCCTTCGTTCCATAATGATTTAAATCTTCTATTAACGGTTGTAAATAAACATCAATTCCTTGTGCTGGATAGTCGGGGCCAGGAACAACAACAGTAAGAAATATATATTGCGTTTTAATACACATCCATGGAGGTAAACTATAAGGTGTGATAATAATGGGCCATGATGAGTATTTAGAACCAAATTGAGAAAATGGTGAAAAACCATCCGTATATAAACCTAATCTGACATTACGACTCTCCGCTGCAAAATTCAGATAAGTTTTATCGAAATGCTTCCCCGTCGGCCGGATGGGTCAACGTACCTTCTTCTTCCGATCTCACCTTATGCCATCTCATATGAGATGCAGTTACAGGAGATGCATACAGTCTTTGAAGCCTTGGAGCAATGGGTAAGTAATGCATACGTTTGAATGGAACTTCCTTTCCCTTCTTCTTTCTTGGTTTATATCTTTCTTCATTACAAAATTTACAATTTCTAAGTTTTACGTCATCTTTCCAAAACAACATGCATCCTTTTATACATGTATCTATTTTCTGATATGGCAAACCAAATGCCGACATAAGTTTTTTAACTTCATAGTGATTTTCACACATTAAATTATCCGGCGGCATGTGCCTTTTTGTAGCTTGTACAACAGATGTGAACCCAGCTTCAGTGATGTTGTATTTTGACTTCATCGCAATATATTCTGCGATTACCGATAGTTGAGTGCCGCTTTTACAACCATCCCAAATAGGTTTCTTAGCATTATCCAACTAATCATAAATTTTCTTAGCTTCAATATTCGGTTCTTCCTCATTTCCATCATCGTCGTCAACTGCATTCATAGGAAACATTGATCGTGCTGCGTCCTCGACCATATTTTGAATACGAGGCGTACTAATATTTTCATCAACAACACTTTCTACCTCAGTCTCTACAGGAGTATTTGATATAACTTCTCCATGACGATCCCAAAAATAATTATACTCGGGTACGAATCCGTTTTTGCACAAATGGACTTTCACAACATCGGGTAACAAATATTTTAAATGTCTACACTTGCTACACGGACAACGAATTTCAGGATCGCTTCCGTTATTACTTAAAGCGAATTCAACAAAGACATTTATACCATTGTAAAATCTTCTTTTATTGAACCTCTCTGTCCTCTTCTTTGGTATATCCAACTCCTCCGATCAACAAAATAATTAATCATTTTTTCTATTTGACAAATTTAGGCACAATTTCAAAAATTAATATTTATTTTCAAGAATCCAAATTCCAAGAAAAAACTTGTTTTTAATTTTCGTCATAAAACGAACGTAAATATAACGGTTGAAAGCAAATAACATTTTCATTAAGTTAAAAAAAAAAAAAAATTGGCACTTTTTTAATTGCTATTCTTTTACATGGTCAGACATCCTACTTTCCATTATAAACAGAGTAAACAATTACAAATGTATACTACTTCGTCTCAAACGATTTAACAAAATTTCGGCAGCATTTCCCTTTTGTTTCCTGCATTTTGTACACGTGTACGCAGGAAACAAAAAGAAAAATTAAACCGAAATTTTGTGAATCTTTTGAAATGAAGTAGTATATAAAATGTAAATGCTTACTGCGTTTATAACTTGTCCAATACAAGAACAAATCCAACAAACATTGTACCAGATGAATATAAACGGTCGTTTTTTATTTTGATAAAAACGACTATTTATATAACGATCATGTACAACACTTGTCGGACGGGGACAAAAACACTCTACGGGATATTAGTCAATTAAATGTGCGCATTTTACTATTATAGTACGTTTTACTGCAACACAAAAATATTTTTCTTTATCACATCTGCTTGACATTTCAATCAACTTAATGCTAATACTATTATTGTCGATTCAGTAGGTACAACTAGAATTTAGACTCATGCTTTATAGTGCATAAGTCAAAATTTGCTCAAAGTACTTTTCCTAGTTCATCCACTCATTTTTTCGTATGCCAACTAACACATACAAGAATGACAAGCTTACAACGACGCACATGTACACAAATATTCAAAATTATACAATGGCAAAAAGCAAGCTTAATTGAAACACGTACATACACACACAAACACATACATTTTTAATTTGATCCGTGAATACACTAAAATCATCACTTACGTATCTAACCATTGTTATGACCACTGCCACAACAACCTATCCAAAACAAACCTAATTTTCAACGTAACATACACAAATATCCAAAATTTTGAAATAAATCATTCAATTTCAGTGTATAGGACATGAAATACACATATATATGATATAACACACTACAACATCATATGAAACAATTGCAAGCATTCAATTTCAGTGTATACAAAATTTAGGTTTAGGTAAAAATTGAAATTTTAATCAAAAAATGAGATCATACCTTAAATCGCTTTTGCTGGAAGCTTGTGTGGACGTCAGGAACGATTGAAGGTGGAAATTTTGGTGTTTGGAGGCGAAAAATCGCGGATTTGGGGGTTTAGGGTTGAAAAATCGGGCTGGAAATAAAAGAAAGAGGAAGAGGAATGGAGCTGGAAGCTCTCGGCAGAGAAATATCTCGTTAATAGCCGACAGTTTCCGACGGCCGTCTACGACCCGACGAAAGCCGTCGAAAAATAGCCGTCGGAAACCGTCGGTCACCCTTGTCGGTATTTTTAATGTTTCTTGTAGTGTGACATGCCGCCATAAAGTTGCACTTCGAACTGCAGCTGAACGGGGGTGAAGTGAAATAATGAACTGACTTTTATCGGTTTGAATGCAATCGCCGAAGATCACATCCAACTCCCTAAATCGAGCTGGCGAGGCATTTTTGTATATATTTGTCATACCTAGCTGCAACTGTATCCCATCATTCGTCGGTATCATTTTTCTCATTCCAATAGCCTCTAGAAATCTGCAGCAGCTTGTCCCACGAGTTCCATTCTCATTTTAAATTATCAAAATTGTTTTTCATATTCCCAACTTTGTACCTCAGACTCATTGGATCGTTGAAAATCGCAGCAATTTGCTCGTACTAATGGGCAACACAGTGGGGATGAGATTCATCGTTCTTGTAACATACGTGAATGAACGTGTTGGTTCTATCAATGTTCCAGTCGACGATGGTAAGAGTGGATGATGCAGTAGAGTGGCTTAATATTTTGCAAGAATATCAAAAAATAATGTTTTGGAAAAGTTGAAAAAATACAAATGGAATATATGAATATGAGTAACACAAATATATTAAATTTGCCTAAAACGATCGACAATGAAAGCTAAAAAAAATATTTGAATTTTCGGATTTGGGTGAGAAATGAGGAGGGAGGTTGTATATATTGGAGAGGGGGGAATCCGAACGTTGGCGATTCATCTGTTCGTGTTGAACGGACGGCGTCCAATGCGTTAGATGCGCCAAATGCGAACAGTGACTTTTCAACGGTTCAGTTTGAATTTGAATGACCAATTAAGTGGGGCTCACGCCCGGCGCATCGTGTACTCATTAAATGATCATTCTGTCGTTGGACTCTACGTAATAGCATTTATTCAAGAGAGCATTGTCAAGATAATTCTACGATCTACTGAAAGGCCGAAAATCAAAAAAACAATTTTACATGTTCGTTGTTTCATTCTTGCTTCATATTGAGATGCTACTGCTATATGACGTTTGCTCGGCGTGTTATGCCTATTTTTCAAGAAAATATATACAAATAAAAAATACACGGTCAGTTTGGGAATTCTTTTTTTCCCTCTTTGACATTTCTATAGTCTGTTTTAAGTTGATTATCATTCCTGCTTGAATAATATTCTAAATATTTCGAAAGCAACCATGTTGCAACCTACTTGAATACTATATGTATAAAGTGTTTGCCTAGTCTGTACTCTGTATAGATAGATAACCCATTTCTAAAAATAGATTAATGATTTGGTTGACCCATATCAAATTTCATTGGTAGTTAATGACTTGGTTGATCAAATGGATTCAAGTCCAAATTACCCATTTTAAAACTTGATTGGTAAAAAAAATAATAATAATTAAGTTGTAGCTTAGGTGATCTCATCTCCCATTGAATAATTACATTTCTTATTGTCAAACAGAGCGATAGGCAGGTAGAAACATGACTTGCCTTCGTTCTTTTTCATATTTTAACAATTACAGATGCAATAGGTTGATCTAACTATGAATACTTGCACTTTCAATCCACTATAAAAAGAAGAACAATAGTTTCATTTCTTATATCCTCAAGTTATCTACCACAAACACTTTTGTCAATTTTACAGAACAATGGCTTGCAAAATTAGCTTCAACATATTAATGACTGTCATGTTGATGAGCATCATTAACGTTTCTTATGGAGGACGCCATCTTTTGGATACTTCTCCTGCTACACCAACAGTTTCAACTACACCGCAACCAGTGCCGACACTTCCGACTTTGCCACAACCAGTGCCAAAAATTCCTACTTTGCCCCAACCAGTGCCCACAGTACCAGGCTTGCCGAAGCTAGCATTGCCTCCATTGCCTTCAATTCCTACTCTTCCCACAATATCTACAATAATTCCTAAGTTTCCAACATTGCCTCCATTGCCATCTTTCCCCGTTATTCCAACAATTCCAACTATTCCATCATTTTCGCCCCCACCTTCCAAATCAAGCCCTTGATTTGTTTGTTTATCGTAGGCACATGTGTCGCTGTTTGAAATTTAGTTAAGGGTGGTTGTTACTAGTTTGTTGTATATGATTTTGTGATTATGCTAGCTCATTTGGGTGATGCCTTGTTTATCCTGTGCTTTTTTGTTGTAATATATATATATATATATGCATGTCAGCTAGCATTGAATATCTTTGACATGTTTGATAGTATGTTCATTCTTGTTGCACCTTTTGGTGGAAGAACTTCGCCGTAATTATATTGATGGATTTTTTGTATCTAGCTAATATTTCTTTTTTTTCTTCAGTTGAAACGAACAAAAGAATTAAAGAACTCTGGGTTAATCTGGCTGTACATGTTAAAAGGGCAATGGATGATCTCTCTAGATTTCATTTATGTAATAAAACATCAGTTTCTAAGTAGCACATGCACCATATTTTAAACAGACACCAATTACAGTGGGAAATAGGAGTATTTTTACTTGTAAAACGTAATTTTAATTTCATATACGTTAACAACCCACAAGATTTTAGGACCAATCCAAACTTGATCCATTTCCTAAGCGAGATAATTTTCCAAATCATTAAACTTTGGAATTTACACCCATAGGGTTCGCCTAACCATATAAAACTTCATGCATATTACGAAAACCTTCTTTTTCCTTTTTCAACTAGTACACCGATAGTTCTGCTTTTAACTTAAAATTCCCAAAACGACTAATTCATAGCCATTTGCATATTATTATGGATGTACAGTTTCGTGATTCCTTATTCTTTCAGTATTTCCAATCTCGCTATTAGTGCACTGTATTTTATTGTTCCACCTTGGGGATGTTGGCAGTCAATAACAAGCACGTTTCAGTCCAGCCGACGCATCCGACGCATGCCATGTCCAACCTGATCATTTTGAACGTTGAAAAATGAAACGTTCGCATCCGACATAGGTCCATTTTTCAGCATATTCTTCCTGTTTGCAGCATTATATATATACACATTATATATAAATATCTCGTTCAAATACCCTGTTCGTAGCAAAAACCGTATTCCTCATTCACTAACGTGTCACGTTCAAATACTCCGTTAGCGTTCCATGGAAACGCACCTCTTGTCTGGAAGATTGAGGTCTATCTGACGGATATGAGTCAAGAATACTCGTTCTTGCCCAACGATTAGTATTTTCTTCATTTTCGCGAGTGCCGCATAATCACGTGGCATGGTGTTTGTTGAAATCAAATCACGTGGCATGGTGTTATTATGCTTAACATTAAATACCATCATAAGTCAGTTCTATTAAATGCCAATTATACCAACCAAACCGATTAAGTTTGATCGATTTGGTTTGGTTTTGTAAGTTAACCGGTTGATTTAGGTTTCTATTTTTATATTACTTCGGCTTATTAATCGGGTTTGGTTTTAATATTTAAAACCCAACCAACCAATTATACCAAACTTAAAAATCCAGGAAAATATGTTGGTCTGGCCGAAACAATTACGGGGTTTCGATTGATCCTTTCTGGGGAATTAGACGGCCTTCCCGAGCAGGCCTTTTATTTGGTAGGTAACATCGACGAAGCTACCGCGAAGGCTATGAACTTAGAAGGGAAGAGCAAATTGAAGAAACGGCCTTAAATCTTTGTGTACTGACCCCTAATCGAATTATTTTGGATTCAGAAGCTCAATGTGGTAGCATCGTCCTTTGTAACGATCAAGACTGGTAAGTCCATCAGTCCACAAGAGAAAGACAGAATTAAGAACTAAAAATCTTAATTGAAGAGATAGATCGTTCGAATAATAAAAAGGATCCATACAACATAACTTTTATCAAAAGTTTTTATGATCTTTTTGTTCAAATAACAATTAAGGTGAAGTAGGGTCGTTTAGGAGCACCTAGAGTAAAAAGAAGAGATTAATTTATTTAAAAGTTAAAAATTACGACTAATAATGATATTATTTACAATATTAATTTATTTAAAAGTTAAAAATTACGACTAACGATGATATTATTTACAATATTTAAAACTTAAAAATTAATTTATTTAAAAGTTAAAAATACTAGAATGTAAAAAGAGAATTTTCAAAGTGTATTTTGAAAATGAAATATTTATAGGAAATAAATATGATATTATAAATGAAATATTTATAGGAAATAAATAGGATATTATACAAGGAATATTTATTTGGAAAATAAATATAATTATAAAAGTAATATTTATGTGGAAAACAAATATAATTATAAAAGGAATATTTATGTGGAAAATAAATATAATTATAAAAGGAATATTCTTGTTGAAAATAAATATAATTATAAAAGGAATATTTATTTGGAAATTAAATAGAATTATAAAAGGAAATATTTGGAAAGTAAACAGAATTATAAAAGGAAATATTTGGAAAATGAATAGAATTTTATAAAAAGAGAATTTTAGATTAGGAAGGTTTAGACCCGTGCTTCGCACACAGGTGTAACATGATACTGATTTAAAGTAAATATTTAATAGAAACCTGTTTTAACAGATAAATTGAGGAGAATAATTTATAAGCAATGTTTGTAAATTAAGGAAATATTTATCGTTAGATAAATTGAATATAAAAGTTTGAATTTATATAGAGAAGTAAAATCGGTTTTAACACCGATAATTGAAATGGAATGTGAATGTAGTAGCTATAAAGGAAATTTGCAATGAGATTATAAATATTGGAAATGAAATAAGATTTGTATGAATAATTCTACAAATAAAAATATAAATAGAATTTGGGTTTGACATATTGTTTTTAAATACGAAATCAAACTGTTTTGATTATATAAAGAAATATTATTCACATTCTATGTGAAAAATTAGATTAAAGTAAATATTTTGCAAATAAAATATTATAAAGGAATTTGGGGTTTGAATTAGGAATTTAAATGGAATTACTAAAATTAGAAACTGACTGGAAGTTAGTTGAGTTGAGTGGCTTTCTGGGTATCGATCTGATGTTGGTTTCAGCCTTCAGGGTTTATACTTGGGAAGTTGCTCTCTTACTAGTTTACAGTTAGAGACTGATAGAGGTGGGAAGATATTGATGCGTGAATCAGAAATGGAAACGTTTTCCAAAGTTAATAACGTATATTTTCTAATTTTAGAAAATAAGGAATTTATGAATATATGGAAACGATAAATGGGAAATTGGGAAATGAAATGATGATTGATCGGTAAGATTTCCATTTGGGAATACGACAGTTGTTTGTACACATGTTTTCCTTTGATAGTTAAATAACCGACTATCAAAGTTTTGACCATTTTCGTTGTCAATACGGGGAGACCGGGATCAGATTTATTATCTGAAAACCACTCCATATGGGCATTATCGTTTTGAATCAAATATATCGAAGACAACTGAAGATGGAGTTTATGCAAGGTTTATTCTGGCGATTCTAGGTAGAAATTGCCTAAGATGGATTTACAAAATAATTCCTTCAGATTGTCCAGTCCCAAGACAACTTGAATGGACGAATGTCTGACAGAGTATATCTGGTAGATCGTGTAAGTTGATCGTTTCAAACATATTTACGTTGGTGGCGGAGGAATTCGTTTCTCTTAGCTTATACCCGTGTTATTTTTGGGGAAATCAATTTGTGATTTGAGGGTATGACGATGTGGCATTCAAAGTAAATAAAGGAGTGATTTGTTAAAAAATACGTTATGACCTTAAGCCTCATCAACTGGGAAATGATAGAAATCGGGCAGGCAGCATGGCTAAGTGGGTTGCACCCAATTAGGGTATATCGTACCATCTAGAGAATATTCATATTTGTTACTTCTTTCAATTTTGTATCTCCTGGGAACGGTTATGTTGGTATACTAACTGTAAGGTGACAATATATTTGGAACATTCAAGCAAAATGAATGGTCGGTTATGTGTGGCTAAGTTACAAGATGTTCTTGTTGAACTCCAGTGTATCGCTTCTAGAGTACACTGATCGAAAGGTGGTTCCATATCTTGTTATAGTTGGAATCCATTACCCAATAAGAGTCCGCGGTTTTTGATTGTATATTATATATGTAGAGCAAGAGATGAAAGCGTTCTACTAGATTGCTATCTACTTGATTTATACATTATTATAATATCAGAAAATATTGATATTGGGAAATATTTTGGGTTATCGTAAGGTAAAAACCATCTGTATTTATGTGTGGATCGGTCTTATGATTATTATCATTGCTTTTGGAAAAGGATTTGTAAAAGTTAAACTAAATGTTTGAAGTTTACTCACATCAATCATATGACTGACCCAGAGTTTATTTTGTTTTGTTTTTCCCTAAACTCTTGGGTGCCCAATTTTGTACGGGCAGTCAGGTAGTCGGGATTTTGCAGATACTTGAAGAGCTAGAGCAGGAGGCTTCAGGATTATATAGCTATTATTATTTCCGCTATGTTGTAAGTGTTGTACTCTAATAATAGTATTGTATACCGATACTGTTTTATTCCAAAGTTATGTTATATAATATATTTTATTCGTTATGCTATAAGATCCATGTTACTCTAATGTTGTTGTAGTTGTGTTCTTCTTCTTCTATTCTAATTTTCTATCTTATCTATTCTCACCCTCTAACTTCTTTCTATTGACGTTCCGGTATTTTCGAATCTTGGATAATCGACATGGTGTTGTATGTCGATTACCAAGGTCGCAAATCCCCGATCGTTACACGATCACGCAGAATTAGCCTATTTGGGTCGTTGGATCACTCCACATTCACTTGACCGATCGTACGAGGGATCAGATCAAACAATTCGAAAACACTTGATCGACAGGTGGAATCACCAAAAAAGCATTTATCGACTCACGGAAATGATAGAAAAATATTTTCTCCTTTATATCAATTAGTTCGGAATAGAGGATCAATTGATCGATCATCCTAAAAATAATCGGCATGACCAGATCATAGGAAGTACAAATCAACTCGCAGGAATTACATCAGGAACTTGCCCGATCACCTGATCGGATCGGTATCAATTTGGTGAT
The DNA here is from genome assembly GCA_030737875.1 of Allium sativum. Classification (NCBI taxonomy): domain Eukaryota; kingdom Viridiplantae; phylum Streptophyta; class Magnoliopsida; order Asparagales; family Amaryllidaceae; genus Allium; species Allium sativum. The sequence continues at coordinate 444,119,412 of CM060915.1, read as the reverse complement.
CAGGCGGTATAAACTGGAATGGATCAGACTTCATACATAGTATAGATCAGGTTAAAATAGATGATCAACATGGTATGATCACTCGAAAAACGATGGATCTACACAAGGGTTCAGATCGATATTTGGGAATTGGCTGGATCGTTATGAATCAGATAATGGCGGATCTGCATGAATTCAAGGATCTACACGATGCGATCAGGCCAAATAAATGATCATATCGATATTTAAGGAAAAGAGACAGATCTGTATAACACAAAAGGTCGAATAGGTGATCATGAAAATGGAGTGGATCGACCTAGATGGATCAAGAAATACGATGTGATCAACACAGAGAATTCAATAGAAAACAAGTATCATGCAGGGGATTGAAAGCGAACATATTTTGACATAATTGGATATGAAAATTGCAATACCAGTCCCTTTAATGGATAAGTATTGATCCCTATTGCACCAGAGAACAGATATAAAATTTTGTCTGACCATATCAAATCTTAATCCTATTTTCCCTCCTTGATTTATAATCAATCTGAGCTATTCTACAACGATAAATAGGATACTAAATGGCTTTTTTTGGGATCTTCTCTTGGGTTTTGAACACCACGTACTATGCGAGGACAAGCCTAATAACAATAACTTTTTCTTTACATTCTTAGAATTAAATCGAAATGCACTTGTAATCAAACAGTATAAACAATATATTACAATAAGTTGACTTAGGCCTAATTGTCGAACTACTATAAAGTCATATATCTTCATTTACTTTACTACATTATGTGATTGTTATGTAATGATTTATCGCAAACATCAACTAATTCATGTACGAATTGGGTGTTGGAGTTCATTTGACCAAATTCAGTATCAACATCAAGTCAAGTCAAATTAGATGTTGGAGTCTAATGGAATTCATTTGAAGGAGATATTTTCTAATGGATTATATTCCAAAGGAGATATTTTCAAACTTTCTCTTCGAGTTATCTTCTATGTATAAATGTATAGGCTTTGATCACAAAAAAAGCGATGATTCTTTTGTAATTTGTAATCTTCTTTTATATTTCCCCAAATTAATCAATAAATGAAAGATTAACACTCAAATTAATTTTTTTGTTAAATATATTATTGTTCACACCAACGAAATTTTTAGTTTTCTATTGGTGGCAATAAATCGATTAAGAAAATTTTCTTTAACATAACCATCATCTCCTAGATGAACAAACAAGCTTATCCACACTTTGAATGTTTTGTATGGTGATAAACATTAGTCTAAGCATATTAATTATCTTCTGTCGTTAACCTATTTTTAATACAGTCGACCCACATAACTTGTATCATTACTTGCTTGTTATTTATCAAGTAAACTAAGGGAACGTTCTTTTTTGAACCGAAAGGAGTATTTTGAAATGGATAAGAAAGGAGAATGTTCGCGAAAGGGGAAATCGTTTTTAACGAAAAGGTAAATACAAAAGAGGAAAAGTTATTATTTTATTGTTTGTAATGACCCGCATTTGCAACGATATGATAATTTATTTATTTAATTATTTAAATAGTGAATTAAAGGATTTCATGGTCATTGAATTAAATAATGGTGAATATTTAATTAAAATAATAAATTAAATAATATATTTAATTCTGAAATAATCAGAATTGGCTGAAATGGCGATATGGTGTGAACTGGATCATCTGTGATATTTAATTCAGTTTAGAATTGTATTAAAATAACGAATATATTATTTGAACGACAGTTTGAACGTATAATTATATTATAATTAAAATAGAGCTTGAAATGGCGCGGCAGTTCGTTATTTGGCGATTTGAACTTCAACTGAATGTACAAGATTCGTTTTAAGCCGGATTTCTGTGAAACAAGAAACGTGTGGAGCTGGTAGAGTATCTCTTTCTAGTGGATGAGAAAAATGGGGATTTCGTCGTGTAGATTTTGATTTACATCCAAATCAAATTTTAGAAAAGTCGTTGTGGAATTCCTTTATAATTTATAAAGGAATTATTTATATTTTAAAAAGGAATTTCATTTTAAATCGAATATCGATTTAATCGGGATTTGAAAATATCAAGTTATAAATCCCAGTAGAGTTGTATGGTATTCCACTGTGAATACAGACGATAATATTTATTTTTAAATATTTAGTTTAATTATATTTAAATATACTTATATATTTAAATGGGTTATTTAAGAGCTTTAAAAATAGTCACTTTTGCAAACGACCTCGGAATTCGACGAAAACAATTTTGTTCGATCCGCAATATTAAATTATTGTTAGATTCCAAGTTTCGTGATTTTTAGAGTCACTGTGTGGCCGTACAGATTTTTAGAGTGAAAAACAGTGGATATTTTGACGGTTAAAAATACACTGCGTGAGCATACGAAATCGGAATTCAACGAAGCCAGTTTCGTTGGGACCGTAATGTCAAACTCTAGCAGTATGTCCAGTTTTGTGATTTTTGGGTGTCGTGTATGATCGCACGAAATTTTAGAATGCAAAAAAAAAAAAAACTAAAATGTGTGAACTGAACAAAGCCACATCCTCATCTTTCCAACCACACGTCTATCTTGCCCTCCCCTATAAGCTATCACTTTCCTTGTTCTCCAGAAAGAAAGAAAACGTGAGAAGTTCTTCTTCGCAAAATCAAAACAATTCAAATGAAATTCATAAAATCATATAAACTCTATAGTTGGAGTCGGGGAGGGTTTCTCTTGAGTTTGATACTGGGTTTGAAGGGTTCGACGTATGTTTCCCCTTCGCTGGAAATAGCAAGGCGAGCTAGGGTTCCAGATTTTGGCCGATTCGAGCGATGGTTTGCGAAATGGAGTTTGTAGTTGGGATCGATGGAGTGAGGCGCACCTTTAGAGGTGATTTGGTGGTCATTCGGCGGTGAAAAGCTTCGATGGTTCTCTGTACTGTGGCTCGCCTGGACAGTCTTCAAACGCGAGCTCCAAAGTGACGACGAGTTCGCTCTTATTGGCGTAAGGTGGGAGAGGAGGCAAAGAGAGGATGGTGTATGTTTTTACTTTGATTTTTAGGTGAAAGAGGGAGGAGATGGGAGCAAGGGAAGGTCGACTGTAAATGTTAAGAACAGGCGACGGGAATTTCTTTTTGGGGAAGATGGAGTTTAAGTGGTGCGGGTTTGAATCGTTTTGGGCCTTAGGTATGGTGAGCCCAATAATTTTAAAGGATATTTAAGTTTTATTTTTATATTAAATAAGGTTCAAACTTGTAAACACTATAACTTGGTCATACGATGTCGGATTTACGAATGGTCGGATCCTTTTGGATCGTATGGACGGACACTACACAATGGAACTGACCGCGAGTCAATTGGAGCACGTCACAATTTATAGCAAAATAAATTGTCCATCTGAATCAAATCGAGTGATGGTTATCGTTATTAACGATGATCGTCCAATGTGAGTAAATCTCACTAACTATGAACAGTTTATAATTTCATGTTGTATTTTTAGAACTGTTAAATATTGGCTGATTGACTGTGTGTTGACTGTTTGATTGAACAGCTAGTCAGCTAGTTGAATTTCTGTATTGATTCTGTTTAACAGAATATATCATATGGAACTGAAAGTGATGTTGATTTTATTGTGTAACATCTGTGGATGCAGGGAAACAGGTTGGAGGAATCCGACTGGATTCCTCAACAATTATTTTATTATTTTCATATATTGTGATATATGACGTGATTTATCATCTGTTGTTGATTATATGTGTATGGATGATATTGGACATCGTAATTTGATATGTTAAACACCATAACACACTGGAATTTGGAAAAAAAAGGATTTCAAAATGAATATTGAAATTAGATTATTTATAAAATCAAAGGGGTTTTATAAAAGAGATAATATTTATAAAATCAAAGAAGATTTTATAAAGGAAATTATTTATAAATGGAATACTTGTAAATAGAAATTTATTTATAAATGGAATATTTATAAATAGGAAATATGCTTAATTGGAATTTTATATGAAGGGAAATCTTTATAAATGGAATACTTATAAATAGAAATTTATTTATAAATGGAATATTTATAAATAGGAAATATGTTTAAGTGGAATTTTATATGAAGGGAAATCTTTATAAATGCAATATTTATAAAGTGAATTATTTATTTGGAATAAATAAATTAGATATTTAAATGGATTATTTATTTTTTAAATAAATAGGATAAGATAAAGAGATATTGACTTAGAAAATAAATAAGTTATTTAAAAGGACATCCAGTAGAAAATAAGTTATAAAAAGGGATTATTGATTTAGAGAATGAATAAAGAAATATTTGTAAACCATTTACAAATAAAATAGAAGAGAAATATGTGTAAAACATTTACAAATAGGTTATAAAGGATATTAGTTTGTTAAATAAATAGGATAAGAAAAGGATATTTATTTGTTAAATGAATAGAATAAGATAAAAGGAATATTTGTTTAGAAAAAAAATAAGATATTATATGAGAAATATTTGCAACACATTTGCAAATAGAGTTGAAAAGGAAATATTCGCAAACCATTTACAAATAGAATAGAGAAGGGAATATTTACAAACCATTTGCAAATAGAATTTAAAAGGGTAATATTTGTAAACCATTTACAAATAAAGATTTAAAAAGGAAATATGGGTAAAAGGCATTTAGAAAACAAATAGATTATAAAGGAAATATTTATCTTTGGATACATATATATATAAGCCAGAACTTATATATGAAGAAGTAAACAAATAAAAGGAGCAGATTGATTTATAAATGATATTTATAAATTAAGTTAAATATTTGTCATTTGGATAAATAGAATATATAAATCAGGACTTATACAAAGAAGTAAGAATCGATTTCAACATCGATGTTTGAAACTGAATAAGGACAAAGAGTTAATCAGTTAGGTTAAACCAGTTAGAGTTAATAGATAGAGTTAAATCGAACTAGAGTTATTGAATAGAGTTAAATTGAACTAGAGATATTCGAAGTGAGATAATCGAATCAGAAATATTCGAAGTGAGTTGATCGAATCTAGTTATTCGACAGGAGTTAAATCGAATAAGATTTATTCGAAGAAAGAGATTATCGAATATAAGTATTCGAAAGTAAGCAAATCGAAGATAAGTTATTCGAATAAGTTGTTCGAATAAGAGTTAATCCAGTAAGAGTTATTAGGTTGGAGTTATTCAAATAAGAGTTATAGATTAGAGTTAACCGAATAGGAGTAAATAAATTAGTTGTCGTTATATTATTCGAGTTAGAAAATAAAAATTCATATTAAAGATAGTATATTTCGGATGCAGGAGATTATAACACTATTGTTATAATCACGTAAACTTGTAAAAGAAGGGGGTTCGTAAATAGAATCCGAGGGTTCGTAAGGAAGTGTTAAAGAGTTAAAAAGGTGAATCTTATCTATTTCGATATTTGAAAGGTGGTTTAGTTAAGGTCTGAGAGGTAGCTATACCCCAACTTGATTGACTGCGTTTTTAATTAAGAAATGGTTACGGTTCGAGTGTGAAGTGGTTAAGTGGATTTAGTAATTTAGTATAATGGTTTGAGTTGTCATCGCAATATAGTTTTAAACATCTGTTTAAATCCCAATTAAGAAGTTTTGGAAATGTTTTCCAAACGAGAATCAGAAATGTTTTCTGATAATAGATAATAAGAATTTAGAATATATGGAAACAGGAGATAAGTAAATTAATGAAATAAAGAGATAAATGTTCAATGATGATTGGTCGATATAATTTCCTCTTGGAAATAATATCGTTCTTTGCACACCTGTTTTTCTTTGATGGTTAAATCACAGACTATCGAAGTTTTGACCATTTTAACGTTGTTAATATGGAAGGACCAGTTGGATTATTATCCAAAGAACCACTCTGTATTGGCATAAGCGTTGCGAATCATATATGCCAAAGATAATTGAAGACGGAGTAAAGTGCAAGGGCTATTGTATAAGTCTTAGATAACAGTGCCTAAGATGGATGTACTGAATAGTGCCTTCAGTTCATCAAGTTCCTGGATGACTTGTATGGATGAATGTCTGACAGAGTATTTCCAGAAAGGTCACATACATTGATTTCTTCAACCGTACCAAGAGTGGATGCGGAGAAGGAAACTTCTTTAGCTAACACGTAATGTACTGTTGTAGACGTCAATTAGTGATTTTCGATGGATCTGACAATGTGGCATTCGAAATGAATCTGATGTGATGATAAAGCATAACCTCAAGCCTCATCAACCGGTAAATGCCAGATATCGGGCAGGTAGCATGGCTATGTAGGTCGCACCTATTAGGGTGTATAATCACCTGATTTAGAGTTTCATTTACTTCTAAAAATCTATTATTGATGTTGTCCCATTCGGGGAAACGGTTGCTGATCCCAACCGTTGGTGATATACATTCGATACACTCAAGCGAAATGAGTGGTCGGTCATGTGTGGTCGGGTTGCAAGATGTTCTTGTTGAACCCTCTCTAGAGGTACACTAGCGAAAGGTGGTTCCATACCTTGTCATAGTTGGAAATCCATTACCCAATACGTGCTTGCGGTTTTGATTGTATACTATATATGTAGAACGTGAGATGAAAGCGTTTCTGCTACATGATTATTATATTGTGGTTGATATTATTATAATATCAAAAGGTTTTTGATATAAAGATAATTTGGATTCTCATAAGGGAAAAACCCCGTTCCGTTATACGTTGTGGTCTTATGAGATATCGTTTACTTGTTCGAACTGTTTTAAACTGTTTTACTCATACCAGTCCCATGACTGACCCGGAGTTTATTTTGTTTTGTTCTCCCTAAACTCTTGGGTGCCCTATTTTATATGGGCAGTCAAGTAGTCGGGATTTACAGATACTTGAAGAACTGGTGCAGGAGGCTTTAGGATTATATAACTATTATTATTCCGCTGTGTTGTAAGTGTTGTACTTGAAAAATGATTTGTATATGCAAGTAAATCTTTTATTTCAAGTTATTTTATATTTTATTCGTTCCGCTATGAGATTCGTGTTTACTCTGATGTTGTATGTTCTTCTTCTTCTTCTATTCTAAGTTTCTATCTTATCTTTCCTCACCCTCTAATTTCTTTCATTAACTTTTCGGTTATTTTCGATCCTCGGATGTTCGATATGTGTTGTATATCGGATAACCAAGGTTGCATTTTTCCGGGTCATTACAGTTGGTATCAGAGCTTAAGGTTAAGTTATTACCTTGGCTCTGTGGCGTGACTCGGTAGAGATAGGGTTAGTAATACCCTAGATTGAGTTTGAGTGTATATATACGAGTGAACGTATTTGTTATTGATATAATTTTTTTTTATTGTGGAGGTTTATTGATTGATTCGTTTATGGGTTCTGGTCGATCAATTTGATCCACTGTATCGGTAGGAGTTTATAAACACTCGAATACGATGGGTCGACACGATATGTTTTTAAAAGAGGGTAAATGAAATAATTTTACCCAAAGTATATTTGTTATTATAATCGAGTAAGATTATAATGGAGACGGTTATATATATATAACCAAATAAAATTCGTATAAGAATGACGAAGTGAATTAGATCTAAAATTTTAATCAAAATTGAAATTAAGACTCTTGAAATTTGAAAAAGTGTTTGTAAATGGGTTGGATTAAATATATGGGAATTTTAAAATCCTAGGAGATTTTAAATTGTTTTACAAGCAGTGTGAATTATATTTTGAAGTGAATTTCTAAGTGGAAATGTTTAGAAATGATTTTATAGTATTGAACTCACATCGATCGCTGGAAAATAAATTCTGATGATGATAGCTGCATCATCAGGATTCATTTTCGAGTTGTAAGTGACGGATTACTATCGAAAAGATTTTGCTTTTGAATTGTTTTGAGAGAAACAAGTTGTTTGAAATCCAAAAAGGAATAATTGGTTTTAGAAAAGCAAAGCTGTTTAAAACTCCCAGGAAGAGACTGTTTGAATTAAGAACAAATTTAAATAGAAATGTGTGAAACCAAGCTGGAACTGAATTGAAACCAATTTAATTGGAAATTGAATTGGATACGATATATCAAGTAGAATCAGATTTTAAATTTTGAGATAGAATCTGAAATGGTATTGGATGGATGAGTTAAGAATTTGAAAATCGGGAATAGAACCTTGATTTGAAATTTGATTTGGCTTGGATAAGCGAATGGTTGTGTTGAGGATAAATTGATCAGAATTTGATTGGGGTGACATTGGTATATGCTGAACTGACAGCAGATGAAAGGATATAACGATATGCCCGACAAAAGGGTACAAGTTTGTATTTCTATTGGGTATGAGATTTATAAGCCAAATTGGCAAGCCGCTTGGCTATTTGATTTTCTTTTGGGTTGGAGATGGCCCAGAGAGGCGAGTTGGAGTTTGACCTATTGACCAGTACAAAGGAGGTGCTGGCAAAAAAATTCGAAAAGTTAAGGTGTTAGAAAATTTTCAGGATTTTTGGAAATTTTTGTTGATAAGAATTAAATAAATTTTTAATTGAAATTAAATTGGTCCAGTTGAAAAATGAAGTTAAGAAGTGAACAAATAAGTTATAACTGGTTAATAGAGTTGTTCTCTACCTTAGCAATTTCGAGGACGAAATTATTTTAAGTGGGGAAGAATGTAATGATCCGCATTTGCAGCGATATAATAATTAATTTGTTTAATTATTTAAATAGTGAATTAAAGGATTTCATGGTCATTGAATTAAATAGTGGTGAATATTTAATTAAAATAATAAATTAAATAATATATTTAAGTCTGAAATAATCAGAATTGGCTGAAATGGCGATATGGTGTGAACTGGATCATCTGTTATATTTAATTCAGTTCAGAATTGAATTAGAATAACGAATATATTATTTGAACGATAGTTCGAACGTATAATTATATTATAATTAAAATCGAGCTTGAAATGGCATGGCAATTCGTTATTTGGAGATTTGAACTTCAACTGAATGTACAGGATTCGTTTTAAGCCGGATTTCTGTGAAACAAGAAACGTGTGGAGCTGGTGGAGTATATCTTTCTAGTGGAAGAGAACAATGGGGATTTCGTCGTGTAGATTTTGATTTACGTCCAAATCAAATTTTAGAAAAGTCGTTGTGGAATTCCTTTATAATTTATAAAGGAATTATTTATATTTTAAAAAGGAATTTCATTTTAAATCGAATATCGATTTAACCGGGATTTGAAAATATCAAGTTATAAATCCCAGTAGAGCTGTATGGTATTCCACTGTGAATATAGATGATAATATTTATTTTTAAATATTTATTTTAATTATATTTAAATATATTTAAATGGGTTAATTAGAGCTTTAAAAATAACCACTTTTGCAAACGACCTCGGAATATGACGAAACCAATTTTTTTGGATCCGCAATATTAAATTATTGTTAGATTCCAAGTTTCGTGATTTTTAGAGTCACTATGTGGCCGTACGGATTTTTAGAGTGAAAAACAGTGGATATTTTGACGGTTAAAAATACACTGCGTGAGCATACGAAGTCGGAATTCAACGAAACCAGTTTCGTTGGGACCGTAATGTCAAACTCTAGCAGTATGTCCAGTTTCGTGATTTTTGGGTATCGTGTGTGATCGCACGAAATTTTAGAAATCAAAAAAAAAAACTAAAATGTGTGAACTAAACCAAGCCCATCCTCATCTTTCCAACCACACATCAATCTTGCCCTCCCCTATAAGATCAAATTACAAGCCATCACTTTCCTTTTTCTCCAAAAAGAAAGAAAACGTGAGAAGTTCTTCTTTGCAAAATCAAAACAATTCAAATGAAATTTATAAAATCATATAAACTCCATAGTTGGAGTCGGGGAGGGTTTCTCTTGAGTTTGATACTGGTTTTGAAGGGTTCGACGTCTGTTTCCCCTTCGTTGGAAATAGCAAGGCGAGCTAGGGTTCCAGATTTTGGCCGATTCGAGTGATGGTTTGCGGAATGGAGTTCGTAGTTGGGATCGATGGAGTGAGGCGCACCTTTAGAGGTGATTTGGTGGTCATTCGGTGGTAAAAAGCTTCGATGGTTCTCTGTACTGTGGCTCGCTTGGACAGTCTTCAAACGCGAGCTCCAAAGTGACGGCGAGTTCGCTCTTATTGGCATGAGGAGGGAGAGGAGGCAAAGAGAGGACGGTGTTTGTTTTTACTCTTATTTTTAGGTGAAAGAGGGAGGAGATGGGAGCAAGGGAAGGTCGACTATAAATGTTAAGAACAGGCGACGGGAATTTCTTTTTGGGGAAGATGGAGTTTAAGTGGTGCGGGTTTGAATCGTTTTGGGCCTTAGGTATGGTGAGCCCAATAATTTTAAAGGATATTTAAGTTTTATTTTTATATTAAATAAGGTTCAAAATTGTAAACACCATATCTTGGTCATACGATGTCAGATTTACGAATGGTCGGATCCGTTGGGATCGTATAGACGGACACTACACAATGGAACTGACCGCGAGTCAATTGGAGCACGACACAATTTATAACAAAATAAATTGTCCGTCTGAATCAAATCGAGCGATGGTTATCGTTATTAACAATGATCATCCGATGTGAGTAAATCTCACTAACTCTGAACAGTTTATAATTTCATGTTGTATTTTTAGAACTGTTAAATATTGGCTGACTGACTGAGTGTTGACTGTTTGATTGAACTGCTAGTTAGTTTGTTGAATTTCTATATTGATTCTGTTTAACAGAATATATCATATGGAACTAAAAGTGATGTTGATTTTATTGTAACATCTGTGGATGCAGGGAAGCAGGTTGGAGGAATCTGACTTGATTCCTCAACAGCTATTTTATTATTTTCATATATTGTGATATATGACGTGGTTTATAATCTGTTATTATTTATATGCGCATGGACGATATTGGACATCGTAATTTGATATGTTAAACACTATAACACACCGGAATTTGGAAAAAAAAGGGGGATTTCAAAATGAATATTGAAATTAGATTATTTATAAAATCAAAGGTGTTTTATAAAGGAGATAATATTTATAAAATCAAAGAAGATTTTATAAAAGAAATTATTTATAAATGGAATACTTATAAATAGAAATTTATTTATAAATTGAATATTTATAAATAGGAAATATGTTTAAGTGGAATTTTATATGAAGGGGAATCTTTATAAACGGAATACTTATAAATAGAAATTTATTTATAAGTGGAATATTTATAAATAGGAAATATGTTTAAGTGGAATTTTATATGAAGGGAAATCTTTATAAATGGAATATTTAGAATGTGAATTATTTATTTAGAATAAATAAATTAGATATTTAAATGGATTATTTATTTGTTAAATAAATAGGATAAGATAAAGAGATATTGACTTAGAAAATAAATAAGTTATTTAAAATGACATTCAGTTGGACATAAATAAGTTATAAAAAGGGATTATTTATTTAGAGAGTGAATAAAGAAATATTTGTAAACCGTTTACAAATAAAATAGAAGAGAAATATGTGTAAAATATTTAAAAATAGGTTATAAAGGATATTAGTTTGTTAAATAAATAGGATAAGAAAAGGATATTTATTTGTCAAATGAATAGAATAAGATAAAAGGAATATTTGTTTAGAAAACAAATAAGATATTATATGAGAAATATTTGCAACACATTTGCAAATAGAGTTGAAAAGGAAATATTTGCAAACCATTTGCAAATAGAATAGAGAAGGGAATATTTGCAAACCATTTACAAATAGAATTTAAAAGGGTAATATTTGTAAACCATTTACAAATAAAGATTTAAAAAGGAAATATGGGTAAAAGGCATTTAGAAAACAAATAGATTATAAAGGAAATATTTATCTTTGGATATATATATATATATATATAAGTCCGAACTTATGTATGAAGAAGTAAACAGATAAAAGGAGCAGATTGATTTATAAATGATATTTATAAATTAAGTTAAATATTTGTCATTTGGATAAACAGAATATATAATTCAGGACTTATACAAAGAAGTATGAATCGATTTCAACATCGATGTTTGAAACTGAATAAGGACAAAGAGTTAATCAGTTAGGTTAAACCAGAGTTTATCAGTTAGTGTTAATCGATAGAGTTATATCGAACTAGAGTTATTGAATAGAGTTAAATCGAACTAGAGATATTCGAAGTGAGATAATTGAATCAGAAATATTCGAAGTGAGTTGATCGAATCTAGTTATTAGACAGGAGTTAAATTGAATAAGATTTATTCGAAGAAAGAGATTATCGAATATAAGTATTCGAAAGTAAGAAAATCGAATATAAGTTATTCGAATAAGTTGTTCGAATAAGAGTTGATCCAGTAAGAGTTATTAGGTTGGAGTTATTCAAATAAGAGTTATAAATTAGAGTTAATCGAATAGGAGTAAATAAATTAGTTGTCATTATATTATTCGAATTAGGAAATAAAAAGTCATATTAAAGATAATATATTTCGGATGCAGGAGATTATAACACCATTGTTATAATCACGTAAACTTGTAAAAGAAGGGGGTTCGTAAATAGAATCTGAGGGTTCGTAAGGAAGTGTTAAAGAGTTAAAAAGGTGAATCTTATCTATTTCGATATTTGAAAGGTGGTTCAGTTAAGGTCTGAGAGGTAGCTATACCCCAACTTGATTGACTGCATTTTTAATTAAGAAATGGTTACGGTTCGAGTGTGAAGTGGTTAAGTGGATTTAGTAATTTAGTATAGTCGTTTGAGTTGTCATCGCAATATAGTTTTAAACATCTGTTTAAATCCCAATTAAGAAGTTTTGGAAATGTTTTCCAAACGAGAATCAGAAATGTTTTCTGATATTAGAAAATAAGAATTTAGAATATATGGAAACAGGAGATAAGTAAATTAAAGAAATAAAGAGATAAAGGTTGAATAATGATTGGTCGATATAATTTCCTCCTGGAAATAATATCGTTGTTTGCACACCTGTTTTTCTTTTGATGGTTAAATCACAGACTATCAAAGTTTTGACCATTTTAACGTTATTAATATGGAGAGACCGGTTGGATTATTATCCAAAGAACCACTCTGTATTGGCATAAGCGTTGCGAATCATATATGCCAAAGAAAATTGAAGACGGAGTAAAGTGCAAGGGCTATTGTATAAGTCTTAGATAACAGTGCCTACGATGGATGCACTGAATAGTGCCTTCGGTTCATCCTGTTCCGGGATGGCTTGTATGGATGAATGTCTGACAGAGTATTTCCAGAAAGGTCACGTACATTGATTTCTTCAACCGTACCAAGAGTGGAAGCGGAGAAGGAAACTTCTTTAGCTAACATGTAATGTACTGTTGTAGACGTCAATTAGTGATTTTCGATGGATCTGACAATGTGGCATTCGTAGTGAATCTGATGTGATGATAAAGCGTAACCTCAAGCCTCATCAACCAGTAAATGGCAGAAATCGGGCAGGTAGCATGGCTATGTAGGTCGCACCTATTAGGTTGTATAATCACCTGATCTAGAGTTTCATTTACTTCTAAAAATCTATTGTTGATGCTGTCCCATTCGGGAAACGGTTGCTGATCCCAACCGTTGGTGATATACATTCGATACATTCAAGCGAAATGAGTGGTCGGTCATGTGTGGCCGGGTTGCAAGATGTTCTTGTTGAACCCAATGTATTCCTCTCTAGAGGTACACTAGCGAAAGGTGGTTCCATACCTTGTCATAGTTGGAAATCCATTACCCAATACGTGCTTGCGGTTTTGATTGTATACTATATATGTAGAATGTGAGATGAAAGCGTTTCTGCTAGATGATTATTATATTGTGGTTGATAGACATTATTATAATATCAAAAGATTTTTGATATAAAGATAATTTGGATTCTCATAAGGGAAAAACCCGTTCCATTATACGGCGTGGTCTTATGAGATATCGTTTACTTGTTCGAACTGTTTTAAACTGTTTTACTCATACCAGTCCCATGACTGACCCGGAGTTTATTTTGTTTTGTTTTCCCTAAACTCTTGGGTGCCCAATTTTGTACGGGAAGTGAAGTAGTCGGGATTTACAGATACTTGAAGAACTGGAGCAGGAGGCTTCAGGATTATATAGCTATTAGTATTCCGCTATGTTGTAAGTGTTGTACTTGAAAAATGATTTGTATATGCAAGTAAATCTTTTATTTCAAGTTATGTTATATTTTATTCGTTCCGCTGTGAGATTCGTGTTTACTCTGATGTTCTATGTTCTTCTTCTTCTTCTACTATTCTAAGTTTCTATCTTATCTTTCCTCACCCTCTAATTTCTTTCATTAACTATTCGGTTGTTTTCGATCCTTGGATGTTCGATATGTGTTGTATATCAGATAACCAAGATCGCAATTTTCCAGGTTGTTACAATGTTATTATTTTATTTATGTAATTTTTTTTAAATACAAAATAAATAATACGTCATACGAAATAAAAACTCATAGTGCATGCTACGAAATACAAATGTAGAAATAAAAATATAACAAACTACATAGTTCATGCTTCCTAATATAGATACAAAAATAAAAAACAAAACAAATTACATTTTCCTTCTCAATTTATTAACAAGAAATTTAACTAACTTTCTAAGCTGGTGATATTAGTCAATTAATTCATGCAAAGAATTGTAAACTTTGTCATCAGACTTAGCCAAACGAAGCACAACCTCTCGTTCCTCGTAGTTGTCCCCCTCTTGCTTCGCTTCTATGTACCTATCGAGAATCGAATCATGCAAAGAACTGCCGGCACCTCCAAACGGATCACTAGTTGACCGTGGTCTAGTCGACGCTCTGTGACTGCTGATCACCTGAGCATCACCCCTGACACAACAAGAGAAGTACGTTTTTCCGACTACTGCCAGTCGTCGGTGGCCGTCGGAAAATATTGAAAGCCGTCGAGAAATGCCGTCGCAATTTGAGGCGTCGATAAATAGAGTTTCTGACGGCTAGTGACAACAGCCGTCATTGCTATTTCCTACGGGTTGTTGCGGGTAGTAACGGCTTCTGATGGGCGTCGCTAGCCGTCGGAAACCGTTGCAAACTATGACCAATAAACCGTCCTGAGCCGTCGGAAATCGTTACCTATATTTGGACCCGTAGGCCGTCCCAAGCCGTCGCTAAATCTAGGTATTTTTTTTATATTACATCAGCTATTTAGCCTTCCAACACACATTCATCTCACACCATTTCAATTCACTCATTCAGACCATTAGTCTATAACCACAACACAACATTTCATACACAAGTCACAACATTTCATACAAAAATCAAGAAAACCACACCATTTCAACCAAAAAATCATGAAAACAAAAAAACCATATAAAACATCAAGTCTACCATTGCAACATCACATAATACATCAAGTCTAGTACATTAACCCACAATATCAAGTCTACCATCAAAATACATGTAAAATGTCATACCAAAGTCACACCCATCCCATAATATAGCAACATAGTCATATATGTACATGCCCAACTAGAAAACATACCTATCCATCATTGATCCTGATCATCATCATCTGCAGAAGCAGGTGATGAGGGGAAGTGCCCATACTCCTGTGCAAACTCCACTAGGCGTCGATCAAGAAGCTGAGTCGTCTCAATAGCTTGGCGGCGATTCTGGTTCTCAAGCTGTGTCACCCTAGCTCTCAACTCGTCAATCTCTGCGGCGTCTATAGCAGCTCTAGTACGTCTGCCCTGTGCCTATTAACTGGTGGACTGTAACAATTATTTAAAAATATTTTAATCATGTACGATTATTTTAATAACATGTTGAAAGCTTAAAAGTTATATTATTTCTAAAGTAAAAATGCTTTACCACTTGATTTCCGAATCCATAGCATCTATTCCGCGTCGCTGGATCCATCACTGACTGAAAGATATTGTCCTCCTTGTTAGTAGCACGCTGCTCACGTCCAGTCTCAGCTAGACGGATTTGACGGTGCTGCATAAACTTCTCCTGCAAGACCAAATAAGAATGTATATAAATTTAATATAATGATATTGTATTTTATAGTAATTTAACAATTATTGCATAAATTTCTACATAAAATGAAATATTACGTGACTCTTCCTATATTTCTCGTCATGCCATGTGTATGTGATGTTCCCGTCAGAGTCGACATGCTCGATGGCATGCGTACGGGAAAACATGTCCATATACGAGACTGGACCCTCCCCCTGAGCCTCTTGAATTTGATTATTACACATCATTATTGCAAGTGTTCAAATCTATATAGCATATTAATTTTTGTATAAGTCGCATTTTAAAAATAATTTACCAACTCCTGCCGATATTGCTGAAATGACTTGGATCCTCCCCGATGAGTGACTGGATTTTTATTTCTATTTGCGCTATTTCTTTCGGCCTCCGCCTATACATTTAAAATTTGATAATTATTGACTAAATATTTTTATATCTTTTAAAAAATGTTAGTACACTAACCTTCGCTGCATCACTTTCCCAATATCTCAGAAATCCACTCCAAGTGGTATCTCCCATCCATGGAGGTTTTTTCATGGTTTTCTTCATTGCTGATATAGCATCTTTATAATATTTCCTCATCTTTTGCATCCACTATGTCCGAGCCAGGGCTAAATTATGTGTCTAATATCCACCTCAGCCTGTATTTCACGTTAAATAAACATTACTAGTAAAATATGTACAGTATCTTAGTGATTATAAGGAATTAAAATGCCAAAAATATATAACAAAATACTTACTAGGACATCCTGCCAGATGACCTCCTATATGTGAGGTGGGATCAAATCCCACTTAGGCCAACATCCCGTTATCCTAACCCTATATGCTGCTCTCGAAGCGTCCAAAATAACCCTCGAAGGCTGAAGGTCGAAAACCCTGCGTTAAATGTGATAAACATAAGTGTACAGTATAAAATAATTAACATGCTAAGTAAAGTTTAATTTTTACCCAGCACTCGTAGGAACTAAGGACACGACTGGACGCACAGTGGGTTGCGAGCCAGAACCCTCTCCTGAAGAATTTCCTCCTGATGACATACCTGTCACATACAAATCATTTCAAAAGATGTAAGCTAACTTACACAAACGATATAAGCTGCTAAATAAGTGACATAAAAGATGTAAAAAAATGACATAAATGAGAAATTGTTTATACCTGTATTTGATTGGGTCTCATATTCCAAGAAGTAACATTTTACATTGCAGAATTAAAATAAATAAATAGGAAAAACTGCATATGACATAAAAGATGTAAAAAAACGATCATAACATTCAAATATTTAACAGAGTTACATGAATTGCAAAATAAGCTGGGGTTTACTCCATACATACATTACAACTAGAAAGATAGTACTCATCATCTACATCAGTCATCATCTTCTTCAGCTTCGGCCTTAGATTCAATAATATCTTCCTCCGCACTTTCAAACGCATCTACCAAAGCATTTGTCTCATCGACCAGAGGTCCAAAACCTGCATGATGGTCCTCAATTATTATTTCATTGTTGTGTTCGAATTCTGCCTAATAGGCTCCTTCATCTGGAATAATCTTCCCATCGAACGTAAATCTGGCCTTTTTGTTAAAAACTGCCGACCAATCTGCTTTATCTCTTTTTAGAGACGAATAAGGAGTGTATTAGACTTGTAATGCTTGTTTGGCTAGTACAAAAGGATCATACTTGTAATAGTGCGATGTATGCTTTATTTCAATGAGATTAAAATCTTTATGTACATTAATCCCAAAACCCGGATTACTGCTAAACCAATCACATTTAAATAGAAACACCTCCTTCGCAGGTCGTGAGAAATATGTCAGTTGCAAAATTTATGTTAAAACGCCATAAAAATCATTAATGTGATTTTCAGGATCATCACTGCATTTAACGAATACACCGGTATTGTTCGTTAATTTTTCAGCACTGTATTCTTTCGTGTTAAATTTATATCCATTAACAAAATATATTGGATATGTCTTAACCAATCTTTTTGGTCCCAGTGCAAGATGTTTCAACCATTCATCAACAACACAATTTTTGGGTTCATAAACATAATTTGTAAACCAAGCAGAAAATTCTTTACTGATATCTCCGTTCGGATGTTCACGTTCATAAACGTTGTAAATACAAATAGAGTTTTACATTAAATTATATACACGCAAAAATGTAGAAATGAAAAAAGCACTCAACGCATTTCCCAGAAGGTCGACCATGTTGTCTAAAAATAGACAAAACTGTTTGAGACGATTCTTGTTCGTTCCCTTGGTCATTTCGAGGAACACTTTCAAATGATATTTTCACATGATCACTGAAATAATGAGAGAAAAAGAACGAAGCTTCTTCTTCGATGTAAGATTTACATATCGAGCCTTCAACTCGAGCTTTTTGTCTCACTTTTTTCTTCAAATGATTCAAATACCTATGCAAAATTAATTTACATTATTTCATAGTTTTAAATGCAATTAAATTAATGGTTAACATGTTTATATTTACCTCTCAAATGGATACATCCATCCATATTGGACGGCACCTCGATATCGTGCTTTAGTTGGAAGGTGAACAGGTAAATGCTCCATTACATTAAAAAAAATCTGGCGGGAAAATTTTCACCAGTTTGCAAAGCAATATTGGAATATCTACTTCAAATTTACGTAAATGTTCCACTTTCAAAGTAGTCGAACAAAGCTCTTTATAAAACAAACTAAGCTCCGTTATTACCTTCCAAACTTTTAGCGATAGTAGTTCTTTGAACATAACAGGAAACAAATGCTCCATCATAATATGACAATCGTGACTTTTCATTTCACCCAATTTACCATTTTTGAAGTCAACACATCTACGAAGGTTTGATGAAATCCCATTAGGAAATCTTAACCCTTCAACCCATTTTAACACAACTTTAACCTGATTATTATCTAATTCATAACATGCTTGGGATTTTTTACTGTCATTTGGTTTCATATGAAGCTCGGGACGTTTGCATAATTCTTCTATATCGCGCCTTGATTTCAAATCATCTTTAGTTTTCCCTTTAATATTCAAAATTGTGTTAAAGACATTATCAAATACATTTTTCTCATTGTGCATCACATCAATATTATGACGAAGCAGAAGATGTTTACGGCAACTCCCAAAAAATCTTACACCAATTGTGATAGATCGATTTACCTTAAATTTCTGTTTGAACTCCAGTTTCATGTATCTTCGGATGATTTTCAACCATTTCAAATATTTCTTCGCTGGACCATAGTGTTGGAGGTTGTCTAGTTTTTACTCTGTTAGCCAAAAAGTTTTTCTTGTCTACTCTAAAAGGATGGTTTACATGGAGAAAACATCGATGACAGTCAAACCATGATTTTTTTTACCATGCGGTAAGGAAAACGCTCGAGTCTCTTCCATGCTATATGGACATGATAGACGACCAACAGTACTCCATCCTGAAAGCATTGCATAGACAGGAAAATCACTTATAGTCCACAATAAAGAAGAAAACATACGAAAAATTTTCTTCTTCGAAACATCGTATGTTTCTACTCCTTCGTTCCATAATGATTTCAATTCTTCTATTAATGGTTGTAAATAAACATCAATTCCTTGTGCCGGATCGTCGGGGCCAGGAACAACAACAGTAAGAAACATATATTGCGTTTTCATACACATCCATGGAGGTAAATTATAAGATGTGATAATAATGGACCATGATGAGTATTTAGAACCAAATTGAGAAAATGGTGAAAAACCATCCGTACATAAACCTAATCTGACAATACGACTCTCCGCTGCAAAATTCGGATAAGTTTTATCAAAATGCTTCCATGCTTCCCCGTCGGCCGGATGGGTCAACGTACCTTCTTCTTCCGATCTCACCTTATGCCATCTCATATGAGATGCAGTTACAGGAGATGCATACAGTCTTTGAAGCCTCGGAGTAATGGGTAAGTAATGCATATGTTTGAATGGAACTTCCTTTCCCTTTTTCTTTCTTGGTTTATATCTTCATTACAAAATTTACAATTTCTAAGGTTTACGTCATCTTTCCAAAACAACATGCATCCTTTTATACATGTATCTATTTTCTGATAAGGTAAACCAAATGCCGACATAAGTTTTTTAACTTCGTAGTGATTTTCACACATTAAATTATCCGGCGGCATGTGCCTTTTTACAGCTTGTACAACAGCTGTGAACCCAGTTTCAGTGATGTTGTATTTTGACTTCATCGCAATGTATTCTGCGATTACCGATAGCTGAGTGCCGCTTTTACAACCATCCCAAATAGGTTTCTTAGCATTACCCAACAAATCATAAATTTTCTTAGCTTCAATATTCGGTTCTTCCTCATTTCCATCATCGTCGTCAACTGCATTCATAGGAAACATTGATCATGCTGCGTCATCGACCATATTTTCAATACGAGGCTAATATTTTCATCAACAGCACTTTCTACCTCAGTCTCTACAGAAGTATTTGATATAACTTCTCCACGACAATCCAAAAAAAAAAAAAAATCGGGTACGAATCCGTTTTTGCACAAATGGACTTTCACAACATCGGGTAACAAATATTTCAAATGTCTACACTTGCTACACGGACAACGAATTTCAGGATCGCTTCCGTTATTACTTAAAGCGAATTCAACAAAGACATTTATACCATTGTAAAATCTTCTTTTATTGGACCTCTCTGTCCTCTTCTTTGGTATATCCAACTCCTCTGATCAACAAATAATTAATCATTTTTCCTATTTGACAAATTTAGGCACAATTTCAAAAATTAATATTTATTTCCAAGAATCCAAATTCCAAGAAAAAACTTGTTTTTAATTATGGTCATAAAACACACGTATATATAACGGTTGAAAGCAAATAACATTTTCATTAAGTTAAAAATAATAATCTAATTTGGCACTTTTTTAATTGCTATTCTTTTACATGGTCAGACATCCTACTTCCCATTATAAACAGAGTAAACAATTACAAATGTATACTACTTCATCTCAAACGATTCAACAAAATTTCGGCAGCATTTCCCTTTTGTTTCCTGCATTTTGTACACATGTACGCAGGCAACAAAAAGAAAAATTGAACCGAAATTTTGTGAATCTTTTGAAACGAAGTAGTATACAAAATGTAAATGCTTACTGCGTTTATAACTTGTCCAATACAAGGACAAATCCAATAAATATTGTACCAAATGAATATAAACGGTCGTTTTTTATTTTGATAAAAACGACTATTTATATAACGATCATGTACAACACTCGTCGGACGGGGCCGAAAACACTCTAGGGGATATTAGTCAATTAAATGTGCGCATTTTACTATTATAGTACGTTTTCATGCAACACAAAAATATTTTTCTTTATCACATCTGCTTGACATTTCAATCAACTTAAAGCTAATACTATTATCGTCGATTCAGTAGGTACAACTAGAATTTAGACTCATGCTTTATAGTGCATAAGTCAAAATTTGCTCAAAGTACTTTTCCTAGTTCATCCACTCATTTTTTTCGTATGCCAACTAACACATACAAGAATGACAAGCGCACAACGGTGCACATGTACACAAATATTCAAAATTATACAATGGCAAAAAACAAGCTAAATTGAAACACGTACATACATACATACATACACACACGCACGTACATTTTTAATTTGATCCGTGAATACACTAAAATCATCACTTACGTATCTAACCATTGTTATGACCACTGCCACAACAACCTATCTAAAACAAGCCTAATTTTCAATGTAACATACACAAATACCCAAAATTTTGAAATAAATCATTCAATTTCAGTGTATAGGACATGAAATATACAACATCATATGAAACAATTGCAATCATTCAATTTCAGTGTATAGAAAATTTAGGTTTAGGTAAAAATTGAAATTTTAATCAAAAAACGAGTTCATACCTTAAATCGCTTTTGCTGGAAGCTTGTGTGGACGTCAGGAACGATTGAAGGTGGAAATTTTGGTGTTTGAAGATGAAAAATCGCGGATTTGGGGGTTTAGGGTTGAAAAATCGGGCTGGAAATAAAAGAAAGAGGAAGACGAATAGAGCTGGAAGCTCTCGGCAGAGAAATATCTCGTTAATAGCCGACGGTTTCCGACGGCCGTCTACGGGCCGATGAAAGCCGTCGAAAAATAGCCGTCGGAAACCGTCGGTCACCCCTGTCGGTATTTTTAATGTTTCTTGTAGTGTGATATACCGCCAAAAAGTTGCACTTCGAACTGTAGTTGAATGAGGGTGAAGTGAAATAATAAACTGACTTTTATCGGTTTGAATGCAATCGCCGAAGATCACATCTAACTCCCTAAATCGAGCTGGCGAGGCATTTTTTGTATATATTTGTGATACCTAGCTGCAACTGTATCCCATCATTCGTCGGTATCCTTTTTCTCATTCCAATAGCCTATAGAAATCTGCAGCAGCTTGTCCCACGAGTTCCATTCTCATTTTAAATTATCAAATTTGTTTTTCATATTCCCAAATTTGTACCTCAGACTCAGTGGATCGTTGAAAATCGCAGCAATTTGCTCGTACTAATGGGCAACACAGTGGGGATGAGATTCATCGTTCTCGTAACATACGTGAATGGACGTGTTGGTTCTATCAATGTTCCAATCGACGATGGTAAGAGTGTATGATGCAGTAGAGTGGCTTAATATTTTGCAAGAATATCAAAAAATAATGTTTTGGAAAAAGTTGAAAAATACATATGGAATATATGAATATGAGTAATGGAAATATATTAAATTTGCCTAAAACGATCGACAATGAAAGCTAAAAAAGTACTTGAATTTTCGGGTTTGGGTGAGAAATGAGGAGGGAGGTGGAATATATTGGAGAGGGGGGAATCCGAACGTTGGCGATTCATCTGTTCGTGTTGAACGGACGACGTCCAATGCGTTAGATGCGCCAAATGCGAACGATGACTTTTCAATGGTTCAGTTTGAATTTGAATGACCAATTAAGTGGGGCTCATGCCCGGCGCGTCGTGTACTCATTAAATGACCATTCTGTCATTGGACTCTACATAATAGCATTTATTCAAGAGAGCATTGTCAAGATAATTCTAAGATCTACTGAAAGGCCGAAAATCAAAAAAACAATTTTACATGTTCGTTGTTTCATTCTTGCTTCACATTGAGATGCTATTGCTATATGACGTTTGCTCGGCGTGTTATGCCTATTTTTCAAGAAAATATATACAAATAAAAATACATGGTCAGTTTGGGAATTCTTTTTTGTCATTTCTATAGTTTGTTTTTGTTTTATATACCATAGATATCTTGCTTTCAGGCCAGTGAATGCTTGGCCGATAGGTTATTATCCACTCACTCTTTGGTTCGAGTATTCATCGATTTGATAGATCATCATATGATTATTACCAATACGGAAGGTTTGGTTCATTTTTTGCCTTTTATTACTGCTCTTGTACTTAGCGATTGCTCTATGATTATCTATTCCTACATTTTGATTTTTAGCAGCTGTCGATAAGCCTTTTTAAGTTGATTATCATTCTTGCTTGAATAATATTCTGAATATTTCGAAAGCAACCATGTTGCAACCTACTTAAATACTATAGGCATAAAAGTGTTCGCTTAGTCTGTACTCTGCATAGATAGATAACCCATTTCTAAAAATAGATTAATGATTTGGTTGATCCATATCAAATTTCATTGGTAGTTAATGATTTGGTTGATCAAATGGATTCAAGTCCAAATTACCCATTCTTAAAAATAGATTAGTAAAAGTAATAATTTAGTAGTAGCTTAGGTGATCTCCCATTGAATAATTACATTTCTTATCGTCAAACAGAGCGATAGGCAGGTAGAAACATGACTTGCCCTCGTTTTTTTTTTCCATATTTTCACAATTACAGATGCAATAGGTTGATCTAACTACGATTACATGCATTTTCAGTCCACTATAAAAAAAGAACTATAGTTCCATTTCCCATATCCTCAAGTTTCACCGCCACAAATACTAGTGTCAATTTTACAGAACAATGGCTTTCAAAATTATCTTCAGCATATTTACGACTGTCATGTTGATGAGCATCATTAACATTTCTTATGGAGGACGCCATCTTTTGGATACTTCTCCTGCTACACCAACAGTTCCAACTACACCGCAACCAGTGCCGACACTTCCCACTTTGCCACAACCAGTGCCAAAAATTCCTACTTTGCCCCAAACAGTGCCCACAGTACCAGGTTTGCCGAAGCTAGCGTTGCCTCCATTGCCTTCAGTTCCTACTCTTCCCACGATATCTACCATAATTCCTAAGTTTCCAACATTGCCTCCGTTGCCTTCTTTCCCTGTTATTCCAACAATCCCCACTCTTCCAACTATTCCATCATTTTCGCCGCCACCTTCCAAATCAAGCCCTTGATTTGTTTGTTTATCGATCGTAGGCACATGTGTCGCTGTTTGAAATTTAGTTAAGGGTGGTTGTTACTAGTTTGTTGTATGTGATTTGTGATTATACTAGCTCATTTGGGTGATGCCTTGTTTATCATGTGCTTTTTTGTTGTAATTTATATGATTTTATATATATATATGCATGTCAGCTAGCATCGTATATCTTTGACATGTTTGATAGTATGTTCATTCTTGTTGCACCTTTTGGTAGAAGAACTTCGCCGTAATTATACTGATGGATTTTTTTTTTTTTTTGTATCTACCTAATATTTCTTTTTTTTTCTTCGGTTGAAACGAACAAAAGAATTAAACAACTGAGACCAATTCTTCTGTAACCATTTCCCCTATCCGTCATGTCCCTCCAATCAAATCTCCCCATTTCCGCTTTTTTGCATTTAAGTACAAAAACAATTCAGGTGTTTAAGTGCAAAAGATGAAAATCAGTAAGCTTTGAATAGTTGGAACACGGGGGTATACTGAATTTGGGGACAGAAGAATTGGTGCATAAACAACTCTGGGTTAATCTTGCTGCACATGTTAAAAGGGCAACGGGTGATCTCTCTGGATTTCATTTATGTAATAAAACTGCACCATATTTTAAACAGACACCAGTTTGACAATATGAAATAGGATTATTATTTTCTTCATTTCCGCTAGTGCCACATAATCACATGGCCAAGTGTTATTTTGCCTTAACATTAAATACCATCAGAAGTGTATTCATTAAAATAAGTACTACATTCACTACAAGGAGCGCTTCATTTAGCGACGGCATAGGGCCGTCGGCGGCCGATGCTAGCCGTCGCTATATGCCGTTGCTATAACTGTCGTCGCCAACAGGAATTGCAACGGCGAGAGCGACGGCTCCGTCGCTTGCTTACCAACGGCTAGCGACGGCCAATGGACACGTGTCATCTGACGTGTCAGTTGGTTAGTTTAACCGGAGAGCCGTTGCTATTCGTTACAAAATAGACGTTGCTAGCCGTCACTAATTTATGACCAAAAGGCCATCGCTAGCCGTCGTTAGCCGTTGCTATATCTGAAATAAAAAAAAACTTCAGTACACAGCGATTTCTTTCCTACAATCCAATCCACAACCATTCAATCCAAAAACCAATACCATATCACTGTTATCTCACTATTTCATCGATACTCATCAACAACAAAACCATCACAACCATACAATCATCAAATACATAAAAAAAACAAAAAAAACCCCATCATAACATAAAACCATTCAAACACATCATATAAGTCATGCACATGTCCAAACACTTCATACCACCGTCCACAAACCGTCATACACATGTTCAAACACATCATATAACATCGTACGTGCATTTAACATAGAAAAAACTGAGTATATGAACATACCAGAGTCATGTCAAAATAAGCACCTACACTACGAACTAATCCTCGTCTCCCTGATCCTCGTTCTCGTCTTCTTCTGATTCCTCGTTCTCGTCTTCCTCTCGATATACAGCGGAATCACCTCCCTCTCCTTCCTCCACAGGCATAAAGCCATGCTCCTGAAAGTAAATCGCGATGCGCTCGTCGATTTCCTGTTGCATCTGGCCTTTTCGCCAGTCCATCATCTCGTTCATCTGCTCTTGCATCCGCGCTATAGTCGCCTCATCCATCGACCGCTTATAAGCACGCTGAACGGCCTGTAAAATAAATAATTTCACATTTAAGTTATTTAAACAAATTTTTACTACTTAGTGTTAAACATGAGTTTTTTCCATTAACTCGTATTCTTGGTTTACATATTTATAAAGCATCGTGATTGTAGTAATTTACGTCTAAAAAAAGTCTTACCTCCTGATTGCCAAAACCATATCGCCTTCCTCGAGTAGGCGGATCAGTGATAGAATGCCATATGGCATCAGAATCTGCAACTGTACGCTCCTTTCCACTAGCCTCCATCGCTTTGGCAGCCTCTGCATCATACTCCCCCGCAAGAGCAATATAATTAAGAAAAGTGTTATAAAATTTACTTATGTACTGTGATATGAACGAGTGTGTAACATGTTAATTTATACGGATAAACAAATTTACCATTATACGTGCACTCTTCGGATCCGTCCACTTATACGTCACATTTCCTTCTTCATCGGTGTGCTTCACCGCATGTGTGTGTCTAAATACGTCTGCCAATGAAGGCTCTTGTCCGTGCTTTATAAACTGACATCATTAAATATAAGACATGATTATAGACGCTAAATTTTTATCTAAACATATACTGCAAATATTTAAAATATATACCAAATCCCTTCTGTGCTGTTGAAATGATTTTGAGCCACCTCAGTGTAGAGCAGGATTCTTTTGTCTATTTGCTTTGTTTCTAGCTGCTACTTTCTATTAAATTTGATACACGATGATGTTAAATAATGCAATCAATATTATAAATGTGAATATTATCATTAAAGCTTACTTTAGCATCTTCCGTCTCCCAGTAAGCTTGAAAGTCTGCCCAAACATCATCACTCATAAATTGAGGCTTTTTTCTGCTTTTCTTGGCTCTTGAAACCATCTCTCGATAGTTCTTTCGCATCTTCATATTCCAATATGTCAAAAATGAGGGCATATCCTCCTCCTCAACACGTACGACAGCCTGCATATTACATTTATTTGTAATTATTCCCAGTATATTAATTTTTAATATTATTATAAAAAATACTTACCAATAAATCGGCTAAAATGACATTCTTGATATGTGCTGGGATACTATCCCAATGCGGCCAAGCGCCCTGCATTCTACTTGTGTAAGATTGCCTTGATACTTCTAAAATGAACTCCGCTGGCTCAATCTCAAATCCCCTGTGTAGATGTTAATATAAACATTTCATAATATTTTAAATAATGTACATTGAAATAAATTTGAACATTTACCCGCCACTCTTCGGAACAATCTCCGCAACTCGGCGAAGATCTGCCCCTGAACCGCTCGGACCAGATCCTGATCCTGCTCCAGGAGATGGTGAAGGAGTAGGCTGAGATGTAAATCCTGCCTTTGTTGTTTTAAAAATAGCCCACCAATCTGCTTTATCTTTTTCTAAGGATGGATACGGAGCAAAATAGACTTGTAATGCTTGCTTAGCTAACACAAAAGGTGTAACAACCCGTATTTTCAATAACCTGTTATAACATAAATCGAGGCAGAATTTAATTTATAAATCTGAATCAAGGGAAACGGGCTACGCCATTGCGTTCGTCTCGGAAAAATACGCGAAATAGAGTCCGAGTTTTCGAAAATCGGAGTCTGTATGACCCGATTAAGGCCCAACGAAGTTTTCAGAAAATTTCAAAGTAAAAACAGATTTCAAATTCAAGTTTGAATTTGGAAATTAGGTCAGATTGGGCAAGGCGGCAAAATTCCCGCCAGAGTACCCAAGTCGACAGCCCTGTCGACTTGGGAGTCGACTTGGTTGGACCCAAGTCGACAGCCCTGTCGACTTGGCTGTCGACTTGGTCCAGCCGGGCAGTCTTGCCTGATGCACCATTTTGGGTTTGTGTGAGTTTGGGGGCCAGATTCTGTTTTAAGGGCTGAGATTGGAACTAGGGTTTAATCCTAAGGCTAAAACTAGTCCTAATCTCTATAAATAAGCCCCTAACCTAACCCTAAATCATCATTATTCATTCATACAACTAAACTATGGCAAAATCATTCCTCTCATGGCCTCCACTCTCTTCATAAAATTCCTAAATAAATTTTTATGAGAGATTTTCCATGCATACAAGTGTTTTCAAGCTTGTATGAGCATTATTAGCTTGCATTCAAGTCAAGTTTCTACATTTGCATCATAAAGCAAGAGTTTTGATCATTTTGGCTTAAGGGTTTTTCTATTTGGAGCTTGCATTTTGGGTTTATTTGAGTGCATAAGGGCTTTGTCATATTTTTGTGTCTTCATAAGCATTATAAGCCCTTTTCTACTTTCATATTTAAACTCTAAAGTTAATGAATGATGCAAGTTGTGTTTGATCATTATGTTATGACATGCAAGTTAATCATGTTATGTTATGCAAGTTTATCATGTTATGATATGCAAGTTTATATGCAAGTTTGCCATGTTATGTTATGCAAGTTTATCATGTTATGATATGCAAGTTTATATGCAAGTTTGCCATGTTATGTTATGCAAGTTTGCTATGTTATGATATGCAAGTTGTCATGTATGTTATGCAAGTTTGGGGTGATCACTTTGTTCATGTTATCATGTTATGCAAGCTTATCTTGAGTATATGAACATAAAGCTTCAAGCTTTATGCTAAAGGTTGCATTTTGGCAACATGTAAGTTATCATGTCCCTTATGATAACTTGCATGTGAGGCTAAATGCGAACTTATGGCCATTTCTACATGTCATTTATCACCATGTATCACCAATATGCTAAGTTTGGTTTTATGCATGCTTTTGAGGCCTAAAAATGTAATATGCAAGTATATGAACATATGTACATTTCATATGCCACCATGTAAAACTTGTGGCTTCAACGCTTTTATGTCATGATTATGCCAAGTTCCCTCTTTCTATCCTTTATGCGCTATTGCGATATGTAAGCGATGAGATTGCGTTTGGGGTTGGGTAAACTTAAAAGACATAAAAACATAAGATTGGGAATTTACCTATTAAGTTAGGTCTACCCATTGGGAATTTACCTATTAAGTTAGGTCTACCCAATTGCTTGAAAATTTGTAATATGTTTTGGAAACATGATGGACATGACACTTAGAAAAGATAAGTGTGACCAACTCGAGGTTGGGTTGAGTTTGTAGCGTAAACCTACCCGGAACCGACCGGCTTAACTAGTTGCTACAAACAATAGGGCCCAATGTGAGAAGTTGGTCATGTTGTACCTTGAACCCGAGGTTAGACCAAGTTGTGGTGTAAAGCTACCCGGAACCGACCGGCTTAACTAGTAACCGCAACAAAGTCTAATGTGAGAGGTTAAGGCGCATTAAATTAATTAATGCCTCATGATTAGGGTTAAGTCATGGTCCACTTAATACTTAACCAATTTGGGCTTGGAAGATTAATCAGGGTTAAGTCGTGAACTCATCGTTACACTTAACCAAGTTAATCCATGATTAGCAAGAGGGTTAAACCGTACTTAACCCACTAGAAAAATCCTAGCAATGGGGGTCCACTCTAGCAGTAATCCCAAGTTTGTATCATCATGACCCTAGGGACTAGGCTAGGGTGGGGGCACGATTACTGGACTTGAGGTAAGTGACCAAAAGCGACGGCAGAAGGGTACGCCGGTGTAGTTCCGGGCGGACTATGGTCGTGCACACAGTCCGAAGCCGGGGAAAACATGCACGGGTACCAGTAGATCGAGACTGTGCACTCATGTTTATGGTGTCCAGGGGTTGACACCCTAGGGCTTGATACACCCGACGGGAGACCCTGCACAGTCTGACTACAATTATGTTTGGGCCGTATGGACACCAACACGTGACGAGTTAGGCTTATAGGGAGCCGATCGACTAGACCTTTGGTTGGACCTTGTATTAGGGTCATTTCATGTTATTGGGCCAAAGCTTGGGCCAAGGGATCAATACTTGTTTATTCAAGTCATGTTAGTTTGCTAGTACACCTGTGGTGCAAAACCTTAAACCTGATTATGCGATGACACCTTTATCAACCTTGTTAGTTAATCATCATGCTAGTATGTTGTTATCCTTATGATCATCCCTGCTTCTCATGCCAGTTAACTTTATCAGTTTACATTGATTGTAGTAGGGCTTACTCAGTCTTTTTGACTGACCTGTTTTCTTTCGCCTCTTTTCTTCCGTCCCCCCCCCCCCCAGGTTCTCAGGGAGGGAATATTGGAGCTTAGCTTGGATTTATGATCGCTTGCTTGTGGGATTTTAGCTCATGTACGGTCATGACATGAAGCTAGCTATGGTTATCACTTATTTTGGGGATAGTACTTGTGTATTTCAGTTTTTCAGTTGATGTTGTTCTTATCTAGACCTGTTTATTTGGAAAGTTATGTTGTACCAGACTTGTTTTGAAATAGTTTGAAATCTTCCGCTGTTTTACTTATCTTATTTACTCTGTTTACATATATACATATGTTCTTGTTCTGCCTTGATATATCATTATGCATGTTTACCTGATTCAAACGCCCCTCCAAAGTCAGAGTGCTTGCAAGAGCCACCCTGGCGGAGGTGGGGTGTTACATTTGGTATCAGAGCATATGGTTTACGAGAAGGGACAAAAAGGTTTTTAAAACTTTTGGAAAACTATTTTCAAAACCAAGTATAAAGTATTTTCCAAAGAAAAGTCTAGTTTATTTTAAAGGTTATTCCCCAAAAAGCCATTAGCAAAATTCCTTCGTTTTTCTCTATTCTGAATCTGTCTTTTTCTTCGTTTTCAGTATGGCCGATAACTTTGCTATTCCGGAGGGAGTACACGTACCTGTTTGGTATAGGAGACTTTTGGAGGCTAGGGCGACCGAAGCCGGCCCCGCAGATGTTCCTCCTCCTCCTCCGGTAGTTAATGTTCCTCCTCCTCCTGTCGCTGAGGTTCCTCTTCCTTCTCCCCCTCAGCATCCACAAGCGGATTTCGCAGAGATTTGTAAGAACTTTAAGACGATGGGTGGCAAGAACTTTCAAGGCACTGAGACTTTTGTAGAGGCCAGGAATTGGTTGAAAGAAACCGAAGATCTTTTTGCCTTCTTTGATATAGATGACCGTAGGAAGGTTTTATTGGCAGTGTGGTTGCTAAAGGAAGAAGCTGCACGTTGGTGGGTGGTCACCACCGCTACTAGGCCAATTGAGACTTGGGATGACTTTCGGGGAAAGTTTGGACTAAGGTTCCTATCACTGAAGCAAGGGGACATGACTATTAGGGAATACATAGATAAGTTTAATCAACTGGCTCGGGTCGGTTTAGACTTGGTTAACACAGCTCAGAAGAAGGCCCTATACTTTGCTCTAGGATTAAACGAGCCATTACATGGTTTAGCCATGACTCATATACCCTTGGGGGCAACTTTCGAGAGTTTGGTGAATATGGCCCTACTCAATGAAGAGAATAGGAGTGACAAGAAAGAGATCAAGATGAATGATACTCAAGCCAAGAAGACTGATTCCCAGTGGAAAGGAAATCAGGGTAATCCAAGTGGTCAGAGCAGTCAAGGCAATCAGAACAAGAACAAGAGTCAGGGCAACAAGGGGAAGTGCCATTATTGCGGTTCAGTTGGGCATCCTATTAAGGATTGTAAGAAGAGGAAAAGGAAGAATGGTGAATGATTTTTCTGCGGTGAGACTAGACATTTCAGTAAGGATTGCCCGAAGAAGCAAGGGCAAGGCCAGGGTCAGACTCAGCGTGCTGGACCTTCAGGAGGGCAAGTTCATGCTCTCAATGCCGCTCCAGTTCCCGATCGAGGTAGTATTTCTGTTGAGAGCCTTGTATATATTTCTGATTTTCCTGTTCGTACTTTGTTTGATTCTGGCTCATCGCATAGTTTATTTCATCTGGTTTAGTTGAAAGTTTGCACCTAAGTACTAGTCTAGTTAATGATCCCGTGTGTGTTTCAAATCCAATTGGGGTTTCCGCCCATTTGTCTATTATCTACGTGGATTTGAAAATCTCTATCTTTAGTGTAGAGTTCTCGTGTGATGCTTATATTCTCGGTTCCATGGGGTATGGGTTGATTTTGGGCATGGATTGGTTGTCCAGTTTTGGAGCCATCTTTGATTTTTTTAGCATAGGGTTGTGAGGCTCATGACTCGCCTCGGTAATACCCTAAAAATTTCTTGTAACCCTATGGGTCCCGTCATGTTGTGTTATCTTGAATCCCTCAACTCGTATATCGATAGTTTGCAATCGGTGAGGGTGGTCCGAGAATATCCTGATATCTTGGGTAAAGTGAAGGGGGTTACCCCTAAGCGAGAGATTGATTTCCGCATTTATCTGGTTGATAATGCCAAGATAGCTTCGTGGCCGGTTAGGCACATGGCCCCGCAAGATGAGAGTTAAGAAAGCAAGTCAAGGAGTTGCTTGAGAAGAACTTCATTAGATGAAGTATATCTGAATGGGGAGCGCCTGTAGTATTTACTACCAAGGCAGATGGTTCTCTTCGACTTTGTGTTGATTATCGTGAGTTAAACAAAGAGAATAAACAACCATTGCCAAGGATCGATGATTTGTTTGATCAGCTTGTAGGAACATCTGTTTTTTTCTTGATCTTGCTACTGGATCCCTTCAGCTCAGAGTAGCTGAGGATAGTATAGACAAAACCGCGTTCAGAACTCCAAATGGATTCTTAGAATGGTTGGTCATGCCATTCGGTTTAACTAATGCACCCACCTACTTCGTGGACTTGATGAGTAGGGTGCCTAGGGAGTTCCAGAACGAGTTTGTGGTAGTCTTTGTAGACGATATCCTGACTTTCTTAAAGAACGCGGAAGAACATGCTAGACATCTCAAGGAGGTG
The DNA here is from genome assembly GCA_030737875.1 of Allium sativum. Taxonomy (NCBI): domain Eukaryota; kingdom Viridiplantae; phylum Streptophyta; class Magnoliopsida; order Asparagales; family Amaryllidaceae; genus Allium; species Allium sativum. Next base: position 444,086,542 of record CM060915.1, on the reverse strand, counting down.
ATAGATACGCTTAGAGCGCATCAGTTGAAAGCCAAGTCCTCCAAATGTCATTTTGGAGAAAAAGGAGTTAGATTTCTTGGGCACATAGTTTCTAAGCAAGGTTTAGTGGTGGATCCCGCTAAAGTGGTCGCGGTTCAAAACCGAAAAGCCCTGACGAGGACAATTGAAGTAAGAAGCTTTCTTAGTTTAATTAGTTAGTTAGCGTCCCTTGAGCTTAGACCTACCCTTATGGATCAAGTAGGTACTTCGTAGAAAGAAGACCCGAAGTTAGTCGAGATCATGGACAAGTTGATTCGAGGCGAGATGGTAAGTCACCTCGCTATAGATGACAAGGGATGGCTAAGACGCGATGAGAGAAAGAAGGTTCTTGAAGTTGCACATCATCCGAGGAGGTGGCCGAGTTTGTCCCAAGGTGCATGTTGTGCCAACAGGTTAAAGGCCGAGTCATAGAAGCCCGGTGGGCTATTATATCCATTGGAGGTCCCCGCAATGGAAGTAGGAAAAACGTCACGAAGGATTTCGTGGATGGACTGCCTAGATCAAGAAAGGGAATAAGAGCATGTGGGTCATAGTAGGTAGACTCACGAAGAGCGCTCATTTCACTCCGGTAAAGAGCGAAAGGATTGCATCATAGCTAGCGACAGTTTATTTTCAAGAAATAAAAACGGTTGCACGAGGTTCCCTAAAGTATAGTTAGTAACCATGACTCAATCTTCACTAGCCAGTTTTGGGATAGTCTACGGGAAGTCATGGGCAAGCAACTGAATCTAAGTACGGCCTATCATTCGCAGGCGGATGGTTCATTTCGTTCAAGCATGAGTTATAGAAAATCACGTTAGTAAGAGCAATTGGTAAACGTGGATTGGTATTTTCAAGAAAAGTTCTGCTGCGTGGAATACTTTATAGTAAGTAAACGAGATCCAGGATTCACTGGTGAATTTTTGAGAGCTTGCATGAAACCATGAGGTCATAGTTATGTTTAAGACAAGAATGATAGAAGAGTAAGTGAAAGAGGAAGACGAGAGGCGACAATGAAATGGGTTCCAACTCATATTTGGAAATAAGAGTTAAGAAGCTAAGAAATCATGAGGTAAAAGACGGTCAAAGCACAGTGGAGTTAAGCTCAAGGAAACGTGACTTAGAAGACTGAAGGCTAGATACGCGCATCATATCTCTTTTTAAGAGCATATCCTTGATCCTTGTTTTCCTGTGGAACTTATTCGCATGTTATCTTTTTACGTATATCCTCTCGGTCCCATTCTCGGTCCTATTTCTGTCGGGAGGTATGACTTATTGGCTAGTAATACATGTCAAGGTTTGAAGGGGTCCGTTAGGTTGACTAAACCTTTTGGGCTTTTATAGGATTGGGGTTGGGTTAGAAAGGGATTTCTTGTAATCCGAAAGGAGTATATCCTGCTTATCTTCCCGATCTCTTTGTAGCATATCTTTCTTTTGCTATCTATATCGTGTTAATCTTGTCATGAGAACCTTAGGTAGAAACCCTTTGGATGAAACATGTGTTTGAAACATGTTATGCTTGATGGTTGCAAGTGGTTGCAAGTGTTTGCAAGTGGTTACTCGTGGATGCATTATACACGTTAGGCACTAGATCGGCTCACACACTCCTCATATTGCATATGCATGAGTGTTTATGCTTATTCATGGATGAAAATTTTTGTGTTATCACATGGATGTTGCATATGGATGTATGTTATGTGCACACATATAGATGATATATATTATGTTAGGAATTGCATACATGTGGATTCATTTCACTAACATAATTTGCATTGATGATATTTGCATTAGATAAGTACATATACACACACCTTTGCATATGTTCATACAACATTTAGAATCTTGTAAGGACAATGATTGCTCGTGGATGATGTTTTGAGTAGATGAATGCTGGATGGTAGGATACGTTCTTCCTAACTTGAAGATTTCGGGGACGAAATCCTTTAAGGAGGGGAGAATGTAACAACCCGTATTTTCAATAACCTGTTATAACATAAATCGAGGCAGAATTTAATATATAAATCTGAATCAAGGGAAACGGGCTACGCCATTGCGTTCGTCTCGGAAAAATACGCGAAATAGAGTCCGAGTTTTCGAAAATCGGAGTCCGTATGACTCGATTAAGGCCCAACGAAGTTTTCAGAAAATTTCAAAGTAAAAACAGATTTCAAATTCAAGTTTGAATTTAGAAATTAGGTCAGATTGGGCCAGGCGGGAAAAATCCCGCCAGAGTACCCAAGTCGACAGCCCTGTCGACTTGGGAGTCGACTTGGTTGGACCCAAGTCGACAGCCCTGTCGACTTGGCTGTCGACTTGGTCCAGCCGGGCAGTCTTGCCTGGTGCACCATTTTGGGTTTGTGTGAGTTTGGGGGCCAGATTCGGTTTTAAGGGCTGAGATTGGAACTAGGGTTTAATCCTAAGGCTAAAACTAGTCCTAATCTCTATAAATAAGCCCCTAACCTAACCCTAAATCATCATTATTCATTCATACAACTAAACTATGGCAAAATCATTCCTCTCATGGCCTCCACTCTCTTCATAAAATTCCTAAATAAATTTTTATGAGAGATTTTCCATGCATACAAGTGTTTTCAAGCTTGTATGAGCATTATTAGCTTGCATTCAAGTCAAGTTTCTACATTTGCATCATAAAGCAAGAGTTTTGATCATTTTGGCTTAAGGGTTTTTCTATTTGGAGCTTGCATTTTGGGTTTATTTGAGTGCATAAGGGCTTTGTCATATTTTTGTGTCTTCATAAGCATTGTAAGCCCTTTTCTACTTTCATATTTAAACTCTAAAGTTAATGAATGATGCAAGTTATGTTTGATCATTATGTTATGATATGCAAGTTAATCATGTTATGTTATGCAAGTTTATCATGTTATGATATGCAAGTTTATATGCAAGTTTGCCATGTTATGTTATGCAAGTTTATCGTGTTATGATATGCAAGTTTGCCATGTTATGTTATGCAAGTTTGCTATGTTATGATATGCAAGTTGCCATGTATGTTATGCAAGTTTGTGGTGATCACTTTGTTCATGTTATCATGTTATGCAAGCTTATCTTGAGTATATGAACATAAAGCTTCAAGCTTTATGCTAAAGGTTGCATTTTGGCAACATGTAAGTTATCATGTCCCTTATGATAACTTGCATGTGAGGCTAAATGCGAACTTATGGCCATTTCTACATGTCATTTATCACCATGTATCACCAATATGCTAAGTTTGGTTTTATGCATGCTTTTGAGGCCTAAAAATGTAATATGCAAGTATATAAACATATGTACATTTCATATGCCACCATGTAAAACTTGTGGCTTCAACGCTTTTATGTCATGATTATGCCAAGTTCCATCTTTGTATCCTTTATGCGCTATTGCGATATGTAAGCGATGAGATTGCGTTTGGGGTTGGGTAAACTTAAAAGACATAAAAACATAATATTGGGAATTTACCTATTAAGTTAGGTCTACCCATTGGGAATTTACCTATTAAGTTAGGTCTACCCAATTGCTTGAAAATTTGTAATATGTTTTGGAAACATGATGGACATGACACTTAGAAAAGATAAGTGTGACCAACTCGAGGTTGGGTTGAGTTTGTAGCGTAAACCTACCCGGAACCGACCGGCTTAACTAGTTGCTACAAACAATAGGGCCCAATGTGAGAAGTTGGTCATGTTGTACCTTGAACCCGAGGTTAGACCAAGTTGTGGTGTAAAGCTACCCGGAACCGACCGGCTTAACTAGTAACCGCAACAAAGTCTAATGTGAGAGGTTAAGGCGCATTAAATTAATTAATGCCTCATGATTAGGGTTAAGTCATGGTCCACTTAATACTTAACCAATTTGGGCTTGGAAGATTAATCAGGGTTAAGTCGTGAACTCATCGTTACACTTAACCAAGTTAATCCATGATTAGCAAGAGGGTTAAACCGTACTTAACCCACTAGAAAAATCCTAGCAATGGGGGTCCACTCCAGCAGTAATCCCAAGTTTGTATCATCATGACCCTAGGGACTAGGCTAGGGTGGGGGCACGATTACTAGACTTGAGGTAAGTGACCAAAAGCGACGGCAGAAGGGTACGCCGGTGTAGTTCCGGGCGGACTATGGTCGTGCACACAGTCCGAAGCCGGGGAAAACATGCACGGGTACCAGTAGATCGAGATTGTGCACTCATGTTTATGGTGTCCAGGGGTTGACACCCTAGGGCTTGATACACCCGACGGGAGACCCTGCACAGTCTGACTACAATTATGTTTGGGCCGTATGGACACCAACACGTGACGAGTTAGGCTTATAGGGAGCCGATCGACTAGAGCGTTTGGTTGGACCTTGTATTAGGGTCATTTCATGTTATTGGGCCAAAGCTTGGGCCAAGGGAACAATACTTGTTTATTCAAGTCATGTTAGTTTGCTAGTACACCTGTGGTGCAAAACCTTAAACCTGATTATGCGATGACACCTTTATCAACCTTGTTAGTTAATCATCGTGCTAGTATGTTGTTATCCTTATGATCATCCCTGCTTCTCATGCCAGTTAACTTTATCAGTTTACATTGATTGTAGTAGGGCTTACTCAGTCTTTTTGACTGACCTGTTTTCTTTCGCCTCTTTTCTTCCGTTCCCCCCCCCCCCAGGTTCTCAGGGAGGGAATATTGGAACTTAGCTTGGATTTCTGGTCGCTTGCTTGTGGGATTTTAGCTCATGTACGGTCATGACATGAAGCTAGCTATGGTTATCACTTATTTTGGGGATAGTACTTGTGTATTTCAGTTTTTCAGTTGATGTTGTTTTTATCTAGACCTGTTTATTTGGAAAGTTATGTTGTACCAGACTTGTTTTGAAATAGTTTGAAATCTTCCGCTGTTTTACTTATCTTATTTACTCTGTTTACATATATACATATGTTCTTGTTCTGCCTTGATATATCATTATGCATGTTTACCTGATTCAAACGCCCCTCCAAAGTCAGAGTGCTTGCAAGAGCCACCCTGGCGGAGGTGGGGTGTTACAAAAGGATCATCCTTATAGTAATGCGACGTATGCCTTATTTCGATTAGCTTATAATCTTTGTGCACGTTGATTCCAGAACCAGGAACATTACTAAACCAGTTGCATTTGAACAGATAAACTTTCTCTACGGGCTGAACATAATATGTCAACTCTACAACTTGCGTTAAGACGCCGTAAAAATCTTTTATATGCTCCTCTGGATCATCACTACCTTTGACAAATACACCGCTGTTATACGCTAATTTTTCAGCTCCGTAATCATTGGTGTTGAATTTAAATCCATTGACAAAGTATATTGGATAAGTTTTGACATTTCCTTTTGGTCCGATAGCAAGATGTCGTAATCCTTCGTTACTAACACAGTTTTTCGGATCATGACCATAGTCTGAAAACCATCGAGTGAATTCTGTACTGAGATCACCAGATGGATGTTGTGACTCGTAGATACTGCATATATATATATATATATATATATATATATATATATATGTGTGTGTGTGTGTGTGTGTGTGTTATGTTCATTTTTTATTATTAGAGACAAATAAATGTATATGTACACATAATTGAATTGTACATCATGAATTTAGTATTACCTGACAAACGGTGCAACTTCCGCATAATTTAACAGAATATATGTGTGTGCCACAATGTAGTCTTTATCGCTTAACCATATTTCCACACATTCTGCTGCAGGTCTTCCGTGTTGTCTAAAAATAGATAACATAGTTTGAGAAGACTCCTGCTCAACGACTTGTTTATTACGGGGAACAGTTACAAAAGACAAGTTCACATCTTCACTAAAGTAATGAGAGAAAAAAAATAAGGCTTCTTCTTCAAGGTACGATTTGCAAATCGAACCTTCTACTCAAGCTTTTTGCCTAATTTTATTCTTCAAATGATTCAAGTACCTGTAACAAGATTAATTTATTTTATATGTTGTTACAATAATCTAAGTTGTAATCTATCACAATTATTGAAATTATATATATAATTACCTCTCAAACGGATACATCCATTCATACTGCACTGGACCTCGAAGAAGTGCTTCGGATGGAAGATGAATAGGTAAATGCTCCATTACATTAAAAAAACCAGGTGGAAATATTTTCTCAAGTTTGTAGATCAGTACAGAGATTTCTAGTTCAAGCTTACGTAGACGGTCTACCTTTAACATCGTTGAACAAAGTTGTTTATAAAACAAACTTAATTCTGTTATAACACTCCAGATTTTTGTAGGCAACAGTTCCTTGAAAAGCACAGGTAAAAAGTATTCCATCATGATATGGCAATCATGGCTTTTCATTCCACTCAATTTATTGTTTTTAAAGTCCACACATCTACGGAGGTTTGAAGAAATCCCATCAGGACATCGTAATCCTTCCACCCACTTTAGGACGAGTTTTACTTGCCTGTTGTCTAGCTCATAGCATGCTTTAGGTTTTTTATTTTCATCATACAAGTGCAGCTACGGCCGTTTACAAAAGTGTAATATATCGCGTCTCGAATTCGCATCGTCTTTGGTTTTACCCTTTACATTCAAAACTGTATTAAAAATGTTATCAAAAACGTTTTTTTCATTATGCATCACGTCAATATTATGCCTAAGTTTTAGATTTTTCCAGTAAGGTAACTCCTAAAATATACTTTGTTTGCACCAATTATGAATGTCCGATTTACCTGGAATTTCAACATGCTCGCCTGTTTCATGTATTTTTGGGTACTCACTTACAACTTCATATATCTCTTCACTTGTCCAAACTTTAGGCGGTAGCTTAGTCTCTAACTCTGTTGGCTTTAAAGTTCTTTATATCCGTTCTAAATTTATGATTAATATGGAGAAAACAACGATGACAGTCAAACCAAGATTTTTTTTCCATACTTCAATGAAAATGCCCGTGTCTCCTCCATACAATGAGGACAAGCTAGGCGTCCAGCAGTGCTCCAACCTGAAAGCATGCCATACGCGGGAAAATCACTAATAGTCCATAATACAGAAGCAAACATACGAAAATTTCTTTTTTCCGAAATGTCGTATGTTTCGACTCCTTCATGCCACAGTGTTTTCAACTCTTCAATCAACGGTTGTAGATAAATATCAATTCCTTGTGTCGGATCATCGGGACCGGGGACGACAACCGTTAAAAACATATACGGATTTTTCATACACATCCATGGGGGTAAGTTATAAGGAGTAACAATGATAGGCCATGATGAATATTTACTACCAAATTGAGAAAATGGAGAAAATCCATTCGTGCATAAACCGAGTCTAACATTACGGCTCTCGGCAGCAAATTCAGGATAAGTCCTATCAAAGTGTTTCCATGCTTCACAATCAGACGGATGTATCATAGTTCCTTCTTCTGATGTTCTCACACTATGCCATCGCATATGACACGCTGTAGCGGAAGATGCATATAGTCGTTGAAGTCTAGGGGTTATGGGTAGATAATGCATTCTTTTATATGGAACTTCTTTTCCTTTCTTTTTCCTTGGTTTGTATCTATCTTCGTTGCAAAATTTGCATTTTCTACGGTGAGCGTCTTCTTTCCAATTCAACATGCAACCTTTAACACATGTATCTATCTTATGATATGGTAATCCAAAAGAGGACATAAGTTTTTTCACTTTATAATGACTATCGCACATCAAATTATTGGGCGGCATATGTCGTTTTGCAGTTTGTACAACTGCTGTAAATGCAGCTTCTGTAAGATTGAATTTTGATTTCAAAGTGATAAATTCGGCGGTTACAGACAACTCGGTTCCGCTTGTAAACCCTTCCCACAATGGCCTCTTAGCAGAATTCAATAACTCATAATTTTTTTTTGCTTCCGCCGTTGGCTCTTCAACATTTCCAGTCTCATCGTCGCTTTGCTCAACGTTAGGAAAAATTGATCGTGCAGCATCTTGCACCATATTTTCTATCGGATTCGTCATTGTATTATCGTTCATCATTGTACTATCGTCCTCTACCGCTACAGGGTTAGACGTAGGTTGAACAAGTTCTCCATGACGATCCCATAAGTGATAATTCGACACAAAACCAAATTTATACAGATGTACTTCTACTACATCCGGCTTCCAATGCTTCAGATGTCTGCACTTACTACACGGACAACGAATGTCTACGTTACTTCGATTGTTAGATTTAGCGAATCTAATAAATTCTTAGACTCCATTACAAAAATGTTCCTTTATCGACCCTTTCTTACCGGTTCGGGGTTGATACATCCAACTGCGATCACGAAAATAATCGAACATTTTCCTGATTTGCAACAAATATGTTAGAAAGTTCGATCGAACGTAACATTTTATACTATTTTAAATCTTGTAAAATTTCATCTATAACTATTGCATGTTTTCGAATTTTTTGTTTATTTCTTTTTAACTTTGACGGCCGGTCTACCTACTTCCCATTACAAATATAATAATGTAAGCATATTTTATAAATCATTTCAGTTTAAACAGTTCAACAAAATTTCGGCAGCACTTCCCTTTGGTCTGTGTATCGTACACAGATGCGTGTACACAGGGAACAAATAGGAAGTGCCATCGAAACTTTGTTAACCGTTTAAACTGAAATGACTTATAAAATATGCTTACGTTATTATATTTGTAACTTGTCCAATACTAGGACAAATCCAACGAATATTGTATTAGATGAATATAGATTTCCGTTTTGTGTAAAATCGAATACCCATATAACGATCATATACAACACTTGTCGGACGGGGCCAAATTTATCTAAGGGGTTCACATAAGTAGTCAAAAAACATTCAATCTAAGTTTAAACAAAAAAACAACACAAATGAAAAAAGTGCGTTTTTTGCGCTTCACTAATAGGTGCGTCTTAAACTTCAAAAAAGCTCCTTAGTTGCGCCTTGCGCCTTCTTCCGTCTACATGTACTTTCATTTTGAGTTACTTTCAATTTGTACTTTCAATTTATAAAATAACATGACAATGAAAATTATGAAGTATAAATTAGTTTAATTTACTTTTGGTTAATTTTAGTTTAAAGTTGTAAATTATGAACTTAATTAGTTTCAATTTTTGAACGATAAACTAAGATTTCAATTTTGTTAATATCATAGCAACAAATTTGTCAATTTTAGTTTGTTAATATTATAGCAACAAACTAAACTTTTAAGTTTGTCAATTTTAGTTAATATTACAACAGCATTTTTTTTTAATATTGCAAATGAATTCTTCAAATTTGTTTGGACCGACTATTATACCATTCGTTGGTGACATAATTAACCGTGCATGCATGGAGGGTCATCATTACACCGTTTCACAAGTCTTAATCAAGTTACTACCGCTAAACAATCACATTTACTTCATTTTTTCTCAAATGATACTACAACACAATTAACCTAAACACACAATCAACGTAAACCCAATTATATACATGATAATCGTCGTTGTCATGCTCCTAAATCAAGCACATATGAGATTAATCAAATATTTCAACCACCTAATCAATTCCACTTATTCCCAAATCAATGTATAACATTATCGATATCATATGCATCTCACAACACAACAAATTTCATACCCATAAACAATCAATTTCAAACCCCATATAAACATACAAAACAACCCTAAATAACCCTAAATAAGCCTAAATATGGATTAGAAGACATACCGGAGCAATTTCAAGTGTTTGGATGGAGTTTTGGATGAAGAAATCAAGAGAATAAGGAGGGCGAAGGCTGCAGGGTTTAAACCCTTTTTTTTGCGTCATGAAAATGAATTGGGGAAGAAAGCCACGGTGGCTGATATGATTATATCGAGCGACGGCTAGCGACAGCTTGCAACGGCCGCTTTTTTAGCCGTCGCCCATGCTCGTCGCAAAATGAGGCCTCTCTTGTAGTGATTGCTTCTTATGCTCGCATGCTTTGAGGGTATTTGTGGTGCCAAAAATGAATTGACTATGTTATAACGTGGAAAAGAAAACATTGTTTTGTTGAATTATGTAGACCTGTCTTATATGCAATTTATCTTTATATTTATAGTTGTTTTGAAATATATATATATATATATATATATATATATATATATATATAAATATAAGGAGAGTTCCGCTACACCTCTTATATTGCACGTGAACCCTCCCCTCAATCTAAGCCACACATTCCCCCATTCATTCTTTCTCTTTCCATTTGAATATTGTTTGTTAGTGGGAAGAGAGAGAATGAGTGGGGGGAATGTGTGGCTGAGATTGAGGGGTAGGGTTCACGTGCAATATAAGAGGTGTTGCAGAACCTTATATATATATATATATATGAAAATTGGTACTTCTTATTGCTATAACAATAAAAACCTCCTTTATATGCCTCGCTAAAACCCTGTAATCCCCCTAACAATGAGAGCTTTACAAGGAAAAAGAGCATATATAAATTTGGTATACAGAAGACAACATACAACCAACGCAAAGCAAAAGGAAAACAATACAACAAAATAAGAAAAAAAAACAAAGCCCACTTCTCGCATCCCACAACGGCCTACTTATTCACCACCTCAATAATCTCCATGTCTCCGTTAATTAACCAGTGTCCAGTAAGTCAACTCCCCATCGTTCTAAAATTAATGAATTCTTCAAACTTCTCTCAGATCTACTTCCATTATTTCGAACCAGAAAAGGAACTTCTCTTTCAATATGAGCCAAAGTAACAGAAACAGGAGATTTCTTACTTTGAAAAACTCACAAGTTTATTTCTTTCCATATGAAATAGATGGCAGAAGTGAAATCTCCACAACCAATGTCACGAACTTGATCAAAGGATTTGAATGCCGAATGGATACTCCTTGCTTCATCCTTCAAATTGTCATTAATCACCGGAGGAAGAGAAAGCTTCAGTCTTAAAGCAAGCCAGATAAATGAAGAGTAATTGTTACGACCCAGATTTTGAATGATTTATTTTAAATATTGTTTTAAATATTTAGTTGATAATATAATATTTTATATCAATTTAATATGGCCGTTTATATTTACATTCGAATTTCTAATTTCAATATCAAATCGCAGAGTTCAAAATAACGTTGTAATATTGAAGATGTCGGTTGTCACGTTAAAATAGCGGTCCGGGGTTTTAAATTAAAAGACCGCCAGACAATTTAATTAAAATAAAATAAAATAAAAAAATCATTTCAATTTCACTTTCAAGCCGACCAAAAATTTATGTTAGCCGACCTAAACTGAAAATCGCGCAACTGCTTTTTTCTCGAGCAGTAATATTTGTTACCAGATTCAGTATCAAAGCAGCACAATTTTAATGACCTGTGTACTACGGTCTCCCTCCTCCTTCTATAAAACAAGAATGAAGCCGCTCCTCAAATCAAATGGAAAATCGAAAGCTTTTGAAATCGCACCACTCTCTTCTTTTACTTCCTTCTGCTAAAATCAAAAGGGACGATTCCCTTATAAATCAAAGCTTCAGAACAAACCGAAATAATATCGTTCTGGTTGAAAACAATAAAAATTCCCTTTGTCTCAAAATCGCGAAAACAAATTCAAGTAAAATCGCGATTTCAGTGTTCGACTTCAAGGATTTAACCGCAAGACAATAGCAAGGATAGAAGGCCGCGGTTGCTCCTTGGATTCGACATCAGGAAGTCGCGAGGCCTGAGATTCAATGTCGCGATAGGAAACCGCAGGTGCTCGGGTGCTCAAAACTCGACGCTCGCAATTTTTGGGATTGGATGCAGTGTTGGATTTTGGCTATGTACGGGGTGGCTTGGAGTTCATTTGTGTTCACTGGAAGTGGGTCGACAGGTTTGAAAGGGAAAGATAAGGCAGTAGGAAATGGTTGTGACTGGAAGGGAGATCGACTGCGAGTCGCTCGATAAAATGTCAAAGTAGGAAGGGGTAGTATTTTGGGCTGTTCGAAGGTATATTCCGTAGTTGATCAGGAAATTCACAAAGGTGGCAAGGTATATGTTTTTAAGGGATTTAATATACATAGAAAATTTATTTATTTATTTATTTTAGTTGTTAGTCTAATTAATGATAGCTTAATCATTAATTAAAAATAAATATCATAGGTAAAAAGAAAATCTCATTCGAGTTGATGCATAGACGCCACAAAATGGAATCTAAATGGGAAATTTAAACAGGATATTCGACAAACTGAAATCCCGGTGAGTAAATCTCACTCACCTTTAGAATTATTTTATTTCATTAAAAATAATTGTCTGTTGCTTGTGTGAATGATTTCTGGTTACTATATATATATTAGTTATTTAGGCTATATATATATATATATATTGGGTTGATTGATTGGTTGGATTCCCGCAGTCTCATTAGCGGATGCCCGCAGTTTCATAGCGGATGATTACCCTATATACGCCCCACGCTATGATTAGTGGATGACCTTCTATACCGCGATATTCTGCCACGAAGCAGAATGGGTATTATTTATGTACTAACATCTGTGGATGCAGGAAAACAGGTTGGAGGAATCCAACTGGATTCCTCAAAAATATATTATCTGTTTGTTTGTTTGTTTGCATATATATTGTTATATAGGATGTGTTAGAAAAATAAACCATTGGTTGCTTTGTGTGTTTTATCACTGGGCTTAAGTAATGATATTTAAAAATATCGTAAAAAGGATATTGGAAATTTAAAAAAGGAAAATTCTATTTTTAAATAAAATTTGAATTTTAAATGGAAAATAAAACAAGTAGTTTCTTTATAAACGAAGTTTATAAATAATTCTTTTATAACGAAGTTAATAATGAAGTGAAAAGAATTATCATTTGATAATTCAGAAATAGAAATACAAGTGTGAAGTTGGAATTTGAAATGAAATTTCAAAACAGGATGTGAAAGGAAATTTTTAAATGTATAACTCAAATGAAATTTGAATTTTAAAAGGGGTTTAAATATTTGGATTTTAAGAAGAGATTGAATATTAGAAATTCAAATAGAAGTTCAAATAGAATTTGAACAGATGAAATTCAAAGGAATTCGAATAAAGAAATTCAAATGGAGATTTGAATGTAGAATTTCAAAAATAGAGTTTGAAATATAAAATTTCAAAGAAGAATTTAAAATAAAATTTGAAATATAGAATTTCAAAGAAGAATTCAAATATGAAATGTGAATAGAGATTTGAATTGGAATTCAAATATGAAATTTGAATTGAGATTTGAAATAGAAATTCAAGTGTTGAATTTGAACATGGAATTGAATATAGAAATTCAAGTAAAAATTTGAATATGAGATTTCAAAATAGAATTTGAAATAAACTTTGAAAACAAGGTTTCAAAGTAGAATTGGAAATAGAATTTCAAATAGGATTTCAAAATAGGAAATCCAAATAGTTTTGAAATGGAATTTTGAATTCAAGGGAATTCAAATGAATTTGAATAATAGAAATTCAAATGGTGTTGAAAATGAATTTGAATAATAGAAACTCAAATGGTGTTGAAAATGAATTTGAATAATAGAAATTCAAAGGGTGTTGAAAATGATTTTGAATAATGGAAATTCAAATGGTGTTGAAAATGAGTTTGAATATTAGAATTCAAATGAGGCTGGAAATGAATTTGAATATTAGAATTCAAATGAAAAATGAAATTTGAATATAAGAGATTCAAATTGAATTCAAATAGGATTTGATCTATGGGATTTGAATATGGAATTCAAATGAGTTTTAAACTATGGAATTTCAAATATAGAATTTAAAAAGGAGTTTGAATATTTGAATTCCAATAGAATTCAAATATAGAAATTGGATTATAGCAGTTCAAATGGAATTTAAATATAGAATTTGAATAAGAGAATTCAAATGAATTCAAACATCAAATTTGAATATAGGGAATTCAAATAGAAATTCAAATATTGAATTTGAAAAGGAATTGGGATTTGAAATATAGAATTCAAAAGAAGATTGAAATTGGAATCAAGGGATTCAAGTGGAGTTAAATGAAGTTGAATTCATTTAAAGAAGTTTAAAAAGTTTATATATATATATATAATTAAAACGAACTCGCCGCAGCGCTGCAGTTCGTAAAATAGCGATTCGAACTTCAATTGAGTATACAGGACTCAATTGAAGTCGGAATTCTTCGGAACAAGAAACGTCAGGACCGATTTGATAATAGTTTTCTAATGAAGGAAAAAAAATCTGGATTTCGTCGTATAGATTTTGAGTTATGTCAAAATCAAATTTTCAGAAAAGCAGCGCCAGAATCGTTTTAAAACCATAATGGTTTATTTAATTTTATAAAAGGATTTTTAAGCAAATAAAATCCGAAGTTCGATTTAGAAAATTTCAGAGTTGAGTTGTAAAATATATGCGAATTCAAGCTGTGTAAATAAATATGATTTTTGAAACAGAAATCAGATTTTTGATTTATTGAATAGAATTAACTAATTTGAATAATAATTAGTTAACGGGGGTTTGAATTTGTTATAGGACCTTGAAGAAGGGAATTTGATTTGGAAATTTATATTTGAAGTCGGAAAGGGAAACAAAATGAAATTGAAATTTCAATTTGATTATGAACGAGTTAAACATTTTGTTTGAACATGTTATGTTCAACAAAAAAGTGAAATAGGCAAATTGGCCGATTTAAAGAATAAATGGCGAAACTGAATTCAAACGATTAGATAGTGTTGAATTGAATTGAAAACAGGTGAACAGGTATTAAACAGATATGGGATGGAGTATATGAAGATTTAAATTTAGGTGCTCGACAAAAAGGTACATGTTTAAATTCATATATGGGTTTTATGCGCCGTATCGGCAAGCCGCTTGGCTTTTTCTTTTTCTTTTTGAGGTTGGAAGATACCGGGAAGCTATTTGAAATTTCCCGATGTTCCCGATACAGGGGAGGTTATGGCGAAATTTTCCGGAAATTTAAGGAGTTAGAATATTTTTAAGATATTTTGATAATTTGAAATCATTGTATCGACGTATTGAATTCGATAGTAAAGTGAATATAAAAATCGAATGTTGTAAACAAAAGGGGCTAGAGATAAATGATTGAAATTGTTTTCAATTGCAAATAGAGATTTTTTCTAATATATAGAAAATAAAAGAAGTTGATATTTGGAAACGTTTTCCAAATGGCATAAGAGGCCGAGATGATTATTGAAATATTTGGTTAACAAATATTGATAAGGAAAGGGAGAAGAGATTTAATTAATGAAATATTAATTTAAGAGCCCAGTGATTTGTTTGATATGTTGGATGAACACTTTGTTTTTATTCGATAGTTAAATCACAGACTATCGAAGTTTTGACCATCGTTGTCAATATGGAGAGACCGGTTGGATTATATCCAAAGGACCACTCCGTATCGGCATAAGCGTTGCGAACCAAGTATGCTGAACATATTGAAGACGGAGTAAAGTGCAAGGGCTTTTCTATTTATAGAAATAGTGCCTTCGGTTTCGTTCAATCCCAGAACGAACGTAAATGGACGAATGTCTGACAAAGTATTTCCAATGATCAAATGGGTTGGTCTGTATGAGTATATATGGTTGCAACGGATTTATCCCTTAGCATAATATCCAGAATATTTGTGCAAACTCGACTAGTGATTAACGGATCTGACAATGTGGCATTCAAAGTGATTGTGTAATCGATGAATGGTAAGTATGCGTAGCCTCAGGCCTCAACAACCGGGAAAGGACAAAAATCGGGCAGGCAGCATGGCTATGTGGGTCGCACCCATTAGGGTGTATAATCACCTATCTAGAGAAATTCCTTTTGTTTCCAAATCTATCGATTCTGCCCATTCGGGAAACGGTGGTTTGAGTCCAACCGTTGGTGATATACATTCGATACACTCAAGCGAAATGAGTGGTCGGTCACGTGTGGGCCGGGTTGCAAGACGTTCTTGTTGAACCCAGGTGTATTCGCCTCTAGAGATACACAGTCGGAAGGTGGTTCCATACCTTGTCCTGTTGGAAATCCAATCTCCAATAAGCGCCATGCGGGTTTGATTTTATACTATATATGTGGAGCGTGAGATGCAAGCGTTCTACTATTTGGTTATTTACTTGATGTAGACATTATTATAATATCACTGGATTTTCGTATCAAAGTGTTTTGGGTTATAGTAAGGTAAAAACCGTCCGTGTTTATGTGTGGGCTGGTCTTACTATTACCTTTTCTTTCGAAAAGGATTTGAAAGTTAAACAAGTGGTTGGAGTTTACTCACACCAGTCCCATGACTGACCCAGAGTTTGTTTTGTTTTGTTTTTCCTAAACTCTTGGGTGCCCAAATTTGTACGGGCAGTCAAGTGTTTCAGGCTTTTACAGATACACTTGGAGGAGCTTGAAGCAGGAGGCTTCAACGTGAGTTATTTAGAGTTACTTCCGCTGAATCAAAATGTTATGTGTACTCTGATGATGGTATGTATGTATGTACAAAACAGATTTGTATTTCGAAGCTTATGTTATATAATATATTTTATTCGTTCCGCTGTGAGTTTGTGATCTTCGTTTTTCTTCTATTCTAATACTTCTTTCTTCCTATTTCTCATCCTCTAACTTCTTTCTAATAATGAGTCGTATTCTGTGTTATTTGGGTTGGACGTGTGGTGTATCTAGTCAACTCAGATAGCTCGGATTTGCGGGTCGTTTCAGTTGGTATTAGAGCTGGTTGCTTAATTGGTACGGATGATAGGGGGTTCTCGCTTCGCGTTTGGTGGCGAACGGGAGACTCTTACCCCTACATCTCCCGACAATGTGGGTTGGTCGAGTCGAGAGGCTGGCCGTAAAAGCAGTTCTGAGGTATCTCTGTAAGCCACGCTGGGAGGTTAGCCCAGTGCCGAGGGAGGAGAGGATGGTTGAAAAGCCTACTCGAATCCCGGGGTCTTTACAGTGGTATCAGAGCTTAGGTTGAGCGAACACCTAGGCTTGTGTGGCATGTGCTCATTAGAGATAGGGTCAGTAGTACCCTAGAATGAGTTCAGTATATATATACGAGAGAGCGTATTTGTAAATTGATATAAAAATTGTTTTATATTGTGTTGGCTAGTCTGTTGAGTAGTTTATGAATTCTGGTCGAATCGTGGGACGCCACGACGTCGATAGGAGTTTCTAAATACTTGAACAGAAGATTGAACACGATATAGTTTTAAAAAGGGTAAATGAAATAATTTTACCCAAAATTCTATTTTGATGTAGAAAGAATAATTTTCTAGAATTATTATTATATGGATGTGTTGGATGTTGATATTATAATCAAATGAGATTATAAAATTGGAATGGTTATTTATAACCAAATAGAATTTGTATGGAAATTAAATATACAAATGAGATGAATTAGAATTTAATTCAAACCAGAATTAAGAATTTAAAATCCTGGGAAGTTGAAAAATATTTTTCAAAGTAATTAAAATAATGTAGTTTTATTTTAAAAAGGGTTTTTGATAAAAATCATTTTGAATTGATAAGGCACTGAATTCACTTCAGTGGCTGGGAAATAATTCTGATGATGATTGCAACATCATCAGTGTTCATTTCCGAGTTCTAAGTGATGAATTGCTACCTTAGAAAGTTTTTGATGGAAATTTGTTTTGAAAGAAAACAAGTAAATTGAAAATTCAAATGTTTTGAATTGAGATGAAAATAAATATAAGTATACATTTATGTATTTCAAAGGATTTGAAATGATAACCCTGGGATTTGAATTCTGGAATTGAAATTTAACTTAAACAAGTTAAATGGATCGAAGTGGATGAATTGATTAAAATCAATTTGAATTGGTTTAATAGAATATAGATTGGATATAAATGGATTGATCGTAGATCATTCGAATCAAATGTGTGAAGACCAAAAGTTTTGGTTGGAGTTAATTTATTGAAATATGAGGAGTTGAGTTTCAACATAAGAGAGATGTTGAAAATTAATGGATTTGTACCCTTTTTCCTACCTTAGCAATTTCGAGGACGAAATTATTTTAAGGGGGGAAGAATGTAACGACCCAGATTTTGAATGATTTATTTTAAATATTGTTTTAAATATTTAGTTGATAATATAATATTTTATATCAATTTAATATGGCCGTTTATATTTACATTCGAATTTCTAATTTCAATATCAAATCGCAGAGTTCAAAATAACGTTGTAATATTGAAGATGTCGGTTGTCACGTTAAAATAGCGGTCCGGGGTTTTAAATTAAAAGACCGCCAGACAATTTAATTAAAATAAAATAAAATAAAAAAATCATTTCAATTTCACTTTCAAGCCGACCAAAAATTTATGTTAGCCGACCTAAACTGAAAATCGCGCAACTGCTTTTTTCTCGAGCAGTAATATTTGTTACCAGATTCAGTATCAAAGCAGCACAATTTTAATGACCTGTGTACTACGGTCTCCCTCCTCCTTCTATAAAACAAGAATGAAGCCGCTCCTCAAATCAAATGGAAAATCGAAAGCTTTTGAAATCGCACCACTCTCTTCTTTTACTTCCTTCTGCTAAAATCAAAAGGGACGATTCCCTTAAAAATCAAAGCTTCAGAACAAACCGAAATAATATCGTTCTGGTTGAAAACAGTAAAAATTCCCTTTGTCTCAAAATCGCGAAAACAAATTCAAGTAAAATCGCGATTTCAGTGTTCGACTTCAAGGATTTAACCGCAAGACAATAGCAAGGATAGAAGGCCGCGGTTGCTCCTTGGATTCGACATCAGGAAGTCGCGAGGCCTGAGATTCAATGTCGCGATAGGAAACCGCAGGTGCTTGGGTGCTCAAAACTCGACGCTCGCAATTTTTGGGATTGGATGCAGTGTTGGATTTTGGCTATGTACGGGGTGGCTTGGAGTTCATTTGTGTTCACTGGAAGTGGGTCGACAGGTTTGAAAGGGAAAGATAAGGCAGTAGGAAATGGTTGTGACTGGAAGGGAGATCGACTGCGAGTCGCTCGATAAAATGTCAAAGTAGGAAGGGGTAGTATTTTGGGCTGTTCGAAGGTATATTCCGTAGTTGATCAGGAAATTCACAAAGGTGGCAAGGTATATGTTTTTAAGGGATTTAATATACATAGAAAATTTATTTATTTATTTTAGTTGTTAGTCTAATTAATGATAGCTTAATCATTAATTAAAAATAAATATCATAGGTAAAAAGAAAATCTCATTCGAGTTGATGCATAGACGCCACAAAATGGAATCTAAATGGGAAATTTAAACAGGATATTCGACAAACTGAAATCCCGGTGAGTAAATCTCACTCACCTTTAGAATTATTTTTATTTCATTAAAAATAATTGTCTGTTGCTTGTGTGAATGATTTCTGGTTACTATATATATATTAGTTATTTAGGCTATATATATATATATATTGGGTTGATTGATTGGTTGGATTCCCGCAGTCTCATTAGCGGATGCCCGCAGTTTCATAGCGGATGATTACCCTATATACGCCCCACGCTATGATTAGTGGATGACCTTCTATACCGCGATATTCTGCCACGAAGCAGAATGGGTATTATTTATGTACTAACATCTGTGGATGCAGGAAAACAGGTTGGAGGAATCCAACTGGATTCCTCAAAAATATATTATCTGTTTGTTTGTTTGTTTGCATATATATTGTTATATAGGATGTGTTAGAAAAATAAACCATTGGTTGCTTTGTGTGTTTTATCACTGGGCTTAAGTAATGATATTTAAAAATATCGTAAAAAGGATATTGGAAATTTAAAAAAGGAAAATTCTATTTTTAAATAAAATTTGAATTTTAAATGGAAAATAAAACAAGTAGTTTCTTTATAAACGAAGTTTATAAATAATTCTTTTATAACGAAGTTAATAATGAAGTGAAAAGAATTATCATTTGATAATTCAGAAATAGAAATACAAGTGTGAAGTTGGAATTTGAAATGAAATTTCAAAACAGGATGTGAAAGGAAATTTTTAAATGTATAACTCAAATGAAATTTGAATTTTAAAAGGGGTTTAAATATTTGGATTTTAAGAAGAGATTGAATATTAGAAATTCAAATAGAAGTTCAAATAGAATTTGAACAGATGAAATTCAAAGGAATTCGAATAAAGAAATTCAAATGGAGATTTGAATGTAGAATTTCAAAAATAGAGTTTGAAATATAAAATTTCAAAGAAGAATTTAAAATAGAATTTGAAATATAGAATTTCAAAGAAGAATTCAAATATGAAATGTGAATAGAGATTTGAATTGGAATTCAAATATGAAATTTGAATTGAGATTTGAAATAGAAATTCAAGTGTTGAATTTGAACATGGAATTGAATATAGAAATTCAAGTAAAAATTTGAATATGAGATTTCAAAATAGAATTTGAAATAAACTTTGAAAACAAGGTTTCAAAGTAGAATTGGAAATAGAATTTCAAATAGGATTTCAAAATAGGAAATCCAAATAGTTTTGAAATGGAATTTTGAATTCAAGGGAATTCAAATGAATTTGAATAATAGAAATTCAAATGGTGTTGAAAATGAATTTGAATAATAGAAACTCAAATGGTGTTGAAAATGAATTTGAATAATAGAAATTCAAAGGGTGTTGAAAATGATTTTGAATAATGGAAATTCAAATGGTGTTGAAAATGAGTTTGAATATTAGAATTCAAATGAGGCTGGAAATGAATTTGAATATTAGAATTCAAATGAAAAATGAAATTTGAATATAAGAGATTCAAATTGAATTCAAATAGGATTTGATCTATGGGATTTGAATATGGAATTCAAATGAGTTTTAAACTATGGAATTTCAAATATAGAATTTAAAAAGGAGTTTGAATATTTGAATTCCAATAGAATTCAAATATAGAAATTGGATTATAGCAGTTCAAATGGAATTTAAATATAGAATTTGAATAAGAGAATTCAAATGAATTCAAACATCAAATTTGAATATAGGGAATTCAAATAGAAATTCAAATATTGAATTTGAAAAGGAATTGGGATTTGAAATATAGAATTCAAAAGAAGATTGAAATTGGAATCAAGGGATTCAAGTGGAGTTAAATGAAGTTGAATTCATTTAAAGAAGTTTAAAAAGTTTATATATATATATATAATTAAAACGAACTCGCCGCAGCGCTGCAGTTCGTAAAATAGCGATTCGAACTTCAATTGAGTATACAGGACTCAATTGAAGTCGGAATTCTTCGGAACAAGAAACGTCAGGACCGATTTGATAATAGTTTTCTAATGAAGGAAAAAAAATCTGGATTTCGTCGTATAGATTTTGAGTTATGTCAAAATCAAATTTTCAGAAAAGCAGCGCCAGAATCGTTTTAAAACCATAATGGTTTATTTAATTTTATAAAAGGATTTTTAAGCAAATAAAATCCGAAGTTCGATTTAGAAAATTTCAGAGTTGAGTTGTAAAATATATGCGAATTCAAGCTGTGTAAATAAATATGATTTTTGAAACAGAAATCAGATTTTTGATTTATTGAATAGAATTAACTAATTTGAATAATAATTAGTTAACGGGGGTTTGAATTTGTTATAGGACCTTGAAGAAGGGAATTTGATTTGGAAATTTATATTTGAAGTCGGAAAGGGAAACAAAATGAAATTGAAATTTCAATTTGATTATGAACGAGTTAAACATTTTGTTTGAACATGTTATGTTCAACAAAAAAGTGAAATAGGCAAATTGGCCGATTTAAAGAATAAATGGCGAAACTGAATTCAAACGATTAGATAGTGTTGAATTGAATTGAAAACAGGTGAACAGGTATTAAACAGATATGGGATGGAGTATATGAAGATTTAAATTTAGGTGCTCGACAAAAAGGTACATGTTTAAATTCATATATGGGTTTTATGCGCCGTATCGGCAAGCCGCTTGGCTTTTTCTTTTTCTTTTTGAGGTTGGAAGATACCGGGAAGCTATTTGAAATTTCCCGATGTTCCCGATACAGGGGAGGTTATGGCGAAATTTTCCGGAAATTTAAGGAGTTAGAATATTTTTAAGATATTTTGATAATTTGAAATCATTGTATCGACGTATTGAATTCGATAGTAAAGTGAATATAAAAATCGAATGTTGTAAACAAAAGGGGCTAGAGATAAATGATTGAAATTGTTTTCAATTGCAAATAGAGATTTTTTCTAATATATAGAAAATAAAAGAAGTTGATATTTGGAAACGTTTTCCAAATGGCATAAGAGGCCGAGATGATTATTGAAATATTTGGTTAACAAATATTGATAAGGAAAGGGAGAAGAGATTTAATTAATGAAATATTAATTTAAGAGCCCAGTGATTTGTTTGATATGTTGGATGAACACTTTGTTTTTATTCGATAGTTAAATCACAGACTATCGAAGTTTTGACCATCGTTGTCAATATGGAGAGACCGGTTGGATTATATCCAAAGGACCACTCCGTATCGGCATAAGCGTTGCGAACCAAGTATGCTGAACATATTGAAGACGGAGTAAAGTGCAAGGGCTTTTCTATTTATAGAAATAGTGCCTTCGGTTTCGTTCAATCCCAGAACGAACGTAAATGGACGAATGTCTGACAAAGTATTTCCAATGATCAAATGGGTTGGTCTGTATGAGTATATATGGTTGCAACGGATTTATCCCTTAGCATAATATCCAGAATATTTGTGCAAACTCGACTAGTGATTAACGGATCTGACAATGTGGCATTCAAAGTGATTGTGTAATCGATGAATGGTAAGTATGCGTAGCCTCAGGCCTCAACAACCGGGAAAGGACAAAAATCGGGCAGGCAGCATGGCTATGTGGGTCGCACCCATTAGGGTGTATAATCACCTATCTAGAGGAATTCCTTTTGTTTCCAAATCTATCGATTCTGCCCATTCGGGAAACGGTGGTTTGAGTCCAACCGTTGGTGATATACATTCGATACACTCAAGCGAAATGAGTGGTCGGTCACGTGTGGGCCGGGTTGCAAGACGTTCTTGTTGAACCCAGGTGTATTCGCCTCTAGAGATACACAGTCGGAAGGTGGTTCCATACCTTGTCCTGTTGGAAATCCAATCTCCAATAAGCGCCATGCGGGTTTGATTTTATACTATATATGTGGAGCGTGAGATGCAAGCGTTCTACTATTTGGTTATTTACTTGATGTAGACATTATTATAATATCACTGGATTTTCGTATCAAAGTGTTTTGGGTTATAGTAAGGTAAAAACCGTCCGTGTTTATGTGTGGGCTGGTCTTACTATTACCTTTTCTTTCGAAAAGGATTTGAAAGTTAAACAAGTGGTTGGAGTTTACTCACACCAGTCCCATGACTGACCCAGAGTTTGTTTTGTTTTGTTTTTCCTAAACTCTTGGGTGCCCAAATTTGTACGGGCAGTCAAGTGTTTCAGGCTTTTACAGATACACTTGGAGGAGCTTGAAGCAGGAGGCTTCAACGTGAGTTATTTAGAGTTACTTCCGCTGAATCAAAATGTTATGTGTACTCTGATGATGGTATGTATGTATGTACAAAACAGATTTGTATTTCGAAGCTTATGTTATATAATATATTTTATTCGTTCCGCTGTGAGTTTGTGATCTTCGTTTTTCTTCTATTCTAATACTTCTTTCTTCCTATTTCTCATCCTCTAACTTCTTTCTAATAATGAGTCGTATTCTGTGTTATTTGGGTTGGACGTGTGGTGTATCTAGTCAACTCAGATAGCTCGGATTTGCGGGTCGTTTCAGTAATTACACTCAAAAAACAGGTGCTTATTTGATTCAGGGGCACTATCACACAATGCACATATTATTCGTTATATTGCCATAACGAACAATTCTATCCATGGTGGTTAGACGATCCATGATAGCTAAATACGAGATAAAAGCCATTTTCTTACAATTTTTCTTATGCCAAACTACATCGAAAGCAGTGTCTTTTTCACCATGAACTCTAGCAGATTCCCAAGCTTTACGAAAAGAGATTTTTCCACCATTTTTCCATTCATAAGAGTCACTTCTGTCATTTGGGTAAACTTTAACAGAGCAGATTTCACTAATCAATTCTCTTGTTGCAGGATGGATGTTAGGATCCAGTACATCATTTCTAATGATAGTACTCACTTTCTGATTAGCATGACCAAGAAGACGAACCTTATCAAAGCCCAATAAATCAACAAGACATTGGCAATTTAGCCAAGGTTCATACCAAAGGTATGTCTCTTCACCATTTTCAATTCTTTTGTCAGACAACTGCTTTGACCTTGAACGAAGTCTCAGCGTACATTTCCAAGTAGAAGATGCATTGTTATCACTAGTAGTAGTCAAAAAAAAATTTGTCTTTACAATATCTGTTACCCATCCATTTACTCCAGAGAGATTTTTCAGACAAGAACTTCCACAATAATTTGATACAAGCAGCTCTTTTAAGGTCAGATTTTTTTTTTAAACCAATACCCCCTTCCCCCTTTGGTTTACACAGAGAATTCCAAGCAACCTTATGAGCAGAGTCCCCCCAGAAAAAATCAGCACACATTGACTTTAATTTTCCCAAAGTAAATTCAGGAATTTGATAGATAAAGAGCAAGTATAAAATAATAGGAGTTATTATGCCATTAATCAATTCAGCTCTTCCAGCAAATGATAATAGTTTGGACTCCCATCCTTGGATTTTACTTTGAACTCTCTGAATTAATGAATTGCATTCAGCATAATGTAAGTAATTAGAGGATGATGGCACTCCTAATACTTAATAGGCAACACCCCCCTTTCTTAGCCAAGAATACTCAACATTTCATCAGAATTTCTCACTGAAGAGCTGAAAAAAACTATAGTATTAGCAGCATTAACCATAAGACCTGCATGCACTTTTTGGTTATGGAAAATTTGCTGTAGAGTTATAGCATTTTGCAAAGATGATTTCCCAAAGATCATCAGGTCATCTGCATATAGGAGATGTTAAACAATAGGCTGAATAAAGCTGCTTGGCTGAAAACTTCTTGAATAGGTAGCTGCATCCATTTGATATGTAAAATACTGCATGGCAATGGCAAAAAGATATGGAGACAAAGGGTCTCCTTGTCGAATTCCTCTAGAAGACTTGATAAAACCCCTTGGAACACCTTGAATTAAAATTGAAAAAGTAGAAGTAGTCATACATTCATAGATCAGATTTATGAAATGCACTGGAAAATTCATTAAGCTCATTATTTGACATAAGCATTCTCTGCTAACTTTATCATATGCCTTTTGGAAATCTACTTTAACACAAAACTTTGGCATTCCTCCTTTTTTAATTTCTCTGAGCAGTTCATGAGCTAAAAGAATATTTTCACCTGTTTGCGTCAAAAATGACACAAACACCAAAAGGTGCAAATGTGCACTTCACCAATTATGGTTAGAGATAAAAATGCGAGGCCGCAATCACAAAAATAAAAAATAAAAAATAAAGACAAGAGAATTTTTATAGTGGTTCGATTCGAGATGAATCTACGTCCACTTTCCAATCATTTCTCATTATGAAGTTCAGTTTACAACATGCATGAAAATCTATCATACATTCTATTAACGCTCATTCTCCCTTGTTTTAATGGCTTGATTCTCTCTTCGCCGTTGTGAAAATGGTAAGATCTCTAGAAATGCAATGATCATGAGAGCTTGTCTTCTATTATTTGAGCACTTAGGGAATTTTTGGTGAATCCGTGGCGGTTGAGATGTGAATCGAAGCTTGTAGGAGGCTTAAGTGCGATTGTAAAGAGATGGAATGACGAATTTTGGCTTAGAGATGACGGATCTCTTTTTTAGCTATAGATCACACTTGAATTTGAGAAGAAATGGATTAGACCTCGTGATAAGATGATTTTCCTTAACTTTTCCGTGAAATTAGTGGTAGATCCGAGCTTTTGAGAAGATTAATGGCGGTTGGAGTGCTCAAGAATCGAGTTAGAGTCACTTTGAATGGATGATGGACTTGATTTGATCTTCTTGTTGTTGGAGTGATGAAGTTTGATTCATGGAAGCCATTAATGAAGTTAGAATGGAGCTTGAAGAAATGATTTGACGGCCCTTCGGGGTGAAGAAAATCGGTCCCTTGAAGTGTGGAGGAATGGGGTATTTATAGGTGTAGTTTGGGGGTAGTGGCAGTCTTGTAATTACGGTGTGCAGGGTACCGGTCGGTCTATAATTTATTTACAGAAATGCCATTGAGTACAGCTGGCAACAGCTGGAAAGGAGTACCGGTCGGTTACACTCCTTTTTATACCGGTCGGTTACACTCCTTTCTATACCGATCGACCATACACTCTTTTCATACCGATCGGCCATACACTCTTTTTATACCGATCGGCCATACACTCTTTTTGACCGACCGGTCATACACTCTTTTTTACCAATCGGTTCACACTTTTTTTGACCGATCGGTCATACACTCTTTTTTACTGATCGATTCACATTTTTTTTGACCGACCGGTTCGAACACATGATCGAGAGGAATGGCGTATGAACGATCTCTTCACAGGACAGTTGACTATCAATTTTTGGACCACGTTTAATAACGGTGTTAACACTTGCCCCTCGAAGCTTGCATTTTTTTGCTTGTGAGAAATGCGGGCTTCGAAATAAGCACTGCGGTTGATATATTTTGCATTGAGATCCAATTGCAGCTTTTTGTATGCTATGGTGAATCATGCTTCAAATTTGTATGCTTCAAGTCACCTCTGAGAGATTTTTCGGTGCTTCTTTTCGGAGAAGTCTCCAATTATTTATGCCCCTCGCCTAGAAGGTCTTCGTTAGTCTTTATTATGGATGGAGACTTTATTGCTCAAAGTTCATATGATGATTAGCTTCATCGTTGGAAGGTTCGTTGAATGCCCGGAGTTTTGGAGAGGTCATTGTAAGTCTTCTCTGTAGGAAGTAATTTAGATATTGTGCCCCTGCTTAGGCTAAAATCCGACACTTGTCGTGTCTGAGATTTTAGACACTATGCAAGTGATCTGGCTAATGACTTATCACTTGTCGCATCTGTGATATTTAGACGCTGCGCAAGTTAATTGGTTAATAATCCAACACCTGTCACGTCTGAGATATTCAGACGCTGCGCAAGTTAATTGGTTAATGATCCAACACCCGTTGCATCTGAGATATTCAGACGTTGCACAAGTTAATTGGTTAATGATCCAACACCTTTCGCATCTGAGATATTCAGACGTGATGCAAGTTAATTGGTTAATGATCCAACACCTATCGCATCTGAGATATTCAGACGTTGCGCAAGTTAATTGGTTAATGATCTAACACCTGTCGCATCTGAGATATTCAGACGCTGTGCAAGTTAATTGGTTAATGATCCAACACCTGTCACATCTGAGATATTCAGACACTGCCCAAGTTAATTGGACGGTTGTTGTATCATTTCACAGGGTTGAATCTAACTCCTTTGTCGGATGCCCGACTTGGCGAGCCAACTCAGTTTAGGAATTAGAGCTTTGAAACTTTCACTTAGGAAAGTGCCCCTTGGATGAAAGTTACAACCTTCTTGTTTGTTTATCAGTGCGCTTATTCACTATTCGAATCTCTGCGACTTTTCCATTCACTTTCCAAGGCGGTGCTTCCCTTTTTTATTGCTTAACTCATCATGATCCTCCACATTCACCCTTCAAAGTGGTGCCTTGCTTCCTCGCATCATGCATGTCGACGATTAAAGCACTCAACATTTGAATTAGTGTTCGTTGGGAGCATTTCACTTTGTCAGACCTCGAGAGAGAAAACACTTGTTGGATACCTTATTCTGAGCTGCAGATATTAGATCATCATCAACGGTCATCAGTTGATTGTCATTCTTGGAATAATGTGAGCAGAAGCTACGTTGTTTGGACCGGATTGGTCACTTGATGCCCCTTGCCCCTGGGGAGCTGCAGAAGGATTTGCATTTTGGGAATTCTTCACATACTGTTAGAGATGGTTCTTTCTAACCAGCTCTTCAATTAATAATTTCAGGTGCCTACATTCGTTGGTACTGTCGCCTGGCTGATTGCAGAACCTCCTAGATTTGGCTTGTTCATCTCCTATTTTTTGAGGCTTTGGTATTGGATACTCTTTGGTGTCCTTAGTCGCAGCAAAAATGTTTTCAGGAGTTTCCGTCAAGGGGGTTGGTTCAAAATTCTTGAACAAGGGGGGCTTCTTACTGTTTCGGTCATCTCTTTTGTCATTTCCCCTCTTTTGACCATTTCCGGGGTTCTTTTATCTTGGTTCAATAGTTGCACTTCTAGGAGCTTCAAGGAGTCGATTACCATCAATGATCTGAAGGGGTATAGGATTATCGTCCACTCTCATGTACTCCTCTGCCCTCTTATAGAACTTGTCTAGCGTAGTCGGTTCCTTCATCTTAATCCATCTACCGAATTCGCTCTTCTCATCTATAGCGCTGAGTAGAGACATGAGGATTATGCGAGGTTCTGCGTTCCTTACTCCAGACAAAGCAACATTGAATCGACTGAGGAAGGCTTTGACAGTTTCCCCTGGATTCTGTTTTATCGCTGATAGCATTATTGTAATAACCCAGAAATCCGAGCTAATTTAAAAAATTTATTTTGGCAATTTTAGCGAATTTTGAATATTTAAAATGAATTACTTTAAATAATAACGACGAAAAATTTATTTTGAATAGAATTAGAACGTATATATTTATATGAATCGTCGTTAGAATATAAATAATTATTTATAATTATATAAGGAATTGAAAATGGCGTGATAGTTCGAAAATTCGATTTCAAATTTCAAATGAATGTACATGATTCAAAATAAACCGGATTTTGGCAAAACCAAAAATATTAGAATCAATTTGAGAATATCTTTCCAACGAATCCGAACAATTGAAATTTCATAGCGGGAATAAAAAGATACGTCTAGTTGAAAATTCAGAATAGTCGCTATGGAATTCTGGCCCTTAAAAATGGGAATTTTGCAAGCGACCTCGGTTTTCGATGAAACCACTTTTGTTGGATCCGGGATGTCTAGTTATTTCTAGGTTTCAAATTTCGTAATTTCATGAATCAATATGTGAGCGTAGCAAAGGAAAACGTGTTTTGACGGTTTAAGTCAATTTCGATCGACTGGAAAATGGTCATTTTTCAAATGGTCTCGGAATTTGACGAAATTAGTTTTTTTAGGACCGTATCGTCAATAAGAAGTTAGTAAATATTTTTCGGGAATTTTTAGAGTTCGTATGTGGCCCCGGTAAATTGAAATGTGTTCAAATTCAACTTATAGATTTATATTTTTAATTTGAACGGAAACTGATCGTAACAAGCGAATTGACTTAAGGGACATATCCCATTGTGTTCGGAATGAGGGTAATTAGCTAGGGGCGATAGTCGTTGGGTTTGATTTGGGGTTCAAAGCTATTAAAAAATAAAGAACGAAATAAATATTAATTTTAAAAAATATAAAAGGATTTTAGACCCTAATAATCAGTCAAAGTTCATTTCCTAGGTCAACCCCAGGAAACCGCCGCCTCCTCTCAACGAACGGCGACGTTCGTTCAAAACTTCCTCTTCCGTTATCGCAAAATCCACACTACAAAATTCAAATCAGTTGAAGCAAAAACGTATTACTAAGAGAGATCTTCATTTAGGTATAGGTATGATCATCTCTAGTAGCATATATGGTGCGAATTTCTGGTCAAAGGGGGCGCCGTTCGCATCACTCCTGGTAGCGCAAGGGACCATCGCACTGCATCGTACTTGGCGCGTGGGGAGAGGATGGTCTGGTCATCGAAGTGACGACCTCCGATCGAGGTCCAAGGCTTTGATGGCGGCGCAGTCTCAAACCCTAGGGAATGCCGTCGGTTTTGAAAGGTTACTGGGAGCGACGGATGTAGAAGAAGAGAACAACAACATCTTCTATAATGTGATAGGGTAACACCCTTAATTGATCAAATTAATTATGCTTAGGGAATGTATTTAATTAAAATATCTATAATAATTTTTTTTATATAACATTGTTTTAAAATGGATTTATAAAATATATAACATTTTTTTAAAATTGATTTTTATAAAATGTGTAGCATTGTTTTTTTTTCAAAATAAAAATAGCATTATAGAAAAGATTCGTTTTTATTTATAAAAAGATAAGATTTTTATTTATAAAGTTAGGATTTTTATTAATATAAAGAAAGCTTTGATTTTTAAAAATATATAAAGATTTGATTTCTAAAAAGATTATATTTTTAAAGTTAAAAAGACTATATTTTTATAAGTGAGAAATTAGAATTTTTATATGAAGAAAGGTAAGATCTTTATATGAAGAAAAGATGTAATTTCTATATGAATAAAGGCGATATTTTTATTTATATAAAGACGATATTTTTATAAACATCATATTAAAAATGCGATTTTTACTATGAACAGCGGGAAAGGATCGCATTGGAATTTTGAGCAAATTCGAACCGTTCAGAATTAAAGAATGACGGAGTGGAACTCTCTGTGAGAACTCCTCACCTTTATTTTTATTTCTAGTTGAAATATATACTAGGATGCAGACGGTGCTTAGCAGCACCCGACACCCGTCGTCCACAGACCATGGATGACTTGTTTGTTTGATTGCTGTGTTGTGAAATTTGATTGTGTGATGTTAAAAGAAATAAAATATTTTGTAGTGGAAAATATTTTATAGTTAAAAATATAATTTTTAATGTGTATATAAAATGAATATTTATAAAAAAATCGGATGATTTGTTATATACACTGATTTGACTGATATTGATTGGGACGATAAATTTTACACATCGCCCAACTACACAAATAAAATCTGTGTTTGTTGATTTGAAACCCCACATGGGTATTGGGATGAGATTTGACGCACACTAATCCCGATTGTTTAGTTGTATGTCAATCGATGGATTGACAGACTGTGTAAGCATTAATTATTTATATTTAATGCTTATGCATTTGTGTGGTGCACTCTGGATTATGGTTGATGATTTATCGTTGCTATTATATACATGTGTTGTAGAAAATCCATATAATTAACATTATATTGTAATTGTTAGGGCCTCATTTCAATTGAGAAAATAAGGAATATTATAAAATATATATTCATGTGTTGAATAGAATAAAATATATATATTCATGTGTTGAATATAATAAAATATATATATTCATGTGTTGAATAGAATATTCATTTGTTGAATAGAATAACAAAGTTATTTAAATATATATAAAGCCGTGTAGATTAGGTTGACGCCATTTTGACGTGAACGATATTTATATCGATTTAATTCATTTTTATAATGAATATAGAAAAGGAAGTGATTTCAAAATATAATGTTTTGAAAATATTATCATTTGTAAACCGATGATGTGGAATATTCAATTTTGATTAGAAATTGAATACGAAGTTGAAATCGTTTTGAAAACAAATTTAAAACGATTTATAAAATACGTTTTAAAAGGAAATTGACGAAATATATATAATATATTTATATTATATATATAATGGACTGAATAGAACGCGCCGCGCTGCAGCAGTTCGCGAATTTCGACCATTGACTTCGAATTGACGTTGCGGGAGATCCGACCGTCGGATTCTCCTAAAACCAGAATCGTTGGATTCATATCGAAAAGTGCTTTCTAACGAATATTAGAGATTTGAAATATAATGGTTGGATTTGGAGTTATGTCCAAATCAAATTTGGAAAAGGTCGCTGTAAGTGCTGTTCGATGGTCGTTGATGGAAATCGACTATACGGGCCTTGATAAAATTATTAAAAGTAGCAATAATTTGTGTAAAATCATAAGAAATGATTTGGGAAGAATTGGGATGAAAAACCCCGTATTTGAAAAGATAAAAATAGATTTTTATCGAAATGATCTGGTTTTGAACTAGAATTAAAATCCATTTATTTTTAAAATAAATAAATTGAATTTGAAATGGTTTTAAAGATAACCAGAATTTCCAATAATTGATTTGGAATGGATTTGAATCAAAATTGTCTTTGGAATATTTTGATGTTGGATTTCGTGATTATATAGATATTGTTATGGAAATTTGAAATATATATTTATATCATTATTTCCAATACGATATTTGTTGGTCGTAGAATTTGATATTGAATATAAGCCGATATATTTTCTATTCAGAGCCTTGTATTTAATACCAAATGGGATTTGGGTTTGTCGTGAATGGTGTCTTCATTAACACTGTTCTTAAACCCAGTTGAGAAAAAAGATTAAATCTTTTTATTTAGATTTAATGAAGTACACCAATTAAATGGTATTTAATTGGAATTGAGTTTGAATTGATTTTTGGGTTTATCGTGAACGGTGTTTTAAATAACACTTGTTCTTTAACCCGATAATTAATGGAATGTGATTTGGGTTGTCGTGAATGGTATCTTTAATAATATCGTTCTTAGACCCAACGGAGTTATGAAAGTCAAAAACTAACCAGAGATTAGTTTAGTTGAATGGTTTCGCGGGTATTGATCTGATGTTGGTTTCGGCCTTCGGGGTTAACACTTAGGTAATTATTCACTTGCTAATTTACGGTTAAAGGCTGATGGTATAGAATGTGATTTTGGGTTTATCGTGAACCATGTTTTAAATGACAATGGTTCTTTAACCCAGTTAAAGGCAGGATATGATTTCCCAAGTTAAATGGTCATTGGTATTGATTTTTAGGAAGATTAAAACCAAGTGGAGTTTTAATGAATCTTTAATTAGATTAAAATGATCGATAATGGAGTATCACCAGTTTTGCTCCAAGCGATAGTTAAATCTTTAACTAGATTTAAACGTGAAATGGTGTTAGATATGATGTATTACCAGTTTTACTTCATGGGATGAATAGGTTGGGATTGGGAAATAAAATAAATGATTACTTCGGTGTGTTTCACTAATCCCGACTAATTTGAATTGATATTCAAAAGGAGATTAAAGAATAAATTTAAGGAATTTATCTTTGATAAAATTAATGGGAACCTCTCCCTAAGAATGTGAAATTTAGCAACTAACCAGAGATTGGCTAAGATGAATGGTTTCCTGGGTATTGATCTGAGGTTAGTTTCGGCCTTCGGGGTTAATATTTGGGGAATTGTTCTCTTACTAATTTACGGTTAGTGACTGATGAATTGAAATGAGACGTATGTTGTGTTTGTGTAACACTTGTTTATTATATACGCGAGTTATTCGGAAAGACCGGGTTTATCCCATTCTGAATAACTGATACGACGATTAGTCGAAGATGAAGACGGTGGTGGAAGACCGGAGGTCTTCACGTCGTTTGGATAATTACTGATGATCTTCATTGGGCCGTACACCCAAGAGGAAGGAATCAGTTAGTGGTCGTCCAGGCGTACTTGGAGATCGATGGATATGCGAGGTACAAGGTGCCTCCGGTTTCGTTCAGACCCATAACGGACTTGTAAATGGACCGTGTGTCTGACATTGGATTTTATTCTGTGTGATTGATTTCTATTAAATATATATCTGTTCGGCGGCGGATAATTTATTCTCTTGCTTAACGCCCTTCTCTGAGACGTACGAACTCAGAGGTTATATATTGATGGATATCAAACGCATGGAGTGAATTGCCTATGTGGCATGCCTAAGTGGCAATATGATAAAGGCTTCTTTTGAAAAGCAAAGTCTTGTGGTTGATGATCAAAGCACGGCCTGTTTGGCATAGCTTTGTGTAGCATTGATTTGCGAGCCTCACACCCTGGTTGTGAACCAGAAACGGGAAAAGAACCTCAGGGAGGACATGCGTTTCTTTCTAGCTAGAAGTGGCGTCAGTGGATTTACACGCCCTGATGAGTTTGACTTATGTGGTTGTTGCTGTTGCGAGGCGCCTCAGATATATTGGTGACTATGTGGAGCCGATGGAGTCATTTGTTGGCTCATTTACACCCCTAAAGGCGGGGAAATGCAGTGTTCAGGCATTTTAATCCACATCAATGGATCGGCCCTGACAGTCCAAGGCTTGTCTGCGCACTTGCCTGAGACATGGTAGGCTAGATTGTCTCGAATCAGTAGAGGACGATCCCTGGCCTCGGTTCACAGACGGAAATCCAATTTCCAAATACGTGACTTTGCGGTTTTGATTGTAGAGCCTAGTATGGCGACATAGTGGGATGGGATACTCATGCCGTCTATGATTGATACTTATGATTGAAATTTTTTTGACACTATACACTTATAGTAATAAAAGATGAAATTTAGCGTATCAAGCATTCTTTGGCTCTTATAAGGTAAAACCCTATTCTCCGGTTTGTGTTGCATTATGTGATGGGACCTGGGTCTTATAATAGCTTCATTGTTCTTTATTTAGCATTGCGTTGTTGTTTGATGCACTGGTGTTCTTGGGAGGAAACTCGTTCCGTGTTATACGGCGTGGTCCCATGATTTACCTAACTTTAAAATAAAGATTAATAACTGTTTTAGTTCTCACACTAGTCACATGACTGACCTGGAGTTTATTGTTTTAACCTAAACTCTGGGTGCCCTTATTTTGACATGGGCAACTAGTAGTTTTGGTTTTGCAGATTCATATTCACAGGATCCTGATTTACAGCTGGAACGATACTCGGAAAGCTCTGTATCCGTGTATTACTTCTAGTTGTGTATTGTATTATTTTCCGCTGCTATATAATGTATTGTAATCTCTGATATTTTCTGTGTAATATTTGTTCATACTCTGTAATATTCTTGTATTCTGATGGAATTGTTGCAATATACAATGAAATGTTCTTCTGTCTGCGTTCTTTTGTGTGTTGTTCTCGAAGTATTCGTGCTTTCCTTCACGGGGAAGTCACAGCTCTTCACATTTGGTATCAGAGCTTTGGTTTACAAAGCTCGAGAACAAGACACGTTAGAACCAAACGAAAGAATTCATCAGAGATTGGATTAGTAATATCCAATGGGAATGACTCGTTATAGATGGGATCAGTAATATCCTAGAATGAGTGTGAAGAGTAGTGTTTTTGAAATAAAAGTGAAAACAAATTTTGCTTTGAAAATTTGAATCAATTATTCGTGTTTGATTATTTATATTGATGTGGACAATCCAGTATATAAAGATTTTGCATATACGCCTTACAAACATGTATTCGAAGTTTTAATATACTGGATAGATATAGAATCACACTCTAGTCGCCCGTGGATGCTCTGATGGTGGTTCGAAACATCATCAGAATTTATTTTTGAGTGACGAAGGTGGGATTTCTATATATTTCCAATTGACTGGTGTGAGAACCAAAATTAGATAGGGCTTATTATTGTGATTTGGCATCAAAAATGTGATTTTGACTATGTATCAAAATTATGAATTTGAAAAGCTAATCAACTAATTGATTGATGGTTGTGTTGTTTGATTACTGTTTTGAGTAATTGAATGTTGAACCTTTAGCCAAATTGTACCAAATATTGAATTGTATTGAAAATTAGTCGCATTTGCATGCATATACATGTACTTACATTGAACAGGTCATAGCAAGGAGGCTAGAGAAGAGGAATAAAATTGTTTGCCCGACAAATAGGTACATGTTTACTAATTTATTGGGTTTTGGATGATTTTATGAGTCGATTGGCTAGCCGCTTGGCTGTTTTTTCTTTTCTTTTTGGATTGATAAGGGCCATGGGAGGCTATTTGAAATATCCCTAAGTCCTCGGTGCAGGGGAGGTTATGGCGAAATTTATCGGAAATTTAGGGTGTTAGCCAAATTTTTGAGAAATTTGAAAAGTTCTTAGAAACTGAAAAGTTGAAGAACTTAAGCCGTAATGAAAATAGTGAAAGTTGAGTTGATTAGTTAAACAACTTTCGGCTTCGTTCCTTTTCGGGGACGAAAAGTTTTAAGTGGGGGAGATTGTAATAACCCGGAAATCCGAGCCAATTAAAATTTTTATTTTGGCAATTTTATCGAATTTTGAATATTTAAAATGAATTATTTTAAATAATAACGACGAAAAATTTATTTTGAATAGAATTAGAACGTATATATTTATATGAATCATCGTTAGAATATAAATATTTATTTATAATTATAAAAGGAATTGAAAATGGCGCGGTAGTTCGAAAATTTGATTTCAAATTTCAAATGAATGTACAGGATTCAAAATAAACCGGATTTTGGCAAAACCAAGAATATTAGAATCAATTTGAGAATATCTTTCCAACGAATCCGAAAAATTGAAATTTCATAGCGGGAATAAAAAGATACGTCCAGTTGAAAATTCAGAATAGTCGCTATGGAATTCTGGCCCTTAAAAATGAGAATTTTGCAGACGACCTTGGTTTTCGACGAAACCACTTTTGTTGGATCCGGGATGTCTAGTTATTGCTAGGTTTCAAAATTCGTAATTTTCTGAATCAATATGTGAGCGTGGCAAACAAAAACGTGTTTTGACAGTTTCAGTCAATTTCGATCGACTGGAAAATGGCCATTTTTCAAACGGTCTCGGAATTTGATGAAATTAGTTTTGTTAGGACCGTATCGTCAATACAAAGCTAGAAAATATTTTTTGGGAATTTTTAGAGTTCGTATGTGGCCCCGGTAAATTGAAATGTGCGTTCAAATTCAATTTATAGATTTATATTTCTAATTTGAATGGAAATTGATCGTAACAAGTGAATTGAGTTATGGGACATATCCCATTGTGTTTGGAATGGGGGTAATTAGCTGGGGGCGACAATCATTGGGTTTGATTTGGGGTTCAGAGCTATTAACAAATAAAGAAGGAACTAAAAATTAATTTAAAAATATATAAAAGGATTTTAAACCCTAATAATCTGTCAAAGTTCATTTCCGCGGTCAACCCCAGGAAACCGCCGCCTCCTCTCAATGAACGGCGACGTTCGTTCAAAACTTCCTCTTCCGTTATCGCAAAATCCACACTACAAAATTCAAATCAGTTGAAGCAAAAACGTATTACTAAGAGAGATCTTCATTTAGGTATAGGTATGATCATCTCTAGCAGCGTATATGGTGTGAATTTCTGGTCAAAGGGGGCGCCGTTTGCATCACTCCTGGTAGCGCAAGGGACCATCGCACTGCACCGTACTTGGTACGCAGGGAGAGGATGGTCTGGTCTTCGAAGTGACGACCTCCGATCGAGGTCCAAGGCTATGATGGCGGCGCAGTCTCAAACCCAAGGGAATGACATCGGTTTTGAAGGGTTACTGGGAGCGACGGATGTAGAAGAAGAGAACAGCAACATCTTCTACAATGTGATAGGGTAATACCCTTAATTGATCAAATTAATTATGCTTAGGGAATGTATTTAATTAAAATATATATGGCAATTTTTTTTATATAACATTGTTTTAAAATGGATTTATAAAATATATAACATTGTTTTAAAATTGATTTTTATAAAATGTGTAGCATTGTTTTTTTTTCAAAATAAAAATAGCATTATAGAAAAGATTCGTTTTTATTTATAAAAAGATAAGATTTTTATTTATAAAGTTAGGATTTTTATTAATATAAAGAAAGCTTTGATTTTTAAAAATATATAAAGATTTGATTTCTAAAAAGATTATAATTTAAAAGTTAAAAAGACTATATTTTTATAAGTGAGAAATTAGAATTTTTATATGAAGAAAGGTAAGATCTTTATATGAAGAAAAGATGTAATTTCTATATGAATAAAGGCGAGATTTTTATTTATATAAAGGCGAGATTTTTGTAAACTTCATATTAAAAATGCGATTTTTACTATGAACAGCGGGAAAGGATCGCATTGGAATTTTGAGCAAATTCGAACAGTTCAGAATTAAAGAATGGCGGAGTGGAACCCTCTGTGAGAACTCCTCACTTTTATTTTTATTTCTAGTTGAAATATATACTAGGATGCAGACGGTGCTTAGCAGCACCCGACACCCGTCGTCCACAGACCATGGATGACTTGTTTGTTTGATTGCTGTGTTGTGAAATTTGATTGTGTGATGTAAAAAGAAAAAAAAAATTATAGTGGAAAATATTTTATAGTTAAAAATATAATTTTTAACGTGTATATAAAATGAATATTTATAAATAAATCGGACGATTTGTTTATATACACTGATTTGATTGATATTGATTGGGACGATAAATTTTACACATCGCCCAACTGCACAAATAAAATCTGTGTTTGTTGATTTGAAACCCCACACGGGTATTGGGATGAGATTTGTCACACACTAATCCCGATTGTTTAGTTGTATGTCAATCGATGGATTGACAGACTGTGTAAGCGTTAATTATTTATATTTAATGCTTATGCAGTTGTGTGGTGCACTCTGGATGATGGTTGATGAATTATCGCTGCTATTATATACATGTGTTGTAGAAAATCCATATAATTAACATTATATGGTAATTGTTAGGGCCTCATTCCAATTGAGAAAATAAGGAATATTATAAAATATATATTCATGTGTTGAATAGAATAAAATATATATATTCATGTGTTGAATAGAATATTCATTTGTTGAATAGAATAACGAAGTTATTGAAATATATATAAAGCCGTGTAGATTAGGTTGACGCCATTTTGACGTGAACGATATTTATATCGATTTTATTCATTTTTATAATGAATATAGAAAAGGAAGTGATTTCAAAATGAATGTACATGATTCAAAATAAACCGGATTTTAGCGAAACCAAAAATATTAGAATCTATTTGAGAATATCTTTCCAACGAATCCGAAAAATCAAAATTTCATAGTAGAAATCAAAAGATATGTCCATTTGAAAATTCAGAATAGTCGCTATGGAATTTTGGCCCTTAAAAATGGAAATTTTGCAAACGACCTCGGTTTTCGACAAAACCACTTTTTTTGGATCCACGATGTCAAGCTATTGCTAGGTTTCAAAATTCGTAATTTTCTGAATCAATATGTGAGTGTGGCAAAGGAAAATGCGTTCGACCACTTTTAGTTGATTTTAATCGATTGGAAAATGACCATTTTTCAAACGGTCTCGGAATTTGACGAAGTTAGTTTTGTTAGGACCGTATCATCAATACGAAGCTAGAAAATATTTTTCGGGAATTTTTAGAGTCCGTACGTGACCTTGGTAAATTGAAATGTGTGTTCAAATTCAGTATATAGATTTATATTTTGATTTTGACGAAAACTGATCGAAACGATTGAATCAGCTTATGATATATATCCCATTGTGTTCGAAATGGGGGTAATTAGCTGGGGACGACAGGCGGTGGGTCTCGTTTAGAGGTTGAAATTAAAAGTTGCTTTTTGAAATTAAATAATTATATATATATATATATTAATCTACTCTCTCTCTCCTACTCCCTCATACAGTCAATTTTCAGAAAATAAAAAAAAGGAAGAGGAGGGAGGAGCCCGTCGCCCCTCCGATTAGGGCGTCGCCGCTCATCTCGAAGAACGCCGCCGCCAGAGCGAGGCCCCACTTCCTTCTCCCTCGTCCTTCTCCTCCTTCCTCCTCGCACTGAGCGCGATCCCCTTTCCCCCCTTCCCTTGCCGACGCAGCCCTCCCCTTAGCCCCTCCGCGCCGTCGTGGACCCCCCGCCACCCAGCAGCCTTCCTCTGGCTATCCAGGATCCAGTGACGCAAACAGCCCCCCTCTCCCTTTTTAACTGTAAGTTTTCTTTTTTTTATTTAGTATTTTAATTTGTTTTGTTTGTTTAATTTTCGTCTCTGTTTTTATATATATAAAATAAATAGAAGTTCTTATTTTTATATAAATGGAAAAAGACCAGATTTTTGAAATGATTTTAGATTTAAAAATACGATTTTTATTGTATGTAAGGATCGAATTTGTGTTGTAGATGAAGAAGTGATTTTTAAATAAAAAGAAAGGATTTTTATTAACATACAGATGAGATCTTTGTTTGTTTAAAAATATAATTTTTATATCATAGAAAGATTATAAAAATATGACTTTTATATTATAGAGAGAATAAAAATATAATTTTTATATAGTAGAGATTATAAAAATATGATTTTTATATTATAGAAAGAATAAAAATATAATTTTTATATAATAGAGATTATAAAAATATGATTTTTATATAGTAGAGATTATAAAAATGTGATTTTTATAGCGGTGAAATAAAAATGTGATTTTTATATATGTAGCGAACACGGACGACGAAAGTGACAAAAGGCGAGCACAGCAAAGATTTTCTACATATGAAGAGTCGCGACGTTTGGTTTAGCTAGTCGGTGATAACTCCTCACTTTTATTTTGTTTTCTAGTTGAAATATATACTAGGATGCAGACGGTGCTTAGTAGCACCCGACACCTATCGTCCACAGACCATGGACGACTTGTTTGTTTGATTTCGTTTGGATTGATTTGTTTGTGTGAAAATTGATTGTGAAGTGGAAATGGAAAGTAAAATTCATGTGTTGAATAGAATAAAATTCATGTGTTGAATAGAAGAAAATTCATATGTTGAAATAAAATAAATATTCGTCTACAAATCGAACGATTTGTTTATGTACACCGATTTAACTGATATTGATTGGGACGATAAATTTTACACATCGCCCAACTGCACAAATAAAAATCTGTGTTTGTTGATGTGAAACCCCACACGGGTGTTGGGATGAAATTGGCCATACACTAGTCCCAATAATTAGCTGTATATCGATCGATAGATTGACAGGCTATTATAAGCGTTAAATATTTATATTTGATGCTTATGCAGTGTAGAATGCACTTTAGGTGAGGGTTGCCTGTGTTTGATTGTTGTAGGGTACGTGTGTGTATGAAATCCATATAATTAACACTATATGGTAGTTGATTGGGCCTCATTCCAATTTGGAAAATATATATTCATGTGTTGAATAGAAGAAAATTCATGTGTTGAATAAAATATATATTCATGTGTTGAATAAAAAGAAAATTCATGTGTTGAAGAAAATATTCATTTGTTGAATAGAATAACGAAGTTATTGAAATATATAAAGCCATGTTGGTTAGATATGCGCCATTTTGACGCGAACGAAATTTATATCAATTATATTCATTTTTATAATGAATATAGAAAAGGAAGTGATTTAAAAATATAACGTTTTGAAAATATTATCATTTATAAATTAATGATATAGAATATTCAATTTTGACTAGAAATTGAATATGAAGTTGAAATCGTTTTGAAAACAAATTTTAAACGATTTATAAAATACATTTCGAAAGGAAATCGACGAAATATATATAATATATATATATATATATATTATATATATATATAATGGCCTGAATAGAACGCGTCGCGCCGCGGCAGTTTGCGAATTTCAACCATTGACTTCGAATGGATATTACGGGAGATCCGACCGTCGGATTCTACTAAAAAAGGAACCATTGGGTTCGTATCGAAAATAGCTTTCTAATGAATATTAGAAATTAGAAATCTAACAGTTGGATTTGGAATTATGTCCAAATCAAATTTGAAAAAGGTCGCTGTAAGTGCAGTTCGATGGCCGTTGATGGAAATCGACTGTACGGGCCTTGATAAAATTATTAAAAACAGTAATAATTTGTGTAAGATCATAAGAAATGATTTGTGAAGAATTGAGACGAAAAATTCCATATTTGAAAAGATAAAAATAGATTTTTATCGAAATGAACTAGTTTTGAACTAGAATTATAACCCCATTTATTTTTACAATAAATAAAGTGGATTTGAAATGGTTTTGAAAATAACCAGAATCTCCAATAATTGAATTGGAATGGATTTGAATAGAAATTGTCTTTGGAATTTTTCGATGTTGGATTTCGTGATTATACAGATATTGTTATGGAAATTTGAAAGATATATTTATATCGTTATTTCCAATACGATATTTGTGGGTCGTAGAATTTGATATTGAATATAAGCCGATATATTTTCTATTCAGAGCCTTGTATTTAATATCAAATGGGATTTGGGTTTGTCGTGAGTGGTGTCTTCATTAACACTGTTCTTAAGCCCAGTTGAGAAAATATTAAATCTTTTTATTTAGATTTAATGAAGTGTACCAATTAAATGGTATTTAATTGGAATTGAATTTGAATTGATTTTTGGGTTTATCGTGAACGGTGTTTTAAATAACACTTGTTCTTTAACCCGATAATTAATGGAATGTGATTTTGGGTTTATGGTGAACCGTGTTTTAAGTGACATTGGTTCTTTAACCCAGTTAAAGACAGGATATGATTTCGCAAGTTAAATAATCATTGATAGTGATTATTGGGAAGATTAAAACCAAGTGGAGTTTTAAAGAATCTTTAATTAGATTGAAATAATCGAGAATGGAGTATCACCAGTTTTGCTCTAGGCGATAGTTAAATCTTTAATTAGATTTGAACGTGAAATGGTAATTGAATTTACCGATAACACCGTGGTGTTAGATATGAAGTATTACCAGTTTTACTTAATGGGATGAATAGGTTGGGATTGGAAAATAAAATAAATGATTACTTCGGTGTGGTTCGCTAATCCCGACTAATTTGAATTGATATTCAAAGGAAGATTAAAGAATAAATTTAAAGAATTTATCTTTGATAAAATTAATGGGAACCTTTCCCAAAGTATAAGAATATTTGAATAAAAGAATATTTTGAATTGGAATGAGGCGTATGTTGTGTTTGTGTAACACTTGTTTATTATATATGTGAGTTATTCAGAAAGACCGGGTTTTAACCCATTCTGAATAACTGATTCGACGATGTGTCGAGGATGAAGACGGTGGTCGAAGACTGGAGGTCTTCACATCGTTTGGGTGATTACTGATGATCTTGATTGGGCTGTACACCCAAGAGGAGGGAATCAGTTGGTGATCGTCCAGACGTACTTGGAGATCGATGGATATGCGAGGTACAAGGTGCCTCCGGTTTCGTTCAGACCTAGAACGAACTTGTAAATGGACTGTGAGTCTGACACTGGATTTTATTCTGTGTGATTGATTTCTATTAAATATATATCTGTTTGGTGGCGGAGAATTTATTCTCTTGCTTAACGCCCTTCTCTGAGACGTACGGGCTCAAGGGTTATATATTGATGGATATCAATCGCATGGAGTGAATTGCCTGTATGGCATGCCTAAGTGGCAATTGATCAAGGCTTCTGTTGAAAAGCAAAGTCTTGTGTTGATGATCAAAGCACCGCCTGTGTGGCATAGCTTTGTGTAACGTTGATTCGCGAGCCTCACACCCCGGTTGTGAACCAGAAACGGGAGAGGACATCAGGGAGGGCATGCATTTCCTTCTAGCTAGGGTGGTGTCAATGACCTACCAGCCCTAACATTTATATTATTTTCACCTGTGTGGTTGTTGCTGTTGCGAGGCGCCTTAGATATATCGATGACTATGTGGAGCCGATGGAGCCATTGTGCTCATTTACGCCCCAAAGGGCGGGGAAACGCAGTGTTCATGCATGTTAATCCACATTGGTGGACCCGCCCTGACGATCCAAGGGCTTGACTGAGTACTTGTCCTGAGGCTCGGGCTGGAGAGTCTCGAATCGGTGAGGACTATCTTTTGCCTCGGTTCACAGATGGAAACCCAACTTCCAATACGTGACATTTGCGGTTTTGATTGTAGAGCCTAGTATGGCGACATGATATATGGTACCCATGCCATCTATGATTGATATTTATGATTGAAATTGTTTTGACACTATACACTTATAATAGTATCAAATGATTTGTTTTTAACGTACGAAGCATGTTTGGCTATTATAAGGGAAAACCCTATCCTCCGGCTTGTGTTGCATTATGTGATGGGACCTGGGTCTTATAATAGCTTCATTTTTCCAAAAAGCATTGTGTTGTTTTGTTATATGCACTGGTATTCTTGGGAGGAAAACCGTTTCGTGTTATACGGCGTGGTCTCTTGATATATCTGATTTAAAGTAAAACTTTAAATAATTGTTTTAGTTCTCACACCAGTCACATGATTGACCTAGAGTTTATTGTTTTAACCTAAACTCAGCTAGTAGTTTCGGTTTTACAGATTTATATTGACAGGGTCCTGATTTGCAGTTGGAACGATACTTGGAAAGCTCTGTATCCATGCATTACTTTCAGTTGTGTTTTGTATTACTTTCAGTTGTGTTTTGTATTATTTTCCGCTGCAGTAATGTATTTATATCTCTGATAATTTATGATTTGTTATATTTATTCATACTCTGTATATTCTTGTAATCTGATGGAATTGTTGTAATATACAATGAAATGTTCTTCTGTTTGTGTTCCAATTTGTCGTTTTCTCAAAACAATCAGGGGATTCGAACGGTCTTGGTCGGTTTAGCGATCGATTCGGATCGAGCGAAAATCGTTATAGTTGGTATCAGAGCTTTGGTTTACAAAGCTAAGAGAACAAGACACATTAGAACCACACGAAAGAATTCATCAGAGATTGGATTAGTAATATCCAGTGAGAATGACTCGTTAGAGATGGGATCAGTAGTGTCCTAGAACGAGTGTAAAGAGTGATATTTTGAAAATGAAAATGAAAACAAGTTTTGTTTTGAAATTTAAATC
Source organism: Allium sativum (assembly GCA_030737875.1). NCBI lineage: Eukaryota > Viridiplantae > Streptophyta > Magnoliopsida > Asparagales > Amaryllidaceae > Allium > Allium sativum. The sequence goes on along the minus strand of CM060915.1, from coordinate 444,042,112 downwards.
ATTTTATATGTATTTTAATATTTATTTTAAATTAATTTGGACAATCCAATATATAAAGATTTTGCATATACGCCTTGCAAACGTGTATTCGAAGTTTTAATGTACTGGATCGTTATAGAATCACACTCTAATTGCCCGGGGATAATTCTGGTGATGGGGCACTATTGACAGTATTTATGTTCAAGTGACGAAAGTGGGATTTCTATATGACTGCTGTGAGAACCAAAACTAGATAGGGCTTATTGTTGTGATTTGGCATCAAAAATCTGATTTTTTTTATATGTATCAAAGTTATGAGTTTGAAATGAAAATCAACAAATTGATTGCTGATTGTGTTGTTTGATTATTGGTTGATTAATTAAACTGTTGAATCTTTAGCCAAATTGAACCAAATAGAGAATTGTATTGAAAATTTGTCGTATTTGCATACATATACATGTACTTACATTGAACAAGTCATAGCAAGGAGGCCAGAGAAGAGGAATAAAATTGTTTGCTCGACAAATAGGTACATGTTTATTATATTTCTTGGGTTTTTGATGAATTTATGAGCCGATTGGCTAGCCGCTTGGCTGTTTCTTTTTCTTTTTGGATTGGTGAGGGCCATGGGAGGCTATTTGAAATATCCTGAAGCTCCCGGTGCAGGGGAGGTTATGGCGAAATTTTTTGAAAATTTAGGGTGTTAGTCAAATTTTTGAAAAATTTGAAAAGTTCTTAGAAACTGAAAAGTTGAAGAACTTAAGCCATAATTAAAATACTGAAAGTTGAATTGATTTGCGAAACAACTTTCAGCTTCGTTCCTTTTCGGGGATGAAAAGTTTTAGGTGGGGGAGATTGTAATAACCCGGAAATCCGAGGCAATTTAAGATTTTTATTTTGGCGATTTTGATGAATTTTGTATACTTAAAATGAATTATTTTAAATAATAACGACGAGAAATTTATTTTGAATAGAATTAGAATGTATATATTTATTTGAATCGTCGTTAGAATATAAATATTTTATTTTAATTATAAAAGGAATTGAAAATGGCGCGGTAGTTTGAAAATTCGATTGCAAATTTCAAATGAATGTACTGGATTCAAAATAAACCGGATTTTAGTGAAACCAAAAATATTAGAATCTATTTGAGAATATCTTTCCAACGAATCCGAAAAATCAAAATTTCATAGCGGGAATCAAAAGATATGTCCAGTTGAAAATTCATAATAGTCGCTACGGAGTTCTGACCCTTAAAAATGGAAATTTTGCAAACGACCATGGTTTTCGACGAAACCACTTTTGTTGGATCCGCAATGTCAAGCTATTGGTAGGTTTCAAAATTCGTAATTTTCTGAATCAATATGTGAGCGTGGCAAAGGAAAATGCGTTTGACCAGTTTAAGTTGATTTTAATCGACTGGAAAATGGCCATTTTTCAAATGGTCTTGGAATTTGACGAAATTAGTTTTGTTAGGACCGTTCATCATTATTAATTTTATTTTATTTTAATTTTGGGTTCCATATCTAGCCGACCCCAACTTGTTTGGGATATATGACTTTGTTGTTGTTGTAGTTTTGTTAGGACCGTATCGTCAATACGAAGCTAGAAAATATTTTTCAGGAATTTTTAGAGTCCGTACGTGACCCCAGTAAATTGAAATGCGCGTTCAAATTCAATATATAGATTTATATTTTTATTTTCACGAAAATTGATCGAAACAATCGAATCATCTTACGATATATATCCCATTGTGTTCGGAATGGGGGTAATTAGCTAGGGACGACAGGCGGTGGGTCTCGTTTAGAGGTCGAAATTAAAAGTTGCTTTTTAAAATTAAATAATTAAATATATATATATATATTAATACACTCTCTCTCCTACTCCCTCATTCAGTCGAGTTTCAGAAAATAAAAAAAAGGAAGAGGAGGGAGGAGCCCGTCGCACCTCCGATTAGGGCGTCGCCGCTCCCCTCGAAGACCGCCGCCGCCAGAGCGAGGCCCCCCTTTTTCTCCCCCGTCCTTCTCCTCCTTCCTCCTCGCGCTGAGCGCGATCCCCATTTCCCCCCTTCCCTTGCCGACGCAGCCCTCCCCTTAGCCCCTCCGCACCGCCGTGGACCCCCTGCCACCCCCATCGCCACTCAGCAGCCTTCCTCCGGCCATCCAGGCTCCAGTGACGTAAACAGCCCCCTCTCCCTTTTTAACTGTAAGTTTTTTTTACTTAGTATTTTAATTTGTTTTGTTTGTTTAATTTTCGTCTTTGTTTTTATATATATATATATATATATATATATAAAATAAATAGAAGTTCTGATTTTTATATAATTGGAAAAAGACCGGATTTTTGAAATGATTTTAGAATTAAAAATACGATTTTTATTGTATGTAAGGATCGAATTTGTGTTGTAGATGAAGAAGTGATTTTTAAATAAAAAGAAAGGATTTTAATTAACATACAGATGAGGTCTTTGTTTGTTTAAAAATATAATTTTTATATCATAGAAAGATTATAAAAATATGATTTTTATATTATAGAGAGAATAAAAATATAATTTTTATATAGTAGAGATTATAAAAATATGATTTTTATATTATAGAAAGAATAAAAATATAATTTTTATATAGTAGAGATTATAAAAATATTATTTTTATATAGTAGAGATTATAAAAATGTGATTTTTATAGCGGTGAAATAAATATGTGATTTTAATATATGTAGCGAACACGGACGACGAAAGTGACAAAAGGCGAGCACGGCGAAGATTTTCTACATATGAAGAGTCGCGACGTTTGGTTTAACTAGGATGCAGAAGGTGCTTAGTAGCACCCGACACCCATCGTCCACAGATCATGGACGACTTGTTTGTTTGATTTCATTTGGATTGATTTGTTTGTGTGAAAATTGACTGTGAAGTGGAAATGGAAAGTAAAATTCATGTGTTGAATAGAATAAAATTCATGTGTTGAATAGAAGAAAATTCATGTGTTGAAATAAAATAAATATTCATCTACAAATCGAACGATTTGTTTATGTACACCTATTTGACTGATATTGATTGGGACGATAAATTTTACACATCACCCAACTGCACAAGTAAAAATCTGTGTTTGTTGATGTGAAACCCCACACGGGTGTTGGGATGAAATTGGCCATACAGTAGTCCCAATAATTAGCTGTATGTCGATCGGTAGATTGACAGGCTGTTATAAGCATTAAATATTTATATTTGATTCTTATGCAGTGTAGAATGCACTTTGGATGATGGTTGCCTGTGTTTGATTGTTGTAGTGTACATGTGTGTATGAAATCCATATAATTAACACTATATGGTAGTTGATTGGGCCTCATTCCAATTTGGAAAATATGTATTCATGTGTTGAATAGAAGAAAATTCATGTGTTGAATAAAATATATATTCATGTGTTGAATAAAAAGAAAATTCATCTGTTGAAGAAAATATTCATTTGTTGAATAGAATAACGAAGTTATTGAAATATATAAAGCTGTGTTGGTTAGATATGCGCCAATTTGACGCGAACGATATTTATATCAATTATATTCATTTTTATAATGAATATAGAAAAGGAAGTGATTTCAAAATATAACGTTTTGAAAATATTATCATTTATAGATTAATGATATAGAATATTCAATTTTGACTAGAAATTGAATATGAAGTTGAAATCATTTTGAAAACGAATTCTAAATGATTTATAAAATACATTTTGAAAGTAAATCGACGAAATATATATAATATATATATTATACATATAATGGCCTGAATAGAACACGTCACGCCGCGGTAGTTCGCGAATTTCGACTGTTGACTTCGAATGGATATTACGGGAGATTCGACCGTCGGATTCTCCTAAAACCGGAACCTTTGGGTTCGTATCGAAAAGAGCTTTCTAACAAATATTAGAAATTAGAAATCTAACGGTTTGATTTGGAATTATATCCAAATCAAATTTGGAAAAGGTCGTTGTAAGTGCAGTTCGATGGCCATTGATGGATATCGACTGTACGGGCCTTGATAAAATTATTAAAAATAGTAATAATTTGTGTAAAATCATAAAAAATTATTTGTGAAGAATTGGGACAAAAAATTCCATATTTGAAAAGATAAAAACAGATTTTTATCGAAATGAACTAGTTTTGAACTAGAATTATAATCCCATTTATTTTTACAATAAATAAAGTGGATTTGAAATGGTTTTGAAAATAACCAGAATCTCCAATAATCGAATTGGAATAGATTTGAATTGAAATTGTCTTTGGAATATTTCGATGTTGGATTTCGTGATTATACAGATATTGTTATGGAAATTTAAAAGATATATTTATATCGTTATTTCCAATACGATATTTGTGGGCCGTAGAATTTGATATTGAATATAAGCCGATATATTTTCCATTCAGAGCCTTGTATTTAATATCAAATGGGATTTGGGTTTGTCGTAAATGGTGTCTTCATTATCACTTTTCTTAAGCCCAGTTGAGAAAAAAGATTAAATCTTTTTATTTAGATTTAATGAAGTGTACCAATTAAATGGTATTTAATTGGAATTGAATTTGAATTGATTTTTGGGTTTATCGTGAACGGTGTTTTAAATAACACTTGTTCTTTAACCCAATAATTAATGGAATGTGATTTTGGATTTATAGTGAACCGTGTTTGAAGTGACATTGGTTCATTAACCTAGTTAAAGACAGGATATGATTTCCCAAGTTAAATAATCATTTATAGTGATTATTGGGAAGATTAAAACCAAGTGGAGTTTTAATGAATCTTTAACTAGATTGAAATAATCGAGAATGGAGTATCACCAGTTTTGCTCCAGGCGATAGTTAAATCTTTAATTAGATTTGAACGTGAAATGGTAATTGAATTTACCGATAACACCATGGTGTTAGATATGAAGTATTACCATTTTTACTTCATGGGATGAATAGGTTGGGATTGGGAAATAAAATAAATGATTACTTCGGTGTGGTTCGCTAATCCCGACTAATTTGAATTGATATTCAAAGGAAGATTAAATAATATATTTAAAGAATTTATCTTTGATAAAATTAATGGGAACCTTTCCCAAAGTAGAAGAATATTTGAATAAAAGAATATTCTGAATTGGAATGAGGCGTATGTTGTGTTTGTGTAACACTTGTTTATTATATACGCGAGTTATTCAGAAAGACCGGGTTTTAACCCATTCTGAATAACTGATTCGACGATGTGTCGAGGATGAAGACGGTGGTCGAAGACCGGATGTCTTTACATCGTTTGGGTGATTACTGATGATCTTGATTGGGCTGTACACCTAAGAGGAGGGAATCAGTTGGTGATCGCCCAGACGTACTTGGAGAGTGATGGATATGCGAGGTACAAGGTGCCTCCGGTTTCGTTCAGACCTAGAACGAACTTGTATATGGACTGTGTGTCTGACACTGGATTTTATTCTGTGTGATTGATTTTATTAAATATATATCTGTTTGGCGGCGGAGAATTTATTCTCTTGCTTAACGCCCTTCTCTGTGACGTACGAGCTCAGGGGTTATATATTGATGGATATCAACCGCATGGAGTGAATTGCCTGTGTGGCATGCCTAAGTGGCAATTGATCAAGGCTTCTGTTGAAAAGCAAAGTCTTGTGGTTGATGATCAAAGCACCGCCTGTGTGGCATTGCTTTGTGTAACGTTGATTCGCGAGCCTCACACCACGGTTGTGAACCAGAAACGGGAGAGGACATCAGGGAGGGCATGCGTTTCCTTCTAGCTAGGGTGGTGTCAGCGACCTACCAGCCCTGACATTTATATTATTTTCACCTGTGTGGTTGTTGCTGTTGCGAGGCGCCTCGGATATATCGGTGACTATGTGGAGCCGATGGAGCCATTGGGCTCATTTACGCCCCCAAAGGGTGGGGAAACGCAGTGTTCAGGCATTTTAATCTACATCGGTGGACCCGGCTGACGATCCAAGGGCTTGACTGAGTACTTGTCCTGAGGCTCGGGCTAGAGAGTCTCGAATCGGTGAGGTCTATCTTTTGCCTCGGTTCACAGATGGAAACCCAACTTCCAATACGTGACATTTGCGGTTTTGATTGTAGAGCCTAGTATGACGACATGATATATGGTACCCATGTCGTCTATGATTGATATTTATGATTGAAATTGTTTTGGCACCATACACTTATAGTAGTATCAAATGATTTGTTTTTAACGTACCAAGCATGTTTGGCTATTATAAGGGGAAACCCTATCCTGCGGCTTGTGTTGCATTGTGTGATGGGACCTGGGTCTTATAATAGCTTCATTTTCCAAAAAGCATTGCGTTGTTTTGTTATATGCACTGGTATTCTTGGGTGGGTCTTATAATAGCTTCATTTTCCAAAAAGCATTGCGCTATTTTGTTATATGCACTGGTATTCTTGGGAGGAAACCCGTTCCGTGTTATACGGCGTGGTCCCTTGATATATATGATTTAAAGTAAAGTTTTAAATAACTGTTTTAGTTCTCACACCAGTTACATGACTGACCTGGAGTTTATTGTTTTAACCTAAACTCTGGGTGGCCCTATTTTTGACACGGGCAGCTAGTAGTTTTGGTTTTGCAGATTTATATTCACAGGGTCCTGATTTGCAGCTGGAACGATACTCGGAAAGCTCTGTATCCGTGTATTACTTTCAGTTGTGTTTTGTATTATTTTCCGCTGCAGTAATGTATTTAAATCTCTGATAATTTATGATGTGTAATATTTATTCATACTCTGTATATTCTTGTAATCTGATGGAATTGTTGTAATATACAATGAAATGTTCTTATATTTGTGTTCCAATTTGTCGTGTTCTCAAAACAATCAGGGGTTTCGAACGGTCTTGGTCGGTTTAGCGATCGATTCGGATCGAGCGAAATTCCTTTTCATTACATTTTCTATGAACTGGACATTATTCTAGTAAATTCACACCATGACAGATGCATCAAACGTTTAAGTCAATGAATTATAATCATCACAACATCATCTCCACTCATCATTTTGAACAGCCACCACAATAGTACCTTAGTTTATACTAAGGTACATAAAATGTAAAACATCATATAAAAGAGGATACAAATCACAACATAAGAATGGAAAATCAATGTGTAAAAAGATATTAAACTCCAGCAACAGTGCAATTGTTTGTCTCTAGATCCACATCAACATATACAATATCTTCATTAATCCTAGTAAGCACTGACTCGTAGCCATTCGTCTAAATATCAATGGGCACGAACCATTAATACAATCAGCAAATAGGATGAGCAACCAATGTTCAGGATGAACATTATATTTTCAACTTCCCTTGTAGCTCTCTGGTAAACAAAATAAGAACTTTGGGGTTCAAAGGCCACCACTTGCAGTTCTCTAGTTGCTTCTTCAAGATGACGAAAACATTGCACACCCATAATAATCACACAGATTTCAACATTATATTTTCTTTCATTCTCCCTTTATTGCTTCTTTCTTGGATCAGCAATATACTAAATAGCTAGTAACTCCGGTCGTTGTTATGCATCCTACACTTCACATTCTGTGCATGCATACTGATAATTAGGATCGTTTCAATAGTCATTAAATCCAACACCTATTCAACCAATACTTTGATGTCATCTTCATTTGTCACTGAAATGCTTAGTTAACAAAACAACAGTAAGCTACAACACATTTCTTTTAGCTCATTAAAGTTCATCGCCGATGTTCACTGCAACTTAATCTTTACACGGCAAAAGGAACTAAATGTGCGAGCGTGTGGGTGTATTGAGTTATTTAGGTTAACCATTCATATTTTAAGTTTGTAGTCAAATGATAATTATAGCCAACTTCTCTATATCTCCACACTGCTACAAACCAATTTTCAGTAAACATAAAATAATCAGTACTAATTTGCATAAATTATGATGTAACATAGATATAGCTAAAATATATTTTTTAGTCAGAGAAGAATGATAGGTGAAACCATGGGGAAATATCAAGGTTTGATTTACAAAATACAAAGGTCAGCCTCCATCATCCAATCAAATTTATACTTAAAATCATGGTCTAATTTGATAACTGAAAAGGCCATCACAGAGTAACGTAAATAAAGAATTATATTATTAAGTTAGGAGTGTGGAGAATATGCTAGTTTTGATGCATACTTTAATATAGGTCTCACATAACGTCTTGGTCTCTTGAACCTTTACATCTTGCATTCTATAGTTGCCATACATGAAACATCAAAACAAATGGAAATGCATTATTTACCTTTCTATACAGAGACTAATAAGTATTGATAACACATAGAAGCAAGACCATGAATTTATAATCAAGCATAATGATACTGTTAAAGCAAAACCCACTACATGTATAAGTTAAATTAAAACATATCTATATAATATACATTATCTTAAATTGTGCATAGATTAAATATGAGTGATAAATATATAAAGTGCGTTGTTTTTACCCCATGGCTACATTTAAAATAGTTGATTTTATATCAGTAAACATCAAAAAAGAAAGAAAAAATGGAAAATATTCAGTTAACAAAAAAAAACTTAAATTGGAGTAAGACAAAAATTAGAAACTTGCTCATTGTGAAGGAAAGATGCAAACCTTTTCTTGGTTAACTAATTTTTCTGAATACTAAATAGTCTATTATGTACCGCAACAACGAAAAACTGCATATAATGTGTTTAAGGCAACTATTTATTAGAAGTTATATACTATACTAAGTTAATGGTAGTTTTGACTATTATGAACAGTGACACACATAAATTGGCAAGTAATTTTAGATTATAAAGAAGAAACCGAAACACCAAAGTTAAATGACTATTTTAAATGTCCATAATACAAAAATATCACAGCTCTCTTTGATCACTCAATTGGATGAAAATCTAGAACAATCAATATAGTTGACGGCAGTACTAAAAAAACATAATAGTCTGATTCAATATCATTCACTCAGTAGTGAATTTATTAAGTTATATTACAATGAGTGTAGGAAATACATTTGCTTGCCCTGTGTTTCCATTTTTTTCACATTAATTGTACATCTCGTAAAGTACTTAAAACATTGACTATCCATGACTGTCGAACATTAGTTTATAATTTTTTAACATTTAATATACCATTGTTATTCCAACAATTTGAAATATAATTCCGTTTACCTTGTCAATGAAAAGAGGCTTGATTTATTCATGTTACCATATTTAAGTACATAAATTGCATATTGCAGTTAATTGAGAGTAAATTCATGTTACCATATTTAATTGCATATTTGAATTAAAAGAGATGTCATATCCCACCATGTCACGCATGAATAGAGATAGCCTTTAATTGTAGGTTTATGGATACTTAAAGGTCAAACATTGAATCTATTTGTTTTGTTCGGAATCATCAGATGTAAATTGCAACGAAAAGTGAGTAAAAGTTGTATGCATATTTATTCTACATTAGGATGACTACTCAATGGAAATAGATTACATTACATTAGCATGCTACAATGGAAAATGTAATAACCCGGAAATCCAAGCCAATTTAAATTTTTTATGTTGGCAATTTTGATGAATTTTGATTATTTAAAATGAATTATTTTAAATAATAACGACGAGAAATTTATTTTGAATAGAAATAGAACATATATATTTATTTGAATCGTCGCTAGAATATAAATATTTTATTATAATTATAAAAGGAATTGAAAATGGCGCGGTAGTTCGATAATTCGATTTCAAATTTCAAGTGAATGCACAGGATTCGAAATAAATCGGATTTTAGCGAAACCAAAAATACTTGAATCTAATTGAGGATATCTTTCCAACGAATCCGCAAATTGAAATTTCATAGCGGGGATAAAAAGTTATGCCCAGTTGAAAATTCAGAATAGTCGCTGTGGAATTCTGTCCCTTAAAAATGGATATTTTGCAAATGACCTCTTTTTTCGACGAAACCACTTTTGTTGGATTCGGGATGTCGAGTTATTGCTAGATTCCAAAATTCATAATTTTTCGAATCAATGTGTGAGCGTGGAAAAAGAAATTTTGTTTTGACAGTTTTAGATAATTTCGAACTGAAAATGGCCATTTTTCAAACGGTCTCAGAATTTGACGAAATTAGTTTTGTTAAGACCGTATCGTCAATACGAAGTTAGAAATAATTTTTCGGGAATTTTTAGAGTCCGTATGTGGTCCTGGTAAATTAAAATGCGCGTTCAAATTCAATATATAGATTTATATTTTGATTTTGACGAAAACTGATCGAAACAGTCGAATTAGCCTATGATAAATATCCCATTGTGTTCGGAATGGGGGTAATTAGCTAGAGGCGACAGTCGGTGGGTTCGATTTCAAGTTCGGAGTAAGAAGTTACTTTTTGAAATTTAAAAATAAATAAATATATCTCTCCAACCCCTCCTCTCCTCATTCCCAGTCAAACCCGAATTAAAAAAAAAACAATTCCCGCCGTTGACCTCGTCCCCCTCCCCTTTTTTCTGGCCGTCGGACCACTGCGCGTCACCTCCCACGCTAGCGCCCGCTCCTCCCTCCCTCTCAATCAAGACCAACGGAAAAACCCTAACTCCACCTCACAGCGAAACCGCCACCACCTGAGAGCCACCCTCCGGCCATCGTACGACCGGCACACCCCTTCCGCTCTCCGACGAACCCCAGCAGCCCTCCTTCCCCTTCAAACAGTGAGTTTTTACTGATTTCTCTTTATTTTATTTAATTTTTTTGTTTATAAAATAGAAAAAAATATGATTTTCAGTTGGTAAATAAAATTGGATTTTTATTTAGATGATTTTAGTATAAAGATTTCATTTTTATTTATATGGTTAATAAAAAAAGATGAGATTTTTAATTAAACAAGGTAAAGATTATATTTTTATACATATGAAATCAAGGTAAAGATTATATTTTTATTCATATGAAAACAAGGTAAAGATTATATTTTTATTCATATGAAAACCATAGCAAGATGTGATTTTTATTCCTATGAAAACCATAGCAAGATGTGATTTTTGTTTATCTACCTAGCGTTGACGAAAGAATGAGATATTATATATATATAGTTTGAAATAAAAATATATGATTTTTATGAACTGTAGAGAATAAAAATATGATTTTTATAAGGTAGAGAATATAAAAATTCGATTTTTATATATATGAAGAATATAAAAATTCGATTTTTATATATAGAAAGTAGCGATATAAAAATTGAATTTTTATAATATGGCTTTGAAACAAAAATGTGAATTTTAACATATACCGCGTGAAACAGATCTCGTTGGAAACACGACGAAGATTTCCTACATATGAAGAGTCGCGGTGTTTGGTTTAGCTTCTAGGTGAGAACTTCTCACTTTTAAATTTGTTTTCTAGTTGAAATATATACTAGGATGCAGACGGTGCTTAGCAGCAACTGACACCCGTCGTCCACAGACCATGGATAGCTTGTTTGTTTAATTGATGTGTTGCGAAAATTGATTGTGTGATGGAATTGAAATAAAATATATATTCATGTGTTGAAATCAAATATATATTTATGTGTTGAAATCAAATATATATTCAAGTGTTGAAATAAAATATATATTCATGTGTTGAAATAAAATATATATTCATGTGTTGAAATCAAATATATATTCATGTGTTGAAATCAAATATATATTCATGTGTTGGAATAAAATATATATTCATGTGTTGAAATAAAATATATATTCATGTGTTGGAATAAAATATATATTCATGTGTTGAAATAAAAAATATATATTCATGTATTGAAGTAATATAAATATTCATTTACAAATCGAACGATTTGTTTATGTATACCGATTTGACTGATATTGATTGGGACGATAAATTTTACACATCGCCCAACTGCACAAATAAAATATGTGTTTGATTGATTGAAACCCCACACGGGTGTTGGGATGATATTGACGTACACTGATCCCAATTGTTTAGTAGTATGTCGACCGAAGGGTTGATAGACTGTGTAAGCGTTACTTATCTATATTTAATGCTTATGCAGTGGTGTGGTGCACTCTGGATGATGGTTGATGATTTGTCGTTGCTATTATATACATGTGTTGTAGAGAATCCATATAATTCACATTATATGGTAATTGATTGGGCCTCATTCTAATTTGGAAAAAAAGAATAGAATGAAAATACATGTGTTGAATAATATAAATTCATGTGTTGAATAGAAAGTATATTCATGTGTTGAATAATATAAAATTCATGTGTTGAATAGAATAAACATTCATGTGTTAAATAAAAGCTGTGTCGACTAGATTGACGCCATTTTGACGTGAACGATATTTATATCGATTTTATTCATTTTTATAATGAATATAGAAAACGAAGTGATTTCAAAATATAACGTTTTGAAAATATTATAATTTGTATATCGATGATGTGGAATATTCAATTTTGATTAGGAATTGAATATGAAGTTGAAATCGTTTTGAAAACGAATTTAAAACGATTTATAAAATACGTTTTAAAAGGAAATCGACAAAATATATGTAATATATATTATATATATAATGGCCTGAACAGAACGCGCCGCGCCGCGGCAGTTCGCGAATTTCGACCATTAACTTCGAATGGACGTTACGGGAGATCCGACCATCAGATTCTCCTAAAACCGGAACCGGTGGGTTCGTTTCGAAAAGAGATTTCTAACGAATATTAGAGATTTGAAATCTAACGGTTGGATTTGGAATTAAGTCCAAATCAAATTTGGAAAAGGTCGCTGCAAGTGTAGTTCGATGGCCGTTGGTGGAATTCGACTGTACGGGCCTTGATAAAATTATTAAAAATAGTAATAATTTGTGTAAAATCATAAGAAATGATTTGTGAAGAATTGGTATGAAAAATTCCATATTTGAAAAGATAAAAATAGATTTTTTATCGAAATGAACTAGTTTTGAACTAGAATTATAATTCTATTTATTTTTAAAATAAATAAAGTGGATAAGAAATGGTTTTAAAAGTAACCAGAATTTCCAATAATTGAATTGGAATGGATCTGAATTGAAATTGTCTTTGGAATATTTCGATGTTGGATTTCGTGATGATACAGATATTGTTATGGAAATTTGAAAGATATATTTATATCGTTATTTCCAATACGATATTTGTTGGTCGTAGAATTTGATATTGAATATAAGCCGATATATTTTCTATTCAGAGCCTTGTATTTAATATCAAATGTGATTTGGGTTTGTCGTGAATGGTGTCTTCATTAACACTGTCCTTAAACCCAGTTGAGAAAAAGATTAAATCTTTTTATTTAGATTTAATGAAGTGTACCAATTAAATGGTATTTAATTGGAATTGATTTTGAATTGATTTTTGGGTTTATCGTGAATGGTGTTTTAAATAACACTTGTTCGTTAACCCGATAATTAATGGAATGTGATTTTGGGTTTATAGTGAACCGTGTTTTAAATGACATTGGTTCTTTAACCCAGTTAAAGATAGGATGTGATCTCCTTAGTTAAATAATCATTAATATTGATTTTTGGGAAGATTAAAACTAAGTGGAGTTTTAATGAATCTTTAATTAGGTTGAAGTGATCGAGAATGGAGTATCACCAGTTTCGCTCCAAGCGATTGTTAAATCTTTAATTAGATTTGAACGTGAAATGGTAATTGAATTTATCGATAACACCGTGGTGTTAGATATGAAGTATGAGCAGTTTTACTTCATGTGATGAATAGGTTGAGATTGGGAAATAAAATAAATGATTACTTCGGTGTGGTTCGCTAATCCCGATTAGTTTGAATTGATATTCGAATGAAGATTAAAGAATAAATTTGGATAAAAGAATATTTGGTTAAAAGAATATTCTAATACCTTTCCCAAAGTATTAGAATATTTGGATAAAAGAATGTTCTGAAATGGAATGAGGCGTATGTTGTGTTTGTGTAACACTTGTTTATTATATACGCGAGTTATTCAGAAAGACCGGGTTTATCCCATTCTGAATAACTGATTCGACGTGGTGTCGAGGATGAAGACGGTGGTCGAAGACCGGAGGTCTTCACATCGTTTGGGTGATTACTGATGATCTTGATTGGGCTGTACACCCAAGAGGAGGGAATCAGTTGGTGATCGTCCAGACGTACTTGGAGATCGATGGATATGCGAGGTACAAGGTGCCTCTGGTTTCGTTCAGACCCAGAACGAACTTGTAAATGGACTGTGTGTCTGACATTGGATTTTATTCTGTGTGATTGATTTCTATTAAATATATATCTGTTTGGTGGCGGAGAATTTATTATCTTGCTTAACGCACTTCTCTGAGACGTATGAGCTCAGGGGTTATATATTGATGGATATCAATCGCATGAAGTGAATTGCCTGTGTGGCATGCCTAAGTGGTAATTGATCAAGGCTTCTATTGAAAAGCAAAGTCTTGTTGTTGATGATCAAAGCATCGCCTGTGTGGCATAGCTTTGTGTAATGTTGATTGGTGAGCCTCACACCCTGGTTGTGAACCAGAAACGGGAGAGGACATCAGGGAGGGCATGTGTTTCCTTCTAGCTAAGGTGCTGTCAGTGACCTACCAGCCCTGACATTTATATTATTTTCACCTGTATGGTTGTTGCTGTTGCGAGGCGCCTCAGATATATCGGTGACTGTGTGGAGCCGATGGAGTCATTTGGCTCATTTTCGCCCCAAAGGGTGGGAGAACACATTGTTCAGACATTTTAGTCCACATCGGTGGACTGGCCCTGACGATCCAAGGATCACTCGAGCTCTGATCCTGAGACATGGTAGGCTAGATTGTCTCGAATCGGTGAGGACTATCTTTTGCCTCGGTTCACAGATGGAAATCCAACTTCCAATACGTGACTTTGCAGTTTTGATTGTAGAGCCTAGTATGGCGACATAGTGGTATGTGGCACTCATGTCGTCTATGATTGATACTTATGATTGAAATTGTTTTATACACTATGCACTTATAATAGTATCAAATGATTTGTTTTTAGTGTATCAAGCATTCTTTGTCTATTATAAGGTAAAAACCCTATCCTTCGGCTTGCTTTGCATTGTGTGATGAGTCCTGGGTCTTATAATAGCTTCATTTTTCTTTATTTAGCATTGCGCTGTTGTTTTTTACACTGGTATTCTTGGGAGGAAACTCGTTCCGTGTTATACGGTGTTGTACCTTGATTTACCTAACTTTAAAAATAAAGATTAATAACTATTTTAGCTCTCACACCAGTCACATGATTGACCTGGAGTTTATTGTTTTAACCTAAACTATGGGTGCCCTTATTTTGACACGGGCAGCTAGTAGTTTTGGTTTTGCAGATTTATATTCATAGGAACCTGATTTACAGCTGGAACGATACCCGGAAAGCTCTGTATCCGTGTATTACTTCTAGTTGTGTATTGTATTATTTTTCCGCTGCTATGTAATGTATTGTAATCTCTGATATTTTCTGTGTAATATTTATTCAAGCTCTGTAATATTCTTGTATTCTGATGGAATTGTTTGTAATATACAATGAAATGTTCTTCTGTTTGTGTCCCGATGTGGCTTGTTCTCAACTCAATCCACGCTTTCCTTACCGGGGAAGTTCGGGTTGTGTCAGAAAAAGATGCAACCATTCACAAAACTATACATTCCATACCTTGCTAGCATACTTTCTTAATACAAAATAGAATAAAAGCCATAGATAATCAATTAATTTCCCTACCTAATAGTCTAGTAGATATTCAAAAGAAATTTAAATTTTTTTAAATTGCCATATGCTTAAGATGATATATAATATAACTTGCCTATATAAATACAGAAACCCCAATCCACCCGAAATTGGATCTAATACATACTTCTTATAGAAAACTATTGAATATTTAAACATAATAGGCTCAAAAATAGAATTTTCACCGAACCAAATTATTTAATATCAACTAATCCATATCTTTCAAAAATAGTTGTACTTGCTATCTTTCTTGATCTTTGAATGCTATGAATGTCGCTTGAAATCACCAATCACATTAGAGGTTGAAAATCAGTAAAGTAGGAATATATATATATATATATATATAGAGAGAGAGAGAGAGAGAGAGAGACGCGCATATACATATACATATATATGATAAGATGCATATCTTATGCTACGCATAATATCAAAGTATACTAATATACTGTCATACACATTGCTTAGTGTAACAACAACATAAAGACAGAAATGGTTCATTACCTTCTAAATAAATTGTTCATAAACAGTCAGAATTCACATGCAGGAATGTTAGGAACAAATGGTAAGTGAATTGAAGAGAAATGTGATACATACATACATTTCTGTTGATACTATATCTATCGTAAATGTAACATCATAATTTTCATATCTTTATAAAACTAATTGTCATTCCTGTAAATCTAAAATAAGGATACTAACATATGATACAACAATAGATAGTATCTTCATATCCTATATGTTGACATCGAACTGCAAAAGTTGTCATCGGGTGCTGAACAGTTTAGAGTAACATATGCTAGTGAATGGCTAGCTGTCAAGACGGAAGAACAAAGAGGACCGCAGCATTGTACTGAGCAGTTGGTGTATAACAACAACAATGAAATATCGAATCAGTTAAAAGGGTTTTCATTCAAATTAATAAATACCACATATAGGACAACATACATGTGATTAATTATGAACATAACAAACTTGATTTTGATAATAAAAATTTCCAATTTCTCAAAGCGAAAATGGGCAACACCTGAAAAAGAAGCACAGGACAAATGGCATGGCAGATCTGACGTTTGTAGTAGAGATGAAAGTAGATTAGGAAAAAAGGTGAAAATTGTGCATCGTTTGGAAGTTTAAATTTTGAAGGCTGTAATAAGGAACTACGTGGAAGAAGGGGAAGGTTTGAATTAAGGAAATACTGGGAACGCGGAATACAACACTCATTTGAAATGATTGCATCTCAAATTGTCCAACTCAGCGGCGGAGAGGGGAGATGAAGGATGGAAAGAATGAAATTCATGAATGGAGAAATGGATACAAAGAGGAGAAGAGGACGAAGAGGGGATGAAATACGTGTTTTAAACTGTTCCTATTTGTGTAAATGAAGAGGGTCAGTGGTGTGGTAGAAATGAATTTAACCGCTGAGTTTGAACATGTCACGTGAAGAGTTAGTGGAGCTGTAGAAATGAAGTTAACCGCTGAGGGAGCATGCCACGTGAATGTCCTGCGTGGCAAGATGGAGCCGTCAGATGTCTTTCCCAAGTTAAATCCCCACCCCACTTTGTCTCTTGGTTTGTCCTACCAAGGAAATTTATTATATAGATATATAGCTTTTTAAATATTAAATTATTATTTGTTATGATCTTACAATAAAAGTGCCAGAATGATGTTGTTCAACCTGAAACATCAAGAAATCAAGATGAAAGTGCCAGAGTTGATCATATCAATGACGATAATTGGTACCCAGAATCTGGATCTACCAATCATATCACTCATAACCTTGAAAACCTAAATCTTGGCAACAAAGATTATAAAGGTAAAAACTCCATTTGTATGGGTAATGGTAAGCACATAAACATTTCTCATATTGGTATTGGTGGCATAGATGGTAATACGCAATTAATTCTATACAATCTATTAAGAGTACCTGATATCAAGATGAATTTAATCTCTGTATCTCAATTTGCTAGAGATAACAGTGTATATTTTGAATTCTTCCCAAATTATTGCACCGTTAAAGATATACTGACTAAAACTGTTTTATTGCAGGGTGATGCAGTTAGAGGATTATATAGATTTAATTTGCATAAAAACAGCAGAATTAAAAATAATACTACATCACAATGCAATAAGAAATCTGTATTTGATCAATAGCATTATAAACTAGGCCATCCAAATGTAACACTGTAAAGAAAATTCTTCTTGATAACAAAATACCATTTAATGATATTCAGGTACCATATATTTGTGAATTTTGTTAAATGGGCAAAAGTCACAAACTGCCTTTTACTAATTCTATGATAACCTATTCTAAACCCCATAATTTAATTGCTACTGATTTATGGGGTCCTTCTTCTATCAATTCAGATTTTAGATTTATATATAATATATCATTTATTGATGCTCATTCTAGATAGACATGGTTATACTTACTTAAATCCAAATCTGACACTGTTAATGCTACTCTGAATTTCATTAAGATGACTGAAAACCAGTTCAATACAACTGTTAAAATCTTTCAATTTGATGGGGGCACAGAGTTCAAACCTCTTAGTATTTTTTTCCAAAACAAAGGAATTATTCACTGAATTACTTGTCCCTGCACTTCTGAACAAAATTGTTTGATAGAAAGAAAACATAGACATATAGTTGAAACCAGTTTAACATTATTAGCTCAAGCTGCTCTACCATTAATGGTTTGGCCAGAGTCATTTAATTTTGCTGTTTTTCTAATAAACAGAATGTCAACCAAAACATTAAATGGTATGAGTCCTCTAAAAAATTTATATAATGTTAAACCAGATTACAAAAGTCTAAAAACTTTTGGATGTCTATGTTATCCACAACTTAGGCCATATAATTCAAACAAACTTGACTATAGGTCAAGACCATGTACATTTATTGGCTATTGTTCTCATCAGAAAGGTTACTAATGTATTGATGCTAAGGAAAAAAATCTCATAAGCAGACATATCATTTTTGATGAAAATATCTTTCCTTTTAAGCAAAATAATATATAAACCACAGTGAAAGCCTATAGTCAGAGGGTTTCAATACCTGCACTACCCATCATAAGCGAAGTATGGGAGAAGAACAACAGTACTGAGGCTGTTGACACTCAGAATGATCAACAGTGCACTGTTGAAAGCCACAATGAGCCTGTCACCCTCGCCATTCAGCTACCTGAGTCAAGTAGCAACAATAGAAGTCAAATGAGTCAAGATCAACTTAATATTAATGAAGATAACAGTCCTACAAATATTCAATCTGAACAAGATATTATACTTGTTGCTCGCTCTCCCAATCAGCCAAGGCATCATATGATAACCAGGGATAAAAGTGGAATCTTCAAGCCAAAAACATACACTGCCAGTATCAGCAGTGAAGAACCTGATAATTTCAATCAAGCTATTAATGACAAAACTGGAGTGCTGCTATGAAAGATGAATATGATGCACTTATGAAGAACAACACATGGGATCTTGTTGATCCACCAAATAACGAAAACATCATAGGATGCAAGTGGACATTCAGATTAAAGAAAAATTCTGTTGGTTCAATCAACAGATATAAAGCAAGGCTCGTTGCAAAAGGGTTTACACAAGAATACAGATTCGATTTCAGTGAAACATTTTCACCAGTGGTGAAACTAGCTACAATCAGTCTAATTATTACTGTTGCTTTAAATAATAACTGGAATATAAATCATTTAGATGTAAATAATGCATTTTTGAATGGTTATTTATAGGAATAAATTTATATGCAGCAACCACCTGGTTTCACTAAAAAACAAAATCAAGTCTGCAAATTAAAAAGAGCGCTTTATGGACTCAAGCATGCTCCAAGAGTGTGGTTTGATAGACTCAAAATCACACTATGGGCTGTAATCCAACAAAATCTGATTCATCATTATTTATTAATATTAATAAATCTTTTACCATTTATATTCTAATATATGTGGATGATCTTATCATAACAGGCAATAACCATGATGAAATCGGAAAGCTAACTGTGTATCTGAATGAACAATTTTCTATTAAGGACCTGGGAAGTGCTTCCTATTTTCTGGGAATTGAAAAAAAAAGGATGTCCAACACTGAAATACATTTATGCCAAAAAAAAATATATATGCGCTACTTACTAGAGCAAAGATGCATGAAGCAAAGCCACAGCCTACACCTATGATTTCAAATCAACATTATAGTAAAAACAGGGGAGAAGTTATAGATAACATAAAGCAATACAGGAGTGTGGTGGGAGCATTACAATATGCAACCATAACACGTCCTGACATATCATTCAATGTTAACAAGGTTTCTCAATTTTTGCAGAACCCTTTGGACGAGCATTGGAAAGCCGTCAAAAGAATTTTACGCTACTTAAATGGACAATCAACTATGAATTAGTTCTCCAAGTCAGCAGAAACTTTAATATTACGACATACAGTGATGCTTATTGGGCAACTGATAGTGATGACAGAAAGTCAATAACAGGTTACTGTATCTACATTGGCAACAGTCTAATTTCATGGTGTTCAAAGAAGCAAACTACAATTTTCAGATCCAGCACTGAGGCTGAATATAGAAGTGTAGCCTATAGGATCTAAATTAACCCTAGAGGGGGGAGGGGGTGAATAGGGTTTATTGCAGTTTTTGCTGAGTAATTAAATAATATCAAACACAGATAATAATCAGAGTAAATGCATAAAATAAATAACACAAAGATATACCCAGCTTCGACAAAACCCTACCTACTGCTGCATTCCACAAGGTTTCTACTTGGTATTAGCCAACAATTACAATGCTTACAACACCCGTAAACTCGCGACGATTCCTAGCCTGTTTGTCCTAACCCTACGCTAAATACTTATCCCCAGTTTCTACTAGGAGCTACACAAAAAGGCCTCATAATCTCGCTCTAGTTGCACTAATCCTATGCTTAAAACCCTGCACTCGTTTCTATCCCCGAAACCAGATTTCCCTCAATTACAACCCCGTAATTCATCTCCCTAGTTTTAAAGACAAACTAGAAAACTGTCAACATGATTACAACTTGAAACTAAAACAAATAAAAATAATTTAAACACACATAGAAAATTAAAAACCCTAGTTTATATAATAATATATTTCTCTATCACTTAAGTATTTTGGCCGGCCATTTTGTCATTTGCAACCCTCTTCATATTTTGACCCGATAGTCTCTTCTTCTTTAAAGCAAAAATGGTGGCTCCTAGGGTTTTTAATTTTGTCCCAAATCTCGACTTGCTCTGAAATTGGAGATTCCATGTATGCTCGCGTTTGCCCTGATTGATTTATCGAGTTGAGATGGTTCGATCCAAGCTACTGTCGTTTTCTGGTATGTTGTTTCAAATCGATTTTTTTTTCTTGATGCTCGAACTTGGATGGTTGAAATCAGTGATGAATCAGTGTATTTATAGGATTAAATCCTAAATATTTGCTCTGATTTCGTTATTGACTTGGTCTGATTTAGATTGATATACACGAAATTTTTACATGAATTTTGGGGCTTTGAAATTTTCAGAAATACTGGAGAATTCTTCGATTTAAACTTTGAATTAATATTGCGTGATATCTGGAAAAAAAAACTTGGCATGTATGCAATTTTTATCTCAAAAAAACTTGTGGCTTCTGGAAGCTTTGATTGAGTCCTTTATTCAAAAATCTCATATATCAATTTTTCTGGAATTACTTGTAACAGTTTCATTGCCTGTCCATAATTTTTGGAATCCAAACTTTGATTTTGAACTTGAAGTTATTTCAAATATTCATTTGTGAACTTGAACATCATTGAACCTGATAAGACCACTGGCTTCATTCGATCACACCACTTCCTTGAACTGATGCTATTGTATATTTATGGCCTACTTTTTTTTTGAGCTTAATACTTTGAATTATGGGTCTTGGCATTCGACATTGATCTCGATCCATAAAAAACTGAAATGCATAAATGCTACAATTCTTGATCCTGATTTGTTTGTGCACTTGCACTTATATGCTCACACTGTTTTTCTTGCATTTGTGTTGGCCTTGGACCAATGTTTAAAACCTACAATGCATTGCACACACACAACATGCTTTGTGCACTGTTTCAATTGCACTTGAATGGTTTCTTGAGCTTTTATACTTGAGCTTTGTTCCAACCATTTTGCTGCATTGCTATACTTGTTCACATTCTAGCTAAAACATTGATTTATGTATATTTTCTTGAAAACTGAAATATGAAATATATGCATGTCCCCTATGTTGTTTGTCGAGCCTTGCTGCATCATGCACTTAGAATTATTTTCTTTAGCTTTAGCATACACCATCACTGTTGTTCCACCATTTCAGTTTATTTGTGTCAGTGCCTCCCTGAAACTGAAATGCTCCATACTCGAATACTGTTGTATGTTTTGGTCGTTGTATTAAACAAGCTTGTGATGTTGAACTTCTCTTGTTAAAATTGTTTTTTGCTCTATGTTTGTGTCCAGATGTATTCTTCCTTTAGAACTATTGCACTTATGAACATGCTCTGTTGCCTTTTTTAAGTTGCACCAATTATGTATTCTGCCATGTTGTTGCATGAGTTGAATCAGTTTGGCCTGCACCAATTTTACTTTTGCTCGACCACTTTGCACCTTTAATTTTTCATGTTCACTATGCACTTGTCATTGCCACACTGTCCATAGTTGATATGCTATAAGACTGACTGTGTTCGGACAATGTAATGTATTGTGCACTGAGTCGAGTTGGTCCACGTTGCTGCTCCTTAGTTGCTATACTGCATTTTGATTGGCGAGGCAGTGCACGCGTGTATATTTATACACATGTGTATATTTGTAAACGTGTGTACATGCAACCATTCAGAATAATTTTCTTGCATATCAGACCGAGTCAGAAAAATGATGAGAAACACACCGAAATTCTGAGGCAAATAAAATATAAAATAAATTTATATTTGCATGTGTTCAGTTTTATCTCTATTCTATTGTACTATGTGTTTTTCTATTTGTGATAGGTATGAAGATGATGACTGGTAGCTGGACTGGATTTGGAGCACATGAAGACAAGTATACGTGTAAAAAAATGTATGGGTCTTTATATGAGTGAATGAGTGTAACTGTAGTGAGTCAATGACTGTGTACAGAGTGATGAGAGTTGTAGTTTGGAATAAATGTACAGAATGAGAAAATTGTACTGATATTTGTAATAGACAAATTTGATTGAGATAAAATATTATTTTATTGTGTTTAAATCAAATTGTCTATCGTATTCAAGTTAACTCAGTAGTACAATTCCATGTAAAATATTATAACCGTGAATATACAACAGTGGAGTTAGAATGTTGTACTATTTCAAATTTTAAAATAAAATATTTAATTGAATAAATATTCTGTGAATATATTCAGTTGTGTACAATAGTATATTATTCAATAAATATTTATTTCTGTAAAATGAAATATAAAATGGTACAATTACAAACACATTTAAATAATATTATTTGTCATCATCAAACAAAAATCATACAGCACATTGTTGCACCTAATAATCTCCCCCTTTTGATGATGACAAACATATACAAGATTTCGAATGTGTTAAATGTGTTTGAGCATGAAATATATTACTCCCCCTATTTGTATGCTCCCTCTACAACTGAACTCCCCCTATATATGTGGAAAATATAAATAATGAAATATAATTGATCATTCTCCACCTAGATATTTAATTTCCAATCTTAAATATATTCTTGAATTAAATACTCATCAATCAAAATCTGGACCATTCTCCCCCTTTTGTTATCATCAAAAGGATAATAAAAATCAAAACAGTGATGAATATAGACTATAAATATAAATTCAGATTAAGAGAGAGAATATATATTGTAAATCCCATTTAATCAAACAAAAATTATAATAATATTTAAATCAGAAGAAAATTTCGCTTTCAGAATGCACGGACTTATGATGGATTTTATAGAATGAGGTGAGCTTTTAAATTTCAAATATAGGATTATGTATTCCATAATTTTCAAATTTAAGCACAAAATAATTTAAAATTATTTAAGCACTTTCTAACCATGCATAACCGCTAGGACTTTTAAATGGGGTTAGAAGTAACTTAAATTTTATCCTCTCTAATGAGTTCCATCCAAGCACAACCCGAAGGTCTTTTAAGTGAGAATGGAAGCACACAGAGATTAAGGTAACTCACCCACACATAACCGCGAGGACTTTTAAATGGGAGAGAATACCAAGGATAAATAATATATATATGTTTTTCATTTTCTTTATTTTTGTTTCCAAGATATTTTTCTTTCCAATGATAATTTGAACTCTCCAAATTAAATAACACCATGATGAATGACAGAAATATGGTAGACATAGAAGATGATCGTGAAATAATCTCTAATTCAAAGATATTATAAAACCTGTTCAATCATCATGAGATTTTAAAAATAACATCTCCTCTAGTAATGAATTATTATACCATAATCACAACTCATCACAATTTCATAAATCTATTAATAATTTTGGTGAGTCCCAAAACAGTTCAAAACAACCCATAATTTCAATTTTTGAATAGATAATCAAAAATAATTTTAAAATTGAAAATATCAATTTCATGAGGGGTTTTAAAAATATCAATGCAAGTTGAAAATCAATTTCAAAAATCAGTCAGTAGAATGTGAAATTATCTAATATTTCTGATGCTGATTGCTCCTAGACAATTTTAAAACCACTTATATATTTAATTCAAATTGCCTATGAATTTTAATGAAATCCAATCACTGATTTTCCAACCCATCATTCAATCACCAAGACACTTAAACCAATCAAATCAATTTCCTTATCAGAGCAGCATAAGATCATTTTCAAAGCAAGAATCACAAGTGAATCTTTTAGAGAATTTTTAAACAAGCACAAGAAACAGTCAATGATCAAATCTGAAGATAATTATTTCACATCACTTGAGAAAAAAAAATCAAATTTTACAATTCAAGAAATTCAACAATCATTCACGAATGATTTCAAAATCAATATAATCAAGCCAAAAAAAATGAAATTTTCACAACTAATGAATCATGGTTTTCAAGTAGTTTGCTGTATTGAATTCAGTTTTTCAATATTTTTCAAACCGAATATGAAGAAACTCAAAACAGCAGAAATGTGTGAATTTCATTAATCATTCGAGAGCATCACAAATTTTAAAATTCAGATTAACAGTGTTAAAAAAAGGCTCAAAATATTACTGCCCAGTCAATATAAATCAGCATAAAAAATAAAATAAAAATACGAGTTTAGAGATCATACCTGACTTACCATAATAGATGTGAACCAATGAATCTCCAACTCAGAATTCTATGGCTAAGGAACTCTCGAATAATTCAGTAATATGAAACAATTTGAATTTTACCTCTCTTAAGCACAGTTTTTCCTTAGCCTCTCCTCGGTACCTAAATGTTTATAGGATCGAGTGGTCTAATAAAAGTTGTTTTACCACTCTTATCTTCGTTTACACGTTTTGGTACCCAAACCTGTTTATATAACAATCCATTATTATCTATTAAGGTACCTTAGGAACCCAAATTTGTTTAAACTTATTCGAATTCATTTTATTATTTTTTGGAATCCAAATTCGTTTAATTGAATTGTTTCTAAATGAGTTTTCATTCTGTTTATGATTTAAAGACCCTTTGAAATTATTATAGTTCAAAATTTCAAATTGATCTTTTTCAATGCTATTTAAAGGATTTTTAAAATCATTGGAATTTTGATTTTTTATCTTGTTCAAATCCAAAACCAAGTCCCCTATTATTCTCAACAAAAAATTGGTTTTTTAACAAAATATTCAACGATTTTTCTCCTTTAGATAATTTAGCCAATATTGATTCGTGCCGTTGAATTTTAGATTTAAGATCGCTATTTTCTTTCATTAGATTTGAACAACGATTAATAGCGATTTTCCTCTTTTCAGCATTACTTTGTTTTAAAACCAAATTTTCGTTTTCAAGTAATTTGATTTTAGCTTTGGACCCAGAAATCTCAGATTCAAATCGTTTTTTTCTTTTCGATCTCAAGTTTATCAAATTCCTTGAATTTTTCAAAATCCTTTTTCAACTCAAAATTTAATCGAGAAAAGTAAGATTCTTTATTTTTCAAAACAACGTTTTCGTTTTCAAGGATTTTGAAATTTCCTTTTATTTCAAACAATTCATTTCGAAAAGACGCATACTTAACACACTTGAAATTTTTAACTTTCTTGATTTCGGACTCAAGCTCATTCAACACCCAATCAGCTTTCAAAAGATTTCCTTTCTCTGTAATTTTGGAATTTTTAATATTCTCAAAATCTTTCAACTCATTCTGCAAAACATTGTTTTTACGAATCAGTTCATTTTTATTTTCTTTTAAATTCAAAATTTCATTTTCAAGCTTCTGAAAATTCTCATTACTTTCCAAATTTGAACAATTTTTGCAATCAAAGTTTCCAAATTCCTTAACATTTTCAAGTTTTAATTCCAAAATATCATTTTTGTGATTAACTCAAGATTTTCGGATTTTAACTTTTAATTTTTTATTTTTAAATCATCAACAGTTTCATTTAATTTAACACAAAAACGAGCTAAATTTTTAAATGACATATTACTTAACCCATCATCTATTGAATTACCATCGCTATCATCATCCGAGTCGTCATTTGTAAATCCTGTCAAACATAATTCTGAGCTTAAATTTGCTTTCGGGGTTTTTGATCTCCTGTTGTCTTTCCTTCTATATATCGATTCGAGAGTGTTCCATATTTCCTGCACCGTAGAACAATGTGAGATATGGTCAAAATTTTGAAGATCAATATAAGAATATAAAATATGCATTGCACGAGCATTAATCGTAGTATTTCTCTTGTCTACCATACCACATCCATTTTCAACAATATCCCAACATCTAACATTAATAAATTTCCATTCTAAATTTCCAATTTAAAAAATCTTTTCAATCAAAAATTGTTGGGGCTATACTGGAAAAATTCTCGCTAGATTGACAACTTGAAAACTCAATGTTAGGGAAATTCATGACTCTAGAGTTATTTAAAATAAAAAATACCTGCTCTGATACTACTTGTTATCTCTATTAACAAGGATTTTAATACCACCCCGTTGGCTAACAAAGATATCTCAGACACTGGTTTAACGTCCTGCCTCTCGACACGGACAACCACCCACAGGCATGTAGGCGTAAGAGTCAATACTTCGCTACATGATCATAGAGCGAGAACCCCCTATCATGCTGTTACCTTATACCAGCTCTAATACC
The DNA here is from genome assembly GCA_030737875.1 of Allium sativum. Lineage (NCBI taxonomy): Eukaryota > Viridiplantae > Streptophyta > Magnoliopsida > Asparagales > Amaryllidaceae > Allium > Allium sativum. The sequence continues at coordinate 444,015,092 of CM060915.1, read as the reverse complement.
ACTTGTTATCTCCATTAACGGGGATTTTAATACCACCCCAGTGGCTAACAAAGATACCTCATACACTGGTTTCACGTCCTGCCTCTCGACATGGACAACCAACCACGGGCATGTCGGGGCAAGAGTCAATACTTTGCCACATGATCATAAAGAGAGAACCCCATGTCATGTTGTTACCTTATACCAGCTCCAATACTACTTATAGGATCTAAATTAACCCTAGAGGGGGGAGGGTAAATAAGGTTTATTGCAGTTTTTGCCGAGTAATTAAATAATATGAAACACAGATGTGACGGCCCGCCTCGCACCAGCCTGCATTTCCTCCAAAAGTGCGCTGTACACATGCCCGACTAGCACAAGACGGTCGTCAGAAGAAAGGAAAGAAGGGAATGAACTAATCAAGGAACCTGTAGAATGTCTCACAGCGCATGGGATAAAATATAATAGTAACATACTTGACATAAAACAGGTGAGACAGTGCATAAGCTAATAACTAATAATCAATGTCAACATCAAAGCAGCGGAAATCCAAATACAGCTTATTACAACTTTCCAAATTTACCGTCTCTAAACAAAAGAAAGCTAAAATAGAAGATACACCAACAATGCCCAAGCAGTGATCTTCAACAACATAGGGAGAATATTATGTATATAGTACGTGGAAGCCTCCTGCTCGTCTCCGGATCATCTACCCGTGCATCACCAGCTAACCTGTCTCTAGTCTGCTCGTGTGAGCACCCAGAGTAATAAGAGGAGACATAAAACTCTGGGTCAGACATAAAGCCTGGTATGAGCGATAAGCATCTAAACAGAATAATAACAGGTATACTAAACCATACCTGAACCTGGACCTGCAACCAAAGAGTTAGTACCACATACCGTACAATACTCCAAGGTGCCATAATAATTAGTGTAAGAGTACGGGGGTGGGGTGTGCATGTCAAAATGATAGCAACAAATCGTCCATAACAACCATCCTCACACCTCTCACTCAGTGCCTAAAGCGTACGACATCTACCACTTTGGAACACTAGACAAACTGAGGTAACGACGGATCCCGACTTGTAGAAACCCTGCTGTGACCAAGCCAAACACTTGGAGTCATGACCAAACATTTCAATGACCCACTTCATTGGTCATAGCCCTTGGTTCTACCAATGCCATAATGGCCCTGAATCCGCCTTCGTACTTCCTACCATAGTGGTCCAAAGCTATAGGTGTCGATAACTCCTTAGCACGCGTCCCGCAGCAAAGCCCAATCATGAAGTGAGCTCGTTGATTCCCATCTGAATCTTAAGCTCTAACTTCTCATTTGGACTTCCTTTGCATCTCGGGTTTGGTCGAATTGGAGTGGGTCTTCAGAAGAGTTGTCGCGCAATAGCAGCTCTAGAATTCGGTTCGGGTCGGTAGTCGTTATTCTCGTCGGTTCGGGTCGGTCCTCCTTGTCATCTTCCCATTCGGTTCGGGTCGGGTTCTTTACTTCGGGTCGGGTCGGTGTCCTCCTCCGGGTCGGGTCGGGTTGCTGTTTTCCTTCGAGTTCATGCTCCTCCTTCGATCAGCTTCCTTGTTTCCCATCTACTCCGATCCGATCCGATCCCTTCGTCTTGCTCCAGTCGTAGCCTCCCATTCGTGAGTCGATCCGATCTGGCCTCTATTATGCTTCCGATCCGATCCGCTCCATAGTTCCGATCCGATCCCCCTGTCCACTCCAACTCTAAGTAAACGGCCTTCCTTCTCGCCAAGCTTCTTCCAGTGACAAGTCCCCATCCAGTTCGGTTTCCCTTGGTCAGTTCCCTAGTCCGATCCGACCCCTTCTCCGATCCGAACCGGTTCGGGACCTGCACACTTCTGCAACTTTCCAGCGAGCTTTCTACGCCATTCGACGACGTTTTCGAGCAATTTAACTATTCTAATCAATCATGAAACATACCATAGAGTCATAGCAACATGTAATAGCAATCACAAACAGCAAACAACAATTCAAATGAATCAAAATGGATCAAAAAGTGACTAAAACTTCATATTTTCCCATAATCCCTCTTAATCATGTTTAAGCATACGATTAATAAAACACATCGAAATTAACCCAAATTTCTAACAGAGCCTTAAAACATTATTTTAGAATTTTAAGAATTTTTCCAGAATTTATTTACGTATAAATTCGCTAATCTTCACTAATTACCCTTAATCAACCGTAATTAGTGTCAAAATGATGCTATCACTCACCTTGGCCAAAAATGAAATTCTCAGAACTGAAACTCCTCTGGTTTGGGGTGAATACTGATGTCTAACAGCAGCTCTAACCTTGCTTTGGTGCTTTTTCCCCTTAATTTGGTGTTGCTAAGCCTAATCTTCAATTAGAGAGTGATTTGGGGTGTTTTAGATGTAGGAAGCCATTACTAAGGTCTCAAGGAGGTTTGTGGCGGCTCAAAACTGAAATGAAAGTGATAACCTAACCCTAATCAGTCCTCCTATACCTCTAAATCCGAAATTCCCCTTGGGCCTAACTGCTAATCACCCGGCTTAGCCCAATTAAGCTGTCTTTCACTATCTGAAACTTGTTTCAGCCATATCTCCCAAACGGTGAGTCCGTTTGGCTAATGTGACCACTCTACGGAAAGAGAAACTATCATTCAAAGCCAATGGAAGTGGTTTCAGGTCAAAATTCATTTCCAGTCAAAAGTTATGGCCAAAACAGTGCCAACTAGGGGTAAAATGGTCATTTAAAAATCGGGAAAAATCATGAACATGGGAAATGACCACAATAGTCATCTCCCAAAGTTACGCGACCATACGACTTCGTATGTGACAGAAATAAATATTCTACGATCCTATGATGCGTAGAATGCGGGTCGTTACACTCTCCCCCCCTTAAGAAATTTCGTCCCCGAAATTCCTTAACCCCAAAACATACAAAGGATCCCGCATGCCTAACAACCATATACAACAATCAAATGTGCAAAACAAGCAAACAAGCCTATCCTAGCATGCGGAAAAACTAAATCGAAGTCAAAATCTTACCAGACAAAGAGTTCTGGGTGCGTCTTCCTAATGTTCTCCTCTGTCTCCCAAGTATAGTCATTCTCGTCCTCGCCCCACTGAACCTTGACTAGCTTCACCGCCTTTCTTCGAAGTTGCTTCATGTCGTATTCGACAATACGGACCGGCTTGCGGTTCCCAACCGCCTCGGGTTCTACTTCGAAGTCCTCTAACTGATCAGGTGAAATAGCCATATCTGAGTCGTGAACGAACTTCCTTAGTTGGGAAACATGAAATACGTTATGAACTCCCGCCATCTTCTCTGGTAAGTCAATCCTATATGCCAAATTCCCGACTAGTTCAAGAACAGGGAATGGGCCAACAAATCTTGGTGCCAACTTGCCTCTCCTGCCAAATCGTATTACGCTCTTCAACGGGGAAATCTTGACAAACACCAAGTCACCAACGGAGAATTTTAAGTCTCTTCGCCTCTTATCAGCATAACTCTTCTGCCTATCTTGGGCTGCCTTCATTCGTTGCTGAATGATCTTGATCTTACCTGAAGTTTCCCTCACCACATCTGGTCCAAGCATAAACTTCTCGCCAGTCTCTATCCAACATGATGGTGAGTTACACGGCCTTCCGTACAAAGCTTCAAACGGAGCCATACCGATACTGGATTGGTAGCTATTATTATATGCAAACTCTACTAGATGCAAATGGTCATCCCATGATCCTCCAAAATCCAATATACATGCTCTCAAGAGATCTTCCAAAATACGATTCACCCTCTCCGTCTGACCGTCGGTCTGAGGATGATATGCGGTACTGAGATGTAACTCTGACCCTAGAGCCTCTTGTAAGCTCTTCCAAAACCCACTAGTAAACAACGGGTCTCGGTCGCTCACAATGCCTTTAGGTACTCCATGAAATCTCACTACCCACTTCATATACAATTCTGCTAACTTAGCTGCCGTTCTTGTCGATTTGACTGGTATAAACCTTGCACTTTTAGTCAGTCGGTCTACAATTACCCAAATGCTGTCATATCCCGATCTAGTTCTTGGTAAACCATCGATGAAATCCATCGAGACTTGCTCCCATTTCCATTCGGGAATTTCTAAGGGCTGTAACAACCCACTAGGCTTCTTTTGCTCGGCTTTAACTAGCTGGCAATTCATGCACTTGGATATAAACTTCCCAACGTCTCTTTTCATTCCCTCCCAGTAGTAAGCCTGCTTCATATCTCGATACATCTTATTACCACCGGGGTGTATAGTCAGTTTTGAGTGATGACATTCTCTAAGCACTTCGTCCCTCAATCCATTGACATTGGGTACAACAAGCTTTCCATTCTTTCTAAGCCATCTATCTCGATCAAGCCCATACTTGTTCACCTCCTCATAGATACCCATCTCTAACTTGGAGATGATTTCCAATAGGTTAGGATCGTCCCTCTGACTAGAGCCGATCCGCTCAATCAAAGTGGGTCTGACCGTCAAACTCGCTAACATTTCTGGATCCAATTCGCACTTTGGTCTGAAATCAAACCCCGCGATAAACTCCAGTTGCTTCCATTCAAGTAACATAGCCCCTAAGCTGGCATGTCTTCTACTCAATGCATCAGCCACCGCATTGCCCTTTCCTGGTGTGTATGCGATGTCAAAATCATAGGAAGCTAAGAACTCTAACCATCTCTGCTGACGGAGATTTAAATCCTTCTGGGAGAATAGATACTTTAACGACTTATGATCTGTAAATAGCTCAAATCTTTCTCCCAAGAGATAGTGTCTCCACATCTTTAACGCGAACACGATCGCTGCCAATTCTAAATCATGGGTAGGGTATCTTCTCTCGTGCGGTTTCAATTGCCGACTTGCATAAGCTACAACCCTACCGCCTTGCATCAATACAGCACCCAGTCCGGTACCACAGGCATCCGTGTATACCGTCATCTCTTCATCCCCCTTAGGAATGACTAACACTGGTGCGCTTGTCAACTTGTCCTTTAGACTTCTGAATGCATTCTCGCACCTTTCATCCCAGACAAAAGCTTGATTCTTCTTTGTCAACTGGGTCAATGGTGCTGCCATCTTGGAGAAACTTTGGATAAACTTACGATAATACCCCGCTAACCCCAAGAAACTTCTTACATCTGTTGCATTCTTGGGCGTAGGCCAATCCTGTACCGTAGCCACCTTCGCCGGGTCCACGGCAATCCCATTTTCTGATACAACATGGCCCAAGAACCTCACTTCCCTCTTCCAGAAGTGACACTTAGAAAACTTTGCTTTCAATTGGTGTTTTCTCAACACCTCCACCGCTACTCTTAAATGTTTCTTGTGTTCTTCCTCTGTCCTCGAATAGACCAAAATATCATCCACGAACACAAGAACAGACTTATTCAACTGATCTCTGAATACCCTATTCATAAGATCCACAAAATATGCCGGGGCATTAGTCAGCCCAAATGGCATAACCAACCATTCATAGAATCCAGACGGCGTCCGAAATGCCGTTTTAGCTATACTCTCAGCTTCCACTCTAAGCTGATGAAAACCTGTCGCGAGATCCAACTGAGAAAATACTCTCGCGCCACTCAACTGATCAAACAAATCATCTATCCGCGGTAGAGGATACTTGTTCTTCCTCGTCACTTTATTCAACTCGCGGTAGTCTACACACAAACGAAGGGAACCATCCGCCTTGGTAGCAAACACAACTGGTGCTCCCCATTCAGAAACACTCCTTCTGATAAATCCCTTCTTCAAAAGATCGCTGACTTGCACCTCGAGCTCCCGCTGCTCTCTTGGTGCCATACGACGAAGTGGCATCACTATAGGTCTGGCATCTTTTACCAAATCAATACGAAACTCAATTTCTCGGTGTGGTGGAAGTCCGGTCACTTCTTCGAAAACATCCGGATACTGGCCAACCACGGGCAAACCTGACAACTCACTATGCGGAATGTCGAGGGAGTTTAGAAAACTAGCCAATACCCCCTTACTGGGTAGACCACCAAACACTATCCTCCGCCCATCATCCGCTCTAGCTGTCACCAACAAGCCCCCACAGTCTACCACCACCCCGTATCTTTGGAGCCAATCTACTCCCAAAATAATGCCAAACCCAGTAAAGCCCAAAACAAAGCAATCACAAACAAACATGCATCCATGACTCGATAGAACCACATTATGACAAATCATGCTAAGACTAGTCGAACCACCAATCGGGTTCGTCACTACTAAAGGTCTATCGACAATCTCGGGTTCCAATCCCAACCTATCTACCAGGTCACTAGATATGAAAGAACTGGAAGCTCCGGTATCAAACAAAACTCTAACAGGAACATCATAAACAGAAAGCATACCTTGAATGACGACATTCTTTCCCTTCTCCGCCGCAGTTGGGGCATTCGACGAAGAAGGAATAGCATTGAGAGCATATGCTATCACCATTTGCTTTTCTTTAGGGGGCTGTGGACACTTGTCCTTGTGATGTCCCAATTGGCCACAATTGAAGCACTTCCTATCCGCTGGCTTGGCCCGACAATTACTAGCATAATGGCCCTTCTTACCACAGCTGAAGCACTCCACATCTTGCTTATTCTTTTTCTTCTGGCCATCCTTAGCCTGATTCTGCTTTCTCTTATTCTGAGAACCACCTTTGCCTCCACCACTAGCTTGTGGCTTTGGCTCTTCTGCGGATGCAACTTCAGTCTTCGGCTTAGGGTAGAGACTTTCTGACCTTAACGCTTTCCCCACAATCGATTCAAACGTCTCATCGATGTGGTTAATAAGTTTTTCCCCTAAGTATTGATCCAAACCGGTTATGAATTTCTCATTCTTTTTCTCGGCAGTATCAATAAGAGATAACCCATATTTTGACAAAGTGTCAAATTCAGCAATATACTCCGAGACAGCTCTGCCATTCTGCTTGAGCTCCAAGAATTTCTTAAACAGCATTGATTTCTGAGCAGCTGGAATGAACTTCTCACTAAAGCGAGCCTTAAACTGCTCCCAAGTAATCTGGTCTTCGGGAGTAGCTGCCTTTATAGCATTCCACCAATTCATTGCCCGCCCTTGCAGCTGACGGGACGCTAGCTTTCTCTTCATCGCATCCTCGATACCCAAATCCTCGAAGATACGTTCGCAACTATCCAACCAATCTTGAACATCCGTAGCCGACTCCGTTCCGTGGAACGGCTTCCCACCAAGGCTAGTATAATCCTTATTCAGCTTGGCGAAGTCGACTCTTGGCGCCTGCACTATTGGACCACCACCATTTCCACCATTGGGAGCTGCCCTCTGCACATTTCTAAGCATCTCTCTCATGAGGTCAGTAAACATCGTCCTCATGTCAGCAGCAATCCCATTATTAGCTCCCCTACCAGCACCTCTAGTATCTCGGCTCATCGTCAATCTGAAAAAGGAAATGATTAACGACTCCATAGTGGTGCTAGTGCAGTACGACTTCATCCTTATACTACTAATAGTATATATATATACATAGCTTTTAAAAACCAAAGTAATCACAAATACGCTCTCTCGTATACGTATAATATCTCTCCCTGATAATTTCCCTAGGTTAACTACGCAACCTAGTGCTCTGATACCAAGTGTGACGGCCCGCCTCGCACCAGCCTGCATTTCCTCCAAAAGTGCGCTGTACACATGCCCGACTAGCACAAGACGGTCGTCAGAAGAAAGGAAAGAAGGGAATGAACTAATCAAGGAACCTGTAGAATGTCTCACAGCGCATGGGATAAAATATAATAGTAACATACTTGACATAAAACAGGTGAGACAGTGCATAAGCTGATAACTAATAATCAATGTCAACATCAAAGCAGCGGAAATCCAAATACAGCTTATTACAACTTTCCAAATTTACCGTCTCTAAACAAAAGAAAGCTAAAATAGAAGATACACCAACAATGCCCAAGCAGTGATCTTCAACAACATAGGGAGAATATTATGTATATAGTACGTGGAAGCCTCCTGCTCGTCTCCGGATCATCTACCCGTGCATCACCAGCTAACCTGTCTCTAGTCTGCTCGTGTGAGCACCCAGAGTAATAAGAGGAGACATAAAACTCTGGGTCAGACATAAAGCCTGGTATGAGCGATAAGCATCTAAACAGAATAATAACAGGTATACTAAACCATACCTGAACCTGGACCTGCAACCAAAGAGTTAGTACCACATACCGTACAATACTCCAAGGTGCCATAATAATTAGTGTAAGAGTACGGGGGTGGGGTGTGCATGTCAAAATGATAGCAACAAATCGTCCATAACAACCATCCTCACACCTCTCACTCAGTGCCTAAAGCGTACGACATCTACCACTTTGGAACACTAGACAAACTGAGGTAACGACGGATCCCGACTTGTAGAAACCCTGCTGTGACCAAGCCAAACACTTGGAGTCATGACCAAACATTTCAATGACCCACTTCATTGGTCATAGCCCTTGGTTCTACCAATGCCATAATGGCCCTGAATCCGCCTTCGTACCTCCTACCATAGTGGTCCAAAGCTATAGGTGTCGATAACTCCTTAGCACGCGTCCCGCAGCAAAGCCCAATCATGAAGTGAGCTCGTTGATTCCCATCTGAATCTTAAGCTCTAACTTCTCATTTGGACTTCCTTTGCATCTCGGGTTTGGTCGAATTGGAGTGGGTCTTCAGAAGAGTTGTCGCGCAATAGCAGCTCTAGAATTCGGTTCGGGTCGGTAGTCGTTATTCTCGTCGGTTCGGGTCGGTCCTCCTTGTCATCTTCCCATTCGGTTCGGGTCGGGTTCTTTACTTCGGGTCGGGTCGGTGTCCTCCTCCGGGTCGGGTCGGGTTGCTGTTTTCCTTCGAGTTCATGCTCCTCCTTCGATCAGCTTCATTGTTTCCCATCTACTCCGATCCGATCCGATCCGATCCCTTCGTCTTGCTCCAGTCGTAGCCTCCCATTCGTGAGTCGATCCGATCTGGCCTCTATTATGCTTCCGATCCGATCCGCTCCATAGTTCCGATCCGATCCCCCTGTCCACTCCAACTCTAAGTAAACGGCCTTCCTTCTCGCCAAGCTTCTTCCAGTGACAAGTCCCCATCCAGTTCGGTTTCCCTTGGTCAGTTCCCTAGTCCGATCCGACCCCTTCTCCGATCCGAACCGGTTCGGGACCTGCACACTTCTGCAACTTTCCAGCGAGCTTTCTACGCCATTCGACGACGTTTTCGAGCAATTTAACTATTCTAATCAATCATGAAACATACCATAGAGTCATAGCAACATGTAATAGCAATCACAAACAGCAAACAACAATTCAAATGAATCAAAATGGATCAAAAAGTGACTAAAACTTCATATTTTCCCATAATCCCTCTTAATCATGTTTAAGCATACGATTAATAAAACACATCGAAATTAACCCAAATTTCTAACAGAGCCTTAAAACATTATTTTAGAATTTTAAGAATTTTTCCAGAATTTATTTACGTATAAATTCGCTAATCTTCACTAATTACCCTTAATCAACCGTAATTAGTGTCAAAATGATGCTATCACTCACCTTGGCCAAAAATGAAATTCTCAGAACTGAAACTCCTCTGGTTTGGGGTGAATACTGATGTCTAACAGCAGCTCTAACCTTGCTTTGGTGCTTTTTCCCCTTAATTTGGTGTTGCTAAGCCTAATCTTCAATTAGAGAGTGATTTGGGGTGTTTTAGATGTAGGAAGCCATTACTAAGGTCTCAAGGAGGTTTGTGGCGGCTCAAAACTGAAATGAAAGTGATAACCTAACCCTAATCAGTCCTCCTATACCTCTAAACCCGAAATTCCCCTTGGGCCTAACTGCTAATCACCCGGCTTAGCCCAATTAAGCTGTCTTTCACTATCTGAAACTTGTTTCAGCCATATCTCCCAAACGGTGAGTCCGTTTGGCTAATGTGACCACTCTACGGAAAGAGAAACTATCATTCAAAGCCAATGGAAGTGGTTTCAGGTCAAAATTCATTTCCAGTCAAAAGTTATGGCCAAAACAGTGCCAACTAGGGGTAAAATGGTCATTTAAAAATCGGGAAAAATCATGAACATGGGAAATGACCACAATAGTCATCTCCCAAAGTTACGCGACCATACGACTTCGTATGTGACAGAAATAAATATTCTACGATCCTATGATGCGTAGAATGCGGGTCGTTACAACAGATAATCATCAGAGTAAATGTGAAAAATAAATAACACTAAGATATACCCAGCTTCGGCAAAACCCTGCCTACTACTGCATTCCCCAAGGTTTCTACTAGGTATTAGTCAACAATTATAATGCTTACAACACCCGTAAAGTCGCGACGATTCCTAGCCTGTTTGTCCTAACCCTATGCTCAAAACTTATCCCCAGTTTCTACTAGGAGCTACACAAAAAGGCCTCACAATCTCGCTCTAGTTGCACTAATCCTACGCTCAAAACCCTGCACTGGTTTCTATCCCCGAAACCAGATTTCCCCGAATTACAACCCTGTAATTCATCTCCCTAGTTTTATAGACAAACTACAAAACTGTCAACACGATTACAACTTGAAACTAAAACAAATAAAAACAATTTAAACACACTTAGAAAATTAAAGACCCTAGTTTATATAATAATAAACTTCTCTATCCCTTAAGTATTTTGGCCGGCCATTTTTTCATTTGTAACCCTCATCATATTTTGACCCGATAGTCTCTTCTTCTTGGAAATAAAAACGGCGGCTCCTAGGGTTTTTAATTTTGTCCCAAATCTCGACTTCGACGGCTCTGAAATTGGAGATTCTCTGTATCTCGCGTTTGCCCAGATTGATTGATCGAGTTGAGATGGTTTGATCCAAGCTACTGTCGTTTTTGGCATGTTATTTCAAATCGATTTTTTTTCTTGATGCTCGAATTTGGATGGTTGAACCCAGTGATGAATCATTGTAATTATATGATTAAAAAATCCTAACTATTTGCTCTAATTTCGTTATTGACTTGGTCTGATTTGGATTGATATATACAAAAAAATTACGTGAATTTTGGGGCTTTGAAATCTTCTGAAATCCTAGAGAATTCTTTGACATAATCTTTGAATTAATATTGCATGATATCTGGAAATAAAAACTTGGCCCGTATACAATTTTTATCTCAAAAAACTTGTGGCTTCTGGAAGCTTTGATTGAGTCCTTTATTCAAAAATTTCGTACATCATTTTTTCTGGAATTACTTGTGACAGTTTCATTGCTTGTCCATGATTTCTGGAATCCAAACTTTGATTTTGAACTTGAAGTTATTTCTAATATTCATCTGTGAACTTGAACATTTTTGAACCTGATAAGACCACTTGCTTCATTCGATCATGCCAATTCCTTGAACTGATGCTATTGTATACTTGTGGCCTACTTTATTTTTATTTTGTTGAGCTTAATACTTTGAATTCTGGGTCTTGGTATTTGGCATTAATCTCGATCCATAAAAAAAATGAAATGCACAGATGCTACAATTCTTGATCCTGATTTGTTTGTGCATTTGCACTTATATGCTCACATTGTTTTTCTTGCATTTGTGTTGACCTTGGACCAATGTTTAAAACCTGCATTGTATTGCACACACACACACAAAATGCTTTGTGTACTATTTCAACTACACTTGAATGGGTCCTTGAGCTTTGTTCCAACCATTTTGCTGCATTGATATACTTCACATTCTAGCTGAAACATTGGTTTATGTATATTTGCTTGAAAACTGAAATATGAAATATGTGCATATCCCCTATGTTGTTTATCGAGCCTTGCTGCATCATGCACTAAGAATTATTTGCTTTAGCTTTAGCATACACCATCACTGCTGTTCCACCATTTCAATTTATTTCAGACAGTGCCTTCCTGAACCTAAAATGCTCCGTACTCGAACACTGCTGTATGTTTTGGTCTTTGTATTATACATGCTTGTGATGTTGAACTTCTCTTGTTAAAATTGATTTTTGCTCCATGTTTATGTCCAGATGTGTTTGTGTACAATTATGCATTTCCTTGAACTTGTCCCATGTGTGCATGCTTAATCATATAGATCTGACTTGAGAACTATTGCACTTATAAACATGCTTTGTCGCCTTTTTTAAGTTGCACCAGTTATGTATTCTGCCATGTTGTTGCATGAGTTGAATCAGTTTGGTCTGCACCATTTTTACTTCTGCTCGACCACTTTGCACTTGTAATTTGTCATGTTCATCATGCACTTGTCATTGCCACACTATCCATAGGTTATATGTTGTACGATTGACTGTGTCCGGACAATGTAATGTATTATGAACTGAATCGAGTTGGTCCACGTTGCTGCTCCTCAATTGCTATACTGCATTTTGATTGGCGAGGCAGTGCACGCGTGTATATTTATACACATGAGTACATGCAGCCATTCAGAATAATTTTCTTGCATATCAGACTGAGTCAGAAAAATGATGAGAAACACACCGAAATTATGAAGCAAATAAAATTTAAAATAAATTTATATTTGCATATGTTCAGTTTTATTTCTATTCTAGTGTACTGTGTGTATTTCTATTTGTGAAAGGTAAGAAAATGATGACTAATAGCTGGACTGGATCTGGAGCACATGAAGACAAGTATACGTGTAAAAAACTGTATGGGTCTATATATGAGTGAACGAGTGTAACTGTAGTGAGGAAATGACTGTGTACAAAGTGATGAGAGTTGTAGTGAGGAATAAATGTACAGAATGAGAAAATTGTACTGATATTTGTAATAGACAAATTTGATTGAAATAAAATATTATTTTATTGTGTTCAAATCAAATTGTCTGTCGTATTCAAATTAATTTAGTAGTACAATTCCATGCAAAATATTATAACTGTGAATATACAATAGTGGAGTTAGAATGTTGTTCTATTTCAAATTTTGAAATAAAACATTTAATTGAATAAATATACTGTGAATATATTCAATTGTGTGCAATAGTATATTATTCAATAAATATTTATTTCTATGAAATGAAATATAAAATAGTACAATTACAATCATATTTAAATAATATTATTTGTAATCATCAAACAAAAATCATACAACACATTGTTGTACCCAACATAGCCAGCACTACAGCAGAATTTTTATGGCTTCAATTATTACTGAAGGAACTAAATATAACATCTAGCAGAAAGCCTATATTATGGTGTGATAATCAAAGCACAATGTACATGATTGTTGATCCAATACAACACGCACGAACCAAACATATTGAAATAGATCTATATTTCGTGCGAGAACAAGTGCAAAGGAAAAACTTGCAAGTCAATTATGTCCCTACTTATTATCAACAAGCAGATATACTTACTAAAGCACTATCATCAAAGAATTTTATACGTCTCAGAAAAGAATTAAAAGTGATGGAGCAATACAACCTGACTGAAGATTCAGAAGTCAAAACCACCTCACTGAAAGCAGATCCTTTGAAGAATGAAAACAAAAGCTGCTTGTCGAAGACAAATCTGAAGGGAGAAGTTCAAATCCGCTGCTTCTAAACCACCTCACTGAAAAGCAGATCCTTTGCAAAATGAAGACAAAAGTGGCTTATCGAAGACAAATTAGAAGAGAGAAGGTCAAATCCGTGAATACAACTATAGATCTGCTTCCATCGATGATGTTAAAAGACACTCTTGTTGATCTCTGTGGATATCTGCTAATCTTCGCCATGATAGTGGCAGCCTCCTTCCATTATTGTGCAAATTAGGGTTACAGATGGAAATCCTAACCCTAACTTGAGAGAGGGTATAAATTTATGAAAGGATGCGGCCTATATTCTCATGATATATTATACATTGTATTTGGGTTCAACGTTACATTTCTCTGTACATTGGGCTTTGTCAGCCCACTTTTCATTTACCTATTTGACAACCATTGTATGCAGTATAAATACACGGTTCTCTTATATAGATTTTTCATTCAATAAACATTTTACATCTTGCGTTCACTGTTCATCTTAACATATACATACATATATATATATGTATGTATGTATGTATGTGTGTGTGTGTCATTCATTCTAGAACTATCTGCTACATTTTATGAACATTTTGTACTAGTATGTGTATATTAAAATAGCCAATCTGAGAAAAATATTTTGTGTTTACTTTTTCTGTAACTTCTTTCCCTTCATAAACATTTGGATATCTTGCTTTCTGCTTATTGAAGGCTCGACCTATGGGTTATCTTTGTGTTTGGTTCTAGCGTTCATTGACTAAGTCGATTGTTATAATTGAGCCAATGTCATTTTTAATATGATAAGGGTAATTTAATAGTATTGAGTTGTAATTTGTATCATTACATGCATGTTATTTATCAAGTAAACTAAATGAACTTGAAGTCCATGAACTCGATTAAATGACCATGTGGCGGATTTAGAAAAAAAATTAGTGGGGTTCTTATGTACATGGGATTTGCTGTCACTAATCAGAATCACTTTGGATTATTTTTGTTAAATACTAGACACAAAAATGAATAGTTTTCTAGTCGGAAGCTTTATCTAAAAGTAATTAGATTGAAGGCATTGATTTTTAAAGTTTGAAAGTTTTTGGTTTAGCTCGACAGGGATTTGATTTCTTATAAATAGGTAATACAATATGTTATATAAATTGTTAGAAATGTTCAGTGGGGTCCTATTCCCCACTTAGATTGCTTTGCATCCGCATCTCATTCTACCATTGGTCTCTACATAGTAGCATTTATTTAAGTGAGGTTTCACGAAATAATTAGGCTGAATACCTTAAAACAACGGTGTTGTTGTTGACACTCCAACTATTATTAAAAAGGGCCATTTTTAAAAAATACTCTACTCTTTGAAAAATTGTTAAGGGCCTATACAAACATATTATTTCACACTACTCAATGTTCCTGGATTGTCCCTTCAAATTAAATTAAAAAAAACTTATTTGACAAGAGAAGCCGAATTAAAATAAGCAGTTCGTCACCACTGCACTGAATGTAGCACGTAATTAATTATATATGTATTTGACAGTGATATGTCAAAAATTAATAATTATTTCAATGCATTGCCTCCATAATTATAAAATTTGGCATTTTTATGTCGGTAATTTTTTTTTTTGAAAATGGGTTTAAATCTTTATTGATGGCTTAAAAGCCCATAGCGAACGCCTTCAGCCCAAGACTAAAAGCGGCATGTACAGAAAAGTAAGAATAAACTTTACGTCTTACAACATAATTCCAAAACCCTACTTTTAATTTAGATCTAAGCTTCGTCGAGCTTCATGGCGGCTGGAACTAGAAGTAGGAGCTCGAGCTGCCTCTATCTCGGTGCCCAAGCCATGCCTGCGACAGATCCACGACTGGAATATCGGCTACTTCAAGTCCCCTTCGTGTGGTACTCTTTCTAACTCTCCTCATCGCGATTGCCATGTCTTTAATTGCCAAATTGCTTACTAATTCCACTGTTTTCTTCCTTGTTTGTAAATTTTGGTGTTCCTCTCCTTCCAAATCGTCCATACAGTAGCTGTCAGAGCGATGCACTTCATTTCGGTTTCCATACCTATGCTCTGCCCGATCACTTCCAGGTCTGCTATTATCTGTTGTAATTGGTACCCACTTGTTTGAAGTATGCATGTACAACCTAAGTTTTTCCAGATTTCTTTTGAGAATGGGCATTCGAAAAAAAGATGGTTATGACTTTCTTCATTTTGCTCACATAGTACACAGACGTTTGCACTGACCACTCCCCATTTAAACAATCTGTCTTTTGTGGGTAATCTATTCAAAACTGCTTTGTACGCACAACATGCCATTTTAGGAACGTTAGCTTTACTCCAAATAAGTTTGTGCCATTCCACTTTCCTGATTTTGTGCCTTATGTCCTCCCAAACCTGCTTTAAATTAAAATTATGATTTGCCCATGTCCAGGTGTCATATGTGTTGTTTGAGTTGATTTGCATGTTTTCTATGCTCTCTCTTTGGCTCTGGCTACATGGCAAAGTAACATGCCACTGGTTGTTTTGAATAATGGTGTCCACTGTTACATTAGGGCAGCCATATGCAGAAAAAGTGTCCCACCCTAGAGTGTCAATTAGGGAGCGCCCTTTAAACCATGGATCTTTCCATAAGTTTGTGTCTTTCCCATTTGTAATCTCTTTCCAACAATTTTCTGCAATTAATTTCCTGGAGTACATAATGGCCTTCCAAGTGGATGATGCATTGTTGTCAATGGCCATTGTCCAGAAGTTTTCTCTAACATATCTTTTATTCATCCATCTGGCCCATAGACCTGAGTTATTAATGACTTTCCATGCTTGTTTAACTGTAAAAACTTGTCTCGTTACTCTGATATCACGTAGACCAACCCCAACTTCTTCCTTTGGTATGCACAAATCTGCAAATTTAATTTTGTGAAGTCCCCCTTTCCATATGAAGTCTGCACATACCTTTTCAATTTTCTCTATAAAAGCATCGGGTAATTGAAAAGTTTGCAACGAGAAGTTCACTTTGGCATGAATAACTGTGTGAACTAATTCTATCCGTCCTGCAAATGATAGTAATCTTGAACTCCATCCATGTAGTTTATCCCTTATTTTGGAAATTAGGCCTGCACATTCTCTATCTGTGATTTTGTTGGAAGACAGAGGCACCCCCAAATACTTCACAGGCAACTCCCCCTCTTGCACTTTCAAAATCTCCAAAATGTTGTCCTTTTCCTTGCAGAATTTATTGAAGTAACATTTGGTTTTCATCTCATTGACTTTCAGGCCACAGTGTGACTCTAGATTACCAAAAATGTCTTTAATTATGTTGGCTGCCTTGCTATTTGATTTGATGCAAATAAGTAGATCATCTGCATATAGTAAATGACCGACACTAGGTAGGAAATTGTGGATAGTTTGGATACTTTTTTCATGACATGCAATCTCCATTTGTAATGTGAAATACTCCATTGCCACTGCAAATAGGTAGGGGGAAAGGGGATCCCCTTGCCTAATGCCTCTATTGCTTCTAATAAACCCCTTGGGCACCCCATTGACTAGAATAGAGTAAGTGGGGGAATTGATACATTCATCTATCAAATCAACAAATTTTTGAGGAAAACCCATACATTTCAACATGTGTAAAATGAACTTCCTGTTAATTTTGTCATAATCTTTGTGAAGGTCCACTTTTAAGCATAACTTGTCTGCACCTTGCTTGCCAAAATTTCTTATAAGTTCATGAGCCAGTAAAGAGTTTTCTGATATGCTCCTGCCACTGATAAATGCACTTTGACATTCAGCAATTAGGTCTGGGAGCATCATCTTCATTCTATTGCATATCACTTTGCTTAGTATTTTGTATATGACATTACAGCACGCAATAGGCCTGTAATCAGCAATTGTAGTCGGTTTTTCAGTTTTAGGAATAAGATAGATAAAAGTATGATTAATTTCTTTCAAAATTTTCCCTGATACAAAGGTTTCTTGAATGGCTGAAGTGATGTTGCTTTTCAGGTTGTCCTAGTGGATTCTGAAGAAGCCAGAGCTGAGCCCATCAGGGTCGGGCGAGGAGTCCATATGGATCGACTTAACAGCATACCAAACTTCCCCTTTAGTGACTCTTCCCAGCAGCAAATTCCTTCCCCTGGAGTTGATCAGTCTGCGAGTGGTGATGTGGGGTAAGTCTTCACTTGTGTTGCCATTGTACAGTTCATTGAAGTATTGTATTGCCTCTACTTCGAACTTTTCCAAATGTAGCATGTTGTTTCCGTCTTGGTCATAAGTTTGCAAGTTATAGTTAGTATTTTTCCTGACAGACATTTTAGTATAGAAAAATTTAGTGCATTCGTCCCCCTCAGTTAGCCACTTCTCCTTGGCTTTCTGTTTTAATTCCTTAGCTTTGATGTGAAGTGTTTCTTTAAGTTTGCATTGAGCACTATAGTATTGCCGCCATGTTTCTTCTGACGAATCCCCTTGGTCAATTTTCTTTAGAAGCTCCTCATTGTTTTTCTTCAATTGTTGTACTTCCTCATGTTGCTTTGGTCGAAGTTTGTTCCAGTTTTTGAGTCTTTCTTTGACATGCTTCAAAAACTTCACTAGGTTAAACAGGTGACAGTTTACAGTTGGTTGAATGTCATTTAGGTCAACTTCTTCAATGTATCCTTCATAATGCTGCCAATCATTAGCGTATTTAAATGGTTTACCCTTCATGTTGTTTCCTGTTTCTTTGAGAATAATGTGAAGTGGGCAGTGGTCACTGGTGGAGTTAGGGAGTACATTCACTTTGATGTCCGCAAATGTGTTCATACACAAGGCATTCACCAATGCCCTATCGAGTTTGCACATTATTTTATTAACCTCCCCACTCTTCCATGTGAATTGCAGGCCCCCGTGGATAGGTTCTATGAGCCCTGCTAGATAGGTTCTATGAGCCCTGCTGCAACTAAGCAGTTGTTAAATTCTGACAACTGTGTTACTCTTAAGGTACTACCACCATGTTTCTCTTCAGCTTTCAGCACCGTGTTAAAGTCCCCTATAACCAGCCAAGGGGTTGCAATTTTCGTAGAAAGCTCTTTCAGTTTTGCCCATATATTAACTCTATAAGTCGCCAAATTACTCGCATAAACCATGGTTAAGTAAACAACAAGCCCACCAACATTGTTGACTTTAACTGTTATTTGTTGATCATCCTTATCAAACACACACAAAGACCACACATTTTTGCACCAAGTGATCATGATGCGACCTTTAGTGCCTGAGTCATTGTTGTGGACTACTTCCCAGTCATCGCCCAAATTATTTATAAAGAACTTCATATTATCACTGCTCATTATATTCTCTAAGATACCCATAATAGAAGGATTGTAACATCTTCTTAAATTATAGAGGTCAAGAACACGAGTATCATTGTTCAAGCCTCTTACATTCCAGCTAACTATGGACATTTAGAGTTGAGAGACTGGCTCCTCAACTTCTTAGGAGATACAACTCGAGTACTCGAGACCTTGTTTTTGCCTTTTTTGTTTGCAGTGAACTGTGCCTCATAGTTATGATTGTTTGAAGTGTATATGCCTTTTTGTACATTAGTTTCCTCTTCATCCTCTGAATACTGCAGTTCCACTTCTAACTCCTTCAGTTCATTTGCATTTTCAGGAACCTGGTCCAGTTGATTGGCGACAGTGCCATGGTTTTCGAGCCATGAAGACTCCACCACCTCCTGCGCCGGGTCCGTCTGTGGTTCCACCT
Organism: Allium sativum; assembly: GCA_030737875.1. Taxonomy (NCBI): domain Eukaryota; kingdom Viridiplantae; phylum Streptophyta; class Magnoliopsida; order Asparagales; family Amaryllidaceae; genus Allium; species Allium sativum. Next base: position 443,995,882 of record CM060915.1, on the reverse strand, counting down.
CCTCCTCCAGCTGCACCACCGCAGACTGCTGATCCAACGTCGTCTGAGTCTCACAACTAGTAGTGTGTGATGTACTCCCTATAAATGTATGTATATGTCTAGTAGTAGTGGGGTCGGTTATGACTGTCAAGCTTGCCCTTTTGTCTGAGTCAGATGTTTTATTTTTTGGCTGCCACACCTGCTCAGAGGTTGTAGAGCATTGGGCATCGTCATGTCCAAAGCATTTGCAATGATTGCAAATGGGAGGTAGAGACTCATACTCTATCTCTTGTAAGTACACATTTCCACTCTTATCCTTTGCTAGGACTTGTTTCTTAATTGCACTATCAGCCTGCAATTCTACGAGCACTCTAGCGTAGTTCAGACGCTTGACATTTTTAGTACAGTCATCCATAGCTAGTGGGTTGCCAACCAAACTAGCTAATTTACTTATGCCTCTCGCATTCCACAGAGTTAGGTCCAAATTTTTCAATCTGATCCACACTGGATGAGAAGCTAGCATGTCTCTTTCCAGTTTTAGATTTGGTTCCCAACGTTTAATAAAAATCAGTTTGCTATCCATGAACCAAGGTCCGCCTCCTAAAACTCTTTGACAATCTTCAGCATTTGCAAATTTGATGAGGTAAAACCCATTTTCACGAGCAAACACATCCCATCTTCCTTTCGGTTTCCATTCACGTTTGATGTAGGCATTTAAGTGAACATAGTATGGACGTTTACCTATTAGATATATGTAGATGGAATTCGTCCACATTTCAGTTGCTTTTTTGAAGAATTGGTCATCTATTTCTGCGTATTCACCCTCCTCATCTGTTAAAGCATCAAATTTCTGAATGTCTCCACTGATTTTGGTATTACCAGCCACTGCCGCGGCCCAGTTTAGTGCTCCAAGCTTGAATATAGGCCTTGTCTCTGTCCTATTGCTTCCAGCGACAACACCAGCAAATGTTTTTTTCCTTTTACCCACCTCCTTCCATCCAGCTTCGTTGTTGAAATCAATTTTTCCAGTGCTGGGGTTTGGAACCCTAGCCGCCACAGAGGTTGCCATTGTTTATATATATATTTATCATGTCGATATATATATAGTTCGATCCTATTCCTCCGAAAATGCTTATCCTTTAGGATTTTTAAAAAATCGATATATGTGGAAAAAAAATTACTATGACCATTGCAATATTTATTAAGGTAAAATTACTTTTATTTGTCGTTAGGTCCAAATTTGGTCTAACACCCAAATTGTCTGAATTGCTGAAATTAATGACTAGAAACGAAAGAAAATACTAAAAACAAATCAAATTTATAGTGGTCCAGCGTTAACGAGCCTATGTCCACTTTATATGTCTTTGATTATGCATTAAATGCAAGTACAATCAATGATTTCTCTCGATCTCACTATTACAATGATGATTCACTCAGTAATTTCGTAGTAATACTAGTAAAAATCAATGGAGGAGCAACAATGGTGATAACAACTTTTAAAATTGCCGAAAGATCCCAAAAAAATGCCAAGTTTGGGGCTATTTATAGGTGACATCTGCAGGCGGTTCGTGAAGACGCGTGGCATGGATCTCGAGGATCTCGGACTGGTTCGGGGCTTGATGGAGAAATGGTCAATATGACGGTTATGGACATGTGTCATCAGATCCTGAACTTGCGGCTCGTGGAAGACTTGGTCATGACCATCATTCTTTGGACTTAGGGTCGGGTCATGCCTCCTATCCACGAGCGGGTCGTGGACCCTGTCACGAGCGGGACGTGATGCTGAGTCACAAGCCGGGGGGTGAAGCTGGCCACGAGTGGACTCATGTGCTTCACAAGCCAGAGTAACTTGGTTTATGGGTCTTCATATATGTTTGCTTGTGCATGGTAATTCAACTCTTAGTGGCTTGATCGGAAAGCTAGCCAACATTTTGCCCCCTCGAAGTATGTTTTATCGGGGATGGAACATGCTTCGAAACTACTGAACAGACCTTTTCACGGAACGATGCGAATCAATAGGCACGTTCATTTATAGTGTTGCACTGCCTTGAATGGTTACGCCCTTTGATGAGTACAAATATCAGGTTTGGTTTCCAATTATTCTCTTTAGCCGATTATCTTCGATTTCCAGAATTCTAGAGTACACTGCGATCATTTCTACAGGTAAATTCCAAATTTCCATAAACATCAGTTATATCAATAGTCAAAACCCATTTTCCACTTTGGTGGTTATTTTCAAAATTACGATCGCCGAAGCCTCCCGCGGTCGTGGCCTCTGTGCGAACCGCGAGCTGCCAGTTGAGGGAGTTCTCGCGCAAGCTGTGATGGGCTTGCTCAGGTCGTTACGGTCCATTGGACCTGGTCACGCCTAATGGGACAAAGAAGGGAAGCGCAAAAGTCTTTATCCAGGCTATATAAGCTGCTCCCTCTTGATTCTCCTTTACTTTTTTACTCCTTACTTTTATCGCAGCCACCCCCTTCTTAGTTCCTAACCCTAATCCGCCATTTTAATCCATAATCCAAATTTGAGCAACAATCCCAATTTAAAGAGGTAAAACTGGTTTTTAATTCTTTGCTTTATCTAAACTCCGCGCTGCATGTATTACCGAATTCTCTCGCGTTCCTCCTGATTCTGGTGGATTTATCGTTGGTCTCGAGACCATGGAGAAATTAAGAGAGGAGGTTGTGGATTGGGTAGACGAAGAATCGATGAAGAGGAGCTATCGGCTATGGAGCCTGGAGATGCCGCTATTGTTCGAGATAGGCTGGTGACACCGGCTGGAGAAGGGTAGAGATTCGATTGGCGGAGAGGAATGGTTTTGTAGAGAAGGATGGAGAGGTGTGGGGCTTTAAATCGTAATGGTGGCAAGATAAGATGTCGGGTCAGGTCGTGAAGGTGGTGAAGTATTGGTTTGTGAGAAAGGTGAGATGAATCGGGTCGTGAGGGTGGCTCACGAGCCTTTCATTCACGAGCCGTTGGGTCCTGGGATCAACCTCCAGCGCGGACTCAGATCACGAACCGAAACCCCATCCACGATCCAGACCGGTTCACGAGCCATGCCACAATCACGAGCCGAACTCTTCCTAGCGATTTGTCTCTTGACCACGAGTCGCTTCACATGATTTGACGATCCAGTTTAACCAACGAACCGTTTTATATCTTGACTGAAACTTGACGCCACTCTAACATATTGATGAACAGTTAGGATAGAGCCTTCGAGATGGACTTCTTAAACTGGACTTGGATAAAAACATAACTATGAGACCTGCAATAACTACTTACTCTTTTATCTGTTTCACTTCATGTTTTTCTTTTTAGTAATACACCCATTGGCACACTTTAACACTTGCACACACACGCGGGGTCTATGGGTATTTATGCTCTAACGACTTATGTTTATTTGCCAACATAGCAATGTCTGATAGACGTTTGTCGAGAATATCAAAAATAAGGGCAGATCCAGAGTCGTCAAAATATCACAATCCTGATGTGCTTCCATCCGACCTAGAGTGGGAAAATTCTGGATCTGATTATGAGACAGATATTGATAGCAAATCGACATCTTCCGAGAACACATCACTCGAGGAAGAAGAATAAGAAGTTGATCAGGCTCCTGACGAGATCCCAGGTGTTAAAGAAGTAGAGGAAGAGAAGCTGAGTGATTCCATGGCTCCTAAATTGGATAAGTTGAAATTGAAGAAAATTTGTTTAAGGCACGGGATTCCTTGGGACGATGTTAAAACTCCAGAGGAAGGAGACAGACCTCATTCTGCTCCGGAAGGATACATGGCTATCAGTAGGCTCATGTGTTGGGTAGGCACCATCCCTCTGTTTCCTCCAATTGTCATTGATCTACTGAGACGACTATATATCGCTCTTATGCAACTCCATCCCAATGCTTACACAGCTCTGTATACTTTATATATCGCGTACGCAGAGATTTTACAGACCGAGCTCACCGTCAAAGATTTGAAATTCTACTATCATTTCAAACATTGTTCCACAAAGACCCCAAACTTCTCTTTCTTCGAATCAGTTCTTGGTCGAAAGGTCTTGTCGGATAGCCATAGCAACTTAGGAGATGCGGGATCCGATTGGTTTACAGAAAACATCAGGAAGGATGCGCAAGGAAATGGCTACAATCAAGTAGGTTTCAAATTCTGCAGTGCATGTTCTCAATGCATACTCAAAGTGCTAATGTATTCTTTATTCTGTACAGCTCACAGTTTTGAAAAAACAGAGGGCTTGGTATATGAAGATCGATTATCCTGCCTCTTAGCAAGCAAATCAGACTTTTGCAGAATCAAGAAGTGCATCACCAATGAGAGCCTTCGTAACAACACCTTCTGAAAGTAAGATTCGGGCTTAGAACAGGTGGCAAGCCTTACAAGTATGTGCCCCCGACTGAGGTAAAAGGGACTTCAAGGGCCACAAAAATAATCGAGTTTCATAAGAGTCCTTCACCGATGATTAATCAGGATGATGAAGATTTGAATGTATATAAAGGAGATGAAGTTTGAGTTAATGAACCAAAAGACGCTCTCTCTTCCAAAGGACAACCTCCCCTGAAGACCCCACCTCCAGTAGAGCCTGCATTAATAGAGGAGCAAATTTTCGGGGATTTAGAAAAGATCCCCCTGCCAGATGACATCTATACTTCTGGAGATTTCGGAGAGGAACTATTCTTCCCTACCTCCAAGGGAGAGACCTCTCCTACCAAAGATAATGAAACTGCACAGACGAGCCAAACTTTGGGCCCTGGTCTGTCGGGGGGATTACACGGGCACACAAATCACATGCACCACTTATCACAACACTTATACACTAACAGTATTCACGATCCTGACGCCTATTTTGTGATAATCTGTAAGAAAAATGCCTTGTCGTTATTCTTACCGCGATCTTCATGAGAAACACCTAGGCTGTCTTCCGTATTTTAACATGATCGCAGCGATAGTCGAGGAAGGGATATCCAATGACGCCATGATTCTTATCCACCTCACCCTATGCATTATTTCTCTCCCTCGAAACAGGATCCCGGGAAGCCTCACAGTCGCCAAGTGCCACACACGGGGGGTAAAGAACTTCCCAAGGCTCCGACTCCTCCGAAAGGCTTACCTCCCCCGGTCAAATCCTCCAAGAAGTATCACGAACCCAAAGATAAACAAAAAGAGTTGAGCAAAGATAAAGAGAAAGAAAAGGAGGCTCTTGTTCCCTCTGGTCAGCATATTTTGGGTGCTCCTAGGGTACAAGAGGGTGCCGCTAATCAAGCAAATTTGGAGCGCTTACGGAAGGAATTCACGATATCTATTTTGAGAGGATGCACTTTGTCCCAGATCTCGAACTGATTTCTGATGAATGGGATGTAGAAGTTGTAGGTCACATTGGCCACGTGGACAAACAATATAAGGCAGTGAAAAAGCATGCCAAAAATTTATCAGACGTTATACGCCGTCTAGAGGTAGATGCTGCCAGGGCCAGAGTGAAGGTCGATCACGATGTTAAGGCCAGAAGCAAGGCGGAAAAAGATCTTGAGGATGTGCAAGACCAACTTACCTTAGCTCGGCGGGATGCTCAAAAGTACAAAACCAAATTGGACGTTGCCAAGAAACGCTTCCACCTCGAGCTCGATTCACATAGCCAAGAACGCGTGGCTCTGAAGAAAGGGGTGGAGGATCTCAAGACGGTTAATACTGAGCTAAAGGCGTTGGAGGATCACCTAGCGACCGAGAAGGCTACTTGGGAGAAGGAAAAAGCAAGCTTAAATGATGATCTCGCTCGTATTAAAAAGGAATATGCTGACTTGAACAACAAACTTGCTCATACTGAGGAACGGGAAGCTCTTGCCAAAAGTAACGCCAATGCTGCTCTTGAGTCAGCCTCCACTGCCACCGCTAACCTTGCCACAGCAAAAAAGGAAATAGAAGGGTTTAAGGAGCTGCTAATGGACTTCTTTGCTCAAGTCATTCAAACTCGAGACATCTCTTGGATTAAACACTATCACACCACCTTGGTCTATGTATGGGATATAATTGTCGAGGGAGAAAAGCAGCGGTTAAAGGTTGGGGAAATCGACGAGGACCAACTTATGCAGACTTTCCTCAGGGGTGGAGAGCCCGAGGCTTTAGCAGAGGGAAGGCGTCTGATTCAAGAGGCCATGGAGAATGAAAAACTCGAACTCAAGGGTAAGAGCAAAATTGATGAAGGTTCAAGTTCGGCACCGGAGCCCAAAGCTTCTGAGATTGTGGAGTATTGTCCAGATGATCCACTGATCCCTGGGGTTCTGGTTCCCCCTACTGTCGGGGTTTCTGCTGCAGCTTCAACCGAAGCGTCAGCGGAAGGTATCTCCCTATTTTATCTACAATTTGTCAAAGCCATTATAAGTTGTTGTCACGTTGTGGAGCAAACAATCAAAGAGATCACATTTTCTCCCAAACTAATAACAGTTTCTTCTCGTGATACATGTGTCAAATCTACCCAGGAGGTTGCAGAAAAGCAGGCTGAGGCCGAGAAGGTTAACGTGCCCCCAATCACCGAGGCCATCCCCGGATATCCAAAGCAAACTGAAGCTGAGACAACTAAGGAGGCCATTGAGGTATCAAGCACAGATGTCCCAAAAAATGCTGAAATTATTGGAGCCTTGCAAGATACCGATGAAGGTCACGGGGATGAAGAAGAGGAAGTAGATGTTACGGGAGAGAATAAAGATTTGACTCTGGCTGATATGAAGGCAGAGAAGGATAAACAACTAGCCTAAAAAAATGGAGGAGCAAGCGCCTCTAAAGGTAGCACCTATTACTGTAGCTAACCCCATGACTGGACTAATTATAAAGCTGTCCGGTAAATCGATAACCACACAGCTTGCAACCCAATCTTCTAATCCTCCACAAGATCCTCCTTCCGATAAGAAGAAGAAGAGAAAACAGGACAAGTCCGAGCCGACAAGGAGGAGCAGGAGAAGCAGAAGAAAGAGAAGAAACCGAAGTCATTTCCAAGCCCAAGTAGTGTTCGCTTATTAGTCCATATTTTGTTTTTAGACTTTCCATTGGCCTTATGATTTTGTCGCGAGCATGGACCTCGTATTCTGTTTAGTGTTTCCTTGTAAATCTGAAGTTAAATGAAAATTTGTTTCTTTTGCTTAACTGTGATGCACCTGCAAATTTATTATACTTAGCCACAAACATAAATAATCAAATCATAACTAAGTTGGAATCAAATCATGAATCATTTTAGCAATAAAACTTTAAAATTTCTGCACTACACTTCTGTGTGTATACAAGTGTATAAGTATGCCCCAATCAATCATTAATATGATGCCTGGCCAGGCTTATTGAGGATTGACTAGAGTCATATGTATGTTGTCCTTCATGTCCGGACATGAAGGATTCGGGCTCAGCTTTCAATCTTGCCCTCGATACTACGACGAGGTAGGAGCCCTTTAATGGCATTAGTCAGTATGTCTTTATACTCTCCTGTCGTATGCCCAGGATAGATTTCAAACCCAGCTTTCAATTTGCCCCTCGTTCCTTCAGCGGGGTAGGAGTTCTTTCGTTGCGCCCAGTCTCTAGCGCCTTTATACTCTCCCGTCGAATACCAAGGATAGAGTGTTGTTGAGACGGTCTTCTAAATCACTATGCACCTTCACGTCTCGCGGACAATCCATGTCCTTGCTCTTTGTACTCTTTCTCAAGTCGTGAGTAATAGAGTGTCAGTTGTTGTGTCATTTGCTTTATTGCATCCTCGATATTCTGCATACTATTGACCTTCTGATCTTATAGAAGGCACTTTATATTATGCATTTCGAGATTGTTTCAAAGCTCATAGCAAATTTTAAAGATTATAATGATTCATATGAGTAAAGAATGACAGAATAAATAAGAAATCGTGCAGTAAAAGTAAACGACACAGGATATTTTATAGTGGTTCGGTCGAATCGTGGCCTACGTCCACTTTATAATCTTTTGCTTATATAATCGTACTATTTTAGGCAAGTCACGCCTTTTTACATGGTCCTAAAAACAAAATAATAAAGCTGACACTTTCAGATCAGGTAATGCCGCAAATGCTGGGCATTCCACACTCTGGGGATTTCATCTCCATCCACAGTCGCTAGCTTGAAGGCTCCATTATCAAGTCTCCATAGGATGGCATAAGGTCCTTCCCATTTTAGGCCCAAGTGTACCGAGGGTGGAAAGACATGCTTTAGAACCAAGTCTCCGGGCTCAAATGTTTGAGCTCGGACCCTCTTGTTGTTGTACCGAGCGACTTGCTGTTTGTGTCTCAGGGCACGTAAATCCGCCTCGTCCCTTTTTTCTTCTACCATATCCAGGGATTCAAGAAGCAGTTCATTGTTAGTCATTAGGCCGTAATAAGTGACCCTGTAAGATGGCACTTCTAACTTAACCGGGATGACAGCTTCAGTCCCAAAAGCAAAGGAAAAGGGGGCATGCCTGGTGGTTGACTTGAAGGTTGTTCTTTAGGCCCATAATACCATAGGTATCTCATCAACCCACATGGCTTTGGCCCGCTTCAATCGCTTCTTCAAAATGGACTTGATTACTTTGTTTGCCGCTTCTACCTGCCCATTTGATTGCGGATGCTCCATGGCTGTGAATCTCTTCTCGATATGGTATCTTGACAAAAGTCGCGGAACTCGGTGCTGTCAAATTGGGTCCCATTATCTGTTATGATGACCTTCGGGATCCTAAACCGACATATAATGTTTCTCACAACAAAGTTGATCACCCTCTTGGTTGTGATCGTAGTCAATGGCTCTGCTTCGACCCACTTCGTGAAGTAATCTACGGCTACGATGGTGTACTTAGCTCTACCCTTAGCAATGGGGAGGCTTCCAATAATATCAATTCCCCATAGAGCAAAGGGCCACGGGCTAATTATTGTTGTTCATCGGTTAGGGAAGATCTTAGAGAATTTCTGGCAGCTGTCGCAATGCCTTGCATATTTAGCTGCATCTTTGTTTACGGTGGGCCAAAAATAACTGTATCGTAGTATCCTCTTTGCTAGTGTCTAGCCTCCAGTGTAGTCGCCACATTCACCTTTGTGAACTTCCCTAAACACTCTTTCGATGTCGTTGTGGGCTATACACTGGAGGAGCGACATCGAGAATCCTTATTGGTACAACACTTCACCTTGCATGACATATCTGGAGGCTTTACGAATGACAGCACACCTTTTTCTGTTTTTGGTGGGAAGTGTCCCATTTATCAAAAAGTTCTTTATGAGTGTCATCCATGACTCCCTTTCCAGCGCAGTCTCCAGTACAGGATCAATTTTCATTTGGTCGATACTCGGAGATTACAGTATCTCTATTGGGACCATCTCTATGTCTCAGGATTATCGGAACTTGCCATCTTGGCCAACTTATCCGCCATATGGTTCTCTGATCGGGGGATGTGTGCTATACTGTAGTGTTCTAGGCCACCCAGCAATTTTCTTACTTCCCTCAAGTAAGATACAAGTCTTGGTCTTTTAGCCTGAACCTCTTCGTTAACCTAGTTCACCACTATCTTCGAATCGCAAAAATGTCCAGCTTCGCTATTCTTAATTCCTTCGCAAGTTTAAGCCTAGCAATCAGGGCTTCATACTCCGAGTCGTTGTTGGTGGCGTGGAACTCTAGTCTCAAAGCATAATATACTGATCGTTTTTCGGGAGTTACCAGTACCACTCCAGCACCAAATCGTTTGTCATTCCTGGCTCCGTCGGTATACAGTTTCCAGGTGTTAGGATCAGCAAGTTGTCTCCGGGGCTCAACTTCCTCACTCACCACATCGTCATCCGGGATAGTAAACTCTGCTATAAAATCTGCCAGTACTTTCCCCCTTATCGATCTTCGGGGGTTGAAAGTTCATGTCGAACTGACTCAACTCAATATTCCACTTGAGTAGCCTTCCCGATGCCTCTGGTCTTTGCAACACTTGCCGCAATGGATGATCTGTATATATAGTGATGGGATGAGCTTGAAAATAGTGATGAAGCTTTCTAGACGCGATCAATAGACTATATGCAAGCTTCTCTATCTTCGGGTAGTTTCGCTCTGCCGCTACTAGCTCCTTACTCACATAGTATACAGGTCTTTGGACTTTATCCTCTTCTCTTACTGCAGCTGAACTTATCGCGTGGGACGACACTGCCAAGTATATGAACAGATCCTCGTGGTCTACTGGCTTGGACAATATCGTAGGTTTTTCCAGGTGGTTCAGGAGATTCTGGAATGCTTCCACACAATCAGCGGTCCATTTGAAATTGTGCTTCCCTTGCTTTATCAAACTGGAAAACGGAATGCACTTGTCTGTAGCTTTGGAGATAAATCTACATAATGCAGCTACTTTCCCAGTGAGACTTTGCACATCTTTGATTTGCCTTGGTTCTTGAATGTTCCTGATTGCTACGATTTGGTCTGGATTGATCTCAATTCCACGTGAGCTGATGATAAAACCAAAGAACTTTCCAGAGGCTACTCCAAATGAACATTTTAGTGGGTTGAGCTTCATTCCACATCGCCTAAGGATGCCAAACATTTCTGCTAAGTCAGTAATATGGTTGGATGACTGTCTAGATTTCACGAACATATCATCAACATATACTTCCATCGTCTTCCCAATCTGACTGTAGAACATCCGGTTTATTAGTCGTTGATATGTTGCTCCAGCGTTCTTTAAGCCGAAAGGCATCACTACATAGCAGTACAATCCCAAATCTGTAATGAAGCTGGTATGCTCCTGATCTGGCACATGCATTGGGATTTGATTATATCCAGAATACACATCCATGCAGGAGAGAAGTTTGTGACCCATAGTTGAATCCACCAATTGATCGATTCTGGGATGTGGAAAACTATCCTTCGGGCAAGCCTTGTTCAGATCTGAAAATTCGATGCAGATACGCCATTTCCCATTAGCCTTCTTCACCAAAATCAGATTTGAAATCCATTCTGGGTAAGTTGAATCTCTAATGAATCCATTGCTCCTCAACTTCTCAACTTCTTCCTTTAAGGCAGCTGACCTCTCTGGGCCTAGCACTCGCCTTTTCTGCTTGGCAGGTGGATGCTTCGGGTTGATACTCAACGAGTGACTCATGATTGATGGGGATATCCCACACATGTCAGCATGGGTCCAGGCAAACATATCCAGGTTGGCCTTGAGGAAGTCGATCAAATCCTTTGTGCGAATAGGGACCAACTGGGATCCGATCTTCAAGACCATCGCTGGTTCATTATCGTCAATTGGAATATCAACAGTTGTTTCGTTTGGAGTCGCCATTCTGCCCCCATGTTCCTCGTCCTCTCTAGGATCTATATCCTCGGGCAGTTCTCCGGGCGGCTCCTTCGGGGCCATCTTTAGTTGTTATACTGTGTCTTCCTTTGCGGGTGGAGAAGTACCCTTTGGTTCTATGTTTAATCCTTTGAGCAACAACTTCAGCTCTACTATGTAGCAAGCTCGTCCTACGACTTGGTCACCTCTAACTACTCCAACTCCTGCATCTGTCGGGAATTTTAACAATAAGCACCAGGGTGCAATACAGGCTCTCAATTTTGCTAGAGCCGGTCGGCCCAAAAAGGAGTTATAAGGTGACTCAATATCCAATACCACAAATGGAAGGATTCTCACTCTCCGGCGATCTCCTTCTCCTAAAGTTACTAATAATTCCATATATCCAGTCGGGGTTGTTGAGGCTCCATTGAAGCCTCGTATCCATCTCTCACATGGCTTCAAATCTTTTGCCTCAAGCTTCATCTAATCAAAGGCTTTCTTAAACGGGATGTTTACCGAACTTCCATTATCTATCAAAACCTTGTGGACCAAAGCGGGGTCGATGGTTGTCGTGATCACTAAAGGATCTTCAGTGGGGGCGTGAACTCCAATATAGTCTCTGTCACGAAAGATTATATCGTCAAACATCGTTTTTTGCTGCTTTAACGAAGCCTCAATTTCAGGATTGCTTCATTCTCCCACTTCAAGGTGTTTGGCCGCATTCACATACCGATCCATTGCCCTAAAGATGTGTCCAGCAAGATGAGGTCCTCCTACTATGGTATTGATGACAATGTTCTTACCTTTCTACTGTGCGATTGCTCTTACAGCAGGTTGATTTTGGTTCGGAGCCTGCTCAGCTTGCCCCTGTTTCTTGGAGCAACCTTGTACTCGTCCAACATTACTTCACAGAGCAGCTTCTCGACGACATCTCTCAAATAACGGCATTCATTGGTGGAATGACCATGGGTCTGATGAAAAAGACAAAACTTTCCTGTTTCGTGTTCCTTTTCTATTGAGTCTCTAGGTGGAGGTCTGTTATATTGAAGAACGTTGTAGGTATCCAGGAAGATATTTTCTAGTGTATCATTCAATGGCGTTAAATTCTCAAATGGTTTGAACCGAGGCCTCCTCTGCGAGTCGTTCCCTCGATTTCTTCTCTTGTTGTCGTTTCCAGATTGACGACCATTCCCCTGGTTTCTGTTTCCAACGTTGACCTCTACCTTTCCGGAACTATCTCCAGATTGTTTGATGGCCACATTGCCTTGTATATCCTCTTTGTCGGCAGCCTTTCTCTTCCGATTGGCGTATATCTCTTCCTGACGTAAGCGGATGTTAGCTTTCTCATAGAATACTTCTCTAATCAATGGTGGTTTACCGGCTAAGTATCTGCCAAACTCAGTAACCTTGTCTACACCGTCAATTAGGGCTATCAAAATAGTTTGTTTGTGAGGGTCCCTTACCTTCGTGACTGCTTGGTTGAAGCGGTCTAGACAGGACTTCAAAGATTCATCAGGGCGTTGTTTAATGAGTGATAACTCAATGACATTCTTAGATCTCTAAGCATGAAGTCGGAACTGATTTACGAATTTTTTGCTTAATTCCCTGAAACTGGAAATCGATCTGCTGGCAAGCGGGTGAACCACATTAACGCCACATCTTCCAGGAATATCGGGAATGCTTTACATTTTACCGCATCAGGGGTAGCAGCGGCGTTCATGTACCATGAATATCTCATCAGATGTTGAACTGGATCTATCTTGCCTGTGTAACGATTCATGGTGGGCATAGTGAATCGTCTCGAGAAGCGGACATCTAGTATATCATCAGTGAAGGGAGTATGGTTGTGGCCTATACCCCAATCCTCATTCCTCTGCCAACGGTTATCTACCATGATCTACCTAATCATTACTTCAACATCAGCATGAGTCACTGTAGATTCAGGATCAGCACTCCTTTCTCTGCGGGGCCCTCCATCGTTCCTTCGACGGGCTGCCGCGAAGTCTGGGGCTTGAGCAGAACTTCCTTGTCCCCTATTGCCACGATCAATCACATGGCGAGGGGGTTGCAGTGGTTGATTCCCAACAGGATCATCAATAACCTGTGCTCTCGGAATCGCTGCAGGATTATTCAAATCACGGTCGACAGGTCCTAGGTTAAGTGCTACCTCTTCTCGAGAAGGAAGCGATCCAAATCAAAGCTATTCTATAATTTCAGCCCTTTCCAATGGTCGCCGTGGAGGTCTTGGAAATTCCCCGGACGAAGACGGGTACTCTGTAGTCAAAGGACGGGCTGGCGGAGGTGTTCTCTGCCTTTAGAGATCATCAATGCGCCTGTCCATTGTAGTAAGGTTATGTCGTAACAGGGAACTCTCTTGCCTTTGGGCTGCCAACTCGTCATTCGTCCTCTCCAAAATATCGAGGATGCGAGAAAGGTCTCCCTCAATGGCTGGGGCAGAAGGGTTGAACAGATCATCAACATTCTCTCTTATACACAAAGAAGCCGAGCCGGGTCGAGCAGAAGCACCAGCAGAACGAGCCATAATTTCCTTTCCAGGTCGAGTTGTGGTCCTGTGGTCAGTTCGGCTCATGACCCCCTGTTGCTGATGGCTCGTGGTGCCTTCTGCATGGCGGCTCCCTGGAGGCGGTTCGTGGTGCTGTCCTGGGATCGGGTCGTGACGCCCCTCGCGGGTCGGATCGCCCCCTGGTCTTCACGAACCACAATCTCCACCTCAACCTGCTCGTGAAAACTTTCTTCAACGGCTTTGTTTATAGCTTCATTTGCTTATGAAGCTTGTGCATCTTTGGATTTCTTTCCATCCATAATGTCTTGACTTTGCAAAAATCTTCAAAAACTAAAACATTGGAGATTCGGACTACTTTCTTCGGACTTGAATGTCCAAACAGTAGAACAATAATCCAATGTGCTGAGACTTCAATTCTCAGTGAAAGCACCAAAATGTTAGGTCCAAATTTGGCTCTAACACCAAAATTGTTTGAATTTGCTGAAATTAATGACTAGAAATGAAAGAAAATACTGAAAACACACCAAATTTATAGTGGTTTTTTGGCGTTAACGAGCCTACATCCACATTGTTGTCTTTGATTATGCGTTAAATGCAAGTACAGTGAATGATTTCTCTCAATCTCACTATTACAATGATGATTCACTCAATAATTTTGTAATAATACTAATAAAAAATAATGGAGGAGGAGCAACAATGGTGATAACAACTCTCAGAATTGCCAAAAGATCCCTAAAAATGCCAAGTTTGGGGATATTTATAGGTGATATCTGCAGACGGTTCATGAAGACACGTGGCACGGATCCCGAGGATCTTGGACTGCTTCGTGGCTTGATGGAGAAATGGTCAATATGACGGTTATGGACAGGTGTCATCAAATTCTAAACCTGCGGCTCGTGGAAGACTGGTCATGGCCATCATTCTTTGGACATGGGGTCAGGTCGTGCCTCCTATCCACGAGCGGGTCGTGGACTCTGTCATGAGCGGGTCGTGACGCTAAGTCACGAGCCGGGGGGCAAAGCTGGCCACGAGTGGACTCATATGCTTCACAAGCCATAGTTCTTGGTTTATGGGTCTCCATATATGTTTGTTTGTGCATGGTAATTCAACTCTTGGTGGCCTGATCAGAAAGCTAGCCAACATTTGTTAAGGGCTAAATGGGTAATAAGATAAAATTACCATTATTTATTAAGGGACTACCTCCCTTATTGGTACTCCTTTTAGCAATTTTTGAAGAAAAAAAAAATAATCTTCCCTTAACAAAATTTGGACTGTCAATGATAATGCCCTAAAGTAAAATAAAAACAATTGTTTCATTCTTGCTACATGTCGAGATGCTATTGCTATATGACCTTTGTTTGGCATGCTATAGCTATTTTTGAAGAAAATATATACAAATTAAACTACACGACCAGTTTGGGAATTTTCTTCCTCTTTGATATTTCTATAGTTTGTTTTCGTTTTATATCATCAGATATCTTGCTTTCAGGTCAGTGAAGGCTTGGCCGATATGGTATTAGTTATTACCCCCTCACTCTTTGGTTGGAGTCTTCATCGATTTGATAGATCATCATAATTGACTATTTCCAATACGAGAAAGGTTTGGTTCATATTTTGCCTTTTATTACAGCTCTTTGTACTAATTAATACTATTGGAAATTTATTGTTTCCCAACAAATACCAATTACTCTATGATTATCTATCCCTACATTTTGATTTTTAGCGGCAGTTGATAAGCTTTTTCAAGTTGATTATCATTCTTACTTGCACAATATTCTAAATATTTTGACAGCCGCCATGTTGCAACCTACTTAAATACTATAGGCATAAAAGTGTTCGCTTAGTCTGTACTCTGCATAGATAGATAACCCAGTTCTAAAAATAGATTAATGATTTGGTTGATCCATATCAAATTTCATTGGTAGTTAATGATTTGGCTGATCAAATGGATTCAAGTCCAAATTACCCATTCTTAAAAATAGATTAGTAAAAGTAATAATTTAGTAGTAGCTTAGGTGATCTCCCATTGAATAATTACATTTCTAATCGTCAAACAGAGCGATAGGCAGGTAGAAACATGACTTTTCATTGTTGTTTTTTTCAATAGTGCTACTCACACCGAAGGATCATCGGTCAAATCATGCGAATGAAAAGAAACGGTAAAATTCAGGGGCAGCAGTGTAATTTTACCGGCTAGTAAAGTTTGAAGTCATGCAAATCACGCGGCTGAAGATGATTCGCACCATCTGACAAACAAAGTTTCGGTTCAATTAGCATTTCTGTGTTTTTTTTCATATTCCAGAAATAACAGGTGCAATAGGTTGATATAACTACGAATACATGCATTTTCAATCCACTATAAAAGAAGAACAATAGTTCTATTTCCCACATCCTCAAGTTATCAACCACAAACACTTTTGTCAATTTTACAGAATAATGGCTTCCAAAATTAGCTTCATCATATTTGTGACTGTCATGTTGATGAGCATCATTAACGTTTCTTATGGAGACGCCATCTTTTGGGTACTTCTCCTGCTACATCAATAGCTCCAACTACACCGCAACCAGTGCCGACACTTCCGACTTTGCCACAACCATTGCCAAAAATTCCTACTTTACCCCAACCAGTGCCGACAGTACTAGGCTTACTGAAGCTAGCAGCCTAGCATTGCCTCCATTACCATCAATCCCTACTCTTCCCACAATATCTACTATAATTCCTAAGTTTCCAACATTTCCTCCATTGCCATCTTTCCCCATTATTCCAACAATTCCAACTATTCCAACAATATGTATCGGTTGAATTAATTCAAATCCCGAGCTCTGATACCACTGTTGGCATTTTATAGTTTAGAAAGCTATATAGTGTGTTCAGAAAACTAATTGGTTGCCGGGAGCAATAGCCTCTTAGTATTTATTCAGAATTTTAGTTGAATATTTCTCGATGTGGGACTTATATTTTCAACATCAACAATTGGTATCGGAGCATTGTTCTAGCATATGAAGGTGTTGTGGATGGTGTTTGGGTTCTGACTATTGGCGATGGTTGGCTTCAGGTGAGGGAGTTGTTTTTGCAGTGGTGATTCTTGTGATTGGTTGTCAGATGCAGGAATTAATAAAGAGAAGGAATCATATATTAAGAGCAAAGCAAGTTGTCTTGCTTTGTTTGATGTTGCTGTTGAAAAGACGAAAGCTCCGCTCAATTTATTTGAGTAGTGTTCCAATTCCAAATCATAGCTGGTATGCCAGTAGACTGGTGATACTATCAATAAATCCGAGGAGCACATTTGAAAAATTTGTTATTCCAAGTAATTCAGAATCAGCAAAGCAAGACAAACAACAATTAATATTCGAGTAATTATAATTCAGTATAGTATACAGTAGTATATATGACAGGAGAAGAAGAAGACAGGCAGTACCGTTTGATTACAGTCCGCCTGCTTGCAGTATGTCCGAGTCCAGTAGTGAAAACTGTTCCGTTAAAGCAATATTGCTCTCCCACTGACGCAGAGGAGACGATCAGCAATTTGCCTCCCAAGGTTAAACGGACCTTGCTCTGCGATGTTGCGTTACAACCGCGGAGCGACGACGAACGCAAGATAGGTATTTATTTGCAGAATAAAGCAGCGGAGGATGGAGAAGAAGAGGATGAAAAATTCGTGTTTTGTTTTGATTTTCGCAAGCCTTTATATAGGCAGCAAAGAGGCATCCTTTAGGAACAGGCGCCCCTGTTTGAATTGCCACGGCTGTGACTGTTGGAAAGGTTGCGACCCTTTACCAACAGACATATCCGTTGGTATTTGCGCGCCAAATTTAAAAATATGACAGTTTAGCGGCGCGACAAGCCCATCAGCATTCGAACGAAGGCCCGGTCTATCACGAGACCCCAAGAGCCCCAAGGCCCTATCTTTGACCCTTAATATTAATCATGAAATATGTGTTCATGCCTACATAGCCTCTTTCTTCCATCTCCTCTTTCTTTTGTAATAACATCTCAAGCTTTAGTATAAGTAGTGGCAAATGTGTTAATTTTTCCCGATGTGGGACTAAATGAATTTTGCCAAACCTACTCATTCATTTCCAACAATCCCCCACATGAATGAGTATTATTTAATCTATTCTGCAATTTTGTATAACATTTATCATATCGGTAAAAGTAGCACAGAGGCCTTGAACTTTTCCTAGTGTTTTATCATTATAACTAACTGGCGAATCAGTGGACTGGACTGTCTTTGAACAGTAAGCCGTTTATGTAAGTCTATAAGGATAACACATGATAAATGCTCTTTAACCCCTTGGTTCTCTGTTTGTGTTCGTTTTTGCCATGAACACCGCCTTGGTTTCATGAGTGCTTGAAGAATTCGACCTTACAATTCTTCTTGAAGCGGCGCCTTCGCACTCACATAGGTGATTCTATAAAGAGTATCCCGTAATACCCCACTTGGTTCTTTGTAACACCACAGTATAGACATCATTAAAAGCCAAGCTTATCCTATTCTCCAACGGGTTGTGCACTGACTTATCATAGGAATGGTTTTTAATTTACAGTGCCGTCAAGTTTATCTTAAACTTAGTTGTCCCTTTGAACCTAGATCTTGGGATCTCCAGTCAACTAGGTGGGGTTTCCGTTTTAGAAAACTTTTAGTTCATAGGTCTTAAGCCCATTCCCATCGATAAGGTTTGAACTTTCTCTCTTTGTTAGTGGATCCGCTATGTTATCCTTTGACCTTACATAGTCTATAGTGATAACTCCATTAGAGAGAAGTTGTCTTATGGTTTTATGTCTACGATGAATATGTCGAGATTTACCATTATACAATGTACTGTTAGCCCTTCCTATAGCAGATTGACTATCACAATGTATACATATTGGAGGTACTGGTTTTTCCCAATTTGGAATGTCCTCTAAAAACCCCCTAAGCCAATCTGCTTCTTCCGCGGCTTTATCCAGAGCAATGAACTCAGATTCCATTGTTGACCTTGCTATGCAAGTCTGTTTGGATGATTTCCACGAAATTGCTCGATTTCCTAATGTAAACACATATCCACTTGTGGATTTTGTGTCATTTGAGCCCGTTATCCAATTGGCATCACTATATCCTTCTACTACTGAAGGATACTTATCATATTGCAACACATAGTTTTGTGTATATTTTAGATATCCTAGGACTCTGGTTATTGCTTTCCAATGATTTTTACTAGGATTGCTGGTATATCTACTTAGCTTGCTTACAGCGTACGCAATATCAGGTCTAGTGCAATTCATGACATACATAACACTTCCCAGTATACGAGAGTATTCCAGCTGATATATACCATCACCAGTGTTCTTTACCCAATTTTGGTTCATATCTACTGGTGATTTTGCAGTAGTTATATTATGCTGCTTGAATTTTTCAAGAATTTTACCAATGTAATGTGACTGAGATAACGCATATCCCTGTGGTGTCTTTATAATTTTTACACCCAAAATTACATCGGCCACTCCTAGGTCCTTCATATCAAATCTAGAGGATAGCATGTCCTTCGTAGATTTTATTATGACCATGTTATTTCCTAGGATCAGTAAATCATCAACGTAGAGACAAACAATGACATATCCAGCATCTATACATTTTATATAGACACATTTATCTGATTCATTTATTTTGAATCCATTTGATAACATTGTTTCATCAAATTTCTCATGCCATTGTTTTGGTGCTTGTTTAAGGCCATAAAGAGATTCTACTAATTTGCACACCTTGTTTTCATTTCCTGGGCTTAGAAACCCTTCTAGTTGCTGCATATATATTTCTTCTTCCAGTTCACCATTCAAAAACGCAGTTTTCACATCCATTTGGTGTAATTCCAAATTTAATATAGATGCGATTGCAATAAGCATCCTAATTGATGTTATTCTGGTAACTGGAGAGTATGTATCAAAGTAATCCAGATCTTGCTTCTGTCTGAATCCTTTTATTACAAGTCTTGCTTTATACTTGTCTATTGAGCCGTCAGCCTTTAGTTTCTTCTTAAATATCCATTTATATCCTAATGGTTTTGATCCTTTGGGGAGATCCACTAGTTCCCACGTATGGTTTTGTAGAATGGATTCTATTTCACTATTGACTGCTTCTTTCCAATAAGGGGCATCGGGAGATGGCATTGCTTGTTGGTAAGTTAGAGGTTCATTTTTTATCATATATGCGTAGAAATCAGGTCCAAAGGATTTAGAGGTCCTTTGTCGCTTGCTCCTTCTCGGTTCCTCTATCTCAGTTTCATCATTCATTTTTCTTTGATCAGCATTATCTTCGGGAGTATCTGGATCTCTTGGCCTCTTTTGAACACTTGTTTCAATAGAGGTTTTTAGAGGATAAATGTGTTCAAAGAATCTTGCATTTCGAGATTCGATAATGGTGTTTTCATGAATGTCATCAATTTCAGATTTGTACACCAAAAATCGATAAGCAGCACTATTATGAGCATATCCAATAAATATGCAATCTATAGTCTTTGGTCCAATTTTGACCTTCTTTGGTTTCGGTATTTCTACTTTGGCAAGACACCCCCACACTCTCAAGTATTTGTAGGATGGTGGTCTGCCTTTCCACAATTCATGTGGTGATTTAGAAGTCTTCTTTCGAGGCACTTTATTAAGAATGTGATTAGCAGAAAGTATAGCTTCTCCCCAGAAGTTATCTGGTAAACCAGAACTAATGAGTAGAGCATTCATCATTTCTTTTAGTGTACGGTTTTTACGTTCTGCTATCCCGTTTGATTGAGGGGAATATGGTGCCGTTGTCTGATGTATAATACCATGTTCAGCGCAGAACTCCTCAAAAGGAAATTCGCACTCTCCTCCTCTATCACTTCTTAGTGATTTTATCTTTTTATTAAGTTGATTTTCAACTTCTGCTTTGTATTGTTTAAATACGTCGAATGCCTCGTCCTTGCTTCTAAGGAGATATACATAACAGTATCTCGTACAGTCGTCAATAAAGGTAATGAAATACCGTTTTCCTCCTCTAGTTTGACATATTTTTAAATCGCACACATCTGTGTGAATTAACTCTAAAGGTTCCGTATTCCTTTCAACTTGATGAAAGGAAGTTCTAGTTAGTTTTGATTCGGCACATGTTTCACATTTGTAATTTGAGTCTATGGTAAACTTAGGTATAAATTCTAAGTTTATCATTTTTCGCAAAGTATCAAAGTTAACATGTCCTAATCGATTATGCCATATATTAAATGACTCAGCGATATAAATAGAAGGTTCCACTTTATTCATATCTTTTGGTACAATAGTCATTACATTCATTTTGAACAGACCATCGCTCACATACCCTTTCCCCACATATACTCCATTTTTAGACAATACAAAATTATCAGAAACAAAGACCAACTTGAATCCATTCTTGCTCAGTAGTGATCCCGAGACTAAGTTCTTCCGAATGTCTGGAACGTGGAGCACGTCATTCAAAGTGAGTTCTTTTCCAGAAGTCATTTTGAGAACCACTTTTCCCTTACCTTCAACCTTTGACGTGGAAGAGTTTCCCATAAAGAGTTGCTCTTCTTGTGTCGCAGGCTTGTAGTTGGAGAACATCCACTTGTTGACGCAAATATGTTTTGTGGCACCAGTGTCCACAAACCATTCCTTCGTGTTGCCAATCAAGTTGCATTCGGAGATTACAACAGATAAGTTCATTTCTGAAACATCATTCGAGAGCCTATCACATTCAGTAACATTGGCTTTGTCTTTCTTCTTGTTCTGATTCTTTGGACCTCGACACTCGCTTGCCTTATGTCCTTTCTTCCCGCAATTATGGCAGTTTCCCTTGAACTTCTTTGCCTTCTTTGCATTTGGGTTGTTTTCCCTCTTTCTTTTGTTGTTCTTTTCAGACTCGACCACATTTGCCTTTGCCACAATAGTATTAGTTGCTTTCTTTTCAGATTTTCGGTTGTCCTCTTCAATTCTGAGTCGAACAATCAAATCTTCCATTGTCATCTCCTTTCGTTTGTGCTTCAGATAATTCTTGAAGTCTTTCCATAATGGAGGCAATTTCTCTATTGCGGCAGCCACTTGAAATGATTCGCTTAGAGACATTCCTTCATCATGTATTTCATGTATAATAACCTGCAACTCTTGAATTTGGCTAATCACTGTCTTGGAGTCTATCATTTTAAAGTCCAGAAATTTACCGACGATGAATTTCTTCATGCCAGCATCTTCCGTCTTGTACTTTTTGTCCAGAGACATCCATAGTTCCTTCGATGTTTTCACTGTACAATACACATTGTACAGACTGTTATCGAGTCCGTTCAGTATGTAATTTTTGCATATGAAGTCAGAACTTTTCCAAGCATTGAGTGCCTCGACTTTTGTAGCGTCAGGCTCCAATTCATCGACTTTGGGAGGATCCTCTGTAAGGAAATTAGCCAATCCCAAAGTGGTCAGGTAGAACAACATTTTTTGCTGCCATCGTTTGAAGTCAACACCGGTGAATTTTTCCGGTCGTTCTCCATGCGAGAAAGTGACAGTCGGAGCAACCAAAGGTCCTGTTGGTGGTGCGGTCACAACAGTTTTACATGCCGAAACTTTGCTTTCGTTCGCCATTGTCTGAAAGCAAAAGAATTTACTTAGAAAAATAGCAAATATTGCTTTAAGATTGTTATTCCAAGTAATTCAGAACCAGTAAAGCAAGACAAACAACAATTACTATTTGAGTAATTACAATTCAGTATAGTATACAGTAGTATATGACAGGAGAAGAAGAAGGCAGGCAATACCGTTTGATTACAGTCCGCCTGCTTGCAGTATGTCCGAGTCCAGTAGTGAAAACTGTTCCGTTAAAGCAATATTGCTCTCCCACTGACGCAGAGGAGACGATCAGCATTTTGCCTCCCAAGGTTAAATGGACCTTGCTCTACGATGTTGCGTTACAACCGCGGAGCGACGACGAACGCAAGATAGGTATTTATTTGCAGAATAAAGCAGCGGAGGATGGAGAAGAAGAGGATGAAAAATTCGTGTTTTGTTTTGATTTTCGCAAGCCTTTATATAGGCAGCAAAGAGGCATCCTTTAGGAACAGGCGCGCCTGTTTGAATCGCCACGGCTGTGACTGTTGGAAAGGTTGCGACCCTTTACCAACAGACATATCCGTTGGTATTTGCGCGCCGAATTTAAAAATATGACAGTTTAGCGGCGCGGCAAGCCCATCAGCATTCGAACGAAGGCCCGGTCTATCACGATACCCCAAGAGCCCCAAGGCCCAAGGCCCTATCTTTGACCCTTAATATTAATCATGAAATATGTGTTCATGCCTACATAGCCTCTTTCTTCCATCTCGTCTTTCTTTTGTAATAACATCTCAAGCTTTAGTATAAGTAGTGGCAAATGTGTTAATTTTTCCCGATGTGGGACTAAATGAATTTTGCCAAACCTACTCATTCATTTCCAACAAAATTATCAATGGAAAGAGATTCCTGAACAAATTAGAAGAAAGATAAATGGAAGATGTTGCAGTACCCGTCAAGGCTGAAGTAAGGAACCAAACAAAATCAGAAGGCAACCAGAAGCTACTGAAAGTAAGCAAGCAGTAAAAGTTAATGATAATGCTTTGGAAAATCACAAGCAAAATGATGACAACTCTGAAGAAGAGTTAGAATTCTGGATTCCACCTGTGGGTGAGCGTTGGGATGCTGATGATGGTAAAGATCGCTGGGAAGACGACAGCGATCCAGAACAGGAATTATGTGATGACTATGAATCAGCTGACAAACTAGACGGAAATTCGGGTTTGATTGCCGGAGTTTGGCGTTGTATAAGTGTTATAATGTTTGGTCGGTGAAGCAGTAGGCGATGATTGCAGAGGTAGGGTATGGCTGCTGTTGGGAAACAATGGCTGAGTCGTGGGCCAGTGTAACACCCCACACCCGCTAATGTCATTCACTAAGGGAATGCCTTAACTTCGGTGGAGTATTTTATGTGAATATAGAACAGAAAAATTACAAGACAGATATAAATAATACTTGAAATTTAAAACATCATTTCATTGCAGCAGAAGGTAAACATGTTTGGTTGCATATCAAAAACCAACAAGAGTCAAGTACAAAATATCCATCTCGTTAAAACATAAGTACATAATCCCACTACTTAAATATAGCCATAATAGAAAAGATAACCGAGCTTTACTTCAAGAGTCCAAGCTCCACAAGATAGATAAAGCAATCTGATCAAAGCCCACTAGTGTTAGGCCCACTCTGATAACCTGAGGGTTGGGAAAAAGATAAAAACAACGGGGTCAGACATAAGTCTGAGTGAGCCCTATAACTTTAACAATACAATCATTAAAGTAATTAGGGTATGATATAAACCCGGTACGGTACAATTGGGGATAAATGACTACACTAAGCAGCCAACTAGACTTAGGATGAACTAAGATAACGGTAAAGACGCGCCTATCCACCCAAGGATAAATACTACACTGCACCACACCAGATCTACCCACCCAAGGGTAATTCCTACACTGCACCACACCAGATCTACCCACCCAAGGGTATTTCCTACACTGCACCACACCCGTCATTCCTACTTAAAGGTTGATCTCACCCAAGGACTTAGAAAATTTACCCACTAGATTTCCACATGCCACCCAAGGCACCCACTTAACCCCTCATGCCCCACTACATGCTTATCTGGTTAAGTGTTTCTTAATTGATTAAGAACGTAACCGTTGTAAAAACCTCTCACATTAGACTATCTTTTATGGCAGCTGGATTTGCCGGTCGAGTCCGGGCAGCCTTACGCCATAACCGAGTCTAACCTCGTGTCTTTACACTTGTCACGTATTTAGTTTGTGCCTAAGACCTCTCACATTGGGCCAATCATTTGTAGCCGCTGGATTTGCCGGTCGGTTCCGGGCAGTCTTATGCTACAAAAGGGTCCAACCTCGTGTCTTAGTCGATTAATTACACCTAATTAATCACCCCCATAATTTGTATTAATTATCCCTAATTAATTACAAATTTAACGATGTACATAATTGACTCAATTATGTCCATCCACTTTATGGTATGCATAATCATACCAACTTCACACCATTTCATTAACATGAATATTAACCCCATCGTTCCCCACGTAATTCGCTAACATGACATACTTAAAAGGGAAGATTCATCACACATACAATGGGTTCAACTTGCATAACATTAGCATCAACATGGGTTTAAAAGGTGTCAACATGCATATAGCATCAAACCCAACTAGCATAAATAATCAACCCAAACTTGCATGAATCACATATGTCATAAAGAGGTTAACTTGCATAAGTTACTTATGTCATACAAAGGGGTAAACTTGCATATGTATGTATGACATACAAAGCGGTTAACTTGCATATGTATGCATATCATACAAAGGTGTAAACTTGCACATGTTACTTGCATATAATCAAACACCAAACTTGCATAACATGTCATATATGAACTTGCATATAATCATACACCAAACTTGCATAACATATCATATATGAACTTGCATATAATCAAACACCAAACTTGCATAACATGGTGTCATAATGGATCAATGTTTATCATAGCGATTTGCATAACTAGCATCATGAACACATAGCATATAACTTGCATAACATCATGATCACCTAACATATGACTTGCATAACTTGCATAACATCATGATCACATAGCATATGACTTGCATAACTTGCATAACATCATGATCACATAGCATATGACTTGCATAACTTGCATAACATCATGAACACATAGCATATAACTTGCATAACTTGCATAACATCATGAACATATAGCATATGATAACATAACTTGCATTGATCCACATTCATAGCCATAACCTCATTATATCCTATCATAATCATTTCAACAATTGGTCATTAAGGCTATAGAAACTCACAACTTGTTGATTAGCACTTCAATGAAGAAGATTAAGTTGCTAGAGTTGATTAGAAGTTGATTTGAGAAGCTATCTTCCTCTTTAATTTGATGGAGGCTCCTTCAAGTTGCATTTTGACGGCATAACGACATTGTATCTATTTTTAGTATGAATTAGGGTAGTCTTAGGGTGTATTTATAGATTAGTTAAGTGTTTTAGGCCATTAGATTAACCCTAAATCAGATTAGAGCCGTCAGATCTCGTCACTAGCCACCAACCCTAGCCCAAACCCCTTCAGGTTGCACCTAGGTCACACAGACCGACAGGGGGGGTCGACCCCTGGGTCGACCCCTAGGGAGGGGGTCGACACCCATGTCGACCCTAGGGTCGACACCCTCTGCCTGGCGGGAATTTTCCCGCCTCTTCTGAAATGTGAAATTTTTATATTTAAATCTGTTTTGAATTTTCTGAAAACTTCTTCGGGCCTTAACTGGGTCATACGGACTCCGATTTTCGAAAACTCAGACTCTATTTCGCGTATTTTTCCGAAACGAACGCAATGGCATAGCCCGTTTCCCCTGATTCAGATTTTAAAATTTAATTCTGCCCTGATTTATATTATAACAAGTTATTCAACATACGGGGTGTTACAGCCAGGTCGCTCTCTTGAAGACGATTCAGCGATCTGGTCGGTGGTGCAAAACCAGTTCGTACTCTCGCCGCCGCCTCTAGGATAAAACAGCCTCTGAAAATAATAACTGATTTGCTTTGCACAAACAAATCAGTGCAGATTTGCACTTTTGAAAATAACATACTGCTCGAAAATTTCTGTAAGAAGTTTTAATGGTAGAGGTAAGAAAAAGTTTTTTTTTCTTTTCTATTCTCTAATTTTCGTCTACAGCTGAAGATAATATATAAATAAGAATTGGACAGTGGGAGAAAATCGGATGTCAACAGTTTACCGCTTCATAGGAAAGTCGGCTCAGAAAAAATCTCCTGTTTTAAAATTCAGTTCGAAAAAAAACAATTTTTTTTCTGGTTCAAAAATATAAGTGTCTACATCACATAGCCAAGGCCCAAGCCCAATACCGGGCCGGGCCGGGCCGGGCCGAGTCGGACGGTAGGTCGCGCGCGCGCGTGTGTGGTGTTCATGATGCATGGTCTCCCTCCTCACAACAAAGCATGCATTGGGAGCCCAAGGCCCCAACATGACTTGTTAGAAACAAGTATAAATACTTGCATCTTTCTTATAATCTCATGATGTGAGACTATTCACATATAGGAGCCATCATACACTTATTTCTATATTTTTAAAAATTCACATAAATTTATGTTATTGACTATGTACTACGAATCCTTCAGGCTGGTCCATATGAATTTCTTCTTCTAATTAACTGTTCAAAAATGCGGTTTTAACATCCATTTGGTGTATTAATAAATTATGAATGGAAGCAAGTGAGATTAATACCCGGATGGATGTTATTCTAGTTACAGGTGAAAAAGTGTCGAAGAAATCTATATTTTCTTTTTCTCTAAAACCTTTAGCTACTAGTCATGCTTTGTATTTATCAATAGTACCATCAGGTTTTATCTTTCTTTTTAAGTACTCATTTACAGCCTATAAATTTACAACCAGATGGTAAATATGTCAAATGCCAAGTCTTATTGGATTTCAAAGAATCCATTTCATTATTTATAGCCTCTCGCCAAAAATCGGCATCTAAAGAAGATAAGGCCTCTTGGAGGTTTAAGGGATCCTCCTCTATAGTAAAATCACAAAAATTCGAACCAAATTCGTTTACGGTTCTTGCTCTTTTACTTCTTCTAGGTTCAACTTCAGAACTTTTATTAAGTTCTGTTCTAATAGGCGTACTTGATGTGCCCCCACTATTCCTTAATTTAAAAAGAAATTTCATTTCATAAAAAATGGCATCATTTGATTCAAATTATATTATGTGTATTTAGGTCATAAATTCTGTATGCTTTGCTATTAACAGCATAGCTTATAAATACACATTCGTATGATTTACTTGCCAATTTTATTCTCTTAGGGTCTGGAATGCGAACATATGCCGAGCAACCCCAAGTTTTAAAGTATGACATATTGGATTTATATTTCTCTAAAATTTCATAAGGCGAAATTTTATTCTTAGATTTGGGGATTCTATTCAGAACATAACATTCAATCTATAAAATATCCCCCCACTAATGTTTTTCTGCACCAAAATTTAATAAAATGACAAATACTAATTCGGTAAAGGTCCTAATTTTTTTTTAGCTTTACCTTCCATTTCAGGTGAAAGTGGTGCAGTTCTCTTATGTACAATATATCACATAAAAAATCCAGAATAGAATTTGATTCATATTCTGTTCCTCTATCACTATGTAGTCTCTTAATTTTTCCTATTTGCTTGATTTCAATTTTGAATTTTTCGAACATATCATATGCATCACATCTTTAAGAGTCAATGTCTTTCCAATCATATGTTTTATTTTCATATTACCAGTCTCTACAGCTTAAGTGGTGCGAGAATCTCACAACACACTTTCTGATCGTCAACAACCGTGTATATTGTGAATATATCACGATCATAGCAAACATGGCGAGAAACACCAATGTCTACCCATCAACCTCTAATTCACCAATAAGGCGAATCTCAGTAATCATAGCCGTAAGAGGCTCCTCAGTCAGGTTAGCCTGCGGTGTAGGGCCTGGCTTGTTCCAATACATTCGTGTCATATGATCTGGTTTTCTACAGTTGTATTATAGAATAACTGTCCAGAATCATTCATTTGGGTTGATTGCTGCTGTTATTTATGGTTTCCTTGCGGATTCCATTCTGTTATTTACTGGTCGGTTGTTGATGCTTACTATTTTTTAGAGATGTTCATATGTTTGAGAATTTATATTTTCTCATAGGAAAATATTCATAAACTCAGAGACTAACATAAATCATCCACATGTATGCAACAAAGGTGTTCTATATTCTATCTTTTCGCTTGTATGTATATAAACTATGTCAATTTATTTGATGCAAAAAACCTATTCATCCAATTAATGTCAATTCTTAAGGACATTATCAAATAACATACACATTCTATTAATGTCAAATTTTTTAGTGACATTTCCCAATATTATATGTGTTCTATTAATGTCAATTCTTACCGACATTTTTCAAATAACATACACATTCTATTAATGTCATTTTAATGACATTTCCATATAATCATATGCATTTCAAATGTATTGACCAATTATTTATTTTGGCCACTTCTTATCTTCCCTAAAAATATATATAAATAAATCGAGAGATTTATGCATCATAATACAGTCTGAACATCGCAATTCATGCACTTCTACTTGCTCAACCTCGTGGTCATCACTTGAGTGTGTAATTACATTTAACCATGTATATGTGCTTCGGCAGTCACAACCAATTTAATCAGCATTGATAAAGCACATTACTGTATAAGTTATCATACTTCAAACGTCACATGGAGCAAAAGAAACGATAAAAAATTAAAACCATACCAGGCATTAAGTTGCAAGTAGAAAACAAGTTCTGAAGCTTTAATTCTCTTTATGACCGCGCATCAGCTCTCTCAACTCAACTATCTCATCTTCACCGTACATGTATTTATTCAGATCCAGGGTATACCCGAAAGCTCAATCAGGCCAAATTATTAGATCTGCGATCTTTAGTGAATATTGAGAGTGGTAGCTGCGCTCTGGTATGTACAGATAAACGTAGAAATGAATACAGCAAACCCTAGACGGGTATCAGAAATGAGCGAGGTTGAAGATGTTTGGTCGCCGAATGTAAATGGGGCAGTCAAAGCCATTGTTTCACGGATCGTCTTCAAATTGTTGGGAAACAATGGCTGAGTCGCGGACCAGGTCGCTCTCTTGAAGACGATTCGGCGATCTGGTCGGTGGTGCAAAACCAGTTCGTACTCTCGCCGCCGCCTCTAGGATAAAACAGCCTCTGAAAATAATAACTGATTTGCTTTGCACAAACAAATCAGTGCAGATTTGCACTTTCGAAAATAACATACTGCTCGAAAATTTCTGTAAGAAGTTTTAATGGCAGAGGTAAGAAAAAGTTTTTTTTTCTTTTCTATTCTCTAATTTTCGTCTACAGCTGAAGATAATATATAAATAAGAATTGGGCAGTGGGAGAAAATCGAATCTGCTAAAATACCGGGTCAACAGTTTACCGCTTCATAGGAAAGTCGGCTCAGAAAAAATCTCCTGTTTTAAAATTCAGTTCGAAAAAAAACAATTTTTTTTTCTGGTTCAAAAATATAAGTGTCTACACCACATAGCCAAGGCCCAAGCCCAATACCGGGCCGAGTCGAGTCGGTCGGTCGAGCGCGTGCGCGTGTGTGGTGTTCATGATGCATGGTCTCCCTCCTCACAACAAAGCATGCATTGGGAGCCCAAGACCCCAACATGACTTCTTAGAAACAAGATAAATACTTGCATCTTTCTTATAATTCCATGATGTGGGACTATTCACATATAGGAGCCATCATAAACTTATTTCTATATTTTTAAAAATTCACATAAATTTCCAACAGCTGCAGTTCAGCGTTTGTTTTGGAAGGTGGTTTGTGAGGTTGAAGATGATGGTTCGGTTGAGGAGATAGAGTAGTTTGCATTGATGTTTTGGATGTAGAGAGGCTTGCCATGCAGGTGAGTGTACAGTGATGTATGCAAGGTTGCAGAGAACAGATGGAGCTGTTTCAGCTGTTGATAGTGGAGTATTGGTGATGTGGGCAGTGTGGTGAGTGAGAAAGTGGGTTGGTTGTGAATGAAGTGAGTGGATTGTTTGTTGGAGAGAGCAAGTAGTAGTTTTTTGAAGTGTTGGTTCTTACTGGCAATTTGAGGAAGCAGCGGGATGGAGTCCGGTAACAAAAGTGAGGAAATGGAGAAGTTCGATTTTTAGGTTGTAGAGTTTAAACTTGGAGGAGGCTGATGAAGTTAAAAGAAGATGAGGATGAAAAAGGCGGTGACAAAGATCTTGATGACGATATCGAATAGGTGATGATGGGGAACATGAAGAAATTTTCACCGATGATGATGAAGCTGTAAAAATGGAGATGGTTTTTTTGTTGCTACCAGATTGTACGTGAAGCAGCAAGTTTATGATGTTATATATGAGTTGCAGGAATTATTTCTTAAAGAAGAAAGAAGCTGGTTGAAATTTTGAATTACTGGAATTTCTAACAGAGAGAACTATTTATTATGAACGAAAATGTAAATGTTTTTGTATAGAGAATCTGTAATTACAAAACTGTACAATGCAATGCTATTTATTATAGCGGACAGAAAAACAAAGATAATGGGCCAAGCCCAGTTGGAAGCGGGGAAGAAAAAATAAAGTATACCGACCCAATAAGATAAGTAACGTTATTTTTACTCTCCCCTGAAACCATAACCGGGTAAAACCCTAATTAGGTTTCCACATAAATAAATGGCGGCGCAACTTTCTTCATGGCGATTGCTCTAATCTTCAACAACTTCATCTTCTCAGAGAAATAAATCAACATGAACTTGAGCTCTTCAAGCATTAAAGAGGGAAAACGACGAAGACTTCAGTAACTTGCAAGATCTAATCTTTCAGCCAGGTAAATCTATTCAAACCTCTTGCTTTAAGCTTAATTTGATGAATATTTGCTGGCATAAAAAGGAATCTGTTAACTTTGAACAGATTTGAAACATGAACAAACCCTAATTCGAGTGGATTGAGAGCAACTTCAAAAAAATTCAGTTTCAATCTGGAACATATACTATTCTAGTGGATCTCTTACTCAAATCTGCTGAATCCACGTTGAGTTCTTCTTTCAATCTGACAAAATTTGGTCTGGAAAGCGGTTTTGTAAGTATATCTGCCTTTTGATGTTGTGAAGGTATATATCCAACTCTTAGCTTTCCTTGAATCACTTGCTCTCTAATAAAATATAAGTCTAATTCTATGTGCTTGGTCTTTGAATAAAGAATAAGATTAGAAGTTAATGAGATAGCACTGACATTATCACACTAAATCACGACCTTTTTATCTGTCTTAACTTTAAGCTCACTTAATAATGATTCTATCCACAAAACTTCTGCTGCTGCACTTGCAACACACCTGAACTCTGCCTCAGTACTTGACCTAGGAACTGTACTCTGTTTTTTTGCACTCCATGAAATATGATTTTTTCCTAGAAAAATACAATATCCAGATGTTGATTTTCTATCATCAATATTTTTTCCCCAATCAGCATCTGCATAGGCATTTATATTCAATGTGCTTCCTGTTTTGAATATGAGACCATGATCAAGAGTTCCTTTTAGATATCTAAGAATTCTTTTAACAGCAACCCAATGTGTATCTAAAGGATTTTGCATAAATTGACTTGCTGTATTGACACAATATGAGATATCAGGCCTTGTAATAGTAGCATACTGTAAAGCTCCAATGATGCTTCTATAAAATTTTGCATCATGAAATGTTTCTCCTTTGTGTTTCGAAAGTT
Source organism: Allium sativum (assembly GCA_030737875.1). Taxonomy (NCBI): domain Eukaryota; kingdom Viridiplantae; phylum Streptophyta; class Magnoliopsida; order Asparagales; family Amaryllidaceae; genus Allium; species Allium sativum. The sequence continues at coordinate 443,963,695 of CM060915.1, read as the reverse complement.
GGCTGTTTGTGATCATTGGAGTTGGACGAGGATTAGCTTTATCCATTTTTGCTTTTTCGAGAATTTCAGATATGTACTTCTTCTGATTAAGATGAATTTCTGTTTTTGATCTTTTAACTTCAACACCTAGAAAGTAGCTTAAATTACCCAATTCTTTGATAGAAAATTCTTAATGTAGTTTCATTGTGATATTGTCAATTTCAGCTTTGCTACTCCCTATAATAATAAAATCATCAACATAGATTAATATATATGTTGTATCATTCTCATAAAATTTTGTGAATATAGAATTATCAGATTTAGTAGAATTGTAGCCATAGTTGACTAGAGTTGACTTCAGTTTATCAAACCAAACCCTAGGAGCGTGCTTAAGTCCATAAATAGCCTTGTTGAGCTTGCACACCAGTTTAGAACTGTTGCCCTGACTGAATCCTTCAAGTTGTTGCATGAACATTTCTTCCTGCAAATCACCATTAAGAAAAGCATTATTAACATCTAATTGTCTGATGTTCCAATTTCTAAACAAGGCTATTGTCAATATTATTCTGATTGATGTGGGTTTCACAACAGGTGAAAAAGTTTCATTAAAATCAAATCCATACCTTTGTAAATACCCTTTAGCAACTAATCTAGCCTTAAATTTAGAAATTGAACCATCAGAATTTTTCTTTAGCTTATAAACCCATCTACAACCAATTATATTCTTGTTCTCTGGTTTTTCAACCAGTGTCCAAGTTCCTTTCCTAATTAAAGCATCATATTCATCTTTCATGGCTTGTTTCCAGTTATCATGTTTAATTGCTTCATGAAAGGAAACTGGCTCATCTTGTAATACATTAGTATTAATAGTTTTGGGTTTAAAAATACCACATTTTGCTCTAGTTAACATAGGATGTTGATTGATAATATCCCTGTTGGCAATGTCATGACTGACTTTCTCAGATTGTTCTCTGGCAGAAAATTGACCACTGCTTTCAACATTTTCATGAAATGTTTGACTTTGAATACCTGCATTATCATCAGTAAGATGCTCTTGAACTGGCCCTCTAGAGGGTACTGTGTGTTGAGAGCTAGTGATGGTGTCTCTTGTAGCTTGTTGAAGTGGCACCATTACTTGAATTTCTTCAGGTAGTTCAGGTATAACCATTCTAGGCTCAACAACTTTTCTGTTGTTGTGTTTTTTATGTTACTGAATGGATATATTTTCTCATTAAACCTTACATGTCTAGAAATATATATTCTGCCATTTTTATCTAGACATTTATAACCCTTGTGTCTATTACAGTACCCAAGAAATGTACATGGAGTAGACCTGAAATCTAGTTTGTGTGTGTTGTATGGTCTTAAACAAGGAAAATACTGACACCCAAAGATTTTTAAATGATGATAATCTGGTTTGACTTTAAACAAGACTTCTTAAGGACATTTGAATTTCAAAACTTTTGTTGGTAATAAATTTATCAAATGAACAGCTATATCAAAAGCTTCAGGCCAATATTTCAGTGGCATTGAAGCTTGTGCTAATAAAGTCAAACCAGTTTCCACAATATGTCTGTGTTTCCTTTCTATTAAACCATTTTGTTCAGAGGTGTATGGGCATGTGGTTCTATGATTAATACCTTTTTTCTCAAAAAATGACTTTAATGGCAAAAATTCCCTTCCACCATCAGTTTGCAAGGTATTCACATGATGACCAGTCATATTTTCAACTTTAGTGATGTACTGTATGACCACATTGCTTACTTCAGTCTTAGACTTTTGCATATATATCTAAGTAAATCTAGAGTAGGCATCTATGAAAGAAATATAATATTTGTAACCAAGAACAGAACTAGTGTGTGCAGGACCCCATAGGTCAGTAGCCACTAATTCAAGTGGTCTAGTATAGTTTGTGTGTGAGTTTGGAAATGCAAGTTTATGAGATTTTCCCAATTGACAAGAAGAACAAATATATGAATCAGTTATATTGCTAACATTCAAATTGTTATCACTCATAATTTGTTTGACAATCTTAACACTTGGATGTCCTAACTTGCAATGCCACAAATCAAATTGTTCACTACACACAGAATCATTTACAAGGGTTACTAGACATTCCTTATCAGCACAATTAGAGTTTCTAAGATTTGCAACATCAAATCTGTATAATCCTTTAAACTCATTACCCTGCAAAACAATTTCTTATGTCAAAATATCTTTGACAAGGCAAGAATTTGGATAAAATTCAAAGTATACATTATTGTCTTTTGCAAATTGGGAAACACTCATTAAATTCTTTTTAATGGAAGGAACCCTTAATAAAAAATTTAAGATGAGTTCTTTGGGTCCTTTTAAACTTGCATTTCCAGTATGTGTAATGTGAGCTACCATACCATTACCAACTAAAAGATTCTACAACCTTTGTATTCCTTGTTTCCCAAGTTTAGATTATTCGGATTGTTAGTAACATGATTAGTCGCCCCTGAATCTGGATACCAGCAATCATCAGTAGAAGCAGAATCTGTATTAGTATTTCCTGTCTGATTTTTGTTGCTGTCTTTCTGCACATTCACCATGTTAACACTTGAATTGTTACTAGTCTATCCTGGATTAACACTGGAATTGTACCTAAAATAGCACCTATTTGCACTATGACTAAATTTGTCACAAATTTGACATCTAATTCTGGTAGTATTATTATTCCTTTCTCTGCCTCTGCCACGGTTTGACTGACCACCTCTCTGAAAACTAGGCTGATTTTGATTTCTTGAAATATTACCTTGATTTTTACCCCTTCCATAGGCAGTAAAATTAACTGACAGATCTGAATTAATGTTTCTTTTATGATCAATTCTGCCTTCATGGGCCAGTAAAATTGAATGAACATATTGTAAATTTGGTGTAGGATCCATAGACAAAATAATTGTTGATACAGCATCATAATCATCATCCAAACCACTTACGATAGATAACACATGTTCAGATTCAGGAATTTTTTGTCCTCCTGAATTTAATTGATCACAAATATTTTTTACCTTTAGCAAATACTCGTTCATTGTTGAATCACCTTTTCTAACACTGTGAAGTTGTCTTTTGAAATGCATGATTCGAGCAGATGATTGTGCTGAGAAATTTCTTTCTATTGTAGACCATACCTCATTTGCAATTTTAATACCAATTAACTGAGGTAAAATGCTTGCACCTATTGATGACATCATCCATGCACAGATGAGACTATCTTGCCTTTGATATGACAGAAATTCTGGATTCTGAACTAGTTTATCTTCATTATCTTTAATGAATCTTGGTGGTATTATCTTGGTTCAATATATATAGTCATCTAGACCATAACCTCTAATTGCAGTTTCTACCTGTAATTTCCATAACAGGTAATTTGATTCATCAAGTTGGATGGAAATAAGCCGGCTTTGCAGTTTGATGATTGATTTCATCAAATCTTGAATTGGATCAATTGGATTCTGTGCTGTAGAAACACGAGCACTGGACATATTGGCACTATTTGCATCTTCAGGTCTTGCCATGACTGGACTAAGCACATATTAGAAAATAGGTAAGAATCTGAACTGAAAACCTTGGATTGTGATTTTAAGGAAATTTTTTTGGTTTGATCTCTGTAGCAAACTTGAGGACCTAAATGATGAATAATCAGCAAGAATCTTGAAAGATTTAAATGAGAAAACTGATAAGTCCTCCTGGATGGCTCTTTGATCAATCTAAAACAATTTCTTTAACTTCTTGATCGGTTTTCTTGAATGTTCAGAAGCTTTTATCACTCAGTTTCAAAAAAAGAATGGTTGCAGCCTGTAGTAATTCAAGGCGAGGCACTATTCTCTTATTGAAACCAACAACTCTCAAATGAAAAGATAAAATTCTTAGATGAGAGGATCCAAATGATGAATCCACTCTGATGGATACAAATCTCTGATAAACAGAGATAGTTTCTTGAATAGGATCGAGCTATTGATGCTGTTAAGCACAATTCAGATTGCTCTGATACCAAGTTGAAATTTTGAATTATTGGAATTTTTAACAGAGGGAACTTTTTATTATGAACGAAAATGTAAATGTTTTTGTATAGAGAATCTGTAATTATAAAACTATACAATGCAATGCTATTTATAATAGCAGACAGAAAAACAAAGATAATGGGCCAAGCCCAATTGGAAGCGGGGAAGAAAAAATAAAGTATACCGACCCAATAAGATAAGTAACGTTATTTTTACTAAGCTTTTAAATTTTTTTTTTATGGAGAATAGTGCATGCGAAAGTGGTAGTGTATTATTGGGAGTGTTTGGACTCTGCTGTGTTTGTTTGGGCCATGCCTGAAGTGATGCGCAAGTTTTGGTGCAGTATGTGTGAGTGGTGCAGCGAAGTGAATTGTTGAACTAGCAAGTTTGAACAAGTGTAGGAGAGAGGATGTGCAGTAATGTAAGGTGATTTTTTTGTTGGTGTTGAAGAAAAAATGTATTGAGTGAAGAAGAATTGCAGCAAAATACGTATTGAGTGAAGAAAGAATGAGCCAGTTTGCTTGTGTAGAAGTGATGTGAGTATAAAATGAAGCCGAAGAAGCATAGAATTTCGGTTACAGGGTTGGATATTTATGGAGTGCTTAAGAGGAACTATTTGAAGATATGTCTATAAGAAGATAGACATGCCTACATGTGAAGTAGGCTTAGTGAGAAAGACTTGGTTTGTGTCATTCAATAAGTAAGGAAGAAGAGCTGCGATTCTCACTTGCTGGGGAGATGATAGATGTAGCAGTATCAGGGAATGACCTGAATGGAGAGGTCAGTGGCCGAATCGAGAGGTCAGTGGATCCCTAACCGAAATCCAAGAGTTTTGTTGATGGTGTGAAGTACCAATTAATGTGAAACAGTTGAGCATGTCCAATCAGATAGAGAAGATATTTGTGACCGAGTTCGTCTAGACAAGACGAGGAAGAAATTGAGAAGCGCGGTTCATTACTTTGTAAACTAGATGTTAGCACATCTAGTTTAAGGGAGTGTTAGAAATAATGACTCTTTCATTATTTGTCCTATTATTTAGTTAGCACGTTTGATTTTCTTTTTCTTTTTTTTTCTCCTGGTTTTATGCGTTTCATTGAATAGTTCGTGTACTGTATGTATAAGAGGCTTCCATTGGATAATAAAGAATAACAATCTTTTCGAGCTTCCATTCCAACTTCTTTTATTTTCAACATTTTTTGTCTTAATTTATATAATTTTATATATGCATGTCAGCTGTCATTGAATATGTTTGACACATTTGATAGTCAAACTGACCGTTATGGAGGTTTCCCTACTGTAAGAGGGGCTAAATCAATTTGTCCGTGCCAATCAATTTCGGCTGTAATATCTAATATTGTAACAACCCGTATTTTCAATAACCTGTTATAACATAAATCGAGGCAGAATTTAATTCAAAAATCTGAATCAAGGGAAACGGGCTATGCCATTGCGTTCGTCTCGGGAAAATACGCGAAATAGAGTCCGAGTTTTCAAAAATCGGAGTCCGTATGACCCAGTTAAGGCCCATTGAAGTTTTCAGAAATTTCCATGTTAAAAACAGATTTAAATTTTAAATTAAAAACAAGGCTTAGGGCTAACTGGCGTCAGGCGGGAAAACTCCCGCCAGGACCCCCATATCGACAGGCATGTCGACAGGGTCCCCAGGGTGTCGACTGCCCTGTCGACAGCCCTGTCGACACAGGGTGGCCGGGCAGTTTTGCCTGGCGCACCATTTTGGGTCTTGGTCTGGTCTTGTGGCTTGGTTCTAGAGAATTCCGAAATCTGACGGACCTAAACTAACCTAGGGTTAATCCTAGGGCTAAAAACACTCTAATCTTCTATAAATAAGCCCCTAATCCTACCCTAAAACCCCATTATTCATTCTAGCAACCAAACTATGTCAAATTGAATTCTCAAATGGCCTCCACCTAAAAACCCTAGCCTCCAACCTCTTCATAAATCATTCCTATGAAGGTTTTGATGTTCATACAAGCATTTCTAAGTTGTATGAATGATCATTAGCTTGCATACATCATCAAGTTGCAAGTTTTATTTGCTAAGCTAGAGTTTTTGGGATTTTTGTTAAGGGTGTTTCTTATTGGAGCTTTGTTTTGGGTTTTTATGCTTGCATAAAGGGCTTCTCAATCTTTATTAGTAGATTTGTGTCTTCATAATATTTGTAAGCCCTCTTATCTTCATTTTAGAAACTCTAAAGTTAATATGTGATGAAAGTTGGGATTTATGCTATGTTATGCATGTTTAATAAGTTATGCATGCTTATGCGAGTTCACTATGCTATGTTATGCATGTTTAATAAGTTATGCATGTTTAATAAGTTATGCATGCTTATGCGAGTTCACTATGCTATGTTATGCATGTTTAATAAGTTATGCATGCTTATGCGAGTTCACTATGCTATGTTATGCATGTTTAATAAGTTATGCATGCTTATGCGAGTTCACTATGCCATGTTACACATGTTTAACAAGTTATGCATGCTTATGCAAGTTCACTATGCCATGATTTGCAAGTTTAACAAGTTATGCATGTTTACGCAAGTTCACTATGCCATGATTTGTGAGTTTAACAAGTTGTGCATGTTTATGCAAGTTCACTATGCTAAGTTATGCAAGTCCAACATGTTATGCATGTTTATTATGATATGTAAGATTCATCATGTATGTTGTGCCAAGTTCCCTCTTTCTATCCTTTATGCGTTATGACGAATATGTAAGCGATAGAATGACGTTGGGGGAGGGGGGGGTTTGGGTAAAACTTAAAATACATGAAAATATGAGATTGGGAATTTACCTATTAAGTTAGGTCTACCCCTTGGGAATTTACCTATTAAGTTAGGTCTACCCAAGTATTTGTTAAACTGGTAATTATGTTTTGAAAATAAAGTGGACATGACACTTAGAAAACATAAGTGTGGCCAACTCGAGGTTGGGTTGAGTTTGTAGCGTAAATCTACCCGGAATCGACCGGCTTAACTAGTTGCTACAAACAATAGGACCCAATGTGAGAAGTTGGTCATGTGTACCTTGGACCCGAGGTTAGACCAAGTTGTGGTGTAAAGCTACCCGGACCCGCCCGGCTTAACTAGTAACCGCAACAAAGTCTAATGTGAGAGGTTAAGGCACAATTAAATTAATTAATGCCTCATGATTAGGGTTAAGTCATGGCCCACTAATACTTAACCAATTTTGGGGATACGAGGGATTAAATGGGGTTAAGTGGTGAACTGTTGGTTACACTTAACTAATTTAATCCATGATTAGTGAGGGGTTAAACCACACTTAACCCTCTTAGAAAACCCTAGTAACGTGGTCTGTTCCAGCAGTAATCCCAGTTTGGTATCATTCACAACCCTAGAGGCTAGGCTAGGGCGGGGCACGATTACTGGACTGATGTAAGCGACCAAAGCGACGGCTGAGTGGTACAGCGGTGCGGGTCCAGGCGGGCTACGGACGTGCACGTAGTCCGGTGTTGGACAAACTCGAGGCACGGGTACCAGTAGGTTTAGACTGTGCATTATTGCTTAGGTGTCTGGGGTTGACACCCGAGGGCTTGATACACCCGAAGGTGGACCCAGCTCAGTCTGACTACAACCATATGTGGGCCGTATGGACACCAACACTTGACGTGTTAGGTTTATAGGGAGCCGATCGACTAGACCGTTGGGCTGGACCTTGTATTAAGGTCACCTCACGTTATTGGGCCAAAGTTTGGGCTGAGGGATCAATACCTGTTATGTTAGTTTGCTAGTACACTGTGGTGCAAAGCTTAATCTTCCTTATGTGATGACACCTTTGTCTATTGCCAGTATGTTCATCTCAGTTTCCATCATGATGTTAACTTTATTAGTTTATAGACTGATCGTAGTAGGGCTTACCAGTCTTTTTGACTGACCTGTTTTCTTTCGCTTCTTTTCTTCCGTTTCCCCCCCAGGTTCTCAGGGAGGGAACAGTGGTGCTTAGCTTGGATTGCTTGCTTGTTCGCTGGATAGCTCATGTATGCCTGGACATTGAGCTCGCTATGGTTTATCATCTTTATTTTGGGGATAGCACTATGTATTTTCAGTATTTCTGCTTATGATGTACTAGACATGTTTATTTTGGCAGTTGACTTTATGATGTACTAAACTTGTTTTGAGATGGTTTGAGATATTCCGCTGTTTTATTCTCACTTACTCTGTTTTACATATATATTTATGTTCTTATTCTGCCTTGATATATCATTATGCATGCTTACCCAGTTATAACGCCCCCCAGAAGCTAGTGCCCCCGAAAGAGTGACCCTAGTGGAGGTGGGGTGTTACAAATTTGGTATCAGAGCATATGGTTTACAAGAAAGAACAAAAAGTTTTTAAAAGACTTTTGAAAAACTATTTTCAAAACAAGTATAAAGTATTTTCCAAAGAAAAGTCTAGTATTTTAAAAGGCTATTCCCCAAAAAGCCATTAGCGTTATCCTTCGTTCCCTTGACCTAATCTTATCTTATCTTTCGTTTCAGTATGGCTGAGAATCTTGCCATCCCGGATGGAGTAAATGTACCACTCTGGTATAGGAGACTTCTAGAAGCTAGGGCGGCAGCTGGCCCCGCAAACCCTACTCCGACTCCTCCCCCTGTAGTTGAGAATCCTCTCCCTAATGTCCCTCCTCCGGTGGTTCCTGTTCCCCCTCCTCCAGTAGTTAATGTTCCTCCTCCTCCAGTTGCTGAGGCTCCTCTTCCTCCTCCTCCCCCTCAGCATCCTCAGGTTGAGTTCACGAAGGTTTGTAAAGACTTCAAGGCGATGGGAGGCAAGAATTTCCTAGGCACGGAATCTTTTGTTGAAGCTAGGAATTGGCTGAAATACACTGAGGACTTGTTTGCTATCTTTAGGATTGATGACGAGAGGAAGATCTTATTGACAGTGTGGCTTTTGAAGGACGAAGCAGCCTATTGGTGGGAAGTCACAAATGGGACGAGGCCCGTTGAGACTTGGGCCGATTTGAGGGCTAGATTTGTGGCCAAGTTTCTATCTTCTGCTGAGGCGAATTTACAGATGGAGAAGTTCATTGCATTAAAGCAAGGTGATATGTCTGTCAAGGAGTATGTGAACAAGTTTAATCAGCTGGCCCATTTTGGTTTGGATATGGTGAACACTCCTGAGAAGAAGGCTCTTCGATTCGCTAGAGGGTTGAATGAGCCGCTGCAGGGTTTGGCGATGTCACATATTCCGCATGGGGCTACTTTTGAGAGTTTGGTCGATATGGCTCTACTTCAGGGAGATGGAAAGAAAGAGGTCAAGTCGAGTGATACTCAAGCAAAGAAGACTGATTCTCAGGGTAAAGGCAATCAAGGTGGTCAAAGCAGTCAGGGGAATCAGAGCAAGAACAAGAAGGGGAACAACAACAAAGGCAAGGGAAAGTGCAATTACTGTGGTGTGCCTGGACACTTTGCTAAGGATTGTAGGAAGAAGAAAAGGAAGCTTAGTGGTGGATGTTTTTCCTGTGGTGAGACTGGACACTTCAGCAAGGAATGCCCGAAGAAGAAAGGACAGGCTGGACCTTCAGGAGGGCAAGTTCATGCTCTCAATACCGCTCCAGTTCCCGATCGAGGTAGTGTTTCTGTTGAGAACCTTGTTTATGTTTCTGATCTTCCAGTTCGTACCTTGTTTGATTCTGGTGCATCACATAGCTTTATTTCATCTGATCTTGTTGATAGTTTGCACCTTAGTACTAGCTTAGTGGATGATCCCGTTTGTGTTTCGAATCCCATTGGGGGTTCTGCTTATCTATCTATGATATGTGAGGATCTAAGGATCTCTATACTCAGTGTAGAGTTCTTGTGTAGTGCGTATGTTCTTGGTTTCAGGGGATACGGATTGATTTTGGGCATGGATTGGCTGTCCAGATATGGAGCCATTCTTGATTGTGAGCATAGGGTTGTGAGGCTTGTGACTCGCCTTGGCAACACCTTAGAGATTTCATGCAATCCGAAGGATCCCGTCATGTTGTGCTATCTTGAATCTCTCGACTCGTCAGAGGAAGCCCTTCAGTCTGTAAGGGTGGTCCGAGATTATCCAGATGTTTTTGAAGAAGTTAAGGGGTTGCCCCCTAAACGAGAGATTGATTTTCGCATTTATCTGGTGGATAATGCTAAGCCTGTTTCTTTGCCCGTTCGGCACATGGCTCCGCGTGAGAGACGGGAGCTCAGCAAGCAAGTAAAGGAGTTGCTTGAGAAGAACTTCATCATACGAAGTATATCCGAATGGGGAGCGCCTGTGGTGTTTGCTACTAAGGCAGATGGTTCTCTTCGACTTTGTGTGGACTATAGAGAGTTGAATAAGCTGACTAAGAAGAACATACACCCATTACCGAGGATTGACGATCTTTTTGACCAGCTTGTTGGTGCTTCTGTTTTCTCTCAGCTTGATCTAGCTACTGGATTTCATCAGCTCAGAGTGGCTGAAGATAGTATAGACAAGACTGCATTCAGAACTCCAGATGGATTCTTTGAATGGCTTGTTATGCCGTTCGGTTTGACGAATGCACCCGCGTATTTCGTGGACTTGATGAGTAGGGTGTTTCGAGAGTTCTTGAACAAGTTTGTCGTGGTCTTTGTGGATGATATTCTGATCTTCTCTAAGGATGAAGAAGAACACGCGAGGCATCTTGTAGAGGTGATGGATACGCTTAGAGCGCATCAGTTAAAGGCCAAGTTCTCCAATTGTCACTTTTGGAGAAGGGAAGTTAGATTCCTTGGGCATATCGTATCCAAGCAAGGCTTAGCGGTGGATCCCGCTAAGGTGGTTGCAGTTCAGGATTGGAAGACTCCAAGGAATGCAACCGAGGTGAGAAGTTTTCTAGGTCTTGCGGGTTTTTACCGGAAGTTCATCAAGGACTTGGCGAAGATATCCGCTCCTCTTACTAAGTTGACGAAGAAGAACTTAGTTTTTGCTTGGGATATGGACTGTGAGCTTGCTTTTCAGAGACTCAAGAGAGCCCTTACCTCAGCACCAGTTCTAGCTTTACCCGATGGTGGTAAGATGTTTACCGTGTACACTGATGCTTGTGGCACGGGATTGGGCGCCGTTCTGATGCAAGAAGGCAGAGTTATATGTTTTGGTGGTAGGCAACTTAAGGTGCATGAGAAGAATTATCCCACTCATGATCTAGAGCTGGCAGCGATAGTATATGCACTCAAGGCTTGGCGTCATTATCTTCTGGGAGAGAGATTTGAGCTGTATACTGATCATAAGTCTTTGAAGTATCTCTTTTCGCAGAAGGATCTGAACTTGAGGCAGCAAAGGTGGATGGAATTCTTGGCGTCCTACGATTTTGATATAGCCTATACCCCTGGCAAGGGGAATGTTGTAGCGGATGCGTTGAGTAGAAGAAGGTTGACACTAAGTCCTCTATTTGTTGAGATGAAGAATTTAGAGTTCTTGGCAACCTTTGATTTCTCTTTGGCAGTTGAGTCGATGACCGGTTCTTTAGCATCTCTTGAGCTCAGGCCTACCCTTCTGGATCAAGTTGGGGCTTCGCAAAAGGAAGACCCTCAGATAATTGAGATTATGGATAAGCTGATTCGAGGGGAGACATCTAGTCACCTTGCTCGATATTCTATAGATGATAAGGGTTGGCTGAGGAGAGACGGAAGGCTTTGTGTTCCGATGGTAGAAGACTTGGTGAGGAAAGTTCTTGATGAAGCACATCGCTCCAAGTTGACTATACATCCGGGTGGAGATAAGATGTATAAGGATATGAAGCGCATTTTCTTCTGGCCTGGAATGAAGAAGGATGTGGCAGAGTTTGTCTCTAGATGTGTTGTTTGTCAGAGAGTAAAAGCCGAGTCGAAGAAGCCCGGTGGGCTATTGCATCCTCTAGAGGTCCCGCTATGGAAGTGGGAGAGTATTTCTATGGACTTTATTGATGGGCTTCCAAGGTCAAGGAAAGGGAATACGAGCATTTGGGTCATTGTAGATAGGCTTACGAAGAGTGCTCATTTCATTCCGGTGAAGAGCAAAAGGACCGCATCTGGACTAGCATCAGTATATCTTCGTGAGATAGTACGACTACATGGAGTCCCTTCCAGCATAGTCAGTGACCGAGACCCCATCTTTACTAGTCAGTTCTGGAACAGTTTGCAGGAAGCTATGGGCACGAGGTTGAACCTGAGTACGGCCTATCACCCACAAACGGACGGTCAGACAGAAAGGGTGAATAGGGTACTTGAGGACTTGTTGAGGCTTTGCATTCTGGATTTTGGTGGTACATGGGAAGACCATCTCCCTCTTGTTGAGTTTGCATATAATAACAGTTATCAGGCGAGCATTGGGATGGCACCATTTGAGGCTTTATATGGGAGGCCGTGCAAGTCGCCTACATGTTGGTGGGAGACTACAGAGAAGCTCATACTTGGGCCTGACATGATTAGAGATACATCCGAGAAGGTCGAGTTGATTAGAAGACGGATGAAAGCGGCCCAAGACCGACAGAAATCCTATGCTGATAAGCGAAGATCCGATTTGGAGTTTGATGTTGGGGATATGGTTTTCGTAAAGGTTTCTCCTTTGCGGAATGTGGTCCGATTTGGAGCTGTTGGGAAGTTAGCACCGAGATTTGTTGGACCCTTCCCTATCATAGAGAGAATTGGGAAGATGGCTTATAGAGTGGAATTGCCCGAGAAGCTAGCTGGAGTGCATAATGTTTTTCATGTTTCGCATCTCCGGAAGTGTTTGCATGAGTCCGCTGAGGTGGTTGAACCTAGCATTCTTGAAGACGTGGAAGTAGAGAAAGAAGCTACCTTGAGGAGAGCTCCGATTCGTATCTTGGGGACGGAGACCAAGAAGCTAAGGAATCGAGAGGTCAAGCTGGTGAAGGTTCAATGGGGTGAAGCCGAAGAAGACGCAACTTGGGAAACCGAGGAGAAGATGCGTGGGCTTTATCCATTCCTTTTTGAGGGTACACTCTCAATCTCTTTACCTTTCCATGTCTATCTAGTTTATCTAGTTCATCGTGTCTATCTTATCATGAGAACCCTAAGTAGAATCCTTTGGATGAAACATGTGTTTGAGACATGTTATGTTTGATGGTTGCAAGTGGTTGCAAGTGTTTGCAAGTGGTTACTCATGGATGCATGATACACATTAGGCACTAGATCGGCTCACACACTCCTCATATTGCATGTGCATGAGTGTTTATGCTTATTCTTGGATGAAATTTGTATGCCATCACATGGATGTTGCATATGGATGTATGATTGAGCACGCATGTAGATATTATACATTATGTTAGGGATTTGCATACATATGGATACATTTCACTAGCATATTTTGCATTGATCTTTGCATTAGATAAGTACATATACACACACTTTTGCATATGTTCATACAGCATTTAGAATCTTTTAAGGACAATGATTGCTCGTGGATGATGCTTTGAGTAGATGGATGATTGGATGGTAGGATACGTTCTTCCTAACTTGAAGATTTCGGGGACGAAATCCTTTAAGGAGGGGAGAATGTAACAACCCGTATTTTCAATAACCTGTTATAACATAAATCGAGGCAGAATTTAATTCAAAAATCTGAATCAAGGGAAACGGGCTATGCCATTGCGTTCGTCTCGGGAAAATACGCGAAATAGAGTCCGAGTTTCCGAAAATCGGAGTCCGTATGACCCAGTTAAGGCCCATTGAAGTTTTCAGAAATTTCCATGTTAAAAACAGATTTAAATTTTAAATTAAAAACAAGGCTTAGGGCTAACTGGCGTCAGGCGGGAAAACTCCCGCCAGGACCCCCATGTCGACAGGCATGTCGACAGGGTCCCCAGGGTGTCGACTGCCCTGTCGACAGCCCTGTCGACACAGGGTGGCCGGGCAGTTTTGCCTGGCGCACCATTTTGGGTCTTGGTCTGGTCTTGTGGCTTGGTTCTAGAGAATTCCGAAATCTGACGGACCTAAACTAACCTAGGGTTAATCCTAGGGCTAAAAACACTCTAATCTTCTATAAATAAGCCCCTAATCCTACCCTAAAACCCCATTATTCATTCTAGCAACCAAACTATGTCAAATTGAATTCTCAAATGGCCTCCACCTAAAAACCCTAGCCTCCAACCTCTTCATAAATCATTCCTATGAAGGTTTTGATGTTCATACAAGCATTTCTAAGTTGTATGAATGATCATTAGCTTGCATACATCATCAAGTTGCAAGTTTTATTTGCTAAGCTAGAGTTTTTGGGATTTTTGTTAAGGGTGTTTCTTATTGGAGCTTTGTTTTGGGTTTTTATGCTTGCATAAAGGGCTTCTCAATCTTTATTAGTAGATTTGTGTCTTCATAATATTTGTAAGCCCTCTTACCTTCATTTTAGAAACTCTAAAGTTAATATGTGATGAAAGTTGGGATTTATGCTATGTTATGCATGTTTAATAAGTTATGCATGCTTATGCGAGTTCACTATGCTATGTTATGCATGTAAGTTATGCATGCTTATGCGAGTTCACTATGCTATGTTATGCATGTTTAATAAGTTATGCATGCTTATGCGAGTTCACTATGCTATGTTATGCATGTTTAATAAGTTATGCATGCTTATGCGAGTTCACTATGCTATGTTATGCATGTTTAATAAGTTATGCATGCTTATGCGAGTTCACTATGCCATGTTACACATGTTTAACAAGTTATGCATGCTTATGCAAGTTCACTATGCCATGATTTGCAAGTTTAACAAGTTATGCATGTTTACGCAAGTTCACTATGCCATGATTTGTGAGTTTAACAAGTTGTGCATGTTTATGCAAGTTCACTATGCTAAGTTATGCAAGTCCAACATGTTATGCATGTTTATTATGATATGTAAGATTCATCATGTATGTTGTGCCAAGTTCCCTCTTTCTATCCTTTATGCGTTATGACGAATATGTAAGCGATAGAATGACGTTGGGGGGGGGGGGGGGGGGGGGTTTGGGGTAAAACTTAAAATACATGAAAATATGAGATTGGGAATTTACCTATTAAGTTAGGTCTACCCCTTGGGAATTTACCTATTAAGTTAGGTCTACCCAAGTATTTGTTAAACTGGTAATTATGTTTTGAAAATAAAGTGGACATGACACTTAGAAAACATAAGTGTGGCCAACTCGAGGTTGGGTTGAGTTTGTAGCGTAAATCTACCCGGAATCGACCGGCTTAACTAGTTGCTACAAACAATAGGACCCAATGTGAGAAGTTGGTCATGTGTACCTTGGACCCGAGGTTAGACCAAGTTGTGGTGTAAAGCTACCCGGACCCGCCCGGCTTAACTAGTAACCGCAACAAAGTCTAATGTGAGAGGTTAAGGCACAATTAAATTAATTAATGCCTCATGATTAGGGTTAAGTCATGGCCCACTAATACTTAACCAATTTTGGGGATACGAGGGATTAAATGGGGTTAAGTGGTGAACTGTTGGTTACACTTAACTAATTTAATCCATGATTAGTGAGGGGTTAAACCACACTTAACCCTCTTAGAAAACCCTAGTAACGTGGTCTGTTACAGCAGTAATCCCAGTTTGGTATCATTCACAACCCTAGAGGCTAGGCTAGGGCGGGGCACGATTACTGGACTGATGTAAGCGACCAAAGCGACGGCTGAGTGGTACAGCGGTGCGGGTCCAGGCGGGCTACGGACGTGCACGTAGTCCGGTGTTGGACAAACTCGAGGCACGGGTACCAGTAGGTTTAGACTGTGCATTATTGCTTAGGTGTCTGGGGTTGACACCCGAGGGCTTGATACACCCGAAGGTGGACCCAGCTCAGTCTGACTACAACCATATGTGGGCCGTATGGACACCAACACTTGACGTGTTAGGTTTATAGGGAGCCGATCGACTAGACCGTTGGGCTGGACCTTGTATTAAGGTCACCTCACGTTATTGGGCCAAAGTTTGGGCTGAGGGATCAATACCTGTTATGTTAGTTTGCTAGTACACTGTGGTGCAAAGCTTAATCTTCCTTATGTGATGACACCTTTGTCTATTGCCAGTATGTTCATCTCAGTTTCCATCATGATGTTAACTTTATTAGTTTATAGACTGATCGTAGTAGGGCTTACCAGTCTTTTTGACTGACCTGTTTTCTTTCGCTTCTTTTCTTCCGTTTCCCCCCTAGGTTCTCAGGGAGGGAACAGTGGTGCTTAGCTTGGATTGCTTGCTTGTTCGCTGGATAGCTCATGTATGCCTGGACATTGAGCTCGCTATGGTTTATCATCTTTATTTTGGGGATAGCACTATGTATTTTCAGTATTTCTGCTTATGATGTACTAGACATGTTTATTTTGGCAGTTGACTTTATGATGTACTAAACTTGTTTTGAGATGGTTTGAGATATTCCGCTGTTTTATTCTCACTTACTCGGTTTTACATATATATTTATGTTCTTATTCTGCCTTGATATATCATTATGCATGCTTACCCAGTTATAACGCCCCCCAGAAGCTAGTGCCCCCGAAAGAGTGACCCTAGTGGAGGTGGGGTGTTACAAATATTTCCGTAACAATTTCTTCAATGCTGGTCAAATCGACCGTTAGAGAGGTTTCCCTACTGTAAGAGGCGCTAAATCAATTTGTTCGTGCCAATCAATTTTGGCTGTAATATCTGATATTTCCATAACAATTTCTTCAATGCTGGTCCTCGGTACTTTTTCCTACTCCGATTTTTTTCCATGGCTGACCAAATCAATGCGTAATTTTAGACTTTTTCCCCTCTTCTTATGTAATATCTCCGTTTTCCTATAGAAAAATCCCACTTTAAATTTCAAATTCAAACTAAAAGATCTTACAGGCTGAACTCTCAAATCAAATCATCCACGAACCTTTTTATCCAATCAACTCCAAATCAGCATCGCATCTCCTCCTCGATACCGTAGGCCGTGACCAGATAGTCGTCTGGAAAATAAGGTACGGTATCGAATTAGCATGGTTTTGAATTATTATAATAAGCCAAATTTTTTTGGATACCATTTAATTTTTTAGTTTGGTGTGGTTATTTTAATAATTCAAATTTGATTTCCCTGGTTTTCTACTGTAGAATGCAGGTGAATCAATCAAAATTATGCAATATTTCATTTAGATCTGGATCAGATCAGTATATATTTAATTTATTAAAAATTTGGCAGTTATTGTTTAGGTCAAATTGCATAATTTTTTGCTTAGTAACATATGAGTAATTTTATTTTGTTCTGTTTATCTATTTATATATTTATTTATGTGTATCGCAATCAATTATTTACGAAAGAAATTCCCAACTAAGTTTGGATACTAAACGCAATAGATTGAAGCCTTATTGCTCTAAATATAATAATGACATTGTTTGCTCTACTTGTCATAAGGTGGCACATTATTGCTTTGCGATTGTTGCGCTTCATCTTTTCATGTTGCTTGTGTTAATTTAGAGAAAAACTGATCAGGATTTTATGTACAAAACTGTGTTAATTCAATGATATTCGACAAAGAATGTTAAAAAGGTGTGAAATTTTTGTCTCCAAATTGTGCCGGATGGGAAATGGTTTTGCCCATCTTGTAGATGTGGCATATGTAGCAAGAGTAGATTGAACCGCAACACTGAAATCTTCACTTTGGAGTCAACTTTTACTGTATGTTCAGTTTTCTTTAACTACATACATGTGTTAGAGTTTTAATTATTTATTGGTTTACCTTGTTTGTTGTCGATGGTTCGAATAAGTTTTATATCTCACATATTCACATTGCAAATATTTTTGCAAACTAGGTGCCAACATTCTCCTTTGGTTAAGATTATATTTTCACCTACCAAATTATGCTGTTTCCAAGGCTAATAATGTAAACGGAGGAAATAAATTGGTTTTCTACTATTTAGCGGTGTTTGTTTTAAAGATTGGCCTTTTAACTATGGCTTTATATCTTTATAGGTATATTGCAGTTTTGTACATTATCAGTCAACTAATTTCAGTGAGTTATTTTCACGATTTCAGTTTGCATCATTGTTTGGTTTCCAGGTTTATGTGTTTGGTTTTCATCTTTATAGGTATATTGATCATGTTAGCTGTTCCACATCTACATTTTATTTCCTAGAATTTAACTTTATTAATTATGCATGTACTTGTTGGTGTTTTGTATTATAGATCTGAGATAAGAAGACTGAATTTTTATGGATTTTATACCTTGCTTCTAGAAATAGGAGATGACCAAATTTCGGTGGCATCTTCAGGTATTTAGCTGTCGATTTTGTTATATCTCTTATACATGCACTGTGTATTATTCTTTAGACCAACTAAATTTATCTATTTTGATATATTCTTATCAGTATTTTATATTTGTTTCTCAGATTCTATGGAAACAAAGTTACTGAGTTACCTCTTATAAGCACTAAGGAATGTGCAGCCTTCTTGTGAATGAATTTGAAAAGGTAATTCACACATGTTAATTATATTGTAAAATTAATTTATAGAAGGGTGATGTGGGAAATGGTAGCAAATATATACGAGGAAACATTTATAGCATGTTTCTAATATGTACGTACATACAAACATACCTATACACATACATCATACAATGGATATTTTCGAAAGAAATAAAATAAAATCATTCAATGGATAAAACTATGCTGCAAGATTATGGATTCTTACCCAAATTTTAGGAAAACTTGACATAAATATCTTCTTTCTCAATATGAACGCATAGGATTTTAATTTTAATTTCATATACGCATGGGAAATAGGAGTATTTTTACTTGTAAAACGTAATTTTAATTTCATATATGTTAACGACCCATAGGATTTTAGGACCAATCCAAACTTGATCCATTTCCTAAGCGAGATAATTTTCCAAATCATTAACCTTTGGAATTTACACCCATAGGGATTCACCTAATTAACTATATAAAAGTTCATGCATATTACGAAAAGCCTTCTCCTTTTTCCTTTTTAAACTAGTATACCAATAGTTCTGCTTTAACTTAAAATTCCTAAAATGACTAATTCATAGCCATTTGCGGGTTATTATGGATGCATAGTTTCGTGATTCCTTATTCTTTCAGTATTTCCAATCTCGCTATCAGTGCACTGTATTTTATTATTCCACCTAGGGGCTGCTTGCAGTGAATAACAAGCATGTTTCAGTCCGGTTCGAGTCTGATGCGTCTGACGCATGCCACGTCCAATCTGGTCATTTTGAACACTGAAAAATGAACCTTTTGCGTCCGACACGGGTCCATTTTTCAGCATATTTTTCCCGTTTGCAGCATTATATATATATACATATTATATATAAATAGCCCATTCAAATACCACCTTTGCAGCAAAAAACGAATTTCCAATTCATTAACGTGCTACGCTCAAATACCCTGTTACCGTTTCATGAGAACGCACCCCTAGTCTGGAAGATTAAGGTCTATCCGACCGATATAAGTCAAGAGTACTTGTTCTTGCCGAACGATTAGTATTTTCTTCATTTCTGCACGTGCCACATAATCACGTGGGATGGTGTTATTATGCCTTAACATTAAATACCATCAGAAGTACTGCCTTTGCTTGTTGTCCTCGCATTCTTTGAGGGTTCTTGGTTTTCGTGGTGCCAAAAATGAATTGACTATGTTAGAATGTGGATAAATAAAATATTATTTTGTTGAATTAGGTAGACGTGTCTTATATACGATCTTTATATTTATAGTTGGTTTGAAAGCGCAAGCCTATGGTCAGAATGCAAACTTTTCAAAATACTCACACTATATATACATATATAAAATCTATTTAGACACAATTAGTGATACAATTAATCTCCACCATTGGATTACCCATGAATTCCACTTCTCCATATAATGACAAAAAGATCCAACGGTCGAAGCTTTGTGTCCTTTGATTTGTGTCTAGTTTTGTGTTTAGATAGTTGGCCTGATATGTATATATATAATTTTTTAAATATTAAATTATATTTTTGGTGATCTTACCAATAAATTAGAGAATAAAAGCTTCTTACAATTGCTTTAAACATATTCAAATAAATGCCCTCTAATATCCCATAAAAACCAGATTGGATAACTACACATTCTACTTTCACCAAATCATAGCAAATTTCAAAATTAGTCGCAAATAGATTTATTACAAAATCGTTCCTCACTAATTAATAATACAAATAAAAATTAAAATTAAAATAAATTAAAATATTGTAATTTAGAAATAAATTAGTACGGAGCCCGTGCTTCGCACACGGGGAAATATGTGAACTATGACATCTAGTAGAAGAATTGGATAGTAGATGTATGGTAATAGGAAGGAGTAGTTGCTAAAAAAACGAGCCTATAGGTATATTAATTGTGTAAGTATGTCATGGCATGATTATAGAATCGGTACAAAGTTATGAGAGAATTGATTTATTGTAGTACGGGTAAATGGTACAAAATCCCTGGTTCTATGAATGAAATATGCTGATAGTTTGCAGTTTTGTGTTGTAAGGCAACAGATTGGTTGGTATGGTGATTGACGGTAAACATAGTGTGTGGAGGGACAATATGAATGGAGCTTGTAAATGGCTAACACACTTATTTTTCATACCTCTGGATTAAATAGTGCAGCAACATTGTTTTTTTTAATCAATTTCATTCAAGTTAGCAAAACACAACATTAGTGTTTGCAGTGTAATTGGTCAAAGCTGCTCATTTATTGCATTGTTCTGTAAAATTAAAAAGTAAGATTGCGTATGTTGACAACATAGATAATCTACTACCATGTCCTCATTGACAACTGTGATACTAGACAGTAATGCCTTCTTGAAGTTTGAGTACTCTAACAATAAGATCAGAACATGTACATGACGACCAATGAAATATTTATTTATGTCGTCGCGCATGGAATGTAAGTTGACGTCATAAAAATATTAAAGAGTTTCACCAATATCCTATGATAATCAATAAATTTTTAAGTTAATATGAGATTGTGTTACCCGGTGGATATGTGGGAAAAGAAAACTTTGTAGTACATTGATGAGTCAGTTTATTGAACACTAACTATTTATTTGCTCAATCCAATGTAATGCACAAATTATCCCTGAACATATAACATTAATAACAGTGTTATCTAACCAAATAAGGACATGGTAGAAAAATACTTAGCTTTTGACGTACGAAAATAATCTTAAGATATTGAGATGCTAAGCGATTAGAAAAATAAACAGTAGATCCGAAGATGGAAAATTGTCATGTTTTCAAGATACAGAGAACCTGAGACGTTGGCTATATATATATATTTTTTGCACGGCTTACGGGGTTGAGTGGACCCCTACCACTTTTATTAAAGAACCGGAGAAAAAAAGAAAATACAACACACACAAGATAACGCAGACACACGGTTCTTCAAGCACAAGAAGACAACACACGAAACACGAGATTACAAAATTACAGAAGCTTGCTCAGAATTCCCGGGTCGAAAGTAAAATTTAAGGCTATAATTCCATCCCTGATCACCCTCCTAACATGACTCCTTAGCTGCTCACTATTCTGCGCTTTATCGCTTTCAAAAACATTAATGTTTCTTTCTCTCCAAACCGTATAAACGAATTTTTTAAGCATAAAGTTGAGAAGCCTTCCTCTTTCTCTTTTCTTCCCTGATTGGTTATGCAAAGTTCCCCATTGAGTAGTTGCATTTTGACTTACATCCTTTCTACCAATGCATGTCATTACCTCTTCCCAAATTTTGAATATAACGCTGCACTGGAAAAACAGGTGTTCCCTAGTTTCATTTTCAGTATGGCAGAAGACACAAACGTGATCGCAAATGAAGCCGCGTTGTTGAAGCTTGTCTTTAGTGAATATAGATTTGTTTATCACCTTCCATAGCATAAGATTTTCACGCGCCGTGTTATCGTTCTTCCAGATTTTGTCACTCCAGCTACATTTCGGCATATCACATATTGCAGTGAAGAAGTTGTACAGCCTGCTAATACTAAATTTCTTACCTTGATTACACCATAAAGTAAGGGAAGACTCTGATCTGATCAGCTTAATTTGCCTTGCCTTAAACCATAAGGCATTTATGCTAGCTACAGGTGACTGTGGGATGCAAATCATCCCATTTTGAACGAAGTCACCGATCCGAGCTTTTTCATTAATCCGAGACGAAATTATTTCCAATTCAGAGAGAGATTTACTTAATATCATACCGTTCTCAAGCCAAGGTTCATCCCAAAACAAAACTTTAGAATGCTCGCATATAGCAAATTTGAAGCATGGCAAGACTTTTGCTCTCAATTTAAAGATATCGCGCCACGTCGAGCTCAGTTTTTGCGGCATAGGCATGGTCCAAAAACATCTACCTTTCATCACATTATTAGCAGACCATTCAACCCAAATACTGTTGGACTGATTAAGATAATCATCCAAATGCTTTACTAATGCCGCTTTGTTCCACATTTTAAGATTCACAATTCCCAGTCCTCCTTTGAATACTGGGCGTTCAATAGTGCAGAAGGCAACAGGCGACATGTAGTTTCCATCTGTTTTGCCCTTCCACAAGAATTTCATTAGAGCCGTTCGTATCATGGAAACGAGCTTAGTCGGTAGGATGAACGTCCTGGACCAATATACTTGCATTGAAAAGATGACGGACTTTACGAGCGTTAATCTACCAGCTTGGCTCAACAGTCTACAAGTCCAAGAGTTAAGTCTTGCAGTAATTTTATCAAAGAGAGGTAAGCATTGTCTTACTGTAATTTTTCCTGTTGTGAGCGGAAGTCCAAGGTATGAAAGAGTATCAGTAGTGTTCACTAAACCTGTTCTAGTTTGTATTACATGAGTTTGCAAATCAGTAATGCCGGCTACTCTTAAATTTGATTTCTGGAGATTAACTCGCAAACCTGTCATAGTATAGAAATCATCAAGAGTCTCGAATATTGCATTGATAGTCTGCATAGTGGGGGTACAGAAGATTACTAGGTCGTCGGCGAACATTAAAGAGGACACTCTTGGCTTCTTGCACATGGGATGCAGTTTGAACGTTCCTGCATCAATCTTCTTATTTAGCATTTGAGTTAGCATCTCCATCACGACAATGAAAATGTATGCCGAGAACGGGTGTCCTTGTCTTATTCCTTGTTTACTTTCGAAATATCCGACCGCAGAGCCATTTATGAGAATGGAGAAATGTGCCGTCGAAATACATGTTAAGATCCAAGCTACAAAATGATGAGGGAAGTTCATGTAGCCTAGAATTCTTACAATTGAGTCCCATTGTATCATATCGAAAGCTTTCATGATATCCAGCTTGAACATCGCTCGAGGACTAATGTTTGAGTGCGAGTAACCATTTAAGAGTTCATGCGAGAGGAGAACATTGTCAATGATGTTCCTTCCGGGCAGATATGCAGCTTGATTCGACGAAATAATAGACGGGAGTACCTTTTTTAGTCTAGAAGCAATGACCTTGGAGATGCACTTGTAAAGCGTGTTGCAACACGATATAGGTCTGAAGTCGGAGACACTCGTCGGATTCTTGACCTTAGGAATAAGAGCGATATTCGTCGCATTGAAAGATGGTAGCATACTGGACTTTAGAAAGACATGTTTTACAGCTTTGCACACATCCTGACCAATTAGAGCCCAACAAGAAGAGTAGAAGCAAGCGTTGAATCCGTCAGGTCCCCCTGCAGATTTACGGTTGAGCGAAAACATAGCTTCTCGAATCTCACTGTCATTGACTTCGGAAAAAAGACTTTGACGATCATATGATGATAATTTGGGTAGAATAAAAGGATCAATCAAATCAATGTTAGGATGAAAATTGTGACTGTTCCCAAACAGGTTTGAAAAATGCACTAAAAACGCATTATTAACATCACCTTGATTAGTAAGAGTAACCCCTTCACTGTCTATTATTCGAACAATGTTTTCTCTACATTGCTTATTTTTTAGAGTCGCATGAAAGAACGCACTGTTATTATCCCCATCGATCCTCCATTTGATTCGCGCCTTTTGATTGATCATAGCATCTTCTACGTTCAGAGCTCGAGTATGCTCCTTAGTTGCTTCGGTTTCATTGTTTGAGAGTTCACGGTTCGTCGGATCCTCCATCATTTGGGTTTGAATTTGCTTTAGTCTTTCTCTCCAAATGTTACTTTGAGAGCTACCTTTACCAAATTTAATTATAGCCTAGTCTTTAAGCTTTTTCTTAACACTTCTCATCTTTGCCTGCAAAATAACAAGAGGGTTACCAAACTTCGGTTTCACCCAAATTCCTGTAAGAATGTCAGAGAATTCAGGGTCATCAACCCAATTGTTAAAAAATTTGAAACTTGATTTGCCTTTCATGTTTAGCTCACTCAGGTGAAGGATGAGGGGAGAATGGTCGGAAAGTATGGGAGGAGGCATGTTACTTTGAAGGGCAGGCCAGCAATCAAATGCTTTAGCATTGCAAAACGCGTGATCGATAAGCGAAAAAGTACGTGGTCCATCTCTTTTCTTGTTGTTCCATAAGAACGGCATTCCTGAACATTTGATGTTGGTAAGATCAGCGTGATCTAGTGTGTCCTTTAGTGGGAGGATTTCAGGGATTGAGAGTGGATTACCACCATAACGCTGAGTAATGTCATAACAACTATTGAAATCACCAAGAAGCAACCAAGGGTGCAAAGACTGTCTTAAAGATAGGATTGACTTGAACAAGTTTAGTCTTGGAGAAGAGCTACTAGCAGCATAAATGAAGGTAAGGTAAAAAGAGGTTTGGTTACTAAGATTGACCGCTAGGCAATGAATGTGTTGGTCCGATGAGTGGAGAGGAGACAGTGTCACAATGAGAGGGTTATAAAGTACAAGGATGCGTCCGTAAGGAGCTTCAGCTAGGTTATTTATGACATTCCAAGAGGGATTGATGAAGCTAGCTGCACGTAAAGTCAAAGCATGATTGAGTTTAGTCTCGACGATAGCGAGGATGCTTAACTTATACTCAGAAATCAGAACTTTGCATTGCTCTAGCTTAGTGTCACGGTGACACCCCCGGACGTTCCAAACGCCAATCATTTTCACCATTTATTAAACAACAGGGGGTTGCACATTCTTCAATTTCATACTCCTTGTCAAGTACTGCCTATTAGCAGAACTAGGAGTAGTTGGATTTAGGGCTATATCTGTTATGTCAGGAGGTTTTGTGGAGAAAGAGTCAAGTGGTGGTTCTTTGAAGGTGTGAGGAGGTTTGATTTTGGAGTAGATACTATTCTCAAGTATAGGAGGAGAGGATAAATTCCTGGAAGCCAAGGTTATTAACGGATCATGGGTTGGTTTAAAAATGGAGGAGGCTTGCATGCAACTTTCATCATAAAGGGGTGCTGGCTTGGTAGGTAGGACATTCACTTCATTTATGGTTAAATTGATGGAACCTGCATTACCTTTGTTTTGATTTAAGGTAGCACCATTTATCACATTCGACACTTCAACTACTTTTGCTTTACCTTCTTTTATTGCTCTTCTTCTCTCCTTCAAACATTCTTGCATAATTAGCTCACGAAAATGGTTATGAATTTCCTCTTCAGCTACTGTCTCTTCATCATATGCATTTTGATTAACCAGATTTGGAGATGTGATTATTGAGTGTTGACTTCTTTCATTAAGAAGACTGTCTAGAGTTGGCATTGGTATATCTGCTATGTCTTGCATGTCTAATGTTGCAATTTCTTCTTCACTTTCTTTGAGAACATCATTTTGAACTGGCTGGTCTTCAATTTCACCCTCTTCAAGAACAGAGAAACTATTTTCCTTTTGAACTTCGACCTCAAATTGATTCTTCCTCATCCAACTACCTTTCCTTGACTGACCTACTCCATTTTCTCTTGCGTTTTTGTCATTGTTGTTCCTCCTTTTATTAACGTATTGCCAGTTCTGTCTGTCACTATTAACCATATTGATGTTTCTATTCTGATCACCTAATCGCACTTTCGTCGCTACATTTGTTTGCTGTTCAGCTGAAACTACATTGTCCTTTCTTATGCAAATGGTTTCTCTCTCTTTGGTTACGCCCTCTACGTCGCAGTTTCCATTTGAATGTCCAAATGATTGACAAATACTACATATATCCGGTTTCCATAGATATTCTACATATACTCTTTGAACTCCTCCTTCTACTGTCTCAACAAGAAAGTCATCGACCAGTTCTCTATTCGGTTTAACCTCGATCAAACATTTAGCGTATTGTAGTCTCCGTCTACTTTCAGTCATCTCATCCATATAGAGAAGGTTTCCTAACATACTGCTAATCCAATTGATCCCGTAATTAGACCAAGCAACTAACGGAATATTATAAAATTTAACCCAAACAGGTACCGATTTGACGTTACCGCAGACATTACTAATTGAAGGATCGAACTTTTTTATGATGAACAACTTCTTGTTCATAATTATCGGGTCAGCTTGAAGAATCCGGTTACGATCTTCATTGCAAGTAAAGTCAAATAAAAATAGCACCCCGTCAGATTTAACACTCACCGATCCCTTTAGCCTCCAAAGAGAATTGAGTTTAGCGACTACGGCAGAATACGAGAGAGGTTTATCTAAGAAGAATCCCACGACTGAATCATTCCAGACCTCAGTTCTTGCTTCTGGAATGCCTTGTATCATTTTCATAGTGCCTTCAACTATGGTGGGAGTCAATTCAACAGGAATGTACTTCCCAGCGTTCAAAGGCTTACGCTTGAAAAGGAAAGAAGTCCATGGTTGTTGAATAACTTTAGCTTGGTTGAGAGGTACAGAGATTGTTGCTGGGATGTTCGAATTTCGGGATTGTAGTGGCGTAGGGTTCTCATTTGTGGCAAGGATGATTGGGGGTTCTGACGTGGAAGGGTCAGGCGGGATTGGCGGAGGGTCAGGAGGTGGAAGAAACACCGGCGTTTGGCTCGAGGGAGGAAGGGATGGGACAGTTATGGGGATGGGACAGGGCGGGAAAGGTTGAGAGGGAGCAGACATGAAAGGTTGCTTGTTTTTTGGCTATTTTTTTTTAAATAGCACTTGTATAAACTATTGAATCTTATTTGGGTTCATCCATTTATACCGAGACCCACATAACCAAATAATTAAAATGAATTTCCTAAAATCTCACAAAGAACAGTTTTTATTAGTAACATGTAAGTAAGATGAAAAAATATGTTCTTTTTTAACAGATAAAGACTATGTATTATTATTCATACAAACTAAATACATCCATCTTAGTTCAAAACCATTACAGTTAACACCCAAAAACATGAAAAAAAAATCATCCTACAAAATAACTCCAAGCCATATTTAGCGAACAATACAAAAATAACAAATAAAATACCATTAGAACATCTAACTTTACCATAAATCTAAGCCAAAGCCTTCTCCCACTTGTGAGGCTTAACCACCTACCAAGTGAAGTCTGAGTCATCCCTTCCAAAATGGACAGAAGCAGCAGTCTTCAAGAACCTTTCATTCCTACCCCTCTTCAAATCAAGGTTAATGGTCATCATCCCAGGCCTGAAGTCAAAGTTCTCCTTCACAAGCTTCCATGTTTCCCTATCGGTATCTTCCCAGATGCAAAGTGTCCATGAACATGGATAAGGGCTCAAGCATCCCTTATGCCATAGGACACTTGGACTATGCAATGCCTAGCCAAACTATTGGCTATAATGCTTTTAGCAGCCTGCATAAAGATGTAGGCCATGCTTGCATCCGCATTTGTATGGTCCTTGCCAGAGAATGCACCCCCTCTGTGAGATTTCCATTACCCGTTGGTGTCGATGATGATCTTGCGGCCCGTTATGACAGCATTACCATGGGGCCCTAAATAATGAACTGCCACAATGTGTTGAGGTGGAATACGGTGTTCTCGTCAATATACCGGGCGGGGAAGATAGGCATGATGACTTGCTCATTGAGGTCCTTATGTTGAAGTATGAGATACTATATGTTAGATTGAAAAGGATGAAGATAGCTTCGAGTAGGAGAAGACGGTTCGCAAATCGGAGCTCGCATGGTGGAGTTAGAGCTGAAATGGGGATGTTGTCAGTTGGCTTCAGGGAAAGACGTCTGTCGGGGGATATGATAGACGTCCGGTGTCAGGAAAGTGGTTTCCCGAGAGCTCAAACAAATGTCTTTCATATCCATGATAGACGTCTGATTACAGGGTAGAGTTAACCCGAAAGCTCCTACAGACGTCTGTCACTTGGGCGACAGACTTTTGTGCTAAGTCCTGAAGCCCAATTAATTCCCTTAGAGGGACAGACGTCTTCCATCTCCCTTGACAGACATCTGACGAGGATATTGGGATGTTTCAGGCTGGAAACTTGGCAATACGATTTGTGAGGACTTGGGGGCAATTTCGGTAATTGGCATATCTCTATATAAGCTATTTGCAGAGGTTCAAAGGGAGAGCTTAGATACTTGATTGAAATCAAGGGTTTATTCTCAAGGGTGAATTAGGGTTTATAACCTTATTCCAATTCTTCAATTCTATTCTTCTCAAACTCTTTTCTATATTGAAATATAGTGATCATTGGATCAATCTCTTGTATTCCTTTCATCGTGGTAATAAAATGCTCTCTCCAAAGTGGATGTATACTAACAAGATGTTAGTGGAACCACTATAAATCCTTGTGTGGTTTATTTTTGCTACTTTTATCATTAGTTTCTTGCTTGTGATTGAGATTTGGATTGTTCGTGATTGGTTGATCATTGTTTGTGACTAGAGTTATTGTTTTGGTTGCTTTTGCAAGTCTAAAAACGGTCTAGTATTCCGCTAGTGCTTGTGGTTTAGATATTTGATTCGAGTGGTCTTGAGTCGGATTAATCACAACGGTTCCAACATCTGGTATCAGAGCAATTGGTGCTTGTTAGGTGTTTTGAAAATGCTGGATATGGATAATAGCTCGGAAAGTCCTTCAACTGGAAGTCTGAATAGTGTGGTGCCTTATGTACGGGGTTCGTATGCGGCGTTGGGTTCTCAATTGGTAATAGACAAGTGGAATGGTGATAATGACTTTGAGAAGTGGAAATGGAAAATGAAAGCGATTATTAGGCGGAATCGGGTGCACCAAGTGGTATTTTATACTCACTTATTGCCAAGTGATATCTCGGATGTTAAGAGAGAGGATATGGAGGAATGGGCTTGCACTACTCTTCAACTTGTTATGGGAGAGAATGTGATCTTCGAAATTAGTGGTGAGACTACCGCTAAAGGAATTTGGGACAAGTTGGATATG
Organism: Allium sativum; assembly: GCA_030737875.1. Lineage (NCBI taxonomy): Eukaryota > Viridiplantae > Streptophyta > Magnoliopsida > Asparagales > Amaryllidaceae > Allium > Allium sativum. Next base: position 443,934,488 of record CM060915.1, on the reverse strand, counting down.
ACGACCCCAAATCCCGTACCGACGAAGACAAGGGTAATCTTTGGAATATAACACAGAAACAGATAATAGCAGAACAAAATAATTAAATACACCCGATAATGAACAATAGAATATACTGGATAAAAGTAATCATCAAAGTTACACAGTATACAGGATCATACTTAGTACAAATACAGTTCAGCTATACATAAATGTCTACAGCGGAAACAAACAAAATATGTACAATAGGAGCTGAACAGCATAAAAAGAGATAAATAATAGAATCCATCTTCAGCTCCAGCTATCCAGAAAGAACCAGCTGAACCTGAATACAAGGCTGCCCGTGTAGAAAAAGGGGCGCCCGAGTTTGAAAGTGAAACAAACTACGAGTCAGTCATGGGACTGGTATGAGAAATCTATTCAACACATTTAATATATGGCTAATCACAAGACCACGCCACTTTCGTGGAACGGGTTTACTCCATTGGATTGTCAGTGCTTTAAAAACAAATCTTTCTTTTAAACATCGCAATGCTTTTTATAAAAATGAAGCCATTATAAGACTCAGTTCCCATCACACAATGCAACGCAAACCGGAGGATAGAGTTTTTACCTTATAACGGCCAAAATATGCTTGATACGAATAAAACAAAGGCATTTGATATTATTGCTAGTGTTTATATGTTTTGAAAATAATTTCAAATCATAACTATCAATCATAGACGACATTAATGCCCCCATACCACTATGTCGCCATATATAGGTATACAATCAAAACCGCACAGTCACGTATTTGGAAATTGGATTTCCGTCATGAACCAAGGCAAAAGATAGTCCTTACCGAATTCATGACTCTCTTGCCCGAGCCACAGGCAAGCGCGCAGGCAAGCCTTTAGATCGTCAGGGCCGGTCCACCGATGTGGATTATTATGCCTGAACACTACGTCTCCCCGCCCTTTGGGGCGTAAACGAGCTAACGAATGACTCCATCGGACCGGATCGTCCAATCAAACCGAGGCGCCTCGCAACAGCAACAACCACACAGGTGAAAAGTATATAAATGTCAGGGCTGGTAGGTCACTGACACCACCCTAGCTAGAAAGAAACGCATGCCCTCCCTGAGGTCCTTCTCCCGTTTCTGGTTCATACCGGGGTGTGAGGCTCGCGAATTCACATTATACACAAAGCTACGCCACACAGGCGGGGCTTTGATCATCACCACAAGACTTTGCTTTTCAACAGAAGCCTTGATCATTTGCCACTTAGGCATGCCACACTAGCAATTCATGACATGCGACTGATGTCCACCGATATACAACCTCTGAGCTCGTGCGTTTCAGAGAAGGGCGTTGAGCAAAAGAATAAATTCTCCACCGCCAAACAGATGTATATTTAATGGAGATCAATCAACACAGAATAAAATCCAATGTCAGACACACAGTCCATTTACAAGTCCGTTCTGGGTCTGAACGAAACCGGAGGCACTAAATACCTCGCAAACCCATCGATCACCACGTACGTCTGGACGATCACCACTCATTATCCATATTTCGGGATGCCTCCCAATCAGGACCTCGGTTGCCATCCAAACGAGGTGAAGATCTCCGGTCTTCGACCACCGTCTTCATCTTCGACTTTCAATCGTCGGTCAATTATTTGAAATGAGAATTAACTCGGCCTTTTCAAATAATTCACGTATATTTAAAATTTCAAATCAATTTATTTCAATGGTTAAATCATTCGACAACACCAATTTTGTTCTTTAATGTAATTTTCACACCAAACACATTCAACCATCAAATACCACATAAATCGAGCAGATTCAGTTTATTTCCATTCCATATCGTTTATGATATTTTATAATGATTTATCGCTATTTTTATTTATTTTAAAATAGCTAATTTAGTCTAAACGACGCTTCGGGCCATAACACGGCCGTGGCGCTGTTTTTCTTCAGATTTGATTTACACATATCTGAAAATATAACCGTTGGATCTTCACAAAATTTACATCATTAAAAAGGTCTTTTCAAAACGAATCCAACGGTTCCAGTTTCGGGAAAATCCGACGGTCGGATCTCCCGGTACAATCGTTTGAAGTTTCGATTTCAAAATACGAACTGCAGCGTCGTTATTCGATTAAATATAATTATATTTATATATTTATATATATATATATAAATATAATCGTTTCTGGCGCTGTTTTTCTTCAGATTTGAATTAAACATTCCAGACAATCCAACCGTTGGATTTTTACAAAGTTGGTGCCGTTGGAAAGATATTTCCAAGGCGAACCCAACGGTTGCGGTTTCGGGAAAATCCAATGGTCGAATTTCCCGCACTAGTTTTTTGAAATCACGGTTTCAAAACACAAGCTGCACGGCCACGTTTCGTTTTAAATTTTATTTATATTTATATATTTATATAAATATAGTTCATTCAACAATTTCAATATCGTTTTCACTTCAAATATTTCACTTCAAATATTTCACTAACGCCTTTAAATTTTGGAAAATTTCGCCATAACCTCCTTTGTACGGGAGGGGCTGGGAAAATTCCCAAATAGCCACACGGGCGTCTCATGTCAAAAAGAAAAAGAAAAAGCCAAGCGACTAGCCAACAGGCTCATAAAATCATCACCCAAACAAAATAGTAAATGTGTACCTATTTGTCGGGCACAAAATTTTATTCCTCTTCACTAGCCCCTTTTGCTATAACCTGTTCAATAAATATGCATGTACATATATACAGTTCTTATCATTTATCATTTTCCATTCAACTTCATATTTGATTCCATTTGGTTTAAAAACACCATTCATTCTAATGTTGCATGCATAGGCAAAAAAAAAATCATATCATTAGCTAATTAATGAATATTTTAACTCATGCATATTTATTTGAACGAGTGGCTATTTTTAACACTTCACATTTCAACAATTCATGTATATAATAAAAATGTGATTTTTATTGTAAAACAATTCATTTCAAATCACTATTATTTTATATAGTTTATATAGGTGATAAAAATAGGATTTTTCTTATAAAACAATTTCTTTTAAAACGAGATTATTTTACATAGTCCATATAGTTGATAAAAGGTGATTTTTATTATGAAACAATTTATTTCAAAATATGAATACCATTCAACACATGAATTTCAATTCAACGAATGAATATCGATTCAACACATGAAGGTTTTCAATAGTTTCTATATATAGATAAAAATGTGATTTTTATATTTAAAACACGAATACCATTCAACACATGAATTTCTATTCAACGAATGAATATCGATCCAACGCATGAAGGTTTTCTATAGTTTCTATATATAGATAAAAATGTGATTTTTTATATTTAAAACACGAATACCATTTAACACATGAATTTCAATTTAACGAATGAATATCGATCCAACACATGAAGGTTTTCTATACAACGAATAAATATAGTTTCAGCAAATGAAAATAATTCAAACACATGAATATTATTCAAAATTTCGGCAGTATAATGGCAGGGTAGTTAAAACCGGGACCGTCCCTAGTACGGCTCCTCGCTCTACCTTAAAACCTCGCGGTTTTTGACAATGGGGATCATGCATCTAGTTCGCACGCAGGCGGCATGTATATATTTATTTCATTTCCACAAACTAATCCTATGTGGTTTCAACCAAATATTTCTCAACCACAAATGGGTATTTTTCAACCACAATCAATCAATATCAACCACAAACAATCCCAAACAACCATTCGCTATCAATCAATTTTCACACCAATCACAATCAATAAGTATCGTCCATGGTTTGTGGACGAGGGGCGTATGTATATATATATATATATATTTATATATAGCAATTCACTTCTATTTCAACACATATATAATTTTTACAACGCATATATAACTTATACATCGAACATACAACTTATACAACGCTTATACAAGAGGTGTACAACGCTTATATAACTCATACATCGACTATATAATTTATACATCGTCGTTTTCCATATCGTTTATAAATTAGAAATCTCACATTGGGTTCCACTCCACCAAAAATACCAGAAGGCTCAGAAAAATATGCGGTCTCTTCTAGAATGTAGAAGACGCCCACACGGTCACGATCTTTCCTGTTTCATCGAATTTCGTTAAAGAACGAAAAAGATATGATTTTTCAAAGTTTGCAACGGTTTAAAGGTGTTTAAACAATTGAAAATTAAAATAAGCCGTACCTCAGCTGAAAGGTTCAAAACTAGGTTTGCAATTTTCGATCAAACCGTGAATCGATAGGAGGATCGGCCGATGCAGCGACGAAGAGGGAGGAGGGGCGCACGTGCGCAGGGGGTGCGGCGGCGTCCGATGCACTGTAGCGGCGGCGGCGGGGCTTCGAACGGCGAAACTTCCCGAGCCCGATCCTCCCACAATACACCATGAAAAAATCGAAACCAGTAATGGATTTGAAGCTTGTCTCGAGCTCTTCAAAATCTTCAACTGGAGCTCTTGATATTAGTGAGTGGATTGATCAGAAAATGGACGGGAAGGTTATGAGCGGTTTCCGTCGTTCGTCGGGGAGAGAGAAAAGGAAATTTTTCTTTTTTTTTATAAAAATTCTGATTGGCCGGGAGATTTTATAAGGGGTTTTCTGACACGGCCACCAATCTAAACCCAACGACTGTCGTCCCTAGCGTTTTACCCCCATTCCGAACACAATGAGATATGTTTCGAGGGCCCATTCGAATGTTTCAGTCAGTTTTCCTTCAAATTAAAATATATTACATTCAATATTCAATTTGAACGTACATTTCAATTTGCCAGGGCCACAAACTGATTCAAAAAATTCCAGAAAAATAAATCTAGCTATGTTTTGACAATACGGTCCCAACAAAACTAGTTTCGTCGAATTCTGAGACCGTTTGCAAAAAGGCCCATTTCTGGTCGATCCAATTTAACTGTAATTGACCAAAACACATTTTCCTTTGCCGCGCTCACATACTAGCTTCAAAAATTATGAAATTTGAAACCTAGCAATAACTTCACATCCCGGATCCAACAAAAGTGGTTTCGTCGAATTCCGAGGTCGTATGCAAAATGGCCAATTTCACGGGCTATACAAATTCCATAGCGACCTTTCTGAAAATTCATTTGGCCATAACTTTTGCTTTCCGCTATGAAAATTCGATTTTTCAGATTCGTTAGAAAGGTATTCACTAACAGATTTAAATATTTTTGGTTTCACTCAAATCCGTTTTGTTTTGCACCCGGTACAGTCCGACAAAGTTTGAATTCAAATTTTGAAACTGCAGCGCCATTTCTGGCCTTGTTTATAATTAGAATTAATTATATTCGTTTTCAATTGTCGATTCAAACTCACTTTTCATTGCCATCATTTAAAATATTTATTTTAAATATTTAAAATCCATTATTTTAGCCAATTTAAAATTTTTAAATTGGTTCAGATTTTCTAGGTCGTTACAATCTCCCCCACTTAAAACTTTTCGTCCCCGAAAAGGAACAAAGTCGAAAGTGGTTTGATTAATCAACTCTACTTTCGATCTGGCTTCAATTCTCCAACTTTTCAGTTTCTGATAAATTTCAAATTCTTCAAAAATTTGGCTAACACCCGGAATTTTCGAAAAAATTCGCCATAACCTCCTTTGTACGGAGAGAGGTTTGGAAATTTATTGGACCGTATTAGGTACCCAATAAATCCTAATAAGCATACCCATATTTATAGTGATATATTCTGGTGTTTACAGGGGAGCGTGTACTGATAATAACTCCATAGAATAAATTCTCGTCACCCTGCCCCGTGTGGGAAATAAATAGTCCATGTGTCGTATCTAATAACTAGAGAGACGTGATTATTGTCAACTCCAGACCCGTGTGGGGTTTTTTATTAATCTGGCAATTTAATCGTTACAATTTAAATAGTCCATATCAGTCATCAGTTCAACCTGTAAAATATAGTCATCGCCATACAAGCCTCTCGCTCGTATGGTAAATCTTCCACCTCGTCACACAAGCTCCAAATGCTTATGTGGTATATGATGAAGTATGCCTATCTTCCAGAAGTATGCCATGCAATGTAGTTCAAAATTAATTGTTACTATCCTATGGCGACGTTTATTATTTCACACCGAAAAACCAGCACTCCGCATCCAATGGCATTCACAGGAGTTGATATAATAATATTTCGCATCCAACTCACTAAGGTTTACCTATTTGTCGGGCACGCAAATAAAATCTTTACTCAACAGCTAATCCATTTACCTGTTCAAACATATATAATACACATGTATATATTTCTATTTATTTTCTAATCAGTTCAATGTGTGATATAATCGAATAAATGCTACCATTATTCTATTGTTGATTAATTTAACTATCGTTTTAATAACTTTAATTAATCAAATCTACAATCACACAACACAAACAACAAGCAATTTGTTTTTAACCTTTCAAAAATATATATCTTTTATATATGTTCAAAAATCATATTTCTAAAACCAAATTAGATATATAATCACAAATACGTTATTTATAAACATATTATTCTCGACTCGTTCTAGGGCACTTCTGACCCCATCTCTAACGAGCTATTCTGATTCTGCTTTAGTTATACTAGGATATTACTGATCCTATCTGTATAGAGTTACCCATCCTAGAACACTACTGGTTCTATTTCTGACGAGTTCGTTAATATGTTATATTCCAGAACTAAGCTTAACCAAAGCTCTGATACCACGTTGTGACGACCCCAAATCCCGTACTGACGGAGACAAGGGTAATCTTTGGAATATAACACAGAAACAGATAATAGCAGAACAGAATAATTAAATACACCCGATAATGAACAATAGAATATACTGGATAAAAGTAATCATCAGAGTTACACAGTATACAAGATCATACTTAGTACAAATACAGTTCAGTTATACATAAATGTCTACAGCGGAAACAAACAAAATATGTACAATAGGAGCTGAACAGCATAAAAAGAGATAAATAATAGAATCCATCTTCAGCTCCAGCTATCCAGAAAGAACCAGCTAAACCTGAATACAAGGATGCCCGTGTAGAAAAAGGGGCACCCGAGTTTGAAAGTGAAACAAACTACGAATCAGTCATGGGACTGGTATGAGAAATCTATTCAACACATTTAATATATGGCTAATCACAGGACCACACCACTTTCGTGGAACGGGTTTACTCCATTGGATTGCCAGTGCTTTAAAAACAAATCTTTCTTTTAAACATCGCAATGCTTTTTATAAAAATGAAGCCATTATAAGACTAAGTTCCCATCACACAATGCAATGCAAACCGGAGGATAGAGTTTTTACCTTATAACGGCCAAAATATGCTTGATACGAATAAAACAAAGGAATTTGATATTATTGCTAGTTTTTATATGTTTTGAAAACAATTTCAAATCATAACTATCAATCATAGACGACATTAATGCCCCATACCACTATGTCTCCATATATAGGTATACAATCAAAACCGCACAGTCACGTATTTGGAAATTGGATTTCCGTCATGAACCAAGGCAAAAGATAGTCCTTACCGAATTCGTGACTCTCTAGCCCGAGCCACAGGCAAGCGCGTAGGCAAGCCTTTAGATCGTCAGGGCCGGTCCACCGATGTGGATTATTATGCCTGAACACTACGTATCCCCGCCCTTTGGGGCGTAAACGAGCCAACGAATGACTCCATCGGACCGGATCGTCCGATCAAACCGAGGCACCTCGCAACAGCAACAACCACACAGGTGAAAAGTATGTAAATGTCAGGGCAAGTAGGTCACTGACACCACCCTAGCTAGAAAGAAACGCATGCCCTCCCTGAGGTCCTTCTCCCGTTTCTGGTTCATACCGGGGTGTGAGGCTCGCGAATTCACATTATACACAAAGCTACGCCACACAGGCGGGGCTTTGATCATCACCACAAGACTTTGCTTTTCAACAGAAGCCTTGATCATTTGCCACTTAGGCATGCCACACTAGCAATTCATGCCATGCGACTGATGTCCACCGAGATACAACCTCTGAACTCGTGCGTTTCAGAGAAGGGCGTTGAGCAAAAGAATAAATTCTCCGCCGCCAAACAGATGTATATTTAATGGAGATCAATCAACACAGAATAAAATCCAATGTCAGACGCACAGTCCATTTACAAGTCCGTTCTGGGTCTGAACGAAACTGGAGGCACAAAATACCTCGCAAACCCATCGATCACCACGTACGTTTGGACGATCACCACTCATTATCCATATTTCGGGATGCCTCCCAATCAGGACCTCGGTTGCCATCCAAACGAGGTGAAGATCTCCGGTCTTCGACCACCGTCTTCATCTTCGACTTTCAATCGTCGGTCAATTATTTGAAATGAGAATTAACTCGGCCTTTTCAAATAATTCACGTATATTTAAAATTTCAAATCAATTTATTTCAATGGTTAAATCATTCGACAACACCAATTTTGTTCTTTAATGTAATTTTCACATCAAACACATTCAACCATCAAATACCACATATATCGAGAAGATTCAGTTTATTTCCATTCCATATCGTTTATGATATTTTATAACGATTTATTGCTATTTTTATTTATTTTAAAATAGCCAATTTAGTCTAAACGACGCTTCGGGCCATAACACGGCCGTGGCGCTGTTTTTCTTCAGATTTGATTTACACATATCTGAAAATATAACCGTTGGATCTTCACAAAATTTACATCATTAGAAAGGTCTTTTTAAAACGAATCCAACGGTTCCAGTTTCGGGAAAATCCGACGGTCGGATCTCCCGGTACAATCGTTTGAAGTTTCGATTGCAAAATACGAACTTCAGCGTCGTTATTCGTTTAAATATAATCATATTTATATATATATATATATATATATATATATATATATATATATATATATAAATATAATCGTTTCTGGCGCTGTTTTTCTTCAGATTTGAATTAAACATTCCAGACAATCCAACCGTTAGATTTTTACAAAGTTGGTGCCGTTGGAAAGATATTTCCAAGGCGAACCCAACGGTTGCAGTTTCGGGAAAATCCAATGGTCGGATTTCCCGCACTAGTTGTTTGAAATCACGGTTTCAAAACACGAACTGCACGGCCACGTTTCGTTTTAAATTTTATTTATATTTATATAAATATAGTTCATTCAACAATTTCAATATCGTTTTCACTTCAAATATTTCACTAACGCCTTTAAATTTTGGAAAATTTCGCCATAACCTCCTTTGTACGGTAGGGGCTGGGAAAATTCCCAAATAGCCACACGGGCGTCTCGTGTCAAAAAGAAAAAGAAAAAGCCAAGCGGCTAGCCAACAGGCTCATAAAATCATCACCCAAACAAAACAGTAAATGTGTACCTATTTGTCGGGCACAAAATTTTATTCCTCTTCTCTAGCCCCTTTTGCTATAACCTGTTCAATAAATATGCATGTACATATATACAGTTCTTATCATTTATCATTTTCCATTCAACTTCATATTTGATTCCATTTGGTTTAAAAACACCATTCATTCTAATGTTGCATGCATAGGCAAAAAAAAATCATATCATTAGCTAATTAATGAATATTTTAACTCATGCATATTTATTTGAACGAGTGGCTATTTTTAACACTTCACATTTCAACAATTCATGTATATAATAAAAATGTGATTTTTATTGCAAAACAATTCATTTCAAAACACTATTATTTTATATAGTTTATATAGGTGATAAAAATAGGATTTTTCTTATAAAACAATTTCTTTTAAAACGAGATTATTTTACATAGTCCATATAGTTGATAAAAGGTGATTTTTATTATGAATTAATTTATTTCAAAATATGAATACCATTCAACACATGAATTTCAATTCAACGAATGAATATCGATTCAACACATGAAGGTTTTCTATAGCTTCTATATATAGATAAAAATGTGATTTTTATATTTAAAACACGAATACCATTCAACACAAGAATTTCTAATCAACGAATGAATATCGATCCAACACATGAAGGTTTTCTATAGTTTCTATATATAGATAAAAATGTGATTTTTTATATTTAAAACACGAATACCATTTAACACATGAATTTCAATTTAACGAATGAATATCGATCCAACACATGAATGTTTTCTATACAACGAATAAATATAGTTTCAGCAAATGAAAATAATTCAAACACATGAATATTATTCAAAATTTCGGCAGCATAACGGCAGGGTAGTTAAAATTGGGACCGTCCCTAGTACGGCTCCTCGCTCTACCTTAAAACCTCGCAGTTTTTGACAATGGGGATCATGCATCTAGTTCGCACGCAGGCGGCATGTATATATTTATTTCATTTCCACAAACTAATCCTATGTGGTTTCAACCAAATATTTCTCAACCACAAATGGGTATTTTTCAACCACAATCAATCAATATCAACCACAAACAATCCCAAACAACCATTCGCTATCAATCAATTTTCACACCAATCACAATCAATAAATATCGTCCATGGTTTGTGGACGAGGGGCGTATATATATATATATATATATATAGTAATTCACTTCTATTTCAACACATATATAATTTTTACAGCGCATATATAACTTATACATCGAACAAACAACTTATACAACGCTTATACAAGAGGTGTACAACGCTTATATAACTCATACGTCGACTATATAATTTATACATCGTCGTTTTCCATATCGTTTATAAATTGGAAATCTCACATTGGGTTCCACTCCACGAAAAATACCAGAAGGCTCAGAAAAATATGCGGTCTCTTCTAGAATGTAGAAGACGTCCACACGGTCACGATGTTTCCTGTTTCATCGAATTTCGTTAACGAACGAAAAAGATATGATTTTTCAAAGTTTGCAACGGTTTAAAGGTGTTAAAACAGTTGAAAATTAAAATAAGCCGTACCTCAGCTGAAAGGTTCAAAACTAGGTTTGCAATTTTCGATCAAACCGTGAATCGATAGGAGGATCGGCCGATGCAGCGACGAAGAGTGAGGAGTGGCGCACGTGCGCAGGGGGTGCTGTGGCGTCCGATGCACTGTAGCGGCGGCGGCGGGGCTTCGAACGGCAAAACTTCCCGAGCCCGATCCTCCCACAATACTCCACGAAAAAATCGAAACCAGTAATGGATTTAAAGCTTGTCTTGAGCTCTTCAAAATCTTCAACTGGAGCTCTTGATATTAGTGAGTGGATTGATCAGAAAATGGACGGGAAGGTTATGAGCGGTTTCCGTCGTTCGTCGGGGAGAGAGAAAAGGAATTTTTTTTTTATATAAAAATTCTGATTGGCCGGGAGATTTTATAAGGGGTTTTCTGACACGGCCACCAATCTAAACCCAACGACTGTCGTCTCCAGTGTTTTACCCCCATTCCGAACACAATGGGATATGTTTCGAAGGCCCATTCGAATGTTTCAGTCAGTTTTCCTTCAAATTAAAATATATTACATTCCATATTCAATTTGAACGTACATTTCAATTTGCCAGGGCCACAAACTGATTCGAAAAATTCCAGAAAAATAAATCTAGCTATGTTTTGACGATACGGTCCCAACAAAACTAGTTTCGTCGAATTCTGAGACCGTTTGCAAAAAGGCCCATTTCTGGTCGATCCAATTTAACTGTTATTGATCAAAACACGTTTTCCTTTGCCACACTCACATACTAGCTTCAAAAATTATGAAATTTGAAACCCAGCAATAACTTCACATCCCGGATCCAACAAAAGTGGTTTCGTCGAATTCCGAGGTCGTATTCAAAATGGCCAATTTCACGGGCTATATAAATTCCATAGCGACCTTTCTGAAAATTCATTTGGCCATAACTTTTGCTTTCCGCTATGAAAATTCGATTTTTCAGATTCGTTAGAAAGGTATTCACTAACAGATTTAAATATTTTTGGTTTCACCAAATCCGTTTTGTTTTGCACCCGGTACAGTCCGACAAAGTTTGAATTCAAATTTTGAAACTGCAGCGCCATTTCTGGCCTTGTTTATAATTAGAATCAATTATATTCATTTTAAATTGTCGATTCAAACTCACTTTTCATTGCCATCATTTAAAATATTTATTTTAAATATTTAAAATCCATTATTTTAGCCAATTTAAAATTTTTTAATTGGTTCAGATTTTCTGGGTCGTTACATTGGAGGAACGGTATATGAAGAAGTCGCTCACTAACTGTTTGATCTTGTTGCGAACATTTTTCACCTTCAAGATGAAGGAGGGTAATTCTCTTAAGGCACGCTTGAATACCTTTGATGACTTGCTCATGAAGATGAAGACCGTTGATTTGAAGATTGAGGAAGAGAAAAAGGCAATGATATTATTGTGTTCGTTGCCGGATCGCTATATGGGTTTCTCAAATAGTTTGATCTATGGTCGGGATACTTTGACTCTTGATGACGTCAAGACGGGTCTTCATAGTGAGGAGTTGAGAGATCAAATGAAGGAGAAGTGAGGGTAGTAGTGGAGCTAGTAGTGGTTACGGGTTGTTTGTGGAGAAAGAAAAGAGTGTAAAGAAAGGAAACTGGGGGTGTTCTAAATCAAGAAAGCCCGGTGGAAGAGGTAAATCGAAAGAGAAAAATGGAATGTGCTTTATTTGCAAGAAACCGGGACATTGGAAGAATGAATGTCTGGACAAAGATAAGAAGGAAGTAGCATCTCCATTCGTAGAGAGTGGGGATGGTGAGATAGATGAGAATGTGTTGACGGCGGTGGCAATTGGTTTTTCGGGTAACGAATGGGTACTCGATTCAGGTGCGTCGTATGATATAACACCAAATAGAAATTGTTTTTCGTCCTTTAAAGTCAAAGAGGGAAATGAAATTGCTATGGGAAATGGTGCTATGTGCAAGTCAATGGGTAGTGGCTCCGTGCAAATAAGGATGTTTAATGGAGATGTTCGCACGCTCACCAATGTTCTCTATGTTCCAGGACTAAGGAAGTCGCTTATATCTTTGGGGCAATTGGATTCTCTAAGATGCAAGATCACTATCGAGAAGGATTGCTTGTGGTTTTCGAAGGGGGTTCTTGTGGTTATGAAGGGTGCTAGGACTTATGGTATATATTTGCTTCAAGGTGTGATCGTAGGAGGTGAGGCTTGTGTGGGTGTTGATAATTCTCGTGACATGGACGCGACATGGTTGTGGCATTTGAGATTGGTTCATGTCTCGGAGAGGAGTTTGGATATTCTTTGGAAGCAGGAGGTGATCGAGGGTGAGAGTTTCAAGAAGCTAGAGTTTTGCGAGTAATGTGTCATGGGGAAGCAAACAAGGGTATCATTCGATGAAGGCAAGCATGACTCAAAGGAGGTTCTTGAGTATGTTCATTCAGATGTTTGGGGACTGCCACTGGTTTCTTCTTTAAGTGGAGCTCATTATTATATTTCTTTCGTTGATGATTTGTCTCAAAAGGTATGAGTGTCTGTAATGAAGGCCAATTCAGAGGCATTTGCTAAGTTTAAAGTGTGGAAGGCTCTGAAAATGAGAGTGGTAAAACTTTGAAGGTGTTAAGGACCGATAATGGTAGCGAATATGTTTCTCGGAAATTCTTGGAGTATTGTAAGCATCACAAAATCCGGAGACATTTTACTACACCGGGAGATCCGCAATCTAATGGAGTAGCGGAGAGAATGAATCGAACTCTACTAGAGAAAGCTCGATGCTTGAGATTGACAACAGGTTTGTCTAAGGGATTTTGGGCCGAAGCTTTGTCAACCGTAGTGCATATTGTGAATCGAATTCTGTGCTTGTCCATTGATAACAAAATTCCGGACGAAGTGTGGAAAGGGAAGAGTGTTGACTTGAGATATCTTTGTGTGTTTGGTAGCCCGGTTTATGTGCATGATCCGGGAAATGATAAGCTTAGAGCTAGAGCATTCAAAGGGTTCTTTCTTGGTTTCACGGACGGCGTGAAAGGCCATCGGATTTGGAATCCAGAAACGAAGAAGGTTGTTAATTCTCATCATGTCACTTTTGATGAGTCGGCTTTATTCAAGGTGAATGAGAGCTCATCGAATGTTCCGGATTTGGTTCATGGTGAATCAAAGGAGAAGGAACTTATTCCCACATTCCATCCAAGTGGTAGTAGAGTTGAAGAAGCTCGTAGGGTTGAAGCGGTTGATGAAACATCACATAGTCCACATGGTTCCTCTAGTGATGTTGGTGATGTACATGATACTAGAAAAGTTTCGACTCAAGGTGGAGCCGAAAGGGGTTTGGGTGATAGTATTGCTACTCGGGTTGGTCGACGTGCAATAAGACTTCCCGAAAGATATGGTGATTGGAACTATCTTAGCTTTTGTGATCATTTGGACTATGCTCTCAATGTAGCCCAACATGAGCCGATGGACCTTGATGACATCATGGAGTCGAGAGAGAGCTCGAATTGGATTTGCGCCATGGAGGAAGAGATGCAATCGTTAATGAAGAACCGAACTTGGGAGTTGGTTCCACTTCCTCAAGGAAACCGTGCTATAGGGTGCAAGTGGATTTACAAGGTGAAGGATGATGGAAGGTACAAAGCAAGGTTAGTGGCAAAGGGGTTCACACAAAGGAAAGGAAAGGAGTATGATGAAATTTTTGCACTGGTGGTACATCATACTTCTATCCGGGTCTTACTAGCGATAGTTGATATTTGTGACTTGGATTGGAGCAACTTGATGTGAAAAACACCTTCTTACATGGAGACTTGGATGAAGACATATATATGGAGCAACCGCAAGGGTTTGTTGTAGATGGTAAGTATAAAATGATTTGCAAGTTGAAGAAATCACTATATGGGTTAAAGCAATCACCTAGACAATAGTACAACAGATTCAATCATTTCATGCTTGAAAGTGGCTTCCATCGAAGCATCAAGGATGCTTGCGTATATTTCAAGGAGTTGGGAAATGATTGTTGGGTGTATTTACTCTTGTATGTGGATGATATGCTCATTGCTTCCAAGGATAAAAATGTAATCAACAAGTTGAAGATGCTTTTGAAATCGGAATTCAAAATGAAAGATCTTGGAGAAGCAAGGAAAATCTTGGCTATGGAAATTGGAAGGGACCGAATGCGTTTTGAGTTAAGATTGACTCAAAAGGAGTACATTAAGAAAGTGCTTTGCCGGTTTAGCATGGAGAATGCAAAGGCATTAAATACACATTTACCTTTACATATGAAGCTTTCGGAAAAGGGATCACCTATCGGGGATAAAGACAAGGCTTATATGGAAAAGGTGCCATATGCAAGTGCGGTTGGTAGTTCGATGTACGTTATGGTGTGTACAAGGCCCGATATTGCAAATGTCATCGCGCGGGGGGGGGGGGGGGGGGGGTTAGTCGGTATATGGCTGATCCGAGGAAATCGCATTGGGAAGCCATGAAGGCTATTATGAGATACGTAAAAGGCACAACATCTCATAGTCTTGTTTTTGGCAGTAGTGATGAGAGGAGTTGCAAGCTGGTTGGTTATTGTGACTCTATGCCAGTGATAGGGATCGAAGGAAATCAACTTCCGCGTATATCTTCACACTTGTGGGACAACCATTAGTTGGCGATCAAGATTGCAAACCGTAGTTGCTTTATCCACTATGGAGGCAGAGTTGATTTGTAATAACCCGGAAATCCAAGTCAATTTAAAAATTTTATTTTGGCAATTTTAGTGAATTTTGATTATTTAAAATGAATTATTTTAAATAATAACGACGAGAAATTTATTTTGAATAGAATTAGAATGTATATATTTATTCGCATCGTCGCTAGAATATAAATATTTTATTTCAATTATAAAAGGAATTGAAAATGGCGCGGTAGTTCGAAAATTCGATTTCAAATTTCAATTGAACATACAGGATTCAAAATAAACCGGATTTTAGCAAAACCAAAAATATTTGAATCTATTTGGGAATATCTTTCCAACGAATCCGAAAAATTGAAATTTCATAGCAGGAATAAGAAGTTATGCCCCATTGAAAATTCAGAATAGTCGCTATGGAATTCTGGCCCTTAAAAATGGAAATTTTGCAAACGACCTCGGTTTTCGACGAAACCACTTTTGTTGGATCCGTGATGTTAAGCTATAGCTAGATTCCAAAATTCGTAATTTTTCGAATCAATATGTGAGCGTGGCAAAAGAAAACGTGTTTTGACAGTTTTAGTTGATTTTAATCGACTAGAAAATGGCCATTTTTCAAACGGTCTCAGAATTCGATGAAATTAGTTTTGTTAGGACCGTATCGTCAATATGAAGCTAGAAAATATTTTTTTGGGAATTTTTGGAGTCTGTATGTGGCCCCGGTAAATTGAAATGTGCGTTCAAATTCAATATATAGAGTTATATTTTGATTTTGACGAAAACTGATCGAAACGGCCAAACTGGCTTACGATACATATCCCATTGTGTTTGGAATGGGGTTAATTAGCTATGAACGACTGTCGGTGGGTTCGATTTTGAGATCGAAATAAAAAGTTACTTTATGGGATTAATTAATTAAATAAATAATATTATATATTATATACCCCCCTCTTCTATTCCTTTCTCTCTCCCTCTCCGAAAATAAAACCGATTCCTTCCATCGTTGACCCAATCGCACCACCCTCCAGGCGCCACCGCGCCACCATCCCACCATCGCACCCCTCCCCCACGACCGCGCGCCTCCGCTCCACCCTCCTCTGGCCACCGCCGGCGATAAAGCCACCCGCCTCTCCGTTAAAACCCCAAAACCGACGCCCTAGCCACGCCAGGGCCCACCTCCAGTCAGCCCCACCTCCGGCGACCGCTGCACCACACCCCTGACCACCAAGAGACCGCTGTCGACCAGTCAAGCCTCCCCTGCCTCCACCGTTTGCTGTGGGCCCTCCTCCATCAAGAAAAATCGATTTTTGCAAAAGAGAGGGGTGAGTTTTTACTCCTTTACTTTAATTTAATGTTAATGGAGTATTTAAATTATATATAACGTTGTATAAGGTAGAAAGTTTGAATTTTTATTTATAGAAAGTTAGAATTTTTAATCATATAGATAGAGAATAAAAATAGAATTTTTATTTATATAAGGAGAGAATAAAAATAGGATTTTTATATTTAGGGATGGAAAATAAAATTTTGATTTTTATTATATATGAAGTAGCGTCATAAAAATATGATTTTTATTTAGATGAATAACCCATAAAGGTTTGATCTTTATTATATGAATAAAATCATAAGGTTAGATTTTCCATCGCTATAAAGAAATGATTGTTATCGTATAAAGAAAATATTTTTGGCAAGTTAAAAATATGATTTTTAACTAGTGTGTGGTATGAAAATATTTTTAGACGTATAAAAATTCGATTTTTATATATATGAGGTAGTGATAATAAAAAGTGATTTTTTTATATATGAACAGCGGGAAAGGATCGCATTGGAATTTCGGGCAAATCCAAGCCATTCAGAAATTCAGAAATGAAACGGCGGAGTGGAACCCTCGGTGAGAACTCCTCACTTTTATTTCTATTTCTAGTTTGAAATATATACTAGGATGCAGACAGTGCTTAGCAGCACCCGACACCCGTCGTCCACGGACCATGGATGACTTGTTTGTTTGATTTCTGTGTAGTGAAATTTGATAGTGTCATGTGTTGAAATAAAATATATATTCATGTGTTGAAATAAAATATATATTCAGGTGTTGAAATAAAATATATATTCTTGCGTTGAAATAAAATATATATTCATGCGTTGAAATAAAATATATATTCATGTGTTGAAATAAAATATATATTCATATGTTGAAATAAAATATATATTCATGTGTTGAAGTAAAATATATATTCATGTGTTGAAGTAAAATAAATATTCATTTACAAATTGAACGATTTGTTTATGTACACCGATTTGACTGATATTGATTGGGACGATAAATTTTACACATCGCCCAACTGCACAAATAAAATATGTGTTTGATTGATTGAAACCCCACACAGGTATTGGGATGATATTTGACATACACTAATCCCAATCGTTTAGTTGTATGTCAATCGATGGGTTGACAGACAGTGCAAGCGTTAATTATTTATATTTAATGCTTATGCAGTTGTGTGGTGCACTCTGGATGATGGTTGGTGATTTATCGTTGCTATTATATACATATGTTGTAGAAAATTCATATAATTAACATTATATGGTAATTGATTGAGTCTCATTCCAATTTGGAAAATAAGGAATATTATAGAAAATAAATTCATGTCTTGAATAGAAAATAAATTCATGTGTTAAATAGAAATAAATTCATGTGTTGAATAGAAAATAAATTCATGTGTTGAATAGAAATATATTCATGTGTTGAATAGAAAATAAATTCATGTGTTGAATAGAAATAAAATCATGTGTTGAATAGAAATAAATTCATGTGTTGAATAGAATAAATATTCATGTGTTGAATAGAATAAACATTCATGTGTTGAATAAAAGCCGTGTTGATTAGATTGACGCCATTTTGACGTGAACGATATTTATATCGATTTTATTCATTTTTATAATGAATATAGAAAAGAAAGTGATTTTAAAATATAACATTTTGAAATATTATCATTTGTATACCGATGATGGGGAATATTCAATTTTGATTCGAAATTGAATATGAAGTTGAAATCGTTTCGAAAAAAAATTTAAAACGATTTATAAAATACGTTTTAAAAGGAAATCGACGAAATATATATAATATATATATTATATATATAATGACCTGAATAGAACGCGCCGCGCCACGGCAGTTCACGAATTTTGACCATTGACTTCGAATGGATATTACGGGAGATCCGACCGTCGGATTCTCCTAAAACTAGAATCGTTGGGTTCGTATCGAAAAGAGCTTTCTAAGGAATATTAGATATTTGAAATCTAACGGTTGGATTTGGAATTATGTACAAATCAAGTTTGGAAAAGGTCGCTGTAAGTGCAGTTCCTTGACCTTGATGGAAATCGACTGTATGGGCCTTGATTAAATTATTAAAAATAGTAATAATTTGTGTAAAATCATAAGAAATGATTTGGAAAGAATTGGGATGAAAATTTCCAAATTTGAAAAGATAAAAATAGATTTTTATCGAAATGAACTAGTTTTTAACTAGAATAATAATTTATTTATTTTTGAAATAAATAAATTGGATTTGAAAGGGGTTTTAAAAGTAACCAGAATTTCCAATAATTGAATTGGAATGGATTTGAATCGAAATTGTCTTTGGAATATTTCGATGTTGGGTTTCGTGATTATACAGATATTGTTATGGAAATTTGAAAGATATATTTATATCGTTATTTCCAATACGATATTTGTTGGTCGTAGAATTTGATATTGAATATAAGCCGATATATTTTCTATTCAGAGCCTTGTATTTAATATCAAATGGGAATTGGGTTTGTTGTGAACTGTGTTTTAACGACATTCGTTCTTTATCCCGATTTACAGTGAAATTGGATTTTGGGTTTATAGTGAACCGTGTTTTAAATGACATCGGTTCTTTAACCCAGTTAAAGACAGGATATTATTTCCCAAGTTAAATAATCATTGATAATGATTATTGGGAAGATTAAAACCAAGTGGATTTTTAATGAATCTTTAATTAGATTGAAATGATTGAGAATGGAGTATTACCAATTTTGCTCCAGGCGATAGTTAAATCTTTAATTAGTTTTGAATGTGAAATGGTAATTGAATTTACCGGTAACACCGTGGTGTTAGATATGAAGTGTGACCAGTTTTACTTCATGGGATGAATAAGTTGGGATTGAGAAATAAAATAAATGATTACTTCAGTGTGGTTCGCTAATCCCGACTAGTTTGAATTGATATTCAAAAGAAGATTAAAGAATAAATTGAAAGAATTTATCTTTGATAAAATTAATGGGAACCTTTCCCAAAATATAAGAATATTTGAATAAAAGAATATTCTGAATTGGAATGAGGCGCATGTTGTGTTTGTGTAACACTTGTTTAATACATACGCGAGTTATTCAGAAAGACCGAGTTTATCCTATTCTGAATAACTGATTTGACGTGGTGTCGAGGATGAAGACGGTGGTTGAAGACCGGAGGTCTTCACATCGTTTGGGTGATTATTGATGATCTTGATTGGGTTGTACACCCAAGAGGAGGGAATCAGTTGGTGATCGTCCAGACGTACTTGGAGATCGATGGATATGCGAGGTACAAGATGCCTCCGGTTTCGTTCAGACCCAGAACGAACTTGTAAATGGACTGTGTGACTGACATTGGATTTTATTCTGTGTGATTGATTTCTATTAAATATATATCTGTTTGGCGGCGGAGAATTTATTCTCTTACTTAACGACCTTCTCTGAGACGTACGAGGTCAGTGGTTATATATTGATGGATATCAATCGCATGGAGTGAATTGCCTGTGTGGCATGCCTAAGTGGCAAATTGATCAAGGCTTCTGTTAAAAGCAAAGTCTTGTGGTTGATGATTAAAGCACGGCCTGTGTGACATAGCTTTGTGTAGCGTTGATTCGCGAGCCTCACACCCCGGTTGTGAACCATAAACCGGAGAGGACCTCAGGGATGGCATGCATTTCCTTCTAGCTAGAGTGGTGTCCGTGACCTACCAGCCCTGACATTTATATTATTTTCACCTGTGTGGTTGTTGCTGTTGCGAGGCGCCTCGGATGTATCAGTGACTGTGTGGAGCCGATGGAGTCATTTGGCTCATTTTCGCCCCCAAAGGGCAGGGGAACGTTGTGTTCAGGCATTTTAATCCACATCGATGGACCGACCCTGACGATCCAAGGGTCACTCGAGCTCTGATCCTGAGACATGGTAGGCTAGATTGTCTCGAATCGGTGAGGACTATCTTTTGCCTCGGTTCACAGATGGAAATCCAACTTCCAATACGTGACTTTTTGGTTTTATTTGTAGAGCCTAGTATGGCGACATAGTGGTATGGGCACTTATGCCGTCTATGATTGATACTTATGATTTGAAATTGTTTTGACACTATACACTTATAGTAATAATAAAACATGAAATTTCACGTACCAAGCATTGTTGGCTATTATAAGGTAAAAACCCTATCCTCCGGCTTGCGTTGCATTGTGTGATGGGATCTAGGTCTTATAATAGCTTCATTTTTCTTTATTTAGCATTGCGATGTTGTTCTATGCACTGGTATTCTTGGGAGGAAACTCGTTCTGTGTTATACGGCGTGGTCTCTCGATTTACCTAACTTTAAAATAAAGATGAATAACTGTTTTAGTTCTCACACCAGTCACATGACTGACCTGGAGTTTATTGTTTTAACCTAAACTCTGGGTGCACTTATTTTGACACGGGCAGCTAGTAGTTTTGATTTGCAGGTTTATATTCACAGGATCCTTATTTACATCTGGAACGATACCCGGAAAGCTCTGTATCCGTGTATTACTTCTAGTTGTGTATTGTATTATTTTCCGCTGCTATGTAATGTATTGTAATCTCTGATATTTTCTGTGTAATATTTATTCATACTCTGTATATTCTTGTATTCTAATGAATTTTTGTAATAAACAATGAAATGTTCTTCTGTTTGTGTTCTGATTCATCTTGTCCTCAACTCAATCCGTGATTTCCTGTAAGGGGGATTTCGGGTCGTTACATGATTGCTGTGGTGGAAGCGGCCGAAGAGGCACTCTACTTGAAGCGATTATTGTGTGACTTGGGTTTCGAACATGAGAGTATTGATGTTAGATGTGATAGCCAATGTGATATACATTTTGCAGAGAATTTGGCGTTTAGCTCACGGACCAAGCATATTGAAGTGAGAGAGTCATTTCTTGCAGCCATGGATGAGGGTAAGCTAGTATGTCATCGGAAAGTGCACTCAAAAGATAATGCGGTGGATATGTTTACTAAAGCATTGCCATATGGGAAGTTCGAGCATTGCTCGAACTTAATTCGTTTGTTGAGTTGCTAGGCGCCACAGGGTGGCACGGGTGGAGAGAGTGATTTTGTTTGTGTTTGATGGAAAGGAATAGCGGTGAGAGATTGGAAAACAATCTTCATGGTAACTACTCGTTACACTCCCAAGTACATTGTCTTTTAGTGAGATAGTTTTTGTTTGAATGTTTTCAACACTACATTGGCGGGTGGGGGCTTTACCTGAACTCGTTGGTATAGTGCAATGGGCGGTGGCCATGCCGGAGCTCATTGGGGAAACATTCAAGTTTGCTTGGTAGAAGGTAGAAGGAAATTCTTGGATGCATTGGAGTTTGGAGTATGGAGATGGTTATAGTATCGAGGTGGAGTGTTGAAGTATGGATACTATATGTCAGATTGAAGAGGATGAAGATAGCTTCAAGTAGGAGAAGACGGTTCGTAAATCGAAGCTCGCATGGTCGAGTAAGAGCTGAAATGGTGATGTTGTCAGCTGGCTTCAGGGACAGACGTCTATCGGGGGATATGACAGAAGTATGTTGTCAGGGAAGTGGTTTCCCGAGAGCGTAGACAGACGACTGTCATATCCATGACAGACGTCTGATTACAGGGTGGAGCTAACTCGAGAGCTCCTACAGACGTCTGTCACTTGGATGACAGACGTCTGTGCTGAGTCCTGAAGCCCAATTAATTCCTTGGTAGGGACAGACGTCTGCCGTCTCCCTTGACAAACGTCTGACGAGGTTATTGGGCTGTTTCAGGCTGGAAACTTGGCAATACGATTTATGGGGGACTTGGTGGCAATTTGGTAATTGTCCTACCCTATATAAGCTATTTTCAGAGGTTCAAAGGGAGAGCTTGGATACTTGATTGAAATCGAGGGTTTGTTCTCAAGGATGAATTAGGGTTTATAACATAATTCCAATTCTTCAATTCTATTCTCCTCAAACTTTTTTCTATATTGAAATATAGTGATCATTAGATCAATCTCTTGTGTTCCTTTCATCGTGGTAGTAAAATACTCTCTCCAAAGTGGATGTACACTAAGAAGATGTTAGTGGAACCACTATAAATCCTTGTGTGATTTATTTTTGCTACTTTTGTCATTAGTTTCTTGCTTGTGATTGAGATTTGGATTGTTCGTGATTGGTTGATCATTGTTTGTGACTAGAGTTATTGTTTTGGTTGTTTTGCAAGTCTAACAACGGTCTAGTATTCCGTTAGCGCTTGTGATTTAGATATTTGATTCGAGTGGTCTTGAGTCGGATTAATCACAACGGTTCCAACACCTTAGTGATCACGTCGTTGGTCACGGTCTCATCGTGCTGGTTCGAGATTAGCACTGTGCGCACCTGAATTGACACCATGGATCCTTGGTTGTTCCTAGTTCCTATACTGAATGATCAATTGTGTTTTGCCATCAGGTCTCAACGAATCAAAAGTACCATTCTTCCTAACTTGGATCAGTTTAGTTGCAAGCTTAGTAGCAAGGCATCCAATCAAGTGTCACATTACTGGTGTAATTGAACATGTGACCTTGATCTCCATCTCCAATCTCTTCTGGTTTCTTGATGAAATGACCATGGACACCCTTAGCAATGTTGGGCGCCTACTGCTCGATGTTGACCAGGACCTTGCATTCGTCGACTTCGGAGATGAATCCGATTGATCTACAGGTGTAACAGCTGATCTTTTCAGAATCGACATTGGTCTTAGTGGTAATTTCACCAAACACCATGACCATGTTTGTCTTCATGCATGTTTCGCATGCTACTGGGTCATGCTTGAGGCAGGCATCGAGGACTACGTTGGATATTTGGTCCCGAAGTATGTTTGAGTGGCCTTCATTGACTGACTCTAATGTGAAGAGGAATGTTTCTTCCAATTCTTCTTCTAGCTTCACTTGAGAGTCGAGTCAAAAGAGAAGAAATGGTTGGTCTACTTTGGGTAGAAAATAAAAAAAAATCCTGTTCCACCTAACTTACTCTGAAAATGTAATACATTACCTTCTGTTCATTATTATCAGTCTGGTTCCACTCCTACAATAATGTGATGCCAATTAGCATTTGATATTGGAAAAAAAATGAAATCATCTGTCTTAAACCAATAATGTTAAGATACAACAAAATATCACACGTATATCAAGTAAGTAATTTTTGTACAACTTTGAAAATGATAGAGTAGTAAAGTATTCATATGACTTGAAAAAGCAAAGACTCAAGCAGAACCAACAAAGTAATTTAAGTTAATTAAAACTATATACTAACTCTTAAATTGTAATAATAAATGTAGGAATATAAGATGTTCAAACCCAACTTAAATTCTAGATCCTAGAACCAGCTTGATGGATTTTTAACTTTCAGAATTGGCTTTGCAGCTTATTGACGTCCTGCCACCACTGTCCAGATGACAGGGAGAGAGCTCATTGAATTTAATAATGAAAACTGTTTATGCTTGGTCCTCGAGCTTAATTCCCTTATTCCCTACATTTTTTAGCGCAACTGCTCTGTATTCTTCCTGTTACTTCATTGATTTTCACTTGTTATTGTCCCAATCTTGCCTTAGCTAATAGGTTATAAAAAGGGAGTTTTTGTTAAACAAATAAAAGGCCCATGGGCATACACGAAGAAAACCTAATGCGGGTAGAAAGGATGGTTATGCATAGGAAACTGTATAAAAAAAAATGAGTAAAAACCAATATAGAACTGATTATCAATGATTCAGTGGGGAAGAAAATAATAAAATGAATATTAGTAATTACATCGATAAGGTCGTTGGTTTCAGAGTTCAGAAGAACGGATTTCGTAAGTAAGTAACTTAAAAGATAACAAACCTTTTGCTGGATTAAAACAAAAATTAACCTTTTGCAGGATATATGGGTGAACATATGATATAAGAAGGAGATAGCTAGAAATAGTTTCTAATAGATTTGTGTTTTTTGAAAACATGGATATTGAAAAAGAGATATGAGCTACTCATTAAATTTAAAAATGTAACCATAATATATACTGTAACCAATTATAAACATGCTTTTGGATAAAGTGGTATAAGTTTTCCCGATCAGTGTGATCAATCGGGGAAAATTGTGTAAACATAGGTGGAAGAATATTTTCCATTCTGTGGCAAAAACTGTTTCCCCCAAAAAAAGGATATAAAATTTTATAGGCCAAGTAATGGTGTTTTGGAAATTGAATAATCAAACTAAGCCCAATATTTTTTTTAAAGGCAGCACTTGCAGTTGGACAACCGGAATGTTCATCAAAACGATAACATACAAGCAATGTACATGTATGGGCCCATGTATGTATAATTTCAAAATTATTTCTAGTGATTTACAGTTTTTTTAATGAACAAAATTTGTAAAATTTAGTCAATGTTACATGCATATAAGCATACAAGAAATGCAGAATCATTAACAAACTCGTTAATCAGGCCCATTTGGCTCATCAGTTGTATAATAACCATGTTAACATAGACACTTACCCTAGCAAACCCATATTTGTCTCCACTTTCATGATTTGAGAATGTTCAGAAGAGTAACATAGGCAAGGCCAAAACTTCCATGGAAGAGAAGATGAAAACTGATGACAACAATATAATCAAAGATACATGGGTGAGATCAGCTTGCATCAAGAATGTGTGCAGAAAATTATTGTATGCTAACTGCATTTATCTACCTACCCATTATTCTCAACGAAGCCAGGATAGAAGTGGGCCATGCTCTGAGTTGTCAGAAAGGTCATCCAAAGTCTGTTCAATGACATTATGGGTCCGTTTGATTTTGAACGGGAAGGGACATTTGGAAGGGGCATTTGGAAGGAGCATTTGAAGGGGAATTGTTGGGAACGGGGAATGTGTTCCTTTCACGAAAGGGGCATTTTGGAAGAGGCAGAATTATTATTTTATTGTTTTTTATATACTATTTTTAATTTTTTGTGTGTGTTTATTGTTGAACAGAATAGTAGAACGCAGAATACAAATTGCAGAATACAAATTGCAGAAATAAAAATACATAGTTGCGGAATACAAATAGCAGAATTTAAAATGCAAATATAAAATACATAATACAACGAAACTTCTTAATGCATTCCCGCGGCAACTAGTTCGTTTCGTACATTGTCTCGTACTATCGCCATGGTGGCTGTTGTTCTGGTTCTTTGAACAGGTTCTCGATCTCTGTTTCCGCGATTTGATATACTGTAATATTCTTCGAGGTATTCGTGTGGCACTAAGGCAGGGTCGTCATCATACGGCATAAGATCTGGATCACCAGCGTTGTATTTTCTGATGTAGTTGTGAATAGCCATTGTTGCAGTAACAATTTGTACTTGAACATGATATGGATACGTCTGCATGTTACGTAAGATGACAAATTTTTTCTTCTAGATACCAAATGTTCTTCCAATAGCCATACGCAAACTAGAGTGATAGTAGTTGAAAATTTCATTTTCTGACTTCGGTTCATTTCATGTGTCATTAAAGTATGGTATATGATACCTCACGGATCGGTAAGGAGTTATATATCCTTCCATTAGCGGATATCCTGGATCCACTAAATAATATTGTCCAGCTGGAGGATGAGGGAAATTAAGATCCGGATTATTTATAGCATCCCGAAATACTTTGCCGTCGTGCGCAGTTCCTTCCCATCCCGCTCTTACAAACGTAAAAGTTAAATCAAACGAACAAACAGCCATAATATTTTGTGTAGCAGATCCTTTCCGCCCTACAAAATGTTGCATATCTTCTTGACCCACATGAGCCATCACATGTGTCCCATCAATAGCCCCAATACAGTTTTTAAAGAAAGGATAATATCAGAGTGAAAAACGAATTTGTTCTGGGATTCGGTTAAAATGGGAATCGGCCGGTCTAATAATATCGACTGCCAATAAGAGAACTGAATCCAAAACTTTATGAAAAATAACATTAATCGTACCATTTGATCGTTGAAACCGCTCAGCAACCGGCCTTGTATGGAGGGCCAACGCAATAGTATATAGGAATACAGCCACCATTTCTTTGACCGTTATGTGAATTGAGCACTCCAACCCGTAATTTACTAACCGTTCACACAAGGATCTGAAACATAATCGCTTCATTCGAAAATTGCTATGACAATGATCTGCGTGTCCGGCTAGTATTTCATGAACCCAAGCGAGGCCAGAACTTAAGGAATTGTGTATTCTTCTCCTTTCTCGTGTTTGATTAGCCATAATTTCTAGAATATCTACCACATCTTGCAAATCTTCAGTATCAGATTCGTCACTATCTGCCATAATTGGTTGAAGAACTAAAGGAAAATGGACAAACAGTATGGTGATGTAGTGTTGATATGGGTGGAATATATATAAGGAGAGGGGAAAGGGAAGGGGTAGAAAAAATATGTCGCGTCGGACGGGTCTGACGCATCCGACGCGAAAGCTAACTTTTCAGCCGTTCAGCTGGAAGGAGCAAATGCGTGGGTCTCACTGTTGACGCGTCCGACGAGTCTGACGCGTCCGACGCAGACGCTAACTTCAACTGCCCAGTTGGAAACTCAAACGCTACCTATGTTTATGCCTTGGCATCTTCTTACTCAAATCAACCTGCTTGAATCCCATATTTTTCTAAGCTTCAGAAGGGTTTCTCCATATGTTGCTTGTCATTAATTTCCATTTGGCAGTGCATTCACCATTGAATAATTTGAAGGTATTTCAGTCAGTGATGATTTATATGAACTCTAGAGTTGAAGAAGTGTCCACTAGTTCATTTATTTCATCGTCCTTGGTTTCCAGACCCATCGGTTCATTTTTAATTTTCAGATTTTGTAGTGTATCTTCCTTCTCATTCATAAAGTTACTATCAACGCTAGTGCAGATAAAAAGGCTCGAAATGTTTCAGTTTTACCAATATCTCTTCTTGTCAGAAGTTTCTAGCTCATAACTATATTGTCCATGACCACCAAACATTCTAGTTTCTGGTTTCCAAAGTGAAATATTTCCTTGTGTTACATGTTTGAACAAAGGCCAATCTAGGTTTGTAAGCCTAATAATAGTTTCAAAACTACTACAAAGATGATATCCATGCACTACAACAAAAAGACCTTTTTATGACGTTTAAAAACCGCCATAAAAATTTTCTATGGCGATTCTATAAACATCATAGATCAACATGTTGTTAAAAGTCTGGTAGATATTATAGCATGTAATTCTTGCAATCGAAAACGTATTTTTATTGCAATCTTAAACAGGGTCATATAGATGCAACTGGTTTTCTATAGAGTTATGAAACGTGCTATAGAACTATTATGACGTCATTTGGTTGCTACAACATGTTATCATGACATATTATTATGGCATCTGTACATGTTATGGAATCATCGCATGAAGCTTTTGTGATGCAATTATAGGCTATAGAAAATTCATTACTCTTTACTGCAGCAACGTTTTGTTGCTATAAAAAACATTCAAAACATTCTATTGCAACATTTTGCTGCCATAACATTCAAAGTTACAATTTTTAATTCTAATAATATATTATAACAATTCAATAAAAAACCACATTTGTCACGTTAATCTAAGTACACAAATGGAGTCATAAGCCAAATCATAAAATATATATATCCATAATATATCATACATGAAGAGTTCAAAAATAAATATTAACAATACATACGATTACAGCAAACCAAAACGATACGTACTTAGAATATTCATGAACTTCGACAAGCATAACCGGTTTGAAAAATAAAGAGTGTTACATCATATATCAGCCTCCATAGCATCATACAACACCTATCAAGAAGTATAAACATACGTATATTAGTGAGTATATACAAATATGTATAATTACAAATGATGCATTGGCCAAAGACATGATTTTCAATTTCTTTTGTTGAATATAATAACTTGAAATAACAGTAGCATTGAGTAACTATGAGTTTGCATATATAAAATTTAAACTGAGCTGAGTTGATGCAATAACAGCAGCTTTCAGTGGATGGCAGAAGTAGCATTGTATTTTCAATGTCAAAACTTCAGTCGATTGACAGTTAGCATTTTTTTATCATGATTCTCCGTTGAATACGGGTGAGCAATATTCGGTTCAAACCGACTTAAGCTTTCAGGCACTATCAAAAAATAAGGATCTTTCCCCACGGTGGCATAGTTCCATGAACATAAGATAATAATTCAGTGGATCAAAAGTAAAGTGTATTAGGAAAATCACAAATTAAAATTACCAACATTGTTACCTTGTCCCTGTCTCAGTTTCATGTAAATAATGCTTCTCAATGATCTCAAATACCTCTAGTTTCACTGGCTGAATCATAACGTTAATCGATATCAGATCTTGAAGCTCCAGAAAGTAATCCTGCTTTTCTTTAGGTTAGTGGCTTTTATAAGCTTCAGCATTGGAAATCATAGTAAATAGCACAGATTATGGAACATGCTCACACTTCCATTCATTTTCAGTCCTTTGATTGAAAATGCAGTCTACAATTCAAGGCTGCTCGCTCGCTATGTAATCCACAATTTATTAACTTTCAGCATGCTTACCTGCATATGGACAAAAAGGTTTCACAAATACATCAAAACTCATGGGTACATAAAGTCTAAATCCGACAAACATAACTGCACTTTTACAAAATGTATTAACTGCATTTCAAGAGATAATAGATGAAAGGGTTGAGATAGGTCAAAACAAATATAATCTTAATCCAACACATTGAAACTGAACAGTAAAGTCAAATGCGCAAGAACCACAAGTACATATATCTTTATACCTAGTTTCTACAAATTTAATTCGTAAGTCCACAAAGTTTTTGACCAGATATATGAGATTTTAATTAATCTTTTTTTATTAATATTATCCAACTCAATTTACTAATGTCCTTATTTAAGTTGCATGAATATCATCATTAGACCATTCTTCTATTTAAGAAAAAGAAATGCATATGTCCAAATTAAGTAAGGTGAGTTAATATTGTGAACTTACTCTTAGCTCTTCCACTTCTGTGTAGCTTAGCTCCTATCAGTTCTCAAGCTACTGCATGCAACTTCCGTGCTTTCTCATGTTTTTCTTACAATATATCTGGCAATAACAGAGCAACTTCCTCATGCTCACTACTTAAATAATGTGTTCCCCAATATCAATACATGCATTACCATTTTTTTTATTTGCATAAAAAGTCTTTTCTTCTATCAAAACCTAATGCATACATCCAGGCTGCTCGATTTTCAGGTCCAGTTCTACTCCTTTTCTAGACTAGTCATCAAGCCAGTCCTTCACCTCCTGATGATAATCCATCCTGCAGATGTGTACACGCCTTCACTAGTATGAGCAAAATTTAGAGTAAGATTAGTCAAGCTAATGGTTGATCAGTTGACAAATTTAAAGATTTCTTGGTCGTTTTACTCTATTAAGCAGCACTGATACTCATAATCTAATAGCTTAAACATGTTATATATTAAATACAATCAAAATTACACTAATTTCATATAACAAACAGTTAATGGTCATAAATTTTATACGCAATGTATAAAGCATAAGAGATAGCAACAAAATTATTAAAAAAAGAGCAAAATATTAATCATGGAAAATCCAAATTAGCCTTCTGTAAAATTCCAAAATCTTAGAAGTAAACATAATAATTAGAAGAACATCTATGAAAAATTATGCAAACTGACCTGATAAGTTGTCCTAGTGTAAAATGGGACAAAGATTTCAGTTCAAACTAGAACCAACACTTTTAACTAAAATTGAATACCCAATTTGCATTGGGACAAAGAAATTGCACCATCCAACTGCACTGTCCCTAGGTAAATTCGAACAATCTGCCCCAGTTCAGGTTTAACAAACTGGGTGCGATTGTGCTGTCCAGCCAGAGAAGTTTTCAACGGTGGATTAATGAAGACTGCAGCAACTCCCATTCTTAAAAGCAACAAAGTAGATAGCGTTGATAATTTGATATGTACCGTAGGTATATAACACCTCTGTGTACGTGCACGATCTTCCCATTTACTCTAAAGACGGCTACAGATGGTTCACATTTGGTGATGTATATGTGCCTAATAAACCTATTGGCATATTTAAACTATATTGTCATAGAATGCGATTGGTCAAACTATAAAAAATGATTCCCTCACATAAACATATTAACTATGTCATCCATATCGAACTGTCCTTGAAAGACTTAACTCTGGGTCCATAAATCACTCAAGTTCCAAATAGATGTAGTTACAAATATATCTATTTTCACCCCCAAAGCACATATGTTACTGTTAAGAGACTTCTCCTTGTCTCAAATCAAATCATTTTTGGAAAGATTGTTCTGTAACTGATTAGATTCCCTAAGGGAACCCTATATAAAAATGCACGAATTAAAATAAATGCATGTATGGTCGAAGTCCTAAAACATCCCCCTATATTTTAGTGTGACCAACAATGTCACCTGTAAGTTCTAATATCAAATGAGCGCCAAGTGGAGTTGAATTACATGCAGTTCTACAACTGGAAAACACTTGGATCTGAGTTGTAATTCTCATTCTTTGTTCATCATCTTTGCATAATTAGATAAAAAATTGATAACCAAGATCAATTTTAATTAATCTACCTATAGTTTACTAGTTAAAATTCAAACTATAAAAATAATCCTGCAAATTGAACATTCCTGGTCTGAGTCTACCAAAATACATTATATTTTAAATGCTGTGTGGCAAAGTAATCAAACCTGTGTGGCAAAGAAATGAGTAGGATTTAAAAAGAAATTTTATACAAGAGAATTCCAAATGAAAACTATTTCACAAAAACTAAAATAAAATGTCTACAAAATAAAATAAAATAAAATCAAGAAAACTCTTAGACATTCAATACACTAGTACAATGCAGAATTAGAACTCAACTTATATGTAACTGCCATGAAATTCAAAACAATATATGATAAAAATTACCTAGAAGGCTTGAACAGGGATCGTTGCAATCCTAAAGTCATACGAACTGATAAATTGAGCAGACAAGACGCAATACCAATGCTCTATCCCGTCTACCTATGAGGAATGTCCATGGTTTAGGCGACAAGATATAAAGTTACACTAGGTGCTGCAATGAGTATTACATACTTGCATGATGAATGCACACCACATATACTTCATAGATATATTAAATTATACAATATACTCTTGGATTTAAATACGAAGTTGCAATTGCAAGCTTGCACCAGCAAGCCAAATTGCATAGTTGGTTGCTGGTGCAAGCTTGCACCAGCAAGAAGTTTGTTCACTTAGGGAATACCCATGTATCAATGGATGTTTGATCACCGTTACAGCCACTAAACATAATTATTTACCCACCTTTGAACCTTTACAAGCCCCATTTCTTGGGCGATGGCTTCCCAAATATGCTTTCCATTCCTAAATAAAAATTAAATATGACAACCACTAAACATTAGTTTTAGATGTTATTTGATTTTTGCAAAACAAAAGTGAACTTCAGTTATAAAAAATTATGGAATGCAATATGACATATAGGGCAAGTAAAAACAAAAGCTGTAAATTCAATGCTTAGTTCATGCACCATACTAAATTCATACATTGAAAAGGCTGTGTTAATGAATACTAAATGTCAACTAAAATATAAGGAAGTTACATAAACCATACAAACCAAAACATTAAATGAATTCTTCTTTGCAATTTACTTCTAGTCTCAAAAAATAATATTAGAAGGGCTCTCGTTCATTGATATTGACATAGGTTTGGGATGTCATCCCCTTGAGTTAAAGGCCGTGCAATTATAGCTCTAATAAACTACATATTTCCAAGTCAAAAATTACGGGATGCAATATGACATTCTGGGCAAGTAAAAACAAATGTTGTAAATTCAATGCTTAGTTCATGCACCATGCTAAATTCATACATTGAAAAGGCTACGTCAATGAATACTAAATGTCAACTAAAATATAAGGAAGTTACATAAACCGTACAAACTAATCAAACAGCCTACAACCACCAAAATAACATGCAAGTCCACATCCACTAGCAACCCATTCAGTTTAACCTTTCGTCACTAAACAATACACTTCATACCAATAACATAACCTACCAAATAACATTGCCACCTTCATTAATAAAAGAATGATGCAGATAATCTGAAGCAACATTTTGGACAACTTAATGTCCATAGCTAATGTAATTATTATTCTAAGGTTCTAAAAACAAGTTTATCAAAAGATAAGATACCTTCAAGATGCCTTTTCCACACTCCATTTTTAACTTTGCATTTATGTCCCTAAGGATAATCCAATCTTATATGCTTTCAATCTCTCATAACTTGTCATTCCTTGCTGAAAATATCAAACCAAACATAGTTAAATAGAGTAAAGTTTCATTTATACTCTATGCATCAAATTAACTCGGTTTTCTAACCAAGCATAGCTCAGGTTTTTAATTGAGCTACAGCTTCTAACTCAGCTAAGCTCAGTTTTTTGAACTAAACTTGCTCAATTACATAAAGTGAGCATAGCTAAATTTTTTTAAGCTTGGTTCTACAACTGAGAGCAAGCTCAATTACTCAGTTTTCTAGTCGAGCTTAGCTCGGTTTAAGAACCGATCTTAGCATGGTTTAAGAACTTCCTAGGAATTAAAGTTGCTCAGTTTGTGTAACTGAGATTCTCGGTTTTCTAACTAATCTTAGCTCGACTTTCTAACTGAGCAACATTTTCATGTAATGAATGGGTTCTTTTCTAGCAAAAAAATAATGAACTTAGAATAACAAGTTCACTGTCATACCGGAAGTAGTTTCCCTCATTTGCATATCAGATTGCTTTTCAACAAAAGAAATAAAAGTATTGATGGTCTGCAATGAATAACCATGTGTTGTGTAAACAAATGATTGATATAAAAATATTGGCGCAAACATAATTTTTTATTTAAGTTTCAATAATTCAATTAACAATATTTCGCAGAAAAATAATATTGAGGAATTATAATTATAAACAGGAAAGTTAAAGAAGCTTCTTTCAGGAGTTTATCATGACACTTATAAAAGGTAACAGAACATGCGTATTTATCACACTCATTATCACTCACAGTTCATTGCTTTTGTTCTTTTATATCACTCGATTTATTTATTTCAACTTATTTTCATTTGAAATATGCAGGGTCTAGGGATCCTATATAACATGATGATACATGTACAAACTAATTATATGTCTCCTTGTTTCTCAAAATTCATATACAGAAGTATACTTCCTATGTTTATGTACAACCATATGAAAAGTATGTGAAAAATATTTGTTAGAAAGGTCAATTTGCACATGCTTTACTTTTATTCACTGCTGAATGCATTACGGGAATATATTAATAGGTACAAACCTGCTATAATCTTACCTAAAGATTAAGCACTAATCGTTGTTATCTGATCCTAACCACCATTAGATGAACTTCAACAAGTGATTATATGTAGGAAGTTATTCATGTCACCGTTTGATATAATCCAAATTAGTGCCATTCACCATTGTCCATGAAGACAAAATATTCCCATGTATTTGTAATAGAGAATGGAAGATTATTGAAATACAAAAAAGTACCTCATTCAATAATCAAATTCACTAGCAGCCGGAGAGGTATTGGCACATAGAAATCTCATTAAGCAGTTGTTAAAGTCGGCTAGCTTGTAGATGTGATCTGGAAGAGCATAATTTGTGCTTTGTTTCACCATCAATCCTCCTTCCTCAAGATCCAAACAAATAAAACTATAATTTACAGTTCAAGTAGGAACCTTTAGAATAAGATATTTGCTATAATGCGCAGCATCTTTGTTATTGCAGAATAAAACTTAATTAACCTACTTAATTATCCTAAACTTAATAAAATAAATTGAAACTTTAAAGGATCAATGTGTTTGTTACTAAAATCTTACTGATGAATGGATCTAATGAGATTTCACAAAATAACATTTTCTGATAATGGTGTGGTGTTTGGATATTTACTTACATCTGTTATTTCTGAATGTCATAAAGCCATTTAAAGGCTTGTGCTCGGGTGAAAACAAAAACACCTCCACCATAAATGGATCTTCGTAGAAGCATGTCACGGTCCAGATAAGAGAGGTAATAAGGTCCACCTGGCGATCACATGTCCGAGTTGCTCATAGGTATCTGTGCTTTGAAAGTTTTGATAAATTGTAAAATTGGCAGGCTTAAGAAAGAATGAGGAAGTATAGTTGGAGCTATCATGGCTTGCCGCTCATCGCTGATCTTTATATTTTCAACAGCAACCTATTATAAAATAGGTGAGTTCTCAATATACATATAGTTGGATTAAGCTATAAGGAAAATTGTATAGCAGCACCATATTTCAAAAGAACACTTTTTTAAAGTGAAAATGGATACTTATATGGCAATACATACTAAACAATCGGAGCCTAACGTTGTTGGACACTTTTTTGTTGTAGCAAACAATTTGTAAATTTTCTAAACACTAAACGAATCTACATTAAGAACTTGGCCCAATGATTTTTTTCATGAACAAAACAACCTTAATACTATTTATTTATTTCATTGCCTTAACTACATGAAAAAAATCAACTTAAGCAAACATATTATATTATGCTTGTAAATAACAGCTGTAAGACATGGTCATCTGTAGCTATATTACAGTACTATTGCATCATAATTCATAGAGTTAACAACTGTTTACCCAGAAATTGATTCGAATTAGCAGTTAAAAAAAAGTTATGTACGTTACTGCAATCAACAATAAACCATCTACAACTTATTCTTTTTTATCGCCAATTCAAAGTAAGATTTACGAACAAACGAGGCTTCTGTTTTGAAAATATCATCAAAGCAACACGAAAAAATCACGGACATAACTTACAATTTGAAGAAAACCAATTGAGCTTGTGAACGATCAATCTCTGTTGTGTTGAAGTCGCAAGGCTGTGTAATAACAGAATCGGAAATTTTGGCCCTAATCTGAAAATTTTAGAGGCAAGGCAAAGAAGCCAAAGACAAAGAGGAGTTTCGATGGGAGGGAACCAGGAATCGAAGGAGGAATTTCGACGGGAGGGAATGCGTGAGCGGAGAGGGGATTAGGTTGAGTGAATTGGAGTGAAGCGTGAAATCAGAGGGAAACATGAAAATTAGATTTAGGGAAGAACAGAAAAGCAAATTTCAGCGGCCAAATAATGGGAGGGAAGCCTGAAAAATTGAGCGGTCAAAATTTTGCCGTATCATTTGTTATTGCGTGGCATCCACGTCATGGTTTACCATTCAAACCAATGACTTATTTTCTATTGCATTGGTCAATGTCATGGCTTACTGTTCAAAGCCATGGATTATTCTAACTAATGACTAGCATACTTAACTATTGCAAGTTAAATTATCGTGCAATCCTTGCTTGGTATAAATGTATTATTTTCTTGTAGTGATGTTACGTCTTCAGTATCAATGATCAAAAACATTAGGTGGTTGAACAAATAATTAATTCAACCGCCCAAAAGTTAACAGCACTGACAACAGGAGCATTTAAACCAAAAGCATGAATACCACCAATATTAGGGTTCATTGTATAGTTATCTTGAGTCTCATTGCCGCATTCAACAATCCCATTCAAGTTCCTAGCACTAGCAGCTTCATCCATCATCACCACCTGATTCAAAGGATCGTACTGGTTATCAAAACGCCCACCCTACAGTTGGCTACTTTTGCTTTTTGCTCCATTGGGTGAAAGGAGAAAATACCCAGTTTTGGGTTTGGACGCGTCCTAAGTGCCAGACGCGTCCAAAGCGTCGGACGCATCCAAACCGAAAACTGGTTATTTTCTTTAACGCAAATAGTACTTAATAGATTTTAAAACATCTATTAAAGACCACATTAGCGCTTGCAGCACAACAGAATAGTTGTCGTCCAAAATATGTCCCTGATATATTCTCAACAAACTATCTCAGACATATTCATAAGTGACCGATTTTTGTTTATAGAAAACTATTTGATTATTATTTTTAGTGTTAAACAAAGAGTTAAAATAGGCAGGGACTAACTAATAGCATGTTGGCGCAAGTTGTATCAGAAGTTTGAGATGAACCTAGTACAACAAATAATGTACCATAAATTGCATGAAATTTTTGGAGAAGACCACAGAATAATACATTACTCGGCATAGGCAGCTCAGTTTTGTTAGTTTCAGGATTAACAACTCTAAAGTAGACCTCCTGTCCCAGATACTTAGTATCCAGATTCTCTAGTCTAAAATTTCAAAATCCAACATTGTCTAATGGCACCAACACTACTGTCTGTGCTCCAGGGTAAACCAATAGCATCCCATCGATTGTAAGATGATCTACTATCTGTTGTCCACACCCCATATCCCATCCCAACGACAAAAATAAGTGCCCATCTAAGTGGTTGTTGAAAAAAAAGAAAAAAAATAAACTTGATTGAATTTCTAGAATATTCTTGCATTTTTATTGAGAGAGGTTTTAATTAGAAATTTTACTGTTGCTATTAATTAGGAAAATATAATTTTTCATTTGTTTGCAAATCTAGAATGATCCATTGTATCTTATAAATAAGAGCTCTCTCCTCATTTGTATCAGCCAAGAAAAAAGAAAAAAAGAAAAGAGAAATAAAAACAATTAAAGTTTTCTTCTTTTACAAAAATTCTTTTTTCTCATAATCTATTCCTCTTCCTCCTCTAAAATTCTAACAAAGTGGTATCAGAGCTTGAAGATCCTCAGAGATGGCGAATAACAACGTTCTCGTACCAGTTCCAATGCTTACCAAGACCAACTATGATAATTTGAGCTTAAGAATGATGACCCTCCTTGGAGCAAATCGTGTATGGCAGATAGTTGAGAAAGGCTATACTGAACCAGAAGACGAAGATGGTCTATTTCAAATCCAAAAGGATGAATTGGAAAACTTGAGGACAAGAGACAAGAAGGCTCTTAGTCTAATCTATCAAGCATTGGATGATGACACTTTTGAAAAGATTTCGGAAGCAAAATCAGCAAAAGAAGCATGGGAAAAGCTTCAGGTATCTTACAAGGGGGCAGATCAAGTCAAAAAGGCGCGTCTTCAGACATTAAAAGGAGAATTTGAATCTCTACATATAAAAGAAGGTGAACTTGTTTCTGATTATTTTTCAAGAGTTTTAGTTGTTACTAATAATTTGAAAAGAAATGGTGAAAAATTAGATGATGTCAGAATCATGGAGAAGATCTTAGATCATTAGATCCAAAGTTTGAACATATTGTCGCCATCATTGAAGAAACAAAAAACCTGGAGGCCATGGCTATAGAGGAGCTTTTAGGCTCATTGCAGGCTTATGAAGAAAAGAAAAAGAAGAAGGAAGAGACCGTAGAGCATGTTCTTAAGATGCGAATTGATTCAAAAAAGGAAGAAAGTAATCAAAGCCAACAAAGATGGGGCCATGGTCAAGAAAGAGGAAGAGGACGTGGCTATGGATATGGACGAGGTTGGAGGCCCAACAATGACAATAACCATAGCATCAATAATCAAAGAGGAGAAAGCACAATTAGAGGTCGTGGGAGAGGCAATTCAAATTCAAGGAGTGACAAGTCACGAATAAAATGCTATAATTGCAACAAATTTGGACACTATGCTTCTGAATGTAGAGCTCCAAGAAACAATAAAGTTGAAGAGAGGACCAATTATGCTGAAGAAAGAATTGTAGAAGATGGCACATTATTATTGGCCCATAAAGAAAATGAAAAAGGGGAGGACAATCAATGGTATCTAGATAGCGGCGCAAGTAACCATATGTGCGGAAGAAAAAATATGTTTGTGGAGCTTGATGAAACAACAAAGGGCAATGTGGCATTTGGAGATGAATCAAAGGTAGCAGTGAAAGGCAAAGGTAATGTTCTTATTAAATTGAAGAATGGAGAGCATCAATTTATTTCTAATATTTACTATGTGCCAAACATGAAAAGTAACATCTTGAACTTAGGACAACTCTTAGAGAAAGGTTATAATATTCAATTAAAGGATAAAAGCCTTTCCATAAGAGACAGTGCAAGCAATCTCATCACTAAGGTACCAATGTCAAAAAATAGAATGTTTGTGCTTAACATTCAACATGATGTCGTCCAATGTCTTAAGGCGTGCTACCAAGATGTCTCATGGCTTTGGCATCTTCGTTTTGGACATCTTAACTTCAAAGGATTGGAATTGCTCTTTAAGAAAGAAATGGTGAGAGGATTGCCTTGCATAAATCATCCCAATCAACTGTGCGAAGGATGTTTACTTGCGAAGCAAGTCAGAATGGGCTTTCCAAAGGAGTCATACTCAAGGGCCAAGAAACCATTAGAACTCATACATACAGATGTGTGTGGACCAGTTAAGCCAAGCTCGCTAGGTAAAAGTAATTATTTCCTTCTTTTTATTGATGATTTTTCAAGAAAAACGTGGGTGTATTTCTTGAAGGAGAAATCAGAAGTATTTGAGAACTTCAAGAAGTTCAAAGCTCGTGTTGAGAAGGAAAGTGGCCTTATGATAAAAGCCATGAGATCTGACCGTGGAGGAGAGTTCACATCAAGATAATTTCAGAAGTATTGTGAAGAAAATGGAATTCAACACCAACTAACAGTGCCTAAATCTCCTCAGCAAAACGGAGCAGCAGAAAGAAAGAACTGGACAATTGTTGAAATGGCAAGGTG
The DNA here is from genome assembly GCA_030737875.1 of Allium sativum. Lineage (NCBI taxonomy): Eukaryota > Viridiplantae > Streptophyta > Magnoliopsida > Asparagales > Amaryllidaceae > Allium > Allium sativum. The sequence goes on along the minus strand of CM060915.1, from coordinate 443,894,932 downwards.
CATACTCAAAAGTAAGAGACTAACAAAGGAATTTTGGACGGAAGCTATGGCATGCGCTGTTTATCTATCAAATCGATCTCCAACAAGAAGTGTGTGTGGGAAGACACCACAAGAAGCATGGAGCGGAAGGAAGCCTGGCATTTCTCATCTAAGAGTTTTTGGAAGCATAGCTCATGTACATGTACCAAATGAAAAGCGAAGCAAATTGGATAATAAAAGTGAAAAATATATTTTTATTGGTTATGACACAAATTTTAAAGGTTATAAACTTTATAATCCTGATACGAAGAAAATAATAATTAGCCGAGATGTTGTATTCGATGAAGAAGGAGAATGGGATTGGAAATTGTATGACGAGAATTACAACTTCTTCCCATATTTTGAAGAAGATGAGATACAACAACCAAGGATCGAACAATCAAGTGAAGAGCCTACTTCCCCACTAACCTCACCAACAACAAATTGTCAAGAAGATGGGAGCTCAAGTGAAAGGGTTCCTTGGTTTAGAAGCCTTCAAGAAATTTATGATGTAACAGAAAATCAAGACAATATTACTCTTTTTTGTCTTTTTGCAGATTGTGAGCCCATAAATTTTCAAGAAGCTTTGCAAAAGAAGAGTTGGAGAAATGCTATGGACGAAGAAATTAAGGCGATCAAGAAAAATGACACATGGGAGCTAGCTTCACTTCCAAAAGGACACAAGGCGATTGGTGTCAAGTGGGTGTACAAGGTAAAAAAAATGCAAATGGAGAAGTTGAGGGATACAAGGCAAGGTTGGTAGCAAAAGGCTATATTCAAATAGCTCGCATTGACTATGAAGAGGTATTTGCTCCAGTTGCTCGATTAGAAACTGTAAGATTGATAATTCCGTTAGCAACTCAAAACAACTGAAAGATACATCAAATGGACGTGAAATCAGCCTTCTTAAATGGAGTCCTTGAAGAAGAAGTTTATATCGAGCAGCCACAAGGCTATGAAGTCAAGGGAGAAGAAGACAAAGTTTTGAAGCTAAAGAAGGCATTTTATGGTTGAAACAAGCTCCAAGAGCTTGGAATGCTCGAATTGATAAATATTTGAAAGAGAGAAATTCATTAAATGTCCATATATATGAGCATGCACTCTATATTAAAATCCAAAATGGTGATACATTGATTGTATGTTTGTATGTAGATGACTTGATTTTCATAGGTAGCAATGCAAGCATGTTTAAAGAGTTTAAGAAAGAGATGACGGAGGAGTTTGAGATGACTGATATTGGGCACATGTCTTATTATCTTGGCATTGAAGTAAAACAAGAAGATGAAGGCATTCTAATCACTCAAGAAGGCTATGCTAAGGAAATATTGAGAAAGATCAAGATGGAAGACTCTAATCCAGTTTGCACGCCAATTAAATGTGGTATCAAATTGTCAAGGCATGAAGAAGGAGAAAATGTAGACTCTACCCTTTTCAAGAACTTGGTTGGCAACTTAAGATATTTAACGTGCACAAGACCCGATATTTTATATGCGGTTGGAGTTTAAGCCGATACATGGAGAATCCAACCACAACACATTTGAAGGCAACAAAGAGGATTCTTCGCTATGTTAAAGGGACTACATACTTTGGTTTGTACTACTCTGTTTCTGATAATTATGATCTTGTTGGATATAGTGATAGTGATTGGAGTGGAGATATAAATGACCGGAAAAGCACAAGTGGTTTTGTGTTCTACATGGGAGACACAGCTTTCACATGGATATCGAAAAAACAACCAATTGTCACGCTCTCTACATGTGAAGCGGAATATGTAGCGGCCAATTCATGTGTTTGCCATGCAATTTGGCTAAGGAACTTGCTAAAAGAATTAGATTTGCAACAAAATGAGCCAACCAAGCTTTTGTGGATAACAAGTCAGCAATTGCTTTGGCCAAAAATTCAGTCTTTCATGATCGAAGCAAGCATATTGACAAACGCTATCACTACATTAGAGAGTGCGTCACTAGAAAGGAAGTGCAGCTAGAGTATGTGAAGTTCAATGATCAAATTGCTGATATTTTCACCAAACCGCTCAAGTATGAAGACTTTATCAGATTGAGGAATTTGCTTGGAGTCACAAATCAAGTTTAAAGGGGGTGTTTAAAAAAAAGAAAAAAAATAAACTTGATTTGCATTTCTAGAATATTCTCGCATTTTTATTGAGAAAGGTTTTAACTAGATATTTTAATGTTGTTATTAATTAGGAAAATATAATTTTTCATTTGTTTGCAAATCTGGAATGATCCATTGTATCTTATAAATAAGAGCTCTCTCCTCATTTGTATCAATCAGGAAAAAGGAAAAAAGAAAAGAGAAATAAAAGCAATTAAAGTTTTCCTCTTTTACAAAAATTCATTTTTTTCGTAATTTATTCCTCTTCCTCCTCTAAAATTCTAACAGTGGTAACTCACTAACTCTGAATGTGTGTGTTATTGTTCAGAAAAATGATTTCTACAAAACACTTATAGATAGCACTGATAACTGAACTTGCAACCTTAGGTGTTACTGTCCCATTATGTGGCATTTCTCGGAAATCAAGCTTGTATACGTTCTCCAAAAATACAAGAAGGATCAGGATCGTCACAAGGATTCGTCCTCTTCAGTTAGGGTTGAATCGAACAGGAAGCTGATGCTTGTAGTTTTATTGGCAGCCGTAAGTTTCTCAGTACAGTGCAAAGTTTAGTTCATTGGCTTGTCTTACTGGACGCTTTTAAGTTAATTTGTAGTTTCCAAATAATTTTTTTAGTAACTTTTTCTTGGTAATTCAATTGTTAGTAAGTTGAGTACTCATATCATAATATCAGTATCATATGTGTGGTTATATAAGAAATTTTGCTGACAAAAAAGAAAAAAATGATTTGATTAATGGACAGTTTTGCTCAAATACTCAAGATTGTAAGAAAGCAGATATAGCTAATTTCTACCATCATTCTTTGCTCGTTTAACTTTGTTACCCAATACATTTGGGTTGTCTTTAACTGTAAATAAAGAATAAAATAATTTACATAATTAACGTTATGTAATCAACCTTTCCTAATACATTATTTTTGATGCCATTAATAGTTGCTTTATCTCATATTTTATGTTAACTTCTCATAGTGCACTATATTATGGTTTTTATGATGCTTGTGTAATTTTCTTATTTTCAATGAATATTTGATTTTACACAAAAAAATAAGCGGAAGAATCTCAGTTTAAAGGACGAACAAACAGTAATCGAAACTCTGACGGCAATATGATTTATGAAAAACAAAACATTCCTCTTAAGAAGAACGACAAAAAACTTAAAACCGACAAATAAAATATAGAACATAGCAAATCCATATTCTCATTTTCTTCAACCATATCTGACTTAGAAAAGTCAACATGGCGCAACACATATTACTGGTGAATTTCCATAGCCAAAACTCCAACTAAGTTTCAACTAAGAAAAGAATATAAATATGGAAGCCAATATTACGTAAATGTTATTGGATCATATATGTGATCAAAACATTTTCATCAAAGAGCATAAACCCAAACTTACTCTACTCCTACATGCATCATACTGGTTAATTATGCTGAAATTGACAAAGAAGATTGATTTGGTACAACGAACAAATGATCAGTTTTCTACTAAGAGTGTTTTCCCCATTCTTTGTTAGAAAGGGTTGGTTAAAAAAACGTTCTTTTAGAATATAAAGATTTTCTATGACTTGTGAATATCTGCAGAGGTTGGAAGAGACATTGGAAGTTTATCTGATGATAGTTTATTTAATCATGTAAAAAAATGGAAGGATATGATTAATCTTTTAAAAAAAATAGAAGGATATGATTTATATTAATGGGAGATTTATAGAAATAGTAAGACATGTTAGGTAACTGGTATCTTTTGGTCTGAATAATCACGCCTTTTTGCTAAAGATGTTACTGTTGGCAGTTAAATTCAAATTCAGTAGTAGCTTACAACTTGATTATTGAAATATGGTTGGACATATCACATATGGATATGTAACTGCTCCTACAACTTGATTTTAAACGCACGCATAGGAAATTCCTTAAATGCAGTCTACTATGAACATGGTATGCATAAAGACACCCGACTATGTCTAGTGTGTAATATCACATATTCCTTTAGATGAATTCATCCACTGAGCTTTTTAAAAGCCCATCAGAATTTTTAGCAGTTTACTTCTCTATGCTTATGGAATCAATAGCGATTTTAAATATAAAAATACGTGATTTTACACCTATATTTCAAATAGTTTTCTAGTACTATGTTAATTTCAATGTCACAATTTCTTTGTATCATTATGTTTGTAGCAGTGAAAGTATGCATCTCGCATCTGCAAATGCAGTCTAAAATAAGCACCGAATGTGGCACAAACAAATGTTGTATACAGCAGCATACTGCGTACAAAACTCACAGCGAAGTGAATGGAAAAGGTGGTAGCAGGATGATAACAATAGAGAGGAGGGTGAGCTTTAACAACTCACTCCTAATATCGAATATAGATCGGGCAGTAGTATGAGCGGTGATTGAGGGAACCAGCAAAGTCGAAATTTTACTGTCAGTAATGAAACAAATGAAGAGCAGCGAACGAAGCAACTTTGGAACTAACAAACGCTGGACTCCCCAAATTTTATTTAGTAAAAATTTCACACCTTTCGATTTGGGGAGGGAAGAGGAATAACTTAAAAGAAGATAGCATAATGTTATTTCGAGAGTTTATGTTTTCTCCAACATGTGCTCCTTTACCTTAATCAAGTAGTCGGAACAACACTAGGGCTGTAAAACTCTGACACGTGAGATGTTTAAGAAAACAAAGTGTTCAACATAAAAGTTGGAAGTATATGGCTGTAACTGTTATCTAAGATATATTATATGCCCGGACTCCATGTCATAGCAATAATGTAAAGTTTTATCTAATAAATTGTGCCATGGATAATATAATTAGAAAATATATATAGTTTAATATAAGGATTTACACTCAGCATATGGTCCAGGAAACTAAGATGTTAGTCTTGTTAAAGGTACTATTTAAGAAAGCAGGTGAAATATACATATTTGCATGCCTTGAATTGTTTAAAGACGTTAAGACAACAACACCTATGTAATAAACAATGAACTATTTTTAACAGATCTACCAATATGAGTGAACCCTAAATGTTCAATGACTATTCACAAATCCACCAAAATAATTGAATCCACCACAATCCAGTGAGCATTCCCATGTCCATTTTAGAAAAGATATACATGTATGTATGGCAGTAGAAGGAAATACACATTTAGCTACAAAAGTTAGTTTTACCTTATTCACCTTGCTGAAATGGAAAAGAACCGGAACTGTTGTTTAATGAAGCGATAATATATTGTTATAAAAAATTACAGCCAGGCAACTGAATCTTCTAAAAATCTTATGTGATAAAGAAGAGTTGACAAAAAATTAGACGCATCATGAAATCAGCAAAAAAAAAAAAAAAAAAAAAAAAAAAAAAAAAAAAAAAAAACAACGATACATAACGAAAAAACTTCCATGTGATATGAAAATAAAAGAATAAAATTGAAAATTTTCATAACAAGGCAAAAGTCTCCAAATAAGAATATAGAGACAAGCAGGAAATAGAGTACAAGCCTATAAGGTACTGCTATTAAAACAAATACCCGGTTTTTCCTTTGGATGCATCCGACGCAGATGCGTTTTCAAAAACATAATGGAGTACTTGCTCGGTTGAGCTTACAGATCAAAAAGCATCCGTTGACGTTAGATGCGACACGGCAGACGCCAAAGGATACTTTATTAATATCTCCCTATAATGCCTCATTGAACTCATAAACTAAAATAACCCGTTTAACTTATAAACTAAATTACCTCGTTTGACGCCGCAAACGCATACCCCATTTACCATCCAATCCTGTTTAAATTCCCCACTTAAATACTCCATTATAATAAATTGTTATCGTTTATCACGAACGTACCCTAGGATTAGGTCATGTTTTATGCTCTTAGCGCAGGAAATTCATACATGCAGAGTCTGCAGACATGAATTATTAGTTTTAAGTTTCCATCTGCAATGCTTGTCCATGCTATATACTAAAAACTATTATATATGTGATGAATAATTTATGATTCCTTCAAATAAACGAAATGCATTTGTTTATCAAGACAAAATTTCAAAGAGGAATAATTTTAGTTGTAGCGATTTTTTTTACTGCAGACATTATACTAACGGGGAAAAAAATGCTACCAACTTGAATGTTTCTCTTTTTCAGATATTAATTTTAGTAATTATAGTTGAATCTAATAATATAACAAGAGAGGCCGCTATCGGCTTATATCAAAATGAGCTTTGTAATGCCTATTGGGCTTATTATATGGGCTTGCATCTGTTTTATGCCCAGTATCATATCATTGCTATATATACTATAGCACACGTTATGTATCATCTATCTAAAACAGTTCAGAATACAATTACATCATTTGTTCTCAATAATATTACAATTTACTTTTCTTATATGGTATCAGAGCAGTAAACTGCCAAACGACATATATTGAAAACACATTTCTCTCGATCAAAGGGGGCTGTGATTTGGGTCTCCTCAGAGTTTATATTCATCATCGGAGAGCCACCCATCTCCGATCATAGAGCTGCGTCTGTTCCTATCAGTGATTGTGCGTGCCAAGCCAGAACTCTCGTTCACAGCGGCTACAACAATCTTTGCTCGTCATCAGAGATTCTTGATCTCATCCTTTGACTTCTTGATACAAGAGTGCTAGTTCTTGAATTCAAAAGAACACAAGAACCACCTCTGCACCGTTACTTACCCACTTTTTCATTGGCTGCTATCACTCTTTCAAGCAAATAGCCTCGCCATATACCTTTTTTCACCATTTATTCATCATGACTGGAAATCAGAATCAATCCAGCAATGACCATTCGACAGCAAATTCTGGAATAGGCAGCGCTGAACCCCCTGCTCCTCCTCTGACTCTCATCAAGCCGAAGAGCCAGGTTATCACTATTCCTCTCGACGAAGAGAACTTTCTGTTATGGAAATTCCAGATTGAGACAGCCTTGAGAGGTTACGACCTCCAAGATTATGTCAACGGAACAAAGTCTGTACCACCTGCAATGACAATCAACAAGGATGGACAAATGATTAGCAACCCAGTGTATACTCACCATCAAAAACAAGACAGTTTACTGTCATCTTGGCTATTATCGTCTATCAACGCAAACTTACTCTCTCAAGTCATAGGGTGCACCACTTCACATGAGATATGGACTACAATATTGCAAATATTCAATTCACAATCAGCAGCAAGAATCATGCATTATAGAAGAGAGTTTCAGAATTCAAGAAAAGGAGATATGTCCATGAGAGAGTACATCTCTAAAGTTAAAACTCTATGCGATAAACTAAAAGCCGTGGGACATCAAATTTCTGATAGTGAACAGATCCTTACGTTAACGAATGGGTTAGATGAAGAATATGAATCTCTTGTTACTTTCATTGCCACATAATCTGTCCTACCAGAATTGCAATCAGTTTATTCGGCTTTGTTGGCACATGAAGGTAGGGTAGAGCAAGGAAAAGCTACCCAAAATGACTTTAGCATAAATTTTGCCTCAAGTTCAAGAAATCCCAACCAATCAAGAAACGTACCTGGTTTTGGTAGAGGTAACAACCAAGGTCAGAGAGGAAATGCAAACCAGAGAGGCAGAGGAAGAGGCAGATCCAGCAATACTCCAAGAATCAAATGTCAAATTTGTGACAAACCTGGACATGCAGCAAACAGGTGTTACTATAGGTTCAACACTGATGTAAACAATTCACAGCAAAGCCAATTCAATCAAAGAAATGCAAATGTGAATCTTGCACAAGCCGGTCAGGTCAGGTCAAATGCAGACACTTCAACTATTGCTGGCAACAATGATGACTCAAATAAAGCAGAAGACATCAACAGCGAGGATTGGTTCCCAGATTCAGGTGCCACCAATCACATCACCAACAATTTGCAGAATTTAAATCTTGGTAACAAGAACTATTCAGGTAAGCAAGTCATTCACACTTGCAATGGTGAAACCATGAATATATCTCACACTGGAACAGGTTTTATTGAAGGTAAAAGAAAACTTTTACTGAATAATCTACTTAGAGTCCCTAATGTTAAGAAAAACCTAATCAGTGTGTCTCAATTCACTAGTGATAATAAGGTATATTTTGAGTTTCACCCCAATTACTGCCTTGTTAGAGACTCTCTAAGCAAAAACATATTGTTACAGGGTAGACTGGACAATGGATTGTACAGATTCTGCAGCGTGAATCCCAGATTGGAAAATGTTAACAATAGTTGGTGTTGTAATGCTAGTATTCAACTTCCTAATGTCACAAATAATACTGATTCTATTGAAGTTAATCCAATTTCCATTGATAGTGATTTTGACATCTGGCATTGTAAACTAGGACACCCTAGTCATGATATTACTACAAGAATATTGAATGAAAATAAAATTTCTTGTAAATACATACCTGTTTCCAGCATCTGTACACATTGCCAAATAGGCAAAAGCCATAAATTACCTTTCAACAGATCTGCCTCTGTTTATTTGAAACCACTTGAACTGATAACAGCAGACCTGTGGGGTCCTGCACCAATTCACTCAAGGCAAGGTCACAGGTATTACTTATCAATTGTAGATGCTTACACTAGATACACTTGGATTTTCTTTCTAAAGGCCAAGTCTGAAACTCACAATACTATGATACAGTTCATTAATTTCAGTGAAAAGCAGTTGAACTGTAGCACAAAAATTCTTCAAACAGATGGAGGCAGTGAGTTTTTCCCTTTAAAAGGCTATTTTAACAGCAAGGGAATAATTCATAGAACTACCTGCCCCTATACATCTGAACAAAACGGCATTGTAGAAAGAAAACACAGGCATATTGTTGATACAGGGCTAACATTATTATCTAAGGCATCCATGCCTATGAAATACTGGAATGAGGCATTTGACACAGCTGTTTATTTGATAAATAAAATGCCAACTAAGGTATTGCAGTTCAAATGTCCTCATGAAATGCTACATGGAAAGAAACCTGATTATAGCACACAGAGGACATTTGGATGTATGTGTTTCCCATGCCTCAGACCATACAATACTCATAAACTTTCCCTTAGATCCAGCAAATGTACTTTTATAGGTTATGGCAATAGTCAAAAAGGTTACAAATGCATGGATGAGAAAGGGAAAGTCATAATGTCTAGACATGTTGTCTTTAATGAGTGTGTTTTCCCTTTTGCAGAAAAAGGAACTACACACAAACAAAGTCATGATCAAACAAAATTAATGATGGAGTCAATACCTACACTATCAGAATGGACTGCACACACACATGAAGATAAAGTGCCTGATTTAACTCTAGCTACACCAACTGTGTCTAGTACCAGATCAGGATATAGCTCAGATGATAATGATGATATAACTGATGATAACCAAGCTCAAAGTGTCAACAACAATGTGGATAATCATGAAAATACCACAGTATCAGATGACAACAGCAGTGATAGTGAAGCACAGCAACCTCAAACAAGACACCATATGATTACTAGAGCCAAAAGTGGTATTTTCAAACCTAAAATCTACCATGCATCTATCAATGACATCAATTGTGATGTTGAACCAATAAACTATGATCAAGCAATCAACTACAGACAGTGGTGTGATGCTATGGATGAAGAATATGAAGCACTGATCAAGAACAATACTTGGAGTTTAGTCAGTGCACCAAAAGGTAAAAACATTGTGGGATGCAAGTGGACATACAGGTTAAAGAAAGATGCTGATGGAAAAGTTTACAAACACAAGGCAAGAATGGTTGCTAGAGGTTTTTCTCAAAAATATGGTTTTGACTTCAATGAGACCTTTTCGCCAGTTGTTAAACCAACAACCATCAGGATTATCCTATCCATAGCTATCTCAAATGGTTGGAACATTAGACAGCTAGATGTTTGTAATGCATTCCTGAATGGTGACCTTAATGAAGATGTCTACATGCAACAACCAACAGGATATGCTTGCAAAGGCAAAGAAAATTATGTATGCAAACTTCAGAAAGCCATATATGGCCTAAAACAAGCTTCCAGAGCTTGGTACATAAAGCTGAAAAACATCCTCACTAATCTAGGTTACAAAGCCACTGTTTCAGACAATTCACTATATACCAGAATAAACAGTAAAAGCACTACATATATTCTGGTATACGTTGATGATATACTCATAACAGGGAATGACTCAACAGAGGTTAACAAAGTTGTGACTCAACTGGAACAGACATTTGCCATCAAAGACATGGGGGAATTAAGCTATTTCTTAGGCATACAAGTTGAAAGGAAAACAGACACTGAAATTTTCCTTTCACAAAAGAAATATGCAACAGAAATTCTTAAGAGAGCCAACATGGACAATGCTAAATCTATCTCCACACCCATGACAAGCAATTTGAGATTATCCAAATACGATGGTGAAGCAATTGAAAATCACAAACAATACCGTAGCATAGTAGGTGCCCTACAATATTTGACTATAACTAGACCTGAGATCAGTTTCAGCGTCAACAAGGTATGTCAGTTCATGGCTAATCCTCTGAACAAACACTGGACTGTTGTAAAGCGTATTCTAAGGTACATACAAGGAACTACAGAATATGGCATCTCTATAAAAGCAAGCAAGGATATTAATTTAAACGCTTACAGCGATGCTGACTGGGCTAATGACCCAGATGACCGTCGATCCACTTCAGGTTACTGTTTGTTCATGGGACCGAACCCAATCTCCTGGTGCACGAAGAAGCAAGCTACAATTTCACGATCCAGCACTGAAGCCGAGTATAGAGCCATGGCCTCGACCGCGGCAGAGATAATTTGGGTAGAAGCCCTAATTGACGAATTAGGGTTAAAGTTTGCCAAGAGACCAACCCTCTGGTGTGATAACAGACGCACAATCTCTCTCTCGATTAATCCCATACAGCATTCGAGGACGAAGCACATGGAAATAGACCTCCATTTTGTCAGAGAGAAGACTGAAGCTGGAAAATTAGTGGTCAAACACATCCCCGCCTTTCATCAGAAGGCTGATGTATTAACCAAAGCATTGTCGAAGCAAAATTTTGAGAGATTAAGACAAGAGCTCAATGTTTTCAATGGTGGCGGCGCAAAGAGACTGCAGAAGAAACCCTAGCACATTTTGAGGCGGGGTAATAATATAACAAGAGAGGCCGCTATCGGCTTATATCAAAATGAGCTTTGTAATGCCTATTGGGCTTATTATATGGGCTTGCATCTGTTTTATGCCCAGTATCATATCATTGCTATATATACTATAGCACACGTTATGTATCATCTATCTAAAACAGTTCAGAATACAATTACATCATCTGTTCTCAATAATATTACAATTTACTTTTCTTATAGAATCGTCATGTGAAAGTACCAAGGGTGCACCATTCAAAAGAATACTCGTTTCTGAATGAAAGTTGTATCCAAATTTGACTATAACTAAAGTGGAGTACGCATTGCTCTTCGAATGTTGGATTGGTCTAGGAATACAACACAATAAAAAACAATGGAATATAATGACAGCAGTGGCAATTCGATACAACATAATAACGGTTAAAAATACATTCAATTAAAAATAAAATGTGAATTTTTGATGTAACATTATCTTTCTTCAATACAGTTGGTGGGAGATTTGATATACAATATTTAACATCCCTTTTTTAACATTGTCTGCTAGAAATTACAAATGAAATCTCTTTATTTACACATCATTTGATTTTCTTTTCAATCCACGTGCCGTTTTGTACCATTGCTCCGTGAACCAATAGCAGGACAACTCATTGTTCTGTGAACCAATCATGGGTTCAACGATGAAAGTAATTTGTAAGCATGGCGGTTAACATAAGGATGACAAACTCAGTGGCAGTATTTGCGAAATAGGCACGAAGTGAATAAAAAAAAAAGTATAGGGACAGACAAAGAAATAGGGCAGTCAAGTAAAATTGGTGAATGAGAGAGGAAATCGATCAAAGTTCGTACCTTTTATAAGTGCAGCGGTCAAAGCAGGGAATGATGGCGTAATCACATCAACATGCAATGGCCGTAAGGACGACGAAGAGAGCAGAAAAACAATGTTGGAGGGGAAGAGTTTATATTTTTGCTTACAGCAAATTTCATTTGGCAAATTCTATTAGAACCAAAGAATTTGCTGAGTAAACCCAGCAAATCCGAAAAAACAAGGTGAACCCAATGTTGTGCGGAGTTCACCTATGTATTATTTTAAAAAAAGACATTTTTACCCTCCCTCGTAGGACCCCTACGAGATTCTTTACTTCACCTCGTAGAGCTCCTGCGAGATTCTTTACTATACCTCGTAGATTCCCTATGAGGTAAAGTAAAGAATCTCGTAGGGGCTCTACGAGGTGGAGTAAAGAATCTCATAGGGGTTCTACGAGGTATGCTGAAAATTGAAAAAAAAAAATATTGCAAAGTAAGGGCTGTTTTGTCATCGTTTTTTCTGGGTATACTCAGCAAATTCTTGGGTCCAAATAGAATTTGCTATTTCATTTTTGGGTGTGAAAAAAGAGCGAAAAAGCAAGAGCAAGGTCTCGCCAATGAAACAGCGGTTGAAAGCGGTTCCTATCAAAGTTTTTAATTCGCGATAAATGCTAACGTGAAGACACGATCACAAGCAAAGTGCGTGCGGTAAGATCATGCGTGAAATGTGCACCCTAACGCACATATAAACAATTAGATTAACTAAGTTTAAAATAGGGCAAATTTTATTTTTGGACGTGAAAAAGATACATATTACAACTTTAAATCTCGTTGATAACTTATTACAAAAATTAGAGATTTGTTACATCACAAAGCACAATTTCTTTTTAATTTGTACTCGCATAAATTAAAAATGCGCCAATGTATAAATAATGAATTTGTGTTATTTGTTGAAATAGCACTTGTACGATTTTCTTTATAAAATAATTTTGCTTGAGCAAATACAATCCCCGACTTAAAGAAAACTGTATTTATTCTTGTAATAAGTTTGAAGTCAAACTAAAGTTGGAGTAGCTTCATTTTTGGTGGTCTGTGGTGTTTAGTTGTTGCTTTGTAAGTAAAGTTTGTCCTCAAAATGATTGTACTAATCAAACTAGAACCAGTCGAGTTTAAACACTATTTGAATTGTCTTGCTTTTTTCTACTCGCTTTGTACTATAATCAAGTAGTTTTAGTTACACATTTCAACCACCTTGAGCAAATAGCCTAGCCATAAGCCATATCATCATTTCTTGGGCAAACATACAAACTTACTCCTACTATGAATGTTTTTATAGGGATAAACTTTGATCCAAGTAATCGTATTCATCTATCTATTGTGTATGGACCTATTTTTAGTGAAGGATGCGGGTTTGATTTGTGCCCTTAAAAGATTTCACTCTTGTTACTCGTTCAGTCATTAGATAAACTTAGGTTCTCATATTCATTTAAACTATGATTTTTCTGCTGGAGATTACATAATAGCATTCTTGTAAATCAGGTACTTTTATATACATCTTTGGGTAGTATGTACTATATCAACATGGCAAAGGGTCCAATCGAATCAAACCTATGACCTTCTGCATCCTGTCCCAATGCCTTAACCAACTGGGACAAGGATGCATGTCTACATAATAGCAATTATTTATGTGAGATCTTAAATAAACCAGTAAGATCCTTTTAACTGAAAGGAAAAAAAGTTAAAACAAACAAAATCTTGCATTTGTACTGTTGCATTCTTGTACGGTACTAAAAAGATATATATCATTAAATCTGCAACTATTGGCTACATTTTATGAGCATTTTGTGATAGTATGTATAAGCCAAAACAGCCAATCTGAGGAATATATTTTTTGTCTTTAATTGTTCTGTAATTTTTTTCCCTTTACAAACATTTGGATATCTTGCTTTCAGGTCACTGAAGGCTCGACCTATGTGTTACCCTCTCTGTATTTAGTGTTATGGAAATATGAGCATTTTACAAAAGCGTTTATGCCAGGATTTTAGTCACCCAAATTATAAAGAGATAACTTTGATTTGAAACAAGACGGATATGCAATCAAAACACAAGAAATTTCACCCAACCACCCGCTTTGTTGGTTCACCAAAACGTATTTGTTTACACTTATTGGAACAAATCAAAAATAAACAAATTACAATTGAATTAATAACCAAATCGAGAAAGAGAAGGAATATCTAGATAACTAATATTGTTGGATAAGAAGAACAATGGCAAACCCTTGGATCAACTAATTTTGGTCATAAGCACGTGCTTTAATTCAATCATGAAATTAGTTTATATAAGAGTGTAAAAAACTAGGAAAAATATTCAAATTGCTCTTCCAAAATATCACGAACATACCTTGGAGAAAACCAGTCAAACACAAGTTTTCCTGACTCAGACATCTGACTTGAGTGGTCAGACGTCTAGAAAATAACTCTCGGGAATCTTCTTGAGAACGTCCAGAAGTCTGACCTGAGGGGTCAGATGTCTAGAATAGCTTTTGAAACAACTTTCTGAGAATATCCAAACGTCTAGATTGGGTTGCTGCTTCCATCCTGCCCCTTCCAACTTTGTCTTGCGGTATCTCGAGTTACCAAACTCCAAATCTCTCGCCATTTTCACCATATATTTTATCGTATACATTAATTGTGATTGTTAGGATTGACATTTCAAATGTGGTTAGGTCGTTATTCTCATTCGCTTAATTCACGCCTATTTATTTATATATTTATAGCATAACTAAACGTAATATTAATGTGTATTACTAAATATGTTTAAATTAAGAAATATAATTTGAATGTCTCCATAGGAATTTTTGTGTATGTGTGCAAGTTAATGGCTTTGATTATAATAAATGACACATAAACACGAGGTTAACCATTACTTGTCGTACAAGCCTGTCTGGAACTGACTGACATATCCAACATGTACAAATAAGACTTGTTAATGTGAGAGGTCTAGGTGTCATGGGCCATTATAATTAGTACACTAAGCCACGAGGATGAGCCCAACTTGTAGTGGAAGCCTGCATGGAACCACCCGGTAAATCCAGCATCTACAAGTGGATGGTTTAATGTGAGTTGTCTAATGCATATATATATATATGTGTGTGTGTGTGTGTGTGTGTGTGTGTGTGAAGCAGGCCTACCTTAGGAAAGGGATTAAGTGGTTAACCTACCTTTGGTTGGGAATTAAGTGGTTAGGGCTAAGTCTTTTCCTAAGGTTCATTCCTTGGTTCTGGACCAAAATCATGAGGCCCGCCCTTCAAGGTTCAAAGTGGTCTTTGGGTCTGCCTTTCTCCAATAAGGTATTAAATGGTCTTTATAGACGATAGCATATGAATACGGTAGTTCACTAAGAAATGTCTGCTTCTTATCTAGGGGCTTAGTGAGGGCTAACCTAGGGACGGGTATATATTTGAAAGGCTTGAAAGAACCACCGTCTACGGGAAGTATTAAGTGGCTAGGAGTTCACCCATAGGGATAGCTAGATATTAACAAGATGGTCTGCCGGGAGGGTCTTAAATATGAAGTTGTGTTCCTACCTAAACTTGGTAGTAAGTGGTCGTTACTATTTCTCGACCTACGTACTTGGAGAGGTTATATATATATATATTATGAGGTTGACGTTAGAGACGAGGTCTTAAGTGGTTAGGGGTCCTCCATAGGGTATTAAGTGACTGTAGGGATGTCCACCCCTAATAAATTAGGAAATGGCCTTAATTGACTAGATACAACCCGCCTCATGGGGTATTAAGTGGCTGTGAGGATGTCCGCCCTTAAATTACCATGTGGGGGTATTATGTGACTGTAAGGATGCCCACACTTTGATTTACATATAGGCCTTTAATGGCTATTAGGACGTCTACCTCATATGTTTAGTTATGAAAGTTTATTTGTGTAGACATAACATGAAGAATTTACACTGCCATATATATGAAATAGTCATTCCTAAACTTATATGTTTTTCATTAAACAGAACATTATGTTCTGAACTCCCTCCTTTTAACATAAACATGTTAGTGGGCAATGACGTTGGATCAGTGATGATTATTGGTTGCTTGAAGGAAGAGCCTACGACAGAGGCTTAGTTATTTATGGCAGTAGTACTATTATTATTGTTGCCATCATTATGTACTTGGGATAATCATTGATGTACCAGTTATCTTATGAGACTCGGTTGTATAAAATATTGTGGTGTTTTAATTCTATAGTACATCAATATCTGAGATATTATATTTTGTCCCTTCTATTGTGTGAAACTCCAATTACGTTTAGATTGCTCTATTATATCGTTTTTTTGTATTTCCTTATAAGAACCAACGATCCGTTTATAATGGTTCTAAGTTACGATATGCCTTTTCTGGGTCGCAACTTAGGCTCATTCCGGGCAGTTGTTACACTTACCCTCGTACAGCGCCACTGGAATAGTAAAATTACGAAGAACTATAGAGAAACGATGAATGGCTTAAAAACAGCTGGGAAGAAGCCTAATTGGATGAGCAATGCTACGTGGGATGATTTTGTCAAATGGTAGGGCAATGAGAAGTTTCACATAAATTTACCATATATTTAATTTAAATTGTTTCACGCAGTTATGTTCTATGTAATTATTACATAAATTAAAACTGTAAAATGTTTTTTTCCAACTTAAATTTATAGAGGGAGGCATAGAGGAATTTGACAAATAGGAGCAAGAACCTCGTCACACATCGCGGTTGTTCCAAGTCATTTTAGCATCACCGTGAGGACTTGGTAAATTTATTAATTAAAACAAAAAGTTAAAGATTTTAAGTTCTAAGTTGTTAGAAGATAGATAGTGTAACATATAATATATATTATATGCATATTTCAGGAAAGAGAGCATGATGCGCCTGTCTTTTATTGGGATGTTTTCATGCATACCCATGCGATGAGTTAGACTGACGACTCAGACACAGTTTCATACTCTTGGGACCATGATGATAAAGAAAATGTCGTAGATGTAAGTATAACATAATTAATTAAAAGTTATAAGTTAATTAAAATAATGTTATCTAAATTCATCTATATTTTGCATAACAGCAAAAGTTCCAACAAGCACGATCACAGCTACTCGAGGACAGTGGATGAGCAAATTTGACTGCTGACGAGGAGGGTGCCATTTTTTAGGCTGTCATGGATCAACCGACCCGCAACAGACGCTATGAATTCGGGAATCAAGCGGTAATTGTAACACCCCACTCCCGCTATGATCACTCACTAAGGGAATGCCATAGCATCGGTGGAGTATTTTAGTGAATATAGAACAGAAAAATTACAACAAGACAGATATAAATAGTACTTGAAATTTTAAAACATCATCTCATAACAGCGGAAGTAAAACATGTCTGGTTACATCATAAAACCACAATAAAGGTCAAGTACAATATCCATCAAAATAAAGAAGTACATAATCCCACTCTCATACAATAGCCAAACAAAAGAAAAGATAACTGGATAACTGGAGCTTTACATCTATCCAAGCTCCTAAAGACTGGAACAGCAATCCGATCAAGCTCCACTACTGCTAGGATCCACCGTAGGACCTGAGGGTTGGGAAAAAGATAAAAACAACAGGGTCAGACATAAGTCTGAGCGAGTCCTATAACTTTAACAATACAATCGTTAAAGTAACCAGAGAAGACATAAACTGATATACGGTAACATATAGGGATGAATGGCTACCCTAAGCAGTCAACTAAACGAAGATAAAGGATAAAGACGCATCTACCCTCCCTAAGGTAGATTACTAAACTGCACCACACCAGTCGTTCCTAACTTAAAGGTTGATCCCACCCAAGGACTTATAAAATTTACTAATTAGTACCTGCGTACCCCTAGGTGACCAAGTAGGCGCCACGGGGCCCTACAATCCACTAGGTGTACACACTACTTCCCATTCGATCGGCTCCCTAACGTAGATACCCGTGCTGGCCCCACCGTGGGATGTATCATTCCCCAATGTGGCAACCTGATGGAACTAAAGGTGCACGGCTTATATCTACTCGATGCAACAACGGCTTACCT
Source organism: Allium sativum (assembly GCA_030737875.1). Classification (NCBI taxonomy): domain Eukaryota; kingdom Viridiplantae; phylum Streptophyta; class Magnoliopsida; order Asparagales; family Amaryllidaceae; genus Allium; species Allium sativum. The sequence goes on along the minus strand of CM060915.1, from coordinate 443,876,787 downwards.
ACCAGCCCGGGCCCACTCACGCATATGAAGCCCGTTGGACTTGCGTTGCCACCGCTAACCCGTTTGCCTCTTACAGTCAAGCCCAGTATGCGTGTCCCGTCCTCGACATGGGTCGAGCCCACAAAGATACGTATGGGTTACTGGTTGAAATGGGCCTCCACAAGCTACCCACCTAAGCTTGTCCCTTTTTCTAGTATATCCCGCTTAACCCTTTAATCATGTTTTAATTACATGTTCCATTTTGGTTAAGTATTCTAATCGTATTTTCTATTGCCACCCAAGGCAACCACTAGATTTTCTCATGCCACCCGAGGCACCCACTTAACCCCTCATGTCCCTCTACATGCTAATGTGGTTAAGTGTTTCTTAATTAATTAATTAAGAACGTAACCTTTGTAAAGACCTCTCACATTAGACTGTCTTTTATGACCGCTGGTTAAGCCGGTTGGGTCCGGGCAGCCTTATGTCATAACAGAGTCTAACCTCGTGTCTTTACATTAATTACGTATTTAGTTTGTGCCTAAGACCTCTCACATTGGGCTAACATTTGTAGCAACTGGTTAAGCCGGTTGGGTCCGGGCAGTTTTACGCTACAACTGAGTCCAACCTCGTGTCTTAGTCAATTAATTACACCTAATTAATCACCCTCATAATTTTATATTAATTATCCCTAATTAATCAAGTTTTCTTAACATGGGTAGACCTAACTTAATAGGTAAATTCCCATGGGGTAGACCTAACTCAATAGGTAAATTCCCAACACATAGTATGGGTACACCTAACCAAATAGGCAAATTCCCATACTATGTTTATTTATTTTGTGTTATGCATAATTATATTAATTTCACACAATCTTATTAACTTATGCATTTAATTACCCCATCGTTCCCACGTAATTTCGTTCATGATATAACACATATAAAAGGTGTCAACTTGCATATGAATGAACATGTTTCAAAGGTGCCATCTTGCATATTAACAAACACATAACTTGCATATGAACTTGCATAACATGTCACATAACTTGCATATAATATGTCACATAACTTACATATTCATTTTGCATAACAAACTTGCATATTAGCTTATAGACTTGCATAATGTGTCATCATGAACTTGCATATTAATAAACATGTAACTTGCATATTTACATACATGTAACTCGCATATTAACAAACATGTAACTTGCATATAAAGAAACATGTAACTTGCATATTTACATACATGTAACTTGCATATTAACAAACATGTAACTTGCATATTAACAAACATGTAACTTGCATATTTACATACATGTAACTTGCATATTAACAAACATGTAACTTGCATATTTACATACATGTAACTTGCATAGCATATTACCATGAACTTGCATAACATGCATATGATTACATAGCCCACAACTTGCATATTTAGCATCATGCAAACATAACATACATCATATTAAACTTGCATAAGCTTACATACTCAACATGCATAAACATAAGATTAATGCTAACATCATATCATATGATTCAAAGCTCATTAACCCACATACAAAACCATAAATCTCATCACATCTCATCTAATTAGTTTACCAAAAGATCATCAAAGTGATAGAAACTCACAACTAGCAACTTTGAACACCAAATGAAGAAGATTAAGATGCTAAGAAGGGATTAGAAGTTGATTAGAGAGTGATTAGTATGCAACCCTCTTCATAAAATTAGTGGAGGCCATGAGAGCTAGCATTTTGCCATAGTTTAGTCACTAGGTTTAATTATGAATGAATTAGGGTAGGTTAGGGTCTTATTTATAGATTAGGCAAGTGTTTTAGGCCATAGGATTAACCCTAGATTCAATCCAAGCCATCAAAGCATGTCTTGGGGAAGAAGTCAAGTGTAGGAACCATCTAGGGCCTTTAGATTAAAGATGGACCATGAGAACCATTCAAATGCAAAATCTGCACTTGAGCGAATCGGCCCACGGGTTGACAGCCAAACACCCTGGATTAACCCCTAGTCGACCCAGCGGGCTCGGGTCGACTTCAAAAATCGGCCGGTTCGGTTATTCCCCTCTCCCAATTCGCTGTTTTGAGCATTTTTGCATATTTATTTATTAAATTTTCAATTATATATATATATATATATCAATATATATATATATATATATCTACACAACCCATTTCACTTAATTAAGTATACTTTAATTTGGGAATTTTCGTGAAACTTCGCGAGGCCATATCTTGGTCATACGGACTCCGATTTTCGAAAACTCGGACTCTATTTCGCGTATTTTTTCCGAGACGAACGCAATGGCATAGCCCGTTTCCCTTGATTCCCATTTTAGAATTAAATTCTGCCTCGATTTATGTTATTACAGGTTATTGAAAATACGGGTTGTTACATTCTCCCCTCCTTAAAGGATTTCGTCCCCGAAATCTTCAAGTTAGGAAGAACGTATCCTACCATCCAATCATCCATCTACTCAAAGCATCATCCACGAGCAATCATTGTCCTTACAAGATTCTAAATGCTGGATGGATATATGCAAAAGTGTGTGTATATGTACTTACCTAATGCGAAAATCAGGCGGTTACTGATACAGTAAACCTCCTTAATGCAAACCATGATAGTGCCATGCATCCAATATGTATGCGAAACCCTATTGACACATACAAATTTCTACATGCGTGCACAACCATACACAAAAATGCATCATCCATATGATAACACAGCCATGATACATCCATCAATCTAACTACCACATCCATTTATGCAATATGCAACATGAAGTGACTGAGCCGATCTAGTGCCTAATGTGTGTGTATATGCATCCACGAGCAACCACTAGCAAACAATTGCATCCATATGCATCCATCAACCATAACATGTTTCAAACACATGTTTCAACCATAGGTTTTACCCTATCTAAAGGTCATAGGTATTAGCGAGAGGATATACTAAAGATAAGATAAGTACTAGACAAGCAATAAAGGAGAAGTTAAAAGACATACTCTCAAAAAGAAATGGATACAAAGAACGCATCTTTGCTTCCGTCTCCCAAGTAGCATTGCTTTCGTCATCTCCCCATTGCACTTTAACTAGCTGGACTTCTCTGTTCCTCAACTTCCTAGTTTCTGACCCAAGGATGCGAGTAGGAGCTCGTCGAATCGTCGCATCACGCTCTACCTCTACATCTCTAAGCAAGCTCGGCTCTACCACCTCCGCGGTCTCATGTAAGCACTTCCTCAAATGTGATACATGGAATACATCATGAACACCACTAAGTCTGTCGGGCAACTCCACCCTATATGCCATCCGTCCAATCCTTTCCTTAATAGGAAACGGCCCAACAAATCTCGGTGCTAACTTCCCTACGGACCCAAAGCGAACAACATTTCTCAATGGAGATACTTTGACAAAAACCATGTCCCCAACCTCAAACTCAAGATCCGTCCTTCTCCGATCCGCATAAGATTTCTGTCTATCTTGCGCTGCTTTCATCCTTTTTCGAATTAAATCAATCTTCTCTGAAGTCTCTCTAACCATATCCGGCCCAAGCAAGATCTTATCCGTAGATTCCCACCAACATGTAGGAGATCGACAAGGCCTTCCATAAAGAGCTTCGAAAGGAGCCATACCAATACTGGACTGAAAGCTGTTATTATATGCGAACTCCACCAAAGGAAGATGTTCTTCCCATGTACCTCCAAAATCCAAGATACAAAGCCTCAAAAGATCTTCTAAGATACGGTTCACCCTCTCAGTCTGACCGTCCGTCTGAGGATGATATGCGGTGCTCAAACACAACTGAGTCCCTACCGCCTCTTGCAAACTTCTCCAAAACTCACTAGTGAAAATAGGATCTCGATCACTCACAATGCTGGATGGTACGCCATGCAATCTAACAATCTCTCTAACATAGACTGAAGCAAGCCATGGAGCGGTCCTCTTACTCTTTACGGGTATAAAATGGGCACTCTTGGTAAGTCTGTCTACCACAACCCAAATTCCCGTATTGCCCTTCCTCGATCTCGGTAACCCGTCGATGAAATCCATCGAGACACTATCCCACTTCCACTGTGGAACTTCCAATGGGTGTAGCAACCCACCGGGTTTCCTTTGCTCCACTTTAACTTGTTGGCACACTAAGCATCTAGCCACATACTCGGCCACATCTTTCTTCATACCGGCCCAGAAGAAAACTCTCTTCATGTCTTGGTACATTTTGTCTCCACCGGGATGAATAGTCATTCTTGAACGATGTGCATCATCCAAAATAGCCTTCTTCAAACCCTCATCTTGCGGTACACAAAGTCTACCGTCTCTATGCAACCATCCCTTATCATCTATGGTGTATCTACCCAAATGGCTGGACGACTCCCCTCTTATAAGCTTCTCTACCAACACAACCAACTGTGGGTCGTCTCGCTGAGCCTCGCCAATCCGTCTCAAAAGAGTAGGTCTAACCTCCAAGGATGCCAACAAACCAGGTACAAAATCAACAGAAGGTCTGAAGTCAAACAAAGAAAGAAACTCCAAGCTTCGTCGTTCCACGAACAATGGACTCAAAGATAGCCTTTTTCTACTTAAGGCGTCTGCCACCACGTTACCCTTACCAGGGGTATACGCTATCTCGAAATCATAGGATGCTAAGAACTCCATCCACCTTTGCTGTCTTAAGTTTAAATCCTTCTGAGAGAATAAGTACTTCAATGATTTATGGTCGGTGAACAACTCGAATCTCTCACCAAGAAGATAATGGCGCCAAGACTTAAGTGCGAAAACAATCGCGGCCAACTCTAGATCATGGGTAGGGTAATTCTTCTCATGCACTCTCAATTGTCTCCCTCCATAGGCTATTACCCTTCCCTCCTGCATCAAGACTGCGCCTAATCCTGTTCCACAAGCATCGGTATAAACAACAAACGGCTTACTCCCATCCGGGAGCACTAAAACTGGAGCGGTGGTCAAAGCTCTCTTTAACCGTCGGAAAGCATCATCACAATCTACATCCCACGAGAAAACCAGATTCTTTTTCGTCAAGCGGGTTAATGGGGCTGATATCTTCGCGAAGTCTTTGATGAACTTCCTATAATATCCTGCCAACCCCAAGAAACTTCTTACCTCGGTAGCATTTCTAGGAACTTTCCAATCCTGGATAGATACTATCTTTGCGGGATCCACAGCTATCCCTTCCTTAGAGACCACATGCCCTAAGAATCGCACTTCTCTTCTCCAAAAATGGCATTTAGAGAATTTAGCTTTAAGACTATGCGCTCGAAGAGTCTCCAACACTTCCTTGAGATGTAAGGCATGCTCTTCTTCATTCTTGGAAAAGACCAAGATGTCATCCACAAAAACTACTACAAACTTATTCAGATACTCTCTGAACACTCTACTCATGAGATCAACAAAGTATGCGGGGGCGTTTGTCAACCCAAATGGCATCACTAGCCACTCATAAAAACCATCCGGAGTCCGGAAAGCAGTCTTCTCTATACTGTCCTCCGCCACTCTTAACTGATGAAACCCTGTAGCTAAGTCCATCTGCGAAAATACTGACGCGCCAACCAACTGATCAAAGAGATCATCTATCCTCGGTAATGGGTGTCTATTCTTCTTCGTGAGCTTATTAAGTTCTCTATAATCCACACAAAGTCTGAGAGACCCATCCGCCTTCGTGGCAAACACTACTGGAGCTCCCCACTCCGATATACTTCGCCTTATGAACCCCTTCTCAAGCAACTCCCCTACTTGCTTATGAAGTTCTCTTCTCTCACGAGGAGCCATGTGGCGTACTGGCAAAGACACTGGTTTGGCATTATCCACCAAATAAATTCGGAAATCTATCTCCCGCTTCGGAGGCAAACCCTTTACTTCTTCAAACACATCCGGATATTCCCGGACTACTCTGACAGAACACAAACTCTCGACCGAAGCATCTAGCGATTCAAGATAACTTAGCAAAACAGATTCCATGGGATTGCAAGAGATCTCGAGAGTGTTACCCAAGCGGGTCATGAGCCTGACAACTCTCCTTTCGCAATCAAGAACGGCACCATTACTGGATAACCAGTCCATGCCCAAGATCAACCCATAGCCCGTGAAGCCCAATACAAAAGCATCACATCTAAACTCAACGCTAAGTATAGAAATCTTCAAACCCAAACATATCATAGACAGATATATGGAGCCCCCAATTGGGTTTGAGACAACCAAGGGATCATCAACTAGACTGGTGTCTAAGTGCAGTGACTCAACTAACGATGATGAGATAAAAGAATGCGATGCGCCAGAGTCAAACAAAGTACGAACTGGATGATCAAACAGAAAAACCAGACTTTCAACGGAAATAGTTCTACCTCTCTGCTGAATCGGTGGAACTGAGAGAACCTGAACTTGCCCCCCTGACTGAGGTGGTGCTATAAGAGCTTGCACCTGGCCTCCTGAGGTAGACCCCGTCTTCTGCCCCTTCTTTGGGCAGTTTTTCACAAGATGCCCTGCTTCACCACAATGAAAGCAACCGGTCTTCTTCTTTTTGCGACAATCCTTACTAAGGTGTCCTGGTGTTCCACAATTGAAGCACTTCTTCTTCGTCTTCTTTTTGTCACCATTGCCTTTTCCGCCCTTGCCTTGTTGTTGCTGTTGCGGTTTCTTCTGATCCCCCTTTTTCTCTGGTGCCTTAGAATTCTTATCATCCTCATGCATAAGTGCCATGTAGACAAGCTTCTCAAAAGTGGCCCCCATAGGAATGTGAGTCATAGCTATTCCTTGCAATGGTTCGTTCAAGCCTCTAACGAACCTCAAAGCCTTCTTCTCCGGTGTATTCACCAACTCTATGCCAAACCTTGCTAATTGATTGAATTTGTTGACATATTCTTTCACCGTGAGATTCCCTTGCTTCAAATTCAAGAACTTCTCCATAAACAGATTCTCTTCCGCCCTTGAGAGAAACTTAGCCCCAAACCTTTGCTTAAAATCTGCCCAAGAGTCAACAGGGCGTTCTCCATTAGTGACCTCCCACCAGAATGAGGCCTCTCCCTTCATTAACCAAGCCGCCAACTTGACTTTCTTTCCCTCTTCCACTTCAAAGATATCTAGCAACTCTTCCACTTCCTTAAGCCAATCTCTAGCCTCTACGAAAGTCTCTGAACCAAGAAAAGGTTTTCCTCCTATAGCCTTGAACTCCTTGCAAACCTTAGCAAAATTATCCACTCTAGGCTGAGGAGGAGGAGCGGTTGTCTCTGGTGTAGTAGCATTGGCCGGACCCGCAGCCGCGGCCCTAGCCTCTTGCAACCTCCTATACCATAGTGGTATAACTAAACCCTCCGGGATGTTAAGATCTTCAGCCATGCTGAAACGAAAGAGGAAAGATTCAAAAAGGAGATTCCGAAAGATAAAGATATGGCTATTGGGGATTATGCTTTTCTTTTTCAAAAACTTTTTCTCTTAGAAGACATGCTTTTAAAAATACTTTCTTCGAAAATACTCTTAGAAAGTAGTTTTTCTCAAAAATTTTATCTGTTCTGGTAACCTTAAGCTCTGATACCACGTGTAACACCCCACTCCCGCTATGATCACTCACTAAGGGAATGCCATAGCATCGGTGGAGTATTTTAGTGAATATAGAACAGAAAAATTACAACAAGACAGATATAAATAGTACTTGAAATTTTAAAACATCATCTCATAACAGCGGAAGTAAAACATGTCTGGTTACATCATAAAACCACAATAAAGGTCAAGTACAATATCCATCAAAATAAAGAAGTACATAATCCCACTCTCATACAATAGCCAAACAAAAGAAAAGATAACTGAATAACTGGAGCTTTACATCTATCCAAGCTCCTAAAGACTGGAACAGCAATCCGATCAAGCTCCACTACTGCTAGGATCCACCGTAGGACCTGAGGGTTGGGAAAAAGATAAAAACAACAGGGTCAGACATAAGTCTGAGCGAGTCCTATAACTTTAACAATACAATCGTTAAAGTAACCAGAGAAGACATAAACTGATATACGGTAACATATAGGGATGAATGGCTACCCTAAGCAGTCAACTAAACGAAGATAAAGGATAAAGACGCATCTACCCTCCCTAAGGTAGATTACTAAACTGCACCACACCAGTCGTTCCTAACTTAAAGGTTGATCCCACCCAAGGACTTATAAAATTTACTAATTAGTACCTGCGTACCCCTAGGTGACCAAGTAGGCGCCACGGGGCCCTACAATCCACTAGGTGTACACACTACTTCCCATTCGATCGGCTCCCTAACGTAGATACCCGTGCTGGCCCCACCGTGGGATGTATCATTCCCCAATGTGGCAACCTGATGGAACTAAAGGTGCACGGCTTATATCTACTCGATGCAACAACGGCTTACCTACCAGCCCGGGCCCACTCACGCATATGAAGCCCGTTGGACTTGCGTTGCCACCGCTAACCCGTTTGCCTCTTACAGTCAAGCCCAGTATGCGTGTCCCGTCCTCGACATGGGTCGAGCCCACAAAGATACGTATGGGTTACTGGTTGAAATGGGCCTCCACAAGCTACCCACCTAAGCTTGTCCCTTTTTCTAGTATATCCCACTTAACCCTTTAATCATGTTTTAATTACATGTTCCATTTTGGTTAAGTATTCTAATCGTATTTTCTATTGCCACCCAAGGCAACCACTAGATTTTCTCATGCCACCCGAGGCACCCACTTAACCCCTCATGTCCCTCTACATGCTAATGTGGTTAAGTGTTTCTTAATTAATTAATTAAGAACGTAACCTTTGTAAAGACCTCTCACATTAGACTGTCTTTTATGACCGCTGGTTAAGCCGGTTGGGTCCGGGCAGCCTTATGTCATAACAGAGTCTAACCTCGTGTCTTTACATTAATTACGTATTTAGTTTGTGCCTAAGACCTCTCACATTGGGCTAACATTTGTAGCAAATGGTTAAGCCGGTTGGGGTCCGGGCAGTTTTACGCTACAACTGAGTCCAACCTCGTGTCTTAGTCAATTAATTACACCTAATTAATCACCCTCATAATTTTATATTAATTATCCCTAATTAATCAAGTTTTCTTAACATGGGTAGACCTAACTTAATAGGTAAATTCCCATGGGGTAGACCTAACTCAATAGGTAAATTCCCAACACATAGTATGGGTACACCTAACCAAATAGGCAAATTCCCATACTATGTTTATTTATTTTGTGTTATGCATAATTATATTAATTTCACACAATCTTATTAACTTATGCATTTAATTACCCCATCGTTCCCACGTAATTTCGTTCATGATATAACACATATAAAAGGTGTCAACTTGCATATGAATGAACATGTTTCAAAGGTGCCATCTTGCATATTAACAAACACATAACTTGCATATGAACTTGCATAACATGTCACATAACTTGCATATAATATGTCACATAACTTACATATTCATTTTGCATAACAAACTTGCATATTAGCTTATAGACTTGCATAATGTGTCATCATGAACTTGCATATTAATAAACATGTAACTTGCATATTTACATACATGTAACTCGCATATTAACAAACATGTAACTTGCATATAAAGAAACATGTAACTTGCATATTTACATACATGTAACTTGCATATTAACAAACATGTAACTTGCATATTAACAAACATGTAACTTGCATATTTACATACATGTAACTTGCATATTAACAAACATGTAACTTGCATATTTACATACATGTAACTTGCATAGCATATTACCATGAACTTGCATAACATGCATATGATTACATAGCCCACAACTTGCATATTTAGCATCATGCAAACATAACATACATCATATTAAACTTGCATAAGCTTACATACTCAACATGCATAAACATAAGATTAATGCTAACATCATATCATATGATTCAAAGCTCATTAACCCACATACAAAACCATAAATCTCATCACATCTCATCTAATTAGTTTACCAAAAGATCATCAAAGTGATAGAAACTCACAACTAGCAACTTTGAACACCAAATGAAGAAGATTAAGATGCTAAGAAGGGATTAGAAGTTGATTAGAGAGTGATTAGTATGCAACCCTCTTCATAAAATTAGTGGAGGCCATGAGAGCTAGCATTTTGCCATAGTTTAGTCACTAGGTTTAATTATGAATGAATTAGGGTAGGTTAGGGTCTTATTTATAGATTAGGCAAGTGTTTTAGGCCATAGGATTAACCCTAGATTCAATCCAAGCCATCAAAGCATGTCTTGGGGAAGAAGTCAAGTGTAGGAACCATCTAGGGCCTTTAGATTAAAGATGGACCATGAGAACCATTCAAATGCAAAATCTGCACTTGAGCGAATCGGCCCACGGGTTGACAGCCAAACACCTTGGATTAACCCCTAGTCGACCCAGCGGGCTCGGGTCGACTTCAAAAATCGGCCGGTTCGGTTATTCCCCTCTCCCAATTCGCTGTTTTGAGCATTTTTGCATATTTATTTATTAAATTTTCAATTATATATATATATATATATATCAATATATATATATATATATATATATATATCTACACAACCCATTTCACTTAATTAAGTATACTTTAATTTGGGAATTTTCGTGAAACTTCGCGAGGCCATATCTTGGTCATACGGACTCCGATTTTCGAAAACTCGGACTCTATTTCGCGTATTTTTTCCGAGACGAACGCAATGGCATAGCCCGTTTCCCTTGATTCCCATTTTAGAATTAAATTCTGCCTCGATTTATGTTATTACAGGTTATTGAAAATACGGGTTGTTACAGTAATTCTAAACCAAATTTTAAAATAATTATTCTGCTACATGTTCAAGAGTGTTGCACATTGTGATGGACTACTGCAAAAATATATTATATTTCCTTTGGTAATTTAATGGAAATTGAAATTTATATGAATTACAATTACGATGTTGGCAACACTATTAATTTTAGTTTGTGTACCAGTTTGGACAACTTAGAAGGCGCATCAAAGGTATTAAGACAAAGCGGAGATTGCATAACTACAAACCCGTATTTTCAAGCTTGAGTAGTGTGATTGTCACTGTGACGTACAGATAGGGTAACTAAACCATCATTTAGTGGAATTCATAAAGCAATATGGGTGATCTCCTTCATCTGGTGGTACCACTGTTTCTGATCTCGAAAATATCGCCCGAGATCTCTTATGATATCTCATTTTGGGCTCCTCCTGAAACGAAATAGCAAACCTCACTGTAAATCTCCTTTCAAGTATTTTGCTCGATATATCGCTATATCGAACGATATATCGACTGAGCTGGGATACTAGAATATAGTCCGAAATCTTGGTTTTTTGTTTAAAATTTAAGTCTGTATCTGAACCAAAACAATAATTAAAAAACACAAATCTAGCCATGATAATCTCCTGCTAACATTTTACATGTTAAATGACCATATCGTATGTTCATATATGTTATACAATACTTATGATTTTCATATTCGTCTTTTTTACATACATATTACCTTTGAAATTATATATTTTTTGTTCTACTTATGTTGAACTTTTTAATGTTGTGGATATTTTATATGTTTTATGTATAACAATAATTCATATTCATGGATCATATGTTGTAAGCACTAATATCTTTGCATTGTGTTATATTTCTATTTTAAGCATATTGTGATTTAGATTATGAATAATCTTCGGTAAATTAAGAAGAATGAAACGATTTTGTAATTCAAGTTTAAGTTGCTATGTTTATAATGGCATTCATAAGAATCATTATGTAATAATACCATTTTTTTAACATATTATGTACCCCAAGATTGTTCCGGTATGAACTTTCAGACCCGAGATGGAAATCTGAGACGAATACCCGACTTAGACTCATCTCATCCAACATCTTCCCCGATACGAGATCAAGTCTCTAAAATACCCAAGACAAAACGCGATTGATATCTGAGATTTAAAACCTTAGGTGGTACTAGACGGATGTGATTTGAAGTATGATTTGTGATGTTCTGTTGTTATGTATATACGCTGGGTGAAGATTTGGTTGATACATTGTGATGGATTGTATATATTGTTGTTGGTTTGGACATTAGTTTAGATGTCGGTTTGGATGACATTCGTTTGTTATGTTTTGTTGGGTGTTGTATATATTGGTTTATGTTGTGCATATTGGACTGTACGTGTATCATTTGGGTTTAATTTATTATATTTAGGTATATATGTGAGTATTGTTGTTATATATATGATTGAAATGGGGCTATTATGGTATATAAGAAATTTTGGGTGGTTCAAAGCTGTGCAGTTTATGCCCTGCTATTACCCTGCCATATCCCCGCTATATCATGTAGCGGGTTTATAACACTACGTTATTTCCAAATAGCCTCTGAAATAGCCTTTCCGCTTTAAGCTCTGCTATATTCTGATATTTCGATATATCCCATTATTTCAGCTATATTCCGCTATATCCCCAATAAGAGATGAACTAAAAATGACATTTATGCATTATAAAATTATTTTTTAAATATATTTTTTAACATATATGTTTTAGAAAATAAAATACTATAATATTCTATTAAATTTAATCAAGCTAAATAAAATTTTGCAATTATTTACATATATTTGCTATTGCTTTTATTTAAAATTAAGGATGTACTAATTATAATTAAGTTGAATGTTTATTTTTCATTTATTTACAATTTTCTATTTGTAAAAGCATCAAATACAAGTTTTATATGCTATTTAGATTCATCCGCTATATCCTCCTATTTCCTCACTTTAACCCCGCTATAACTTTTTGCGTCACCACCGCATTGGATCCGTTGAGTGCTTTAGTTGCATAGGTTCGAGGTAAGCATATCTAAACTCTAAAAAAATACCCAGATTTCCAACGTTATCAACGACTTTCAAGTCATTTCTTATCAATGATATTTCCATCGATTTCGAACGGTTTTCAACGGCTAATTGGTCAACAATATCTGCAACGTATCCATTTTTGCCAATTGGGGGTCGTTGGTAAAATCCCATTGATGACGTTGGAAAGCGTTGAAAGTCAATGTTGCGTATACCAACGGGGTTTCCAATGGCTTTCCAATGATTGCCAACGGCTGATAGTCGTTGGAAACGACTATTCATTGTATAGTGATACAAATATTCATTTATTACTGTACTTTCTTTTGTTATAACCATTTTGGTTTTTATTAAGGAAAATGAATTTTATTCTTATTTGTTTTTAAAAACCATTTGATCAGAATATTCTTCTTCTAATACTCATTTCTTAACGTTATAGAAAATTGCTTTTTATAGAATATTTGTTGTTATGATAATCATTGCATAATTCTTTAGAAAATCGATTTTAGAATAATATATGATTTTATATAATTATTTTTGTAACAACCCGCATTTTACGTATCGGAGGATCGCAAAATATTTTTATCTAATTCCCTGAGCATTGGACCATTCTCACATTTTGGTATGTTGGTTATGAGGATGTGAGACATGTCCATAATTTTTACCAATTTGGTTTGTGACCATTTTGCCCATGTAAGTCTTGTACAGGGAATAACTATTGACAGCGATCGAATCAGGTGCTGGGGTCATTTTCATTAGAAAGGAAATGGTGTTGCCAATTCAATAGAGTGGTCACATTAAAGATTTGGTTCAGCAGTTTGGGAGGAATCGTTGTTTTAGCATCTCACAATTTCTGTTCAGGTTTATAAGCCATTAGTGGGCTGATTTGGAGAGGCCCATTAGTGGGCTGGTGGGAGGCTATTAATAGGGGGTTAGAGGCATTGAGAATGGTTTGCTTTCTTCATTTTCTCATTTGGTTGAGCTCGTGATCCTTCTTTCTCAATCAAATACACCTTTCTACCATTAAAATTCTAGAACTACATAAGAGAATCGAAGATCTACATTGCTTGAAGCTAGATCTACATCAAGCGAAGAGAGATTTCATTAAATCGATAGGTTTGGGGGTTGCTCTTCGCTGTTTGGATTCATGAATCATCATTTTTAAGCTTGTTTGAAGATATGGTGCGTGATATGCATCTCTCACATGGATTCAATCAAGTATATTAGTTGTTTGATCATAAAATCATCATTTTCAAGTCATTTCACCTAGATCGACATCATGGTAAGTATATTTTCATATGAATCGCCACAGGATCAAATCTAGCAACTTAAAACTGGTAATTCTTATGTTAATTCATATGTTTATGGAAGTTAGATCCATTGTTTATTTTATTTATCTATTTATCATAATTTGGTGAATTTTAAATGTTATTAATAAAAATTGTCATTTTGATGTTGTTGATGATTTCATAACATGTTACTTGTTGAGTTGGATGATTGGTTGAATTGTTCGCATCGATGTTATCGTTTGGCGATGATTTGGTCGAGTTTGGAGTTAGATTGGAAAATTATGGAGTCGGGTCATTTTGGATGGGTCGTGCGAATCAGGTCGTGGCTCGGGGAGAAAGACACGAATTAGGTCAGTATGAATTGGAGGTTTCAGTCTGTTAGAGACATGGAAGCTTCAGGTCACAGGAGCTTCGGGTCGCAGGTCATTAGGCATGGATCGTCCGAATTGGGTCGGATTAGGGTTGCAAATACCACGGGGGTCATGATGATTTGTTGTGTCGTGGAACTCAGAAGACTGCAAGTTGTTAGAACGAACTAGGGTGTTGGGTCGTTGGGATGAAGCTATGTAGGATAGTGTGAAGGCTTCAATTACAGGCCATGGATCATTAGGTCGTGGGACGACCTAAGATTGTTTGAAATTGATGGAGTCAGGTCGTGAGAATGGTAGGTCGTGGGACGACTTAAGGTGGACGGCTTGGTTGTATTGGACCATTATACTGATGTTATTTTGGTTCAGTAAATGAATGTGACTTCGAAGTGAATTCAAGGTGGAATGTTCGAAGTGTGATGAGATGTTCGTTGATCGATGAAATGCAACGTATATGCAGACGACTCAAGGTGGTAAGTTCGTGGATAATGGTTGCTCGAGAAGGCTCTTGAGCTTGTGAATAGTCGTCGGTGACGACGAATATAGTTGATGGAGGCCGAGAGATTATCGTTGTCGTAGGTTCTAGTGGACTCAAAGCACGGGTATAGTTGGCAGTCACGATGGGCTTAGAAATACCCTAGGCAATCGTGATGGGTCTAGAGATATGAGTCGCGAAGGCATACAGAGTTTTTGCTTGAACCAGGTTTTACCATTAGCTTTTGACAGATGATAAGTGTTGAGCCGGTCATACGATTAGCAATGGTTTCAAAGCAGGATTGGTGGTGATAGTCAGAGTCTGAAAAGTCGGTGTACGACTTAGGCAGGATCAGTAATATGGACATGCAGAATGTATGTGATAAACTAACTTGTATATTTACAATAGTTCTACAAATAAAATTATTATGAGATAGTGAAATATATCACAAATAAAAAGAAGTAAAGTAATAACACCAGGACTTTTTATACTGGTTCGGAGCACCGTCCTATGTCCAGTCCCAGATTTCTCTCTGGATTTTCACTAATCAACAGCCTCGCTTCACCTGGAGGAACAGGTTCACAACACTCGGACAACCGAATGGGATTTCACGCCTCAACAACACTGAGGACTTCAACACTCGCCTCTTACAACTCTGAGGACTTCAACAACTAAGATCACAATTTGTATGTTGACAACTTGTGCTCTTTTCAATACGGATTTGTCACTTGTAGTACACCCTTCCTATAATCTTATCCTCAAATATAATTTGATGTATGTGAAGATTTGGAAGTGGATATCATATTGAATCACAAGAACATTAAGTAAGCTTTGAGATTCAAACGATAATATATTGAATATGAGTGCTTTTTGAATATAGAGTAGAGTGCAAGATAGATCAAAGAATTGAGAGTAATTTTGTTGTTGTTGTTGTTGTTTGGATGATGGTTTAACGATGTTTATATAATGATTAAACAGTCGTAACCATTTGTGAGGAGAAGCATTAAAGAGAAATGATTTTTGATGAAAGGAAAGAGAAGCAACTTTTGATGAAAGGAGGTGTCTATTCAAAGTGTTGCTTTCAGTTTTGAAAATCGGTCGACAGGTCAAAATTAACCAATAGACTAAAATTTGAATATATATATATATATGTTACACATACGTGTGCACATTTATTGTGCTTTCTGCCTAGAAACGGTCGACCGCCTATTTTGAAACCGGTCGACCGGTTTCTGGCAATATGCACAATAGATGTGCATTCATATGTATATGTGTATATATATATATATATATATATATATATTCACAATAATAAGGTATATGATTATTTGAGGATAGATTTTAACATTTATAACACAGCTAAAACACTAAATAATCAATCTCTAACTTACAATATCATTGATTCTCTTCTTTTTGTCGATCAAGAGACTTCTCCTTGTCATTAATCAAAATGCTATGAAATCCTTGACTCAACATTCTCCCCCTTTTTGATTGATGGCAACACATCTCTGAAAGTATTGTTGACTCCCCCTATATATGTACTCCCCCTGAAATATATATAAACTAAAAATCTAAAAAAAAATTGTTAGTAACATTTTTCTCCCCCTTTGTCATCGACAAAAAGGAGTAGTTTAATAAAGAGTTAAGACACACATACTATACATCATACCATGCCATACATCAAACACAAAATACATCAGGATTGTATCATACAATACATACCACACATACCCAACCAAGTTATGTTGCTAATAATTAATACACACAAACCCAAAATAAAATACAACACTACTTATGTACAAGTGTTGATTTAAGTCTTAATATAATATTCATAATACCATAAAAGATGGATAAAAGAACTAGTGAGATGGTGATTTGGATTCAGTCTCATCTCCTTCTTTCCCTTCATCATCATCTTCTTCTTCGTCTTCTTCTTCCTCAATATAAGATGTTCCAAGACCATGTCCATTACTTGTGCCTTCCTCTGAAGATGTCCATGTAAAAGTAGGAGGCATTGGATGTTTGTCTGGGTCTTCTATATGCGTAGAGTAGGAGGATGCACCACATGATATTGCATCCCAAAGTATACGAAGAAAGACTTAAGTTTGGTAAAGCGTTTGTCAAGTTTTGTATTTAAATGATCGATCTTATTGTCGGTACGCTTAAGTCTAGCTTTAAGAGGAAATTAATTTCGTGCAATTTGTTCAAGTGAATCTTTAGTCGACGAAGACGGTTGAAGAAGCTTAACCTCTTCTGGTTTATGTTTAGAGGGCTGTGAAGAAGTGCCTTCTTGGTGACTTTGTTCCTTATACTGTTCAAAGGGTATGATATTTAAACATGGTTCAGGAAGCTTCATTCTCTTTTTCGATGCTTTGTTGATACATTTTGGCTTTGAGACTTTAGATTCGGGAGATTTGATACCACAATCAAGTAAAAGTCGCATGATATATTCATTATAGGATAAATGTGGTCTCGTACGATCATTCACTAGTAAAATCTCATCAAAGATCATACTTATCCAATTAATTTGTATATCTCCATATATAGCGTACGAAGCCTTAAAATTCTCTTTATATACCGCATCAAAGTTACCAACTTTTGGTAATAAAGAATGCGTAATAGCATGATGTAGAATTCTAGCAAAAGGTCGTAAGTTGATTGCTTTTGTACTAACTTTATGATCTTCAATAAATAGATGACTTACCTTGTCTCGAGTACAAATAGTACAAAAATCGCTAGAGAACTTTCTACCAATGTTATCCGAACCAAGAGCCATTGCCATCCTTTCCTTTGAAATAAATACGTGCTCACCACATACAACCAACCATAGACAATGAGTAGAATTCTTGGGTTTAAACTTTTCTAAGTTAAGATTAGCATATAACAACTCGATCATGATATGATTGATTTCCACGTTGTTCTTATCAAAGTCAAGGAGAGATTGAATACGGGCTTTAATTGCTAATTCTTTAACATCATAAAGAAGGAAATCAAGGAATTTGATGAATGAACCTTCATGAATTGTATAATCTTTCATTTCATTCCATCTCTTGACTGCTATTGGATCCACTAACCATCATTTTATATTGGGATCAATGGGTTGAAGTTGTGTAGAAGATGATTTCTTCAATTTCTTTTGCGGTGGAGCCATTGATTTTTAAGGAACTTGAATTGGGGATTTAGGATTGATAAGGAATTGTGTGTTTGAAAGATGAAAAGGATAAATGAATAGATGTGAGTGAGGAACAGACATTTTAAGTTTGAGTTTTAAAAACGGAAAACAGCGAAACCGGTCGACCGCTATGAAATCAACGGTCGACCGTTTCGAAACAGAAACTAAAACGGTCGACTGGTGAATTTCAACCGGTCGACTGGTTGATCTGAGAAATATTTTGTTTCCAGACAGAAACATAAACGGTCGACTGGTGGTATCTTACCTGTCGACTGGTTTGCCTGTGCATTGTTTTCCCAGTTTTTTACGATTTTTCCAAAGCTCCACTATTTCATATAAATTGAATTTATTTCAAAACTTGAAATAAAAAAACAAAATACAATAAATATATAAGTATGAAAAGATCCCCTAAAATTTGAATATTAAAAAAACATAAAAAGAATTGCGATGATATAAAATTTTTATTTCCGAGGTTCCCAAGGAGAATACTTTTCATTTGCACCTTCATTTTTATTGAAATTCCTATCTCATGAGTTTGGGGTTCGTGAAGATGATGGCACGTGAGGAGTTAGTTCATGAACATTTCGTTTGTTTGAGCTACAAAAAATGATGCGATTTGTTCTAAATAAGTTAGACGAGATGCCGTCAGTTTTTGCTTGTAATACATTTCTCGTTGAAGATCAACTTGATGCTTCTGATAGTGATATATCTCGTCGATTTTTTCTTTTGTACGTAGGGAACAAAACAATGCTTTCTTACAACGTTTTGGAGTTGGTCTCGTACCAGGGATTCGAGTATTTTCATAGTATCTTGGCTGATATTCGGGTGTTTTTGGAGAAAAATGCTTTTCTGAGTCAGAGCTAGTAATGGAAATGTGGGAGCGACGAGTGCATTCATCATAAATATGTGCCATTGTAACAAAGGGAGATATGAATTTGAAAGTGAAATATCCTATCATATATATAGTGTATGGCCAGGAAATGACATAGAGTTTTGTCCGTAAACTTAAAAAGAGGCTCATATTCAATGTGCTAATAATAGAAAAATTTAAAATATGCTGAGTAAAAAGATGTAGGAAATTATTACGTGCATATTTTAACTTATTATATATCATGAAACACATATAGAGATATTAATTTTGAAGTTCCTTCCATGATATGAGACCAAACTCTCTACGTAGTTTGATAAAATTTGATTCGAGTAGAGGCTTAGTAAAGATGTCTGCTAGTTGATTTTCCATGTGTACATATTCGAGATTTATATTTCCTTTCTCAATATTATCTCTCAGAAAATGATGTCGTATATCTATATGTTTAGTTCGAGAGTGATTAACCGGATTTTTAGATAAGTTTATCGCACTTGTATTATCGCAATATATGATTGAATTTGATAGATTAATACCAAAATCTTTAAGTGTTTGTTGCATGTATATAACTTGTGTACAAGAAAGAGCCGCCGATATATACTCCGCTTCACATGTCGATAGTGAAACATAATTTTGTTTCTTACTAAACCAAGAGACAAGTGATTTTCCAATAAAATGACACGTACCACTTGTACTCTTTTTATCTGTTCGAGATCCTCCGAAATCAACATCACTATATGATACCAACTCAAATGGACAATCTTTCAGATAGAAAAGACCGAAATCTTTGGTATTATTAAGATAACGAATTATACGTTTCACTGCCCGTAAATGTGATTCCTTAGGATTGGCTTGAAAACGTGCACATAAACAAACACTCATCATAATATCAGAACGACTAGCTGTTAGATATAAAAGAGAGTCTATCATACTATGATATAATTTTTGGTCTACACTTTTCCCGTTCTCATCTTTTTCAAGATGGTTAGATGTATTCATTGGAGTAGGTTTTCCGGAAGTGTTTTCTAGTCCGAACCGTTTAATAAGATTTCCACAATATTTTTCTTGATTTAAAAATATACCACTCGAAAGTTGTTTAATTTGAAGACCAAGAAAATGTGATAATTCTCCCATATGTAATATTTAAAATTCTTTGGTCATAATATCCGCAAACTCCTTACAGAGTTTATCATTTGTTGATCCAAAGATTATGTCGTCCACATATATTTGTATAACCAAAATATCATTTTGAGAATGCTTAATAAACAATGTTTGATCAAGTTTCCCTGTTTGAAATCCCGAATCAATAAGATAACTTCGTAAACGTTCATACCAAGCATGAGGTGCTTGTTTTAAACCATACAAAGCCTTTTTAAGTTTAAACACATGATCAGGGTATTTTTCATGTTTAAATAGAGGGGGTAGTTCAATGTACACATTCTCTTTGACAAATCCGCTTAAAAACGCACTCTTAACATCCATCTGATATAATTTAAAATTATGGTGACAAGCAAAATATAATAAAATTATAATATCCTCTAATCTAGCAACAGGTGCAAATGTGTCTTCATAATCGATACCCTCTTCTTGATTATAACCTTGTGCTACTAACCGTGCTTTATTTCTAGTGATGTTTCCTTGTTCATCAGCCTTATTTTTGTGAACCCATTTAGTTCCTATTACCGATTGATCGGTTGGCCTTGGAACAAGTTCCCATACATCATTGCGCTCAAACTGATTTAGTTCTTCCTGCATGGCAATGATCCAATAGTCATCGGTAGCAGCTTCCTTAGGATTTTTAGGTTCGATATTTGAGATAAACGCAACATGGCCCATTTGATTAAGCTGACTTCTTGTTCTTATTTGTGAAGATACTTCTCCGATTATATTTTGAACACGATGATCTCTTAAAATTATTATTGGAGAACGTATTCTTGGTGGAATTCGTGACTCTATTTGTTGAGTATTATATTCAACAATTATTTCTGAGTCAGAATCTGTATTTGTGACGATAGGATTTTCTGTGACCATTATTTCGTCATCATTTATGATATTACTTTTATGCTTATAGAATTCATCAAACGAAATATGAAGTGATTCTTCAATAATTTTGGTTCGTTTATTAAACGCTCAATAAGCTTTGCTTCGTTCCGAATAACCAACAAAAATTCCTTCATCGGCTTTTAGATCAAATTTACTGAGTTGATCTTTCGACTTTAAAATAAATCATTTCGAACCGAAAACTTTGAAATATGAAATATTTTTCTTTCTTTCATTAAATAACTCATAAGATGTATTTTTATTGAGAGGTCGAATAGATACACGATTCAAAACATAACATGCAGTTGCTACAGCTTCTGCCCAAAATTGTTTTGGTAACGTGCTTCTATTCAATAATGTCCTTGCACATTCTTGTAGTGTCCGATTTTTCCTTTCTACAACTCCGTTTTGTTGTGGAATTCTAGGAAATGAAAAAATATGTGATATGCCTTTCGTTGCACAAAAATGTTCAAATTCATTATTTTTGAATTCTCCACCATGATCACTTCTTATGTTTTTAACTTTGAGACCTTTTGATTTTTGAATTCTTTTGACGAATGACTTGAATTTTTCGAAGGTGTCACTTTTACTTTTGAGAAAAATAGTCCAAGTATAACGAGAGTAGTCATCAACAATTACAAACACATATCTACTATGATTTATGGATTGTACTTGAGTAGGTCCAAATAAATCCATATGCAGTAATTCAAGTGGTTGTAATATTGATATCACCTTCTTGGATTTAAATAATGATTTGGTCAATTTTCCTACTTGACATGCATCACAAAGATTGTCAACTTTAATGCTTAACTTGGGAAGTCCTTCAACTAGATCATTTTTGGCTAGCTTGTCAGTAGTTTTGAAGTTTATATAACAGAAATGTTTGTGCCATAGCCATGGATCATTGTCATAGCTATGAGACACATATCTGAATTATGATTGATATTCATATTCAGAATATATATATTTCTATCTCTATATCCTTCAAACACTAAATTTTTGTCTTTGTCTAGAATACTACATTTATTATTTGAAAAGGAAATTGTAAAACCTTTATCACTCAATTGACTAATACTAAGCAAATTATGCTTCAAATTTTTAACTAGCATGACATTAGTAATGAGAGGTAAGTTAGATGTACCGTAATTTCTCACATCACCTTTGACGATGATATAGCATTTTGAGTTATCTCCAAAAGTGACGGAGCTACCATCTAAGTATGTAATATTTGTCAGCAAATTCTTGTCTCCAGTCATATGCTTCGAGCAACCACTGTCCAAAATCCACTTTCCTCTTTTCTTACGTGGGACTGGCAAAAAATAAAATTAAATCCATGGTACCCACCTTTTTATAGGGTCCTAAGAGTTAGGTCTTAGGAGCCCAAACCCATACAGGTCCGATATCCCCTTTATATAAATAATTAGAATTATAACGCACTGTATTCATAAAATTTTGAATATATTTGTTCCTAATAAAACTATTATTTGTGTTAGGAACCCATGTTTTGATAGTTTTGATATTTTTGTTTTTGAGATTTCACACCAGGTTTTGGCTTGGAATATAATAAACTAAGATTTTTCTTAGCTTCAGTTTCTTGTACTACTTTATTTTTTTATTTTTCTTTTATTGCCCGGATATTTCTTGGTTTATTGTTTCTTATATCCCAATCCTTGTTTATTCGAAGCAGATTGTGAACTCTCAATGATTTTTGTCAAATTTTCTCGACCTTTGTTGAAGTTAGAAATATTTTGAGTAATATTATCTAACTTACTTTTTAAACTAGATTTCTCTAGGTCCAGAATTTTGACTTTTGCCTTAAGCTCATGATTTTCAGAAGTAAGAACATCATTTTTTTCTTTTTGATTTACAATTTCTTGACTCAAAACAGATAATTGAGAGTCAATATTAGATGATGATTCTGAAGTTTTTCAAGTTCTTCTAATATTTTCTTCCCGTCTTTTATCATATCTCATTCTAACTCTGATCTATTTAAATCAGCTGTGGCTTCTTTTAATTGACGTTTTACATCTTTAAATTTAACTATTAATTCAGCATTAATATCAAGAACTTCTTCAAAAGTAGGAATTTGTACCTCATCTTCTGTTGCCATGAAACATACATTAGCTTGTTCATTGTCTGAGTCACATTCACTATCAGATGAAGATGAGTCTGAATCATCCCATATCACTGAGAATGCTTGTTTCTTTGATTTGTCTTTCTTGTATTTGAATTTGTCATTTTCGGGCTTCTTCTTTTGCTCCAGACAATCCTTTTGCATATGCCCCTTTTTGTGACAATTGAAGCATTCTATATTTGATGATAACAGTTTATTCGAACCGAA
Source organism: Allium sativum (assembly GCA_030737875.1). Taxonomy (NCBI): domain Eukaryota; kingdom Viridiplantae; phylum Streptophyta; class Magnoliopsida; order Asparagales; family Amaryllidaceae; genus Allium; species Allium sativum. Next base: position 443,853,414 of record CM060915.1, on the reverse strand, counting down.
CTTCTTTCTGTTGTATCGACTAGCTTTTCGTTGCTTTAAGAATTTCTTGAATCCTTTTGCAATGAATGCTAGATCTTCATATTCGGAATCTGAGTTGTCTTCATCTTTTTTAGCATGAAAAGCTACATTTTTCTTTTCTTCTTTTTGTTCTTTTCTAGCCTGCAAATTATCTTCATAGGGCATTAGATTTCCTATCAATTCATATGGCTTCATGGTGGAAAGAACATTAGCTTCTTCTATTGCTAATACTTTTCTTTTCCATTCATTAGTCAGAGAATGTAGCTCTTTTGAAACAACATCAAAATCAGAATATTTTTGCCTTAATCCTATAAGTGAATAATGAATAGTTTGAAACTGTGAATACATCTCATTGATTGTTTCATTCGGCTTCATTTTGAAAATTTGAAATTGACTTTTCAACATAGCTATTTTAGCTTGTTTAACCTTGTTAGTACCTTCATGAGTGGTTTTTAGTGTTTTCCAAATTTGATATGCAGTGGTACAGATACTAACACGGTTATATTCATTTTGATCTAATGAACAAAACAACATATTTATTCTTTTGCATTTACAGCTGCTACAGTTTTCTCACCAGCCGTCCATTCTATATACTCAGTTGTTGGATTCACTATTTCTTTCTAAGTAGCATTCCAAGCATCATAGCTAGTTGATTGCATGTAAAAAGCCATACGTGTTCCCCAATAGCTATAGTTAAGACCATTAAAGAAAGGAGGTCTTTGTGTTGATTGACCTTCAGTGTAAGTGGTGTTAGTGCTACTACTTGGGTTATCTGTCATATTACTAGAATATATCAAATAACTGTGTTACAGTTATGTGATGACCGAGCTCTGATACCAATTGAAAAGTCGGTGTACGACTTAGGCAGGATCAGTAATATGGATATGCGGAATGTATGTGATAAACTAACTTGTATATTTACAATAGTTCTACAAAAAAAATTATTATGAGATAGTGAAATATATCACAAATAAAAAGTAGTAAAGTAATAACACCAGGGCTTTTTATACTGGTTCGGAGCACCGTCCTACGTCCAGTCCCAGACTTCTCTCTGGATTTTCACTAATCAACAACCTCGCTTCACCCGGAGGAACAGGTTCACAACACCTGGACAACCGAACGGGATTTCACGCCTCAGCAACACTGAGGACTTCAACACTCGCCTCTTACAACTCTGAGGACTTCAACAACGAAGATCACAATTTGTATGTTCACAACTTGTGCTCTTTTCAACACGGATTTGTCACTTGTAGTACACCCTTCCTATAATCTTACCCTCAAATATAATTTGATGTATATGAAGATTTAGAAGTGGATATCGTATTGAATCACAAGAATATTAAGTAAGCTTTGAGATTCAAACGATAATATATTGAATATGAGTGCTTTTTGAATATAGAGTAGAGTGCAAGATAGATCAAAGAATTGAGAGTAATTTTGTTGTTGTTGTTTGGATGATGGTTTAACGATGTTTATATAATGATTAAACAGTCGTAACAATTTGTGAAGAGAAGCACTGAAGAGAAATGATTTTTGATGAAAGGAAAGAGAAACAACTTTTGATGAAAGGAGGTGTCTATTCAAAGCGTTGCTTTCAGATTTGAAAATCGGTCGACAGGTTAAAATTAACCAGTAGACTGAAATTTGAATTTATATATATGTTACATATATATGTGCACATTTATTGTGCTTTCTTCCCAGAAACGGTCGACCACCTATTTTGAAACCGGCCGACCGGTTTTTGGCAATATGCACAATAAATGTGCATTCATATATATACATATATATATTCACAATAATGAGGTATATGATTATTTGAGGATAGATTTTAACATTTATAACACGATTAAAACACTAAATAATCAACCTCTAACTTACGATATCATTGATTCTCTTCTTTTTGTCGATCATGAGACTTCTCCTTGTCATTAATCAAAATGCTTTGAAATCCTTGACTCAACAGAGTAATGAATGTTAGTTGATTTGCTTGCATCGTCTTGAGTAGATTCCTCGAAGTCGAAGGAGATATCTCTTAGGTGCTTCTCTGATATTGGTTTAGGCCTCTTGGGCTTGTTCTTGGGAGATGTCAATGTCGATTAGAATGGTCTACGCTTAATAATTGATTGTTATGAATGTACCATTATTTTTGAATGATTGCATGTAAAGGCTATCACTGTCGGATATGGGGAAGACGGATGTGGGTTCTTCTCTGTTGATGTTTGTGGATTAGTTAATTAATCTGCCTATTCTCATATACTCTATTGATGATGTAAGATAGTTGTTTTATCGCCCACCAAGACAGTTGTCTGACTCAAGATTTTATGTCTCCCTCTTATTACGTTGGGTTGTTCATCCTTTTGTGGATGGGAAGACTGAGTAGCAGGTGACAGGTGATACCTTAGTGAGGATGATGATGCTGATCAATGGCGGGCTGGAGGCTTATGTACCAGTTCTTATTACTATCTAGTATTTCTGTTTCTGCTATTGCTTTTGTTGATATACTTTGAGTGATGTAATGAGGCCTTTTTGTATAGAAATGTTGATGTTACTCAGGGATGTTTAGATATTCTGCTAGATGTTATGGAAGTTTTAAGTTTTTGTGCAATTGTGTTCCACTACTATTACCTATTATATATGTTCTATTAGATTTTATCCTCGCGTTGCGAGTTATACGACAGTTTTTGCTTGTGTTATCATACCCAGTGATCATCCACAGCTACCTGGCACATCATTCGGTGTATTATTTCCCTTGTTAAGTGCAGGACTTGTGGGCAGTTGTCATATTTGGTATCAGAGCTCTGGTTATCGATTTTAGCCAAAGTTTGAAGACATAATTATGGATAAGAGACATATTTGTAGATTTCTGATGGATGTATACTATATGGTAGTATAGTATAGTACATTAGCAGTTTTTCTTGTAAGAGGCTAATCATCCTATATTGCAGATTTAGAACGAGTCGACAAATCTCAAGACACACTGCTAGGGAGAAGACTGTCCTTAGGGTGAGGGGGAGGAGGAGGAAACAGAGGTATACCAGACTACCCAGCTATGTTCGTGGCCATGGTGGCAGCGATAATGAGAAGTGCCCCCACTCCATAGGCAGTCGCGGTAGATGTAAGAGTTTAGGTGCCTAGGACTATGGATTTCGCGAACCTGTGTAAGGACTTCACATCTCTAAGAGGAAAGCCATTCAAAGGGACATAGCTGATTGAAGAGGTTCAGAGATGGATAAATACTTGTATTCGTATTTTTAGAGATTTGGGCATTGATAATGCAACAAAAATGAAGCTTGCATCAAGACAGTTAGTGGATAAAGCTATGGACTGGTGGAACTCTATCACTCTTGAGAACCCTGAGGATGATATTTCATGGGAATAGTTCCAAGTCAAGTTCGAGGTGAAGTTTATTTCTACTGTGCATAAGTTTATTCTGTTTAAGAGATTTGTCGAGTTTAAACAAAATGGTCGACCAGTGCTTGATTATGTTTATGAATTCAAAGCTTTGTCGAAGTATGCTCATTCATATGTGGATACTCCTTATCAGAAGAATGAGAAGTTTGTTATGAGCTTGGACGAATATCTTAGGAATCGGCTTTTGGATCGTTTAGACGACTCTTATGAGAAGACTGTCGAGAAGGCTTTGAAGCATGAAAGTCTGTTTTCCAAGAAGGAGACTATTGTTGCAGCTAACGAAGAAAAGAAGCTACAACAAAGTGGTGACAACAAGAAGAGGAAGAAGCAACAGCAGAAGGGAAAGGATGGCCAGAAGAAGCAAAAAGGCGAGGTAGTTTGCTTTAAGTGCCAGCATAAGGGCCATTATTATAAGGATTGCATGAATCCGAAGGTTGAGAGGAAGTGTCACAACTGTGGCAAGCCTATGCATCTCAAGAAAGACTGTCCAGAATCGGGAATTGGGAAGCAGATGGTGAAGGCGTATGCTTCAGAAGATGTGCCATCATCTTTGAGAGCTACTATTGCAAAGGAGAAAAGAAAGGGTGTCGTCGTCCAAGGTACTATTTATGTTCAGGGTGTGTCAGCTCGAGTTTTATTTGATACTGGAGCATCGCATTCATTCATTCATTCATTCATTCATTCATTCATTCATTCATTCATTTATAATGAGCTTGTTTGTTGATTTGCTTTGGAACTCAAGATTTGAGATAGGCCATTGATTGTGACTAATCCAGTTGGGGATTCGTCCAGTTTGTGTATGATTTATCATGGTTTAGTGTTATCGAGTCATGGTTGCTCCTTTGTATGTGATTTCTTTTTTCGAACTTTGCTGATTTTGGGATTATTTTGGGTATGAACTGGCTCAAGGGATGCGGCAAGAGTGAATTGTGAGAAGTTGGAGGTGAGAGTCAGGGATGTGGAAGGGAGAAAGGTTTTGATTTGATGTAAGCTCGAAGACGGGGTCTTCGTGAGCTATTTATATTCGCTTGTGATTCCACAAAAAGACTTGTCATCAGTGTTGATCGCTAATCAGTTTGAGGATGTCTTTGATGAGGTCAAAGGGCTGCCGTCGCATTATGAGATTGAGTTTAGGATTTATTTGGTCGAAGGTGCTAGACCTATCGTCATGCGACTTAGGAAGATGGCGCCGAAGGAACAATGAGAGTTAGAGGTGCAGGTACATGACCTTTTGGAAAAGGATTCATTCGAAGTAGTGTTTCCGAACCGGGTGCACCATTTGTGTTTACAAACAAAGCGGATGGCTCGTTGAGATTGTGTGTGGACTATCGTGAGCTGAACAATGTGACCAAGAAGAACAAGTATATGTTGCCATGGATCGATGACTTGGTCGATCAGCTTCATGAAGCCAAGGTGTTTCTTCAGATGGATTTGGCAACGGGATTCCACCAGTTGAGAGTGGCGAAGGATAGTGTGCTGAAGACTACTTTTAGGACAAAATTCAGTTTTTCAAATGGTTGGTGATGTCATTCTGGTTGACTAGCGCACCAGCATATTTTGTGGATCTTATGAATACAGTGCTCAGAGATCAGTCGAACAAGTTCGTGCTTGTGTTCGTGGATGATATTCTAGCTTACTCTCGGAATGAGAAAGAGCACAAGACGCACTTAAGAGTTGTTTTGGAAATCTTGTTAAAGTATCAGCTAAAGGCTAAGTTTTCGAAATGTCACTTTAGGAAGAGTGAAATGAGGTTCTTTAGGCCATGGTGTTTCCGGTAATGGAACAATGGTTGACCCCGCTAAAGTGGCAGCAATCCGGGACTGGGATAGACCTAAGAATGCGACGGATGTTCAAAGTTTCCTTGGGTTAGCGAGATATTATCGCCGTTTTATAAATGATTTCTCTAAGATAGCCTCACCGTTAAGAGGATTGACGAAGAAGAACAAGTGTTCGCATGGGATGCGAAGTGTGAGCAAGCTTTAAGATTCATGAAAGAGAGACTGACGAGTGCTTCTGTTTTGACCATTCCATGTGGGAATGAAGAGATAATGGTATACACCGGTGCATGTGGTATAGGACTTGGAGCAGTGCTGATGCAGAAGAAAAAGGTTGTGGCCTACGCGAGTCGACAGCTAAAGCCACATGAGAGGAATTATCCAACTCATGATTTGGAGTTGGCAGCGATTGTGTTTGATCTGAAGATGTAGAGACATTACCTATTGGGAGTTCAATTCGAGTTGTTTACGGAGCACAAGTCGTTGAAGTATCTATTCTTTAAAAGGATTTGAATATTCGACAGCAACAGTGGTTAATTTTTTTGGCATAGTATGATTTTGGTATATTCTATACTCCTGGTAAAGGTAACAAAGTGGCGGATGCATTGAGTCGAAGACGCGCAAGTTTGGGAACGATGTTTTCGAAATGGCAGAGTCTTGAGTATTTGGCAAGATTTGATTTCAGGCCACGGTGTGAGTTAGAAGCTAAAATGTTAGCAAGATAATTGATAAGACCTACTCTCGTCGAAAGGATTAGCGAAGGAAAAAAGCATGACGCAGAGCTTGTCGAGATTATCCAAAAGTTGGGACCAAAGGATAAATAGTTCAAGGTCGATTAAGAGGGTTAGCTTCGAAAGAAAGGCCAACAGGTTATTCCTGATATTGATGGATTAAGAGATGAGGTTCTGAGGGAATGTCATTACTCGAAGTTGACGATTCATCCTTGTGGTAATAAGACGTATCAGGACATGAAGCTAGCTTGCTACTGGGAAGGGATGAAGTGGGATGTTGGAAAGTTCATTTCCAAGTGCATGAACTATCAGTTGGTGAAAGTTGAATAGAAAAAACCAAGTGGATATTGCTTCAGCAATTGGAAGTACCTACATGGAAGTGGGAGCAGATATCGATGGACTACCTAGATCCAAGGTAGAAAACAAAGGAATTTGGGTCATCGTGGATCGCTTGACTAAAAATGAGGGGTTTATTCCTGTCAGATCGACAACAAAAGCATCGAAGTTGGCTGAGTTATATGTTAAGAGGATAGTTCGATTCCATGGTATCCCGAAAATCATAGTGAGTGATCAAGATCCATTATTCATGAGTGGATTTTGGAAGAGTTTGAAAGAAGCTTTGGGAACCGAGTTGTGTTTGAGTATGGCTTATCATCCCCAAATCGATGGCCAAACCGAGAGGGTTAACCGAGTCCTGGAAGATCTCCTGAGATCTTGTGTATAGACTTCGGAGGATCACGGCTAGACCATCTACATTTGGTTGAGTTTGCATATAATAACAGCTACCAGTCGAGCATTGGGATAATAACATACGAAGTGTTTTATGGTAGACCGTGTAATTCTCCAGCATGTTGGTTAGAAACTGGATATAAGCTAATTCTTGGGCCTGAGATGATTAGAGAGACTTCAGATTGTATCGAGATCATTCGACAATGAATGAAGGCCGCACAAGATCGTCAGAAGATTTATGCTGATAAGCATCATAAGGATTTGGAATTTGATGTTGGTGATATGGTTTCCATGAAGATTTCTCCGTTGAAGCATGTGGTTCGGCTCGGAAGCAATGGAAAGTTATCTCCTAGGTTTGTTGGACTGTTTCTGATAGTCGAGCGGATTGGAAAGCTTGCATATAGATTGGAGTTACCGAGAAGATGTCGAGTGTGCATAATATTTTCCATGTGTCGTTTCTACAAAAGTGCATGCATAATTCGAATGTGTTGGTATCCCCAGAGCAGTACGAAGACCTAGAAATTGAGACCGTAGTTACAAAACCTCGTAAGCTGCTTTTCATTGTGGGAAATGACACAAAACAGCTTAAAAGGAAGACGATTAAGTTAGTCAAGGTACAGTCGAGTGAGGATGATGACGATTGTATGTGGGAGATGGAAGAGAGTATGAAGACGACCCATCCAGAACTCTTCGTCGGTATGACCCATTGATATCGCATCACCTTACATCATTGTAACTTGTACTATTATTGTTAGAGTTATGCGTGCTAGGATAAGGCTATGGATGCATGGTTTTATGGTTGCTAGTTTAGGTGATAGAATTGGCTGCTCATGAATGATAGGCATGCAGAAATGTTTTGGTTGCTGGTGTTTGCTTGGAATTTCAAGGGCAAAATTCTTAAAGGGGGAGAATGAAACAACCCGCATTATACATATCGGAGGATCACAAAATGTTATTATTTAATTCCCTCAAGGTTGGATCATTCTCACATTTTGGTATGTTGGTTATGGGGATGTGAGGCCTGTCCATAAATTTTTGCCAATTTGGTTTATGACCATTTTCCCCTATCAGTCTTGTACAGGGCATAACTTTTGACTAATATTGAATCAGGTGTTGAGGTCGGTTTCTTTGGAGAGGAAATAGTGTAGCCAATTACATAGAGTGGTCACATTAAAGATTTGGTTCAGCGGTCTAGGTGGAATCATTATTTTAGTGTTTCACTACTTATATTTAGGTTTATAAGCCACTAGTGGGCTGATTTGGAGAGGACCATTAGTGGGATTGTGGGAGGCTATAAACAAGGGGTTAGAGGCATGAAGAATAGTTTACTTTCTTCATTTTCTCATTTGGTTGAGCTCATGATCCTCGTTGCTCAATCAAATACACCTTTTCACCATTAAAATTCTAGATCTACATAAGAGAATCAAAGATCTACATCATTTGAAGTTAGATCTACGTCAAGCGAAGAGAGATTTCATCAAATTGTGAGGTTCGAAGGTTGTTCTTCATTGCTCGGATTCGTGAATCATCATTTTTAAGCTTGTTTAAAGATTTGGTGAGTGATATGCATCTCTCACTCTTATTCAATCTAGTATATGAGTTGTTTGATCTTAATATCACCATTTTCAAGTCGTTTTCACCTAGATCGACATTGTGGTAAGTATATTTTCATTGAATCGCCAAAGGATCTAATCTAATAACTTAAAACCAGTAACTCTTATGTAATTTCATATGTTAATGCAAGTTAGATTCATTTTTTTAGTTTATTTATTGATTTATCATGGTTTGGTGAATTTTGAATGATTATTGATGAAAATTTCCATTTTGATGTTGTTGATGATTTCATAACATGTTAATTGTTGAATTGGATGATTTGGTTAAATTGTTCGTGTAGACATTGTCGTTTAGCGATGATTTGGTCGAGTGTGTATTAGTGTAACACCCCACCTCCACTAGGATCACTCACAAAGGGAATGCACTAGTTTTGGAGGAGCGATATCGAGGTAAACAAACACATAATTATTACAAGACAGAACATAAATAAGACGGCGGAAGATTCAAAAGATAAATTTCATTACTTTCAAAAAGAGTCAAAACCTTTTACATCAAATAGCCAAGGTCATTATTTTCCGTCACAACAAATTCTGTCTTGCATAAATAAAGAAGCATAAACTTAAAACATCAAAAGTAGCTTAATTCCCCAAAGGTAGCTAAGTGCTAGAGTTTCCTCCCTGAGAACCTGGGGGGGGGGGGGGGACGAAAGAAAAAGTGGCGAAAGAAAACGGGTCAGTCATAAAGACTGGTAAGTCCAAGTGACTTTCAGCATAAAAACAGATAAAGGTAACATGACATGTATAAACTGAAAGTAAACATATGAATGATGACAAGATAGGCAAGATAGACTAGGATAACATGATAAATCAAGTATAAATCAAGTATAGCATCACGTAATTCAAGGTTCGTTGCATCAACTGTACTAGAATCCCAACCCATGTCTTATATTAATCATGAAATGATCCCTTGGCCCAATATCACGAATGACCCATTACTGGGTCCGACGGAACGATCCACTACTCGATCGGCTCCTTACAAGTTCTAGCTCGTCATGTGTCTGTGTCATACGGCCCTATCACGAATGTAGTCACCTGTGCTAGGTCCACCATAGGGTGTATCAAGCCCTAGGGTGCCAACCACCGACACGAATCAAGAATGCACAGATAAACCTACTGATGCCCAATGCCTGCTTTTTCAACTCCGGACCACGTGCACGACCATAGCCCGCCTGAACCTACACTGGCGCACTAACACAGCCGTCGTTCTGGTCGCTTACAATCAGCCCAGTGATCGTGCCCCACCCTGCCTAGTCCCAAGGTACCATGATACGTCTAGTTGGTTACTACTGAAAAGGACCGCGTAACTAGGGTTTCCGTCCAATAGGTTAAGTATTGTCATTTCAATTCGTGACTTAACCCCTATCAGTCTAGCATGTCAAGTTGGTTAAGTATTGTCCTTCAAGTTCGTGACTTAACCCGCCCACATGTCATGTCAAATTTGGCTAAGTGTTGTCGTTCAAGTTCATGGCTTAGCGCTACGAATCATGTATCAAATTGGTTAAGTGTTGTCTTTCATGTTCATGACTTAACCCTATCATGTGGCATTAATTCATTAATGCACCCCAACTTCTCACATCAGACCTGTTGTTGTGGTCACTGGATATGCCGGGCGGTTCCGGGCAGAATTACACCACAACTCAGTCTGACCTCGGGTTTTCAAGTGCGATATGACCAACTACCCACATTGGATCCTATTGTTTGCAGTAATTGGATTTGCCGGGCGGTTCCGGGGAGAATTACACTGCAAACTCAACCCAACCTCGAGTTGGCCATTTTCAAGTTCATTCTAGTGTCATGTCCATGTTCAAGATTCATGTCAAGTTCGTGTCAAGTTTTCAAGGCAAGTTTCCTGTCGATTTCTTGTCAAGTTTTCAAGGCAAGATTCATGCCAAGCTTCCTATAATTACCAATTTTTCCCAACGTTACCCCATCTAAATATTAGGCTAACAATCTTAGCCTAAATTCTCGTCCGCATGATTTTTGACATATAATATTAGGCTAAAAACATAGCCTAATTTAACGTACGCAAAATTGTCATAAAGCAATTCATTAACATAAACATGACATAGGTGTAAACTTGTCATTTTCGGCATAGTCAATATGAACATCATAGGTGTGAACTTGCAAAATAGTCAACATGAATATCATAGGTGTGAATCTTGCAACGTAGACTAAATCAACATACATATATGTGAACTTGCAACATAGACTAAATCAACTTACATATATGTGAACTTGCAAATCAATCACGAGCATATGAATAAGTGTGAACTTGAAATATGTCATAGGTTTAACATATACACATAAACATGTAGATCTAACATTTAGTCACATATGTGATATGATTTTACAACCTAAAACTCGCATAACATGATAAACTACACAACTTGTCATAACGGGTTATACTTCAAGTTCCTATACATATGAATAGACTTATTCATTAATTCCCAATTCAACATGATAATAAAATAGAACCACAGGCATAGATCACTATCATTCAATAACATAATCTATTTATTTTCAAGGTATGACATAACTGAATAAATTGATTAAAACATCACATGCATATAAATCTGATAACATTACGAACATAAAAAGGTTTGAATACTAATCTAGATTCAAGAACATGGATAGATCTAACTTAAATAGAAAATCCCCAAAATCAAGATCCAAGGACAAATAAAGAAAATAGATCTGAATAGAAAGTCAAGCTTAGACCCAATTTCAAAGTTATAATCCTAGGCAATGAATTATAGGTGATTAACCACAATTGTCCTTGTTATAGTCATAGGCAATAGTCTTATTGTTCATAGTCATAGGAAGTCTTATGTTCACCATCATAGGCATAGTCTTATTAGTCATAGGCAGTCTTATGTTCACCGTCATAGTCATAGGCATAGTCTCATGTTCACCGTCATAGTAATAGGCAATATTCTTATGTTCACCATCATAGTCATAGGCAATATTCTTATATTCACCGTCATAGTCATAGGCGTAGTCTTAGGCCATTAACAATAGTTTCAACGTCATAAGCAATATTCCCAATAGTCAAAATCCAAGAAGAAAACAAGAATAGATATGAATCATACATAAATCGATTCCATTTATAACATACCCATATTAGATTTATAGTTTTTTATCTAAAAGTAACTGGAACTTACAGATCGTGGTTTAAGAAAGATGTAGAAATCGAATCTATAAACTAGTCGTCGAATTGTTGAATCGTTGAAACTTGCTTTGATTGTAGAAGCAAATCCCTAATTCTTAGCCACAGTCTTCAAGAAATAATCTTCGTGTTTTATTTTTAATCTAATTTAATTTAGAGGAAGAAGAAGAAGCCATGATCATCAAGAGTTCGAGCAGCATAAGGTTAGAGAAGAATGGTGTAAAGAGAATGAGGCTAGGGGGCTGTTTAAATAGGAGAATATGGTAATTTAGAGCCTTCAGATCAGTCCTGAAGTCATCAGAACCACCCAGCTCGAAGACAGGTCATCCAGCCACTCAAAAGAAGACACGTCATCACAGAACACTCCAGAATTCTGTGCTAGATCTGTATGGGCGCACTTGGCAGGTGCGCCAGTGTATTTTTGTACTGGTGCACTTCACAAGTGCGCCAATGTATTCTGGCCTGTTTCCGGTTTTTCTGCCTAACTTCGTTCGTCCATATCTTCCTCATACGATATCCGTTTAACGCAAACTCGGACTCTATCTCAACCAGAATTTCGAGATGAACGCAATGGACCAACCCGTTTCCCTTGATTCTTATTTTAAAAATTAATTCTGCCTTGATTTATGGTTTTAACATGTTATTAAAATTCGGGTTGTTAAAACATCATCCACAAGCAACCATTGTCCTTAAACGATTTCTAATGCTATATGAACATATGCAGAAAGTGTGTGTATATGTTCCTTATCTAATGCAAATGATCAGGCCTGATTGATCTTCCTAATGCAAAATATGTTTAGTGTCATGAATCCAACATGTATGCAAATAGTCCTTGTAACAACCCGGGTTTCGACAGACCGAATTTTTCAAAATCCAATCCATCGGACCCCGAGTTGGGTGCTCTGGTATCCTGCGGAAAAGACAGAGAGAAAGAAACATGTCAGAGTTCGAAAAGCAGCTCACAGCGGAAGGAATAAAATATAATTTATTCAAAATAGCATACCCTTAATAATAATAATACTGCCAAGCCAGTAGTCAAGCAATACTATCCCTATCATGAACCTAACCTGCGCATGTTGTGAGGAGGGGGTCAGAACATAAGTTCTGTGTGACTGGACTATAATAAACTCTTGTATAACCCTACATATACCGTTCAGTTATAATTTCTTGTTTATTAGGTCATTCACAATATTAGCACCCAAGGCCAAACCCATGCCATTCTCGTCCACTTACTAGTAGACTTAACCTAATACATCGTATATGTAATTTTCCCCAACTCGTATAATCCTTTCCATGTATACGTACAGTCCCTTGCCGTGTATCGTACGGGCTTTATCACATAATTCTATACTACTTCAACGTAGTGCCACCATTCTTGAAATCGTTTGGACTGCCACCCTTGATCTAGCTAGGTTTCCTTATCATGAACTATCGATCATTCAACTAGGATTTATGCCACCTAGGACAACTAGGGATTATGCTACCTATTGAACGTTTTCTAGATTCGATTAGGGTTTATGCCACCTAGGACCACTAGGGATTATGCAACCTGTCGAACAGCGCCCTTTTCCCACGTATGTATGGCGAATCGTTTCCGATGTCTAGGTGCACATGTACACTATATGTACGGCCCGAGTCCCATGATAGAGCTAAATCAAGAAATACGGAACTCGGTCGGGAGCTTTAAGTTATCTGCTGATTCAGATGCTAAGGTCTGTTTTTCTACTAGGGGTTATGGTACCATGTGACCCCTCCCTCAACTAATGAAAGGAAATCCAAGAAAATCAAGCACGGGAACTATACTCCTGCCACCTATGCCTCACTTTCCTATTGGCCAGCCTCATCCATAACTAGATATCAAGTATATGGTCTGTTGGGAGTTCTCTGCCTTTACGTATACGTACTATGATTGACTGAAGATGGTAGGTAGACGACGAGTGCTATCACAGGGCTAAACAAGATATCGCCGCCTCACGCTGGTCCATCCTAGTCTTTAGGTTGCCTTATATTGCAACCAAGGCATACTCTGGGTTCTCCTACCGTAGACCTTAACCTCTGTGAGCCCAAGCGGATCATCTGCAACCTCACAGAGGGATACCAAGAGTACTTTAACGTTCCCCGAAGCTATGTGCTTCGTAACCCAGTCCGCTGGAGCCTTTCTCGAAATCAGATAAACGCTTGCTCCTCCTCGTGTGTTTGTTAAGAGATGATCTACCGTATCGGGTTATTCATTTATTTATGGACTGGCTTAGTTTCCTTGACTAAGAATTATTACTTAGTTGTTCTTAACTAAGGTTTACCACTTAGTTTCCTTTCCCGTTAATCTTGTTAACTAAGGTTCACCACTTAGTCCCCTTAACTAAGGATTACAACTTAGTTCCCGTTCTCGACCGTTCTCTTAACTATGGTTTACTGCTTAGTTCCTATTAACTAAGGCTTGTTACTTGGTTATCATTCTCGTTGTTTTACTTAGTCAATTCTCGTTACCTTAGACATCAGACCACATATTCTCGCTTTATAATTCAACTTGTTGACTAAGGTTTTCCCATGAATTCAAGCCTAACTTAAGTTCTCTTTTATTCGGTGATAGCGCATGGGTGTTTTCCCACAGTTCTTGCTTAGCTTACCCCATATTATAGGTTATCCCACCCTTCAGGTCTTACATTACATCTTAAGTCATAGTCTTTCTCTATCCCTAGGACAGGTTTACCCCCTAATTAACCCTTCGACTATTTCAGCTTCGATTTATAATAGGTAGTTAACATTCCCTATTTCCGTTTTTGGTTAAGTTTTGTTCATATGTTCGTGTCGACGTAACCCCATCTCCTTATAACGTTCATTCACAAATTTGGTTAAGTGTTGTCTTTGAATTCATGAAATAACCGATTCCAATCATGTGCCATTAATTATTAATGCACCGCAACCTCTCACATTAGACCTGTTGTTGTGGTCACTGGTTATGCCGGGCGGTTCCGGGCAGAATTACAACACAACTCAATCTAACCTCGGGTTTTAAGCGCGATATGACTAACTTCTCACATTAGGACCTATTGTTTGCAACCATTGGTTAGGCCGGGCGGTTCCAGGCAGGATTACATCGCAAACTCATCCTAACCTCGAGTTAGCCACGTTTCATGTTTGGTTCATGTCTATTCTAATTGGCATATATCAAGTTCATAATCATGTCAAAAAATATATTAAGTTCATGTTATGCTAATTACCCAACTTACAAGCATGTTCTTATAAATGTCAGCTACCAATTCATGCCATGTTCGTGTTCATTTTAGATGTCAAGTTCATAAGCATATTCTAAATGTCATATTTTAAGTTTCATAATCTTGTCCCTATTTACATTACACAAATTACTCAACCATATTCATGTTCAATGCATTTCAATAGTGGCAAAATTCGAGTATCAAGTTCAATCTAGATGTCAAGTGTCAATTCCCCAAATCCAAGCTTTACCTAAAACCCCCAATTTATATTCATGCTTGTAATCCCATTAACAGGTTACGTCTATCATTAATTTCATAATTCATATTCATGTCAATTTCATGTTCAAGTTTTAGATGTAAACTTCATGTCAAATTCCAGATGTCAATTCATATCAAGCTTGTGTTCTTATCCAAATTCAAGTTATAATACAGGTTTTATTCTAGAGACATGTGCCCATTAACTAATCCATAAGTCAATTTCATGCTTAAATCAATGATTTTAATTCTACGCCAAACCCCAAATCATGTTCATGCGTATAATTCTAAATTTGGTCTACGTATTCAGGTTTTGTCAATGTTATATTACGCCCAACCCCCTTTGTAATTTATAACCACACCCTCCAGTTCATGTCATAGCCCAAAACCAACCGTTCCCCTTTTTAGTTCGCAATAATCATTTCATCGTATTCATTTCATAATAAAGCTAGGCTCGTGGTAGCCTAGTCATAAAAAGATAAAAGAGGGAGAATAAAAGATGACATAATCGTAGGCATAATAATTAAAAGCAAACACATGACAATATTAAACATTACAGATCCAATTTCCATAATAATTTCATTTCGTGTTTACATAGGGAATGTTTGAACGATAAATCATAATTTTACACAAAAAGTGTATTATAACTCCACTCACAATGTTTATCATCTTCAAAATAGGAACGAGATTAATCTTCGAACTGATTTTCCCTTTTTTGTTGCTTTTTATTCATCTTTGATTGATTTCATGTGCGGCATAGGTTGCAAATCTGAATTCCTTCTCTTTGCGCAGTGATTTAGATCTAAGCCTCTTTTCTTTTTTATTCATGGTTGTAGTAATTCTAGATCTCATTCTTTTTAATTTTAAGAATAGATGTTGTAGAGAAAAGAGAGAAGAATAGATCTAAGATTTATTTAGATCAATAGCTTGAGGAGGAAGAAGAAATCAAGTTAGAAGAGAGCCATGGCCTTGCCATGAATTGTTGTGGAGTTTACAATGAGCCTAGGATGTTTATATAGGTGTTAGACCAACGTACCAGGCCCAAAAACTCATCCATTGCTCAAAAATGAACCTGGACAGCTTCAGGGGCGAATTTCCCGCTTCTGGACCAAAATTCCCGCACCAGGTCGCTACAGGTCGACCTCCCCAAGGGGGGGTCGACACTATGGTCGACCTTCCCCCTGGGAGGTCGACCTGGGGGTCGACCTGGTCAATTTTTTTTTCTGTTCTGGGCTGGGCTGTTTTCTGATTTTTCGCTGAAACTTTGGGAGGTCATAACTCCTTCATACGGACTCCGATTTTCGAAAACTCGGACTCTATTTCATGTAAAATTTCGATAGGAACTCAATGGTGATGTCCATTTTACTTAATTCCTGATATTTAAATTAAATATCCTTATTTTACTATCTTCTCCGTTACACACACTATTATCGAATTAATTTTTCTTCTCTTCCATGTATTAATTAATTCTCATTATACATCATCATTATTTACCTATATAAGCATATTTTCATAAATTTTATTTCATTTTTAATTATATTAAAAATGCGGGGTGTTACATTCTCACACCCTTAAAGAATTTCGTCCCGGAAATTCGATAAGAGTAAAATAGATAATCCCTCGCAACATCCAATTAGTGTTCATCCAATTGTTGCAACATTGTGCACATGTGCAAAGTGAAGTACATTATAGTAAAGCAGGTATGCCTAATTTGGATCCACCTATATGTATGCAAACTTTTAAAAAAACTTTTCAAAACATGATGCTCACATCCTAAATATACTTGCAGTTCTATATGGATGCAATATTTTTGAAAAATCAAAACATTTTCCATTCAAATTTTCCCATACTCTTATAGAATAAGAGCATAGTTCATCCAATTTTCGCATCCAAAACCCTACCAACCATCTTTTAATTCGAGATTTAGAAAAATATAATTTTCCAAATTCGATTTCTTATGTTATGAAAAGGTATAAAACGGAAAAATTCACATCCTCCGTTTTTCTTTTCTAATTGTACTTGGATTTTTATATAACTATTCTATTAAGATTTCCTATTTTCTTATCCAAGCACAACCACATAAGAAAATTTCTTTCTCGTATTTTCGACTTTATCTTGAAATAATTTCATATTTATTCATCTTTTTCTTGAGATTTTCATTTTCTTTCCCCCGTCTTGTTTTGTTGCTTTACTGAATTTATTGTTTTCTTGTTAGTTAGGCTATTCTTTAGCTTATTTGGCTTAGTCCAGTTTCTCATGTTTATATTATTTATTTATCTTTTCAAATAAGCTTTTCCGTTTTCTAGTCAAACAGTATCCTACACAGCTACAACTATGGGCCAAGAATCGTAAGACTTTATTACCTTTGACAATCGCGAGTCCACCTAACAGGGTCTATATAATTGCTTGCCCTTCATCACCTAGTAGTCACTACTAGTCCATGCTGTGTATTACTAGCCTATCCTTTTTCCTTTTCTCAAGCAACAATTCTATGTCTCAATGCTTATGCATTCTACGGAAAATTTGTTAACCCAATTTTTTTTTAACAATAATCAAAATTTAATAGAATAGAGATTTCAAAAACTCCTTTTACAAAATACAACATTTTCCTTTTAAGATTTTCATATATGAGAACTAGTGAGCTATATATATATATATATATATATGCTCCTTTTCATGAGAAAATTCTTTCAAAACATGAAATCGTTGTTTTACATAATATACCCCACTTTATTTTAAAACCCAATATGCACTTTTCAAACATCAAGATACTTTTAAGATCAAAACTCAGAAAATACCACAAACTCTTTTACAAATTCAAGTTCTTAAAAGTTTATTACTGGGTCAGACTCAAAGCGGGTTTTCCACTCAACTAGGCTTTCCTAGGTACTTTCACAAAATCAATTTTCTCGACTATATATATTCCTAATCCATTTTCACACTTTAACTTTTTTTCTAATTTCTAAGGTTTTACTTCTAGACCCACTACTCTGAAATACTAATATTTCAGTTTCCATTCTATGGGATACTTTCTGGCTCCAAGTCATATTGTACACTTTCCCAACCACCTAATTGTTTCCAAAATTTCTATGTCCATGCCTTTAGTGTACAAACCAATATCCCAACTCTTTACATGTCTAGTGGGCTACTATATAGATTTAGGTTTATATATATAATATATTTATATTTTTAGAAAATACAAATACATTCACTCATTATCGCCCTAAGACCACTAAACCAAAGCTCTGATACCAGATGTAACAACCCGGGTTTCGACAGACCGAATTTTTAAAAATCCAAACCATCGGACCCCGAGTTGGGTGCTCTGGTATCCTACAGAAAAGACAGAGAGAAAGAAACATGTCAGAGTTCGAAAAGCAGCTCACAGCGGAAGGAATAAAATATAATTTATTCAAAATAGCATACCCTTAATAATAATACTGCCAAGCCAGTAGTCAAGCAATACTATCCCTGTCATGAACCTAACCTGCGCATGTTGTGAGGAGGGGGTCAGAACATAAGTTCTGTGTGACTGGACTATAATAAACTCTTGTGTAACCCTACATATACCGTTCAGTTATAATTTCTTATTTATTAGGTTATTCACAATATTAGCACCCAAGGCCAAACCCATGCCATTCTCGTCCACTTACTAGTAGACTTAACCTAATACATCGTATATGTAATTTTCCCCCAACTCGTATAATCCTTTCCATGTATACGTACAGTCCCTTGACGTGTATCGTACGGGCTTTATCACGTAATTCTATACTACTTCAATGTAGTGCCACCATTCTTGAAATCGTTTGGACTTCCACCCTTGATCTTGCAAGGTTTCCTTATCATGAACTATTGAGTGTTCAATTAGGATTTATGCCACCTAGGACCACTAGGGATTATGCTACCTATTGAACGTTTTCTAGATTCGATTAGGGTTTATGCCACCTAGGACTACTAGGGATTATGCTACCTGTCGAACATCGCCCTTTTCCCACGTATGTATCGCGAATCATTTCCGATGTCTAGGTGCACATGTACACTATATGTGCGGCCCGAGTCCCGTGACAGAGCTAAATCAAGAAATACGGAACTCGGTTGGGAGCTTTAAGTTATCTGCCGATGCAGATGCTAAGGTCTGTTTTTCTACCAGTGGTTATGGTCCCACGTGACCCCTCCCTCAACTAATGAAAGGCAATCCAATAAAATCAAGCACGAGAACTGTACTCCTGCCACCTATGCCCCACTTTCCTATTGGCCAGCCTCACCCATAACTAGATAGCAAGTCTATGGTCTGTTGGGAGTTCTGCCTTTCCGTATACGTACTACGATTGACTGAAGATGGTAGGTAGACGATGAGTGCTATCACAGGGCTAAACAAGATATCGTCGCCTCAAGCTGGTCCATCCTAGTCTTTTGGTTGCCTTATATTGCAACCAAGGCATATTCTTGGTTCTCCTACCACAGACCTTAACCTCTGTGAGCCCAGGAGGATCATCTGCAACCTCACAGAGGGATACCAAGAGTACCCTCACGTTCCCTGAAGTTACGTGCTTCGTAACCCAGTCCGCTGGAGCCTTTCTCGAAATCATATAAACGTTCGCTCCTCCTCGTGTGTTTGTTAAGCGATGATCTACCGTATCGGGTTATTCATTTATTTTTGGACTGGCTTAGTTTCCTTGACTAAGAATTATTACTTAGTTGTTCTTAACTAAGGTTTACCACTTAGTTTCCTTTCCCGTTAATCTTGTTAACTAAGGTTTACCACTTAGTCCCCTTAACTAAGGATTACAACTTAGTTCCCGTTCTCGACCGTTTTCTTAACTAAGGTTTACTGCTTAGTTCCTATTAACTAAGGCTTATTACTTAGTTATCATTCTCGTTGTTTTACTTAGTCAATTCTCGTTACCTTAGACATCAGACCACATATTCTTGCTTTATAATTCAACTTGTTGACTAAGGTTTTCCCATGAATTCAAGCCTAACTTAAGTTCTCTTTTATTCGGTGATAGCGCATGGGTGTTTTCCCACAGTTCTTGCTTAGCTTACCCCATATTATAGGTTATCCCACCCTTCAGGTCTTACATTACATCTTAAGTCATAGTCTTTCTCTGTCCCTAGGACAGGTTTACCCCCTAATTAACCCTTCAACTATTTCAGCTTCGATTTATAAAGGGTAGTTAACATTCCCTATTTCCGTTTTCGGTTAAGTTTTGTTCATATGTTCGTGTCGACTTAACCCCATCTCCTTATAACGTTCATTCACAAATTTGGTTAAGTGTTGTCTTTGAATTCATGACTTAACCCTACGAATCATGTTCCATTAATTATTAATGCACCACAACCTCTCACATTAGACCTGTTGTTGTGGTCACTGGTTATGCCGGGCGGTTCCGGGCAGAATTACACCACAACTCAATCTAACCTCGGGTTTCAAGCGCAATATGACTAACTTCTCACATTAGGACCTATTGTTTGCAACCACTGATTAGGCCGGGCGGTTCCGGGCAGGATTACATCGCAAACTCATCCTAACCTCGAGTTAGCCACGTTTCATGTTTGGTTCATGTCTATTCTAATTGGCATATGTCAAGTTCATAATCATGTCAAAAAAATATTAAGTTCATGTTATGCCAATTACCCAACTTACAAGCATGTTCTTATAAATGTCAACTACCAATTCATGCCATGTTCGTGTTCGTTTTAGATGTCAAGTTCATAAGCATATTCTAAATGTCATATTTCAAGTTTCATAATCTTGTCCCTATTTACATTACACAAATTACTCAACCATATTCATGTTCAATGCATTTCAATAGTGCCAAAATTCGAGTATCAAGTTCAATCTAGATGTCAAATGTCAATTCCCCAAATCCAAGCTTTACCTAAAAAACCCCAATTTATATTCATGCTTGTATTCCCATTAACAGGTTACGTCTATCATTAAATTCATAATTCATATTCATGTCAATTTCATGTCCAAGTTTTAGATGTAAACTTCATGTCAAATTCCAGATGTCAATTCATATCAAGTTTGTGTTCTTATCCAAATTCAAGTTATAATACAGGTTTTATTCTAGAGACATGTGCCCATTAACAAATCCATAAGTCAATTTCATGCTTAAATCAATGATGTCAATTCTCCGCCAAACCCCAAATCATGTTCATGTGTATAATTCTAAATTTGGTCTACGCATTCAGGTTTTGTCAATGTTATATTACGCCCAACCCCCTTTGTAATTTATAACCACACCCTCCAGTTCATGTCATAGCCGAAAACCAACCGTTCCCCTTTTTAGTTCGCAATAATCATTTCGTCGTATTCATTTCATAATAAAGCTAGGCTCGTGGTAGCCTAGTCATAAAAAGATAAAAGAGGGAGAATAAAAGAGGACATAATCGTAGGCATAATAATTAAAAGCAAACACATGACAATATTAAACATTACAGATCCAATTTCCACAATAATTTCATTTCGTGTTTACATAAGGAATGTTTGAACGATAAATCATAATTTTACACAAAAAGTGTATTATAACTCCACTCACAGTGTTTGTCATCTTCAAAATAGGAATGAGATTAATCTTCGAACTGATTTCCCCATTTTTGTTGATTTTGATTCATCTTTGATTGATTTCATGTGCGGCGTTGGTTGCAGATCTGAATTCCTTCTCTTTGCGCAGTGATTTAGATCTAAGCCTCCTTTCTTTTTTATTTATGGTTGTAGTAATTCTAGATCTCATTCTTTTTAATTTTAAGAATAGATGTTGTAGAGAAAAGAGAGAAGAATAGATCTAAGATTTATTTAGATCAATAGCTTGAGGAGGAAGAAGAAATCAAGTTAGAAGAGAGCCATGGCCTTGCCATGAATTGTTGTGGAGTTTACAATGAGCCTAGGATGTTTATATAGGTGTTAGACCAACGTACCAGGCCCAAAAACTCATCCAGGTGCTCAAAAATGAACCTGGACAGCTTCTGGGGTGAATTTCCCGCTTCTGGACCAAAATTCCCGCTTCAGGTCGCTACAGGTCGACCTCCCCAATGGGGGGGGGGGGTCGACACTATGGAGGTCGACCTGGTCATTTTTTTTCCTGTTCTGGGCTGGGCTGTTTTCTGATTTTTCGCTGAAACTTCGGGAGGTCATAACTCCTTCATACGGACTACGATTTTCGAAAACTCGGACTTTATTTCATGTAAAATTTCGAGAGGAACGCAATGGTGATATCCATTTTACTTAATTCCTGATATTTAAATTAAATATCCTTATTTTACTATCTTCTCCGTTACACACACTATTATCGAATTAATTTTTCTTCTCTTCCGTGTATTAATTAATTCTCATTATACATCATCATTATTTACCTATATAAGCATATTTTCATAAATTTTATTTCATTTTTAATTATATTAAAAATGCGGGGTGTTACAGTCCTAGTCATATAAACACTATATGTGTGCACAAACATCCATCCATATGCAACATCCACATGATAACACATTCAATTTCATCCATAGACAAGTATAAACACTCATGCATATGCAATATGAAAATGTGTCTGAGCCTATCTAGTGCCTAATGTGTGTTATGCAACCACGAGCAACCACTTGCGACCACTTGCAACCATTTTCAAACATCAACCATAACATGTTTCAATCACATGTTTACATCTAAAAGGGTTCTACCTAAAGATATAGTTGAATGATAGAAGTGAGTAAAAACTTTGTGCCCATTAGGCAATGCCAAAACTGGAAATCTACATCACATATATACTGATTAGGAGAAGAACTCCCTAAGCACCTTCCCCGAAGACCGAAATCAACATCAGACTGATACCCAAAGAACTTCTTAACCCAACCAATACATATGTTTCTAGAAAACTAAGCACGATGGATTCTCTTCTTAAAAACCAACCCGTATCTTATAAAACCCAAAAAGTTTAGTCAACCCAACGGACACCCTCAAGCCCCAACATGTATTACTAACAGATGAGTCAAACTCACTATGGGGTTTGCAACCGAAATAGGAATGAGAATAGGACCGAGAGGGTATACTTAAAAGATAGCATGCAAGTAAGCTTTACAGGAAAAGAGGGATCAAGGGTATACTCTTAAAAAGAGATATGATGCGCGTATCTAGTCTTCAATCTTCTAAGTCACATTTCCTTGAGCTTAACTCCATTGTGCTTTTACCTCTTCCTCCTTTGTGGATTAAGACATATCAACAAGTTTCTCATCCTTAGGCTCGTTGACAAGTTTCTCGAAAGCTACCTCCATCGCACGACAACCCAACAAAGCCTGAAATAAGATTAGTCGCAGATGGAACTACTGTGGCTACAGATGGAGAAAAGAAAGGAAAAGGGATTCAAACAAGGAAACAAAGGATAGTGCTAATGGCTTTTGGGGAATAGCCTTTAAATAAAACAAGACTTTTCTTGAAAAATGCTTCTTTGTAAACGGTTTTCGAAAATAATTTCAGAAGGTTTTTAAAACTTTTGCCCAGTCTGGTAACCTTCTGCTCTGATACCAAATGTAACACCCCACCTCCGCTAGAGTCACTCACAAAGGGAATGCACTAGTTTTGGAGGAGCGTTATCGAGGTAAACAAACACAGAATTATTACAAGACAGAACATAAATAAGACAGTGGAAGATTCAAAAGATAAATTTCATTACTTTCAAAAAGAGTCAAAACCTTTTACATCAAATAACCAAGGTCATTATTTTCCGTCACAACAAATTCTGTCTTGCATAAATAAAGAAGCATAAACTTAAAACATCAAAGTTAGCTTAATTCTCCAAAGGTAGCGGAAAATGCAGCCATAGCATAGCCCAAGATCAAACCGTACATGAGCTGAATCAAAAGCAAAATCCAAGCTAAGTGCTAGAGTTTCCTCCCTGAGAACCTGGGGGGGGGACGAAAGAAAACGGGTCAGTCATAAAGACTGGTAAATCCAAGTGACTTTTAGCATAAAAACAGATAAAGGTAACATGACATGTATAAACCTGAAAGTAAACATACGAATGATGACAAGATAGGCAAGATGGACTAGGATAACATGATAAATCAAGTATAGCATCACGTATTCAAGGTTCGCTGCATCAACTGTACTAGAATCCCAATCCATGTCTTATATTAATCATGAAATGATCCGTTGGTCCAATATCATGAATGACCCATTACTGGGTACGATCCACTACTCGATCGGCTCCTTACAAGTTCTAGCTCGTCATGTGTCTGTGTCATACGGCCCTATCACGAATGTAGTCACCTGTGCTAGGTCCACCATAGGGTGTATCAAGCCCTAGGGTGCCAACCACCGACACGAATCAAGAATGCACAGATAAACCTACTGGTGCCCAATGCCTGCTTTTTCAACTCCGGACCACGTGCATGACCATAACCCGCCTGAACCTACACTGGCGCACCAACACAGCTGTCGTTCTGGTCGCTTACAATCAGCCCAGTAAGCGTGCCCCACCCTGCCTAGGGCCAGGGTACCATGATACATCTAGTGGGTTACTGCTGAAAAGGACCGCGTAACTAAGGTTTCCATCCAATAGGTTGAGTATTGTCATTTCAATTCGTGACTTAACCCCTATCAGTCTAGCATGTCAAGTTGGTTAAGTATTGTCCTTCAAGTTAGTGACTTAACCCGCCCACGTGTCATGTCAAATTTGGCTAAGTGTTGTCGTTCAAGTTCATGGCTTAGCCCTACGAATCATGTATCAAATTGGTTAAGTGTTTCCTTTCATGTTCATGACTTAACTCTATCATGTGGCATTAATTCATTAATGCACCCCAACCTCTCACATCAGACCTGTAGTTGTTGTCACCGGATATGCCGGGCGGTTTGGGGCAGAATTACACCACAACTCAGTCTGACCTCAGGTTTTCAAGTGCGATATGACCAACTACCCACATTGGATCCTATTGTTTGCAGTAACTGGATTTGCCGGGCGGTTCCGGGCAGAATTACACTGCAAACTCAACCCAACCTCGAGTTGGCCATTTTCAAGTTCATTCTAGTGTCATGTCCATGTTCAAGATTCATGTCAAGTTCGTGTCAAGTTTTCATGGCAAGTTTCCTGTCGATTTCTTGTCAAGTTTTCAAGGCAAGATTAATGCCAAGCTTCCTATGATTACCAATTTTTCCCAATGTTACCCCGTCTAAATATTAGGCTAACAATCTTAGTCTAATTTCTCGTCCGCATGATTTTTGACATATAATATTAGGCTAAAAACTTAGCCTAATTTAACGTACACAAAATTGGCATAAAGCAATTCATTAACATAAACATGACATAGGTGTAAACTTGGCATTTTCGGCATAGTCAATATGAACATCATAGGTGTGAACTTGCAAAATAGTCAACATGAATATCATAGGTGTGAATCTTGCAACGTAGACTAAATCAACATACATATATGTGAACTTGCAACATAGACTAAATCAACTTACATATATGTGAACATGCAAATCAATCACGAGCATATGAATAAGTGTGAACTTGAAATATGTCATAGTTTAACATATACACATAAACATGTAGATCTAACATTTAGTCACATATGTGATATGATTTTACAACCTAAAACTCACATAACATGATAAACTACACAACGTGTCATAACGGGTTATACTTCAAGTTCCTATACATATGAATAAACTTATTCATTAATTCCCAATTCAACATGATAATAAAATAGAACCACATGCATAGATCACTATCATTCAATAACATAATAAATCTATTTTCAAGGTATGACATAACTGAATAAATTGATTAAAACATCACAGGCATATAAATCTGATAACATTACGAACATAAAAAGGTTTGAATACTAATCTAGATTCAAGAACATGGGTAGATCTAACTTAAATAGAAAAATCCCCAAAATCAAGATCCAAGGACAAATAAAGAAAATAGGTCTGAATAGAAAGTCAAGCTTAGATCCAATTTCATAGTTATAATCCTAGACAATGAATCATAGGTGATTAACCACAATTGTCCTTGTCATAGTCATAGGCAATAGTCTTATTGTTCATAGTCATAGGCAGTCTTATGTCCACCGTCATAGGCATAGTCTTATTAGTCATAGGCAGTCTTATGTTCACCGTCATAGTCATAGGCATAGTCTTATGTTCACCGTCATAGTAATAGGCAATATTCTTATGTTCACCGTCATAGTCATAGGCAATATTCTTATATTCACCATCATAGTCATAGGCGTAGTCTTAGGCCATTAACAATAGTTTCAACGTCACAGGCAATATTCCCAATAGTCAAAATCAAAGAAGAAAACAAGAATAGATATGAATCATACATAAATCGATTCCAGTTTATAACATACCCATATTAGATTTATAGTTTTTATATAAAAGTAACTGGAACTTATAGATCGTGGTTTAAGAAATATGTAGAAGTCGAATCTATAAACTAGTCATCGAATTGTTGAATCGTTGAATCTTGCTTTGATTGTAGAAGCAAATCCCCAATTCCTAGCCGTAGTCTTCAAGAAATAATCTTTGTGTTTTATTTTTAATCTAATTTAATTTAGAGGAAGAAGAAGCCATGATCATCAAGAGTTCGAGCAGCATAAGGTTAGAGAAGAATGGTGTAAAGAGAATGGGGCTAGGGGGCTATTTAAATAGGAGAATAGGGTAATTTAGAGCCTTCAGATCAATCCAGAAGTCATCAGAACCACCCAGCTCGAAGACAGGTCATCCAACCACTTAGAAGAAGAAACGTCATCACATAACACTCCAGAATTCTGTGCTGGATATGTATGGGCGCACTTGGCAGGTGCGCCAGTGTATTTTTGTACTGGCGCACTTCAAAAGTGCGCCAATGTATTCTGGCTTGTTTCCGTTTTTTCTGCCTAACTTCGTTCGTCCATATCTTCTTCATACGGTATCCGTTTTACGCAAACTCGGACTCTATCTCAAGTAGAATTTCGATACGAATGCAATGGCGCAACCTGTTTCCCTTGATTATTATTTTAAAAATTAATTCTGCCTTGATTTATGGTTTTAACATGTTATTAAAATTCGGGTTGTTACAATTAGATTGGAAATTTCTGGACTCGGGTCATTTTGGATGGGTCAAGGGAGTCAGGTCGTGACTTAGGGAGCAAGACATGAGTCAGGTCAGTTTGAATTGAAGGTTTCGGGCCACTAGAGACATGGATGCTTCAGGTCGTAGGTCGTTGGGCATGGATTGTCCGAAGCAAGTCGGCTTGGGGGTGTGTAACACCCCTAAGTCCCACATCGTGGAAGCCTGTATGAAGTGGGTACTTATATAGTAAAGCCCATCTCTTACTAACGCCGTGGCCTTTTGAGGAACAAAACCCCACACCTATATGGTGGCAAAGTTGGGGACAATATCTTGCGTGAACGGAGGTGCGGGCTGTTACAGCAGGAGCCACAATTCCGGCTGGGTATTGGCTTTGATACCACTGTAACAACCCGCACCTCCGTTCACGTAAGATATTGTCCCCAACTTAGCCACCATATAGGTGTGGGGTTTTGTTCCTTAAAAGGCCTCGGCGTTAGTAAGAGATGGGCTTTACTATATAAGTACCCACTTCACACAGGCTTCCACGATGTGGGACTTAGGGGTGTTACAGGATGCAAATACAACAGGGGGTCATGATGATTTACTGGGTCATGGAACTCAGAAGACTCCAGCTCGTTAGAAGACTTGGGGTGTTGGGTCGTTGGGACGAAGCTAGGTAGGATGGTGTGAAGGCTTCGATTATAGGTTGTGAATCGTTAGGTCATGGGACAATCTAAGAAGGCGAGACAACTTAAGATTGTTGGAAATTGGTGGCATCAGACCGCGAGAATGGTAGGTCATTGGGCGACCTAAGGTGGACGACCTGACTATATTGGACCATTATACTGATGTTGTTTTGGTTCCGTAAATGAATGTTACTTCGAAGTGAATTCAAGGCGGAATGTTTGAAGTGTGATGAGATGTTTGTTGATCGATGAAATGCAAAATATACATAGACGACTCAAGCTCGTTAGTTCGTGTATAATGGTTGCTCGAGAAGGTGCTTGAGCTTGTGAATAGTCACTGGTGATGACGAATAGAATTAATGAAGGCCAGAAGATTATCGTTGTTGTAGATTCAAGTGGGCCCAAAGCAGGGGTATAATTGGCAGTCATGATAGGCCTAGAAATACCATGGGCAGTCATGATGGGTTTTAAGATACGAGTCGCGAAGGCGTATGGAGTTTTTGCTAGAGCCGAGGTTTATCATTATCCCTTGATGGAAGGCAAGTGCTGAGCCGGTCATATGATTTGCGATGGTTTCAAAGCAGGATTGGCGGTGATAGCCAGTTCATGAATGTTGGTTGATTTGTTGTATCCACTACAAGAAAAATGATTTTTTGTTGCAAAAATCAATGATGCTTATTTATAAATGCAAGAAATAGTGTTTTCACTCCTATTATTAACACGACCAAAAAAAAATCTTATCTCCCTGCCTAACAAAAATTAGTTCGCATGGTAAAAAAAAATTTGTGACCACCTATTTTCTATTCCTATCCCGCTCATACTTCAAAAAATTTATCCCTCGTTCCCTTTCCCCCCAAATCCCTCTGCCGAAAAATTTACTTTCCCCCAAATTGCTCTCTACCAAAGAAATTGCGCCGATTAACGTTCCTCGTGTCATCGTCTACTCTGTCGTAATCCTGTCAACAAAGTCGCAGAAGACGGCGAAAATCTCCGCTCATGGTATAAGAAAATTTAGGTATGAATTCCTTAACTCGATTTTGTTATTCTATTCGGATTGTGTATGAAATATTTGAGTGCATCTTATTTCTCATCTCCTATCTTGCTAGGGTTTGATGGCATAGCCGATTAACCCTAATTGCAATCGCTCATTAATCTGTAATTCTGTATTCTGTATTTTCCCATCTCCTATCTTGCTAGGGCTCAGTTATGTTATAACTTCTTGATTTTCATGTTCTATTTGGATGCTTTTCTGATAGGTTATTTTCATGTTGTACATTTTGATGTAATGGATTTTTATTTAGTTATGGGGAGTAATGAGGCATGAGAACCACTCAGGAGTTTTGAATAGACAAATTTTCCTCTCTTTTAGTGAATCTAGGATCTGTGAGATCTGGTTAATGTATAATAATACACTGATGATATCATGTATGGTGTACATGGTATAAGCAGTGGCGTACACAGTCACACTAATTGATACCATGTCTTATATGTGAATCTAGGATTTCTCTTGGCCTTGTTCAAATCTCCTGAAACATTTTGTAGTTAAGATATTCCTATATGGTTCTATATCATTTTGTTTGATTGTTGTCATCTTTAAATGGGCATGCTTATTTAGCATTTGAATGGATATTTGTACTATTGAGTTGATAATAGTACTGGTACCCAATATTATTAGACGCGAAAAGCGCACCGAAGCGTCATGCTTGGAGCATAAGCGCAATGTGTAAACGCAAAGCAAGCGCTTCAGTAAAACGAAGCGCATAATATATAAAATTTTAGATAATAGGAGTGATGGAACTTCTTTTCCTTCTCTCTTATAATTGTTCATGGCGGATTTGTATTTGAACATATACACAGATTTGCTGAAGTAGAATTAGGTAGTTAGAGCATCATTTATAAGATGCTTTGATGTCTTTTTGGGTAATAACTTCAACATGTAGTTTTTTTTTAACAACAGACAACCAAATTATACGTCAAAGATTTGAAATTTATTTGCCTTCAAATGTCGATGATGGACAAAGATTGGGTTTTTTAAAACAGGCGATAAAAACAATGCTTAACTTAATACATATTTTGAGATTTAGAGCACATAATCTAATATTAAAACTAATTTATTTTTTATTTTTTACTTCTGTCATAGAACTATAGAGTACCAACAAGGGGCAGTGAATTTTGTGCATGATGCAAAGAGGAACTGAAGAAATGTAGAAAAAAATGTTATGCCCTTGCAGAGACTTTCGGAATCTTAGTCGCCATGATGTCCAAACTATTCTTGACCATTTAATTATAAAAGGAATGGATCCTAGATACATTGATGGTGAATGGTTTAATCATGGTAAGGGATAAATGTAGAGAAGAAAACAAATACGTCTGACATATATGATCTATTCAAGATGATTCACTATGAAGATGAAGAGTTTATGAATAATGATTTTTTCGATGATGATAAAGATAATTATGATTTTCAGAGAAAAGAGGAGGAGTTATTCAAGAACTTGGAAGATGCAGAAACTCCATTATACCTTGGTTGCATATATCACACAAAATTATCTGTTATTGCCGTCTTGTACGTATAATCTTAAATGCGAGACTGGCTTATCTGATAGTGGGTTCGATAAGCTTTTAGCTGTGCAACATCTATTTCTACCGAAGAAAAACATGCTTCCCAAAACCTTATACGAAGTCAAGAAATTTCTTAAAGTGTTCGATATGGGTTTTGAAAAGATACATGCATGTGAGAATGACTGTTGCCTTTTCAGAAAAGAATACAAATATTTAGAAAATTATCCAAAATGTGGTTCTTCGAGATGAAAGAAAAATCAAGATACAGAAGAGTTTATACAAGGTGTTCTAGTTAAAGTATTGAGATATTTCCCAATCATTCCGAGATTTAGAAGAATGTATAGATCTCAAAAGATGGCAGAAGATTTAAGATGACATTTTACTAATAAAAGTAGCGATGGAAAAATGCGTCATCCCATGGATTCTATGACATGGAAAATGGTGGATGAAAATTATAAATATTTTTCATCGGATCCACGCAATCTTAGGATTGGTCTTGCTACAGAGGGATTCAACCCATTTTCCATGTTGAGTTCGAAATATAGTTGTTGGTCGGTAATGCTTGTGGCATACATTCTCTCGCCTATGCTGTGTATGAAGAAAGAAAATATTATGTTGACTTTACTTATTCCTGGCCCGAAGCAACTCGGGAATGATATTGATGTATATTATCGTCTTTGGTGGAAGATTTGCATCACCTGTGGTCTTACGGAGTTAATGCTTATGACGCGTTTAGCAAAACTTTATTTAATTGAATGCAATTTTGCTATGGACGATTAATGATTTTCCTGCTTATGGAAATCTTGTTGGATGTCATGTGAATGGGGAAATAGATTGCCCATTATATGGTGTCAATACGCATTCTCGTTGGTTGAATCATAGTCATAAGTTCGCCTACATGGGACATAGAAGATTTCTACTTCCTTCAGATTCACGTAGGAAACAAAAGGCGTTGTTTGATAACACCATAGAGACAGATAGTGCTCCTAGATTGCTTACTGGGAGAAACATCTAAGCATTGTTGAAGGATTACCCAAATGCTTTTGGAAAAGGAAAAGAAGACAAAATTAATAAGAGAAAGTGTATTTATGATGAAGAAGATGAAATTGATGATACTAACACTTCCACGAATATGGAGATAGCAAGATGGAAAAAAAGATCGATTTTCTTTTATTTGCCTTATTGGGAGGTTAGTGGTTAATATGTTTAATTTTTACTGTTTTAGTATAAGAAAAACCCAATAATGCGTTATAGTTATGGTTTTCGCAGGAACTTCCATTACGTCACAATACAGATGTGATGCATGTGGAGAAGAATATTGGTGAAAGCTTATTGGACACGATGTTGCATGGTAATAAATCCAAAGATGGAACCGACTGTAGGAAGGATTTAGAGGATTGGGGAATTCGACGTGAGCTTCATACACAAACTTGTGAGAATAAAACATTTCTTCCACCGGCTCCATATTTGTTGTCAAAAACCGAGAGAAAAATATTTTGTAAAAGATTGTACGATTTCAAAGGAGCGGATGGCTACTGTTCAAATTTAAAAAATCGAATTTTGTTGTCGGATTGTAAAATTAGTGGATTTAAGTCACATGATTATCATGTATTAATGCAACATTTATTGCCCGTAGCATCGAGAGGATTACTGGCAAAGAAGGCAAGAAAAGCAATAATTCGCTTATGTTCTTTTTTCAACAAATTATGTCAACATGTTCTTGATAGAGAGAAGATAGAACAAATCAATATTGAGATTGTTGAAGTTTTATATGAGCTTGAAAATTTTTTCCCACCATATTTCTTTGATATAATGGTACATTTTTCCATTCATCTTGGAAAAGAAGCATTAATGTGTTGATCGATTCATTTTCATTGGATGTACCCATTCGAAAGATTCATGAAGACACTCAAAGATTATGTCAGAAACTGTGCACGATTAGAGGGATGTATTGCAAAATCATATCTAGTAGCAGAATGCATGTTGTTCTTCAATGATTTTTTGAAAAAATAGGACATATAGAGGAGAAAGGAGCTCGAAACGAAGAGTATGAAAGTAGTGCAATACTTGAGGGACGTCCAATTTCAACATCAAAGACAATTACATTGCCGACTAATGAGAAAGAAATAGCTCATTTAGCCGTGTTAATGAATTTGGCTACAATGGAACCATTTATGGAGTAAGTTCATGTTATATATTGTTTTAATTATTTTTATGTATTCGTAATGATACATGTAACTTATAATCAAGTGTTCAATACTAGTTTGCATTTGGAAGAATTAGAAAATTCAGACGAGCGCATGAAAAAAAATGCGACCTTACTTTGGGAAACACATACCAAAAATTTTGCCGATTGGATTAAAAAGAAGGTTAGTTAGATTTCAAATATATTCTCGTATGACTATTAATATACTATATATAAAATTTACATGCTAAATGAAATTCTATGTAGATACCTATATCCTCCAAGGATCATAAAGACATGTTGAAATGGATTGCTTACGGTCCGAAGGATGATGCTATGTCTTACAAAGGATATATCATCAATGAGCAACGTTTTCATGTAAAAGATTTAGGGAGACAAACTCAGAATTGTGGGGTGTCTTTTGATGCGACTACTATGTGTAGAGCAAGTGCAAAAGATATGTCGCAAGTGGTTGATGTAGTCACTTATTATGGAATACTGACAGATATAATTTTATTAGATTATCATTTGTTTTATATTCCAGTTTTAAGTGTTGTTGGTTGTACAAAGGAAATGGAGTAAAAGTTGATGATGATGGGTTCACTCTTGTTAATTTACATCAAGCATCATTTTCACGAGACCCATACATACTCGCGTCTCAAGCTAAAAAAGTATTTTATTCAAGAGAGGACGATGATTCTAATTGGTATGTTGTAATGAAAGCACCTCAAGAAGTTTTACTGATTTAGAGGATCCCGATTGCATCGAGGAAGATATCCAAGTGATGGAAGATGAAATAATCGAAATGGATGATGAAGATGTTAGCTATGTTAGAGAGGATTGCAAGGGCATACTTGAGTAGATTATATGTCCTACTTGAGCATCGTTGTTCATTGTACTCGTATTGATTTTCAGTAGTGTTGGTTGTTC
This sequence comes from Allium sativum, assembly GCA_030737875.1. Classification (NCBI taxonomy): domain Eukaryota; kingdom Viridiplantae; phylum Streptophyta; class Magnoliopsida; order Asparagales; family Amaryllidaceae; genus Allium; species Allium sativum. Next base: position 443,820,085 of record CM060915.1, on the reverse strand, counting down.
ATTTGTTTTAGTGTTGGTTGTACGTTGTAATCGTATTGATTTTCTGTACGTTTGGTTGTTCAATGGTGTTGCACCTGAAACTATGTTATATACATTTATGTTGTGCCATAAATTCTGGCATTTCATGGCCATGCGGTCTGACCTGTTTTTCATGTTACACGTACATGCACAAGTACGTTGTGTTGCCTTGTCTTCCCATTAAACCTGAGATTGTCTGGTCTGGTCTGCTTTTGCATATGCACGTATTACACGCACATGAACTAGTACATGCACATGTGTATACTTTGTATACATATAAATGTATATACATATACATTGTACTGCCTTGTCTGATATTGCATGTTGTTTACATCAAACCACATAATTTAAATTATATATGTATATTTATGAGTGTATATACAATTCAGAATTATGTATTTTGTTTCATTTGCAGGAAATGATGTAGACATGCAATTTACGTACTCGCAATCAGATGAAGGCTGCAATGAAATCCTAAAAGAATAAGCCAGATCGAAAGCGTAAGATTCAATGCGAAGATCAACCAGTCAGTTCTAATAAGATGCAAGCCATTGTTCACAATGAAGGCGAAGAACAAACTGTCCAAAATGTCCAAATTGAAGAAGGTCTATGCTCAGAAAATCAAGCCTGTCCTGAACACACTGATGATGCCGAGTTGGAAACTAGAAAACAAAGTGTACCTAACTTCGGAAGTACTTCTCGGAAAAGAGGCGGTAGAGGTCCAGCAAAAGCAAAAAGGCTCCCGTTATGCAGTCAGGATTGAATTGAAGTTGAGTTCAATGATTTGGGTATACCGATAGGGCAAGGGTCCGTATATTTATCCCCTTTTCTTGGACTGCTTGTGCGGGAGCAGGTTCCATACACTATCGATGATTGGCAGAATATAAATGATGATGTAAAAAATGTTTTGTGGTAGTCGGTTCAGGTATGAATTAAGACTTAATTTTGGTTACTTTTAGAATTCATGCAACAAATTTTAATATTCTAAAGCTGTGTACTGCAGTTCGGACCGTATGCATAGGTGAATTATTTGATTTTAATATTATGTTTTCATGAACTGATTTAGGTTAGATTTAAAGTGGAAGAGGAATAGAAAAGAAAAGCCATATTTCAACAAATGTGAGTATTGTGGAGATCGTCAAAAAGCAAATTGGTTCGAACTTTGCAAAAAATGGAGAATGAAGAGGAAAGTCTTAAACTGAAACCAACCAATATCAAAAACATGAACGAATGGAGAAAGTTTGTGAAGGCGAAAACAAGTGTGGAGTTTAAGGTAAATTTAAGATAAAATTCAATACTTCAACAAAAAATCATTCCTATGCTCATCTTTATTAGTATGATAATTTTAACATCTTTTTATATTTCCAGCAAAAAAGTGAGAAATATTCGGCCCTTAGGAACACATAACTTCCACATACAACCGGTCGTAAGGGAATGGCTAGAATGACCGAAGACATGCTTAGATTAATAACTACAGCTTTATTTAATATTATTTTATACCTGTCATTTTACTTATTTAATGTTATCCTAAATTTAGAAAAACGAAATTGTAGATCCATCGTCCATAACGAGAGCCGGTGTGTGGATCAAATCTCACATAAGAAAAAATGGTCAGCCAGTGTCCATGGAAGCTGCAAATACTATTGTATAATTGTTTTTTTATTTTATCAGTATTTTTTTTGAAACTGTGGTATTTTTACCATTGTACATCATCTATGTGTTTTTATTACGTAGTAGGAGATTAAAAAGTTTGGTAGCGTAACCCAGTCTAGCTCGACATAGAATATCAGTGGAGATGTTCTTGCACATGTATTGGGAGAAGATAAACCGGGAAGGTTAAGGGCATTGGGAAGGGGTTGCACTTTAACCAAGCTAGCTGTGGCTCAGTCTAAAGATAATCAAGTCTCACGGTGTCGAGAGGAAGTAGCAAAATTGAAGGGAATGATACAGACTCTGATGGACCAGAAGGTAAACTTCTAAACTTAATTTTTATTCATCAAATACAATATTTAGCACACTATATAATTTAAAATACTAAAAAAAATTTTGGTGCTTTAGTGTAGGGTAAAGAAAGTTTGCAAGGGAGCACACATGAAATGGTAAAAATAATAATTATATTATCCAATAAATATTTTGATCCAGTAGTGTTTTATTTTAAGTATTGTGGCATACTGGCATCCACTTGAGTGCTCCTTAGATTAACATATCGTGATATTTTAAGATATTTATGCTTTGCAGCAAGGTAAAGAAAGTTTAATAAAGATCTTACCTGAATCCGTAATAGCATTAATTATATTACTCAATAAACAACATTTATGTTTTAAATTTTTACTCCAGCATTTGATAGTACTTTTGTTTGAATAATTATAGAGTGACGACGAAGTATGTTCGTTGCTGAATTGGGATGGAACCTCTGGAGTTGTTGCCCATGGGAGGTTGTTGTCCCTAGACCCAAATGATGTTGTTAATGACATTCATCTAGGACCAAATGTTGCGAGCATAGTTATAGATTTTGTGGATAAGCCAGATACTTATTTATGGAGGCCTACACGTAAAATGGGTGTATTAGGAGATGTTGTGAATAAGGTAATAACTTGGCCATTGGTTTGCGTCAAGGTACCGCTGCGAACATGCTTGAACTTTGATGAAGCCAGTATGGTAAAATTTAAACTTCTCATATTATATTTATAGCTATTTTGTGTGTGTATAACACAATATTTTTTTATAGTTATGCGTGAAGCTATTAGCAGTTACGTGTGTGTATAATTGCTAATATTGAAGTATATTCTCATTTTTAGAGTACCGACAACATCCGCAGTATTTGCAAGATTTATGGTTGGAATGCGGGTGATGTCGTAGTTGCTGAAGGAAGAATCCATGCCGATGATCCAAAATGCACTGTTAATGGTATTCCGCTCGATCCGTCTGCTGTTGTCATTTGGGTGGACAACGCGATAAATAAAGATGCTTATTTGTGGTAACCCACATCCGATACGTCGTGCATTGGAGATGAAACTGGTAAGAAAGTAGCATGGCCAAGATCAAAAGTAGAAGCGGACAAAGAAAATCCAACTAAGAGTCGTGATGAAAGTGAAAATTATGCGACTTCTCCCTCGAAATCCTCATATGTGTTCATAAATAAATCGAAACATGTAAGTATTTATTTTCAACATTGATCACTGTGTAAGTGTACACATTCTGCATAATAATCTTTTTTTCTTTCAGCCGATTGCAAACATGACAAAAGATGCCAAATGCAAGTTGATAGATGTGGTTGGAACAGACGTAGTGGCTGAAGGATCTATTGCATCAACAGATCCGATAGCGATGGTCCATTGCCGTTCATCGGAAAAGGATGCTGTAAAGGTTTGGGTTGAACATGTGACAGTTCCAACTGCAGAGCTATGAAGACCAACATCATCTCTGACGTGCATGGAAGATGCCTTCGGCATTCCCATAGCTTGGCCAGTGGGAAAAATCATTATTGACACAAAATGAAAGGTATTTTAATATTTTTTAATATACCTTTAGGAGTTACTGCCCTCGGGAGCACATGATCGACTGAAAGTAATTGAGTTAGGTTATTTTGGACAATAATTGTGTTGTCTCACTCTCCTTATAAATCAAACATGTAGTAGTACCAGACAAAACTCCCACTTAATGTTTATTAATGCATTTGAAGCCAATTTGATGAGATATCTTAGATGATTTGCAAAGATACATGGTTAAACTTTTATGTACATGATTAAAATATAATCAAGATAATGTGTATTAATGCAGAGATACCAATAAACATGCACCTTAATTGAAGAGAAATCATATATGAAATATACTCGAGGAGACGACACATGTCACCTCGGAATTACAGGTCATCTCATAATTACATGTCATCTCAAATTACATGGTCATCTCAGAAATCATATATGAAATCATACATTCACCTTAATGGGTAGGCACTGTCATCTCTGAATTACTCGGTCACAAAATTGCATTACATGGTTTAGAATTACATGGTCACATAATTGCATTACATGGTTCAGGTGTTTGTGTTATGTAGTGTCCATAGTGTGCAGGAAAATGAGTGTGTCTGAAAGGTTTATATTATGTAGTGTTACGTTCAGAGCTTGTGCCAAAAAGGTTTATGTTATGTAGTGTCTGAAAGGTTTATGCTACTTCCATTCTTAAAGTTATGTTATGGTATTTGTTTTACAGGTAGATCAACAATATTTTAGGTGGTTTGATGATAACAACACTACAATATTTGCTTGGTAACTTGGTTATTTTAGGTGTTTATTTCAGTGTTTATTGTACTTGGTTGTGACAGTGTTACTGGTTATTTAAAGTCAGTAATCTGGTTGTGTATGTTGTGGTTATGAGTGTTACTAGCAGTTTGTTTGTGAAGGTTGTAGACGATTGAACTTGTGGACACTACACCAAAAAGCTCATTTTGGCAGTGCTCAAATCCGTATCAAATGCAATTTGGCAGTGCTCAGATCCATATCAAATTAATGCGTGTTTGTTACTTAGGCACGCCCTAGAGCCGTATCAAATTAGTAATTTGATACGCCTAACCTGTATCAAATTTACCAGTTTGATACGCCTTAAACCCGTATCAAATTTCAATTCGACACGCCTTAAAGCCTTATCAAATTATCAAATTTGATACACCTTTTAACCGTATCAAATTATCATATTGACACGCCTTATAGCCTTATCAAATTATCAAATTGATACGCCTTATAGCCTTATCAAATTAGTGGATTGGTACGCCTTAAGCGTATCAATCCACTAATTTGATACGGCTATAAGGTGTATCAATTTGATAATTTAATACGGGTTTAAGGAGTGCCAAATTGATAATTTGATACGGGTTTAAGGAGTGTCAAATTGATAATTTGATACGGGTTTAAGGCGTATCTAATTGAAAATTTGATAAGGCTTTAAGGCGTATCGAATTTAAATTTGATACGGGTTTAACGCGTATCAAACTGGTAAATTTGATACGGGTTAGAGTATCAAATTACTAATGATCATCCAGATACGTATCTAATGTACGCTAGTTCACCCATTGATAAATATACACAACAAAGAAATTATAATGCACCCATGTAACAGTACATAAAGAAAATACACAAAGCATAACTTCAATTAATACATAAAACATAACTTCAATTAATACACAAAGCATAATTTCAGTCAATACACAAAGCATAACACAATTTATACAAAGCGTAGTGTTCGATCGAAGTTCTTGCTCTAAAGAAAAAAATTGGAGATAACTAAATTGCAGTAGTCGGGCCGCTTGTTCCAACACCTGTAAAAAAAAAAAGAATATGTGAATACACAACCAAGTTGAAAGTGTCTAAAATCAAAAACCAAAACAAAGTGGTTGATTAATAAGTGTATATGTCCAGTTTTATCATAAATTTTCTTTTCTTGATTAGAATTGAGTTTACTGATTAATGAATCAGTGAGATAGTTTTCTGTTTTATGTTGATTTAATGAAATCAATCTTATAGAAAATTGTTAAAAACAAATTATGATTTGATCTTTATACTGAAGTGAATAGTTTGAATTACTGTGTTGGTTTATTTTGAAATAAAAGACAGTTTAATGTTGATACGAATTAATATTGGATATTGATTCGATTTACTTCATCTTTCACAACTATACTATATATAAGCTTTATATAAGATATAAAGTCTTTCTTACTTGATTAGAAATATTAAATTAGTTTAACATTCCTAATTAATAAACCGTGGAACCTTGAGGATTAATCTAAATCTAGTTTTGATTAATCAATGATCTCAGGTCCTTTTGATCAAATTTTGTGTAACATTATAAGTCTGTCTATTCAAGTACCTGCTATTTGATTAGATCAGAAATAGTTATGTAATGAACAGATCAATCTGAACATCCTCTGTACATCCTCTGTACAAAGTTATGATCTTGTCGATCATAAATTTGAAATCACTTTACTGTTATAATCCACCCTCTGTTTTATATAGAATCTGTTGGAATTTAATTCCCTGCATATATTGTTAATGTATATATATGTGTGTGTGTGTGTGTAAATTTACAGCGATGTGCAAAAGGGGTGTCATATAACCCCCTATATATGCAAAATGGATTACATATTCATGTAGTTTGCTAAAAGAGAGAGGTTACTAAATAAAAAAGAAAAAACGAGGCTCTAAGCATGTCAGTGTGCACGCATGTGTGCACGCATGTGTGTGTGTGTGAGAGAGAGAGAGACGAGGCTCTAAGCACTTTAGTTGCATAATGCTTAAGGCGGCCTTGATTTCAAAAACGTGGCAAAAAAAAAAAGCAAAACTAACCTGCCTTGGCCATTAAAGATGCCATGCCTACTGTCTTTAAGCTAATGGTTTTCCCTCCAGTGTTTGGGCCAGTAATAACGAGCACCGTGGTTTCTGTTGAAATAACAAAGTCTACAGGAATAGGAGGATCATTTTCCAGTGTTGCAACCTGGTAAAAAAGACGAAATCAAATAAGTAGGTTTGAACCAGAATTCATTCAACTAGTACACTACCAAATGGATTTAAGAAGAAAATAATAATATTTCAATATGTAGCTTTACCTTGAGTTTCAACGATGCAAGTTTTACATCAGCATCATGGTGTTTCATAGAGTTGTTTCCTTGCATTCTCAACCTCCTCATATCCTACGGACTTAGATTGATTGCATTACACAGGGCAATGACAATAATTAACCGAAGTGCTTATGGGTAACAAATTGTGCTTATAGTTGAAATTTCAGACAGAGATTAGGTTGCATAATAATTTATCATTGTAAGGAGAATTATAATAGAGATCGCGTTGGAATATAAACTCAAATGTAAAAAGTTGAATTGTGTTTTGTTTTGAATAAGTCATTGTACTTGGTATTTGGCTATCTCCTACCTTGTAGGTCATTTCCTTTTAGTTAGGCAACTTTGTACTAAGTGGTGTGTACCATGTCTTCGTTTTAGTCCCTTATGTGTCTATTTAAATCCTTGTACTTTCTGTGTTATATTATAAGTTTCAGTTTAATAAAACCGTTAAACAAGTTCTCCTATCTTATTCTCAACAGATCGAAAGTAAAAACAATATATGTTATCATCTGCAAATCAAACTTACAGCAACGGCATTAGCAACATCCTTTTTGGCATTGTTTAAGTTCTCGCAATATTTTTGAAGCAACAGAGGATGATAAGCTTTAGGGACGTATAACTTCCACTCTCTTCGAGGATATTCAGCAACGGAATTTTTGTCCAACGCTATATTTGCAGAGTCCTTATTTTCATTCATGTCCAAAACACCTGGTTGATATAATTCAGGGATTGTACCATCATACGCAATGTTGTATTTTGCACGAGCTGTAATCTACACAAGTATGAAAGTACAATAGGCTTACATCTAGAGAATTAATAACAGGAATAGTTTAGATACTAAGCTAGCTTAGTCCACTATTTCGCCATCACTATGCGTGTAGCCGTGTATCATTCACCTTTTAACAATAGAAAGGGAATTATACAAATATATTAATGAACCAAGAATCTTATATATTGCTTTTAATTGGAAGTATATCATAAGTGTAGGTTTCAGTTGTCTCCTAGTGACATCATCCAGGACCAGGCTATAAATCATACTCAGCACAAACTCAAACTACGAGGAATGAAAGGTACATCAGGAGTAACCTACACACACACCCTTATTCAAAAGTTGCTTTTATAAGGAGAAATTGATTACTTGGTGTCGGCTTTAGCGGACTTAGGTTGAGCTCCTTTCATCTCAAGATCTGCAATCAACGTATAAGAAACAGAGCGATCGAAAGAAAAAGAAAAAATAACAACGGAAACTGTGCAGGCTTTCATCAAGGTCAAATCAATAGTCTTCAACTACACTTCTGTTTAAGATCAAATACCAGGGCCAGAGAAAATCAATGATTTAAAACGAAATTAGCGAAACTGAATAAAGATCAACATAAGTACTGCTGTCGATTGTAAACTGATAAACCTAGGGTTAACATCCATCGCCGATTTCAATTTTCTAATATGTTTGTGGATAAATTAACAAATGATTTCATTAGTTTTCGATTTTCTAATGCGATTCTAAGAACTAGGGTTAACATCCATCACCGGTTTCACCCTGATACTTCGCGATTTCAGGCTCAACTAAAAATTAGGGTTAACAAAATAAAATCTCACCTTCATACGTCGCGATTTCTGGAGCAAGACGAATTGAAATTAAAGTGGATGAAAAGGAAAATGAAAATTAACGAGGGAAATAAATTCGATACGGATTGTGGAAAATGAAAAAATAGCGGGGGGAGTGAAAATATGGTGCGTTTAAGAACTGATCCGAAGAATGAGTGATCTACGGTCAGATTTCACTTGCTTGAGAAGGTGTGGATTGCAAAAGAAAGTTGGCACGCTAAAAGAAAGTTGGCACGGCTATAAGCACAATCAAATTTGATACGGCTTTAAGCCGTATCAAATATCTGCATCCTGGTGTGCCAATTTTGATGTTTTGGTGTAGTGGGATGTTTGTATGATTATCGTGTGGATGTTTGAAGGTGTATGTTGTGGTTCTATAATATGTTATGTTGAAAAATGTATGTGTTCGTGGATTATGTTATTTAATTGGCGGCAAAATTATGGGTATGTACGAAATATTATAATACAAATTTGGTAACAAATAGTGGCAGGAAAAACACTACGGAATATTAAATTCATTCATAGCGTTTAAAAACCGCTAAAAATGTATTATCACAGAACACAAAAATAGTTTTGTTGGCGCGTTTTAAATGCTACGAAAAAGCTAAAAGAACGCAACAAAAAAACATGCGTAATGCAAAAACCCTTTCGGTGGCGTTTAATTAACGCCGCAAAAAAAATGGTAACATTAAAAAAGCGCTGTGAATTTTTTTTTACTTGTGGCGTTTGAATTAAGTGCAACAAAAAATTATTTTTAGTGACATGTTTTCTCGTAACTATTATCGAAACGCAACCAAAAATACTTAGTGGCGGTTTTTGGGCGCTACAAAAAATCATTTTTCTTGTAGTGATCGTCTTGAGTTGTTTCCTCAAAGTCGAAGGAGATATCTCTTAGGTGCTTGTCTGATACTGGTTTAGGCCTCTAGGGCTTGTGCTTGGGAGATGACAATGTCGATTAGAATAGTCTGCGCTTGATAATTATTTGTTATGAATGTACCATTATTTTTGAATGATTGCATGTAAAGGCTATCACTGTCGGATGTGGGGAAAACGGATGTGGGTTCTTCTCTATTGTTGTTGGCAGATTAGTTGATTAATCTGCCTATTCTCATATACTCTATTGATGATGTTTGATAGCTGTTTTATCGCTCACTAAGACTGTTGTCTGACTCAAGGTTTTATGTTTCCCTCTTATTACCTTGGGCTGTTTATCCTATTGTGGATGAGCAGACTGAGTAGCAGGTGACAGGTGATACCTTAGTGAGGATGATGATGCTGATCGATGGTGGGCTGGATGCTTACGTACCGGTTCTTATTACTATCTAGTATTTCTGTTTTCGGTGTTGCTTTTGTTGATATACTCTGAGTGATGTAGTGAGATCTTTTTGTACAGAAATGTTGATGTTACTTAAGGATGTTTGGATATTCTGCTAGATGTTATGGAAGTTCTAAGTTTCTGTGCAATTGTGTACCACTACAATTACCTGTTGTATATGTTCTATTATATTTTATCCTTGCGTTACGAGTTATACGATAGATTTCGCTTGTGTTATTATACTCGATGACCATCTATAGCTGTTTGATACGTCTTTCAACGTATTATTTCTCATGTTAAGCGCATAAGTTGTGAGCAGTCGTCATAATTTTTAACTTTTTAGAAAGTCACACCAAAAATGGATTTTTTTGTATATATATCAAAATTATGGATTTGAAAAGATAATCAACTAATTGATTGATGATTGTGTTTTTCAAAATAAACTCTAATTTTGAAAATACTTCCTTTTTAAAAACCTTTTTGAAAACAGTTTTCCAAAACTTTTTATCAAATCCGGTAACCTTCAGCTTTGATACCAAGTGTAACACCCCACTTCCGTTAAGGTCACTTACAAAGGGAATGCCTTAACTTTGATGGAGGTTTTAGTAGATAGAACAGAAATTTACAAGACAGATAAAAAAGTACTTGAAAAATTAATAACTTTATTACAACAAAAACCGAAGTAAGTTTGGTTACATCTTTTCAAATCACAATATCAGAATTCAAATTTTTATTAGAGTATTTGTTGTTCGTGTATTTATCAGAATTCAAATTTCTATTATTATAATAATTTCAATTAAAAAACCAATTTAGAAGGATATTAGCTCTTATTGATTTCATTTTTAAATATTCGCGTAAACTTTTCAATACGTAAAAATGATTGATTTTCAAATGAAATACAAACTTGCATTACATACATTATATTAATTTTCAAATGAAATACAAATTTATGCTTACTAGCACTATGGCGAGGATGACATTCCTAACATGAGCAGGGATCTTTTCCCATTGAGTCCAACAGCCTGTCATCTTGCCGATATACGCCTGCCTAGAAGTAGATAAAATAAAGAGTGCAGGATGGATCTCAAAGCCCTGCAGAAAATATGATGTAAGTATTAAATAAACTTTAAATAATAAATATTTATTAACCTAGATGCTTACCATGCACTTTTTGTCATGAGCTCTGCGATTGGACGCAAATCTGATGTTGTGCCGCTAGCACCTAGTGAATGAGAGTGGGTGGACTGTCGCCTCGAGGGCATGTTTGTCACAAACATATTATTTCATATAATGATAACACACACACACACATCAGTTGACAAACTCAGGACATATTCATTATTACATAAAACTAATATCATAATTGTATTAGTTTATTATATCACTCCATAAACCCAGTACATACATTTGATAGGTTCATTATATCAATTCATAAACCCAATACGTAATACTAGTTTGTTATTAAAAAACATATCATTATACAACATTACTCACAACACATTTAAAATTCAGGATATATTAATACAACAAACGATACAAATATTCATTTTATTATAGTATTTGCTGTTGTTATAATCATTTCAGTTTTTTTAAGAATAACAAATTTAGATGGAATTTTGTTCTTGTATATTCATTTTTTATTTTTGTAAAACTATTTGATTAGAATATTTGTTTTTAATTCTGATATTCATTTCTTAACCTTTTCGAAAATCGCTTTTTGTCGAATATTTGTTGTTACGATAACCATTACATAATTTTTTAGAAGATCAATTTTAGGAAAATATTTGATCTTATATATTTATTTTTAACTTTTTAGAAAATCGTTTTTATTAGAATATTTGTTGTTCATATCTTTATTTTTGAACAGTTTATGAAACCGATATCAATACAGTATTTTCTATTATTATAATAATTTCAATTTAAAAAAAATATGAATTTAGTAAGATATTTGCTGTTACTGAGTTCATTTCTAACATTCGCGTAAACTTATCAATATGTATATTATTCAATAATTATACCCTAATTTTTGGAATTTACATCAACCAATACATATTAAAAAAATAAAAATCAAACTACTAATTGTTATCCTCAAATCAACTCACATGCAACATTATCATCAACTAATTCATAATATTAATCCATAATCAACTAAACTCCAATCTTAGGTGTTTTAACCACATTCCAAAATCAAGTACTAATATATGATTACCATCTTATAACGGTACATCAAAATATGCATACACAAAAACATCAAAATTTAACAAAATAGGGTTAAATTATACCTAGAACTTCAAATTGAAAGAGAATACAGGATGTGGGAAGCAACGATGGAGCAGTGGAGGCAAGATGAGGCGGTAGGCAATGGCTCGACATCGGTGGTGGAATCGACGGGCGAGGCAAGGCTTCATCTTTTTTTTCGTAGGTGATAATTGAAAGCGGATAATGAAATCTGTTCTCGGGTTCGTGCGGTTATTTTTGGGTGTGTAAAGGCGGTTGGTGATGACAGTTTATTTTAAACATCATCCATCATTGCAAACTTGCAAGCGTGAGCTGCTATTTTAAGTATTTCTAGTGGTGCAAAATTCAACTGCAATTGCATTCATGTATAATTATCAACCTATTCAACTTGAACTTTGGTGGCGAGTTTACGACTTTGATATCATTTGTTACCAACCCATTTGGGCAGAATTTACCTTCATAATTTCAGCTCGCATGGTGCAGCGATGTAGGCTCATCGGCCTAACCCCACTCCAGATTGGGTGGAATGTTTATTATGTTTAAGTTTAAGACGATGATCAGATGGTTCAGATGATGTCTGAATGCTTCTTAGTTCTGACGATACTGGAAACTCAGACGTGCTAGTATTGTGGGGAATTTTCTTCTTGTTTGTTAACAAAACCATGAGAAAATCAAGTTTAGAAAGCCAGTTAAGTAAAATTTTGACTTTGCAGAACTATTAAAAATTAAAGTAGCTGTCTAGGTGAACTATAAAAGTGACTATACTATTGAATATTGATCTAGTTATTTTAACGTGTCTGAAAATCTAGCTAGTAGATGCACTTGACATTCTTACTCTCTCTTAAAACTTTGTTTGATACAGATATAAGAGGTTGAGCTAACTACAAGTACCGCCGTATAACAAACCATTTCATTCCACTATAAATATTGAACATCGGTTTCAGTAATCTTACATCACGCTATACAACTTCAAACACTTGTGTGAACTTCATAAACTATAATTAATGGTTTCCGAAACTAGTTACATTGTGTTCATTTCCCTAATGATAATGAGTACCATCAACGTCTGCCATGGAGCACGCCATCTTTTGGACACATTGCCGCCTCCTCCTATGCCGACAAGTCCGACTATGCCCCAACCATTGTCGACGATTCAAAGTTTACCAAAGCCTGCATTGCCTCCATTGCCTTCAATCCCTATCATTCCTACAATTCCGACAATTTCTAGTATCTTTCCCAAGTTTCCAACATTGCCACCATTACCTTCTTTTCCAACTATTCCCACCATTCCGTCCATTCCTACTATTCCCACTGTTCCAACTATACCAACTTTTTCCCCTCCACCTTCGAAACCAAGCCCTTGATTTGTTTATAATTTACATGCATTATTGTTGGACTATTTAGAAGTGAGTGTTAGAGGTTTATATGGTGTTATAGCGAAGTGTATCGATCCCTTATGTAATTTTTATTTGTATGAGTTTAATTATCTGCATAATTAGCTACTGTTATCATATCTTTAATGTCTTTGATCCCTTGTGGATGCTGTGCGCTAAGGCTCTTCGTGTTATACCAGTTAGTGTTTCTATTCTACTAGGTTGTATATATAATTTGCATACAAAATTGACTTCAACCCTGGTTATTGAATGTGTTAAGCAGATGGATTTAAGTCCACAAACCAATTAAATAATAGTTGGAGTATACGGGCATATATGATAAAGTTGCAGAATTAGGGGAACTTAATGATACTGATAATTGTCGTTCTTAATGCAAGATGGTCAAGTGAAAACATAACATGCGCTTGTTTTGCATATAACTAAAATTCCAGATGTAGTTGGTTGAGCTAACAACAAAATACATGCATATTCATGTGTTGCAAAATTCGAATTCAAATATCAAAATCAATTCAAACCCATAAACTCTACAGAAGACGGAATCATTCAGACTTGCAAAAACAACCGATCGCAATATCTCATGCACCAGGACAGCCAATAACCGATTCTGAATAACTACTCTCAGTCATAAGCAATCAAAATAAATCAATAACAACGAAAATAAAGCACACACCGAATTTACAGTGGTTCGCTAACGATTTGTTAGTATACATCTATTTTAAAAAGAGAATTTTATTACCAATTTACCACGATGAAAGGAGTACAAGGCATTGATACAATGATCATCAATAACTAATTTAAAATTAAGTCTGTAAAGAATAGAATTGAAGAAATACAATTAGGTCTAACAGCCTAATTATCTTTGAGAAATATCCTCGATCAAGTTAAAAGCTCTCTTCTCTTCAAATTTTAAAATAACTTATATAGGGAAGATTTTCGTCATGCAAAATTATCCACTTGAGCCATCAGAAACTTTTTCCAAGAAAACAAGTTAAAAAAGTTTTTTTTTCGCGAATTAGACGTCTAGTTAATCGCACTTATCACTCTCGTGTTAATGAGCAATATTGACATATCTTATGGAGCACGCCGGTTTTTGGTTATGCTACACGGGCAGTTCCGGTTTCGCCCAAACTTCAGCTGAAGCTAACAATTCCTACTTTAACCCAACCATTGCGAACAGTTCCAGTTTTACCAAAGCAGCATTAACATGTGCTCGACATAGTTGCTCATTTTCTTCATCCAGCAAGTTATGAAGGGGAAAGCTCAAATTTCTATAGGTCTACCGCCCTATAAATTTTTGTTAGTCTACCGCGCTACAGAAAAAGAAGTTATACCCCTTTTTTTCAAGATAGTTAAAAAATATGGCTCAAGGCCCATAAGACCAAAACCAACCATCCGTTCTGTTCAGTTATTCTCTCTCATGTTCTGCAACTGGTCCAACGAGCCGAGTACCCAGAAAGGGCGAACCAGCCACAGACTGGTTTTGGGAAGGGGGTTACAACGGCAAACTCTTTGCCGTTGTAACGTTATAACGGCAAACTCTTTGCCGTTATAACTTATAACGGCAAAGAGTTTGCCGTTATAAGAAAACCATCAAAACCCTCCCCCAGCCGCCTTCTGCTTCATTATCCCCTTCCTCCATTTTCCTAACCCGAAAACCATCTTCCAAGCCCCATTTTTCACCTAAATTTTACCTTCAATTCACCAATCCGTCAGCTTCTAACTAAATTAAATACCGTATTTGAAATATTCGTTCGAAAATATGGCTAGATTACTAAAAAAATTCGCCAAAAAATTCATGCACGGCGACGATCGTGGCACCGGGGGAAGTGGCGCAGGCGGGAGTGGTGCAGGGGGTAGTGGCGAACAACCAGTGCTCGGAATTGAAGACTTGCTTGTAGCCGCCGAGAACATGGATAACGAAGAAATAGGGGCGCACGAGGAAGGCGCCCATCGGGGATGTGGCGGGCGTAGAGGCGGACGAATAGGCAGGGCGCGTAGGGGTGTTGGATCGGTTTCCGCTAGACATGTCGATCTCGATGGCTATGTGGATATGAACCTCTGCGCGGCGAAGCTTCCTATGCTATCCAACTTTCGCATTCTTCCAGATGGCGAAGTACACGTTAGCACGCAGTCGAGTTTGGCTGTAAGTATTTTTAGTAATATTTAAATAGTATTCTTTGAGTGTTAGATATTGGGTAGATAGTATAACATTTTGTTGAACCGTTAACAGTCGCGGAATATACGTCCACGTGGTTCGTTAGCGACCACACTTAGATATTATCATGCACACTTGGTGAGTAAGGAGGGGGTCGCTGGACTGTTACATGCTCTTGGATTTCAATTTTTTCTAGGTAATATTATAGACCTTTTAATGAAATAAGTGGATAATTTAGTAGTCATATTTTATCTTATTGTGCTCTTTGCTATTTTAGGAATAAACCATGTTATAAATGTCGATGTCCAATTGTGTTCGGCCATTGCTCTACGGTGGTACAAAACCACCCACACATTTCACTTTCCTTGTGGTGAGTTAGGACTTACACCGCTTGATTTCTCCATGCTTACTGGTATTAGCATTGGAGTAGGTGCTTATCCCACACTGCCTTATGACGATGGTCGATGGCGTGATCGTGCACTTGTTCATGATCTACTGCCTCATTTGGATGTTTCTGCTACGTCGTATCAGGCAGAAGGCGCTATTAGAGTGAGCGCGATCCGTGCGGCTATGGACAGGATACTCGATCACTACTCTGTTGATGATGACTTGGAGCTTGCTCGATTATTTATGTTATACCTTATGTGTAACCTTTTCTTTAGTTCTTCGAGCAGTAGCGTTCCTGTGTGGTTTTTTGCGGTCGCGGCTGAGATTAATGCCGATGGGGCGATTTTATATGATTGGGGCACACCTATCCTTGCATACCTATACAGATGTCTCGACATGTAGTGCACCATCACTGATTCTCAGGTTTCTTTATTTGGATTCTGGGAGTTGTTACAGTATTGGTACTTTGAGTACTCTAGGAACTTTCATTTTATCACCCGTACTGCAGACCCATCGACCTTTTTCCCCCGTATATGCTTTTGAACTGCGGACAACCGGGGTTCCAGATATAATGAGTCACACCATGTGTATCCCGTTGCCCATAACCAGATCGAGCTGAGGATGTATATGGATCAGATTCTATGGCATCCATTTGAGCAGAGTACATCCATCGATCTTGAGATCATACAGATTGCAAGGATGCTTGCCGGATGGAGATTTCCACTTATATCTTCTCCCGTGGCGCTAGGTGCTTATTGATATCTTGGTGAGAGGTGCTGGAGACAGTTGTATGACTTCGATGCTATTCCGGATGATCCACACCCACATACTTATCGGTGTATGATTTACCCGACGGAGCAGCTAGATATAGCCAGGGCAGCAGGCTGGTGGATGGCTGAGAGCTTTGTTACTATCGGGGAGTGTTACCTTACCTTCTGGCATAGATTTTTCACCAGGTCCTCAGACATGATTACGCATGCAGCATCAATTGATTTAGTAGGGCCATCTGCTATACGACACGACATACGTCCACCTGTTGTCGAGGATATTACCCAGCCCAGCCAGAGTTTTCGTGCAGCTGATCATGTGGCGGCCGCCAGTCATTTTGGATGGACCATGGCAGTGCCCACCATTGGACCGGATCGTTACGTTGATGTGTTTCATCCTCCGGCCCATCACGATTACCCGGATCCTACACAGATATCATATCATGATCTGTATGATATGCAGATGGGGATTAGGCATACGGGCTATATAGAGCATAGGCGTAGCCTAGATTACTATGATGGTGAGCTACGTCGTGTTGCAGAGGAGGCACGACAGCAGCAGGCGCATTTAGAGGCCCAGCTTGAGGCAGAGCGCAAGAGACTTCAGGACTTGCAGATGTATTACCACCATAGGTCTAGTGCTGGGTCCAGTCAGCCTCCAGATGTTGGTGATGATGAGAGACGTCATCGGCGCCGCACACGTCCACGTACACATTCAGATGACTCGGACGACTGAGTTACTACCACTTTTATGTACTTTCGCAGTTGTCAGTTATATGGTCCTACTGTTGGAGTAGACGTTCTGCATTTGTTGACTACCACTGTTATGTACTTTGGTTGTATTACCACTGTTATGTACTTTTGTTGTATTACGTTTTCCTAGTTGATAGTTGTATGTTCCTGTTGTTTGAGTATGCGTTCTGTATTTGTTGACTACCACTATTATGTACTTTCGATGTATTTTGTGTACGTTTTGATTATGTTTCTGTGTAGAGACTGCATTTGGTTATGTGGAGAGACTGTATTTCTGTGTAGAGAATGTTTTTGTGTATAGCCGGTATGTTATGTTGTTCTAGTTCCTGTAAGTGTTGTTTGGAATGTAATAACGTCTGAATTTGATGTTGAACAAGGTTTCCCTCTTCTCGTGTATAAATGCAAAATTCTTAAATAGCACGCCAACATAACAAGGTTTGCAGATAACTCCATAGTTTACGCACAAACATCAAATTAAATAGACAGTAAAACAACAATAAAATCACAATACCATAAGTCTACTCAGTTCCATAGCGGGTCAACCAACTGTAGCGGAGTTTATACGCTTTGTAACCAACGAACTCCTCACCATACTCGAAAAGGTAACGAGAATCATATGTTGCTTGATTTGTTTTAAATATGTTCTCGTCTTCAACAGTTTCGATAATCTTTGTGTACCGATCACAAGCGTCTGCAAAATGACGATTAGCCGTTTGGATTTCAACCGATGTTCGTGTAGTGGGCCGGGAACGATGGTTGTTGTATAGCCTCGTGATCATTGCCCATCTTTCTTCATATGTTAAACCCCCTCCACTATGCATTAGCAACTCATCCCTCTTTTCGATCTCAATATAGGATTTAACGAGGGCCAGCAAATCCTTAGAAGAAAATTCTGAAGTTGGAGAATTCAATGTTCGAGCTCTATTACTAGGTCGTTGATTTGCTGGAGAAGGACGCAGAGCTGTAACCGTTCGATGCTGAATAGCGGCAGGCACCTCTTCAACTTGTGTATCATGAACTAATCCAATTTCGTTATCGTTCACTAAGTTTCGATCGTACTCATCAAAAATCCTTCCCATTTCTTCATCACTTATTTCTGAATCGTCCATGTAACCTGTGCATCAGTAGAATAAGTAGAGTTACTAGAAGTACGAATTTTGTTGATAATAAACGTTACCTATAAGACAACAAGAAAATAATTTTTCTCACTTTAGTCTACAACGGTGCTGCTTGAAGCTGTAGAAGGTATGAGATGGATTATCAGATATGGAGTACTTATAAGGGCAATATACGACCAACAGTTACAATTCAACATACTAGAATAACCGTTATAGGGTTCTCGTGATATTATGGGTGATTTTGTACAATGACCGGTCACATCATTGCAGCACGAAAAATGGTGTCATCACATGAAATGTTGGCATGTACTATTAATCTCGTGATATTACGTTAGATTCCCTATAGTGACTTTTCACATCACAACAAATGTGGGCACTTACTATTAATTTCGTATACTGTGGTCATTTAATTCGGAAGAGACTACTCACAGCTACGAATGATGGAGACGCGTCTTTAATTTTTTCTTCTCAGTGACTGGTCCAATCATGCCGTACATGCATGTGAAAGGGTACACTCTACATACACGTGACTCGTTTTAAATTCACAGTGATATTGCAGTATGTAATATTGTTGTATGACTCAGTGTCTAGTCATTTCATTGACTGTAGCAGCCTTTGGAAGCATTATACGTAATTGTTTTGTCATGGTGGTAATTTTGTGTATATGTAGGAGTTTAAAAATAGGGGTCGTCCACCAGTGCTTTAACCATTTCAATTCACGAAAGAGTTACGAAAAATGGACCGTTCCCAGGTGCCTTATTTCTGCTTGCGATAGAATAAAATGCCAAACCATAATCACTAAAACAACGACAACTAGTACAACAGAAGGAAATGCCAAACCATATTCATACAAACTTCAACAACTAGTACAACTATTGAGCAATTATAACAACTATTGATCAATTATAACAACTGAAACAACGACAACTAGTACAACAGAAGGAAATGCCAAACCATAATCATACAAACTACAACAACTGAGCACACAAGCATCAAATTCAAACACGTACACCTACCATGGTCTAGGGAAAGGACCATCTCTTGTCGTACCCGCCTTAGTCTTGCTCAAGCGTCTTATTTCTGCTTGCGCTTCGAGTGCATACTGACGTCCACGTTCACAAATGGGAGGGTCAATCCACTCCTTAAAGCAACAACAATCAATGTCACCAGGATAATTCATGTGGTCGTTGAAGGCTTGACAACCGAAAAATCGACGACCGGCATTTGTTTCGGTCTCGTCAACAACAACGACCGACACTTGTCCACAATGGCAAATAGGGTTGTATCCAATCGTCCCTAGTGGCTCGGATACCTTCCCTTCGAGTACAATCTCTTTTCCAGATCTTTGATGAACGGAAGAGGCATCTTCGTTTGAATACGGTGAGTATCCGTATTCGTGAGTTGGGCGAAACGATTGCTGGTCTTGGACCGGACGTTGCATGGCATACGATGACGAGTGCGATTGGGCCATGGGTTTCTTGCTTGCAAATTTTTTGCCGGTATGCTTCGGTTCAGACGAAGACATTTTTCTGGTTGTCAAAAAAGAATTTGAGAAGGTGGTCTGGTTGTGTGGAACAAGGAGGAGGTAGGTTGGTATATAAAGGGAGGGAATGCGACCGATTAAGTAGCCACTGTGGTGCCACGACAAAAAATATAACGGGAAACAGTTTGCTGTTATATTTTAATACAGGATATATATTTTCCTAGTGTGTAGGCCGGTCACTCTTTTTCTACAGTTTTCAGACCAGAGTGTGGTCATGTCACTCTTTTTCAAAAGTTATGAACGCATTTTCCAACGTAGCTATAGGAAACAGTGCACAGTGTACAGTATACAACGGACAGTGTGCAGTAAATAATGCACAGTATACAGAGCACAGTCCAACGGTTGCAATTACCCGTTGTCAATTTGTTTTCACATTCCGTGTCTTTTGAAAACGGGAAGTAATTTCCTTATGCAGTGGTAACTAAATCTCCTCCTATATATAGCTAACATTCCTTAAGCAATACCCGATCCATACTGACTGGAAACTGTATCTCAAATAAGAAAAATGCCAATATCGTATCCATCTTCTTACAATTACACGGACCTTCTCTCAGGACCATCAAACCCTAATCCGTCCACACCCAGAGAACCAACAGAGTGGTATATCGAGTAAACGACCTAAGCAATGCAAATTATCGCCTGCAACGTGGGTTAAATTAGGATTTAAATATTTTATGTTATGCGTACTATGTACTGTATCGTTACGTGTCCTATCACTTTTATCTTTTTGCTTTATTTTAGTTCAAAACCATCACTGTGGTTCGAACGAAGTATGTATCCCAAGAGCTGTGTAACGTTTAGGTTATGTAGGCTGAATTTATATATGGAACCTAGTGTTTGTCTAATCTACCGTTCGTGTAATTTATCATTATTTGTAACTTATTATCACATTTTCGAGATTACGAGTTAAAAATAGGGGTCGTCCGCGGGTGCATTAACCTTTTCAATACGTGTAGGAGTTTAAAAAAAGGGTCAGCATACTTTACGTCAAACATTTTTCGGAAACGGTCAAACAGTACACAGTGCAAACAGTGATACACTATACATTGATACAGTACCAGTAATTATGTTACTGAAAAAGTTGATGCATTAAATATCAAAACCATAAATTTATCACGGGTATCACCTACTTTTTGTTTCTGTTTTGGAAGTTCAACATTTCTTTTTACAAATCTAGCCCTGCTTTTTGTGTAAACGCAGCAATAAATATGCACCAGGTTAATATCTCTAACAGAACAAAAATTCCATACGCTTCCGTTCCAATTCAATTGATTAACGATTTGTTTTGTATTGAAGCTATGGACAACTTGGAGATTGACGATGAAACAATGAATAAGTGTTATGAAGAGTTTAAACGGTCAAGGAATAGTGTACAACACAACAAGCCTACGGTGGAATTCGGTGAAGGAGCACAAGTTCATTCTAAATCAGTGAAGCCGAGAACAAAATCTTTCAACGCTCGATTGCACGAAGTTGTAGCAAATCAAAGACCTGGTAAGCAGATCGTATACGAAGGACAAGAAATCGAGCCCCTACATCCGATCGGTCCAACGCTACCTAGTGGAGCTTACCCTATTTGCTGTTGCGGAGATGAATCAGTTGTTGTTGTTGTTGCCAAAACTGAAAAAAATGCTGGACGCCGATTCTTCGGATGTCCTGCCTTCGAAGACCATAGGTATTACCCGAATGATATTCACTGTTGTAATTTTATGCAGTGGATAGACCCGCCAATGTGCCAACGTGGACTTCAATATGCACTGGAAGCGCAAGCCGAAATAAGGCGGTTGAACAAGATTGTTGCGGATGCAACTAGATCTGGCTATCTCAGAAATCGTTAGGATTTAGTTTTTCTTGAATCGAAGATTTATTACTCTACTTTGAATTTGATGTTGCTATGTTCTGTTGTTCTGGTTCCTGTAAGTGTGGTTTGGAATGTATTACTGTTTCAATTTGATCGTGAACAAGATTATCGTCTTCTCGTTTACAAATGCAAAATTCTTACATAACGCGCCAACATAACAAGGTTTGCAGATAACTCCATATTCTACGTAAGAACGTAATGGGTCAACCAACTGTAGCGCAATGACTGGTCAAGTCTTGCATACTTCGCATAGTGCAGTCATGTCATCTGCCAGATTCCATTTAGTGTTCCCTACAGTGTAGCTTTTGACCGTTCACACCATTGCCCATCTTCCAGCTATATATACATATGTTAATTTACTCACAACATGCAAAACTCAAACAACTTCTTCCCCATTCTTAGAGCACATCCTTTGATTCGCACTCACTGAAAATGTCTTCGTGGGCAACATCTACAGATTCCGAGGAACAAGCTTACGAAAACATGAGGCTACAGGAGCTTGAAGACGAACTTCAGTTCTTAAACCAAATGAAATCGCAAACTATACCGCCGTACGAACAAGTGAACGTTCAAACTCCACATGAAACCCCAGTACCCCCTGTTCAAGTTCCATCTCAACAAGAGGTCACTCAATCAACGCAAGAAGAAGAGTTCTTTCGTGTACCACTGCATGAACATGTAGTGGATTCTTATCAAGTTCGTTGCTATTGCGGGTATGCGGTTGAAGTTGTCGTTCAAGCAGAGGGCAACAATATAGGTCGGCGCATGCAGCGATGTCCAGCCTATCCAAATGGTTGCAATTACACGGACTGGATAGACCAACCTTTGTGTCCTCGGGGAATAGCATATTGTAACGAACTCGAATGCGAGAATAGACGTGTTCGAAGTGAAAATGCCCAGTTGCGATTGAACATCCTGCGATTCCCATAAGACTAAAACGTAAAATGTGGTTTACTGAAGTTGCTAATTTTCACTTCATACTTTGACGAAGCTAGTTCGCATGTTATGTCGGCAGTTGTTGTACCTTTATAAACTATTGTATCTTTATGCTTATTGTTGTATCTTTATAAATTGTTGTATCCCCGTATCCTACTCCACGGGTTGGATTTAGTGGAGATTTTAAACATATTTGGATATCACTTTATATCACATCAACTGTCCGAATTGACAACTCAACGCAGAGATATTATCCAAACCATTATAAAGGAATTTGACTACTCAACGCAGAGATATTATCCAAACCATTATTGCCTACTCAATCTGCCAACCATTAGTGCCAATCGTTCACAACACAACAACTTTCTGAATTGACTACTCAATGACAGAATCATTACTATCCCAACCTTTATGTCGGAACCATTATTGCCAAAAAATATATTTAAAATATGTTAACCATCATTGCTTATATATATTTGTCGTACGTCTACACTTAGGCAGAACAACGAAACTCAATTTATAAAAAAAAGCAAGCAATGGATCCAAATCTACGTCACCATTACTACCACATGAATCAAACTGAAGATTACGACCTAGAAGATGAGGAAGAGACGGAGGAGCAGCTGGAGCAACACACAATGGTTGGGTATTCCAATAATTTCGCTGAAAGCTCAATTAGCAACCATCGAGGTAGTATGCCTGGCCAGCGTGACCGGCGGTATAAGAGAGACTACAGGATTGGACATGAAAGACTAATGAGAGATTACTTCATCGACAATCCAACCTACGATATAACTTTGTTCCGCCGTCGTTATCGTATGAGTCCGACAATCTACTCTAAAATTTATCTTAAACTTAATCAGTCAAATCCATATTTCACTTATACACTGAATGGAGCACAAGAAATTGGCCATTCGCCCCACATCAAAATTTCAACGGCATTGAGGATGTTAAGCTATGGAACAACTGGCGACCAAATGGATGAATATTTCAGAATTGCAGTATCAACAGCAATAGAGTGTCTGAAAGAATTCTGTAAAACAGTTGTTCAAGAGTTCGGGAACGAGTATCTACGGACACCTGGACCAAACGATATAAGCAGGATACTACGCAGGGGAGAAGCTAGAGGATTTCCAGGTATGCTTGGAAGTTTAGATTGTATGCACTGGCCTTGGAAAAACTGCCCAACGGGATGGAAAGGAATGTTCACCGGACATAAGAAAGTGCCATCAATGATCCTTGAAGCAGTAGCAATAGACGATTTATGGGTTTGGCATGCTTTTTTGGAGTCCCAGGTTCATTGAATGATATAAATGTTTTAAAACAATCATATCTTTTCACAAAGCTTGCTAACGGACTGTCAACAGATGTTTCATATAACGTTGGTAATATCAAACACAAAACTGGATACTATCTAGTGGACGGAATATACCCAAAGTGGAGAACTTTGATTCAAGGATACAGAGTACCATCAAATGACAAAGAACGCTATTTCACTGAGAAAGTAGCTAGCTACAGAAAGGAGATCGAACGTACGTTTGGTGTTCTACAAGCCCGATTTCATATTTTACGCAATCCTGCTCGTTTTCATGATGCAAGAGTGCTTTCAGAAATCATGTATGCTTGTATAATAATACATAACATGATTGTGGAGTCTGAAAGAGGTGGGTATAAGAATCAAAAGTCTAATTATCCTGACATGTTTACGGGGTCAAATGCAAAACCCCATAAAGATGTAAACTCAATGGACGAGTATGTTGATATGGTTCAACATA
Source organism: Allium sativum (assembly GCA_030737875.1). Taxonomy (NCBI): domain Eukaryota; kingdom Viridiplantae; phylum Streptophyta; class Magnoliopsida; order Asparagales; family Amaryllidaceae; genus Allium; species Allium sativum. The sequence goes on along the minus strand of CM060915.1, from coordinate 443,795,610 downwards.
TTGAAGATCAAGCTGCACACTTCCAATTGCGTGACCAGTTAGTGGATCATTTGTGGGCGCATAAAGGAAGAAATAGTCGGAATCAGTAGTTGGTACTAGAACTATGTATCGGTTTGCACTCGTGCACTATGTATCAGCGTGTATGTTGGGTCAATAAATCTAGTTTCCAATCATATTGTCGATTGTATCATTGTTTCAACAACCAGTACATAAATACTACAAATAGATCACAATCATATTACAACTCAACCCAACATATACAGCTACTACATAAACAACTACTGCATACATACTACAAATAGGACACAATCATATTACAACTAAACCCTAGCTAGTACATAAATACCCACTAGTATGTAACTACTACAAACAGTTCACAGTCATATTACAACTTAACCCAACATACATAGCTAGTCCTCAAACGAGCCACTACAGCTTCCGCCTCCGCTTCCTTTGCTCCTTCTGTACTCTGCAATCTGCTCTTTTACTAGTTCTTGCTGTAAAGGGGAAAGCTTACTAAAATCACATGTAATCATTTTAACATAATTGCTCTCCCGCACCAGTGCTTCCTTCTTCTCTAGCCTTGCTCGTAACAGGGCTTGTTTCTCCGTATGTTGTTGTATGCGAAGCTCTCTATCAACACTAACTGCTTTGTGGAACTCTTCGTCACTGCGGTTTCTTTGCTTCGAAAATCGAAGTCTATGCTCTTTTGTCTCCGTAGCTGAATTCTCTACTGTTTCAATAAATCTAGAGAACTCTGCACCGCGTTGCTCCAGCTGACTTGACTTGGCTCTGCCAATAGGCCGTCCGTCACTAGTTCCAAATAAAGGGTTTCTTTCTTGCGAGCTCGGGTCACTTCCTGGACTAGATTCAGAGTAGTTCATCCTTCTAGCTTTGTTCTGTTGTTCAACCATGAAGTTGCTTGGGTTCTTCCACTTAGGCAACCTAGATAGAAGCTCGAAACAGTCGTTAAATTTAAATGGAAGTCCATACTTTCGTTGGTAGGCCGTTCGTGACTCTTCAATCTGTAACATAAAGTCGAAATTGTATGAGTGTATGACATTTCTAACTAATCAAGCATAGTATACTAACTTATTTTTAAAAGTAATCTACGATACTTACAACGTCATAAGGTGCAGCACCGCTTTGCTGCCTGTTCTGCAAGCCTATCAGTATTGCCAGATAGTTCTGACATGCAGCATTCATAACTCTATAACCGCCTCTAAGTGATCCCCATGTTCTACTCCTCGTTTCCAACGAATTGTAGAAATCTGCAACTCTTTCCCAAAATTTCTGACCTTTCATATTATTCCCAACAATGCTGTCTTGTGAAATGCGTATCCACGATTTAGCAAGTGAAACGTACTGCTCGGAAGTAAACTTACATTGTTTTCTTCTTCCATCCGCTGCTATTTCTTCCTCTTCAGCATGATCATCCTCAACATCTTCTATTCCGGGATCCGGCTCCGATTCAACTTCGGTTTGGTGTCGTTTACTGAAAATGCCGCTTAAAGACTTCCACTTCGTCTTCTTTTGGTTATATTCGGGACTGACAGGTGCAGTGTATTCTTGACTAAATTCTTCAGAATTTGTAACATTCGCATCCTCATTTGCATCTTCGTCCTCCGGCTCCTCCGTTGAAGTTTCAACATTTTCTTCGTTACTAGGAGAGACAAACCCGTACGAAAACTGTCTTTGCAGATTTTGTGTACCTTCGCGGTCACGAACCTCGGTCTGTTGCGGAGGTAGGTGAGGTTGTTGACTTTGATCGGTCTGCATCATCATTGACATATACGACGAATGATCATCGTACACGCCTGGCACAGGCGGTCGTTGGTAAAAATGTGGCGGGGCGGACGAATGGACGGGAGGAAAGTTAGGAGGAGCGAGCGGTTGGTACGATGGTCGATATGGATAATTTGAATACGGCGAGTAGCCATATTCGTTAGATGGCTGCAACGATTGATGTTGTTGGACTGACCGTTGCATGGCATACGATGAAGAGGGCGGTTTGGACATGGGATTCTTGTTTCCGCATTTTTTGATGCTTCGCTAGGGTGCGGAAGAAGACATTTTTGTTGTTGAAGAAGTTGAAGTTGAGAAGGTGGAGTGGTTGTATGCAATAAGAAGGAGGAAGGTTGGTGTATTAGAAGGGAAAATGGGGTAGCCGTTGAAGTGTAACGGCTATGTATTATAACGACAAAGAGAAAGCCGTTATAAGCTTATAACGGCAAACTCTTTGCCGTTATAAACTTATAACGGCAAAGAGTTTGCCGTTATAAGATTATAACGGTATTCTCTTTGCTGTTATAAGCTCTAGCCTCTGTTCAGTGAACCAGCCACGAAGGAGCTCAAAACTAGCCACAAACCAGCCACGGGTGAGTGAACAAGCCACACCTGATTGCTCCGTGGCTTGTTTAGTAACTGAACAAGCCATGGTTGCTTGTTCTCTAACCCCGAGTTACAAACCGAGTGACATCACACATGCACGCGACTTTAAAACATAAAACAAATCCTAGTGCGTTAATCAAACTAAATTTTCTCTCAAAAGATACAACGCTCAAAAATGGCCAAAAGAAAAGGATTGTGCTCCTTATTTTTTAGATTATTTGAGAGATAATTCTTCACTGTGGCCTCCAAATCTTGTCTTTGCTATTTATAAGAGATGAGTTGTTTAGTTCAAAGCAATATTCTCCACAATTGTTAGGTCTAGAAGAAGAATTCATTTTGAGCTTTGTAGTCTCTAGAAGATCGTAGCTTTCTCTTAAATCTGAAACAATCTTGGAGTTATTATCCTTACTGAGCTTGTTTATTATGAGATTGCCAAGCTCATGAGTTATGCTGCTTTCGTATTTACACTAAACAAATAAGTTACAGATCCGGTTATTTAATAAGCTTATGTCTAATGACCTTAAATGTTTAACCATTTAAATTTTGTTCACTAGAAAATGACCAAATGTGTTTGAAATTTTTAATCATTTAATTTTTTTAACCATCTAATAGCTGAACTGCAAAAATTCTAGATTAACGCTAGAAAGGATTGAAATTTCTTAGCTTGATCACTTGCATGGAAGAAACCATTTGGTTCTAGATCATCATGTAACGAATCGACCTGGTCGACGGTATCTCAATTTCGGTTAGGATTATTCAGAATTGGACATGGATTTACCAAAGTCCAGAGCAAGCAACTTACTCTTCTTTGGATTCATTAGGTTTTGAGTAAAAGATCAACATTATAATGAAGCATACTGAAGCAGCTAGGGATGAGCAGGAAAACCGATTACGAACCGAAACCGAACCGAAACGAAACCGCATAAAACCGATAAAAACCGCATCTTAAAAAACCGCACCGAAGTAAAACCGCAAAACCGATGAAACCGCACCATTAGTATGGTCCGGGTTCGGTTTTCATCCTTTTTCAAACCGCAAAACCGAAACCGCACCGAATGTTACTTATACGTAAATTTTAACGCTACCTTCTCAAATTTAGCTTTAGGCAAATCTGTACGTTCACTACTTGGCAAACATGGAAGCAAAAGAGCAGCAATACATGCTGCAGCACTCTAACTGCACGGCTATATTGACTCAAGTTGCCAAGATTAATCATGACGTGTTGATGGAAATGTCTGATCGTAGAAAGGATCTACAAAAGAAAACAAAACTAATATTGAACACCTTGAGAAGCTATCAAGACCCGCCACCAGACAAAGCTCTTACTGTATTAGCTATAGAGGTTAAAAAGTGGCGGTATGCTACTGCTGAGAAGAATCTAGAACAAGTTCTACATACTTCTTTCGGTCCATCAGAATTATGGTTTGGATTACATCCTTTGCCTTGATGTCATTTATAGTAAGATGGTATTAGGATTGGACCGATTGGTCATTACAGTAAAAGAGTTTTCATTTGCATGTGAAGATCAATATCACACACTTGACAAATAAAAAAGCCTCTGCCTCAGCTTTAAACATTTCATGTGCATCACCATCTAAGGGAACGATGTTTTTATTTTGTTAATTGGTTTTGAAACCGAAACCGCACTTTTAAAAACCGAAACCGCACTTTTAAAACCGAACCGCACCAACGGTTTTTGGTCCGGTTCCGGTTCCTACTTTTGAAAACCGCACGCTAGCGGTTCCGGGTGCGGTTTTCAGTCAAAACCGCACCAAACCGCACCATGATCATCCCTAGAAGCAGCCGCATCTTTATCTCTAAATATTATGTATAAATAGTTAATGGGCCTTACATAGCCCGTTACTCACTTCTTTTATGTTTACAGCCGATTTACATGTTTTGTAAGCCTATTTATACAAAAGTTGTTGCACATTTTAAACGATCTCGATTTTACATTTCTGCAATCTATCAATAATAAAATTTCTTCTTCTGCAATTATTGTTTGCGTCTTTCTTCATGATCTTTAATTACATTTGCATATGAAATTCTTCATGGTATCAGAGCTATTTTCCTAATGACATACTGTGAAAAGCTTTCGTTAAATTTGCTCATCAGATTCATATTTTATCACTTTAGATATCATTATTTCGGGACTGAATTCAACCATAAAATTGAAGTACCCTGCCTGAAATTGATCAACGACCAGGCTGCATCATCTCATTTGTGATCGAATTCAGAGTTGTAGAATCAAATTAAGGTGAAAAATCAAATCAAGAATTCAAGAAAGTAAAGAAATTTAGATACAAGTCGTGTCAGTGACACTTCAACATTTAATTCAATCAAGATATAGTATCATTAGTAAATCACTAGCTGTTGCATACCTGATCCTTCACCTCTGAACTCCTTTCATTTAATGACATTTATTCCTATCTGCAACTTTCTTTTTGGCCTGAAATTTTCTTGAAGATCAACAATCATGGGAGATCAGTTAACCTCTATAACATCTGCATATAATTCAGGTAACAATAACTTTGTTGCTAATGCTGCATATGTACAACAATCAATGAAAACTAATGTTAGTCCACAAAGTCAGTTGATAATAATACACTTGGAGTAAGATAATTATTAAAATTGGACAATTTAAATCTATGCCAATTACGGAGAAGATTTTAATTGATTCTTATAATCAATTAATTTTGGGCAATAAATCTATAACATATGAGAGAGATATTTGATTGGAGTAATCAATCAAATCTAGGTATAAGTGGCAACATATTCGGATGGAATGAGAAGTTTTTTTATTTAATTTGAGAAATTAATCAAATACATGTATACGGGGGAACTATCAAAATATGCAAGATTTTCAAATTAAGGAAATCTGGAAACTTCTCATGGTTACTTTCAGGCAAGCCTTCATCCTTACTCTTATAAATTGGAGGCATTTGCTCATCCTTCAGCAAACAAGCCAATGGTGCTCTCTTCTTCATATCCTCAATAAGATCCCTATTTCTGTATAAATTATACGGTAAGAAATATATCGAGTGTTTTGTATTCTTCTCTTATTGTACTCCCTCTTGTGAAGAAAGAATAAAAGAATAATTGTAGGGTTCGTGGACGTAGGCATAGCCGAACCACGTTAAATTTTTGTGTCTTCTGCTTCTCTTCTATTTTTGTTCTTTTTATGATTATTTTTCATTGAGTTGGCGGTTGATAATTAATCCACAAGCTAGATCCTTTTGTTCTAGATTAGTTGCCAAAGGCTAATTCTTTTAGTAGTGGCATGAAAAATTATGGCGTCACCAAATTTGTTAGAAGGGATGTTTTTGGGACATGGACGATTAAAGTGAAGACTGATGACGGTGTTCTTCAGCAACAATTTCATCCACTTAGAGGAAGAGATAAGATGCATAGCGCCGTGGAGGAGATATGCATAGATCCCACTTCTTGGGTTCTAGAAGAGGTGATTGCTATTATTGTAAGAAGAAGGGACATTTCATACGAAATTGTTCAGCTCTTAGAAAGAAGAGAGAGGAGAAGGAGAAAGGTTCAATTCGTGCAGCAGTTAGATCATATGCAGATAGATGTGATAGTGATACATCATTATTTTCAGTCAGCTTTTCACCTTTAGAGACTACAAGTTGGGTGATTGATTCTGGAGCCTCTTGTCATATGACGCCAGATAAGAGCTATTTTATCAGTTATGAGAAGATTGATGGAGGAGCAGTTCATTTGGGGAATGGCACATTTTCTCATGTTTTGGGCATTGGAAGTGTGAGGTTTAAGATGCATGATGGTGTTATTAGGACTATCATGGATGTTCGACATGTTCTGATGCTGCATAAGAGTTTGTTGTCAGTTGGAGCTTTGAGTAGACTTGGCATGAGGATAATAATAGATGGAGAGAATTTAAGAGTGGCGAATGGTTCCTTGGTGGTGATGAAAGGGTGCGAGTCAATGATATTTATATGCTTTGTGTAGAGAAAGTCTTAGGAGATTTGGTGGTTTCTACTGATTCTAGTGTTCCAGATTCTACTCAGTTATGGCACCTTCGTTTAGGTCATGTTGATGAGGAGAGCCTGAAAGTATTGAAGAAGCGTAGGTTAATTGTTGTTGATTCTCGATTAAAGCCTAGCTTTTGTGGAGATTGTTTTTTTGGAAAGAAGAAGCATGTCACATTTGATGTTGGAAGACCTAGAGCTACAGAGTTTCAGGAGTATGTTCATTCTTACGTATAGGGACCCACCCCAATTGGATCTTTAGGTGGAGCCAGTTTCTTCGTCTTATTTGTGAATGATTTCTCACGTATGGTCTGGGTCTATTTCTTAAAGGCCAATAACGAAATATTTGCCTAATTTCGGAGAAGACCTTAGTTGAAAAGAAGTTAAGAAAGCAGCTGAGAGTTCTTAGCATTGGCAATAGTAGTGAATTTGTGTCACAAGCACTACACCATACAAGCAGATTTGCAACACCCAATTGCAGAAATTTTGCAACGGCTTTGGACCGTTGCAAAATAGCAACGGCTAAAGTCCATTGCATGTTAGACTATTACGGTCAGAAGGCGTTCTATATATTAAAACGGATTTGATCCGTTCTAAAAGTAAGTAGATCTTTCCATACACCACCCATTCCCACTTTCAACCCATTTTGTTTCTCAAGCAGAAAAGAAAAAATAAAGACGTACGCTTAGGAGATCTGAGAAACTTGAGCATTTGACGATGTTGATCAGAATCGGCCTTTCGTAATATCACCATCGTCTCCTAATCAGCCATCATCAGGTAATCGACAATCTGCTGTTATAAGTTATTGAAATCTCGTTATCTCGTAATCGGTAATCTCTTGTTCGTGAGGCTGCGAATCACCCCATCCGCAATCAAATAAAACGTAATTGCGATCCGTCTCCAATCTACAATCCAGTTCGTTTTATTTTATGTTCTTTCAGGCTTTTTCCCTCTTTTATTGTTGATTTTGCAAATGATTTGTTCCTATTATTCCGCTGAAAGAATGGGATTTAGGTTTCTTATTAAAATTGCGAGTTGCCTGGTACACGAACATGATATGAAGCACTTGCTGTAAAAACTCTCACAAAATTTCACATAACAACTATGCTGCGTTAATTTTATGTATTTTGAATGTTGATTTTTGAAAGAGTGAAGACATTAAACATGTGTAAATTGTCAAGGTTTTGATAATCCTGGAGTAATTTATATTTTTCCCTACTGTGGAAGTTTTAATAGTTTAAACAGGAAAATATTGTGAAGGACAAAAATATTGGGCTTTTTGTCCATAAGGACTGTCCATCTTTTTTTTTTCTCCAGGACAATATATAAGTTTTTCTCACATCATCGCGCGCGCAAATTCTTCTGAAATTATCTTAACCCAATTTCGCTCCTTCCATCGTGCAAAATCGATTTGCAAATTTCTGTGCGCGTTTGAAAATTCTGTGTGCTTTTGAAAATCCAGGTGCGATTTTCTCAGTCGTGATTGCAAAATCGATTTTCCTTTGCGTGATTTTCTCATTCGTGATTTTTTTTGTCAGGTGCGATTTTCTCATTCGTGATTTTCTCGGTCGTGATTGCAAAATCGGTTGAGCATTACTTGTCAGGTGTGATTTTCTCATTCGTGATTTTTTTTGCTTTTCTTGTTCTGAAATTCCTTTGCGCGATCTTCTTTAATTTTTTTTTTATGTGATCGATTCTCTTTAGGTTTTCTCCTATTGATTTGAATTGGTTGATTAATGGATTCAATTTGCAGCAGCAATAGGTTATATGTTTTACACTGAGTAATTTTTTTTTCCTTTAGACTGTGTTCATATATGTATCAAACTGTCCTCATTTAGGATGTTTTCATTTAGATTACATTATTGTAATGTTTTATGCTATGTGCTTAATGGATTTAGTATCAGTTTTATTCTGTCAAATAGCATAAGTTGGAGTAACTCTATATTGCAATCTCTTGAGGCATGTGGTATTGGTGGTATGTTCATAAATATTATGTTTATATCTGGGTAATACAGTATCAGTTTTGAATCAAAATTTGTATCAATTATATAATAATTTGCTGACTGCTTTCTTTTTTCTTTTTCAGTGGTGATGATAGTCTCTTGGTTTTGTTTTTGTTCAACAATCTTACCTTTAGTACTCGGTTGGCCGTTAATTGTTCATTATATGATTTGAAGAATGAATTATGCCATCATTGGTCTCAACTTACTCCTGATTCAATTGAGATTAGTTATTTTCTTGAGAACAAAATAATATATGTTGATACTAATTCCGATCTTCAAAGTACAATTTGCTTTCAACTACATAAAAAGAGTGCTTTCTTTTCTTTCACTATTAAGCGGAAGGATTGTCAGCTCCAAAATATTGATACTTGTTCTCATTCAACTGCATCTGAAGTTTCGTCTAATACATCTTTGTGTTCTACTATTGTTGTACATGGAAAAAGTTACTTAAAAGACATGATGAAGAGAGGATCTAATCTTTCCATTTTTGATTTTAAAGGGTTCTGTTTTGGGGGTGCTAATGACTTTAGGGGATTATTGATGGCATATCAAATTCAGACAGGGTATGAACTACTTTTTTTTAAAGAATAGTTCTTCTAGGATAACAGTTGTTTGCTCTTCTTTGTCGTCTACTGGATGTCAATTTAAAGTTCATGCTACTTGTGATTCCGAACAACTTAATAGGTTTTTCATACGGAATTTAGTTAGTGAGCATTCTTGTGGTGGTGGACTTAAAAATTTGAGCAATCCGCCTATTTCTAGCTCGTTTATTAAATCATTGATTATAGATGAAATTCGTGATCGTCCAAGTAAGAAGCCTAAAGAGATCATAGATGATTTTCGTAGAGAATATAATATTGAGTTGAATTATGCGGTTGCTTATTCTGCAAAAAAACTTGCTTTGACTGAATTGTATGGTAATGATGCTATGTCTTATGATGACTTGAGATGGTATTTGGAGGCACTACAAAATCATAACCCAGGTAGGTATGTTGATTCATAGGTTAATGCCAGTACTAACCAGTTTGAGAGAGTGTTTATTGCCCTTTCTGCATGTATACGTGGGTTTAAGTATTGTCGAGCCATGATTTTTTTGGACGCTACTCACTTAAAGGGACGACCAGGTGTATTGATGGGAGCTACTGCAAAGAATGGTAATCAAGGTTTTTTTTATGTTGTCAAGTTTTTTTTTATTCTTACATATTGGTGTTAGGTGACATGTAGTATCAGCTTATGTTAAGTATTATTTTTAATTGTTTTTATATATCAGTTTTAGAAGCCTTGTAGTGTCAGTTTCTTTAAGTATTAGTTAATGTTTATTTTTCCAGTTAGTTGGTATCACTTTTCATAGTATGATAGTATCAGTTTTTATGATGTCTAGTTAAAAATTAATTTTCCAGTTTTCAGGTATCAGTTTTATGTGCCTGGTAGTATCAGTTTTTTAAACTTTTATTTAATAATTATTTTCTCCAGTTTCCTGGTATCAGTTTTCATAGCCTGGTAGTATTTGTTTTTATGATTCTTGTAAGAAATTTAATTTCCAGTTTTCTGGTATCAGTTTTATGTGCCTGGTAGTATCAGTTATTTTTTGCATGTAATTTGATTGTCTATTTAACTGTTATTTAATTTGCAGGCTTTTCCCCCTTAGCTATGGGTGTAGTCTCCATTGAAAATGTGGATAATTGGAGATGGTTTTTAAGTCACTTGAAGAAAATGCTTGAAGAAACTCGTGATTTGGTTTTTATTTCAGATCGTCATCAAGGGTTAGTTTTGGGTATTCGTGAAGTTTTCCCTAATGCATTTCATAGTTTTTGTTATCTTCATATGGAACAAAACTTGCTTTCAGCTGTTAAGTCAAAGAATACAAATGTTTTGATTGTTGAGTTGTTTAAGTTGTGTTCTCGAGCTTCAAATGTAAATGAATTTGAAGCTGCACATTCTAAATTTTTGGATGTTGGAGGTACTGCAGCAATGAACTTTTTAAAGGATAAACCGTTCGATAAGTGGACTGATTTGTTTTTTAAGGGTAAATGATATGGAGAGTATAGTTCAAATGTAGCTGAAAGTTTTAATAGTTGGATTATAGAGGAAAGAGCGTTGCCAATTACTTCATGCTTAGATGGAATTAGGATTAAAATTATGGAACAAATGGCCAAAAGGAGAGAGGAGTGTCATTTGTGGACTACCATTCTTTGTCCATCTATGGAGCATAGGTTAAAAGGGTTGATTGATGAAGGGTTTGGTTGGGTTGTTTATAAATCTTCGGAATTCATATTTGAAGTCAAGTCTCCATCTTCGCATCATGTTGATCTTCAAAATCGAAGTTGTACTTGCAATCAATGGAAAGTTACCGGATTTCCTTGTGTTCATACTACCAAGTGCATTACTAGATCTAAACTTCGGGTATATGATTTTGTTGAACACTATTTCACCGTAGACGCTTATCGATCTTCTTATGCTAATCCAGTGAATCCAATTACTAACTATGATAAGCCCATTGTTGATCCTTGCAATGAAGATTTCATTAAGCCTCCTAAAGACAAACGTGGTGCTGGTAGACCTTCTACCAAACGAAAAGGTGGATTCGCATTTTTCCAGAATAAACAAAATCAGTGTGGTGTGTGTAAGCAATATGGCCACAACAAGCGCAACTGCCAAGCTTCGAAGAATTGATACTTTCTTACAATTGTATTACAGATTTTACAGTTTTTTCCTTCACTTTATGCATTAAAATTTGGAAATGTAATAAATTTTATATTAGTTGTGAGTATTCATTGAATTTTTGGTTTACTTTCATGTTTTAGTTGATGCTTTTTTTATATATATGTATGTATGTATGTATGTTCTGTGTCTATTTTATGTTGCTTGTTTTGTAGATATCAATTATTGATGATATTGGTATCCTTCAATGTTGTAATATACAGTTTCTGGTATCGGTTTTGAAGCATAATGGTATCAGTTTTGGTACTGTGATTATGTTTAAACAAATGTGGTATCAGACTTTCAAGCTAACTGATATCAGTTTTGATCATGAGATTTGTTTATGTGAATATGGTATATTTTTGTCAAATTACCTAGTATCAGTTTTAAACGAAATCTAGTATCATTTTTTGACTGTGACTTTATTTATATGATTAAGGTGTCCTTTTGATATAAAAATAGGTTGGTATATGAATTTTAAAGCCATAGTTACTTGATTAGGTTTTTCTATAAGATATATTTTATGTGCGATAGGTATGTACTTGGTTTAAGAATTCCTATGAGGTATGGTTGTGTTCCCAATCATGGGCTATTATATGTTGTAATAGCATAGTCAATGTATTACTTTTGGAAGCACATTAATAATATAGTGTCAGATTTCTTTCTGAAATTATGTAAACATTAACATGGTATTAAATTATGTATACATTAATATGGTATCATATTTCTTTCTGAAACTATGTATACATTAATATGGTATGATCGAGCCCATAATCGAGTCCATGACCGGACAGTTGACCGAGTATGTGATCAAGCACATGATTGTGAACATTACCAAGCCCTTGACGGAGCCCATAACTGAGTCCATGATCGGACACTTGATCGAACCCATGACCTGGTACATTACCGAGCACCTGAATGAGGACAGGATTGAGCACGTGATAGAGCACATGACCAAGCCCATGACTTTGCCATAACAAAGCATATAACCGGACACATAACCAAGCACATGATAGAGCACATGACCAAGTGCATGGTTGAGCATATAACAAATCACATGGTGGTATAAGTTATGGTATAGTTAGTAGTTTTCTAGTATCAGTTTTGCATTCATGCTCGTATCAGTTTGGGATTATTATATTTAACATCAGTAGGGTATCTGTTTTGAACCAAATCTGGTATTAGTTTTTCATCTTTTATCATGTTTTGTTCAAATTATATTATTTAGGTATCAGTTTTGTGTTAATGTTGGTATCAGTTTTTTTTTTAAAATATGTATGTCAGTTTGGAAAAAAATGAGATATCAGTTTCATAGATACAACCATAAAATAGTTCACAACACATGATTCAATGCATTTTGACAGCATAAAACTCATTAGTAAGATCGCAGCAATTTCAAACTAAAATCATATCATCATATAAAAAAAATACCCACAAGAAATGTTGAACATTTGCAACATTTGACATCCATTACAATAGCTAAAAACAAGTAGTTTTGAAACAAATATCATCATATGTACATTTCTAACAACCAACCAATTTCAACTACCAACTATAATCATTTTTCCTCCTAAGAAAGATTAGACATAAAGTTTGCTAAATCCCAACAATAACCACTGTTTGCCAAAATTTCATACACTAGTTGCGCTCTACATTTCAGCATGTTCTTCAGGTCAGCCTTTAGAGGAATTTCTTTTCTGTTAATTGATATTATGAAAATCATAACATATATCGCACAATCAAGCCTGTACAAAGGAAATCATGTCGTTAGTTGTATAAATACTCATTCATTCTGGGTATTAAAATTAATATATGGTAAAGAATTACGTGTCACAGTCTTGTTGTGCGCACTTTTCTTGAACCATTTCAGATGTGCTGAGCTGCTTATTTGTAACATTATGTTTTTGCCATAACTGCGGCAGTAATTCCTCAACTACAGCTCTCTGTAAAATATATAGCAGGTTATATGTTAGTGACATAACTGCAACAGTAGTTTCAAACATATACAAGTAGTGACTTCGTACCAATGTTAGTGCAGCTTTCAAACTTGCATTAGTGTTCGTGATTGATCTTCTAGGCCGATTGGAGTCGAAATGTGCCCACTGCATATTTGCATATGTTAAAGTCACTAGCGTCCAGTGACTTTCACAATGCAATGGAAAGTAAATAACCTCCGTGAACTCGTCTTTCACAGCCTTTTCTAAAATGGGAAGAGCTATTGCCTTTATAAGTGATTCGATTTTGTCACCCAGTGCTTTCTATTCATAAAAAATATTGTTTGTTATTTACTAATTTAAGAAATAATATTGCACAAAAGTGACCTGAAATTTTTCTTACTGTTCACATCGTTGGCATTGCGTAATTGTTTACCGTTAAAGCACAGTATCTTGTAAACCAGTCGATAATCTGTAATACACATACATATGTATATAAGAAGTCATATGATATTGCGAAATAAATATGATACTATCAGGCTATGAAAACTGATATCAAGATACTGGTGAAATAATTTTTAAATAGAAATAAAAAAAAACTGATACTATCAGCCTATGAAATATGATATCACAATACTGGAAAAATAATTTTTAACGGGTAATCAAAAAAACTGATACTACCAGTCTATGAAATCTGATATGTTAAAACCGATACAGGTTTAGTCCTTGTTAAAACTGATACAGATTTATGTCTGTGAGTGTACACATAAATGTGCATCATTTCAACATAAACACGTGCACAATCAAGCATGCACACAATGCCCGTATAAGAAGACCAGTATCAAAAACAGAGATGCTCAATAGCTAAAATTTACTAAAAACAATTTTTAACTAGAAATTAAAAAAACTGATACTACCAGGCTATTAAAACAGATACCAAGAAACTGTAAAAATAAAATTTACTATAACTCAAAAAAAATGATACTAGCAGGCATTGAAAACAGATACTAACAAGCATATATATGGTACTTGTCCATCCGTGAAGCTCCCTTCCAGAACATTAACAAGCATACGTTTCATTATGACACAACCACCTAAAATTGTGTCATCATTTATCATAACATCCCTGTTATGTAGAAATGAAAATTATAGTTAAGTTTTGAACAAATCTCTAGTAATATCGATAGAAAAAATGTGTACTTACAAATTTCTTGCTTTTGCAACAGAGAATTTTTCTTTAACCAAGGCTTGTTGTTTTTTATTCAGATATTTAACACTGTCGCAATGTGACAAATTCAATTCTGCCCATGATGCTTCCAAAATAGCTAGTGGCTTTTCAATTCTAATTGATTCTTGCTCTACATTTTTCTCCGTTTTCTCACTCTGTTTTTCTTCATGTTGCTGCTCTTGCTTTTTTTATTTTTCTGATTCTTCTGTAGGCTGATCTTCCCTATTTTTTCCTGCTTCAATACTTTTTTTTTCCTTTTTTTTTGAAATTGTAGGATAGTCAAATGAATCTCTTCTTATTGTCTTCTTCCTTTCTCTCTTTTTTATTCTGTCTACATATGAAGGCAGTTCGTCTTCTGATGGCATTTTTTTCCCATCTTGCTCGGCTGATTTTCTTTCTTCTTGTATTTCCTTAATAATTTGTGTGATACCAAAGTCGAAGTTGGGCGGACTGACTTCAACCGATACATTTTTTCTGATTTCTGAGCTTTGTTCAGCTGGAATTGTTTTTTCTGCAGTTTCAAAATTTTCATTTTGTTCACATTTCTCTTTCTCGACTTGAATATTGCATTGATTTTCATTCTCAACATTCTCATTGTTGTTTTTTCCTTCTTCTTCGTCATTATGTTGAGAATGTGAATCACTTTTAGTCTCTTCCGAATCAGATTCCGGAAGTTCCGTTTGTTCAAAATCTGTATTTCTTCCTTGCAACTGTTGTTCCAAACTAACAACCTTTTTTTCTGCTTCTCTTCTCAAAAATCTTTCATTTGTCAAATCTTTTTTCAGTTTCTTGTTTTCAGCTTCAATTTTGTCAATATGAATTTTCAACGCTCTCATAGTCACATCATCCTCAAAAGAATCCATTTGTGTTTGCTGCTCTCGACATTTTCTTTTTTTGTTGCTGGGCGTTCTTTTGCTCCCTTTGATTTAGAAGAAATTTCATCTGCTGTTTCCAATTTTTTCAATTCATGTGGATGTATGTCTGAAATTTCATGAACCTAAAAAATTAAATTTGTTTTGATAATATCAGTTTTGATAATAAGAATGTTAAAGTTCTAATACCACTCGACACTTCAGAATGAAACCGAGAATGTGAAAAATTAAATTTCAGTTAACAAAAAGAAAAACAGATACTACCATCCTAATAAAACTGATACAATGCTACTGGAAAAATAAATATACTGGGAAAATTGATACCACCAAGCTAGTAAAATTGATACTACCAGGCTAGTAATATTGATACCACCAGGCTAGTAAAATTGATACCACCAGGCTAGCACTCAAAAAAACTGATACCACCAGGCTAATAAAATTGATATCAATATACTGGGAAAAATAATTTTTAAGCAGAACTAAAAAAAACTGATACTACCAGTCTCCTATAACTGATACCAAGAAAATGCAAAATTAAATTTTAACTAAAACTCAAAAAAACTGATACTACCAGTCTAGAAAAACTGATATTACATAAAGACTTGATAATTTTATTTAAACAAGAAATCATAAGAAATGATACTACCATAATCCTAAAACTGATACAACTGAAATTAAAAAACATATACCTCTCCTTCATTGATGTCATTCAGGAACTTTTGGGTACATATTCCTTCAAGGCTCGTAGATCCCATCTAGCAAATCTTGGGTATATCTCGCTAGCTGAGCATCGTGGCTTTATTATCTTCATTTTTTCACATATGCAATACTTCGTAAAAAAAACAAAAAAAAAAATTAATAAAAGTTGTGCTAAATTCACAAATGTTAGAAAAAATCAAATAAAAAACAAATAAATTACCAGTGGAAGCATTGCACATCCAGACATATTCCTTGGATCATGAATGAAATTTTTAACAAATTTATGGAAATTCTTTTCAATGGTCAACGGCAAGGAAACTGTTTTCATTTTTTCCAAATCACACAAGTACTGCAGAAGTCCCCATCTCAATTTCTGTTGATTATTGGGGAAGAAAAAAGTAACTACAATGTCCATGATAAGAAGAGTAGGCAAGTCTTCCATCTTGTACTCATCCTCTTTATCTATTACTTTCTTTATTCTAGCTTCAATCAAAGGTCTTGTGATATATGCCGATGATCCAAAATTCCGTAAAGCATAATTTTTACAAGCTAATGGAATTGTTTTGCTAGTCATCATTTTGGGAGGCTCAATATTATTTCCAAGCATCGGCAACCCAAAAAGTAAGCTAATATCTTTGGTCGTTACTGTCATTTTTTCTTTGCCAAAGATAAAAGCTCCTTCTTCCACTGAATAACACTTGTAAACCGCATCCAAATTTTCCGTATATTTCTTACATTCCTTCAAATTTATTTTTCCTTCATAGAAAACATTGAAAAGGTTGAAGAATGGTGATCTTTTCAGTAGTTCTAGTTGTTTTTTGCTTAATGCTTTTTTCTTCTTCACAAGCTTTATGATTTTATAAGAAGGTTGCAGCCCACATCTATACGCAGATTCAGTTTTTTCTTTTGTGGTTGTTCTATCTTTTGTTTCTCGTGGCCGAGGATTAGCAAAATCATCGTCCTAATGTAAAATAGAAACATTATTGAAAACTGATAAATTACTATTTAGATAACAAAATGACACAATATTCATGTAAATAGAAATTCAGTAATAATACTGATACCATTTTAGATTCAGAACTGATAACAAAATGCATTCAAAAATTGTACCATTAATCTCAATATCAAAACTGATACCAGTTAACTGGAAGAACTTATACCACATTCACATAAACAAAATTTTATTAGCATAACTGATACTAGTTAACTGGAAGAACTGATACCACATTCACATAAACAAAATTTTATTAGCATAACTGATACTAGTGTGCTTCCATAACAGATACCAGTTTCATGCAAACAGAATTTTATTATCAACACTGATACTAGTGTGCTTTTAAGACTGATACCATGATAAAGTATATTACAACATTTAAGATATAAATCATACGAACACAATATTCAAAGCTTAGTTTTATACAAATTACAACACAGTTTCAGTTTTTAACATTCGTAACTACCAGCTTTTATACAATATTTCATAATGAATTACATACTATTAAAAAATTTAATATAATATTTCAAAATAAAAGCTCACTGGCATCAGTTTTTATACTACAAAATAAAAGCTCACTGGCTAAGTGTTATCATTTATGATACTACAATTCTGATTTTTTTTAATTGTAGTATCAGTTTTCCAAATTATGTAGTATCAGTTTGATACTGAAGGTAATGTACCAATTTTCAAAGCATTCTGGTATAAGATTTTTAAAAACAATGTGGTATCATTTTTAAAAACAAATCTAACTATAAGTTTTTATGGTATATTATTACCGAATTTTCTTCTCCACTTTAGCCTCTTCAACCTTCTTTCTAGTACTCCTCTGATCTTTCTTAGTATTTTTTCCATCGTTCCTTTTTTTGCTCCTTCTTTCTCTCTTTTGAAGTATTTCTTCTTTCATCTGTTGTAGGGTTTCATCATCTTGAGGTTCTTGTGCAGTAGAAACTTCTACTATTTCTCTAGGCTTTCCAGACGTGTTTTGTTGACCTTCCACTTCCTGATTCCCCTGTCCTTCTTGCTCGACTATAATTTTTTCGATTTCTAGGGTTTCGGCTTCCGCCTTCTGTTGATCACATCGTATTTCGGTTTGATTTTCTTCAGATTCAACTTGTGTCGATTTTGTTTGTGCTTCTTCAACAATCATATTCTCAGGGTTTTCGGCAGACATTTTTTTTTTTTACTTTTTCGAGAATACGAATGATCAATTTTTCTAAAATAAAACGGATTGAAAATGAAATACGAGAGTGTTTTCCGAGTGAACAAACGGAAGTGTTTTTTGGCTGAACGATTAAATGGGCCAGGATTTTGTCCTTCAAATTAATTATTTAACGGCCTGTCCTTTTGGATAAAAAATTTAAACTTTTTGTCCTTCTCAAATTTTTTCCCTAGTTTGAAATTCAGAATATTATTTGTACGTAAAATGCATATACTGATCTGTTAGGCAATGAAAGCACAATGAAAATATTTGAATATGTTCTAGATATTTTATGTGATGGAAATGTCTAACATATAAAGACATAAACATTTGAAAGTTGATTAAGTATTCTCACATATGTAGCGAATTTCTGAATGATATCAAAATCATGTAAGAAATTAATTGGAGTGGAAGGTTACTTTGTTTAACATGACTTATCTAAAGGAGAAACAAAATAACCAATCTACTCCTAGGAAAACTGAAAATTAATATCTGAAAATCATTGGAGTGAAAGATTACTAGGTTATGTCGCTCCTTTTTACGCAATTATAGTCATTCAAGAATATCATTTCCTTATCTAAAAATGATACATTGTTCATTTGATGGGAGTTGTTATTTCGTAGTTTCAAAAGTTATTTTCACCGTCATATATGAAAAAACTGGTACCAATGTACTTTAAAAATGATACTCATTATTTGTTTGGTTAGAGTTAACGGTTTTAACTTTAAAAATTATTTTTACCTTCATATGAGAAAACTGCATGTACTGTGAAAATGACATCCCTTGTTTGATTTAGCGGACCTGATGTTTTTTAGTTTAGAAATTGTTTTCATCATCATGCATATCAAAATTGATACCAATATGTTATAAAATGATATATGTTATTAGTTTAATTAGAGTTGATGTTTTTTTATTTTTGAAATTGTTTTCACGTCATACATGGGAAAAATGATACTAATATATTATAACAATGATACTCATATGAATCACTGTCATTCATGGGAAAAATATTTCATGGGAAAGATAAATATGCCTGGAATCAGCTTCCTATGTCTCATGGGAAAGATGTACAATTTTCCTAGAATGCAATCACCTCGTTTTTTGTTTGTGTATATTGCAGACAGAGTATTTTCACTCCAGTAGAAGATGAAGAAAATATACGAAATAACAGTTATTTCTGTATATTAATATGTATAATTTCTCCTTTTTCAGGATAGCCCAAGCTACAAGGCATAGAAATAAAGAAAGTTCATTGATTCACCAAGGTTAATCTTCTGTAAATTCTTCTGTTTTGGTCTATCTATCTGTGCTTCCAAACACGTCTAATATTTGCACTGATTATGTTATACTTTGATCTATACAAATTTCATTATAGGTTTTTGTAGCAAAATAAATTCTACAGCGAATTATTTCTATAGCGAATAGTTTCAAAGATGTTGATCAACGAATACTGTTGATTGTAAAATACCTTATTCTTGTGCGCCATTCTTGTGTTTAGTTTTGTTGAGAATGAAGAAAGTGAAGTGCTTCTTCTTTTGCTTTCTTGTGTTCTTTGTAGTATCAGCAGCTATTGGTGCTGCTTTTGACGTAAAGAAGAGTGATTTTCCACCTAGGTTCATCTCTGGTGCTGGTACCTCTGCAATTCAGGTACTTTTTTAACTAATATAATTTTAATTTCCTACTTATTATATAAAAGAACAAAATGTGTGAATTGATACACCTTTTTTGGGTTACAAGTTTCATCTAATACGACATAAACTCTAATGTGTTAAGCATCAAATAAATAATTTGTTCAACATATGTGATATGTACAACAGGTAGAAGGAGCACTTCAGAGGATGGAAGAAAGCAAAGCATTTGGGACATCTTCACCCTTCTGGTATTTATATCTAAAATTCATTTAGTAATCTTATCAAAGCACCTATGTCTCCACCACGTCCTTACAGGTTGCCAAATTCTAACAAGATTACCCATAGTCCTCTTTTTCAATCTTAATTAGGTTTAAGGAATGGTTTTATATTTTTTAAATATACTAATCTGTTATATTATACGAAAGCACAATCTTTCGCAGAGTCCTTTCGGTTCCACTTTCAACAAAAAAAACTCCACCGCAACATCGAGCAGCTTTGATTTCCCGTGGATTCTCTCATGTTTCCTCTCATTTCCATCCAAAATTGATCCACTCCACTTCCCACCGTGACAATCATCGATCATTTTCACCCAACATCGCTCCATTCCCCTTCCCAGCATAGCACTGAAAAAATCGACCACAAAATCATCCTCTACCTCAATAGCATTCCTTAGCCACGGCCTCCGCCGCTAGGTTTCATTAGTCCCCTTTCCCCTCTGCACCATCGTCGACGAGTCTTAGTCTTCCGCTTTTCATCTGTTCGGGCTACCACCGGTCTTTCTCTTTGTTTGATTCCTTCTATGAAGAGTGCGCCGTCGATCAACTTCCTCTTTGCCTTCCATAACTTCCTTCTCTACCTTGACATAGGTAAAGAAATCTTATTCCCTTTTGGTTTGCATGCTATTACTTGTGTTGTATCATCGAGCTTTGTGCTTGCTAGGTTATGTGTAACACCCCGTGTATTCTATAACAGTGAAATTCACAAATTAAAGTATAATTAATTTCAAATCGAAGAATTAAGGGAAACGGGATATGCCATTGCGTTCGTCTCGGAATTCTGCTTGGGATAGAGTCCGAGTTTGCGTAAAACGGACTCCGTATGAAGAAGATATGGCCTCCGGAAGTTTCAGAATTCAGTTTAAAATCCAAACAGACAAAAACAGCTCAGAAATCAAATTCGACTTTCAAAAATCGGGCCAGATTGGCCAGGGCGGGAATTTTTCCGCCCAAGGCACCCAGGTCGACTGGGTAGTGGACCTGGGCTACCCAGGTCGATTGGGTAGTCGACCTGGGGCACCCAGGTCGACTACCAAGTCGACATGGGGGTCGACTGGGAAGTCGACCTGGCCCCTGAGCCAGGTCGAACCCAGCCCCCCCTGGCTGGCCTGGTCTGTGCTTGGCCGAATTTCTGAGCCTTGCCTTGTCACTAGGGCTAGGTGTCAGCTCCTGATTGGTCTCTCCTTCAAACGAACGGCTAATATTAATCCAAGCTCCATCGACGGTTCTAATCAATTCACAAACTCTATAAAAAGGACCTAAGACTCCACCTAATTCATATAAATAAAAATGAGAATGAGATCGTCATGCCGCTGAGGAAAGACTAGGAATAGCCGTCAAAATTGAGAGACGATTAGGAGACAATTCAAAAGCTTAAAGCAACGTCAACTAAATCAAAAAAACGCCTACAACAAAGGATAGCATCTCCAAATTCAGAATTCAGATTCCTGAATTGAAGATTCGTCATACGTTGTAAGTAGAGTGCTATTCCGATATGAATGAATAATTGTGTTTTGATTTGTGTAAATGAGAAATGGAATTGTACTTAGTTTGTGGTGATGATAATTCATAATTGTATGTTTCTACGATTCTAATCAATCTGGAATGTTGTGGTATAACGATGTTAGACCTATTGGATAATTGCAAGTATATGATTCATGTTGAAAGCTAACGACTATATGTTTGTGGTAGTTTATTTGAGATTCATGCAAGTATATGGTTCACTATTATGCCAACATGATGTATATTTTTATGATCATTTTTAGTGTAATTGGATCCATTTGAGTATTATGATTCATATGAATTTATGTTGGAATTGGCATCATGATTCAAGTGTAAAACCATACTTTTGTGTTAGTGACAAAAGTAAGCACCCTTGTGATCTTGTGTTGACTTTATGAACATGGCTAGTTTATGTTTGACTTTATGCCCAAACAAAATATGTTTAAGGCCTATGCTGTTATCAAAATCACATGATAATATATGTGACACATAATTAAGTTGGATTTACATTCCAATTGCAAGTTTACATGAATAAATTAAAAACCATGATTCATGTTTAGGTATGTTTATGCCATGATTATATGAATAGATTAAAAACCATGATTCATGTTTAGGTATGTTTATGCCATGATTATATGCTATTACAATGCAAGTTCACAAGTGCCTAATTCATGTTAATTAGATCGTTATGTTGCAAGTTCATGCGTTCACACTCCCCTTTTGATGTTACTTAGAATATATAAACACCATGTTCTAAGCCTCCCCTTTTTCATGTGGCTAAAGGGGTTTAAATGTTAAACCCAACATATGTTATATTGTAGCGAACGTATAAAACGGGGGTAATGACGTTGGGTTAAAAATATAAAACATATGTGTTGGCATGTTTGACGCATGCCAACGACCTTGAGAACATCTAAGGGGTATAAATTAATTTTACCCAATAAAGATGAATTTGAATAATGGGCCGCAAATATTTACATATAAAAAGAAAAGAGACAAAATATGTAAATTTAGAAAATACGATGTGTTTAACCCGAGGTTGGATTGAGTTGTGATGTAAACCTGCCCGGAACCGCCCGGTTGTCCAGTAGTCACAACAATACCTATCCAATGTGGGTGGTTAAATATTAAGCCCAATAAAGACCCGAGGTTAGACTGAGTTGTGACGTAAGACTGCCCGGAACCAACCGGCAACAGGCAGTCACAACAATACATGTCTAATGTGAGAGGTCGAGGCTTTAATAAGACAATTAAGGCTGAATCGGGATTGATAGGATTAAGTAAATTGAGTTAATACTTAATCAAAATGGAACATGCTAAACTATACAGACTAATTGGGGGTTAGGTTTACAAAACACTTAACCAACTTAGCATGTTGGCTAGAAATAGAAAACCTAGTAGCGGGGGACCCTTTTCAGCAGTAACCCTACAAGGTGTATCAGGATACCCTGAACTAGGCAGGGCGGGGCACGATTACTGAGCTGACTGTAAGAGGTCAAATCGACGGCGGTGGTGCAGCAGTGTAGGTTTTAACGGGGTGCGGGCGTGCACACACTCCGGCGCAGAAAAATAAGGCACTGGGCACCAGTAGTATACCTGTGCATTCTAGAATTGTGTCGGGCCGCCACCATGGGACTTGATACACCCCATGGTGGGACCAGCATAGGTAACTACAACATCGGGGGCCGTAAGACACATGTAACTATGCAAGTAGGAGCCGATCATTAGAAATGGATCACTTCACCCTGATTATGGGGTGCCTGTTGGGAACTAGTTTATATGGATGCAGAGATTAATATGGGGTACGATAGTATATTCGACTCTAGACAACTTAACTTAGTTTATGGTGCTTTCCCATTTCCAGTTTATACTTATCATGCCCAATTCTTTATTCATAGACTGAATAGTCCTAGACTTACTCAGGCATTATGTCTGACTCTACTTTTCTTTCGTCTTCTTTTCTTTCGTTTCCCCCCAGGTCCACAGGGAGGGAATACCGCAGCTTGACCAGTTTTTACATCCAGCTTGAAGAGAAAGAATGTATTGCTTGGATCTCTTTCGTTTTGGACTATGGCTTTGGACAGCAATTATGGGACTTATGCAGTTTACTTATGTTTTTATGCTTCTTTAAGTTATGAAATCAAGACAGTTATGAAAATGTAATGTTTTTGGAAGTATTGTAAGACAATTATGGCATGGTTTGTGTAACACGTATTTTGATGAAATAAAAGTTGTTGTTGCTTTCCGCTGTTCAAAAATATGTGTTCTTATATCTGTCTTGTGTATCTGTGACTCATACTTATAAACCTCCACCAAAATTAGGGCATTCCCTTTGAGAGTGACCCTAACGGAGGTGGGGTGTTTCACTTGGTATCAGAGCATAGGTTTACCAGATAAGATAAAAAGTTTTGAAAATTTATTTACAAAAGAAAACCTTAAAGAAGCATTTTTAAAGATAAAATATTATTTTATTTTAAAAAGGCATAGTACCCCAAAGCCATAGGTACTATCTTTTATCCTTCATTTTGAATCTATCCTTTTTGTTTCAGAATGTCCGAAGAACTTAACATGCCAGAGGGTATACCAATACCTGGTTGGTTTAGACGATTCTTAGAAGCAAGAGCCACTTAGCCAGGTCCTACTGTTCCTCCTCCCCCAGCTGCTGGAAATCATCCCGTTGCAGCAACAACTCTTCCTCCACCTCCTCCGCGGGGTAATACTTTTGCTAAGATATGTAAATATTTTAAAGCTATGGGAGGAAAGGACTTTCATGGAACCGAGTCCTTCGTGGCAGCCACGAATTGGCTGAAGGAAACCGAGGACTTATTCGTCATCTTTGAGGTAGAAGATAGGCAGAAGGTACAATTAGCAGTATGGCTACTTAAAGGCGAGGCTTCCTACTGGTGGGAAGTTACCAATGCAGAAAGACCAGTGGAAACATGGGAGGACTTTAGGGCAAGTTTTGAGGCTAAATTTCTCTCAGAAGCTGAAAGGAGTCTTCAGTTGGAAAAATTCTTATTTCTTAAGCAAGGGAATATGACAGTCAAAGAGTATGTTAAGAAGTTCGATCAGCTGGCTAGGTTCGAACTGGACCTAGTCAACACTCCGCACAAGAAGGCTCTCCGCTTTGTCAAAGGATTGAATGAGCCATTACACAGTTTGGCCATGACCCATATACCTATGGGAGCTACGTATGAAAGGTTGGTGCAGATGGCATTGCTGAACGAAGAGGATAAGGGCAAGAAGGAGACAAAGGCAGAAAGCTCTCAAGGGAAGAAAAAGGGTTTACAGCCTAAGAAGACAAACTTTAAGAAGGGCGGGAAAGACCACAAAGAGAAGAGGAAGTGTAATTTCTGTGGCAAAGTGGGGCACTTAGTGAAAGATTGCCGGAAAAAGAAGGCCAAGATGAATGGTGGGTGCTTTTCTTGCGGTGAGACAGGCCACATGGCTAAGGATTGCCCAAAGAAACGAGGGCAGGGGCAGAGGGCTGGATCCACCTCAGGGGCACAGGTTCATGTGATAGAAGCGCCACCTCTGCAACAGCGAGGTATAAATACTTCTGTAGAAAGTGTAGTTTATCTTTCTGATCACCCAGTTCGCACTTTATTTGATTTTGGCGCATCACACTCCTTTATCTCATCTGCTTTAGTAGAATCTCTACACCTAGAAACTAGTATGGTAGAGGACCCCTTAATTGTTTCAAATTCAATCGGGGGCCCGGCTCATTTGTCTATGATCTGCGTGGGATTGAAAATTTCTATTCTAAGCGTAGAATTTAGATGTAGTGCCTTTGTTTTGGGCTTCTCGGGATATGGTTTGATTTTGGGCATGGATTGGCTATCCAGTAATGGTGCCATCCTTGATTGTGAGAAAAGGGTGGTTAGGCTTCTGACCCAACTCGGTAACACTCTGGAAATTACTTGTAATCCCTTGTATGTGGTTATGCTTAGTTATCTTGAATCGCTAGATGCTTCTGTTGAAAGTTTGCAATCAGTTAGAGTGGTCCGGGAATATTCGGCTGTCTTCGAAGAGGTGAAGGGCTTACCTCCGAAGCGGGAGATAGACTTCCGCATATATCTTGTAGATAATGCAAAGCCCGTTGCGTTGCCCGTTAGACACATGGCTTCGCGGGAAAGGAAAGAGCTCAGTAAACAGATTAAAGAGCTTCTAGAGAAGGGGTTCATTAGGAGGAGTATTTCAGAATGGGGTGCTCCAGTGGTGTTCTCCACAAAGGCGGATGGTTCACTCCGTCTATGTGTTGACTATAGGGAGCTCAACAAGCTAACGAAAAAGAATAGGCACCCTCTCCCTAGAATTGACGATCTGTTTGATCAGCTTGTAGGAGCGTCTGTTTTCTCCCAACTCGATTTAGCGACCGGATTTCATCAGCTAAGGGTAGCTGATGATAGTATCGATAAGACAGCATTCAGAACCCCAGACGGCTTCTTTGAATGGCTTGTCATGCCCTTCGGCTTGACAAACGCACCCGCTTACTTCGTGGACCTGATGAGCAGGGTGTTCAGAGAATTCCTCAACAAGTTCGTAGTGGTCTTCGTAGACGATATCTTGATCTTCTCAAAGAGTGAAGAAGAACATGCTCAGCACTTAAGGGCAATCATGGAAACTCTGCGAGTCCATCAGTTAAAAGCCAAATTTTCCAAATGCCACTTTTGGAGAGAGGAAGTGAGGTTCCTTGGGCACATAGTATCCAAAGAAGGGTTAGCTGTGGACCCTTCTAAGGTAGTAGCTGTGACGGCCCGCCTCGCACCAGCCTGCATTTCCTCCAAAAGTGCGCTGTACACATGCCCGACTAGCACAAGACGGTCGTCAGAAGAAAGGAAAGAAGGGAATGAACTAATCAAAGAACCTGTAGAATGTCTCACACCGCATGGAATAAAATATAATAATAACATACTTGACATAAAACAGGCGAGACAGTGCATAAGCTGATAACTAAAACCAACATCAATCTCAAAGCAGCGGAAATCCAAATACAGCTTATTACAATCTTCCAAATTTACTGTCTCTAAGTAAAAGAAAACTAAAGTAGAAGATACACTAACAATGCCCAAGCAGTGATCTTCAACCACACAGGGAGAATATTATGTATATAGTACGTGGAAGCCTCCTGCTCGTCTCCGGATCATCTACCCGTGCATCACCAGCTAACCTGTCTCTAGTCTGCTCGTGTGAGCACCCAGAGTAATAAGAGGAGACATAAAACTCTGGGTCAGACATAAAGCCTGGTATGAGCGATAAGCATCTAAACAGAATAATAACAGGTATACTAAACCATACCTGAACCTGGACCTGCAACCAAAGAGTTAGTACCACATACCGTACAATACTCCAAGGTGCCATAATAAATAGTGTAAGATTACGGGGGTGGGGTGTGCATGTCGTAATGATAGCAAACAAATCATCCATAGCAACCATACTCACATCTCTCACTCAGTGCATAAAGCATACGATATCCACCACTTTGGGACACTAGACAAACTGAAGTAACGGCGAACCCCGACTTGTAGAAACCCTGCTGTGACCAAGCCAAACACTTGGAGTCATGACCAAACATTTCAATGACCCACTTCATTGGTCATAGCCTTTGGTTCTACCGATGCCATAATGGCCCTGAATCCGCCTTCGTACCTCCAACCATAGTGGCCCAAAGCTATAGATGTCGATAACCCCTTAGCACGCGTCCCGCAGCAAAGCCCAACCATGAAGCGAACTCGTTGATTCCCATCTGAATCTTGAGCTCTAACTTCTCATTTGGACTTCCTTTGCATCTCGGGTTATAGTCTTCACTTCCGGATCGGTCTTCATTCAGTTCGTAGTCATCACCGTCGGATCGTGAGTAACCTCCTTCCCAGTTCGGATCGTGGCACACCCTCCAGGTCGGATTTCCATCGTCGGATCGTGCTCCATCTCGGATCGGTTCGGATCATCCTTCCCGCTCGGGTCGGATCGTGGAAGCCTTCCTGGTTCGGTTCGCCAGCGTCGGATCGTGTCGCACCATATGGATCGCACCTCGTCAACTCGTGGCGCCTTGTCGGGTCGGATCGGGCATGCAATCCACCGGTTCGGGTCGGGCTACCCATCTGGATCGTGGCGCCTCATCAGCTCGTGGTGCTTCCTCCCCAAGTTGGATCGTGATCTTCCCTTCGTGGCTCCGAGCTCTGGCACGCGGCGCGGTTCGAGAAGGCGGATCGTTTCGTGGGCATGGGCGATCCGATCCGGATAAATTCCTGCACTTCGTTCCAGCGACAGTTTCTCGCCATTCGACGGCGTTTTTGACCAAACTAACACTTCTAGGCAATCACAAAACATACCATAGAGTCATAGCAACATGTACTAGCAACCACAACAGCAAACAATCACTCAAATGAATCAAAATGGATCAAAAAGTGGCCAAAGCTCCTTATTTTCCCTTAAGCATGTTTAAGTAAAACTGATCATAGGGTTAACAAAACTTAATTAAATCGAACCAAATTTCTAACAGAGGCATAAAATATTATTTTCGAATTTCTAAACATTTTTCCAGAATTTATTAGTGTATAAATTCGCTAATCTTCACTAATTACCCTTAATTACCGTAATTAGTGCAAAAACTATGCAAATCACTCACCTTTGCCACAATAAAACTTTCAGATCTGAAGTGAACCTCTGATTTGCACGAATCCCAATAGATAACAGCAGCTTTACCTCGGTCCCTGTGCTAATCCCCCTTGATTTGATGCCTCTAAGCCTTAATCCTTGATTAGGAAGTGATTTTGGGTGTTTTAGAGAGATTTAGAGAGTGGAGGCCATGGCTAGGTCAAGAGAAATGAAAGTGGCGGCTGGAAAATGTCTAAAGAAATGTTTTCTAACCCTAATCAGCCTCCATATACTCCTAAACCCGAAATTCCCCTTGGGCCTAGCTGCTAATCACCCGGTTAAGCCCAATTAAGCTGTTTTTCACCATCTGAAACTTGTTTCAGCCATATCTCCCAAACGGTAAGTCCGTTTGGCTAATGTGACCACTCTACGGAAAGAGAAACCATCATCCGGAGCCAATGGAAGTGGTTTCAGGTCAAAATTCCTTTCCCGTCAAAAGTTATGGCCAAAACAGTGCCAACTAGGGGTAAAATGGTCATTTAAAAATCGGGAAAAATCATGAACATGGGAAATGACCCCAATAGTCGTCTCCCAAAGTTACATGACCATACTACTTCGTATGTGAAAGAAATAAATATCCCACGATCCTATGATGCGTAGAATACGGGTCGTTACACTCTCCCCCCCTTAAGAAATTTCGCCCCCGAAATTCCTTAACTCAAAACATACAAAGGATCCCGCATGCCTAACAACCATATACAACAATCAAATATGCAAAACAAGCAAACAAGCCTATCCTAGCATGCGGAAAACTAAATCGAAGTCAAAATCTTACCAGGTAAAGAGTTCTGGATACTTCTTCCTTATGTCCTCCTCTGTTTCCCAAGTACAATCATTCTCGTCCTCGCTCCACTGAACCTTGACTAGCTTCACCGCCTTCCTTCGAAGTTGCTTCATGTCGTGCTCGACAATACGGGCCGGCTTGCGGTTCCCAACCGCCTCGGGTTCTACTTCGAAGTCCTCCAACTGATCAGGTGAAATAGTCATATCTGAGTCGTGAACGAACTTCCTTAGTTGGGAAACATGAAATACGTTATGAACTCCCGCCATCTTCTCTGGTAAGTCAATCCTATATGCCAAATTCCCGACTAGTTCAAGAACAGGGAATGGGCCAACAAATCTTGGTGCCAACTTGCCCCTCCTGCCAAATCGTATTACGCTCTTCAACGGGGAAATCTTGACAAACACCAAGTCACCAACGGAGAATTTTAAGTCTCTTCGCCTCTTATCAGCATAACTCTTCTGCCTATCTTGGGCTGCCTTCATTCGTTGCTGAATGATCTTGATCTTATCTGAAGTTTCCCTCACCACATCTGGTCCAAGCAAAAACTTCTCGCCAGTCTCTATCCAACATGATGGTGAGTTACACGGCCTTCCGTACAAAGCTTCAAACGGAGCCATACCGATACTGGATTGGTAGCTATTATTATATGCAAACTCTACTAGATGCAAATGGTCATCCCATGATCCTCCAAAATCCAATATACATGCTCTCAAAAGATCTTCCAAAATACGGTTCACCCTCTCCGTCTGACCGTCGGTCTGAGGATGATATGCGGTACTGAGATGTAACTCTGACCCTAGAGCCTCTTGTAAGCTCTTCCAAAACCCACTAGTGAACAACGGGTCTCGGTCGCTCACAATGCTTTTAGGTACTCCATGAAATCTCACGACCCACTTCATATACAATTCTGCTAACTTAGCTGCCGTTCTGGTCGATTTGACTGGTATAAACCTTGCACTTTTAGTCAGTCGATCTACAATTACCCAAATGCCGTCATATCCCGATCTAGTCCTTGGTAAACCATCGATGAAATCCATCGAGACTTGCTCCCATTTCCATTCGGGAATTTCTAATGGCTGCAACAACCCACTAGGCTTCTTTTGCTCGGCTTTAACTAGCTGGCAATTCATGCACTTGGATATAAACTTCCCAACGTCTCTTTTCATTCCTTCCCAGTAGTAAGTCTGCTTCATATCTCGATACATCTTGTTACCACCGGGGTGTATAGTCAGCTTTGAGTGATGACATTCTCTAAGCACTTCATCTCTCAATCCATTGACATTGGGTACAACAAGCTTTCCATTCTTTCTAAGCCATCTATTTCGATCAAGCCCATACTTGTTCATCTCCTCTTCGATACCCATCTCTAACTTGGAGATGATTTCCAATAGGTTAGGATCGTCCCTCTGACTAGAGCCGATCCGCTCAATTAAACTGGGTCTGATCGTCAAACTTCCTAGCATTTCTGGATCCAATTCGCACTTTGGTCTGAAATCAAACCCCGCGATAAACTCCAGTTGCTTCCATTCAAGGAACATAGCCCCTAAGCTGGCATGTCTTCTACTCAATGCATCAGCCACCGCATTGCCCTTTCCTGGTGTGTATGCGATGTCAAAATCATAGGAAGCTAAGAACTCTAACCATCTCTGCTGACGGAGATTTAAATCTTTCTGAGAGAAGAGATACTTTAACGACTTATGATCTGTAAACATCTCAAATCTTTCTCCCAAGAGATAGTGTCTCCACATCTTTAACGCGAACACGATCGCTGCCAATTCTAAATCATGGGTAGGGTATCTTCTCTCGTGCGGTTTCAATTGCCGACTTGCATAAGCCACAACCCTACCGCCTTGCATCAATACAGCACCCAGTCCGGTACCACAGGCATCCGTGTATACCGTCATCTCTTCATCCCCCTTAGGAATGACTAACACTGGTGCGCTTGTCAACTTGTCCTTTAGACTCTTAAACGCATTCTCGCACCTTTCATCCCAGACAAAAGCTTGATTCTTCTTGGTCAACTGGGTCAATGGTGCTGCTATCTTGGAGAAACCTTGGATAAACTTACGATAATATCCAGCTAATCCCAAGAAACTCCTTACATCTGTTGCATTCTTGGGCGTAGGCCAATCCTGTACCGTAGCCACCTTCGCCGGGTCCACGGCAATCCCATTTTATGATACAACATGGCCCAAGAACCTCACTTCCCTCTTCCAGAAGTGGCACTTAGAAAACTTTGCTTTCAATTGGTGTTTTCTCAACACCTCCATCACTATTCTTAAATGTCCCTTGTGTTCTTCCTCTGTCCTCGAATAGACCAAAATATCATCAACGAACACAAGGACAAACTTATTCAACTGATCTCTGAATACCCTATTCATAAGATCCACAAAATATGCCGGGGCATTAGTCAGCCCAAATGGCATAACCAACCATTCATAAAATCCAGACGGCGTTCGAAATGCCGTTTTAGCTATACTCTCAGCTTCCACTCTAAGCTGATGAAAACCTGTCGCGAGATCCAACTGAGAAAATATCCTCGCGCCACTCAACTGATCGAACAAATCATCTATCCGCGGTAGAGGATACTTGTTCTTCCTCGTCACTTTATTCAACTCGCGGTAGTCTACACACAAACGAAGGGAACCATCCGCCTTGGTAGCAAACACAACTGGTGCTCCCCATTCAGAAACACTCCTTCTGATAAATCCCTTCTTCAAAAGATCGCTGACTTGCACCTCGAGCTCTCGCTGCTCTCTTGGTGCCATACGACGAAGTGGCATCACTATAGGTCTGGCATCTTTTACCAAATCAATACGGAACTCAATCTCTCGGTGTGGTGGAAGTCCGGTCACTTCTTCGAAAACATCCGGATACTGGCCAACCACGGGCAAACCTGACAACTCACTATGCGGAATGTCGAGGGAGTTTAGAAAACTAGCCAATACCCCCTTACTGGGTATACCACCAAACACTATCCTCCGCCCATCATCCGCTCTAGCTGTCACCAACAAGCCCTCACAGTCTACCACCACCCCGTATCTTTGGAGCCAATCTACTCCCAAAATAATGCCAAACCCAGTAAAGCCCAAAACAAAGCAATCACAAACAAACATGCATCCATGACTCGATAAGACCACATTACGACAAATCATGCTAAGACTAGTCGAACCACCAATCGGGTTCGTCACCACTAAAGGTCTATCGACAATCTCGGGCTCCAATCCCAACCTATCTACCAGGTCACTAGATATGAAAGAACTGGAAGCTCCGGTATCAAACAAAACTCTAACAGGAACATCATAAACAGAAAGCATACCTTGAATGACGACATTCTTTCCCTTCTCCGCCGCGGTTGGGGCATTCGATGAAGAAGGAATAGCATTGAGAGCATATGCTTTCACCATTTGCTTTTCTTTAGGGGGTTGCGGACACTTGTCCTTGTGATGTCCCAATTGGCCACAATTGAAGCACTTCCTATCCGCTGGCTTGGCCCGACAATTACTAGCATAATGGCCCTTCTTACCACAGCTGAAGCACTCCACATCTTGCTTATTCTTTTTCTTCTGGCCATCCTTAGCCTGATTCTGCTTTCTCTTATTCTGAGAACCACCCTTGCCTCCACCACTTGCTTGTGGTTTTGGCTCTTCTGCAGATGCAACCTCAGTCTTTGACTTAGGGTAGAGACTTTCTGATCTTAATGCTTTCCCCACAATCGATTCAAACGTCTCATCGATGTGGTTAATAAGTTTTTCCCCCAAGTACTGATCCAAACCAGTTATAAACTTCTCATTCTTTTTCTCGGCAGTATCAATGAGAGATAACCCATATTTTGACAAAGTGTCAAACTCAGCAATATACTCCGAGACAGCTCTGCCATTCTGCTTGAGCTCCAAGAATTTCTTAAACAGCATTGACTTCTGAGCAGCTGGAATGAACTTCTCACTGAAGCGAGCTTTAAACTGCTCCCAAGTAATCTGATCTTCGGGAGTAGCTGCCTTTATAGCATTCCACCAATTCATAGCCCGCCCTTGCAGCTGACGGGACGCTAGCTTCCTCTTCATCGCATCCTCGATACCCAAATCCTCGAAGATACGTTCGCAACTATCCACCCAATCTTGAACATCTGTAGCCGACTCCGTTCCGTGGAACGGCTTCCCACCAAGGCTAGTATAATCCTTATTCAGCTTGGCGAAGTCGACTCTTGGCGCCTGCACTATTGGACCACCACCATTTCCACCATTGGGAGCTGCCCTCTGAACATCCCTAAGCATCTCTCTCATGAGGTCAGTAAACATCGTCCTCATGTCAGCAGCAATCCCATTATTGGCTCCCCTACCAGCACCCCTAGTATCTCGGCTCATCGTCAATCTGAAAAAAGGAAACGATTAACGACTCCATAGTGGTGCTAGTGCAGTACGACTTCATCCTTATACTACTAATAGTATATATATATATAGCTTTTAAAAACCAAAGTAATCACAAATACGCTCTCTCGTATACGTATCTTATCTCTCCCTGATAACTTCCCTAGGTTAACTACGCAACCTAGAGCTCTGATACCAAGTGTGACGGCCCGCCTCGCACCAGCCTGCATTTCCTCCAAAAGTGCGCTGTACACATGCCCGACTAGCACAAGACGGTCGTCAGAAGAAAGGAAAGAAGGGAATGAACTAATCAAAGAACCTGTAGAATGTCTCACAGCGCATGGAATAAAATATAATAATAACATACTTGACATAAAACAGGCGAGACAGTGCATAAGCTGATAACTAAAACCAACATCAATCTCAAAGCAGCGGAAATCCAAATACAGCTTATTACAATCTTCCAAATTTACTGTCTCTAAGCAAAAGAAAACTAAAGTAGAAGATACACTAACAATGCCCAAGCAGTGATCTTCAACCACACAGGGAGAATATTATGTATATAGTACGTGGAAGCCTCCTGCTCGTCTCCGGATCATCTACCCGTGCATCACCAGCTAACCTGTCTCTAGTCTGCTCGTGTGAGCACCCAGAGTAATAAGAGGAGACATAAAACTCTGGGTCAGACATAAAGCCTGGTATGAGCGATAAGCATCTAAACAGAATAATAACAGGTATACTAAACCATACCTGAACCTGGACCTGCAACCAAAGAGTTAGTACCACATACCGTACAATACTCCAAGGTGCCATAATAAATAGTGTAAGATTACGGGGGTGGGGTGTGCATGTCGTAATGATAGCAAACAAATCATCCATAGCAACCATCCTCACATCTCTCACTCAGTGCATAAAGCATACGATATCCACCACTTTGGGACACTAGACAAACTGAAGTAACGGCGAAGCCCGACTTGTAGAAACCCTGCTGTGACCAAGCCAAACACTTGGAGTCATGACCAAACATTTCAATGACCCACTTCATTGGTCATAGCCTTTGGTTCTACCGATGCCATAATGGCCCTGAATCCGCCTTCGTACCTCCAACCATAGTGGCCCAAAGCTATAGATGTCGATAACCCCTTAGCACGCGTCCCGCAGCAAAGCCCAACCATGAAGCGAACTCGTTGATTCCCATCTGAATCTTGAGCTCTAACTTCTCATTTGGACTTCCTTTGCATCTCGGGTTATAGTCTTCACTTCCGGATCGGTCTTCATTCAGTTCGTAGTCATCACCGTCGGATCGTGAGTAACCTCCTTCCCAGTTCGGATCGTGGCACACCCTCCAGGTCGGATTTCCATCGTCGGATCGTGCTCCATCTCGGATCGGTTCGGATCATCCTTCCCGCTCGGGTCGGATCGTGGAAGCCTTCCTGGTTCGGTTCGCCAGCGTCGGATCGTGTCGCACCATATGGATCGCACCTCGTCAACTCGTGGCGCCTTGTCGGGTCGGATCGGGCATGCAATCCACCGGTTCGGGTTGGGCTACCCATCTGGATCGTGGCGCCTCATCAGCTCGTGGTGCTTCCTCCCCAAGTTGGATCGTGATCTTCCCTTCGTGGCTCCGAGCTCTGGCACGCGGCGCGGTTCGAGAAGGCGGATCGTTTCGTGGGCATGGGCGATCCGATCCGGATAAATTCCTGCACTTCGTTCCAGCGACAGTTTCTCGCCATTCGACGGCGTTTTTGACCAAACTAACACTTCTAGGCAATCACAAAACATACCATAGAGTCATAGCAACATGTACTAGCAACCATAACAGCAAACAATCACTCAAATGAATCAAAATGGATCAAAAAGTGGCCAAAGCTCCTTATTTTCCCTTAAGCATGTTTAAGTAAAACTGATCATAGGGTTAACAAAACTTAATTAAATCGAACCAAATTTCTAACAGAGGCATAAAATATTATTTTCGAATTTCTAAACATTTTTCCAGAATTTATTAGTGTATAAATTCGCTAATCTTCACTAATTACCCTTAATTACCGTAATTAGTGCAAAAACTATGCAAATCACTCACCTTTGCCACAATAAAACTTTCAGATCTGAAGTGAACCTCTGATTTGCACGAATCCCAATAGATAACAGCAGCTTTACCTCGGTCCCTGTGCTAATCCCCCTAGATTTGATGCCTCTAAGCCTTAATCCTTGATTAGGAAGTGATTTTGGGTGTTTTAGAGAGATTTAGAGAGTGGAGGCCATGGCTAGGTCAAGAGAAATGAAAGTGGCGGCTGGAAAATGTCTAAAGAAATGTTTTCTAACCCTAATCAGCCTCCATATACTCCTAAACCCGAAATTCCCCTTGGGCCTAGCTGCTAATCACCCGGTTAAGCCCAATTAAGCTGTTTTTCACCATCTGAAACTTGTTTCAGCCATATCTCCCAAACGGTAAGTCCGTTTGGCTAATGTGACCACTCTACGGAAAGAGAAACCATCATCCGGAGCCAATGGAAGTGGTTTCAGGTCAAAATTCCTTTCCAGTCAAAAGTTATGTCCAAAACAGTGCCAACTAGGGGTAAAATGGTCATTTAAAAATCGGGAAAAATCATGAACATGGGAAATGACCCCAATAGTCGTCTCCCAAAGTTACATGACCATACTACTTCGTATGTGAAAGAAATAAATATCCCACGATCCTATGATGCGTAGAATACGGGTCGTTACAGTAGCGGTACAGGATTGGAAGACACCAAGGAATGCAACAGAAGTCCGAAGCTTCCTCGGGCTAGCAGGCTTCTATTGGAAATTCATCAGAGACTTTGCAAAAATATCAGCTCCACTCACAAGGCTGATAGAGAAGAATCTAGTGTTCAGTTGGGACTTGGATTGCGAGTTTGCTTTCCAACGACTAAAAAGGGCTCTTACAACAACCCCAGTTTTGACGTTGCCAGATGGAAGCAAGATGTTCACAGTTTATACAGATGCATGTGGGACAGGGCTAGGCGCTGTCTTAATGCAAGAAGGAAGGGTAGTAGCTTATGGTGGAAGGCAGTTGAAAGTGCATGAAAAGAACTACCCGACCCACGATCTTGAGTTAGCTGCCATCGTCTTTGCACTCAAGTCTTGGCGACACTATCTCCTAGGTGAGAAGTTCGAACTTTACACTGACCATAAATCGTTGAAATATCTCTTCTCGCAGAAGGACCTTAACTTGAGGCAACAGAGATGGATGGAGTTTCTTGCGTCGTACGATTTCGAGATCTCCTACACACCAGGAAAAGGCAACGTAGTGGAAGACGCGTTGACCCGAAAGAAACTGACCCTAAGCCCGCTGTTTGTTGAAAGGCAAAACCTAGAGTTTATAGCCAGTTTTAACTTTAGGCCTTCCTCCGATTTTGTACCGGGCTTGCTAGCATCTCTCGAAGTACGCCCGACTTTAGTGGACTCTATAGGGACAGCACAACGCGAAGACCCTCAGCTTGTGGAGACGATTGATAGGCTAATTAGGGGTGAGACTTCAAGTCACCTCAGCAGATACTCCATCGACGATAAGGGTTGGCTAAGGCGAGACGGAAGACTATGCGTCCCACAGACGAGGGATTTAGTAAAGACGGTTCTCGAGGAAGCACATCACTCCAAGATGATGATACATCCAGGCGGAGATAAAATGTACAAGGACATAAAGAGAACTTTCTTTTGGAACGGCATGAAGAAGGACGTGGCAGATTTCGTTTCTAAGTGTATGGTGTGCCAACAGGTTAAGGCGGAATAGAAAAAGCCTGGCGGTTTGCTCCATCCTCTAGAGGTCCCACAGTGGAAGTGGGATAGCATCTCAATGGACTTCATTGATGGGCTGCCTAGGTCTAGAAGAGGCAACACTAGCATTTGGGTAATAGTGGATAGGCTTACTAAAAGCGTCCACTTTTTACCTGTCAAGAGTAAAAGAACTGCCTCATCCCTAGCATCTCTTTATCTCAAGGAAATTGTTCGACTCCATGGAATACCTTCCAGCATTGTTAGTGACCGAGACCCTATCTTCACAAGTGAGTTTTGGCGGAGTCTACAAGAAGCGGTAGGCACACAGTTATGCTTGAGCACAACCTATCATCCCCAAACCGACGGCCAGACGGAAAGAGTGAACAGAGTTTTGGAGGACCTTTTAAGACTGTGTGTCCTTGACTTCGGAGGGACGTGGGAAGACCATCTTCCTTTGGTGGAATTTGCCTACAACAACAGTTACCAAGCCACCATCGGAAT
This sequence comes from Allium sativum, assembly GCA_030737875.1. Taxonomy (NCBI): domain Eukaryota; kingdom Viridiplantae; phylum Streptophyta; class Magnoliopsida; order Asparagales; family Amaryllidaceae; genus Allium; species Allium sativum. The sequence goes on along the minus strand of CM060915.1, from coordinate 443,758,116 downwards.
GGCGCCCTTCGAAGCTTTATATGGAAGACCGTGCCGATCGCCCACTTGTTGGTGGGAGTCTACTGGCAAGCTCATACTTGGACCGGATATGATCCGAGAGACTTCAGAGAAAGTAGACTTAATACGGAGAAGAATGAAGACAGCCCAAGACAGAAAAAAATCCTACGCCGACAAGAGGAGGACCGACCTTGAATTTGAGGTTAGGGACAGAGTTTTTCTTAAGGTATCTCCGCTAAGGAACGTTGTTCGTTTTGGATCCACAGGGAAGCTAGCACCAAGATTGGTAGGGACGTTTCCTATTATCGAGAAAATTGGGAAAATGGCCTATAGATTAGACCTACCTGAAAAACTAGCTGGAGTTCACAACGTTTTTCATGTTTCGCACCTCCGAAGATGTCTACATGAATCTGCTGAAGTGGTAGAGCCAAATATCCTAGAAGAAGCTGAAGTGGAACGCGAAGCAACCGTGAGGAAAGTTCCAACCCACATATTAGGAACGGAAGTGAAAAAGCTACGCAACCGCGAAGTCAAGCTCGTCAAAGTTCAGTGGAGCGACGCCGAGGAAGACACAACTTGGGAAACTGAAGCTAGAATACGCGCAGCCTACCCGTTTCTTTTCGAGGGTACATCTTTGATCTTTCTTTTTCCCTAAGTTATGCTTTTATCTATCTTTTTAGGTATATCTCCTCGACCGTATCTTTTAGGTAGAAACCCTTTGGATGAAAACATGTAATTGAAACATGTTATGGATGATGGTTGCAAGTGGTTGCAAGTGATTGCTAGTGGTTGCTCGTGGTTGCATATACACACACAATTTAGGTTTTAGATCGGCTCTGTCTCTTCATACTGCATATGCATATATGTATTTATATTCGTATATGGTTGAAGTTTAATGTGTTGTCATATGGATGTTGCATTTATATATGAATGATTGTGCACTCATGTAGAATCATGAATAGGAAAATTTGCATACATAATGAATTCATGACACTTACATATTTTGCATTAAGGAGGTCAACTGAATCAGTAGGCCGCCTGATTTTGCATTAGATAAGTACATGGACACACACTTCGCATATGATCATGAAGCATTAGAAGTCTTTTAAGGACAATGGATGCTCGTGTTTGATTGATGAGTAGATGGACGTTTGGATGTTAGGATATACATTCTTCCTGAACTTGAAGATTTCGGGGACGAAATCATTTTAAGTGGGGGAGAATGTAACACCCCGTGTATTCTATAACAGTGAAATTCACAAATTAAAGTATAATTAATTTCAAATCAAAGAATTAAGGGAAACGGGATACGCCATTGCATTCGTCTCGGAATTCTGCTTGGGATAGAGTCCGAGTTTGCGTAAAACGGACTCCGTATGAAGAAGATATGGCCTCCGGAAGTTTCAGAATTCAGTTTAAAATCCAAACAGATAGAAACAGCTCAGAAATAAAATTCGAATTTCAAAAATCGGCCCAGATTGGCCAGGGCGGGTATTTTCCAGCCCAAGGCACCCAGGTCGACTGGGTAGTCGACCTGGGCTACCCAGGTCGACTGGGTAGTCGACCTGGGGCACCCAGGTCGACTACCAAGTCGACATGGGGGTCGACTGGGGAGTCGACCTGGCCCCTGAGCCAGGTCGAACCCAGCCCCCCCCCCCCGGCTGGCCTGGTCTGTGCTTGACCGAATTTCTGAGCCTTGCCTTGTCACTAGGGCTAGGTGTCAGCTCTTGATTGGTCTCTCCTTCAAACGAACGGCTAATATTAATCCAAGCTCCATCGACGGTTCTAATCAATTCACAAACTCTATAAAAAGGACCTAAGACTCCACCTAATTCATATAAATAAAAATGAGAATGAGACCGTCATGCTACTGAGGAAAGACTAGGAATAGCCGTCAAAATTGAGAGACGATTAGGAGACAATTCAAAAGCTTAAAGCAACGACAACTAAATCAAAACAACGCCTACAACAAAGGATAGCATCTCCAAATTCAGAATTCAGATTCCTGAATTGAAGATTCGTCATACGTTGTAAGTAGAGTGCTATTCCGATATGAATGAATAATTGTGTTTTGATTTGTGTAAATGAGAAATGGAATTGTACTTAGTTTGTGGTGATGATAATTCATAATTGTATGTTTCTATGATTCTAATCAATTTGGGATGTTGTGGTATAACGATGTTAGACCTATTGGATAATTGCAAGTATATGATTCATGTTGAAAGCTAACGACTATATGTTTGTGGTAGTTTATTTGAGATTCATGCAAGTATATGGTTCACTATTATGCCAACATGATGTATATTTTTATGATCATTTTTAGTGTAATTGGATCCATTTGAGTATTATGATTCATATGAATTTATGTTGGAATTGGCATCATGATTCAAGTGTAAAACCATACTTTTGTGTTAGTGACAAAAGTAAGCACCCTTGTGATCTTGTGTTGACTTTATGAACATGGCTAGTTTATGTTTGACTTTATGCCCAAACAAATATGTTTTAGGCCTATGCTGTTATCAAAATCACATGATAATATATGTGACACATAATTAAGTTGGATTTACATTCCAATTGCAAGTTTACATGAATAGATTAAAAACCATGATTCATGTTTAGGTATGTTTATGCCATGATTATATGAATAGATTAAAAACCATGATTCATGTTTAGGTATGTTTATGCCATGATTATATGCTATTACAATGCAAGTTCACAAGTGCCTAATTCATGTTAATTAGATCGTTATGTTGCAAGTTCATGCGTTCACACTCCCCTTTTGATGTTACTTAGAATATATAAACACCATGTTCTAAGCCTCCCCTTTTTCATGTGGCTAAGTTGGGTTTAAATGTTAAACCCAACATAAGTTATATTGTAGCGAACGTATAAAACGGGGGTAATGACGTTGGGTTAAAAATATAAAACATATGTGTTGGCATGTTTGATGCATGCCAACGACCTTGAGAACATCTAAGGGGTATAAATTAATTTTACCCAATAAAGATGAATTTGAATAATGGGCCGCAAATATTTACATATAAAAAGAAAAGAGACAAAATATGTAAATTTAGAAAATACGATGTGTTTAACCCGAGGTTGGATTGAGTTGTGATGTAAACCTGCCCGGAACCGCCCGGTTGTCCAGTAGTCACAACAATACCTATCCAATGTGGGTGGTTAAACATTGAGCCCAATAAAGACCCGAGGTTAGACTGAGTTGTGACGTAAGACTGCCCGGAACCAACCGGCAACAGGCAGTCACAACAATACCTGTCTAATGTGAGAGGTCGAGGCTTTAATAAGACAATTAAGGCTGAGTCAGGATTGATAGGATTAAGTAAATTGAATTAATACTTAATCAAAATGGAACATGATAAACTATACAGACTGATTGGGGGTTAGGTTTACAAAACACTTAACCAACTTAGCATGTTGGCTAGAAATAGAAAACCTAGTAGCGGGGGACCCTTTTCAGCAGTAACCCTACAAGGTGTATCAGGATACCCTGAACTAGGCAGGGTGGGGCACGATTACTGGGCTGACTGTAAGAGGTCAAATCGACGGCGGTGGTGCAGCAGTGTAGGTTCTAACGGGGTGCGGGCGTGCACACACTCCGGCGTAGAAAAATAAGGCACTGGGCACCAGTAGTGTACCTGTGCATTCTAGAATTGTGTCGGGCCGCCACCATGGGACTTGATACACCCCATGGTGGGACCAGCATAGGTAACTACAACATCGGGGGCCGTAAGACACATGTAACTATGCGAGTAGGAGCCGATCATTAGAAATGGATTACTTCACCCTGATTATGGGGTGCCTGTTGGGAACTAGTTTATATGGATGTAGAGATTAATATGGGGTACGATAGTATATTCGACTCTAGACAACTTAACTTAGTTTATGGTGCTTTCCCATTTCCAGTTTATACTTATCATGCCCAATTCTTTATTCATAGACTGAATAGTCCTAGACTTACTCAGGCTTTATGTCTGACTCTACTTTTCTTTTGTCTTCTTTTCTTTCGTTTCCCCCCAGGTCCACAGGGAGGGAATACCGCAGCTTGACCAGTTTTTACATCCAGCTTGAAGAGAAAGAATGTATTGCTTGGATCTCTTTCGTTTTGGACTATGGCTTTGGACAGCAATTATGGGACTTATGCAGTTTACTTATGTTTTTATGCTTCTTTAAGTTATGAAATCAAGACAGTTATGAAAATGTAATGTTTTTGGAAGTATTGTAAGACAATTATGGCATGGTTTGTGTAACACGTATTTTGATGAAATAAAAGTTGCTGTTGCTTTCCGCTGTTCAAAAATATGTGTTCTTATATCTGTCTTGTGTATCTGTGACTCATACTTATAAAACTCCGCCAAAATTAGGGCATTCCCTTTGAGAGTGACCCTAATGGAGGTGGGGTGTTTCATTATGTATATTGGCTTCAAAAATAGCTGTTCATCCACATCCATTCTGATATAGGTCTAATTTCTACCAAAACATTTCTTCCTGTTCTGAAATCAGTTAGAATTTTTTTACTGCTAGGAATTCTATCTAAAGGCTATTTAAATGCATGTCAATTTAAATCCTAACTTTGTCATGATAATGTGCATAAAATTGTTGGAGTTAAAAAGGAGGAGGATACTTAAATTTTCTTGCAATACTTCTTACAATATTTCTTGCATAACTTACATTAACTTACAACAAAATATGACAACCCTTATATAGTAGACTAGACACACCCTTACACATACCAATAGACACCAATTGATTAATAGACACAACATTAAACGAAGTGACATGACACTTAAACTAATAGACACAACAAATTACGAGACACAATAATTTGGGTTTATTTTCCAACATCCCCCCTTAAACCCAATTCTTTAATCATTTTGACTTTTTTTTCTTTTCCTTCAAACTTCAAAGAACTTCCGCGAACATCTCAGTTTTGATTTTATATCTCACATGTTTCGTCAGAATTAAGAAATTGTCCAAACTTTCTTTTCTTCTTTTCCATCAGAAAGATCTTCGATGTAGTTCGTGTTACAATCATAAATCTCTTTTTTTCTGACCCTTGGTTGCCACTCCGCAGTCCATAAATTGATGCAAGAAGTTGTACCTGAGAACAATCACGAAAATGCATTGAATGGAATGAGAACATGGCAATGTCATTAATGACTATCTGGTTGAGTCTTAGATTCATTTGCTCCAAGTCAGCACCTCGATTGATCATACGCTGCTGGTGCTTTTCAGCTATTAACTCTTTGTGATGCTTCCTTTTCTCATTTACGCCCATGTCATCTTTACAAACTGCGTAGAGTAAAACATCATTTTTCATATCCTTTTTACATAAAACAAATGTTGGCAAATTATCCACTACTTGATTTGCTGCAGGTGGTGTGTCTCTTATCAAACTATCATATTCGCCAAATTGCCCGTAGAGAATCTTGAATTCATTTGCGTTAACGAAATCAGCTTCTTCTTTTTCTCCCTCATTCTCAGCTTGGGTCGCGCCAACATCATCTAGAATTATCATTTGTTCAGTTGACTCTTCCAGTTTTGTTTCCTCGTTGATAGCTTCCTCTTCTTTTTCATTCTCTGCTGAAGTCACCTTATCAACATGATCTGCAATGATCATTTGTACCGACTCCTCATTGGATTCTTGATTGTCAACAGCTTCCTCCTGCTCGACTCTTTTCAGAGCCAAATAATCAGCCTCGTCTTCCAATTTTTCGGCTTCAACATCTCTCTCCTCCTCACTATTTTTCTTCTCATCTTCCTTACCATAAATCTCCTTCAATAAAATCCTCGATTCTTTTGCGGATTTTCTCCAATAATATGGTCGAAAGCTTCTTCATCAATGTTCTCACTCATTGGAGTTTGTGCACAACGATCTTTCCATCTCAACTTTATGAATGCCTCACTCTCTTTCTCCGTCATATTTTTGATGTCTTTTGGCCATTCGTAGCCATTCTCAACGATCTCCCAAAGCCCTTTAGAGATCAACTCTTCTTTCTTTTTATCACTCCACTCTTTGAAATTTTCTTTTTTGAGAACAAACGGTGAGAAAAATAGCATTGCCATAGTTTCAACCTGACGCTCTGATACCAATTTGTTGGAATTTAAGAGGAGGAGGATAACTAAATTTTCTTGCAAATACTTCTTGACTTCATTATTACAAATATGACCACCCTTATATATAATAGACTAGACACCCTTACATACCAATAGACACCGATTGATCAATAGACACAACAGTAAACGAAGCGACATGACACTTAAACTAATAGACACAACAAATTACGAGACACAATAAATTGGGTTTATTTTCCAACAAAAATCCCAGTCTGCTACAGTAGTTCTAACATAGAAGCTGTGAAAATTTTACATGGTAATGCATTAAATATTGAATTATTAAGTCATATACAGTATATTTATTTGTTGCTTCCTATAAATAAATATAACATGGTAATACGCAGAGTTTACAAATTAAGTGGTGGAAGGTATGAAAAGATTTCATTGTAGCTGTGAAAAATTAATTAAGTTATGCTTAAGCTTATGCCTCTCTTTTTTCCCTTCTGGTTTCTTCTATAATTATAAATATAGTTCACACACGTATCTGTTTATGTTATGGTCAAACAATCTATAGCCTACACAAGAAGCAACAATGTTATATATCTGCTAACTATTCAAGTTTTGGAGCAAAAGGAAGATGGTTGCTTCAACAAAAAAATTGTTCATGCAGTAAATTCAGAATATACTTACCATCCTTAAATTTAATATACCATCCTCCCTGTAGATCCGGTAGAATATATTAATTACTAAATGCATATGTCATGGTATTTGTTTTAATTTAAAGCAAAAGTTTTTTCGATTTACAACTTACTTTATGGTTCACTGTTCAAAGTCAATCATCTGTCCTCTCTGTTCTCTTTTGATAATAACAATCTATCCGAATTTTTTATCATAGTGTTTTTAGGTATTTATAACATCTAAAATATATCTTCTAAATTTAGTTTATTTTGCATGTTTAGTTAGTAGTCCCGCTTTTTCCAAGTTTAGTTTATTTTTTCTACACTACAACTACTTTATTAAGTAATTAATAAATAACCTTTCATATCATTTTTATACATGATAAAAAACATGATTAAGCAGCAGCCATTTGTGTATGCGTACACATGTATGAGACATGAAAGAAAAATGAAATTATAAACTTCTTTGATATGAAGACTTTGATATTTGTTGGCGGTGATTGAAGAAGCTTCTATGACCAGTATTTTCCTGCTTTCTCTATTTAGTTATCACTTAAGTCTCTCCCTCAAAAGAGGAAGACACCATTTCATATAAAACACCAATTCCTTTTGTCATGCTTTGTTTTATGCACTTATCCCAAGTCTGGTCTCAACTTTAGTTCTAACACCCAATTTTGTGGCATGTTATTTTGGAAACTTTGTGGGCAAATTGTTGGTTTCTATCTTTGATCATAGTCATATTATACAAACAATTTTATTACTTGATTTTATATCTATTTATTACTTTGTCATGACCGAAATTGTTGACTGTTAATATATTTAATGTACAGGCTTCAACTGGTATTTTGGTTGTAAGATCCCTTACTGTTTGAGTTGACTAATTCTGATTTAGATTTTTTTTTTTATGGTCACTAATCTAAATTTGAAATACATTTACGAAATAAAATTTGAATCCACAACCACTAAATATTGATTTGTTTTGGATGCATGTGGGGTCTAATTTTATTACATGCTTTTTAACTTATTAATGTAATCGAAATTGTCATTTGAAAAACTTAACTTATTAATGTGGGGTCTATGTTCTCAATATTTCTTTTCCTTTGGTTAATGACTTAGTCCAGTTTCATTTTTATATAGTAACGGACTAATGTAAACATGAATTTTACTTGGTAACTCTACAACTGCTGACTTTTTAACCATGAAAAAAATTCCATGGTTGTTATCCACTAGCTACAAACTTGTGATACACTAGATAGCAAATATTTTAGGAATATAGTTCCAACAATATTATTCTGTAATTGAATGTGAACCCCATTTTTGTGCATGGTACTTTTGAGATTTTTTTTGTATTAATAAATAAAATTTTCAGTCATTTTAATACCAGCATTATGCATTTACTCAACTACAATATATAGTTAAGTTCCAGTTTGATCAAAGAGATTATACATTCTAAAGCAAATAAATAAAAAACCAAGTGGGTATTCAAAAAGTGGTAACAAGTAAGCATGTGAAATGATATATATTATTTTTTTAGCACTGAAATGTTTTTTTTTTTTTTTTGCCGTTAGTTTAGAAAATTTTGATCATTTTTTGCATAGTTTCCTAAAATTTGTGTATTACTATGAAACGAACACAAGTAATTATTTTTTTGGTCCAGAGTACATGCTTTTCGATTTTATCAAAAAGACTTTGGTTATGTTCTATCTTACTTTTATAATTTGTCCATATTCCTTTTTCTGTTCTTCCTTTTATTTTACTGTGACATTTTGTTTGTTTCTCTTTTCATATTTTTCTAAACATCAACTAACAAAATTGAATCATTCCGACTTTTACTTGTTTGAGTGGATATTTTCATTCTTATGGATTTCTTTGTTTATTATATAATATGATAAATTGATTTTTTTTAATTCTAACTCAACGTTCAGTTTGGTTAGTATTGTAGTGTTTTATGCGGAATTTTGATGAGGATCTAGTATTGTTTATTTAGAAACCAATGGAGTATAACAAAAATAATTATGAAATCTCACGAAAAACAAAGAACAAAAAAGGACACAGAAGATTTAACGTGGTTCGGATATGAATATTCTACGTCCACGGAGACCCAACAACTTTTATTTCTCAATAAAGAAATGAGTACATAAGAGAGAAGGAAGATTACAATAGAGAGAAGATTAATGGTGGATTGCCTTCTTCATACAATAACATGACCTCTATTTATATAGAGGGATTTCTTGACCTCCAAGTAAACTTGGCACCCAAGTTTTCTTGACTTCCAAGTAAACTTGGTACCCAAGTTTTCTTGACCTCCAAGTAAACTTGGCACCCAAGTTATTCCATATAGGAGCCAATTACATGATTGACAATTAATCTTTCCTTCTCTACAAATATTTGAATCATCAATTTCAACACTCCACCTTGATTCAAATATGACAGTCTTTCTTCATCTCATCTTCAACAATCAACATAGAAGTCGTTGGGCCCAACGCCCTATGGCGCTCAAGTAACAGGAAGCAAACTGATCAAGTTTGAGCAATGCTCAAACTTGTCCTTTGGAAGTGACTTGGTCATCATATCTGAAGGATTATCCGAAGTACCCACCTTCAATAATTTGATCTTGCTCCGTTCTTCCTCAAGCATAAGAAAGAAACCTCTAACATCAATGTGCTTTGTCCGTGAACTATAGTCTTGATTCTCAACAAGATGAATAACACTCTGACTGTCTGAAAATAGCTCCACTGTCCGCTGCACCATTGAAAGATCATCCAATAACTGAAGTAAGTACAATCCTTCCTTTGTTGCTTCCACAATCGATATCAACTCTGCTTCATAGTCGACAAAGCTACGATATATTGCAGCTTTGATCTCCATGAAATCGAACCTATGCCAAGTGTAAAAACATAGCCCGACACTGACCTTCTAGCATCTCTATCCCCAGCAGAATCAGAATCACAGTATCCTCTAAGAAGGATGTCACCATCTACTCCACCATATAGCAAACCCACCGAAGAAGTGCCTCGAAGATATCTAAGAATCCACTTCACTGCTTGCCAATGTTCTTTGCCTGGGTTAGACATATATCGACTGACAACACCAACTGCATGGGCCAAATCTGGTCTCGTGCACACCATCGCATACATGAGACTACCAACAACACTAGAATAAGGTATATTAGCCATATACCTTTTATCTTCTTCCGATGTAGGAGAATGGTCTTTCGACAACTTAAAATGAGAGCCTAAAGGAGTGCCTACCGGTTTGGCTTTCTCCATCCCAAATCGAGCGAGGACTTTCTCGATGTACTGTGCCTGAGTGTGCCTTAACTCTCTCCGCTTCCTATCCCTGCTTATCTCCATACCCAATATTCTTTGTGCCTTTCCCAAATCCTTCATATCAAACTCTCTACTGAGCTCCGCTTTCAACTCCTTAATTTTGACCATACTCTAGGATGCAATCAACATATCATCATATAACAACAAATAAATCATATCATCATCACATCTCCTAAAATAAACACACTGGTCTTTGAAGCTTCTGGAGTATCCCTGTGAAAGCATAAACTTATCAAATCTCTTGTACCATAGTCTAGGAGACTGCTTCAGTCCATAAAGAGATTTGTTAAGTTTACGAACATAGTTTGGTCTGCTGCTATCAGTGAACCCTTCCGGCTGCCGCAAATAAATCTCTTCATCCAGATCACCATGCAAGAAAGCAGTTTTGACATCTAGTTGCTCTAAGTCCATGTCATAATGAGCAACTAATGCCAAGAGAATACAAATGGAAGTATGTCTAACAACTGGAGCAAAGATGTCATGATACTCTACCCCTTTCTTCTGAACATACCACTTTGCTACTAGTCTTTCTTTATATCTAAAATCTCCACTGCCGCCGTCTTTTACTCTATAGATCCACTTACATCCAATAGCTCTCTTGTCGGCAGGAAGTGGCACCAAATCCCAAGTGTGATTTTTCCGTAAAGATTCGATCTCCTCTTCCATTGCTACCAACCAACTGGAACTGTCAACTGATGCAATAGCGTCTCTATAATCTCTGGGCTCATCATGGACAACATTTAATGCATATGTTGCCATATCATCAAAGTCAATGTCTTTGATGCTCAAACCAACAAACTCATCAAGCCATCTGGGCTTTCTTCATTCTATGACAGGTCTGGTCTCTGTATGAGCTCCACCTTGAGTTTGATCTTCTGTGCCAGTATCCATACTATCCTCATCAACCACAGCGTCATCGGAAACGCCATTTGAATGTCTATGGAAAGAATTAACAGATGATTTGCTTTGTGTTTGGTATTCTTCACATGTCCTCTCATCATCATCCGATGAGGAAGGCTCCACCTTCAACATAGCCTTCTCATCAAAAGTTACATGCCTGCTTATAATAAGTTTCTTTCTAATAGGACACCACAACCTATATCCTTTTACTCCTCTTCTATAACCTAGAAAGATACACTTGCGAGCTCTAGGTTCCAGCTTTCCTCGACTCTCATGCACATAAGCTGGACAACCAAACACCTTGAGGAATGAATAGCTAACAGGCTCTCCTTTCCATACTTCTTCAGGGATCTTCGCATCTATGGCAGTAGAAGGTGTGCGGTTGATGAGGAAAGCCGCCATAGATAAAGCTTCGGCCCAAAATCCCTTCTTTAACTTAGCAGTCAATCTGAGGCACCTAGTTCTCTCCAACAATGTCCGATTCATCCTTTCTGCAACTCCATTGGACTGGGGGTCGCCTGGTGTGGTGTAATGCCTCTTAATGCCTTCGGACTCACAATAATCGATGAATTCCTATGATATGAATTCACCACCATTATCTGAACGGAGAACTTTCAACTTCTTCCCTGACTGCTTCTCCACCATGGATTTCCATTTACGAAATCTAGTAAAAGTTTCACTTTTGGACTTCAGAAAGTATACCCATATTTTACGAGAGAAATCGTCTATAAATGAAACAAAATAACTGGCTCCACCTAAGGATAGGCAAGGGGAAGGTCCCCAAACATCAGTGTGAACATAATCCAAAACAGCTTTTGCCTTATGCTCACTAACACCAAAAGAAATCTTCGTCTGCTTACCAAGAACACACTCTTCACAAAAACCAAGCTTTGAATGCCGAACTCCGTCAATCAAACCTCGCTTTCTTAGCTCATCCATGCTGCGCTCGCCAATGTGGCCCATCCGCAAGTGCCATAATCTGGAAGAATCTGAATCAGCTGAAGTAACTGAAGCTGATTCACCAACTACAGTAGTGCCCTTTAGTAAATAGAGATTTCCTGCCCTCACTCCATTCATAATGATCATGGAACCCTTAGATATTTTCATCTTCTCTTCTTCAACTACAATCTTTAGTCCAAGTCTACGTAACGCCCCAACAGAAATCAAGCTCCTCATTAAATTAGGTACATGCCTAACATCAGTAATGGTTCGAATAACACCGTCAAACATCCTGATCTTTACACTACCAACACCAACCATACGACAAGAAGCATCACTTCCCATCAGAACTTCTCCTCCATCAATCTCACGGTAAGTGGAAAAAGAGTTCCTATCAGGTGTCATATGATAGGATGCGCCAGAATCAATCAACCATAGGGTGCTCTTCCCAGAAGAACTAGAAGCTGTAAACACATCAGTGTCACTCTCTGTATCTGATTTCTCCGCTGTAGAGGCTGAAGCTTGCTTTGGGTCTTTTCTTTTTCCTTCAAGCTTGGGACATTGTGCAATAAAGTGCCCGGGCTTCTTACAATAATGGCAAGTCGATTTCTTAGGCCCCCTAGACTGGGACCTCGAAGAATTCCGTTCTTCACCTTTCTTTGACTTGCTTTGACTTCTACCTCTCTGAACAGATAAGCCTTCGGTATCACTATCAATGCTAGTGCTCGCCAATCTACCTCTTATCACTTCATTATGAAGGCCAGCCTTTACATCAAAAAGGCTAATTTTACTGTGGCCATAAATCATAGAATTGACAAAAGCAGTATATTCTTTAGGCAAGGAACAAAGGAGGATCACAGCTTGAGCCTCATCAGTAATATCAACATCTGCTGCCTTCAGATTCATAACTAAAGTGGTCAAGGCATCTACATGCTCCATAAGATCGGCTCCAGGCTTCATCTTAAACGAATAAAGTTGTTGTTGTAGAATAATCCGATTTGTGAGAGACTTGTCTTGATATGCATCTGATAATGCATCCCATAGTTCCTTCGCCGTCTTCTTCTGAGAAAATTCTCTGAGGACTTCATCTGAAAGACTCAACTGAATTGTTGTGAGAGCTTCGTCTTCCATTTCCTCCAATTCAGCTGCATCAACATCTTTCAATTTCTCAGGCGTAGAAACAACTTTAAAAGTCTTCTCCTTTTTCAATACGGCCTCCATCTTTATCTTCCAAGTACCAAAATCTCCTTTTCCGTCAAAACGTGTTACTCCATAATTGATGCCAGATATTCCAACAGACTTACTAGAAGTAGCCATTAATATCCAAATAGAAACAATAACACCAGCTCTGATACCAAACTGTAGTGTTTTATGCGGAATTTTGATGAGGATCTAGTATTGTTTATTTAGATACCAATGGAGTATAACAAAAATAATTATGAAATCTCACGAAAAACAAAGAACAAAAAAGGACACAGAAGATTTAACGTGGTTCGGATATGAATATCCTACGTCCACGGAGACCCAACAACTTTTATTTCTCAATAAAGAAATGAGTACATAAGAGAGGAGGAAGATTAGAATAGAGAGAAGATTAATGGTGGATTGCCTTCTTCATACAATAACATGACCTCTATTTATATAGAGGGATTTCTTGACCTTCAAGTAAACTTGGCACCCAAGTTTTCTTGACTTCCAAGTAAACTTGGCACCCAAGTTTTCTTGACCTCCAAGTAAACTTGACACCCAAGTTATTCCATATAGGAGCCAATTACATGATTGACAATTAATCTTTCCTTCTCTACAAATATTTGAATCATCAATTTCAACAAGTATCACATTTGAGATCATACTCATTTGTTTCACTATCTATTTTCTGTTAGAGTTCATATCTTGCATAAGTGGATTTTCTAACTCAATGTTGCAAACAGAAAAAATGTCATTGATTTCATTATTCTTTGACCATTGTTTGTATTAATTCTAATATGCCCTGATACGTCATGCTCCAATACTTTTCCAGTAATTATAGTTCCTAAAACCCGGTCCTACCTTAAATGCAAAGCCTGATATTGTGAGTACTAAAATAGTGATGAACACTTCAACATAAATGGCATCAACAATAGGTTGAACGCATTTAAAGAAAGATTAAATGCAATGCTCTACTTTCGGCTTTCCTTCGAAGATCTATTTTTTTTTTTCCGCTGTCTTTCTTTATTGGGTGGGTAAATTCTACAAAGTTTGCGTTAATTACAATCGAATTGCATAGTATGATTCCATGGTTATACTTAAGACTGTTTTTTACATGTATCATTCTTTAGAATTTACCCTCTCAACTGTTTAACCTTAGCTCATAGAATCTGTTGCAGTGGTGGTATTAAATATTTCAGTAATGCACTATATTCTGCATTTGGTTAACTTGCACCTTCATTAATAATATTTTTCCCTTGCCAAAAAAATTATGCTTAATATTGTCCACTTTTTTTGGAGCTGTATTCAGGGTATGCCTGTTCATAAACAAATCTTTTCTTTCCTGCAATATTAACTGAAGTATATAAGCATGATGTCAAAATTATTCATGGACAATTCAGTTGTATTTTCAGGTTGTTGCTGTATTGGGAAAACATTACCAGTATGGAATAAAGCTAATGGCTAGACTTTAAATTATTTTATATGGTTACATCACAGTGATATACATTACGATTTAGGTACTTCTAGTACTTCAAAAATAAGAAAAACCAATGTAACAATATTTGCAATGCATATTGTGCTGTCATTGCTTGTGGTTTTTTTGTTTCTTTCATTGCTGTATTGCTCCTTTAGTATGTTGAAATTTCTTCTAAACAAATTTTATTATCCGATCCCTGGCTTCGTAATACTATGTCCTTCAACAGGTTCCTCTCAATGTGTTTATTTATAATTGTATCTACTTTTATATTGCTTTATCAATATTATTAATTGATTCTTATTGGTGGTTTGTGAATTCATTTTGTTCTCTAACAATGAACAAACAGTCAATTTGCAATCCTGTTGCCATCCCCTCCTTTTGATGACAAAATAAATAAATAATAAAAACCAATGAAACAATATTTGCAATTTGCAATCCTGTTACCATCCCCTCCTTTTGATGCTTTGACAGGTTACAGCATACTCGACAACAGTATTGGAGATATAGCAGCAGACCAGTATCATAAATACAAAGTAAGTTCCCATTGTATGCTTTTATTATAAACTCAGCATCAGCAGAGAAATTATTATGGACCACATTGTAATTTTTCTCTTAGCTACCATTATTTTGCAACTTACATTTATTCCAGGAAGATGTGAAGTTGATGTACGGTATGGGTCTGGATGCCTACCGATTCTCTATATCTTGGTCTCGACTTATTCCTGGTAATTGATAGATTACATGTTTTAATTGTTGTTTAGTTGAAAATACTAAACATAACATCAAAAGTCAACAGTATGCACTAATGGACGACGAAATAAATTCTACATGTTTTAATTTTGTTAATTGACGACAAAATGAATTCTACAACGAATAATTTCAAAGACATTGATCAGTGAGTCCAAGATCTGGCTTTCTATAGCCTTGCTACGGTCATATATCATGTCTACCGAAACAAACTATTTGCTACTCGATTTTCTCTGTCATAGTTTTCTGCTATAGTTTTGTTGCCTGCATGCATTACTGAATTTACTATACAGTGATTGATCGCATGTTTGACCAAACATTTTTTAACTTGCAGCTTCTTCCAACTTTTGCAATCTGTTCCTACCCTTGAGTCCTTCGTCATGTCAAGTGTTTCAAGGACTTAAGGGAAGGAACGGATAAGCTTTGGTCAGTGAACCTTAAAAAAAACTTGGGCAGAAATTAAATAGGTCTTGAGATAAATATGTCAGGTCTTTATATTATTAGTTCCTGACTTCCTCGTTTGTTAGTTTTAAATCATAGTGGCAACGTCCAGTGTGATTCTAATAAAGAGTAGCTTTCAGTTTATTTTTGTCATTTATTTTCAAAGCATGTTATATGGATCAGTTTTTATGTATGCTACAGTGTAATTTCCTAACCACATTCATCTCAAAAGCATAGAAAAAATTACACATCAAGGATACTTTAGGTTAAAATTAATATCGCCATGCTGCTGGTCTCTTAATTGCTTCGCTATTCATATTATGTTCCAAGAGACAATAGTACCAGTGAAAATAATACAATGGTTTATACCATTTTCATGCTCTACCTTTGAGAACTTGAAATAACCGACTAATGATATGTGCAGAACCCAATTTCTTTATTTCTTGACTGGTTTCATGGGACTGCTATGAAATAATGTACTAACCAATCTCCATTAGCTAAAGGATTAGAAAAAAAGAAAGGAGGTAAATTTTCCTTCTTTGCAACAATAGCATATAGTTGTAGCTTTGGAAATTATTACCAGCGAGTCTTATAAATTCATCACTTTGCACTTTCTCTTGAATGGTTCAATGATATATAATTTAAACCAAGTTTTCTTAACTTTACATTAAGATCATCCGCACCTAGCTATCCTCTACTGTTGGAGAATTGTCCTTATTCCTCACGGGAAAATAATCCGTTTCAACTTTCTTTGAACTTTTGAGGATGTTATGCTATTTGAAGATTAACAAGTATGCATATCAGGCAGGATATAGCATGTTGTTTAATACTCAATGCAAACATAATGATCATGTAATAAGTAAAGTGCAGATGTAGTTGAATAATTTCTAAACTAGAAGCTAGCAGCTAAAATGGTATATTTAGGGATGTTTAAATTAGGAGAGTGTAGTAAAGTGCAATAGTAGTTGCTAGTGTGAAGAGTTTTACCATGAATAATACGTAAGCATTTGAAAACTGAGGCGATACTGAAAGTTGCCAATATAATGGCCGGAACTTGGTTAAAAATTTGTGTTGTAGTTAGGATTTAAAGCGTTTGCTAGATAAATATCAAGACTAGTTGTTGCAACAAATTCCCAAATATGCAGGCAATTAATGTTAGAAATGTATGATTAAGTTCTTTTGTTAATTTTAATGTTTGAAAGATTTTATGCAGGAAGCGAGGTGATGATAGAGATGATGATGACGCCATAGGCAGGCTCTAACTCAAGAAGAACACAAAGCAATGATGCAATAGTAATTGTATGATATATATGAATAATTAATATTGTAATATTATTGTGTTGAAGTTGAAATGTACTATAATATTATTTTGGCTATTGTTATTGAACTTTGTAATGCACAGTAATATTATTTTTGTTGCTGCAAATTGTTAGAAATTTTAAGTTTGTAATATATTGTTGAATTTTAAAAGTTTGCTGTTAAATTTAGTCTTTATGTTGAATATATTGGAAATATTTAGTTTATGGATATTTCTTTTGTGATATAATGTCAAATATGTAAACTTTTGTACTGAATAGGAAGTATCCAAGGAGTGAAAGAAGCAGATTATATATATGTGTATGTATGTGTGTGTGTGTGTGTGTGTGTGTATATATATATATATATATATATATATATATATATATTGACAATTAGCAATGGCTAAAAACCGTTGCTAAATTAAAAATAGCAACGGTCTACAGCCGTTAAAATATAAATAATTGCAACGGCTGTAAGCCGTTGCGAAATACATATTTTGCAACGGCTCCTGGCCGTTGCAAAATTTTTGCTACTCCTGAATTCACAACTGCTTAGTGCCATTGCAAAATCAATTTGCAACGGCTTTAAGCCGTTGCAAAACACTATTTTTAGTGTAGTGAAGAATTGACTAACTATTGTGCATCCGAGCATGTATCTAGAGATTTTTCTACGAAGTCACATTCTTTTGAAGTGACGGAGAGCATGTGTCAGATATTATGGGAAGGAGATATGAGCTTGAGACTGACTGCTGGTCTGGAAGAGGGATTTTGGGTAGAAGAGAGATACTTATGGAAGTATTTCTCATCAACCGTACACCTTCTATTGCCATAGAATGAAGATCCCAGAAGAAATATGGAAAAGAGAGCCTGTTGATTATTCATTTCTTAAAGTGTTTGGTTGTTTAGCTTATTTAGAAGATGAGCGACATGATAAGCTGAAGTCTAGAGGAAGCAAGCACATTTTGTTAGGCTATGGAGAAAGAATAAAGAAGTATAGGTTGTGGTGCAAAACAACCAAGAGAATTGTGACTAGCAGGCATGCAATATTTGATGAGACGTCTTTATTGAAGGTGGAGCCTCTATCAAGTGATGACGTTAGGAGGACACAAAATTTCCAAATATATTTGGAGTCATCAGATTGTTTCCATATCCAGAGAGATAGTGGTATTTTCGATGGTACCATGGTTGATGAGAAGATTTCAGAGGTTCAGACTCTAGGTGGAGCTCAGTTGCAGAAATGGTCTTTTAGTTCAGTTGGACCAATTAGTAAGCATATTTGTAATGATCATTATTCATCTTATGCTTTGAATGTTGCGGAGCTTGGTGTTGAATTTGATAAGGTAGACTTGGTGAAGTCGAGTAAATTTTTTGAGAAGGAGGTTGAAGTAGATAATATTGAGTATGTCCTCACTCAGTGTAGGATGGAGAAGGTGAAGCGCGCTATGAAGTCTCTGTTAGTCTCTCATATTTCTGTATCTACAAGTTTGCCTCCTTCATCGGATTTTTTGAAGAAATTTGATATTTGTTTATATGCATTTTGTTTGTTGATATGCATATTGTCTTTCTTATGCTTGAGAAAGATTTGGAAGCCCTATTTGGGCAATATTGCCCAAAGTAGTTCACATTGAGCTTGATGGTGCAGACCCAACAATTGTTGAGATTTGATGATAAAGAGAGATTGTCATTGTTAGACCCAAAAGTGGTTCTAACACCCAAATTGATTAGAAACAAGATTAAATGAGACAAAAATAAAAATGAACACACAGGATTTATAGTGGTTCGGCGAAGAAATGCCTACGTCCACTTATCTTTCACTATATTCAATAATTCAGTTGCAAATACAATGTAAGATTCACTCACAACTCACTTTTGTTCACTCAATTGACTAAAACAAGAAATGAAAGATGATTTGGATTCTCCGGGAGTAATGGAGTTCGGATGATGGAGGTAGTTGAATTCTCAAAGTGCTGAAAAAAGATCCTTTTCTTTGCCTCCAGACGGGGTATTTATAGGTGTGAATTTGCTTGAAACTTGATCCGGGTCGGGGCCACGTGTCATCCATCGCACTCTCTTCGGGTTCGGATGAACTATCATGTTGACAACGCATCAAAGGAACAGACGTTATGGGTAGGAACTGGTCATAGCCGATCCGGATATCCAGGCGCTTTTGCAGGAGAATAACAGGGAACATGGGTTCGGGTCGGAGACGCACAGACAAGGGGGTCGGATCGGGATATCCGATCCGAACCGGATTGGCTTGGATGCAACGTTCTCTTCTTCTCTAATCTGCTCCGCTCCGATCCATTTTCGTGACAAACAGGTGGCTTTCCGATCCAATTGAGATTTAGTTGCCCTCCGATCCGATTAGATATGCCTTACCAATTTACTCAATAGGAGTTCACCGATCCGAACAGAGGACTCTCTCCGACTCGAACCGATGGTTTGCTCTGACCCGATCCGAACAGCTGCTGCTATCTAATCTAGATTGTAGAGTCTTCTCCAATCCGAACCGAAGTCTTCTAATTAAAAATGCCCTTCAATGTTTGGTTTCTTGACTTTGTGTTGCCTAGTTCACAAAGTAGGCTAACATTTTGCCCCCTCAAAGGATGCTTCTGTTGTATACGAAGCGTGCTTTGATGTCGTTTGAATGCTAGTCCTTGAATCAGAACAGTCAGAAAGTCACTTCTGTTCGTTTGCGATGTTCTTTCCTAGTTTTTCTTTTAAATCCAGCTCGAATGCTAGAAGAACGCACAGATTTCTACTCGGTTCGGATGCTAGAGGAACGTACTGATGTCTATCCGGCTCGGATGCTAGAGGAGTGCACAGATTTCTACCCGGTTCGGCGTTTGACTCGAGCACCTCTTTTCTTTTTGTTTCGCTTTGCACTGGGTTGATGGACCAGAAGGTGTGGGCTAGCTTGGACTCGGTCCGAACAGAGAAAAACACGGGGAATACAAAGAGCCATCTCACGCCTTATATAAACTCGACCATCCAAACACTTCTACCTTCTTTATTCTCACAATTCTTGTTCTCCCAGTTTTACACCGAAACCCCACTTCCTAAAAAATCTAAAAACTCCAAACTCCTCGTCTCAATCTTCGAATAAAATTCCTAGGTATTTTGAATCTCCGATTATTTATGTAATAACTAACTTTATCTAGGATTTGCGGTTAAATCGAGCGGTTGGAGTGTGGTATTGGTTGAACTCCGACGCCTGGATCTTCTCCACCGTTTGTCATCGTCGTTGATGGCGTCTTCGCCGTCTCGAGGTAGCAACGGGGGTCATTTGGATCCAGCGTTAAACGTTCAAGCACACAAACGCTTAATTTCGTTCGGGTCTAATGAAATTTGAAGACGAGAAAGGGGAGAACTGGAATTGGGTTCGGTTTGGGTTAGGAAGTGCTGAAGCAGCAGAGGGGAGGACAGGTTCATATGTTAGGATTGGGTCGGAATGAAATGCGATGTGGAGAAAGCCTTGCTTGTCCGACCAGGTCGGGTCGGGGGAAGATTTAGAGAAAGGGAAAGGACGTATGGACCTGCTTGTTTGCTGAACCACCTCAAATGCTTACTCCGATCCGGATTGAACCTGCCAAATCATGAACGTCTTCCCCGAACCAAACAATACGCAGACCCGAACCGATCCCAGCTATATGCACATCCGATCCGAACCCAACAATGAACGCACCCTATCCGAACTGAATGATATGCATATTCCAACTCAAAGCACTAGACTTTATCCAACCAGGGTTAACCAATGCTTGACATAATTTTCAACCTAATGAACAGTTAGGATAGTGCCTTGCGGACATAAACGAACATTAAGAACAACTTTGACTATCACCTTTTCTTCAAAGCTTCGTCTTACATTGCTGTACTTTTATTTTGCATTTCCCACATTTGCTGCACACATTTTAGTTCACACACATACACAGGGGGCACGGGATAATTTACTCTAATCCGTGCTATTGCTTCTTCAATAGTTCTATGACAATAAGGCCCAGACGCTCTTCCCGTCTAGCTGAGAGGAAAGAAGCCCCGGAAACTTCTAACAAAATCACTCTTGAGGATATATGTTCTTCGTCTGATCCGGAATGGGACAGTGAGGGTCCAGATTACGGGGTTGGTCATCGGGAAAGCGACGAGGTGTCTTCAGAGAATGAAGTTTCTCTGGGTTTCGAGGAGGAAGGAGGGATTGGTGATAATCGAGCACCCGATGAATTTGAATCAGCCATCATATTGGAATCACCCTCGGACTCCGTTGAATCAACAATTGACAACGATCGACTTGTTCGAATTTGTCTAAAATATGGAATAATGAAAAGGGACACCCTAGTGCCCTCACGCTCTGACCGTCCCCACAACCCTCCAGAAGGATATATGACGGTCACTCGATTGATGTGCATGGTCGGCGCCATTCCTCCATTTTCTCCTTTCATCGTTGATTTCTTAAGACAAATGCGGATTGCCCCCATGCAGTTGCATCCCAATTCATATGCCTATTTGCATACCTTGTACATAGCATATCGTGAGATCCTAGGCGTAGAGCTCACGTTCGATGATGTTCATTTCTTCTATAATTTCAAGCATCGGACTAGAGAAACTCCATCTTTCTGCTACTTTGAATCAGTCCCAAAAAGGAAGATAATCTCTACACCATTTAGCAGTAAAGCTGGAGATTCCAGACTAGAATGGTTCTATATAAAGCAACAATCCGGATGCGCCAGGAGATGGACAAAATCAAGTAAAGCGTTGATTTTCTGAACCCGGACTCTATACACTTGAATCATCACCCTGACCTGTTTTCCTTTTTGTTTGCAGTCGACAATCCCAAACAGATATCAGATCAGGTGTTCTTTGATCGGATGCACCGTCTTCTTAATGGCGATCAAAAATTCCTGACTATCGACGAGGTCCTTAAAGATGAATACCTTCACTTTCATGGGCTGCTATCCGTTTTTCGTAGCATCGGTCATGGGACGGTGCCTTACGCATACATCCCTCCAGTGGAGATAGTTCCAGAAACAGGAGAGGGCTCGGGAATTCCTACAGCGCCTCTTCAAACTTCACCTTCTCCATCTTCCACACAAGATGATGAATTGGCCAACATAGCCGAAAAGCATCGTGAAGGGTATATTGCCCCCGAGGAAACTACTTCTCTAGACAAGTCAAAATCCCCAGCATTGTCGCCACTTCATGCTTCCGAAGGGGATGTTCCTAGCACCGATGAGCACATATTTCAAGGTTTGGGGGATCTCCCCTTACCTGAGACTATATATACTTCAGATGATTTCAGGAAGGATCCTTTAGTCTTCACCTCTTCTGAAGAAACTACTCCCGCTAAGGCCAAAGATCCTGCCCGCACTAGTCTAGCTTCAGACTCGGGTTGGTTGGGGGGACACACACCACTTAGGATGCACTTTACACCACAGCATTAGCATTCGTTGCACTTCTTTCTCCATGAATCCATTAATTCTAAACTTCGTTTATTTTATCGTGCAGGTACAATGTCTCGATCCTATTACGATATAAGAAAACTTCGTCGCAGCATGTCCAATCCTCCTCAGGATGTCGAGTATGATCGCCGGGATGATCGTGGTAGGGAGGAGAGAAGACCTTATGATCCCTATCGTTCTCGACCCTCACGCTCCCGCTCACCAGTTCGACCGGAACAAGAGAAATATAAGAGCTATCAAAGTCGCAGGGAGGAGGATAGACCACCATCTAAAGACTCCACTTCCTCCCATGAAAAGCGGAGTAGAGAGAGAACTCCTCCAAAAGAAACCGGGTCTCGAAGTAAGCAAAAGGTCCCTGCTACTAAACGACCTAGGACAGACAAAGAGACTACCGAATCCTCTTCAGGAAGGGATACCGAATTGACAATCCTCGCTCCTCCCCCACCAGACGCAGGAACTGCAATAAAACGGGCATATTTGAAAGAGCAATTTCCCGAACACTACTTCGAAACTCTGACCTTTTTACCTGCCCTTGAACCTATTTCGTCTAATTGGGCAGATGAGGCCAAAGCAAAGATTGATTTGGTGGAAAAACAATATACCGAGATGTTCAAGTATTCCCGCAATCTTTCTAGAATCATCCGCACTCTAATGACAAATACTGATTCAATGCAAAAGACCGCGGAGGAGGATGCCAAGGCTCTAAAAGCCCTAGGAAAAGATTTGGAAGATACTCAAGCTCAACTAGCTGTCGCTCAAAAGAACGCTTCTAATTTCAAACAACAGTTTGAGGACACGCAAAAACGCTATCATGACTTGCTTGAATCCCACACTCAGGAGCGTTCTGAGTTGAAGAAGCAAGCTGACGAGGCCAAATCAGAGGCTGCTAAGACACGCCTTGCTTATGCTGAGCTTGAACGAAAAAACGCCGAGTTAGCAAAAAGGAGTGCTGAATTAGAAAAGAAGAATGCTGACTTGGCTTCGAAGTTGTTGGAGGTAGAAAACAGGGCTGCTCTGGCCGAGGGCAATGTGGAGTGTGCTATTAAATCTGCGGAGGAGGCCCGCAAGCAATTATCTGAGGCGGAGGTTGAGATTCAGGGCTTCGGTGAGCTAATGATTGAATTCTTCGCACACATTATTCGTCGTCGAAACATTTCTTGGATCGAGGACTATCCATCCACTCTGGTTCAAGTATGGAATCAAATCGTTGAGTGGGAAAAAGAGGAACTTAAGGTCGATTCCCTCGATGAAGATAAATTAATGGAAAAATACTTGAGAGATGATGAACCAGAGCGCCTAGCTGAAGGGCGCCGCCTCATTGCTGAGGCCATGGAAGAAGAGAGACGGAAGTCTAAACAAAAAACCACTCTCGAAGCTGGTTCCTCTTCTTCTGCTCCTACCACTCCCGAAGTAGAAGGGTATGATCCCGAAAATCCGGGAATTTCCCGAACATCTCTGCTATCTCCCATTCCTGAAGCAACACCAGAGGCAGTAGCCACCCCCGCAGAAAAGCCGTCGGAAGGTATCCCTATCTTTTCTCCTCCATTTGCCAAAGCTATTTCTACCTTTCGCCACGTGATTGAACAATCGATGAGAGACCCTTTGTTTTCGCCTGAGTTGATAACCGTTGCTTCTCATTCTGTAGGTGTTGAATCATCCCAAAAGACAGATGTAGCTCAAGGAGCTGCCGCTGGGACAAAGCCCGCTGATAGGGCCAAAGAAGGGGAAGACAAGGCTGCTTCTATAGACTCGGGAGAAGGAAGTGAGCCAACTAAGGTCACCACCCCTCATGATGAATAAATGATAGCAGCTTTAAAGGACGACGGAGGAGACGGGGGGCATGAAGAGGAACCGGAAGTTGCAATAACTGGGGAGTCGAAAAGTGCTGATGACGTTACTTTGGCTGCAATGAAGGCTGATCAAGACAAGCGCTTGCAATTAAAGGCCGAAGAACTAGACCCTGAGGTCCTCAAACCCCTCGCAGTTGTGGATGCGGGTTCAAGGTTAGTTGTTAAGCTCTCAACTAGATCTATTACCGAAGAACTTGCTAAAAAATCTTCTCTTGATTCCAGTGTCCCGCCCTCCGGGAAGAAGTCTACTGGCTCCAGTACCGCATCTTCAGGGAAAAAGAAATCAAAACGAATCTTGACTGAAGCCGAGAAGGAAGCAAGGGATGCGGAGAAAGCTGCCAAGAAATCTAAGGCTCATTCCAAACCTAAGTAGCGGGTTCCCCTGTATATTTTTAGCATCTTTGTGAACCAATAATTGTTGCTGCAAGAGCAGCTCCTGCACTTTCTTTTTTAGCTATTTCCCTGTACAAATTCATTCATTTGTAAATAAAAATAATTCACTTTTTGCAATGTTTATTTATTAGTAGTTCTGCACTTATGTAAAAATGCATGTCTGTAGTCATGAAACGAAACTATGGAGGGGGGAAATATGTGTATGCATATGTGTCCCCAGTCAATTTCCACAAGTTATTCAATGCTTAACCAAGCAATCTAAATGCCCCCAATTCTCTGACGGGATAGCACTTCCTGTGTCGTCAGTACCTGTCGTTTTTTCTGGCATTTCTTTTATGCTCCCCCTCTTTCTCTTGAGAGTTAGAGTTCGAGTTCAGTCATCTGTTTATTCCCCGGTCGTTCAACGGGGAGGGACTTCTTTCTCGGCGCTCAGTCGGAGACGCCTTTATACTCTCTCTCTTTCTCTGGAGAGTTAGAGTTAGGAAGAGAATTTCTTTTTCAGCGCTCAGTTAGAGACGCTTTTATACTCTCTCTCTTTCTCTGGAGAGTTAGAGTTAAGAAGAGAATTTCTTTTTCAGCGCTCAGTCAGAGACGCTTTTATACTCTCTCTCTTTCTCTAGAGAGTTAGAGTTAAGAAGAGAATTTCTCATTCTTTTATGTCTTATTGCACAAATAATCGTTGTGCTTCTTTTTATGTCTACACTTTTTTCAACCTTTTTAGGCTCTGAGTTATCCTGTATTTTATAATCACAACAGAACAACTGATGAATATAAATGCATAAAAGTAAATAACACACAATATTTTTATAGTGGTTCGACTAAGTCGTAGCCTACATCCACTTTATAGTCCTTTATTCAGATCATCAAACTTTCCCAAGGCAAGTCGTGCCTTATTACAGAGTTCATAAGAAAAAATAACACAAAGTACAGCATTTCTAATCCAAATATCGCATTAAGTGCTGGGCATTCCATGCTCGAGGGACTTCTTCGCCATCTACGGTCGTTAACTTGAAGGTTCCTTTTTCAAGTTTCCGTTGGATGACAAAGGGTCCTTCCCATTTTGGGCCGAGGTGAGGAAGGGATGGAAAAACTCTCTTTAGCACCAAATCTCCTGGTTCAAAAGTTCTGAGGCGAACTTTTTTGTCATAATAGCGTGCCATCTGATGCCGATGTCTTGCTGCACGCAAGTCTGCTTCGTCCCTTTTCTCTTCGACTTCATCAAGGGACTCAAGTAAGAGCGCCCGATTCGTCATCGGGTCATAATATGTCACCCTGTGGGAAGGAACTTCTAGTTCAACTGGAATTACTGCTTCTGAGCCAAAGGAGAGAGAGAAAGGGGTATGACCGGTGGCTGTCTTGAATGTTGTTCGATATGCCCACAAAGCTAGGGGCAATTCGTCAACCCATCTTGCCTTTGCACGTTCCAACCGTTTCTTGAGGATGGATTTTATAACTTTGTTTATTGCCTCTACTTGTCCATTCGATTGCGGATAGGCAACTGCAGTATATCGCTTGTCTATTTTGTACTTCTGACAGAAATTTCTGAATTCAGTACTATCAAACTGGGTTCCGTTGTCGGTTATGATCGTCCTTGGAATCCCGAATCGGCATATAATATTTCTGACCACAAAACTTATCACCTTTCTTGTTGTGATCTTGGTCAAGGGCTCAGCTTCCACCCATTTCGTAAAATAGTCCACAGCCACTATTGCATACTTAGCTCCTCCTTTAGCAATCGGTAAAACTCCAATGATATCAATTCCCCATGTGGCAAATGGCCAAGGACTCACCATCGATTTAAGCTGGGTTGACGGTGCCCTGGGGATTTTGGCGAATCTCTGGCACTTATCGCAGCGTCGTGAATAATCAGCTGCATCTCTGTTGATCGTAGGCCAGAAGTATCCGTACCGCAATATTTTCTTTGCTAAAGTTTGACCTCCTGTATGATCTCCACACTCACCTTCGTGTACTTCTCTTAGTACACGCTTGATGTCGTCGTGTGCGATACATCGTAACAGGGGCATAGAAAATCCTTGTCTATAGAGAGTATCGTCTTGTATAACATATCTGGTAGCTTTGCGAACTACAGCTCTTTTCTCACTCTTCTTCGATGGGAGTTTCCCATTCTTAAGAAAATTCTTAATTGGAGTCATCCATGACTCCTTCTCTGGTTCCGCTTCAAAAGCGAATTCAATTTCCATTGACTCAAAGCTTGGCGACTCCAACGTTTCAATTGGAATTACCTCAGTCTCTTCTGGACTGTCGGAACTAGCCAGTTTTGCCAGTCTATCCGCTTTCTGGTTTTCAACTCTGGGAATATGTGTTATGTTGTACCGCTCTAAGCTATTCAATAGCTCTTTCACTTTCTTGAGGTAGGCGATAAGTCGAGGTCCTCGAGCCGCGAATTCCTCTCGCACTTGACAAACAACAATTTTAGAGTCACAAAATATGTCTATCATTTTTACTCCAAGATCTTTAGCAAGTTTCAGCCCGGCAATCAGGGCTTCATATTCAGAGTCATTGTTAGTTGCCGAAAATTCTAATCGCAGGGCGTAATATAACGACCGTCCCTCGGGAGTGACTAAGACAATTCCAGCTCCGGACCTTCGGTCATTTTTAGCTCCATCTGTATATAATTTCCACGGATTCATCTCTAGCTCATCCTCGGATTTAACCACTCGGTCATTGATTATTTCCTCCTCTGGAATGGTGAACTCCGCAATAAAGTCTGCTAGAGCTTGCCCCCTGATTGACTTTCGTGGTTGAAAATTCAAATCAAACTGGCTTAGTTCTATGTTCCATTTGATCAACCTTCCCGATGCTTCGGGTCTCTGCAATACCTGCCTTAAGGGTTGGTCGGTGTATATGGTTATTGGATGGGCTTGGAAATAGTGGCGAAGTTTTCGGGATGCGATCAGGAGGCTGTAAGCAAGCTTCTCAATTTTTGGGTAGTTGCGCTCTGCCGCTGCTAATTTCTTACTTACATAATACACCGGCCTTTGTACTTTGTCTTCTTCTCGAACCAGGGCTGTGCTGACAGCGTGAGCCGAGACTGCCAAATAAACAAATAATTCCTCGTGATCTACGGGCTTTGATAAAATCGGCGGTTTCTCTAGCAGTTTTAACAGATTTTGAAAGGCCTCAACACAATCCGGAGTCCACTGGAAGTTCTTCTTTCCCCT
This sequence comes from Allium sativum, assembly GCA_030737875.1. Lineage (NCBI taxonomy): Eukaryota > Viridiplantae > Streptophyta > Magnoliopsida > Asparagales > Amaryllidaceae > Allium > Allium sativum. The sequence continues at coordinate 443,730,170 of CM060915.1, read as the reverse complement.
TTTTATCAAATCAAAAAACGGAATACATTTATCTGTGGCTTTGGAGATGAATCTACTCAGCGCCGCTACCTTCCCTGCCAGACTTTGGACGTCTTTAATTCTCCTTGGTTCTTCAATGTTTCTAATCGCTGCTATCTGGCTAGGGTTGATTTCAATTCCTCGGGAACTCACAATAAAGCCAAGGAACTTTCCCGATGCCACTCCAAATGAGCATTTCAGAGGATTCAATTTCATCCGATACTTTCGCAAGATGCCAAACATTTCCGCTAAGTCTTGCGTATGACTGGAAGACTGCTTTGATTTAACAAGCATATCATCCACATACACTTCCATAGTTTTTCCTATTTGATCATAAAACATTCTATTTACCAGGCGCTGATAAGTAGCTCCAGCGTTTTTTAACCCGAATGGCATCACAACATAACAATATAGCCCCAAATTCGTAATGAAACTCGTATGCTCTTGGTCTGGTACGTGCATAGGAATTTGGTTGTATCCAGAGTATGCGTCCATGAAAGAAAGAAGTTCATGACCTGCTGTCGAGTCTACAAGCTGGTCAATCCTGGGAAGTGGGAAACTGTCTTTCGGACAAGCTTTATTTAAATCTGAAAAGTCAATGCAAGTCCGCCACTTTCCGTTTGGCTTTTTTACTAAGACAGGATTCGATATCCAGTCGGGATATGTCGAATCTCGAATAAACCCATTCTGCTTCAACTTCTCTACTTCCTCTTTGAGAGCAGCCGACCTCTCTGGGCCCAACATTCGTCTCTTTTGCTTCACAGGTGGATGCTTCGGATTTACATTCAATTTGTGACTTATAATGGATGGCGATATCCCACACATGTCAGCATGGGTCCAGGCAAACACGTCCAGGTTTGCCTTCAAGAAGTCCGTTAGTTCTTTAGCTCGACGTGGATCCAATTGAGAACCAATTTTTAAAACTTTTGTCGGATCAGCCTCATCAATGGGAATTTCCACTGTCGCTTCATTAGGAGTTGCATTCCTAGCCTCTGGTTCCTCGTCTTTTCTAGGATCCAGGTCTTCAGGTGTTCCTTTGGGAAACTCCTTTGGGGTCAATTTCTCTAATTGCTATGCCGAGTCCCCCTTTGAGGGAGACGAGGCATCCTTACTCTCAGCATTAAATCCTTTCATCAACATCTTTAGTTCGGCCACATAGCAGGCCCGTCCGGAAACTTGATCCCCTCTCATTACTCCAGTTCCGGCTTCGATTGGGAACTTAAGTAACAAGCACCAAGGGGCGATACAAACTCTAAATTCAGCGAGGGCAGGTCTCCCCAAAAATGCGTTATAAGGCGAATCTACGTCCAATACTACGAACTGAAGCATTCGCACTCTTCTACGTTCTCCTTGCCCCAGGGTCACGGGCAACTCTATGTATCCCATGGGAGCTGTCGACGCCCCGTTGAAGCCTCTAATCCATCCTTCACAAGGCTTCAGATCTTCGGGCTCAAGCCTCATCTGATCAAATGACTTCTTGAACAAGATATTAACGGAACTTCCGTTGTCTACTAATACCTTATGGACCAAAGCCGGCCCAATGGTGGTAGTAATAACCAATGGATCACTGGTGGGTGATTGTATCCCAGTATTGTCTCGGCTTCGAAATACCACGTCGTCAAACATGGTCTTCTGTTGTTTTATTGGAGTGACATCTTCCAAATCATCACCTTCATTCACGTCTAGATGCTTGGCAGCATTCACATATTGATCCATTGATCTGAAACTTCGGATTGCCGGGTGAGGTCCGCCTACTATGGAGTTGATGACAATCCCTTTACCTTTCTGCTGCGCTGTAGGCTTGGGAGCAGGTAGGATCTGTTTTGGAGCCTGCTCTCCTTGCCCCCTGTCCCTCGGGGCAACCTTGTACTCATCCAACTTTCCTTCACGCAGCAGCTTCTCAATCACATCCCTCAAATGCCGACATTCATTGGTCGAATGTCCATGAGTTCCATGAAACAAGCAAAATTTCCCTATCGCCATTTCTTTCTCGGTCGAATCATGAGGTGGCGGTCTTTTGTACTGCAACACATTGTACGTATCCAGGTAAATATTTTCCAGGGTGTCATTCAATGGTGTATAATTCTCGTAGTTCTGGAATCGGGGCCTTTTGTTAGGGTCACTTCCCCTATTTCTGTTTCTTCTGTTACCGCTCGAATTACGGTTGTTGTTGTTGTTTCCCCCATTTCCAGTATTGCTGTTTCCACCCTTGTTTCCTACATTTATTTCAACCTTGCCGGAATTCTCCCCCGACTACTTCACGGCGATATTACTCTGCACATTCTCCTTTGAAGCCGTCTCAGACTTTCTCTTTCGGTTTGCCCTGGCTTCCTCTCGCCTTAAATAAATATCGGCTTTTTCGTAGAATATCTCCCTTGTGGGAGGTGTTTTCCCAGAGAGGTAATCTCCGAACTCAGATTCAGGATCAACTCCTTCCTTCAATGCCATCAGAATAGTGGGCTCGTGCGGGTCACTGACCTCAGTCACAGCTTGATTAAAACGGTCAAGATATGCCCTCAAAGACTCTCCTGGTGCCTGTTTAATTCTCGATAATTCAATAACACTTTTGGACTTTCGGGCATGGAGACGGAACTGGTTCATGAAACGCTCGCTTAGTTCCTTGTAATTAGAAATCGAACGAGGAGGAAGTCGGGTAAACCAGAACAATGCCACATCTTCTAGGTAGATTGGGAATGCTTTGCACTTTACTTCATCTGGGGCAGCAGTAGCATTCATGAGCCACGAATACCTCATCAAATGCTGTCCCGGATCAGTCCTTCCGTTGTACTTGTCCATTTGTGGCAAGTTAAAGCGTCGGGGAAATTGGAAGTCGAGGATATCGTCGGTGAAGGGAGTATGGCTTCGCTCAATGCCATAGTCTTCATTTGTATAATTCCGGCTCTCGGACATGATTTGACGAACCATTGCCTGTACATCAGCATTGGTTAGGGGCCGCTCATGTACCATGGCCCTAGTATCCGAATTCCTTCTGGGCTCTGGTTCAGGAGATGCCCTTCTTCTTCGAGCTGCCTCCGCTCGATTTCATTCCCTGCGCTCCCGGTCGATCTCGGGAGGAGGGGATTGGAGTCTTTGCCCCCGAGTGGGGTCATTGTCTCCTAATGCTCGTGCGATATCCTCACGAGATCCCAAAGATCCAAATGTCAGCTGCTCCACGTTCTGAGGTCGCTCGAGTGGCCTTCGTTCACGGGGCCTCTCTTCCTCGGAAGATGAAGATTGATCTACTGGCGTGTGACGAACCGGTGATGGAGTTCTTTGCCGACGGAGTTCACTAATCTCCCGACTCATGAGCCTCATATTTTCCTGCATCATGAGATTAGTGCGCTCATGAACTCTCATAGCTTCCCTTGTGCTCTCAAGCATGTCAAGCAAGCGTGAAAAATCTCCTTGAGTGATGGGCGCAGATGGATTGACCTGATCACCAACCCTGGCAGCTGGAATTGGAGCATTCGTAGGGACTCGAGTAGAGGTTCAAGCTTCACCAAGCATCGGGTAGGGTCGGAGGTAAGAGGTCGGGTCGGATCGGAGCTGGGGTGCCTGGTCGGATCGGTACGCAGCGAGCAGCTCGGGTCGGTTCAGATTGGGGGAATGCACTGCTTCAGAGTCTCCTACCCGGATCGGATCGGAGCTCTCCCCCTGCTGTCGGTTCGGATTTCCTGCATTGATTCTTCCTGCTGCCGAACTCTGCCCCCGAGACCTTGTTACTACAGCATTTTGCTGATCTTCGCCAGCTCCATTTCCTCGAACAGACTGAACTTCCTTGCCTTTTCCTTTGGCCATGAGTCTTTGACAATTACTTCAACGAATATGAAAGAGCGAAAAAACTTAAGGATTTACTTCTTTGAACTCTACGGTCCAAAAAGTAGAGAGAAATCCCGGAAAATAAAGAATTTAGATGAGATTCTCAGTGAAAGCACCAAAATGTTAGACCCAAAAGTGGTTCTAACACCCAAATTGATTAGAAACAAGATTAAATGAGACAAAAATAAAAATGAACACACAGGATTTATAGTGGTTCGGCGAAGAAATGCCTACGTCCACTTATCTTTCACTATATTCAATAATTCAGTTGCAAATACAATGTAAGATTCACTCACAACTCACTTTTGTTCACTCAATTGACTAAAACAAGAAATGAAAGATGATTTGGATTCTCCGGGAGTAATGGAGTTCGGATGATGGAGGTAGTTGAATTCTCAAAGTGCTGAAAAAAGATCCTTTTCTTTGCCTCCAGACGGGGTATTTATAGGTGTGAATTTGCTTGAAACTTGATCCGGGTCGGGGCCACGTGTCATCCATCGCACTCTCTTCGGGTTCGGATGAACTATCATGTTGACAACGCATCAAAGGAACAGACGTTATGGGTAGGAACTGGTCATAGCCGATCCGGATATCCAGGCGCTTTTGCAGGAGAATAACAGGGAACATGGGTTCGGGTCGGAGACGCACAGACAAGGGGGTCGGATCGGGATATCCGATCCGAACCGGATTGGCTTGGATGCAACGTTCTCTTCTTCTCTAATCTGCTCCGCTCCGATCCATTTTCGTGACAAACAGGTGGCTTTCCGATCCAATTGAGATTTAGTTGCCCTCCGATCCGATTAGATATGCCTTACCAATTTACTCAATAGGAGTTCACCGATCCGAACAGAGGACTCTCTCCGACTCGAACCGATGGTTTGCTCTGACCCGATCCGAACAGGTGCTGCTATCTAATCTAGATTGTAGAGTCTTCTCCAATCCGAATCGAAGTCTTCTAATTAAAAATGCCCTTCAATGTTTGGTTTCTTGACTTTGTGTTGCCTAGTTCACAAAGTAGGCTAACAGTCATATTAAAATCGAGGTGGAGTGTTAAAATTGGACGATTTAAATCTATGCCAATTATGGAGAAGATTTTAATTGATTCTTATAATCAATTAATTTTGGGCAACAAATCTGTAAGATATGGGCGAGATATTTGATTTGATTAATCAATCAAATCTTGGTATAATTGGCAACATATTTGGATGGAATGACAAGTTTTTATTATTTGATTTGAACAATCAACCAAATGTATGTATACAGGGAAATTATCAAAATATGCAAGATTTTCAGATTAAGGAAATCTGGAAACTTCTCATGGTTACCTTCAGGCAAGCCTTCATCCTTACTCTTATAAATTGGAGGCATTTGCTCATCCTTTAGCAAACAAGCCAATGGTGCTCTCTTCTTCATATACTCAGCAAGATCCCTATTTCTGTAAAAATTATAGGTTGAGAAATATATTGAGTGTTTTGTATTCTTCTCTTATTGTACTCCTTCTTGTGAAGAAAGAATAGTTTTTGGGTTCGTGGACGTAGACATAGCCAAACCACGTTAAATCTTTGTGTCTTCTTCTTCTCTTCTATTTTTGTTCTTTTTGGTGATTATTTTTCATTGAGTTGGCGGTTGATAATTAATCAACAAGCTAGATCATCTTATTGTATCGCTTCCGCATTTGTGCAATTTTCGCACAACAATAATTACCTCCTATGGAAATGACAAGTTGAAAGAGTCGTATAAGAGTATGGTTTGGAAGAGTTCTTTGGTACCTTACTCATCGCTTCAAGATTTATTATTGATAAGGATAATAATACTATCAGTAATGAGGAATACATCATGTACAATATGCAGGGAGCTAATAAGTTCTTAGCTACCTTTTTCTATTAGTGCCAATTTATTACCTCAAGTGACAGGATGCAAATGACTAACTATTGAGAAAAGTTTCAATAATCAGTTATCAACAAAAGTTTTATATTACAAAAAGCAACTTCAAAATGTAAGTATGAATGATATGTCCATGAGAGAATATCTAGCCAAAGTCAAAAATATTTCTGACAGACTTGCCGGCATAGGAAATTGCATTCAAGAATCAGAACAAGTACTAATTTTACTCAATGGTTAATCAGATGAATATGAAGCCATTATGGTTATTATCACATCTCAAAGAATTACTCCTCCTCTTGATGATTTACACTCAATTCTACTGGCTCATGAGGCCAAAATCGGTACTAAGAAAAATCAAGAAACAGATTACTCTACAAAATTGTCTACATGATACGAAGGCAAGAATCAGATTGGCAACAAAAGAGATCAATAGTATAATTGGGCATACAACATTGAATTGAATGTACATACTGAATGTTCTTCTCAATACACTGCTCGATAACTATCTTAAAGTAGCTAATTATCTCTCTCGAATATATAGTTTTTTATCCTTGAGTTGAAGAGGAATTGCTCCAGAGAAAAGAAAATCTAGGGTTTCAGCTAACCCTAGGTTTGAGAGGGGATAAAAGAGCAACATTATAATGAAGCATACTGAAGCAGCCCCATCACTATCTCTCAATATTATGTACAAATATTTAGAGCTAGAGATGTGACTGCTTCAATATGCTTCATTATAATTTTTTAAAGAGGTGGTTATTCATCAAGAGGAAGAGGAAGAGGGAGGTTCACAAATAACAATAAGCCTAAATGTCAAATTTACGAGAAAATTGGGCGTACAACATTGAAATGCCATTTTTTATTTAATTCTAACTATGGACATGGCCAAAATCAGAGGAACAACAATCCTACAACTAACGTTTCCAATATACAACACAAAGGTAACAGTACAGCTGACCATAACAAGAATGCAAGTCAAAATGATACTTCAAAGTTTGATTACTCTCAAGATGATGATTGGTATCCAGTTTCTGGAGCTACCAATCACCTGATTAATTATATTGATGACTTAAATCTTGACAGCAGGGAGTATAAAAGTAATAATTCTTTATGCATGTTTAATGGTAAAAGTTTCAAAATTACTCATTACTTATATTGGTAATGCTAGCATTAGGGTACATTGGAATTATGCCTACATAACTTATTAAGAGTTCCTAAAATTAAAAATAACTTGATCAGTGTATCCCAATTTGCTAGGGACAATAATGTTTACTTTGAATTCTTCCCTAGATATTGCCTCGTTAGGGATATTCTAACTAAAGATGATATTCTACAGGGTGATTTCACCTAGGGCTTATACAAATTTAAATCTGTTATATATCAAAAAGCTGTAAAGCAAGAGAAATCATGTAATTTGACTGAAGATTATAATGTTGATAGCAATATTAGTACTTTTGATCTATGGCATTGTAAACTTGGACATCCTAGCATCAAAGTTGTGAAATAAGTGTTGATTGGCAAGAAAATAATTTTCAAGCCTGTTACTGGACCCTATATTTATGACTATTGAAAATTAGGTAAGAGTCACAAACTACCTTTTATTGATTCATCAAAAATTTATTCTGAACCACTACATCTCATTGTTATTGATTTATGGGGTCCTACATCAACATGTTCTGATTTTGGCTTTAAATATCACTTATCTATTGTTGATGCATGCACTAGGTTCACATGAATATATTTCTTAAAATCAAAATCTGATACACGCACTACCCTTGTTAATTTCGTCACTATGATTGAAAATCATATCAGTAAAAAAAGTGAAAATAATTCAATCATACGGAGGAGCAGAGTTCAAAACATTAATCTCATTTTTTAAAAACAAAGGTATCGTGCACAGAACTACTTGTCCCTACACTTCTCAACAAAATGGTTCAATGGAAAGGAAACATAAGCGTACAGTAGAATCTGGTTTATTTCTACTAGCTAACGCAAATTGGCCTCTAAAGTTCTGGAAAGAGGCCTTTAATACTGCTGATTATTTTGATAAACAGAAAACAAACAAAAGTTTTGAGTAGAATTTCTCCTTTAAAAAAATCGAATGGCATAAACCAGATTATCACTATTTGAAAGTTTTTGGTTGCTTATGTTATCCTTACCTAAGACCATACAATAGCAATAAATTGAACTTTAGGTCTAAATCATGCACCTTTTAGGGCTATGCTACTAATCAAAAAGGGTGTAAGTGCCTAGATGATGCAGACAAACTTTATATAAGCAGGCATATTGTTTTCAATGAAAACATATTTCCTGTCAAATCAAAAGAAATAAAAACAACTAGCAAGGTATACAATGCCAAGAAGCCTATACCAGAAATGTATGTAGATATATGGAAGCAATCTGGAAGAAAGAAGGCTGCTGATGCTCAAAGTCCTTCACAAAACCATGCTGAAGTCCGCGAGTCATCTGAGCCACCTAGCCACACCATAAACTCATCTGTTCAAAGTGAAAATCAAAATTAGCAAACTGATGAGGATAATACAGAGTCTCCACAGTCAAATCAACCCAACAGTCTAGAGTCAAACAATCAACACAACTTACCTCCAAGCAATGCAAATGTTCGATCTGGACATCCTATGGTCACAAGAGCTAAAAGTGGCATTTTCAAACCAAAAATGTTCACTGTAATGATCGCTGCAAATGAACCAGAGTCATTTCATGAAGCTGTTTAAAGCAAACACTAGAAGAAGGCTATGGATGAGGAGTTTAATTCTCTCATCAAAAATGATACATGGGAACTTGTTCATGCACCAACTAACAAAAATATAGTTAGGTGTAGATAGACTTATAGGTTAAACAAAAACCCAGATGGCATCATTAACAAGTACAAGGCCATACTTGTAGCCAAAGGATTTACACGGGAGTATGAGTTTGATTTTAATCAATCATTTTCACCTGTTGTAAAGCCGACTACAATTAGAATTGTACTTGATATTACCTTAAGCAAAAACTGGCGTAATAGACATTTGGATGTCAATAATACCTTTTTAAATAGGGTTTTAAAGGATGAATTTATATGCAACAGCCATCAGGATATAGTCAGGATAATAACTATGTCTACAAACTAAAAAAGGTTATCTATGGCCTCAAACAGGATCCAAGAGTCTGGTTTGACAGAATGAAAAATGGTTTAATTAAGCTTTGTTTTCGGTCCAACAAATCAGATAATTCTGTGTTCACAAAGAAAAATAAAACATTAACAATATATATACTTATATATGTTGATGATTTAAATATCACTGGCAATAATAATGTAGACTCAGATATACGAACTAACTATTTAGACTGTTAGTTTTCTACCAAAAATTTAGGTGACTTAACATACTTTTTAGGTATTTAAGTCAAACGAAAATCCAACACTGAAATGATGTTATGTCATAGGAAGTACATTTCTGATCTACTAATCAAGACAAAAATGGATGGAATCAAGCCCCAGCCAATCTCTATGATCAATAGTCAACACTTTTCTAAATACAGGGGAGAAACAATTTTTAATGTCAAACAATATAGGAGTGTTATAGGTGCACTACAATATGCAACTATAACACATCCAAATATTATGTTCAGTGTTAACAAGGTTTCTCAGTTTATACAGAATCCATTGAGTGAACATTGGAAAGCAGTGAAGAGAATCCTGAGATACCTTAAAGACACAACCAATTACGGTCTAACAGTTAAAGCAAGCAAACAACTAAATATTATAGGATATGCTGATGCTGATTGGGTCTCAGACCCAGATGGTAGAAGATCAGTGTCAGAGTACCATGTATATATTGGGAGTACCTTAGTATCATGGTATTCAAAGAAGCAAGCTACTGTATCAAGGTCTAGTACATAAGAAAAATATAAAAGTATTGCAAATGCCATATCAGAAATAAAGTGGATACAGTCCTTGCTATATGAACTGAATCTAAAAACTAATACTAAGCCAATACTGTGGTGAGATAATAATAGTACAATGCACATTTTAGAGGACCCAATGCAACATGCTAGAACAAAACACATCGAAATAGATTTATACTTTGTAAGGGAACTTGTACAAAGAGGGGAACTTCAAGTAAATCACATACCAGGCACTTACTGACGTTGTAATGATTCGGATTTCGCTCGAACCTAATCGATCGCTGAATCGAACAAGGGCGCTCAAAACCCGAATACGCTAACTCTGGGAATGCAACACATTAGAATAAATAACAGAAGACTTTTATAAACATTACAATAATGTTACATCAGAGTATAGAATATCATAGTACATCGAATATAATAATTCAGCGGAAGATAATTTACAATGAATATAATAGAAAGCAGTGGAAAACAAATAAACTAATACAGCGGAAGGCTATCATGCTCTGGACACACAACTTTGAGCTCACTCGACTGCCCGTGTGGAAAAGAGGGCACCCGAGTTTGCAAAGTGAAACAAACTACGGGTCAGTCATGGGACTAGTATGAGAAATCTTCTTAACTTATCTAATAATAAGGCTAATCACAGGACCACGCCGCTAACGTGGAACGGGTTTACTCCATTGGATTGCCATTGCATGAAATAAAGTAAATCATTAAACAACGCAATGCTTTTTAGAAAAATGAAACCATTATAAGACTCAAATCCCATCACACAATGCAACGAAAACCGGAGGATAGAGTTTTACCTCATAATGGTCAAAAATGCTTGATATGATAAAATGGAGTTGATATTATTATAGCATATATATGTTTCAAAAGCACTTCAATTAGAAATTTTGAGCCCCGTGAAAACTGCTTCAAAAACCCCCACTTCGAACGAGCGATTGAGCCCCCACAACGATTTATACCAGATCACCACCGTCGAACGTGACGAGCTCCCCTAGCTCTACACTTTCCTTATAGAAATTTTGGAAATCATTGATGGATTGAGGAGATAGAAGGGGAAGAAGAACGGGACAATTCTGGCCTTTGAAAATGGACTGTGGCGGCTCCTTGAATTAACGGGCTAGGGTTTTGGGGCAAGATATATATATACGTATATTATTTGTAATATTATTTTATTTAAGTTTTATTTCGTTGTGGTCTCAAACTCCAAACAAACTCGAAATCAAACCAGACGACTGTCGCCCCTAGCCAAATACCCCCATCCCAGACACAATGGGATATGTTTCGAAGGCCCTTTCAGATGTTTCAATCAGTTTTTCCCCCAATTTAAAATATATAACATTCAATATTTAATTTGAACGTACATTTCAATTTACCGGGGTCACACACTAACTCTAAAAATTATCGAAAAATATTTTCTAGCTTCGTATTGACGATACGGTCCTAACAAAACTAGTTTCGTCGAATTCTGAGACCGTTTGAAAAATGGCCAATTTCCAGTCGATTAAAATCAACTGAAACTGGTCAAACGCGTTTTCCTTCGCCACTCTCACCTATTGATTCGAAAAATTATGAAATTTGAAACCTAGCAATAATTTGACATCACGGACCCAACAAAAGTGGTTTCGTCGAAATCCGAGGTCGTTTGCAAAATGTCTATTTTCAAGGGCCTGAATTCCATAGCGACTATTCAGAATTTTCAACTGGACATATCTTTTGATTCCCGCTATGAGATTTTGATTTTTTCGGATTCGTTGGAAAGATATTATCAATTAGATCCTAATGTTTTTGGTTTCACTGAAATCCGGATTGTTTTGCACCCGGTACATTCAATTGAAGTTTGAAATCGAATTATCGAACTACCGCGCCATTTTCAATTCTATTTATAATTATATATAAATATTTATATTCTAACGACGACGCGTATAAATATATACATTCGAATTATATTCAAAATAAATTTCTCGTCGATATTATTTAAAATAATTCATTTTAAATAATCAAAATTCGCTAAAATTGCCAAAATAAAAATTTTAAACTGGCCCAGAATTTGCGGGTTGTTACAATCTCCCCCACTTAAAACTTTTCGTCCCCGAAAAGGAACAAAGTCGAAAGTGGTTTGATTATTCAACTCTACTTTCGATTTGGCTTCCATTCTCCAACTTTTCAGTTTCTGAGAATTTTCAAATTTTCAAAAATTTGGCTAACACCCTAAATTTTCGAAAAATTTCGCCATAACCTCCCCTGCACCGGGAGCATCGGGGAATTTCAAATAGCTTCCCCGGTCCTTCAGATCTCAAAAAGAAAAAGAAAAAGCCAAGCGGCTAGCCAATAGGCTCATAAAATCATCATCACCCAAACAAAACAGTAAATTATGTAGTAAACATGTACCTATTTGTCGGGCAAACAAATTTTATTCTCTGCTCTAGCCTCCTTGCTATGACATGTTCAATGTAAGTACAAGTATATGCCAGCAATTTAAACAAATTTTCAATTCAATTCGATATTTGATTCAAATTGGCTAATTCACCTTACATTCTCTTATTTGATTCAATTAGTATACAATTTTGCCTAATTGGTTCCTTCAATTCACATGTTGATTTTATTAGTTAACTAATAATCAAACAACACAACCAACAATCAATTAATTGATTAGATTTTTCAAATATATAACTTTATATATTTAAAATCATATTTTCTAAAACCAGATTATATATATAATCACAAATACGTTATTTATAAACAAATAACTCTCGACTCATTCTAGGGCATTTCTAACCCCATCTCTAACGAGTCACTCATTCTAGAATGCTACTGATTCTATCTCTAATGAGGATTCTTTTATAGGACATTACTAATCCTACCTCTGATGAGTCTTTTGTTCAGTTCTAACGAGTTGTACCCCAAAGATTTGAGTTAACCAAAGCTCTGATACCACGTGTAACGACAACGGGTTTCGCCCGGACCTAATCGATCGCTAAACCGACCAAGACCGTTCGAATCCCGCATACGCTAACTTTGGGTATACAACACATCAGAACAAATAACAGAAGACTTCAATAAACATCATAATAATGTTACATCAGAGTACAGAATATCAGAGTATATCGATAATAATACACAGCGGAAGATAAATTTACATAAATGTAATACAATGCACAGCGGAAATATAAACTACACAGCGGAAGACTGTAAATGTCTGGACACAGCTTAAAGCTTCAATCCAGAATCCTGCTCAATACATCTGCAAAATAAAACTACTCGACTGCCCGTGTGGAAAATAGGGGCACCCGAGTTCGCAAGGGAAAAGCAAACTACAGGTCAGTCATGGGACTGGTGTGAGAAACTCTAACAGTTATAATTAACTTATTTACTAAAATTGCATATCACGGGACCACGCCGCTAACGCGGAACGGGTTTACCCCCATGAATACCAGTGTATAAACAACAATCAATATAGATATATGGATCTACTATGCATCAATCAACATGCAATATCCCAATCTACCCACATAGATTAATCACTACACTTAGATTTTCTAAATCCAATTTAATTTACAGAAATTATTCCTTTGGATTTTATTCCCGATTTCTTATTTCAAATCATTTGAAATACATATCTAACTTTCTATATCAAAGTAGATTTCACTTCGGGATCTCAAATCAAATCATTTTGAAATGTGAATTCCAAAACATAACAATGCATACAAACAAGTATGCAACCAAATATCGTGCTCCCCATCGACAAGGCAAAGGGTACGCACCTCGCAACTCGATATATATATGTGCACCTATCCCACGTAGGAGTAGGCTACACCGACGATGCACCTCCCACACATGGAGAGCATACACCGCCCTCTCACCCATACTTTTAGTCTCAGGGTTACCCGACTCTTTAGCCACATACTAAATCATTTCATATCCCGAAGTAGGAAAAATCATTTCACAACGTAATAATCACAAGTACTTTCAAAATATAGTACTTCACATTAGTAATTCACGCATATGTTCAGTCACTATTAATCACATAACCTTTGAGCTCGTACGTCTCAAAGAAGGGTGTTAAGCAAGAGAATAAATTCTCCGCCACCAAACAGATACATCATCAATAGCAACTAATCGAATACGCGATGAACCACAATGTAACATATAATACATTTCTAAATCATTTTAGAAATCATCGGGTTTTGGGCCTCGAAATCCTTTCTGTTTTATAAAACATTTCTATAAAACATTCCCTGTCCAAAATCGGGAATACATATCTTTTCACTTAAGAAAAATATCATTTCACAATCATTCGTTAAATTTGAAATGAACACAACATCGCTAAACACCTTATCGTCAAATCGTGAAGTGTTTCACAAGGCGTTAGCACATAGATATTTTCAACCTAACCCAATGCTAAATGTAAAAGCATACTCTGCTCATAAACTGGTCGAGCACAATCCATACAATCAATCAATCAAATTTGACATTAAATATAAGGTTTTGAATAGAGATAGTATTGACTTATATTCAACATCAAATCCTGAAACCAACAGATATCATATCGGGAATAACGATATCGATATCTTCCAAATTCCCATCACGATCTCTGTATAATCACGGAATCCAATATCGAAAATATCCAAAGATAATTTCAATTTAACTCTAATCCAATTTATTTATTTATAACCATTGGATTATTTTTCTAGTTAATAACTAGTTCATTTCGATAAAAATCTATTTTTATCTGTTCAAATATGGAGTTTTTCATCCCAATTTTTCCCAAATCATTTCTTATGATTTTACACAAATTATTACTATTTTTAATAATTTTATCAAGGTCCGTACAGTCGATTTCCATCAACGGCCATCGAACTGCACTTACAGCGACCTTTTTCTAATTTGATTTGGACGTAATTCCAAATCCAACCGTTAGATTTCTAATTTCTAATATTCGTCAGAAAGCTCTTTTCGATACGAACCCAACGGTTCCGGTTTTAGGAGAATCCGACGGTCGGATCTCCCGTAATGTCCGTTTGAAATAAATGGTCGAAATTCACGAACTGCCGCGGCGCGGCGCGTTCTATTCAGGCCATTATATTATATATATAATATATATAATATATATTTCGTCGATTTCTATTTAAAACGAATTATATAAATAGTTTTGAATTCGTTTCAAAAACAATTTCAATATATTTCAATTCAAATCAAAATTGAATTCTTCCTTATAAATTCGTTTTAAAATTCATTTCTATTCAATTCAAATTTCAATTCAATTTGAATTCATTTCATTTCGCATTCAATTCAATTTGAATTCATTTTCTATTCAATTCAATTCGAATTCTTTTTCAATTCAGTTCAATTCGATTCGAATTCGATTTCCATTCAGTTCAATTCAATTCGAATTCTTTTTCAATTCAATTCAATTCGAATTCGTTCTATTCAATTCATTTCGAATTCGTTTTCTATTCAGTTTCAATTCGAATATTTCATATACATCGTTTTGAATTCGAATATTTCATATACATCGTTTTCAATTCATATATATATATATATTCACTTTTCACTATATACGATATTTTCATTTTCAATACATACGATATATTCATTTTTACTATATATACGATATTTTCATTTTCACTATATATACGATATTTTCATTTTTACTATATATTCGATATTTTCACTTTCAATATATATATTTCATACACTTCTAATATATATAATATTTTCACTTTCAATATATTCGATATTTTCACATTCAATATATACGATATTTTCACTTTCAATATATATATTTCATACACTTCTAATATATATAATATTTTCACTTTCAATATATTCGATATTTTCACATTCAATATATACGATATTTTCACTTTCAATATATACGATATTTTCACTTTCAATATATACGATATATTTTCAGTTTCACTATATATAATATTTTCACTTTCAATATATTCGATATTTTCACTTTCACTATATATGATATTTTCACTTTCAATATATACGATATTTTCACTTTCAATATATACGATATATTTTCAGTTTCACTATATATAATATTTTCACTTTCAATATATTCGATATTTTCACTTTCACTATATATGATATTTTCTCTTTCACTATATATGATATTTTCTCTTTCACTATATATGATATTTTCTTCGCTATATATATAAATTTCACTTTGCTATATATATAAATTATTTCACTTTCATATATATAAATTATTTCACTTTCATATATATATATTTCACTTTCATATATATATATATATATATATATTAATTATTTCACTTTCATATATATATATTCATTTCACATCACGATCAATTTTCACACAGAACACAACCAAACAAACAAGTCGTCCATGGTCTGTGGACGACGGGGAACAGTTCAAATATGTAGTTATGAAATAAATAAGTGAACAGAAAATTTAAAGTGAGAGAATTCTCACCTAGGGATCCACTCCGGCAGTTTTATCTGAATTTTCTGAACAGTTTGATTTTGAATTCTCCTGAAACTCCAACAAGCTCCGTTTCAGTTCTGGTCAGTTTCGTTGTGTAGTGTGTTTCACTACGATTTCAACGCACCCAATTTCACTGATTTCTCATCTCTTTTCTGTCTTCTTCATCGTTACCATCAGGTAACCGAGACCCAAACCTATCGTGACCTAGGGCTTGAAATTGCCTGCGCCAGGACGGAACAGAACTCGATCGAGTTGTCTCACGTTAGAGGGAGGACGGCGCGCCACCACCACCCTCAACCCAGACGAACTCGCACCCTCGTATACCCGTGAAAACTGCTTCAAAAACCCCCACTTCGAACGAGCGATTGAGCCCCCACAACGATTTATACCAGATCACCACCGTCGAACGTGACGAGCTCCCCTAGCTCTACACTTTCCTTATAGAAATTTTGGAAATCATTGATGGATTGAGGAGATAGAAGGGGAAGAAGAACGGGACAATTCTGGCCTTTGAAAATGGACTGTGGCGGCTCCTTGAATTAACGCGCTAGGGTTTTGGGGCAAGATATATATATACGTATATTATTTGTAATATTATTTTATTTAAGTTTTATTTCGTTGTGGTCTCAAACTCCAAACAAACTCGAAATCAAACCAGACGACTGTCGCCCCTAGCCAAATACCCCCATCCCAGACACAATGGGATATGTTTCGAAGGCCCATTCAAATGTTTCAATCAGTTTTTCCCCCAATTTAAAATATATAACATTCAATATTTAATTTGAACGTACATTTCAATTTACCGGGGTCACACACTAACTCTAAAAATTATCGAAAAATATTTTCTAGCTTCGTATTGACGATACGGTCCTAACAAAACTAGTTTCGTCGAATTCTGAGACCGTTTGAAAAATGGCCAATTTCCAGTCGATTAAAATCAACTGAAACTGGTCAAACGCGTTTTCCTTCGCCACTCTCACCTATTGATTCGAAAAATTATGAAATTTGAAACCTAGCAATAATTTGACATCACGGACCCAACAAAAGTGGTTTCGTCGAAATCCGAGGTCGTTTGCAAAATGTCTATTTTCAAGGGCCTGAATTCCATAGCGACTATTCAGAATTTTCAACTGGACATATCTTTTGATTCCCGCTATGAGATTTTGATTTTTTTCGGATTCGTCGGAAAGATATTATCAATTAGATCCTAATGTTTTTGGTTTCACTGAAATCCGGATTGTTTTGCACCCGGTACATTCAATTGAAGTTTGAAATCGAATTATCGAACTACCGCGCCATTTTCAATTCTATTTATAATTATATATAAATATTTATATTCTAACGACGACGCGTATAAATATATACATTCGAATTATATTCAAAATAAATTTCTCGTCGATATTATTTAAAATAATTCATTTTAAATAATCAAAATTCGCTAAAATTGCCAAAATAAAAATTTTAAACTGGCCCAGAATTTGCGGGTTGTTACAATCTCCCCCACTTAAAACTTTTCGTCCCCGAAAAGGAACAAAGTCGAAAGTGGTTTGATTATTCAACTCTACTTTCGATTTGGCTTCCATTCTCCAACTTTTCAGTTTCTGAGAATTTTCAAATTTTCAAAAATTTGGCTAACACCCTAAATTTTCGAAAAATTTCGCCATAACCTCCCCTGCACCGGGAGCATCGGGGAATTTCAAATAGCTTCCCCGGTCCTTCAGATCTCAAAAAGAAAAAGAAAAAGCCAAGCGGCTAGCCAATAGGCTCATAAAATCATCATCACCCAAACAAAACAGTAAATTATGTAGTAAACATGTACCTATTTGTCGGGCAAACAAATTTTATTCTCTGCTCTAGCCTCCTTGCTATGACCTGTTCAATGTAAGTACAAGTATATGCCAGCAATTTAAACAAATTTTCAATTCAATTCGATATTTGATTCAAATTGGCTAATTCACCTTACATTCTCTTATTTGATTCAATTAGTATACAATTTTGCCTAATTGGTTCCTTCAATTCACATGTTGATTTTATTAGTTAACTAATAATCAAACAACACAACCAACAATCAATTAATTGATTAGATTTTTCAAATATATAACTTTATATATTTAAAATCATATTTTCTAAAACCAGATTATATATATAATCACAAATACGTTATTTATAAACAAATAACTCTCGACTCATTCTAGGGCATTTCTAACCCCATCTCTAACGAGTCACTCATTCTAGAATGCTACTGATTCTATCTCTAATGAGGATTCTTTTATAGGACATTACTAATCCTACCTCTGATGAGTCTTTTGTTCAGTTCTAACGAGTTGTACCCCAAAGATTTGAGTTAACCAAAGCTCTGATACCACGTGTAACGACAACGGGTTTCGCCCGGACCTAATCGATCGCTAAACCGACCAAGACCGTTCGAATCCCGCATACGCTAACTTTGGGTATACAACACATCAGAACAAATAACAGAAGACTTCAATAAACATCATAATAATGTTACATCAGAGTACAGAATATCAGAGTATATCGATAATAATACACATCGGAAGATAAATTTACATAAATGTAATACAATGCACAGCGGAAATATAAACTACACAGCGGAAGACTGTAAATGTCTGGACACAGCTTAAAGCTTCAATCCAGAATCCTGCTCAATACATCTGCAAAATAAAACTACTCGACTGCCCGTGTGGAAAATAGGGGCACCCGAGTTCGCAAGGGAAAAGCAAACTACAGGTCAGTCATGGGACTGGTGTGAACTCTAACAGTTATAATTAACTTATTTACTAAAATTGCATGTCACGGGACCACGCCGCTAACGCGGAACGGGTTTACCCCCATGAATACCAGTGTATAAACAACAATCAATATAGATATATGGATCTACTATGCATCAATCAACATGCAATATCCCAATCTACCCACATAGATTAATCACTACACTTAGATTTTCTAAATCCAATTTAATTTACAGAAATTATTCCTTTGGATTTTATTCTCGATTTCTTATTTCAAATCATTTGAAATACATATCTAACTTTCTATATCAAAGTAGATTTCACTTCGGGATCTCAAATCAAATCATTTTGAAATGTGAATTCCAAAACATAACAATGCATACAAACAAGTATGCAACCAAATATCGTGCTCCCCATCGACAAGGCAAAGGGTACGCACCTCGCAACTCGATATATATATGTGCACCTACCCCACGTAGGAGTAGGCTACACCGACGATGCACCTCCCACACATGGAGAGCATACACCGCCCTCTCACCCATACTTTTAGTCTCAGGGTTACCCGACTCTTTAGCCACATACTAAATCATTTCATATCCCGAAGTAGGAAAAATCATTTCACAACGTAATAATCACAAGTACTTTCAAAATATAGTACTTCACATTAGTAATTCACGCATATGTTCAGTCACTATTAATCACATAACCTTTGAGCTCGTACGTCTCAAAGAAGGGTGTTAAGCAAGAGAATAAATTCTCCGCCACCAAACAGATACATCATCAATAGCAACTAATCGAATACGCGATGAACCACAATGTAACATATAATACATTTCTAAATCATTTTAGAAATCATCGGGTTTTGGGCCTCGAAATCCTTTCTGTTTTATAAAACATTTCTATAAAACATTCCCTGTCCAAAATCGGGAATACGTATCTTTTCACTTAAGAAAAATATCATTTCACAATCATTCGTTAAATTTGAAATGAACACAACATCACTAAACACCTTATCGTCAAATCGTGAAGTGTTTCACAAGGCGTTAGCACATAGATATTTTCAACCCAACCCAATGCTAAATGTAAAAGCATACTCTGCTCATAAACTGGTCGAGCACAATCCATACAATCAATCAATCAAATTTGACATTAAATATAAGGTTTTGAATAGAGATAGTATTGACTTATATTCAACATCAAATCCTGAAACCAACAGATATCATATCGGGAATAACGATATCGATATCTTCCAAATTCCCATCACGATCTCTGTATAATCACGGAATCCAATATCGAAAATATCCAAAGATAATTTCAATTTAACTCTAATCCAATTTATTTATTTATAACCATTGGATTATTTTTCTAGTTAATAACTAGTTCATTTCGATAAAAATGTATTTTTATCTGTTCAAATATGGAGTTTTTCATCCCAATTTTTCCCAAATCATTTCTTATGATTTTACACAAATTATTACTATTTTTAATAATTTTATCAAGGTCCGTACAGTCGATTTCCATCAACGGCCATCGAACTGCACTTACAGCGGCCTTTTTCTAATTTGATTTGGACGTAATTCCAAATCCAACCGTTAGATTTCTAATTTCTAATATTCGTCAGAAAGCTCTTTTCGATACGAACCCAACGGTTCCGGTTTTAGGAGAATCCGACGGTCGGATCTCCCGTAATGTCCGTTTGAAATAAATGGTCGAAATTCACGAACTGCCGCGGCGCGGCGCGTTCTATTCAGGCCATTATATTATATATATAATATATATAATATATATTTCGTCGATTTCTATTTAAAACGAATTATATAAATAGTTTTGAATTCGTTTCAAAAACAATTTCAATATATTTCAATTCAAATCAAAATTGAATTCTTCCTTATAAATTCGTTTTAAAATTCATTTCTATTCAATTCAAATTTCAATTCATTTCATTTCGCATTCAATTCAATTTGAATTCATTTTCTATTCAATTCAATTCGAATTCTTTTTCAATTCAGTTCAATTCGATTCGAATTCGTTTTCCATTCAGTTCAATTCAATTCGAATTCTTTTTCAATTCAATTCAATTCGAATTCGTTTTCTATTCAATTCATTTCGAATTCGTTTTCTATTCAGTTTCAATTCGAATATTTCATATACATCATTTTCAATTCGAATATTTCATATACATCGTTTTCAATTCATATATATATATATATATATTCACTTTTCACTATATACGATATTTTCATTTTCAATACATACGATATATTCATTTTTACTATATATACGATATTTTCATTTTCACTATATATACGATATTTTCATTTTTACTATATATTCGATATTTTCACTTTCAATATATATATTTCATACACTTCTAATATATATAATATTTTCACTTTCAATATATTCGATATTTTCACATTCAATATATACGATATTTTCACTTTCAATATATATATTTCATACACTTCTAATATATATAATATTTTCACTTTCAATATATTCGATATTTTCACATTCAATATATACGATATTTTCACTTTCAATATATACGATATTTTCACTTTCAATATATACGATATATTTTCAGTTTCACTATATATAATATTTTCACTTTCAATATATTCGATATTTTCACTTTCACTATATATGATATTTTCACTTTCAATATATACGATATTTTCACTTTCAATATATACGATATATTTTCAGTTTCACTATATATAATATTTTCACTTTCAATATATTCGATATTTTCACTTTCACTATATATGATATTTTCTCTTTCACTATATATGATATTTTCTCTTTCACTATATATGATATTTTCTCTTTCACTATATATGATATTTTCTTCGCTATATATATAAATTTCACTTTGCTATATATATAAATTATTTCACTTTCATATATATATAAATTATTTCACTTTCATATATATATATATTTCACTTTCATATATATATATTAATTATTTCACTTTCATATATATATATTCATTTCACATCACGATCAATTTTCACACAGAACACAACCAAACAAACAAGTCGTCCATGGTCTGTGGACGACGGGGAACAGTTCAAATATGTAGTTATGAAATAAATAAGTGAACAGAAAATTTAAAGTGAGAGAATTCTCACCTAGGGATCCACTCCGTCAGTTTTATCTGAATTTTCTGAACAGTTTGATTTTGAATTCTCCTGGAACTCCAACAAGCTCCGTTTCAGTTCTGGTCAGTTTCGTTGTGTAGTGTGTTTCACTACGATTTCAACGCACCCAATTTCACTGATTTCTCATCTCTTTTCTGTCTTCTTCATCGTTACCATCAGGTAACCGAGACCCAAACCTATCGTGACCTAGGGCTTGAAATTGCCTGCGCCAGGACGGAACAGAACTCGATCGAGTTGTCTCACGTTAGAGGGAGGACGGCGCGCCACCACCACCCTCAACCCAGACGAACTCGCACCCCCGTATACCCGTGAAAACTGCTTCAAAAACCCCCACTTCGAACGAGCGATTGAGCCCCCACAACGATTTATACCAGATCACCACCGTCGAACGTGACGAGCTCCCCTAGCTCTACACTTTCATTATAGAAATTTTGGAAATCATTGATGGATTGAGGAGATAGAAGGGGAAGAAGAACGGGACAATTCTGGCCTTTGAAAATGGACTGTGGCGGCTCCTTGAATTAACGGGCTAGGGTTTTGGGGCAAGATATAAATATATATACGTATATTATTTGTAATATTATTTTATTTAAGTTTTATTTCGTTGTGGTCTCAAACTCCAAACAAACTCGAAATCAAACCAGACGACTGTCGCCCCTAGCCAAATACCCCCATCCCAGACACAATGGGATATGTTTCGAAGGCCCATTCAAATGTTTCAATCAGTTTTTCCCCCAATTTAAAATATATAACATTCAATATTTAATTTGAACGTACATTTCAATTTACCGGGGTCACACACTAACTCTAAAAATTCTCGAAAAATATTTTCTAGCTTCGTATTGACGATACGGTCCTAACAAAACTAGTTTCGTCGAATTCTGAGACTGTTTGAAAAATGGCCAATTTCCAGTCGATTAAAATCAACTGAAACTGGTCAAACGCGTTTTCCTTCGCCACTCTCACCTATTGATTCGAAAAATTATGAAATTTGAAACCTAGCAATAATTTGACATCACGGACCCAACAAAAGTGGTTTCGTCGAAATCCGAGGTCGTTTGCAAAATGTCTATTTTCAAGGGCCTGAATTCCATAGCGACTATTCAGAATTTTCAACTGGACATATCTTTTGATTCCCGCTATGAGATTTTGATTTTTTCGGATTCGTTGGAAAGATATTATCAATTAGATCCTAATGTTTTTGGTTTCACTGAAATCCGGATTGTTTTGCACCCGGTACATTCAATTGAAGTTTGAAATCGAATTATCGAACTACCGCGCCATTTTCAATTCTATTTATAATTATATATAAATATTTATATTCTAACGATGACGCGTATAAATATATACGTTCGAATTATATTCAAAATAAATTTCTCGTCGATATTATTTAAAATAATTCATTTTAAATAATCAAAATTCGCTAAAATTGCCAAAATAAAAATTTTAAACTGGCCCAGAATTTGCGGGTTGTTACACATAACTACCATATACTATGTCTCCAAATATAGATTTACAATCAAAACCGCAAGGGTCGTATTGGAAGTTGGATTTCCATCAGGAACCAAGGCAATGGATCGTCCTTATCGGATTCGAGACTCTCTAGCCCGAGCCTCAGGACTCAGTCGCAACTGCACTCGGAGCGCCAGGGCCAGTCCACAAATATGTTAGTGGATTGGTAATTCCTGAACAATACGTTTCCCCGCTTTATGGGGCGTAAATAGAGACACTGGGGACTCAAATAATCGAGGCGCCTCACAATCCATCATCCACATAAGTAAAAATGGCAGGGCTAGTAAACGATGACACCACTCCCAGCTAGAAAGAAACGCATGTCCTCCCTGGGGTCCTTCTCCCGTTTCTCGTTCATACCGGGGTGTGAGGCTCGCGAAGTTACGCTACATAAAGCTATGCCTAAAATGGGTTGTGCTTTGATCATCAACGACAAGACTCTGCTTTTCAACAAAAGCCTTAATCAATTGTATCTTAGTTGCCACTCGTCAATCCATACCATACCATTGATTTCGGCCAATATATAACCTCTAAGCTCGTACGTCTTAGAGAAGGGTGTTATGCAAGAGAACAAATTATCCGCCGCCAACAGATATATATGTAGCAGAGATCAACGAATACAGCATAAAGGAATACAACGTTAGAAATACCATCCATTTACAAGTCCGTTCTGCGTCTGAACGAAATCGGAGACTCCTTATCCCTCGTCCCATATGTCCAATACAGGAGAGAGGTGCTCACACATCCGGTCGATCTCTAAGTACGTCTGGACGACCACCACTTATTACCTTGTCTTGGGATGCCTCCCAATCAAGACATCAGTAATCATCCAAACAATGTGAAGACCTCTGGTCTTCGACCACTGTCTTCATCTTTGACTTTTACTCGTCGTAGAAATTATTCAGAATGGGTTAAATCCGGTCTTCCCGAATAACTCGCCTATTTTATTATTAATAATAAAATACTATAAAAGCACATTATATGCCTCATTCCAATTCAGAATATTCTTTTAAATAAATATTCACATTATTGGGGAAAGGTTCCCATTAATTTTATCAAAGATAAATTCTTTTAAATTTATCCTTTAATCTTCTTCTTTTTAAAAATTCATTACAACTCCAATTTTGTTTTAATCCCAAAAATCATTATTTAATGATAATTCAACTTTAAAAAATTAGTCTTGTCTTTAACCGGGTTAAAGAACCAATGTCATTTAAAACACAATTCACGATAAACCCAAGATCACCTTCCATTAAATATGGAATTTTCATAGAAATCAAATCAATATATAATCGATATAAATTTCCGTATCAGACTGATAATATAAATGGAATAACGGCAAAGCCCTTTAAATTCCTTATATAATAATGGTCTTCTTTTGCAGAAGCTCATCTCGGTTATTATTAAATCAAATTCCATTTAATTCCAATTTAATATATTAATTTGGAAAACTTTATTTTTGGAAAATTTCCATTAAATCTTAATAAAAAGATTTGTAAATTCCAAATTATATTTTCATTGTTAATTGGGTTAAAGAACCAATGTCGTTTAAAAACACCGTTCATAATAAACCCAATTCACACTTTCATTTCATTCCAATTACTAAAGATAATTGGAAACTCTAATAATCTTAATTAAAAGATTTAACCTTTTCTTATGGGGTTTTAAGAACAGTGTTATTCAAGACACCATTCACGACAAACTCAAAAATCCAATTTTATTATTCAGTTCCAATTGAATATTAATTGGAAAATCTTATTAAATCTTAAATTAAAGATTTATTCTAGTTAGTAACTAGTTCATTTCGATAAAAATATATATTTTTATCTTTTCAAAAATGTAATTTTCATCCAGAATCTTCTTAAATCATTTATATAATCTTTCCATATTTTTTATAATTTTATTAAGGGTCTTTACAGTCGATTTCCATAAACGGTCATCGAACTGCACTTACATCGACCTTTTCTAAAATTGATTTGGACATAACTCCAAATCTAACCGTCATATTTCAAAACTCTTATATTCATTGGAAAGCTCCGTTCGATACGAACCCAACGGTTCCAATTTTAGGAGAATATAAACGGTCGGATCTCCCGTTACAACAATTTGAAGTTAATGGTCGAAATTCGCAAACGGTCGCTGCGCGGCGCGTTCTATTCCGGCCATTATATATATAATATATATATCGCCGATTTCTATATAAAACGTATTTTATAAAATATTTATAAATTCATCTTAGAATGATTTTAACTTCATTTTCAATTTTAAAGCAAAATTGAATATTCCATATTTTTATCATATTAAAATATTTATATTTTCAAAATATTAAATTGTGAAATCACTACTTTTTGATATTCATTATAAAATAAATAAAATCGATCGATAAACCCATTCGGGTCAAAAATGACGTTTGCTACTTAATTCGGCTTCATATTTTTATATTTTTGTGTCCATCCAAAGGTGGAGATAAAGTTCAAAATTTTATTCTACATTGAATATGATTTCAAAATATTCGTTATTTTAAAATATCCTTTATTTAAAAGAAATTATGAATCGGAATGCGACTCAATCAACTACCATATAAATTCAATTATATGGATTTCATACATTGCATATATTCAACGATAATGATAAACAATCATCAAACAATCCATTAACATCCAAAGTGAAGTTTATAGCTATGTGAGCATTAAAATAAATAAATAACGCTCGTCACAGACTGTCAATCCATCGATTGACAATTAATTAAATATTGGGACTAGTGTATGTCAAATATCATCCCAATACCCGTGTGGGGTTTTCAAACAACAACAGTTTATATAAATAAATCATTGGTTAACTGATTTAACCAAATCTAATTCAATTTGAATTATTTCCAATTTAACCAATTTTCACTGATTAAATTATAAATAAATATTTATAATTTAATTTTAACAAACATATATTTTAACAATTATCAAATTCCTTGTCTAACATGATAAAGGTGGTATTTCGTCTAATGAAACATATAATTTAACTAAATGACATTTCCATTTTAACATAACATTTTCTAATGAAATGACATATTTGTTTACAAAATATGCCTTTTAACATCAAATAAAAAAAGAGTTTTATTTGCATAACTTATTTACATGTTTCCTAATGTCAAATAAAAATAATTTTTATTCGCATACACTTTCTATTCTTCTAATGACAAATACAAATGACTATTCCTACTCATACAAATTCGATGTTTACCTCGACAAATAGAATGAATATCTTTATTTGTTTACAAATTAATGTTTAATTTGACAAATAAAATGACTACTTTAATTTGTCTACAAATTCAATGTTTAATTTGACAAAATAAAAATGAATACTTTAATTTGTCGATAAATCCAATTCAACATAACTAAATAAAATGATACTTTTGTTTGTCGACAATTCTAATTACACATAAAAATGATATTTTTATGTTGACGATTCTAACTCAACATAACAAATAAAAATGATAATTTTATGTTGACAATTTCTATTTCAACTTAACAAATAAAAATGATGATTTTATTTGTTTACAATTTCTATTTAACAAAAATGATATTTTTGTTTTTAACTATTTCATTTCAATAAAACATGATATTCTGGTTTCAACTATTTTATTACAACCAAAATATAAATTTTGTTTCACCTATTTCGACAAAGATGTAAATTTTATATCAATTCTAATTTCAACAAAAATGACAAATTTTATATTGTCAATTCTAATTTTAACAAAAGTGAATGTTTTATATGTCAATTCTAAATTTAACAAAAGTGACCATGTTAATCCTAACATAACATTTTATAGGAAAATGGTATTTTTATTCTAATGCACCATTTTATAACAAAAATGTTATTTTGTTTCTAATGCAACATTCTATAACAAAAATGTTATTTCATTTCTAGTGCAACATTTTATTAAAAAAATGTTATTTCATTTCTAATGCAACATTTTATAACAAAAATGTTATTTTTATTTCTATATAACATTTTAAAAAATGCTATTTTATTTCTAATGCAACATTCCCTAACAGAATTGTTATCTTTAATGTAAATAAACATTTCCTAACCAAAAATGTTATCTTTAATGTAAACATAAATGATCTAATAAAAATGATATTCAAATGTTAATATAACAATATTCTTTTTATTTATAATCTAACATTAAAAATAACCATCTAATGATAAACATGTTTTTAACATGATTTTCTTTATTTCTAATCTATCATAAAAAAATGACTTTTTAATGTTATACATGTTTTCAACATGATTTTCTTTATTAACATCTTTTATTCAAAACAATGAATATATTGTGTACTCACACATATAATAAAAAATGTGATTTTCTAATGTATGAGCATTTTCCCAACGATGCGTATTTCATTTACATATACACAATAGAAATATGGTTTTGATTGTATAATTTTTTTTTAATAATCATGAATGTACACAATTCAGTTCAGTTATTCAACGTAGTCACAAACAATCAATTAAGATTTCATACAACATCAACATTAAGTTTATATGGTATTATATAAATTTCACATCGCAGTTAATAATTTATTTTAATTTAAAATAGAGATCTCACATTGTGTTTTTAGTCTGAATTTCCAACTTTCTCCATTTCAGCTTTAGTCGGTTCCATGTTGTAGATCTCGTCGAGAGGTTTCCAACGCACTTCGTTTTTCTGAATTTCGATACTGTTTGACAAAGGTACGCTGATTTAAACATTGGATTACAATATTAAATTAACAAATAAATAATTTCCCTTAATTTTAGTTTTACCCATAAGAAAAAAGGCCGTTCCGCCTTCCTTCTAGCGTTCCAGGAAAAGAGCCGACAGTTTAAAACCCATCGTTCATGGACTAACTCCTCTCGCGCGCATCCATTTCCACCACCATCTGCAGATCGACAACCAACACGATGAAGCCCATCCAAAATAGCACCCCCGCCCTCGACATGGCTGAACTCGCACCCCCACGCGCAAAGAAAAATGCGCCCAACTGCAGCGGCTTTGAGCCGCAATTCCGACCATCTCAGGCGATGGTTTCCGATCATGACCGTTGATCTCGGAGATCACAGAGTCCTCTATGATTTTTGCTTTATGGCCTTATGAAATTAATGTTTGGATTGGGGGAATTATGGATTTGAAATTCGGAGGATTAGGGCCATAAAATTTCTATGTGGCGGCTGGTTACTTTTAGGAGTAGGGCTTTGTTTGAATAAAGAATAATATTTTCATCGTTAAGCGTGTTTTAAAGGCAGAAACGGGCCGGAGTCTAAATTAGGCCTGCTCATTTCCTAACAATAGGTTTTGACTCCTTCTAAACGGAATGGGACTGGTGGCGAAGCCCAATTCTGAAGTCCATAACAGTTTCACCTAAAATGTAATATTCTAAAATAAACAATGTACAAATTCCAACGTATACGCATCGGGGCTACACACTGACTCTAAAAATTATTTTTAGTTATGTTTTGAGGAAACGATCCTAAGAAAATTAATTTCGTCGAATTTGTAGACCGTTTGAAAAATGGTCATTTTCTGGTCGATCGAAATTGACTGAAATTGACAAAACACATTTTCTTTAGCCACGCTCACCTATTAATTCTAAAAATTATGGAAATTTAAACCTAGCAATAATTTGACATTCCAAATCCAACAAAAGTGGTTTCGTCGAAAACGAGGTCGTTTCAAAATGGCTATTTATACGGGCTATATATTATATTAAATTCTATAGCGACTTTTCTGAATATTCAACTGACCATAACTTTCGATTCCCGCGATGAAATTTCAATTTTTCTGATTCGTTGGAAAGATATTTTTAAATAGATTCTAACATTTTTGGTTTTACTGAAATCCGATTTATTTTCCAACCTATACATTCAGTCAATAGTTCAAATTCAAATTTTCAAACTACCTCGCTATTTCTAACTCCTTTTAAAAATTAAAATAAATATATTCGTTCTAACTTCGATTTAAATAAATTTTTCATCGTTATTATTTAAAATAAATTATTTTAAATATTAAAAATCCATTAAAATTTCTAAAATAAAACTTTTTAAATTGGTTCCAAAATTCCGGGTTGTTACAACATCCCCTACTTAAAATCGTTTCGTCCTCGAAAGGGAACGGAGCTGAAAGTTGTTTAATTAACCAACTCAGCGTTCGTCCTTTTATTGGTTTCCATAATTTTGTTCTTTGAACTAATAATCACACAACACAATCGTCAATCAATTAGTTGATTAGTTTTTCAAATATATATAACTTTTATATATTCAAAAATCAAATTTTCTAAGATCGGATTATATATAATCACAAATACGTTAATTATAAACTTGTCACGCTCAACTCATTCTAGGGCATTACTAACCCCATCTCTAATGAGTTTTCTCATTCTAGGATGCTACCGATCCTATCTCTAATGAGTATTCTTTTATAGGATATTACTAATCCTACCTCTGACGGGTCTTTTGTTCAGTTCCAACGAGTTGAACCCCAAAGATTTGAGCTAACCAGAGCGCTCTGATACCAACTGTAACGATTCGGATTTCGCCCGCACCTAATCGATCTTTGAATCGACCAAGGCCATTCAATAACTCTGGGAATACAACACATTAGAACAAATAACAGAAGACTTTTATAAGCATTACAATAATGTTACATCAGAGTACAGAATATCAGATTACATCAAATATAATAATTCAGCGGAAAATAATTTACAATGAATATAATACAAAGCAGTGGAAAACAAATAAACTAATACAACAGAAGGCTATCATGCTCTTTACACACAGCTTTGAGCTCCAATCCAGAATCCTGCTCAATATATCTGCAAAATAAGCTACTCGACTGCCCGTATGGAAAAGAGGGCACCCGAGTTTGCAAAGTGAAACAAACTAGTGGTCAGTCATGGGACTTGTATGAGAAATCTTCTTTACTTATCTAATAATAAGGCTAATCACAGGACCACGCCACTAACGCGGAATGAGTTTACTCAATTGGAATGCCAGTGCATGAAATAAAGTAAATCGTTAAACAACGCAATGCTTTTTTAAAAAATGAAACCATTATAAGACTCAAGTCCCATCACACAATGCAACGCAAACCGGAGGATAGAGTTTTACCTTATAATGGTCAAAAATGCTTGATACGATAAAATGGAGTTGATATTATTATATTGTATATATGTTTCAAAAACATTTTAATCACAATATATCAATCATAGACGGCATAGCTACCATATACAATGTCGCCAAATATAGATTTACAATCAAAACCGCAAGGGTCGTATTGGAAGTTGGATTTCCATCATGAACCAAGGCAAGGGATCGTCCTTACCGAATTCGAGACTCTCTAGCCCGAGCCTCAGGACCCAGTCGTAACTACACCCCGAGCGCCAGGGCCGGTCCAGAAATATGTTAGTGGATTGGTAATGCCTGAACAATATGTTTCCCCGCCCCATGGGGCGTAAATAGAGCCACCAGGGACTCAAATAATCAAAGCGCCTCGCAATCCATCATACACATAAGTAAAAATTCTAGGGCTTGTAAACGCTGACACCACTCCTAGCTAGAAAGAAACGCATGTCCTCTTGGGGCCCTTCTCCTATTTCTGGTTCATATCGAGGTGTGAGGCTTGCGAAGTTACGCTACACAAAGCTATGCCTAAAATGGGTTGTGCTTTGATCGTCAACCACAAGGCTTTGCTTTTCAACAAAAGCCTTGATCAATTGCATCTTAGCATGCCACATTGTCAATCCATACCATACCATTGATTTCTGCCAATATATAACCTCAAAGCTCGTACGTCTCAGAGAAGGGTGTTATGCAAGAGAATAAATTCTCCGCCACCAACAGATCTATATTTAGCAGAGATCAACGAATACAACATAAAGGAATATATTGTCAGACATACCATCCATTTACAAGTCCGTTCTGGGTCTGAATGAAACCGGTGACACCTTATTCCTCGTCCCATATGTCCAATACAGGAGAGAGGTGCTTGCATATCCGATCGATCTCCAAGTACGTCTAGAAGACCACCACTTATTACCTTGTCTTGGGATGCCTCCCAATCAAGACATCAGTAATCATCCAAACGATGTGTAAACCTCTGGTCTTCAACCACTGTTTTCATCTTCGACTTTTACTCGTCGTAGAAATTATTCAGAATGGGTTAAACCCGGTCTTTCCGAATAACTCGCTTATTTTATAATCAATAATAAAATACTATAAAAGCACATCGTTTGCCTCATTCCAATTCAGAATATTCTTTTAAATAAATATTCACATTATTGGGGAAAGGTTCCCATTAATTTTTATTAAAGATAAATTCTTTTAAATTTATCCTTTAATCTTCTTCTTTCTAAAAATTAATTACAACTCCAGTTTGGTTTTAATCCCAAAAATCATTATTTAATGATAATTCAATTTTAATAAATTAGTCTTGTCTTTAACCGGGTTAAAGAACCAATGTCATTTAAAACACAGTTCACGATAAACCCAAGATCACCTTCCATTAAATATGGAATTTTCACAATAATCAAATCAATATATAATCGATATAAATTTCCGTATCAGACTGATAATATAAACGGAATAACAGCAAAGTCCTTTAAATTCCATATATAATAACGGTCTTCTTTTACAGGAGCTCATCTCGGTTATTATTAAATCAAATTCCGTTCAATTCCAATTTAATATATTAAATTGGAAAACTTTATTTTGGAAAATTTCCATTAAATCTTAATAAGAAGATTTATAAATTATAAATTATATTTTCATTGTTAATTGTGTTAAAGAACAAATGTCGTTTAAAAACAGTTCAATATAAACCCAATTCACACTTTCATTTCATTCCAATTACTAAAGATAATTGGAAACTCTAATAATCTTAATTAATAGATTTATCTGTTTCTTATGGGGTTTTAAGAACAGTGTTATTTAAGACACCATTCACAACAAACCCAAAAATTCAATTTTATTATTTAATTCCAATTAAATATTAATTGGAAAACCTCATTAAATCTTAATTTAAATATTTATTCTAGTTAATAACTAGTTCATTTCGATAAAAATATATATTTTTATCTTTTCAAAAATTTAATTTTCATCTAGGATCTTTCTAAATCTTTTATTATGAATTTATATAATTTTTTCATATTTTTATTAAGGCCTTTACAGTAGATTTCCATAAATGGTCATCGAACTGCACTTACAACGACTTTTCTAAAATTGATTTGGACATAACTCCAAATCTAACCATTAGATTTCAAAACTCTTATATTCAGTGGAAAGGACTTTTCGATACGAACCCAACGGTTCCGGTATTAGGAGAATTCGACGGTCGGATCTCCCGTTACAACAATTTGAAGTTAATGGTCGAAATTCACGAACGGTCGCTGCGCGATGCGTTCTATTCAGACCATTGTATATAATATATATATATATATATATATATATATATATCGTTGATTTCTGTATTAAACTATTTTAAAAAATATTTATAAATTCATCTTAAAATGATTTTAACTTCATTTTCAATTTTAAAGCAAAACTGAATATTCTATATTTTTATCATATTAAAATACTTATATTTTCAAAGTGTTAAATTTTGAAATAACTACTTTTTGATATTCATTAAAATGAATAAAATCGATCGATAAACCCGTTCAGCTCAAAAATGGCGTTTGCTACTTAATTCGGCTTTATATTTTTATATTTTTGTGTCCATCCGAAGGTGGACATAAAAATCAAAATTTTATTCTACACTGAATATGATTTCAAAATATTCGTTATTTTAAAATATTCTTTATTTAAAAGATATTCTGAATCGGAATGCGACTCAATCAATTACCATATAAATTGAGTTATATGGATTTCATACATCGCATATATTCAACGATAATGATAAACAATCATTAAATAATCCATTCACATCCAAAGTGAAGTTTATAACTTTGTGAGCATTAAAAAAAAATAACGCTAAGCAAAGACTGTTAATCCATCGATTGACAATTAATTAAATATTGGGACTAGTGTATGTCAAATATCATCCCAATACCCATGTGGGGTTTTCAAACAGCAACAGTTTACATAAATAAATCATTGGTTAGTAGATTTAACCAATTCTAATTCAATTTGAATTATTTTCTATTTAACAAATTTTCACTATTTAAATTATAAATAAATATTTATAATTTAATTTCAACAAACATATATTTTAACAAGTAATTATTTAATTCCTTGTCTAACATGATAAAGGTGGCATTTCGTCTAACGAAACATATAATTTAACTAAATGAAATTTCCATTTTAACGTAACATTTTCTAACGAAATGAAATATTTGTTTACAAAATATGTCTTTTAACATCAAATAAAAAAGAGTTTTATTTGCATAACTTATTTACATGTTTCCTAATGTCAAATAAAAAGAATTTTTATTCGCATACACTTTCTATTCTTCTAATGACCAAATAAAAATGACTATTCTTACTCGTACACAAATTCAATGCTTAACTCGACAAATAAAATGAATATCTTTATTTGTTTACAAATTAAATGTTTAATTTGACAAATAAAAATGACTACTTTAATTTGTCTTCAAATTCAATGTTTAATTTGACAAATAAAAATGAATACTTTAATTTGTCGATAAATCTAATTCAACATAACTAAGTAAAATGATACTTTTGTTTGTCGACAATTCTAATTACACATAAAAATGATATTTTTATGTTCACGATTCTAACTCAACATAAAAAATAAAAATGATAATTTTTTGTTGACAATTTCTATTTCAACTTAACAAATAAAAATGATGATTTTATTTGTTTACAATTTCTATTTAACAAAAATGGTATTTTTGTTTTTAACTAATTCATTTCAACAAAACATGATATTTTGGTTTCAACTATTTTATTTCAACCAAAATGTAAATTTTGTTTCACCTATTTCAACAAAGATGTAAATTTTATATCAATTCTAATTTCAAAAAAAATGACAAATTTTATATTGTCAATTCTAATTTTAACAAAAGCGTCAGTTTTATATGTCAATTCTAAATTTAACAAAAGCGACCATTTTAATCCTAACATAACATTTTATAGCAAAATGGTATTTTTATTCTAATGCAACATTCTATAACAAAAATGTTATTTCGTTTCTAATGCAACATTTTATAACAAAAATTTTATTTCATTTTTAATGCAACATTATATAATAAAAATGTTATTTCATTTCTAATGCAACATTTTGTAACAAAAATGTTATTTTTATTTCTATGTAACATTTTAAAAAATGTTATTTTATTTCTAATGCAACATTTATAACAAAAATTTAATTTTTAATCTAAATAAACATTCCCTAATAGAATTGTTATCTTTAATATAAATAAACATTTCCTAACCAAAAATGTTATCTTTAATGTAAACATAACATGATCTAATAAAAATGATATTCAAATGTTAACATAACAAGATTCTTTTTATTTCTTTTCTAACGTTAAAAATGACCTTTTAATGATAAACATGTTTTTAACATGATTTTCTTTATTTATAATCTATCATAAAAAATGACTTTTTAATGTCATATGTGTTTTCAACATGATTTTCTTTATTAACATCTTTTATTCAAAACAATGAATATATTGTGTACTCACACATATAATAAAAAAAATGTGATTTTCTAATGTATGAGCATTTTCCAAACGATATGTATTTCATTTACATATACACAATAGAAATATGTTTTTGATTGTATAAACAAATTTTAAAAATCATGAATGTACACAATTCAGTTCAGTTATTCAACGTAGTCGCAAACAATCAATTAAGATTTCATATAACATCAACATGAAGTTTATATGGTATAACATAAATTTCATATCGCGATTAATAATTAATTTTAATTTAAAATTGAGATCTCATAGTGTGTTTTTAGTCTGAATTTCCAACTTTCTCCATTTCAGCTTTAGTCGGTTCCATGTTGTTGATCTCGTCGAGAGGTTTCCAACGCACTTCATTTTTCTGAATTTCGATACTGTTTGACAAAGGTACGCTGATTTAAACATTGGATTACATTATTAAATTAATAAATAGTTTCCCTTAATTTCAGTTTAACCCCTAAGAAAAAAAGGTCGTTCCTCCTTCCTTCTATCGTTCCAGGAAAAGTACCGACAGTTTAAAACCCATCGTTCATGGTCTAACTCCTCCTGCGCACCTCCATTTCCACCACCATCTGTAGATCGACAACCACCACAGTGAAGCCCATACAAAATAGCACCCCGCCCTTGACATGGCTGAACTCGCACCCCCACATGCATAGAAAAATGCGCCCAAATGCAGCGGCTTTGAGTTGCAATTCGGACCATCTCAAGCGATGGTTTTTGATCATGGCCGCTGATCTCGGAGATCAAAGAGTCCTCTACGATTTTTGCTTTATGGCCTTCGGAAATTAATGTTTGGTTTGGGGGAATTTTGGATTTGAAATTCGGATGATTAGGGTCATCGAATTTCTAAGTGGTGGTTGGTTATTTGTAGGATTAGGGTTTGGTTTGAATAAAATAATAATATTTTCATCGTTAAGCATGTTTTAAAGCCAGAAACGGGTCGGAGTCCAAATCAGGCCTGCTCACTGCCTAACAATAGGTTTTGACGCCTTATGAATGCAATGGGACTAGTGGTGAAGCCCAATTCTAAAGTCTATAATAGTTTCACCTAAAATGTAATATTTTAAAATAAATAACGTAGAAATTCCAACGTATATTTATCGGGGCCACATACTGACTCTAAAAATTACAAAAAAATTATTTCTAGTTATGTTTTGACGATATGATCCTAAAAAATTAATTTTGTCGAATTTGGAGACCGTTTGAAAAATGGTCATTTTCTGGTCGATCTAAATTGACTGAAATTGACAAAACACATTTTCTTTTGCCACACTCACATATTAATTCTAAAAATTATGAAAATTTAAACCTAGCAATAATTTGACATTCCAAATCCAACAAAAGTGGTTTCGTAAAAACGGAGGTCGTTTGCAAAACGGCTATTTATACTGGCTATATATTATATTAAGTAAAAATTAGGCACACATCCCTAAAACGAAACTTAATTAGGCTCACATCCGGTCTAACTTCTCATGTAAATTAGATCCCTATTTTTCAAAAACATATAAAAAAATCACGAAAATTCATTATTAAATAAAACATGTTCACGCCAAAAAAATCAGGTGGAAAAATAATCGATAAACAAGTCAAAATCAAAAAATACACAAAACAACGGAATATGGGGTAAAATGCATGAAAACATGCACATATTTCAAATATTTGCATACATGTATGCACATATTGCCATGCCCTCTGTCTTTCAATGCATTACTGCATACAAGTATGCAGCTATTCTAAATAGCAGCATATTTGTTTGCAAATATTCAGCAAGTTTGTGGTTTTTTTTTTGCATGTGTATTTAAATAGTTGCATACATGTATGCAATTTTTTTTTTTGATTTGTGTGGACTGAGTGGAATATTTCCAGATTTTAGAATTTTTTTAATGCAGGAGCGCATTTTTTTTTGTGAAAAAATGGAAGAGGCGAAGTGGAAGGAGGTGGAAGCCGGAAGGGACAAAAATTATTAGGCGGTAGCTCAAAAAGAGGGGGCGGAAACGAATGGGAAACTTTGTCCCTTTTTTTTCCGCCTTTTCTTTATAATTATTTTTTTAAAAAAGTGCTACAATGTAAAAAAAAAATCTAAAATCTGGAAATATTAACAGAAGTTCACTGAAATTAAAAAAAAAAACTTGCATACATGTATGCAACTATTTGAAATACTTGCACACATGTATGCAAGTATTGCATGTAAAAATATGAAGCGAAAATTTTGCCTGAAGATTGTTGCACACTTGTATGCAAGAATCTGTTTGCCTTGCACATATATGCAAAAAAACAAACGCAAATTCAACATTTGAAATACTTGCACAGATGAATGCAAGTATTGCAAATATGTGCATGATTTGATTGCATTTTTCGCTGTTTTATTGTATTTTTTGATTTTTATGCATTTTTTTAATTTTTTACAAGCTGTTTTTTTGGGTGAGTACATGTTTGATTTAAATACGAATTTTCATGATTTTTTTAATATTTTTTTGTTTTTAGTGTATTTTTGAAAAATAGGGACTAAATTTACATAAAAAGTTGAACCGGATGTGAGCCTAATTTTGAAACTTAATGGGGACCTGTGCCAAACGGACCCTTATATTAAATTCCATAGCGACTATTCTGAATATTCAACTGACCATAACTTTTGATTCCCGGTTTGAAATTTCAATTTTTCAGATTCGTTAGAAAGATATTTTTAAATAGATTTTAATATTTTTTGTTTTACTGAAATCCGATTTATTTTGCATCCTATACATTCAGTCAATAGCTCAAATTCAAATTTTCAAACTACCGCGCTATTTCTAACTCCTTTTAAAAATTAAAATAAATATATTCTTTCTAACTTCGATTTAAATAAAATTTTCGTCGTTATTATTTAAAATAAATTATTTTAAATATTAAAAATCCAAGAAAGTTTCTAAAATATTTTTTTTTTAAATTGGTTCCAAAATTCCGGTTTGTTTCAAACGTGCTGATGTCTTAACGAAAGAAATATATGTAAAGCAC
This sequence comes from Allium sativum, assembly GCA_030737875.1. Classification (NCBI taxonomy): domain Eukaryota; kingdom Viridiplantae; phylum Streptophyta; class Magnoliopsida; order Asparagales; family Amaryllidaceae; genus Allium; species Allium sativum. Next base: position 443,691,967 of record CM060915.1, on the reverse strand, counting down.
TTTATCATATTCAGATCTGAATTGAACATCTCAGAATCGACAGATCTATTCACCAAAAATAACTCTAGTAGCTCTTAAAAGTCTTCTCAGCAAGTTAAAGACGAAAAGATAACAAATTGAGTCTCATTTTATCTTAATTTACACCATTTGCTATTTATAGATCTACTGAATGTTCTTCTCAAAATAGTGCTCGATAACTGTCTTAAAGTAGCTAATCATCTCTCCCGAATACATAGTATCCTTTTATTCTTTGATTTGAAGAGGAATTACTCTAGAGAAAGGAAAATCTACGGTTTTGGCTAACCTAGGTTTGAGAGGGAATAAAAGAGCAACATTATAATGAAGCATACTGAAGCAGTCGCTTTTCTATCTCTAAACATTATGTACAAATAGTTAATGGGCTTTACACTACCTGTTACTTTGTTTATTTTTACAGCCCATTTTCATGTTTTGTAAGCCTATTTATATAGAGTTAGTTGTACACTTTTAAACGATCTTTATTTTACATTTCTGCAATCTATCAGTAAGAAAATTTCTTCTCCTGCAATTATTCTTTGTGTATTTCTTCATGATCTTTAATTTCATTTGCATCTGAAATTCTTTATTGAGAGATTGGGAGCTCTTCTTGTTTTCTGACGACTATAAGAAAGAGAGAAACAGATATTGGGTTTTAAGGGATTCCATTTGTAACGTTGAACTTACTTGTTATCTGCTAGGGATTTCAGGTGTCTTTCATGCTTTGCACTACTGCTTGAGATGGTCACCCCTACCAAGTAAAATTGAAATTTTTTTGTGCTTTGCTTTTGGATGAAAACTTCCTCATCGCCTATTGGGCCCGGGCTAAGTTCACTAGAAAATGACCAAATGTGTTCACTGGTAAAAGGCAATTTCTGGCCATGCTCGGGATCCATTGGTCGAGCGAAAACCGAAGACTAGCTTAGTTGATATTGAAACAAATGTACTAGTGAAATAAATGTGTTGGTAAATATTTGACTGAAAATTAGTATGTAGACAGTAATGTGATCAGTGTGGTAGTTAGGTGATCGATTGGATGCCGTCGTTGTTGGCTAATATGTCGTTTGTCATGGGTTTTGTGACATTAGATTGATGGCAAGAAATGTGGTGATAGGATGGATTTTGTGATAGGTATGGAGCTGGTGTTGAAGTGTAGTATGTTTTGTAGTTAATGGTTGTGCTGCTGCTTGTAGTTATTCGAGTTGGGTAGTGGTAGTGCTGGTAGTTTTGTAAGAACAGTTTAATGATAGGTTGCCAGAGTTACGATGAAGTGGTGTTTGGATGGTAACTTAATCATTAAATGAGTGTTGCTTTGGTAGATAGGTGGTTTGGAATGGATACGTCGAGGCTACGATGGACGTGAAGATTGAAAATGTGCGAGGGGATTGAATGTTGTAGTTTGTGTACAGATAAAATGGTTGTAAAATGTAAGCTAACTAGAAGTGTGAGACAAAGTATGTTAGCCTATTTTGTGAACCAGGCTACATGTGATACCAAACCTCCATTTATGTCACTCACAAAGGGAATGCATTAACTACAGTGGAGCATCATAAGTGTATAGAACAGATAAATTACAAAACAGACAAAATTTAAATAGTGGAAAATGAATAAAACTTTACTTTATTGACAAAACAACAGCTTGGTAAAACAGCTTGTACAAGGAATTTTTTTCCAACACCAAAACACCCTTACCCATTACAACAAAGCATTTGTCTTGTTTAACAAAATAAAGAAGCACAAAATGACAATGATATTCCCCAATAAAGCATGAGCCAGCCATAGCAGTGGAAAAGAGAGTCCAAAGCAATACATCGTCTATCTTCGATCTTAGAAAGAAAACTGAGCTAAATGGTGATATTCCCTCCCTGTGAACCTTGGGGGGGGGGGAGAAAAGAAGGCGAAAGAAAACGGGTCAGACATAAGTCTGGTAAGTCCAGTGATTATTCAGCATGTAAACCGGTAAAAGGATCATGACATGAATAAACTGAATACCAGACATAACCATGATAATAAGCATAACAAGGCAACAAATGATGATCATTAGATATGACAAGGTAACAAGATGAAGAGGATATGATGATTGCGCTCCTGATTATTAAGACATTTCCTACACCGCACTGTTTACTAAGACACCTTAGTTAAGAGAGTAACTCCCTGAGTATCAACCCCGAAGACCGAAATCAACATCAGATTGACCCCCAAGGAATTGCCCGACTCAACCAACCTTATGTTACCGCACTATTACAAGATTACACCGTACCATTTGATATGACAAGGTAAGATACACTGAATGCGCTTCGGTTCTTTCTCTGATTTCTTGTCTTTGCACCACCCAACTAGCATTCTAACTAGTGTCTTTTATGGAACGATCCATATCCCCTACTAGTGTCCCAACTAGTTTCATGTGAAAAGGATCTGTATCCCCTACTAGTGTCCCAACTAGTATCCTACTTATATAATAAGGTGATCCCAACCCCACAATTGTGGTAGCCTTCAGGTGTACATCTAGTATGAGGATCTTACCTCAATCAGCCCAATTGCCATGAAGATGTTAGATGTACCCTTACTACCCTATCAATTCGGCTCCCTACTTGTATTAATTTTTCTTATGTTTGTGTCAACCGGCCCTCTCTTGCATGTAGATACCCTGTGCTGGTCCCACCATAAGGTGTATCAATCTCTATGATAGCGACCTGACACGATTCAGGATGCACAGTGTATACTACTGATGCCCAGTGCCGGCTTCTCCACTCCGGGGCACGTGCACGCCCATACTCCGTCGAAACTACACTACTGCACCCCCTGCCGCTATTTTGACCACTTATAATCAGCCCAGTAATTGTGCCCTACCCTGCCTAGATTCAGGGTACCATGATACATCTATGTGGGTTACTGCTGAATTGGGTCCCCATGACTAGTGTTTCCTAGGGTCTATTCGTATACCCCCTAAATTGGTTAAGTGTTATCCATCCATTCAAGTTAACTTAACCTATCCACACGTCATGTCATGTTGGTTAAGTGTTTCTTATTAACTTAACCCTTCTCATTCAATCATGTTGTAATTGGTTAAGTGTTTTCTATTAACTTAACCCTGTTCATTCATCATATAATATTGGTTAAGTGTTTCTCCTTTGCTTAACACCATTCGTTCATCATGTTATGTTGGTTAAGTGTTTCCCATTAACTTAACCCCACTCGTTCATTGGTTAAGTATTAACTTAACCCTACCACTTGCCATGTTACATTGGTTTAGTGTTGCCCTCTTGTGTTACTTAACCCTACCACTTGCCATGTTACATTGGTTAAGTGTTGCCCTCTTGTGTTACTTGACCCTAGCACTTGTCATGTTATATTGGTTAAGTGTTGCCTTGATTAACTTAACCCTACCATTCCTAGCCTGTATGTTTCTTAGCTTTAATTCATTCATTAAAGCACCAACCTCTCACATTAGATTTATATTGTTGCAGTCGCTGGATGTGCCGAGCGGTTCTGGGCAGTCTTACACCGCAACTCAATCTAACCTCGGGTTTTTGGGCTTAATGCACTAACCTCTCACATTAGATCTATATTGTTACGGCTGCTGGATGTGCCGGGCGGTTACGGGAAGTGTTACACTGTAACTCAATCTAACCTCGGGTTAGGCATATATTCATCTTTTAATTAATCTGCATATTTACAATTTATGTTCATATGTAAATTATCCACAAGTGTTGTCAATTTAAGTCATGCCCCATTTACCCTCTAAATTATGTCCATAATTCTAGGTATACAAATTCTACCATTTCATGCTACTAATCATTTACATGATTATGAGTCAATCTATGCCAATAGCATGTAGTTTAATATCTTTCCGCAACCTCTCCCTCGTTATTCGTTCGCATAATTCACATAGAATGTTAGGCTCGCAAATTAGCCTAACTCATAAACAAAGGGGAAAAGAAAGGGACATGTAACATTCTAACAGGCCTAACAATATAGATCAACATGCGTTGTATAAATTTGGGATAGAACGACATAAACTTAATTAAGCACATGAACGTGATCTTACATTTAAATTAGATCCAATTAACATGCGAACTAGCATAGATCTAATTGTATAAGCATTAACTTATATAAGTCTTAAACATGGGTACTAGCTTGAATCTAGACATGCAAGTAGGTATGAACATAACTTAGCATGTAACTTACATACATAAAGGAACCACAAATTTAATACAACATGATAGGTTCAACGGTATCAGTCCCTATAGTCTCATAGGCATGATAGGTTTTACTATGTCAGTTACAACAGTCCAATAGGCATGATAGGTTTTACTATGTCAGTTACAACAGTCCAGCAGGCATAACCAAATCAGAATTGACAAAAGGATAGACACGAATAGAGTTAGGCATAGTTCTAGATCCAGTTATTACAGTCATGATTTCTTATTAGGTGTTCATATCTAAACAATAACTGTACTTACAGAAAAAGGACGGATCTTGATTTCTGGGATCTGATTTCTGAATTTGAAAAGCGATCCTTTGATGTGGACGTTTGATTCTCTAGTTCTTCTAATTGATTCCAAGTTTGAATTTGATTCTCTAGTTTAGGGTAGATGAATGGAGGCTAGGCCAGTTTGTAAACGAACAGCATGACGGCTTCATAGAATGAGTTCTAGCTTTGAGATTTGGGGTGATTATATAGAAGTCTAGGTTCAATTCTAGCCTTTAGATTAGTCTAGGGGAATCAGAGCCATCAAATCAAAGAGATGTGTCATCCAGCCAACCATAGCATGACACATATGCCCTAATACCTCAGAAACCAGTCATTGGCCAATCAGAGAAGGCCACATCATCACAGGGCTGTAAAAATTCGTCACAGAAACTGGATCTGGGAGGGGTCGACTCCCTACGGGGGGTCGACACCTATGTCGACTCCCCTATTGGGGGGTAGACACCCCTGAGCGGGAAATTTCCCACTCAGGCCGCTCTTGCTAGATTTTGAAATTTGAACTGTTTTCTGACTTAATTTATTATTATATTTAATTACTATTTAAACTTGAAAACTTCTGAACTCCATAACTTCTTCATACGGAGTCCGATTCATGCAAACTCGGACTCTATCTCAAGCAGAATCCCGAGATGAAGGCAATGGCATAACCCATTTCACCCAATTCCTCTTTAAAAAAATTAAGTGTTCTTAGATTCGTTAATTTTAATATTTAAAATCACGGGGTGTTACATTCTCCCCACCTTAAAGGATTTCGTCCCAAAAATCTCAAAGTCAAGAAGAATGTATATCTTACCATCCAACATCCTTCTACTCAACCATTCAATCACAGGCATCCATTGTCCTTAAAAAGATTCCTAATGCTTTCATGATCATATGCATAGTGTGTGTGTATGTCCTTATCTAACGCAAAATCAGGTGGTCTACTGATTCAGTTGACCTCCTTAATGCGAATTATGTCAGTGCCATGAGTCCATTATGTACGCAATTATTCCTAATCGTACTTTATAACCTCTACATGAGTGAACAATCATTCATATAAATGCAACATCCATATGATAACACATCAAGTTTCAATCCATATAAAAATACATATATGCATATGCAATATGAAAGTGACTGAGCCGATCTAGTGCCTAATGTGTGTGTATATGTATCTACGAGCAACCACTAGCAAACACTTACATCCACTTGCATCCACCAAACATAACATGTCTCAAACACATATTTACATCCATTGGCTTCTACCTAAGGATCGAGGATAGGACCGAGAGGATATACTTAAAAGATAAAGACTAGCATGCAAATAAACTTTACAGAAAAAGAGAGATCAAGGATATACCCTCAAAAGGGTATGATGTGCGTATCTAGTCTTTAGCCTTCTAAATCGCATCTTCTTGAGCTTCACCCCATTTGCTCTGACTGTCTTAACTTCACGATTGCGTAGCTTCTTAATTTCTGTTTTCAAAATATGAGTTAGAACTCATTTCACTGTCGCCTCTCGTTCCACCTCTTCTCCTTCTAGTATACTCGGGACTACAACTTCTGCTGTGTCGTGCTAACATTTCCTCAAAGGGTCTTCAAAATTCACTAGTGGGTATTCCATGTGGAAGAACTATCTCTTGAAAATAAACAGATGCTAGGCATGTTTCCAAGTGTAGTTAAAAAGATGATTAGAGGTCTCTTCTCTACTTAACTTATCTATTGCGTCAACTGTCTGAGAGTCTTTTCTTTGTGAAGTCCTTATTTGATCCAAAAGCGTAGGTCTTACTCGTAACGATGCCAACTACTAACTTAATCGAAGGTTTTAAAATTAAAGGTTGATATGTATTCTGAACTTTTCTATTCCACCTAAAGAAGACTTGAAGTCAACCTTTTTCTTCTTAAGGCATCCGCTACGACCTTACCCTTCCTTTTCACATCAAAATGGCGCCTAGTCCCGTGACGCAAGCATCCGTGTATACCGTAAATCTTTTCCTACCGTAAGATAATAGTCAAAACTAGGGCCGTTGTAAGAGCCCTCTTCGATCGTTGGAAAGCGACATCACAATCAATATCCCGAGCAAAGGTTAGATTCTTCTTCGTTAATCTAGTAAGTGGGGATAATACCTTCGTAAAGTTCTTAATGAACTTCCTATATTAACTCGCTAGTCCAAGAAAGCTTCTTACTCTTGTTGCATTCCTTGGGACCTTTCAGTCTTGCACTGGGACTACTTTTGCGGGATCTACTGCTATCCCTTCTTTGGACGCTACATGTCCTGGAAACCTTACTTTTTCTCTCCAAAAATGACATTTTGGAGAACTTCGCCTTAAGTAGATGTGCTCGAAGTGTATCCATGACTTCTCTTAAATGCAAAGCATGTTCTTCCTCGTTCTTTGAGAAAATCAGGATATCGTCCACGAAGACTACTACAAACTTATTAAGGAACTCCCTAAACACCCTACTCATCAAGTCAACAAAATAAGCGGGTGCATTCGTCAATACCAAAAGGCATGACGAGCTACTCAAAGAAACCGTCAAGGGTCCCAAAAGCAGTCTTGTCTATACTGTCCTCAGCTACTCTTAGCTGATGAAACCCTGTAGCCAAATCTAGTTGGGAGATAACAGACGCACCTATAAGCTGGTCAAACAAATCATCTATTCTTGGAAGTGGGTGACTATTTTTCTTAGTCAACTTGTTTAATTCTCTAAAATCCACGCATAAGCGATGTAAACCACCCGCTTTGGTTGTGAACACTATGAGAGCACCCCATTTCAGAAATACTCCGCCTTATGAACCCCTTTTCAAGCAACTCTTTACTTTGCTTGCTGAGCTCCTTCCTCTCCCTAGGAGCCATGCCTCATACGAGTAATGCAACTGGTTTGACCTTATCAACCAAGTATATGCAGAAACCTATTTCGCGCTTTGGGGTAAATCCTTATTAAAGACATCGGGATAATCATGGATTACTTGAACAGATTGCAAATTATCAACAGATGTATCAAGAGATTCTAAGTAACTAAGCATGACAGAACCCTTAGTGTTACATGAGATTTCGAGGGTATTACCGAGGCGAGTCAAAAGTATAACTACCCTCCTTTCCCAATCGAGAATGGCACCATTACTGGATAACCAATCCATCCTTAGAATAAACCCATAGCCCATGAAACCAAAAACGTAAGCATTACATCTAAACTCAACGCTTAGTATAGATATTCCCAAATCCAAACAAATCATAGATAAATGAGCTGAACCACCAATTGGATTTGAGACAATAATGGGATCTTCTACTATCCAAGTACTAAGGTGCAGAGACTCAACTATGGAAGCAGATATAAAATAGTGTGAAGCGCCAGAATCGAACAAAGTTATAACAGGATGATTGAAAAAAAAACTAAACTCTCAACAGAAACGTTCCTACCTCTCTTAGGTACACTAGCAGTGAGAGCATGCAATTGCCCTCTAGAAGATTATGTCCTTTGCCCTTGTCCTTCTCCTTCGGACACTCCTTGATAAGATGCCCTGCTTCACCATACTGAAAACAACTGCCTATCTTCTTCCTCCTACAATTAAATGACCCACTATACCATAGAAAAGACACTTCCTATTATCGCGGGATCTATTATTTCCTCCACCCTTCTTATATACCAATCCCTTGTTTGTGATTCTTCCACTTTGTGTTAGAGTTTGTGCCCTAGAGGCAATTCATTTGATGAGATTGATAACACTATTGATGTTATTATTTTATTTGAAATAAAATATTATTCTATTATATTGTATTTACTGCGTAATATAAATAATAATATAATAGAAGTCCTTAGAATAATAATACGGAATTATATAGTTCGAGTAAGACTGAACTTGAGATTATATAATATTATAAGTATTATAATTCTTAAATGCCCCTAGTCGAGTTTTATTGTTTATATAGGACAACAATAAAGCGTTGAGACTAGTGTATTGATTGACTGATGATCACATCTCATTGATCATTAATATACGTGATATTAAAGTCAATATATAAATACGTATTGGAGAATAGCGTATTGGGCTGACCCACCATGAGATAACTACATGGAATATAATCAACAATGTCATAAGTTGTTCTCATAGTGACAGTGATGTAATGGTCCTCAAACCTGAAATCATTATAATTTTATTCGAGGATATTTATGTTTTGATATCATCTAAAGTTATTTTGTAACAGAGTAATGATAACGGTGATCATTGGATATATCTTGAATCGAATGAAAATTATGAATGATCTAGATGGAATTTAACCCTACGATATATTTGTAGTGATATCCATGGGCCTCTTGATTGAGTGAGACTGTGAAATGCATGGCCGTGCTCAAATATTGATTTGTTTTAAACAGTCTACTCATCGATTAAGAAAATTGGATTAAATTATAATGAGGATGATACGATCCATGTAACACCCCGAAAATTCTATAAACTGTGAAATTAACAAATTAAAGTATAATTAATTTCAAATCAAAGAACTAAGGGAAACGGGATACGCCATTGCGTTCGTCTCGGAAAAATACGCGAAATAGAGTCCGAGTTTTCGAAAAACGGAGTCCGTATGAAGAAGATATGGCCTTCGGAAGTTTGAGAATTAAGTTTAAAATTCAAACAGAATAAAATAAAGTTTAAATTCGAAAATGGGGCCCAATGGGCCAGGGCGGAAAAAGTCCCGCCTGACGCACCCAGGTCGACTGGGCTGTCGACCTGGTCTAACCAGGTCGACAGGCCTGTCGACAGGGCTGTCGACAGGGTTGTCGACCTGGTCCAGACCCAGGTCGAGCCCAGTCTAACCCGGCTGGCCTATTCTCTATGTGGTCGATTTTCTGTGGTCTGCTTTGTCATTAGGGCTAGGTGGCAGGCTCTAATTGGTCTCTCCTTAGAATGAATGGCTACGATCAATCCAAGCAACATCAATGGTCCTAATCAGTTCCTAACCTCTATATAAACAACCCTAGACTAAACCCTAATCTATTCATTCAAAAATAAGAACATAGCCGCCATGTTGCTGAGGAACGACTAGGAGTAGCCACCAAATTGGAGAGAGGATTAGGAGGAAGATTCTAAAGCTTAAAGCAACCTAAACAAATCAATTCAACAAAGGAATTTGCGTCTTCAATCCCTAAATTAGAGGATTCATCACACCATTGTAAGTAGAGTATTACTTTGGTATGAATAAACAATTGTGTTGGTTTGTATGCTTGAATTGTGGAAATAAAGTAATTCATATTTGTGCGTTCTTATCAATTTGAAATATTATATATGTTTGGATATTCTTGAATTATGTTATTCATGTTATAAAGAACTACATGCGGTAGTTCTATGCAAGTATACATTTGGAATATTTCGCAAATTATGTAATCCATGTTGAAGCTACATGTATGTAGTTGATTTAAATTCATGCAAGTTTGGGGTTTTGCTACTATGCCATCATGATGTATATTTTTGTGCATAAAACAATTTGTAAGTAATTAAAACAAGTTTGGTTATTATAATCCAAATGAAATTATGTTGAGAATTTGGCATCATGTATTAAGCCTTGCTTTTGTACTAGAAAACCTATTTGAAAACTTATGAATATGGCTAGGCTATGAATGATATTTGGCATAATTGAAATCCATGATTAAGTCTATCTTGTTTACAAGAATTTTATGATGACATATGTGGTACATAGCTAGGTTAGATTCAAAAATCCCTTTTTGCAAGTTTACATGACTAAAGTAAAAATCATGATTTCATGTTAGAAATATTTATGCCATAGTTATGTGAACAAATTTAACTATACTTATGCCATGTTTATGTTTGACATTATGTCATGCTTATGTTTGACATTATGCCATGCTTATGTTAGAAATATTTATGCCATGCTTATGTTTGACATTATGCCTAAACAAAAATATAGGTTCATGTTGTAGTTAAGCCCATATGTTAATAGTGATATTCTTAACTTAACTACAAGTTTACATGGTTTGATTCATGTCACTTATGCTTTTATGATCAAAGTATATGTTACTACTATGCAAGTACACCAGTTTCTATTTTGTATTTCCAACGTCATATTGCAAGTTCATACGCTCACCTTCCCCTTTTTGTGTATGTAATCTCGCTTTAAGCCTCCCCTTTTCGCATGGCTAAGTTGGGCTTAAAAAGGTTAAGCCCAACATATAAACGAACGTATTAAACGGGGGAAAATAACGTTGGGCTAAATTAATTAATAAATGAAAATATAAAGTAGAAGGGCCCAAATTCAAGTATGGGTTGGGCCCATGATTGGTGTAACCTTTACACCATTAACTTAATAATGGGCCGCAAATGTTTACATATAAATAAAGAAGAAAGACAAAATATGTAAAGGTAGAAAATACGATGTGTTTAACCCGAGGTTGGATTGAGTTGTGATGTAAACCTGCCCGGAACCGCCCGGCTGTCCAGTAGTCACAACAATACCTATCCAATGTGGGAGGTTAGACATGGAGCCCAATAAGGACCCGAGGTTAGACTGAGTTGTGGCGTAAGACTGCCCGGAACCAACCGGCAACAGGCAGCCACAACAATACCTGTCTAATGTGAGAGGTCAGGGCCTTAATAGGACAATTAAGGCTGAGTCAGGATTGTTAGGATTAAGTGAACTAAAGACTTAATCAAAATGGAACATGCTAAACTAAACGGACTGGTGGGGGTTAGGTTAGAAAACACTTAACCAACTTAGCATGTTGGCTAGAGATAGAAAACCTAGTAACGGGGGACCCTTTTCAGCAGTAACCCTAGAAGGTGTATCAGGATACCCTGAAACTAGGCAGGGAGGGGCACGATTACTGGGCTGATTGTAAGAGGTCAAATCGACGGCGGTGGTGTAGCAGTGTAGGTTCTAACGGGGTGCGGGCGTGCACACACTCCGGCGCAGAAAAATAAGGCACTGGACACCAGTAGCATACCTGTGCACTCTAGGATTGTGTCGGGCCGCCGCCATGGGACTTGATACACCCCATGGTGGGACCAGCATAGGTAACTACAACATCGGGGGCCGTAAGACACATGTAACTATGCGAGTAGGAGCCGATCATCATAGAATGGATCACATCACCCTGATTATGGGGTGCCAGTTGGAAACTAGTTTATATGGGTTCAGAGATTAACATGGGGTACGATAGTATATTCGACCCTAGACAACTTAACCAAGTTTATAGTGCTTTCCCACTTCTTGTTTATACTTATCATACCCAGTTCTTTATTCATAGACAAAATAGTACTAGACTTACTCAGGCTTTATGTCTGACTCTACTTTTCTTTCGTCTTCTTTTCTTCCGTTTCCCCCCCCCCCCCAGGTCCACAGGGAGGGAACACAGCAGCTTGACCAACCTTAACATCCAGCTTGAAGAAGAGAAATGTATTGCTTGGACTTTCCTGCTTTGAACTATGGCTTTGGACAATCCACTATGGGGCTTTTGCAATTTATCTATGCTTTATTTATGCTTCTTTAAATAATGTACTCAAGACAGATTATGAAAGTGTTATGTTATGTTTTTGGAAAGGATGTTGTTGTAACACGTATTTGACTTTATGAAATAAAGTTTGTTGTTTTTCCGCTGTTTACAAATATGAGTTCTTATATCTGTCTTGTATATCTGTGACTTATACTTATAAACCTCCACCAAAATTAGGGCATTCCCTTTGAGAGTGACCCTAACGGAGGTGGGGTGTTTCACTTGGTATCAGAGCATAGGTTTACCAGATAAGATAAAAAGTTTTGAAAATTTATTTTCAAAAAGGAAATTTTAAAGAAGCATTTTTAAAAGAAAAATATTATTTTATTTTAAGAAGGCAAAGTCCACTCCCCAAAGCCATAGGTACTATCTCTTATCCTTCGTTTTGAATCTATCCTTTTTGTTTCAGCATGTCCCAAGAACTTAACTTGCCGGAAGGGGTGCCAATACCTGGTTGGTTTAGACGGTTCTTAGAAGCAAGGGCCACTCAGCCAGGTCCTACCGTTCCTCCTCCCCCAGCTGAAGGGAATCATCCAGCTGCAGCGGCACCTTTTCCTCCACCTCCTCCACGGGGAAACACGTTTGCTAAGATATGTAAAGATTTTAAAGCTATGGGAGGAAGGGATTTCCATGGAACTGAGTCCTTCGTGGCAGCTAGAAATTGGCTGAAAGAAACGGAGGACCTATTCATCATCTTTGAGGTAGAGGATAGACAAAAAGTACAATTGGCAGTATGGCTATTGAAGGGCGAGGCTTCCTACTGGTGGGAAGTCACTAATGCTGAAAGACCAGTGGAGACATGGGAGGACTTTAGGGCAAGGTTTGAGACTAAATTTCTCTCTGATGCGGAAAGAAGTTTGCAGTTGGAAAAATTCTTATTTCTTAAGCAAGGGGACAAGACAGTCAGAGAGTATGTGAATCAGTTTGATGAGCTGGCTAGGTTTGGGCTTGTGTAACAACCCGTAAAATCTGGGCCAGTTTAAAATTTTTATTTTGGCCATTTTAGCGAATTTTGATTATTTAAAATGAATTATTTTAAATAATATAGACGATAAATTTATTTTGAATATAATTCGAACGTATATATTATACGCGTCGTCGTTAGAATAAAAATAATTATATATAATTATAAAAGGAATTGAAAATGGCGCGGTAGTTCGAAAATTCGATTTCTAATTTCAAATGAATATACAGAATTCAATATAAGTCAGAATTGAACGAAACAAGAAATATTTGAATCTGTATAACTATATCTTTGTAACGAAGTTGACAAACTGAGATTTCACTTTAGAAATGATAAGATATGTCCAGTAGAAAATTCAGAATAGTCGCTGTGGAATTTATATATATTTTATATAATATATAGCCCTTAAAAATAGCCGTTTTGCAAACGACCTCGGATTTCGACGAAACCAGTTTTGTTGGGTCCGAGATGTGAAGTTATTGCTAGGTTTCAAATTTCATAATTTTTCGAATCAATGTGTGAGCGTGGTAAAGGAAAACGTGTTTTGACCATTTCAGTTGATTTTAATCGACTGGAAATTGGCCATTTTTCCAACGGACTCAGAATTCGACGAAACTAGTTTTGTTAGGACCGTATCGTCAATACGAAGCTAGAAAATATTTTTCTGAAATTTTTCTAGTTAGTATGTGACCCCGGTAATTTGAAATGTACGTTTAAAATTCAATATAAGGATTTAAATTGTAAATTTCAACGGAAACTGATTGTAACGATCAAACCAGCTTGCGATACATATCCCATTGTGTTCAGAATGGGGGTAAAACGCTAGGGACGACAGTCGGTGGGTTTCGTCTAGAGGTCGAAATAAAAAGTTGTTTTTTTTGGAAATTTAGAATAATAAAATAATTAAATTTTATATAAACCCCCCCCAACCTTTTGCTTCCTCTCCAGATTCATTTCAAATAAAAAAAAAAGGGGGAAGAAGGAAGAATCCCCGACGCCTTACGTCAGGCCGCCGCCTCGTCCAACCTCCGCCTCCTCGTCAACGCGGCACGCCTCGGAATCGCCACCACGCCTCGACGAAGCCGACCCCCCCTCCTCCGAACCCTCGATGAAGCCGATCCCCCCTCCGCTTCTTCTCCTTCCCCTGGCGCCTCCGTTCGTCTCCGCTCCCTTCACCAAATCGAAGGCCAACCCTAGCTGAAGCCGCCGCGACCTCGCATCAGACCCCCCCCCTTTCCAGACCTCGACCGACGCTACCCCCCCCCCTTTCCAGACCTCGACCGACGCTACCCCCCCCCCCCCTGACAAACGGAGAAGCCCCCTGTAAGTTTTCTGGAACTGATTTTATTTTTATAAACTGATTTTTATTTATTTTATAAACTGAAATTTTATTTTATTATACAAAATGAATTTTATTTATATGGTAAAGTTATAAAAAGGTAATCTTTTATGTTTTTAAAGTAGTAAAAATATAGTTTTTATATTTTTAAAGAATTAAAAATATAATCTTTATTGAGTAGAAGATTTAAAAATATGATTTTTATATTTTTAAAGTATTAAAAATATAATCTTTACTATGTAGAAGTGATAAAAATATAGTTTTTATATTTCTAAAGTATTAAAAGTATAATCTTTACTATGTAGAAGTGGTAAAAATATAATTTTTACATGTTAGGAATATTAAAAATATCATCTTTTTATAGGTAGCAAAATAAAATGTGATTTCTATAGGGATGATATTGAAAAGGCAAAATTTTTATATATTGAACTTTGAAATAAAAATTCGATTTTTATATATTGAACTTTGAAATAAAAATTCGATTTTTATATATTGAACTTTGAAATAAAAATTCGATTTTTATATATTGAACTTTGAAATAAAAATTCGTTTTTTATATATTGAACTTTGAAATAAAAATTCGATTTTTATATATTGAATAGCAAAGTAAAAATTCGATTTTTATATATAGAATAACGAAGTAAAAATGTGATTTTTACGTATGTAGTGAAAGCAGCAACGAAGGTGACAAAAAGGCGAAACGACGAAGACTTCTGCAAATGAAGTGCCGTGGAGCTTGGATAGCTTTCGGTGAGAACTTCTCACTCAAATTCTATTTTTCTAGTTATATATATATACTAGGATGCAGACGGTGCTTATTAGAAGCACCCGACACCCGTCCACATACCATGGACTTGTTTGTTTGGTTGTGTAGTTGGTTAGGTTATTTGATTTGGATTTGATTGATTGGTTGAATTGGAAATTGATTTAAAATTGATATGTGAATGGCGTGGGCCTTCACTAGACCGGGGATAAGGCTAGGCCTTGTCCCGTTTCTAGTATCGTGCCGTTATGCCGCCGAAATTTTCTAAAATATGTTAGAAAATAAAAATACCATTTTATTGTGTAAATGAATAATAGAAATTCATATGTTGGAATAAAATGTTTTATCGTTAAAAATATAATTTTTAACGTGAATATGAATATAGTGAAAGTGAATAAATAAATATTCATTTACAAACCAGACGGTTTGTTTATGTACACCTATTTGAAGGACATTGATTGGGTCGATAAATTTTACACATCGCCCAACTGCACAAATAAAACCTGTGTTTGATTGTTTGAAACCCCACACGGGTGTTAGGATGAAATTTGAAGTTCACTCATCCTGACTGATTAAATATGTCGATCGATTGATTGACAGGCTATTATAAGCGTTAGATATCTATATTTGATGCTTATACAGTGTAGTGCACTTTGGTTGATGGTTGATTATTTTTCAATGCTATTATATGTGTGTAATGCATGAAAATCCATATAATTAACTTTATATGGTGATTGATTGGGCCTCATTCCAATTTGAAAAATAAAGAATAATATAAAATAAAAGTTCATGTGTTGACAGTACTCATTCATTGAGATTGGTCATGTGTTGAACGAAATATTTTAATATTAAAATTTACATCTTTATCGAAATAAAAGTTCATGTGTTGACAGTACTCATTCATTGAGATTGGTCATGTGTTGAACAAAATATTTTAATATTAAAATTTACATCTTTATCGAAATAAAAGTTCATGTGTTGACAGTACTCATTCATTGAGATTGGTCGTGTGTTGAACGAAATATTTTGATAATAACAACTATTTTGAAAAGGAAATAGAATATTTGAAAATAGAAATTTATGAAGCCGTGTTGATTAGATTGACGCCATTTTGACGTGAATCGATATTTATATCGATTTTAAAACGATTTCGAAATGAAATGAATTGAAAACGATTTCGAATAGAAATGAATTGAAAACGATTTCGAATAGAAATGAATTGAAAACGATTTTGAAATGAATTGAATTGAAAACGATTTCGAAATGAATTGAATTGAAAACGAATTCAAATTGAATTGAAAGCGAATTGAAATGAATTCGAATTGAATTGAAATTTGAATTGAATAGAAGTGAATTTTAAAACGAATTTATAAAGAAGAATTCAATTTTGCTTTGAATTGAAATGGAAGTTGAAATAGATTTTGAAACGAATTTTAAAACTATTTATATAATTCGTTTTGAATAGAAAATCGACGAAATATATATTATATATAATATATAATGGCCTGAATAGAACGCGCCGCGCCGCGGCAGTTCGTGAATTTCGACCATTTATTTCAAACGGACATTACGGGAGATCCGACCGTCGGATTCTCCTAAAACCGGAACCGTTGGGTTCGTATCGAAAAGAGCTTTCTAATGAATGTTAGAAATTTGAAATCTAACGGTTGGATTTGGAATTATGTCCAAATCAAATTTGAAAAAGGTCGCTGTAAGTGCAGTTCGATGGCCATTGATGGAAATCGACTGTACGGACCTTGATAAAATTATTAAAAATAGTAATAATTTGTGTAAAATCATAAGAAATGATTTAGAAAGAATTGGGATGAAAAACTCCATATTTGAAAAGATAAAAATAGATTTTTATCGAAATGAACTAGTTTTGAACTAGAATTATAATTCTATTTATTTTTAAATAAATAAATTGAATTTGAAATGGTTTGGAAAATAACCAAAATTTCCAATGATTGCATTGGAGTGGATTTGAATCGAAATTGTCTTCGGAATATTTCGATGTTGGAATTTGTGATTATACGGATGTTGTTACGGAAATTTGAAAGATATATATTTATATCGTTATTTCCAATACGACATTTGTTAATCGTGGAATTTGATATTGAATATAAGCCGATATATTTTCTATTCAGAGCCTTATATTGAATATCAAATGGGATTTGGGTTTGTCGTGAATGGTGTCTTCACTAACACTGTTCTTGAACCCAGTTGAGAAAAGATTAAATCTTTTTATTTAGATTTAATGAAGTGTACCAATTAAATAATATTTAATTGGAATTGAATTGATATTGATTTTTGGGTTTATCGTGAACAGTGTTTTAAATAACACTTGTTCTTTAACCCGATAATTAATGAATGTGATTTGGGTTTGTCGTGAATGGTGTCTTCACTAACACTGTTCTTGAACCCAGTTGAGAAAAGATTAAATCTTTTTATTTAGATTTAATGAAGTGTACCAATTAAATAATATTTAATTGGAATTGAATTGATATTGATTTTTGGGTTTATCGTGAACAGTGTTTTAAATAACACTTGTTCTTTAACCCGATAATTAATGAATGTGATTTGGGTTTGTCGTGAATGGTGTCTTCACTAACACTGTTCTTGAACCCAGTTGAGAAAAGATTAAATCTTTTTATTTAGATTTAATGAAGTGTACCAATTAAATAATATTTAATTGGAATTGAATGGATATTGATTTTTGGGTTTTATCGTGAACAGTGTTTTAAATAACACTTGTTCTTTAACCCGATAATTAATGGGATGTGACTTTGGGTTTATCGTGAACCGTGTTTTAAATGACACTGATTCTTTAACCCAGTCACAGATTAAAACTAAGTGGAGTTTTAATGAATCTTTAATTAGATTGAAAAGATCGAGAATGGAGTATCACCAGTTTTGCTCCAGACGATAGTTAAATCTTTAATTAGATTTGAACGTGAAATTTAGAAACTAACTGTCGGTTAGCTAAGTAGAATGGTTTTCTGGATATTGATCTGATGTTGGTTTCGGCCTTCGGGGTTAATATTTGGGGAATTATTCTCTTGATTAATTTACGGTTAATGACTAATGAGTTGGAATGAGGCGTATGTTGTGTTTGTGTAACACTTATTTAAAATATACGCGAGTTATTCGGAAAGACCGGGTTTATCCCATTCTGAATAACTGATACGACGATAAGTCGAAGATGAAGACGATGGTCGAAGACCGGAAGTCTTCACGTCGTTTGGGTGATAACTGATGATCTTGATTGGGCTGTACACCCAAGAAGATGGAAACAGTTAGTGATCGTCCAGACATACTTGGAGATCGATGGATATGCGGGGTACTAGGTGCCTCCGGTTTCATTCAGACCCAGAACGGACTTGTAAATGGACTGTGTGTCTGACATCGGATTTCATTCTGTGTGACTGATATCGGTTGCATAGGATGGTTTGCCTGTGTGGCATGCTAAGATGCAAATGATCAAGGCTTCTGTTGAAAAGCAAAGTCTTGTGGTGATGATCAAAGCACGGCCTTCGTGGCGTAGCTTTGTGTAACGTTTACCTCGCGTGTTTCACACCAGGTATGAACCAAAAACGGGAGACGGACCTCAGGGGGGACATGCGTTTTCTTTCTAGCTAGAAGTGGCGTCAGTGGTTTTACACGCCCTGACGAGTTTGACTTATGTGGTTGTTGCTGTTGCGAGGCGCCTCGGATTGATCGGTCGTTCTCGAACCGATGGAGTCATTTAGTTGGCTCACCTACGCCCCAAAGGGCGGAGAAACGCATTGTTCAGGCATTATAATCCACATCGGTGGACCGGCCCTGACGATCCAAGGTACGGTTGCGGCTGTGCCTGAGGGGCGGGCTAGAGCGTCTCGAATCGGTTGAGGACTATCTTTTGCCTCGGTTCATAGATGGAAATCCAATTTCCAAATACGTGACATTTGCGGTTTTATTTGTAAACCTATATATGGCGACATGATATATGGTACCCATGCCGCCTATGATTGATATTTATGATTTGAAGTCGTTTTATACACTATGCACTTATAGTAGTATCCAATGATTTGTTTTAAACGTATCAAGCATTCTTTGGCTGTTATAAGGGAAAACCCTATCCTCGGCTGCGTTGCATTGTGTGATGGGACCTGGGTCTTATAACAGCTTCATTTTTCTTTATTTAACATTGCGCTGTTTGTTTTATGCACTGGTATTCTTGGGAGGAAACCCGTTCCGTGTTATACGGCGTGGTCCCTTGATTTACCTAACTTTGAAAATAAAGATTTATAACTGTTTTAGTTCTCACACCAGTCACATGACTGACCTGGAGTTTATTGTTTTAACCTAAACTCTGGGTGCCCTTATTTTCGACACGGGCAGCTAGTAGTTTTGGTTTTGCAGATTTATATTCACAGGATCCTGGTTTACAGCTGGAACGATATCCGGAAAGCTTTGTATCTGTATATCTCTTCTAGTTGTGTATTGTATTATTTTCCGCTGCTATGTATTTAAATGTAATTTAAATCTCTGATATCTCTGTGTAATATTTATTCGTTTATACTCTGTATATTCTTGTAATCTGATGCATTGTTGTAACATAGAATGAAACGTTCTTCTGTATGTGTTCTGTTTCGTCGTGTTCTCAAACGATAGGGCGTTTCGAACGGTCTGGATCGGTTTAGCGACTGGTTCGGACCGAGCGAAATTCCTTGCCGTCATAGTTTGGTATCAGAGCTTTGGTTTACAAAGCTCAGAGAACAAGACACATTAGAACCATACGAAAGAATTCATCAGATATTGGATTAGTAATATCCAATGAGAATGACTCGTTAGAGATAGGATCAGTAGTATCCTAGAACGAGTGTGAAGAGTATATTTTTAAAATAAAACCAATTTTGTTTTGAAAATTTAAATCAACTATTCGTATTTGATTATTTATTTATATTGATTTTGGACAATTCAGTATATAAAGAATTTGCATATACGCCTTGCAAACGTATATTCAAAGTTTTAATATATTGGGTAGATATAGCATCGCACTCTAGTCGCCCGGAGATGATATTGATGATAGCGATCGCATCATCAACATTTATGTTCGAGTTTCGAAGGTGTGATTTTCTATATATTTCCATTAGACTGGTGTGAGAACCAAAACTTATATAGTTAGAATACATTGTTGTGAATTGGCATCAAAAACATGATTTTTGTATATGTATCAAAATTATCAATTTGAAACGTTAAAGTCACTAATTGATTGATGTTTGTGTGGTTTGTTCATTTGTTTGCTAATTTTGAACCATTTAGCCTAATTGAACCAAATATTGAACTGTATTGAAAATTAGTCGCATTTGCTTGCATATACATGTGCTTACATTGAACAGGTCATAGCAAGGAGGCTAGAGCAGAGAATAAAATTTGTTTGCCCGACAAATAGGTACATGTTTACTACATAATTTCCTGTTTTGTTTGGGTGATGATGATTTTGTGAGCCTATTGGCTAGCCGCTTGGCTTTTTCTTTTTCTTTTTGAGATCTGAAGGACCGGGGAAGCTATTTGAAATTCCCCGATGCTCCCATTGCAGGGGAGGTTATGGCGAAATTTTTCAAAAATTTAGGGTGTTAGCCAAATTTTTGAAATTTTAGAAATTCTCAGAAACTGAAAAGTTGGAGAATGGAAGCCAGGTCGAGCGTAGAGTTGATTAATCAAACCACTTTCGACTTTGTTCCTTTTCGGGGACGAAAAGTTTTAAGTGGGGGAGATTGTAACAACCCGTAAAATCTGGGCCAGTTTAAAATTTTTATTTTGGCCATTTTAGCGAATTTTGATTATTTAAAATGAATTATTTTAAATAATATAGACGATAAATTTATTTTGAATATAATTCGAACGTATATATTATACGCGTCGTCGTTAGAATAAAAATAATTATATATAATTATAAAAGGAATTGAAAATGGCGCGGTAGTTCGAAAATTCGATTTCTAATTTCAAATGAATATACAGAATTCAATATAAGTCAGAATTGAACGAAACAAGAAATATTTGAATCTGTATAACTATATCTTTGTAACGAAGTTGACAAACTGAGATTTCACTTTAGAAATGATAAGATATGTCCAGTAGAAAATTCAGAATAGTCGCTGTGGAATTTATATATATTTTATATAATATATAGCCCTTAAAAATAGCCGTTTTGTAAACGACCTCGGATTTCGACGAAACCAGTTTTGTTGGGTCCGAGATGTGAAGTTATTGCTAGGTTTCAAATTTCATAATTTTTCGAATCAATGTGTGAGCGTGGTAAAGGAAAACGTGTTTTGACCATTTCAGTTGATTTTAATCGACTGGAAATTGGCCATTTTTCCAACGGACTCAGAATTCGACGAAACTAGTTTTGTTAGGACCGTATCGTCAATACGAAGCTAGAAAATATTTTTCTGAAATTTTTCTAGTTAGTATGTGACCCCGGTAATTTGAAATGTACGTTTAAAATTCAATATAAGGATTTAAATTGTAAATTTCAACGGAAACTGATTGTAACGATCAAACCAGCTTGCGATACATATCCCATTGTGTTCAGAATGGGGGTAAAACGCTAGGGACGACAGTCGGTGGGTTTCGTCTAGAGGTCGAAATAAAAAGTTGTTTTTTTTGGAAATTTAGAATAATAAAATAATTAAATTTTATATAAACCCCCCCCCCCAACCTTTTGCTTCCTCTCCAGATTCATTTCAAATAAAAAAAAAAAAGGGGGAAGAAGGAAGAATCCCCGACGCCTTACGTCAGGCCGCCGCCTCGTCCAACCTCCGCCTCCTCGTCAACGCGGCACGCCTCGGAATCGCCACCACGCCTCGACGAAGCCGACCCCCCCCTCCTCCGAACCCTCGACGAAGCCGATCCCCCCTCCGCTTCTTCTCCTTCCCCTGGCGCCTCCGTTCGTCTCCGCTCCCTTCACCAAATCGAAGGCCAACCCTAGCTGAAGCCGCCGCGACCTCGCATCAGACCCCCCCCCCTTTCCAGACCTCGACCGACGCTACCCCCCCCCTTTCCAGACCTCGACCGACGCTACCCCCCCTGACAAACGGAGAAGCCCCCAGTAAGTTTTCTGGAACTGATTTTATTTTTATAAACTGATTTTTATTTATTTTATAAACTGAAATTTTATTTTATTATACAAAATGAATTTTATTTATATGGTAAAGTTATAAAAAGGTAATCTTTTATGTTTTTAAAGTAGTAAAAATATAGTTTTTATATTTTTAAAGAATTAAAAATATAATCTTTATTGAGTAGAAGATTTAAAAATATGATTTTTATATTTTTAAAGTATTAAAAATATAATCTTTACTATGTAGAAGTGATAAAAATATAGTTTTTATATTTCTAAAGTATTAAAAGTATAATCTTTACTATGTAGAAGTGGTAAAAATATAATTTTTACATGTTAGGAATATTAAAAATATCATCTTTTTATAGGTAGCAAAATAAAATGTGATTTCTATAGGGATGATATTGAAAAGGCAAAATTTTTATATATTGAACTTTGAAATAAAAATTCGATTTTTATATATTGAACTTTGAAATAAAAATTCGATTTTTATATATTGAACTTTGAAATAAAAATTCGATTTTTATATATTGAACTTTGAAATAAAAATTCGTTTTTTATATATTGAACTTTGAAATAAAAATTCGATTTTTATATATTGAATAGCAAAGTAAAAATTCGATTTTTATATATAGAATAACGAAGTAAAAATGTGATTTTTACGTATGTAGTGAAAGCAGCAACGAAGGTGACAAAAAGGCGAAACGACGAAGACTTCTGCAAATGAAGTGCCGTGGAGCTTGGATAGCTTTCGGTGAGAACTTCTCACTCAAATTCTATTTTTCTAGTTATATATATATACTAGGATGCAGACGGTGCTTATTAGAAGCACCCGACACCCGTCCACATACCATGGACTTGTTTGTTTGGTTGTGTAGTTGGTTAGGTTATTTGATTTGGATTTGATTGATTGGTTGAATTGGAAATTGATTTAAAATTGATATGTGAATGGCGTGGGCCTTCACTAGACCGGGGATAAGGCTAGGCCTTGTCCCGTTTCTAGTATCGTGTCGTTATGCCGCCGAAATTTTCTAAAATATGTTAGAAAATAAAAATACCATTTTATTGTGTAAATGAATAATAGAAATTCATATGTTGGAATAAAATGTTTTATCGTTAAAAATATAATTTTTAACGTGAATATGAATATAGTGAAAGTGAATAAATAAATATTCATTTACAAACCAGACGGTTTGTTTATGTACACCTATTTGAAGGACATTGATTGGGTCGATAAATTTTACACATCGCCCAACTGCACAAATAAAACCTGTGTTTGATTGTTTGAAACCCCACACGGGTGTTAGGATGAAATTTGAAGTTCACTCATCCTGATTGATTAAATATGTCGATCGATTGATTGACAGGCTGTTATAAGCGTTAGATATCTATATTTGATGCTTATACAGTGTAGTGCACTTTGGTTGATGGTTGATTATTTTTCAATGCTATTATATGTGTGTAATGCATGAAAATCCATATAATTAACTTTATATGGTGATTGATTGGGCCTCATTCCAATTTGAAAAATAAAGAATAATATAAAATAAAAGTTCATGTGTTGACAGTACTCATTCATTGAGATTGGTCATGTGTTGAACGAAATATTTTAATATTAAAATTTACATCTTTATCGAAATAAAAGTTCATGTGTTGACAGTACTCATTCATTGAGATTGGTCATGTGTTGAACGAAATATTTTAATATTAAAATTTACATCTTTATCGAAATAAAAGTTCATGTGTTGACAGTACTCATTCATTGAGATTGGTCGTGTGTTGAACGAAATATTTTGATAATAACAACTATTTTGAAAAGGAAATAGAATATTTGAAAATAGAAATTTATGAAGCCGTGTTGATTAGATTGACGCCATTTTGACGTGAATCGATATTTATATCGATTTTAAAACGATTTCGAAATGAAATGAATTGAAAACAATTTCGAATAGAAATGAATTGAAAACGATTTCGAATAGAAATGAATTGAAAACGATTTCGAAATGAATTGAATTGAAAACGATTTCGAAATGAATTGAATTGAAAACGAATTCAAATTGAATTGAAAGCGAATTGAAATGAATTCGAATTGAATTGAAATTTGAATTGAATAGAAGTGAATTTTAAAACGAATTTATAAAGAAGAATTCAATTTTGCTTTGAATTGAAATGGAAGTTGAAATAGATTTTGAAACGAATTTTAAAACTATTTATATAATTCGTTTTGAATAGAAAATCGACGAAATATATATTATATATATTATATATAATATATAATGGCCTGAATAGAACGCGCCGCGCCGCGGCAGTTCGTGAATTTCGACCATTTATTTCAAACGGACATTACGGGAGATCCGACCGTCGGAATCTCCTAAAACCGGAACCGTTGGGTTCGTATCGAAAAGAGCTTTCTAATGAATGTTAGAAATTTGAAATCTAACGGTTGGATTTGGAATTATGTCCAAATCAAATTTGAAAAAGGTCGCTGTAAGTGCAGTTCGATGGCCATTGATGGAAATCGACTGTACGGGCCTTGATAAAATTATTAAAAATAGTAATAATTTGTGTAAAATCATAAGAAATGATTTAGAAAGAATTGGGATGAAAAACTCCATATTTGAAAAGATAAAAATAGATTTTTATCGAAATGAACTAGTTTTGAACTAGAATTATAATTCTATTTATTTTTAAATAAATAAATTGAATTTGAAATGGTTTGGAAAATAACCAAAATTTCCAATGATTGCATTGGAGTGGATTTGAATCGAAATTGTCTTCGGAATATTTCGATGTTGGAATTTGTGATTATACGGATGTTGTTACGGAAATTTGAAAGATATATATTTATATCGTTATTTCCAATACGACATTTGTTAATCGTGGAATTTGATATTGAATATAAGCCGATATATTTTCTATTCAGAGCCTTATATTGAATATCAAATGGGATTTGGGTTTGTCGTGAATGGTGTCTTCACTAACACTGTTCTTGAACCCAGTTGAGAAAAGATTAAATCTTTTTATTTAGATTTAATGAAGTGTACCAATTAAATAATATTTAATTGGAATTGAATTGATATTGATTTTTGGGTTTATCGTGAACAGTGTTTTAAATAACACTTGTTCTTTAACCCGATAATTAATGAATGTGATTTGGGTTTGTCGTGAATGGTGTCTTCACTAACACTGTTCTTGAACCCAGTTGAGAAAAGATTAAATCTTTTTATTTAGATTTAATGAAGTGTACCAATTAAATAATATTTAATTGGAATTGAATTGATATTGATTTTTGGGTTTATCGTGAACAGTGTTTTAAATAACACTTGTTCTTTAACCCGATAATTAATGAATGTGATTTGGGTTTGTCGTGAATGGTGTCTTCACTAACACTGTTCTTGAACCCAGTTGAGAAAAGATTAAATCTTTTTATTTAGATTTAATGAAGTGTACCAATTAAATAATATTTAATTGGAATTGAATGGATATTGATTTTTGGGTTTTATCGTGAACAGTGTTTTAAATAACACTTGTTCTTTAACCCGATAATTAATGGGATGTGACTTTGGGTTTATCGTGAACCGTGTTTTAAATGACACTGATTCTTTAACCCAGTCACAGATTAAAACTAAGTGGAGTTTTAATGAATCTTTAATTAGATTGAAAAGATCGAGAATGGAGTATCACCAGTTTTGCTCCAGACGATAGTTAAATCTTTAATTAGATTTGAACGTGAAATTTAGAAACTAACTGTCGGTTAGCTAAGTAGAATGGTTTTCTGGATATTGATCTGATGTTGGTTTCGGCCTTCGGGGTTAATATTTGGGGAATTATTCTCTTGATTAATTTACGGTTAATGACTAATGAGTTGGAATGAGGCGTATGTTGTGTTTGTGTAACACTTATTTAAAATATACGCGAGTTATTCGGAAAGACCGGGTTTATCCCATTCTGAATAACTGATACGACGATAAGTCGAAGATGAAGACGATGGTCGAAGACCGGAAGTCTTCACGTCGTTTGGGTGATAACTGATGATCTTGATTGGGCTGTACACCCAAGAAGATGGAAACAGTTAGTGATCGTCCAGACGTACTTGGAGATCGATGGATATGCGGGGTACTAGGTGCCTCCGGTTTCGTTCAGACCCAGAACGGACTTGTAAATGGACTGTGTGTCTGACATCGGATTTCATTCTGTGTGACTGATATCGGTTGCATAGGATGGTTTGCCTGTGTGGCATGCTAAGATGCAAATGATCAAGGCTTCTGTTGAAAAGCAAAGTCTTGTGGTGATGATCAAAGCACGGCCTTCGTGGCGTAGCTTTGTGTAACGTTTACCTCGCGTGTTTCACACCAGGTATGAACCAAAAACGGGAGACGGACCTCAGGGGGGACATGCGTTTTCTTTCTAGCTAGAAGTGGCGTCAGTGGTTTTACACGCCCTGACGAGTTTGACTTATGTGGTTGTTGCTGTTGCGAGGCGCCTCGGATTGATCGGTCGTTCTCGAACCGATGGAGTCATTTAGTTGGCTCACCTACGCCCCAAAGGGCGGAGAAACGCATTGTTCAGGCATTATAATCCACATCGGTGGACCGGCCCTGACGATCCAAGGTACGGTTGCGGCTGTGCCTGAGGGGCGGGCTAGAGCGTCTCGAATCGGTTGAGGACTATCTTTTGCCTCGGTTCATAGATGGAAATCCAATTTCCAAATACGTGACATTTGCGGTTTTATTTGTAAACCTATATATGGCGACATGATATATGGTACCCATGCCGCCTATGATTGATATTTATGATTTGAAGTTGTTTTATACACTATGCACTTATAGTAGTATCCAATGATTTGTTTTAAACGTATCAAGCATTCTTTGGCTGTTATAAGGGAAAACCCTATCCTCGGCTGCGTTGCATTGTGTGATGGGACCTGGGTCTTATAACAGCTTCATTTTTCTTTATTTAACATTGCGATGTTTGTTTTATGCACTGGTATTCTTGGGAGGAAACCCGTTCCGTGTTATACGGCGTGGTCCCTTGATTTACCTAACTTTGAAAATAAAGATTTATAACTGTTTTAGTTCTCACACCAGTCACATGACTGACCTGGAGTTTATTGTTTTAACCTAAACTCTGGGTGCCCTTATTTTCGACACGGGCAGCTAGTAGTTTTGGTTTTGCAGATTTATATTCACAGGATCCTGGTTTACAGCTGGAACGATATCCGGAAAGCTTTGTATCCGTATATCTCTTCTAGTTGTGTATTGTATTATTTTCCGCTGCTATGTATTTAAATGTAATTTAAATCTCTGATATCTCTGTGTAATATTTATTCGTTTATACTCTGTATATTCTTGTAATCTGATGCATTGTTGTAACATAGAATGAAACGTTCTTCTGTATGTGTTCTGTTTCGTCGTGTTCTCAAACGATAGGGCGTTTCGAACGGTCTGGATCGGTTTAGCGACTGGTTCGGACCGAGCGAAATTCCTTGCCGTCACAGTTTGGTATCAGAGCTTTGGTTTACAAAGCTCAGAGAACAAGACACATTAGAACCATACGAAAGAATTCATCAGATATTGGATTAGTAATATCCAATGAGAATGACTCGTTAGAGATAGGATCAGTAGTATCCTAGAACGAGTGTGAAGAGTATATTTTTAAAATAAAACCAATTTTGTTTTGAAAATTTAAATCAACTATTCGTATTTGATTATTTATTTATATTGATTTTGGACAATTCAGTATATAAAGAATTTGCATATACGCCTTGCAAACGTATATTCAAAGTTTTAATATATTGGGTAGATATAGCATCGCACTCTAGTCGCCCGGAGATGATATTGATGATAGCGATCGCATCATCAACATTTATGTTCGAGTTTCGAAGGTGTGATTTTCTATATATTTCCATTAGACTGGTGTGAGAACCAAAACTTATATAGTTAGAATACATTGTTGTGAATTGGCATCAAAAACATGATTTTTGTATATGTATCAAAATTATCAATTTGAAACGTTAAAGTCACTAATTGATTGATGTTTGTGTGGTTTGTTCATTTGTTTGCTAATTTTGAACCATTTAGCCTAATTGAACCAAATATTGAACTGTATTGAAAATTAGTCGCATTTGCTTGCATATACATGTGCTTACATTGAACAGGTCATAGCAAGGAGGCTAGAGCAGAGAATAAAATTTGTTTGCCCGACAAATAGGTACATGTTTACTACATAATTTCCTGTTTTGTTTGGGTGATGATGATTTTGTGAGCCTATTGGCTAGCCGCTTGGCTTTTTCTTTTTCTTTTTGAGATCTGAAGGACCGGGGAAGCTATTTGAAATTCCCCGATGCTCCCATTGCAGGGGAGGTTATGGCGAAATTTTTCAAAAATTTAGGGTGTTAGCCAAATTTTTGAAATTTTAGAAATTCTCAGAAACTGAAAAGTTGGAGAATGGAACCCAGGTCGAGCGTAGAGTTGATTAATCAAACCACTTTCGACTTTGTTCCTTTTCGGGGACGAAAAGTTTTAAGTGGGGGAGATTGTAACAACCCGTAAAATCTGGGCCAGTTTAAAATTTTTATTTTGGCCATTTTAGCGAATTTTGATTATTTAAAATGAATTATTTTAAATAATATAGACGATAAATTTATTTTGAATATAATTCGAACGTATATATTATACGCGTCGTCGTTAGAATAAAAATAATTATATATAATTATAAAAGGAATTGAAAATGGCGCGGTAGTTCGAAAATTCGATTTCTAATTTCAAATGAATATACAGAATTCAATATAAGTCAGAATTGAACGAAACAAGAAATATTTGAATCTGTATAACTATATCTTTGTAACGAAGTTGACAAACTGAGATTTCACTTTAGAAATGATAAGATATGTCCAGTAGAAAATTCAGAATAGTCGCTGTGGAATTTATATATATTTTATATAATATATAGCCCTTAAAAATAGTCGTTTTGCAAACGACCTCGGATTTCGACGAAACCAGTTTTGTTGGGTCCGAGATGTGAAGTTATTGCTAGGTTTCAAATTTCATAATTTTTCGAATCAATGTGTGAGCGTGGTAAAGGAAAACGTGTTTTGACCATTTCAGTTGATTTTAATCGACTGGAAATTGGCCATTTTTCCAACGGACTCAGAATTCAACGAAACTAGTTTTGTTAGGACCGTATCGTCAATACGAAGCTAGAAAATATTTTTCTGAAATTTTTCTAGTTAGTATGTGACCCCGGTAATTTGAAATGTACGTTTAAAATTCAATATAAGGATTTAAATTGTAAATTTCAACGGAAACTGATTGTAACGATCAAACCAGCTTGCGATACATATCCCATTGTGTTCAGAATGGGGGTAAAACGCTAGGGACGACAGTCGGTAGGTTTCGTCTAGAGGTCGAAATAAAAAGTTGTTTTTTTTGGAAATTTAGAATAATAAAATAATTAAATTTTATATAAACCCCCCCCCCCAACCTTTTGCTTCCTCTCCAGATTCATTTCAAATAAAAAAAAAAAAAAGGGGGGGAAGAAGGAAGAATCCCCGACGCCTTACGTCAGGCCGCCGCCTCGTCCAACCTCCGCCTCCTCGTCAACGCGGCACGCCTCGGAATCGCCACCACGCCTCGACGAAGCCGACCCCCCCCCTCCTCCGAACCCTCGACGAAGCCGATCCCCCCTCCGCTTCTTCTCCTTCCCCTGGCGCCTCCGTTCGTCTCCGCTCCCTTCACCAAATCGAAGGCCAACCCTAGCTGAAGCCGCCGCGACCTCGCATCAGACCCCCCCCCCCTTTCCAGACCTCGACCGACGCTACCCCCCCCCCTTTCCAGACCTCGACCGACGCTACCCCCCCCCGACAAACGGAGAAGCCCCCTGTAAGTTTTCTGGAACTGATTTTATTTTTATAAACTGATTTTTATTTATTTTATAAACTGAAATTTTATTTTATTATACAAAATGAATTTTATTTATATGGTAAAGTTATAAAAAGGTAATCTTTTATGTTTTTAAAGTAGTAAAAATATAGTTTTTATATTTTTAAAGAATTAAAAATATAATCTTTATTGAGTAGAAGATTTAAAAATATGATTTTTATATTTTTAAAGTATTAAAAATATAATCTTTACTATGTAGAAGTGATAAAAATATAGTTTTTATATTTCTAAAGTATTAAAAGTATAATCTTTACTATGTAGAAGTGGTAAAAATATAATTTTTACATGTTAGGAATATTAAAAATATCATCTTTTTATAGGTAGCAAAATAAAATGTGATTTCTATAGGGATGATATTGAAAAGGCAAAATTTTTATATATTGAACTTTGAAATAAAAATTCGATTTTTATATATTGAACTTTGAAATAAAAATTCGATTTTTATATATTGAACTTTGAAATAAAAATTCGATTTTTATATATTGAACTTTGAAATAAAAATTCGTTTTTTATATATTGAACTTTGAAATAAAAATTCGATTTTTATATATTGAATAGCAAAGTAAAAATTCGATTTTTATATATAGAATAACGAAGTAAAAATGTGATTTTTACGTATGTAGTGAAAGCAGCAACGAAGGTGACAAAAAGGCGAAACGACGAAGACTTCTGCAAATGAAGTGCCGTGGAGCTTGGATAGCTTTCGGTGAGAACTTCTCACTCAAATTCTATTTTTCTAGTTATATATATATACTAGGATGCAGACGGTGCTTATTAGAAGCACCCGACACCCGTCCACATACCATGGACTTGTTTGTTTGGTTGTGTAGTTGGTTAGGTTATTTGATTTGGATTTGATTGATTGGTTGAATTGGAAATTGATTTAAAATTGATATGTGAATGGCGTGGGCCTTCACTAGACCGGGGATAAGGCTAGGCCTTGTCCCGTTTCTAGTATCGTGCCGTTATGCCGCCGAAATTTTCTAAAATATGTTAGAAAATAAAAATACCATTTTATTGTGTAAATGAATAATAGAAATTCATATGTTGGAATAAAATGTTTTATCGTTAAAAATATAATTTTTAACGTGAATATGAATATAGTGAAAGTGAATAAATAAATATTCATTTACAAACCAGACGGTTTGTTTATGTACACCTATTTGAAGGACATTGATTGGGTCGATAAATTTTACACATCGCCCAACTGCACAAATAAAACCTGTGTTTGATTGTTTGAAACCCCACACGGGTGTTAGGATGAAATTTGAAGTTCACTCATCCTGATTGATTAAATATGTCGATCGATTGATTGACAGGCTGTTATAAGCGTTAGATATCTATATTTGATGCTTATACAGTGTAGTGCACTTTGGTTGATGGTTGATTATTTTTCAATGCTATTATATGTGTGTAATGCATGAAAATCCATATAATTAACTTTATATGGTGATTGATTGGGCCTCATTCCAATTTGAAAAATAAAGAATAATATAAAATAAAAGTTCATGTGTTGACAGTACTCATTCATTGAGATTGGTCATGTGTTGAACGAAATATTTTAATATTAAAATTTACATCTTTATCGAAATAAAAGTTCATGTGTTGACAGTACTCATTCATTGAGATTGGTCATGTGTTGAACGAAATATTTTAATATTAAAATTTACATCTTTATCGAAATAAAAGTTCATGTGTTGACAGTACTCATTCATTGAGATTGGTCGTGTGTTGAACGAAATATTTTGATAATAACAACTATTTTGAAAAGGAAATAGAATATTTGAAAATAGAAATTTATGAAGCCGTGTTGATTAGATTGACGCCATTTTGACGTGAATCGATATTTATATCGATTTTAAAACGATTTCGAAATGAAATGAATTGAAAACGATTTCGAATAGAAATGAATTGAAAACGATTTCGAATAGAAATGAATTGAAAACGATTTCGAAATGAATTGAATTGAAAACGATTTCGAAATGAATTGAATTGAAAACGAATTCAAATTGAATTGAAAGCGAATTGAAATGAATTCGAATTGAATTGAAATTTGAATTGAATAGAAGTGAATTTTAAAACGAATTTATAAAGAAGAATTCAATTTTGCTTTGAATTGAAATGGAAGTTGAAATAGATTTTGAAACGAATTTTAAAACTATTTATATAATTCGTTTTGAATAGAAAATCGACGAAATATATATTATATATATTATATATAATATATAATGGCCTGAATAGAATGCGCCGCGCCGCGGCAGTTCGTGAATTTCGACCATTTATTTCAAACGGACATTACGGGAGATCCGACCGTCGGATTCTCCTAAAACCGGAACCGTTGGGTTCGTATCGAAAAGAGCTTTCTAATGAATGTTAGAAATTTGAAATCTAACGGTTGGATTTGGAATTATGTCCAAATCAAATTTGAAAAAGGTCGCTGTAAGTGCAGTTCGATGGCCATTGATGGAAATCGACTGTACGGGCCTTGATAAAATTATTAAAAATAGTAATAATTTGTGTAAAATCATAAGAAATGATTTAGAAAGAATTGGGATGAAAAACTCCATATTTGAAAAGATAAAAATAGATTTTTATCGAAATGAACTAGTTTTGAACTAGAATTATAATTCTATTTATTTTTAAATAAATAAATTGAATTTGAAATGGTTTGGAAAATAACCAAAATTTCCAATGATTGCATTGGAGTGGATTTGAATCGAAATTGTCTTCGGAATATTTCGATGTTGGAATTTGTGATTATACGGATGTTGTTACGGAAATTTGAAAGATATATATTTATATCGTTATTTCCAATACGACATTTGTTAATCGTGGAATTTGATATTGAATATAAGCCGATATATTTTCTATTCAGAGCCTTATATTGAATATCAAATGGGATTTGGGTTTGTCGTGAATGGTGTCTTCACTAACACTGTTCTTGAACCCAGTTGAGAAAAGATTAAATCTTTTTATTTAGATTTAATGAAGTGTACCAATTAAATAATATTTAATTGGAATTGAATTGATATTGATTTTTGGGTTTATCGTGAACAGTGTTTTAAATAACACTTGTTCTTTAACCCGATAATTAATGAATGTGATTTGGGTTTGTCGTGAATGGTGTCTTCACTAACACTGTTCTTGAACCCAGTTGAGAAAAGATTAAATCTTTTTATTTAGATTTAATGAAGTGTACCAATTAAATAATATTTAATTGGAATTGAATTGATATTGATTTTTGGGTTTATCGTGAACAGTGTTTTAAATAACACTTGTTCTTTAACCCGATAATTAATGAATGTGATTTGGGTTTGTCGTGAATGGTGTCTTCACTAACACTGTTCTTGAACCCAGTTGAGAAAAGATTAAATCTTTTTATTTAGATTTAATGAAGTGTACCAATTAAATAATATTTAATTGGAATTGAATGGATATTGATTTTTGGGTTTTATCGTGAACAGTGTTTTAAATAACACTTGTTCTTTAACCCGATAATTAATGGGATGTGACTTTGGGTTTATCGTGAACCGTGTTTTAAATGACATTGATTCTTTAACCCAGTCACAGATTAAAACTAAGTGGAGTTTTAATGAATCTTTAATTAGATTGAAAAGATCGAGAATGGAGTATCACCAGTTTTGCTCCAGACGATAGTTAAATCTTTAATTAGATTTGAACGTGAAATTTAGAAACTAACTGTCGGTTAGCTAAGTAGAATGGTTTTCTGGATATTGATCTGATGTTGGTTTCGGCCTTCGGGGTTAATATTTGGGGAATTATTCTCTTGATTAATTTACGGTTAATGACTAATGAGTTGGAATGAGGCGTATGTTGTGTTTGTGTAACACTTATTTAAAATATACGCGAGTTATTCGGAAAGACCGGGTTTATCCCATTCTGAATAACTGATACGACGATAAGTCGAAGATGAAGACGATGGTCGAAGACCGGAAGTCTTCACGTCGTTTGGGTGATAACTGATGATCTTGATTGGGCTGTACACCCAAGAAGATGGAAACAGTTAGTGATCGTCCAGACGTACTTGGAGATCGATGGATATGCGGGGTACTAGGTGCCTCCGGTTTCGTTCAGACCCAGAACGGACTTGTAAATGGACTGTGTGTCTGACATCGGATTTCATTCTGTGTGACTGATATCGGTTGCATAGGATGGTTTGCCTGTGTGGCATGCTAAGATGCAAATGATCAAGGCTTCTGTTGAAAAGCAAAGTCTTGTGGTGATGATCAAAGCACGGCCTTCGTGGCGTAGCTTTGTGTAACGTTTACCTCGCGTGTTTCACACCAGGTATGAACCAAAAACGGGAGACGGACCTCAGGGGGGACATGCGTTTTCTTTCTAGCTAGAAGTGGCGTCAGTGGTTTTACACGCCCTGACGAGTTTGACTTATGTGGTTGTTGCTGTTGCGAGGTGCCTCGGATTGATCGGTCGTTCTCGAACCGATGGAGTCATTTAGTTGGCTCACCTACACCCCAAAGGGCGGAGAAACGCATTGTTCAGGCATTATAATCCACATCGGTGGACCGGCCCTGACGATCCAAGGTACGGTTGCGGCTGTGCCTGAGGGGCGGGCTAGAGCGTCTCGAATCGGTTGAGGACTATCTTTTGCCTCGGTTCATAGATGGAAATCCAATTTCCAAATACGTGACATTTGCGGTTTTATTTGTAAACCTATATATGGCGACATGATATATGGTACCCATGCCGCCTATGATTGATATTTATGATTTGAAGTCGTTTTATACACTATGCACTTATAGTAGTATCCAATGATTTGTTTTAAACGTATCAAGCATTCTTTGGCTGTTATAAGGGAAAACCCTATCCTCGGCTACGTTGCATTGTGTGATGGGACCTGGGTCTTATAACAGCTTCATTTTTCTTTATTTAACATTGCGCTGTTTGTTTTATGCACTGGTATTCTTGGGAGGAAACCCGTTCCGTGTTATACGGCGTGGTCCCTTGATTTACCTAACTTTGAAAATAAAGATTTATAACTGTTTTAGTTCTCACACCAGTCACATGACTGACCTGGAGTTTATTGTTTTAACCTAAACTCTGGGTGCCCTTATTTTCGACACGGGCAGCTAGTAGTTTTGGTTTTGCAGATTTATATTCACAGGATCCTGGTTTACAGCTGGAACGATATCCGGAAAGCTTTGTATCCGTATATCTCTTCTAGTTGTGTATTGTATTATTTTCCGCTGCTATGTATTTAAATGTAATTTAAATCTCTGATATCTCTGTGTAATATTTATTCGTTTATACTCTGTATATTCTTGTAATCTGATGCATTGTTGTAACATAGAATGAAACGTTCTTCTGTATGTGTTCTGTTTCGTCGTGTTCTCAAACGATAGGGCGTTTCGAACGGTCTGGATCGGTTTAGCGACTGGTTCGGACCGAGCGAAATTCCTTGCCGTCACAGCTTGACCTAGTCAATACCCCGCACAAGAAGGCTCTCCGTTTCGTCAAAGGGTTGAATGAGCCATTACACAGTTTGGCCATGACCCATATACCCATGGGAGCCACGTATGAAAGATTGGTGCAAATGGCATTGCTGAATGAAGAGGATAAGGGCAAGAAGAAGACAAAGGCAGAAAGCTCTCAAGGGAAGAAAGAGGGTTTGCAGCCTAAGAAGACAGACTTTAAGAAAGGCGGGGAAGGCAACAAAGAGAAGAGGAAGTGTAATTTCTGTGGCAAAGTGGGGCACTTAGTAAAGGACTGCCGGAAAAAGAAGGCCAAGGAGAATGGTGGGTGCTTTTCGTGCGGTGAGACAGGCCACAGGGCTAAGGACTGCCCAAAGAAACGAGGACAGGGGCAGAGGACTGGATCCACCCCAGGGGCACAGGTTCATGTGCTGGAAGCGCCACCTCTGCAACAGCGAGGTATAAATACTTCTGTAGAAAGTGTAGTTTATCTTTATGATCACTCCGTTCGCACTTTATTTGATGCTGGCGCATCACACTCCTTTATCTCGTCTTCTTTAGTAGAATCTCTGCACCTAAAAACTAGTATGGTAGAGGACCCCTTAATTGTTTCAAACCCAATTGGGGGCCCAGCTCATTTGTCTATGATCTGTCTGGATTTGAAAATTTCTATCCTAAGTGTTGAATTTCAATGTAGTGCCTTTGTTTTGGGCTTTTCGGGTTGTGGTTTGATTTTGGGTATGGATTGGCTATCCAGTAATGGGGCCATTCTTGATTGTGAGAAAAGGGTTGTTAGGCTCCTAACCCAGCTCGGTAATACTTTGGAAATTTCTTGTAATCCCTCGTATGCGGTTATGCTTAGTTATCTTGAATCGCTAGATGCCTCTGTTGAAAATTTGCAATCAGTTAGAGTGGTCCGGGAATATCCGGATGTCTTCGAAGAGGTAAAGGGCTTGCCTCCGAAGCGGGAAATAGACTTCCGCATATATCTTGTAGATAATGCAAAGCCCGTTGCGTTGCCCGTTAGACACATGGCTCCACGAGAAAGAAAAGAGCTCAGTAAACAGATTAAAGAGCTTCTAGAGAAGGGGGTTCATTAGGAGGAGCATTTCAGAATGGGGCGCTCCAATAGTGTTCGCCACTAAGGCAGAAAGTTCATTTCGCTTATGAATGGGTTGTGGAATACCTTCTAGTAAGTTAACAAGATCCAAGATTCACTAGTGAATTTTGGAGAGCTTGCATGGGACCATGAGTACGCAGTTAGGCTTGAGCCAAGTATATTAGAAGTAGAGTAAGTGAAAGTGGAACGAGAGGCAATAGTGGAAAAGGTTCCAACTCATATTTTGGAAACAAGAATTAAGAAGCTACGAAATTGTGAAGTTAAAGACGGACAAAGCATAATGGAGTTAAGCTCATGGAAATGCGACTTAGAAGATCGAAGACTAGATTCGTGCATCATATCTCTTCTTAAGAGTATATCCTTGGTCCCTCTCTTCCTGTAGAGCTTATTTGCATGCTATCTTTTGTGTTTATCCTCTCGGTCCCATTCTCAATCCAATTTCTGTCGCAAACCCCATAAGGAGTATGACTCATCTGTTAGTAACACATGTTGGGGCTTGAGGGTGTTCGTTGGATTGACCAAACTTTTTGGGTTTTATAGGATACGGGTTGGTCTTAGGAAGGGACTCCCTTGTGACCTAAAAGGAGTCCATCATGCTTAATTTCCTAGAATCATATATAGTGGTTGGGTTGAGTAATTCTTTGGGTGTCAGTCTGATGTTGATTTCGGTCTTCGGGGCTGATGCTTAGAGAGTTCTTCTCCTAATCAATATATGTGTGGCATAGATTTCCAGATTTGACATTGCCTAATGGGCACAAAGTTTTTACTTGTTTCTATCATTCGACTATACCTTTAGGAAGGACCATTTCCTATCATTGAGAAAATTTGGAAAATGACCTATAGATTAGAGCTACCCGAAAAGTTGGCTGGAGTCCACAACGTTTTTCACGTTTCACATCTCCGAAAATGTCTACATGAGTCAGCTGAAGTGGTAGAGCCAAATATCCTCGAAGAGGCCGAAGTGGAGCGCGAAGCAACCATAAGAAAAGTTCCAACCCGCATATTAGGAACGGAAGTGAAGAAGCTACGCAACCGCGAAGTCAAGCTCGTCAAAGTTCAGTGGAGCGACGCCGAGGGAGACGCGACTTGGGAAACTGAAGCTAGAATACGCACTGCCTACCCTTTTCTTTTCGAGGGTACATCTTTGATCTTTCTTTTTCTTAAGTTGCGCTTTTATCTATCTTTTTAGGTATATTTCCTCGACCTTATCTTTAGGGTAGAAACCTTTTGGATGGAAACATGTAATTGAAACATGTTATGTGTGATGGTTGCAAGTGGTTGCAAGTGATTGCTAGTGGTTGCTCGTGGTTGTATATACACACACAATCTAGGTTTTAGATCGGCTCAGTCACTTCATAATTGATATGCATATATGTTTGCATTCGTATATGGTTGAACTTTAAATGTGTTGTCATATGGATGTTGCATTTGTATTGAATGATTGTGCACTCATGTAGAATCATGAATAGGAAAATTTGCATACATAATGGATTCATGGCACTTACATAATTCGCATTAAGGAGGTCAACTGAATCAGTAGACCGCCTGATTTTGCATTAGATAAGTACATGTATACACACACACTTTGCATATGATCATGAAGCATTAGAAGTCTTTTAAGGACAATGGATGCTCGTGTTTGATGGATGAGTAGATGGATGATTGGATGTTAGGATATACATTCCTCCTAACTTGAAGATTTCGGGGACGAAATCCTTTTAAGTGGGGGAGAATGTAACACCCCGAAAATTCTATAAACTGTGAAATTAACAAATTAAAGTATAATTAATTTCAAATCAAAGAACTAAGGGAAACGGGATATGCCATTGCGTTCGTCTCGGAAAAATACGCGAAATAGAGTCCGAGTTTTCGAAAAACGGAGTCCGTATGAAGAAGATATGGCCTTCGGAAGTTTGAGAATTAAGTTTAAAATTCAAACAGAATAAAATAAAGTTTAAATTCGAAAATGGGGCCCAATGGGCCAGGGCGGAAAAAGTCCCGCCTGACGCACCCAGGTCGACTGGGCTGTCGACCTGGTCTAACCAGGTCGACAGGCCTGTCGACAGGGTTGTCGACCTGGTCCAGACCCAGGTCGAGCCCAGTCTAACCCGGCTGGCCTATTCTCTATGTGGTCGATTTTCTGTGGTCTGCTTTGTCATTAGGGCTAGGTGGAAGGCTCTAATTGGTCTCTCCTTAGAATGAATGGCTACGATCAATCCAAGCAACATCAATGGTCCTAATCAGTTCCTAACCTCTATATAAACAACCCTAGACTAAACCCTAATCTATTCATTCAAAAATAAGAACATAGCCGCCATGTTGATGAGGAACGACTAGGAGTAGCCACCAAATTGGAGAGAGGATTAGGAGGAAGATTCTAAAGCTTAAAGCAACCTAAACAAATCAATTCAACAAAGGAATTTGCGTCTTCAATCCCCAAATTAGAGGATTCATCACACCATTGTAAGTAGAGTATTACTTTGGTATGAATAAACAATTGTGTTGGTTTGTATGCTTGAATTGTGGAAATAAAGTAATTCATATTTGTGCGTTCTTATCAATTTGAAATATTATATATGTTTGGATATTCTTGAATTATGTTATTCATGTTATAAAGAACTACATGCGGTAGTTCTATGCAAGTATACGTTTGGAATATTTCGCAAATTATGTAATCCATGTTGAAGCTACATGTATGTAGTTGATTTAAATTCATGCAAGTTTGGGGTTTTGCTACTATGCCATCATGATGTATATTTTTGTGCATAAAACAATTTGTAAGTAATTAAATCAAGTTTGGTTATTATAATCCATATGAAATTATGTTGAGAATTTGGCATCATGTATTAAGCCATGCTTTTGTACTAGAAAACCTATTTGAAAACTTATGAATATGGCTAGGCTATGAATGATATTTGGCATAATTGAAATCCATGATTAAGTCTATCTTGTTTACAAGAATTTTATGATGACATATGTGGTACATAGCTAGGTTAGATTCAAAAATCCCTTTTTGCAAGTTTACATGACTAAAGTAAAAATCATGATTTCATGTTAGAAATATTTATGCCATAGTTATGTGAACAAATTTAACTATACTTATGCCATGTTTATGTTTGACATTATGTCATGCTTATGTTTGACATTATGCCATGCTTATGTTAGAAATATTTATGCCATGCTTATGTTTGACATTATGCCTAAACAAAAATATAGGTTCATGTTGTAGTTAAGCCCATATGTTAATAGTGATATTCTTAACTTAACTACAAGTTTACATGGTTTGATTCATGTCACTTATGCTTTTATGATCAAAGTATATGTTACTACTATGCAAGTACACCAGTTTCTATTTTGTATTTCCAACGTCATATTGCAAGTTCATACGCTCACCTTCCCCTTTTTGTGTATGTAATCTCGCTTTAAGCCTCCCCTTTTCGCATGGCTAAGTTGGGCTTAAAAAGGTTAAGCCCAACATATAAACGAACGTATTAAACGGGGGAAAATAACGTTGGGCTAAATTAATTAATAAATGAAAATATAAAGTAGAAGGGCCCAAATTCAAGTATGGGTTGGGCCCATGATTGGTGTAACCTTTACACCATTAACTTAATAATGGGCCGCAAATGTTTACATATAAATAAAGAAGAAAGACAAAATATGTAAAGGTAGAAAATACGATGTGTTTAACCCGAGGTTGGATTGAGTTGTGATGTAAACCTGCCCGGAACCGCCCGGCTGTCCAGTAGTCACAACAATACCTATCCAATGTGGGAGGTTAAACATGGAGCCCAATAAGGACCCGAGGTTAGACTGAGTTATGGCGTAAGACTGCCCGGAACCAACCGGCAACAGGCAGCCACAACAATACCTGTCTAATGTGAGAGGTCAGGGCCTTAATAGGACAATTAAGGCTGAGTCAGGATTGTTAGGATTAAGTGAACTAAAGACTTAATCAAAATGGAACATGCTAAACTAAACGGACTGGTGGGGGTTAGGTTAGAAAACACTTAACCAACTTAGCATGTTGGCTAGAGATAGAAAACCTAGTAACGGGGGACCCTTTTCAGCAGTAACCCTAGAAGGTGTATCAGGATACCCTGAAACTAGGCAGGGAGGGGCACGA
The DNA here is from genome assembly GCA_030737875.1 of Allium sativum. Lineage (NCBI taxonomy): Eukaryota > Viridiplantae > Streptophyta > Magnoliopsida > Asparagales > Amaryllidaceae > Allium > Allium sativum. The sequence goes on along the minus strand of CM060915.1, from coordinate 443,651,164 downwards.
TTACTGGGCTGATTGTAAGAGGTCAAATCGACGGCGGTGGTGTAGCAGTGTAGGTTCTAACGGGGTGCGGGCGTGCACGCACTCCGGCGCAGAAAAATAAGGCACTGGACACCAGTAGCATACCTGTGCACTCTAGGATTGTGTCGGGCCGCCGCCATGGGACTTGATACACCCCATGGTGGGACCAGCATAGGTAACTACAACATCGGGGGCCGTAAGACACATGTAACTATGCGAGTAGGAGCCGATCATCATAGAATGGATCACATCACCCTGATTATGGGGTGCCAGTTGGAAACTAGTTTATATGGGTTCAGAGATTAACATGGGGTACGATAGTATATTCGACCCTAGACAACTTAACCAAGTTTATAGTGCTTTCCCACTTCTTGTTTATACTTATCATACCCAGTTCTTTATTCATAGACAAAATAGTACTAGACTTACTCAGGCTTTATGTCTGACTCTACTTTTCTTTCGTCTTCTTTTCTTCCGTTTCCCCCCCCCCCCCCGGTCCACAGGGAGGGAACACAGCAGCTTGACCAACCTTAACATCCAGCTTGAAGAAGAGAAATGTATTGCTTGGACTTTCCTGCTTTGAACTATGGCTTTGGACAATCCACTATGGGGCTTTTGCAGTTTATCTATGCTTTATTTATGCTTCTTTAAATAATGTACTCAAGACAGATTATGAAAGTGTTATGTTATGTTTTTGGAAAGGATGTTGTTGTAACACGTATTTGACTTTATGAAATAAAGTTTGTTGTTTTTCCGCTGTTTACAAATATGAGTTCTTATATCTGTCTTGTATATCTGTGACTTATACTTATAAACCTCCACCAAAATTAGGGCATTCCCTTTGAGAGTGACCCTAACGGAGGTGGGGTGTTTCACTTGGTATCAGAGCATAGGTTTACCAGATAAGATAAAAAGTTTTGAAAATTTATTTTCAAAAAGGAAATTTTAAAGAAGCATTTTTAAAAGAAAAATATTATTTTATTTTAAGAAGGCAAAGTCCACTCCCCAAAGCCATAGGTACTATCTCTTATCCTTCGTTTTGAATCTATCCTTTTTGTTTCAGCATGTCCCAAGAACTTAACTTGCCGGAAGGGGTGCCAATACCTGGTTGGTTTAGACGGTTCTTAGAAGCAAGGGCCACTCAGCCAGGTCCTACCGTTCCTCCTCCCCCAGCTGAAGGGAATCATCCAGCTGCAGCGGCACCTTTTCCTCCACCTCCTCCACGGGGAAACACGTTTGCTAAGATATGTAAAGATTTTAAAGCTATGGGAGGAAGGGATTTCCATGGAACTGAGTCCTTCGTGGCAGCTAGAAATTGGCTGAAAGAAACGGAGGACCTATTCATCATCTTTGAGGTAGAGGATAGACAAAAAGTACAATTGGCAGTGTGGCTATTGAAGGGCGAGGCTTCCTACTGGTGGGAAGTCACTAATGCTGAAAGACCAGTGGAGACATGGGAGGACTTTAGGGCAAGGTTTGAGACTAAATTTCTCTCTGATGCGGAAAGAAGTTTGCAGTTGGAAAAATTCTTATTTCTTAAGCAAGGGGACAAGACAGTCAGAGAGTATGTGAATCAGTTTGATGAGCTGGCTAGGTTTGGGCTTGTGTAACAACCCGTAAAATCTGGGCCAGTTTAAAATTTTTATTTTGGCCATTTTAGCGAATTTTGATTATTTAAAATGAATTATTTTAAATAATATAGACGATAAATTTATTTTGAATATAATTCGAACGTATATATTATACGCGTCGTCGTTAGAATAAAAATAATTATATATAATTATAAAAGGAATTGAAAATGGCGCGGTAGTTCGAAAATTCGATTTCTAATTTCAAATGAATATACAGAATTCAATATAAGTCAGAATTGAACGAAACAAGAAATATTTGAATCTGTATAACTATATCTTTGTAACGAAGTTGACAAACTGAGATTTCACTTTAGAAATGATAAGATATGTCCAGTAGAAAATTCAGAATAGTCGCTGTGGAATTTATATATATTTTATATAATATATAGCCCTTAAAAATAGCCGTTTTGCAAACGACCTCGGATTTCGACGAAACCAGTTTTGTTGGGTCCGAGATGTGAAGTTATTGCTAGGTTTCAAATTTCATAATTTTTCGAATCAATGTGTGAGCGTGGTAAAGGAAAACGTGTTTTGACCATTTCAGTTGATTTTAATCGACTGGAAATTGGCCATTTTTCCAACGGACTCAGAATTCGACGAAACTAGTTTTGTTAGGACCGTATCGTCAATACGAAGCTAGAAAATATTTTTCTGAAATTTTTCTAGTTAGTATGTGACCCCGGTAATTTGAAATGTACGTTTAAAATTCAATATAAGGATTTAAATTGTAAATTTCAACGGAAACTGATTGTAACGATCAAACCAGCTTGCGATACATATCCCATTGTGTTCAGAATGGGGGTAAAACGCTAGGGACGACAGTCGGTGGGTTTCGTCTAGAGGTCGAAATAAAAAGTTGTTTTTTTTGGAAATTTAGAATAATAAAATAATTAAATTTTATATAAACCCCCCCCAACCTTTTGCTTCCTCTCCAGATTCATTTCAAATAAAAAAAAAAGGGGGAAGAAGGAAGAATCCCCGACGCCTTACGTCAGGCCGCCGCCTCGTCCAACCTCCGCCTCCTCGTCAACGCGGCACGCCTCGGAATCGCCACCACGCCTCGACGAAGCCGACCCCCCCTCCTCCGAACCCTCGATGAAGCCGATCCCCCCTCCGCTTCTTCTCCTTCCCCTGGCGCCTCCGTTCGTCTCCGCTCCCTTCACCAAATCGAAGGCCAACCCTAGCTGAAGCCGCCGCGACCTCGCATCAGACCCCCCCCCCTTTCCAGACCTCGACCGACGCTACCCCCCCCCCCTTTCCAGACCTCGACCGACGCTACCCCCCCCCCCCCCCCTGACAAACGGAGAAGCCCCCTGTAAGTTTTCTGGAACTGATTTTATTTTTATAAACTGATTTTTATTTATTTTATAAACTGAAATTTTATTTTATTATACAAAATGAATTTTATTTATATGGTAAAGTTATAAAAAGGTAATCTTTTATGTTTTTAAAGTAGTAAAAATATAGTTTTTATATTTTTAAAGAATTAAAAATATAATCTTTATTGAGTAGAAGATTTAAAAATATGATTTTTATATTTTTAAAGTATTAAAAATATAATCTTTACTATGTAGAAGTGATAAAAATATAGTTTTTATATTTCTAAAGTATTAAAAGTATAATCTTTACTATGTAGAAGTGGTAAAAATATAATTTTTACATGTTAGGAATATTAAAAATATCATCTTTTTATAGGTAGCAAAATAAAATGTGATTTCTATAGGGATGATATTGAAAAGGCAAAATTTTTATATATTGAACTTTGAAATAAAAATTCGATTTTTATATATTGAACTTTGAAATAAAAATTCGATTTTTATATATTGAACTTTGAAATAAAAATTCGATTTTTATATATTGAACTTTGAAATAAAAATTCGTTTTTTATATATTGAACTTTGAAATAAAAATTCGATTTTTATATATTGAATAGCAAAGTAAAAATTCGATTTTTATATATAGAATAACGAAGTAAAAATGTGATTTTTACGTATGTAGTGAAAGCAGCAACGAAGGTGACAAAAAGGCGAAACGACGAAGACTTCTGCAAATGAAGTGCCGTGGAGCTTGGATAGCTTTCGGTGAGAACTTCTCACTCAAATTCTATTTTTCTAGTTATATATATATACTAGGATGCAGACGGTGCTTATTAGAAGCACCCGACACCCGTCCACATACCATGGACTTGTTTGTTTGGTTGTGTAGTTGGTTAGGTTATTTGATTTGGATTTGATTGATTGGTTGAATTGGAAATTGATTTAAAATTGATATGTGAATGGCGTGGGCCTTCACTAGACCGGGGATAAGGCTAGGCCTTGTCCCGTTTCTAGTATCGTGCCGTTATGCCGCCGAAATTTTCTAAAATATGTTAGAAAATAAAAATACCATTTTATTGTGTAAATGAATAATAGAAATTCATATGTTGGAATAAAATGTTTTATCGTTAAAAATATAATTTTTAACGTGAATATGAATATAGTGAAAGTGAATAAATAAATATTCATTTACAAACCAGACGGTTTGTTTATGTACACCTATTTGAAGGACATTGATTGGGTCGATAAATTTTACACATCGCCCAACTGCACAAATAAAACCTGTGTTTGATTGTTTGAAACCCCACACGGGTGTTAGGATGAAATTTGAAGTTCACTCATCCTGATTGATTAAATATGTCGATCGATTGATTGACAGGCTGTTATAAGCGTTAGATATCTATATTTGATGCTTATACAGTGTAGTGCACTTTGGTTGATGGTTGATTATTTTTCAATGCTATTATATGTGTGTAATGCATGAAAATCCATATAATTAACTTTATATGGTGATTGATTGGGCCTCATTCCAATTTGAAAAATAAAGAATAATATAAAATAAAAGTTCATGTGTTGACAGTACTCATTCATTGAGATTGGTCATGTGTTGAACGAAATATTTTAATATTAAAATTTACATCTTTATCGAAATAAAAGTTCATGTGTTGACAGTACTCATTCATTGAGATTGGTCATGTGTTGAACAAAATATTTTAATATTAAAATTTACATCTTTATCGAAATAAAAGTTCATGTGTTGACAGTACTCATTCATTGAGATTGGTCGTGTGTTGAACGAAATATTTTGATAATAACAACTATTTTGAAAAGGAAATAGAATATTTGAAAATAGAAATTTATGAAGCCGTGTTGATTAGATTGACGCCATTTTGACGTGAATCGATATTTATATCGATTTTAAAACGATTTCGAAATGAAATGAATTGAAAACGATTTCGAATAGAAATGAATTGAAAACGATTTCGAATAGAAATGAATTGAAAACGATTTTGAAATGAATTGAATTGAAAACGATTTCGAAATGAATTGAATTGAAAACGAATTCAAATTGAATTGAAAGCGAATTGAAATGAATTCGAATTGAATTGAAATTTGAATTGAATAGAAGTGAATTTTAAAACGAATTTATAAAGAAGAATTCAATTTTGCTTTGAATTGAAATGGAAGTTGAAATAGATTTTGAAACGAATTTTAAAACTATTTATATAATTCGTTTTGAATAGAAAATCGACGAAATATATATTATATATATTATATATAATATATAATGGCCTGAATAGAACGCGCCGCGCCGCGGCAGTTCGTGAATTTCGACCATTTATTTCAAACGGACATTACGGGAGATCCGACCGTCGGATTCTCCTAAAACCGGAACCGTTGGGTTCGTATCGAAAAGAGCTTTCTAATGAATGTTAGAAATTTGAAATCTAACGGTTGGATTTGGAATTATGTCCAAATCAAATTTGAAAAAGGTCGCTGTAAGTGCAGTTCGATGGCCATTGATGGAAATCGACTGTACGGACCTTGATAAAATTATTAAAAATAGTAATAATTTGTGTAAAATCATAAGAAATGATTTAGAAAGAATTGGGATGAAAAACTCCATATTTGAAAAGATAAAAATAGATTTTTATCGAAATGAACTAGTTTTGAACTAGAATTATAATTCTATTTATTTTTAAATAAATAAATTGAATTTGAAATGGTTTGGAAAATAACCAAAATTTCCAATGATTGCATTGGAGTGGATTTGAATCGAAATTGTCTTCGGAATATTTCGATGTTGGAATTTGTGATTATACGGATGTTGTTACGGAAATTTGAAAGATATATATTTATATCGTTATTTCCAATACGACATTTGTTAATCGTGGAATTTGATATTGAATATAAGCCGATATATTTTCTATTCAGAGCCTTATATTGAATATCAAATGGGATTTGGGTTTGTCGTGAATGGTGTCTTCACTAACACTGTTCTTGAACCCAGTTGAGAAAAGATTAAATCTTTTTATTTAGATTTAATGAAGTGTACCAATTAAATAATATTTAATTGGAATTGAATTGATATTGATTTTTGGGTTTATCGTGAACAGTGTTTTAAATAACACTTGTTCTTTAACCCGATAATTAATGAATGTGATTTGGGTTTGTCGTGAATGGTGTCTTCACTAACACTGTTCTTGAACCCAGTTGAGAAAAGATTAAATCTTTTTATTTAGATTTAATGAAGTGTACCAATTAAATAATATTTAATTGGAATTGAATTGATATTGATTTTTGGGTTTATCGTGAACAGTGTTTTAAATAACACTTGTTCTTTAACCCGATAATTAATGAATGTGATTTGGGTTTGTCGTGAATGGTGTCTTCACTAACACTGTTCTTGAACCCAGTTGAGAAAAGATTAAATCTTTTTATTTAGATTTAATGAAGTGTACCAATTAAATAATATTTAATTGGAATTGAATGGATATTGATTTTTGGGTTTTATCGTGAACAGTGTTTTAAATAACACTTGTTCTTTAACCCGATAATTAATGGGATGTGACTTTGGGTTTATCGTGAACCGTGTTTTAAATGACACTGATTCTTTAACCCAGTCACAGATTAAAACTAAGTGGAGTTTTAATGAATCTTTAATTAGATTGAAAAGATCGAGAATGGAGTATCACCAGTTTTGCTCCAGACGATAGTTAAATCTTTAATTAGATTTGAACGTGAAATTTAGAAACTAACTGTCGGTTAGCTAAGTAGAATGGTTTTCTGGATATTGATCTGATGTTGGTTTCGGCCTTCGGGGTTAATATTTGGGGAATTATTCTCTTGATTAATTTACGGTTAATGACTAATGAGTTGGAATGAGGCGTATGTTGTGTTTGTGTAACACTTATTTAAAATATACGCGAGTTATTCGGAAAGACCGGGTTTATCCCATTCTGAATAACTGATACGACGATAAGTCGAAGATGAAGACGATGGTCGAAGACCGGAAGTCTTCACGTCGTTTGGGTGATAACTGATGATCTTGATTGGGCTGTACACCCAAGAAGATGGAAACAGTTAGTGATCGTCCAGACATACTTGGAGATCGATGGATATGCGGGGTACTAGGTGCCTCCGGTTTCATTCAGACCCAGAACGGACTTGTAAATGGACTGTGTGTCTGACATCGGATTTCATTCTGTGTGACTGATATCGGTTGCATAGGATGGTTTGCCTGTGTGGCATGCTAAGATGCAAATGATCAAGGCTTCTGTTGAAAAGCAAAGTCTTGTGGTGATGATCAAAGCACGGCCTTCGTGGCGTAGCTTTGTGTAACGTTTACCTCGCGTGTTTCACACCAGGTATGAACCAAAAACGGGAGACGGACCTCAGGGGGGACATGCGTTTTCTTTCTAGCTAGAAGTGGCGTCAGTGGTTTTACACGCCCTGACGAGTTTGACTTATGTGGTTGTTGCTGTTGCGAGGCGCCTCGGATTGATCGGTCGTTCTCGAACCGATGGAGTCATTTAGTTGGCTCACCTACGCCCCAAAGGGCGGAGAAACGCATTGTTCAGGCATTATAATCCACATCGGTGGACCGGCCCTGACGATCCAAGGTACGGTTGCGGCTGTGCCTGAGGGGCGGGCTAGAGCGTCTCGAATCGGTTGAGGACTATCTTTTGCCTCGGTTCATAGATGGAAATCCAATTTCCAAATACGTGACATTTGCGGTTTTATTTGTAAACCTATATATGGCGACATGATATATGGTACCCATGCCGCCTATGATTGATATTTATGATTTGAAGTCGTTTTATACACTATGCACTTATAGTAGTATCCAATGATTTGTTTTAAACGTATCAAGCATTCTTTGGCTGTTATAAGGGAAAACCCTATCCTCGGCTGCGTTGCATTGTGTGATGGGACCTGGGTCTTATAACAGCTTCATTTTTCTTTATTTAACATTGCGCTGTTTGTTTTATGCACTGGTATTCTTGGGAGGAAACCCGTTCCGTGTTATACGGCGTGGTCCCTTGATTTACCTAACTTTGAAAATAAAGATTTATAACTGTTTTAGTTCTCACACCAGTCACATGACTGACCTGGAGTTTATTGTTTTAACCTAAACTCTGGGTGCCCTTATTTTCGACACGGGCAGCTAGTAGTTTTGGTTTTGCAGATTTATATTCACAGGATCCTGGTTTACAGCTGGAACGATATCCGGAAAGCTTTGTATCTGTATATCTCTTCTAGTTGTGTATTGTATTATTTTCCGCTGCTATGTATTTAAATGTAATTTAAATCTCTGATATCTCTGTGTAATATTTATTCGTTTATACTCTGTATATTCTTGTAATCTGATGCATTGTTGTAACATAGAATGAAACGTTCTTCTGTATGTGTTCTGTTTCGTCGTGTTCTCAAACGATAGGGCGTTTCGAACGGTCTGGATCGGTTTAGCGACTGGTTCGGACCGAGCGAAATTCCTTGCCGTCATAGTTTGGTATCAGAGCTTTGGTTTACAAAGCTCAGAGAACAAGACACATTAGAACCATACGAAAGAATTCATCAGATATTGGATTAGTAATATCCAATGAGAATGACTCGTTAGAGATAGGATCAGTAGTATCCTAGAACGAGTGTGAAGAGTATATTTTTAAAATAAAACCAATTTTGTTTTGAAAATTTAAATCAACTATTCGTATTTGATTATTTATTTATATTGATTTTGGACAATTCAGTATATAAAGAATTTGCATATACGCCTTGCAAACGTATATTCAAAGTTTTAATATATTGGGTAGATATAGCATCGCACTCTAGTCGCCCGGAGATGATATTGATGATAGCGATCGCATCATCAACATTTATGTTCGAGTTTCGAAGGTGTGATTTTCTATATATTTCCATTAGACTGGTGTGAGAACCAAAACTTATATAGTTAGAATACATTGTTGTGAATTGGCATCAAAAACATGATTTTTGTATATGTATCAAAATTATCAATTTGAAACGTTAAAGTCACTAATTGATTGATGTTTGTGTGGTTTGTTCATTTGTTTGCTAATTTTGAACCATTTAGCCTAATTGAACCAAATATTGAACTGTATTGAAAATTAGTCGCATTTGCTTGCATATACATGTGCTTACATTGAACAGGTCATAGCAAGGAGGCTAGAGCAGAGAATAAAATTTGTTTGCCCGACAAATAGGTACATGTTTACTACATAATTTCCTGTTTTGTTTGGGTGATGATGATTTTGTGAGCCTATTGGCTAGCCGCTTGGCTTTTTCTTTTTCTTTTTGAGATCTGAAGGACCGGGGAAGCTATTTGAAATTCCCCGATGCTCCCATTGCAGGGGAGGTTATGGCGAAATTTTTCAAAAATTTAGGGTGTTAGCCAAATTTTTGAAATTTTAGAAATTCTCAGAAACTGAAAAGTTGGAGAATGGAAGCCAGGTCGAGCGTAGAGTTGATTAATCAAACCACTTTCGACTTTGTTCCTTTTCGGGGACGAAAAGTTTTAAGTGGGGGAGATTGTAACAACCCGTAAAATCTGGGCCAGTTTAAAATTTTTATTTTGGCCATTTTAGCGAATTTTGATTATTTAAAATGAATTATTTTAAATAATATAGACGATAAATTTATTTTGAATATAATTCGAACGTATATATTATACGCGTCGTCGTTAGAATAAAAATAATTATATATAATTATAAAAGGAATTGAAAATGGCGCGGTAGTTCGAAAATTCGATTTCTAATTTCAAATGAATATACAGAATTCAATATAAGTCAGAATTGAACGAAACAAGAAATATTTGAATCTGTATAACTATATCTTTGTAACGAAGTTGACAAACTGAGATTTCACTTTAGAAATGATAAGATATGTCCAGTAGAAAATTCAGAATAGTCGCTGTGGAATTTATATATATTTTATATAATATATAGCCCTTAAAAATAGCCGTTTTGTAAACGACCTCGGATTTCGACGAAACCAGTTTTGTTGGGTCCGAGATGTGAAGTTATTGCTAGGTTTCAAATTTCATAATTTTTCGAATCAATGTGTGAGCGTGGTAAAGGAAAACGTGTTTTGACCATTTCAGTTGATTTTAATCGACTGGAAATTGGCCATTTTTCCAACGGACTCAGAATTCGACGAAACTAGTTTTGTTAGGACCGTATCGTCAATACGAAGCTAGAAAATATTTTTCTGAAATTTTTCTAGTTAGTATGTGACCCCGGTAATTTGAAATGTACGTTTAAAATTCAATATAAGGATTTAAATTGTAAATTTCAACGGAAACTGATTGTAACGATCAAACCAGCTTGCGATACATATCCCATTGTGTTCAGAATGGGGGTAAAACGCTAGGGACGACAGTCGGTGGGTTTCGTCTAGAGGTCGAAATAAAAAGTTGTTTTTTTTGGAAATTTAGAATAATAAAATAATTAAATTTTATATAAACCCCCCCCCCCCAACCTTTTGCTTCCTCTCCAGATTCATTTCAAATAAAAAAAAAAAAAGGGGGAAGAAGGAAGAATCCCCGACGCCTTACGTCAGGCCGCCGCCTCGTCCAACCTCCGCCTCCTCGTCAACGCGGCACGCCTCGGAATCGCCACCACGCCTCGACGAAGCCGACCCCCCCCCCTCCTCCGAACCCTCGACGAAGCCGATCCCCCCTCCGCTTCTTCTCCTTCCCCTGGCGCCTCCGTTCGTCTCCGCTCCCTTCACCAAATCGAAGGCCAACCCTAGCTGAAGCCGCCGCGACCTCGCATCAGACCCCCCCCCCCTTTCCAGACCTCGACCGACGCTACCCCCCCCCCTTTCCAGACCTCGACCGACGCTACCCCCCCCTGACAAACGGAGAAGCCCCCTGTAAGTTTTCTGGAACTGATTTTATTTTTATAAACTGATTTTTATTTATTTTATAAACTGAAATTTTATTTTATTATACAAAATGAATTTTATTTATATGGTAAAGTTATAAAAAGGTAATCTTTTATGTTTTTAAAGTAGTAAAAATATAGTTTTTATATTTTTAAAGAATTAAAAATATAATCTTTATTGAGTAGAAGATTTAAAAATATGATTTTTATATTTTTAAAGTATTAAAAATATAATCTTTACTATGTAGAAGTGATAAAAATATAGTTTTTATATTTCTAAAGTATTAAAAGTATAATCTTTACTATGTAGAAGTGGTAAAAATATAATTTTTACATGTTAGGAATATTAAAAATATCATCTTTTTATAGGTAGCAAAATAAAATGTGATTTCTATAGGGATGATATTGAAAAGGCAAAATTTTTATATATTGAACTTTGAAATAAAAATTCGATTTTTATATATTGAACTTTGAAATAAAAATTCGATTTTTATATATTGAACTTTGAAATAAAAATTCGATTTTTATATATTGAACTTTGAAATAAAAATTCGTTTTTTATATATTGAACTTTGAAATAAAAATTCGATTTTTATATATTGAATAGCAAAGTAAAAATTCGATTTTTATATATAGAATAACGAAGTAAAAATGTGATTTTTACGTATGTAGTGAAAGCAGCAACGAAGGTGACAAAAAGGCGAAACGACGAAGACTTCTGCAAATGAAGTGCCGTGGAGCTTGGATAGCTTTCGGTGAGAACTTCTCACTCAAATTCTATTTTTCTAGTTATATATATATACTAGGATGCAGACGGTGCTTATTAGAAGCACCCGACACCCGTCCACATACCATGGACTTGTTTGTTTGGTTGTGTAGTTGGTTAGGTTATTTGATTTGGATTTGATTGATTGGTTGAATTGGAAATTGATTTAAAATTGATATGTGAATGGCGTGGGCCTTCACTAGACCGGGGATAAGGCTAGGCCTTGTCCCGTTTCTAGTATCGTGCCGTTATGCCGCCGAAATTTTCTAAAATATGTTAGAAAATAAAAATACCATTTTATTGTGTAAATGAATAATAGAAATTCATATGTTGGAATAAAATGTTTTATCGTTAAAAATATAATTTTTAACGTGAATATGAATATAGTGAAAGTGAATAAATAAATATTCATTTACAAACCAGACGGTTTGTTTATGTACACCTATTTGAAGGACATTGATTGGGTCGATAAATTTTACACATCGCCCAACTGCACAAATAAAACCTGTGTTTGATTGTTTGAAACCCCACACGGGTGTTAGGATGAAATTTGAAGTTCACTCATCCTGATTGATTAAATATGTCGATCGATTGATTGACAGGCTGTTATAAGCGTTAGATATCTATATTTGATGCTTATACAGTGTAGTGCACTTTGGTTGATGGTTGATTATTTTTCAATGCTATTATATGTGTGTAATGCATGAAAATCCATATAATTAACTTTATATGGTGATTGATTGGGCCTCATTCCAATTTGAAAAATAAAGAATAATATAAAATAAAAGTTCATGTGTTGACAGTACTCATTCATTGAGATTGGTCATGTGTTGAACGAAATATTTTAATATTAAAATTTACATCTTTATCGAAATAAAAGTTCATGTGTTGACAGTACTCATTCATTGAGATTGGTCATGTGTTGAACGAAATATTTTAATATTAAAATTTACATCTTTATCGAAATAAAAGTTCATGTGTTGACAGTACTCATTCATTGAGATTGGTCGTGTGTTGAACGAAATATTTTGATAATAACAACTATTTTGAAAAGGAAATAGAATATTTGAAAATAGAAATTTATGAAGCCGTGTTGATTAGATTGACGCCATTTTGACGTGAATCGATATTTATATCGATTTTAAAACGATTTCGAAATGAAATGAATTGAAAACAATTTCGAATAGAAATGAATTGAAAACGATTTCGAATAGAAATGAATTGAAAACGATTTCGAAATGAATTGAATTGAAAACGATTTCGAAATGAATTGAATTGAAAACGAATTCAAATTGAATTGAAAGCGAATTGAAATGAATTCGAATTGAATTGAAATTTGAATTGAATAGAAGTGAATTTTAAAACGAATTTATAAAGAAGAATTCAATTTTGCTTTGAATTGAAATGGAAGTTGAAATAGATTTTGAAACGAATTTTAAAACTATTTATATAATTCGTTTTGAATAGAAAATCGACGAAATATATATTATATATATTATATATAATATATAATGGCCTGAATAGAACGCGCCGCGCCGCGGCAGTTCGTGAATTTCGACCATTTATTTCAAACGGACATTACGGGAGATCCGACCGTCGGAATCTCCTAAAACCGGAACCGTTGGGTTCGTATCGAAAAGAGCTTTCTAATGAATGTTAGAAATTTGAAATCTAACGGTTGGATTTGGAATTATGTCCAAATCAAATTTGAAAAAGGTCGCTGTAAGTGCAGTTCGATGGCCATTGATGGAAATCGACTGTACGGGCCTTGATAAAATTATTAAAAATAGTAATAATTTGTGTAAAATCATAAGAAATGATTTAGAAAGAATTGGGATGAAAAACTCCATATTTGAAAAGATAAAAATAGATTTTTATCGAAATGAACTAGTTTTGAACTAGAATTATAATTCTATTTATTTTTAAATAAATAAATTGAATTTGAAATGGTTTGGAAAATAACCAAAATTTCCAATGATTGCATTGGAGTGGATTTGAATCGAAATTGTCTTCGGAATATTTCGATGTTGGAATTTGTGATTATACGGATGTTGTTACGGAAATTTGAAAGATATATATTTATATCGTTATTTCCAATACGACATTTGTTAATCGTGGAATTTGATATTGAATATAAGCCGATATATTTTCTATTCAGAGCCTTATATTGAATATCAAATGGGATTTGGGTTTGTCGTGAATGGTGTCTTCACTAACACTGTTCTTGAACCCAGTTGAGAAAAGATTAAATCTTTTTATTTAGATTTAATGAAGTGTACCAATTAAATAATATTTAATTGGAATTGAATTGATATTGATTTTTGGGTTTATCGTGAACAGTGTTTTAAATAACACTTGTTCTTTAACCCGATAATTAATGAATGTGATTTGGGTTTGTCGTGAATGGTGTCTTCACTAACACTGTTCTTGAACCCAGTTGAGAAAAGATTAAATCTTTTTATTTAGATTTAATGAAGTGTACCAATTAAATAATATTTAATTGGAATTGAATTGATATTGATTTTTGGGTTTATCGTGAACAGTGTTTTAAATAACACTTGTTCTTTAACCCGATAATTAATGAATGTGATTTGGGTTTGTCGTGAATGGTGTCTTCACTAACACTGTTCTTGAACCCAGTTGAGAAAAGATTAAATCTTTTTATTTAGATTTAATGAAGTGTACCAATTAAATAATATTTAATTGGAATTGAATGGATATTGATTTTTGGGTTTTATCGTGAACAGTGTTTTAAATAACACTTGTTCTTTAACCCGATAATTAATGGGATGTGACTTTGGGTTTATCGTGAACCGTGTTTTAAATGACACTGATTCTTTAACCCAGTCACAGATTAAAACTAAGTGGAGTTTTAATGAATCTTTAATTAGATTGAAAAGATCGAGAATGGAGTATCACCAGTTTTGCTCCAGACGATAGTTAAATCTTTAATTAGATTTGAACGTGAAATTTAGAAACTAACTGTCGGTTAGCTAAGTAGAATGGTTTTCTGGATATTGATCTGATGTTGGTTTCGGCCTTCGGGGTTAATATTTGGGGAATTATTCTCTTGATTAATTTACGGTTAATGACTAATGAGTTGGAATGAGGCGTATGTTGTGTTTGTGTAACACTTATTTAAAATATACGCGAGTTATTCGGAAAGACCGGGTTTATCCCATTCTGAATAACTGATACGACGATAAGTCGAAGATGAAGACGATGGTCGAAGACCGGAAGTCTTCACGTCGTTTGGGTGATAACTGATGATCTTGATTGGGCTGTACACCCAAGAAGATGGAAACAGTTAGTGATCGTCCAGACGTACTTGGAGATCGATGGATATGCGGGGTACTAGGTGCCTCCGGTTTCGTTCAGACCCAGAACGGACTTGTAAATGGACTGTGTGTCTGACATCGAATTTCATTCTGTGTGACTGATATCGGTTGCATAGGATGGTTTGCCTGTGTGGCATGCTAAGATGCAAATGATCAAGGCTTCTGTTGAAAAGCAAAGTCTTGTGGTGATGATCAAAGCACGGCCTTCGTGGCGTAGCTTTGTGTAACGTTTACCTCGCGTGTTTCACACCAGGTATGAACCAAAAACGGGAGACGGACCTCAGGGGGGACATGCGTTTTCTTTCTAGCTAGAAGTGGCGTCAGTGGTTTTACACGCCCTGACGAGTTTGACTTATGTGGTTGTTGCTGTTGCGAGGCGCCTCGGATTGATCGGTCGTTCTCGAACCGATGGAGTCATTTAGTTGGCTCACCTACGCCCCAAAGGGCGGAGAAACGCATTGTTCAGGCATTATAATCCACATCGGTGGACCGGCCCTGACGATCCAAGGTACGGTTGCGGCTGTGCCTGAGGGGCGGGCTAGAGCGTCTCGAATCGGTTGAGGACTATCTTTTGCCTCGGTTCATAGATGGAAATCCAATTTCCAAATACGTGACATTTGCGGTTTTATTTGTAAACCTATATATGGCGACATGATATATGGTACCCATGCCGCCTATGATTGATATTTATGATTTGAAGTTGTTTTATACACTATGCACTTATAGTAGTATCCAATGATTTGTTTTAAACGTATCAAGCATTCTTTGGCTGTTATAAGGGAAAACCCTATCCTCGGCTGCGTTGCATTGTGTGATGGGACCTGGGTCTTATAACAGCTTCATTTTTCTTTATTTAACATTGCGATGTTTGTTTTATGCACTGGTATTCTTGGGAGGAAACCCGTTCCGTGTTATACGGCGTGGTCCCTTGATTTACCTAACTTTGAAAATAAAGATTTATAACTGTTTTAGTTCTCACACCAGTCACATGACTGACCTGGAGTTTATTGTTTTAACCTAAACTCTGGGTGCCCTTATTTTCGACACGGGCAGCTAGTAGTTTTGGTTTTGCAGATTTATATTCACAGGATCCTGGTTTACAGCTGGAACGATATCCGGAAAGCTTTGTATCCGTATATCTCTTCTAGTTGTGTATTGTATTATTTTCCGCTGCTATGTATTTAAATGTAATTTAAATCTCTGATATCTCTGTGTAATATTTATTCGTTTATACTCTGTATATTCTTGTAATCTGATGCATTGTTGTAACATAGAATGAAACGTTCTTCTGTATGTGTTCTGTTTCGTCGTGTTCTCAAACGATAGGGCGTTTCGAACGGTCTGGATCGGTTTAGCGACTGGTTCGGACCGAGCGAAATTCCTTGCCGTCACAGTTTGGTATCAGAGCTTTGGTTTACAAAGCTCAGAGAACAAGACACATTAGAACCATACGAAAGAATTCATCAGATATTGGATTAGTAATATCCAATGAGAATGACTCGTTAGAGATAGGATCAGTAGTATCCTAGAACGAGTGTGAAGAGTATATTTTTAAAATAAAACCAATTTTGTTTTGAAAATTTAAATCAACTATTCGTATTTGATTATTTATTTATATTGATTTTGGACAATTCAGTATATAAAGAATTTGCATATACGCCTTGCAAACGTATATTCAAAGTTTTAATATATTGGGTAGATATAGCATCGCACTCTAGTCGCCCGGAGATGATATTGATGATAGCGATCGCATCATCAACATTTATGTTCGAGTTTCGAAGGTGTGATTTTCTATATATTTCCATTAGACTGGTGTGAGAACCAAAACTTATATAGTTAGAATACATTGTTGTGAATTGGCATCAAAAACATGATTTTTGTATATGTATCAAAATTATCAATTTGAAACGTTAAAGTCACTAATTGATTGATGTTTGTGTGGTTTGTTCATTTGTTTGCTAATTTTGAACCATTTAGCCTAATTGAACCAAATATTGAACTGTATTGAAAATTAGTCGCATTTGCTTGCATATACATGTGCTTACATTGAACAGGTCATAGCAAGGAGGCTAGAGCAGAGAATAAAATTTGTTTGCCCGACAAATAGGTACATGTTTACTACATAATTTCCTGTTTTGTTTGGGTGATGATGATTTTGTGAGCCTATTGGCTAGCCGCTTGGCTTTTTCTTTTTCTTTTTGAGATCTGAAGGACCGGGGAAGCTATTTGAAATTCCCCGATGCTCCCATTGCAGGGGAGGTTATGGCGAAATTTTTCAAAAATTTAGGGTGTTAGCCAAATTTTTGAAATTTTAGAAATTCTCAGAAACTGAAAAGTTGGAGAATGGAAGCCAGGTCGAGCGTAGAGTTGATTAATCAAACCACTTTCGACTTTGTTCCTTTTCGGGGACGAAAAGTTTTAAGTGGGGGAGATTGTAACAACCCGTAAAATCTGGGCCAGTTTAAAATTTTTATTTTGGCCATTTTAGCGAATTTTGATTATTTAAAATGAATTATTTTAAATAATATAGACGATAAATTTATTTTGAATATAATTCGAACGTATATATTATACGCGTCGTCGTTAGAATAAAAATAATTATATATAATTATAAAAGGAATTGAAAATGGCGCGGTAGTTCGAAAATTCGATTTCTAATTTCAAATGAATATACAGAATTCAATATAAGTCAGAATTGAACGAAACAAGAAATATTTGAATCTGTATAACTATATCTTTGTAACGAAGTTGACAAACTGAGATTTCACTTTAGAAATGATAAGATATGTCCAGTAGAAAATTCAGAATAGTCGCTGTGGAATTTATATATATTTTATATAATATATAGCCCTTAAAAATAGTCGTTTTGCAAACGACCTCGTATTTCGACGAAACCAGTTTTGTTGGGTCCGAGATGTGAAGTTATTGCTAGGTTTCAAATTTCATAATTTTTCGAATCAATGTGTGAGCGTGGTAAAGGAAAACGTGTTTTGACCATTTCAGTTGATTTTAATCGACTGGAAATTGGCCATTTTTCCAACGGACTCAGAATTCAACGAAACTAGTTTTGTTAGGACCGTATCGTCAATACGAAGCTAGAAAATATTTTTCTGAAATTTTTCTAGTTAGTATGTGACCCCGGTAATTTGAAATGTACGTTTAAAATTCAATATAAGGATTTAAATTGTAAATTTCAACGGAAACTGATTGTAACGATCAAACCAGCTTGCGATACATATCCCATTGTGTTCAGAATGGGGGTAAAACGCTAGGGACGACAGTCGGTAGGTTTCGTCTAGAGGTCGAAATAAAAAGTTGTTTTTTTTGGAAATTTAGAATAATAAAATAATTAAATTTTATATAAACCCCCCCCCCCCCAACCTTTTGCTTCCTCTCCAGATTCATTTCAAATAAAAAAAAAAAAAGGGGGGGAAGAAGGAAGAATCCCCGACGCCTTACGTCAGGCCGCCGCCTCGTCCAACCTCCGCCTCCTCGTCAACGCGGCACGCCTCGGAATCGCCACCACGCCTCGACGAAGCCGACCCCCCCCCTCCTCCGAACCCTCGACGAAGCCGATCCCCCCTCCGCTTCTTCTCCTTCCCCTGGCGCCTCCGTTCGTCTCCGCTCCCTTCACCAAATCGAAGGCCAACCCTAGCTGAAGCCGCCGCGACCTCGCATCAGACCCCCCCCCCTTTCCAGACCTCGACCGACGCTACCCCCCCCCCCCGACAAACGGAGAAGCCCCCTGTAAGTTTTCTGGAACTGATTTTATTTTTATAAACTGATTTTTATTTATTTTATAAACTGAAATTTTATTTTATTATACAAAATGAATTTTATTTATATGGTAAAGTTATAAAAAGGTAATCTTTTATGTTTTTAAAGTAGTAAAAATATAGTTTTTATATTTTTAAAGAATTAAAAATATAATCTTTATTGAGTAGAAGATTTAAAAATATGATTTTTATATTTTTAAAGTATTAAAAATATAATCTTTACTATGTAGAAGTGATAAAAATATAGTTTTTATATTTCTAAAGTATTAAAAGTATAATCTTTACTATGTAGAAGTGGTAAAAATATAATTTTTACATGTTAGGAATATTAAAAATATCATCTTTTTATAGGTAGCAAAATAAAATGTGATTTCTATAGGGATGATATTGAAAAGGCAAAAATTTTATATATTGAACTTTGAAATAAAAATTCGATTTTTATATATTGAACTTTGAAATAAAAATTCGATTTTTATATATTGAACTTTGAAATAAAAATTCGATTTTTATATATTGAACTTTGAAATAAAAATTCGTTTTTTATATATTGAACTTTGAAATAAAAATTCGATTTTTATATATTGAATAGCAAAGTAAAAATTCGATTTTTATATATAGAATAACGAAGTAAAAATGTGATTTTTACGTATGTAGTGAAAGCAGCAACGAAGGTGACAAAAAGGCGAAACGACGAAGACTTCTGCAAATGAAGTGCCGTGGAGCTTGGATAGCTTTCGGTGAGAACTTCTCACTCAAATTCTATTTTTCTAGTTATATATATATACTAGGATGCAGACGGTGCTTATTAGAAGCACCCGACACCCGTCCACATACCATGGACTTGTTTGTTTGGTTGTGTAGTTGGTTAGGTTATTTGATTTGGATTTGATTGATTGGTTGAATTGGAAATTGATTTAAAATTGATATGTGAATGGCGTGGGCCTTCACTAGACCGGGGATAAGGCTAGGCCTTGTCCCGTTTCTAGTATCGTGCCGTTATGCCGCCGAAATTTTCTAAAATATGTTAGAAAATAAAAATACCATTTTATTGTGTAAATGAATAATAGAAATTCATATGTTGGAATAAAATGTTTTATCGTTAAAAATATAATTTTTAACGTGAATATGAATATAGTGAAAGTGAATAAATAAATATTCATTTACAAACCAGACGGTTTGTTTATGTACACCTATTTGAAGGACATTGATTGGGTCGATAAATTTTACACATCGCCCAACTGCACAAATAAAACCTGTGTTTGATTGTTTGAAACCCCACACGGGTGTTAGGATGAAATTTGAAGTTCACTCATCCTGATTGATTAAATATGTCGATCGATTGATTGACAGGCTGTTATAAGCGTTAGATATCTATATTTGATGCTTATACAGTGTAGTGCACTTTGGTTGATGGTTGATTATTTTTCAATGCTATTATATGTGTGTAATGCATGAAAATCCATATAATTAACTTTATATGGTGATTGATTGGGCCTCATTCCAATTTGAAAAATAAAGAATAATATAAAATAAAAGTTCATGTGTTGACAGTACTCATTCATTGAGATTGGTCATGTGTTGAACGAAATATTTTAATATTAAAATTTACATCTTTATCGAAATAAAAGTTCATGTGTTGACAGTACTCATTCATTGAGATTGGTCATGTGTTGAACGAAATATTTTAATATTAAAATTTACATCTTTATCGAAATAAAAGTTCATGTGTTGACAGTACTCATTCATTGAGATTGGTCGTGTGTTGAACGAAATATTTTGATAATAACAACTATTTTGAAAAGGAAATAGAATATTTGAAAATAGAAATTTATGAAGCCGTGTTGATTAGATTGACGCCATTTTGACGTGAATCGATATTTATATCGATTTTAAAACGATTTCGAAATGAAATGAATTGAAAACGATTTCGAATAGAAATGAATTGAAAACGATTTCGAATAGAAATGAATTGAAAACGATTTCGAAATGAATTGAATTGAAAACGATTTCGAAATGAATTGAATTGAAAACGAATTCAAATTGAATTGAAAGCGAATTGAAATGAATTCGAATTGAATTGAAATTTGAATTGAATAGAAGTGAATTTTAAAACGAATTTATAAAGAAGAATTCAATTTTGCTTTGAATTGAAATGGAAGTTGAAATAGATTTTGAAACGAATTTTAAAACTATTTATATAATTCGTTTTGAATAGAAAATCGACGAAATATATATTATATATATTATATATAATATATAATGGCCTGAATAGAATGCGCCGCGCCGCGGCAGTTCGTGAATTTCGACCATTTATTTCAAACGGACATTACGGGAGATCCGACCGTCGGATTCTCCTAAAACCGGAACCGTTGGGTTCGTATCGAAAAGAGCTTTCTAATGAATGTTAGAAATTTGAAATCTAACGGTTGGATTTGGAATTATGTCCAAATCAAATTTGAAAAAGGTCGCTGTAAGTGCAGTTCGATGGCCATTGATGGAAATCGACTGTACGGGCCTTGATAAAATTATTAAAAATAGTAATAATTTGTGTAAAATCATAAGAAATGATTTAGAAAGAATTGGGATGAAAAACTCCATATTTGAAAAGATAAAAATAGATTTTTATCGAAATGAACTAGTTTTGAACTAGAATTATAATTCTATTTATTTTTAAATAAATAAATTGAATTTGAAATGGTTTGGAAAATAACCAAAATTTCCAATGATTGCATTGGAGTGGATTTGAATCGAAATTGTCTTCGGAATATTTCGATGTTGGAATTTGTGATTATACGGATGTTGTTACAGAAATTTGAAAGATATATATTTATATCGTTATTTCCAATACGACATTTGTTAATCGTGGAATTTGATATTGAATATAAGCCGATATATTTTCTATTCAGAGCCTTATATTGAATATCAAATGGGATTTGGGTTTGTCGTGAATGGTGTCTTCACTAACACTGTTCTTGAACCCAGTTGAGAAAAGATTAAATCTTTTTATTTAGATTTAATGAAGTGTACCAATTAAATAATATTTAATTGGAATTGAATTGATATTGATTTTTGGGTTTATCGTGAACAGTGTTTTAAATAACACTTGTTCTTTAACCCGATAATTAATGAATGTGATTTGGGTTTGTCGTGAATGGTGTCTTCACTAACACTGTTCTTGAACCCAGTTGAGAAAAGATTAAATCTTTTTATTTAGATTTAATGAAGTGTACCAATTAAATAATATTTAATTGGAATTGAATTGATATTGATTTTTGGGTTTATCGTGAACAGTGTTTTAAATAACACTTGTTCTTTAACCCGATAATTAATGAATGTGATTTGGGTTTGTCGTGAATGGTGTCTTCACTAACACTGTTCTTGAACCCAGTTGAGAAAAGATTAAATCTTTTTATTTAGATTTAATGAAGTGTACCAATTAAATAATATTTAATTGGAATTGAATGGATATTGATTTTTGGGTTTTATCGTGAACAGTGTTTTAAATAACACTTGTTCTTTAACCCGATAATTAATGGGATGTGACTTTGGGTTTATCGTGAACCGTGTTTTAAATGACACTGATTCTTTAACCCAGTCACAGATTAAAACTAAGTGGAGTTTTAATGAATCTTTAATTAGATTGAAAAGATCGAGAATGGAGTATCACCAGTTTTGCTCCAGACGATAGTTAAATCTTTAATTAGATTTGAACGTGAAATTTAGAAACTAACTGTCGGTTAGCTAAGTAGAATGGTTTTCTGGATATTGATCTGATGTTGGTTTCGGCCTTCGGGGTTAATATTTGGGGAATTATTCTCTTGATTAATTTACGGTTAATGACTAATGAGTTGGAATGAGGCGTATGTTGTGTTTGTGTAACACTTATTTAAAATATACGCGAGTTATTCGGAAAGACCGGGTTTATCCCATTCTGAATAACTGATACGACGATAAGTCGAAGATGAAGACGATGGTCGAAGACCGGAAGTCTTCACGTCGTTTGGGTGATAACTGATGATCTTGATTGGGCTGTACACCCAAGAAGATGGAAACAGTTAGTGATCGTCCAGACGTACTTGGAGATCGATGGATATGCGGGGTACTAGGTGCCTCCGGTTTCGTTCAGACCCAGAACGGACTTGTAAATGGACTGTGTGTCTGACATCGGATTTCATTCTGTGTGACTGATATCGGTTGCATAGGATGGTTTGCCTGTGTGGCATGCTAAGATGCAAATGATCAAGGCTTCTGTTGAAAAGCAAAGTCTTGTGGTGATGATCAAAGCACGGCCTTCGTGGCGTAGCTTTGTGTAACGTTTACCTCGCGTGTTTCACACCAGGTATGAACCAAAAACGGGAGACGGACCTCAGGGGGGACATGCGTTTTCTTTCTAGCTAGAAGTGGCGTCAGTGGTTTTACACGCCCTGACGAGTTTGACTTATGTGGTTGTTGCTGTTGCGAGGCGCCTCGGATTGATCGGTCGTTCTCGAACCGATGGAGTCATTTAGTTGGCTCACCTACACCCCAAAGGGCGGAGAAACGCATTGTTCAGGCATTATAATCCACATCGGTGGACCGGCCCTGACGATCCAAGGTACGGTTGCGGCTGTGCCTGAGGGGCGGGCTAGAGCGTCTCGAATCGGTTGAGGACTATCTTTTGCCTCGGTTCATAGATGGAAATCCAATTTCCAAATACGTGACATTTGCGGTTTTATTTGTAAACCTATATATGGCGACATGATATATGGTACCCATGCCGCCTATGATTGATATTTATGATTTGAAGTCGTTTTATACACTATGCACTTATAGTAGTATCCAATGATTTGTTTTAAACGTATCAAGCATTCTTTGGCTGTTATAAGGGAAAACCCTATCCTCGGCTACGTTGCATTGTGTGATGGGACCTGGGTCTTATAACAGCTTCATTTTTCTTTATTTAACATTGCGCTGTTTGTTTTATGCACTGGTATTCTTGGGAGGAAACCCGTTCCGTGTTATACGGCGTGGTCCCTTGATTTACCTAACTTTGAAAATAAAGATTTATAACTGTTTTAGTTCTCACACCAGTCACATGACTGACCTGGAGTTTATTGTTTTAACCTAAACTCTGGGTGCCCTTATTTTCGACACGGGCAGCTAGTAGTTTTGGTTTTGCAGATTTATATTCACAGGATCCTGGTTTACAGCTGGAACGATATCCGGAAAGCTTTGTATCCGTATATCTCTTCTAGTTGTGTATTGTATTATTTTCCGCTGCTATGTATTTAAATGTAATTTAAATCTCTGATATCTCTGTGTAATATTTATTCGTTTATACTCTGTATATTCTTGTAATCTGATGCATTGTTGTAACATAGAATGAAACGTTCTTCTGTATGTGTTCTGTTTCGTCGTGTTCTCAAACGATAGGGCGTTTCGAACGGTCTGGATCGGTTTAGCGACTGGTTCGGACCGAGCGAAATTCCTTGCCGTCACAGCTTGACCTAGTCAATACCCCGCACAAGAAGGCTCTCCGTTTCGTCAAAGGGTTGAATGAGCCATTACACAGTTTGGCCATGACCCATATACCCATGGGAGCCACGTATGAAAGATTGGTGCAAATGGCATTGCTGAATGAAGAGGATAAGGGCAAGAAGGAGACAAAGGCAGAAAGCTCTCAAGGGAAGAAAGAGGGTTTGCAGCCTAAGAAGACAGACTTTAAGAAAGGCGGGGAAGGCAACAAAGAGAAGAGGAAGTGTAATTTCTGTGGCAAAGTGGGGCACTTAGTAAAGGACTGCCGGAAAAAGAAGGCCAAGGAGAATGGTGGGTGCTTTTCGTGCGGTGAGACAGGCCACAGGGCTAAGGACTGCCCAAAGAAACGAGGACAGGGGCAGAGGACTGGATCCACCCCAGGGGCACAGGTTCATGTGCTGGAAGCGCCACCTCTGCAACAGCGAGGTATAAATACTTCTGTAGAAAGTGTAGTTTATCTTTATGATCACTCCGTTCGCACTTTATTTGATGCTGGCGCATCACACTCCTTTATCTCGTCTGCTTTAGTAGAATCTCTGCACCTAAAAACTAGTATGGTAGAGGACCCCTTAATTGTTTCAAACCCAATTGGGGGCCCAGCTCATTTGTCTATGATCTGTCTGGATTTGAAAATTTCTATCCTAAGTGTTGAATTTCAATGTAGTGCCTTTGTTTTGGGCTTTTCGGGTTGTGGTTTGATTTTGGGTATGGATTGGCTATCCAGTAATGGGGCCATTCTTGATTGTGAGAAAAGGGTTGTTAGGCTCCTAACCCAGCTCGGTAATACTTTGGAAATTTCTTGTAATCCCTCGTATGCGGTTATGCTTAGTTATCTTGAATCGCTAGATGCCTCTGTTGAAAATTTGCAATCAGTTAGAGTGGTCCGGGAATATCCGGATGTCTTCGAAGAGGTAAAGGGCTTGCCTCCGAAGCGGGAAATAGACTTCCGCATATATCTTGTAGATAATGCAAAGCCCGTTGCGTTGCCCGTTAGACACATGGCTCCACGAGAAAGAAAAGAGCTCAGTAAACAGATTAAAGAGCTTCTAGAGAAGGGGGTTCATTAGGAGGAGCATTTCAGAATGGGGCGCTCCAATAGTGTTCGCCACTAAGGCAGAAAGTTCATTTCGCTTATGAATGGGTTGTGGAATACCTTCTAGTAAGTTAACAAGATCCAAGATTCACTAGTGAATTTTGGAGAGCTTGCATGGGACCATGAGTACGCAGTTAGGCTTGAGCCAAGTATATTAGAAGTAGAGTAAGTGAAAGTGGAACGAGAGGCAATAGTGGAAAAGGTTCCAACTCATATTTTGGAAACAAGAATTAAGAAGCTACGAAATTGTGAAGTTAAAGACGGACAAAGCATAATGGAGTTAAGCTCATGGAAATGCGACTTAGAAGATCGAAGACTAGATTCGTGCATCATATCTCTTCTTAAGAGTATATCCTTGGTCCCTCTCTTCCTGTAGAGCTTATTTGCATGCTATCTTTTGTGTTTATCCTCTCGGTCCCATTCTCAATCCAATTTCTGTCGCAAACCCCATAAGGAGTATGACTCATCTGTTAGTAACACATGTTGGGGCTTGAGGGTGTTCGTTGGATTGACCAAACTTTTTGGGTTTTATAGGATACGGGTTGGTCTTAGGAAGGGACTCCCTTGTGACCTAAAAGGAGTCCATCATGCTTAATTTCCTAGAATCATATATAGTGGTTGGGTTGAGTAATTCTTTGGGTGTCAGTCTGATGTTGATTTCGGTCTTCGGGGCTGATGCTTAGAGAGTTCTTCTCCTAATCAATATATGTGTGGCATAGATTTCCAGATTTTACATTGCCTAATGGGCACAAAGTTTTTACTTGTTTCTATCATTCGACTATACCTTTAGGAAGGACCATTTCCTATCATTGAGAAAATTTGGAAAATGACCTATAGATTAGAGCTACCCGAAAAGTTGGCTGGAGTCCACAACGTTTTTCACGTTTCACATCTCCGAAAATGTCTACATGAGTCAGCTGAAGTGGTAGAGCCAAATATCCTCGAAGAGGCCGAAGTGGAGCGCGAAGCAACCATAAGAAAAGTTCCAACCCGCATATTAGGAACGGAAGTGAAGAAGCTACGCAACCGCGAAGTCAAGCTCGTCAAAGTTCAGTGGAGCGACGCCGAGGGAGACGCGACTTGGGAAACTGAAGCTAGAATACGCACTGCCTACCCTTTTCTTTTCGAGGGTACATCTTTGATCTTTCTTTTTCTTAAGTTGCGCTTTTATCTATCTTTTTAGGTATATTTCCTCGACCTTATCTTTAGGGTAGAAACCTTTTGGATGGAAACATGTAATTGAAACATGTTATGTGTGATGGTTGCAAGTGGTTGCAAGTGATTGCTAGTGGTTGCTCGTGGTTGTATATACACACACAATCTAGGTTTTAGATCGGCTCAGTCACTTCATAATTGATATGCATATATGTTTGCATTCGTATATGGTTGAACTTTAAATGTGTTGTCATATGGATGTTGCATTTGTATTGAATGATTGTGCACTCATGTAGAATCATGAATAGGAAAATTTGCATACATAATGGATTCATGGCACTTACATAATTCGCATTAAGGAGGTCAACTGAATCAGTAGACCGCCTGATTTTGCATTAGATAAGTACATGTATACACACACACTTTGCATATGATCATGAAGCATTAGAAGACTTTTAAGGACAATGGATGCTCGTGTTTGATGGATGAGTAGATGGATGATTGGATGTTAGGATATACATTCCTCCTAACTTGAAGATTTCGGGGACGAAATCCTTTTAAGTGGGGGAGAATGTAACACCCCGAAAATTCTATAAACTGTGAAATTAACAAATTAAAGTATAATTAATTTCAAATCAAAGAACTAAGGGAAACGGGATATGCCATTGCGTTCGTCTCGGAAAAATACGCGAAATAGAGTCCGAGTTTTCGAAAAACGGAGTCCGTATGAAGAAGATATGGCCTTCGGAAGTTTGAGAATTAAGTTTAAAATTCAAACAGAATAAAATAAAGTTTAAATTCGAAAATGGGGCCCAATGGGCCAGGGCGGAAAAAGTCCCGCCTGACGCACCCAGGTCGACTGGGCTGTCGACCTGGTCTAACCAGGTCGACAGGCCTGTCGACAGGGTTGTCGACCTGGTCCAGACCCAGGTCGAGCCCAGTCTAACCCGGCTGGCCTATTCTCTATGTGGTCGATTTTCTGTGGTCTGCTTTGTCATTAGGGCTAGGTGGAAGGCTCTAATTGGTCTCTCCTTAGAATGAATGGCTACGATCAATCCAAGCAACATCAATGGTCCTAATCAGTTCCTAACCTCTATATAAACAACCCTAGACTAAACCCTAATCTATTCATTCAAAAATAAGAACATAGCCGCCATGTTGATGAGGAACGACTAGGAGTAGCCACCAAATTGGAGAGAGGATTAGGAGGAAGATTCTAAAGCTTAAAGCAACCTAAACAAATCAATTCAACAAAGGAATTTGCGTCTTCAATCCCCAAATTAGAGGATTCATCACACCATTGTAAGTAGAGTATTACTTTGGTATGAATAAACAATTGTGTTGGTTTGTATGCTTGAATTGTGGAAATAAAGTAATTCATATTTGTGCGTTCTTATCAATTTGAAATATTATATATGTTTGGATATTCTTGAATTATGTTATTCATGTTATAAAGAACTACATGCGGTAGTTCTATGCAAGTATACGTTTGGAATATTTCGCAAATTATGTAATCCATGTTGAAGCTACATGTATGTAGTTGATTTAAATTCATACAAGTTTGGGGTTTTGCTACTATGCCATCATGATGTATATTTTTGTGCATAAAACAATTTGTAAGTAATTAAATCAAGTTTGGTTATTATAATCCATATGAAATTATGTTGAGAATTTGGCATCATGTATTAAGCCATGCTTTTGTACTAGAAAACCTATTTGAAAACTTATGAATATGGCTAGGCTATGAATGATATTTGGCATAATTGAAATCCATGATTAAGTCTATCTTGTTTACAAGAATTTTATGATGACATATGTGGTACATAGCTAGGTTAGATTCAAAAATCCCTTTTTGCAAGTTTACATGACTAAAGTAAAAATCATGATTTCATGTTAGAAATATTTATGCCATAGTTATGTGAACAAATTTAACTATACTTATGCCATGTTTATGTTTGACATTATGTCATGCTTATGTTTGACATTATGCCATGCTTATGTTAGAAATATTTATGCCATGCTTATGTTTGACATTATGCCTAAACAAAAATATAGGTTCATGTTGTAGTTAAGCCCATATGTTAATAGTGATATTCTTAACTTAACTACAAGTTTACATGGTTTGATTCATGTCACTTATGCTTTTATGATCAAAGTATATGTTACTACTATGCAAGTACACCAGTTTCTATTTTGTATTTCCAACGTCATATTGCAAGTTCATACGCTCACCTTCCCCTTTTTGTGTATGTAATCTCGCTTTAAGCCTCCCCTTTTCGCATGGCTAAGTTGGGCTTAAAAAGGTTAAGCCCAACATATAAACGAACGTATTAAACGGGGGAAAATAACGTTGGGCTAAATTAATTAATAAATGAAAATATAAAGTAGAAGGGCCCAAATTCAAGTATGGGTTGGGCCCATGATTGGTGTAACCTTTACACCATTAACTTAATAATGGGCCGCAAATGTTTACATATAAATAAAGAAGAAAGACAAAATATGTAAAGGTAGAAAATACGATGTGTTTAACCCGAGGTTGGATTGAGTTGTGATGTAAACCTGCCCGGAACCGCCCGGCTGTCCAGTAGTCACAACAATACATATCCAATGTGGGAGGTTAAACATGGAGCCCAATAAGGACCCGAGGTTAGACTGAGTTATGGCGTAAGACTGCCCGGAACCAACCGGCAACAGGCAGCCACAACAATACCTGTCTAATGTGAGAGGTCAGGGCCTTAATAGGACAATTAAGGCTGAGTCAGGATTGTTAGGATTAAGTGAACTAAAGACTTAATCAAAATGGAACATGCTAAACTAAACGGACTGGTGGGGGTTAGGTTAGAAAACACTTAACCAACTTAGCATGTTGGCTAGAGATAGAAAACCTAGTAACGGGGGACCCTTTTCAGCAGTAACCCTAGAAGGTGTATCAGGATACCCTGAAACTAGGCAGGGAGGGGCACGATTACTGGGCTGATTGTAAGAGGTCAAATCGACGGCGGTGGTGTAGCAGTGTAGGTTCTAACGGGGTGCGGGCGTGCACGCACTCCGGCGCAGAAAAATAAGGCACTGGACACCAGTAGCATACCTGTGCACTCTAGGATTGTGTCGGGCCGCCGCCATGGGACTTGATACACCCCATGGTGGGACCAGCATAGGTAACTACAACATCGGGGGCCGTAAGACACATGTAACTATGCGAGTAGGAGCCGATCATCATAGAATGGATCACATCACCCTGATTATGGGGTGCCAGTTGGAAACTAGTTTATATGGGTTCAGAGATTAACATGGGGTACGATAGTATATTCGACCCTAGACAACTTAACCAAGTTTATAGTGCTTTCCCACTTCTTGTTTATACTTATCATACCCAGTTCTTTATTCATAGACAAAATAGTACTAGACTTACTCAGGCTTTATGTCTGACTCTACTTTTCTTTCGTCTTCTTTTCTTCCGTTTCCCCCCCCCCCCCCCGGTCCACAGGGAGGGAACACAGCAGCTTGACCAACCTTAACATCCAGCTTGAAGAAGAGAAATGTATTGCTTGGACTTTCCTGCTTTGAACTATGGCTTTGGACAATCCACTATGGGGCTTTTGCAGTTTATCTATGCTTTATTTATGCTTCTTTAAATAATGTACTCAAGACAGATTATGAAAGTGTTATGTTATGTTTTTGGAAAGAATGTTGTTGTAACACGTATTTGACTTTATGAAATAAAGTTTGTTGTTTTTCCGCTGTTTACAAATATGAGTTCTTATATCTGTCTTGTATATCTGTGACTTATACTTATAAACCTCCACCAAAATTAGGGCATTCCCTTTGAGAGTGACCCTAACGGAGGTGGGGTGTTTCAATCCATGCCTCTAGTTTAATCCTGGATATATTGGTTAAAAGGATTATATTACATTGATACACTGGTCACCGAAAGGTTGTATCGAATCAATGATATTATTATAACTTGGGTAGCAGCGACGTATTGCTAGATGCCGATCACTGTTTATAATTTAAATACGATTTAAATTATTGCCAACGTTATAGTAACCTATAGGGTCACACACTTAGAACGTTATAAAGGGAAGAACATGTATTGGATAAATAAAATATCAAATTTGTTGATGTTTTATTTAATGTTGAAATGGTATAATGACGGTTTCCTTGTTTAATGGTGCACACTTGATTTTATAAGGGTTTTTATTTTATTCCTTATAAATACACGTGTGAACTAGTGCTAAATTAGATCAGATCTAATTAGAAAACATAACCGCAAAAATTACTTTTTCAATTCGCATCCTCAATCATGACGGCTAGCACCAGATCCCTTTTTCCATCTTCGATTTGATTGAAATGGAGCTCGTTCGTGTGGATTACTTATAGAGGCCCAGCATATTGTTGAGCTACTGATTCGAGGAGCCAGCAGATGATTCCATCAATTCGCACAAATCAAATTGGGGATTTTACAAGCATGCGAGGTACAATCTTTCGATTTATTGATTTTTGCATAGATCCGTGGTTTTAATGTGTTAAAAATGTTTAAATTTGTGGTATCGATCAGATCGATTTAGCCCATAAATTCCTTCAATGGTATCAGAGCCTTAGGGTTGCAAAATTCGGTATTTTGAATTATGTTTTGGTTCATGCTTGCTTGAATTCATAGATAGTCAGGTATCGTATACACTGATATAAGAATTTTTGCATAAATTCAATTATAAATGCGAAACTGTTTAACTCTGACTTGATTTTGTATTCGATACAATAAGTAAAATTGTTTACAGGATATAAATTTTGTTATATCTTACAAAATTTCTAAAGGGGTTCATTATTTATACTGATTTGTTATTTGGTTTTAAAATAATAATGAAATGGCTGTTTAGGGCAATCATCCTAAATGATGATCCCTAGAAATTTTGGGTATGAAATGGTTTTCAGTACAAACATTTTGTTTGTTTGTTATAAAATCTGAATAGAACAGTGAATTAATATATGATGTTAATTCTAACTTTAATTCCAGTTTTACCTGTTATGCTGATAATCTGAAGTCTGGAATTCTGGTTTAATATATTCATCTCTGTATGAATAAACTTAATGTATTCAGATTTAAACAATTCATTCATGGAAGATATAGGCATCAAAAATGTTTAACAGATAAGCTTTTAACCTGACTTTGCCAAATTTTCTTTTGGATCAAAACCCGTTTGATAAATCAGTAAAATTGTCTTCATATTAATTTTGGTTTAATGAAATCTAAAATTATGGAAATTTGCTGAGAGAATTTATCTTGATTTGATCTTTCAACCTGGATATAAAATCAAAAGTTTGTTTGATTTAAGGATGTTAAAATCTTGACTATGTCATACCCCTTCTAATTTCAGAAATCAAAATGTTACAGATTGGGGATCTGTAATATATATATCTAGAATATGGATTTGATTTACTGAAATCATTTATATGAAAAAACTGTGTAGACAGTGTTTTCATAAAGAATAAATAAATAAAACATTTGTTTACATTTTGATTTCAGATCAAAAGGGTCAACAGAATTGTAAGACATGAATTGTAGATTCACATATAAGCATTTTTTCACATGCAAGAATCTGATACAGATTTATTTATGAATTTAGACTGCCTTATTAAGAACATGAATTTATGTTAGATATTGATTTATGTTTAGATACAACTTCATCTAAGATTGTTAAACAGTTAACATATGGATGGATGTATAAACCATATTATTTTAATTGCAGTAAAGATTAATATGCATACATAGAAACTGTTAAGTTAATAATCAAAATGTATGATTAATATGAGGATAAAAGTTATGGCTCAGTTATGCATATATTTGATTTTGATCATAGACCATCTTTTGATTATCTGAGTTTCCAGGTTTTGGTTTTAATTATATATATATATAATTCAATGCATCATGATGTATTTGAGCAAACTTCATATGTATTACAATAGCACAGAACAGTATGACTTTGAATCATTTTCTGAAAGTAGCAAGTTGTTGCTTGAATTTTGGAGAAGTTTACACCAATAGTTGTACTTATAGATGAATTGATAATGTTATTTGTTTGTAATTTGTTACTTAACCAAAACATATGCTAAGTCTGCACTATATTTATACTTGTATATATATGTATGTATATATACAATATGCTGCCTCTCAAATTTATACTAGCTGAAATCATTAGATGAAATGGGACAGTACATAACACCTGCTGAGTTTGTGTTAAGTATGTTTTGATTTGATATTTCAAAGCAAGTTTGATTTATATTTACCATAGTTAACAATGAGGTATTAACTGGTCTGTACACAAAATGCATTAGTATATTTGTATAAATATATAGTGAAAGATCGATGACTTATGCAAATGATTTAAGTACAAGTGTTTATATCTTATCTACTATGTCAAAACTGTTTGATTATTGGTAGTGAAACATTTTAAGATGTATATTATATAATGTTTTGTTCATATGCTAATCTATGGAAATTTCAAATCAGTGAAACTGTTTTGACCAGTTCCTTAACTCAAAAAATGTTCCTTTGAATGGATATTGGATACTAAATTACCATATCCCTTGAAGGCTTTGATACATAATGATGTATCAGTGTTGTAAATAAGATTTACAAATAAATTTTATTTATAATTCCCTGTATAAGTTTTCTGTTTTTCAGGAAATAGAAATTAGCATTCTTTCCTAAGTGTTGTTTTAAATCTGGGATATATACATTTACATATGTATCCAGTCTTTTAAGGAGTGCCCATGAGTCATCTTAATAAGAAGTATTAAGCATGACTTGACAATTTTATGAGATAGATCTGGGCAGATTATATGATGATGATGTGTTATAATACTTGCTTAAATAAAAGATATTAGATTGCATGTCACCTGCTATATTACATGCCCTATCACATTAATCACTTTTTAATGTAATAATACTGCTACTTTATTTGATAAGGTAAATAATGTTATTAGAAATTGTTTCCACATGTATGCTGAATAGTCAATATATAAATATGACAGATGGTATACTCCTCGGATATTTGCATATTTGTAATATACTTTCAAATGGGTTGTTGTTTTGATGCATATAGAAATTGTATACACGTTTGATGTATATAAATAAATGCATAAATATTAAATACATACGATGTATTTAACTCGTCCTAAACTCATGATTGAAATTGTTTCATACATGCAGGAATTATGGTTGCTGAAATTGTTTCAGCTCAGCCGAAAAATCAACTCAAAAGGGCACGTTTCCGCAATACCAAATGTTACTATTTTCTACTTTAATTGGACTTTACAGACAAGGGAATATATATTGAAAACATATGTTTGTAACTGTTCAAGACAGTGAGTGACACGGTTTGTAAATTTTATGCTTTTAAACACGTATGTAATACTTTATAGTATATATATTTGAACATGTATTGTCACAGCGCAAATTTATGGATAACCTATTGAATTTTGTTTTGTGATAATACTGAAAGGGTCTGACCCTTTGTTTGTATAATGGATACAAAATAAAACAAATGTGCCTTGATTAGAGGAAGATCTGTGTGTATTTATTTTACACGTGTGGTGGAAAACTACAAGGGATGAAATATAGTTTGGTGTTAAATTATTAATGCAATACAGTTGCATATTTCTGTGTATAAAAGATTTTCAGTTTGTATAATATATATACTATGATATGGATGTATCACTATGATGGTAGGAATGTCTGTTCTCACGTCAGCAATATTAAGTGATGTTTCCTTTTGTAAAAGTTGTATGTTTAACATGGAAGTTATATTACTTTGTTACTTCACTTTCCCAATTCATACATGGCTCGAATTAGTGTAGTAAAAGTAACTGGACCTTCAAGGCCTGGTTATATTTATAACTTAACGGGTTAAATCAATCTTAACAATTGTTGATGAATGATTTGCTGCAATTTATTTAAATGGCTATTCAGATTAGCCTGAAATTGGTTTTAAAATGCCCATAGTTATGAATAAGTATATTTTTATTCCACGTTAATAATTATAATATTTAAAATCTTTTTTTTTTTAGTGTGGAATGAAAAATTATCATTTTAAAATAATTGTATTTTAAAATGTTTAAACGACTCTGATATCGTTTGCCACTACGAATTATAAATTCTCTTTATAGCAGATTTTGTTATATTAAGTCATGGTGACGTCTTCCAATAATATACTCATCACTGTCCAAGATCAATGGTTGTAACTAACGCCAAAGCGTTGTGCACCTTTTATTTTGGTTATATGCGATGGAGCAAAATGTGGTGCTCCAACCTATTATTGGGTCTGACTTAACTAGGCTGCATAATACGATTATGGCCTTAGAGACAAAAGCATGAATTATTCTACATTTTGAGCAAATGAATAATACTGAACAAAATGTTCAACATGCAATCCAAGAGTTATATAGAAAATATAATTGACATAAGATGTCTACCTAAAAGGTTATGTTTTGAGTTTAGCCAAAGCTGGGTCAAGGCATAATTAGATATGGATCTTGGAACACCATTATATGTATATAATGATTTACATATACAAACAGAGGGATGTTAATTTGAGTGGGAGCGTATTTTAGTTTAAATTACATATTTATGTTAATATAAATTTTGATTGTCAAAATTTTGTGATTAAATAAATATTACAGAATCAGTTATTATTTTATCTAATGTAGATATTAAATAATAAATAACTCGATAATTTAATCCTTAAGAAGGATATAAATTGAATTAAATCAAATTTCTTGACTAACATTGAAATTTGAGGATTATCCTCAAACAAATCAAACGTAATTGTTCTAACAAATACAGAGGATCTAAAACCAAAGTCAAAGTATGACTTCAATAAGGTATAAATGTTATAATAATCTACTTATACATTCCTAGTATTAGATACTAGATATAAATCACATAAATGTATGTTGATTTAAAGAAATTGCAGAATAAGTAGAAATCTGATAAAAAGACAAGTGGACTTACAATTGGAAATGAAGCAAATGTTGATGGATTATCCATAAATTTAATTCTTGTTGATTATACTGGCTTAATTAAATAAATAAAATAATTGTTATTATGAAATTCCACTTAAAATAAATGTTATAATAGATCTTGTTGAGACAAGTTTGAATTTCATTTGTAATAAAAGAACAATTGTTATTCATTTTATTTAAATGAAATATCATATGGAATTTCACAAATAGTTAATGATCCTTGTAAATCCTTAACTATAATGTACTTGACATTAAAAATGAGTGGATTAAATTCAGTGATTTGAATCCAATATACCTTTAGTATTACCGGTTGGCCCAGTAAACAAGAAAGTATATCAAAACTCCATAATGATGGAATTTTGAGATCATTTGGTTTTGAATTATATGAAGAATACATATCTTGTTTATTAGGCAATATAACTGAATCACCTTTCACTTGACACAGTGAATGAGTGATAAGTATTGGGTCTCGTACATAATGATATATATGGAGCAATGAATACATAAACTAGAGGTAGGTTTTATCATTTCATTAGATTTACTGATGATATCAGTAGATAAAGATACGTGTATCTTATGAAACACGTATTAGAATCCTTTGAAAAGATCAAGGAATTCAAAGTGGAGATAGAAACCAATTTTGACAGAAAATAAATTCTCTTCGAACAGATCAAAGAGAATGTTTAAGCCAATTAATTAATGGATGTCCATATAAGTTTGAAATTGTTTCATAACTTACTCCATCTAGAAGACCATATTGGAATGGTGTGTCTGAAAGGAGATATCGTACCTTATAAGATAAAATACGATTAATGATAAGTCATATAGATCTTCCAATAAATTAAATTTAGAACAATTATATTAAATCCCACTAAAACGATCTAAAGACGTTGTATAAGATATGGACTAGGAAATGTCCTAATGTGTATAATACAATGATTTGGGATGTAAGGCGTTTGTTAAACGTCCTTCCTCTGATAAGATCGGACCCAAATTAGATAACTATTTTGTGTAATTTCCACAGGAAACAAATGGATATTAATTTTATAAATCCTCTGAGAATAAAAATGTTTATTTCTTGAATTGGTATCCTTATAAAGGAGAGTCAGTCTCTAACATTCCGATGAGAATAAAATAGAATCCAAAACGTCTCGAAGACCACAAAATACCATTGAATCTTGTATAGACAAGAAATTGAGTGGGAGTGACACAATAATTACAATGTTATATATCGATAACACATTAATTATTGTGAATAATGTTAGTTTTAAAACAAGAAATAAATTCTGATTCTAAGGAAGAAAATGTTTGGATTAAGAAGTTCGTGATTGAACTTAATTCATTGTTGATCCAATGATTTACATTGCGATAACAATGTGGGTACTGCTCAGGCCTAAAACGTTAAACTCATAATCGATCCAAACATATATTTTAAGAAATATAACTCTTATGTGAAGTTGTTCACAGAAGAAATAAACATATCTGCAAAGTTACAAAAGTTGTAATGTTGCAGACCTAATGAATTAAACTCTGTCGCAGCAGAAGTTTAATAATCACACTAGTTTCATAAGTATACGATACGTAAATGATTGACTCTAGTGCAAGTGGGAGATTGTTAGAGTTTGTGCCCTAGAGGCAATTCATTTGATGAGATTGATAACACTGTTGATGTTATTATTTTATTTGAAATAAAATATTATTCTATTATATTGTATTTACTGCGTAATATAAATAATAATATAATAGAAGTCCTTAGAATAATAATACGGAATTATATAGTTCGAGTAAGACTGAACTTGAGATTATATAATATGATAAGTATTATAATTCTTAAATGCCCCTAGTCGAGTTTTATTGTTTATATAGGACAACAATAAAGCGTTGAGACTAGTGTATTGATTGACTGATGATCACATCTCATTGATCATTAATATACGTGATATTAAAGTCAATATATAAATACGTATTGGAGAATAGCGTATTGGGCTGACCCACCATGAGATAACTACATGGAATATAATCAACAATGTCATAAGTTGTTCTCATAGTGACAGTGATGTAATGGTCCTCAAACCTGAAATCATTATAATTTTATTCGAGGATATTTATGTTTTGATATCATCTAAAGTTATTTCGTAACAGAGTAATGATAACGGTGATCATTGGATATATCTTGAATCGAATGAAAATTATGAATGATCTAGATGGAATTTAACCCTACGATATATTTGTAGTGATATCCATGGGCCTCTTGATTGAGTGAGACTGTGAAATGCATGGCCGTGCTCAAATATTGATTTGTTTTAAACAGTCTACTCATCGATTAAGAAAATTGGATTAAATTATAACGAGGATGATACGATCCATGCCTCTAGTTTAATCCTGGATATATTGGTTAAAAGGATTATATTACATTGATACACTGGTCACCGAAAGGTTGTATCGAATCAATGATATTATTATAACTTGGGTAGCAGCGACGTATTGCTAGATGCCGATCACTGTTTATAATTTAAATACGATTTAAATTATTGCCAACGTTATAGTAACCTATAGGGTCACACACTTAGAACGTTATAAAGGGAAGAACATGTATTGGATAAATAAAATATCAAATTTGTTGATGTTTTATTTAATGTTGAAATGGTATAATGACGGTTTCCTTGTTTAATGGTGCACACTTGATTTTATAAGGGTTTTTATTTTATTCCTTATAAATACATGTGTGAACTAGTGCTAAATTAGATCAGATCTAATTAGAAAACATAACCGCAAAAATTACTTTTTCAATTCGCATCCTCAATCATGACGGCTAGCACCAGATCCCTTTTTCCATCTTCGATTTGATTGAAATGGAGCTCGTTCGTGTGGATTACTTATAGAGGCCCAGCATATTGTTGAGCTACTGATTCGAGGAGCCAGCAGATGATTCCATCAATTCGCACAAATCAAATTGGGGATTTTACAAGCACGCGAGGTACAATCTTTCGATTTATTGATTTTTGCATAGATCCGTGGTTTTAATGTGTTAAAAATGTTTAAATTTGTGGTATCGATCAGATCGATTTAGCCCATAAATTCCTTCACTTTGGCCTCTTTCTTTTCACCTTTCTCCTTCTACGTGGATTAAACCATATCGACAAGCTTCTTATCCTTGGGCTTGTGCTTCTTAGCCCAAACTCCCTTATTCTCATCCTTGCTATCCTTGTATATCTTGTTGACAAGTTTCTCGAAACTACCTCCATCGCACGACAACCTACAAAGCTCGAAAGAAGATTAGCCGCGGGCGAAACTACTGCGGCCACAGATGGAGGTTGGGCACTAATTCGCCCTCGTCATGTGCTGTATACCTACGAAACTATGGCAAAGAGAAAGGAAGAAGAGATTCAAATAGAGAATCGAAAGATAGTGCTCATGGCTTTGGGGAATATACCCTTTTAAAAAACATTACTTTTCTCTTAAAAAATGCTTCTTTAAAACATGTTTTAGAAAATACTTCTTTATAAAAATGCTTTTGAAAACAGGTTTCAAAATTCTTTATCTGTTCTGGTAACATTTAGCTCTGATACCACGTGTGATACCCCACCTCCGTTAAGGTCACTCACAAAGGGAATGCATTAACTTCAATGGAGCGTCATAAGTGTATAGAGCAGATAAATTACAAAATAGACAAAACTTAAACAGCGGAAAATGAATAAAACTTTACTTTATTAATAAAACAACAGCTTGGTAAAACAGCTTATACAAAGATTGTTTTCCAACACCAAATCACCCTTACCCATTACAACAAAGCATCTGTCTTGTTTAAAAAAATAAAGAAGCACAAAATGACAATGATATTCCCCAATAAAGCATGAGCCAGCAATAACAGTGGAAAATAGACTACAAAGGAATACATCGTCTATCTTCGAGCTTGGAAAGAAAATTGAGCTAAGTGGTGATATTCCCTCCCAGTGAACCTAGGGGGGACGGAAGAAAAGAAGGCGAAAGAAAACGAGTCAGGCATAAGTCTGGTAAGTACAGTGATTATTCTGCATGTAAACAGGTAAAAGGATCATGACATGAATAAACTGAATACCAGACATAACCATGATAATAAGCATAACAAGACAACAGATGATGATCGTTAGATATGACAAGGTACACAACATGAACAAGATATGACGATTGCGCTCCTAATTATTAAGATATTTCCTACACCGCACTGTTTACTAAGACACCTTGGTTAAGAGAGTAATTCCCTGAGTATCAACCCCGAGGACCGAAATCAACATCAGATTGACCCCCAAGGAATTACCCAACTCAACCAAACTTATGTTACCGCACTATTACAAGATTACAGCGCACCATTTGATACGACAAGGCAAGATACACTGAATGCGCTTCGGTTCTTTATCTGATTTCTTTTCTCTGCACCACCCAACTAGCATTCTAACTAGTGTCATTTATGGGACGATCTGTATCCCCTACTAGTGTCCCAACTAGTATCCTGTGAAAAGGATCTGTATCCCTTACTAGTGTCCCAACTAGTATCCTACATTATATAATAAGGTGATCCCAACCCCGCAATTGTGGTAGCCTTCAGGTGTACATCTAGTATGAGGATCTTACCTCAATCAGCCCAATTGCCATGAAGATGTTAGATGTACCCTTACTACCCTATTGATTCGGCTCCCTACTTGTATTAATTTTTCTTGTGCCTTTGTCAATCGGCCCTCTCTTGCATGTAGATACCATGTGCTGGTCCCACCATAAGGTGTATCAATCCTTATGATAGCGACCCGACACGATTCAAGATGCACAGTGTATACTACTGATGCCCAGTGCCTGCTTCTCCACTCCGGAGCACGTGCATGCCCATACTCCGTCGGAACTACACTGTTGCAATCCCTACCGCTATTTTGGCCGCTTATAATTAGCCCTGTAATTGTGCACCACCTTGCATAGTTTCATGGTACCATGATACATCTATGTGTGTTACTGCTGAAATGGGTCCCCGTTACTAGGGTTTCCTAGGGTCTATTCGTATACCCCCCAAATTGGTTAAATGTTATCCATCCACTCAAGTTAACTTAACTCATCCACACGTCATGTCATGTTGGTTAAGTGTTTCTTATTAACTTAACCCTTCTCATTCAATCATGTTGTAATTGGTTAAATGTTTTCTATTAACTTAACCCTGTTCATTCATCATATGATATTGGTTAAGTGTTTCTCCTTAGCTTAACCCCACTCGTTCATCATGTTATGTTTGTTAAGTGTTTCCCATTAACTTAACCCCACTCATTCATTGGTTAAGTGTTAACTTAACCCTACCACTTATTATGTTACATTGGTTAAGTGTTTCCCTCTTGTATTACTTAACCCTACCACTTGTCATGTTATAATGGTTAAGTGTTGCCCTCTTGTGTTACTTGACCCTACCACTTGTCATGTTATATTGGTTAAGTGTTGCCTTGATTAACTTGACCCTACCATTTCTAGCCTGTATGTTTCTTAGCTTTAATTCATTCATTAAAGCACCAACCTCTCACATTAGATTTATATTGTTGCGGTCGCTGGATGTGCCGGGCGGTTCCGGGCAGTCTTACACCGCAACTCAATATAACCTCGGGTTTTTGGGCTTAATGCGCTAACCTCTCACATTAGATCTATATTGTTACGGTTGCTGGATGTGCCGGGCGGTTCCTGGCAGTCTTACACCGTAACTCAATTTAACCTCGGGTTAGGCATATTCATCTTTTAATTAATCTACATATTTACAATTAGTGTTCATAATTATCCACAAGTGTTGTCTATTCAAGTCGTGGCCCGTTTACCCTCTAAATTATGTCCATAATTCTAGGTATACAAATTCTTCCGTTTTATGCTACTAATCATTTACATGATTATGAGCCAATCTATGCTAATAGCATGTAGTTTAATATCTTTCCCATCCGTCTCCCCCGTTATTCGTTCGCATAATTCACATAGAATGTTAAGCTCGCAAATTAGCCTTACTCATAAACAAAGGGGAAAAGAAAGGGACATGTAACATTGCAACAGGCCTAAACAATATAGATCAACATGCATAGTATAAATTTGGGATAGAACGACATAAACTTAATTAAGCACATGAACGTGATCTCACATTTAAATTAGATCCAATTAACATGCAAAGTAGCATAGATCTAATTGTATAAGCATGAACTTATATAGATCTTAAACATGGGTACTAGCTTGGATCTAGACATGTAAGCAGGTATGAACATAACTTAGCATGTAACTTACAAACATAAAAGGTTAATACAACATGATAGGTTCAACGGTATCAGTCCCTATAGTCTTATAGGCATGATAGGTTTTACTATGTCAGTCACAACAGTCCAATAGGCATTATAGGTTTTACTATGTTAGTCACAACAGTCCAATAGGCATAAGCAATTCAGAATTGATAAAAGGATAGGCACGAATAGAGTTAGGCATAGTTCTAGATCTAGTTATTATAGTCATGATTTCTTAATAGGTGTTCACATCTAAACAATAATGTACTTACAGAAAAAGGACAGGTCTTGATTTCTGGGATCTGATTTCTGAATTTGAAAAGCTATCCTTTGATGTAGACGTTTGATTCTCTAGTTCTTTTAATTGATTCCTAGTTTGAATTTGATTCTCTAGTTTAGATGAATGGAGGCTAGGCCAGTTTGTAAACGAACAGCATGACAGCTTCATAGAATGAGTTCTAGGGTTGAGGTTTGGGGTTATTATATAGAAGTCTAGGTTCAATTCTAGCCTTTAGATTAGTCTAGGGGAATTAGAGCCATCAAATCAAAGAGATGTGTCATCCAACCAACCATAGCATGACATATGCCCTAATACCTCAAAAATCGGTCATTGGTCAATCAGAGAAGGCCACATCATCACAGGGTTGTAAAAGTTCATCACAGGAGCTGGATCTGGGAGGGGTCGACTACCTACAGGAGGGTCGACACCTATGTCGACTCCCCAGGGGGGGGGGGGAGGTCGACACCCCTGAGCAGGAAATTTCCCGTTTAGGCCGCTCTTGCCATATTTTGAAATTTGAACTGTTTTCTGATTTAATTTATTAGTATATTTAATTGTTGTTTAAACTTGAAAACTTTTGAACTCCATAACTTCTTCATACGGAGTCCGACTCACGCAAATTTGGACTTTATCTCAAGCAGAATTCCAGGACGAACTCAATGGCGTAACCCGTTTCACCCAATTCCTCATTAAAAAAAATAAGTGTTCTTAGATACGTTAATTTTAATATTTAAAATTACGGGGTGTTACACTACACAAAATTAGAACGCCAAAATTATGAAGGATGTTAACTAGAAAAAGAATGCACTTGAAGTCCGGATCAGATCGAATATATCTGGCTAATCCAAAATGGTGAAGAGCAGAAAGTAAATGCATTCAGACAGATCTGGGTCGGATCGGCTGCACCGATCCGCACCTCCCCTCCAGCGCACGTCCGATTCGAAGGAAAGCAGCAACAGTTGCAGCGCATGGTCCCTGGAAATATGGAGCGGTTATATGTCCACTCTCCCCACCTTCTCCCACTATTCTGATGCGCTATCGCCGTCTAGTTCTCTCCGAACCCAACTTTCATGGGATGTATGCCACGTACATCCGAACTGGATCTATTCCAGGATAATTTTTCACCTATAAATACACTCTAAAGCTCATTTCAAAGTATCTTTTGGCATTTTCAGAACACAAACTCCTTAACTATCCGAATTTCATCATCATTTTTAGATTATAATCATCATTTAAAAGCATATTTCAGAGGAGATTGAGTGAATTCATACATTGTATGAGTGAAATTGAGTGAAAATCATTGTTGTATTTGTTTTCAAATCATCAATTCGAAGAGTAGGAAGTGGAGTAGGCTATTTAACGCCGAACCACTATAAACCGTGTGTTTCTTCTTTGTTTTCGATTTCATTTCCATAGAATTATTTCTGATTTGGGTGTTAGAGCCATTTTTGGATCTAATATTTTGGTGCTTTCACTGAGAATTCTTTGAATTCTCCGCTTTTTGGGATTATCGTTCTACTATTTAGACCTTCAAGTTCAAAGAAGTGCAAAGCGCTAGGGAGAACGATGCTAGAGAAGATCAACAAGCCATCATATTGACGAGTTCGTGGGACAGAGCTCTGGAACAATCCGATCAGAACCAGATGTTCCGCACCGAGCTGATCAAGAGAATCCGAACCGAAACGAATGCGCTGGAGCTGCTCGGATCCCCCTCCGAAATGATCTGACTCCGGCACCCTACTCCGATCCGAACCAAATGAGACTGAAGCTGGTACATCCACACAAGCACCCACCAATGCTCTGATGCCGTCCGCGATGACTGGTGATCAACCTGCTCCATCTGCACCC
Organism: Allium sativum; assembly: GCA_030737875.1. Classification (NCBI taxonomy): domain Eukaryota; kingdom Viridiplantae; phylum Streptophyta; class Magnoliopsida; order Asparagales; family Amaryllidaceae; genus Allium; species Allium sativum. The sequence continues at coordinate 443,607,244 of CM060915.1, read as the reverse complement.
ATCACGCACCGGGATTTTTTGCGTTTTCTTGACATGCTTGAGAGTACCAGAAACGCGTTGGAAACCCATAAACGTGACAGTCTTCGCATGCAAGAGAACATGATCACCATGAGTAGGGAACTCAATGAACTCCGGAGGCAAAAGACACCTTCTCCAACATGCCGCCTTGCTGCAGACTATTCATCTTCTTCGGATGAAGGACGTCCTCGTGAAAGAAGGCTGCTTGAGCGACCTCAAAATCATAATCAGTTGACTTTTGGATCCTTAGGATCCCGTGAAGAAGCTGCTCGTATGTTAGGACCTGATGACTCGAGCCTGGAAGAACCAATGTTGTTGCCCATGCGTGGATCCCACATTCTTCCCCGGGATCCTAATATTACTAATCCTAAGCAACAACAAATTCTCCAACCCCTTCCTCCCGTGAATGACCGGGAGTGGAGGGAACAGAGTAGAGCAGCTGCCGCCAGAAACAGGAGAATATCCCCTAATCAGGAACATAAGGGTAATCCGAATATTAAGCCTAGAGAACCTGTGCAAATGTTAACAAATGTCGATGTATAGGCAATGGTGCGGCAAATCATGTCTGAAATCTGACAATACACTAATGAGGACTGGGGCATTGAGCGAAGTCACACCCCCTTCACAGATGATGAAATACCCCGCCTCCGTTAAGGTAACTCACAAAGGGAACGCCTTAACTTTGGTGGAGCACTTTACGTAAAAGATGCAGATAAATTACAAGAAAGACTAATAAAGCAGCAGAAAATGAAACTTTACTTTATTTATAAAACAGCTTGTACAAAGATTGTTTACAATACCAAAGTATCTATCTTGTTTAACAAAATAAAGAATCATAAATGACAATAATATTCCCCAATGAAGCATGAGCTGGCCATAGCTACGGAAAAGAGAATCCAAAGCAATATGTCAAGGAGCCATCAAGCTTGGAAAGAGTAACGGTCCAAACTAAGTTGCGCTATCCCTTCCCTAATGGGGGGAACGGAAGGAAAGAAGATGAAAGAAAACGGAGTCAGACGTAAAGCCTGGTAAGTTCAGTTACTTTCAGCATGTGAACAGGTAAAAACAACATGACATGAATTAACTGGATACAAGACATAACCATGATAATAAGGATAACAAGATAACAAAGGATAAGCATAAGATATGACAAGGCAAGATAAACTGGATGCGCTTCGGCCCTTTTCTCTGCTTCGCCGCTACCTGTTATTCGGATTTCTATGTCTCTACACCACCTAACTAGTGTCCCAACTAGTAATCTGTATCCAATGATAAAAATTACAACGTAATCCCAATCCCCTCGATTATGGTAGCCTTCAGGTGTACATCGATTATGAGGATTCCACCTCAATCAGCCCAATTGCCATGAATATGTTCGATGTACCCTTACTACCCTATCGATCAGCTCCCTACTTGCATTGATGTTCCATGTGTCATACGACCCCCACTTGATTGTAGATACCTATGCTGGTCCCACCATGGGGTGTATCAAGTCCCATGGTAGCGACCCGACACAATTCTAGAGTGCATAGTGTATACTACTGATGCCCAGTGCCTGCTTTTTCTGCTTCGAAGTGTGCGCACGCCCGCACTCCGTTAGAACCTACACTGCTGCACCAACCGCCGTCGTTTTGACCGCTTATAATCAGCCCAGTAATCGTGCCCCACCCTTCCTAGTTTCAGGGTACCTCGATACACCTATGTGGGTTACTGCTGAAATGGGTCCCCGTTACTAGGGTTTCCCAATGGTTAAGTTTATAGGCCTATATTTACTGATATTACCCACCAACCCTGACGTGTACTTAACCCTTCTACCGATTCAAGCATGTGTATTTAATGGTTAAGTTTTGTGGGCCTATATTTACCAATATTACCCACCAACCCGATGTGTACTTAACCTTCCCACGGATTCAAGCATCTGTATTAATGGTTAAGTGTGTAGGCTTATATTTACTGATATTACCCACCAACCCGATATGTACTTAACCCTCCTACTCATCATGTCATTTTGGTTAAGTGTTTCTTATTAACTTAACCTTTCTCACTTATCATGTTGGATTGGTTAAGTGTGATTTATTAACTTAACCCTGTTCATTCACCATGTTATGTTGGTTAAGTGTTCATATAAACTTAACCCCACTCGTTTACCATGTTATATTGGTTAAGTGTCATCAATCAATTCAAGTTAACTTAACCCATCTACTTGTCATGTAATCATGGTTAAGTATTATCCTTTTGTGTTAACTTAACCCTGCAACAAATCATATTATGTTGGTTAAGTGTATCCTCTTGTGTTACTTAACCCTACCACATGTCATGTTATATATATATATATATTGGTTAAGTGTTACCTTGGTTAACTTAACCCTACCATCTGTTCAATTAACATGTTATAACGGTTAAGTGTTCTAAATTTACTTAAGCTCACCCACTTGTCTAATTAACAAGTTATAGTGGTTAAGTGTTCTAATTTTACTTAACCTCACCCATCAGTTTAGTTAAAATGTTGAATTGGTTAAGTGTTACCTTAATTAACTTAACCCTACCAAATCTTGTCTTATCTTTAATTCATTTATTAAAGCATCAACCACTCACATTAGACAGGTATTGTTGCGGTCACTGGATGTGTCGGTCGGTTCCGGGCAGCTTTACATCGCAACTCAGTCTAACCTCGGATTCTTATTGGGCTCAATGCATTAACCTCTCACATAAGATAGGTATTGTTGTGGTTATTGGACAGCCGGGCGGGTCCGGGCAGTTTTACACAACAACTCAATCTAACCTCGGGTTAGGCATATTAAAAAAATTTCTGCAATGTACACATTTCTCATTTAAAACAAATTCTATATGTAAATTATTCCTAATTTACTTATTCCATAATTACTCTTTTAATGTACATTATCAACACTTATTGTTATGGCCCACTTTCCCTCAAAATCATGTTTATAATTTTTGGTATGTAAATCATACCAATTAAGTGTCACTAACCATGATTATGCTAAACATGACAATTACAAGTAATTTCAAATTATTAATCAGAATAGGCTATACCCCACCTTCCCAAACTCGCCATAATAGTCATGCCCAAAATCACTATGTCATATATTTGGCGTTCCACATCAATAGTTAAGCCCAATCTAGATTTAATATTCCTATTTACATTTTACACCCAATCCATATTAAATATCCAAATTTATAGTTCATGTTAAAACTAGATTTGATATTCTAGTTTACAGTTTATGCCCAAAACTTGGTTTACATGCCAATTACATACTTTGCGGCCAATTAACAATTTACCATTTATGCTCAAGTCTAATATGCATGTAAATTATTTACTATTATAGCCAATTCAGATTATGCCAACATATTTATTATGCCAAATTAACTTAATTAAGCTACGCCCAAATTCCCGTGCCGTAATCGTACGTATAACATGATTTCACAAGTTTTTAAGTACTCATGAAATGAAACTAACCAAAGGAATAGGGGATAAGCATGAGAATTGACATGGAAGAATAGTCATGCAAAAATGAACCAAATACAAAAAAAATGGTTCCAATAGGCTGAATGTACATAACAGTGAATAGGAATAAACTAGACAAGTTACACCCTAAATATGAGATCCAACATAATCAAGGGAGACATAGGTGATTTGATCCAACATAATGCCAGTTCGGTGTACAATCATGATTTGTAACTATAATGTTATGGGCATAAGCAACTAACCATAACAGTCATAGGCAATTAACCACAATAGTCCTAGGCAATTAATCACAATAGTCCTAGGCATGGTTATAGGTAGTAGTCTCAAAGTTATGAATCATAGTCATAGGCAATAGTCTTATGTTCGTAGTCATAGGCAATAGTTTTATGTTCATAGTCATAGGCATCAGTCCTATGTTCATAGTCATAGACATATAGGCATAGTCTCATCGGTAATTAATCACAATAGTCCTGAATAAGATCCAAGGGCATATACAAGCATAGATTCAAATGAAAGGATTAGGCATATTCTCATATTCATTTAATTACATGTCGCAAATAGATCTAGGCGTTCAAATCTAAAAAAATAACTGACTTACATTGATCGGTTTTAGAAAAGGATAATAAGATAGCGTTGTGGTGATTTGCTATGATTTGCGTGGCGTTGCTCGAAGCCGTTGAATTAGCCTTTGATTCCCTTCTTGAAGCTTTAACTTGATTTAAATCTCTTCTTGAAAAACTTGAGCAGCATAACCTCGTCTTAGATTTATATATTATTTTATTTTAATTAGAATTAGAGCAGAGTATAGACGTAGAGAAGTTGTGAGGAGAAAATATGAGGCCTAGGGGTGTTTTTATAGTTGTTTGATCAATCTATAGGGCCAAAATCGCGTCTAGGTTCAAAAATGTGAATTCTGCCCAGATCTGGGGGGTAGGTCGACCTCCCTTTCTGTAGGTTGACCTCCAGGTCGAACTCCCTTGAGGTAGGTCGACCTGCCTGGGCGGGAATTTTCCCGCCCAGCCCAGTTCTGCGATTTTTGAATTTCTGAGCTGGTTCTGAATTTTTGCTGAAACTTCTGAACGTCATAACTCCTTCATACGGAGTCCGATTTACGCAAACTCGAACTCTATCTCAAGCAGAATTCTGATACGAACACAATAGGGTATCCTATTTCCTTTATTTCTTCTTCCAAAAATTAATTATACTTTAATTTGTGAAACTTAATGTTACAGAATTACGGGGTGTTACATTCTCCCTCCCTTAAAGGATTTCGTCCCCGAAATCTTCAAGTTAGGAAGAATGTGTCCTACCATCCATCTACTCAACCATTCAATCATAGGCATTCATTGTCCTTAAAGAGATTTCTAATGCTTTCATGTTCATATGTAGAGTGTGTGTACATGTCCCAATACTAATGCAAAAGATCAGGCGGTCCACTGATTCAGTTGACCTCCTTAATGTGAATCATGAAAGTGTCATGTATGCAAGAATCCCTAGCCATATAAATACTATGTGCGTGCATATTCATTCATCCATATGCAACATCCATATGATAAAACATCAAGTTTTAATCCATATACAAACATATGCACTTGGATCCATATGCAATATGAAAAGGTGACTGAGCCGATCTAGTGCCTAATGTGTGTAAATGCATCCGCGAGCAACCACTAGCAAACACTTGCATCCACTTGCATCCACCAAACATAACATGTCTCAAACACATGTTTCAACCTTAGGTTTATACCTACCCAAGGATCGAAGATATGACCCAGAGGATATACCTAAAAAGATAGAAACAAGTATGCATAAGATTCCTATAAAAAGATCAAGGATATATCCACAAGAAAAAGGTATGATGCGTGTGTCTTATCTTTAGTCTTCTAAGTCGCATCTTCTTGAGCTTCACTCCACTGTACCTTAACTAATTAATCTTCACGGTTGCAAAACTTCATGATCTCCATTTCCAAAACTATCATTGATCGGATAACTGGCTTTGCATTGTCAATTGGATATATGCGGAAGTCTATCTCGCGTTTTAGGGGGCAAACTCCCTAACCTAACCAAAAACATCTACGTGCTCATAGACTACTCTAACGGATAGCAAACCGTCGATAGATGTATCAAGTGATTCTAGGTAGCTAGGCCTAACTGATCCTTTAGAGTCGCACGAAATCTCGAGGGTATTTCCGAGGTGAATCAAAAGTCTAACTACCCTCCCTTCATAATTACTAGCTAACCAATCCATGCCTAGAATCAAACCATAGCCCATGAAACCCATAAGCATTACGCTTAAACCCAATACTTAATTATAGCTATTCTCAAATCCTTACAAACCAAAGATAAATGGGTCGAACCACCAATTGGATTTGAGATTAAAATGGGATCTTCTACTATACAAGTACTAAGGTGAAGAGACTCAACTATGGAAGCAGATATAAACGAATGTGAAGAGCTAAAATCAAAAGAGTACTAACAGGTTGATCAAAAGAAAAACTAAACCTTTCCAACAGAGATCTTTACTATCTCTCTCTCTCAGGTATTCTGGTGGTGAAAGCATGCACTTGCCCTCTTGAAAATCCTGTCCCTTGTTAGTGCCCTTGTCCTTAATTATATGCCCTATTATACCATTGCAAAGATACTTCCTCTTGTCTTAGGTTTTACAATTCCTTCCTCCTCCATGAGCCGAGTCCATATCCATGAATTTCTCATCCTTGCATTGAGCTCCTTAGCCAAACTCCCTCATTCTCATCTTTACCATCCCTGTGAAATCATGTTGACTTGTCTCTCGAAAGCTGCCTCCATCGCACGGAAAACCTTACAAAGCTTGAAAGAAAATCAACCGCAGGTGAAACTACTGCGGCTATAGATGGAAGTCAGACACTTCTTTGTCCTTTGACAGGTGCCATAGTCTCGTCAATCCGATAGAACCATGTCGCGATGAGGTTACCTCCTAGAAAGCCAGGAGCCCCAGAGACTCAGGAAAGAAGGAAACAAGGATTCAAACAGAGGATCAAAAGATAGTGCATATGGATTTGGGGAACATGCCTTTAAAACAAAATTTTCTTTTGAAAATGCTTCTTTTAAAACCGTTTTAAAAGTAATTTTTTTCAAATCTCTTAACTAATCCGATAACCTTCAGCTCTGATACCAAGTGAAACACCCCGCCTCCGTTAAGGTCACTCACAAAGGGAATGCCTTAACTTCGGTGGAGCGCTTTAGGTAAAAGATGCAGATAAATTACAAGACAGACTAATAAAGCAGCAAAAAATGAAACTTTACTTTATTTATAAAACAGCCTGTACAAAGATTGTTTACAATACCAAAGTATCTATCTTGTTTAACAAAATAAAGAAACATAAATGACAATAATATTCCCCAATGAAGCATGAGCCAGCCATAGCTACGGAAAAGAGAATCCAAAGCAATATGTCAAGGAGCCTTCAAGCCTGGAAAGAGTAACGGTCCAAACTAAGCTGCGCTATTCCTTCCCTAACTACCGGGGGGGACGGAAGGAAAGAAGATGAAAGAAAATAGAGTCAGACATAAAGCCTGGTAAGTTCAGTTACTTTCAGCATGTGAACAGGTAAAAACAACATGACATGAATTAACTGGATACAAGATATAACCATGATAATAAGGATAACAAGATAGCAAAGGTTAAGCATAAGATATGAAAAGGCAAGATAAACTGGATGCGCTTCTACCCGTTTCTCTGCTTCGCCGCTACCCTGTTATTCGGATTTCTATGTCTTTGCACCACCTAACTAGTGTCCCAACTAGTAATCTGTACCCAATGATAATAATTACAACGTGATCCCAATCCCCGCGATTATGGTAGCCTTCAGGTGTACATCGATTATGAGGATTCCACCTCAATCAGCCCAATTGCCATGAATATGTTCGATGTACCCTTACTACCCTATCGATCGTCTCCCTACTTGCATTGATGTTCCATGTGTCATACGGCCCCCACTTGATTGTAGATACCTATGCTGGTCCCACCATGGGGTGTATCAAGTCTAATGGTAGCGACCCAACACAATTCTAGAGTGCATAGTGTATACTACTTGTAACACCCCACCTCCGCCAGGGTCACTCTTGCAAGTACACTAGCTTTGGAGGGGTGTTGGACAAGGTAAACATGCATAAAGAGATCACAAGACAGAACATATAAGTAAAACAGAGTAAGTAAAGCAGCGGATAAAACTACTATTTCGAAACCATAGTCAACTTACATCAAAAGTACTGAGTCATTATTTTCCAACTACTACAAGTCTAGAAACATAAACTGAAAACTGGAAATAACATAAAGTAAACTATCCCCAAAGTAGACGTGGTAAAGCCATAGCGAGCTCAAGTCCAAACCGTGCATGAGCTATCCAGAAAGCAAGCTAAAGATCCGAGCTAGGTGCTAGTGTTCCCACCCTGAGAACCTGGGGGGGGGGGGAACGGAAGAAAAGAGGCGAAAGAAAACGAGTCAGTCAAAAAGACTGGTAAGTCCTACCTACTATTAGTATAAAAACTAATAAAGTTAACTGGACATGTAAAACAGAGATGAAACATAGGATGATAACTGGCACGGTGAAAAGTTAACAAGATAGATCAAGTGTGGCATCGCATATACAAGGTTAAGTTGCACCAGGTGTACTAGTATTCTAATCCATGTCAAGTATAAACAAGAAATGATCCCTTGGCCCAAAGTTGGCCCAACATCATGAGATGACCAAAATCAAGGTCCAACTACTCGGTCTAGTCGATCGGCTCCCTATAAGCCTAACTCGACGTGTATCGGTGTCATACGGCTTAATCATGGAATGTAGTTAACTGTGCAAGGTTCACCCTAGGGTGTATCCAGCCCTAAGGTGTAAACCACAGACACAATTCAAGCACGCACAGTCTAAACCTACTGGTGCCCATGTTCAACTCCGGACTTAATGTGCACGACCATGGTCCGCCTGAACAACCGGTGCACCATTCAGCCGTCTCTTTTGGTCTCTTACAATCAGTCCAGTAATTGTGCCCCACCCTAGCCTAGTCCAGGGTACCCAGGATACTCCCAAGTGGGTTACTGCTGAAAAGGACCACATAACTAGGATTTCAAGCGGGTTAAGTGTGGTTAACCCTATCCTAACCATGTATTGAGTTGGTCAAGTGTATCCAAGCAGTTCATGACTTAACCCTATCAATACATCGTGTTTAATTGGTTAAGTATTCAAGTAGTCCATGACTTAACCCTACCAACCCATCGTGTTTAATTGGTTAAGTATTCAAGCGGTCCATGACTTAACCCTACCACGTGGCATTAATTTACTTAATGCACCTCAACCTCTCACATTAGACTTTATTGTGGTTACTAGTTAAGCCGGGCGGGTCCGGGTAGCTTTACACCACAACCTAGTCTAACCTCGGGTTTTAAGTGCGATATGACCAACTACTCCCATTGGGTCCTATTGTTTGTAGCCACTAGTTAAGTCAGTCGGCTCCGGGTAGATTTATGCTACAAACTCAACCCAACCTCGAGTTGGCCATTCTCATGTTTTCTAGAAGTCATGTCCAAGTTCATGTTCATGTTTCGAGCATAATCACATGTCATATTTCATGTCATCTTTTCAAGTCATGTTTTTATGTCATTTTAGTTTACCCATAACGTAACCCCATCGCATAAACGCAAATAGATCTCAAAGATGGAACTTAGAAGCATGACATAATTAATAAGGTTTGGCCACAAGTTAAACATGGTGGCATATGAGGCAAATGTGTTTATAAACTTGCATATTACATTATAAGCCTCAAAACATGCATGATATCAAACTTTAGCAAAATAGGTGAAACATGGTCATAAATGACATAGGATGATAGCTAGTGATTCGCATATAGCATCATATGCAAGATAACATAAGGGTTATGAGAGTTCTATGTTGCTTTATGCAACATTTCAAGTCAAAGCTTATAGCTTTCTATGCACAAAGTCAAGGTGATAGCTTTACAAACATGCATAGAATAAATCTATGCATAACATGATAGAATCAAAGCACAATTCATACTTAGGCCCAAACTCAAACTTGCAACATGTCATATTTAACTTCATAGTTAGAATCTAAGAGTAGAATAGGGCTTACAATGCTATGAAGACTTATAAAATAAAATAAGATTGAGACGAAGCCACTAGCAACTCTAAAAACCCCCAAATAATAAGCTCCAATGAAAACCCTTGAGAAATAAGAAGAAGATCCTTGCTTTGATGAAGAAAGATTGAACTTTGGCCTTGAATCAAACTTAGAAACTCTCAAACAAGCTTAGGAACTCTTATATGGATGAGGATGGAGACTATGACAAGAGGGTGGAGGCCATGATTAAACATTTTGGCATGACCTAGTTGTAGGATTGATTTATGATGGTTTAGGCTAGGTATTAGGGTCCTTTTATAGAAGTTTAGGTTAGTTTAGGCCATAGGATTAACCCTAATTCAGATCTGAGCCATAAAAATCCGTCACAAGCCCTAATACATGTCTTGAGGAACAAGTCAGGTGCACCCAGGCCAAACTGGCCGACCACCCAGGTCGACAGGGGTGTCGACTGGGCAGTCGACACCGCCTGGGGTGTGTCGACTCCCAAGTCGACTCCCCAGTCGACTTGGGGCTGGCGGGAATTTTCCCGCCTGTCCTGCTTGGGCTGAATTTGAATTCTGAATTCAAATTTGAACTGTTTTTGAACTTGAAATTTTCTGAAAACTTTGACGGGCCATAACTTGGTCATACGGACTCCGATTTTCGAAAACTCGGACTCTATTTCGCGTATTTTTCCGAGACAAACGCAATGGCACAGCCCGTTTCCCTTGATTCAGATTTTAATATTTAATTCTGCATTGATTTACGTTATAACATGTTATTCAAAATACGGGTTGTTACATTCTCCCCACCTTAAAGGATTTCGTCCCCGAAATCTTCAAGTTAGGAAGAGCGTATCCTACCATCCATCATCCGTCTACTCAAAACATCATCCACGAGCAGTCATTGTCCTTAAAAGATTCTAAATGTTGTATGATCATATGCGAAAGGTGTGTGTATATGTACTTATCTAATGAGAAAATCAGGGGGTTACAGATACAGTAAACCTCCTTAATGCAAAGTATGTTAGTGAAATGAGTCCATATGTATGCAAATTCCTAACATAATTCATAATCTCTACATGAGTGCACATAACATTCATCCATATGCAACATCCACGTGATAGCGTAACAAGTTTCAGCCATGAATAAGTATATGCACTCATGCATATGAAATATGAAAGTGTGTGAGCCGATCTTAGTGCCTAATGTGTATTATGCATCCACGAGTATCCACTTGCAAACACTTGCAACCACTCGCAAACATCAAGCATAACATGTTTCAAATACATGTTTCATCCAAAGGGTTTCTACCTAAGGTTCTCATGACAAGATTAACGAGATAACAAGATAAACATGGATAGCAAAAGAAAGATATGCTAACTAGGAAAAGAGATTGAGAATGTACCCTCGAAAAGGAATGGATAAAGCCCACACATCTTCTCCTCGGTTTCCCAAGTTGCATCTTCATTGGCTTCACTCCACTAAACCTTTACTAACTTGACTTCTCGATTCCTCAGTTTCTTGATCTCCATTCCCAAGATACGAATCGGAGCTCGCCTCAAGGTTGCCTCTTTCTCTACCTCCATGTCTTCAAGAATGCTAGGCTCAACTACCTCGGTTGACTCATGTAGGCACTTTCGGAGATGCGAGACATGAAAAACATTGTGCACTCCGGCCAGCTTCTCGGGCAATTCCACCTTATAAGCCATATTCCCAACTCTTTCTATAATAGGGAAGGGTCCTACGAACCTTGGTGCCAGCTTCCCAACTGCTCCAAAACGAACCACATTTCGCAAAGGAGAAACCTACACAAAGACCATATCTCCAACTTCAAACTCTAAGTCTGTCCTTCGCTTATCTGCATAGGATTTATGTCTGTCTTGGGCCGCTTTCATCCGCCTTCAAATCAACTCAACCTTCTCGGACGTGTCCCTTATCATGTCTGGCCCAAGTATAAGCTTATCCGTCGTCTCCCACCAACATGTTGGTGACTTGCACGGCCTCCTATATAAAGCTTTGAATGGTGCCACCCCTATGCTTGCTTGGTAGCTGTTATTATAAGCAAACTCCACTAGAGGAAGATGATCTTCCCAAGTACCACCAAAGTCAAGAATGCATAGACTCAACAGATCTTCTAGTACCCTATTCACCCTTTCGGTCTGGCCATCCGTTTGTGGGTGATAGGCCGTACTTAGATTCAATCGCGTACCCATCGCTTCTTGCAAACTATTCCAAAATTGGCTAGTGAAGATTGGGTCACGATCGCTGACTATGCTAGAAGGAACTCCATGCAATCGTACTATCTCTCGAAGATAAACAGATGCTAGCCATGATGCGGTCCTCTTGCTCTTTCACCGGAATAAAATGAGCACTTTTCGTAAGTCTATCAACTATGACCCATATGCCAGTATTCCCCTTCCTTGATCTCGGCAATCCATCCACAAAATCCATAGAGATACTTTCCCACTTCCATAGCGGGACCTCCAATGGATGCAATAGCCCACCGGGCTTCTTCGACTCGGCCTTTACTTGTTGGCAAACAATGCATCTAAAAACAAACCCTGCCACATCCTTCTTCACCCCATCCCAAAAGAAAATGCGCTTCATATCCCGGTACATTTTATCCCCTCCAGGATGTATGGTCATCCTCGAGTGATGCGCCTCCTCAAGAACTTTATTTACTAAGTCTCCCACTCGTGGGACACATAGTCTTCCATCACGCCTTAGCCATCCCTTGTCATCAATAGTATATCTAGCGAGGTGACTTGACGTCTCACCCCGGATCAACTTGTCCATGATCTCGACTATCTGCGGGTCTTCCCTCTGTGAAGCCCCAACTTGATCAAGAAGTATAGGTCTAAGCTCAAGGGATGCTAACGAACCAGTCATCGACTCAACAGCCGGTGTGAAATCAAAGGTTGCCAAGAACTCTAGGCTCTTCATCTCAACAAACAAGGGACTCAAAGTCAATCTTCTTCTGCTTAGCGCATCCGCTACAACATTACCCTTGCCAGAGGTATAAGTTATCTCGAAGTCATATGATGCCAAGAATTCCATCCACCTTTGCTGCCTTAGATTGAAATCTTTCTGCGAAAAGAGGTACTTGAGCGACTTGTGATCAGTATATAACTCAAACCTTTCGCCTAGAAGATAGTGGCGCCAGGATTTGAGTGCAAAGACGATCGCCGCCAACTCCAAATCATGAGTGGGATAGTTCTTCTCATGAACATTGAGTTGCCTACCCCCAAAGCATATCACTCTCCCTTCTTGCATCAGGACAGCGCCCAATCCCGTGCCACATGCATCGGTGTACACGGTAAACAACTTCCCTCCATCGGGTAATGCTAGAACTGGAGCTGTGGTGAGGGCTTTCTTGAGCCTTTGAAAAGCAAGCTCACACTCTAAGTCCCATGCAAAGACTAAGTTCTTCTTCGTTAACTTAGTAAGAGGAGATGAAATCCTAGCGAAGTCCTTAATGAACTTTCTATAGTAGCCTGCCAGCCCGAGAAAGCTTCTCACTTCAGTTGCATTCTTCGGAACTTTCCAGTCTTGTACCGCCACCACTTTAGCGGGATCCACAGCTATGCCTTGCTTAGAAACTATATGCCCAAGGAACCGAACTTCCCTTCTCCAGAAATGGCATTTAGAGAACTTGGCTTTCAACTGATGAGCTCTAAGCGTATCCATAACCTCCTTGAGGTGTGTAGCATGTTCTTCCTCGTCCTTAGAGAAGACCAGAATATCATCCACGAAGACAACCACAAACTTGTTAAGGAACTCCCTGAACACCCTACTCATCAAGTCAACAAAGTATGCGGGTGCATTAGTAAAACCGAACGGCATGACTAGCCATTCAAAGAATCCATCTGGAGTCCTAAACGCAGTCTTATCAATGCTATCCTCAGCCACTCTAAGCTGATGGAATCCAGTGGCTAGATCGAGCTGAGAGAAAACAGAAGCCCCAACAAGCTGGTCAAAGAGATCATCAATTCTCGGTAATGGGTGTCTATTCTTCTTTGTCAGCTTGTTCAACTCACGATAATCAACACATAGACGAAGCGAACCATCCTCCTTAGTAGCGAATACCACCGGAGCACCCCATTCTGAAATGCTTCGCCTAATGAAATTTTTCTCAAGCAACTCCTTGATTTGCTTGCTGAGCTCTCTTCTTTCTCTCAGGGCCATGTGCCTAACGGGCAATGAAACTGGCTTGGCATTATCAACAAGATAAATACGGAAGTCTATCTCGCGTTTAAGGGGTAACCCCTTCACCTCATCAAAAAAATCAGGATATTCTCAGACCACCCTCACAGATTGAAGATTGTCAATAGACGAGTCGAGGGATTCAAGATAACATAACATGACAGGATCCAGAGGGTTACAATAAATCTCTAGGGTATTGCCAAGGCGAGTCATAAGCCTCACTACCCTATGCTCACAATCGAGAATGGCTTCATAACTGGACAACCAATCCATGCCCAAAATCAACCCATATCCCATAAACCCGAGAACATAAGCATTACATGTGAATTCTACGGTCAAGATAGAAATCCTCAAATCCATACAAATCATAGATAAATGGGCGGAACCCCCAATTGGATTTGAAACACTAACGGGATCCTCAACAAGACTAGTACTTAGGTGCAAACTTTCAACAATGTCAGAAGAGATAAAGGTATGCGATGCGCCAGAATCAAATAAAGTTCGAACAGGAAAATCAGAAATATAAACAAGACTTTCTACAGAAATACTACCTCGGTCCGGAGCTGGAGTAGTGTTGAGAGCATGCATCTGCCCTCCAGAAGGTCCTGCTCGCTGAGTCTGTCCTTGCCCCTGTCCTTGCTTCTTTGGGAAATCCTTACTGAAGTGTCCAATCTCTCCGCAATGAAAGCATTCTCCCAACTTCCTCTTCTTCTTCCTACAATCTTTGGCTATGTGTCCAACGATCCCACAGTAGTTGCACTTTCTTGTGTCCCTTGCCTTGTTGTTGTTGGCCTTGTTACCCTTGTTGTTCTTATTGTTCTGATTGCTCTGATTGCTCTGATTTCCTCCCCACTTGGAGTCCGCCTTCTTGGTTTAAGTCTCATTAGGCTTGACTTCTTTCTTGCCATTCTTATCATCTCCTTGAAGCAATGCCATGTCTACTGGGCTTTCAAAAGTGGCCCCCATGGGTATATGAGACATGGCTAAACCTTGTAATGGCTCATTCAACCCTCGTGCAAAGCGTAGAGCCTTCTTCTGGGGTGTATTAACCATGTCCAAACCGAATCGAGCAAGCTGGTTAAACTTATTCACATACTCCCTCACTGTCATGTCCCCTTGCTTCAAAGATATAAACTTCTCCATTTGAAGATTCTCCTCAGCAGATGATAGAAACTTAAGCCCAAACCTCATCCTAAAGTCGGCCCAAGTCTCTATAGGCCTAGTAGCGTTGGTGTCCTCCCACCAATAAGCAGCTTCCTCTTTCAATAGCCATACTGCCAACAGAACTTTTCTACGGTCTTCCACATCAAAGATGGCGAAGAGGTCTTCAGTTTCTTTTAACCAATTTCTTGCCTCAACAAAAGTCTCTGTCCCAATAAAATTCTTGCCACCCATCGCCTTAAAGTCTTTGCAAATCTTTGCGAAATCCGTTGGTGGACGCTGAGGAGGAGGAGGAGGAACCTCAGTTACGGTGGGAGTGTTTGCTGGGCCCGCATCGTTGGCCCTAGCTTCCAAGTACCTCCGGAACCATCCGGGAATGGTTACTCCCTCGGGAAGGTTAAGATCGGCCATGCTGAAAAAGGGAAAAGATAGATTTAGAACGAGGAAACAAAGGATAGTGCTAATGGCTTTTGGGGAATAGCCCTTTAAAATAAACTAGACTTTTCTTGGAAAATACTTAATTGGTTTTGAAAATAGTTTTTCAAAAGGGTTTTAAAAACTTTTCTTTAAAGAAAACTTTTGCTCCATCTCAAAAACCTTATGCTCTGATACCAAATATAACACCCCACCTCCGCCAGGGTCACTCTTGCAAGTACACTAGCTTTTGAGGGGTGTTGGACAAGGTAAACATGCATAAAGAGATCACAAGACAGAACATATAAGTAAAACAGAGTAAGTAAAGCAGCGGATAAAACTACTATTTCGAAACCATAGTCAACTTACATCAAAAGTACTGAGTCATTATTTTACAACTACTACAAGTCTAGAAACATAAACTGAAAATTGGAAATAACATAAAGTAAACTATCCCCAAAGTAGACGTGGTAAAGCCATAGCGAGCTCAAGTCCAAACCGTACATGAGCTATCCAGAAAGCAAGCTAAAGATCCGAGCTAGGTGCTAGTGTTCCCACCCTGAGAACCTGGGGGGGGGGGGAACGGAAGAAAAGAGGCGAAAGAAAACGGGTCAGTCAAAAAGACTGGTAAGTCCTACCTACTATTAGTATAAAAACTAATAAAGTTAACTGGACATGTAAAACAGAGATGAAACATAGGATGATAACTGGTATGGTGAAAAGTTAACAAGATGGATCAAGTGTGGCATCGCATATACAAGGTTAAGTTGCACCAGGTGTACTAGTATTCTAATCCATGTCAAGTATAAACAAGAAATGATCCCTTGGCCCAAAGTTGGCCCAACATCATGAGATGACCTAAATCAAGGTCCAACTACTCGGTCTAGTCGATCGGCTCCCTATAAGCCTAACTCGTCGTGTATCGGTGTCATACGGCTTAATCATGGAATGTAGTTAACTGTGCAAGGTCCACCCTAGGGTGTATCCAGCCCTAAGGTGTAAACCACAGACACAATTCAAGCACGCACAGTCTAAACCTACTGGTGCCCATGTTCAACTCCGGACTTAATGTGCACGACCATGGTCCGCCTGAACAACCGGTGCACCATTCAGCCGTCTCTTTTGGTCTCTTACAATCAGTCCAGTAATCGTGCCCCACCCCACCCTAGTCCAGGGTACCCATGATACTCCCAAGTGGGTTACTGCTGAAAAGGACCACGTAACTAGGATTTCAAGCGGGTTAAGTGTGGTTAACCCTATCCTAACCATGTATTGAGTTTTTCAAGTGTATCCAAGCAGTTCATGACTTAACCCCATCAATACATCGTGTTTAATTGGTTAAGTATTAAAGTAGTCCATGACTTAACCCTACCAACCCATCGTGTTTAATTGGTTAAGTATTCAAGCGGTCCATGACTTAACCCTACCATATGGCATTAATTTACTTAATGCACCTCAACCTCTCACATTAGACTTTGTTGTGGTGACTAGTTAAGCCGGGCGGGTCCGGGTAGCTTTACACCACAACCTAGTCTAACCTCGGGTTTTAAGTGCGATGTGACCAACTACTCACATTGGGTCCTATTGTTTGTAGCCACTAGTTAAGTCGGTCGGCTCCGGGTAGATTTTTGCTACAAACTCAACCCAACCTCGAGTTGGTCATTCTCATGTTTTCTAGAAGTCATGTCCAAGTTCATGTTCATGTTTCGAGCATAATCACTTGTCATATTTCTTGTCATCTTTTCAAGTCATGTTTTTATGTCATTTTAGTTTACCCATAACGTAACCCCATCGCATAAACGCAAATAGATCTCAAAGAGGGAACTTAGAAGCATGACATAATTAATAAGGTTTGGCCACAAGTTAAACATGGTGGCATATGAGGAAAATGT
The DNA here is from genome assembly GCA_030737875.1 of Allium sativum. Taxonomy (NCBI): domain Eukaryota; kingdom Viridiplantae; phylum Streptophyta; class Magnoliopsida; order Asparagales; family Amaryllidaceae; genus Allium; species Allium sativum. Next base: position 443,589,960 of record CM060915.1, on the reverse strand, counting down.
GTTTATAAACTTGCATATTACATTATAAGCCTCAAAACATGCATGATATCAAACTTTGGCAAAATAGGTGAAACATGGTCATAAATGACATAGGATGATAGCTAGTGATTCACATATAGCATCATATGCAAGATAACATAAGGGTTATGAGAGTTCTATGTTGCTTTATGCAACATTTCAAGTCAAAGCTTATAGATTTCTATGCACAAAGTCAAGGTGATAGCTTTACAAACATGCATAGAATAAATCTATGCATAACATGATAGAATCAAAGCACAATTCATACTTAGGCCCAAACTCAAACTTGCAACATGTCATATTTAACTTCATAGTTAGAATCTAAGAGTAGAATAGGGCTTACAATGCTATGAAGACTTATAAAATAAAATAAGATTGAGACGAAGCCACTAGCAACTATAAAAACCCCCAAATAATAAGCTCCAATGAAAACCCTTGAGAAATAAGAAGAAGATCCTTGATTTGATGAAGAAAGATTGAACTTTGGCCTTGAATCAAACTTAGAAACTCTCAAACAAGCTTAGGAACTCTCATATGGATGAGGATGGAGACTATGACAAGAGGGTGGAGGCCATGATTAAACATTTTGGCATGACCTAGTTGTAGGATTGATTTATGATGGTTTAGGCTAGGTATTAGGGTCCTTTTATAGAAGTTTAGGTTAGTTTAGGCCATAGGATTAACCCTAATTCAGATCTGAGCCATAAAAATCCGTCACAAGCCCTAAAACATGTCTTGAGGAACAAGTCAGGTGCACCCAGGCCAAACTGGACGACCACCCAGGTCGACAGGGGTGTCGACTGGGCAGTCGACACCACCTGGGGTGTGTCGACTCCCAAGTCGACTCCCCAGTCGACTTGGGGCTGGCGGGAATTTTCCCGCCTGTCCTGCTTGGGCTGAATTTGAATTCTGAATTCAAATTTGAACTGTTTTTGAACTTAAAATTTTCTGAAAACTTTGACGGGCCATAACTTGGTCATACGGACTCCGATTTTCGAAAACTCGGACTCTATTTCGCGTATTTTTCCGAGACGAACGCAATGGCACATCCCTTTTCCCTTGATTCAGATTTTAATATTTAATTCTGCATTGATTTACGTTATAACATGTTATTCAAAATACGGGTTGTTACACTACTGATGCCCAGTGCCTGCTTTTTCTACTCCGAAGTGTGTGCACGCCCGCACTCCGTTCGAACCTACACTGCCGCACCAACCGCCGTCGTTTTGACCACTTATAATCATCCCAGCAATCGTGCCCCACCCTGCCTAGTTTCAGGGTACCATGATACAACTATGTGGGTTACTGCTGAAATGGGTCCCCGTTACTAGGGTTTCCTAATGGTTAAGTTTGTGGGCCTATATTTACTGATATTACCCACCAACCCTGACGTGTACCGATTCAAGTATGTGTATTTAATGGTTAAGTTTTGTGGGCCTATATTTAACAATATTACCCACCAACCCGACGTGTACATAACCTTCCCACGAATTCAAGCATGTGTATTAATGGTTAAGTGTGTGGGCCTATATTTACTGATATTACCCACCAACCCGATATGTACATAACCCCCTACTCGTCATGTCATGTTGGTTAATTGTTTCTTATTAACTTAACCTTTCTCACTTATCATGTTGGATTGGTTAAGTGTGATTTGTTAACTTAACCCTGTTCATTCACCATGTTATGTTGGTTAAGTGTTCATATTAACTTAACCCCACTCATTCACCATGTTATATTGGTTAAGTGTCATCAATCAATTCAAGTTAACTTAACCCATCTACTTGTCATGTTATCATGGTTAAGTATTGTTCTCTTGTATTAACTTAACCCTGCAACAAATCATATTATGTTGGTTAAGTGTATCCTCCTGTGTTACTTAACCCTACCACATGTCATGTTATATATATATATATATATATATATATATTGGTTAAGTGTTACCTTGATTAACTTAACCCTACTATCTGTTCAATTAACATGTTATAATGGTTAAGTGTTCTAAATTTACTTAAGCTCACCCACTTGTCTAATTAACAGGTTATAGTGGTTAAGTGTTCTAATTTTACATAACCTCACCCATCAGTTTAGTTAAAATGTTGAATTGGTTAAGTGTTACCTTAATTAACTTAACCCTACCAAATCTTGTCTTAGCTTTAATTCATTTATTAAAGCATCAACCACTCACATTAGACAGGTATTGTTGCGATCACTGGATGTTTCGGTCGGTTCCGGGTAGCTTTACATCGCAACTCAGTCTAACCTCGGATTCTTATTGGGATCAATGCCTTAACCTCTCACATTAGATCGGTATTGTTGTGGTTACTGGAAAGCCGGGCGGATCCGGGCAGTTTTACACCACAACTCAATCTAACCTCGGGTTAGGCATATTAAAAAAAATTCTACAATGTACACATTTCTCATTTAGAACAAATTATATATGTAAATTATTCCTAATTTACTTATGCCATAATTAATCTTTTAATGTACATTATCAACACTTATTATTATGGCCCACTTTCCCTCTAAATCATGTTTATAATTTTGGTATGTAAATCATACCAATTAAGTGTCACTAACCATGATTATGCTAAAAATGACAATTACAAGTAATTTCAAATTATTAATCAGAATAGGCTATACCCCACCTTCCCAAACTCTCCATAATAGTTATGCCCAAATTCACTATGTAATATATTTGGCGTTCCACATCAATAGTTACGCCCAATCTAGATTTAATATTCCTATTTACATTTTACACCCAATCTAGATTAAATATCCAAATTTACAGTTCATGTAAAAACTAGATTTGATATTCTAGTTTACAATTTATGCCCAAAACTTGGTTTACATGCCAATTACATACTTTGCGGCCAGTTAACAATTTACCATTTACGCTCAAGTCTAATATGCATGTAAATTATTTACTATTATAGCCAATTCAGATTATGCCAACATATTTATTATGCCAAATTAACTTAATTAGGCTACACCCAAATTCCCGCGCCGTAATCGTACGTATAACATGATTTCACAAGTTTCTAAGTACTCATGAAATGAAACTAACCAAAGGAATAGGGGATAAGCACGAGAATTGACATGAAAGAATAGTCATGCAAAAGCGAACCAAATACAAAAATAATGGTTCCAATAGACTAAATGTACATAATAGTGAATAGGAATAAATTAGACAAGTTACACCCTAAATATGAGATCCAACATAATCAAGGGAGACATAGGTGATTTGATCCAACATAATGCCAATTCGGTGTACAATCATGATTTGTAACTATAGTGTTATGGGCATAAGCAAATAACCATAATAGTCATAGGCAATTAACCACAATAGTCCTTGGCAATTAACCACAATAGTCCTAGGCATGGTTATAGGTAGTAGTCTCATAGTTATGAATCATAGTCATAGGCAATTGTCTTATGTTCGTAGTCATAGGCAATAGTCTTATGTTCATAGTCATAGGCATCAGTCTTATGTTCATAGTCATAGGCATAGTCTTATCGGTAATTAATCACAATAGTCCTGAATCAGATCCAAGGGCATATACAAGCACAGATTCAAATGAAAGGATCAGGCATATTCTCATATTCATTTAATTACTTGTCACAAATAGATCTAGGCGTTCATATCTAAAAAAATAACTGACTTACATTGATCAGTTTCAGAAAAGGATAATAAGATAGCGTTGTGGTGATTTGTTATGATTTGCGTGACGTTGCTCGAAGCCGTTGAATTAGCCTTTGATTCCCTTCTTGAAGTTTAACTTGATTTAAATCTCTTCTTGAAAAACTTGAGCAGCATAACCTCGTCTTAGATTTATATATTATTTTATTTTAATTAGAATTAGAGCAGAGTATAGACGTAGAGAAGTTGTGAGGAGAAAATATGAGGCCTAGGGGTGTTTTTATAGTTGTTTGATCAATATATAGGGCCAAAATCGCGTCTAGGTTCAAAAATGAGAATTCTGCCCAGATCTGGGGGGTAGGTCGACCTCCCTTGGGGTAGGTCGACCTCCAGGTCGACCTCCCTTGAGGTAGGTCAACCTCTAGGTCGACCTTCCTGGGCGGGAATTTTCCCGCCCAGCCCAGTTCTGCGATTTTTGAATTTCTGAGCTGGTTCTGAATTTTTGCTGAAACTTCTGAACGTCATAACTCCTTCATACGGAGTCCGATTTATGCAAATTCAGACTCTATCTCAAGCAGAATTCCGAGATGAACACAATGGCATAACCTATTTCCCTTATTTCTTCCTCCAAAAATTAATTATACTTTAATTTGTGAAACTTAATGTTAGAGAATTACAGGGTGTTACAGATGATATATTGGACTTCCAGTTCCCTCGGCAATTTAATTTTCCACAGATGGATCGGTATTCAGGGAGAACCGACCCAGGACAACATTTGATGAGGTATGTATGGTTCATGAATGCCGCAGCGGCTCCAGATGCTGTAAAATGCAAGGCCTTCCCGATTTATCTAGAAGACGTGGCGTTAATGTGGTTCACCCGACTCCCTGCACGGTCGATATCAACTTTCAAAGAATTGAGTGAACGCTTCATGAACCAGTTTCGACTTCACGCTCGAAAATCTAAAAGCGTTATAAAATTGTCAAGGATTAAGAAAGCTCCAGGAGAATCTTTGAAATCGTATTCAGATCGTTTCAACCTGGCTATTACCGAAGTCAGTGATCCTCATGAGCCCACCATTTTGATGGCTTTAACTGAAGGAGTCGAACCGGACATAGAACTCGAGGATTATCTATTCGGAAAACCACCCCTACTAGGGAATTGTTCTACGAAAAGGCCAATTTTTGCTTAAGGCGAGAAGAAGCACATGCAAATAGAAAGAGAAAGTCTGAAGCGGCCTCGAGGGCGTCCAAATTAATGTTGCTGTGAAGCAATCTGGTGACAGTTCTGGGAAGGTTGAGGTGAACGTCGGCAACCAGAACGGAGGTAATAACAACAAGAATGGAAATGGTAATAGGAGGAATAGGAACCGAGGGTAAAACTCCAGCAAAAGACCTCGATTCTAGACTTTTGAGAACTATTCGCAGTTAAATGACACATTGGAAAACATTTATCTGGACATATATAGCATATTGCAATATAAGCCACCACCTAGAGACTCAACAGAAAAAGAGATTGCTACGGGAAAGTTTTGTTTGTTCCATGGAACCCACGGTCATTCTACCAATGAATGCCGTCATTTGAGAGATGTAGCTGAGAAATTGCTGCTGGAAGGGAAGTTAGACGAGTACAAGGTTGCACCACGGAACAGGGGGCAAGGAGGGCAAGCCCAGAACCAAAACCAACCTACTTCCAAACCCACAGCCTAATAGGAAGATAAACGGATCGTTATCAATACCATTATAGGCGAGCCCCATCTAGCTAGCCAGTTTCAAAGCAATGGATCAATACGTTAATGCCGCCAAGCACTTTGAAGTCGGAGAATGCAATAACCTCGAAGATATCACTCCAGTGAAACAGCAAAGGACATTGTGAGTCGACGTCATATTCCGTGGTAGAGATGATACCGAAATTCAATCACCTACTGAAGACCCGCTGGTAATTACCACATCCATCAGCCCTGCTTTAGTCCATAATGTGTTGGTGGATAACAGAAGCTCGGTAAATATCCTCTTTATGAAAGCCTTTAAACAAATGAGGCTCGAAACAAAAGACTTAAAGCCCTACGAAGAATGGATACGGGGCTTAAATGGGGCATCAACTTCTCCAATGGGCTATGTAGAATTACCGGTGAAGTTAGGACAAGAAGATCGCCAGAGAGTGAGAATCCGGCCATTTGTAGTTTTGGATGTTGAGTCACCCTACAATGTCTTCTTGGGCCGACCGGCTCTCGTAGAGTTTAGGGCATGTATTGCACCCTGGGGCTTACTACTTAAATTCCCGACTGACACAGGTGTAGGGGTGATGAGAAGTGACCAAGCTACGGGACGAGCTTGCTACATGGAAGAGTTGAAGATGCTAATGAGGGGGTTGAATATAGAACCCACGGACGTTTCTCCCCCTTCGAAGGAAAACTCAACATAGCAATTAAGGGGTCCAGCCCCAGGAGAGTTGCCCTTAGACGTGCTCGAGGATATAGATCCCAGAGAAGATAGGGAACCCGAGGACAGAAAGGCGATTCCCAACGAGACAACAGTAGATATATCCATTGATAATGTGGATCCGACAAAAGTATTGAAGATCGGATCACAGTTAGATCCAATCCGAGCAAAAGAGTTGACTGATTTCTTGAAGATAAACCTAGATGTGTTTACCTGGACTCACGCTGACATGTGTGGGATTTCGCCTGCTATTATAAGCCACTCTTTGAGCATCAATCCAAAACACCCACCAGTCAAGCATAAGAGACGGATGTTAGGCCCAAAGCGGTCAGCAGTTTTGAAGGAAGAGGTAGAGAAATTGAAGGATAATGGATTCATTAAGGACTCAAAATATCCCGACTGGATATCTAATCTTGTCCTGGTCAAAAAATATAACGGGAAGTAGTGTACGTGCATTGACTTCTCTAACTTGAACAAGGCTTGTCCGAAAGATAGCTTTCCTCTTCCTAGGATTGATCAACTAGTGGATTCAACAGCCAGACACGAGCTCTTATCCTTTATGGCTGCCTATTTGGGATACAATCAAATTCCCATGCACATACCGGATCAGGAGCACACAAGTTTCATTACAGACTTGGGGTTATATTGTTATGTGCTAATGCCATTTGGATTAAAGAATGCAGGAGCCACATATCAACGCTTGGTCAACCACATGTTCTATAATCAAATCGGAAAAACCATGGAGGTTTATGTGGACGACATGCTTGTGAAGTCTAGACAATCTTCCGACCATACAAAAGACTTAGCAGAAATGTTCGGCATTCTCCGAAGGTATGAAATGAAGTTGAACCCTCTAAAATGTTTGTTTGGGGTCACATCTAGGAAATTTCTCGGGTTTATCGTGAGCTCTCGAGGGATTGAGATAAATTCTAGTCATATAGCAGCAATAAGGAATATTGAAGAACCACGAAAGATTAAGGATGTTCAAAGCCTGGACAGAAAAGTTGCTGCATTGAGCAGGCTTATCTCCAAAGCCACAGATAAGTGTGTACCTTTCTTTGATTTGATAAAACGAGGGAAACGTAATTTTGAGTGGACTCCCGATTGTGTGGAGACTTTCCAGAACCTATTAGATTTATTATAGAAGCCTCCAATATTGTCAAAACCCGTGGAACATGAGGATTTGTTTGTCTACTTGGCGGTATCGTCTCATGCCGTCAGCACAGCGTTGGTGTGTGAAGAAGATAAAGTCCAGAGGCCTGTATGCTACGTAAGCAAGAAGCTAGCCACTGCAGAGCATAATTATCCAAGAATAGAAAAGGTTGCTTATAGCCTCTTAATTGCTTCCCGAAAGCTCCGCCATTACTTTTAAGCTTACCCGATAGTTGTATTACTGATCAACCTTTTAAGGTAGGCACTACAAAGACCTGAAGCATCAGGGCGATTACTTAAATGGAACATCGAGTTGAGCCAATTCGATTTGAATTTTCAATAGCGGAAATCAATAAGGGGGAGGCCTTAGCCGATTTCATATCAGAATTCACGATACCCACAGAGGGAATGGTGGACGACAAGGTTGTTGCTTTAGAACTAGAGTTAGAGCTCAATCCGTGGAAGTTATATACGGACGGGGCCAAGAATGATCGAAGATCCGGTGCCGGAGTTGTTTTAATCACTCCTGAAGGACAATCTATTTACTACGCCTTGCGATTAGAATATCATGCTACCAATAACGATTCCGAGTATGAAGCTATGATTGCCGGGCTAAGCTCGCCAAGGAATTAGGAGTAAAGACACTGGATATATGCTGTGACTCCAAGATAGTAGTCTGCCAGGTACAGGAAGAGTTTGTTACCAAAGGACCTCGGCTTGTTACTTATCTTAGAAAAGTAAAGGGTTATTGGACAATTTGGAGCGTTACAGCATAACACACATCCCAAGAGCAGAGAATCAGAAAGTAGACCAGTTGGCAAAACTAGTAAGTTCTGACAACCCTGAAGAAACTGAAGTGGTTCCAATAGAGATATTGGAGTCACCGAGTTTCGACCTAATAGAGGTGGAACTAACCCTAGAAACCGAGCCAGAGAGGGAATCGTGGTTGACACCAATCAAGAACTTCCTCAAGACCAGAATTCTCCCATTGAAGAGAAGCGAAAGACGAGCTGTAACACATAAGGCTGCAAGATATGTTTTACAGGATGATGTCCTTTATCGCCAAGGGTTTTCCATGCCCCTGCTACGATGTATCGCACACGACGACATCAGACGTTTACCGCAGGAAGTACATGAAGGTGAGTGTGGAGATCACACCGGGGGCCAGACTCTAGCAAAGAAAGTACTGCGGTATGGATATTTTTGGCCTACCGTGAATAAGGATGCGGCTGATTATTCACGACGCTGTAATAAATGTCAAAGATTTGCCAAAGTTACCAGAGCACCTCCAACCCAGCTTAAGTCAATGGTAAGCACATGGCCGTTTGCCATGTGCGGAATTGATATTATTGGAGTGTTACCCATCGCCAAAGGAGGAGCAAAGTACGTGATCGTCGCCGTGGATTATTTCATGAAATGGGTGGAAGCCGAACCCTTAACCACGATCACGACAAGGAAGGTGATAAGTTTTGTGGTTAGAAACATTATCTACCGATTTGGGATACCGAAGACCATTAAAACTGATAATGGGACACAGTTCGACAGTGCCGAATTCATAAACTTTGGTCAGAAATATAAGATCGATAAAAGGTATACTACTGTATCTCACCCACAGACAAATGGGAAAGTTGAGGCAATAAACAAAGTTATTAAATCCATTCTTAAGAAGCGATTAGAACGAGCCAAAGCCAAGTGGGTGGATGAGTTGTCGCTAGCTTTATGGGCCTACAGGACAACCTTTAAGACGTCAACTGGCCATACTCACTTCTCACTCTCCTTTGGGTCGGAGGCAGTGATCCCGGTGGAGCTCGAAGTCCCCTCTCATAGGGTAACATACTATGACCCAATGACGAATAGAGCACTCCTCCTAGAGTTTCTTGACATGATTGAAGAAAAAAAGACGAAGCTGACTTGCATGCCTCAAGACATCGACACCAACTAGCACGTTATTATGACCAAAAAGTTCTCTTCAGAACTTTCAAACCGGGGGACTTAGTATTAAAACGAATCTTCCCGCCTTCAACCCAATTGGGTCCAAAGTGGGAAGGACTATATGCCATCCAACGGAAGCTTGATATAGGAGCCTTCAAGCTAACGACAGTGGATGGCAAGGAGATTCCCAGAACTTGGAATGCTCAACACTTGCGGCGATATCTGGGTTAAACATGCAATGTTTTCCTTTTTGTAGACTACGTAAAAAGGCACGACTTGCCTTAAAAAGTCTGTTTACACGAATAAAGGGTTATGAAGTGGATGTGGGCTACGACTTAGCTGAACCGCTATAAAAATATCGTGTGTCATTTATTTTTCTGCATAATTTCTATCTTCAATAATTATTCTATCATGACTATGAAACACAAAACATTAAATTAGACTTGAAAAATTGGAGACAATTCATGTGCAGGAGTGAACGAAATGACCATTTGCATAAGTAGATAGAAGGAATGGGAAGACGACATTCCTAACTCTAACTCTCATGAATCGAGGGAGAGTATAAAGATTGGGAAGATGACGTCCTCTGAGGCGTGAAGGTGCACCCCGATAAGAGACCGCCTCAATAGTAGTATAACCTGATTTTGAGACAGGAGAGTATAAAGGTGCTAGAAGAATAAGCATCAAAGACAAAAGAAATTTAGCCCCACCAGAGAATAGGGGGCAACTGGATGTTGAATTTAATCAAACTCGCGTAAGCCTTAGTTAATCAGTCTATTCAAGATTGATTGGGGCATATACATACACATGTTCCCTTTATCGTGACTTTGTTGTATAAATGTGATATGACATGTTGTTTACCTGCATTTTTACTTAAATAATAGATTCACAAATATTTGACATTACAGGGAACAAACTACTTTATTCATAAATACGTGAGTTTATACAGAAAGATTAAGCAAAAGATGCGAGGGCTGCGCTCGCTACAACAATAATGGACTAGTGGAATATCAAAACAAAAGACAAAATGTGTTTTCACTTGGACTTCGGAGTGGATTTTGCCTTCTTGGCATCCTTGAGCTTTTCCTTCTCTTCTTTCTCAATCTCAGTGAAAATACGCTTCGGTTTCTTCTTCCCCGGGATAGTGACACTGGGATCAATAGAAGATTTTTTAGCAAGTTCCTCAATGAACGATCTAGTTGACAGTTTAACGACTAACCTTGACCCAGGATGTACTGCTGCAAGAGGTTTAAGATTTTCAGGATCTATCTCCTCAACTTTCAACTGCACGCGCTTATCTTGCTTGGCCTTCATCTCCGCCAAAGTCAGATCATCGACATTCCTTGGATCTCCAGTTATAATAACGCCAGGGTCTTCATCATGCCCGTCATTACCACCGTCATCTTTCAAAGCATCTATTATTTCATCATCATGAAAAGTTTCGGTGTTAGGTAGTACTGGAGCCTTATCGACAACTTTCTTTTTCTCGCCTTCATCACCCTTCCCAGGTTCTGTAGCAGCGACTTTATCATGCTTCTCCTAGGTCTCTTCAGTAGACTTTTTACCCGAAGATGTCTTTTGCAAATCATCGACCCTTTCAACTGGCTTAGTACCTACAGAGCGAGAAGCAACTGTTATTAACTCAGGAGAAAACGTGGGGTCTTCAATAGTCTGTCCGATAATATGACCAAAGGTTGAAATGGCTTTGATAAATTGAGGCGAAAAGGTAGAAATACCTTCAGTAGACTTTTCAACTTGAGCGGCAGTAACGTCGGAGGTACACTCGATTATAGGAGACAAAAGGGAATCCTCAGGAATTCCTGGCCTTTCCGGGTCATATCCCTCTACTCCAATGTCATCAGCTATAACAGAAGAGGAGCCGACTTCGATGGTATTTTTTCCTTTGGCTTGACGCTTCTCTTCCTCCATAACAGCAATAATAAGTCTTCGCCCTTCGGCCAAGCGCACTGGTTCCTAACCTCTAAGAAATGTCTCCATAAGCTTATTTTCGTCAATCGAATCCACTCCGAGTTCTGCTTTCTCCCATTCGACCAGTTGTTCCCATGCATACACAATGGGAGTGGGATAGTATTTAAGCCAAGCAAGGTCTCGGTGATGAATCACTTGAGCAAAGAATCCGACCATGGTTTCACCACTCTCGTCAATCCCCCGTTGAGCGTCTTTCAATTGTTCATTGACTTCCTCAACTTGCTGCAAAGCTGCATTTACATTTCCTTCAACAAGAGCCGCCCTCTTCTTAGCTTCCAATAACTTAATCTCGAGCTCTACATTCTTTTTGATTAAATCTGCTTTCTCTTGAGCAAGACAAGTATTCTCAGATTTGGCATCCTCGTCCTGCTTCTTTAAATCTATACGCTCCTGACTATGGGGTTCAAGCTCGGAATGATAGCACTTTTGTAATTCCTCGAGCTGCTTCTTATAGTTATCTGTGTCTCGTTGTACAAGGGCAAGCTTGGCTTGGGCATCCTCCAAATCTTTCTCAGAGTTTTCAATGGCCCTCGCATCATACTCAACAGCGTCGGCCATGGTCTTTATGTCTGACATCAGGTCACTAATAATTTTAGAAAGAGTTTTTGCATACTTCTTCATCTCTTTGTATTGTTCATCCACGAAATCTATAGTATCCTTGACATTGTTCACCTAATCAGATTTTACCAGTTGGAGTTTTCGGACAAAGTGCATGTGCCCGAAATGGTGTTCGGGAAATTGCTGCCTCAGAACTTCCAGTTTAGCCTGGTTCTCATCATTGAGAATAACAAGCCTTGTGGTACTTAGGTCAATAGTGCGACGAGATAACTTCGTAGTGGGTCGTTTCTTTCCTCCATCCATCCCCGATTCTGGTTGCTCCCCTTTTGGATCAAGAACTTTTCTTGAGGTATCATCTTGAGGAATCATGCATTTAGATGAAGCAAGAGGCTTAGTGTTGTACTTATCTTTCCTATGATGTGAAGGAAGGCTCTTGTGTTTGTCTGAACCTTTGCGGTGTGGGGATCGAGAATGGGAAGGTCGGTAAGGATTTGAAAGTCGATCCCTCATGTCGTCTCTACCCCTACTTTCATGTCGATCATGCCTTTCGTCGAGATCTATTGGGGGCATACTCGAATGAACATCTCGCGTATGATATCGCTGCCTCCCCATTTGACCTATAAGAAGAAATGAAGGAATATTAGAGTTAACGTTGATATAAAATTTGAGTGCTGTGATGTGCGGTACTAGAGTGCAGTGTGTTCGCTGAAGTGGCAATTTCCCCCAGACAAACCAGAGCCCGGAATGAGGCCGATATGAGTAGTCTCCTTGGACTTTACTGGAGTAACTTCTTCTTCGGAAGAGAAATCAAGAGGATTGGTAGCAAAGTCATCTGCAGTATAAAAGGTCTCGGGCAAGGGAAGATTTCCTAAATCCCGATATATGGAGTTATCAACTGTAGTCTTATCCCCTAAAGGAACGACTGATGGTAACTCCTTTGGAGAGATTGACCTTTCAAGGGTAGCTACATCTTCAGGAGTGATATATTCATCTCTGTCCTTTTCAGCTATGTTCGCCAGTTCGTCATCCTGAGTCGAAGAAGGAGAAGGAGAGTCCCTAAGGGGTACCGTTGGATTTTTCAAGCTATCTACTTCCTCAGGAATAATATCAACTGGGGGTATGTATACGTAAGGGCCTTCTCCATGCCCTATGCTACGAGTTATAGCAACAAGACGATGCCTATGAAGATATTCATCCACCAAACACTCTTTGATGGTCAAGAATTTTTTATCACCTTTGAGTAGCCGGTTCAAGCGATCAAATTGCGTTGGATGTTTTTCTTGCGGCGGGTTAGGAACTGCAAGTAAAAACAAACGATGTTAGTATGTTTTCGAGATCTGGAACTCAAAACAATGATGTCCTTACTCGACTTGAGCCACCTTCTGGCACACCCCGGCTGTTGTCTAATGTAAAACCATTCAGGCTTCGGATCTCCATCTTTGCTGATAAATAGAACCGGGATAATTTTCCTTTTTGGCACCGATTTTAAATACACAAAAGACGGAGTCTCATTGATCTGATGCTTGAAACTGTAAAAGAAATGAACATATTCGAAGGTGAGTTCCTCACACCGAATTTCTTGGTATGCTATGTACAGGGTATATAAATAAGCATAAGAGTTAGGATGAAGTTGCATAGGAGCAATCTGCAGTTGTCTCAAAAAGTTTACGATGAATGGTGGAAAGGAAGGAATTGCTCCGACTAAACACATTAATCTGGTAATGGCCATGTACCCCTCTGGTGGATTATGAGGACGATCTGTTTTGGATGGCACGTCAGTATCTCTTCGGAGGATCCTGTGTTTTAAACGTATCCTGGCAAGTCTGTCATCATCGATTGTCGATTCAACCGAGTCTTTAGGCGATTCCAAGAAAACTGTATCCCTGAATTCGTCGGGAGCACGGTTATCTCCTACCCCTCCTTCTTCATCCTCACCGAGAGAGATATCACCTCCAAAAGATGCTTCACTATTATGAGCTTCCATCTCGTAGTGTGGACCTTCACTATTCCATCCTGAGTCTGAGGTGGAAGATACATCCTCAACTGGTGGATTCTCAGATGATTTGGCGGCGTCTTTCCTTTCTGCTAGTCTAGATGAGAGTCTTTCTGCCATGGTTGTTAAGCTATTGAAGAAGCAATAGTGGGAGTTAGAGTAAAGCTGCCCGTGTTCCCCTGTGCATGTGTGTGAGCTAAAGTGTACAAGCGTGTATGCAATAACATGAGTTAGTTAAATAAAGAATTGCAGTACATAGATGAACAATGCGGTGAGAAAATTATAAGCAGTCCAAAAGTCAAGTCAGAGAGGCTCTATCCTAACTGTCCATAAAGTCATCGAACACGACCAACATTGGTTAAGTTAACTGAATTATTTCTAATAAGTCCTCTTGGATCGGTTCGGAAGTTAAATGGAAATAACTTCGAGTCAGTTCAGGTGTACATGTTGTGATCAGGTCGGATCAAGTCCCCTTTTTGCTGCATTTAAATCAGATCCGGTCAGACGTCCTAAGTGTTGTGGGATCGGATCGAGTGCCCAGATCATCAACAGACAAGTTCCAATATCTTACTACAGCAGGTCGGATCGGAGGAGTTCCGGAGAAGGTGACTACGACCGGTTCGGTTAACTCCGAACCGAACCTCCCTTATGCCCTCATGCTCATCCTCCTAGTTCAGCTATCCCTTTTGTGATTGCCATCAGTTCTACTGAACTGACCCAGTTAAATGAATCCTTTTCTCCTCCCTCTTGTGCCTCCCACTCCGAACCGACCCCATTCCTTTCTCTCTTCTTCTCCTTTACTTCTCCATCAACTCCAAACCCGCCTCCTTTCAGAAGCTCATCCACTTTTTATGGACTCCATCACAATGAAATACTCATGGATCTATACGTCTAGCGCTAGCTTCAACCTCCTTCGCAACCATCTCGAGGTGGCGACGAGACCACCAATGTCGATGGCAAGAAGGCACCCAACACCGTATCGAGATTGACACAATGATGGGCAGAATTATTTGAATCACTCTTAAATTCCGAATTAGAATCAGTTAAAGAAGAATTAGTTGCAAACCAGAGTTCTACCTATGGATTTATTTCGAGAAATTGAGGAGTTTTTCCTCGTGATTCACGGGTTAGGGTTGGGGTGTTTCGAGAATGAAGAAGGTGGCGGGAGGCAATAAAGTGTAGAAAAAGAGTGTGAAAACATATATATATATATATATATGCATGAAAGGGATAGTAGTCCCTTCGTGTTCCAGTGAACAAGACTTGAATTCCGGTCAGATCAGCGCATAGCCCATTAAGCTTAAAGCCTTTTTAGCCCATCGATAATTGGAGCACGAGCCAGGATGGATAAGTTTGATCCGATCCGAAGTAGATCCGATGATGTTAATTCAACATATGAAATAAATCTAGAGGAGAACACATAAAAGTTTACCTGGAGAAATTGAGTTTGACATTGAGCAAAGTTCTTAAAATTATTTTAAGCACAACTAAAGCAATTTGTGCATTCCACCGTATATATATAAACGACAAGAGAGATTTGACTTGATGAAGCAACGGGTCTTTACGGGCGAATGGAAGCAAATATTCAGTGATTTTATTTCATAAACCAATAGACGAACAATTTCGAAGCACACTCCATCTTCAATAGAAGTGCACTTCGAGGGGGCAAAATGTTAGCCTATTTTGTGAACTAGGCTACACAAAATTAGAATGCCAAAATTATGAAGGATGTTGACTAGAAAAAGCATGCACTTGAAGTCCGGATCGGATCAGATATATCTGGCTAATCAAAAATGGTGAAGAGCAGAAAGTAAATGCATTCAGACAGATCCGGATCGGATTGGATGCACCGATCCACACTTCCCCTCCAGCACACGTCCGATCCAAAGGAAAGAAGCAACAGTTGTTGCGCATGGTCCCTAGAAATATGGACCGGTTATATGTCCACTCTCCCCACGTTCTCTCACTATTCTGATGTGTTGTCGCCATCTAGTTCTCTCCAAACCCGACTTTCATGGGATGTGTGCCATGTACATATGAACCGGATCTATTACAGGATAATTTTTACCTATAAATACAGCTCTAATGCTCATTTCAAAGGATCTTTTGGCATTTTCAGAACTCAAACTCCTTAGCTCTCTGAATTTCATCATCATTTTCAGATTGCAATCACCATTTAAAAGCATATTTCAGAGGAGCTTGAGTGAATTCATACATTGTACGAGTGAAATTGAGTGAAAATCATTGTTGTATTTGTTTTCAAATCATCAATTCGAAGAGTAGAAAGTGGACGTAGGCTATTTAACGCCGAACCACTATAAACCATGTGTTTCTTCTTTGTTTTCGATTTCATTTCCATAGAATTATTTCTGATTTGGGTGTTAGAGCCATTTTTGGATCTAACAAAGTACAAGTTTGTGCCTGTACAAGAAAATGTGAGGACTAGCAAATAACAGAGAATGTAAGTTGATTGAAAGTGAAATGTAGAAAAAAAATGGGATGGCAATTTTTGGCCATGCTCGGGCTCTATTTGTCGAGCGAAAATCAAGGTTGAGCTCTGTTCTTCAATGTGAAATATTCCTATTTGGAACTTTAGCTAATTCGGCCTGGATCATCGTGAACAATCTTGATCATTGGAATTGGATGTTTAAGGGCGATTGATTTTACTTTAGGGTTTATGAACAAAAATGAAAGAGTTAAGGATATATTTATATACTTTGAAAACTATATTCATCCAATTTTTTTTGAACTCCAAATGGAACATGTTCATTTTGTCATCCATAGCTAATCAGCCGCGTTCTGAATGCAATGTTATTTTTTTCGAGAGCTGATTCGATCATATGAAAAATCCATCTTTTGAAATAATATAATTTTATATCGTTTATCAATAAGCATTTATATAGCGGACGATCACACATCAACCCCAATCAATATGGAATTCAAAATCTTACAATAATTCTCCATTTCGGATCCAATGAAACTTGTTTCATCGAATTCCGTGACTGTTTGGAAATGGTCATTTTCGTGTGTTACGAAATCGAATAATAGTAAATCCATTTCTAAACACTTCAATTCATTGATAATAATTTATCATTATCGTTCATATTAGAATGATACTTTAATTAAACTTCAGATCAATTTAATTTGAATTATAAATTCAAGGTTCACAATTTTCTAGTTATTCCAATATTCAAATTCTCTTAGAAAGTTAATTCAAGTCATTAAGTTTCAATTTCAGTTGCTTAATATTTAAATTCTTTAAATATTTTAGTGCTAAAAATCTGGATTGTTACACTAGATGTCTCACATGATGTCGCCTTTTTGCAGTTGATGTAGGTAGGTTTTTTTTGGATAGGCTTCTATTACAAGAAGGCATTAACCTCGTGTCTACATGCCATTAAATATGAAGTAAAGACCATTTACTTACACAACGCAAAAGAGAACACGTATATACAATTTTTTAACAGAGATATTTAATAATGAATTTGAATATCCTTATTACTAAATGTTTAATAAGCGCGAGTGTTACAGCAAGCGCTTCACATGAGAATTAAAACTTTTATAAATTATTCATATAACATGAGCAACATGTGCTTCGAACATGATGATAGCACATACTTTGTGGGCAATTATTTTTTGAAAGATATATGTATTTTACAAA
The DNA here is from genome assembly GCA_030737875.1 of Allium sativum. Classification (NCBI taxonomy): domain Eukaryota; kingdom Viridiplantae; phylum Streptophyta; class Magnoliopsida; order Asparagales; family Amaryllidaceae; genus Allium; species Allium sativum. The sequence continues at coordinate 443,572,576 of CM060915.1, read as the reverse complement.
TTTAAAAGAAATAATTTTCACTAAAATATTTGGCCATATTTTTGCATTTGGATCGTGCATAGTTTTAATTTTAATTTTGAAGTTGCAGCATTTTTTTATTAGTGTGAATTTTTCTTGTTATTAAATGTATAGGAATTTTATTTTTAGGATCCTATTTTTAAGTGATATTAAGTTTCGTAATACACATGGAAAAAAATTGAATTTGTAAAAAATAAATTTATTAGATTCTAATTTTAAGCAACGTTAACATTTAGAAAAATTAAAGTTTTTCCTTTAAATGTGACTTCTTAGGATGTTTAAAGAACTATACATGATGGACCAACTATTTGCGCTTTCAAGACAACAATTAATAAGGATTTATTATCAGATCCAATGCAAACCAGGGATCTATTTTATCACATCCACGAAATTTCTCTCCTAGATCTACTTCAACCTATGTTCCTCCTCCTCAGACTACCTGTTCTAATGTCAATTTGACGACCCCATACTCTCATTACTAATCAGTCGTCATCTTCTACCTCATATCCATCTTTTACAAAATTGGACTACGCCTCTCTTTTTAGTTCGCTTCCACGAAACGCTAGCAATTTCCAATCACATCGTTTCGACATTCCTAGGGATGGTAAACCGAAGAAAATTTCCGAGGAAGTTCGATCAGAAGGCATGAAATATTGGAGCGATTTCCTAGTAGGATTTTTCCTTGATGACACTTCTTCCTATCATACAGTTGTTAACTTCTTAAACCATTTCTGGAAATTAAATGGAGAAGTCAGTTTTAAAACAGATGGGATTCAATTTTATTTCAAATTTTCAAATGAATCGGACAGAGAAAGAATTTTAAAATCTGATCCCCTTTTTATTAGAGGACATATGTTTATTATAACTAGACGGAATCCATTTATTGGAAATTGACAAGCTCAGATCAATAAAGTTCCTATTTGGGTTCATTTTTATCTTATTCCCACTATTCTTTGGACGTTATTGGGTATTAACTGGCTCGCTTGTCATGTAGGTAGACTAATTTGTTTTGATAGTAGCACGGAAAGGTTGCAGAGATTTAGATACGCTAAGGCACTAATTGAGATTTTTTCTGAGTTCGAGCTACCAGATAAAATAGTTTTAGATGAGTTAGGTAAAGATTGCCCATCAATCAGGCTAACCTATGATTGGGGACCTGATATCTGTACTACTTGTAAGGTATTTGTCCATACAACTACAAAGTGTGAGTTCAATGCAAAGGCAGATGAGGATATTGATCATGAAGAGGATTTTGAAAACAATTTTCATCACAAACCCCTTAAACCAACTTAACAGTATAACTGGAAAGGCTTTACAAACGTAAATACTAATAGTTGGACATTAGTTAATACTAAGGCAAAAAGGTATTGGAGAAAGAAAGTTGCTACTAATGATAAAGCTAATGTTAACGTTGAAGATGAAGTGCCTAATGTTGACGCAAATCCTTTTGATGCTTTAGCAAATGAGCAGGATGGAAATGGTGTTACATGGACAGTAATTGATTTTGTTAATCTTAATTCCAGTGAGCAAGTTACTGGTGAAGAGGTTGAACATAATACAGGACGTAATGCTTATGCTTCCGCTGGTCTTAAAGCTCAAGTCAACATTAATCAGGAGGCATCAGATCTTTCTAAACAGCAAGTTGATCAAGATGAAGTGGTGGGGGACCTGGTAGGCAATTTATTTGAAGAAAATTCTATCAATGGAGATAGATTGGCTAAAGGAAAATTAGGTACGTCAAATTATGAAGCTTCATGTGGTTCGATGAGTTCAACAGCAGTCAGTTCAATAAATTCTAAATCCTCTCCTCTTGGTACTAATTCCTGCATATCAGCATATATTACTTCTACACCCTCAAAATCACCCCCTTATGCTAACTTGAAACCTCCCTCGAACATTCAACTCTCACCACCAAATGTAACCGGCTCTGGCCTGACTTTTCCTTTAGCTAATGCTGCTCTACTATCATCTACGGTGCCTACAAATTCACTTCCATCATTCAATTCCAAAAGAAATTAACTTAAAGGAAAATTCTGGGCAGATGACAATCTCGATGAAGGACATGATTATGGTCCAGAGGATGTGATGCTACCCAGTAGTAAGTTGAAAACTTCAAGAAAGCATACATGGAAAAATCCAATGTATGACCCTTCTCTTACTTGATGAGCTGCTGTTATGTGATATACTGTGTTAGAGATTTCATTGCTTCACATATTTGTGATTTTTGATGTAAACTTCTCATTGACCAATTTGATGACTGGCATAAATCTGAGGTGATAAACTTTTTTGGCGATTACTGCTTGGTGTAAGTTTTATTTTTTTCATCTATGCTACAAGAGATAATAGTATGCAAAAGGCTATTCTGGTAATTCATAAACGTATGGTGAGGATCAATGAGGAGGTTTAAGAGATAACAATGATTGTTATAATTGTAAACTGTAATTATTTTGTTAGTAATAAAAAGTTTAACACTGCCTTTCAAAAAAAAGATTTATTATACATAGGTTACATTATATATTCAATAAGTAGTAACCACACTTTTATTACCGTACACGGAATAACACCGGTCGTGAGAAATGTCAACCTGCACAGAATTATAGAATTACAAGTCTCTTCCTTATGATCCACAACAGCATCGCAAAATATCCGAAAGACGGTTTACAGACGAAAATAGGGCAATGAATCACATATACCATAGTAAAACTTATAACATTGGATTTTTGATTATTCAGTAAATAAAATGGACTTAAATGCAAATAATTTATAAAAAATTCTCCTAGCTTTATTTCATTTTCCATTCGATTTTCTGTAAGTTTTAGATAAAAATAAAGGATTTGAAGCATACTCTATTTTATATGCTCAAATTCGCTATTTTATAAGTAAAACAATGAACTGAATTACATATAGTTTATTGTCTCTACATCCCTCATTTTTATGCAAATTTGGGTTTCAAATGGATGGAAGAAAGAAAGTAAAACATACTAGATTTATTAGAGATTTAGCAGAAGAGCATAAAATCCTTTCCAATTTAAATCCATAATAAAAATTTGCAGCAATAGGTCAGTACTTCCCTTTTTTATTAGAGTTTAATGGGGTTTTTGGTTTTGTATTCATATATCCTCAAAGCCCTCAAGACATAACAAATCAGCTACATTAAAAAAATATAAATAAAAGAGAAACTTTATTGGTTTCACTCACCAATTTAAAGAATGAAAGCCAGATCATATCCTATACGGAATCCTTTCTGGATTTGGTTACCTCAAGAATCATGTCCAGGTTCCCTCTCTTTTACATTTAGGTCTGTATATACAAGAGAGATCTATATACATATACAAATGTTAGATCTACGATTACAATGAAAAAAATGGATGAAGGAAGAAGAGGAAAATTAATTTTATTCTAAATAGGGTCTGAAAAGAAGAGGTATAGTGGAAGAGCTCAGCCACAAGGATTTGTGATATAAAATGAGGGTCTGAGATCTTATTTATAGAAGTTAGAACTAATATGAACCGTCCGATTCTAGAAATAAAATCTAAACCGTAATTAGCATAAGTATCCTAAATTTTCTTCCTAGGAAACACTTGTCATCACCCACTCAAACACACGTAGCAATCGACCACACCCCCTTGGAGTGGTCGACCTTTATGGATAGTGCGTTCGACTCCCCTCCTAGCCCGAGAAACGTAAATTATTGTTGCGTTCGTTTTAATTAATTACTAGTTAATGTTAATAAATTACAGGTTAATGTTTTAACATTAATCCCTAGATTATATATATATATATATATTAAAGTCTATTTGAACAAAAATTATTAACACAAAATTCAATATATAAATTGTAAACCATTGGATCTCCCTTTGAATTTCACCTCTCATGTAAAGACCAAAAAAAACCATGGTTCACTATGTATTTATTGTGTCACCAATTTATGTTCAAATAGCCGCTCCAATATACATATACATATATACATGTACACACACAGAGAGATTAAAAATTGAATTTCATATCTGAAAAATATTTTCTATATACTCATACTTAAATTTAAATTTCAAATCTTAATTATTTTAAATCCGAAAAACTTGAATTATTTGTAAATTTTGCATATGGACTCCTTTTTCAACATTCTTTATATTGAAACCGATCGAAATCTCGCCATGAATGCAACATTTAACTTTCATGGCCAATTTTTTTAAATATTATTTTTTTATATTTTGATCAACAATAAATATTTAATTCCTGTGTCTATTTTGGATATATTTTAAAAGGTGTTACAACATCTCTATCCTTTTAAGTTTGATGTATATCCAAGAAAAGAGCATGGATTAGATCTAAAATTTGTTAGAGACTGAGATGTTGATGGTGATAGTTTTGATGACAACGACTTGTTTCAACATTGTTTCAATTATAAAGTATATAATAACATTGTTAGCTAGAATTTATATATATACACACATGAAATCTACGTAGGTATTGATTATTGAAGACTATGCAGTTCATAGAATCAAGATTTCGAAGTAGAAGAGTTCAAGATTCAAGACTCATGAGTATCAAGAATTTAAGAGTTCAAGAAATATAGAGTAATTGTGTCTAGATATATTGTTAAAACTCTGTTAGCACTGAATTCTAACTTCAAACTTAATTCTGATTTCAAACTCCTTTTCAAAAGATTTCAAAGTTACTTTCTTGTTTATAAATCTATTTTTCAAATGATTTAAAAATTTCTTCCTTATTTTGTATTTATACTTTTTTGTTTTTACAAATATTTTAACTCCTGAAATTTATTTTAGCTCATATTTTAAAATTTTATACTTAACATATTTTAACTCCTAATTTAACTAAGTTTTACTTATAAATTTATTACTAATTTTATTATAGTTAAGTTACTTGTGCTTTCAATTTTCTTATTAATATTAAGTTTTAATATATTTATAGTTTTATAATTATACTTTGAGATCGTTTCATATTTAGATTTTAATTATTTTCTTAAAGACATTTTAATATATGTAACGACCCGGGGATTTCGCGATCCTGGTTATCGACGTAAACTCAATGTCGACTACCCAAGGATCGGAAACACCGGATAGTCCATGAAAGAAATTAGAGGGTGAGAATAGATAAGATAGAACTTAGAATAGAATAAGAAGAAGAAGAACATACAACATCAGAGTAAATACAAATCTCACAGCGGAACGAAAAACATGTAATAGATACATAATTTTGAAATAAAATCAGTATATGTATACAGTAACATTATCAGAGTATAACACTTACAACACAACGGAAATAACCATAGCTATATAATCCTGAAGCCTCCTGCTCTAAGCTCTCCAAGTATATCTGAAAAATCCTGACTACTTGACTGCTCGAACAAAATTGGGCACCCAAGTGTTTAGGGAAAACAAAACAAAACAAACTCTGGGTCAGTCATGGGACCGGTGTGAGTAAAACAGTTTAAAACAGTTTGAGCAATTAAATGATATTTCATAAGACCACGCCGTATAACGAAACAGGTTTTTCCCTTATGAGAATCCAAAATAGTATTTATATCAAAATTCTTTTGATATTTTGATAGTGTCTATCAACCACAGTATAATAATCATCTAGCAGAAACGCTTTCATCTCACGTTCTACATATATAGTGTACAATCAAAACCGTGAGCACTTATTGGATAACGGATTACCAACTATGACAGGGTATGGAACCACCTTCCGATAGTGTACCTCTAGAGAGGAATACACTGGGTTCAAAAAGAACATCTTGCAACCCGGCCACACATGACTGACCACTCATTTCGCTTGAGTGTATCGAATGTATATCACCAATGGTTGGGATCAACAACCGTTTCCCGAATGGGACAGCATCGAATAGATTAAAGAATGAAATGAATATCTCTAGATAGGTGATAATACACCCTAATGGAAGCAACCCACATAGCCATGCTGCCTGCCCGATTTTTGTCATTTCCCGGTTGTAAGGCTAGAGGCCACGCTTATCTCTAACAGATCACACAATTATTCACTTTGAATATCACATTGTTATACCCACCAAATCACAAATTGATTTCCCCAAAAATACAACGGGTATATGGCTAGGATAAATGAATTCCTCTGCCACCAAACGTTAATACGTTTGAAGAGATCAACCGACACGATCTATTAAATATACTCTGTCAGATATTCTTCCATACAAGTCGTCCTAGGACTGGACAAACCGAAGGCACTATTCTGTAAATCCATCTTAGGCAATTTCTACCTAGGATTTGACATAACGACCCTTGCACAAACTCCGTCTTCAATTATCTTCATCATATTTGATCACAACGCTAACGCCCAACAGAGTGGTTTTCAGATAATGAATCTGATCCCGGTCTCTCCGTATTGACGACGGAAAAATGGTCAAAAACTTCGATAGTCGGCGAGTTAACTATCAAAGAAAAACACGTGTGCAAACAATGAAATTATTTCCAGATGGAAATTTTATCGATCAACCATCATTGAACATTTATCTCTTTAGTTCATTAATTTATTCATTTTTTTCATTTCCTGTTTCCATATATTCAACATTTCTTATTTTCTAAATTTAGAAAATATACGTTATTAATGTTGGAAAACATTTCCTTTTCTTATTTTCTATATTAGAAAACATTTCTGATTCTTATTTGGAAAACATTTCCGAAACTCCTACATTTGGATTTAAACAGATGTTTAAATAAAACATCGTTATGCCAACTCAAAACATTACACTGATTAACTAATTTCACTTAACCAACCTTCATTATCGAACCATAACAATTCCTTAGTTAAAAACGAAGCCAATCAAGTTGGAGTGTAACTACCTCTCAGATCTTAACTGAACAACATTTCTAACTTCGAAATAGAAAAGGTTCACCTTTTAAACCTCTAATAAACTTCCTTACATAACTCTCAGATTCTTTTTACGAATCCACTTCTTTTACAGAAATCATTTGATTTTAACAATAGTGTTAAAATCCCATGCTTCTGAAATATAATAACTTCAATATAACTTTTATTTATTAATTTGGATAAATAAACAAATAACTAATTTATTGATAAATAAATAAATCTTGATTAAAACGGAAAGTGAATAGTACTTTCCCGAATTCGATATAATCGAATTCTACGTATAATTCTCTTTCGAAAAATCTCTATTCGATTCGATTAACTCTCTTCGAATAACTAATAACCGATAATCTCTCCTTCGAATAAACTATATTCGATAATCTTCTTTCGAATAACTATATTCGACTCACTCCTTTCGAATAAACTCTATTCGATTAACTCCTTTCTTCGAATAAACTATATTCGATAATCTTCCTTCAAATAAACTATTTTCGATTAACTCCTTTCGAATAACTATATTCGATAACTCCTTTAAATCAATTCGAAAAAATTATATTCGATTAACTCCTTTCTCTATTCAATTAACTCTATTTGATTAACTCTAATCGATTAACTCTGTTTCGATTAACTCTATTTGATTAACTCTTATCGATTAACTCTATTTGATTAACTCTTATCGATTAACTCTATTTGATTAACTCTAATCAATTAACTCTATTTGATTAACTTTAATCGATTAACACTATTCAATTAACTCTATTTGATTAACTCTATTTGATTAACTCTAATCGATTAACTCTATTCAATTAACTCTATTTGATTAACTCTATTTGATTAACTCTAATCGATTAACTCTATTCAATTAACTCTATTTGATTAACTCTAATCGATTAACTTAATTAACTCTATTTGATTAACTCTATTTCGATTAACTCTATTATGTAATCCATTAAGTTTGATTCGTATTTTTAGAATAACATCCCATTTCCAATTTCTATTTATACTTCTACATATAGAATTATTCATGCGAAATCTCCTTTTTATTTTTAACACTTAAATCTCATTTAAAATTCCCTTTTTATAACTCTATTTATTTTCTAAATAAATATTCCTTTACAATTCTATTTATTCAAAAAATAAATATTCCTTTTCGATTCTATTTATTTTCTGAAATATTTACTTTTATAAGATCCTTTGATTTTATAAATACTCCTTTCATATAAAATCCATTGATTTTATGTATATTTCTTTTCCAATATAACATTGAAAATTCCCTTTTTATATTCTAGTATTTCTTATGGTATTTAAAATACCAAATAACAATGATCAATATCATTCTAACACATCTCATCAACAACAGATTATATATCACATCATATATCACCATATATGAAAAACAGTGAAATAAATGTTGAGGAATCCGACCTGTTTCCCTGCATCCACAGATGTTAAACAATATAATAACATCGATTTCATTTTGGTATGAAATATTCTGATAAACAGAATCAACATTTGATTAACGATTTATATATATCGTTATCTATAATTCAACCAATACATCAGTAATTCAACTAACCAATCAACACACAACAATCAATTATCATTTATCAATACTAGATTATATTTAAAACTAATATGAACTGATAGATTTGGTAAGTTTTACTCACATTGGACGATCATCGTTACATAACGATAACCATCGGTTGATTCAAACAAACAATTTATTTTGCTATAAATTGTAACAAGCTCCAATTCACTTCTAGGCAGTTCCATTTCGTATCCCCAGTCTATACGATTCCAACAGATCTGAATTTGCGAAATTCTGATTTCGTATGAGAAAGATATAGTAAACACAAGCTAATACATTTATTTAGATTTAATAAAAACTTAAATTCATTTTCATTTGGGCTTTACCCAAACACGTTGGCCTATCTTTACCATCATAAGCCCACACTGCAATTCCCTTCTCGCCCAAAAGAAATGCCATGACCTGCTCCTTTTGAACTCCTCCTTTTCAAAGCTTCAGGAACTTCGATCCTCCTTATTTCTTCACGAACCCCAACAAACGTCCTCCTCCTCATTTTGAAGTCGGCTTCCTTTTCCACCTACCCGTGTTCAACCCGCACATCAGATAACAAAAGCCCGATTCCAAAATCCCTTCGCAGCATTTAAGAAACAACGAACTCCATAAACTTCCAAACAAAAACTACCATAATCCATCTCATCAATTTCTCTTCCCTTTCATATCCTTAAACTCCATCTCGTGCTCAAGGATGTAATCGCATTCTCCAGTTTCACGCTGAACCATTGTACATCACGATTCAAACCTCATCACCGATCACCCCAAAAAGATGCATACCACTGCGGTTTTCCCCTACAATCCAAAAGCTAACATTGAATCGAGCCAATACTTCACGTTGTTCACAAACCCGTCGACGGAAATGATGTCGAACTTCACAAAAACCATACTGCCTTAAAAAAAAGTACATCACAAATCCAAAAACGTAAATTTTGTGATTTATAAATTTTTATACGAGTTTATTTGGATTTATGAAGATGAAGACTTTCCATTGGAAGAAAAACCAGGGGAGCACTTTCTTATTGACCAGAGGGAAATGAAATAAGGTTTTGGAAAATGTTAAGGGTTATTTATAGGAAATTATAAAAAAAAATTATTATTTTATTTTATTTTAATCAATCGCTAATTGTATTTGTCCTCTAAAAATTCCTGTGATCAACATACGATATCCAAAAATCACGAAAATGGACATGCAGCTACAGTTCGACATTACGGACCCAATGAAACTTGTTTCATCGAATTCTGACTTCGTTTGCTCACATAGCGTATTTTTAAAGTAAAATTATCGTCTGTTTTTCACATTAAAATCCCATACGGCCACATACTGACTCCAAAAATCACGGAAATTGAAATCTAACATTAATTTAAGATTACGGATCCAACAAAATTAGTTTCATCGAAAATGGAGTTTGTTTGCAAAAGTGGCTATTTTTAAAGCTCTAAATAAACCAATTTAAACATCAAATATATTTAAAAATAATTAAATTAAATATTTATAAATAAATATTATCGTATATATTCACATAGAATACATACCGCTCCAGAATATTCCTATATGACTTTCTAACTCGATATTTCAAAATTCCCATTTATATCGATATTCGATTTATATTTAAATCCTTTTATAAATCGTTATAAATTGTAAAGGAATTCCATAGCGACTATTTTAAAATTTGATTTAGACATAAATCAAAATCTACATAATGAAATTCTGATTTTTCTCTTCCATTAGAAAGATATAGTTCACCAGCTTCGAACATTTCTTGTTTCACAGAAATCCGACTTAGAACAGGTCCTATATATTCATTTAAAGTTCGATTCGCCAAATTACGAACTGCCGCGCCATTTCGGGCTCGATTATAATTATACGTTCAACTGTCGTTTATATAATATATTTGTTAATATAATTCAATTCTAAACTGTATTCTACCTCACATATGATCCAACTCACACCGTATTATGAATTCGGCTATTTTTGATTATTTCGAAATTATAATACATTATTCTATTATTTATATTAATTAAGTTTTCAATATTACTTAATTCTGGTCATTTTAAATAACCGAACCATTATTTAAACAATTAAATAAATTATTTATAATACCGTAAAAATACGGGTCGTTACATTCTTCCCCCCTTAAAAATAATTTCGTCCTCGAAATTGCTAAGGTAGAAAACAAACGCTATTGACTGGTTAGAACTTACTTGTTCACTTCTTAACTTCTGTTTCAACTGAACCAATTTAATTTCAATTATATATTTATTCCTTCCTACTAGCAAAAACTTTCAAAAATCCTAAATTTTTTATAACACCTTAACTTTTCGAAAAAATTCGCCAGCACCTCCTTTGTACTAGTCAATAGCTCAAACTCCAACTCGCCTCTCTAGGCCTTCTTCAACCCAAAAGAAAATCAAACAGCCAAGCGGCTTGCCAATTCGGCTCATCAAAATCTCAAATCCATATATAATATAAACTGTTACCTTTTTGTTGGGCATATCAATGTATCATTTCCATGTGTTACCAATTCTGCATATACCAATGTCATCCCAATCATTTGGTTATACCCAAGCCAAATTCTGTTCTTAACTCAGATTCCATTTTTAATTTCAATTCTTACCTTACCAGTCAAATTCCATTTCGGATTATCTCTAATTCAATCTAATTCGATACTTTCTACCTTAATTCATTTTCCACTTAACTGGTTTCAATTCAATTTCTATTTGCTTTTACAAATTCTAATTTAATTTGTTTTAATTCAAACAATCTTTCCCAGGGAATTTCAAATAGTTTAGCTATTCTAAAACCAGATATCCCTTTTCAGGATTCAAAACAACTTGCTTTCCACAAAACAATTCAAAAACTCAATCTTTGGCAGTAACCCGTCACTTACAACTCGAAAATGAACACCGATGATGGTCGACTTCATCATCAGAATTATTTTCCAGTGATCAAAGTGAGTTCAATTCTAAATCACTTTCAAAGCCATTTCTAAACACTTCCATTTTGAAATACATTTTAAAATATCTTTCAGAATGCTTGAAAAACAATTTAAAATCTCCCAAGATTTTAAAATTCTCTTATACTTAATTCAATTTCATTTACAAACACCTTTCCAAATCTCCAGAGTTTCAAATTTCAATTCTGATTTAAATTTCATATTTAATTCATTTCGTAATACTTATACGAATTTGAATTGGTTATTTACATAACCGTTTTAGTTATAATCTTATCTGATTATAATCACAACCAACACATCCAATATACTATAATATTTCAAATATCAATACTTTGTTTATATCAAAAATATATTTTGGGTAAAATTATTTCATTTACACTCTTTTCAAAACATACAGCGTCGGTTCATCGTATTCGAGTATTTATAAGCCCCTACCGATACAGTGGATCAAACTGATCGACCAGAACTCATAAACAACTCAACCAATAAATCTCCATAATAGAAAACCATTTTATATCAAATAACAAATGCATTAACTCGTATATATACACTCAAGTAAATCTAGGGTATTATAACCCCATCTCTATTGAGTTACGCCACAGAGCCAAGGTAATTACTTAACCTTATGCCCTGATACCACTGTAACGACCCGGGGATTTCGCGATCTTGGTTATCGACATAAACTCAATGTCGACTACCCAAACATCGAAAACACCAGATAGTCCATGAAAGAAATTATAGGGTGAGAATAGATAAGGTAGAACTTAGAATAGAAGAAGAAGAAGAACATACGACATCAGAGTAAATACAAATCTCACAGCGGAACGAATAACATATAATAGATACATAATTTTGAAATAAAATCATTATATGTATACAGTAACATTATGAGAGTATAACACTTACAACACAGTGGAAATAACCATAGATATATAATCCTGAAGCCTCCTGCTCCAATTTCTCCAAGTATATCTGAAAAATCCTGACTACTTGACTGCCCGTACAAAATTGGGCACCTAAGAGTTTAGGGAAAACAAAACAAAACAAAATTTGGGTCAGTCATAGGACTAGTGTGAGTAAAACAGTTTAAAACAGTTTGAGCAATTAAACGGTATCTCATAAGACCATGCCATATAATGGAATGGGTTTTTCCCTTATGAGAATCCAAAATAGTCTTTATATCAAAATTCTTTTGATATTATGATAGTGTCTATCAACCATAATATAATAATCATCTAGCAAAAACGCTTTCATCTCACATTCTACATATATAGTATACAATCAAAACCGCGAGCACTTATTCAATAATGGATTACCAACTATGACAAGGTATGAAACCACCTTCCGATAATGTACCTCTAGAGAGGAATACACTGGGTTTAACAAGAACATCTTGCAACCCGGCCACACATGTCCGACCAATCATTTCGCTTGAGGGTATCGAATGTAACAACCCATATTTTGAATAACAAGTTATAACATAAATCAAGGCAGAATTAAATAATAAAATCTGAATCAGGGGAAACGGGTTGTTCCATTGCGTTCGTCTCAGAAAAATACGTGAAATAGAGTCCGAGTTTTCGAAAATCGGAGTCCGTATGACCAAGTTATGGCCCGTCGAAGTTTTCAGAAAATTTCAAATTCAAATTTGAAATCAGAAATTCAAATTCAGCTGGGCCAGGCAGGCGGGAAAAATTCCCGCCACCCCAAGTCGACTGGGGAGTCGACTTGGGAGTCGACACACCCCAGGCTGTGTCGACTGCACAGTCGACACCCCTGTCGACTTGGGTGGTTGGCCAGTCTGGCCTGGGTGCACCTGACTTGTTTCTCAAGACATGTTTGGAGGCTAGTGACGTGAATTGATGGCCCAGATCTGAATTAGGATTAATTCAATGGTCTAAACTAACCTAATCTTCTATAAAAGGACCCTAATACCTAGCCCAAATCATCATAAATCAATCCTACAACTAAACTATGCCAAAATGTTTAATCATGGCCTCCACCCTCTTGTCATAGCTTCCATCTTCATTCATATGAGAGTTCCTAAGCTTGTTTGAGAGTTCCAAAGCTTGATTCAAGGCCAAAGTACAATCTTTCTTCATTAAAACAAGGATCTTTCTTCATATAATCAAAGGAGCTTCTTGGAGCTTGTATTCATTTGGGGTTTTTAGAGTTGCTAGTGGCTTCGTCTCAATCTTATTTATATTTTATAAGTCTTCATAGCATTGTAAGCCCTATACTACTCTTAGATTCTAACTATGAAGTTAAATATGACATGTTGCAAGTTTGAGTTTGGGCATAAGTATGATATGTGCTTTGATTCTATCATGTTATGCATAGGTTTATTCTATGCATGTTTGTAAAGCTATCACCTTGACCTTGTGGGTTAAAAGCTATAAGCTTTATGTTGAAATGTTGCATTATGCAACATGAGAACTCTCATAACCTTTATGATAACTTGCATATAATGTTATATGCGAACTTCTAGTCATCATTCTATGTCATCTAGGACCATGTATCACCTATTCGCTAAGTTTGAATGTTATGCATGTTTTGAGGCTTATGATGTAACATGCAAGTTTAAATGAACATATTTATGCCTCATATGCCACCATGTCTAACTTGTGGCCAACCTTATTACCTTATGCCCCTTTTTGTCATGCTTTTGCCAAGTTCCCTCTTTTGATCTATGTTATGTTATGCGAAACGTACATGCGATGGGAATGCGTTGGGTTTGGGTAATATTAGTGACATGAAAACATGGTTTTAAAATATGACATGAACATTGACTTGTGATTATGTTTGTAAACATAAGGATGGACATGACACTTAGGAAATATGAGTGTGGCCAACTCGAGGTTGGGTTGAGTTTGTAGCATGAATCTACCCAGAACCGACCGGCTTAACTAGTGGCTACAAACAATAGGACCCAATGTGAGTAGTTGGTCATGTTGTGCTTAAACCCGAGGTTAGACTAGGTTGTGGTGTAAAGCTACCCGGACCCGCCCGGCTTAACTAGTAACCACAACAAGGTCTAATGTGAGAGGTTAAGGTGCATTAAATTAATTAATGCCACATGATAGGGTTAAGTCATGGACCACGTAACACTTAACCAACATGAACACGATGGGTTGATAGGGTTAAGTCATGAACCTTGGGTACACTTAACCAACTTGATGCTTGATTGGATCGGGTTAACCACATTTAACCCGTTAGGAAACCCTAGTTACGAGGTCCTTTTCACCAGTAACCCTCTTGATTGTATCTTGATACCCTAGGGACTAGGCTAGGGTGGGGCACGATTACTGGGCTGACATGTAAGCGACCAAAACGACGGCTGAGTAGGTGCGCCGGTGTAGGTTCAGGCGGACTATGGTCGTGCACATGGTCCGGAGTTGAAAAAGCAGACACGGGCACCCGTAGGTTTAGGTTGTGCATGCTTGATTTGTGTCCGGGGTTGGCACCCTAGGGCTTGATACACCCTAGGGTGGACCTAGCACAGTTTTACTACACTTCGTGATTGGGTCGTATGACACCGACACTTGACGAGTTAGGCTTTTAGGGAGCCGATCGATTAGACCGTGTTGTTGGACCTTGATCTAGGTCATCTCGGGATATTGGGCCAAGATTGGGCCAAGGGATCATTTCTTGTTTATACTTGACATGGATTACTAGTACACACTTGGTGCAACTTAACCTTGTATATGCGATGCCACACTTGATCTATCTTGTTAACTTTTCACCATGTCGGTTATCACCCTATGTCTCATCTCTGTTTTACATGTTCAGTTAACTTTATTAGTTTTTATACTAATAGTTGATAGGACTTACCAGTCTCTTTGACTGACCCGTTTTCTTTCGCCTCTTTTCTTCCGTTTCCCCCCCCCCTCAGGTTTACAGGGTGGGAACACTGGTACCTAGCTTGGATCTTTAGCTGCTTTTCTGGATAGCTCATGTACGGTTTGGACTTGAGCATGCTATGGCCTTATTCTACTTTGGGGATAGTTTACTTTATGTTATTTCCAGTTTTCAGTTTATGTTTTTCTAGACTTTGTTTTGTGGAAAATAATGACTCAGTACTTTGATGTAACTTGACTATGGTTTTGAAATACTAGTTTTATCCGCTGCTTTACTTACTCTGTTTTACTTATATGTTATGCCTTGTGATATCTGCATGCATGTTTACCTCGTTTAACGCCCCTCCAAAGCTAGTGCGCTTGCAAGAGTGGCACTGGCGGAGGTGGGGTGTTACATTTGGTATCAGAGCATAAGGTTTACAAGATTTGAGCAAAAGGTTTTTAAAACTTACCTTTTGAAAAACTATTTTCAAAACCAATTGAGTATTTTCCAAGAAAAGTCTAGTTATTTTAAAAGGCTATTCCCCAAAAGCCATTAGCACTATCCTTCGTTTCCTCATTCTGAATCTATCTTTTTCTTTTTCAGTATGGCCGATCTTAACCTTCCCGAGGGAGTAACCATTCCCAGATGGTTCCGGAGGTACTTGGAAGCTAGGGCCAACGATGCGGGCCCAGCAAACACCCCCACTGTAACTGAGGTTCCCCCTCCTCCTCCTCCTCCTCAGCATCCATAAGCAGATTTCGCAAAGGTTTGCAAAGACTTTAAGGCGATGGGTGGCAAGAATTTTATTGGGACGGAGACTTTTGTGGAGGCAAGAAATTGGTTGAAAGAAACTGAAGATCTCTTCGCTATCTTTGATGTGGAAGACCATAGAAAGGTTTTATTGGCAGCATGGCTATTATAAGAAGAAGCTGCTTATTGGGGGGAGGTCACCAATGCTACTAGGCCTATAGAGACTTGGGCCGACTTTAGGACGAGGTTTGGGCTTAAGTTTCTATCATCTGCTGAGGCGAATCTGCAATTGGAGAAGTTTATATCTTTGAAGCAAGGGGACATGACAGTGTGGGAGTATGTGAATAAGTTTAACCAGCTTGCTCGATTCGGTTTGGACATGGTTAATACTCCCCAGAAGAAGGCTTTACGCTTTGCACAAGGGTTGAATGAGCCATTACAAGGTTTAGCCCTATCTCATATACCCATGGGGGCCACTTTTGAAGGCCTAGTGGACATGGCATTGCTTCTAGGAGACGATAAGAATGGCAAGAAAGAAGTCAAGCCTAATGAGACTCAAACCAAGAAGACAGACTCCAAGTGGGGAGGAAATCAGAGCAATTAGAACAACAAGGGCAATAAGGCCAACAACAACAAGGCAAAGGACCCAAGAAAATGCAACTTCTGTGGGATTGTTGGGCACATAGCCAAAGATTGCAGGAAGAAGAAGAGGAAGTTGGGCGAATGCTTTCACTGTGGAGAGCCTGGACACCTTAGCAAGGATTGCCCCAAGAAGCAAGGACAGGGGCAAGGGCAGACTCAGCGTGCAGGACCTTCTGGAGGGCAAGTGCATGCTCTCAACACTGCTCCAGTTCAGGACCGAGGTAGTATTTCTGTAGAAAGCCTTGTTTATATTTCTGATTATCCTGTTCGCACCTTATTTGATTCTGGCGCATCGCATAGTTTTATTTCTTCTGATCTTGTTGAAAGTTTGCACCTAAGTACTAGTCTAGTTGAGGATCCCGTTAGTGTTTCAAATCCAATTGGGGGTTCCGCCCATCTATCTATGATTTGTGTGGATTTGAAGATTTCTATCTTGACCGTGGAATTCACGTGTAATGCTTATGTTCTTGGGTTCACGGGATACGGGTTGATTTTGGGTATGGATTGGTTGTCCAGTTATGGAGCCATCCTCGATTGTGAGCATAGGGTGGTGAGGCTCATGACTCGCCTCGGTAATACCCTAAAATTTCTTGTAACCCTAGAGATCCCGTCATGTTATGTTATCTTGAATCTCTTGACTCGTCCATCAATGATCTACAATCTGTAAGGGTGGTCCGAGACTATCCTGATGTCTTTGAAGAGGTTAAGGGGTTACCCCCTAAACGAGAGATAGATTTCCGCATTTATCTTGTTGATAATGCCAAGCCAGTTTCATTGCCCGTTAGGCATATGGCCCCACGAGAAAGAAGAGAGCTCAGTAAGCAAATCAAGGAGTTGCTTGAGAATAATTTTATTAGGCGAAGCATTTTTGAATGGGGTGCTCCTGTGGTATTCGCTACTAAGGCGGATGGTTCGCTTCGTCTATGTGTTGACTATCGAGAGTTGAACAAGCTGACAAAGAAGAATAGGCACCCGTTACCGAGGATTGATGACCTCTTTGACCAGCTTGTTGGTGCTTCTGTTTTCTCTCAGCTCGATCTAGCCACCGGATTCCATCAGCTTAGAGTGGCTGAGGATAGTACTGATAAGACTGCGTTTAGGACTCCAGATGGATTCTTTGAATAGCTTGTCATGCCATTCGGTTTGACTAATGCACCCGCCTACTTCGTAGATTTGATGAGTAGGGTGTTCAGGGAGTTCCTTAACAAGTTCGTGGTTGTCTTCGTGGATGATATTCTGATCTTCTGAAAGGATGAGGAAGAACATGCTAGACACCTCAAGGAAGTAATGGATACGCTTAGAGCCCATCAGTTGAAAGCCAAGTTCTCTAAATGCCATTTTTGGAGAAGGGAAGTTCGGTTTCTTGGACATATAGTCTCTAAGCAAGGCATAGCTGTGGATCCCGCGAACGTGGTTGCAGTTCAAGACTGGAAGACTCCTAGGAATGCAACCGAAGTAAGAAGCTTTCTCAGTCTGGCGGGCTACTATAGGAAGTTCATCAGGGACTTCGCTAAGATTTCATCCCCTCTTACTAAGTTGACGAAGAAGAACTTAGTTTTTGCATGGGACTTAGAGTGTGAGATTGCTTTTCAAAGGCTCAAGAGGGCCCTTACTACAGCTCCAGTTTTGGCATTACCTGATGGCGGTAAGATGTTTACCGTGTACACCGATGCATGTGGCACGGGGTTAGGTGCTGTTCTGATGTAAGAGGGAAGAGTGATATGTTATGGGGGTATGCAACTTAAAGTTCATGAGAAGAACTATCCCACTCATGATTTGGAGTTGGCAGCGATTATCTTTGCACTCAAATCCTGGCGCCACTATCTCCTAGGCGAAAGGTTTGAGTTGTATACCGATCACAAGTCGCTCAAATACCTCTTCTCGCAGAAAGATCTGAATCTAAGGCAGCAAAGGTGGATGGAATTCTTGGCATCTTATGACTTCGAGATAGCTTATATCCTTGGCAAGGGTAATGTTGTGGCAGATGCATTAAGCAGAAGTAGGTTGACTTTGAGTCCCTTGTTTGTTGAGATGAAGAGCCTAGAGTTCTTGGCAACCTTTGATTTCACAACAGCTGTTTAGTCGATAACCTATTCGTTAGCATCCCTTGAGCTTAGACCTATACTTCTTGATCAAGTTGGGGCTTCACCGAAAGGAGACCCGCAGATTGTCGAGGTCATGGACAAGTTGATTCATGGTGAGACGTCTAGTCACCTTGCTAGATATACTATTGATGACAAGGGTTGGCTAAGGCGTGATGGAAGGCTATGCGTTCCACAAGTAGGAGACTTGGTGCATAAAGTTCTCGAAGAAGCGCATCACTCGAAGATGACTATACATCCTGGAGGAGATAAGATGTATAGGGACATGAAGCACATTTTCTTTTGGGCTGGAATGAAGAAAGATGTGGCAGAGTATGTTTCAAAGTGCATGGTGTGCCAACAAGTGAAAGCCGAGTCGAAGAAACCTGGAGGGCTATTACATCCATTGGAGGTCCCGCAATGGAAGTGGGAAAGTATTTCTATGGATTTTGTGGATGGATTGCCTAGGTCAAGAAAAGGGAATACGAGCATATGGGTCATAGTTGACAGACTTACGAAGAGTGCTCATTTCATTCCAATGAAGAGCAAGAGGACCGCATCATGGCTAGCATCTATTTATCTTCGAGAGATAGTGCGGTTGCATGGAGTTCCCTCTAGCATAGTTAGCGATCGTGACCCAATCTTCACTAGCCAGTTCTGGAATAGTTTGCAAGAGGCGATGGGTACGCGATTGAATCTAAGTACAACCTATCACCCTCAGACGGATGGCTAAACCGAAAGGGTGAATAGAGTGCTAGAAGATCTCTTGAGGCTTTGTGTTCTTGACTTTGGTGGTACTTGGGAAGACCACCTCCCTCTTGTAGAGTTTTCTTATAATAATAGCTATCAAGCTAGCATAGGGATGGCACCATTTGAAGCTTTGTATGGGAGGCCGTGTAGGTCACCATCTTGTTGGTGGGAGACAACGGATAGGCTTATACTTGGGCCCGATATGATACGGGACACATCCGAGAAAGTTGAATTGGTGAGAAGACGGATGAAAGCGGCCCAAGACCGACAGAAATCCTATGCTGACAAGCGAAGGACAGATTTAGAATTCGAAGTTGGGGATATGGTTTTCGTGAAGGTTTCTCCTTTGCGTAATGTGGTACGTTTTGGAGCAGTTGGGAAGCTGGCACCAAGGTTCGTAGGACCCTTCCCTATCATAGAGAGAATTGGAAGGATGGCTTATAAGGTGGAATTGCCCGAGAAGCTAGTCGGAGTGCATAATGTCTTTCATGTCTCGCATCTCCGTAAGTGCCTACATGAGTCCGCTGAGGTGGTTGAACCAAGCATTCTTGAAGATGTGGAGGTAGAGAAAGAGGCAACCTTGAGGAGAGCTCCGATTCGTATCTTGGGAACAGAGATCAGGAAGCTAAGAAATCGAGAAGTCAAATTGGTGAAAGTTCAGTGGAGTGAAGCCGAAGAGGATGCAACTTGGGAAACCGAGGAGAAGATAAGTGGGCTTTATCCATTTCTTTTTGAGGGTACATTCTCGATCTCTTTTCCTTTTTAACATATCTTCCTTTTTGCTATCCATGTTTATCCTGTTTATCTTGTTATCTCGTTAGCCTTGTCATGAGAACCTTAGGTAGAAACCCTTTGGATGAAACATGTATTTGAAACATGTTATGCTTGATGTTTGCAAGTGGTTGCAAGTGTTTGCAAGTGGATACTCGTGGATGCATGATACATATTAGGCACTAAGATCGGCTCACACATTTTCATATTGCATATGCATGAGTGCTTATACTTATTCATGGATGAAACTTGTTATGCTATCACGTAGATGTTGCATATGGATGAATGTTATGTGCACTCATGTAGAGATTATAAATTATGTTAGGATTTTTCATACATATGGACTCATTTCACTAACATACTTTGCATTAAGGAGGTTTACTGAATCAGTAACCGCCTGATTTTTGCATTAGATAAGTACATATACGCACACCTTTGCATATAATCATACAGCATTTAGAATTTGTTAAGGATATTGGCTGCACGTGGATGATGTTTTGAGTAGATGGATGATGGATGGTAGGATACGTTCTTCCTAACTTAGAGATTTCGGGGACGAAATCCTTTAAGGTGGGGAGGATGTAACAACCCATATTTTGAATAACAAGTTATAACATAAATCAAGGCAGAATTAAATAATAAAATCTGAATCAGGGGAAACGGGCTGTGCCATTGCGTTCGTCTCGGAAAATAACGTGAAATAGAGTCCGAGTTTTCGAAAATCGGAGTCCGTATGACCAAGTTATGGCCCGTCGAAGTTTTCAAAAAAATTCAAATTCAAATTTGAAATCAGAAATTCAAATTCAGCTGGGCCAGGCAGGCGGGAAAAATTCCCGCCACCCCAAGTCGACTGGGGAGTCGACTTGGGAGTCGACACACCCCAGGCTGTGTCGACTGCCCAGTCGACACCCCTGTCGACTTGGGTGGTCGGCCAGTCTGGCCTGGGTGCACCTGACTTGTTTCTCAAGACATGTTTGGAGGCTAGTGACGTGAATAGATGGCCCAGATCTGAATTAGGGTTAATCCTATGATCTAAACTAACCTAATCTTCTATAAAAGGACCCTAATACCTAGCCTAAATCATCATAAATCAATCCTACAACTAAACTATGCCAAAATGTTTAATCATGGGCTCCACCCTCTTGTCATAGCTTCCATCTTCATTCATATGAGAGTTCCTAAGCTTGTTTGAGAGTTCCAAAGCTTGATTCAAGGCCAAAGTTCAATCTTTCTTCATTAAAACAAGGATCTTTCTTCATATAATCAAAGGAGCTTCTTGGAGCTTGTATTCATTTGGGGTTTTTAGAGTTGCTAGTGGCTTCGTCTCAATCTTATTTATATTTTATAAGTCTTCATAGCATTGTAAGCCCTATACTACTCTTAGATTCTAAATATGATGTTAAATATGACATGTTGAAAGTTTGAGTTTGGGCATAAGTATGATATGTGCTTTGATTCTATCATGTTATGCATAGGTTTATTCTATGCATGTTTGTAAAGCTATCACCTTGACCTTGTGGGTTAAAAGCTATAAGCTTTATGTTGAAATGTTGCATTATGCAACATGAGAACTCTCATAACCTTTATGATAACTTGCATATAATGTTATATGCGAACTTCTAGTCATCATTCTATGTCATCTAGGACCATGTATCACCTATTCGCTAAGTTTGAATGTTATGCATGTTTTGAGGCTTATGATGTAACATGCAAGTTTAAATGAACATATTTATGCCTCATATGCCACCATGTCTAACTTGTGGCCAACCTTATTACCTTATGCCCCTTTATGTCATGCTTTTGCCAAGTTCCCTCTTTTGATCTATGTTATGTTATGCGAAACGTACATGCGATGGGAATGCGTTGGGTTTGGGTAATATTAATGACATGAAAACATGGTTTTAAAATATGACATGAACATTAACTTGTGATTATGTTTGTAAACATAAGGATGGACATGACACTTAGGAAATATGAGTGTGGCCAACTCGAGGTTGGGTTGAGTTTGTAGCATAAATCTACCCGGAACCGACCGGCTTAACTAGTGGCTACAAACAATAGGACCCAATGTGAGTAGTTGGTCATGTTGTGCTTAAACCCGTGGTTAGACTAGGTTGTGGTGTAAAGCTACCCGGACCCGCCCGGCTTAACTAGTAACCACAACAAGGTCTAATGTGAGAGATTAAGGTGCATTAAATTAATTAATGCCACATGATAGGGTTAAGTCATGGACCACGTAACACTTAACCAACTTGAACACGATGGGTTGATAGGGTTAAGTTATGAACCTTCGGTACACTTAACCAACTTGATGCTTGATTGGATCGGGTTAACCACATTTAACCCGTTAGGAAACCCTAGTTACGAGGTCCTTTTCACCAGTAACCCTCTTGATTGTATCTTGATACCCTAGGGACTAGGCTAGGGTGGGGCACGATTACTGGACTGACATGTAAGCGACCAAAACGACGGCTGAGTAGGTGCGCCGGTGTAGGTTCAGGCGGACTATGGCCGTGCACATGGTCTGGAGTTGAAAAAGCAGACACGGGCACCCATAGGTTTAGGCTGTACATGCTTGATTTGTGTCCGGGGTTGGCACCCTAGGGCTTGATACACCCTAGGGTTGACCTAGCGCAGTTTGACTACACTTCGTGATTGGGCCGTATGACACCGACACTAGACGAGTTAGGCTTTTAGGGAGCCGATCGATTAGACCGTTTTGTTGGACCTTGATCTAGGTCATCTCGGGATATTGGGCCAAGATTGGGCCAAGGGATCATTTCTTGTTTATACTTGACATAGATTACTAGTACACACTTGGTGCAACTTAACCTTGTATATGCGATGCCACACTTGATCTATCTTGTTAACTTTTCACCATGCCGGTTATCACCCTATGTCTCATCTCTGTTTTACATGTTCAGTTAACTTTATTAGTTTTTATAATAATAGTAGATAGGACTTACCAGTCTCTTTGACTGACCCGTTTTCTTTCGCCTATTTTCTTCCGTTTCCCCCCCTCAGGTTTACAGGGTGGGAACACTGGTACCTAGCTTGGATCTTTAGCTGCTTTTCTGGATAGCTCATGTACGGTTTGGACTTGAGCATGCTATGGCCTTATTCTACTTTGGGGATAGTTTAATTTATGTTATTTCCAGTTTTCAGTTTATGTTTTTCTAGACTTTGTTTTGTGGAAAATAATGACTCAGTACTTTGATGTAACTTGACTATGGTTTTGAAATACTAGTTTTATTCGCTGCTTTACTTACTCTGTTTTACTTATATGTTCTGCCTTGTGATATCTGCATGCATGTTTACCTCGTTTAACGCCCCTCCAAAGCTAGTGCGCTTGCTAGAGTGGCACTGGCGGAGGTGGGGTGTTACATCGAACGTATATCACCAACGGATAGGATCAGCAACCATTTCCCGAATGGGACAGCATCGAATAGATTAAAGAATGAAATGAATATTTCTAGATACGTGATAATACACCCTAATGGAAGCAACCCACATAGCCATGTTGCCTGCCCGATTTTTGTCATTTCCCGGTTGTGAGGCTAGAGGCCACGCTTATCTCTAACAGATCACACAATTATTCACTTTGAATATCACATCGTCATACCCGCCAAATCACAAATTGTTTTCCCCAAAAATATAACGGGTATACAGCTAAGAGAAATGAATTCCTCCGCCACCAAACGTAAATACGTTTGAAGAGATCAACTTACACGATTTATTAAATATACTCTGTCAGACATTCTTCTAGATAGGTCGTCCTGGGACTGGACAAACCGAAGGCACTATTCTGCGAATCCATCTTGTAATAACCTGGAAAATCCAAACCAATTTAAATTTTTATTTTGGCAATTTTAGTGAATTTTAAATATTTAAAATGATTTATTTTAAATAATAACGACGTAAAATCTATTTTGAATAGAATTATAACGTATATATTTATTTGAATCGAAGTTAGAATATGAATATTTATTTTTAATTATAAAAGGAATTGAAAATGGCATGGTAGTTCAAAAATTCGATTTCAAATTTCAAATGAATGTACAGGATTCAAAACAAACCAGATTTTAGTGAAACCAAAAATATTAGAATCTATTTGAGAATATCTTTTCAAGAATCCGAAAAATCAAAATTTCATAGTGGGGATAAAAAGTTATGCCCAGTTGAAAATTTAGAATAGTCGCTAGGGAAAATATAACCCTTAAAAATGGAAATTCTGCAAACGACCTCCGTTTTCGATGAAACCACTTTTGTTGGATCCGGGATGTCAAGTTATTTCTCGATTCCAAAATTCATAATTTTTGGGATCAATATGTGAGCGTGGCGAAGGAAAACGTGTTTCAATAGTTGTAGTCAATTTGGGTCGACCAGAAAATGGTCATTTTTCAAACAGTCTCCAAATTTGATGAAATTAGTTTTGTTAGACAGTGTCGTCAAAACAAAGCTAGATTTATTTTTTGGGAATTTTTAGAGTACGTATGTAACCCCAATAAATTAAAATGTACGTTTAAATTAAATATATATTGATTTATGATTTAATTTAAAGGAAAACTGATCAAAACGTTAAAATTGGCTTACGAAACATAGCCCATTGCGTTCATAATGGGGGTATTTAGCTAGAGGCGACGGTCGTTGGGTTTGATTTGGAGTTCGGATGGGGAAACAAGTTAAATTGGAATTAAATAATATTATTTTATATTATATATAACAAGTCAAAACCCTAAGTGCTTGGTCAAAAAGGGGTACCGCAGTCAACGCGTGCCGCTCCCCTCAAAACCGACAGCGAAATTCTTCCAGACTTCTCCCCCCTCTAATTTTCAATCCACGCAGTAATTTTTGGGATTTAAAACATGAAATTGAAGAGCGTTCCAAGCTCTATAAATTAAACGGTCAAGATGAAGTATCGTGGCCTATTCTTCTCGAAATCGCTGTGCAAAGGTCGTCGCTTTGGGTGCTTTTTCTGGCGTGCGTGGAAGGGCGAGTTGGATGAGACTAGGGGGTGGCGCAGCCCTCACTGGCGCTCAATGTGGTGGTGTTCGATGTACTTCCGGCGAAGCAGCGGAGATGCGACGGGTGGATTAAAGATTGGAGCAGGGTTCGTTTTCTTCAGAATGGCGGAGTGTGAATACAGTGAAGGAGATAACGATTAAAACGTTACGAAAGAGAAAAAAAGGTAATCTTATTTTTTTTATTTCATTTTAATTTAAATAACATAGTTATTTCTAGAAATTTTGAAAATATAAAGCATGGTTATTTAAAAATGTGAAATTTATATATATGTGTCATTGTTTCTAAAATTGATTTTATAAAATATATACAACATTGTTTTTAAAATTGATTTTATAAAATATATACTACATTGTTTCAAAAATTGATTTTATAAAATATATAGCATTGTTTTAGCATTGATTTTGAAAGTACAAAATAACATTTGTTTTTCTTTTTTTATATAAAAAAATAAATAGTTGTATGTAATATCAAATGGGATTTTTTATATATATAACACTAGTATAAAAATCTAATTTTATATATAACATTGAAATAGAAATATAATTTTTATTATAAATAATATTGTTTTAAAAAGCTGAATTTGATTTAAAAATGTGATTTTTAAAATATAAACATTGTTTTATTAAGATATGATTTTTATATAGAAAACGAATTTATAAAAATATGGTTTTTATATATATAGTAGCAGAATAAAAATGCAGGTTTTAAATATATAATCATCATATTAAAAAGGTGATTTTTACAATGAACAGCGGAAAACGGATTGTGATGGAATCGACTGGAAATAAATCCAAACCGTTCAGAAATAAAGAATGGAGGAGTGGATCCCAAATGTGAGAACTTCTCACTTCAAATTTATTTTCTAGTTAAAAATATATACTAGGATGCAGACGGTGCTTAGCAGCACCTGACACCCGTCATCCACAAACCATGGATGACTTGTTTATTTGTTTGTTTGTTGGTTTGTGTTGTGAAAATTGATTGTGTGATGTGGAATGGAATAAATATTTTATAGTTAAAAATATAATTTTTAACGTGTATATAAAATAAATATTCATTTACAAATTGATCGATTTGTTTATGTACACACATTTGACTGATATTAATTGGGACAATAAATTTTACACATCGCCCAACTGCACAAATAAAATTCATTATTTGTTGATTGAAACCCCACACGGGTATTGGGATGATATTGGACATACACTAATCTCAATATTTAGTCGTATGTCAATCGATTGGTTGACAAGTTGTGTAAGCATTGAATATTTATATTTGATTCTTATGCAGTGTAGAATGCACTTTGGATAATGGTTGACTGTGTTTGATTGTTGTAGTGCACGTGTGTGTATCAAATCCATATAAATAACATTATATGGTAATTGACTGTGTCTGATTCCAGTTCAGAAAGACTGAATATTTTGAAATAACGATTATTTTAAAATAATGAATATTTTAAAATAATATTCAGTAATAGATCAAAATGTGATTTTGATGTCCGATTTGGGATGGACACGAATATATTTAAATATATAAAACCGTGTTTAATTAGATTAACGCCATTTTGACATGAACGATATTTATATCGATTTTATTCATTTTTATAATGAATATCGAAAAGGAATTGATTTCAAAATCTAAAGTTTTGAAAATACTATCATTTATATATCGATGATATGGAATATTCAATTTTGATTAGAAATTGAATATGAAGTTGAAATCGTTTTGAAAATGAATTTAAAACAATTTATAAAATACGTTTTGAATGGACATCGACGAAATATATATAATATTATATATATATATATATGATGGCCTGAATAGAACGCGCCGCGGTAGTTCGTGAATTTCGACCATTGAATTCGAACGGACATTACGGGAGATCTGACTGTCGGATTCTCCTAAGACCGGAACCATTGGGTTCGTATCGAAAAGAGCGTTCTAATGAATATTAGAGATTTGAAATCTAACGGTTGAATTTGGAATTATGTCTAAATCAAATTTGGAAAAGGTCGTTGTAAGTGCAGTTCAATGGCCGTTTATGGAAATCGACTGTACGGGCCTTGATAAAATTATTAGAAATAACAATAATTTGTGTAAAATCATAATAAATGATTTGGAAAGAATTGGGATGAAAAATCCCATATTTGAAAAGATAAAAATATATTTTTATCGAAATGAACTAGTTATGAACCAGAATTATGAAATCCAGTATTTTTAAATAAATAAATTAGATTTGAAATGGTTTTAAAAATAACTGGAATTTCCAATATATGAATTGGAATGGAATTGAATCGAAATTATCTTCGGAATATTTCGATATTAGATTCCGTGATTATAAGGATATTGTGAAGGAATTTGGAAGATATATATATCGTATACGGTATTTGTTGATTCCAGAATTTGATATTGAATATAAGCCGATATATTTTCTACTCAGAGCCTTGTATTTAATACTAAATGTGATTTTGGGTTTGTCATGAATGGTGTCTTCATTAACACTGTTCTTAAACCCAGTTGAGAAAAGATTACATCTTTTATCAAGATTTAATGAAGCTTACCAATTAATTAATATTTAATTGGAATTGAATTGAAATTGGTCTTTGGGTTTATCGTGAATGGTGTTTTAAATAACACCTGTTCTTTATTCCGATTAACAATGGAATGAGGTTTTGGGTTGTTGTGAATGGTATCTTTAATAATATTGTTCTTAGACCCACTAGAGTTAAGAAAATCAGAAACTAACTGGAGATTAATTAAGTTGAATAGTTTTCGGGGTATTGATCTGATGTTGGTTTCGGCCTTCCGGGTTAATACTTAAGGAATTGTTCACTTGCTATTTACGGTTAACGGCTGATGGAATGGAATGTGATTTTGGGTTTATCGTGAACCATGTTTTAAACGTCATTGGTTCTTTAACCCAGTTAAAGACAGGATATGATTTCCCAAGTTAAACAATCGTTAATATTGATTTTGGGAAGATTAAGACCAAGTGGAGTTTTAATGCATCTTTAATTAGATTGAAATGATATGCAAAGGAGGATTAAAGAATAAATTTAAAGAATTTGTCTTTGATAAAATTAATGGGAACCTTTCCCAAAGTATAAGAATATTTGAATAAAGGAATATTCTAGATTGGAATGAGGCATATGTTGTGTTTTTATAGCACTTGTTTATTATATACGCGAGTTATTTAGAAAGACCGGGTTTATCCCATTCTGAATAACTGATTCGACGATATGTCGAGGATGAAGATGGTGGTTGAAGACCGGAGGACTTCACATCGTTTGGATGATTACTGATGCCTTGATTGGGCTGTACACCCAAGAAAAGGTAATAAGTGGTGATCGTCCAGATGTACTTGGAGATTGATCGGATATGCGAGGACCTCTCCCCTGTATTGGACATATAGGGGAGGAATAAGGTGCCTCTAGTTTCGTTCAGACCCAGAACGAACTTGTAAATGGATGTGTGCCTGACATCGGGTTTCATTCTCTATGATTGATAGACATCGGTTGCATAGCATGAATTGCCTGTGTGGCATGCTGAGATGCAAATGATCAAGGCTTCTGTTGAAAAGTAGAGTCTTGTGGTTGATGATCAAAGCAAGGCCTTTGTGGCATAGCTTTGTGTAGCATTAATTCGCGAGCCTCACACCCCGGTGTGAATCAAAAACGGGAGAGGACCTCGGGGAGGGCATGCGTTTCCTTCTAGCTAGGAGTGGTGTCAGCGTTTTGCACGCCCTGACGTTCTGAGGCCGATAGTTTGGTCAGGATATGACCAGTTTACGCCCCATAGGGTGGAGAAACGCATTGTTCGGGCATTTTAATCAACTCCATGTGGACCGGCCCTGACGATCCAAAGGCTTGACAGAGTACTTGCCTGAGGGGTGGGCTAGAGCGTCTCGAAGCGGTAAGGACGATCCCTTGCCTTGGTTCACAGACGGAAATCCAACTTCCAATACGTGACTTTGCGGGTTTGATTGTAGAGCCTAGTATTGGCGACATGATATATGGTACCCATGCCGTCTAGGATTGATACATTTATATTTGAACTTGTTTTATGTACTATGCTCTTATAATAGTATCAAATGATTTGTTTTAACGTACCAAGCATGTTTGGCTATTATAAGGGAAAACCCTATCCCCCGGCTTGCGTTGCATTGTGTGATAAGACCTGGGACTTATAATAGCTTCATTTTCCCAAAAAGCATTGCGCTGTTTTGTTATATGCACTGGTATTCTTGGGAGAAAACCCATTCCATGTTATACGGCATGGTCCCTTAATATATCTGATTTAAAGTAAACTTTTAAATAACTGTTTTAGTTCTCACACCAGTCACATGACTGACCTGGAGTTTATTGTTTTAACCTAAACTCTGGGTGCCCCTATTTTCCGCACGGGAAGCTTGTAGTTTTGGTTTTGCAAATTCATATTCACAGGATCCTGGTTTACAGCTGGAATAATATTCGGAAAGCTCTGTATCCGTATATTCTTTTCTATTGTGTTTTGTATTATTTTTCCGCTGCATTGTAATTTGTAAGACTCTGATGTTTAGTGAATGTGTAATATTTATTCATACCCTATATATTCTTATATTCTGATGATATTGTTGTAATAAGCAATGAAATGTTCTTCTGTTTGTGTTCTGATTCGTCTTGTCCTCAAAGCAATCCGTCCTTCCTCTTCTCTTCGGAGACTAGGGAAGTTTCAGGTCCTTACACATCTTAGGCAATTTCTACCTAGGATTTGACAGAACGATCCTTGTACAAACTCCGTTTTTAATTATCTTCATCATATTTGATCACAATGCTAACGCCCATACAGAGTGGTTTTTAGATAATGATTCTGATCCCGGTCTCTCCGTATTGACGACGGAAAAATGGTCAAAAACTTCGATAGTCGGTGAGTTAACTATAAAAAAACACGTGTGCAAACAACGTAATTATTTCCAGACGGAAATTTTATCGATCAATCATCATTGAACATTTATCTCTTTAGTTCATTAATTTATTCTTTTTTTCATTTCCTATTTCCATATATTCAACATTTCTTATTTTCTAAATTTAGAAAATACACATTATTAAAATAAGAAAACATTTCCATTTCTTATTTTCTATATTAGAAAACATTTCTGATTCTTATTTGGAAAACATTTCTGAAACTCCTACATTTGGATTTCAACAGATGTTTAAATAAAACATCGTTACGCCAACTCAAAACATTACACTGATTAACTAATTTCACTTAACCGACCTTCACTATCGAACCTTAACCATTCCTTAGTTAAAAACGAAGCCAATCAAGTTGGGGTATAACTACCTCTCAGAACTTAACTGAACAACAATACTAACTTCGAAATAGACAAGGTTCACATTTTAAACCTCAAATAAACTTCCTTACGTAACTCTCGGATTCTTTTTACGATTCCACTTCTTTTACAGAAATCATTT
Source organism: Allium sativum (assembly GCA_030737875.1). Lineage (NCBI taxonomy): Eukaryota > Viridiplantae > Streptophyta > Magnoliopsida > Asparagales > Amaryllidaceae > Allium > Allium sativum. Next base: position 443,541,849 of record CM060915.1, on the reverse strand, counting down.
GATTTTAACAATAGTGTTAAAATCCCATGCTTCTGAAATATAATAACTTCAATATAACTTTTATTAATTTGGATAAATAAACAAATAACTAATTTATTAATAAATAAATAAATCTTGATTAAAACGGAAAGTGAATAGTACTTTCCCGAATTCGATATAATCGAATTCAAATTATAATTCTCTTTCGAAAAAAATCTCTATTCGATAACTCATTTTCGAATAAACTATATTCGATTAGCTCTCCTCGAATAACTAATATTCGATAATCTCTCTTTCGAATAAACTAGATTCGATAATCTTCTTTCGAATAACTATATTCGACTAACTCCTTTCGAATAAACTCTATTCGATTAACTCCTTTCTCCGAATAAACTATATTTGATAATCTTCTTTCGAATAAACTATATTCGATTAACTCCTTTTGAATAAATATATTCGATAACTCCTTTAGCTCTATTCGAATAAACTATATTTGATTAACTCTTTTCTTTATTCAATTAACTCTATTTGATTAACTCTAATCAATTAACTCTATTTCGATTAACTCTAATCAATTAACTCTATTTGATTAACTCTAATCAATTAACTCTATTTGATTAACTCTAATCAATTAACACTGTTTGATTAACTCTAATCGATTAACTCTATTCAATTAACTCTATTTGATTAACTCTATTTGATTAACTCTAATCGATTAACTCTAATCAATTAACTCTATTTGATTAACTCTAATCGATTAACTCTACTCAATTTACTTTATTTGATTAACTTTAATCGATTAACTCTGTTTAATTAACTATATTCGATTAACTCTATTTCGATTGACTCTATTATATAATCCATTAAGTTTGATTTCATATTTTTAAAATAACATCCCATTTCCAATTTCTATTTATATTTCTACTTATAGAATTATTCATATGAAATCTCCTTTTTATTTTTAACACTTAAATATCATTTAAAATTCCCTTTTTATAACTCTATTTATTTTCTAAATAAATATTCCTTTACAATTCTATTTATTTAACAAATAAATATTCCTTTTCGACTCTGTTTATTTTCTGAAATATTTACTTTTATAAAATCCTTTGATTTTATAAATATTCCTTTTATATAAAATCCATTCATTTTATATATATTTCTTTTTCAATATAACATTGAAAAATCCCTTTTTATATTCCAGTATTTCTTATGGTATTTAAAATACCAAATAACAATGATCAATATCATTCTAACACACGTCATCAACAACAAATTATATATCACATCATATATGACCATATATGAAAAACAGTAAAATAAATGTTGAGGAATCCAGTTGGATTCTTTTGACCTGTTTCCCTGCATCCACAGATGTTAAACAATATAATAACATCGATTTCATTTCGATATGAAATATTCTGATAAACAGAATCAACATTTGATTAACGATTTATATGTATATCATTATCTATAGTTTCAACCAATACATCAGCAATTCAACCAACCAATCAAAACACAGCAATCAATTATCATTTATCAATATTAGATTATATTTAAAAATAATATAAACTGATAGTGTTGGTGAGTTTTACTCACATTGGACGATCATCGTTAAATAACAATAACCATCGGTTGATTCAAACATACAATTTATATCGCTATAAATTGTAACAAGCTCAAATTCACTCCCAGTCAGTTCCATTTCGTATCCCCAGTCTATACAATTCCAACGGATCTGAATTTGCGAAATTCTGATTTCATATGAGAAAGATATAGTAAATACAAGTTAATACATTTATTTAGATTTAATATAAACTTAAATTCATTTTCATTTAGGCTTTACCCAAATACATTGGCACATCTTCACCATTATAAGCCCACACCGCAATTCCCTTCTCTCCCAAAAGAAATGTCGTGACCTTCTCCTTTTGAACTCCTCCTTTTCAAAGCTTCAGGAACTTCGATCCTCCTTATTTCTTCACGAACCCCATCAAGTATCCTCCTCCTCGTTTTGAACTCGGCTTCCTTTTCCACCCACCCGTGCTCAACTCGCACATCAGACAACAAAAGTCCAGTTCCAAAGTCCCTTCGTAGCATTTAAGAAACAACGAACTCCATAAACTTTCAAATAGAAACTACCATAATCCATCTCATCAATTTCTCTTCCCTTTCATATCCTTAAGCTCCATCTCGCGCTGAAGGATGTAATCGCATTCTCTAGTTTCACGCTGAACCACTGTACCTCATGATTCAAACTTCATCACCGATCACCCCATAAAGATGCATACTAGTGCGGTTTTTCCCTACAATCCGTAAGCTAACATTGAATCGAACCAATACTTCCTTGCTTTGACTAAAATTTGAACCCTAACTTCACGTTGTCCACAAACCCGTTGACGGAAATGATGTCGAACTTCAGAAAAACCATACTGCCTTGAAGAACAATACATCACGAATCCTAAAACATAAATTTAGTGATTTATAAATTTTTATATGAGTTTATTTGGATTTATGAAGATGAAGACTTTCCACTGGAAGAAAAATCAGCGGCGCACTTTCTTATTGACTAGAGAGAAATGAAATTAGGTTTAGGTAAATGTTAAGGGTTATTTGTAGGAAATTATAATATTTTTTTTATTTATTATTTTATTTTAATCAATCCCTAATTGTATTTGTCCTCTAAAAATTCCTGTGATCACATACGGTATCCAAAAATCACAAAAATGGACATGCAACTACATTTCGACATTACGGACCCAACAAAACTGGTTTCGTTGAGTTTCGACTTCGTTTGCTCACACAGAGTATTTTTAAAGTCAAATTATCGTTTTCTTTCACATTAAAATCCCGTACGGCCACATACTGACTCCAAAAATCACGAAAATTGAAATCTAACAATAATTTAAGATTATGGATCCAACAAAATTAGTTTCGTCAAAAACGGAGTTCGTTTGCAAAACTGGCTATTTTTAAAGCTCAAAATAAACCAATTTAAATATTAAATATATTTAAAAATAATTAAATTAAATATTTATAAATTAATATTATCGTATATGTTCACATAGAATACATACAGCTCCAGAATGTTCCTATATGAATTTCTAACTCGATATTTCAAAATTCCCAGTTATATTGATATTTGATTTATATTTAAATCCTTTTATAAATCGTTATAAATTATAAAGGAATTCCATAGCGACTGTTTTAAAATTTAATTTGGACATAAATCAAAATCTACACAACGAAATCCAGATTTTTCTCTTCCATTAGAAAGATATAGTTCACCAGCTCCGAACATTTCTTGTTTCACAGAAATCCGACTTAGAACCGATTCTGTATATTCATTTAAAGTTCGAATCGCCAAATTACGAACTGTCGCGCCATTTCGGGCTCGATTATAATTATATTATAATTATACGTTCAACTGTCGTTTATATAATATATTCGTTAATATAATTCAAATCTAAGCTGTATTCTACCTCACATATGATCCAATTCACATGGTATTATGAATTCGGCTATTTTTGATTATTTCGGAATTATAATATATTATTCTATTATTTATATTAATTAAATATTCAATATTATTTAATTCTGGTCATTTTTAAATAACCAAACCATTATTTAAATAATTAAATAAATTATTTGTAATACCGTGAAAATACGGGTCGTTACAATATATGTTTTCAATAAATTTTTACTTAGTTTACTCTATTTCAATACAAAGGAAAATTTCTTTTTTTAACTTTGGAATTTCTATAATTTATTTAAACGTTATTTGTTTTAGTTTATAACTTTATTTTTTGAAAATTTTATAAGAGATGTCGACATCCCAGTTTATGCATGCCGACATACTTACCGTTCACTTGTTTTTAAGTTTTGAAAAGTTGGTCTTTTGAATTCAAACCTTCTCTAAAAGGTATTGGCTGTTGGAAAACTATAAATACCTTCCAGAATTTGAATTTTTAATAACTTTTCACCTTCTTCCCTAAACATTCCACCATTATTATTCTTAAAATCTTAACTTTCTGCACTTATACTCTGTCGATTTCAATAGAAATCATATCGTTCATCTTCTCTTTCAATTCTAAATCAAAATCTCTCTGAAATTCAAGTTCTACTCATGAGTTATAGGCTGTTTGTAATCAGATATCTCAAGATCAAGTCATATCGAGTCAGTACTAAAAAAACAGATAAGAGAATGGCATGATCCTGTCAAATATAAAGTAACTGGATGCGATTGTGTCCTGGAAATCGATTTGGTGTAAAGTCGTGGCTTGGAAATCCACTAAGTCTCGTTGTACTTGGAATTAGTTGGGGTGTTCCCTTGTAGCCCTGGAATCAAGGATTGTAACTGGATTTTGTTAAATAATAATCTGCATCAACCAAACGTTGTGTGGGACTAGATGTAAGGGTGTGTCGAACCAATATAAAATCCCGGTGTGTACTTTTCTTTTATTTCTTTTACTTTATTTCCTACATCTGTGTTTTATTCTATGATTTGTGATATCTATAATTTATATAGCATTCTATTTAAATTCCAAAGAATTCAAGAAATTTATTAAAATATATAAAACACTGTTCACCCACCATGTAGTGTTTAATTTGCCCTACGATCCTTAATTTGCATCCCCAACAATCAGTATCAGAGCATTGGTTTTCATAGTTTATGTTTTTGAAAAGTTTAAATGATAACCAACATTGTAATTGCCAATAATAATAGTTCTTTTATAGAGGGTCAGTCCATTTTTAGATCATCATTATTTAATGGTAGTAATAGTGCTTATTGGGCTTATATAATGAAAATTTATTTACAATCTATAAGATTATATACATTGGCTTTTCAGAGGTAATTAAATTTTTTATTTTTAACCCTAGAAAAATAAACAAAATTATAGAGCTATTTAGAAGAATAGGAACCACGTTTATCCCAACTCCAACGATAAACATCTTTCTCATTATCACACTTACATAAATCAAGTGTAGTACAAAGTAAGGCAAATTGTTTAGATTAAGACCAACAAGAGTATGATTGAAACTAAAATTCTAAGGGAAAGCTTGATCTTGATTGTAAATGTCCAAAATCAAAGCCTTTTTAAAATTACAAATATCATATAATTCTTTAAACACAATTTTTAAGGAAATAGCAGAAATCCAACAATCATCCCAAAACGAAACATTATTACTAGAGTGTACAATATAGTTAATACCTATCTTATAGATTTCAAAATAATGAACTATAGATTTCCAAAAATGAGAAACATTATTAGGATTATTAAAGGAACCAAGGCTCAGATTTAAATTACTGTTATACCATTAATTCAAAAATGAATTCTTTCCATAAACAATTTAAATACAATCATTTAATTTTCACATCCACTTGCATAGTAGGAAAATGTTAAGATCGTATAAATTTAAGAAACCTAATCCACCCTCACTTTTAGGTTTACAAACAGTATTCCACTGGATCAAAAAATTGGAACGGGAAAACGAGTTATCTCGACATTTGAGAAAATTTCTTTTAATTCTATCAATTTTCTTAGTGACCCAATTGGGGAAACGGTAAAATAACATCAAATAAATAGGTAAGACAACACTGATTTAATTAAGACTACTCAACCTTCTCTCGAAAGGAATGTACTATTCCAAATAGACATTTTATTACTGATTTTATCAATAATAGAATTCCAATCTTCATGTTTTAATTTATGAGGCCTTATGAGAAAACCAAGACACTCAGTAGGAAATTTCATTAAATCACAATTAAGTGTATCAGCCACTAAAAGTTCACAATTACGATAGTCATTAAAAACTAAAACCGAACTTTTATTAAAATTAATTTTCAAACTAGAAAGAAAATAAAAACTATATAGAATAAATTTAAGAGAGATAATTGATTCAGAAAAATAGGCTGAAGGAAAAAGTTAGAGAAAAATTTAGGCTGAAGGACAAACTTTAGTGTAAAAGAGGAAACGATAGTGGACCCCTGAATTCCAATTTTACACTAAAAAGTGGCTTTGTGCCTAAAATGCAAACTTCTTGTCCTTGTGACTAAAAACCCTTCTAAGTTTTTTCTTCTCCCTAAAAACCCCTAATAGATTTAGGTAAATGAGAAGAGAAAATGAAGGTATCATCCGCAGATTGTAAAATAAAAAATACCCTCACTAGTAATATCTCTACCAATAGGGTCTACCACACCATTCCTAGTGGCAAGCTGAATAATTCTAGAAAAAACATTAGAAGCTAAATTAAATAAATAAGGAGATAATGGATCTACTTGCCTTAGGCCACATTTAGATTGAATTTTACCACTAGGAATACCATTAACAAGAATATTAGAACTACTAGACTTTAAAAGAGAACAAATCCATCCAATCCTTATATTACTAAAACCTCTAGTGTAATAACCTGGAAATCTGAGCCAATTTAATTTTTTTTATTTTGGCAATTTTAGCGAATTTTGATTATTTTAAATAATAACGACGGAAAATTTGGTTTGAATGCAATTAGAACGTATATATTTGTATAGCTCGACGTTAGAATATAAATATTTATCTATATATATAAAAGGAATTGAAAATGGCACGGTAGTTCGATAATTCGATTTCAAAATTCAAATGAATGTACCGGGTGCAAAATAAGCCGGATTTTAGCGAAACCAAAAATATTTGAATCTAATTGAGAATATCTTTCCAACGAATCTGAAAAATCAAAATTTCATAGCAGAATCAAAAGTTATGCCCAGTTGAAGATTCGGAATAGTCGCTATGGAATTCTGGCCCTTAAAAATGGAAATTTTGCAAACGACCTCGGTTTTCAACGAAACCACTTTTGTTGGATCCGGGATGTCAAATTATTGCTAGGTTTCAATTTTCATAATTTTTCGAATCAATATGTGAGCGTGGAAAAGGAAAACGCATTTGACCAGTTTCATTTGATTTTAATCGACTGGAAAATGGCCATTTTTCAAACGGTCTCAGAATTCGACGAAATTAGTTTCGTTAGGACCGTATCGTCAATACGAAGCTAAAAAATATTTTTCTGGAATTTTTCGTGTTAGTATGTGACCCTAGTAAATTGAAATATGGGTTCAAATTCAATATATAGAGTTATATTTTGATTTCGACGAAAACTGATCGAAACGATCGAATCGACTTACGAAACATAACCCATTGTGTTCGAAATGGGGGTAATTAGCTAGGGAAGATAGTCGGTGCGTTCGATTCTGAGTTCGAACGAAAAAGTGACTTTTTGAAAGAAAAAAATAAATATAAAATATATAGTGGCCCCCTATTTAATCTCTATCCTTCCCTACCTGTTAGAATCGATTTCAGTAGAAAGAAAAAAAAAACTGCGATGCCCCTCGATCCTGTCGCCTGCGCCTCCGCCGGCCTCGCCCTACCACGCGCCCCTCGCCGGAACCCACTCCGGCCGTCCCTTCGTCGACAGAGCCCCCCTTTCCCTTCCAATTGAACCACGATCCCCAAAACACCCCAAACCCTAACGCCTGAGACCAAACGCCGCCCTGCCACCACCTAAGGCCGCCGACTACCGAGCCGACCTCCCCTCGCGCCTCCATCCACCTCCAGAGAGCGGTAGCAGCAACCCCCTTTTTCCCAAGGACGCAGGAGATCTCCCTCCCTCTTCTTCAATAATCAAAGTGAGTTTTATAGTTTTAAAAAAAAAATCTGATTTCCCCTTTTTATTCTAATTTGAACATCGTTTAATTCAGTTTTATTCAAATCAGTTTTAATTTAAAATGGTTATTATAAAATGCGATTTTTGCCGCATAAAAATACGATTTTTATCATTAAAAAGATTCGATTTTAATCGTGAAAAGATAAGATTTTTAATCGTGAAAAGGTGGGATTTTTAATCATATGAAAGCGAAGAGAGAAGATAAAAATATAATCTTTATTCGAGTGGTAAGTTAAAAATATAATTTTTATATAGCGGAGATTATAAAAATATGATTTTTATATTAAAAGGATAATAAAAATATGATTTTTATATTATAGAAATAATAAAAATATGATTTTTATATTATAGAAAGAATAGAAAAAATATAATTTTTATATCATGTAGTGATAATAAAAATGTGGTTTTTATATATGAACAGCGTGAAAAGGATGGGTTGGAATTTCGAACGAGTTCAAACCGTTCAGAAATGAAGAATGGCGGAGTGGAACCCTCTGTGAGAACTCCTCACTTTTAAATTTATTTCTAGTTAAAATATATACTAGGATGCAGACGGTGTTTAGTAGCACCCGACACCCGTCGTCCACAGACCATGGACGGCTTTTATGCTTCTTTGTTTGATTTTGCTGTGTAGTTGATTGTGTGATGTGATGTGAAATGAAATAAAATATTTATATAGTGAAAATATTTTATAGTTGAAAATAGAATTTTTAACGTGCATTGGAATGAAATAAATATAAACAAATCGGACGATTTGTTTATATACACACATTTGACTGATATTGATTGGGACGATAAATTTTACACATCGCCCAACTGCACAAATAAAATCTGTGTTTGATTGTTTGAAAACCCCACACGGGTATTGGGGTGATATATGACATACACTAATCCCAATAATTAGTTGTATGTGGATCGATTGATTGACAGACTGTTATGAGCGTTGAATATTTATATTTGATGCTTATACAGTGTAGAATGCACTTTGGATGATGGTTGATTATTTGTCATTGTTGATATATACATGCGTTGTATGGAAATCCATAGAAATAAAATCTATGGTAATTGATTGGGCCTCATTCCAGTTTTAAAAAAGAAATATTTGAAATAGAATATTTGAAATAGAATATTTGAAAATAGAAATATATGAAGCCGTGTTGATTAGATAGACGCCATTTTGACGTGAACGATATTTATATCGATTTTATTCATTTTATAATGAATATCGAAAGTGATTTCAAAATCTGATATTTTGAATAGAATTGAAATTCGAATTGAAATTGAATAAAATGAATTCGAATTGAAATTGAATAGAAATGAATTCGAATTGAAATTGAATAGAAATGAATTCGAATTGAAATTGAATTGAATTGAAAACGAACTGAAATTGAATTAGAAATCAATTTGAATTGAAATCAATTTGAAATGAATTTAAAACGAATTTATATTGAAAAATTCAATCTTGATTTGAATTTGGAAATGAAGTTGAAATCGTTTCGAAAACGAATTTAAAACGATTTATAAAATACGTTTTAAAAGGAAATCGACGAAGTATATATTATATAATATATATATATATATATAATATAATGGCCTGAATAGAACGCGCCGCGCCGCGGCAGTTCGCGAATTTCAACCATTGACTTCGAACGGATATTACGGGAGATCCGACCGTCGGATTCTCCTAAAACCGGAACCGTTGGGTTCGTATCGAAAAGAGCTTTCTAACGGATATTAGAAATTAGAAATCTAACGGATGGATTTGGAATTATGTCCAAATAAAATTTGGAAAAGGTCGCTGTATGTGCAGTTCGATGGCCGTTGATGGAAATCGACTGTACAGGCCTTGATAAAATCATTAAAAATAGTAATAATTTGTGTAGAATCATAAGAAATGATTTGGGAAGAATTGGGATGAAAAACTCCATATTTTAAAAGATAAAAATAGATTTTTATCGAAATGAACTAGTTTTGAACTAGAATTATAATTCATTTATTTTTGGAAATAAATAAAGTGAATTTGAAAGGGTTTTAAAAGTAACCAGAATTTCCAATAAGTGAATTGGAATGGATTTGAATCAAAATTGTCTGTGGAATATTTCGATGTTGGATTTCGTGATTATACAGATATTGTTATGGAAATTTGAAAGATATATTTATATCGTTATTTCCAATACGATATTTGTTGGTCGAATTTGATATTGAATATAAGCCGGTATATTTTCTATTCAGAGCCTGGTATTTAATATCAAATGTGATTTTGGGTTGTCGTGAACGGTATCTTCAATAATACTGTTCTTAGGCCCAAAGGAGTTAAGAAAATCAGAAACTAACTGGAGATTAGTTATGTTGAATGGTTTCTGGGTTATTTATCTGATGTTGGTTTCGGCCTTCGGGGTTAATACTTAAGGAATTGCTCGCTTGCTAATTTACGGTTAGGGACTGATTGAAATGTGATGTGATTTTGGAGTTTATCGTGAACCGTGTTTTAAATGACACTGATTCTTTAACCCAGTCAAAGATTAAAATTAAGTAGAGTTTTAATGAATCTTTAATTAGATTGAAAAGATCGAGAATGGAGTATCACCAGTTTTGCTCCAGGCGATAGTTAAATCTTTAATTAGATTTGAACGTGAAATGGTAATTGAATTTACCGATAACACCGTGGTGTTAGATATGAAGTATTACCAGTTTTACTTCTTGGGATAAATAGGTTGGGATTGGGAAATAAAATAAATGATTACTTCGGTGTGGTTCGCTAATCCCGACTAGTTTGAATTGATATTCAAAAGGGGATTAAAGAATGAATTTAAAGAATTTATCTTTGATAAAATTAATGGGAACCTTTCCTTAAGAATGTGAAATTTAGAAACTAACTGTAGGTTAGCTAAGAAGAATGGTTTCCTGGGTATTGATCTGATGTTGGTTTCGGCCTTCGGGGTTAATATTTGGGGAATTATTCTTTTGTTAATTTACGGTTAGTGACTGATGAATTGGAATGAGGCGTATGTTGTGTTTGTGTAACACATGTTTATTATATACGCGAATTATTCAGAAAGACCGGGTTTATCTCATTCTGAATAACTGATTCGACGTGGTGTCGAAGATGAAAACGGTGGTTGAAGACCGGAGGTATTCACGTCGTTTGGATAATTACTGATGATCTTGATTGGGCCGTACACCCAAGAGGAGAGAATCAGTTGGTGATCGTCCAGACGTACTTGGAGATCGATGGATAAGCGGGGTACTAGGTGCCTCCGGTTTCGTTCAGACTCAGAACGAACTTGTAAATGGACTGTGTGTCTGACATTGGATTTCAGTCTGTGTGGTTGATTTCTATTAAATATATATATCTGTTTGGCGGCGGAGAATTTATTCTCTTGCTTAACGCCCTTCTCTGAGACGTACGAGCTCAGAGGTTATATATTGATGGATATCAAACGCATGGAGTGAATTGCCTGTGTGGCATGCCTAAGTGGCAATTGATCATGGCTTCTGTTGAAAAGCAGAGTCTTGTGGTTGATGATCAAAGCACGGCCTGTGTGGCATAGCTTTGTGTAACGTTGATTCGCGAGCCTCACACCCCGGTTGTGAACCAGAAACGGGAGAGGACCTCAGGGAGGGCATGCGTTTCCTTCTAGCTAAAAGTGGCGTCAGTGGTTTTACACGCCCTGACGAGTTTGACTTATGTGGTTGTTGCTGTTGCGAGGCGCCTCGGTTATATCGGATGATCTGGGACCGATGGAGTCATTCGTTGGCTCATTTACGCTCCAAAGGGCGGGGAAACGTAGTGTTCAGGCATAATAATCCACATCGGTGGACCGGCCCTGACGATCCAAAGGGTTGATGCGTTCTGATCCTGAGACACGGGCTAGAGCGTCTCGAATTGGTAGAGGACTATCTTTTGCCTCGGTTCACAGATGGTAATCCAACTTCCAATACGTGACGTTTTGATTTTAGTTGTAATCCTATATATGGCGACATAGTGGGATGGGGCGCTTATGTCGTCTATGATTGATACTTATGATTTGAAGTTGTTTTATACACTATGCACTTATAATAGTATCAAATGATTTGTTTTTAACGTACCAAGCATTCTTGGCTATTATAAGGTAAAAACCCTATCCTCTGGCTTGCGTTGCATTGTGTGATGGGACCTGGGTCTTATAATAGCTTCATTGTTCTTTATTTAGCATTGCGTTGTTTGTTTTATGCATTGGAGTTCTTGGGAGGAAACCCGTTCCGTGTTATACGGCGTGATCCCTTGATTTACCGAACTTTAAAATAAAGATAAATAACTGTTTTATTTCTCACACCAGTCCCATGACTGACCTGGAGTTTATTATTTTAACCTAAACTCTGGGTGCCCTTATTCTGACACGGGCAGCTAGTAGTTTTGGTTTTGCAGATTTATATTCGCAGGATCCTGGTTTACAGCTGGAATGATATCCGGAAAGCTTTGTATCCGTATATCTCCTTCTGTTGTGTATTGTATTATTTTCCGCTGCTATGTAATTTATTGCAATCTCTGATATTTGGTAAATGTGTAATATTGATTTATACTCTGTATATTCTTGTATTCTGATGGAATTGTTGTAATTAACAATGAAATGTTCTTCCGTCTACGTACTGATGTGGCTTGTTCTCAATTCTATTCGGGCTTTCCTTACCGGGGAAGTTCGGGTCGCTTCATTTGGTATCAGAGCTTTGGTTTACAAAGCTCAGAGAACAAGACACATTAGAACCATACGAATAAATTCATCAGAAATTGGATTAGTAATATCCAACGAGAATGACTCATTAGAGATAGGATCAGTAGTATCCTAGAACGAGTGTGAAGAGCATATTTTTAAAGTGAAAACAAATTTTGTTTTAAAAATTTAAATCAATTATTCGTATTTGATTTTTTATTTGTATTGATTTGGACAGTCCAGTATATAAAGATTTTGCGTATACGTCTGATCCACGTGTATTCAAAATTTTAATATACTGGATAGATATAGAATCACACTCTAGTCGCCCGGAGATGGTTCTGATGATCTCTATAGTACGTACATCATCAGAATTTGTATTCGAGTTTCGAAAGTGGGATTTCTATATGATTCCTATTGACTGGTGTGAGAATCAAAATTAGATAGGGCTTATTGTTGTGATTTTGCATCAAAAATGTGATTTTGGGCTATATATCAAAGTTATAAATTTGAAAAACTAATCAACTAATTGATTGATGGTTGTGTTGTTGATTATTGGTTGATTAATTAAAATTTGTGCCCTAAAGCCAAATTGAACCAAATATTGAACTATATTGAAAATTATTTGCAAATGCATGCATATACGTGTATATACATTGAACAGGACATAGCAAGGGGGCTAGAGCAGAGAAATAAAATTGTTTGGTCGACAAATAGGTACATGTTTACCATAATTTACTGTTTTGTTTGGGTGATGATGATTTTATGAGCCGATTGGCTAGCCGCTTGGCTTTTTCTTTTTCTTTTTGAGATCAGAGGGCCTGTATGGCAATTTCGGGATTTTCCCGGTGCTCCCGGTGTAGGGGAGGTTTTGGCGAATTTTTTCGGAAATTTAGGGTGTTAGCCAAATTTTTGAAAAATTTGAAAAGTTCTTAGAAACTGTAAAGTTGAAGAACTTAAGCCGTAGTGAAAATACTGGAAGTTGAGTTGATTAGTTAAACAACTTTCGGCTTCGTTCCTTTTCGGGGACGAAAAGTTTTAAGTGGAGGAGATTGTAATAACATGGAAATCTGAGCCAATTTAATTTTTTTTATTTTGGCAATTTTAGCGAATTTTGATTATTTAAAATGAATTATTTTAAATAATAACGACGAAAAATTTGGTTTGAATGGAATTAGAACGTATATATTTGTATAGCTCGACGTTAGAATATAAATATTTATTTATATATATAAAAGGAATTGAAAATGGCGCGGTAGTTCGATAATTCGATTTCAAAATTTAAATGAATGTACCGGGTGCAAAATAAGCCGGATTTTAGCGAAACCAAAAATATTTGAATCTAATTGAGAATATCTTTCCAACGAATCTGAAAAATCAAAATTTCATAGCGGGAATCAAAAGTTATGCCCAGTTGAAGATTCAGAATAGTCGCTATGGAATTCTGGCCCTTAAAAATGGAAATTTTGCAAACGACCTCAGTTTTCGACGAAACCACTTTTGTTGGATCTGAGATGTCAAATTATTGCTAGGTTTAAAATTTCATAATTTTTCGAATCAATATGTGAGCGTGGCAAAGGAAAACACGTTTGACCAGTTTTAGTTGATTTTAATCGACTGGAAAGTGGCCATTTTTCAAACGGTCTCAGAATTCAACGAAATTAGTTTCGTTAGGACCGTATCGTCAATACGAAGCTAGAAAATATTTTTCTGTAATTTTTCGTGTTAGTATGTGACCCCAGTAAATTGAAATGTGCGTTCAAATTCAATATATAGAGTTATATTTTGATTTTGACGAAAACCGATCGAAACGATCGAATCGGCTTACGAAACGTAACCCATTGTGTTGGGAATGGGGGTAATTAGCTAGGGACGACAGTCGGTGGGTTCGATTCTGAGTTTGAACGAAAAAGTGGCTTTTTGAAGAAAAAAAAATTTAAAATATATAGTGGCCCCCTATTTAATCTCTATCCTTCCCTACCCGTTAGAATCGATTTCAGTAGAAAGAAAAAAAACTGCGATGCCCCTCGATCCTGTCGCTTGCGCCTCCGCCGGCCTCGCCCCACAACGCGCCCCTCGCCGGAACCCACTCCGGCCGTCCTTTCGTCGACAGAGACCCCCTTTTCCCTTCCAATTGAACCGCGATCCCCAAAACACCCCAAACCCTAATGCCTGAGACCGAACGCCGCCCTGCCACCACCTAAGGCCGCCGACTGCCGAGCCGACCTCCCCTCGTGCCTCCATCCACCTCCAGAGAGCGGTAGCAGCAACCCCCTTTTTCCCAAGGACGCAGTAGATCTCCCTCCCTCTTCTTCAATAATCAAAGTGAGTTTTATAGTTTTTAAAAAAAATCTGATTTCCCCTTTTTATTATGATTTGAACATCGTTTAATTCAGTTTTATTTAAATCAGTTTTTATTTAAAATGGTTTATTATAAAATGCGATTTTTGCCGCATAAAAATACGATTTTTATCATTAAAAAGATTCGATTTTAATCGTGAAAAGATAAGATTTTTAATCGTGTAAAGGTGGGATTTTTAATCATATAAAAGCGAAGAGAGAAGATAAAAATATAATCTTTATTCGAGTGGTAAGTTAAAAATATAATTTTTTTATAGCGGAGATTATAAAAATATGATTTTTATATTATAAGGATAATAAAAATATGATTTTTATATTATAGAAATAATAAAAATATGATTTTTATATTATAGAAAGAATAGAAAAAATATAATTTTTATATCATGTAGTGATAATAAAAATGTGGTTTTTATATATGAACAGCGTGAAAAGGATGGGTTGGAATTTCGAACGAGTTCAAACCGTTCAGAAACGAAGAATGGCGGAGTGGAACCCTCTGTGAGAACTCCTCACTTTTAAATTTATTTCTAGTTAAAATATATATTAGGATGCAGACGGTGTTTAGTAGCACCCGACACCCGTCGTCCACAGACCATGGACGGCTTTTATGCTTCTTTGTTTGATTTTGCTGTGTAGTTGATTATGTGATGTGATGTGAAATGAAATAAAATATTTATATAGTGAAAATATTTTATAGTTGAAAATAGAATTTTTAACGTGCATTGGATTGAAATAAATATAAACAAATCGGACGATTTGTTTATATACACACATTTGACTGATATTGATTGGGACGATAAATTTTACACATCGCCCAACTGCATAAATAAAATCTGTGTTTGATTGTTTGAAAACCCCACACGGGTATTGGGGTGATATATGACATACACTAATCCCTATAATTAGTTGTATGTGGATCGATTGATTGACAGACTGTTATGAGCATTGAATATTTATATTTGATGCTTATACAGTGTATAATGCACTTTAGATGATGGTTGATTATTTGTCATTGTTGATATATACATGCGTTGTATGGAAATCCATAGAAATAAAATCTATGATAATTGATTGGGCCTCATTCCTGTTTTGAAAAAGAAATATTTGAAATAGAATATTTGAAAATAGAAATATATGAAGCCGTGTTGATTAGATAGACGCCATTTTGACGTGAACGATATTTGTATCGATTTTATTCATTTTATAATGAATATCGAAAGTGATTTCAAAATCTGATATTTTGAATAGAATTGAAATTCGAATTGAAATTGAATAGAAATGAATTCGAATTGAAATTGAATAGAAATGAATTCGAATTGAAATTGAATAGAAATGAATTCGAATTGAAATTGAATAGAAATGAATTCGAATTGAAATTGAATTGAATTGAAAACGAACTGAAATTGAATTAGAAATCAATTTGAATTGAAATCAATTTGAAATGAATTTAAAACGAATTTATATTGAAAAAATCAATCTTGATTTGAATTTGGAAATGAAGTTGAAATCGTTTCGAAAACGAATTTAAAACGATTTATAAAATACGTTTTAAAAGGAAATCGATGAAGTATTTATTATATATATAATATAATGGCCTGAATAGAACGCGCCGCGCCGCGGTAGTTCGCTAATTTCAACCATTGACTTCGAACGGATATTACGTGAGATCCGACCGTCGGATTCTCCTAAAACCGAAACCGTTGGGTTTGTATCGAAAAGAGCTTTCTAACGGATATTAGAAATTAGAAATCTAACGGTTGGATTTGGAATTATGTCCAAATCAAATTTGGAAAAGGTCGCTGTAAGTGCAGTTCGATGGCCATTGATGGAAATCGACTGTACGGGCCTTGATAAAATCATTAAAAATAGTAATAATTTGTGTAAAATCAGAAGAAATGATTTGGGATGAAAAACTCCATATTTGAAAAGATAAAAATAGATTTTTATCGAAATGAATTAGTTTTGAACTAGAATTATAATTCATTTATTTTTGGAAATAAATAAAGTGAATTTGAAAGGGTTTTAAAAGTAACCTGAATTTCCAATAAGTGAATTGGAATGGATTTGAATCAAAATTGTCTGTGGAATATTTCGATGTTGGATTTCGTGATTATACAGATATTGTTATGGAAATTTGAAAGATATATTTATATCGTTATTTCCAATACGATATTTGTTGGTCGTAGAATTTGATATTGAATATAAGCCGATATATTTTCTTTTCAGAGTCTTGTATTTAATATCAAATGTGATTTTGGGTTGTCGTGAACGGTATCTTCAATAATATTGTTCTTAGACCCAAAGGAGTTAAGAAAATCAGAAACTAACTGGAGATTAGTTATGTTGAATGGTTTCTGGGGTATTGATCTGATGTTGGTTTCGGCCTTCGGGGTTAATACTTATGTAACAACCCGAAAATCTGGGCCAGTTTAAAATTTTTATTTTGGCAATTTTAGCGAATTTTGATTATTTAAAATGATTATTTTAAATAATATCGACGAGAAATTTATTTTGAATATATTTAGAACGTATGTATTATATACGTCGTCATTAGAATATAAATAATTTTATATAATTATAAATAGAATTGAAAATGGCGCGGTAGTTCGATAATTCGATTTCAAACTTCAATTGGATGTACCGGGTGCAAAACAATCCGGATTTTAGTGAAACCAAAAACATTAGAATCTAATTGATAATATCTTTCCAACGAATCCGAAAATTCAAAATTTCATAGCGGGAATCAAAAGATATGTCCAGTTGAAAATTCTGAATAGTCGATGTGGAATTCAGGCCCTTATAAATGGACATTTTGCAAGCGACCTCGGATTTCGACGAAACCACTTTTGTTGGGTCCGTGATGTCAAATTATTGCTAGGTTTCAAATTTCATAATTTTTCGAATCAATATGTGAGCGTGGCAAAGGAAAACGCGTTTGACCAATTTTAGTTGATTTTAATCGACTGGAAAATGGCCATTTTTCTAACGGTCTGGATCGGTTTAGCGACTGGTTGGGACCGAGCGAAATTCCTTCTCGTCACAGTTGGTATCAGAGCTTTGGTTTACAAAGCTCAGAGAACAAGGCACATTAGAACCATACGAAAGAATTCATCAGATATTAGATTAGCTATATCCAATGAGAATGACTCGTTAGAGATGGGATCAGTAGTATCCTAGAACGAGTGTGAAGAGTATATTTTTAAGATGAAAACCAATTTTTGTTTTGAAAATTTAAATCAGTTTTTAGTTTATATAAATTAGTTTATGTAAAATCAGTTTTTTTTAATATTATTCAATGGAGAAAGCATTGTTTAATAATATGATTTTTAAAACTGACATAACCTTATTTTTAGAACTGAAATTAGCATTGTTGAAACAAATATAATAGCGAGAAAAAGAAGTGATTTTTCATTAGTAAAAGAAACCTTTATATATGAAAAGATCGGATTTTTATTTAGAAGAAAGGTTAAAAATATAATTTTTATATAGAAAGAAGCGTTGTAAAAATATATATGAAGTAAAAATGTGATTTTTATATATTGAACATCAAAGTAAAAATGTGATTTTTATATATTGAACATCAAAGTAAAAATGTGATTTTTATATATTGAACATCAAAGTAAAAATGTGATTTTTATATATTGAACATCGAAGTAAAAATATGATTTTTATATATTGAATAGCGAAGTAAAAATTCGATTTTTATATATGTAGTGGCTACGGGCAACAAAGATGACAAAAAGGCGAGAACGTTGAAGATTTCTATCAATGAAGTGCCGTGAAGTTAGGATAGCTATCGGTGAGAACTTCTCACCTTTCAATTTAAATTTTCTAGTTATATATATATACTAGGATGCAGACGGTGTTTAGTAGCACCCGACACCCGTCATCCACAGACCATGGATGGCTTGTTTGTTTAAATGTTTGGTTGTGTAGTTGGTTAGATTATTTGGTTTGAATTGAATTGTTTGGTGAAATGAAATTGATTTGATTGATGTGTGAATGGCGTGGGCCTTCACTAGACCGGGGATAAGGCTAGGCCTCGTCCCGTTTCTAGTATCGTGCCGTTGCCGCCGAAATTTTCTAAAATATGTTAGAAAAATAAAAATATCAATTTTATTGAATAAATAAACTGAATAGAAATTCATATGTTAAAATAAAATAGTTTGATCGTTAAAAATATAATTTTTAACGTGAAAGTGAATAAATAGATATTTATAGACAAATCGGCCGATTTGTTTATATGCACTGATTTGACTGATATCGATTGGGTCGATAAATTTTACACATCGCCCAACTGCACGAATAAAAATCTGTGTTTGATTGTTTGAAACCCCACACGGGTGTTGGGATGAAATTTGAAGTTCACTCATCCTGATTGATTAAATATGTCAATCGATTGATTGACAGGCTGTTATGAGCGTTAGATATCTATATTTGATGCTTATACAGTGTAGTGCACTTTGGTTGATGGTTGATTATTTTTCAATGCTATTATATACGTGTGATGTATGAAAATCCATATAATTAACATTATATGGTGATTGATTGGGCCTCATTCCAATTTAGAAAATAAAGAATATTATAAAATAAAGGTTCATGTGTTGACTGTACTCATCCGTTGAGATTGGTCATGTGTTGAACGAAATATTTTGATAATAACAAATATTTTGATAATATGAAATATTTGAAATAGAATATTTGAAAATAGGAATATATGAAGCCGTATTGATTAGATTAACGCCATTTTGACGTGAACGATATTTATATCGATTTTATTCATTTTATAATGAATATCGAAAGTGATTTCAAAATCTGATACTTTGAAAAGAATTGAATATAAATAAATTCGAATTGAAATTGAATATAAACGAATTCGAATTGAAATTGAATATAAACAAATTCGAATTGAAATTGAATATAAACGAATTCGAATTGAAATTGAATATAAACGAATTCGAATTGAAATGGAATAGAAATAAATTCGAATTGAAATTGAATTGAAAACGAACTGAAATTGAATTAGAAATCAATTTGAATTAAAATCAATTTGAAATGAATATAAAATGAATTTAAATTGGAATATTCAATTTTAATTTGAAATTGAATATGAAGTTGAAACCGTTTTGAAAACGAATTTAAAACGATTTATAAAATTCATTTCGAAAGGAAATCGACGAAGTATATATTATATATATAATATAATGGCCTGAATAGAACGCGCCGCGCCGCGGCAGTTCGCGAATTTCGACCATTGACTTCGAACGGATATTGCGGGAAATCCGACCGTCGGATTCTCCTAAAACCGGAACCGTTGGGTTCGTATCGAAAAGAGCTTTCTAACGAATATTAGAAATTAGAAATCTAATGGTTGGATTTGGACTTATGTCCAAATCAAATTTGAAAAAGGTCGTTGTAAGTGCAGTTCGATGGCCATTGATGGAAATCGACTGTACGGGCCTTGATAAAATTATTAAAAATAGTAATAATTCGTGTAAAATCATAAGAAATGATTAAGAAAGAATTGGGATGAAAAAATCCATATTTGAAAAGACAAAAATAGATTTTTATCGAAATGAACTAGTTTTGAACTAGAATTATAATTCTATTTATTTTTAAATAAATAAATTGAATTTGAAATGGATTTGAATCGAAATTGTCTTCGGAATATTTCGATGTTGGAATTCGTGATTTTACAGATGTTGTTATGGAAATTTGAAAGATATATTTATATCGTTATCTCCAATACGACATTTGTTAATCGTAGGATTTGATATTGAATATAAGCCGATATATTTTCTATTCAGAGCCTTGTATTTAATATCAAATGTGATTTAGGTTTGTCGTGAATGGTGTCTTCATTAACACTGTTCTTGAATCCAGATGAGAAAAAGATTGAATCTTTTTATTTAGATTTAATGAAGTGTACCAATTAAATAATATTTAATTGGAATTGAATTGATATTGATTTTTGGGTTTATCGTGGACAGTGTTTTAAATAACACTCGTTCTTTAACCCGATAATTAATGGAATGTGATTTTGGGTTTATCGTGAACTGTGTTTGAAATGACACTGATTCTTTAACCCAGTTAAAGATTAAAACTAAGTGGAGTTTTAATGAATCTTTAATTAGATTGAAATAATCGAGAATGGAGTATCACCGGTTTTACTCCAGGCGATAGTCAAATCTTTAATTAGATTTGAACGTGAAATGGTAATTGAATTTACCGATAACACCGTGGTATTAGATATGAAGTATTACCAGTTTTACTTCATGGGATGAATAGGTTGGGATTGGGAAATTAAAACAAATGATTACTTCGGTAAGGTTCGTTAATCCCGACTAGTTGAATCGAAATTCAAAAGATGATTAAAGAATAAATTCAAGGAATTTATCTTGGATAAAATTAATGGGAACCTTTCCCTATGAATGTGAAATTTAGAAACTAACTGTCGGTTAGCTAAGCAGAATGGTTTTCTGGATATTGATCTGATGTTGGTTTCGGCCTTCGGGGTTAATATTTGGGAAATTATTCTCTTGATTAATTTACGGTTAGTGACTGATGAATTGGAATGAGGCGTATGTTGTGTTTGTGTAACACTTATTTAAAATATACGCGAGTTATTCGAAAAGACCGGGTTTATCCCATTCTGAATAACTGATACGACGATAAGTCAAAGATGAAGACGATGGTCGAAGACCGGAGGTCTTCACGTCGTTTGGGTGATTACTGACGATCTTGATTGGAATGTACAGCCAAGAAGATGGAAACAGTTGGTGATCGTCCAGACGTACTTGGAGATCAATGGATATGCGGGGTACTAGGTGCCTCCGGTTTCGTTCAGACCCAGAACGAACTTGTAAATGGACTGTGTCTGACATTGGATTTTAGTCCGTGTGATTGATCTCTATTAAATATATATCTGTTTGGCGGCGGAGAATTTATTCTCTTGCTTAACGCCCTTCTCTGAGACGTACGAGCTCAGGGGTTATATATTGATGGATATCAATCGCATGGAGTGAATTGCCTGTGTGGCATGCTAAGATGCAAATGATCAAGGCTTCTGTTGAAAAGCAAAGTCTTGTGGTGATGATCAAAGCACGGCCTTTGTGGCGTAGCTTTGTGTAACGTTTACTTCGCGAGTTTCGCACCCCGGTTGTGAACCAAAAACGGGAGAAGGACCTCAGGGAGGGCATGCGTTTCTTTCTAGCTAGGGTGGTGTCAGTGACCTACCAGCCCTGACATTTATATACTTTTCACCTGTGTGGTTGTTGCTGTTGCGAGGCGCCTCGGTTTGATCGGACGATACGGGTCCGATGGAGTCATTCGTTGGCTCATTTACGCCCCAAAGGGCGGGAAAACGCAGTATTCAGGAATTTTAATCCACATCGGTGGACCGACCCTGACGATCCAAAGGCTTGACTGAGTACTTGCCTGAGGGGCGGGCTAGAGCGTCTCGAATCGGTTGAGGACTATCTTTTGCCTCAGTTCATAGATGGAAACCCAATTTCCAAATACGTGACTTTGCGATTTTGATTGTATAACCTATATATGGCGACATAGTGGTATGGGGCATTCATGCCGCCTATGACTGATACTTATGATTTGAAGTTGTTTTATACACTATGCACTTATAATAGTATCAAATGATTTGTTTTAAACGTATCAAGCATTCTTGGCTATTATAAGGTAAAAACCCTATCCTCCGGCTTGCGATTGCATTGTGTGATGGGAACTGGGTCTTATAATAGCTTCATTTTTCTTTATTTAGCATTGCGCTGTTTGTTTTATGCACTGGTATTCTTGGGAGGAAACCCGTTCCGTGTTATACGGCGTGGTCTCTTGATTTACCTAACTTTAAAATAAAGATTAATAACTGTTTTAGTTCTCACACCAGTCACATGACTGACCTGGAGTTTATTGTTTTAACCTAAACTCTGGGTGCCCCTATTTTGACACGGGCAGCTAGTAGTTTTGGTTTTGCAGATTTATATTCACAGGATCCTGGTTTACAGCTGGAACGATATCCGGAAAGCTTTGTATCCGTATATCTGCTTCTAGTTGTGTATTGTATTATTTTCCGCTGCTATGTAATTTATTGTAATCTCTGATATTTCTGTGTAATATTCATTTATACTCGGTATATTCTTGTAATCTGATGTATTGTTTTAATATACAATGAAATGTTCTTTTGTATGCGTTCTATTTTGTCGTGTTCTCAAAACGATCAGGCGTTTTCGAACGGTCTGGATCGGTTTAGCGACTGGTTCGGACCGAGCGAAATTCCTTTTCGTCACAACTTAGGGAATTGCTCACTTGCTAATTTATGGTTAGGGACTGATTGAAATGTGATGTGATTTTGGGGTTTATCGTGAACCGTGTTTTAAATGACACTGATTCTTTAACCCAGTCAAATATTAAAACTAAGTGGAGTTTTAATGAATCTTTAATTAGATTGAAAAGATCGAGAATGGAGTATCACCAGTTTTGCTCCAGGCGATAGTTAAATCTTTAATTAGATTTGAACGTGAAATAGTAATTGAATTTACCGATAACAACATGGTGTTAGATATGAAGTATTACCAGTTTTACTTCATGGGATAAATAGGTTGGGACTGGGAAATAAAATAAATGATTACTTCAGTGTGGTTAGCTAGTCCCGACTAGTTTGAATTGATATTCAAAAGGGGATTAAAGAATGAATTTAAAGAATTTATCTTTGATAAAATTAATGGGAATCTTTCCCTAAGAATGTGAAATTTAGAAACTAACTGTAGGTTAGCTAAGAAGAATGGTTTCCTGGGTATTGATCTGATGTTGGTTTCGGCCTTCGGGGTTAATATTTGGGGAATTATTCTCTTGTTAATTTACGGTTAGTGACTGATGAATTGGAATGAGGCGTATATTGTGTTTGTGTAACACATGTTTATTATATACGCGAGTTATTCAGAAAGATCGGGTTTATCTCATTCTAAATAACTGATTCGACGTGGTGTCGAAGATGAAGACGGTGGTTGAAGACCGGAGGTCTTCACGTCGTTTGGATAATTACTGATGATCTTGATTGGGTCGTACACCCAAAAGGAGAGAATCAGTTGGTGATCGTCCAGACGTACTTGGAGATCCATGGATAAGCGGGGTACTAGGTGCCTCCGGTTTCGTTCAGACCCAGAACGAACTTGTAAATGGACTGTGTGTCTGACATTGGATTTCAGTCTGTGTGGTTGATTTCTATTAAATATATATCTGTTAGGCGGCGGAGAATTTATTCTCTTGCTTAACGCCCTTCTCTGAGACGTACGAGCTCAGAGGTTATATATTGATGGATATCAAACGCATGGAGTGAATTGCCTGTGTGGCATGCCTAAGTGGCAATTGATCAAGGCTTCTGTTGAAAAGCAGAGTCTTGTGGTTGATTATCAAAGCACGGCCTGTGTGGCATAGCTTTGTGTAACGTTGATTCGCGAGCC
Source organism: Allium sativum (assembly GCA_030737875.1). NCBI lineage: Eukaryota > Viridiplantae > Streptophyta > Magnoliopsida > Asparagales > Amaryllidaceae > Allium > Allium sativum. The sequence continues at coordinate 443,517,644 of CM060915.1, read as the reverse complement.
TCACACCCCGGTTGTGAACCAGAAACGGGAGAGGACCTCAGGGAGGGCATGCGTTTCCTTCTAGCTAAAAGTGGCGTCAGTGGTTTTACACGCCCTGACGAGTTTGACTTATGTGGTTGTTGCTGTTGCGAGGCGCCTCGGTTATATCGGACGATCCGGGTCCGATGGAGTCATTCGTTGGCTCATTTACGCTCCAAAGGGCGGGGAAACGTAGTGTTCAGGCATAATAATCCACATCGGTGGACCGGCCCTGACGATCCAAAGGGTTGATGCATTCTGATCCTGAGACACGGGCTAGAGCGTCTCGAATCGGTAGAGGACTATCTTTTGCCTCGGTTCACAGATGGTAATCCAACTTCCAATATGTGACGTTTCGATTTTAGTTGTAATCCTATATATGGCGACATAGTGGGATGGGGCGCTTATGCCGTCTATGATTGATACTTATGATTTGAAGTTGTTTTATACACTATGCACTTATAATAGTATCAAATGATTTGTTTTAAACGTACCAAGCATTCTTGGCTATTATAAGGTAAAAACCCTATCCTCTGGCTTGCGTTGCATTGTGTGATGGGACCTGGGTCTTATAATAGCTTCATTGTTCTTTATTTAGCATTGCGCTGTTTGTTTATGCACTGGAGTTCTTGGGAGGAAACCCGTTCCGTGTTATACGGCGTGATCCCCTGATTTACCGAACTTTAAAATAAAGATAAATAACTGTTTTAGTTCTCATAATAGTCCCATGACTGACCTGGAGTTTATTGTTTTAACCTAAACTCTGGGTGCCCTTATTTTGACACGGGCAGCTAGTAGTTTTGGTTTTGCAGATTTATATTCGTAGGATCCTGGTTTACAGCTGGAATGATATCCGGAAAGCTTTGTATCCGTATATCTCCTTCAGTTGTGTATTGTATTATTTCCCGCTGCTATGTAATTTATTGCAATCTTTGATATTTGGTAAATGTGTAATATTGATTTATACTCTGTATATTCTTGTATTCTGATGGAATTGTTGTAATTGACAATGAAATGTTCTTCCGTCTGTGTACTGATTAGGCTTGTTCTCAATTTTATCCGGGCTTTCCTTACCGGGGAAGTTCAGGTCGTTTCATTTAGCCATTAAAAGGACCTTAAGAAAATATCAATCAATGGAATCAAAAGCTTTAGCTAAATCAAGTTTAAGAGTAGTAAAGTCACATTATTCTTACAACAGTAAATAAGTATTCCTGAACTACAACAACACCATCAGTGATATTCCTACCCTTAATAAAAGCAGTCTTAGAATTCTCAATCAAATCATTCATTTTGGAGATTAAAATATTTGATAAGACTTTAAAAATAATTTTAATTGAACAATTTCATAAAGAAATAGGCCTAAAATATTTTAAAAGATTAGCCCTAATTTTTCTTATGAATCAAAACAACATTAGTAAAGTTAAATCTACCCAGTTGCAAACTTCCATCAAAACACTCATTAAAAAGAGAAATTAATTCACCTTTTAAAACATCCTAAAAATAATATAAAACAAAAATAGGAAAACCATCAGGACCAGGGGCTTTGTCAAGGGGCATATCTTTAACACCTTCTAAAATCTCAGATTTAGTAAACGGGTTATCCAAACCATTTCAATCAACAAAATTACTCTCATTATACAATAAACTCCGGTTAGCCTTTATTCTATGATAATTAGATTTACCAAAAATACCTTTGTAATAATAATAAATTCTCTATTATGATCTACTTGATTGGAAATTTCAACATCGCTAACAAAAAGGAATTAATAGTGCTACAACTTTTTCTACCATTAGCAAATTTATGAAAGAATTTAATATTTTTATCTTCATCATCCATCCAATTAACCTTAGACCCTTGCTTCCACATAATTTCGTCTTGTAACAGGATTTTGTTAGGTTCTTCTTTGATATTATAAAGAGCATTTTTCTTTGAAATATTTAATAATCTGTCTTCTTCAATTTAGTTTAAATATAAGATATCACTTAATTTTTTTCTTTTTTAAGTTTAGTGTTACCAAAAACATTTCGACTCCATTTTTAAGAAAAATCCTAAATTTTTTAAAATTTACAAACCAAAATTTTAGCAATATTATTGGAAAAAGTAATATTGTAATTACCCATAGAAAGCCATTTATAAGAAATTAATTCTTTAAAATTATTCTCAAGTAACCACATTTTCTCAAATCTAAACAATTTAAAGTTAAAGCTAGGAATAGAAAAGGAAACAATAATGGCATAATAGTCTGATAAAAGAAAAAGAAAACTAACAACATTACACGAAGGGTATTTATCTTCAAATTATCACTAATGAAAAACCTATCTAAAAGGGCCATGGAAGGTATATCTCTCCCATTAGACCAAGTAAAAAAGCCTATTAATAAGCTTAATTTCAACTAAATTACTATTCACAATAAATTAATCAAAATATTCCATTGTATAAAATCTCCTTCTCTAGGATTTCTCTCTCCTAAGAATCTAGTAACATTGAAATCAACACCGAAAATCCAAGGACCAGGAGCAAGTGATTTAAACCTAAGACACTCACTACAAGGGTATTATTATTTTATTATTCATATTGAATTACTACTCAAAATTATAGAATTCGAATTATTCAAATTTCTAAATCAACATTTAAAACCATTTTTGAATGTTCAATTAAATGGTTAAAAATCCAGGTCGTCACATTCCTTTCCCTTAAAAGAATTTCGTCCCCGAAATTATTAAGGTAGGAAAAATGCTACAAACCCGTTAACTTTCAAAAATCTATTTAGTTAAAATTTTCCATTCCGCTTTCTGAACCTTTAGTTCTAGTTGATCCAATTAATTTTGATCGAAAAACTAATTCATTCCTGTTAACAAAATTTCTCAAAAAATTAAAAAAATTCTAACACCTTAAAATTTTGAAATATTTCGGTAGAGTCTCGCTTGTACGGATGGATTTTTGCGATTTTGCAGGAACAACAAATATATATACATCGACCTACATGGTGGAAAATCCAATTTATATACCAAACTTATATTTTTGTGTAGACGTACCTTATATGAGCATTATTAAGCGATAAGAAATAAGCACTACGTGAGCTCACTAAATTAACAAGTAGCTACAGCTAAACTATATCCAATCAGTACCAGAACTCAATCAAATAGGCTCAAAGATGAATTACTCTATACACCTGTTCTTAACTCAGATGAACTCACTAGTTTCATAGTCATCCAGTTGGTTCAAACATTTAGATTATCCATTTCAATCTATTTAATATATTATTCAACTCACATGAAATTTACTTATAACTAATTTCTTAGTAATCCATTTAAATACATAATTGATTCCCTAATACACTCCATTTCATAAGTTTAATTCATTCATTCAAGATTGGTTCTCTATACAATTTATTCATCTTTAAATCTATACTTATGCAATCAATTTCAACTATATAGTTCAAATTGATTTTCAATGCAAACTTATTTTACTGTATTATGAGTTTTTGAATGTATTCCAGAATGACTTAAGCCAAACTTTATGTAAAAAATCACGTTCAGTTACCACTTACATGATTTATTTATGCACATCAGTTAAATTTTATTTTAAAACTCTTATTTACACATTTCATATTTGAAGTTTCCTTTCGGTTAAATCACTCCAACTTTATAATCCACTCTGAATTCCGTTCAAACCATCATTTAGTGTATTTATTTAATAACCAATATTATAATAATTTAAGGAAATTATTTCTTTTACCTTCTTTACAAAATATACTGTGCGAAAATAATATAAAAATAGTTTTACATTCAATTACAAATACGCGCTCTCATATATATATATATATATATATATATATATACACACACACACACTCAAACACAATATAGGGAATTAGTAACCCCATCTCTATTGTATTATGCCACACAGAGACAATGTTTTCACTAAATCTCATGCTCTGATACCATTATAACGACCCGATGAAATTTCGACGCTTGAAATCCGACAATAATACATAATCTTGTATTACTTACCAAACCCAAGTATCGAAAACACCAAATAGTTAATAGAAAGAAAGTAGAGGGTGAGAAGTAGGAAGAAAGAAATATTAGAATAGAATAAGAAGAAGACCAACAACACAAAATCAGAGTAGAATATAACCTCATAATGGAATGGACAAAATATGATATATCAACAACTCTTTATTCAGAAGAAAGCTGTATATATATGATTTACAACATCAGAGTACACAACAAATCAGATTATACAATCTGATAATACAAAACACAGCGGAAATAATTTATTATCAAAAAATGTGGGTATACATCTCGAATCTAGCTTCCCTCCTGTAGCTCCAAGCAAAACCTAATCTAGAAAATACTCAGTTTGATCCGAACATATTTTGAAGCAAAGAAAAATCAACTCAGATCAGTCCGGAATACTTTCCGTGATAAGTTCATATTACGTACAACTTGCTTAACTTTAGAGAATCCTTTGAAAGAATGGAACTCTCATAATACATGACCACACATAAACATGACACGTACCTTATGATAACTAAATCACTTTTTATGTCAAAATCCAATGATATTATAATAATGTCTGTCAAACCACAAATAAATAGGAATATAGCCTGAAAGATTGCATCTCACTTTCCAATATAGTTAGTCAGTGCCGGCCCTGAGTGGACCATGTACCTAGGCTAAAAATATTTGCAGGGGCCAGAGTTTTTATGGAAAACATAAAAACTGGAGCGAAAGCTATTCAAAGAACAAAAAATAAACCTGCACAACAACTAGCATGCTAGGACTTGAACCCACACCGCATTGCACACGATCATCAATTACTACCACTTAACCAAAGCACCTTCACATGCCAATTATAACATCCTACTTTCTCTCAAAGTCTAAAAGTTTGAGACCCCACCACCACTACCTCCTCCTCGGTCTGAGGCCCTTGGCGACCACCTAGGCGGCCTATGCCTAGGGTCGGGCCTATAGTCAGTATTCATCTAAAAATATATGGCTTGTATCGGAGTTTGGATTTCCAACTTGAAAAGGTATAAGACCACCTTCCGATTAGTGTTCTCTATAAGTGAAACACTGGGGTTCAACAAAAACATCTTGCAATCTGACCACACATGACTGGCCTCTCGTTCTACTTTAGTGTATCAAATATATTGTCACCCACGGTTGGGATCGACAACCGTTTTCTGTAAGCATACATAAGTGACAGAAGAAGAAACAAATGAAATATCTCTAGATTGTAATAATGCACCCTAATGGGAATAACACACATAGTCGTGATGCCTTCCTAATTTCTGTTATTTTCTCAGTTGATGAGGCTTGAGGTTACAATTACCGTTTAAGAACAAAAATTAACTTTGAATGCCACATAGCTAGATCCAACAAATCACTAACTGACATCCATGAATGTACTATGGGTGTTAAGCCAAAATAAGTTGCCTTCTTCGCCACTAAACATGGTATATTCGTAGAAATCAACGTACGTGACTCTTAGAAAATACTCTTATCAAATATTCGTCCATACAAGTCATCCAGAAACAAGATGAACCGAAGGCACCCTCCTACCGCAGCCTGTATAGGATCACCCCAGAATCATACCGAGTAGTCCTTGTAATTCGAAGATTTCAATCACGACAGAATTTTTCCAAAATATATATGATAGCTAGCTTAAAAAATTCAACAAGTAGTTCATCCTCTCAAGAAGATCTATGGTCTTCAATTTCCATTTTTAAAAGCATTTCTTCAATTTAGTTTCAAACACACAGTCGGTTCGAAATGGTTTTGGGTCTAGTCCCCATCCTGGTCTCTTCGAACTAACTCGTTAAAAGTCCAAAAGCAATATTCATTAATAGCTGGGTTTTTAACAATCAATTTACAACAGTACAATCAAGTATATCAGCAGCTCAGGCCCTTTTAATTAAAACAGTTTCATCGATTATTAAAATAGATTTCATTTACTTATCTAGACAAATCTCTTTGTTTTCGTTCTTTGAAAACATATTTATTCACTTACCTATCATAATAGGCGTATTCACAAAATTCATTTCTTTATTTTCTTTACCTCGAAGATATCGCTATATTTTCACAAACCCATTTATATCTCCTTACTTTGGATATATCTTTTATATTCTCAAAACCATTTGTATTTCCCTTACTCTAGAAATATTGTTATATTTTCACAAAAATCTACTTTTATTTACAAAAATCTCCTTTTATTTCCTTTGCTTCAGAATATTGTTTTATTTACTTAACCAAGTAGTGTAAGTTTAGTTACACTTTATATCTAAGCCAAACAATGTTAAGTAATACATTGTTTACTTTAAACCCCAATAATTTTATTTAATTTCTAAAACCTTGTAATTATACATGCAATAATATTTCTCTTATGGAAATAATAAATTATTTCCAACATTTTTACTCATTACAAACTAGTACCATCTTTTGATAACAATAAAATCATTCAAGTTGGGGTATTTTATTTACCTCTCAGACCTTGACCGACAACGTTCTTATCTTAAGATAGGTAAAAGATTGTAACCCAAAAACTGGTATTAATTATAATATCATACTAATTTATCATTTATTATTCAATTCAATATGGTTTTTAAACCATAACTTTCATTTAAAAGTCTACTTTCAAATATAATAACTTTACTCAATTTAACCGTTAAGTAAACGCTTATTGCATTAGCTTAAATTATCTTTTATCTTGTTTACAACTTGGGTTTATTATAAAATTCTTCTATAAAACCCTTTCAAAATTTCCAATTAGAAACTCATTTCAAGCTTGATTACCTCCTTGAATGTTTTCAATTAAAAAGGTAATCCCTTTAATTGTTATTAATTTGCATAATAATTAATTTCAACATTAACTGAAGTAAAAGTAGTTTACTTCATTATTTATTAAAGAGTAGTTAATCTCTTATAATAACTACTAAAACAAGAATTATATTTATTAAAAATAAAAAACTTGATAATTACTTTAAATACAGTTAAATAAAGGATTTATTTATTTTTCGAAACATTCGTTAAGTTAAACGACTGTTTGCTAAATCTACTTCTATTAGATTAATTCAAAACGGGTACATCTAATAGCAAATTCAAATAAAATATTTGAATTAGTCAACTAAAAACATCATTTAACTTGCTCACTGATTTCAACTAATCATATGTCTTAAATTAATTAATCATATAATCAATTTAATAATATCACTCAATTAGTTTTTTAAAAACAATTATTCCAAAATATTAACCCTTAGGTTAATCTATGACTTCATAGCAATATAACTTATTAAAACATTAAAATAAATAGTTTATAATTACTTATGAAAATCAAATATAAAATATAAATTTATTTATAAAAATTCTACTCATATATAATAGAATTTAAAATCTTACTTTAATAAATTTTATAACTTCAACTACGTCGATTCACCTGACGGCAAATCAACATAATAAAAAGATAAAATTTGAACACCTGTTGCCAATCACTTAAACAATACCGTCTATTGATTAAGACACAACATTGAATTTCAATTCACAATCATCATCCAAACAAGTTTTAACATAACTGAGGTCAAACAATACATATATGAATAAACATGAAATCACATAACAATAATACTTGGGGAATCCAGTTGGATTCCTCCAACCTGTTTTTCCCTGAATGACAACTCATAATAACATTTAAATAATGCATGTGGAATAAAATTTTAATTTAATGCATCTAAATGTTGTAAATATAAACAGCGTCAATCAAAAAACAACAAACAAGCAATAATTACTTGTAGCATCAAATCATCCAATTTATAATATCAATGATTTATATGAATTTAAACACATCGTAGAATTCAAGAAGGTGTGAGAGTTAACTAAAAATTTATTTCGATCGACGAATCAAGTCGATTTATATAGTTTCAAACAAGCACTTGAAACTACATAAAATTCCAATTAGCTCTGTGTCCTTCTGAACCATCTCGTATGTGCTATGTAGCTAAAGCCCCGCAAATCTCTGCTTTAGCTTGTAGAGCCCATCAACCGCTACATTATTTCAATTTATCTCTATTGAACAGTAAACCGCTTTTAGTTTCGCTATTTCCCTATGCATCAGCTAAATAAAGGCTTTTTTAGCACCCGCTTTAGGAATATTAATATATAGGGCCTGATTTGACTAGTTGTCTTTTAAAAAAAAAATAAGCTTAGTGAAAAGAGCAAATTTTGAGGCATACATGTCCAATATAATGTAGATTTCTATTATAATCGTCAAATCTAGTGTGTATAACCATGATATTCTTTTATTTCTTTATATAAGATTAATTAATGTTAATTTCTTCCACACATATAATGTGAGAACGATAATTAATTGAGTTTATATATTCGGTTTCACATCTAGTGTATCTTTTTGCAAATTCGTTGTACTCCGCTATTTTCCCGCTTTTTCCCCGCTACACCTTTTTGCATTTCTACCGCTATAAAACCGCTAAGCGCTTTAACTGCCTAGCGTACATGTAGTCTTTATCAGTACGATCTCAACTGTTCATGTTTCGTCGAATTCTGATAACGAATGAACAAGTTATAGCTATTTCAATATTTAACTTAAAATAAAATAATATCACAAATTTTACTGTTATTCTTTCATTATTGTTTGAATTAATAAATCATAGATTAGGCAGACTTAATCACGTTTACAATCCACGATTACATCGTGAATTCCTTCACCAAGCAAACATAACTTCCTTCTCCCGTTCACAGCTATGCCGTTAAGCCTACCGATGATCGATGACCCTCCCCGACCCATCATCAAATCCGCTTACACAAGCAACCCCATCTCCAATCATCCAGGCCCCCAATAACTCACCAGTTCGCCCAAAATCGATGATGACCGAAAATCGTTCATGCCACAATAACTTCATCCATTGGCCACCGTAGGGAACAGCACCAGCATAGGTCAGTTTGCCTACTCCTCATCCTTTTACCTTCAGATGTCAGGACCTAATTCCTCACCATTGCCTCGAAAACCACAAAAAACCGAAACTTAAAACTCTTCATTCAAACCCCCTTCGATGCCACCATTGACCACCAGATATTCTCCAACCACCACCAATCGGTAGCCTAGCTCGCCCTCTACATTTTCCTAGTTAAGGCCAACACCTAAATCACTACGGTTTTGGAGATTTTAATTAATCTTTGAATTGTTGCTTTCTGGATGAAGAAGAAGTAAAGCACATTTTTTTATAGAGGAAGAAGTAGGTCTGCATGATTCAGGGTGGATGATCAGAGTTAGGTCGGTAGAAAAGAGGGGTTGACCCTTTTTTCATAAATTTTTATGTGATTTTGTGAAGTAACCAAAGATATTTTTGAATTGAAAAGACTAAAGATTTTTTTATTGTATAACATTCGGCATATACAATTCGTACGATCCCATACAAACTCAGATCATGATGAAAATTGTAATGCTACCATGACTTAATATTCCAGATATGATGGAAATGGTTTCGTCGAGTGGTTAATTTATATGTATTTATATTGTGCAAGGTCATAAAATAACTCCATTTAACGCGAAAATGGAAATCTTATAACAATTACCTATTGCAGATTATATAAAATTAATCTCGTTGAAATCTGAGGTCGTTTAGAAATTGATTATTCTTAAGTTCCATATTAAATCGATAAAATATATGTCAATTTATCAACAAACAAATTCATGGATAATAAATTATTATTATACATATTCAAATGGAATTTATATAACTTCAAAAATAAACTAGTTAAGATTTTAAACCCAATATATTGAATTCTTGTGACGACCCCAAACCCCGTTCCCCGGTGGTAAGGGTAATCTTTGGAATATAACACATAAACATATAACAGCAGAATAGAAATATATAAATACACCAGATAATGAACAACATTATACACTGGATAAACATAATCATCAGAGTTACACAGTATACAAGATCATACATAGTACAAAATACAATTCAGCTTTACAGAATGCCTACAGCGGAATCAAAACATAATATGTACAACAGAAGCTGAACAGCATAAAAGGAAAAAAATGATAGAATCATCTTCAGCTCCATAGCTATCCAGAAAGAGCTTGCTAGTACCTGAATACAAGGCTGCCCGTGTAGAAAATAGGGCACCCGAGTGTGCAAGTGAAACAAACTACGAGTCAGTCATGGGACTGGTATGAGAAATCTACTTAACTTATTTTATAATAAGGCCAATCACGGGACCACGCCGCTAACGCGGAACGGGTTTACTTCATTGGATTGCCAATGCTTAAAACAAGTAAATCATTTAAACATCGCAATGCTTTTTATAAAAATGAAGCCATTATAAGACCCAGTTCCCATCACACAATGCAATGCAAACCATAGGATAGAGTTTTTACCTTATAATGGCCAAAATACGCTTTATACGAATAAAACAAAAGCATTTGATATTATTACTACTGTTTATAGGTTTCAAAAACAATTTCAATCATAAGTATCAATCATAAATGGCATAAATGCCTCCATACCACTATGTACCCATATATAGGTATACAATCAAAACCGCATGATGTCGTATTTGGAAATTGGATTCCGTCATGAACCAAGGCAAGGGATCGTCCTTACCGCTTCGAGACTCTCTAGCCCGAGCCGCAGGCAAGCCTTGGATCGTCAGGGCCGGTCCACATGGAGTGGATTAAAATGCCTGAACACTGCGTTTCCCCGCCCTATGGGGGCGTAAACTAGTCATATACCGACCAAACCATCGGCCCCGGAGCGACCGATATAACTAAGGCGCCTCGCTATCCATCATCCACATAAGTAAAATGTCTGGGCATGTAAAACCCAAAAACACCATTTCTAGCTAGAAAGAAACGCATGTCCTCCCTGAAGCCCTCTCCTATTTCTTGTCCATACTGGGGTGTGAGGCTCGCGAGTCAACACTAAACACAAAGCTAGCTATTTAAAGTCATGCTTTGATCATCAACCACAAAGCACTGCTTTTCAACAAAAGCTTTGATCACAACAACTTTGTATGCCACGTTGTCAATCTACAACGTCAGACACACATCCATTTACAAGTCCATTCTGGGTCTGAACGAAACCGGAGGCACCTTATTCCTCTCCCCTATGTCCAATACAGAAGAGAGGCCCTCGCACATCCAAACGATCAATAAGTACGTTCGGACGACCAATACTGTAACCCCTTCAGGGCAGCAACTCCCATCAAAGGCATTAGTAGCCATCCAATCGAGGTGAAGATCCTCAGTCTTGCACCGTATTCATATCTTCGACTTCTAACCGTCGACCAATTATTTGAAATGAGAATTAACTTGGCCTTTTCAAATAATTCACGTATATTTAGAATTTCAAATCAATTCATTCAATAGTTAAATTATCTGACATCCATAATTTAGTTCATTATTGTAATTTTCACGTCAAACACATTCAAGCATCAAATATCCTATAATCTGGGTAAATTCAGTTTATTTCCATTCCATATCTTTTATAATATTTTATAACGATATGTCGCTATTTTTATTTAATTAAATATAGCCAATTTATTCAAACGACGCTTCAGGCCATAACGCGGCCATGGCGCTGTTTTTCTCCAGATTTGATTTACACCTATCTGAAAATCTAACCGCTGGATCTTTACTTATTTTATATCAATGGAAAGACCTTTTCAAAGCGGACCCAACGGTTCCAGTTTTGGGAAAATCCGACGGTCGGATCTCCCGGTACAATCATTTGAAGTGACGATTTCAAAATACGAATGCCAGCGTCGTTATTCGATTTAATTTAATTGTGTGTGTATATATATATTAATATTATCCATTCTGGCACTGTTTTCATTCAGATTTGAATTTAACATTTCACAAAATCTAATTGTTGGATCTTTGCAAATTTTTTGTCATTGGAAATATATTTCCAAAGCGGACCTGACGGTTTCGGTTTCGGGAAAATCCAATGGTCGGATCTCTCGCAATAACCGTTTAAAATCATGGTTTCAAAATACAAACTGCAGCTTCGTTATTCGATTTATTTTAATTATATTAATATATATATTAATATTATCTATTCTGGCGTTGTTTTCATTCAGATTTGAATTTAACATTTCAAAAAATTTAACCGTCGGATCTTTACAAATTCGGTGTCATTGGAAAGATATTTCCAAAGCGGACCCAACGGTTTCGGTTTCGGGAAAATCCGATGGTCGAATCTCCCACAATAATCGTTTAAAATCACGGTTTCAAAATACGAACTGCAGCTTCGTTATTCGATTTATTTTAATTATATATATATAATCCGTTCTTCGATTTCTAAACCATTTCATTTCATATATGTGATAAAAATAATATTTTTATCCAACAAATATCTATTTCGACAAATGACTATTTTTAATACTTCATATATATAATAAAAATGTGATTTTTATTGTCAAGACAATTTATTTCAAACACGATTATTTTATATACTTCATATAGACGATAAAATGTGATTTTTATCGTTAAAGTAATTTATTTCAAAAATTCAATAAAAATGTTATTTTTATCGTTTAAACCATTTTATTTCATACATTCGATAAAATTGTTATCTTTATCGTTCAAACCATTTTGTTTCAAAAATGAATATTTTTCCAACACATGAATATAAATCAAACACAGGAATTTTTTAGAAAATTTCGGCAGCATGACGGCAGGGTAGTTAAAACTGGAACCGTCCCGCGTACAGCTCCTCGCTCTACCTTAAAGCCTCGCAGCTTTTGACAATGGAAATTTCAATAATCTAGTTCGTACGCAGACGAATTTTCCCAGAAACTAATCCTATTGAGGTTTCAACCACAATCAATCATATCAAATCAATCATTCATGGTATTCACCAAATTTCACATCAACCAAATCCAAATAATCACAACCAATATATATCGTCCATGGTCTATGGACGAGGGGAGTATATATATATAGATATACGTATATAAATATATTTCGATTTCATTTCAATTTATTTCAATTTCATTCAACGCATATATGATTTTTACAATGCATATATAACTTATACATCGCACATACAACTTATACAACACTTATACACGAGGTGTACAACGCTTATATAACTCATACATTGATTAGATAATTTATACATCGTTATTCCATATCGTTTATAATTTAGAAATCTCACATTGGATTCCACTCCTCCAAAAATCGTAGGAAGCTCCAAAAATTCTCCGGTCACTTCTAGAATGTAGAAGACGTCCACACGAGTCCAATGTCTCCCGTTTCACTGGATTTCGACCACATAGCAAAAAGATGTGATTTTTATTAGCAAATCATATTTCATAACGCTTTTAAGTGCCAAAATCGGTTGAATTTAAACATGGCCATTACCTCAGTATTCTGCTTGAAACTAGGTTTCGATTTTGTGGTCAAACGGCGCAGCGAGATAAAGATCCGAGGGCACAATAGCGTTCAGCTTCGAGAGGCGCTCTGGGTGGTGGTTCCCTTGCTGAACTCGGCGATGGCAGGCATCCTCGGTGATGGCTTGAAGTCGTCGAATTCAGGAGGTCGATCCGGCCTCAAAACGCAATGAAAAAATCCAATCTTTACATGGATTTGAAGCTGGGGATGTCCTCTACAAAATTCTCAACTGGAGGGAGGCCTGGTTTTGTGTGTGGAAGGAGAAATCAAGCCAGGAAGTTCTGAACCACTTCCGTCGTCGCCTGGAATAATAATCGGGGAGAGAGAAAGTGATGCTGAAATATGATTGGCTAATTTTATATTTAAATATTTGTTTCCAAAAATACCCCCTTTTACAAACGAAGTCCTATTCAAACCCAACGATTGTCGTCCCTAGCTAACTACCCCCATTCTGGACACAATGGAATGTGTTTCGTAAGCCCATTCGACTGTTTCAGTTAGTTTTTCTTCAAATTAAAATACAAAACATTCAAATATAGATTTGAACGTATGTTTCAATTTGCCAGGGCCACATACTGATCCCAAAAATTCCAGAAAAATAAATCTTACTATATTTTGACGATACGGTTCCAACAAAACCGATTTCGTCGAATTTGGAGACCGTTTGAAAAATGGCCATTTTCTGGTTGATCCAAATTGACTGAATTTAACCAAACACATTTTCCTTTGCCACGCTCACATATTAACTCCAAAAATTATGGAATTTGGAATCTAGAAATAATTTGGCATTCCGGATCCAACAAAGGGTCCGTTTGGCACAAGTCCCTATTAACTTTCAAAATTAGGCTCACATCCGGTCATAAACTTATTATAAATTGCATCCCTATTTTTCGAAAATTCATCAAAAAAATATAAAAAAATCACGTAAATTCATAATTAAATAAAAAAGTTAATCGAAAAAAATCAGGGGGGAAACAATCAAAAAACACGTCAAAATCAAAAAACACACAAAAACAGCGAAAATGTAGTAAAATGCATCGAAAGATGCACATATTTCAAAATAGTTGCATATATATATGCATCTATTTCAATTCTGCATCATACATCAGCATACATGCATACATGTATGCAGATTTCATGAAATACAAGCATGTTTTTACGCATTAATTCAATTTCATCATGGAAAACAGGCACCAGCGTATATCTGCATACAAGTATGCAGTTGTACATAAAAAACAACATATAAGTATGCAAATATTTCCATGCCTCAATTCTGCAAAACATTCATGCATACAAATTTGCAGTTATGTCTGAATAATTTCATACTTGTATGCAATTATTCAGTAGCCGTACACATTTTACTTCATGTGTATTCAGATAGTTGCATACATGTATGCAGTTATTGGCAAAAGTTGCATACATGTATGCAACTTTTTATTTTAAGTTTCCGTGGACTTCCCAGAATATTTCCAGAATTTAGAATATATTTTTTACCAGACAGCGCTTTTTTTGGCAGAAAAACAAAAAACACGGAACTTTCAAAACAGGGGGCGGGTTTGCATTGAAAATTTGGGAGGGACGTGAGCCTAATTAAGTTTGGTTTTAGGGATGTGTGCTTAATTTTCACTCCAACGAAAGTGGTTTCGTCGAAAACGGAGGTCATTTGCAAAATTTCTATTTTCAAAAGCTATATAAAATCCATAGCGACCTTTCTGAAAATTCATTTAGCCATAACTTTTGAATCCCGCTATGAAATTCCGATTTTTTAGATTCATTAGAAAGATATTCATCAACAGATTTAAATATTTTTGATTTCACTAAAATCCGTTGTATTTTTCATCCTGTATAGTCAGTCAAAGTTCGAATTCAAATTTTCAAACTGTCGCGCCATTTCAGGCCTTGTTTTATAATTAAAATAAATATATTTATTTTCCAAAATTGATTCAAATAGACTTTTGGTCGTTATTATTTAAAATAATTTATTTTAAATATTCAAAATCCACTAAAATAGCCAAATTAATTTTTTTAAATTGGTTCAGATTTTCCGGGTTGTTACAATTCTACATTAAACGATATAAAAATCCTTTTATTTTATTTATAAATCGTTATGGTTTATAAACGATTCCATAGTGAATTTCTGAAAATTTGATTTGGACATTACTCAAAATTTATAAGATGAAATCTCAATTTTTCTCTTTTATTAGAAAACTATTATCCAATAGATCCAGACGATTCTTGTTTCAAAGAATTCCAACCTATTTTGGATTTTTATATTCAGTCGAAGTTCAAAGTGTAAAACTACAAACTACCGTGACGTTACGAGCTCGTTTTTAATTAATTATAAATTATATGTTAAAACTTCGTTTAATAAATGATTTTGTTATTATAATTCAAATATAAACTAAATTAAATCCTTTTGTATTGCCCAACTCAACTGTATTACAAATCCATATATTTTGATTTTTTCCGAATTTAATTTATTACTTGAATTGAATTGCTACTTAAAATTATAGAATTCAAATTTTTTAAATTTATAAATCAACATTTAAAACCATTTTTAAATATTCAATTAAACAGTTAAAATCTAGGTCATTACAGATTTCAGGAACAAAATCCTTTATGGTAGGAAGAATGTAACGACCTGTATTATAACGATTAGATATTTAAATATCGATCGTTAATTATTCGATTGACAGTTCCAAAATATAATTTTACACAAAATATCGAATCAAAACTTTGGCCCTGTTCCATTAACTCTAGATTATTCATTACATGGACAATGAGTACTCGGATCACTATATTTCGAGTTAGGATCAATCGGTGGCCATATCGATCTCGAAATACATGTAAATAGTCATTTCGCCAGCATAGCGTTGGATTGTGATAAAATTTATAATTTTGGAATCATTGTTCTGATTTATTGCATTCCGTCAAACTTAACAGCGAATGAATTACTGTTCGAACATGCGTAAATTAAACATGTATTAATTTCTGTAAGAAGCTAACATTGTAATTTGAGTTTTAAATGCTAACTTCCACGTACGATTGAATTAAGCCTTGAGACTGGTCTCATTGTTTTCAGAAGACATTTGTAAATATATGAAGGTAGAAGGCACATGTCGGTTGCAGTTTGTGAGATTTTTGGCCTTATTTGTGAATTAAAAATTATAATTATCCAAAATGAGATATTTCTATTCGGTCCATTTACAATTCATCTCCATTCCCAACCCATTATTTTAGCAAATAGCAAATGGCCACCACAACACTTAAACTAGGGTTCCTCTCGAAGATCGATTTAGAGCGAGTTGGGTGTCGTCGCCACCACCATTGCACTCCCCTTTGAAAACTGGTCCTCCCTTTGGTCATCACTTCGAGTCTGTCACTGCCTGAATGAGTCCAACAAATGGGTATCGTTGGGTCGAGTACAGGATGTATTTCAGCCTAGATGATTGCATGACATGCGTCCAGGTGCACTGGAATGAGGGCAAGATGAGCAGCTCAATGCAATCGATGGTGTCTAGTTTCATTAAGAAATGAAGTTGGAATCGGGGAGGAAGATTCATTGTTATGGGTTGGGGGATACTAGAAACATGGGTGTATTAGTGATAAGGTAAGATGATTATGAGAATGGGTTAAGGTAACCCATGAATAGTTTAAGTGTTAATTGGATGTTAATTATTCAAATAATGTGGAAACTTATATGCGATATCTTTTAGGTAAGAGGTCAGAATTTGACATCTTTTCTATTGGACTCGGTTTTGCAAGCTCTACGCTTTAGAACTTGCTTAGGGTGATTTTCCAAAGGTGAGTCATATTATCTCTCACCGAACTAATTTGTTTGTATAATATAGATTTGATTTTTAAACTTTGTTCTAATTATAAAACATAGTATTTAGGATAGCCAAATCTAGTAAATAATAAATAAAAATATAAAATATTGGTTTAAGTAGATTTAACCTAATTGTCACATTTTTACCTTTTATGCGCTATTAAGCATATTTTGAAATATTATTAGATATAGGTTATTTGGACACTTATTTCACTTTGATTGCTATAGATGAGTTATATTTAATTTATTGTTTATATTATGGATGTTTGTTTACTATTTTATGGATTTGTTTGACTATTGATTGCATGGTTGACTTGTTTCATAATTTAGCTTAAAAAGTTGTTCGTACGCGATCTAGTGTTAGGAAATCTAGTTCATTAGAATTTGGGGGTGCTTATTGATCAAATGCGCATATTGGTGTATAATAACTAAGTACACAAGGATGGTAGACATAAATGGATGAGATACATTCCCAACGGAGCTTCAAGGCGCTTGGATGGATTTGACGACGGAGGAGCATTGGAGTTCAATTATGGATTTGACGACGAAGCAACATTGGAGCTCAGCGACATATTCAAAGACAAAGCGATATTGGAGCTTAGTGGCTGATCCGAAGATGGAGGATGGACTTAGCGACGAGTTGGAATTCGCAACGAATGCTAGATGTTATCGTTGAATGCATATTTAACCAATTTTGGTTAAATAAATGATCCGAGTAGTCGTTATCGATTGCTATGAATGGTCGATATCGATTACTTTTGCTGTTGGTCATTTTATTCAGTTTGACATGGATGATGGTGTGATTTTGAGAAGCAGGACATAATGGTTCGTTCGATAGTGGTTTCGTTGTGTTGGCTCTTCGACTCGGTGGTTCATGAGAGGACCCCAAAATTTACAAAACAAATTTTCATTCATTAAATTAGGAATTACAATACTCTTGGGTCCTCTTCTTAAGGGTTATCTTCTTTATAACCCTTCAACTCCAGGATCACTCAACACCAATATAAAGATATCAGTATAATTCAGAATTTTAACTTGTATATGTGAAGATATACAAGTCTCCTTTAGTTATATCAGAGTCAAATTAAATAGTAAAGGATAATAGATTAACTAAAAATAATTAATCACTACACAACTTAAACCAGATTTTAAATTAGCTTGTTTTTTCCTTTATTAAACCACTCGCTTTTGCTAGAGCTTATGAATACAAAATCAGGTTTTCAAGGCATTGTTTTTTTATGCCAATAAACATTAATCGTCTCGCTTCTTAGGAATAAATCATTCTGGTTTTACTTTAGAACAAAGGTGAAGTTAATACACTAGTTCACTGTTATATTAGCTTATAACCTTTTACACTCAAAATTGAGAACTCTAGACTTAGTTCTCATTGCTTAGAAATATGTCCAGATCACATTAAGCATCTAATTTTTTCAGGGTTCTTATTCTTTTCAATTTGTAAAGAACTGTTAACACTGTATATTAAAGTATAAAAATTGTACACTATACAGGGAATCATGCGAATACGTATAAACCAAATAAACTAGTATATTCCTGCTTTGCGAAATCACCTACCTTTATACGGATTATTCTAACTTGTCACAGTATAAACATGTCTTTTCAGATGAATATAAACTTAGAGGTGCTTATTTAGTTATGTTGGGTGCAATAGAAATACAAAACCAGATTGCATCAGATGCTAAAACATTATACACAAACAATCATGACCCTTTAACAATTACATAATATAGGTTTATCAATAAATTGTATACACAAAATATCCTTAAACCTTTGAATGAGCCTGCAACAACACAAAAGACAATAAACATCTTGTGTAACAACTTTGTACAGTGTCAAATTGACTATGCAATGAAATGAATATAAGCATGCATCAAATTGCACACCATACTCATTTCAGCAAAATAGGGGTAAACAGAAACCCTTCGTACAACATCTATGGGCAATATCATACAAACATAACCAACAAAATTCGCTTAAACCCTTATCTATCAGCTTGGATTTGGCTATTCTTGAGATTCCGCCTCCATACAATATGGATATGGAATGACCTCTCTTTTAGCACAATACAAATACAAGCACATATCTTTACACTTACTACAAAGATATATACATACACTTATTTTGTTTCCATAAAGTTTCATAACACAGACTTTATCATATTTTAATTTATACAGAATATGTTTGGACTTAGCAATGGTTACACTGAACATATATGCATGTGTACCGACTTTCGGTTAGTTTACAACAATATTGAATACATATAGGCACAATGTTTGAACACAACCTATAAATACATTCTACATAACACTGTTAAATTTATGCAAAATCTCAAATGAATAACACTATGCTAGTTAATAACTTCTAGGCATCAAACAGTCCAGTTCTTTAATCCATTAAATAGCTGAAACAAGCATCCATACCTGCAAAAAAACTCCCCAGATTGCCTCATTCGAATGAGACACCCCAGGAGATTGCATAGGCAATCAACATGATCATACATCACACGTATGGTATGAGTATATTTCACAAATTATATGGCAGGTGAACATTAGTTTATATTTATGAGGTGTGAAATTTTTTGCACACTGTTGTTCACCATTCAAAGCACATACATATATATATATATATATATATATATATATATATATATATATATATATCAAACTGTCTAAATATAGGTTGCAGGTGGTCATGTGTTCATCAAACAAAGCATATGTTTTTATTAGTCTGTCTAAATATATACAACAAGTTACAACTTAGCAATTATCTTGCATGTAATCGACCCTTTATACCGGACATCAAACCTTCTTCCAAATTAGTCATGGTAGATAATTATAGCGAAAGCATTTAAATATGTTAATATTATTCAATCAGTCTCATAATTAACTAGACAATTTTCTTTTAATATATATATACACACACACACATATTTTACATGCATGTATATATATATATATATATTCACATAGTGTCACAACCATCTGATAGTTTTTCTTTAGTATTCATATACATACATTTTAATGTATGTATACATATACATCCAATTTTTATCTAGAAAATATTATTTTAATATATATACATGCATTTTCATGCATATATAAATCCATTCAATTTCCATCTGGCAAGGTTGTAATTTCTGATCTATATATATACACACACACATGCATCCTCGTATATATATACACATATATACATACACACATATGCATATATATAACCAATTTCTAGATTTTATATAAGTGAATCACCAATCGCAACCACACATCCAAACACGAATACATACATCACCTAAATAGTCTCAACTTTCTAAGATTAAATCATGTATGTAAATATCTATAACAAAGGGGCACAAGCATCTAAGTTCTCCTAACTTCCTGTTTGTTAAGGGATGAAACTGACGTATAATGTAAATACATTATTCAGGCAAAACAGAGAGCATATCAAACAAGCTTATTTCAACATGTTTGCCCACCCTCCTCTTATATCCAGTTAATCCTTTTTATTCCTTTATAGTCATACCACAAAACTAATATAAATACCCGAATAAAGCTTTAATATTTACCCCATTCATGTACACATAGTAATCAAACAAATTGTACAATATTTTCAAGGGGCACATATCACAGTCATAGCCACAGAATTATTAAGTTATATATATATATAAATATATATATAAGTATTTACCTAAAAATTCACCTCAATGTTATTAATTAGATTCATGTATTGTGTATACACTGATTAATATCACTATAGAGTATATTAGACCTGCGAATTTTTCTTATAGAAACCTCTTTTATTTTTTATTTAGATATACACACACTAGATGGCATATAATCAACCATTAAACACCCATTCATGAAAATCACCCATCTCAACTTAAGAATTACCCATCCAACACGTACATATCATTAGATTGAACACATAGTGAAAAGTAACACACAAATAGGCTACCTACTAAACGTCTTAGTGCCAAAAAAAGGAAAATACACTCACCGATCCTCGATTCTTGATTTCGTTCTTCCTGATCTCGATTAGGCTTTCAATTCTCCTAGATCCACTGCCGATCTCCCTCATGAGTCACAAATCCATCTTCATTTGATGCGGAGCTATCGACTAGTGGATTTTCCCTAATTTGATTGCTAGCGCTTCGGCCATTATTTTGATTTCATTTGTGAATGAGAGATAAATGAATTTTGGTGGCCTGTTTTTTTAATTACCTTTAGTCCATACGGCTAGGGTTTTGTAACGTCCCAGATTTTTCTGCCATTTAAATTGGAATATTTAAATCTATTTTATATATTATATTGGAAATATAATGGATTTTATATCGAATTTATTTTATAAAACGGAGTTCGAATATATATTTTATAATATAATTAAAAAGAGCTCGAAACGATGTGGTAGTTCGCAATTTACGATTTGAACTTTATATTGAATATACATGATCCGATATAAGTTGGATTTCTGTGAAATAAGAAACGTGTGAATCTGTTGGATAATAATTTTCCAATGAAGGAGAAAAATCGGAATTTCAGCTTATGTATTGTAAATTACGTCCAGATCAAATTTCCAAATAGCCGCTATGAGATTCATTAATAAACGATAACGTTTATTTAATAATTTAAATATGGTTTTTAATATAATTTGGATATCGTTTAATTCGGAAATGTCAATACTAAGTTTAAGAATCCATATTGGCTTATATTGAAATGATATATTATTTAATTTGGAGATATCCGATGATGATAATTTATTATTATTTAATTTGAATTGTTTTGGATTTAATTTTATGTGTGTGTGTGTATCTATATATATTCGACTGGGTATAGGCCTAAGGAATGATTATCTATCCAAATAGCCTCTGTTTTCAACGAAACAAGTTTTATTGGAATGCGTACAATTAATTATTGGTAGATTTCCAATTTGGGGCCAATCGTAGTTATTTTGTCAGTGGACGAAATTTAAGAGTAAACCGATGATTATAATTTAAATTAAAATATCTTCATCATGTAAATGAAGTCCGATTCAACGAAGTTAATTCCATTGAAACCGAAACATTGAGATGTAGCAATATGACAATTTTCATTGTGTTTGAAATTAGGGTGTGGCGGTACGTAAAATATATTAGTTAACAGTTATAAGCGGTATAATTAATTTGATAACCATATAAAAACCAACGTACTAGTTCTAAATAAAATAAAACACAACTATTCAGATCATCTCCTCTCATCAAAGAAACGTACGCCCATTCTTTTTCTTTGACACCCATGCACATGCTTCCCCTGTTTTCTAGCTAATATGGATGGGACAAGACAATAATAAAATTTAATTTATTTTCCTTGGCGACCACACCATCCAAACTTTCCAAGTAAGCCACGCTCTACTTTTCTTTTGTGCCAAACCAATTACGTGACCACCACACTTTCCCATCAATATATATATACACAATTTGTTAATTCATTCCTCCAGGCAGTCAAAATGAAAACTATTCCTTCCACTGAATCAAAACAAAACAGTGACCCCACTTATTTATTTTATAGACCGCAAGCCTCCCATGCAAATTAAAGCCGATCTCCTCAACTTCATTTGCACGAGAGGGAAACTAAAGGACATGGAGGCAGGAGGATTGAAGTAAGTGTTGTTTGATGATGAGGCTACTGTTCGTTCTAAAATTTGAGGAAGGCTTGGTGTTTTGATTCTGGAACTGAGGTGTTCGAACTAGGAGAGCGTACAGATGAGGTCAAGCTGATGGCCATGGTTTTGAAGGTGTAGAGGTGGAAGCTGTTTGATATCTGTGGGGAAAAGGAATACCAGGAAAGAAATATGACGTGGGAGGGTTATGGCGAGGTGAAGTTCGGCTTGCTCTTTTCACTGAGGTGCAGATCTGTAAACGAGGGAGAGGCAAGGTGTTGCAGTGGTGAAAGGTAGGCAACGCTAGGAAGAGATGGACGGGAACGTTTATTCTCGTTTTTGCGTTTGACAATAATTGGTGGGAAATCTATAGCGCTTGTTTAAAATGGAGCAGCATTTTCTTTTAAAACATGGCGGCGTGTTTTTTTTTTTTTTTTTTTTGTGGAGGTCTGGAAGTCGGAGTTCATGAAGAGGGAACGTATGGGGAGGGATGGTTTACTGGGCAAGAGGAAGAATAAGATTGGGAAAGAAACATTGAAACATGAAACAAGAAAGAAAGGATTTTTGCATGGGTTAAATGAAATCAAAGGAGAAGAAGCTTTGGCTGAATACTGGTGTGCATGGTTGCTGCATCAACGCCACACAGTGCATATAAAAGAAAGTATATTGGGGTTGGTGAAAGTAACAAGAAGAAAAGGGTGCTGCTGGCTCCTTGTTTTCGGAACTTGACGTGAAGAAACGTAAAGGAATACCAAGAAGAAGATGTATGGGAGAAGTTGTCTGCACGCATGGAAGGAGTTTGGAAACGAAACGAGTTTCAGTGAAAAGGTAGGGGGAAACCGCGTGGCTACAGTTGTTCTAAGCTGACGTGGCACGTGATTAAGGGTAAAAATGCGTGATGGAGCGATGTTGTTGAAGTTCTATGAAGAGAGATGGTAATTGATCGGTGCTGAGTTCGATCATCAGAAGAAACCCGTCGAGTTGTTATGACGTGGCAAGGAGTTAACCGTAATTAAGGTAAAGTTAATTTAATTTATTAATTAATTATAATATAGTTTATAAAATAATTTAAACCTTGTATTGGTGATAATTTACTCATACGATATCAGAATCATGCAAAACCGAATCCGTTGGCATCGCAGCGACGGAGGCTTCGCATACAGACTGGTTTGATCAGAAACGGAGATAGTTGGAATTTCATATAATTTTAAACGCTGTTTAAAATTTATGAAATGACGCTGAGATCATCGACTAAAAATAAAGAGGTGATTTAATTCTGACACATTTATGAAATGCTATGATGTGCTAAATTCATATAATTAAATTTACTTGTTGATAATTGGTTGATTGGATGCCTGGGGTTGATTTAATGGTTGAAATAAGTATATCATCATTGTTTAATTATATGTTATAAAATATTATAATGATCTATGATGCAGGGAAGAACAGATAGGAGGAATCAAACTGGATTCCTCAAATATTTAGTACGATGTTTATTTCATATTACATATGAACTGATTAAACCCTGTTAATTTTAAAACCTGTTGGTTGTTGAATGTTGTTGAGTTTTGAATCCATATACAGTATTGGTTGAGGGATTTATAGTAGATGGCCAAAAATACAAACCATTTTATAAAGATTGATTCACCATCAGGTGAATCGCTAGAAATGAAGTTATGAAATTTATTTTGTAACCGAATATAGATTTTAAAATGTATTATTTTCAATGAAGTTTCTAAAAAGAAAATAAGACAACTACATATATAAATTGATTGTGTTAACCAGTAATCATCATTTTTGTACCAAAATCTACCGTGCGCAAAGCGCGTGTTTATTAAGTGATTATTAAACGATTTGATTAAGCTAATTCAAGTGACCAGAATTAATGTAACAATTAGAATGAGTTTATATTACTATTGATTATTATTTATTTAATAATAATCAAAGTGAATGGAATTATTTTAATTAATTATATTATTAATTAATGGAAAGCGCTGAATGGAACTAATTAACGAATAAACCATGTTTAGAGGCTGTGTTAACTGAAATTGTTATATTAAATTAGTTTACTAATTTAATGGGAATAGTTAATGGTAAAGTAAACAACATTTATTTTAACAAATGTTGAAACTTGATTTTTGGGTATTTAATAATAATTGAAGGGATACTTTGGGAATGCAAATTTATAAATGGAAATGTGTGAAATTTAAAAGCCATGTTATGGTAAATGAATACTTAAGCGATTTTAGGTATAATAATATAAATTATGATTAAACCAAAGTTTTATTAATTATTTTTGAATTATATTTAATTGGATTATACGAAATCCAATATTATGTGAAGTTATAAAACCCGAATTCTATTGAATATATATTATTAAAACGGGTTATTAGAAATGACATTTGAATAAAGTAAAAACCATGATTTGGAATTAAAGAATTTGAGCTTAACTAGGGATCAGTTGAGAAAACTGATTTTCTAAATATTTATCTGATGTTGGTTTCGGCCTTCGGGGTTGATATAGGAAATTAGTTTCTTACTAATTCACGGTTAGGAACTAATGGGGATATGAAATGGGAAGTAAAAATGGAAACCCAAGTTTGAATCAAAGGGGTGAGACGAGTGGAGTTAAAAAAATGCGATATAAATTTGTTATATTAATAAGAGATGAAATTGCATTAAAGTGGAATGTGATTTGATATTGGAAATGAATATCGGTTTTTGCATTACAACTGATATTTATCTTCAGATGAGAACGTTATTGATCAAGGTCTGAGAGGTAATTAAAATACCCCAACTTGAACAATTTCAGGATTATCGAAGGATAATATTAGTCGTAATGGTGGAGATGTTTTGACAAATAATAACGTAACCTTATTTGAAAATGTGGGGATTATATATGATAAGATTCCATATTAAAAGGGAATTAAACAGGAGTTAGAGAATATAAAATGATATTTCCCTAATAAAGGAAATAAAAGGAGATTTGCGAAATTATAACGACATTTTCAAAAGTAAGAAACGAGATTTATAATGAGTTCATTCTAAAAAGATAAGCGACTATTATTGTGTTCTAATAATGGAAACAAAAGGAGATTCGTAATGATTATTTCACGCTGATAAGTTGAATCGATTTCCAAATTATAGATAATAAGTAATGCTATAGCAAATGTTTTGAAATGGTAGTTAACGAGAAATGAGATATGGTTGTAATAAAATTTTCCAAGTATATAAATAAAATGATTTAAGAATATTAATATATTAGAACTGATATATTATTTTAAATGGCTAAGTGATGCTGGGTAATAAACCAATGGACCTGTTTCATTTTTATGGTTGTTTATTTCGATAGTTATATAACCGACTATCAAAATCTGGTCCAACGTTATTGGTATGGAAAGACCGGGATCGAATTTATATTCGAAACCATTCCGACCAATGAATACGAAAACGTGGAAGATGCTGATCGAGATGGAGCGATTGAAGACCGTAAATCTTCATGAGCGGAAGAATTACTTGTTGAATTTCTCTAGCTGATCCCTAGAAATATATATTTGACAGTGATTCTGTCGTGATTGAAATCTACGGATTGCAACGACTACTCGCTACTGATGTATAGGGTGATTCCTAGGATGTGGTAGGAGAGTGCCTTTGGTTCATCCTATTCCTAGATGACGTTTGGATGAGGCGGGATTCAAAAGTGAATGGTGGCCAGATGTTCCAAAAGTCGATTATAACCTCAAGCCTCATCAACAGGGAAATGAAAAAAATCGGGCAGGCAGCATGGCTATATGGGTTGCACCCATTAGGGTGTATTATCATCATCTAGAGAATATTCATATTTGTTACTTCTTTTTATTTCTGTATCTCCCGAGAAACGGTAGCTGCGCAGCCGTGAGGTGACAATATATTCGATACACTCAAGAGAAATGAGTGGTCGGTCATGCTGGCCGGGTTGCAAGACGTTCTTGTTGAACCCAGTGTATTCCTCTCTAGAGAAACACTATCGGTTGGTGGTTCCATACCTTGTCATAGTCGGAATCCAATCTCCAATAAGCGTCGTAGTTTTGTTTGCATACTATATATGTGGAGCGTGAGATGCAAGCGTTCTGCTATATTTTATTTACTCGTATTTAGACACTATTATAATATCAGAGTAAGATATTGATTTCAAAAATGTTGTGGGTTATAGTAATGCAAAAACCATTCGTGTTTATGTGTGGAATGGTCTTACTATTATCTTTTCTTTCAAAAGGATTTCAAAGTTAAACAAGTTGGTTGCTGTAGGAATTTATCACTGAAAGTATTCTAGACTGATCCGGGTGAATTTTGCTTTGCTTCAAATGTGCTCGGGTCAGACCGAGTATATTTACAGGTTAGATTTCGCTTGGAGTTCCAGAGAAGGAGTTGAAGTCGAGACGTATTCCATATATTTACTGGTACTAGTTATTTCCGTTGTGTGTTGTATGGATATGAATGTATACTCTGATGTGTAATCATATATATACAGTTCTTTTGTATAAAGTATTTTTGATTGTTATATTTTGTCCATTCCGCTGTGAGACTCTGGTCTTCTATTCTAATATTTCTTTCTTTCTTTTCTCACCCTCCAATTTCTTTCTATTAGCTTGGGTTTTGATACTGGAGTTTGATACGGGATGTATTAGTGTCTGAATTCGAGTATCGAATTTCCCGGGTCGCTACAGGTTTAATCTCTTACCAAATGTCCACTTTACCCCTAGGTTTAATATTAACTTATTACAACACTTAGGCCCATTTTCATAACACTTACGCAAATTTTTCATATCACACAATATATACAAGTTAACATGCAAATTATTCCACAATTTTAACTATGTGCAATTTTTTTATATTTTCCTAATATACACACAAACGATTTATTTATTAATTTATTCACTATATATATATACATATATATTACTGATATCAATATAATTTAGGGTCACTAAATTTTGGGTTCTTACATTCACCTCTCCTTTTAGAAATTGTGTCCCACAATTTATTCACACTTATATAAAATGTGTGTTATAACCAATTAACATCAAAACTGAGTCAAATAATGAATCAATTATCATTATAAACCCAAAATTATTAGTTATAATACTATATCATTCTATTTATCATAAGCATTGTTTTTGGTGTTCTTTGTTGCTGCAAAACATGGATAAGGTGTTTCTATTTCAAAGAATAATACACTATGTATTTTGTAGCAATTTAGTTCTCACAATCAAGTCATAAAAATATGCACTTGCTTGCTACTCAACTCAATTTCTAGAAAACACTCTGATGGACAAATGCTCAACACATGAGAGCCTCATTGCACCCTTGCCATCTTATTTTCAAGTATGAGACATAAGATGGAAACCTACTTTCCTATTTCCTGACACCCTACTTCCTTATTACCCTTATATTTTGCAATAATAAACACATAGAGATTCTTGAAAACATCATAGCATAAGTATGATCAGGGATATTTACAATTTATAACTTATAAACATGGTCTTTATGAGTTATGATTCAACATAAATCAAATATAATCAAGCCCATATATTATCAATTCAGTTTTTTTCCTTCAGAAGAGCATCCAACAAATTAAACATTACAAACTAACTTACTACTACAATATTCAAGAATGGTTCAAACACCTAACACTTGCAGGTTTTGTCTTTTGATAGCTAGGATTTTATTTAACATTATTCATCACATGAAATAAAATAGAAAATAAAAGATAAAAAGAAGAAAATAATGGAGATTGATTTTATTGATTGATTGAAGAATACAATACTAAACCCTATATTTATATGGTTATTTATTCTCTAGAATATTCCTTATTCTCTAGCATATTTTCTAGCGTGTTCTTTATTCTCTAGCATATTCTTTATTCTGTAGCATATTCTCTGGCATATTTCTTAGCATATTCTCTAACATCCCCCACAAACTCACGATGCAGCTGCTATGAGCTTCGAAAATTTGCTAACTAGAAAACGAAATTGAAAAACTGAATGTGAGTCAGTAAAGAAATCTGCAATATGCAAAGAAGATGATACAAAAGGTAAGGTGATGGTGCGCTTCTCAAGATGATGCCGAGCAAGGTGACAATCAATCTAAACATGTTTGGTTCGTTCATGAATACTGAATTGCGAGCTATTTAAATTGCATTTTTATTATCACAATACATAGGAGTTGGCTAAGAAAAAGATACTCCCATATCCTTAACTAACCAACGTAACCAAACAATCTCTTTAGTACTAGATGCCACAGTACGATATTCTGCTTCAGTTCAAGAATGTGAAACAATAGATTGTTTCTTACTCTTCCAAGATATAAGAGAATCTCCCAAAAATATACAATAACCAATAAGGGATTTACGATCAGTTGGATTACTACCATAATCAGCATCAGAATATGCACACAGCACCAAGGAGAAAGTAGAAGAAAGTATCAAACTATGGAAAATAGTACATCTAAGATATCTCAATAGGTGAAGAACAATGACCCAATGAACTGTAGTGGGATAAGCTACAAATTGATTAACAATATGAACATCATATGAAATATTTGGACGCACGATAATAAAATGCATCAAGATTCCAACATTAGTATGATAAAAAGTAGGATCTGATAAAGGGCTTCCATCAGAAGGAGAAAACTACGCGTTAATCTCAGTGGGGGTTTCAGCAGTCTTATTATATGTGAATCTAGCTCGATCAAGAGTATCTATGATATATCTTGACTGAGAAAGAAGATATCCTTTGGGTGAATGTTCTACCTCAATACCCAAGAAATATCTTAATGAAGCCAAGTATTTCATTTCAAATCGTCTAGCAAACTTTCTCTTTAATACAGAAATTCCCTATACACCGTCAATAGTAATAATCATATCGTCAACATATAATGATAAGATTATACGTCCAACATTAGTGCATTTAACAAAGAGAGAAGAATCATGACGACTAGAGATAAAACCAAGAGAAGATATGGCAACTGGAAATTTCTCAAACCAAGCTCGAGGAGCTTGTTTTAGACCATACAATGTTTTCTTTAGTTTACAAACATATCCAGAATCATGTGGAACACCAGGAGGAGGTTACATATAAACTTCTTCTTGAAGATCTCCATTCAAGAAAGCGTTCTTAACATCAAGTTGAGAGAATGACCATTGACCAACTAAAGCTGCAACAATTAAAGTGCAAACAGTTGTCATATTAGCAACAAGAGCAAATGTTTCCTCATAATCCACGCCATACTTTTGAGAATACCATTTTGCAAACAATCTAGCTTTATATCTCTCAATAGATCTATCAGAATTAGTTTTAACCTTATATACCCAACGACAACCAACATCCCTCTTACCGGATAGTAGAGGAACCAAATCCCAAGTATTTGTCTTATACAAAGCGAAAAGTTCCTCATCCATCGCCTCTTGCCAATGAGGATCAATAATTGCCTCTTCATATGGAGATGGTTCGTAAAAACTATGGATAGAGGACAAAAAAGAGGTAAAAGATGAAGAATTTAAGAATATGCAAAATATGGTGGTTTTGTATGGAATGACATAAAGGTGGTGGAGGTGGTAGTGGTGATGGAAGATCTACAGTCTCAAAAGTTGCTTGAGGAGGCATAAGAGAAGAGGGAGCTTCATCGTTATCATTTTCTAAAAGCATGTCATTATCTACAATACTACTAGCATATATTGTCTGAAAATGGATTGTTATGAAGAAGATCAGATCTAGTTATGTCATGAGTCTCAGTTGGAACAGATAAGAAAGGGATGTGTTCAAGAAACACAACATGACGAGAGACATAGAGTTTGTTAGTAATTAGATCAAAGCATCTATATTCTTTTTGGGACGATCCCAAAACCCCTTACAACGGTGTTAAGGATAATCATTGGAATATAACACATTAATCATCATTAGCAGAGTACAGATAATAGCATAAGCAACAAATAGAATAATTTACATAAATATGACAGCGGAATCATAATATATCACAACATTAAAGAGCACAGTGTAGGATACAACTTAGTGCATGAAGGTAAGTGATCAGTCTACATCGCCATAAGCGGTACATATACATATGAGTGTACATAAAAGAAATATCAGTCTACATCGCCATGAGTGGAATCATATACATAGACAATAATGGCGGAATATCAATAGCCAAAACACTGAGAAGTCAAGCCTCGCCATATAAGCCAAAAGATGCACTTCCTGCTGTAGTGCAAAAGCCAAAATATGTCCTGCTACCTGTCACTAGGCCGCCCGTGTGAAAATAAGGGCACCCGAGTTTGTAAGGTGAAACAAACTACGAGTCAGTCATGGGACTAGTATGAGAAATTTACTTAACTAATTAAACAACAATAATAAGGCAAATCATAGGACCACGCCACTTTCGCGGAATGGGTTTACTCCAGTGATTGCCAGTGCATGAAATAAAGTAAATTATTAAATCATCGCAATGCTTTTTATAAAACTGAAGCCATTATAAGACTCAGGTCCCATCACACAATGCAAGCCGAAGGATAGAGTTTTACCTTATAATGGCCAATAAATGCTTGATACGTATAAAATAAAAGTGTTTGATATTATTACTAGTGCATATATGTTTCAAAAGCAACTTCCATCATAAATATCAATCATAGACGACATGGGTACCATATATCATGTCGCCATATATAAGTTACAATCAAGTCCATAATTTCGTATTGGAAATTGGATTCCATCATGAGTCGAGGCAAGGGGCAAGCTCCTCTCCGCTTCGAGACACTCTAGTAAATGTCTCAGGATCACACACAGCGATCCTTGGAATCGGCTGGGCCGGTCCTCTCTTACGTTTGAGGATTAGCACTTCCTGAACACACATTTCCTGGTCCTTACAGACCTATAATCGAGGCATCTCGCATTCCAACAACCACACAAGTGAAAATAATATCAATGTCAGGTCTGGTAAGTCATTGACACCACCGTAGCTAGAAAGAAACGTCGTGTTCTCCCAGCAGTCCTTATCCCGTTTTTGACTCATACCGAGGTGTGAGGCTCGCGAATCAACGCTATACATAAAGCTATGCCACGTAGGCCGTGCTTTGATCATCAACCACAAGACTTTGCTTTTCAACAGAAGCCTTGATCATCTGCCACTCAGGCATGCCACACATGCAATTCACTCCATGCGAACGATTTCTATCGATATATAACCTCTGAGCTCGTACGTCTCAGAGAAGGGCGTTAAGCAAGAGAATAAATTCTCCGCCGCCAAATAGATATATATTTAATAGAGATCATTTAGCACAAAACAAAATCCAATGTCAGACACGCAACCATTTACAAGTTCGTTCTGGGTCTGAACGAAACCGGAGGCACCATATTCCTCGCATATCCGTACAATCAACAAATACGCCCGGACGGCTACCACTTCAGCCCTTTCAAGGTAGCTACTCCAATCATGAGCATCAGTAGCGCCCATCCATCTGATGTGTCGGTCTTGAACAGTCTTCATATGTTCGACTTCTAATCGTCGATCAATTATTTGAAATGAGAATTAACTCGGCCTTTTCAAATAGTTCATGTATATTTAGAATTCAAATCAATTCTGTCCATGGTCAAATTATTCGACATCCACAATTTAGTTCATTAGTATAATTTTTCATGTCAAACACATTCAACCATCAAGTATCAAGCAAACCAAGTATAATCAGTTTATTTCCATTCCATATCGTCTATAATATTTTATAACGATATATCGCGAATTTTATTTATTTAAAAATGGCCCTATTTAATTAAACGACGTTTTAGGTCGTGCCGTTGCACTGGCGCTGTTTTTCTTCAAAATTGTTTTACACATATCTGAAAATCTAACCGTTGGATCCCGACAAATTTTATATCGTTGGAAAGTTATTTCAAAAGAGAACCCAACGGTTCCAGTTTCGTGAAAATCCGATGGTCGGATCTTTCGGTATAATCGTTTGAAGTTACGATTTCAAAACGTGAAATGCAGGGGCTCGATTCGTTTTATTTAATTTATATATATATATATGTATATATATAAATATAATTTATTCGACGATTTCCATATCGTTTTCACTTCAAATATTTCACTAACGCCTTTGAAATTCAGAAAATTTCGCCATAACCTCCTTTGCTCGAGAAGAGGTTTGGAAATTTATTGGGTCGTATTAGGTACCCAATAAATCCTAATAAGCATGCGTATATTTATAGTGATATATTCCGGTGTCCACAGGGGAGTGTGTATAGATCATAACTCCAGAGAATAAATTCTCGTCACCCTATAAATGGTTTTT
The DNA here is from genome assembly GCA_030737875.1 of Allium sativum. Classification (NCBI taxonomy): domain Eukaryota; kingdom Viridiplantae; phylum Streptophyta; class Magnoliopsida; order Asparagales; family Amaryllidaceae; genus Allium; species Allium sativum. Next base: position 443,484,407 of record CM060915.1, on the reverse strand, counting down.
GTGCCTTAATGACCAGAGAGACGTGTTTATTGTCATCTCCAGACCCGTATGGGGTTTTATTAATCTTGCAATTTACCGTTACATTTTATATAGTCCAAATCCATCATCAATTCAACCTGTAATATATAGTCATCGCCATACAAGCCTCTCGCTCGTATGGTAAATCTTCAACCTCATCACACAAGCTCCAAATGCTTATGTGGTATATGATGAAGTATGCCTATCTTTATGAAGTATGCCATGTAGTGTAGTTCAAAATTAATTATTGCTATCCTATGGCGACGTTTATTATTTCACACAGAACAACCAGCACTCCGCATCCAATGGCATTCACAGGAGTTAATATAATAATAAAATTGCGCAGCCAACTCATTAAGGTTTACCTATTTGTCGGGCATGCAAATAAATTCTTTACTCAACAGCTAATTCATTTTCCTGTTCAGCATATGTATATATATATATATATGCAAATCTAAGCTAAAAATAATATTTCTAGCGGACAAAGGTTTATTTCTATACATGGTTATTTTTAACACTTCATATGTCGTATAAAAATGATATTTTTGGCAAACAAAAATATATTTCAATGCATGACTATTTTATTTAGTTAATATACATGTTAAAAATAATATTCATATCAAACAAATATTTATTTCAACACTTGTGTATTTTTAGCAAGTCGTATACATGATAAAAATGATATATTTATCATCAAAAATATTTATTCAACACATGAATGTTTTTAGCACTTTATATTCACAATAAAAATGTAAATTTTATTGTTCAATTCATATATTCAACACATGAATGTTTTCGACTTCATACATACGATAAAAATATGATTTTTATCGTTCTAGTCCTTCATCCAATACATGAATGTTTTCTATGGTTTATATATATAGTAAAAATGTGATTTTTATTGTCAAAACAATTTATTTAAAACACGAATATTTTATATAGTCTATATATATGATAAAATGTTATTTTTATCTTTCAAAGAATTTATTCAACACATGAATTTCCATTCAACACATGAATTTCTATTCAACACATGAATATGGTTTCAACACATGAATATAGTTTCAACACATGAAAATAATTCTAACACATGAATATTATTGAAAATTTCGGCAGCATAACGGCAGGGTATTTAAAACCGGCATCGTCCCGATGTACGGCTCCTCGCTCTACCTTAAAACCTCGTGGTTTTTGACAATGGAGATTTCATACATCTAGTTCGTACGCAGATGAGTATGTTTTTCTTTTCCACTACTTATTCTAATTTTGTTTCAACCACAAACGGGTATTTTTCAGCCATAATCCAACAATATCAACCACAAACAATCCTATCAACCATTCGCATTATTCACCAAATTTTTCATGCCATTTCACAGTCAATAAATATCGTCCATGGTTTGTGGACGAGATGAGTATATATATATATAAGTATATATAAGTATATTTCACTTCCATTTCAACCCATTTTCAATGCATATATGTTTCATACAATGCTTGCATAATTTATACATCGCTCATATAACTTATACTACACATGTACATGAGGTATACAATGTGCATATAATTTATACTTTGCTTATATAACTTACACAACGCATTATCATTCACATTTCAGTTTAGAAATCTCACATTAGTTTGTTGCTTTGCTAAAAATGGAAGCGAGCTCAGAAAAATCCCCGGACTCTTCTAGAATGTAGAGAGCGTCCTTATGAGTCCGATGTCTCCTATTTCATCGAATTTCGTTAACACGTGTTAAAGATACAATTTTTAGAAGTTAGTCATGTTTTGCAACACCTTTAAACTGGTAAAATCAGTTCAGAATAGCCAAAGTTGTTACCTTATTTCTTCGAAACTAGGTCACGGAAATACTCCTAATCTTAGCACGATACAGAGATCGAGTAGCACCACGGTGTAGAGCTTTAGAAGGTGTAATGACCCGTATTCTACACATCATAGGATCGTAGAATATTTATTTCTTTCCCATGTGAAGTCGTATGGTCATGTAACTTTGGGAAACATCTATTAGAGTCATCTCCCATGCTTATGATTTTTGTCGATTTTTAAATGACCATTTTGCCCCTAGTTGGTACTGTTTTGGCCATAACTTTTGATTGGAAAGGAATTTTGACCTGAAACCACTTCCATTTGATTCGTTTGATGGTTTCTCTTTCCGTAGAGTGGTCACATTAGCCAAACGGACTTACCGTTTGGGAGATATGGCTGAAACAAGGTTTGGAGGGTGAAAAACTGCTTAACCGGGCCAAATCGGGTGATTAGTGAGTAGGCCCATAACCCATTTCGGGACTAGGGTTATGGGAGGGCTGAAATGAGATGGAGAATCATTACATTTCAGTTTTCTAGCCTCCACTTATCACCAAGGATCCCTAAAAATGGCCTCCAACCTCTAAATCACCTCCAAATCACCTTTAGGTTAAGGATTTGGCTTAGCAACCCCTAATCGAGGAAGATCTTCACCAAATCAACAAAGGAGCTGCTGTTTGGTATAGAAATTCGCACCAAATCAGAGAATCATTTCAGATCTTAGTTTGTTTTGTGGCTAAGGTGAGTGATTTGCTTAGTTTTGCACTAATTATGGCTAATTAGGGGTGATTAGTGTTAATTAGCGAATTTAAACATGATAAAATTCTGGAAAAATATTTATAAAATTCGGAATGATGTTTTAGACCTCTGATATGAATTTGGGTTAATTTGTTCAAGTTTTGATAATCCTATCATTAGTTTCACCTAGGTATGCTTAAGGGGAAATTTGGGATTTTGGGTATGTTTGGTCCATTTTTACCCATCATATTGATGTGAATGATGTTTGTGGTTGATTATGCAAGTTGCTATGACTGTATGAAATGTTTTGTGATTGGTTAGAATAGTTAGAATGGTCAAAAACGCCGTCGAGGGGCGTAAACTGCTCGCTGGGGAAACTGCAGGAATCTGCCCGAACCGACCGGATCGGTAAGCATAGGGGCGATCCGATTAGAGGACAACGATCCGTATGGCCACCCCGATCGCGAATCCTCTCCACGATCCGATCCAACTTGATGAGGCGCCACGATCCGAAGGGAGGAGCACGACTCGATCCACTTCAGGAGCTCACGAGTCGATGGGTACTAGGCGAGACGATCTGACCCGATCAGAAGACACGACCCGACCCGGATGAAGCAACCCGATCCGATCCGAAGTGGTGACACCGATCCGAATCAGGAAGAGGAGCCACGAGCTGGAGGACCACGACCCGATCCGATGCAAGAGGCGCGATCCGATCCGAACGCAGAGGCCGATCCGATCCGACAAAGAATGTGAAGGCTGATCCGATCCGATCCGATTCGATTGTGATGACCAATAACCCGAGATGCAAAGGTAGTCCAAATGGAAGTTAGAGCTCAGGATCCCGGAACCAGTTGGGAACCAATGAATTCACTTCATGGTTGGACTTTGCTGCGGGACGTGTGCTAAGGAGTTGTCGACGTTCATAACTTCGATTCACCACTAAGAGTGGATGATGGCTACTTATCAGTGCAGTAGGGTCATTATGACCTGAGTGGCAAAGTGATGGTAGCAAGACTACGTTATCAGTGCAGTAGGGTCATTATGACCTAAGGGGCAAGGTGATGCGTAGTAAGACTATGAGCCAGCGCAGATGGGGTGAATAACTCCATGGGGCAAGTGGACATAGTAAGGATTAGTAAGGCAATGAGCCAGCGCAGATGGGGTGAATAACTCCATGGGGCAAGTGGACATAGCGAGGAATTAGTGGCTACGTTATCAGTGCAGTGAAGCCATTTATGACTTCATGGGGCAAAGTGATCGTAGCAAGGAATGTTGGGTGATCGAAGTGGTGAATATCGTATGCTTTACGCACTGAGTGAGAGATGTGAGGATGGATGCTATGCTTGATTGTTGCCATCATTATGACATGCACACCTCCCCCACCTCCGTATCTTTACACTGTTTGATATGATACCTTAGAGTGTTGTACAGTATGTAGTGCTAACTCTTTGGTTGCAGGTCCAGGTTCAGGTATGTTTTAGTCTACCTGTTATTGTTCACTTTAGATGCTTATCGCTCATACCAGGCTTTGTGTCTGATCCAGAGTTTTATGTCTCCTCTTATTACTCTGGGTGCTCACACGAGCAGACTAGAGACATGTTAGCTGGTGATGCGCGAGTAGCTGATTCGGAGGCGGGCAGGAGGCTTCCACGTATTATATATATACACATTCTCCCTGTGTCGTTGGTGGTCGCTACTTGGGCATTAGTAGTGTACCCCATTTATCTTACTTTTGCTTTGAGACAGTTTGAAAGTTGTAATAAGCTGTATTTTGGATTTCCGCTGCTATGATGTTTAGTTCTGATTTTCAGCTTATGCACTGTCTCTCCTGTTTTATGTCAAGTATGTTATTATTATATTTTGTTCTATGCGCTGTGAGACATTCTACAGGTTCTTTGTATGTTCATTTCCTTCTTCCTTTTTCCTTCTGGCGACCCGCTCTGTCCTAACGGGACATGTGTACAGCGCACCTTTGGAGTAAATGTCGGTTGGTGCGGGGCGGGCCGTCACATTTGGTATCAGAGCTCTAGGTTGCGTAGTTAACCTAGGGAAAGACACTAGGGAGAGATAGTACGTATATGAGAGCGCGTATTTGTGATTACTTTGGTTTTCAAAAGTTATATATGTATATACTATTAGTAGTATAAAGATGAAGTCGCACTGCACTAGCACCACTATGGGGTCGTTAATCGTTTCCCTTTTTCAGATTGACGATGAGCCGAGAGACGAGGGGTGCTGGTAGAGGGACCAACCAAGGGAATGCCGCTGACATGAGGGCTATGTTTACTAACCTCATGAGAGACATGCTTAGAGAAGTGCAAGGGGCAATTCCCAATCCCGGAGTTGGTGTTGGCCCAGTAGTGCAGGCGCCTAGTGTCGATTTCGCCAAGTTGTGCAAAGATTACACTAATCTTGGTGGGAAGCCGTTCCATGGGACGGAGTCGGCCACGGATGTTCAAGACTGGATGGATAGCTGTGACCGTATCTTTGATGACTTGGGTCTCAAGGATGCGATGAAGAGAAGGCTAGCGTCTCGTCAGCTGCAAGGGCGAGCGATGAATTGGTGGAATGCTATCAGAACAGCTACTCCAGAGGACCAAGTTACTTGGGATCAGTTCAAGGCTCGCTTTAGCGAGAAGTTTATTCCAGCTGCCCAGAAGTCAGTGTTGTTCAAGAAGTTCTTGGAACTCAAGCAGAACGGGAGGGCAGTTTCTGATTATATTGCTGAGTTCGACACTTTGTCGAAGTATGGACTGTCTCTTATTGATACTCCTGAGAAGAAGAATGAGAAGTTCATTACTGGCCTGGATGGGTACTTGGGGGAGAGGCTCATTAACCACATCGATGAGACTTTTGAATCGATTGTGGGGAAAGCTTTGAGGTCAGAGAGTCTTTACCCTAAGTCAAAGACTGAGGCTGCATCTGCAGAAGGGCCAAAGCCGCAAGCAGGCGGTGGAGGCAAGAATAGCTCTCAGAATAAGAGGAAGCAGGACCAATCTAAAGGTGGCCAGAAAAAGAGCAAGAAGGATGTTGAGTGCTTCAGCTGTGGAAAGAAAGGCCATTATGCTAAAGAATGTCGGGCCAAGCCAACGGAAAGGAAGTGCTACAACTGTGGTCAAGTGGGACATTAGAAGGACAAGTGTCCGCAACCTCTTAAGGAGAAGCAGATTGTGAAAGCATATGCTCTTGATGCTATTCCTTCTTCGTCGAATGCCCCAACTGCGGCAGAGAAAGGAAAGAATGTTGTTATTCAAGGTATGCTTTCTATTTATGATATACCAGTTCGAGTTTTGTTTGATACTGGGGCTTCCCGTTCCTTCATATCTAGTGACCTGGTAGATAGGTTGGGACTGGAACCCGAGATAGTCGATAGACCATTGATAGTGACGAACCCGATTGGTGGTTCGACTAGCCTTAGTATGATTTGCAGGAATTTGGTCTTATCGAGTCATGGATGTATGTTTGTATGTGATTGCTTTGTTTTGGGCTTTACTGGGTATGACATTATATTGGGAGTCGATTGGCTCCAAAGATACGGGGTGGTGGTAGACTGTGAGGGCTTTTTGGTGACAGTGAGGGCGGATGATGGGCGGAGGGTAGTGTTTGGTAGTCTACCCAGTGATGGGGTTATGGCTAGTTTTGTAAATTCCCTCGACATCCCGCAGGATGAGTTGTCAGATGTGCCCGTGGTTGGCCAGTATCCGGACGTCTTCGAGGAGGTGACCGGGCTTCCACCACACCGATAGATTGAGTTCCGTATTGATTTAGTGAAAGATGCCAGACCTATAGTGATGCCACTTCGTCGTATGGCACCAAGGGAGCAGCGAGAGCTCGGGGTGCAAGTCAGCAATCTTTTGAAGAAGGGATTTATTAGAAGGAGTGTCTCCGAGTGGGGAGCACCAGTTGTGTTTGCCACTAAGGCAGATGGTTCCCTTCGTTTGTGTGTGGACTATCGCGAGTTGAATAAGGTGACGAGGAAGAATAAATATCCTCTACCGCGGATAGATGATTTGTTTGATCAGCTGGAAGGAGCTAGAGTGTTCTCCCAGTTGGACCTCGCGACAGGATTTCATCAGCTTCGAGTAGCAGATGAGAGTGTTCCGAAAACGGCATTTAGGACGCCGTCTGGATTTTATGAGTGGTTGGTTATGCCATTTGGGTTGACCAATGCACCAGCCTATTTTGTGGATCTTATGAATCGAGTATTCAGAGATCAGTTGAATAAGTTTGTTCTTGTGTTCGTGGATGATATCCTTGTTTATTCAGGGACAGAGGAGGAACACAAGGGACACTTGAGGACAGTGATGGAGGTGTTGAGGAAACACCAATTGAAAGCGAAATTCTCTAAGTGTCATTTTTGGAGAAGGGAAGTGAGATTCTTGGGTCATGTTGTTTCAGAGAGTGGTATTGTCGTGGACCCTGCGAAGGTGGCTACGGTACAGGATTGGCCTACGCCCAAGAATGCAACAGATGTAAGAAGTTTCTTGGGATTAGCTGGATATTATCGTAAGTTTATCCAGGACTTCTCCAAGGTAGCAGCACCGTTGACTCAGCTGACTAAGAAGAATCAGTCCTTCGTCTGGGACGGAGTGTGTGAGGATGCCTTCAAAAGTCTAAAGGAGAGGTTGACGCGTGCGCCAGTGTTAGTCATTCCTAAAGGGAATGAAGAGATGACGGTATACACAGATGCTTGTGGTACCGGACTGGGTGCAGTATTGATGCAAGGAGGTAGGGTTGTAGCTTATGCTAGTCGACAGCTAAAGCCGCATGAGAAGAAGTATCCTACCCATGATTTGGAATTGGCAGCGATTGTATTTGCGCTGAAGATGTGGAGACACTATCTCTTGGGAGAAAGATTTGAGTTGTTTACCGATCATAAATCGTTAAAGTATCTCTTCTCCCAGAAAGATTTGAATCTCCGTCAGCAGAGATGGTTAGAGTTCTTGGCTTCGTATGATTTTGATATCGCGTATACACCTGGGAAGGGTAATACGGTAGCCGATGCCTTGAGTAGGAGACATGCCAGCTTAGGGGCAATGTTTCTTGAATGGAAGCAACTGGAGTATATCGCGGGGTTTGATTTCAGACCAAAGTGCGAATTGGATCCAGTTATGCTAGCTAGTTTGACGATCAAACCCACTTTGATAGAGCGGATTGGTTCTAGCCAGAGGGACGATCCTAACCTATTAGAAATCATCTCCAAGTTAGAAATGGGAGTTGATGAGGAGATGAATGTGTATGGGCTTGATCGAGATGGATGGCTTCGAAAGAATGGAAGACTAGTTGTGCCCAACGTGAATGGTTTGAGAGATGAAGTGCTTAGAGAATGTCATCACTCAAAACTGACTATACATCCCGGCGGTAATAAGATGTATTGGGACATGAGACAGACTTACTACTGGGAAGGGATGAAAAGAGACGTTGGGAAGTTTATATCCAAATGCATGAATTGCCAGCTAGTTAAAGCCGAACAAAAGAAGCCTAGTGGGTTGTTACAACCATTAGAAATTCCCGAATGGAAATGGGAGCAAGTTTCGATGGATTTCATTGATGGCTTACCAAGGACTAGATCGGGATATGATAGCATTTGGGTAATTGTGGATCGATTGACTAAAAGTGCAAGATTTATACCAGTCAAATCGACCAGGACGGCAGCCAAGTTGGCAGAATTGTATATGAAGTGGGTAGTGAGATTTCTTGGAGTACCCAAAAGCATTGTGAGTGACCGAGACCCGTTGTTCACTAGTGGGTTTTGGAAGAGCTTACAAGAGGCTCTAGGGTCAGGATTACATCTCAGTACCGCATATCATCCTCAGACCGACGGTCAGACGGAGAGGGTGAATCGTATATTGGAAGATCTCTTGAGAGCGTGTATATTGGATTTTGGTGGATCATGGGATGATCATTTGCATCTAGTAGAGTTTGCATATAATAATAGCTACCAATCCAGTATCGGTATGGCTCCATATGAAGCTTTGTACGGAAGACCGTGCAACTCACCATCATGTTGGATAGAGACTGGCGAGAAGTTTGTGCTTGGACCAGATGTGGTGAGAGAAACGTCGGATAAGATTAAGGTCATTCAACAACGAATGAAAGCTGCTCAGGATAGGCAGAAGAGTTATGCTGATAAGAGGAGAAGAGATTTGAAATTCTCCGTTGGGGACTTGGTGTTCGTCAAGATCTCTCCGTTGAAGAGCGTGATTCGATTTGGCAGGAGAGGCAAGTTGGCACCAAGATTTGTTGGGCCATTCCCTGTTCTTGAACTAGTCGGGAATTTGGCATATAGAGTTGGCTTACCAGAGAAGATGGCAGGAGTTCACAATGTATTTCATGTTTCCCAACTAAGGAAGTTCGTTCACGACTTAGATGTGACTATTTCACCTGATCAGTTAGAGGACTTCGAAGTAGAACTCGAGGCGGTTGGGAACCGTAAGCCGATTCGTATTGTGGGGCACGATACGAAGCAACTTCGAAGGAAGGCGGTGAAGCTAGTCAAGGTTCAGTGGGGCGAGAACGAGAATGATTGCACTTGGGAGACAGAGGAGAGCATTAGGAAGGCTTATCCAGAACTCTTTGCCTGGTAAGATTTACTTTGCGATTTAGTTATTCCGCATGCTAGGATAGACTTGTTTTGCTTGTTTTGCATGGTTGATTGTTGCTTTATGATTGATAGGCATGCGGGAACCTTTGTGTGTGTTTGGATTAGGGAATTTCGGAGGCGAAATTTCTTAAGGGGGGGAGAGTGTAATGACCCGTATTCTACACATCATAGGATCGTAGAATATTTATTTCTTTCCCATGTGAAGTCGTATGGTCATGTAACTTTGGGAAACATCTATTAGAGTCATCTCCCATGCTTATGATTTTTGTCGATTTTTAAATGACCATTTTGCCCCTAGTTGGTACTGTTTTGGCCATAACTTTTGATTGGAAAGGAATTTTGACTTGAAACCACTTCCATTTGATTCGTTTGATGGTTTCTCTTTCCGTAGAGTGGTCACATTAGCCAAATGGACTTACCGTTTGGGAGATATGGCTGAAACAAGGTTTGGAGGGTGAAAAACTGCTTAATCGGGCCAAATCAGGTGATTAGTGAGTAGGCCCATAACCCATTTCGGGATTAGGGTTATGGGAGGGCTGAAATGAGATGGAGAATCATTTCATTTCAGTTTTCTAGCCTCCACTTATCACCAAGGATCCCTAAAAATGGCCTCCAACCTCTAAATCACCTCCAAATCACCTTTAGGTTAAGGATTTGGCTTAGCAACCCCTAATCGAGGAAGATCTTCACCAAATCAACAAAGGAGCTGCTGTTTGGTATAGAAATTCGCACCAAATCAGAGAATCATTTCAGATCTTAGTTTGTTTTGTGGCTAAGGTGAGTGATTTGCTTAGTTTTGCACTAATTATGGCTAATTAGGGGTGATTAGTGTTAATTAGCGAATTTAAACATGATAAAATTCTGGAAAAATATTTATAAAATTCGGAATGATGTTTTAGACCTCTGATATGAATTTGGGTTAATTTGGTCAAGTTTTGATAATCCTATCATTAGTTTCACCTAGGTATGCTTAAGGGGAAATTTGGGATTTTGGGTATGTTTGGTCCATTTTTACCCATCATATTGATGTGAATGATGTTTGTGGTTGATTATGCAAGTTGCTATGACTGTATGAAATGTTTTGTGATTGGTTAGAATAGTTAGAATGGTCAAAAACGCCGTCGAGGGGCGTAAACTGCTCGCTGGGGAAACTGCAGGAATCTGCCCGAACCGACCGGATCGGTAAGCATAGGGGCGATCCGATTAGAGGACAACGATCCGTATGGCCACCCCGATCGCGAATCCTCTCCACGATCCGATCCAACTTGATGAGGCGCCACGATCCGAAGGGAGGAGCACGACTCGATCCACTTCAGGAGCTCACGAATCGATGGGTACTAGGCGAGACGATCCGACCCGATCAGAAGACACGACCCGACCCGGATGAAGCAACCCGATCCGATCCGAAGTGGTGACACCGATCCGATTCAGGAAGAGGAGCCACGAGCTGGAGGACAACGACCCGATCCGATGCAAGAGGCGCGATCCGATCCGAACGCAGAGGCCGATCCGATCCGACAAAGAATGTGAAGGCTGATCCGATCCGATTCGATTGTGATGACCAATAACCCGAGATGCAAAGGTAGTCCAAATGGAAGTTAGAGCTCAGGATCCCGGAACCAGTTGGGAACCAATGAATTCACTTCATGGTTGGACTTTGCTGCGGGACGTGTGCTAAGGAGTTGTCGACGTTCATAACTTCGATTCACCACTAAGAGTGGATGATGGCTACTTATCAGTGCAGTAGGGTCATTATGACCTGAGGGGCAAAGTGATGGTAGCAAGACTACGTTATCAGTGCAGTAGGGTCATTATGACCTGAGGGGCAAGGTGATGCGTAGTAAGACTATGAGCCAGCACAGATGGGGTGAATAACTCCATGGGGCAAGTGGACATAGTAAGGATTAGTAAGGCTATGAGCCAGCGCAGATGGGGTGAATAACTCCATGGGGAAAGTGGACATAGCGAGGAATTAGTGGCTACGTTATCAGTGCAGTGAAGCCATTTATGACTTCATGGGGCAAAGTGATCGTAGCAAGGAATGTTGGGTGATCGAAGTGGTGAATATCGTATGCTTTACGCACTGAGTGAGAGATGTGAGGATGGATGCTATGCTTGATTGTTGTCATCATTATGACATGCACACCTCCCCCACCTCTGTATCTTTACACTGTTTGATATGATACCTTAGAGTGTTGTACAGTATGTAGTGCTAACTCTTTGGTTGCGGTCCAGGTTCAGGTATGTTTTAGTCTACCTGTTATTGTTCACTTTAGATGCTTATCGCTCATACCAGGCTTTGTGTCTGACCCAGAGTTTTATGTCTCCTCTTATTACTCTGGGTGCTCACACGAGCAGACTAGAGACAGGTTAGCTGGTGATGCGCGAGTAGCTGATTCGGAGGCGGGCAGGAGGCTTCCACGTATTATATATATATACACATTCTCCCTGTGTCGTTGGTGGTCGCTACTTGGGCATTAGTAGTGTACCCCATTTATCTTACTTTTGCTTTGAGACAGTTTGAAAGTTGTAATAAGCTGTATTTTGGATTTCCGCTGCTATGATGTTTAGTTCTGATTTTCAGCTTATGCACTGTCTCTCCTGTTTTATGTCAAGTATGCTATTATTATATTTTGTTCTATGCGCTGTGAGACATTCTACTGGTTCTTTGTATGTTCATTTCCTTCTTCCTTTTTCCTTCTGGCGACCCGCTCCGTCCTAACGGGACATGTGTACAGCGCACCTTTGGAGTAAATGTCGGTTGGTGCGGGGCGGGCCGTCACATAAGGGCTTCTCAAAGACCCCCCCTCCCCCGGTGTTCAACTCGAGCTTAGGTGGCTGGAGATCTCTAACGTCGAACGACGGCTGTTCCGGGGGGTGATTCTCGAGGCATGGTGAACGATAGGTGATGAGGTCGGTACTGATTTGAAGAGGGGAGGGAGGGCTTTAAAAAGTTGCAAAGGGGCAGGGGCTATTGACGATCGTGGCAACCGGAAAGTGGAGGGGAAGGGCGGAGCACTGTGCGTCGTCGAGAGCAGGTGGTCAACGGGTTTTGAAAAGCAACGATGAAGTGGGGCTGAATTCCTATTGGCCCAAGGGTTTACAATTATATTTAATTTTCAAAAATACCCCTCTTCACATACGGACACCAATTCAAACCCAACGACTGTCATCCTAGCTAAATACCCCCTTCCGAACACAATGGGATATGTTTCGTAAGCCAATTCGACTTTTACAGTCAGTTATTCTTCAAATTAAAGTATAAAACATTCAATATTTGATTTGAACACACATTTTAATTTGTCGGGGCCACATACTGATTCTAAAGAATTCCTGAAAAATTTATCTAGCTATGTTGGGATGATACGGTCCCAACAAAACTGATTTCGTCGAATTCTGAGACCGTTTGAAAAATGGCCCTTATTCTGGTCGATCCAATTTAACTGAAATCAACCAAACACTTTTTCCTTTGCCACGCTCACATATCAACTTCAAAAATTATGGAATTTGAAAACTAGCAATAATTTGACATCCCTGATCCAACAAAAGTGGTTTCGTCGAATTCTGAGGTCGTTTGCAAAATGTCTATTTTCAATGGCTATATATATTCTCTATAGCGACCTTTCTGAAAATTCATTTGGCCATAACTTTTGATTCCCGCTATGAAACTTTGATTTTTCAGATTCGTTAGAAAGATATTCATAAACAGATTTAAATATTTTTGGTTTCACTAAAATCCGTTTTATTTTTGTATCCAGTACAGTCAGTCAAAGTTTGAATTCAAATTTTCAAACTGCCGCACCATTTCTAACTCATTATTTTATTGAAATATTCTATTTCAATTGCTCTAATTTCATTAAAATAACCAATTGAAAAAATTTAAATTGGCTCGTATTTTCCGGGTTGTTACACTTTTTGTCCAGCACCATATCCTAGAAAGACACACATAGTTGAACGAGATGAAAATTTATTGCGTTCAATATGAGGACGAAGAACAAAGCAAGCACATCCAAAAACTTTGAAGAATGAATAATCAGGAGCAAAATCATATAGTTTTTCAAAAGGAGAAATACCCGAAATATGAGAAGATGGAATTGTAATAATTACTGTCACGATTGTAAGAACAGCCTCTCCCCAAAAGTCATTAGGAACATAAGAGGATAATAACATAGATTTAGCAGTTTCAAAAATGTATCTATGTTTTCTTTCTACAACACCACTTTTTTTTAGGAGTGTCTATGCATGAAGTTTGGTAAATAGTTCCATCTAAGGTAAGTAATTCATGAAATTTCTTAGATGTGTATTCCCCACCTAAATCACATCTAAAACGTTTAATGACCGTTAAGTGTCGAGTTTTAACAAGAGCTCGAAAAGCAGTATAAATTTCAAAAAATTCTAAATGATATTTCATTAAATATATCCAATAATAACGTGTATGATCATCAATAAAAGAAATATAATAATGAGACCCTCCTTTTGTGGAAATAAGGATGGACCCCACACATCAAAATGAACTAAATCAAAAGGAGCATAACAAACAGAAATACTTTTAAAGGTAATACAGAAAACTTATCAAGTTTGCAACCATAGCAATAAAAAATATTATTAATTTTCAAATTCCTAATGCCCCTATGGATGCTAAAAATTTCAAATGAGACGAAGAAACATGACCAAGAAGTGAATGCATAAATAAAAAACAGAAGAAGAAGGACCTAAACAAAAAGAAGATAAATCAACACTAGTAGCAGCACTAGTACCAGATGCTTTTGACTCATTTAAAACACAAAGTGAAGCGATCCGAACTTCCCGGCCGGCCTAAACCGAACAAGAAGGCGGACTGCTTTGAGAACAAGAGAAATCGAAATGCAAATAGAAGAAAATTTCATTGCTATAACAACAATTACATCAGAGTACAAGAATATAACAGAGTATGAATAAATAATATACATCAGAAAAATACCAGAGATTAAATACATTACATTGCAACGGAAAAATAATACATAACATAGATGAAAGAGATACACGGATAAAAAGCTTTCCGAATATAGCTCCAGCTATAAATATAGGATCCTGGGAAAAGAAATACTGCAAAAACCAAAACAACTAGCTGCCCGTGTGGAAAATAGGGGCACCCAGAGTTTAGGTTAAAACAATAAACTCCAGGTCAGTCATGGAACTGTGTGAGAACTAAAACAGTTATTTAAAACTTTACTTTAGAAATAAAGTAAATCAAGAGAACATGCCATATAACACGGAATTGGTTTTCTCCTAAGAAAACCAATGCATAAAACAAACAACGCAATACTTTTTGGAAAAATGAAACTATTATAAGACTCAGGTCCCATCACACAATGCAATGCAATGCAAGCCGGAGGATAGAGTTTTACCTTATAATAGCCAAATACGCTTGGTATGTTTAAAAACAAATCATTTTGATATTACTATAAGTGTACAGTGTCAAAATCAACTTCAAATATAGATGTATCAATCATAGATGGCATAGTACCCCATCCTACTATGTCACCATACTAGTTCTGCAATTACAACTGAAATGTCACGTATTGGAAATTGGATTCGATCTATGAGTCGAAGCAAGGGATGTACTCCTCGCCGGCTTCGAGGCACTCTAGCAAATGCCTCAGGATTGCCCGCAGTGAACCCTTGGATCTTACAGGTCCGGTCCACACTTACGTTAATGGATTGATAATTCCTAAACACACGTTTCCCAGTCCTATCGGACCTATCCATCGACCCCGTAGTGACCGATATATCCGAGGCGCCTCGCTATCCATCATCCACATAGGTAAAAATAAATAAATGTCTGGGCTCCATACCATGACACCACCCATAGCTAGAAAGAAACGTCATGCACTTCATACATTCCATTATCCCATTTTTGACTCATACCGAGGTGTGAGGCTCGCGAATTGATGCTATACAAAAAACTATGCTATTTAAAGTCGTGCTTTGATCATCAACCACAAGGCTCTGTTTTTCAACAAAAGCCTTGATCACTGCATCTCTGCATGCCACGTTGTCAATCCATACCATACAATTGCTGTTTACCGATATATAACCTCTGAGCTCGTACATCTCAGAGAAAGGAGGTAAGCAAGAGAATAAATTATCCGCCACCAAACAGATATATATTTAGTAGAGATCAACGAATACAGTACACAATACAATGTCAGACACACATCCATTTACAAGTCCATTCTGGGTCTGAACGAAACTGGAGGCACCTTATTCCTCGTCCCATATATGTCCAATACAGGAGAGAGGTCCTCGCATCGATCTCCAAGTACATCTGGACGATCATCACTTATTACCTTGCCTTAGGTGTACAGCCCAATCAAGACATCAGTAATCATCCAAATGATGTGAAGATCTCCGGTCATCAATCACCGTCTTCATCGTCGACATTTAGTCGTCGTATCAATTATTCAAAATGGGATAAACCCGGCCTTTCCGAATAATTCACGTATCTTATAATCAAGTGCTATAAAAACACAATATACACCTCAATCCAATCTAGAACATTCTTTTATTCAAATATTCTTTTCATAATTTAAACGAAATTAAGGTTTTCCAAACTTGTTGGGATTAGCGAACCTTACCAAAGAAATCATTTATTTTATTTCCCAATCCTAACCTAATCAACCCATGGAGCAAAACTGGTAGTACTCCATATCTAACACCACAGTGTTGTCGAGAAAAATTAATTACCATTTCACGTTCAAATCAAATTAAAGATTTAACTACCGCTTGGAGCAAAACTGGTGATACTCCATTCTCGATCATTTCACGAATTTGATAATTTAAATTATCACATTAACGTTTCAATCTAATTAAAGATTAATTAAAACTTCACTTAGTTTCAATCTTCTAACAATCATTATTAATGATAATTTAACTTTGGAAACACAAACATGCCACACCGACAATCTACACCGTACCACTGATTTCTGCCAATATATAACCTCTAAGCTCATACGTCTCAGAGAAGAGTGTTAAGTAAGAGAATAAATTCTTCGCCACCAAACAGATATACATTTAGTAGATATCAACAATACAGTTCGAAATACAATGTTAGACATGTAATCCTGTCTTTAACTAGGTTAAAGAACTAATGTCATTTAAAACACAGTTCACGATAAACCAAAAATCACATTCCATTAATTATGAAGTCTTTACGGAAAACAGATCAATATATATAATCAATATAAATTTCCGTATCCAATCAATAGTATAAATGGAATAACGACGAAGCCTTTCAAATTCCATATATATTATCAGTCTTCCTCACAGAAGCTCACTTCGATTATTACCAAATCGTCCGTTCAATTCCAATTTAATATATTAAATTGGAAAACTTTACTTTGGAAAATTTCCATTAAATCTTAATAAAAGATTTATATATTCCAAACCACATTTCACTGTTAATCGGGATAAAGAACGAATGTCGTTAAAAACATTGTTTACGATAAACCCAATTCACATTCCATTTTATTCCAATTACTAAATATAATTGGAAACTCTAACAATCTTAATTAAAAGATTTACTCTTTTCACATGGGGTTTAAGAACAGTGTTACTGAAGACACCATTCAGAAAAACCCAAAATCCAATTTAATATTAAATATAAGGCTCTGAACAGAAATTATATCGGCTTATATTCAATATCAAATTCTGAAACCAACACATATCATATGGGGAATAACGATATATATCTATCTTCCAAATTCCTCCACAATATTCGTATAGTCACAGAAACCAATATCGAAATATCCCGAAGATGATTTCTATTCAAATCCATTCCAATTTATCCACATAGAAAAAATTCTGGTTAGATTAAAATATTCACAAATCCAATTTGTTTATTTAAAAGCGTTGGATTATCTTTCTAGTCGATAACTAGTTCATTTTGATTATAACATATTTTTACCTTTAAAAACGTGGAATTTTTCATCCAAATTCTTTCCAAATCATTTATTTTGATTTTACACAAATTATTAATATTTTTAATAATTTTATCAAGGCACGTACAGTCGGTTTCCAACAACGGCCGCCGAACTGCATCCATAACAACCTTTTCCAAATTTGATTTGAACATAATTCCAAATCCAACCGTTAGATTTCAAATCTGTTATACTCATTGGAAAGCTCTTTTCGATACGAACCTAACAGTTCTGGTTTTAGGAGAATTCGACGGTCGGATCTCCTGTAATGTCAATTCGAAGTCAATGGTTGAAATTCGCGAATGGTCGCAGATATTCATGCCATTATATATATAATATATATTATATATATTTCTATTCAAAACGTATTTTATAAATTTGTTTTTAAAACGATTCCCACTTCCATTTCAATTTTTAATCAAAATTGAATATTCCTTATCATTAATTTATAAATGGTAATATTTTCAAACATCAGATTTTGAAACCATTTCCTTTTTGATATTCATTATAAAAATGAATAAAATCGATATAAATATCATTCGCGTTAAAATAGCGCATATCCAATCATTACGGCTTCACACATTTTAATATTTTCGTGTGCATCCAAAATCGGACATCAAATTCACATTTTAATCCTTTACTGAATATTATTTTAAAATATTAGTTATTTTAAAATAATCGTTATTTTAAAATAATCGTTATTTCAAAATATTCCTTATTTCCAAAATTGGAATCAGACGCAGTCAATTACCATGTAATGTTATTTATATGGATTTTATATAACACATGTATACATCAACCATGATAAACAATCATTCATCATCCAAAGTGCATTACCCAACTTCATAAGCATTAAATATAAATAATTAACACTTACAATAGTCTGTCAGCCAATCGATTGATATACAACTAAACAATTGGGATTAATGTACGTTAAATATCATCCCAATACCCGTGTGGGGTTTCAACCAACAAATACTGAATATTATTTGTGCAGTTTGGCGACGTGTAAAATTTATCGCTCCAATCAATATCAGTTAAATGGGTGTACATAAACAAATCATCTGATTTGTAAATGAATATTCATTTTCATTTGAGGAGAATTTTATTTCGTTCACATATACGTTAAAAAATATATTTTTAACGATAAAATATTTATTTCAACACATGAATATTTTTAATAGTTCATACATTCAATACAATCAATTTACAATATAATCATTTCTCAAACACAATCAGTTTACAACCACAATTCAATCCATACAACCAAACAATCATGGTTTGTACAATAAAATAGTGTCAGGGGCTACTAAGCCCCGTCTGCAACCTAGTATATATTTAACTGTAAATTAATTTGAGTGAGAAGGTGTTCTCACATTGGGATCCACTCCTTCATTCTTTATTAGACGGTTTGGATTTGAATTTGCCTAAGTTCCTAACGTGCTCCAAATTGGACCCGGTTAGTCTTGTTGTGAAGCTCCCGTCCCTACAATCACAACGGATCCAATTTCACGTGAATTGGACCTCGTATGGAAAAGATATAATTTTTTATTCGTTAATTAAACTTTGCAACGCTTTTAAATGTTGAAATTAATTAAAATAAATCACCTCGTTCTGCAGGCCGCACGTTCAACTCACGTTCAAAACTAGATTTGAATCCTACGCTCAAACCGTTGCACCAGGGGACGATCAGCTAGCGCCACGTAGAAGAGCTAGGAGAGGGATTCCCGGCACTGGTGGTCTCGCCCAGTTCGACGGCGGCAAGATGGGACGGCGGCGGTTCTCGCTGAGATTTCGATCAAAATGCACAACGATAATCTTCCAAACTTGTATGGATTTGAAGATGGGGAAATCCCCTACAAAATTGCTTCAAGAATCATTGACTTTAATTGAGTAAATCGAAAGACATTAAGGAGAGAAGGATTGAATGCTTTTCTGTCGTCGGTCTGTAGGTTACGGGGGTTTTTCGATCTAATCGCACACTTATAGCTTGAAGCGAATCTTCTCTTTCGCTTGTAATAACTATATTCAAGAATTATCAAAAAAAATTCACCACCGACAAATAACAAATCTCAAAACTAAAAAGGAATAAATGGCAAAATATAGCAAAAATGGTAAAAGAGTAACCAAAAAAATGATCTGCTCTGATACCATGGCAAATTTATTGATCACATGAAGTAGAATAGAAAATAAAATATAAGAAGAAGAAAATAATGGAGATTGCTTTTATTGATTGATTGAAGAATAGAATACTAAACACTATATTTATAGGGTTATTTATTCTCTAGAATATTCCTTATTTTCTAGAATATTCTCTAGCATATTCTTTGTTCTCTAGCATGTTCTTTATTCTGTAGCATATTCCCTGGAATATTTCTTAGCATATCCTCTAACGATTCGTAGTTGTATATTTAAGTTAGTTCTCTTGTTTTAGAGAATAGATCTCCAAGATGTTCAATAGTTCATAAGTTATTTGCTGTCTATTACTATATTCGATTTCCTGTTAGATTCTTCATATGATCATGGGATCAGAACATCAAATCATTGCACCCAAGTCATCTGTCTTTAGGTGAGTGACATAAGCAGGAAACCAAGTTTCCCACTGCCAAACACTTTACTAGCATTTCTGACTTAAATTTTATATAATAATAAATGTACCCCAATTATGAAACTATTAGCATACTTTCATACATGAGTAAAATATTACATTTATGTGCTGATAGAACAGCAAACAATTAGAGGTTTTTAGCACCAAACTTTTAGCAAATATATGCAAAAATTACTTAGTGATAATGATTTATCACAGAATCACCATTCATTCGTAGGCATACCCAAAAAAGTATCTTACTTCTAGTCAACTCACAGTAAACAGATTTTTACCATTTATTTATCTATACTGAGTTTATTGATACATATCAAATCAGTTATGTCAATCACCCAATGTCATACATAGTCCTTTTTTTAGAATTAATATAAACACATATTAATTATTCACTGTTTCAACAGGGTGTAAATTTACACATGCACACATAATTCAAGCTAAAGTATCTACTAGAAACCACCCCATCATGACTCCCCTATACTCTTAGCCTATTAAACCCTGTGTGTTATTAATCTTAACATCTTTTAGGTCCAATGCTATATTCATTAGTTTCACTGGTGCACACTGCCTATGATCTCCATCACTGTTCCCAGACACAAAAAACCTTAGGGCTTAGAACAAGCCATATGCAGACTCACACCACCCTTCTGATGCAAGCCAACCAAGTATGCAACATCCACCTACCCCATACCCTACTTGATATAGATGACCTTATTCCTAGTTTACTACTAAGTTTTTCTTACTTTTCCCCCGATTTAAAATACTTCCCTTCCAAGTATCAGTCTATTCAAATCAATAGGGTAAATCCAATAGTAAGCCACATTCATTCATACCAAACAAATGCAACAACTAAAACTTAACATGCATATTGATCAAGTTGTTTATACTCAGCAGACCCAAAATCAATACAAGTACCCACAACATTTTTACTTGTTTATTTAGCAGACTTGCATTTGCATATTCTAGAGTCTGTTTTAACTTATATCTATAACACACCAAATAATTAATTCAAGTGTACTGTTGTATTCACTAGTGTGTGTGTGTAAGCATCATCACATTGAAGTTATGTGTGCACTTATCAGTGTTCTTCAAATTAACACTTGCTACATTTTTGATTGCTTGATCATAATTGACCACTAGTTCAATACCACATAAGAATTATCAGTCATGCACAAGCACAATATGCAATCACTCACATCAAACATATAAATCATAAATAGATTAATACTCATATACCCCCCCCTAATCATTCTCTTATGAAATCTAGTGGGCCTATGTCTTTCATAAATTTATCTATAGACTTATCTGTATTTTTCATTTCTAACCAGATTATATTATACTCGACTCATAAGGTGCACACTGTCAAGAACCCCCTTCATGTTTCCAGAAACTCAGGTTTCTGGGCTTAAACAAGCCATGTACAAGCTTGCATTGTGGCACAAGCCAAGATGCTCATGATGATCTTTCCCTAACCTGATCAGTCCTTAGTTTATTGCTAAGTATTTCCCTTGCCTTTACCCTATTAGACACATTCATAACACCTAAGTACCCATTGCCCTCAGAAATGAATCGAATATATCCAACAATATCAACTATACATTCCCATTAATCATGGCAACCATTAATTATGTAGACATATAATATTTTCCGCATAAGTAAGAAGTCAAATTATTTCTAAACATTATCACCCAACTAGCTTACTAACATTCAGTTAATTCAGTGTAGCATCTACATTACACTTAGCATAAATAAAACTCAGATTTTTCAAATATGCAATTCACAGTGTCCAGTATGGGTATAACTTGGGTATTTTCTACCTCTTTCTCTTGAATACAAGACATAAGCAACATCAATCTCTTGTCACTGCCTTTTAGCCAACATATTTTAGACCACATTTTGTTATTAATGTTCAAAAGTCATATGTATATACTTGTTGAAGTGTCACAGTTATGCAAATTCAATAAATCACACAATAGGATTCAAGCAAGACCATTACAATAACACAAAGCAATTAAGTGTCACATTTATGCAAATGCAATTCTAAATTTATTTATAAATTTCCTATGTTGTTTTTCTTTTTCACCAATTATATTAAGTCCAGTCGAAATTGATTCACAAAATGTTTCAAATGATAATTTTTCTGTGCATACTTCAAAAATGTTTTCAGAGATGATGATACTACTATATCCATAATCACTTGCATATAAATCATCATAGTATTTAGTCTTAAGCATCACAACTGGTTATTAAAATGAACATGCGGGTTATTCCTATCATTTATCATCATAAAATAGGGTTATATTTATAATCATGCATTACATCTAATTAGAAATTAGCTAAACAAACAATCCATCCACTAAAACCAAATCCAACATTGCATTCAAACAAACATGCAAATGAACACAACAGTATTAGAACTGTTTTTAATTATAACATTGGTCATTTTCCAAGTTATTTTACTGTTTCCACATTTTATTTTAATATATTCTCATTAATCATAACACCTAAATACATAAATAGCAACATCCAGCTCATGGCTTATAACCAATCTTCAGGGGTAGTTATGATAAAATTAAGGCAATCCCTTAAATTTTCTGCACTACTTAAACAAATAAATAGAGTCAACCAAACACTTAATGTTTATACACATTTTAAATTAATATGCTCTATTAAAAATCATAAAAAATTATTTACTACAACTGTGTTTTATACTTTGATACTAATTGAGAAGACCCCAAAATTTCCAGAACAATTTTTCATTTATTAAATTACAAATTACAATACTCTTTGGTCCTCTTCTCAAGCGCTATCTTCTTTATAATCCTTCAACTTCAGGATCACTCAACACCAATATAAAGATATCAGTATAGTTAAAAAATTTAACTTGTATATGTGAAGATATACAAGTCTCCTTTAGTTAAATCAAAGTCAAATTAAAAAGTAAAGGATAATAGATTAACTAAAAATAATTAATCACTACATAACTTAAACGAGATTTAAAGTTAGCTTGTTTTTTCCTTTATTAAACCATTCGCTTTTGCCAGAGCTTATGAATAAAAATTCAGGTTTTCAAGGCATAGTTTAATGATGCCAATAAACAATAATCATCTTGCTTCTTAGGAATAAACCATTCTGGTTCACTGTTCACTGTTATATTAACTTATAACTTTTACACTCAAAATTGAGAACTCCAAACTTAGTTCTCATTGCTTCTAAATATGTCCAGATCACATTAAGCATCTAATTTTTCCAGGGTTCTCATTATTTTCAATTCGTAAACAATAGTTAACACTATGTATATTTAAATATAAAACTTGTACACTATACAGGGAATCATGCGAATATGTATAAACCAAATAAACTCGTATATTCAAGCTTTATGAAATCACCTACTTTATATGGATTATTCTAACTTGTCACAGTATAAAACATTTCTTTTCAAATGAATATAAACTTAGAGGTGCTTATTTACTTATGCTAGGTATAATAGAAATACAAACCAAATTGCATCAGCTGCTAAAACATTATACACAAACAATCATGACTCTCTAACAATTACAGAATATAGGTTTATCATTAAATTGTATACACAAAATATCCTTAAACCATTGAATAAGCTTGCAATAACACAGAAGAGAATAAACATCACGTGTATTAGCTTTGTACAGTGTCAAATTAACTATGCAACAAAATGAATATGTGCATGCATCAAATTGTATACCATACTCATTTCAGCAATATAGGGAAAATAGAAACCCTTCGTACAACATCTACGGGAAATATCAGACAAACATAATAAAAAAAACTGGCTTAAACTCTTATTTATCATCTTGGTTTTGGTTATTCTTGAGATGCCACCTCCATACAATATGGATATGGAATGACCTCTCTTTTAGCACAATACCATGGCAAATTTATTGATCACATGAAGTAGAATAGAAAATAAAATATAAGAAGAAGAAAATAATGGAGATTGCTTTTATTGATTGATTGAAGAATAGAATACTAAACACTATATTTATAGGGTTATTTATTCTCTAGAATATTCCTTATTCTCTAGAATATTCTCCAGTATATTCTTTGTTCTCTAGCATATTCTTTATTCTGTAACATATTCCCTGGAATATTTCTTAGCATATCCTCTAACGATTTGTAGTTGTATATTTAAGTTAGTTCTCTTGTTTCAGAGAATAGATCTCCAAGATGTTCAATAGTTCATAAGTTATTTGCTGTCTATTACTATATTGGATTTCCTGTTAAATTCTTCATATGATCATGGGATCAGAACATCAACTCATTGCACCCAAGTCATCTGTCTTTTGGTGAGTGACATAAGCAGGAAACCAAATTTCCCACTGCCAAACACTTTACTAGCATTTCTGACTTAAATTTTATACAATAATAAATGTACCCCAATTATGAAACTATTAGCATACTTTCATACATGAGTACAATATTACATTTATGTGTTGATAGCACAGCAAACAATTAGAGGTTTTTAGCACCAAACTTTTAGAAAATATATGCAAAAAATTACTTAGTGATAATGATTTATCACCGAATCACCATTCATTCGTAGGCATACCAACAAAAGTATCTTGCTTCTAGTAAACTCACAGTAAATAGATTTTTACCATTCATTTATCTATATTGAGTTTATTGATACATATCAAATCAGTTATGTCAATCACCCAATGTCATACATAGTCTTTTTTTTAGAATTTATATAAACACATATTAATTATTCACTGTTTTCAACAGGGTGTAAATTTACACATGCACACATAATTCAAGCTAAAGTATCTACTAGAAACCACCCCATCATGACTCCCCTATACTCTTAGCCTATTAAACCCTGTGTGTTATTAATCTTAACATCTTTTAGGTCCAATGCTATATTCATTAGTTTCACTGGTGCACACTGCCTATGATCTCCATCACTGTTCCCAGACACAAAAAACCTTAGGGCTTAGAACAAGCCATATGCATACTCACACCACCCTTCTGATGCAAGCCAACCAAGTATGCAACATCCACCTACCCCATACCCTACTTGATATAGATGACCTTATTCCTAGTTTACTACTAAGTTTTTCTTACTTTTCCCCCGATTTAAAATACTTCCCTTCCAAGTATCAATCTATTCAAATCAATAGGGTAAATCCAATAGTAAGCCACATTCATTCATACCAAACAAATGCAACAACTAAAACTTAACATGCATATAGATCAAGTTGTTTATACTCAGCAGACCCAAAATAAATACAAGTATCCACAACATTTTTACTTGTTTATTTAGCAGACTTGCATTTGCATATTCTAGAGTCTGTTTTAACTTATATCTATAACACACCAAATAATTAATTCAAGTGTACTGTTGTATTCACTAGTGTGTGTGTAAGCATCATCACATTGAAGTTATGTGTGCACTTATCAGTGTTCTTCAAATTAACACTTGCTACATTTTTGATTGCTTGATCATAATTGATCACTAGTTCAATACCACATAAGAATTATCAATCATGCACAAGCACAATATGCAATCACTCACATCAAACATATAAATCATAATTAGATTTATACTCATATATCCCCCCCCCCCAATCATTCTCTTATGCAATCTAGTGGGCCTATGTCTTTCATAAATTTATCTATAGACTTATCTATATTTTTCATTTCTAACCAGATTATATTATACTCGACTCAAAAGGTGCACACTGTCAAGAACCTCCTTCCTGTTTCCAGAAACTCAGGTTTCTGGGCTTAAACAAGCCATGTACAAGCTTGCATTGTGGCACAAGCCAAGATGCTCATGATGATCTTTCCCTAACCTGATCAGTCCTTAGTTTATTACTAAGTATTTCCCTTGCCTTTACCCTATTAGACACATTCATAACCCATAAGTACCCATTGACCTTAGAAATGAATCGAATATATCCAACAATATCAACTATACATTCCCATTAATCATGGCAACCATTAATTATGTAGACATATAATATTTTCAGCATAAGTAAGAAGTCAAATTATTTCTAAACATTATCACCCAACTAGCTTACTAACATTCAGTTAATTCAGTGTAGCATCTACATTACACTTAGCATAAATAAAACTCAGATTTTTCAAATATGCAATTCACAGTGTCCGGTATGGGTATAACTTGGGTATTTTCTACCTCATTCTCTTGAATACAAGACATAAGCAACATCAATCTCATGTCACTGCCTTTTACCCAACATATTTTAGACCACATTTGTTATCAATGTTCAAAAGTCATATGTATATACTTGTTGAAGTGTCACAGTTATGCAAATTCAATAAATCACACAATAGGATTCAAGCAAGACCATTACAATAACACAAAGAAATTAAGTGTCACATTTATGCAAATGCAATTCTAATTCATTTATAAATTTCCTATGTTGTTTTTCTTTTTCACCAATTATATTAAGTCCAGTCGAAAGTGATTCACAAAATGTTTCAAATAATAATTTTTCTGTGCATACTTCAATAATGTTTTCAGAGATGATGATACTTTTATATCCATAATCACTTGCATATAAATCATCATAGTATTTAGTCTTAAGCATCACAACTGGTTATTAAAATGAACATGCGGGTTATTTCTATCATTTATCATCATAAAATAGGGTTATATTTATAATCATGCATTACATCTAATTAGAAATTAGCTAAACAAACAATCCATCCACTAAAACCAAATCCAACATTGCATTCAAACAAACATGCAAATGAACGCAACAGTATTAGAACTGTTTTTAATTATAACATTGGTCATTTTCCAAGTTATTTGACTGTTTCCATATTTTATTTTAATATATTCTCATCAATCATAACACCTAAATACATAAATAGCAACATCTAGCTCATGGCTTACAACCAATCTTCAGGGGTAGTTATGATAAAATTAAGGCAATCCCTTAAATTTTCTGCACTACTTAAACAAATAAATAGATTCAACCGAACACTTAATGTTTATACACATTTTAAATTAATATGCTCTATTAAAAATCATAAAAAATTATTTACTACAACTGTGTTTTATACTTTGATACTAATTGAGAAGACCCCAAAATTTCCAGAACAATTTTTCATTTATTAAATTATAAATTACAATACTCTTTGGTCCTCTTCTCAAGCGCTATCTTCTTTATAATCCTTCAACTCCAAGATCACTCAACACCAATATAAAGATATCAGTATGCTTAAAAAAATTAACTTGTATATGTGAAGATATACAAGTCTCCTTTAGTTATATCAAAGTCAAATTAAATAGTAAAGGATAATAGATTAACTAAAAATAATTAATCAATACATAACTTAAACGAGATTTAAAATTAGCTTGTTTTTTCCTTTATTAAACCATTTGCTTTTGCTAGAGCCTATGAATACAAATTCAGGTTTTCAAGGCATTGTTTTATGATGCCAATAAACAATAATCATCTTGCTTCTTAGGAATAAACTATTCTGGTTTTACTTTAGAACAAAGGTGAAGTTAATACACTAGTTCACTGTTATATTAACTTATAACTTTTTACACTCAAAATTGAGAACTCCAAACTTAGTTCTCATTGCTTAGAAATATGTCCAGATCACATTAAGCATCTAATTTTTTCAGGGTTCTCATTATTTTCAATTCGTAAACAATAGTTAACACTATGTATATTTAAATATAAAACTTGTACACTATACAGGGAATCATGCGAATATGTATAAACCAAATAAACTAGTATATTCAAGCTTTATGAAATCACCTACCTTTATATGGATTATTTTAACTTGTCACAGTATAAAACATTTATTTTCAAATGAATATAAACTTAGAGGTGCTTATTTACTTACGCTAGGTATAATAGAAATACAAACCAAATTGCATCAGCTGCTAAAACATTATACACAAACAATCATGACTCTCTAACAATTACAGAATATAGGTTTATAATTAAATTGTATAAACAAAATATCCTTAAACCATTGAATATGCTTGCAACAACATAGAAGAGAATAAACATCACGTGTATTAGCTTTGTACAGTGTCAAATTAACTATGCAACAAAATGAATATGTGCATGCATCAAATTGTACACCATACTCATTTCGGCAATATCGGGGAAACAGAAACCCTTCGTACAACATCTACGGGAAATATCAGACAAACATAATCAAAAAAACTGGCTTAAACTCTTATTTATCATCTTGGTTTTGGTTATTCTTGAGATGCCACCTCCATACAATATGGATATGGAATGACCTCTCTTTTAGCACAATACTAATACAAGCACAAATCTTTACACTTACTACATAGATATATACATACAGTTATTCTGTTTCCATAAGGTTGCATAACACAGACTTTATCATATATTCATTTATATAGAATATATTTGGACTTAGCAATGGTTACACTGAACATATATGTGTACCGTCTTTCAGTCAGTTTGCAACAATACTAAATGCATATAGGCATAATGTTTGAATACAACATGTAAATACAATCTGCATAACACTGTCAAATTTATGCAAATGCTCAAATGCATAACACTATGCTCAGTCAATAACTTCCAGACATCAAACTGTCCAATTCTTTAGTCCATTGAACAGATGAAACAAGAAAATCCATACCTGTAAAACAAACTCCCTGGACTGTCTCGTTAGAATGAGACACCCCACGAGATTGCATATATAATCAATAAGGTCAGACATAACATGTCTGATATGAGTGTATTTCACAAATTATACAGCAGGTGAAACACTAGTTTATATTTCTGAGGTGGAAACTCTGTGTACACTAGTATTCTACATTCTGCAATTTTAAGCAGCTTATTTAATAAGCATGTTAAACTGTCTAAACAAAAGTGGAAGGTTAGGTGTTCACCACACAAAGCACATACATATCAACCTATCTAAATATACGTAGCATATGGCCATGTGTTCATCAAACAAAGCATATGCATATATTAGATTATCTAAATATATATATAGCAGGTTACAACTTAACAATTATCTTGCATGTAATCAACCATTTATATTGGACAACAAACCTTCTTCCAAATCAGTCATGGTAGATAATAATAGCCAGAGCATTTAAATATGTTAACATTAGTCAATCAGCCTCATAATTAACTAGGAAATTTGCTTTTAATATATACATACATACATACATATATAGATATACATACAAACATATTACATGCATATATATCATGCATTTTCAAGCATATATATATATCCATTCAATTTCCATCTAGCAGGTTATTATTTCCGATCTATATATATACATGCATCCTCATACACACACACACACACACACACACATATATATATACCCAATTTCCTTGTTTTACATAAGTGAATCTAATAGTGAATCATCAGTCACAACCACATATCCAAACATGAATAAACACATCACATAAACAGTCTCAACGTTTTGAGATTAAATCATGTATGTAAACGTCTATAACATAGAGGCACAAGCATTTAAGTTCTCCTAACTTCTGATTTGTTAAGGGATGAAACTGACATATAATGTTAAATACATTATTCACACAAAACAAAAAGCATATCATACAAGCTTATTTCAACATGTTTGCCCACCCTCCCCTTGTACCTAGTTAACCCCTGTGTTCCTTTGTATTCATACCAGAAAATTGACATGAACACCCGAATAAAGCTTTAATATTTACCCCATTCATGTACACATAATAATCAAACAAATTGTACAATATTTTCAAGGGGCACTCATCATAGTCATAGCCACAAAATTATTCAGTTATATATATATATATAAGTAAGTATTTAAGTATTTACCTAAACATTTACCTTAATGTTATTCATCAAGATTCATGTATTGGGTATACACTGATCAATATCACTACAGTGTATATTAGATCTGCGAATTTTTCTTATAGAAACCTCTTTTATTTTTTATTCAAATCTACACACAACAATAGGCAGACAATCAACTATCAAACATCCATTCATGAAAATCACCCATATCAACTTAAGAATCACCCATCCAACACGTATATCTCATTATATTGAGCACACAATGAAACGTAATACACAAGCAGTCTTCCTATTAAAGGTCTTAGTGCCAGAAAGAGGAAAATACATTTAATGAGCCTCGATTCTCGATTTCGTGCTTCTTGATCTCGATTAGGCTTTCGATTCCCCTAGATCCACTGCTGATCTCCCTCACGGGTCACAAATCCATCTTCATTCGATGCAGAGCCATCGATTGGTGGATTTTCCCTAATTTGGTTGCTAGGGCTTCGACCATTATTTTGATTTCATTTGTGAACGAGAGATAAATGAAATTCGGTGACCTATTTTTCTTTTATTACCTTTAGTCCATATGGTTAGGGTTTAATCTCTTACCGAATGTCCACTTTACCCCTAGGTTTAATATTAACTTATTACAACACTTAGGCCCATTTTCATAACACTTAAGCAAATTTTCATACCACACCAAATATACAAGTTAACATGCATATTATTCCACAATTTTAACCATGTACAATTTTTTTATTTTTTTATCATATACACAAAAATGATTTATTAATTAATTTATTCACCCTATATTTATATATATTTTGTCGAAATCAATATAATTTAGGGTCACTAAGTTTTGGGTTCCCACAGTTCGTTATCCAGTGATGGTTATTCCTGGTTGGGAAGCAAAGCAACGACTTCAATAAAGGATAACGATATTATGGTATGCAGATCAGTGATGATGGATCGATAGGGAACTACTATAAAGAAGTCATGGTAGTAGTCCTGCAATTGATTGTGCTATGGATCGTGTGCGCAAAGGGATAATCGATACACAGGTTTGATAGG
Organism: Allium sativum; assembly: GCA_030737875.1. NCBI lineage: Eukaryota > Viridiplantae > Streptophyta > Magnoliopsida > Asparagales > Amaryllidaceae > Allium > Allium sativum. The sequence continues at coordinate 443,453,803 of CM060915.1, read as the reverse complement.
TACTCGAGAAGAAGGGGTACTAACTGTAATGTCCATTAGACTTGGTTAGGGTCCTTATCTTTAGGTTCGGGAGATTGTTTCTAGTTTTAGTAAACTCATGGGTTCACCTAGATTAGGTTCGGATCCTTACTTTGGATTGTACTATGGTACAACACTACAACTTAGATCTTGACCAACTGAGTGGCACAAAATATGGTACTAAGGAACGGAGGTGCTATTGTATATCCAATGCACTGAGTGAGTGAATGTATGGATGAATGGTATGGATGTTTACTTATCTATCACTAGTTAGCACATAGACATCTATCACACCTTCTTTATATAGTATTTATCATAATATAACATATGTTGATTGTTCTATGCAAATTCTATAGATGCATGGCCATGATAGGTATGATTCTCCATACCCTTCATGTCATATATACTATTACGACTTTTATAGTACTTTGAGATTTGTATCGCTCACACTAGACTTTTATCTGACCCAGTGTTTTATTTTTCCTCTTATTACCCTGGGTGCTCATTGATGATGCTAATAAGCAGACCATGTGTCAGGTATGAGTATAATCTGAAGCTACATAAGTGGATTCGCAGAAGGCGATGTTTTACGTACTTATACTAGTATCCTTATTGTTTATTCTGATGTATAGCATTGTAGAGCCTTGACAGTGTTATGTATTCGTATTTGAGACAGTTTACCAATTTGAGATTATTTATCACATGTATAAACTCTATTACTGCTCTGAATAATGGTATGAGCCTATATACTCTAATTTTGTGGCTTATATAGTTATTACTGTCTCGTTTGTTTATATCTGTTATTTTTACTATTATATGTTATCTGATGCGCTGTGAGAATACAACAGGTTTTGTGATTGTATTTACGTTTTGTTCTCTTCCTTCACTTCTCTTCTATTTCGTTCTTTTCTTTCTCTTTTCTCTCTTTTATACCATTTTTTTCTCTTGACGATCACTTTACATCGATCAGGTGCTTGTACATCACAGATTTTTAGTTATATGCACTAGTGTTGTGCAATGGGTCGACCATTTCTCTTTCCATTGTTTCTCATTTGTAGTGTGAACAGAATAGCCGTACATTTCCCCCGGCTATTAATCATTGCTTGTTTACTTAAAAGATGGCTTAAAGATAGTAACTACTTTAGAAACTACCTATTTTGATTTAATTTTTTCATGATTTAATATTTTTTTAAACATTAGCCATAGTTATATGACTCTATTTAGCGGGCAAACTTGTAGTAAAGTGGATGTTTTATATTCATTTTGTTAGTGTGAAACTCCATCACAAATTTATTTACACTGGAATGAGTTTAGTATCATTTTGACATGTCTACAATACCTACAATGGATATGGTCCTTCTTTCTCATATTTAAACAATTTTCTTCCTAATGCTTTGTTTCCTTTTTATGTTCCTTTGACATTCTATGTATTCTTATATTTTTTTAAATACATTATTGAAGAATAATAATTCTTTACTCTGATTTCTTTAATCTGAACACCAATAAATTTGATAACAACATATATACTGGATTAAAGAACTAATGGTACTTCTATATTCAAATAACTTTCTTTTTCCAAAAATCACTGATCTGCTTGATCTTCCTAAATCAGATTGTATCTATCTCATTATTGCTAATAAAGTTAAGATGCCACACATATATTTCTTTTTATAGTGAAAGGTAGGTAATAAACATATTTTAAAGAACTTTCACTAAAATCCTTTATTATATACATATAATGCTAAACTATTCTCAAAACCTGACTTTACGTAATTAAATCCAGTCAAGGAGACAGAAAATTTAAATCAAGGAATTAGTGGGATTAAATAGAAAAATCCTTTACTATCTTTTGGCCGGTTTGAGTCATAAGCCATTTTGTAAAAAACTTGCATATATTTATTACCTTTTTTTCTAATACATCGTACAAATAAGATTTTTGACATATGGCATTATATCCAGTGACATTACAGACAATTATATCAATTCCTTTTTGACATGATAAACAATTTATTATACCATCTGCATGATGGATATCTAAGTTTACTTAGGGTTATGAGATTCCAATATGGTAAAACTCAATATATTAATGCTTAGCTAAGTACAAAAAAATCCTATTATTTTAAATACGTTGCAATAGAGAAAGTATAAAAATATACGAAGAAAAGGATAAAATATAGTCCTTTATTTAGCAGATAAAATTATAACTGTATACAGGGAATCTTTCTTATTTGAAAGATGTCAAAGATGAAATTCCATGTTCAGTTGGGCTTCCTAATAGTGGAAATGTCATGGCCTCAAAGGAAGGAGTAGTTAAATTAAATGAGAAAATCATTCTTTATCATGTGTTTTTTGTACCATACTTAAATTGTAATCTAACTTTGGTGTCACAACTGAATGACGACTTAAAATGTTGTCACTTTTAATTCTAACTTATGTGTTATTTAGGACCAACTAACGAGGGTGGTTATTGGAATGGGTGAAAGACGACGGACTTTACTACTTGCGTGAAGGGACACCGGTTTAAGCTCTTATAGTTGCAAGCATGTCTTCATTGGAATTATGGCATAATAGGTTGGGTCATCCTTTAGAAAATGTAGTGAAGTGGCTTCCTTTTTTTTTGGATTCTAAAAAATAATTTAATAAAGCAAGTGAAATATGCCATCGTGCTAAGAAACCTAGGGACAGTTTTCCTTTAAGTGAAAATAAAACAACTCGTATTTTTGAGTTAGTATATTGTGATTTGTGGGGTCCCTATGCTAAACCTTCTTCTTGTGGTACTTATTATTTTCTTACAATAGTGGATGATTTTTCCCGTGTCGTGTGGGTTTATTTGTAGATTGATAAAACTAAAGTTTTTGAGATGTTTATGTCATTTATTGCTGTGATTGATCGTTAATTTTCTCAAAAATTGTTCGTAGTGATAATGGAACAAAATTTAACTGTTTAAAGGATTATTTTTTTGAAAATAGGATTTTGTTTCAAATGACTTGTGTGGGTACTCCTTAACAAAATGGGAGAGTGGAAAGAAAACATAAACGTATTTTGAGTGTTGCAAGAGCTTTAAGATTTCAAGGTGGTTTGCCTATTTCTTTTTGGAAGGAATGAGTTTTAGCTACTGCTCATGTTATTAATTGTACTCCTAATGTCCTTTACAAAAAGACACCATATGAAATTTTGTTCAATCATCCACCATCCTTAACAGAATTGCATGTGTTTGGTTGTCTATGTTTTGCTCATAACCAAAAGGCAAAGGGTGAAAAATTCGCTAGTAGAAGTTGTAAATGTGTTTTTGTAGGATATTTGTTTAGTAAGAGGGGTTCAAACTTATTTGACTTAGATACTAAGAAATTCTTTGTCACTCGTGATGTTAAAATTTATAAGAATATTTTTCCATATTTGGATGCTGAAGGATGCTGAACCAAAAAATGAGATCCCTTTACCTGAGATGCATATGAATAGGAGTATTATTGATGTTTTAGACTGTGTTGATGATGAGAACATAGAGTCAAAAAAATTCACTGTTCTAGATAAAGCACAACCAGTACTGCCTTTGGCTATAAAGGGAAGTAGATATAGTGGATTCATATGATGGTGCTCTTTTGGATGATAATTTGGGTCGTGTATTATGTGTCAAGTATCCCTCGGTAAAATTGTGTGATTTGGTGACTCATATGGTGATCCAGAAAAGTCCAATCACCGCTTCACTTTATTCCTCTTCACAATCCCCCTAAGGTACTCTTTATCCCATAACACACTATGTTAGTTGTGACAAATTTTCTATGGAACTCCAAATTTTATTGCAGCAGTAACAACAGGAGCAGAACCACAGTCTTTTAAGGAGGATATGAAAGATGCAGGGTGGCGTAGTGCTATGCAAAAGGAAATTCGTGCTTTGGACGATAACGAAACCTGGATAATGGAAAACCTTCCTTCTGGAAAGAAAGCTATAGGAAGCAAGTAGGTATATAAAATTAAGTACAACTCGGATGGCAGCATTGAGGGATTGAAGGCAAGATTGGTTGTCTTTGACAATCATCAAGTGGACGGATTAGATTATGACGATACTTTTGCAACAATGGCAAAAATGACAATTGCGCATGCATTTCTTGAAATTACGGCTTCTAAACTTTGGGAGTGGCATTAAATGGATGTACATAATGCTTTTCTACATGGTGATCATGATGAGGAGGTGTATATGAAACTTCCTCCTGGCTTTACTTCTGATAAACCTAGATTGGTATGTCGTTTTTGTAAATCATTTGTATGGTTTAAAGTAGACTCTTAGGTGTTGGTTTGCTAAACTTGTGTCTGCTTTGAAGGTGTTTGGATTTTCACAATCATACTTTGACTACTCTCTTTTTACATACATAAAGGATTCGATACAGTTTAATGTGCTTGTATATGTAGATGATTTAATTATTTATGGTAATGATTTTGCTGCATTAGCCAGTTTTAAAAATAACCTCAGTTCATGTTTTCATATGAAAGATCTTGGAGTACTTAAATATTTTCTTGGCAATGAGGTAGCACGAAGTTCTAAAGATTTTTTTTTGTGTCAGAGAAAATATGCTCTTGATACTGTTTCTGAAGCACTTTGTTAGGTTCCAAGTCTTCTTCATCTCCAATAGAGCAAAATCATTGTTTGGCACACGCTGGAGGCCATATCTTCCAGATCCAGGTTCCTATAGGCGACTGGTTTGTATTTTAGTCTATTTGGCCATCACTTGTCCCGATTTAGCATATTCGGTTCATGTATTGTCTCAATTCAAGAAGGAGCCGCAACAGGAGCACTGGGAGGCTGTTATACAAGTTGTTCGGTATTTGAAGGGAAATTCAGACCAATTTATTCTCTTATGCTCGGACAGTGAATTATCTCTACAGGGGTGATGTTACTCAGACTGGGCAGCTTGTCCTCTTACTCGATGATCTCTTACCGGGTGGATAGTGTTTTTAGGGGCAATCACCAATTTCCCGGAAAACAACGAAGCATCATACAATAGCTAGATCTTCTGCAGAGGCCGAGTACCAATCCATGGCTGCAATTACTTATGAGCTGAAATATTTAGAAGGATTGTTATTGAGATTGGGAGTCCATCATACTAAAGCTATACCTCTATTTTGTGATATTGAGTCCGCATTGAACATAGTGCAAAACCCGGTATTTCATGAGCGTACCAAGCACATTGAAATTGACTGCCACTTCATATGTGATGCAATTCAAGGCTGTCTTATCGCTCACTCACATGTTCCTACTACTAAACAACTAGCAGATGTTTTTACCAAAGCTTTGGGTAAACAACAGTTTGAATATCTTCTAGGCAACTTTGGCATCTATGACTCTTATGCTCCAACTTGAGGGAGATATTAGGATATCACGGATATCATGTGATATGATGATCTGGCAGTGATTAGGAAATCAGTGAAGTTTAGGGATGTAATTTGTAGTTTCCCTATTTATGTGATTTGTTGACAAAATCAAGTTTAGGGATGTAATTTATAGCTTCCCTATTTATGTGATTTCTTGACAAAATCAAAATGGGACATCATGTATAAATGGATTCTACTAATGAATGTAAAGATAAGACTTTAAGCCTAAGAAGTTTCAGTTCTTATCAATTTTATTGCATTGCTTACCGTATGTATAGTCATTAGCAAACCTGTGTGTTTCCCTCTGATATGTGTTTTGAATTCCACTCTTAAACCGAAGTATTCACAGTAAAAAAATAATGATGTTTTCAATGCTATACTTCTATATTGGTTACTTGTTACTCAACCTCTATTTTTCGTGGAAGCATAGCATCATTAACCACTCATTCCCTATTTCTAAATTATATATTATGAATGTGATTTTTGTTCCTTGACAATGTACTGCCCTGTTTTACTGTAATCATATGAAAAATTCAAGCAATATTTTATTATATCATGTTTCGTATTCATTCAAATATGACATGTGTAACTATGATATTCTTCAATTCTTTTTTATTACATTTGATTTTTTTCAGTTCTTTTTCTTTAAAGATACAATAAAATGTTGAATTATAGGTTGTTGTTTCTTACATTACTATTGCACTTTATAAAGTTTTTTCGTGAACCTAGGGTGGGACTTTTACATTTGACCATTCAGTATAATTTATTTTATAGTAAATTGAGTTGGTAGAATATTATATATTTTTGTTTTTCATCAATAGCTTTTAACACACCTTTCTTGGTCAGAGGACTAATTTTGAAACTCAAGAGTTTCAATACAAGAAAAGATGATAAGTTGAGCACTTGACATCAAATGCCAGAGTTTGTTTAGAGTTTTAGTTCATCCTTCAATGTATATTTAGTCATTGACATACTTGAAAATTCATCATGTTTAAATTTTAGCCTACAAACATATTGCCAGTGGAAAAATTGCAAGTTTTGAACGATTATTTGTAATTTCCACTTTAGTACTATGAATAAAAATGTGTAAACTGTGTGTTGCATACAATGATATTATAAGATATAGTTTTTGGAAATTTAATGTTAAAGTTGCACTTATATTGTGCAACATACAATGAATCCAACAAAATAAATATGGTATATATTACTGTTGTTGTTGTTTGCATATGTAATATTTCATATAACTTATGTTTCTTTGTTAAAAGTGACATATTTTAATTATTTTAGGTGAATGAACAAATATTATTTAACTTATTTCTTTTAAATATGATAAATTTGAATAAATTGAGAAGGGTTATGTAAAAAAGATTATACAAATCTTAATGCAAAGTTATTTGAAGTTAAAAAAGATTTTATTAAAAAAAAGATTATTGAGAAGGGACATGGATGCTTATGTTCACTGCTCAGGTGACCTTAGCATTCCATTTTACATTAAATATATTACTTTTAAGCCTGGGCAAAGGCATATTGATAAGATACACAGAAATAAGATGAGTAAAATCTTATTTTACTTTTTGTCTTTTTTATATCCATGTTAGTTGAACTGAACAAGAAAAGATACTTTCCATTTACGGTGCTACGTAGTTCGATGCAATTGTAAGTTCACATTTGTTATGCAAAAATTGCTCTAATACCAAATTGTTGGGGTTTTGTGCGCAGCGGAAGTTTGACAAAACGCCAAGAAAAATATGATTTTTATCATCCAATCACTTGAAGATGAATTTGATTGAAAATAACAACATAACAAATTGGAAATAATAGCAGTACACTAGTATTCCACCCAACCACCCTCTTTATTGATTCACCAAAAACAAATTTTGTTTACACTCAATGGATTACAACAAAAAATAAACAAAACACAATGAATCAATAACCTTATTGAGAGAGGCAAAGAATATCTAGATAACTACAAATATTGTTGGAGTAGAAGAGCGATGAAGAACGACAACAAACCCTTGGACAATCTTGAGGCACCAATTGCGTCTTTCAACAGTAAATAAGAATAGCTACCCTCAGCCCAAATCCCTACATCTTCCTCTCCAGGGCGCAAGCCCATGAAGGCACACAACCTCACCAGATATTCTTACATGGTTTCTTGTTCTTTGTTAATTATCACAATCTAACCAAGAAGACTGCACATATATAGGAGAATAGAAAGCCTAGGCAAATATCCAAGTTGCCCTTTCAAGATATCTCCAAAATATAACCATTCATTCTTTCTTTCTATGATAAAGTCAATCAATTAACCAATAAATCAATCAATCAACCAATTAGTCAATTGATTAATCAATCCAATCGATCAATCATTTAATTGATCATCTTCTTCATAAAATATTTGAATCAAAAAATTCAACGCTCCACTTTGATTCAAATATCACATATCTCCAACAATCCACAAACAGGTCAACCTAGATCTTTCAACAACACCTACTCTCAATTAAAACCAACCTCGATTTCAAGGCAACGAGATATACCCCAGTCGATTTGAAAGGACTACCACCACACCTCAATTACAAACACAACCCACCGCCTGCAAAAGATGCATCTACCATTCGAGCTACACCATGAGCTACACCATGCAAAAACCAATGGTCTAAAAAGTGCTTGCAATACCATAAGATCTCCGACGTCTTTTTGGATTTCAAAACTCGACATCCGTCTTCCGTTTGACATGACCTCTTCATCTCCGGAATCCCTCGAGCTTCATCAACATCTAGACCCTTGTCGATACCATGATCCTCCATCTTAGGACCATAAGCAGTGACCATATTAACCTCTCAACCTTGCTGTGGACTAGGTTCTTCAACCGTCACCTACTTTCTTCTTCATCTACTTCCATCTTCCCTCATCCATATCAGAGGGGTTCTTCACATCTCCATCAATTGGACCATTGAGGCATGTAACATCCACCATTATAGGCTTCCAAATCCCCTCAATACCTACCATCAAAAATAGTCATCCACGAAAGCAACATCATCTCTGACATCTATAATCTTCAATCCAAAATCACTCCAAGTTATGCGATGATCTGGCTCCGATACCAAATTGTTATGCAAAAATTGCTCTAATACCAAACTGTTGGGGTTTTATGTGCAGCAGAAGTTTGACAAAACGCCAAGAAAAATATGATCTTTATCACCCAATCACTTGAATATGAATTTGATTGAAAATATCGACATAACAAATCGGAAATAATAGCAGTACACTAATATTCCACCCAACCAACCTCTTTATTGATTCACCAAAAACAAATTTTGTTTGCACTCAATGGATTACGACCAAAAATAAACAAAATACAATTATTCAATAACCTTATTGAGACTGGCAAAGAATATCTAGATGACTACAAATATTGTTGGAGCAGAAGAGCGATGAAGAATGACGACCAACCCTTGGACAATCTAGAGGCACCAATTGCGTCTTTCAGCAGTAAATAGGAATAACTACCCTCATCCCAAATTCCTACATCTTCCTCTCCAGGGCGCAAGCCCATGGAGGCACACAACCTCACCAGATATTCTCATGTGGTTTCTTGTTCTTTGTTAATTGTCACAATCTAACCAAGAAGGCTGCATATATATAGGAGAATAGAAAGCCTAGGCAAATATCCAAGTTGCTCCTTCAAGATATCTCCAAAATATAACCATTCATTTCTTTCCTTCTATGATCAAATCAATCAATTAACTAATAAATCAATCAATCAGTTAATCAATCAACCAATTAGTCAATTAATTAATCAATCCAATCAATCAATCCAATCAATCAATCATTTAATTGATTACATCCTCTTCATAAAATATTTGAATAAAAAAATTCAACAACATTGACCCATTTACAGGTACATATGAATTGCGTAATGTTAATATGATGCAAAACCTTTTAGGTAAGAAATACTGGATGGCTTTGGAAAGTATTCTTGGAATCTCTGATTTGGATTATTTGACGTCTATGCATTCATATGATTTGTTTGCTTAATCCACAATCCTATTTTGTAATCCTAGTTTTTTAAGTTTGCACTATAGTTGTTTTTGCTATATACCACTTTTATTATGAGTGTTATATTTGGGTTAGTGGTGTCTAAAGAGATTAAAAATATAACATGAAGCCAAGAAAATTAACGTGAAAGAATATAACACTCCTGAACTTAACAAAATTATGAAAGAAGATAGCATTTCTTATTTGGAGTATCAATGGACTTATGGGCTATAAACTTTGGGAAATCTACATGATTTTGGTTGAAAATAAGGTATATTTGCCAATTTTGTCTCATTTTGGAATGTTTGGTAAGAAATTATAAAATAGGTAGAGAGGCTATGAATCCTACCTCACATACGCTATGTGTATAATGTAGTTTTCTTTAATTTCTTTAAAGAGAACTTTTGAAATTTATAATGTGAGACAATAGCTATATTAACATTATTTTTTCACATTGAAAGTAAAGCTTCAGTTAAATGGTTTTTGGTAACATTGTGTGCATTTTTATATTAATCAAGATTATGAAGCATTAAATTTCCATTGTTTTAGATTAAACTTCTGAAAATTGGATTTTTTATGATGTTTAATCTAAAGCAAAAAACAATTTAGGTATGCTTAAAGGATTCTTATATATGTAGGATCTAGATTAACCCAAAAGGGGGGCGAATAGGGTTTATTGGAGTTTAAGGAGATATTAAAATTATTACAGCATAGATTGCGGTAGAGAAAATAGATGACACAGATTTTACCCAGCTTCGGCATTTCCTGCTCACTGTTGCATTCCCAAGATTTCTACTAGGTATTTAAAAAGTTCCCCGCTTACAAAATCCTATAAACTCGCAAACCCTACTACTGGTCTAAACCTATGCTCAAAACCCTGGACTGTTCTTTATCCCCAAGATTACATTTTCTCCCTATTACAAAACCGTAACTCGTAAAATCCTAATATAAAGTAAACTAGTAAACCTATACAATGTTTCTTAAAAATAAAAACCCTTAGAAAACAACTTAAAAACCTTTATGAAAATTAAAAGGCCCGCCTCCACTTTATCACTTAAACAAAACAGCTTCCCTTTTTTCTTTTAATGGCCACCGAAATATAAATTAGGGTTTTTGTGTAGTCCCCAAATCGCGACATATGTATTCTTTGATAAGATCAATTCTCTGATGCCTTGATGAATTGTTTACTCTCGGTCGATCGATTTGGCCCCTCTAAGATCGAAACCCTTGTGAGTCACTCTAGTTTTGATTTCTTTATTCTCGTATGAATTGTTTGGTTTCGATATCTAAAATGCATTTGATGATGCGGTATTTATAAGGATATAAAATCCTAGTCTGTCTCTAATTTCACGAATTGGCTTGACCTTGATTTGTGCATGATTGTTGCTTGATCAAAAATTGCCTTGAATACTCTGTTGATTTTTGGAAACAATTTGATTTTTTTTCTTGCCTGAAACTCAGACTTGCTGTTTTCTGGAAGTATACAAATCGTGAATCTCTCTTGCCTAAAATAACTAGAGCACGTTTGATAATCCTCTCATTATTCATTAATGAATTTTATTTACTCCTTGCCTGAAATACCAGCATGCTGATAAGGCTCCAATTCGACTTAAAACTTGCCGAGATTTCCAAGCATGCAAATTTGTACTCTTTAGTATTTATTTGAATTATTTTCCCCATATTCTTGCATGTTGTTTGAATAGATATCTCACCTGATTTGTCTCGACATTTTCTTCATGCAACATGCACTTGTTTATGAAACTCATGTAAATGAGTGTGCATATGGGTTAGTTCTGCTGTGATCATCCATGCTTGCGTGTACATGCCTGTTTCTTGCACTCTTTGTTTCTTGTCACCTCTCTTGGCAGATTCATCTGCTATTGTGCATACTACCATGTGTTGTGTAATGACCCGAAAATCCGGTCCAATTTGAGCTGACCAAAAACACAAGTCCAACCCCAAATTAAAATGAAAATTAGGAAATTAATAGAAAGAAAACAGAGGGTGAGAATAGATAAGATAGAAACTTAGAATAGAAGAAGAAGAACACAACATCAGAGTAACATGAATCTCACAGTGGAACGAATAACATATAACATATGTAACATAACTTTGAAATATACATTTGTATTTGAATATACATCATTTATCAAAGTACAACACTTACAACACAGCGGAAATAAACTATAGCTATATGATCCTGAAGCCTCCTGCTCCAGCTCTTCCAGTGTATCTGTAAATCCCGACTACTTGACTGCCCGTACAAAATTAGGCACCCAAGAGTTTAGGGAAACAAACAAATAGCTTTCATCTCACGTTAAAATAGTTCAAGCAGGTAATCGATATCTCATAAGACCACGCCGTATAACGGAACGGGTTTTTCCCTTATGATAATCCAAATAACTTTATATCAAAAACCTTTTTGATATTATAATAATGTCTATCAACACAATATAACAATCATCTAGCAGAAACGCTTTCATCTCACGTTCTACATATATAGTATACAATCAAAACCGTAAGCACGTATTGGGTAATGGGTTTCCAACTATGACAAGGTATGGAACCACGTTTCGCTAGTGTACCTCTAGAGAGGAATACACTGGGTTCAACAAGAACATCTTGCAACCCGGCCACACATGACCGACCACTCATTTCGCTTGAGTGTATCGAATGTATATCACCAACGGTTGGGATCAACAACCGTTTCCCGAATGGGACAACATCAACAATAGATTTTTAGAAGTAAATGAAACTCTAGATCAGGTGATTATACACCCTACTTCGGTGCGACCGACTTAGCCATGTTGCCTTCCCGATTTCTGTCATTTACCGGTTGATGAGGCTAGAAGCTACGCTTTATCATCACACCAGATTCACTTTGAATGCCACATCATCAAATCCATCAAATCACCGATTGACGTCCTCAACCATACATTATGTGTTAGCTAAAAGAAGTTTCCTTCTCCGCTTCCACTTTTGGTATGGTTGGAGAAATCAATATATGTGATCGTCTGGAAATACTCTGTCAGACATCCGTCCATACAAGTCATCCAGGAACAGGATGAACCGAAGGCACTATTCTGTAAACAGGATAACCCTTGCATAACTCCGTCTTCAATTTCCTTTGGCATATATGATTCGCAACGCTTATGCCAATACAGAGTGGTTCTTTGGATAATAATCCAACCGGTCTCTCCGTATTAACAACGTTAAAATGGTCAAAACTTCAATAGTCTGTGATTTAACTATCGAAGAAAAACAGGTGTGCAAACAACGATATTATTTCCAAATGGAAATTTATATCGATCAAACATCATTCAACATTTATCTCTTTATTTCATTAATTTACTTATCTCCTGTTTCCCTATATTCAATATTTCTTATTTTCTAAATTTGGAAAATATACGTTATTAACAATGGAAAACATTTCCATTTCTTGTTTTCTTTATTAGAAAACATTTCTGGTTTCTTATTTGGAAAACATTTCCAAAGCTTCTTCATTGGACTTAGACAGATGTTTAAACAAACCATCGCGATGCCAACTCAAACCAATTCCTTTAATTACTAAATTCACTTAACCATCCTTTACTATCGAACCTTAACCATTCCTTAGTTAAAAATGAAGTCAATCAAGTTGGGGTAATACTACCTCTCAGACCTTAACTGAACAACGTTTCTAACCTTGAAATAGACAAAGTTCACCCTTCAAATTCTTTAACAAACTTCCTTACGTAACTCTCTTTCAAATCTTTTCTATTCGATAATTCTTTCCTTCGATAAGGTATATTCGATAACTCTATTCAATTTATTCTATTCACTTAACTCTTTTGATTTAACTCTAACTCTATTTACTTAACTCCTATCGAATAAACTATATTCGATAACTCTTTTAATTCTATTTGAATAAACTATATATTCGATTAATTCCTTTTACTCTATTCGAATAAACTATATTCGATTAACTCCTTTGACTTTCTATTCGAATAAACTATATTCGATTAACTCTATTTGCTTTAACTCTAATCAATTAACTCCAACTGGTTTAACTCTAACTGGTTAACTCTAATTGATTAACTCCATCTAGTTTAACTCTAACTGGTTAACTCTAATTGATTAACTCCATCTGGTTTAACTCTAACTGGTTAACTCTAACTGATTAACTCCATCTGGTTAACTCTAACTGGTTAACTCTAATTCGAATAACAAATATTCGATTACTCTATTCAACTGACCCGACTCGACTAACCACTTTCGAATAACTAATTTGATTTACTACTTTCGAATACCATATTCGATTTAGCTCCTTTCGAATAACTAATTCGATTTACTACTTTCGAATACCATATTCGATTTAACTCCTTTCGAATACCATATTCGATTTAACTCCTTTCGAATAACTAATTCGATTTACTACTTTCGAATACCATATTCGATTTAACTCCTTTCGAATACCATATTCGATTTAACTCCTTTCGAATACCATATTCGATTTAACTCCTTTATTCGCTTTATAAAGATTTCCTTTTTAACAACATTTATTCATTCTAAAGATTTGCTTTTAGTAACGGTTCTCCACTTTAAAAATGATTTCCTTCTTATAACAGTTTCCTTTTTATAACGTTTTCCCTTTTTCTAAATATCTCCTATTTATAAATATCCCAATTTATAAATATTTCTTATTTATAAATATTCCATTTATAAACATTTTATTTCAAATATCACTTTGAAAATATTCCCTTATCACATTTCGGTATGTTATGGTATTCAACATATCAAATCACGATGATCAATATCGTCCAAACACATATAATCGACAACAGATTATATATCACATCATATATCACAATACATGAAAAACAGTAAAATAAATGTTGAGGAACCCCGTTGGGTTTCTCCAACCTGTTTCCCTGCATCACAGATGTTACACAATAAAATCAACATCACTTTCAGTTCCATATGATATATTCTGTTAAACAGAATCAATATGGAAATTTAACTAACTGACTAGCAGTTCAATCAAACAGTCAACACACAGTCAATCAACCAACATTTAACAGTTCTAAAAATACAACATGAAATTATAATCTGTTCAGAGTTAGTGAGATTTACTCACATTGGCAGTTCATCGTTAAAGAACGATAAATTGTTTGTTTGATTTGAATCAAACAATTTATTTCGCCATAAATTCATATGAGCCACAATCCACTTCCAGTCAGCTTCATTGTGAATCTCTCGTCCATACGGTCCTAACGCAACTTACGGTTCGTCAATCTGATATCGTATGGTCAAGATATCATATATACAAGTTAATACATCATTTGATTTAAATAAAAACAAATTTCCTTTTAAAAATAGTTGGGCTTTGACCTATTTTCTTTCAGGCCCATCACTCAACCAGGCCTACCCGCACCCACTACATCTCTTCTTCCTCCTGTATACTTCGATTGCTCCTCCATCTCAACAAACCTTTGACCGCTTGTCCACCTCCCTACCATCATGAAATTCCATGCCATCATCGCCGATACTCATCTCCTTCCATCCTCTTTCAACCCACGCCACTCACGACAGACCCGCATCACCATACTGAAACCCGATGTCAACTGAACCCGCTCCTCTACAGGAAAAACCTCCGAACTTTGTTGGCCTCAATTCCCACCAAAACTTGAAGCTATGTGCTATTCCACATCCTAGAACCGAAAATGAACTCGAATTGATCCATTTCTCCTTCAATTGCACCGTATGTCGAACCCTAATAGCTACTGGATGAAGCGGCATCGACGCAGACATGATCGAGTTGTACAAATTTGGTACCAGGCGATTGAGAAAGCTTCCATGAGTCCATACAAATCCATTTTATGATTTTAGGAATTTTATTCCTTTTGATTTTGATTTTAGAAGTTAGGTTTTTTTTTCTCTGTATGCTGCTCTTATATAATGCGTTGGGGTTGGTAGCACTTGTGGCTGAAATGAGTTGGAGCGTGGCCTCCCTTTGATCACAGAAGGATTTGGATATTTTTAATTTGATTTTCCTATTTTATTTTATCGTTTTTATAAGCTTCTCTCATCCTTAAAAATCCCTGCATCCACATACGATCCCCAAAAATCACGAAAATTGACATGCCCCTAGAGTTTGACTTTACGGTCCCAACGAAACTGGTTTTGTCGAATTCCGACTTCGTTTGCTCACACAGTGTATTTTTAACTGTCAAAATACTGACTGTTTCTCACTCTAAAAATCCGTACGACCACACGGTGACTCTAAAAATCACGAAACTGGAAATCTAACAATAATTTGACATTGCGGATCCAACAAAATTAGTTCCATCAAATTCCGACTTCGTTTGCAAAAGTGGCTATTTTTAAAGCTCTGGATGACCCATTTAAATATATAAATATATTTAAATATAATTAAATTAAATATAAACAAATTTATATTATCGTATATATATATATATATATATATTCACAGTGGAATACCATACAGCTCTATTGGGATTTATAACTCGACACTTCACATCCCGATTAAATCGATATTCGATTTAAATTGAATTTCCTTTGTTAAAATATAAATAATTCCTTTATAAATTATAAAGGAATTCCATAGCGTCTTTTCTGAAATTTGATTTGGACATACATCAAAATCTACACGACGAAATCCCGATTTTCCTCTTCCGCTAGAAAGGTATACTCCACCAGCTCCACAGTTTCTTGTTTCACAGAAATCCGGCTTAAAACGAATCCGGTACATTCAATTGAAGTTTGAATCGCCAATTTACGAACTGCAGCGCCATTTCGAGCTCGGTTTTAATTATAATATAATTATACGTTCAAACTGCCGTATTTTAAATATATTCGTTATTCAAATTCAATTCCAAGTTGAATTAAATATCACAGATGATCCGGTTCACACCATATCGTCCTTTCGGCCAATTCTGATTATTTCAGAATTAAATATATTATTTAATTTATTATTTTAATTAAATATTCATCATTATTTAATTCCACGACCATTTAATTCACTATATCACTATTAATATAATTAAATAAATTAATTATAATACCTCTGCCAATGCGGGTCATTACATGTTGATTCTGAATCTGCATGTGATCTTGAGCTCGACCATGCCAGTTCCATTTGGCATTTTGTTACTTGCTTATATTTATGTGCACTATGTATGTGTGGCACTGTTGTTATTTCCCACAATTCCATGCTCAGTTTCACATCTGTGTTATTCTTTTCCATGCTATATACTTTTGCTTTTGTGGTAAATTTAGGTGCATATCTTGAATGCCATAATCTTGCTTCCTTTCACTCTGTTCTCTTCTTTGTCACGCATCATGACCACTCGAGTTTGTACACTATCATTTGCTTTCACTGAGTTTGCTTGTGCACTCATTAGTCTTTGAATTTGCTGAGCCAATTTTGCCATAAACATGTAAACTCGAATTGTCCCCACTAATGTAGCTTGTTGTTTTCTTTGCTGGATTCTTTATACAGCCAAATACATATATGACCATATATTCATGTATATATACAAAAGAATGTGCTTATATATATGTTTATATTTTTGTGTGCACTGCCTTGGTTGGTTTATATTCATGTGCTTAATTGGTGCATCCCATACTGGCCTTTGGCTTTGCTGTATGAACTTGTACATGTGCATTGTTTTGGTGGCATGATGATCGTTGTTGCACCATATCGCCTGAACACTGATACTTTACTTGACATGCTTTTACCTTGAGTGGTACTTCTCTTATAAGAACAAATACATTCTTGATCTCTGCTTGTGTTGTTGCCCAATATTCTGTCTGACCTGAAAGCATTTGTTTTACCAGTTTTGGCTTCCATCATTTCTTTGATTATGTCGCGGCTGTAGAACCATTTGCTAGCTAAAACATGTGCACATGTAAACTCTGATCCATGTGTATGCTGCTTCACTGATTTGAGTATGTCTTCATGCTTGTTGCTGCATGAACGTACTGCCCATGTACACTGTGTCGACCCTTTAAGAACTGCTGCACCATTTTTTCTTGTTATGTATATGTGTACATTGTCGTTTCTGCTTCATTTGTTTCATGCTCCACATTGTTGAATTGTTATCTACACTTGTCCATGATGTTTATATGCTCGACATATACACCTAAACATTATAAAATATATGTGTATATACATACACATGTATGTATATACATGTATCGTGCAATGAAATTAAATATATGAGCTGTTTGAATGGCATACAAGAATTTTCTATCAACATATCACTATATTTGAGTTGTGGCTATTCAGAATCAACAAATTTTAAATGTTAGTTCTAATCAGCAAACCGATATAGTTATGTCGGGGCAGATCTGCAGGCACGTATTATATAGTCTACCTTGTGGTATTTACAGTGAATCATTGTGAATATCACAAGCAGTCTAGACATAGATAGATGTATATACATATCAGACCAAGTCAAGAAATACGATGAGAAAATACACCAAAATTCTGAGGCAAATAAAATTTAAAATAAATTTATATTTGCTAGAATGTAAATCAATTTTTGTTCAAGTTTACTATTTGTGTTTCTATGACAGGTATGCAGGTGACTGGACTGACAATGAGGCATACTGAAGACTAGTGAGTATCAAAGTGAGTGAATTAATGTATATGAGCGAACTAAGTGAAATGTAGGAGGAGCTATGTATAAGAAATTGTATATAACACTGAAAATGTAACAGAGGGGAATCTGAGTGTTGCAGAGAGACAATGTATTCAATGTATTTAAAATGAATTATATTACAGTGAGATGTACAGAGCCGGGGCCCATTTGACAACTTTCTGCACAAAAGTACAAAAATATTTTGCCCTACACATGGCAGTTTCGAACCTGGGAGCATCTACTCCACAACTGTTACCTTACACTCAACAAATCCTATCCGCACAAACAATTCCCTTCAGAAGTTATATGTTAACTGTTTACAAGTAAATAATATTGTTGTATGTTGCCTCGGTCCAGTGGGTTGCCCCAGCCCGAGGGCTTGGTGGGCTGTCCTCTGGGCCGGGCCTGGAGATGTACAATAATGGAGTCAGAAGTTTGTTCTATTCACATGTTGAAATAGAATATTTATTTTGAATAAAACACTATTTGAATGCTTAAATTCTTGTGTAGTAGTATCTTATTCAAATTTCAATATTTATTTTTGTATGTGATGTAGTAGAATAGTACGATTGCAAATATATATATATATATTTGTTATCATCAAACAAAAATCATACTGCTATATACACCAATTTATAGCGGACACAAATTAGCAATCATACAATATGCTTTCTGAGACGACCCGAAATCCCGTTCCGACGGAGACAAGGGTTATCTTTGGAATATAACAAAGAAACAGATAATAGCAGAACAGAATTAAATAAATACACCAGATAATGAACAATAGAATATACTGGATAAAAGTAATCATCAGAGTTACACAATATACAGGATCTTACTTAGTACAAATACAGTTCAGCTATACATAAATGTCTACAGCGGAAAACAAACAAAATATGTACAATAGGAGCTGAACAGCATAAAAAGAGATAAATGATAGAATCCATCTTCAGCTCCAGCTATCCAGAAAGAACCAGCTAAACCTGAATACAAGGCTGCCCGTGTAGAAAAAGGGGCACCCGAGTTTGAGAGTGAAACAAACTACGAGTCAGTCATGGGACTGGTATGAGAAATCTATTCAACACATATATAATATGGCTAATCACAGGACCACGCCACTTTCGTGGAACAGGTTTACTCCATTGGATTGCCAGTGCTTTAAAACAAATCTTTCTTTTAAACATCGCTTTGCTTTTTATAAAAATGAAGCCGTTATAAGACTCAGTTCCCATCACACAATGCAACGCAAACCGTAGGATAGAGTTTTTACCTTATAACGGCCAAAATATGCTTGATACGAATAAAACAAAGGCATTTGATATTATTGCTAGTGTCTATATGTTTTGAAAACAATTTCAAATCATAACTATCAATCATAGGCGGCATGGGTACCATATATCATGTCGCCATATATATATATACAATCAAACCCGCACGATGACGTATTTGGAAATTGGATTTCCGTCCTGAACCAAGGCAAAAGATAGTCCTTACCGAATTCGAGACTGCCTAGCCCGAGCCTCAGGCAAGTACTCTGTCAAGCCTTAGGATCGTCAGGGCCGGTCCACCGATGTGGATTAAAATGCCTGAACCATGCGTTTCCCCGCCCTTTGGGGCGTAAACGAGCCAACGAATGACTCCATCGGACCCGGATCGTCCGATCAAACCGAGGCGCCTCGCAACAGCAACAACCACATAGGTGAAAAGTATATAAATGTCAGGGCTGGTAGGTCACTGACACCACCCTAGCTAGGAGGAAACGCAGGCCCTCCCTGAGGTCCTTTCTCCCGTTTCTGGTTCATACAGGGGAGTGAGGCTCGCGATTTCACGTCATACACAAAGCTACGCCACACAGGCAGAGCTTTGATCATCACCACAAGACTTTGCTTTTCAGCAGAAGTCCTGATCACTGCATCTTAGCATGCCACACCGGCAATTCATGCCATGCGACTGATGTCCATCGATATACAACCTTTGAGCTCGTGCGTCTCAGAGAAGGGCGTTAAGAAAAAGAATAAATTCTCCGCCGCCAAACAGATGTACATTTAACAGAGGTCAATCAACACAAAATAAACTCCAATGTCAGACACACAGTCCATTTTCAAGTCCGTTCTGGGTCTGAACGAAACCGGAGGCACTAAATACCTCGCAAACCCATCGATCACCACGTACGTCTGAACGATCACCACTCATTATCCATATTTCGGGATGCCTCCCAATCAGGACCTCGGTTACCATCCAAACGAGGTGAAGATCTCCGGTCTTCGACCACCGTCTTCATCTTCGGCTTTCAATCGTTGGTCAATTATTTGAAATGAGAATTAACTCGACCTTCTCAAATAATTCACGTACATTTAGAATTTCAAATCAATTTACTTTAATGGTTAAATCATTCGACAACAGCAATTTTGTTCTTTAATGTAATTTTCACACCAAACACATTCAACCATCAAATACCACATAAATCAAGCTAATTCAGTTTATTTCTATTCCATATCGTTTATGATACTTGATAACGATTTATCGCTATTTTTATTTATTTTAAAATAGCCAATTTATTCAAAACGACGCTTCGGGCCATAACGCGGCCGTGGCGCTGTTTTTCTTCAGAATTGATTTACACATATCTGAAAATCTAACCGTTGGATCTTCACAAAATTTACATCATTAGGAAGGTCTTTTCAAAACGAATCCAACGGTTCCAGTTTCGGGAAAATCCGACGGTCGGATCTCCCAGTACAATCGTTTGAAGTTTCGATTTCAAAATACGAACTACAGCGTCGTTATTCGATTAAATATATAATTATATATATATATATATATAATTGCTTCTGGCGCTGTTTTTCTTCAGATTTGAATTAAACATTCCAGACGATCCAACCGTTGGATTTTTACAAGGTTGGTGCCGTTGGGAAAATAATTCCAAGGCGAACCCGACGGTTGAGGTTTCGGGAAAATCCAATGGTCGGATTTCCCGCACAAGTCGTTTGAAATCACGGTTTCAAAATACGAACTGCACGGCCACGTTTCGTTTTAATTTTATTTATATTTATATATTTATATAAATATAGTTCCTTCAAAAATTCCTATATCGTTTTCATTTCAAATATTTCACTAACGCCTTAAAATTTTGGAAAATTTCGCCATAACCTCCCCTGCACCGAGAGCATCGGGAAATCTCAAATAGCTTCCCCGGTCCTTCTAATCTCAAAAAGAAAAAGAAAAAGCCAAGCGGCTAGCCAACAGGCTCATAAAATCATCACCCAAACAAAACAGTAAATGGGTACCTATTTGTCGGGCACAAAATTTTATTCCTCTTCTCTAGCCCCTTTGCTATAACCTGTTCAATGAATATGCATGTACATATATATAGTTCTTATCATTTATCATTTTCTATTCAACTTCATATTTGATTTCTCTTTGGTTTAAAAACACCATTCATTCTAATGTTACATACATAGGTACAAATCATATCATTGGCTAATTAATGAATATTTCAACTCATATATATTTATTTGAACAAGTGGCTATTTTTAACACTTCACATTTCAACGATTCATGCATATAATAAAAATGTGATTTTTATTGTAAAACAACTCATTTCAAAACACTATTATTTTATATATTTCATATTGGTGATAAAAATAGGATTTTCCTTATAAAACAATTTCTTTCAAAACGAGATTATTTTACACAGTTCATATAGTCGATAAAGGTGATTTTTATTATCAAACAATTTATTTCAAAATATGAATACCATTCAACACATGAATTTCAAATCAACGAATGAATATCGATTCAACACATGAAGGTTTTCTATAGTTTCTATATATAGATAAAAATGTGATTTTTATATTTAAAACGCGAATACCATTCAACACATGAATTTCTAATCAACGAATGAATATCAATTCATCACATGGTGGTTTTCTATTCAATAATAAATATAGTTTAAGCAGATGAAAATAATTCAAACACACGAATATTATTCAAAATTTCGGCAGCATAACGGCAGGGTAGTTAAAACCGGGACCGTCCCTAGTACGGCTCCTCGCTCTACCTTAAAACCTCGCGGTTTTTGACAATGGGGATCATGCATCTAGTTCGCACGCAGGCGGCATGTATATATTTATTTCATTTCCACAAACTAATCCTATGTGGTTTCAACCAAATATTTCTCAACCACAAATGGGTATTTTTCAACCACAATCAATCAATATCAACCACAAACAATCCCAAACAATCATTCGCTATCAATCAATTTTCACAACAATTTCAACCAATAAATATCGTCCATGGTTTGTGGACGAGGGGCGTATATATATATATATATATATATATAGCAATTCACCTTTATTCCAACACATATATAATTTTTACAACGCATATATAACTTATACATCGAACGTACAACTTATACAACGCTTATACAAGAGGTGTACAATGCTTATATAACTTATACATCGACTATATAATTTATACATCGTCGTTTTCCATGTTGTTTATAAATTAGAAATCTCACATTGGGTTCCTCTCCACCAAAAATAGCAGAAGGCTCAGAAAAATATGCGGTCTCTTCTAAAATGTAGAAGGCGTCCACACGAGTCCACTGTCTCTTGTTTCACTGAGTTTCGTCAACATAGCAAAAAGATATGATTTTTCAAAGTTTGCAACACTTTAAAACTGTCGAAATCAGTTTAAACAATTCAAACCCGAACCTTTTCTTGGTTGTTCGAAATTAGGTCTGGATTTTTCACTCGATCCGTTCAGCCTGGAGGGGATCGGACTTCACCTCGACGTGGCGCTCGGAGAGGCGCGCCTGGGGTGCTGACGGGGTTGAACTCGGAGGTGGGAGGCGACCAGAAAACGCGGCGATGCGGGTGAACTTCGGGGGCCTTGATTTCCTCGAACACGCACGGGTAGGGGATGAATCCAGTATGGATTGGAAGGGGAGAGGAGGCTCTTCAAAAAATTGCAAAGGAGGGGGTGCTGAAGATGAACGGAATCGCCAGAATCGGCCTGGGAATGGTGGAGCTCGTTTCCGCCGTCGACGAGTTTAACGGGGGGGGGGGGGGGGGGGTCGTTTTTTTTTATATTTTTAAATTAATGAAATAAAAAATCCTATTGGCCGATGCTATATTAAATTCAAAAATTGCGGTTTTCTTGGACGAACTCGAAATCAAACCCAACGACTATCGTCCCTAGCGTTTTACCCCCATTCCGAGCACAATGGGATATGTTCCGTAGGCCCATTCGACTGTTTCAGTCAGTTTCCATTCAAATCAAAATATAAAACATTCAATATTTAATTTGAACGTACATTTCAATTTGCCAGGGCCACAAACTGATTCGAAAAAAATCCAGAAAAATAAATCTGGCTATGTTTTGACGATACGGTCCCAACAAAACTAGTTTCGTCGAATTCTGAGACCGTTTGCAAAAAGGCCCATTTTTGGTCGATCCAATTTAACTGTAAATGACCAAAACACATTTTCCTTTGCCACGCTCACATACTAGCTTCAAAAATTATGAAACTTGAAACCTAGCAATAACTTTACATCCCGGATCCAACAAAAGTAGTTTCGTCGAATTCCGAGGTCATATGCAAAATGGCCAATTTCACGGGCTATATAAATTCCATAGCGACCGTTCTGAAAATTCATTCGGCCATAACTTTTTCTTTCCGCTATGAAAATTCGATTTTTCAGATTCGTTAGAAAGGTATTCACTAACAGATTTAAATATTTTTGGTTTCACTAAAATCCGTTTTGTTTTGCACCCGGTACAGTCCGACAAAGTTTGAATTCAAATTTTGAAACTGCAGCGCCTTTTCAGGCCTTGTTTATAATTATAATTAATTATATTCGTTTTCAATTGTCGATTCAAACTTAGTTTTCATCTCTATTATTGAAAATATTTATTTTAAATATTTAAAACCCATTATTTTAGCCAATTTAAAAAATTTAAATTGGTTCAGATTTTCTGGGTCGTTACAATCTCCCCCACTTAAAACTTTTCGTCCCCGAAAAGGAACAAAGTCGAAAGTGGTTTGATAATTCTACAATCACACAATACAGCAACCAATCAAATTGTTTTTAAACTTTCAAAACCATACAAATCAAATCCTATATTCCCTTTTAAACTCATTCAGACTATAGAATAAATAATGCACATCCATGGGAAGGAAATAGCAACAGAATAGAGAATTAAATGGTAATGCAAAGTAGGTTAAATGTACCTTGCACCGGACTCAATTAGAGATATCTACTCGGCATCTAGGATAAGCATTCTGAATGCTCTCCTCAGTTTCCCAAGTACAATCTCGCGGATCTCCACTCCATTGCACTTTTACTAAGCGAACCTTCTTGTTCCTCAGCTCTTTGGTTTCTTTGCCTATTATCTTTAGCGGCTCTCTTCTCACAGCTAATTCTGGGGTAATTTCAATGTCATGTTGAGCTGCTTCTTCCACGATCAAGTCTGGATCATGAACGTGCTTCCGAAGTTGAGATATATGAAATACATCATGCACTCCAGGCAACCAATCAGGCAGTTTGACCCTATACGCGAGAGTTCCGATCCGTTCCAGAATAGGAAATGGACCTATGAATTTGGGCGCTAACTTTCCAGTTTACCGAACCGGATAACTCCTCTCATCGGCGATACTTTCAAATATACATAGTCGCCAACTTCAAAGGATATATCTCTTCTTCTTCTATCGGCATAGCTCTTTTGTCGGCTTTGAGCGGCGAGTAATCGCTTCTTAATAAAATCGACTTTGTCGGCAGCTTCTCGAATCATATCAGGACCCAACACAAGTCTATTACCCGGTTCGACCCAACAAGCAGGAGATCGGCACGGTCTACCATACAATGCTTCGAATGGCGACATTGTCAGACTCGCCTGGTAGCTGTTGTTATAAGAGAATTCAGCCAAATGCAGATGGTCTTCCCATGATCCACCGAAATCTATAACACAAGCCCGCAATAGATCTTCTAAAATACGATTCACCCTCTCAGTCTGACCGTCTGTCTGAGGATGGTAAGCGGTGCTTAGATTCAGCTTCGTTCCCAGTTCGACTTGAAATGCCTCCCAGAATTTACTAGTGAATATTGTATCTCTATCACTGACTATACTGAGCGGCACTCCATGTAGTCTAACTATTTCCCTGAAGTATATCTGCGCCAGACTCTAGGCGGTTCTATTTGATCTGACAGGTATGAAATGGGCGGTCTTCGTGAAGCGATCTACGATCACCCAAATACTGTCATTCCCTTTCCTGGTTCTGGGCAAACCATCAATGAAGTCCATAGAAATATGTTCCCACTTCCAACCAGGAACTTCTAGTGGTTGTAATAATCCAGCCAATTTCTGTTGGCCGCTCTTGACTAGTTGGCAAGTAGGGCATCGGCTAACATATAAGGAAATGTCCCTTTTCATCGACTTCCACCAGAAAGTGCGTTTGATGTCATTATACATTTTGCTTACTCCCGGATGGATACTAAGTTTTGACTTATGGCATTCATCCAGTACTTCCTTCCGAAGCTCAGGAATGTTAGGAACGCATATTCGACCTTTGAGCCTTAAAATCCCCTCATTATCAACTTGAAAACTCGAGGGTTCGCCTTGTTGAATCGTCCCTCTGATCTTCTGAATGAAGTGGTCATCTTCCTGAAGAGCAGATATTTTATCCAGCAATGAAGTCGTGATAATAAAACTGGCGATCATTTCATTCTTTCGGCTTAATGCATCGGCCACGACATTGGCTTTCCCTGGAGTGTATAGAATCTCAAAATCATATGCTGCAAGGAACTCCAGCCAACGTTGCTGCCTCAGATTCAAGTCCTTCTGAGTGAACAGATATTTTAACGACTGGTGATCTGTAAACAGTTCAAATCTCTCACCCAGAAGATAGTGCCTCCAAATTTTCAAAGCGAACACAATAGCCAATAACTCAAGATCATGAGTTACGTAGTTCTTCTTGTGCGGCTTCAGTTGACGGCTAGCATAAGCAATCACTTGGCCTCTTTGCATTAATACTGCGCCGAGGCCTTCTCTAGAAGCATCAGTCCATACTTTTAAATCCTGGTTGCCATCGATGATGGTTAACACTGGAGCTGTTGTTAGTCTCAGCTTTAGCTCTTCAAAAGCCTCCTCACTCTCTGGAGTCCATTTGAATTTAGAATGCTTCTTTGTAAGCTTCGTTAAGTGACCAGATATCTTCGAAAAGTCTTTAACGAACTTTCGGTAATAGCTAGCCAATCCGAGAAAACTACGGACTTCAGTGGGGGTGCTGGGCTGTTTCCAATTCTGAATAGCTGTGATTTTGCTTGGATCCACAGCAATTCCTTCTTTCGATACTACGTGGCCTAGAAATTTTACTTCATCTTGCCAGAAGATACATTTGGAAAGCTTTGCTTTCAACACATTCCTTCGGAGGATTTCTAACACTTGTTCCAAATGTTTTTCATGTTCGGCCTTTGATTTAGAGAAGATTAGAATATCATCAATAAAAACCAGAACAAATTTATTCAACACTCCTCTGAACACTCTGTTCATCAGATCGACGAAGTAAGCTGGAGCGTTACATAAGCCGAATGGCATTACTAACCACTCATAAAATAAGTCGGGACCTCTGAATGCTGTCATTGGAACACACTCTTCGGCAATTCGAAGTTGATGGAAACCTGTAGCTAGGTCCATTCGTGAGAATACTTGTGCTCCATTTAATCGATCTAACAAATCATCAATCCGCGGCAATGGATACTTGTTCTTTATTGTCTGCTTGTTCAGATCACGATAATCCACACATAGCCGTAGAGTACCGTCAGATTTTGGGACAAATACCACTGCTGCACCCCAATCAGAGAAACTAGGCCTGATCAGACCCTTCCATACTAGCTGTCGTGTTTGATTGTCTAATTCCTCTTTCTCTTTCAAGGACATTCTTCGTATAGCGTGAACTACCGGCCTTGCATTGGGAATCAAAGCAATCTTGAAATCTATTTCTCTCTGCGGAGGTAAGCGAACAACTTCTTC
Source organism: Allium sativum (assembly GCA_030737875.1). Taxonomy (NCBI): domain Eukaryota; kingdom Viridiplantae; phylum Streptophyta; class Magnoliopsida; order Asparagales; family Amaryllidaceae; genus Allium; species Allium sativum. The sequence continues at coordinate 443,426,702 of CM060915.1, read as the reverse complement.
GAACACATCCGCATAGTTCTTGACGACAGGAATATCTTTCACTAGGTCGGGAATATTCTCTGTGATCTCAGAAATATTTTCTATTTGGGCTGGAGAAACATTCAAAGCTGCCCAGAAGTCTTTTCTATTAGCATTCTGACCTTCACAGGGAATGGTTATATAATCACCTGATTTAATCTTCGCCTTTACGACTCTGTCGGCGCATTTAACTTCAGCTTCATATTTAGTCAACCAATCTAACCCCAAGATAAGATCAAACTCTTTAAAATTCATGACAACCGCGATGGTAGGAAACCGATAACGAGAGAAAGAAACCGGCACTCCACAAACCCAACCGAGATCTATCGAACCCCCAACTGGATTCTGGTAAGTCATTGGTTCCTTGAGCTTCTTCAAATTCAAATCCAGTTTCTCAGATGCATCCTTGGAAATGAAGCTTCGTGACGCGCCTGTGTCAAACAGTACTTTGACTGGAATGTTTTTGACAGTAAGCGTGCCTTCTAAAACATCTGGCCTTTCCAGAACATCTGAGGGCCCAGAAGTTTCTGCTATTTCATTTATACGTACTGCTTCAGGTTCCTTTGAGAGTTGACACTCCCGTGCAATATGACCGGCTTGACGACACTTATGGCATGTCCTTTCACCATGTGGGTTCCTTTTCTTAGTGGATTCAGATTCATTCTTCTTCTGCTTCTTTAAAGATTTACATTTTATGGATAAATGGCCCTTTTTATTGCAGTTAGAGCATGTGGCGGCTGTTACGGGTTTCTTCTCAGCTTTGGCCCTTTTCCTCTTGGCACTGGGCTTCTTACTGACCTCAGACGTTGTACTTGCCTCAGGAATATCAGTTTCCGACTCTGCTTTGTCACTAGAACTGACTTCTTCTTCGTCGCATAACATGCCTTTCCTGTCGAGATTTTCGTACTGATAAGCCATGTATATCATTTCAGAAAAAGGAAGCTTCACATGCCCCAATACTTTATTCTGGTATTTTCTTTGAAGCCCGTGAATAAATCTCAGATTTTTCCTCTTTGGGTCTTTAATCAGATGAGGAGCAAAATGAGAAAGTTCGTTGAATTTCTTATGATATTCTGGGATGGTCATATCACCTTGTATCAGATAAGAAAATTCGTCGCTTAATCGCTCAGTCGCTTCTGGAGGAGTAAATCTTTCTATGAAAATCACTTTGAATTTATCCCAGGTGATACCACCTTCTGGATTATCCTCTATAACTGAATCCCACCAGAACAAAGCTTCATCTTTGAGTGCCCAGAAGGCCAGTAATCTTTTCTGGTCATCCCTCAGCTTTAAACCATCAAAGATCTTCTCAGCCGAACGAATCCAAGCCTGTGTCTTCATAATAGATTCTTCACCAGAGAACGGTATTCCGCCCATATTTCGATATTTGATCAATAGGGACTCAATATCCGGTTCTGTATTCCTTCTGTTTCTGACACTCATTTTCTAGCACTTCTGCAAACAGCAGATCAAGTGTCAGGTCACAGAAAAGATAATTTTAAAATATAGAAACACATACTTCGATGTAAATGTGACTATCGAGGTGTTATTTCATTCTGCTACTCATACTAGGATATTACTGATCCTATCTGTATAGAGTTACCCGTCCTAGAACACTACTGGTTCTATTTCTGACGAGTTCGTTCAAATGTTATATTCCAGAACTAAGCTTAACCTATGCTCTAATACCACATTGAGACGACCCGAAATCCCGTTCCGACGGAGACAAGGGTTATCTTTGGAATATAATACAGAAACAGATAATAGCAGAACATAATTAAATAAATACACCAGATAATGAACAATAGAATATACTGGATAAAAGTAATCATCAGAGTTACACAGTATACAGGATCTTACTTAGTACAAATACAGTTCAGCTATACATAAATGTCTACAGCGGAAAACAAACAAAATATGTACAATAGGAGCTGAACAGCATAAAAAGAGATAAATGATAGAATCCATCTTCAGCTCCAGCTATCCAGAAAGAACCAGTTAAACCTGAATACAAGGCTGCCCGTGTAGAAAAAGGGGCACCCGAGTTTGAGAGTGAAACAAACTACGAGTCAGTCATGGGACTGGTATGAGAAATCTATTCAACACATATATAATATGGCTAATCACAGGACCACGCCACTTTCGTGGAACGGGTTTACTCCATTGGATTGCCAGTGCTTTAAAACAAATCTTTCTTTTAAACATCGCTTTGCTTTTTATAAAAATGAAGCCGTTATAAGACTCAGTTCCCATCACACAATGCAACGCAAACCGGAGGATAGAGTTTTTACCTTATAACGGCCAAAATATGCTTGATACGAATAAAACAAAGGCATTTGATATTATTGCTAGTGTCTATATGTTTTGAAAACAATTTCAAATCATAACTATCAATCATAGGCGGCATGGGCACCATATATCATGTCGCCATATATATATACAATCAAACCCGCACGATGTCGTATTTGGAAATTGGATTTCCGTCCTGAACCAAGGCAAAAGATAGTCCTTACCGAATTCGAGACTGCCTAGCCCGAGCCTCAGGCAAGTACTCTGTCAAGCCTTAGGATCGTCAGGGTCGTGCCACCAATGTGGATTAAAATGCCTGAACCATGCGTTTCCCCGCCCTTTGGGGCGTAAACGAGCCAACGAATGACTCCATCGGACCCGGATCGTCCGATCAAACCGAGGCGCCTCGCAACAGCAACAACCACATAGGTGAAAAGTATATAAATGTCAGGGCTGGTAGGTCACTGACACCACCCTAGCTAGAAGGAAACGCAGGCCCTCCCTGAGGTCCTTTCTCCCGTTTCTGGTTCATACCGGGGAGTGAGGCTCGCGATTTCACGTCATACACAAAGCTATGCCACACAGGCAGAGCTTTGATCATCACCACAAGACTTTGCTTTTCAACAGAAGTCCTGATCACTGCATCTTAGCATGCCACACCGGCAATTCATGCCATGCGACTAATGTCCATCGATATACAACCTCTGAGCTCGTGCGTCTCAGAGAAGGGCGTTAAGCAAAAGAATAAATTCTCCGCCGCCAAACAGATGTATATTTAACAGAGGTCAATCAACACAGAATAAACTCCAATGTCAGACACACAGTCCATTTTCAAGTCCGTTCTGGGTCTGAACGAAACCGGAGGCACTAAATACCTCGCAAACCCATCGATCACCACGTACGTCTGAACGATCACCACTCATTATCCATATTTCGGGATGCCTCCCAATCAGGACCTCGGTTACCATCCAAACGAGGTGAAGATCTCCGGTCTTCGACCACCGTCTTCATCTTCGGCTTTCAATCGTTGGTCAATTATTTGAAATGAGAATTAACTCGGCCTTCTCAAATAATTCACGTACATTTTGAATTTCAAATCAATTTACTTTAATGGTTAAATCATTCGACAACAGCAATTTTGTTCTTTAATGTAATTTTCACACCAAACACATTCAACCATCAAATACCACATAAATCGAGCTAATTCAGTTTATTTCTATTCCATATCGTTTATGATACTTTATAACGATTTATCGCTATTTTTATTTATTTTAAAATAGCCAATTTATTCAAAACGACGCTTCGGGCCATAACGCGGCCGTGGCGCTGTTTTTCTTCAGAATTGATTTACACATATCTGAAAATCTAACCGTTGGATCTTCACAAAATTTACATCATTAGGAAGGTCTTTTCAAAACGAATCCAACGGTTCCAGTTTCGGGAAATCCGACGGTCGGATCTCCCGGTACAATCGTTTGAAGTTTCGATTTCAAAATACGAACTGCAGCGTCGTTATTCGATTAAATATATAATTATATTTATATATATATATATATAAATATAATTGCTTCTGGCGCTGTTTTTCTTCAGATTTGAATTAAACATTCCAGACGATCCAACCGTTGGATTTTTACAAGGTTGGTGCCGTTGGGAAAATATTTCCAAGGCGAACCCGACGGTTGAGGTTTCGGGAAAATCCAATGGTCGGATTTCCCGCACTAGTCGTTTGAAATCACGGTTTCAAAATACGAACTGCACGGCCACGTTTCGTTTTAATTTATTTATATTAATATATTTATATAAATATAGTTCCTTCAAAAATTCCTATATCGTTTTCATTTCAAATATTTCACTAACGCCTTAAAATTTTGGAAAATTTCGCCATAACCTCCCCTGCACCGGGAGCATCGGGAAATCTCAAATAGCTTCCCCGGTCCTTCTAATCTCAAAAAGAAAAAGAAAAAGCCAAGCGGCTAGCCAACAGGCTCATAAAATCATCACCCAAACAAAATAGTAAATGGGTACCTATTTGTCGGGCACAAAATTTTATTCCTCTTCTCTAGCCCCTTTGCTATAACCTGTTCAATGAATATGCATGTACATATATATAGTTCTTATCATTTATCATTTTCTATTCAACTTCATATTTGATTTTTATTTGGTTTAAAAACACCATTCATTCTAATGTTACATACATAGGTACAAATCATATCATTAGCTAATTAATGAATATTTCAACTCATATATATTTATTTGAACAAGTGGCTATTTTTAACACTTCACATTTCAACGATTCATGCATATAATAAAAATGTGATTTTTATTGTAAAACAACTCATTTCAAAACACAATTATTTTATATATTTCATATTGGTGATAAAAATAGGATTTTCCTTATAAAACAATTTCTTTCAAAACGAGATTATTTTACACAGTTCATATAGTCGATAAAGGTGATTTTTATTATCAAACAATTTATTTCAAAATATGCATTCAACACATGAATTTCAAATCAACGAATGAATATCGATTCAACACGTGAAGGTTTTCTATAGTTTCTATATATAGATAAAAATGTGATTTTTATATTTAAAACGCGAATACCATTCAACACATGAATTTCTAATCAACGAATGAATATCAATTCATCACATGGTGGTTTTCTATTCAATGAATAAATATAGTTTAAGCAGATGAAAATAATTCAAACACACGAATATTATTCAAAATTTCGGCAGCATAACGGCAGGGTAGTTAAAACCGGGACCGTCCCTAGTACGGCTCCTCGCTCTACCTTAAAATCTCGCGGTTTTTGACAATGGGGATCATGCATCTAGTTCGCACGCAGGCGGCATGTATATATTTATTTCATTTCCACAAACTAATCCTATGTGGTTTCAACCAAATATTTCTCAACCACAAATGGGTATTTTTCAACCACAATCAATCAATATCAACCACAAACAATCCCAAACAATCATTCGCTATCAATCAATTTTCACAACAATTTCAACCAATAAATATCGTCCATGGTTTGTGGACGAGGGGCGTATATATATATATATATATATATATATATATAGCAATTCATCTTTATTCCAACACATATATAATTTTTACAGTGCATATATAACTTATACATCGAACGTACAACTTATACAACGCTTATACAAGAGGTGTACAACGCTTATATAACTCATACATCGACTATATAATTTATACATCGTCGTTTTCCATATTGTTTATAAATTAGAAATCTCACATTGGGTTCCTCTCCACCAAAAATAGCAGAAGGCTCAGAAAAATATGGGGTCTCTTCTAAAATGTAGAAGGCATCCACACGAGTCCATTGTCTCTTGTTTCACTTAGTTTCGTCAACATAGCAAAAAGATATGATTTTTCAAAGTTTGCAACACTTTAAAACTGTCGAAATCAGTTTAAACAATTCAAACCCGAACCTTTTCTTGGTTGTTCGAAATTAGATCTGGATTTTTCACTCGATCCGTTCAGCCTGGAGGGGATCGGACTTCACCTCGACGTGGCGCTCGGAGAGGCGCGCCTGGGGTGCTGACGGGGTTGAACTCGGAGGTGGGAGGCGACCAGAAAACGCGGCGACGCGGGTGAACTTCGGGGGCCTTGATCTCCTCGAACACGCACGGGTAGGGGATGAATCCAGTATGGATTGGAAGGGGAGAGGAGGCTCTTCAAAAAGTTGCAAAGGAGGGGGTGCTGAAGATGAACGGAATCGCCAGAATCGGCCTGGGAATGGTGGAGCTCGTTTCCGCCGTCGACGAGTTTAACGGGGGGGGGGGGTTTCGTTTTTTTTTTATATTTTTAAATTAATGAAATAAAAAATCCTATTGGCCGATGCTATATTAAATTCAAAAATTGGGGTTTTCTTGGACGAACTCGAAATCAAACCCAACGACTATCGTCCCTAGCGTTTTACCCCCATTCCGAGCACAATGGGATATGTTCCGTAGGCCCATTCGACTGTTTCAGTCAGTTTCCATTCAAATCAAAATATAAAACATTCAATATTTAATTTGAACGTACATTTCAATTTGCCAGGGCCACAAACTGATTCGAAAAAAATCCAGAAAAATAAATCTGGCTATGTTTTGACGATACGGTCCCAACAAAACTAGTTTCGTCGAATTCTGAGACCGTTTGCAAAAAGGCCCATTTTTGGTCGATCCAATTTAACTGTAATTGACCAAAACACATTTTCCTTTGCCATGCTCACATACTAGCTTCAAAAATTATAAAATTTGAAACCTAGCAATAACTTTACATCCCGGATCCAACAAAAGTGGTTTCGTCGAATTCCGAGGTCATATGCAAAATGGCCAATTTCACGGGCTATATAAATTCCATAGCGACCGTTCTGAAAATTCATTCGGCCATAACTTTTTCTTTCCGCTATGAAAATTCGATTTTTCAGATTCGTTAGAAAGGTATTCACTAACAGATTTAAATATTTTTGGTTTCACTAAAATCCGTTTTGTTTTGCACCCAGTACAGTCCGACAAAGTTTGAATTCAAAATTTGAAACTGCAGCGCCTTTTCAGGCCTTGTTTATAATTATAATTAATTATATTCGTTTTCAATTGTCGATTCAAACTCAGTTTTCATCTGTATTATTGAAAATATTTATTTTAAATATTTAAAACCCATTATTTTAGCCAATTTAAAAATTTTAAATTGGTTCAGATTTTCTAGGTCGTTACACTTTCAGGTTTTGACCTTGATATAAATAGGTTGGATTATCAACTGTAATATGGTCTGTGTTGGTTTTTGACTAAGATTGTTCTTACGTTGCAATTCCATATAGTCCTAGGACATTTATTTCCTGTATCACACATCTGACAGTACCTAATTGGATAAAGTTCTAATTGTTACATTAGGCCCTCTTGAACATGCAGGTGAACTTGAGCCAATGATTTGCCTCCTAATCTCACACGCTCTCTCTACGTCCTCATCTTACTCATCTATAATGCTTTAATCAATTGACAAAGAAGATGAACGAGGAAGTATCTGCAAATTTTTGAATGTTTTGACCTCAACTTTTTTTTAAAATAATTTAGGATACAATTCTGTATGACACATGTTGTTTAATTCTAAATAGTAGTTCGAATTACAGTTGAAAAAAACGCAAGCATGAAATTAAAAAGGAATCAAATGGAATAGGTGATTTTCTTTGCACATACTAATCAAAATTTACATCTTGTTTTTGGTTGCAAATTTAACGTGATAGGACAGATTTTTCCCAACATGAATTATTTTAGTATTCAAAGGATTTCCTTCTACTCACGTATTTACAGTAAGCAGACATCAATTTCACAACTAATTGATCTTAATATTATTATTCTTAAATATGTTTCAAATTAAAGCTTAACGGGTCAAGCATAATTAAAGCTTATTTCATTAAATTTAGTGGACTACCAAAAGTTATTCTACAACATATTTTGTTTCCTACACCACTTTCGATGATGGACGTTGAACATGCCCATGTCAACTCAACTAATATTCTATCAACCTTCAACCAAAACATGTTTTCGACTTCGATATACAGTTGTTACACATCGAGGTACCTGTTCATTCAATTTTTTCATATCTATATGTGTCTATATATATATACATACATACATACATATATATGGGGCCGGCTATTTGAACATAAAATTAAACATAAAGAGAGAGACACAAAGCCTCCACCTGAGACGTCCCCAAACCCCGTACTGACGGTGGCAAGGGTAATCCGCGGAATAAACACAGAAACAGATAATAGCAGAACAAAATTAAATAAATACACCAGGAAATGAACAATAGAATATACTGGATAAAAGTAATCATCAGAGTTACACAGTATACAAGATCATACTTAGTAAAAATACAGTTCAGCTATACATAAATGTCAACAGCGGAAAACAAACGTAATATGTACAATAGGAGCTGAACATCATAAAAAGAGATAAATGATAGAATCCATCTTCAGCTCCAGCTATCCAGAAATAACCAGCTAAACCTGAATACAAGGCTGCCCGTGTAGAAAAAGGGGCACCCGAGTTTGAAAGTGAAACAAACTACGAGTCAGTCATGGGACTGGTATGAGAAATCTACTCAACACATATATAATTTGGCTAGTCACAGGACCACGCCACTTTCGTGGAACGGGTTTACTCCATTAGATTGCCAGTGCTTTAAAACAAATCTTTCTTTTAAACATCGCAATGCTTTGTATAAAAATGAAGCCATTATAAGACTCAGTTCCCATCACACAATGCAACGCAAACCGGAGGATAGAGTTTTACCTTATAATGGCCAAAATATGGTTGATACGAATAAAGCAAAAGCATTTGATACTATTACTAGTGTTTATATGTTTCAAAAATAATTTGAATCATAACTATCAATCATAGACGGCATGGGTACCATATATCATGTCGCCATATATATATACAATCAAATCCGCACGATGTCGTATTTGGAAATTGGATTTCCGTCATGAACCAAGGCAAAAGATAGTCCTTACTGAATTCGAGACTGCCTAGCCCGAGCCTCAGGAACAGCCGCAACTTCCCCTTGGAGCAACAGGGCCGGTCCACCGATGTGGATTATTATGCCTGAACAATACGTTTCCCCGCCCTTTGGGGCGTAAACGAGCCAACGAATGACTCCATCGGACCCGGATCGTCCGATCAAACCGAGGCGCCTCGCAACAGCAACAACCACATAGGTGAAAAGTATATAAATGTCAGGGCTGGTAGGTCACTGACACCACCCTAGCTAGGAAGAAACGCATGCCCTCCCTGAGGTCCTTCTCCCGTTTCTGGTTCATACCGGGGTGTGAGGCTCGCGATTTCACGTTATACACAAAGCTACGCCACACTGGCGGTGCTTTGATCATCACCACAAGACTTTGCTTTTCAACAGAAGCCCTAATCACTGCATCTTAGCATGCCACACAGGCAATTCATGCCATGCGACTGATGTCCATCGATATACAACCTCTGAGCTCGTGCGTTTCAGAGAAGGGCGTTAAGCAGAAGAATAAATTCTCCGCCGCCAAACAGATGTATATTTAATAGAGATCAATCAACACAGAATAAAATCCAATGTCAGACACACAGTCCATTTACAAGTCCGTTCTGGGTCTGAACGAAACCGGAGGCACTAAATACCTCGCAAACCCATCGATCACCACGTACGTCTGGACGATCACCACTCATTATCCATATTTCGGGATGCCTCCCAAGCAGGACCTCGGTTACCATCCAAACGAGGTGAAGATCTCCGGTCTTCGACCACCGTCTTTATCTTCAAATTTCAATCGTCGGTCAATTATTTGAAATGAGAATTAACTCGGCCTTTTCAAATAATTCACGTATATTTAGAATTTCAAATCAATTTATTTCAATGGTTAAATCATTCGACAACACCAATTTTGTTCTTCAATGTAATTTTCACACCAAACACATTCAACCATCAAATACCACATAAATCGAGCAAATTCAGTTTATTTCCATTCCATATCGTTTATGATATTTTATAACGATTTATCGCTATTTTTATTTATATTAAAATCGCCAATTTATTCAAAACGACGCTTCGGGCCATAACGCGGCCGTGGCGCTGTTTTTCTTCAGATTTGATTTTCACATATATAAAAATCTAACCGTTGGATCTTCACAAAATTTACATCATTAGAAAGGTCTTTTCAAAACGAATCCAACGGTTCCAGTTTCGGGAAAATCCGACGGTCGGATCTCCCGGTACAATCGTTTGAAATTTCGCTTTCAAAATACGAACTACAGCGTCGTTATTCGATTAAATATAATTATATATATATATATATATAAATATAATCATTTCTGGCGCTGTATTTCTTCAGATTTGATTTAAACATTCCAGACAATCCAACCGTTGGATTTTTACAAAGTTGGTGCCGTTGGAAAGATATTTCCAAGGCGAACCCGACGGTTGCGGTTTCGGGAAAATCCAATGGTCGGATTTCCCGTACTAGTTGTTTGAAATCACGGTTTCAAAACACGAACTGCACGGCAACGTTTCGTTTTTAATTTTATTTATATTTATATATTTATATAAATATAGTTCATTCAACAATTTCAATATCGTTCACTTCAATTATTTCACTAACGCCTTTAAATTTTGGAAAATTTCACCATAACCTCCTTTGTACGGGAGGGGCTGGGAAAATTCCCAAATAGCCACACGGGCATCTCATGTCAAAAAGAAAAAGAAAAAGCCAAGCGGCTAGCCAACAGGCTCATAAAATCATCACCCAAACAAAACAGTAAATGTGTACCTATTTGTCGGGCACAAAATTTTATTCCTCTTCTCTAGCCCCTTTGCTATAACCTGTTCAATAAATATGCATGTACATATATACAGTTCTTATCACTTATCATTTTCCATTCAACTTCATATTCGATTTCATTTGGTTTACAAACACCATTCATTCTAATGTTGCGTGCACAGGCAAAAATCATATCATTAGCTAATTAATGAATATTTCGACTCATGCATATTTATTTGAACGAGTTGCTATTTTTAACGCTTCACATTTCAACAATTCATGTATATAATAAGAATGTGATTTTTATTGTAAAACAATTCATTTCAAAACGCTATTATTTTATATAGTTTATATCGGGGATAAAAATAGGATTTTTATTGTAAAGCAATTTATTTTAAAACAAGGTCAATTTACATAGTTCATATAGAATATAAAAGGTGATTTTTATTGTAAAACAATTCATTTCAAAACGCTATTATTTTATATAGTTTATATCGGGGATAAAAATAGGATTTTTATTGTAAAGCAATTTATTTTAAAACAAGGTCAATTTGCATAGTTCATATAGATGATAAAAAGGTGATTTTTATTGTAAAACAAATTATTTTAAAATATGAATACCATTCAACACATGAATTTCTAATCAACCAATGAATATCGATTCAACACATGAAGGTTTTCTATAGTTTATATATATAGATAAAAATGTGATTTTTATATTTAAAACACGAATACCATTCAACACATGAATTTCTAATCAACGAATGAATATCGATTCAACACATGAAGGTTTTCTATAGTTTATATATATAGACAAAAATGTGATTTTTATATTTAAAACACGAATACCATTCAACACATGAATTTCTAATCAACGAATGAATATCGATTCAACACATGAAGGTTTTCTATTCAATGAATAAATATAGTTTCAGCAAATGAAAATAATTCAAACACATGAATATTATTCAAAATTTCGGCAGCATAACGGCAGGGTAGTTAAAACCGGGACCGTCCCTAGTACGGCTCCTCGCTCTACCTTAAAACCTCGCGGTTTTTGACAATGGGGATCATGCATCTAGTTCGCACGCAGGCGGCATGTATATATTTATTTCATTTCCACAAACTAATCCTATGTGGTTTCAACCAAATATTTTTCAACCACAAACAATCCCAAACAACCATTCGCTATCAATCAATTTTCACACCAATCACAATCAATAAATATCGTCCATGGTTTGTGGACGAGGGGCGTATATATATATATATATATATATATATATATTTGTATACAGCAATTCACTTTTATTTCAACACATATATAATTTTTACCACGCATATACAACTTACACATCGAACGTACAACTTATACAACGCTTATACATGAGGTGTACAACGCTTATATAACTCATACATCGACTATATAATTTATACATCGTCGTTTTCCATATCGTTTATAAATTAGAAATCTCACTTTGGGTTCCACTCCACCAAAAATAGCAGAAGGCTCAGAAAAATATGCGGTCTCTTCTAAAATGTAGAAGGCGTCCACACGGTCCTGATGTCTCCTGTTTCATCGAATTTCGTTAACACTGCAAAAAGATATGATTTTTCAAACATCAAACAATTTAAAAACGTAATTAATTGAATTTATAGCGTTAAAAAAACGCTACCTTATCTCGTTTGAAATCAAAAGCCGATGTCGACTATGGTTCCAACCTAGGGTTGGATTTCGCGCCGCCTATGGCCACCGTGCGTCAGATCAGAACCCTCCACGACCTCCGCCGCGTCACCGCCTCCAAGCTGCTGGAGCACCGCCCAGTTCGAACGCCCCCTCCCTCCTCAAATCTCGTGCGACTGGTGGCACTTTGGGGCTCGATTTTGAGCCAGATAGAACATGAAAAATTGCAATACTACTATGGATTTGAAGAGCACACTTTCTTCTTGCATTTGCTTCAAGAATTTTCAAAAACCGTTGAGTAGATGGAGAGAAAATCGAACGAGAAGTTTCGAGCCTTCTCCGCCGTTGAATCGGGATATACGGCGGCTAGGGTTTAGTTTATTTATTTATTTTTCTATTTTCTGATTGGTTGGGAGGATATTTATAATATTTTAATTTCCAAAAATACCCCTTTATTAATACGAACCCCAAATTCAACCAAACGACTGTCGTTCCTAGCGTTTTACCCCCATTCCGAACACAATGGGATATGTTTCGTAGGCCCATTCGACTGTTTCAGTCAGTTTCCATTCAAATTAAAATATAAAACATTCAATATTTAATTTGAACGTACATTTCAATTTGCCAGGGCCACAAACTGATTCGAAAAAATCCAGAAAAATAAATCTAGCTATGTTTTGACGATACGGTCCCAACAAAACTAGTTTCGTCGAATTCTGAGACCGTTTGCAAAAAAGGCCCATTTTTGGTCGATCCAATTTAACTCTAATTGACCAAAACACATTTTCCTTTGCCACGCTCACATACTAGCTTCAAAAATTATGAAATTTGAAACCTAGCGATAACTTCACATCCCGGATCCAACAAAAGTGGTTTCGTCGAATTCCGAGGTCGTATGCAAAATAACCAATTTCCCGGGCTATATAAATTCCATAGCGACCTTTCTGAAAATTCATTCGGCCATAACTTTTGCTTTCTGCTATGAAAATTCGATTTTTCAGATTCATTAGAAAGGTATTCACTAACAGATTTAAATATTTTTTTGTTTCACTCAAATCCGTTTTGTTTTGCACCCGGTACAGTCCGACAAAGTTTGAATTCAATTTTTGAAACTGCAGCGCCCTTTCAGGCCTTGTTTATAATTATAATTAATTATATTCGTTTTCAATTGTCGATTCAAACTCAGTTTTCATCTCTATTATTTAAAATATTTATTTTAAATATTAAAAATTCATTATTTTAGCCAAATAAAAAAAGTTAAATTGGTTCAGATTTTCTGGGTCGTTACAATCTCCCCCACTTAAAACTTTTCGTCCCCGAAAAGGAACAAAGTCGAAAGTGGTTTGATAAATCTACAATCACACAACAAAACCAACAATCAAATCGTTTTAACCTTTCAAAAATATACGGATCAACTTCTATTCTCTTTTTAAAATCATTCAGACTATAGAGTTAAAAGTGCACATCTACGGAAAGAGAATAACAGTAGAGTAGAGAATCGAATGGTAATGCAAAGTAGGGTAAATGTACCTTGCACCGGAGTCAATCAGAGATATCTACTCGGCATCTGGGATAGGCTTTCTGAATGCTCTCCTCAGTTTCCCAAGTACAATCTCGCGGATGTCCACTCCATTGCACTTTGACTAAGTGAACCTTCTTGTTCCTCAGTTCTTTGGTTTCTTTGCCGATATATAATCTTTAGCGGCTCTCTTCTCACAGCCAATTCTGGAGTAATTTCAATGTCCTGTTGAGCTGCTTCTTCCACGATCAAGTCTGGATCATGAACGTGCTTTCGAAGTTGAGATATATGAAATACATCATGAATTCCAGGCAACCAATCAGGCAATTTGACCCTATAAGCGAGAGTTCCAATCCGTTCCAGAATAGGAAACGGACCTATGAATTTGGGCGCCAACTTTCCAGTTTTACCGAACCGGATAACTCCTCTCATCGGCGATACTTTCAAATATACGTAGTCGCCAACAGCAAAGGATATATCTCTTCTTCTTCTATCGGCATAGCTCTTTTGTCGGCTTTGAGCGACAAGTAATCGCTTCTTAATAAAATCGACTTTGTCGGCGGCTTCTCGAATCATATCAGGACCCAACACAAGTCTATTTCCGGGCTCGACCCAACAAGCAGGAGATCAGCACGGTCTACCATACAATGCTTCGAATGGCGACATTGTCAGACTCGCCTGGTAGATGTTGTTATAAGAGAACTCGGCTAAATGCAGATGGTCTTCCCATGAACCACCGAAATCTATAACACAAGCCCGCAATAGATCTTCTAAAATACGATTCACCCTCTCAGTCTGACCGTCTGTCTGAGGATGATAAGCGGTGCTCAAGTTCAGCTTCGTTCCCAGTTCGACTTGAAATGCTTCCCAGAATTTGCTAGTGAATATTGTATCTCTATCACTGACTATACTGAGCGGCACTCCATGCAGTCTAACTATTTCCCTGAAGTATATCTGCGCCAGACTCTGAGCAGTTCTATTTGATCTGACAAGTATGAAATGGGCGGTCTTCGTGAAGCGATCTACGATCACCCAAATACTGTCATTTCCTTTTCTGGTTCTGGGCAGACCATCAATGAAATCTATAGAAATATGTTCCCACTTCCAACCAGGAACTTCTAGAGGTTGTAACAAACCAGCCAATTTCTGTTGGTCGCTCTTGACTAGTTGGCAAGTAGGGCATCGGCTAACATATAAAGAAATGTCCCTCTTCATCGACTTCCACCAGAAAGTGCGTTTGATGTCATTATACATTTTGCTTACTCCCGGATGGATACTAAGTTTTGACTTGTGGCATTCGTCCCGTACTTCCTTTCGAAGCTCAGGAATGTTAGGGACACAGATTCGACCTTTGAGCCTTAGAATTCCATCATTATCAACTTGAAAACTCGAGGGTTCGCCTTGCTGAATTATCTCTCTGATCTTCTGAATGAAGTGATCATACTCCTGAAGAGCAGATATTTTATCTAGCAATGAAGTCGTGATAATAAAACTAGCGATCATTTCATTCTTTCGGCTCAACGCATCGGCCACGACATTGGCTTTTCCTGGAGTATATATAATTTCAAAGTCATATGCTGCAAGAAACTCTAGCCAACGTTGCTGTCTCAGATTCAGGTCTTTCTGGGTGAACAGATATTTCAATGACTGATGATCTGTAAACAGTTCAATTCTCTCACCCAACAAATAGTGTCTCCAGATTTTTAAAGCGAATACTAAAGCCAATAACTCAAGATCATGAGTGACGTAGTTTTTCTCGTGTGGCTTCAGTTGACGGCTAGCATAAGCAATCACTTGGCCTCTTTGCATTAACACAGCGCCAAGGCATTAAGCATCTGTCCAGACCTTCAAATCTTGATTGCCATCAATGATGGTTAACACTGGAGCAGTCGTTAGTCTCAACTTTAGCTCTTCAAAAGCCTCCTCACTCTCTGGAGTCCATTTGAATTTAGAATGCTTCTTCGTAAGCTTCGTTAAATGACCAGATATCTTCGAAAAGTTTTTAACGAACTTCCGGTAATAGCTAGCCAAACCGAGAAAACTGAGGACTTCAGTGGGGGTGCTAGGCTGCTTCCAATTCTGAATGGTTGTGATTTTGCTTGGATCCACAGCAATTCCTTCCTTCGATACAACGTGGCCTAGAAATTTTACTTCATCTTGCCAGAAGATACATTTGGAAAATTTGGCTTTTAATACATTCCGTCTCAGAATTTCTAGTACCTGTTCCAGATGCTTTTCATGTTCGGCCTTTGATTTAGAGAAGATTAGAATATCATCAATAAAAACCAGAACAAATTTATTCAATACTCCTCTGAATACTCTGTTCATTAGATCGACGAAGTAAGTAGGAGCGTTACATAAGCCGAACGGCATTACTAACCACTCGTAGAATAAGTCGGGACCTCTGAATGCTGTCATTGGAACACATTCTTCGGCAATTCGAAGTTGATGGAAGCCTGTAGCTAGGTCCATTCGTGAAAATACTTGTGCTCCATTTAATCGATCCAACAGATCATCAATCCGCGGCAATGGATATTTGTTCTTTATTGTCTGTTTGTTCAGATCACGATAATCCACACATAGACATAGAGTACCGTCAGATTTTGGGACAAACACCACTGCTGCACCCCAATCAGAGAAACTAGGCCTGATTAGACCCTTCCATACTATCTGTCGTGTTTGATTGTCAAGTTCTTCTTTCTCTTTCAAGGACATCCTTCGAATAGCGTGAACTACCGGCCTTGCATTGGGAATCAAAGCGATCTTGAAATCAATTTCTCTCTGCGGAGGTAAGCGAACAACTTCTTCGAACACATCCGCATAGTTCTTGACGACAGGAATATCTTTCACCAGGTCGGGTACATTCTCTGTGATTTCAGGGACATTTTCCATTTGGGATGGAGAAACTTTCAAAGCTGCCCAGAAGTCCTTTCTATTCGAAGTCGGGCCTTCACATGGTATGGTTATATAATTCCCCGATTGGGCCTTTGCTTTAACCACTCTCTCGGCGCATCTAACCTCCGCTTCATATTTGGTTAGCCAATCCAATCCCAGAATGATATCGAATTCATTAAAATTCATGATGATAGAGATAATAGGGAATTTATAGCAAGAAAAGGAGACAGGTACTGCACAAATCCAACTGAGATTGATAGAACCCCCGACCGGATTCTGGACAGTCATTGGTTCCTTGAGCTTCCTCAAATTCAAATCTAGTTTCTTAGCGGCACTCTTTGCAATAAAGCTTCGTGACGCGCCTGTGTCAAACAGTACTTTGACTGGAATGTTTTTGACAGTAAGTGTGCCTTCTAACACATCGGGCCTTTCCAGAACATCTGCGGGCCCAGAAGTTTCTGCTATTTCATTTACTTGAGCCTCATTGGTCTTTTTCGACAGCCAGCAGTCTTGCTTTACGTGACCAGTTTGATGACAAAGATTACACTTTCTATTTTCTTTAACCTTGTTCTTTGATTTAGATCCCTCCTTCTTTTGCAATTTCAAGGACTTACATTTCCTGGACAAATGACCCTTTTGATTGCAGTTTGAGCATGTGGCAGTCGTTACGGGTTCTTTCCCCGATTCAGCCCTTTTCTCTTGGCACTGGGCTTCTTATTTGCCCCAGACCCCGTACTGGCTTCAGGAATATCAGTTTCCGACTCTGCTTTGTCACTAGAACAGACTTCTTCGTCACGCAACATTCCTTTCTTATGGAGATCTTCATACTGATAAGCCATATAAATCATTTCCGAGAAAGGAAGTTTTACATTCCTCAGTACACTATTCTGATATCTCCTTTGCAGGCCATGAATAAATCTCAGATTTTTCCTCTTTGGATCTTGAATCAGATGAGGAGCAAAGTGAGAAAGTTCGTTGAATTTCTTATGATATTCTGGGATGGTCATATCACCTTGTATCAAATAAGAAAATTCATCACATAATCGCTCGGTTGCTTCGGGAGGAGTAAATCTTTCTAAGAAAATCACTTTGAATCTGTCCCAGGTGATATCACCTTCTGGATTATCTTTAATAATTGAATCCTACCAAAACAAAGCTTCTTCTTTGAGTGCCCAAGACGCCAGTAATCTTTTCTGATCGTCTCTCAGCTTTAAACCCTCAAAGATTTTCTCTGCAGAACGAATCCAAGCTTGTGTTTCCATAATGGACTCCTTGCCTAAGAATGGCGATCCACCCAGATTTCGAAATCTCTTGAATAGAACTTCTATATCGGATCCTGGCTGCGGGAGCACAACTGGCTCATTAGCTGGTCGAGCCATACGATTATTTCTTCTGTTCCTGTCACTCATTTTCTAGTACGTCTTCAATTATCAGACAAAGTGTCAGGTCAACAGAAAAGATAATTCAAAATATAGAGACAAATACCTGAATGTAAATGTGTCTATCGAGGTGCAATTTCATTCTGCTTTACTTATACTAGGATATTGCTGATCCTATCTGTATAGAGTTGCCCGTCCTAGAACACTACTGGTTCTATTTCTGACGAGTTCATTCAAATGTTATATTCCAGAACTAAGCTTAACCTGGCTCTGATGCCAAATGAGACGTCCCCAAACCCCGTACTGACGGTGGCAAGGGTAATCCGCGGAATATAACACAGAAACAGATAATAGCAGAAAAAAATTAAATAAATACACCAGGAAATAAACAATAGAATATACTGGATAAAAGTAATCATCAGAGTTACACAGTATACAGGATCATACTTAGTAAAAATACAGTTCAGCTATACATAAATGTCTACAGCGGAAAACAAACATAATATGTACAATAGGAGCTGAACAGCATAAAAAGAGATAAATGATAGAATCCATCTTCAGCTCCAGCTATCCAGAAATAACCAGCTAAACCTGAATACAAGGCTGCCCGTGTAGAAAAAGGGGCACCCGAGTTTGAAAGTGAAACAAACTACGAGTCAGTCATGGGACTGGTATGAGAAATCTACTCAACACATATATAATTTGGCTAATCACAGGACCATGCCACTTTCATGGAACAGGTTTACTCCATTGGATTGCCAGTGCTTTAAAACAAATCTTTCTTTTAAACATCGCAATGCTTTGTATAAAAATGAAGCCATTATAAGACTCAGTTCCCATCACACAATGCAACGCAAACCGGAGGATAGAGTTTTACCTTATAATGGCCAAAATATGGTTGATACGAATAAAGCAAAAGCATTTGATACTATTACTAGTGTTTATATGTTTCAAAAATAATTTGAATCATAACTATCAATCATAGACGGCATGGGTACCATATATCATGTCGCTATATATATATACAATCAAATCCGCACGATGTCGTATTTGGAAATTGGATTTCCGTCATGAACCAAGGCAAAAGATAGTCCTTACCGAATTCGAGACTGCCTAGCCCGAGCCTCAGGAACAGCCGCAACTGCCCCTTGGAGCAACAGGGCCGGTCCACCGATGTGGATTATTATGCCTGAACAATACGTTTCCCCGCCCTTTGGGGCGTAAACGAGCCAACGAATGACTCCATCGGACCCGGATCGTCCGATCAAACCGAGACGCCTCGCAACAGCAACAACCACATAGGTGAAAAGTATATAAATGTCAGGGCTGGTAGGTCACTGACACCACCCTAGCTAGGAAGAAACGCATGCCCTCCCTGAGGTCCTTCTCCCGTTTCTGGTTCATACCGGGGTGTGAGGCTCGCGATTTCACGTTATACACAAAGCTACGCCACACTGGCGGTGCTTTGATCATCACCACAAGACTTTGCTTTTCAACAGAAGCCCTGATCACTGCATCTTAGCATGCCACACAGGCAATTCATGCCATGCGACTGATGTCCATCGATATACAACCTCTGAGCTCGTGCGTCTCAGAGAAGGGCGTTAAGCAAAAGAATAAATTCTCCGCCGCCAAATAGATGTATATTTAATAGAGATCAATCAACACAGAATAAAATCCAATGTCAGACACACAGTCCATTTACAAGTCCGTTCTGGGTCTGAACGAAACCGGAGGCACTAAATACCTCGCAAACCCATCGATCACCACGTACGTCTGGACGATCACCACTCATTATCCATATTTCGGGATGCCTCCCAATCAGGACCTCGGTTACCATCCAAACGAGGTGAAGATCTCCGGTCTTCGACCACCGTCTTCATCTTCAAATTTCAATCGTCGGTCAATTATTTTAAATGAGAATTAACTCGGCCTTTTCAAATAATTCACGTATATATAAAATTTCAAATCAATTTATTTCAATGGTTAAATCATTCGACAACACCAATTTTGTTCTTTAATGTAATTTTCACACCAAGCACATTCAACCATCAAATACCACATAAATCGAGCAAATTCAATTTATTTTCATTCCATATCGTTTATGATATTTTATAACGATTTATCGCTATTTTTATTTATATTAAAATAGCCAATTTATTCAAAACGACGCTTCGGGCCATAACGCGGTCGTGGCGCTGTTTTTCTTCAGATTTGATTTTCACATATCTGAAAATCTAACCGTTGGATCTTCACAAAATTTACATCATTAGAAAGGTCTTTTCAAAACGAATCCAACGGTTCCAGTTTCGGGAAAATCCGATGGTCGGATCTCCTGGTACAATCGTTTGAAATTTCGCTTTCAAAATACGAACTATAGCGTCGTTATTCGATTAAATATAATTATATTTATATATATATAAATATAATCGTTTCTGGCGCTGTTTTTCTTCAGATTTGATTTAAACATTCCAGACAATCCAACCGTTGGATTTTTACAAAGTTGGTGCCGTTGGAAAGATATTTCCAAGGCGAACCCGACGGTTGCGGTTTCGGGAAAATCTAATGGTCGGATTTCCCGTACTAGTTGTTTGAAATCACGGTTTCAAAACACGAACTGCACGGCCACGTTTCGTTTTTAATTTTATTTATATTTATATATTTATATAAATATAGTTCATTCAACAATTTCAATATCGTTTTCACTTCAATTATTTCACTAACGCCTTTAAATTTTGGAAAATTTCGCCATAACCTCCTTTGTACGGGAGGGGCTGGGAAAATTCCCAAATAGCCACACGGGCGTCTCATGTCAAAAAGAAAAAGAAAAAGCCAAGCGGCTAGCCAACAGGCTCATAAAATCATCACCCAAACAAAACAGTAAATGTGTACCTATTTGTCGGGCACAAAATTTTATTCCTCTTCTCTAGCCCCTTTGCTATAACCTGTTCAATAAATATGCATGTACATATATACAGTTCTTATCACTTATCATTTTCCATTCAACTTCATATTTGATTTCATTTGGTTTACAAACACCATTCATTCTAATGTTGCGTGCACAGGCAAAAATCATATCATTAGCTAATTAATGAATATTTCGACTCATGCATATTTATTTGAACGAGTTGCTATTTTTAACGCTTCACATTTCAACAATTCATGTATATAATAAAAATGTGATTTTTATTTTAAAACAATTCATTTCAAAACGCTATTATTTTATATAGTTTATATCGGGGATAAAAATAGGATTTTCATTGTAAAGCAATTTATTTTAAAACAAGGTCAATTTACATAGTTCATATAGATGATAAAAAGGTGGTTTTTATTGTAAAACAATTCATTTCAAAACGCTATTATTTTATATAGTTTATATCGGGGATAAAAATAGGATTTTTATTGTAAAGCAATTTATTTTAAAACAAGGTCAATTTACATAGTTCATATAGATGATAAAAAGGTGATTTTTATTGTAAAACAATTTATTTTAAAATATGAATACCATTCAACACATGAATTTCTAATCAACCAATGAATATCGATTCAACACATGAAGGTTTTCTATAGTTTATATATATAGATAAAAATGTGATTTTTATATTTAAAACACGAATACCATTCAACACATGAATTTCTAATCAACGAATGAATATCGATTCAACACATGAAGGTTTTCTGTAGTTTATATATATAGATAAAAATGTGATTTTTATATTTAAAACACGAATACCATTCAACACATGAATTTCTAATCAACGAATGAATATCGATTCAACACATGAAGGTTTTCTATTCAATGAATAAATATAGTTTCAGCAAATGAAAATAATTCAAACACATGAATATTATTCAAAATTTCGGCAGCATAACGGCAGGGTAGTTAAAACCGGGACCGTCCCTAGTACGACTCCTCGCTCTACCTTAAAACCTCGTGGTTTTTGACAATGGGGATCATGCATCTAGTTCGCACGCAGGCGGCATGTATATATTTATTTCATTTCCACAAACTAATCCTATGTGGTTTCAACCAAATATTTTTCAACCACAAACAATCCCAAACAACCATTCGCTATCAATCAATTTTCACACCAATCACAATCAATAAATATCGTCCATGGTTTGTGGACGAGGGGCGTATATATATATATATATATATATATATAGCAATTCACTTTTATTTCAACACATATATAATTTTTACCACGCATATACAACTTATACATCGAACGTACAACTTATACAACGCTTATACATGAGGTGTACAACGCTTATATAACTCATACATCGACTATATAATTTATACATCGTCGTTTTCCATATCGTTTATAAATTACAAATCTCACTTTGGGTTCCACTCCACCAAAAATAGCAGAAGGCTCAGAAAAATATGCGGTCTCTTCTAAAATGTAGAAGGCGTCCACACGATCCCGATGTCTCCTGTTTCATCGAATTTCGTTAACACAGCAAAAAGATATGATTTTTCAAACATCAAACAATTTAAAAACGTAATTAATTGAATTTATAGCGTTAAAAAAACGCTACCTTATCTCGTTTGAAATCAACAGCCGATGTCGACTATGGTTCCAACCTAGGGCTGGATTTCGCGCCGCCTATGGCCACCGTGCGTCAGATCAGAACCCTCCACGACCTCCGCCGCGTCACCGCCTCCAAGCTGCTGGAGCACCGCCCAGTTCGAACGCCCCCTCCCTCCTTAAATCTCGTGCGACTGGCGACACTTTGGGGCTCGATTTCGAGCCAGATAGAACATGAAAAGTTGCAATACTACTATGGATTTGAAGAGCACACTTTCTTCTTGCATTTGCTTCAAGAATTTTCAAAAACCGTTGAGTAGATGGAGAGAAAATCGAACGAGAAGTTTCGAGCCTTCTCCGCCGTTGAATCGGGATATACGGCGGCTAGTGTTTAGTTTATTTTTTTTTTCTATTTTCTGATTGGTTGGGAGGATATTTATAATATTTTAATTTCCAAAAATACCCCTTTATTAATACGAACCCCAAATTCAACCCAATGACTGTCGTTCCTAGCGTTTTACCATCATTACGAACACAATGGGATATGTTTCGTAGGCCCATTCGACTGTTTCAGTTAGTTTCCATTTAAATTAAAATATAAAACATTCAATATTTAATTTGAACGTACATTTCAATTTGCCAGGGCCACAAACTGATTCGAAAAAATCCAGAAAAATAAATCTAGCTACGTTTTGACGATACGGTCCCAACAAAACTAGTTTCGTCGAATTCTGAGACCGTTTGCAAAAGGCCCATTTTTGGTCGATCCAATTTAACTCTAATTGACCAAAACACATTTTCCTTTGCCACGCTCACATACTAGCTTCAAAAATTATGAAATTTGAAACCTAGTGATAACTTCACATCCCGGATCCGACAAAAGTGGTTTCGTCGAATTCCGAGGTCGTATGCAAAATGGCCAATTTCCCGGGCTATATAAATTCCATAGCGACATTTCTGAAAATTCATTCGGCCATAACTTTTGCTTTCTGCTATGAAAATTCGATTTTTCAGATTCGTTAGAAAGGTATTCACTAACAGATTTAAATATTTTTTTGTTTCACTCAAATCCGTTTTGTTTTGCACCCGGTACAGTCCGACAAAGTTTGAATTCAATTTTTGAAACTGCAGCGCCCTTTCAGGCCTTGTTTATAATTATAATTAATTATATCCGTTTTCAATTGTCAATTCAAACTCAGTTTTCATCTCTATTATTTAAAATATTTATTTTAAATATTAAAAATTCATTATTATAGCCAAATAAAAAAAGTTAAATTGGTTCAGATTTTCTGGGTCGTTACACCACCATTGGATTTGTTTGTCTTTTTGTGGAGAGTGGAATTCATCGGAGGATTCAGTGGTTGAGATTTATTGTGTGCAATTTTGTGTCCTCATTTTGTGTCTAAATAGAGTTTCTATATATATATATATATATATAAGTCTACTTAAACACGAAAATTTAACATAAATTGAAGGACACGAATTCTCAGTCGTTGGATTGGCCCCTAGTTTCCACCTGTCAAGTGAAGACAAATTGATCTAACAGTTGAGATGTTGTGTCACCAAAATTTGTGTCAAATAACCGCTCCTATCTATATAATAAAATCTCTAGGTATATGAACAAGATACAAAGATCGGATGAGATTAATGATTTATAAAGACAAAGAGCGGCAGTGATCTATACATCAAATCAAAAATCTACTACCGTTAATTATATACTAACGTCGTTAAATTTATTTAACGGTTTTGTACTCCGTTTCTCATCCTCTCTTGCGCAATCTTCTGGGTTACCAGTTTCCAGTTCCACCCATGTTCTAAATCATTATCTCTCTCCATTATTCCTCTTTCATAAACCTCTAACATCTTCGTGAATCCTACTTGCTAATTTCGCTTCATATTCCATCGAAAATATACCATGAAGAAGTTATTTTAAAAAAAAAACCACAGTATGGATTTGATGTAACTTGTCAAATTCCACTTTCTACTACGTCACCTCATAAGTTTTATCCTCAACTAGAACCCAGGCATGGGAGTATCGATTTCTCAAGAGTCTCCATTAAAATATTGCTGAAATTAAAGGTGATTTTCTCCACCTCCTTGATTCTGTCTACCATATGCACCTTCTAAAATTTGTGATTTCGTTTTCTTCAACAGAAATGTCATGATAACTCTATATTTACCGTGCTTTCATTTAAGTTATTCCTTGATTTCTTACACATATAAGACTTTCAGCTTATGCTATTAGTTATTGTATTATGCTTTCTACTATTTTTTGTTTTTATGTTTCATTTTCATCAAAGTCCGTTTAAATTTTAGGCACTTAAACTGTTTGTTAAAAGCTCTAAACTAATAGTCCATTCATCATATTTGTTATGCTTTGCAACAACGCGACATGAATTACAGAACCATGAACAAGTCTAAGACTAAGACGAAATTAGCCTGGTGCCGTCTTCAAAACTAATCATTGATTACTTGATTATAGGTGTATGTGGCATTAAATGACTAAGGTGAGTAAGATGATGTATTTTTATTTATATTGGTAGTGCATATTTTTTTCCACATGCGCATCATATTCACAAAACGTTATTTCATTTGCAATTTATCATTGTCTTAGCTAGAAGGGAAGCATATAAAGAAACTAAGCATACTGGTGCATGAATGGTCTAATAAAACGTGAAGCATAACTACAGAAAGGTGATTGTATTACTGCATTAGTCGAACTAATTTATTTTTGATTTTTTAATGAGAATTTAATTTATTGAGTGTATTATAGTGTTTTAGTTGGCATACATGTTGGCTTAGTATATTAATGCATTAATGGTCAAAATTCTCTAAAAAAACATGAAATCTTATAGTTTACGCTGCATACTAAATAGCATGTTGTTTATTTTCTAGAAATTATTTTACAAACTCAAGGAATTTTTGTTAAATATTTCACTACTTTAAATTATGTAACTATGTAGTGGCCGCATGTTGTTTATCTGCTTTGTGTTTTATTTACATTTTGAATGACTATCCTATATGAAATTATACCTTAGGGTAGGTTTCTACGAATAGTTTAACAACATAAATCGTTCTTGACATTTAGACCCCCCAAATTTATAGTACACATAGTAGTTTTGTTACAACAATGACAGTTTAAAAATACTCTCCACTGGTATGTGCAAACCTTTCCCATTAAAAGATGGTGAAATTATCGGACAAATGTCATAGCTTTTAAGTAGTAAGATTTGTGGTAGATGATATCATGATTGTTGCACAATATTTTATTTGATTGAAATTTTAGGTTTTTATTTGCAAAAGTACCAATGTCATTTGGTAAGTGTAATGTTTTTCACTTCCTTAAATTTGGGTTGATACAAACATTGAATCAGAATTTTAAAAAAATTATCATGGGATTCTTGCATTCTTATTTGTTACTAAACCTTTTTATTTTGTTTATTATGTTTTATGTTTCAATATGCATGTGTGATGATACTGAATTCATATTTATGAAGATTACTTTATGACAAGAATAGGGGTGGCGTGGCACAAAAATAGTTGTTGGTATACGTATTTGGTTGGATCAATCATCTATCGTTACCTTCTCGATTCTATGAAATTAAATAACTAGACTATTTTTAGTCAATGGATTTTATATGAAGAAGAGTAAATATGGGAAAGCTTTGGACATTTACCACTTTTTTCAACTTTGATCGATTTATAAATTGGTCAGTTTCATCTAATATCTATTTGACAATATGGTAATTATATATTAAATATGCATATGTTAGTTTAACCTGCATAGTTATGTTTTAGACAATAACATGTCATAGATCCATATGTTACTTTTACATTTACCACCATTTTCTCCTTTTACTAGATAATGACATGGTCGCTCTTGAAGATGATTCCATATATAGAAACCTTTATCTATAGACTTCTTTTCTATACTCTTGAGTTGAAGATGATATGTTGTATAGACCCTTCATTTTTTTTCTCTCTCTCTCTAAATAAGTGCGTTCAAGCTCAACATCATCACACTAAAATAGGATATGATTGGATTTAGGATGAGGAAAATGTTAACTCAATAGCAAGCAAACAATAAATTCCCTTCTTCCTTCATTGCTGCAGCTAAATTTTCAAATTTTAACACAAATATTGCTGAAGTGTCCAAATAGTTTGAAGGTGCTCTTTTTTGTCATCTGAGAGGAAAAGTGATTGTGGGCTATACATATGAGTTTAACAGTGAAATGATGCACTTTTGATTCTATCCTACTTTATGCACACATGAATTTTTTTGAATGGATGCATCTTATGTTTGTTACTACATTACTATATCACATGACCAATTATAATAGATATGTTATTGTCATGGTTAATATGAAATCTCAAGTATCTTATAAATTATCACAAATTTACATTATTAAATCTTTATGTGTAGATTATTTTTCACTTTACAATTAGTTAGATTGAGTCAAGACTATTAATTATTAAGAAACATTTCCAATAAATTTAGGGTTGGATTTTCTTCACTTGATGGCCCTATATGTTTTAACAGTCTTTCCTATTGGTCTAATTATTTTTGCTTCCATGCTTGATAAACACTTATTTGTTTATTATATTAATCATTTTCTATTTGGGAAATAATGTTGTGCGAAACATTGTATGTAGACTAAAGTAATTTGTTTAGGTGTGAAAAAAGTCGCAAGAGGAGTCATTTTCCAGCTATAAGTTATTTCTCCTAATTATATTATTTTTTTGGCTTATATGTCATTTCAAACTTGGATTGTTGTCTGGGTTATGTAAACTACTTTTAAAGTGCTTTCTACTCTCTCTTTTTGTGATGGATTGTCTATCAATATTTTTCAAGTCAGTTATTTGTTCAATGTACTATATCTCCTTATTTTAATCTTCGGTTCTCTCACTGTAGTTCAATTTGTTCTATTTCTTCAGTTGTGTTACCGTGTGAGTTGGTTTGACTTATTTCTTTCTCTTAGTTTTATGCATAAAAACTAATCATGATCAATTAACAAGCATATTGATGACCATTGGCTGTAATATTTAACCTGGCGAATTGCAAGTAAGATGACAAGAATAATGCACTGACAATTTTGAATAATGTGTGTAAAACAGCTGCATCACTAAATTATGCTACTGCAAATCATTTGTGCAAATGATACTATATTTTTAATTCATCCATCTTATTTACCTACATTATTTCCATAGATCATAACTAAATTCAATGTCATTTTGATTGGTTCATTTTTTTGTATCTTATTTCGTTTTTTATTAATCTGAATAGATTCGCCATACATGACTTTTATTTCTCATTTTCACTTGGATTTGGAGTTTGAAACCCATAGTTAGATTACCTGCTCCTTTCAACTATTTGTGAATTTTTGATCATTTTGTTTATCATTTTACCTATTTAGATTTTGTATGCATGTAGATTGTGTGACATAATGACCGAAGTGGTGACTTAACTGAATATAAAAAACATGATGGTTGCTATAAATGCTGAAAGAATACGAATGGTGAAATTATTAGTGGATTAGATGGAGGTGTATTATGCAGTGGTGGAGAACAACGAGTAATGCTGGAACTATTAAGCACATAATTAAAGACAGCGACTAGATAAGATGCATTGTGAGTTATACTGTCAAAACAATAACATAATCGGGTTACGAATTTAGGAGTGCCAGGGAAATTTTTGCAGATCGATAATCACTCAATATGTCTGATCTTATGTTGAAATGCATATTAGAAATTTTATATATCTAAGATGATGCTTTGTCGTGTATGGAGATTTCACCATTACTGTTCTGCTTTGTAGAATGAATTCATATATATTGTTCTAAGTCCATACTTTTGGTTCAACTTAAAACTCAACTTCATGCCTTTGCTTTTACATTCATGTTTTACTATTTATGACGAGAGAACCAGTTGGTTCGACAATACACTAAATGAACATACTTGGATATCAATACCACGTCCTAATTCACCCCCACTCGGGTTTGCTATACTTTCTATGTTGCACTATGAAATTTTAGAATAATGTATAATATATGTATACCCAGTTTGTAAAACAACTTACACGTTTGCATTTATCGATAAGAACGGCTTTCTTATTCTCTTCCAAGTGTACGGGTTTATCTTTCTCTATGCATTCTAGCATTAATTACTTCAATTCACAGAACAATAGATGAAAAGAGATGATTACAATTAGTCTAGCATGTGCACATAAGTAGTAGATTGATTAAATGATCAACTAGTATGATGTAGATTGATTAAATGATCAACCAGTATGCTGTAGATTGATTAAATGATCAACCAGCATGGTATTCACAAATTTACTTTGCTGACTATGGAATATGTTGATGACTTTTTAAATACAAAATTAAACACGAACTGAACGGTCGTTGATATAAAACATATAGATAACATACATATTTAAGCATTATTTATAGTAATTGGATTAGTGCCATATTGGTAGTTGACCCTACAAGAAAATGCGCTATTCACCACAATATTGGACAACGTTTGTAGCTAGAATGTTGATAAAAGTACTTATTAAAGTAAAAAATTAAAAATCGAAATGTTGTTGAAATTAAGCCACTTCATTTTGAGGGTTTTTTCATTATGCAGTTCCCTTACCGCCTTCTTTTCTTTCTTTTTAACTTTGCCAAATACAGTAAACCACCAAAATTTCCCAAAAATTCTGTTAAATCTAATTACAATCCTAAATGTACTAGATTTCTGATTATTTTGTTCGTCCTCTAGTTCCACCAGCAACATCCTGTTTTTTGTAGTCCTAATCCCTATGTTTCCATTATCAACAGCTTCAAACGATGAATCTGTTTCTCCCTTTATCAACTTCCGTCATCTCCCTACCTATGATTTAGGTATTTTCTTCTCATATTATCCCCAGGATTCAGTTTTAGGTGATCATTGGAAATTTGACATTTGAGTGAATGATTTAGATCGTTCCATTTAAGTAATCATTGGTAGCAAATTTTGTTTTGGATAAGTGTATCGGTTGTGGCTTTACTCAGTATTTATTTCTGTTAGATGATAAATAAATTATAGAATATGCAACTTTTGGTCTAAACTAGCCATAAATTTGATTGCTACATGAGTTTAGTAAGTTCTGAAAGTACATTTTTTTACCTTTGGCTGGATAATATCAAGTCTTATGTCAATTGCAGTTCGTTTGGATTCCTAGAGAAATATTAATTATGGAAATGTGTCTTCTTGCTTTTAGTTATAAGCTGTGAATATATTTGAAACATGTACATTTTCTTTTCGGCCATCATTGATGTTAGTTTTTCATTGGATCGTACTAAATAATACTTTATGTAGAATATCAAATTATGGATGATCTTGAGAAAGTGAACTCTCACAGTAAACTTCATCTGTGGATGAGGCTGTGGCAGTTTAATGACAAATATTAGTTGAGCCAACTAATGGCATTGCTGATTCTTACTTTTCAATTAGTCGGTCTGATGGATCACTATCCTTACCTGGTATTTTTTTTTCTTTATTTTGGATTTCAACGCTTTCAGTAAGAATTTTATAAGCTCATATATATGTTTTTATTTGTTTAGTTGAAACAAATTGAAGCAAAAGATAGTTGTGATATGACTAACCTTTGTACAACATTATCAAGTTTCAAATCAATGAATAAATATAGGATGATATGCTACTTCTAGAAGTTTTGATTATTTCTCATCTTTGTTTATTATAAGTAGTTCATCTTATTAGAAGCTAAATGAAGATGTTAGTCATGTAATCCTATATGATATGGTATTTAAGTAATGAAATGTGTTGCAGTGTACATGAAGTGTTTTATTTCTTTCTATTCTCTGTATATTGATTTTAAACTCATCTTCCTTTTATCTTTCAAAAGTAATAGGTGAAGCCTGATTTCTTGGATATGGTTCCGTGGTACTCAGGTTAAGCTCTTCTGAACTTTCCTAATTACCATTCATGATCTCATAATTTATTAATCCAAAAAAAATCATGTTATTTTGTTGAACAATAAACGATTTATTTAAAATAGTTTTTGATCTTATGGTATTAGTTACCCTCTTTGTTAGTCGATTTGATATGCGCATGATGCAGGTACCATCTAGTATTGTAACTACTAGGTTCTATTTTGTTAACTTTGCTAGGATAAATTAGGATTGATTGCAGGATTGATTGTTAAAGTTGGCATAAATTATAAATTTAGGACCTTACGGGGGCACTAAATTTTCTAAAATAAGCCGTTAACACGACAAATTGAGGCATTTTATCTTGAATTTTAGGTGTTTATAGGTGCTATGTAAGTAAATATTCTTGATTTATGTATGTTTATGCCAATAGCTTACATTGTAGTCGAGTGTGTCTCTTGCTTGAGAATATCATGCTCATCCATTTCAATGTCGTTGGATTCATCTGTGTCATCAAGAGTCATAGCTCCTTCTAAAATATAAGCTTGAGAAGCTCTACACTTATGATCTATATGTCATTTTTTTGCCACAACCATAACATAAGTTTTGTCTCCCCATTTCAGTCAACTGTGTTAGCGTTAACCCTTTTCTTTTGCCAAATTTTCCAATGCATCCCAGTATTTAGGTTTGGGTTCACTGGAGTTATTTTCAACATTCTTGAAATAAACAACATGTAGCCCCTCAAACTTACTGAGATAAGACATTACTGTTGTTTGCTACTTGAGATTGAGCAGGGTCTTATATGGTCTCCACATGCCTTTTGGACCTTACCAATATTTCCTCCTTGAGCAAGATTCGTGGTTAGGTATATTGCGAGTATACCAATTATACCACTTCAATGCATCTTTCTTGAGGTAAAATGATGATACTACCGCCCAATAATATTTCTCGGTTTGGTGAAATCGAATAAATTCTTCAACCTATTTTAGCCACTCATATATCAATCATCACCGATTATTTTATATTAATTAATGGTTTCATATACAAGCTCCGCAGAGTTGACAAGTTAAGGAATCACTTGTAGACCATGCTCTGACTTCGACTTGGTTTTCTTATGAGTTGAGGCATACTATTTTATTCTTATTTGACTGATATTATTGTTAATGAAGCTAGCACTTCTGTTTTGTGCATCTCTTGTTATAGGGATTACCATCTAAACCCGGTTGCTTGATTCATGCTGAACGACCTTGTATTCCTAATTGCCTTTAAAACTTACGGTGTTTTCTTATGTTTCAATTTGTTGTTGCTCCTTTATTCTTATGAGTTGAGTTTAAAATTAATATACAGAGCAAGAAAATAGAAAGAAATAAAACACTTCATGTGCACTGCTACACATTTCATTACTTAAATACCATATCATGTAGGATTACATGACTAGAACCTTCATTTAGTTTCTAATAAGATGAACTACTTTTAATAAACAAAGACAATAAATAAACAAAACTTCTAGAAGTAGCATATCTCCTATATGTGACGACCCGCCCCGTGCCAACCGAAATTTCCCTTAAAATGCACTGTACCAATGTCCAACTAGCATGGGACGATCGTTAAAAGATAGGGTTTAAACGGTGAACTACCAAAGAACATGTAGTATATCTCACAGCGTATGGAATAAAACATAATAGTAACATAACTTGATATAAAACAAGCGAAACAATACATTAGATGAAAACTAAACCATTTCCATCAGAGTAGCGGAATCCAAAATACAACTTCATAACCAATTATTTCATCTTTCAAATACTGTCCCTAATCGTAAATAAAGAGGTACACTACTAATGCCCAAAGCAGTGACCAGCAACAACACAGGGAGAATATGTATACATATAGAACGTGAAAGCCTCCTGCTCGTCTCCGGACAACCACTTGTGCATAACCACCTAACCTGTGTCTAATCTGCTCATTTAGGAGCACCCAGAGTAATAAGAAGAGACATAAAACTCTGGGTCAGACGAAAGTCTGGTATGAACGATAGCAACAAAATAAAGCAATAACATGTATAAATAATTATACCTGACCTGGACCTGCAACCAAAGGGTTAGCACAACAAGATGTACAATACTCTAAGGTAACACTAACATAGAGTGTAAAGTGGAAGTGTACATGTCATGGTGATAGCAAACATCAAACATAACAATCATCATCACATCTCTCACTCAGTGCGTAAAGCATACCATATCCGTCGATTTGATCACTAGATCTATTGGGGCCACGATAGAGTCCCACCCCACACAACTATTACTACGACTACTTTTCCCTTTGGGGCCATGACGGAGTCCCACCCCGTACAACTATTACTCTGACCCCACTGCACCGGTTCATAGTCAATAATCCTAACGGGCCAAATAGTCCACACAGCCTTGGCTCTGGCTCGTTTCATGCCCCCTCTCTCAATGGTGAACCAAAGTTATAGATATCGATAACCCCTTTGCACACGTCCCGAAGCAAAGCCCAACTCTTGAAGTTAACTTGTTGGTTACCATATGGAATCTGAGCCATAACTTCTCATTTGGACTTCCTTTACATCTCGGGTTATGGTCGGATTGGAGTTGATCTTCAGAAGAGTTCACGATCGTCATCACGTAGAAGAATCTCAAATCTGGTTCGTGGTCATCATCCCGGTTCGGTTTAGGTCGGGTCGTGCTCTTCCTCCGGGTCGGGTCTTGCTATTCATAAGGGTCGGTTCGCGAGCTCTTCTCTAGGTCTGGGTTGGGGTCCTCCATCGGTTCGTAGGTCGAGCCCTCCATCAGTTCGGGTCGGTCATGGTGAGCGCGAGACGATTCAGTTCAGAGTGCAGTCGCGGTTCAGGGTTGAGCCTCTTTGCACGAGCAGGCGGTTCGTGGAGCTCGACTGCGAGCGGGTCGGTTCGGGGCTAGCGAGCCTGATTCGGTCCCATTTCCTGCACCTCTTACAACAAGCTATTTACGCCTCACGACGACATCTTCGACCATTTTAACTCTCCTATTCAATCACACAACATACCAAACAGTAGTATCAACATGTAGAATCGACCAAAAACATTAATACATCAATTACATAGGCTATTGTAGATCAAACATACCAAAATCAATGATTTTTCCCCTTAATCCCCTAAATTCCGGGATTAACAAACTTTATCCAAATTAACTCAAATTCATACCAGTGACATAAAATAGTATTTCAGAATTTATGCATATTTTTTCATATTTTTCAGATGTAAAATTTCGCTAATTACCACTAATCACCCCTAATTAGCCATAATTAGTGAATAAACATGCTAATCACTCGCCTTAGCCAATAATTAATGAAAGGTCTGAAACTTCTACTGATTTGGCTTGGATCCCTATGTAGTGTAGCATCTCTACCTCGAATTTGGTGTTAATTCGACTTGATTTGATGTTGATTTGCTTAATTAGTGATTAGAAAGAGATTTAGAAGATGGAAGCCATTACTAGGGTTCAAGGAATATTTGTAGCGGCTAGAAAAATGAAAGAGAATGTTTCTCCAAACCATTTCAGCCCTCCCATAACCCTAATCCCGAAATGGGTTATGGTCTAGCTGCTAATCACCCTATTAAGCCCGATTAGGCTATTTTTCCATCCTCAAATCTTACTTTAGCCATATCTCCCAAACGGTAAGTCCATTTGATTAATGTGACCACTTTACAGAATGGGAACCATCATTGAATCCAATGGAAATGGTTTCAGGTCAAAATCCCTTACCAATCAAAAGTTATAGGCGAAACAAGATTCGATAAGGGAAAAACGGTCATTTAAAATTCGGCAAAAACTGTGAATGTGAGAAATGACCCCAATAGTCATTTTCCAAAGTTACACGACCATATGACTTCGTAAGAAGATGAAATAAATATTCTAAGATCCTCCGATACGTAGAATGCAGGTCGTTATACTCTCCCACTCTTAAGAAATTTCGCCCCCGAAATTCCTTTACCTAGAAACACATAATGGAGTCTCGCATGCCTATCATCCATTTAAAAACAATCAAGAATACATAATAACTCAACAAACATATACTAGCATGCGGTTTACTAACAAGGGAATAACTATATCGCGATTAAAATCTTACCAGGTAAAGAGCTATGGATACGACTTCCTTATGCTCTCCTCAGTTTCCCAAGTACAACCGTTCTCATTATCATCCCACTGGACCCTAACCAGTTTCAAGCTTAGACAGATTTTTTGATAAACTAAGTGAATACGGGTCCATTCCGTTCAGGATTGCTTCCGAGATCTTTTTTTTCAAAAACTTCCCCTGCTGGTGAGGTAATAATAATTACTTAGGCGGAGAGGCAGTTCCCGACCTAAGGTCAGTTTGTTAAGAATAGAAGGTGAGAATCGCACTCCTCTCTTTCTTTTCTTATATATATTTAGGGTTCTCTTTGACTGCCATAACTGAAAGACTGGCCAAACGGCCCTGGCAAAAGAGGTTCACTAGCCTTGGGTTCCGCTTTACTGACACAATTGAAGAGGTCATGTCGAATGAAGAAGGGTAGACCGAGAATCCGAACTCTTGTGCTAGTATTTTCAGCCAATAAACTTCGCCATTGAAAAGTGCTGTGTATTGAAGGAATTTTCCTTCGAAGTTGCTTCATATCGTGTCCGATAATACGAATCGGTCTGCGACTTCCAAATGGCTCAGATTCTACCTCGATATCATCCAATTGATCTGGTGAAATAGTCATATCAGAATCATGCACAAACTTCCTTAACTGAGAAACATGAAATACGTTGTGCACTCCCGCCATCTTTTCAGGTAATCCAATTTTATAGGCTAAATTCCCAACTTGTTCGAGAACTGGAAATGGACCAACAAACCTTGTTGCTAATTTACCCCTCCTACCAAACCGAATCACACTCTTCAATGGAGAAATCTTGACGAATACTAAGTCGCCTACGGAGAATTTCAAATCTCTTTGTCTTTTATCAGCATAACTCTTCTGCCTATCTTGGGCAGCCTTCATTCGCTGTTGAATAACCTTGATCTTGTCTGAAGTTTCTCTTATTACATCTGGCCTAAGCCCAAATTTCTCACCAGTTTCCAACCAACATGATGGTGAATTGCACGGTCTTCCGTACAAAGCTTCAAATGGAGTCATACCGATACTGGACTGATAACTATTATTATATGCGTACTCAACTAGATGCAAATGTTCATCCCATGACCCACCAAAATTCAATATACAGGCTCTCAGGATATCCTCTAATACACGATTCACCATCTTTGTTTGATCGTCGGTTTGGGGATGGTACGCGGTACTAAGATGTAATTCTGACCCTAAACTTCTTGTAAGCTCTTCGAAAACCCCGCTAGTAAATAATGGATATCGGTTACTCACAATACCTTTAGGTACTCCATGAAATTTCACTACCCACTTCATATACAGTTTCGATAACTTAGCTTTCATTCCATTCGACTTGACCGATATAAACCTTAAACTTTTGGTCAATCGATCCACAATCACCCAAATACTATCAAGACCCAATCTAGTCCTCGGTAAACCATCAATGAAATCCATTGAGACTGGTTCCCATTTCCATTCGGGAATTTCCAACGGTTGTAACAAGCCACTAGGCTTCTTTTGCTCGGCTTTAGCTAACTAGCAGTTCATGCACTTGGATATAAATTTTCCAACGTCTCTCTTCATCCCTTCCCAGTAGTAGGTCTGCTTCATGTCTCGATACATTTTGTTACCACCGGGATGTATAGTCAGTTTCGAGTGATGACACTCTCTAAGCACTTCATCTCTCAGTCCATTAACATTTGGTACAACTAGTCTCCCATTCTTTCGAAGCCATTCTTCTCAATCAAGTCCATACTTGATCAACTTCTCACCGTCGATGCCCATCTCCACCTTGGAGATGATTTCCAATAGATTAGGATCGTCCCTTTGACTAAAACTGATTCACTCAATCAAGGTCAGTCTGATTTTCAAACTTGCTAACATCTCTGGATCAAACTCACACTTAGGTCTGAAATCATATCCCGCGATATACTCCAGTTGCTTTCATTCAAGAAACATAGCCCCTAAACTAGCATGTCTCCTACTCAATGCGTCATCTATCGCATTACCCTTCCGAGGTGTGTACGCGATATTGAAATCATATGAAGCCAAGAAATCTAACCATCTCTGCTGACGAATATTTAAATCCTTTTAAGAGAAATGGTACCTTAATGACTTGTGATCGGTAAACAATTCGAATCTTTCTCCCAAGAGATAATGTCTCCACATCTTCAACGCGAAAACGATAACTGCCAATTCCAAATCATGGGTAGGATATCTTTTCTCATGTGGTTTTAGTTGCCGACTAGCATAAGCCACAACCCTACCTCCTTGCATCAGTACAGCACCTAGTCCAGTACCACAGACATCCGTGTATACCGTCGTCTCTTCGTTCCCCTTAGGAAAAACTAACACTGGTGCACACGTCAACTTCTTCTTTAGATCCTTAAATG
This sequence comes from Allium sativum, assembly GCA_030737875.1. NCBI lineage: Eukaryota > Viridiplantae > Streptophyta > Magnoliopsida > Asparagales > Amaryllidaceae > Allium > Allium sativum. Next base: position 443,389,640 of record CM060915.1, on the reverse strand, counting down.
CATTCTCACAACTTCTGTCCTAAACAAAAGCTTGATTCTTCTTGGTCAACTGAGTTAACGGTGCCGCTATCTTGGAGAAGTCTTGAACAAACTTACGATAATATCCAGCTAACCCCAAGAAACTTCTCACGTCCTTTGCATTCTTGGGCATAGACCAATCTTTCATCGTAGCCACCTTCGCAGGATCCACGACAATACAATTCTCTGAAACAACATGGCCCAAGAACCTTACTTACCTCCTCCAAAAGTGACACTTAGAAAAATTTTCTTTCAATTGGTGTTTTCTCAACACCTCCATCACTGTCCTTAAATGTTCCTTGTGTTCTTCCTCTGTCCTTGAGCAAACCAAGATATTGTTCACGAACACAAAAACAAACTTATTTAATTGATCTCTGAAAACCATATTCATAAGATCCACGAAATGTGCGGGTGCATTGGCCAGCCCGAATGACATGAACAACCACTCATAGAATCCAGATGGCATTCAAAATGCCGTTTTAGGTATACTCTCAGCTGCTACTCAGAGCTAATGAAATCCTATCACGAGATCTAACTGGGAAAACATTCTTGCTCCATTTAATTGATCGAACAAGTCATCTATCCGTGGAAGAGGATACTTATTCTTCCTAGTCACCTTGTTTAACTCGCGGTAGTCCACACATAAGCGAAGGGAACCATCATCCTTGGTAGCAAATACTACTGGTGCTCCCCACTCGGAAACACGTCTTCGAATAAATCCCTTCTTCAAAAAATCGCCTACTTGCACTTCAAGCTCTCGCTGCTCCTTTGGTGCCATACGACGAAGAGGCATCACTATAGGTCTGGCATATTTCACTAAATCAATCTGAAACTCAATCTCTCGGTGTGGTGGAAGTCCGGTCACTTCCCCGAAGATGTCCGGACACTCGCCAGCAGTAGGCACATCTGATATTTCATCATATGGGATGTAGAGGGAATCTAGAAAACTAGTCATCACCCCCATCACTAGGTAGGCAACCCAATACCATCCTCCGCCCATCTTCCGCTCTAATGGTCACCGAAGACCCCTCACAGTCTACCACCACCCCATACCTTTGGAGCCAATCTACTCCCAAAATAATGCAAAACCCAGTAAAGCCCAAAACAAAGCAATCACAAGCAAGCATACATCCATGACTCAATAAGACCAAATTACAACAAATCCTACAAAGGCTAGTCGAACCACCGATCAGGTTCGTCACAACTAAAGGTTTATCGGCAATCTCGGGTTCCAATCCCAACCTATCTACCATGTCACTAGACACGAAGCAATGGGAAGCCCCGGTATCAAACAATACTCGAATAGGAACATCATAAATAGAAAGCATACCTTGAATAACGGCACCCTTTCCCTTCTCTGCCGCAGTTGGGCATTCGACGAAGAAGGAACAATGTTGATAGCATATGCTTTCACGATCTGCTTCTCCTTAAGGGGTCGTGGACATTTATCCTTGAGATGTCCCACTTGGCCACAATCGAAGCACTTCCTTTCCCCTGGCTTCGCTCGACAGTCTTTGGCATAGTGGCACTTCTTGCCGCAGCTAAAGCACTCGATACCTTTCTTATCCTTCTTTTTTTGACCATCCTTAGTTTGGTTCTGTTTTCTCTTATTCTGAGAATTCTTATTGCCTTCACCGCTTGCCCTCGGTTTCGGCTCCTATGCTGATGTAATAGCAACCTCGGTCTTCGTTTTAAGGTAAAGGCTCTCTGATCTCAATGCCTTCCCTTCAATAGATTCGAAGGTCTCATCAATATGGTTAGTAAGTCTTTCCCACAAGTACCCATCTAGGCCAGTTATGAACTTCTCGTTCTTCTCGGCAGTATCGATAAGAAATAATCCATATTTCGATAAGGTATCAAATTCAGCAATATATTCCGAGACTGCCCTACCGTTCTGCTTGAGTTCTAAAAATTTCCTAAACAGTTCTGATTTCTAAACTGTAACAACCCGGAAAATACGAGCCAATTTAAAAATTTTAAATTGGTTATTTCAATGGAATTTAAACAATTGAAATAGAATATTTCAATAAAATAATGAATTAGAAATAGTGAGGCAGTTTGAAAATTTGAATTCAAACTTTGACTGACTATGCCGGGTGGAAAATATAACGGATTTTAGTGAAACCAAAAATATTTAAATCTGTTTATGAATATCTTTCTAACGAATCTGAAAAGTCGAAGTTTCATAGCGGGAGTCAAAAGTTATGGCCGAATGAATTTTCAGAAAGGTCGCTATATAGAATATATAGCCCTTGAAAATATATATTTTGCAGACGACCTCGGAATTCAACGAAACCACTTTTGTTGGGTCTGGGATGTCAAACTATTGCTAGGTTTCAAATTTCATAATTTTTGAAGCTAGTATGTGAGTGTGGCAAAAGAAAATGTGTTTGGTCATTTTTTGTTAAATTGGATCAACCAGAAAATGGTCATTTTTCGAACGATCTCAGAATTCGACGAAACTAGTTTTGTTGGGACCGTAGCATCAAAACATAGCCAGAATTATTTTTTTGGAATTTTTCGAATCAGTTTGTGGCCCTGATAAATTGAAATGCACGTTCAAAGTTAAAATTAAAAGTTTTATACTTTAATTAGAAAAATAACTGACTGTAACAGTCGAATTGGCCTACGAAACATATCCCATTGTGTCAGGAATGAGGGTATTTAGCTAGGGACAACAGTCGTTGGGTTCGGATTGGAGTTCGTTTGTAAAAACACTATTTAAAAAGTTAATAAAACCTTAGCCAATCATAAAATTCCTTTCATAATTTTTTTAAAATTAAAAATCCTCCAAAAACCCTCGACGTTATCTGCTCTGGACGATTCACGTCGTTCGATCCTTCCCTCCCACTTCGCCGTCGCTACGGCCAACGCCAACCACCGCCACCTACCTCTGTCGACTCGCTTCCTCCTCCTCTTCAAATCCGACCCAAGCTCGACCTCCCTCGTCGCCTCCATCGCCTGAATCGTCAACCCAAAGTCGGCGAGTTCCCAACGCCGCCATGGCCAACTCCGGCCACCGATCCGGCCAAAACCACCCTGCGCCGACTCCCCTCTCCTCCCTCTTCCACGTGATATCCTCCGATCCTTCCAACACTTCGCGCATTTCGCGAAAACTGCAACCCTAGTTTTGAACCATCGTGAAAGGTGAGTCCTTTTTGATGTTTGAACTTTGAAAAATCATATCTTTTTAGTGTATTGACGAAAATCGATGAAACAGAAAACATCGTGACCGCAAGGAGGCTCTCTACCACATAGAAGAGACCGCGGATTTTTCTGAGCCATCTACGATTTTTAGCACTCCGAAAACCAATGTGAGAAATCTAAATTAAATGAAATTAAATAGATAATGTCATGTGTAAATTATATAAGCGAAATATAATTTATATACGTGTTGTATACCTCATATACATGCGTTGTATAAGTTGTATGAGCGAAGTATGAATTATACATGCATTGTTTAAATGATATATGTGTTGGAATGCAAGTGAAATATAGAAAATATATAAATATATAAATATATATATATATACTCCCCTCGTCCACAAACCATGGACGATATTTATTGTTTTGAATTGGTGTGAAAAATTGGGTGAATAATTCAAATGGTTGAATAATTGTTTGTGGTTGATATTGTTTGGTTGTGGTTGAAAAATACCCATTGGTGATTGAAACAAACTGGAAATGATTGTGGAAATGAAAATAAAACATGCCGCCTGCGTGCGAACTAGATGCATGAATCCGCATTGTCAAAAACCGCGAGGTTTTAAGGTAGAACGAGGAGTCGTACTAGGGACGGTGCCGGTTTTAACTACCCTGCCGTTATGCTGCCGAAATTTTGAATAATATCTATGTGTTAGAATTATTTTCATATGTTAAAATTATTTTCATGCGTTGAAACTAAAATCATGTGTTGAAACTATATCCATGTGTGGAAATGCTCATGTGTTGAGAAGTGATGTGTGAAAATTAAATTCATGTGTGAATGAATAAAGTGTTTAAACAATAAAAATTACCTTTTAATAGTATATATAAAGTATGTAAAATATTCGCCTTATATATAAATAGTTTCAACAATAAAAATTTCATCTTTCTTATATGAACAAACTATATAAAATATCCATGTGTGGAAATGCTCATGTGTTGAGAAGTGTGTATGTTGGAAAGGTTCATGTGTTGAAAAAAAGGTTGAACAATAAAAATTACATTTTTATTGAAACTACGAAGTGTTAAAAACATTCATGTGTTGAATAAATATTTTAGATGATGAAAATACCATTTTTATCATATATGTGATTTGCTAAAGATATACTAGTGTTGAAATAAATATTTGTGAAGTGAATATTATTTTTAACATGTAAAGGAACTAAATGAAATAGTCATGTGTTGAAATATATTTTAGTTCGTCGAAAATATCATTTTTATTGAAATGTGAAGTGTTAAAAATAATCACTCGTTCAAATAAATATCATGAGTTGAAATATTCATTAATTAGCTAATGATGTGATTTTTGCTTATGAATGCAACATTAGAATGAATGGTGACTTTAAACCAAAGTGAACCGAAAATGAAATTGAATAGAAAATGATAAGTGATGAAAATTGCATATATGTACAGGCATATTTATTGAACAGGTTATAGCAAAGAGGCTAGAGAAGAGAAATAAAATTGTGTGCCCGACAAATAGGTACATGTTTACTGTTTTGTTTGGGAGATGATTCTATGAGCCTATTGGCTAGCCGCTTGGCTTTTTCTTTTTGAGATGAGACGCCCGTGTGGTTATTTGGGAATTTTCCCAGCCCCTCCCGTACAAAGGAGGTTATGGCGAAATTTTCCAAAATTTAAAGGCGTTAGTGAAATATTTGAAGTGAAAACGATATTGAAATCGTCGAATGAACTATATTTATATAAATATAAATAAAATTAAAACGAATCGTGGCCGTGCAGTTCGTAATTTGAAACCGTGATTTCAAACGACTAGTGCGGGAAATCCGACCATTGGATTTTCCCGAAACCACAACCGTTGGGTTCGCCTTGGAAATATCTTTCCAACGGCACCAACTTTGTGTAGATCCGACGGTTGGATTGTCTGGAATGTTTAATTCAAATCTAAAGAAAAACATCGCTAGAATCGATTATATTTATATATAAATATAAATATAATTAAATTAAATCGAATAACGACGCCGCAGTTCGTAATTTGAAACCGTGTTTTCAAACGACTAGTGTGGGAGATCCGACCGTTGGATTTTCCCAAAACTGAAACCATTGGATTCGTTTTGAAATGATATTTCTAATGATATAAAATTTGTGAAGATCCAACGGTCAGATTTTCAGATATGTGTAAAACAAATTTAAAGACAACGTCAGTGCTTCGGCACGACCTGAAATGTCGTTTAATTGAATATGGCCGTTTTTAAATAAATAAAAATGGCGATATATCATTGAAAAATATTATTGACGATATAGAATGGAAATAAACCGATTTTGCTTGGTTTGCTTGATGTGTGATGGTTGAATGCATTTAACATGAAAACTATACTAAGGAACTGAAATGTGAATGTTGAGTGATTTAACCATGTGATGAATTGATTTGAAAATCTAAATATACGTGGATTATTTGAAAAGGCCGAGTTTATTCTCATTTCAAATAATCAACCGACGATGTGAAGTCGAAGAGTTGAAGACGGTTGAAGACCGACGATCTTCACATTGGATGGATGGGCGCTACTGATGCTCATGATTGGAGTAGCTACCTTGAAGGAGCTGAAGTAGTAGCCGTCCGGACGTATTGTTGATTGTGCGGATAAGCGAGGAATTTGGTGCCTCCGGCTTCGTCCAAACCCAGGACGAACTTGTAAATGGACTGTGTGTCTGACATTGGATTTTGTTCTGTGCTGATTGATCTCTATTGAATATATATCTGTTTGGCGACGGAGAATTTATTCTCTTGCTTAACGCCCTTCTCTGAGATGTACGAGCTCAGAGGTTATATATAAATAGAAATCAGTCGCATGGAGTGGATTGCCTGTGTGGCACGCCTAAGTGGCATATGATCAAGGCTTCTGTTGCAAAGCAAAGTCTTGTGGTTGATGATCAAAGCATGGTCTGTGTGACGTAGCTTTGTGTATAGCGTGGATTCGTGAGCCTTAGACCTCGGTATGAGTCAAAAACGGGAGAAGGACCGTTGGGAGAGTACGACGTTTCTTTCTAGCTAGGGTGGTGTCAGTGACCTACCAGCCCTGACATTTATATATACTTTTCACCTTTGTGGTTGTTGGAATGCGAGACGCCTCGATTATAGGTCTGTAAGGACCGGAAACGTGTGTTCAGGAATTGCCAATCCACAAAAATAAGAGAGGACCGGCCCAGCCGATTCCAAGGACCGCTGTGTGCGATCCTGGGACATTTGCTAGAGTGTCTTGAACGGAGAGGAGCTTGCCCCTTGCCTCGACTCATGATGGAATCCAATTTCCAATACGAAATGTGCGAATGTGATTGTATTACTAGTATGGCGACATAGTGGTATGGGTCATTTATGCCGCCTATGATTGATATTTATGATTGAAATCGCTTTTGAAACATATATGCACTAGTAATAATATCAAACACTTTTGTTTTATTCGTATGAAGCATTTTTTGCCATTATAAGGTAAAACTCTATCCTCTGGCTTGCATTGCATTGTGTGATGGGACCTGAGTCTTATAATGGCTTCATTTTATAAAAAGCATTGCGATGATTTAATCATTTACTTTATTTCATGCACTAGCACTCATTGGAGTAAACCCGTTCCGCGAAAGTGGCGTGGTCCTTTGATTTGCCTTATTATTGTTGTTAATAAGTTAAGTAGATTTCTCATACCAATCCCATGACTGACTCGTGGTTTGTTTCACCTTGCAAACTCGGGTGCCCTTATTTTCACATGGGCAGCCTAGTTACAGGTAGCTGACATATTTTGGGCATGGCACTTCAGTAGAGGTGCGCTTTTGGCATATGGCGAGGCTTGACTACATTGCGATGATTGTGACTTTTCCGCCATTATTGTATATGTATTATGATTCCGCCACAGGCGATGTAGACTGATGTTTAGTTTATGTACTCTTTATGTATTATGATTCCGCCATTGGCGATGTTGACTGATTATGTATTATTATGCACTAAGTAGTATCCTGCACTGTGCTCTCTGATGTGGTGATATATATATGATTCCGCTGTCATATTTGTGTGAATTATTCTATTTCTTGTTTATGCAATTATCTGTACTCTGCTAATGATGATTAATGTGTTATATTCCAATGATTATCCTTAACACCGTGGTACGGGGTTTTGGGATCATCACATAAACAGTTAGAATAAACTTGTCACTGAAGCGAGTCTTAAACTGATTCCAAGTAATTTGATCCTCAGGAGTAGCCGCTTTAATGGCATTCCACCAATTCATAGTCCGTCTTTGAAGCTAACGCGATGCTAACTTTCTCTTCATTGCATCATCGATCCCCAAATCCTCGAAGATGCGCTCACAACTATCAAACCAATCTTGAACCTCTGTAGTCGATTACGTTCCGTGGAACGGATTCCCACCAAGGCTAGTATAATCCTTGTTAAGCTTGGCAAAATCGGCTCTAAGTGCCTGCACTACTGTACCACCACCGTTAGCAGCATTGGAACTGCTCCCTGAGCATCCTTAAGCATCTCTCACATGAAGGCAGTAAACATCGTCCTTATATCAGGGACATTCCCATTATTGGCCCTTGAACCCACTCCCTCTTCATCTCCCGATGCGGGATTCCTCACCGCGCTCCTCGTATTTCGAATCATCGTTCAATCTATAAAGAGAAAACGATTAACCATCTCCTTAGTGGTGCCAGTGTAGTGCTAGTTCATCCTTAGATATAATAATACAATATATATAGCTTTTGAAAACCAAAATATCACAAATACACGCTCTCATATACGTATACTATCTCTCAATGATGTCTTCCCCTAGGTTAAACCACGCAACCTAGGCTCTGATACCAAGTGTGACGGCCCACCCCGTACCAGCCGACATTTCTCTTGAAATGCACTATACCAATGTCCGACTAGCATAGGGCAGTCATCAAAAGAAAGGGTTAAAACGATGAACTACCAAAGAGCCTGTAGTATATCTCCCAACGCATGGAATAAAATATAATAGTAACATAACTTGATATAAAAGAGGCGAGACGGTACATTAGCTGAAAACAAAACCATTTCCATCAGAGTAGCGGAATCCAAAATACGGCTTCATAACCAATTATTACATCTTTCAAATACCGTCTCTAATCTATTATATTATATGAAAGCACAATCTTTCTCTGATGACCTTTCAGATCCAGATTCTCCAAAAAATTCACAGGTCGACACGTGTACAATGTTTCAATCCTCGCCATACATTAGAGTAACCGCCCTTATCTCTTCAGTGCCCACTGATGTGAGCTCATACATGTGGGTCCTTTGATTTACTGTAGCAAGTAACTTCCACCACTTTCAGACGTTTACAATTTAAAAACTTCCTTAATTAATGTTAAAAAGTAACAGACCTAAAGTCTTTTTCACATACTTGATAATATTACTGTCAATTGCACTCTTCTTTATCGTTTTTATTATAAAAACATTTGGAACAATGTTCGATAGAATTAATTTTAATTCTTTTAAGTTTAAGAAATTTTCTACATTGGTTTATAAAAAGTCACATATGTATAATTAACAACAATTAATATTTAAATGTTTTTATCTTCTATACAGTCAAATTTTCACCAATCACATGCATCTATTTCACTCTATTATATTTATATGCATGTAAAAAAGTCAAATTTCAAATGTTTTTAAGTTTATATGAAACCACAATGTTCCTCTGGAGACCTTTCGGTTCCAATTTATCAAAAAGCACACGTATTGCCATGTGTCGCGACACTTTAATTGTCATAACTTTATCATTACTTTTTGCTTACTACCTACCATTGTTTATTAAAAGAATTCTACTGGACTTATTAATGTTTGTAGACTATCTTCATAACTATAGGTATTTTTTTAAAGGGATTCTAATGGACTCATTATCGTTCTGTAGACTATCTTAGTATTATACATTTAAAAATAAATTCAATTTGTATATTTGTCATTTTCTAATTCTTTCACTTCCACTTAATTTCTCACAATATCGTCGCTTTTCTTTTCCAGATTTCTATGCATCCTAAAGTTTAAAATCTATTTATATATTATCTATTATATTATATGAAAGCACACTGTTCATTTCAGTCCTTTCGGTTCCATTTGCTTCAATAAATCAAGATTCTACCATTTGTAACTATGCAGACCGAACGGTTACCTTTCGCTTCACACAAAAACTTTAACCCCCTCCCCAAAAAAACTTCCACTTTCCATCATCCATGCTCTTCCCTATTCTTACCGAACACGAAAAAAAAACCTACCTCTTTCTCTGCCTTCTCCAACCACTATAGAAAAACTCCATTAAACCACCATCCCCTTTCATCTTTCCTCCTTTTCATTATCTCCTGCGCCATATGGATGAAAAGCTACCTAAACCACCAGATCTTACATAATTTACTTCTCCATTAATCTTCTCTTCTACACCCAAATAGTACACTACATCTAATCTTTGGTGATTTCTACCAATATTTTCTCCGTGTATGCTCTAGCTTTCGGATATTGTTTGGCTTGCTCCGATTTCTTAATTTGATTGCAAATCAAGGTAACTTATAGTAAGGTCCTCATTCTCATTAGTCATTCTACTGATGTCGTGTCCTCTCTGTAAGGTATAACTACATCCTGAAATGCATAATAAAGGCTTTAGTGCAATTTCTGTATATTTTATTTCTTACATTGTCTTTTGGTTATTTGTTCAAACATATGGTAATATTTGGATGATGATAATATGCACAGTTTCACTGTAATTCATACATGTGTATGATAATCTATATACAAATGAACATGGTAGTTCACATTTCGAGCTAGATTTATCATTGTTTTAACATTGCTTTGGAGAATGTGTGCAAAAGTTTAAAAGTTTAGTACATAGTAGGTAGTTGTTTCTTAAAAATATAATATATTGTAATCTTATATTACCTTATAGCAAGTAAAATATAACTTTCACCAATCACAACAATTAATATTTAAATGTTTTTATCTTCTATACAGTCAAATTTTCACCAATCACATGCATCTATTTCACTCTATTATATTTATATGAATGTAAAAAAGTCAAATTTCATTTGTTTTTAAGTTTACATGAAACCACAATGTTCCTCTGGAGACCTTTCGGTTCCAATTTATCAAAAAGCACACGTATTGCCATGTGTCGCGGCACTTCAATTGTCATAAATTTATCAATACTTTTTGCTCACTACATACCGTTGTTTCTTAAAAGAATTCTAAAGGACTTATTAATGTTTGTAGACTGTCTTCATAACTATAGGTATTTTATTTAAAGGGATTCTAATGGACTCATTAACGTTCTGTAGACTATCTTAGTATTATACATTTAAAAATAAATTCAATTTGTATATTTGTCATTTTCTAATTCTTTCACTTCCACTTATTTTCTCACAATATCATCTCTTTTCTTTTCCAGATTTCTATGCATCCTAAAGTTTAAAATCTATTTATATATTATCTATTATATTATATGAAAGCACACTGTTCATTTCAAGTCCTTTCGGTTCTATTTGCTTCAATAAATCAAGATTCTACCATGTGTAACTATGCAGACCGAACGGTTACCTTTCGCTTCACACACAAACTTTAACCCCCTCCCCAAAAAAACTTCCACTTTCCTTCATCCATGCTCTTCCCTATTCTCACCGAACACGAAAAAAAACCTACCTCTTTCTCTGCCTTCTCCAACCACTATAGAAAAACTCCATTCAACCACCATCCCCTTTTATCTTTCCTCCTTTTCATTATCTCCTGCGCCATATGGATGAAAAGATACCTAAATCACCTGATCTTACATAATTTACTTATCCATTAATCTTCTCTTCTACACCCAAATAGTACACTAAATCTAATCTTTGGTGATTTCTACCAATATTTTCTCCGTGTATGCTCTAGCTTTCGGATGTTGTTTGGCTTGCTCCGATTTCTTAATTTGATTGCAAATCAAGGTAACTTATAGTAAGGTCCTCATTCTCATTAGTCATTCTATTGTTGTCGTGTCCTCTCTGTAAGGTATAACTACATCCTGAAATTCATAATAAAGGCTTTAGTGCAATTTCTGTATATTTTATTCCTTACATTGTCTTTTGGTTATTTGTTCAAACATATGGTAATATTTGGATGATGATAATATGCACAGTTTCACTGTAATTCAAACATGTGTATGATAATCTATGTACAAATGAACATGGTAGTTCACATTTTGAGCTAGATTTATCATTGTTTTAACATTGCTTTGGAGGATGTGTGCAAAAGTTTAAAAGTTTAGTACACAGTAGGTAGTTGTTTCTTAAAAATATAATATATTATAATCTTAAATTACCTTATAGCAAGTAAAATATAACTTTCACCAATCACAACAATTAATATTTAAATGTTTTTCTCTTCTATACAGTCCAATTTTCACCAATCACATGTATCTATTTCACTCTATTATATTTATATGCATGTAAAAAAGTCAAATTACATATGTTTTTAAGTTTACATGAAACCACAATGTTCCTCTGGAGACCTTTCGGTTCCAATTTATCAAAAAGCACACGTATTGCCTTGTGTCGCGGCACTTCAATTGTCATAAATTTATCATTACTTTTTGCTCACTACATACCGTTGTTTCTTAAAAGAATTCTAATGGACTTATTAATGTTTGTAGACTATCTTCATAACTATAGGTATTTTTTTTTAAGGGATTCTAATGGACTCATTAACGTTCTGTAGACTATCTTAGTATTATACATTTAAAAATAAATTCAATTTGTATATTTGTCATTTTCTAATTCTTTCACTTCCACTTATTTTCTCACAATATCATCTCTTTTCTTTTCCAGATTTCTATGCATCCTAAAGTTTAAAATCTATTTATATATTATCTATTATATTATATGAAAGCACACTGTTCATTTCAAGTCCTTTCGGTTCTATTTGCTTCAATAAATCAAGATTCTACCACGTGTAACTATGCAGACCAAACGGTTGCCTTTCGCTTCACACACAAACTTTCACATGCTCCCCAAAAAAACTTCCACTTTCCTTCATCCATGCTCTTCCCTATTCTCACCGAACACGAAAAAAACCTACCTCTTTCTCTGCCTTCTCCAACCACTATAGAAAAACTCCATTCAACCACCATCCCCTTTTATCTTTCCTCCTTTTCATTATCTCCTGCGCCATATGGATGAAAAGATACCTAAATCACCTGATCTTACATAATTTACTTCTCCATTAATCTTCTCTTCTACACCCAAATAGTACACTACATCTAATCTTCGGTGATTTCTACCAATATTTTCTCCGTGTATGCTCTAGCTTTCGGATGTTGTTTGGCTTGCTCCGATTTCTTAATTTGATTGCAAATCAAGGTAACTTATTGTAAGGTCCTCATTCTCATTAGTCATTCTATTGTTGTCGTGTCCTCTCTGTAAGGTATAACTACATCCTGAAATTCATAATAAAGGCTTTAGTGCAATTTCTGCATATTTTATTCCTTACATTGTCTTTTGGTTATTTTTTCAAACATATGGTAATATTTGGATGATGATAATATGCACAGTTTCACTGTAATTCATACATGTGTATGATAATCTATGTACAAATGAACATGGTAGTTCACATTTTGAGCTAGATTTATCATTGTTTTAACATTGCTTTGGAGGATGTGTGCAAAAGTTTAAAAGTTTAGTACACAGTAGGTAGTTGTTTCTTAAAAATATAATATATTATAATCTTAAATTACCTTATAGCAAGTAAAATATAACTTTCACCAATCACAACAATTAATATTTAAATGTTTTTCTCTTCTATACAGTCCAATTTTCACCAATCACATGTATTTATTTCACTCTATTATATTTATATGCATGTAAAAAAGTCAAATTTCATATGTTTTTAAGTTTACATGAAACCACAATGTTCCTCTGGAGACCTTTCGGTTCCAATTTATCAAAAAGCACACGTATTGCCATGTGTCGCGGCACTTCAATTGTCATAAATTTATCATTACTTTTTGCTCACTACATACCGTTGTTTCTTAAAAGAATTCTAATGGACTTATTAATGTTTGTAGACTATCTTCATAACTATAGGTATTTTTTTTAAAGGGATTCTAATGGACTCATTAAAGTTCTGTAGACTATCTTAGTATTATACATTTAAAAATAAATTCAATTTGTATATTTGTCATTTTCTAATTCTTTCACTTCCACTTATTTTCTCACAATATCATCTCTTTTCTTTTCCAGATTTCTATGCATCCTAAAGTTTAAAATCTATTTATATATTATCTATTATATTATATGAAAGCACACTGTTCATTTCAAGTCCTTTCGGTTCTATTTGCTTCAATAAATCAAGATTCTACCATGTGTAACTATGCAGACCAGACGGTTGCCTTTCTCTTCACACACAAACTTTCACCTGCTCCCCACAAAAACTTCCACTTTCCTTCATCCATGCTCTTCCCTATTCTCACCGAACACGAAAAAAAACCTACCTCTTTCTCTGCCTTCTCCAACCACTATAGAAAAACTCCATTCAACCACTATCTCCTTTTATCTTTCCTCCTTTTCATTATCTCCTGCGCCATATGGATGAAAAGCTACCTAAATCACCTGATCTTACATAATTTACTTCTCCATTAATCTTCTCTTCTACACCCAAATAGTACACTACATCTAATCTTTGGTGATTTCTACCAATATTTTCTCCGTGTATGCTCTAGCTTTCGGATGTTGTTTGGCTTGCTCCGATTTCTTAATTTGATTGCAAATCAAGGTAACTTATAGTAAGGTCCTCATTCTCATTAGTCATTCTATTGTTGTCGTGTCCTCTCTGTAAGGTATAACTACATCCTGAAATTCATAATAAAGGCTTTAGTGCAATTTCTGTATATTTTATTCCTTACATTGTCTTTTGGTTATTTGTTCAAACATATGGTAATATTTGGATGATGATAATATGCACAGTTTCACTGTAATTCATACATGTGTATGATAATCTATGTACAAATGAACATGGTATTTCACATTTTGAGCTAGATTTATCATTGTTTTAACATTGCTTTGGAGGATGTGTGCAAAAGTTTAAAAGTTTAGTACAGAGTAGGTAGTTGTTTCTTAAAAATATAATATATTATAATCTTAAATTACCTTATAGCAAGTAAAATATAACTTTCACCAATCACAACAATTAATATTTAAATGTTTTTCTCTTCTATACAGTCCAATTTTCACCAATCACATGTATTTATTTCACTCTATTATATTTATATGCATGTAAAAAAGTCAAATTTCATATGTTTTTAAGTTTACATGAAACCACAATGTTCCTCTGGAGACCTTTCGGTTCCAATTTATCAAAAAGCACACGTATTGCCATGTGTCGCGGCACTTCAATTGTCATAAATTTATCATTACTTTTTGCTTACTACATACCGTTGTTTCTTAAAAGAATTCTAATGGACTTATTAATGTTTGTAGACTATCTTCATAATTATAGGTATTTTTTTTAAAGGGATTCTAATGGACTCATTAACGTTTTGTAGACTATCTTAGTATTATACATTTAAAAATAAATTCAATTTGTATATTTGTCATTTTCTAATTCTTTCACTTCCACTTATTTTCTCACAATATCATCTCTTTTCTTTTCCAGATTTCTATGCATCCTAAAGTTTAAAATCTATTTATATATTATCTATTATATTATATGAAAGCACACTGTTCATTTCAAGTCCTTTCGGTTCTATTTGCTTCAATAAATCAAGATTCTACCATGTGTAACTATGCAGACCAAACGGTTGCCTTTCGCTTCACACACAAACTTTCACCTGCTCCCCAAAAAAACTTCCACTTTCCTTCATCCATGCTCTTCCCTATTATCACCGAACACGTAAAAAACCTACCTCTTTCTCTGCCTTCTCCAACCACTATAGAAAAACTCCATTCAACCACCATCCCCTTTTATCTTTCCTCCTTTTCATTATCTCCTGCGCCATATGGATGAAAAGATACCTAAATCACCTGATCTTACATAATTTACTTCTCCATTAATCTTCTCTTCTACACCCAAATAGTACACTACATCTAATCTTTGGTGATTTCTACCAATATTTTCTCCGTGTATGCTCTAGCTTTCGGATGTTGTTTGGCTTGCTCCGATTTCTTAATTTAATTGCAAATCAAGGTAACTTATAGTAAGGTCCTCATTCTCATTAGTCATTCTACTGTTGACGTGTCCTCTCTGTAAGGTATAACTACATCCTGAAATTCATAATAAAGGCTTTAGTGCAATTTCTGTATATTTTATTTCTTACATTGTCTTTTGGTTATTTGTTCAAACATATGGTAATATTTGGATGATGATAATATGCACAGTTTCACTGTAATTCATACATGTGTATGATAATCTATGTACAAATGAACATGGTAGTTCACATTTTGAGCTAGATTTATCATTGTTTTAACATTGCTTTGGAGGATGTGTGCAAGAGTTTAAAAGTTTAGTACACAGTAGGTAGTTGTTTCTTAAAAATATAATATATTATAATCTTATATTACCTTATAGCAAGTAAAATATAACTTTCACCAATCACAACAATTAATATTTAAATGTTTTTATCTTCTATACAGTCAAATTTTCACCAATCACATGTATCTATTTCACTCTATTATATTTATATGCATGTAAAAAAGTCAAATTTCATATGTTTTTAAGTTTACATGAAACCGCAATGTTCCTCTGGAGACCTTTCGGTTCCAATTTATCAAAAAGCACACATGTTACCATGTGTCGCGGCACTTCAATTGTCATAAATTTATCATTACTTTTTGCTCACTACATACCGTTGTTTCTTAAAAGAATTCTAATGGACTTATTAATGTTTGTAGACTATCTTCATAACTATAGGTATTTTTTTTAAAGGGATTCTAATGGACTCATTAACGTTCTGTAGACTATCTTAGTATTATACATTTAAAAATAAATTCAATTTGTATATTTGTCATTTTCTAATTCTTTCACTTCCACTTATTTTCTCACAATATCATCTCTTTTCTTTTCCAGATTTCTATGCATCCTAAAGTTTAAAATCTATTTATATATTATCTATTATATTATATGAAAGCACACTGTTCATTTCAAGTCCTTTCGACACTATTTGCTTCAATAAATCAAGATTCTACCATGTGTAACTATGCAGACCAAACGGTTGCCTTTCGCTTCACACACAAACTTTCACCTGCTCCCCAAAAAAACTTCCACTTTCCTTCACCCATGCTCTTCCCTATTCTCACCGAACACGAAAAAAAACCTGCCTCTTTCTCTGCCTTCTCCAACCACTATAGAAAAACTCCATTCAACCACCATCCCCTTTTATCTTTCCTCCTTTTCATTATCTCCTGCGCCATATGGATGAAAAGCTACCTAAATCACCTGATCTTACATAGTTTACTTCTCCATTAATCTTCTCTTCTACACCCAAATAGTACACTACATCTAATCTTCGGTGATTTCTACCAATATTGTCTCCGTGTATGCTCTAGCTTTCGAATATTGTTCAGCTTGCTCCGATTTCTTAATTTGATTGCAAATTAAGGTAACTTATAGTAAGGTCCTCATTCTCATTAGTCATTCTACTGTTGTCGTGTCCTCTCTGTAAGGTATTACTACATCCTGAAATTCATAAGAAAGGATTTAGTGTAATTTCTGTATATTTTATTTCTTACATTGTCTTTTGGTTATTTGTTCAAACATATGGTAATATTTGGATGATGATAATATGCATAGTTTCACTGTAATTCATACATGTGTATGATAATCTATGTACAAATGAACATGGTAGTTCACAATTTGAGCTAGATTTATCATTGTTTTAACATTGCTTTGGAGGATGTGTGCAAAAGTTTAAAAGTTTAGTACATAGTAGGTAGTTGTTTCTTAAAAATATAATATATTATAATCTTATATTACCTT
Source organism: Allium sativum (assembly GCA_030737875.1). Taxonomy (NCBI): domain Eukaryota; kingdom Viridiplantae; phylum Streptophyta; class Magnoliopsida; order Asparagales; family Amaryllidaceae; genus Allium; species Allium sativum. The sequence goes on along the minus strand of CM060915.1, from coordinate 443,372,461 downwards.
ATAACAAGTAAAATATAACTTGAATTATGTATTTTGATCTTCTATCACAAAATTCTACCAACTCCAATATTTGCTTGCTTCTAACTAAGTACACAACGATGTTTTCCTTTTTATCTTTAATCAGTATAATTTTAGCAAAGGTTGAGGTAAATTTGTTTTTTTTAAATGAGCTGTCAAATATTCAATTTTTTATTATTTTTCGTCTTCAGCCTTCCACAACATTGATCCGAATTTGATTTCTTTACCGTTGGTTTGATTTTACTTTCTTTAATGTAAAATGAATAAGTGCAAATTGATGTTTGCTTTTTTGTATTAATTGGATTTCTATGTGCGACTTAATGATTAGGGCAGTAGTGGGTTCTACATAACTAATAGTCTTTCTTATATAACCATCAAGGGAGGACTGGAATACGGTGGAGCTGCTACCTTCACTACCATTCGTTTTAACGTCTGCGTTGAGAGATATTGATATTAAAACATGTCTCCTTATATTTACTCTCACATATGTCTATTTCCCCCCTTTATTTGTGAATTGCTTCATAATTTAATAAGAAAATAGCAGGAGATAAATATGGTTTTCCTATAGTTATTGTTTGTTTAGCTTCTTTGGCATTGGTGTTATTGATGGGCAAGTGTATTCAAACATTTTTTTACTAATTGGCTTAGGCCACTATTTATCCTCTTAGCTTTGTTGTTGTTATAAACTTTGTGGACGTTGCGTATGCACATAGGTTTATTTTTCGCTATCTTTGTCCATTTGTTTGTGAAATCTTGTGCACATTGATTTATATGTTTGTACTAATTTACATTTGTACATGATTCTTCCTTGGATACCAATAGAAAAATGATTTTTCATTGTATGTATTTATTTCTTTATATGGTGTTTATAATGCATATTTATGTTACGTATTTTCGGTCTTGCAAGTTAAAAAATATGATAATTTATTTGCTCATTTTAATACAAATTATTATGTTTCGTAACTACAATAACAGTGCAAAGTCAATAGCATTCCTTTGCATGTAAATGTCAATTATTATTATTAAATTATTAAGTCAATGCATGAAAAAATTGTTATATTTCTATCAGCGGATGAATTTCACTATTTTTTTAATGTTATAACCTGTCGAGGGATTTCAACAATTGGTCCACCATGATTTGTTTCATGTGGATATATGGCAATTTTTTACTAATATTTTCCTCAACTGTAAACTTCTCATTTATTGTGCAGTATAGTGCAAAGGATTGGGCCCTCCTTGGTAATTTGATTTTGTCTCCGTAACAATTAAAAACAAAAAGTAAATTGCCCTGGAAAGTTGATAGACTCTCATAATTTTATGGTGAAACTATGACATATTGTCGATACTATGCCTGTTAGGAATGAATACACCGCCCAAACTCCTACTTCACATAAGTTTTTGTCCATGTGTTGATTTTTTTTGTTATTTATATAGTTGGTCACATAAGAGAAATGAACAGTTGAGAATACAATAAAGAGAATGTTTTTCTGATAAACTTCGAATTTTGAACCAGTTACCCATGTGCACATCTACATGATGTATAAAAATTAAAGCATATTTTGACATTTCCTTTTGTGTTTTGATTTATTATCCATACCAAAACCACGGTTTTACACATGAATTTAATTGCAACAAACCTTTGCTAGCTGATATACCCATCCCCCCCCTCCACTCGGCTACAATTGAGGTAACCAATTAAAATTTTGTAAATGTTTGATCTTGCTAATTTTTGAAGTTTGTCAAATAAAATGCCATCTTCGCTAAATTTACATGTAATGTTTTATTTGACTTGCATTGACTCTTCTCCACTATAATCCTTTGTTTCGCCATCTTTTCATGATCCAAACCATATCTTCTTCATAGTTATCATTAGACTTAATATACGTCAATTGTGTTTATAATCTGTTTTCATTCTCTCTAATTTGATTAACATGTATTCGTAATTAAACATGGATCTCAACCGTAAGGAATGGCAGTATCATGGAGCCTAGAGGTTACTGCTCATTCCACTTTTATTTATTTATTTATGGAAATTGTATTCAAAATGTTTAACTTCAAATTTTGGAGTTAGCTGCTAGAACTTTTAACCGAACAGTACCGTTTCTTACAATTATTAACCAATGTTCAACATGTGTGATGCATTCTGAAATAATATGAAAATATTTCTTTAGGTTTTCACTTATGCTAACTTGAGTTATTAAAAATATAATCTTTCATATATTTTTATTAGTAACATAATTCTTCCGGTTTTCCAATTTTAACCACTTGAAAGTGTTAATGAATCTACCATAACCTTATTCTAAGATGGCAAGCTAACCTTCCTTAAACAATGGTAGCCACATTCGTTATAGGTTAATGCATAAGGAGTTAGTCTAAATACTACATGTTCCACCTAACATGCATGTTGCACTTCATGAAATTGATTTGTATGCATGAGTCATTGAATGCTTGCTATTTCTTTTTGTTTTTGTTTTAGTAGGTTCATTGAAAATCCTATTTAATCACCATATAACTATTTCCTTTTACAAACTTTTTTAACATAAGTATAAACTAAAACACTAGAGTTTATAGTTATATGGTACATTGGTTCTTTACATAATTAACACATATTGGTTCATTGGGTAGACATTCAAATTTATGAAAATTAGACAATTGTTACAAATAAAAGTCTATTAAAAAACAAGATTTTAACAATATTGCATGTACGTTGGAAAAAAAAATATAATCCCGCTTTGTTCAGCATTTTAAGCATTATTTCCATAGTGATGCTTTCTCAGTCATACCAAATTAATTTTTTTTTTTTTGGAATTAAACTCTTTTACCATAACATGGGTTGCCCTTATGAATAAATCTTAATGTTCTTTCGTTTTTCATTCAAGAGTAAATTTCAAGATTAGGTTCTTTCCTGGATTATGGAAACAATTTGCAGGTAGTGACCTAATACTATATGGCTTGTGGAATGTTAAGTTCTTTGTATCCCAAGTGGTAAATCATAGCGGTATCCTTAATTAGTACATTATAATGGTTTCAATTTACATATTTCTTCATAGTGAACTAAGACTTCAAATGCACCAAACAATTTCAGTTTTTTATGTGCAACACGTTCTTTAGGTTTTATACATGATATGGTATGCATTGATGATTATAATTCAGGAATAAATAAAAACAACATACATAGGTGGTCATTAACATCCAGCTAATTATGAGCTTCTAATTTAAAGTTATATGCGTGAGCAATGACATTCTTTTCTTACTTATCATATATAGTTGAAGTATCTATATACATACATACACAAATATTTATTTATTTATGTGTGTGAATCTGTGTTTATTTATGTTTGGTGTTTGCAAGTTTGGGATATAATTAAGCTTCTAAGGACGAAATATTTTGAGAAGTTTAATACTTGCTTATATTATGAATGCCTTGATTATCTAAATTGCAAGATAGTTGCTTGCATGGAGGCAATTATTATCATGAAGCGTGAGCCCATGAAGATGTTTGCCTAGATTATTTTTAAAAAGGTATGTAAAAGGGGCCAGATCAGGTCTAAAGAAGGCAACTTTAACTATAAATTAATGATGTTTTTTCATATTGCTTAGACAACATGGGTACGTATATTGTAAGTTTGTGTTTAGGTATATTTATTTGTTAACCTCTATACAAATAATTTGCTATAGTGAAGCATAATTTGGATTGTTAACATCTGAATGATTTTATTCATTGTTCACAAATTTTTTGTAAAACGCATGACTTTAAAAAATAATAATCAAGGACCAGGTGAAGTACTTCAACAAATCTATTGTCATAACTGTATCTTACTATTTTGTTCTCAATGGAGATACATAAGCACGAGCTGGGCATAATTAAGGGTTCATCATATCAAACTACTCCTATTGTTCTAAATGCTTTTGGTTTAGTTGTATTTTAGCAATATCTTGATTCATGTCATTACTGGAAATGATTTAAAACTTGAGACGAGGAATATATGTTAATTCAAGTTCCAACTTCCTTCCATTTTTCTTGAATTAAATATATGCTTTTATAATTTTGTGGCAATCAATGTTATGAAAAACATGTTATAGTCGATGTGGAATGTTTTCTGTGAAGATTATTTATTTGTGGCATTTTCATTTCTCATTGAGCTAAACAAAGAATAACTTAATTCCTTGCTCTCAATTTAATAGTTTTGCAAATTTCTTCTTCTTGAATAATTCACTTTTTGCTCCTAATTTTTTCCCTTTTCGTTATTTTTTTTAATGTCAAAATTTAGATTCTTACTAAAAAAAATTAAAAAAAAATTTGCATGCTCATAGTTACATAAGTTCCTATACACGTATTTTTATTTTTGGTTAGTTCTGTCCCCTAGAACGAAATATATCTACGCACTCTTTATACTTCCAAAGAAATATTATAAAAATATATTATTTATTTGACAATTCTTTACGACTATACAAACAAATACAATGCAACTACATTTATTTTGCAGTGCCCGTATGCGGAGCACGGGTGCACACTAGTAGTAAATAAAGAGGTACACTACTAATGTCCAAAGCAGTGACCAGCAACAACATAGGAAGAATATGTATATATATAGTACGTGGAAGCCTCCTGCTCGTCTCTGGACAGCCACTCGTGCATAACCACCTAACCTGTCTCTAGTCTACTCGTTTAGGAGCACCCAAAGTAATAAGAAGAGACATAAAACTTTGGGTCAGATAAAAGTATGGTATGAGCGCTAGCAACAAAATAAAGCAATAACAGGTATAAATAATCATACCTGACCTGGACCTGCAACCAAAGAGTTAGCACAACAAGATGTACAGTACTCTAAGGTAACACTAACATAGAGTGTAAAGTGGAAGTGTACATGTCATGGTGATAGCAAACATCAAACATACCAATCATCCTCACATCTCTAATTCAGTGCGTAAAGCATACGATATCCACCGCTTTGATCACCAGATCTATTGGGGCCACAACTGTAACACCCCGCCTCCGCCAGGTTGACTCTTGCAAGCACTCTGACTTTGGAGGGGCGTTTGAATCAGGTAAACATGCATAATGATATATCAAGGCAGAACAAGAACATATGTATGTAATCAGAGTAAATAACATAGATAAAACAGCGGAAGATTTTCAAACCATTTCAAACACAAGTCTAGTACATCATAATGTCAATTTTCCAAATAAATAAGTCTAGTACATAAAACAACATCATCTGAAACTGAACAGAAAAACATAAGTAGCTATCCCCAAAGCAGAAAAACCATAGCGAGCTCAAGTCCAAAGCATACATGAGCTATCCAAGAAAGCAGGTAGGATCCAAGCTAAGCTCCTGTATTCCCTCCCTGAGAACCTGGGGGGGGGGGGGAACGGAAGAAAAGAGGCGAAAGAAAACAGGTCAGTCAAAAAGACTGAGTAAGCCCTACTACAATCAATGTAAACTGATACAGTTAACTGTCATGAGCAGCAAGTATGAACATAAGGATAACGACATGATGATTAACTATCAAGGTAGATAAAGGTGTCATCGCATAATCAGGATTAAGGTTTTGCACCACAGGTGTACTAGCAAACTAACATGACTTGATTAAACAAGTATTGATCCCACGGCCCAAGCTTTGGCCCAATAACATGAAGTGATCCTCCTACGAGGCCCATGAAGTGACCCTACCACGAGGTCCAACCCAACGGTCTAGTCGATCGGCTCCCTAAGCCTAACTCGTCACGTGTTGGTGTCAATACGGCCCAAATATGAATGTAGTCGAACTGTGTCGGGTCCACCCGTCGGGTGTATCAAGCCCTAGGGTGTCAACCCCTGGACACCATAAACATGAGTGCACAGTCTCGATCTACCGGTACCCGTGCTTGATTTCTCCGGCTACGGACTATGTGCACGACCAGAGTCCGCCCAGAACTACACCGGCATACCACTCGGCCGTCGCTTTTGGTCGCTTACCTCCAGCCCAGTAATCGTGCCCCCTCCCTAGCCTAGTCCCTAGGGCCTTGATGATACAAACTTGGGATTACTGCGGAGTGGACCCCCCATTACTAGGATTTCTCTAGTGGGTTAAGTATGGTTTAACACCTTCACTAATCATGAATTAACTTGGTTAAGTGTAACGGTGAGTTCACGACTTAACCCCGATAAACCAACCGAGCCCAAATTGGTTAAGTATTAAATGGTCCATGACTTAACCCTAATCATGAGGCATTAATTAATTAATGCGCCTTAACCTCTCACATTAGACTTTGTTGTGGTTACTAGTTAAGCCGGGCGGGTCCGGGTAGCTTTACACCACAACTTGGTCTAACCTCGGGTCCAAGGTACAACATGACCAACTTCTCACATTGGGTCCTATTGTTTGTAGCAACTAGTTAAGCCGGTCGGTTCCGGGTAGGTTTACGCTACAAACTCAACCCAACCTCGAGTTGGCCACACTTATCTTTTCTAAGTGTCATGTCCATCTCATTACAAGTTTTCAAGCAATTGGGTAGATCTAACTTAATAGGTAAATTCCCAATGGGTAGACCTAACTTAATAGGTAAATTCCCAAGCTCATGTTTTTATGTCTTTTAAGTTTACCCAACCCCAAACGCAATCCCATCGCTTACATATCGCAATAGCGCATAAAGGATAGAAAGAGGGAACTTGGCATAATCATGACATAAAAGTGTTAGAGCCACAAGTTCAACATGGTGGCATATGAAAGGTTCATGTGATCATACACTTGCATATCACATTTTTAGGCCCAAAAGCATGCATAACTTGATAACATGAACCACATGACCATCCCAAACTTGCATAACATACTTGCATAAACATATGACAACTTGCATATCATACTTGCATAAACAAACTTGCATAACATATGTCAACTTGCATATCATACTTGCATAAACAAACTTGCATAACTTATGGCAACTTGCATATCATACTTGCATAAACAAACATGCATAACTTATGGCAACTTGCATATCATACTTGCATAAACAAACATGCATAACTTATGGCAACTTGCATATCATACATTTAACTTTAAAAGTTCAAGTATGAAAGGAATAGGGCTTACAATGCTTATGCGGACTCAAATGAGTATAGCAAATGTAAGAAACCCCTTATGCAACAAAATAAAACCCCAAAATGCAAGCAAACTTGATCAAGACTCCTCCTTTATGATGACAATAGAGAAACAAGACTTTAATGCAAGCTAAAGAGGATCATACAAGCCTAAATACACTTGTATGCATGGAAATCTCTTAGGAATTTGTTTAGGAATTGTATGAAGAGAGTGGAGGCCATGAGAGGATGGATTTTGCCATAGTTTAGTTGTAGGATAGATTAATGATGATTTAGGGTAGGTTAGGGTCTTATTTATAGATTAGGCTAGTGATTTAGACCATAGGATTAAACCCTAGTTGAATTAGGTCCATCAGATTTCGGAATTCTCCAGAACCAAGCCACACAACCAAGCCCAGATCAGAAATGGTGCGCCAGGCAAAACTGCCCGGCCACCCCGTGTCGACAGGGCTGTCGACAGGGCAGTCGACACCCTTAGACCCCTGTCGACATGCCTGTCGACTTGGGGGTCTTGGCGGGAGTTTTCCCGCCTGACGCCAGTTGTGCCCTAACCCTTGTTTTTAACTTAAGAATTTTCTGAAAACTTCGTCGGGCCTTAACCGGGTCATACGGACTCCGATTTTCGAAAACTCGGACTCTATTTCGCGTATTTTTCCGAGACGAACGTAATGGCATAGCCCGTTTCCCTTGATTCAGATTTTAGAATTAAATTCTGCCTCGATTTATGTTATAACAGGTTATTGAAAATACGGGTTGTTACATTCTCCCCTCCTTAAAGGATTTCGTCCCCGAAATCTTCAAGTTAGGAAGAACGTATCCTACCATCCAATCATCCATCTACTCAAAGCATCATCCACGAGCAATCATTGTCCTTACAAGATTCTAAATGCTGGATGAACATATGCAGAGGTGTGTGTATATGTACTTATCTAATGCAAATATCATCAATGCGAATTATGTTAGTGAAATGAATCCATATGTATGCAATTCCTAACATAATGTATATCATCTATATGTGTGCACATAACATACACCCATATGCAACATCCATGTGATAACACACAATTTTCATCCATGAATAAGCATAAACACTCATGCATATGCAATATGAGGAGTGTGCGAGCCGATCTAGTGCATAATCGTGTGTAATGCATCCACGAGCAACCACTTGCAAACACTTGCAACCACTTGCAACCATCAAACATAACATGTCTCAAACACATGTTTCATCCAAAGGGTTTCTACCTAAGGTTCTCATGACAAGATTAACACGATAAACTAGATAAATATGGATAGCAAAGAGAAAGATACGCTCACAAAGAAAAGAGATTGAGAGTGTACCCTCAAAAAGGAATGGATAAAGCCCACGCATCTTCTCCTCGGTTTCCCAAGTTGCGTCTTCTTCGGCTTCACCCCACTGAACCTTCACCAGCCTGACCTCTCGATTCCTTAGCTTCTTGGTCTCCGTCCCCAAGATACGAATCGGAGCTCTCCTCAAGGTAGCCTCTCTCTCTACTTCCACATCCTCCAAAACACTTGGCTCCACAACCTCTGCTGATTCATGTAAACACTTCCGGAGATGCGAGACATGAAAAACATCGTGCACTCCGGCAAGCTTCTCGGGCAACTTCACTCTATAAGTCATCTGCCCGATCCTCTCTATAATAGGGAAGGGTCCAACAAATCTCGGTGCTAACTTCCCAACGGCTCCAAATCGGACCACATTCCGCAAAGGAGAAACCTTTACGAAAACCATATCCCCAACATCAAACTCCAAATCGGATCTTCGCTTATCAGCATAGGATTTCTGTCGGTCTTGGGCCGCTTTCATTCGTCTCTGAATCAACTCGATCTTCTCGGATGTATCTCTGATCATATCAGGCCCAAGTATGAGCTTATCTGTAGTCTCCCACCAACATGTAGGCGACTTGCACGGCCTCCCATATAAAGCTTCAAATGGTGCCATCCCTATGCTTGCCTGATAACTGTTATTATATGCAAACTCAACAAGAGGAAGATGGTCTTCCCAAGTACCACCAAAGTCCAGAATACAAAGCCTCAATAGATCCTCGAGTACCCTATTCACCCTTTCGGTTTGGCCGTCCGTCTGTGGGTGATAAGCAGTACTCAGATTCAACCTCGTGCCCATAGCCTCTTGCAAGCTATTCCAGAACTGACTTGTAAAGATTGGGTCACGGTCACTGACAATACTAGAAGGGACTCCATGAAGTCTCACAATCTCACGAAGATATACGGACGCTAGCCAAGATGCGGTCCTCTTGCTCTTCACCGGAATAAAATGAGCACTCTTCGTAAGTCTATCTACAATAACCCAAATGCCCATATTCCCTTTCCTTGACCTTGGTAGCCCATCAATAAAATCCATGGAGATACTCTCCCACTTCCAAAGTGGAACGTCTAGAGGATGCAATAGCCCACCGGGCTTCTTTGACTCGGCCTTAACTTGCTGGCAAATGATACATCTAGAGACAAACTCTGCCACATCCTTCTTCATCCCAGGCCAAAAGAAAATACGCTTCATATCTTTATACATCTTATCCCCGCCTGGATGTATAGTCAACTTAGAGCGATGCGCTTCCTCCAGAACTTTTCTTACTAAATCTTCTACCATGGGGACATATAACCTTCCATCTCTCCTCAGCCAACCCTTGTCATCAATAGAATATCGAGCGAGATGACTAGACGTCTCTCCTCGAATCAGCTTGTCCATAATCTCAACTATTTGAGGGTCTTCTCTCTGCGAAGCCCCAACTTGATCAAGAAGGGTAGGCCTGAGTTCCAGAGATGCTAAAGAACCGGTCATCGACTCAACCGCCAAAGAGAAATCAAAGGTAGCCACATACTCTAAATTCTTCATCTCAACGAATAGAGGACTTAGGGTCAACCTTCTTCTACTCAATGCATCAGCCACCACATTCCCCTTGCCGGGGGTATAAGCTATTTCAAAATCATAGGACGCCAAGAATTCCATCCATCTTTGCTGCCTCAGATTCAGATCCTTCTGAGAAAAGAGATACTTCAATGACTTGTGATCGGTATAAAGCTCAAATCTTTCTCCCAGAAGATAATGGCGCCACGCCTTGAGTGCATTTACTATTGCTGCCAACTCTAAGTCATGAGTGGGATAATTCTTCTCATGCACTTTGAGTTGTCTACCGCCAAAGCATATCACCCTTCCTTCTTGCATCAGAACATCTCCCAACCCCGTGCCACACGCATCGGTGTATACTGTAAATAATTTCCCTCCATCGGGCAAAGCTAGAACGGGTGCTGATGTGAGAGCTTTCTTGAGCTTCTGAAAAGCAAGCTCGCACTCTAAGCTCCAAGCAAAAACTGAATTCTTCTTTGTCAATTTAGTGAGAGGAGCATAAATCTTCGCGAAGTCCTTGATGAACTTCCGGTAAAAACCCGCAAGACCTAGAAAACTTCTGACTTCGGTTGCATTCCTTGGAGTCTTCCAATCCTGAACCGCAACCACCTTAGCGGGATCCACCGCTAAGCCCTGCTTAGACACTATATGCCCAAGGAATCTTACTTCCCTTCTCCAAAAGTGACACTTGGAGAACTTGGCCTTCAATTGATGCGCTCTAAGCGTATCCATCACCTCCCCGAGGTGCCTTGCATGTTCTTCCTCATCCTTAGAGAAGACCAAAATATCATCTACGAAGACCACGACAAACTTGTTCAAGAACTCCCTGAACACCCTACTCATCAAGTCCACGAAATATGCGGGTGCATTCGTCAAGCCGAATGGCATGACAAGCCACTCAAAGAATCCATCCGGAGTTCTGAACGCAGTCTTGTCTATACTATCCTCAGCTACCCTGAGCTGATGGAATCCAGTAGCAAGATCAAGCTGAGAGAAAACAGAAGCACCGACAAGCTGGTCAAAGAGATCATCGATCCTCGGTAACGGGTGTCTGTTCTTCTTAGTCAGCTTATTCAACTCTCGATAGTCAACACATAGTCGGAGAGAACCATCCGCCTTGGTAGCAAATACCACAGGCGCTCCCCACTCAGATATACTTCGTCTAATGAAGTTCTTTTCAAGCAACTCTTTCACTTGCTTGCTCATCTCCCGCCTTTCACGCGGAGCCATGTGCCGAACGGGCAAAGAAACAGGCTTTGCATTATCCACCAGATAAATGCGGAAATCAATCTCTCGCTTAGGGGGCAATCCCCTAACTTCATCAAAAACATCCGGATACTCTCGAACCACTCTCACAGACTGAAGAGTCTCCACTGACGAGTCGAGTGATTCAAGATAGCACAACATGACGGGACCTCTTGGATCACATGAAATCTCTAGGGTGTTCCCGAGGCGAGTCACGAGCCTCACAACCCTATGCTCACAATCAAGAATGGCTCCATATCTGGACAGCCAATCCATGCCCAATATCAATCCGTATCCCCTGAAACCAAGAACATAAGCACTGCACAAGAACTCTACACTCAGTATAGAGATCCTCAAATCCCCACATATCATAGACAAATGGGCGGAACCCCCAATAGGATTTGAGACACAAACGGGATCCTCTACCAAGCTAGTACTAAGGTGCAAACTATCAACAAGATCAAATGAGATAAAACTATGCGATGCACCAGAATCAAACAAGGTACGAACTGGAAAATCAGAAATATATACAAGGCTCTCAACAGAAATACTACCTCGATCGGGGACTGGAGCGGTAGCGAGAGCATGAACTTGCCCTCCTGAGGGTCCAGCACGCTGAGTCTGACCCTGTCCTTGCCCCTGTTTCTTTGGGCAATCCTTGCTGAAATGTCCAGTCTTCCCACATAAAAAGCATTCACCATTATTCCTTTTCCTCTTCTTACAATCCTTGACAAGATGCCCAACTGAACCGCAATAATGGCATTTCCCCTTGCTGTTCTTGCCCTTGTTGTTGTTCCCCTTGTTGCCTTGACCCTTGTTCTTGCTCTGATTGCCTTGACTGCTTTGACCACTAGTATTACCCTGATTTCCCTTTCCCTGGGAATCGGTCTTCTTGACTTGAGTATCATTCTTCTTGACATCTCCCTGAAGTAACGCCATATCAACCAAGCTCTCAAACGTGGCCCCATGAGGAATATGTGACATGGCTAATCCCTGCAACGGCTCATTTAATCCCCTAGCAAAACGAAGAGCCTTCTTCTGAGGAGTATTCACCATATCCAAGCCAAAACGAGCTAACTGATTAAACTTGTTCACATATTCTTTGACAGACATATCTCCTTGCTTCAAAGTTATGAATCTCTCCATCTGCAAATTCTCCTCAGCGGAAGATAGAAACTTAAGCATAAACCTTGCCCTGAGATCGGCCCAAGTCTCAACAGGCCTAGTACCATTGGTGACCTCCCACCAATAAGCGGCTTCATCCTTCATAAGCCAAACCGCCAACAAGATCTTCCTCTGATCATCTATCCCAAAGATAGCAAACAAATCCTCGGTCTCTTTCAACCAATTTCTGGCTTCTACAAAAGTCTCTGTGCCTTGAAAGTTCTTGCCACCCATTGCTTTGAAATCCTTGCAAATCTTGGCAAAGTCAGCCTGAGGATGCTGAGGGGGAGGAGGAAGAGGAACCTCAGCAACAGGTGGAGGAGGAACATTAGCAACGGGAGGAGGAATATTAACTACTGGAGGAGGAGGAGGAGGGACATCTGCGGGGCCGGCTTCGGTCGCCCTAGCCTCCAAGAGTCTCCTATACCAAACAGGCACGTGCACTCCCTCCGGAATAACCAAGTTATCAGCCATACTGAAACAGAAAAAGACAGATTCAGAATGGAGAAAATGAAGGGATTTTGCTAATGGCTTTTTGGGGAATAGCCTTTTAAAATAAACTAGACTTTTCTTTGGAAAATACTTTATACTTGGTTTTGAAAATAGTTTTCAAAAAGTTTTCTAAAAACCTTTTTGTTCCTTCTCGTAAACCATATGCTCTGATACCAAATCGTAACACCCCGCCTCCGCCAGGGTGACTCTTGCAAGCACTCTGACTTTGGAGGGGCGTTTGAATCAGGTAAACATGCATAATGATATATCAAGGCAGAACAAGAACATATGTATGTAATCAGAGTAAATAACATAGATAAAACAGCGGAAGATTTTCAAACCATTTCAAACACAAGTCTAGTACATCATAATGTCAATTTTCCAAATAAATAAGTCTAGTACATAAAACAACATCATCTGAAACTGAACAGAAAAACATAAGTAGCTATCCCCAAAGCAGAAAAACCATAGCGAGCTCAAGTCCAAAGCATACATGAGCTATCCAGAAAGCAGGTAGGATCCAAGCTAAGCTCCTGTATTCCCTCCCTGAGAACCTGGGGGGGGGGAACGGAAGAAAAGAGGCGAAAGAAAACAGGTCAGTCAAAAAGACTGAGTAAGCCCTACTACAATCAATGTAAACTGATACAGTTAACTGTCATGAGCAGCAAGTATGAACATAAGGATAACGACATGATGATTAACTATCAAGGTAGATAAAGGTGTCATCGCATAATCAGGATTAACGTTTTGCACCACAGGTGTACTAGCAAACTAACATGACTTGATTAAACAAGTATTGATCCCAGGGCCCAAGCTTTGGCCCAATAACATGAAGTGATCCTCCTACGAGGCCCATTAAGTGACCCTACCACGAGGTCCAACCCAACGGTCTAGTCGATCGACTCCCTAAGCCTAACTCGTCACGTGTTGGTGTCAATACGGCCCAAACATGAATGTAGTCGAACTGTGCCGGGTCCACCCGTCGGGTGTATCAAGCCCTAGGGTGTCAACCCCTGGACACCATAAACATGAGTGCACAGTCTCGATCTACCGGTACCCGTGCTTGATTTCTCCGGCTACGGACTATGTGCACGACCAGAGTCCGCCCAGAACTACACCGGCGTACCACTCGGCCGTCGCTTTTGGTCGCTTACCTCCAGCCCAGTAATCGTGCCCCCCTAGCCTAGTCCCTAGGGCCTTGATGATACAAACTTGGGATTACTGCGGAGTGGACCCCCCGTTACTAGGATTTCTCTAGTGGGTTAAGTATGGTTTAACCCCTTCACTAATCATGAATTAACTTGGTTAAGTGTAACGGTGAGTTCACGACTTAACCCCGATAAACCAACCGAGCCCAAATTGGTTAAGTATTAAATGGTCCATGACTTAACCCTAATCATGAGGCATTAATTAATTAATGCGCCTTAACCTCTCACATTAGACTTTGTTGTGGTTACTAGTTAAGCCGGGCGGGTCCGGGTAGCTTTACACCACAACTTGGTCTAACCTCGGGTCCAAGGTACAACATGACCAACTTCTCACATTGGGTCCTATTGTTTGTAGCAACTAGTTAAGCCGGTCGGTTCCGGGTAGGTTTACGCTACAAACTCAACCCAACCTCGAGTTGGCCACACTTATCTTTTCTAAGTGTCATGTCCATCTCATTACAAGTTTTCAAGCAATTGGGTAGACCTAACTTAATAGGTAAATTCCCAATGGGTAGACCTAACTTAATAGGTAAATTCCCAAGCTCATGTTTTTATGTCTTTTAAGTTTACCCAACCCCAAACGCAATCCCATCGCTTACATATCGCAATAGCGCATAAAGGATAGAAAGAGGGAACTTGGCATAATCATGACATAAAAGTGTTAGAGCCACAAGTTCAACATGATGGCATATGAAAGGTTCATGTGATCATACACTTGCATATCACATTTTTAGGCCCAAAAGCATGCATAACTTGATAACATGAACCACATGACCATCCCAAACTTGCATAACATACTTGCATAAACATATGACAACTTGCATATCATACTTGCATAAACAAACTTGCATAACATATGTCAACTTGCATATCATACTTGCATAAACAAACTTGCATAACTTATGGCAACTTGCATATCATACTTGCATAAACAAACATGCATAACTTATGGCAACTTGCATATCATACTTGCATAAACAAACATGCATAACTTATGGCAACTTGCATATCATACATTTAACTTTAAAAGTTCAAGTATGAAAGGAATAGGGCTTACAATGCTTATGCGGACTCAAATGAGTATAGCAAATGTAAGAAACCCCTTATGCAACAAAATAAAACCCCAAAATGCAAGCAAACTTGATCAAGACTCCTCCTTTATGATGACAATAGAGAAACAAGACTTTAATGCAAGCTAAAGAGGATCATACAAGCCTAAATACACTTGTATGCATGGAAATCTCTTAGGAATTTGTTTAGGAATTGTATGAAGAGAGTAGAGGCCATGAGAGGATGGATTTTGCCATAGTTTAGTTGTAGGATAGATTAATGATGATTTAGGGTAGGTTAGGGTCTTATTTATAGATTAGGCTAGTGATTTAGACCATAGGATTAAACCCTAGTTGAATTAGGTCCATCAGATTTCGGAATTCTCCAGAACCAAGCCACACAACCAAGCCCAGATCAGAAATGGTGCGCCAGGCAAAACTGCCGGCCACCCCGTGTCGACAGGGCTGTCGACAGGGCAGTCGACACCCTTAGACCCCTGTCGACATGCCTGTCGACTTGGGGGTCTTGGCGGGAGTTTTCCCGCCTGACGCCAGTTGTGCCCTAACCCTTGTTTTTAACTTAAGAATTTTCTGAAAACTTCGTCGGGCCTTAACCGGGTCATACGGACTCCGATTTTCGAAAACTCGGACTCTATTTCGCGTATTTTTCCGAGACGAACGCAATGGCATAGCCCGTTTCCCTTGATTCAGATTTTAGAATTAAATTCTGCCTCGATTTATGTTATAACAGGTTATTGAAAATACGGGTTGTTACAACAACGGAGTCCTACCCTGCAAAAATATTGCTACGACCACTTTTCATTTTGGGCCATAGCGGAGTCCCACCCCGTACAACTATGACTCTGACCCCACTGCATTGGTCCATGGTCAATAACCCTAACGGGCCAACCATTCCACACAGCCCTGACTCTGGTTCGTTTACATGCCCCATCTCTAAATGGTAAACCAAAGCTATAAATATCGATAACCTCTCTGCACACGTCCTGCAGCAAAGCCGAACTCTTGAAGTTAACTTGTTGGTTCCCATTTGGAACTTGAGCCATAACTTCTCATTTGGACTTCCTTTGCATCTCGGGCATTTCTCGGATTGGAGTTGATCTTCAGAAGAGTTCACGATCATCGTCACGTAGAAGAAACTCAAATCCGTTTCGTGGTCATCATCCCAGTTCGGGTCGGTTCGTGCTCTTCCTCCAGGTCGGGTCGTGCTACTTCATTGGGGCCGGTTCGCGAGCTCTTCTCCAGGTTGGGTCGGGAGTCCCCCATCGGTTCGTGGGTCGAGCCCTCCATCGGTTCGGGTCGGTCATGGTGAGCGCAAGCTAGTTTAGTTTAGAGTACAATTGCGGTTCGGGGTCGAGCCTCTTGGCTCGAGCAGGTGGCTCGTCAAGCTCGAGTACGAGCAGGTCGGTTCGGGGGTAGCGAGCCCGATCCAATCCCATTTCCTGTACCTCTTACAACAAGCTATTAACGCCTAGAATTTGGTGTTAATCCGACTTGATTTGATGTTGACTTGCTTAATTAGTGATTAGAAAGAGATTTAGAAGATGAAGGCCATTACTAGGGTTCAAGGAATGTTTATGGTGGCTAAAAGAATAAAAGGGAATGTTTCTCCAAACCCTTTTAGCCCTCCCATAACCCTAATCCCGAAATGGGTTATGGGCCTAGTTGCTAATCACCCTATTAAACCCGATTTGGCTGTTTTTCCATCTTCAAATCTTAATTCAGCCATATCTCCCAAACAGTAAGTCTGTTTGATTAATGTGACCATTCTACGGAAGGGAAACCATCAACCGAATCCCATGGAAGTGGTTTCATGTCAAAACTCCTTACCTACCAAAAGTTATAGGCGAAACAAGATTCGCCAGGGGCAAAACGGTCATTTAAAATTCGGTAAAAATCGTGAATATGGGAAATGACCCCAATAGTCATTTCCCAAAGTTACACGACCATATGACTTCGTAAGAAGAAGAAATAAAAATTCTACCATCCTCCAATACGTAGCATGCGGGTCGTTACACTATATTTATTCAATGATTTGAAACTTGATAATTTGTACAGAGGCTAGTTATGTCACAAAAATCTTTCGCTTCAATTTGTTTCAACTAAACAAATAAAAACCTATATATAAGCTTATAAAATTCTTACTAAAAGCGCAGAAATCAAAAAGAAAGAAGAAAATACCCGGTAAGGAGAGTGATCCCTTAGACCGACTAACTGATAAGTAAAAATCAATAATCCCATTAGTTGGCTCAACTAATATTTGTCATTAAACTGCCTCATGCTCATCCATGGATGAAGTTTACTGTGAAAGTTCACTTTCTCAAGTTCTTCCATAATTTGATATTCTACATAAAGTATTATTTAGTAAGATCCAATGCAAACTAACATCAATGATATAACTGAAAGCAGGAAGACACATTTCCATAATTAATATTTCTCTAGAAATCCAAACGAACTGCAATTGACATAAGACTTGATATTATCCACCCAAATGTAAAAAAATGTACTTTTAGAACTTACTAAACTCATGTAGCAACCAAATTTGTAATCAGTTTAGACCAGAATTTCCATATTCTATAATTTGTTTATCTTCCATTAGAAATAAATACAAAGTAATTCCACAACCGATACACTTATCCAAAACAAAATTTGCTACCAATGATTAATTAAATGAAATGATCTGAATGACTCACTCAAACATCAAATTTCCAATAACCAACTGAAACTGAATCGTGTGTAGGGAGATGATGGAAGCTGATAAAGGGAGAAACAGATTCATCGTTTTAAGCTACTGATGATGGATACAAGGGGATTAGGGCTCCAACAAATAGGATGTTGCTGGTGGAACTAGAGGACGAACAAAATAATCAAAAAATCTAGTATATTTTGGATTGTAATTAGATTTAAAAGAATGTTGGGGAAATTTGGTGGTTTACTTATCTAGCAAAGTTAAAAAGAAAGAAAAGTAGGCGGCAAGGGAACCGTGTAATGAAAAAGCCTCAAAATGAAGCGACTTAATTTTGACAACATTTCAATTTTTAATTTTTAGTTTAAAAAGTACTTTTATCAGCATTCAAGCTACAAATGTTTTCTAATATTACGGTGAATAGCACATTTTCTTGTAGTGCGATTTACTACATCAACCTATGTCTACACTAATCCCGATATTACTATGGATAGAGAACTAATTAGAAGGTGACATTTAATTCAATTAAATCTATTACATTCAATGCGCACAAGCTATAAACTTTATTAAATTCAATTTTTGTTAGCTTTTGAACGAGGAAACTGCCAGCAATTACTCTATTCATATATAAAAGCATATTAGAAATATTCTATTCAGATCTCCTAATTGAGTGTGAGCTAATGACAATCTGTTAACTTAATTTATTTGATGAATTGCTTGTTGTTTTACGCATTCAATTTATGTTTTTTAAAATGCATGGTTTATCTTTTCTATACTAAAAATATTAGCTATACTGCAATGGACATCAAACCATTTCCCAAATTTTAGGTGATAACAGAATTTCTGCAATTTGATTGTGTAGTGAATTCAAAACTAAGGCTAATTGTATATGAAACATATGAATAAATAGGGTTCATTTAACCCCGTAATATCTAAATATGTGCTTTTAAAGGTGTTTTCAACTGCAAAGGTCGACCTCCTTCCATGATGTGTTTCGATGGGAAAATATAATGCAAAATCAAAGTAAGTATAATTATTAGTGTTCGACTTGGGCAAGTTTATAGTAAAAGCTTGTGCAAAATAAGACTGTAATATAGTACTATCTTTTTAGTTATACTAGCTTTTTAGCCTTTGTTGGAAAATAAATTCTATTAAGCATGTTTTCCCATTTGCCGTAAAATTCATGTTGCTAGCCTAAATTTTTCTGTAATAGTCACTTATTGGGTATTACTCTATATGTATGTTATGTGCATTTTTTTTTTTTTTTGTTGATAGTTTTTGGAGCATCATAATAATAATATAATGTTTAGATACTGTCTAGAAATGGCAATGGGGCGGGTTGGGGCGGATTTCTCATGTCCCAGACCCGACCCGGACTTTTTAAACCTCGCCCCAGACCCGACCCGTAGACCCGGTGCGGGTCTGGAATTTCGCCCCATACCCAAAACCCGTATGGGTGAGGGTAGACCCGACCCGCCCCACGACCCGGTGATGTTGTGTTCTAATGTACACAAATTTATATACTTATATTTTTTTTCACTAAATGATAAATTATATACATATTATAATGTGTTCACAATGATAAGAGAATATTATAAAATGAGTATGTATTTGTTATTGTATGATTATCATTGATGCAACGTAATACTGTGAAAAATTTATAGTTTGTTGATTGAAAGAATATAATATTTAAATTATAACCATGTATACCTAAGAAGATTAACAAGTAATCATCATAGCTATAAAGCGTTTTAATAATGTTTCAATTATGCGGGTCGAGTTGGGGCGGGTTAGCCGTGCCCCAGACCCGTCCCTAGAACCGGACCTCCAAAAGCGGGTCGCGGGTCTACCCACCTCGAAGACCCTATGCGGCGGGTCTAAACGGGTCAAAACAGGGGCGGGTCAAACGGGTTTGGACCCTAGACCCGCCCCATTGCCATCCCTAGATACTGAGGTGTACATGATTTAATGGCTAATAAAAAGTTGTTAATTTTCTTGTAACCACATTGTTTATTATATTCTTCTCGTGACATTTATTTTCCAAGGTGGATATTTCATACAATATCACTTTTGTCCGATGTATTTGTTTTTACATAAATCTAAGCTATCGAAATTCACACAATCAATGGCATAGAAGGTTAACTGAAAGAAAATATTTTGAACGGTGCTTCTAATACAAAGATTATATAACATGTATGCTTCAATTTTCAAAAAATGCTTTCCTGATCTAAATTAAGAAAGTGCTTAATTTGCTATGTCTCCAAGGTACCTGAAGTTGACTGTGTTTTTTTAACTTGATCATTCTACTTTTAATGAATATACCTAATTAATATTGGTATTAGTTCAACCTTAATTTCTCAAACCATATATCCACTTAGAATTTCTTATACTGATCCAAAGTATTCACTGCATAACAGAACTTTCACTTCTTAAATCTCTTCTCTTTTATTTAAAGCAAGTAATTTATAATAGTCACCTACCCACATATTATATGCATTTTTTCACTTATGGAGTTATTCTCTCTTAGGATTACTACAGTTCAATTAAAAGGAAAAAGAAAAAAATATTAGTTAGTCTGTTATTTACAACTTAGAGTCTTTTTGATTTTTGGTTGATCATTTGTGCAAATAAACAGATAATTTGGATTTATATTTCAAGTCGCATTTGAAAGTAATATACGTTTATAGTTAAATGTTCGTAATTTTCCTACCTATTATGGTTTAATTGTACAATATATAAGTTTTGTACGTAAAACCATATTGTTTGTGTTGGGAAACAAAGGCTGAGTCGCGGACCAGGTCGTTTTCTTGAAGACGATTCGGCGATCTGGTCGATGGTGCAAAACCAGTTCGTACTTTTGCCGCCGCCTCTAGGATAAAACAGCCTCTCTGAAATTAATAACTGATCTGCTTTGCACAAACAGATCAGTGCAGATTTGCACTTTCGGATTTAACTGCTCGAAAATTTTTGTAAGAATATTTTAATGGCGGTGGAAGAGGAAGAGAAAAACAGTCTTTTTTTCTGTACTGATCTCGTCTAATCTGAAGATAATAATATATAGACGAGGATTAGGTTATTCGAAAATACTGGTCAGTTGAGGAAAATAGGATCTGCGAAATACTTGGTCAAAAGTTTACCGTTTCAAATTAAATTCGGTTCAGAAATATTTTCTGTAATTGAAAAACGGTTCGAAAAAAACAAGTTTTTCTAGTCTAAAAATATAAGTGTCTACACCACATAGCCAAGGCCCAAAGCCCAAGCCCAAGACCGAACCGAACCGAGCCGGGTCGAGTCGAGTCGGTCGGTTGCGCGCGCGTGTGGTGGTCATGATGCATGAGCTCCCTCCTCACAACAAAGCATGTATTGGGAGCCCCAAGGCCCCATCAAAGCTTCTTAGAAACAAATATAAATACTTGCTTCTTTCATATTATCACATGATGTGGGACTATTCACATTTAGGAACCATTATACACTTATTTCTATATTTTAAACAATTGACATAAATTTCCAACAATCCCCCACTTGAATTTTTTAAAATATTATCGAGCAGTTTCTAAAAACATAAGACTGTGCATAAACAAAGGTGTCATCCGACTTGAACCTTTACGTAGTGAATAAGATTCAGTTTTTACTAGAGTGACACGTAGTCTTGAACTCTATTCCTGACATCAAACCACACACAATCTTTTCCATAGTGCAATCAAATAAGCCCGTGCGTTTATGGCCATGCACGTCTATCCCAGTTTAGTGAACGCTCTAGAAGTTTTGCCCAAAACTCCATAGGAAACGACCACATTTCCACATTCACATAGGTGAGTCTATCAAGAGTACTACTGAAGGTATGTACTCCACTCCAAACAGAATATAGATCTCATTAAGAGTTTCTATTAACTCATCCTCTATCACTTCAGGAATACATGCTTCTTAATTTATTATATAGCATGTTCAACTTCTATCACTACACAACTTGTTTTTACCCACTGAACCTAGTTCTTGGGATCTCCAGTCATTTAGGTCGGGTTACCATTGTGCGTGATTCCACAATCTCAGGGCAATAGTCCAATTCTTTTAGAATTATTAATGACTTTCTTTCTGGTCAGTCCTTTCGTCAAAGGATCTGCCAAATTATCATCACTTTACATGTGATGTCCTCTAACAATACTGTGTATACGACTTTCATTTCTTACCGTTGTAATATCGGTTCTGTTTTTCTTTCAATAGTCGTCAAATTTTTCATCACTATATATGTGATGTTCTTTTACAGTATTTTGCTTACGACGTCGTTTTCTACCGTTGTTATAACGGTTCTATACTTTTACAGTATTGTGCTTACGACGTCGTTTTCTACCGTTGTTATAACGGTTCTATACTTTTTGTAATAGCCGCGGAACTATCACAATCGATTACACCACTGGTGTCTATTTTTCCTTTATAGGGATCTCAAATAGCAGATTTCTTTAGTTCTCTGCTTCTTAACTAGCTGTAGTTAGTACTATTATCTCAGTCACTATAGTATACTGAGTCAAGATATTCTATTTCTTAGATTTCCAAAAAACAGTTCTTCCAGCAATGCTAAATATATAGCCATTGGTCGCAATAGAATCATCAGATAAAATATTCCAGTCAGCATCGGAATATCTTTCAAGTACAGCTTGAAACTTTTCATAATATAATCCAAGGTTCATAGTTCGTTTAAGGTATCTCATGACCCTTTCAATATCATGTCAATGCATTATACTAGGTCTACTGGTAAACCTGCATAATAATCCCACGACATAGGCAATGTCGGTTCTAGTACATTCAGTGGCATACCGTAGACTGCCAATGATGCTTGCAAAATCAGACTGTCTTACACCTTCATCAATGTTCTTAAATAACTTTACACTGAGACCATATGGTGTACATGCAGGTTTACAGTCAAAATAATTGTATTTCTTTAGAGTATTCTCAATTTAATGAGAATGATCCAAAGAAAATCCCCTTTTTGACCCAATAATCTTAATACCAATACACTCGCCTTACCTAGATCTTTCATATCAAAATTGGCACTTAATAAAGATTTGACTAAATTTATGGCATGAATGTTTGACCCAAAGATGAGTAGGTCATCTACATAAGGCATATAATAGTGCAAATGTCATTCTCAGATTTGTAATAAATGCATTTGTCACTTTCATTAACTTTAAAACCATGTGAAATGAATAAAGTTCTCAAATTTTTTCATGCCATTGTTAAAGTTCTTGTTTTAAACCATATAATGATTTATCTAATTTGCATACTTTATGTTCTTGACCATGTATTACAAATCCTTCAGGCTGGTCCATATAAATTTCTTCGTCTAATTCACCGTTCAAAAAGATAGTTTTAACATCCATTTGGTGTATTCATAAATGGAAGCAAGTGAGATTGATACCCGAATGGATGTTATTCTAGTTACATGTGAGAAATTGTCGAAGAAGTTTATATTTTCTTTTTGTTTAAAAACCTTTAGCTACTGATCGTGCCTTATATTTATTAACAGTGCCATCAAGTTTTAATTTTCCTTTAAGTACTCATTTACAGCCTATAGATTTACAACCAGAAGATAAATCTGTCAAATGCCAAGTCCTATTGGATTCCAGAGAATCCATCTCATCATTTATAGCCTCTCGCCAAAAATCGGCGTCTAAATAAGATAAGGCCTCTTGGAGGTTTAAGTGATCCTCCTCTATAGTAAAAGCACAAAAATCTGAACCAAATCTTTTACGGTTCTCGCTCTTTTACTTCTTCTAGGTTCAACTTCAGAACTTTTATTAAGTTCTGTTCTAATAAGCATACTTGTTGTGCCCCCACTATTCCTTAAATTAAAAGGAAATTTCGTTTCATAAAAAATTGGCATCATTTGATTCAGATTATATTATGTGTATTTAGATCATAAATCCTGTATGCTTTGCTATTAACAGCATAGCTAATAAATACACATTCGTATGATTTACTTGCCAATTTTATTCTCTTAGGGTCTGGAATGCGAACATATGCTAAGCAACCCCAAGTTCTAAAGTATGACATATTGAATTTATATTTCTTTTAAAATTTCATAATGCGAAATTTTATTCTTAGATATGGGGATTCTATTCAGAACATAACGTACAGTCTATAAAATATCCCCCCACTAATGTTATGCTGCACCAAAATTTAATAAAATGACAATTATTAATTCGGTAAAGATCCTATTTTTTTCCAGCTTTACCGTTCATTTCAAGTGAATAGGGTGCAGTTCTCTTATGTACAATATATCACATAAAAAATCCAGAATAGAATTTGATTCGTATTCTGTTCCTCTATCACTATGTAGTCTCTTAATTTTCTTATTTGCTTGATTTCAATTTTGAATGTTTTCAAACTATCAAATGCATCACATCTTTAAGAATCAATATCTTTCCAATCATATGTTTTATTTTCATATTACCAGTCTCTTCAGCTTAAGTGGTGCGAGGATCTCACAACACACTTTCTGATCGTCAGCAACCGTGTATATTGTGAATATATCACGATCATAGCAAACATGGAGAGAAACACCAATGTCTATCCACCAACCCTCTGATTTATCAACAAGGCGAATCTCAGTAATCATAGCCGTAAGAGGCTCCTCAGTCAGGTTAGCCTACGGTGCAGGGCCGGGCCTGTTCCAAAACATTCGTGTTATATGATCTGGTTTTCTGCAGTTGTATTCTAGAATAACTGTCCAGAATCATTCATTTGGGTTGATTGCTGCTGTCATTTATGGTTTCCTTGCGGATTCCATTCTGTTATTTACTGGTCGATTGTTGATGCTTACTATTTTTTAAAAATGTTCATATGTTAATAATTTATATTTTCTCATAGGAAAATATTCATAAACTCATAGACTAACATAAATTATTCACATGTATGCAACAAAGGTGTTCTATATTCTACCTTTTCACTTGTATGCATATAAACTAAGTCAATTTATTTGATGCAAAAAAGCTATTCATCCAATTAATGTCAATTCTTAAGGACATTATCAAATAACATACACATTCTATTAATGTCAAATTTTTAGTGACATTTCCGAATATTATATGTGTTCTATTAATGTCAATAATGACATTTCTATATAATCATATGCATTTCACTAATGCCCAAATTTTAATGACATTTTCCAAATAAAATGCATATATGTGCCATGGATTTCCATAATAATTCATTTTAAATACACATATTTAACAAAATTATCATGGTGAAAAAAAATCATTTGAATTTGCACACAGAATGTAATTCGTCCTTTGAGTGATCATTATTGCATTGTCATCATAATTGCAATATCAACAGCTAGTCATTTCTATTTCTTCTACCCTACATCAATAATATCCAAACTGCTTAACTAGATTGGTCTGCAAACATATTTAAATGTAAAAACAAGCCTGCATAATTTATCCACATTCTTCATGACATGTAGGACTCTATACTGCATTAAACAGTAAGTCTTCATGACATCCTACTAAATAAATGTAGTGAACCTAGTGCTTTGATGTCATGAAGTTCTGAGCACAGCAGGTTATGAGTTTTACTAAAAGCATGGAGTTATTAGATGTCAAAGTTACCAAGATAAGCTAGGTTCAGAATATGCAATGACTTCGATGGGTAGAATAAAAATTATGAGTAAATAAATAAATGACCTCAGTCATTGCTTAGAACCGCCACACCACAGTGTTGAGAGCAAACAGCGAAACTAGTATCGGCAGTCTGAGAAAAGATCATGTTCTTCCGAAGTAGCTAAAACCAAAGCGAGCTTCGTCTTCAAATTGATGGGAAACAATGACTGAGTCGCGGACTAGGTCGCTTTCTTGAAGACGATTCGGCGATCTGGTCAATGGTGCAAAACCAGTTCGTACTTTTGCCGCCGCCTCTAGGATAAAACAGCCTCTCTGAAATTAATAACTGATCTGCTTTGCACAAACAGATCAGTGCAGATTTGCACTTTCGGATTTAACTGCTCGAAAATTTTTGTAAGAATATTTTAATGGCGGTGGAAGAGAAAGAGAAAAACAGTCTTTTTTTTTTCTGTACTGATCTCGTCTAATCTGAAGATAATAATATATAGACGAGGATTAGGTTATTCGAAAATACTGGTCAGTGGAGGGAAATAGGATCTGCGAAATACTTGGTCAAAAGTTTACCGTTTCAAATTAAATTCGGTTCAGAAATATTTTCTGTAATTAAAAACGATTCGAAAAAAATAAAGTTTTTCTAGTCTAAAAATATAAGTGTCTACACCACATAGGCAAGGCCCAAGACCGAACCGAGCCGGGTCGGATCAGTCGGTCGCGCGTGCGTGTGTGGTGGTCATGATGCATGGGCTCCCTCCTCACAACAAAGCATGTATTGGGAGCCCCAAGGCCAGATCAAAGCTTCTTAGAAACAAGTATAAATACTTGCTTCTTTCATATAATCTCATGATGTGGGACTATTCGCATTTAGGAGCCATCATACACTTATTTCTATATTTTAAACAATTCACGTAAATTTCCAACAGTTTGCATAAAAAGGAAAACACATTTGCATTGGAAGCAAAAATCACTAAAATCAAACTTAGCAGCGTAAGGTAGTACCTATCTTGTAGCATCTGCAAAATAAGAGCAGGAAACAACGTATCCACAAACTACTACAGAAGATGTGATGCAAACACAACTTACCCCTTGCATAGGTGATATAATTATTACCCAACAATACCTAACATGGTTCGCTTCAACTCTTATCCACTGTATTACATATAAATCTATTAGGTTCCATCTAGAATTAATAATTGATGATGGTACTAATCCTGCGGCAATTGTCTTTTCTAACAATGTAGTTGAATACCTCCCAAAACATAAGGCAGAATATTTTGTAATATACATCACTCTGAGGGGCAAATCATAAATATATCCATATGCACATATCGGGTTAAAAATTAAACAGCAATACCTGTTTTTCAACAATGTCACCATTGAAATGTAATCATTTCCAATCATTTAACTATTGAAGGTTAGAAGGTGCATAAAAGGTTGCAAGCATCCTCAAGCAGGTAATAAACAGCTTTGAAAATTTTCACATTAAATTTGATAAAGTAACGGGTTCCAGCTCGTAGAAA
Organism: Allium sativum; assembly: GCA_030737875.1. Taxonomy (NCBI): domain Eukaryota; kingdom Viridiplantae; phylum Streptophyta; class Magnoliopsida; order Asparagales; family Amaryllidaceae; genus Allium; species Allium sativum. The sequence continues at coordinate 443,345,476 of CM060915.1, read as the reverse complement.
AAGCTATTTGATCTAAGGTTACCATACATGGATTCAAATAACTAAAGACTGGACTGACCTCTATAGAGGTCTATCTTCAAATATCATCATGCTATTACCAACTGAACTGAATGACTTTAATATTTTTTCCTTTGATTAAATAACTTGAACTTTGCATCAATTTATACGCAACTAACAACACACCAACTATTAGGTAGGGGTGTAAATCGGTCGGACCGGACCGGACAGAGGTGTGTTCAGTTTCTGTCCTAAAAAAAATCGGACCGAACACGGACCGAACCAAAAAATTTCTCGGACAAATTTCGTTGTCCTAATTCGTGTCCTAAATAAAATCGGTCGGACACGGACATGTTCGGACCGATCGGACTCGGTCGGACATGGCTATTTATATCACATTTTGTACATTTTACTAGATTTTCTCTCAACTATATGTCGAATTACAATAGTACCAATAAGTGTTGTGCATTAAGGTCCATACAACAAGGGACTAGCTAAGAAGAAAAATCGTATGAAAGCTGATTAAACACTCTGCTTTGTTTTGTTACCTATATACATGTCCAATATTGTACTACATGTACTTTGTCTATTTTGCGTGTCTAATAAAGCTTTACACAATCGATCTACAATCAATTGGCTGCAACCACTTTAAGTGTTCCTCTTTTGTTGCAATGTAGATTTTTTTTTCTTTTTTTCTATATTGTTGCAGAGCGACATTTAGTTCTCAAGGAGCCAATTATTTAACTTGTTAAGTTTCGGTATTCCCTACATACTCGCTGCTCGTATGCGCTTCACCGTGTCTAGTCGGGGTCAACGGTCGAAGTCTCCTATGCCGACATCCCGATTGAACTTTCCCTATCGCCACCTCATCTAGCATATAATCTGGTATTGGCAAACACATGTTGTAACAAAAGGATTCCTCAATGTTACGTGCCACCAATATCATATAAATACCATGATCATTCTAATCTCCTGCAATATGGGACCATTCATCCGTTCAATCCACGCACCCACTCCATTTCAATGTGAGCCACACCTAACAATCTTTACCTTGGCGAGCATTGCTCAAGTCACCATAGAGTTACACCTTGAGTGCTCTTCACAGATGGACATGCTGCTACTCCGAGTTCTCATAAGTAGTGGGAACAGAATACTTTATAACCGTATCTCCACCTTGACGAGCATCCCATGCTCAAGCCCCTTTAGAGCCATGCTTCGGTCATGCTACACATACCAATCCCCTCGAACCATGGAGCTCTGATACCATGTTAAGTTTCGACATTCCTTGCATACCCGCTGGTTCACCGTGTTTAGCCGAGGTCAACGGTTGAAGTGTCCTATGTTGGCGTCCCGATTGAACATCCTGCATTGCCTTCATCGAGCATATAATCTGGTATTGGCAAGCACATGTTGTAACAAAAGGAATCCTCAATGTTACGTGCCACCAATATCATATATATACCACGATTTTTCTAATTTACTGCGATATGGGACTATTCATCCGTTCAATCCACACACTCACTGCGAGCCACACCTAACATAACTCGTGCCAGAAAAAATAAATGAAAGAACCTTTGGTATTCATGGTTTATTTATTAGATGCATTGTTGTGCTTATCAGATAAGGTAGTAAAAGGGTAAAAATCGAAAATTTAAAAGACTGAAGAGGGACATAGCCGGAAGTGGGAAGATATCGACTTGAATCCCTTTGGACTTCAAAATTAAGCGAACCAACGTGATATTCTTATCATACTGCGTAGAAAATATTTTTTGATATGAAAATATCAAGTTCATAATTAGTATGAGCTAATTAATGTGAGTGCATATGGTAGTAAAAATTTGGGTTAGTAGTCACATGTTGATCGATGCATTAGGATGAGTGTAGTAACATTCCATAGATTGCATTAGGATGTGTGTAGTAACATTCCATAGATTCCATAAGTTAATTTCTTATTATATGAAATGGTGTTTTAGTGGATTGTGTAAATAGTTTATTGTATATATCCATTTGGGTGTGAATGTTTCTCTGTTAATATGCACATATATACACATATGTAATGCTTTTTGTATGTACACGAGCAAATGATATTTATTTATATGTTGTTGGTTGTATTGTACCTTGTCCTATCCCTCTCAAGACGTGCGATTACTTGTTAAATGTTGGTTGATAGCTATATGGTTAAGTTTTTGTTTTTGACAATTACCTCCTGCCCAAAATCATAGTGAAATAAAGTGTAATCTAAATCTGTAATATTATCAATGTTTGAGAAAGCATAAAGTTGCGACAAGAATAATTTATGTTAAGGATGACGATATTGTAATCCTTTGTTTTGATTGTGAAGTTTCACCGAGTTGAAAATATAGAACTTCAAGCTTTGTTTAACTAAGAGCATAAAAGTTGATATTTTTATCCAATATATTATATATCCAATTAATTTTACTTTTTGAGTGGAAGGCTAAAATTTAATTAATATTTCAAAAGTAGTCAGCCTTTGCAACGATAAAATGTTATATTATCAGTTCTGAATAAATGTTACCAGCTGCTTGAATTATGATATTGTACATCAAACAATCATTGTAGCATGCAAAATAATATTTAAGTTGTTAAAACGAAGAAGGAACAATGAAAGTGGGAAATCATTGCAACCAACTGATTGTGGATCGAAGGTGTAAAGCTTTATTAGGCACGCAACATAAAACATACAAAGTACATGCAGTACATTATTGAACATATAGATATGTGGTAGGAAACAAGGTAGAGTGCTTCATCGGCTTCCATACGATTTGTCTTCTTGGTTGATCCCTTGTTGTGTGGACATTTGTGCGCAGTGATTACTGGAAACTGGTGGTTGATGGGCTGTTAGTTGTGTATAAAGTGATGCAAAGTCACAGTGATTTAATTAAAAGAAAGAAGATGAAAGTCATTTTTGTTGAAAATAAGAAGTTCAGTTGATAATAGTTCGATGATATTTGAAAACAGACATTTGTAGAGGTTAGGTCAGTCTTAAGTTGTTCGTTGTTGTTTCCATGTGAGGTCATCTTAGATGCAAATAGTTTTTTCTACACGCTGGAGCCTATTATTTCATTAAATTTTGTATGAATTTTTTTAGTGTAGCCTATTACTTGGTAAAGATGGTCGCAAAACCTTTTTGCACCTCTAAACCTTCAACAGTTATATTGATTGGGAACTATTACATTTTGATGGCAACACTATTGAAAAAAAGGTATTGCTTTTTAATTTTAACTTGATATGTATGTATGGATATAATTATAAAGGCCGCTCAGGTTGTTGTATGCTAAACGAAGTTTCCTCCTTTTGTTCCCGGAGGTACTCGACAACTTTGTCAAAATGGACAATTGCCATGGAAATAGTACCACCGTTAACTATTAATTCTAGATGGAAGCTAGTATATGTATACATAGTACCAAGGTTAAGAGTCGAAGCGAGCATAATTAGGTGTTGTTGGATAACGATGTGATCACCAATGCGAGGGGTAAGCTATGTCTGTATCACATCTTTTGCAATAGTTTATGGATATAGAGTTTCCAGCTCTTGTTTTGTAGACATTACATGATAGGTACTCACAGCCGTTGCTAGACTGATGTCAGCGACTTTAACTTCAAATGCAAATATTCCATCCTTTGTGAATGCAAACTGTGTGGTTTTACATGCGGAATTTGTAGTAGTATTTTTGCACAATTGGACTTGAACAGGTCAACAAATTGCTAACATTTAAGCATAGAAGTATATTATGTACATGTGAAACTTTAAAAATCAATCTGATCTACTTGTTTATTTGCACAGAAGACAACCAAAGATCATAGAGCCTCTAAGTCATAAACAATTGATAAACTGATGATTTTTTATTTCATTCAATTGAACATTAACCTAATAGTGAATCACTCCAGTAGTGAAAAAATGTGTATAACATGTAAAATCATCAGTTTATCAATATAAGAAGGAGATTCAATAAATGTGTCTAATAGAATTTACTGGCTTAAATAAAAAAGGAGGAGATTCAATAAATGAAAGTCCTATAATGTGTTGAATTGGTCAATATAAGAAATTCTATGTGGATATATGATTTAAGGAATGAAAGCTGAAATAATATTAACATTAAATTATATATTTTCACTAAAAGTGGAATGATCAAAATTAAAAAAAATAACAATCAACTCTGGGTATGAAGATAAACTTTTAAGACACAATAAATTAAGAACTCTCTTAATTTAGACTAAGAAAGCTTTTTTTTTTTTTGGAAAACTAAAGAACATTTTTTATACAACCATTCAATTGGAGGCACCATTCTAAATTATTTTCTTTTTAATCAACCTTCTATGCCATTGAATATGTGAATTTTTTTTTTGCAAGGCAAGCGGGATTGAATGGCCCCTACCATATTTATTAAACCAATACCATTACAAAGTACACACTATCAATCACTAAAACATCAAATACATTTAATGATAGAGCGGACCAATACTTGTTTAGAAATGGAAATATTACTAAACACCCTAGTGTTCCGCTCCATCCATAAAAAGTAAAGAGTTTTCTTCAACACTTTCAAAAGTAAACATCCACTTATGTTCTTCCATCTAGTTGCCTTGAAAATCATATACCATTCCTCCATTGAATCATGTGCAGGCGTATGTAACCCATAGTGAAGAAGAATACACGTCCAGACATAACTTGAGTAGCTACATTCAAAATACAGATGCTTTAAACTTTCAGCGCTGGTACTACAAAGAACACAAGTATCATTGGCAATAATTCCCATCTGAAATAACTTTGTTTTAGTATGTAATCCTCCCTGTAATATCCTCCACATCAAGAGATTCTCCTTAGGAATGCAGTTCGCCATCCAGACACGAGTATGCCAAGGAAAATAATTATCACCATGATTCAAATACTTGTACACCGACCTGATTGAGTGTATCTTTCCATTCCAAGCAGCATGACTAGGCGAGAAAGAAGCATGAATAAGATTAGACCAAACATTGTTTAGAACAGCAGAACTACTGTGCGGCATACAAAAAGCACCGTCCACCATGTAACTTGCTACATTTGCACACTCATTTATACCAGACATTCTTCTAACATTATAATCAACCAAATTAGCAAGTACCACTCCTTTCGCAAACCAAGGATCAAACCAAAAAGATACTTTGTCAAGGTGCTTCTCGCCACATTGAAATAAAGGAAGAAACCTCTGTCTATGATTCAACATATTCCTCCACGACCAACTACAATCAAGTGGCACTTGCAACATCCAGAAGTGCCCATCCTTAACCAGATTCGTTCTACACCACAAAGCCCATAGATTAGAATCATATAAGTGGAGCTTATCAATCCTGGAAGATAGAGCAGCCCTATTCCAGTCTTTAAGATTCATAACCCCTAGACCACCATTAATGTATGGAGCACAAACTCTCTTGAAAGAAACAGGGATCAGCTTTTTAGAGTATGGGTTGCCATGCCACAAGAAATGATTAAGAGCAGAACATATCATGTCTATAACTTTGGATGGAATAATAAATAGTCTCGCATAATAAATGCACATCGAAAAAGCAATAGATTTAATTATTACTAACCGCCCAGCCATGGAGAATTTCGATGAAGGCCAACTAGATATTTTTGCAATAATGTTCTCAAACAATACAAGGCATTGGGACGATTTAAGTCTCGATGTACACATAGGAGCTCCCAAATACTGCTCATCATCTTGCATTGGGGATAAACTTGATAAAGCAATCAATTCAGCTTGTAATTCATCAGTAATGCCACCACATTTTATCTTGGATTTGTTTCTATTAATTGTTAGCCCCGTCAACTTTCTGAACTGCTCCAGAAGGTCAATCACACCAGCAATTGATTTATGATTAGGCTTTGTGAATAGCACCAGATCATCAGCAAACAATAATGAGGAGATATGAGTATTTTTGCAATGAGGATGGTAGTCTATCTTCTTAGAAATCATGGCTTTTTGAGTTAATATAGTGAACAACTCCATGACACACACAAATAAATATGGGGATATTGGATCCCCTTGCCTTAATCCCTGTTTAGCATTGAAATATCCAAACGTGTTGCCATTAATACTCAAAGAAACCTGAACTGATGAGATACATGTGTATATCCAACTTAGAAATGGAAGTGGAAAGTTCATTCTGTGTAATATGTAGATAATAGTGTCCCACCTAACTGAATCATATGCCTTCTGAATATCTAGCTTAAGAACACACCTGGGTGAAACAGTTTTCCTATTATAACCTCTCATTAATTCTGTCACCAATATAATGTTGTCTGATATGTCTCTCTTTGGTAAGAACGCACTTTGATTAGAGGAAATAATAGAAGAGACAACATCCTTCATTCTAGAAGCCAGGATTTTGGCTATACACTTATATAAGACATTGCAACAGGCAATTGGGCGAAAATTTGAAACTGAAATAGGGTTTTCAATTTTAGGAATTAAGGCTAAACGAGTTGAATTAATGCCACCCAACATTTTGCTGTGCAAAAAGAAATTCTTTATGGCTTTAATTACCTCCTTACCTACCACCTCCCAACAGCTCTTGAAAAAGTAGGCATTAAAGCCATCCGGTCCAGGAGAACTCGTATTATTCATAGTAAAAATTGCATTAACAATTTCGTCCTCTCCCACTTCAGAAATTAGTTTATACTTCTTAATATTATCAATGCTTGGAAAATTAACTTGAGAGAAAGAGTCATTATTAACATGCATACCAGAACAGCTACCAATGGATCCACTGAAATAATCCAGAAACGCCTTTTGTACAGATTCAGTATCATTACATGCATTGCCATCAATGTCTGAAATGGATGTAATATTTGCTGCAGCTTGTTGAATTTTCAAAGCATTATGAAAGGTGGAAGAGTTCTTATCCCCATAGAGTTTCCATTTGATTTTGTTCTTCTGTTTCGCCATCTTAGATTCTTCAATAATAGCTTTAGAAAGATCAGAAGTCAGCTTGTTCTCAGCTTCAGATAGATTCACCATAGCTTCCACATTATTGCAGATGAGAATATCATTTTGGATTTGAAAAAGAGATTGCCTGATAGAGTTTGAAAGGCTTGTTCCATTTCCAAAATTAGCAGCTGCCCAGGTTTTCAGATCACACTTCAGTCTTTTAAGCTTTTCCTGCACTATAAACATAGGATTACCTCGAACTAAATTAGACCAACTATTAAGGACAGTATTTTTAAAATTTGGATGATCTACCCAGTTGTTAAAAAATGAAAATGTGGAATTTTTTCTCATGATTCTCTTGCCCCAATCCAATATGATGGGGGAATGATCAGACATAGATGGAGGAGGGATTAGAGAGCAAAGAGTAGGCCAAGCATTGACAGAATAGAAATTTTGATAAGCTCTATCAAGTTTGCAGTATGTTCTAATGCCACTCCTCGAACAGTTATTCCATGTGAATGAGGCACCAGTGTAGGGAATAGGCAACAGGTTTGAATCATAAATAGCATTATTTAACGGTCTGACTTGCCTATAGGTAAGAGGTGGACCACCTTGTTTATCGGAAGCGTGTTGCATACAATTCCAGTCCCCAAGGCAAATCCAAGGATACGAAGAATGTTGAAGAGAGGGAAGGATATCAAGAAACGCCTGTCTGTTAACTGCACCATTCTCTGCATAGACAACAGTAAGAATGAAAGTAGAATTGGTTGGCAAATGCGTGATTTCAGTATGGATGAATTGCTTATGAACAGATATAGGTTTAAGAGAGAATGTCATAGGATTCCATATCATCAGAATTCTCCCAAAAGGAGCTTGTGCAAGGTTATGGAGAGAATTCCATGAAGGATGAATATTAAAACAAGCTTTTGATGTAGTGAGATGATTCAGCTTTGTTTCAGCAATTGCCATGAGATGGATATTATGAGATATGATCAAATTTTTAATTTCAAGTTGCTTTGCAAGAGGGTTTGCACCTCTGATATTCCAATAGGAAATTTTGTCTATCATTGAGATAACAGTGAGGATAAGGATCTGGTTTTTACACCAGATGAAGAAGGTTTTGAATATGTGAATTTTGATAGCTTGGATTTATATAAAAACGAATCACTTGTGAAAAAGTAATATGTTTAAATTATCCACCGTACGAAAATAAATGTCATAGAAACAACATAATAAACAATGTGGTTACAACAAAACTAACAATTATTCTTAGCCATTAAATCATGTTTACCTTAATATTTTAAGGTTCTATTTTTATTATGAAGCGCTATAACCATCGACAATAAATTATAGATGTACATGATAGATGTATATAGTAATAACCAATAAGTGACTGTTACATAACAGCTTACGCTAGCAGCATCAATTTACGGGGAATGGAACAACATGCGTAACTCTATTTACTTTTCAATAAAGACCAAGTTGGTATAACTTAAAAGATAGTTTAATATTGCAGTCTTAACCGTTGTTTTCATGACCGGACCGGGCCAGCGGTCCAACCGCGATTAACTCTAGGCCCCTTAGCTTTCTGGCCCGGAGATGGATTAAACCTTAATTTTCAAAAGCCTTCATAAAACCGTGAAAGCCTTCATAAAACCATGAAAACCACAGTCCAAAGGCCCAGCTAAAATTTGGAATTTTCAATTAAATAAGCTTTGAGCAGATAAGGCCCAACCTACATCGGCAGTAGCTCCAAAACCTGAGGCATACAACCCATAAATATACGAGGATGTGCCAGTTGTGCATAACAACCAACTTGGTGCATATATTTGTAACGTATGATACGAATGTGCTGTATGTTATTTCAAGATATATGACACATTTTATTGCTAAAGTTCATTTATTTTCTCCAACCTATTCATATTAACATGTTTTTTGCTAGCAGCATTTTTATATATGCTTGGTCATAGAAACCTTGTATTTTCTATTATTTTCTTATCAAATTCAAAATTTCATACATAATTATATTTTTTTAATTAAAATTAATATGTGCATGGTTCTTACGGTTTGACCGATCGAACCTTTAAAATCTTCGACCTTGAACCATTACGGTTCGATGTGCGACACGGTCATGAAAATTATGGTTTTAACTGGGACAAGTTTTCATTATTAACTTTCCTATGTCGAACGCTAATAATTATACCTAATTTTTTTGATTTCACACTATACTTTCCTATCTAAACCATAGTTTTCATAACCGTGTCGCACATCGAACCGTGACGGTTCAAGGTTGGAGATTGTAAAGGTTCAATCGGTCGAACCGTAAGAATCGTACACATATGAATTTTAATTAAAACAAATATATTTATGTATGAAACTTTGAATTTGATAAGAAAATAATAGAAAATATAAAGTTTCTATGACCAAGCATATATAAAAAATGTTGCTAGCAAAAAACATGTTATTAATATGAATAGTTTGGAGAACATAAATGAACTTCAGCAATAAAATATGTCCCATATCTTGAAATAGCATACAACACATTCATATCATATGTTATTAATATATGCACCAAGTTGATTGTTATGCACAACTGGCACATGCTCATATATTTATGGGCTGCTTGCCTTAGGCTTTGGAGCTACTGCCGATGTAGATTAGACCATCGCGGTTGAACCGCCGGCTCGGTCTGGTCATGAAACACTAATTTAAACACAATATGGAAGGCTGTCGGCCTTTGTAGTTGAAAGCATTTACTTAAATGTTACAGAGCTTAATAAAATCATAACGATTTACAAGTTTCTTACATAATAGTCTTAGCTTCTAAACTCATTGCACAATCATTTTATCAAAGTTTACTATCATCTTAAATTTTGAAAATGGATTGATATACAATAGTCTTAGCTTCTAAACTCATTGCACAATCATTTTATCAAAGTTTACTACCATCTTAAATTTTGAAAATGGATTGATATACAATGCAATATAGCTAATATTTTTAGTACAAGGAAATAGACCGTGCATTTTTTAAAACATAAGATTAATGCGTAAAAAAACAAACAATTCATCAAATAAAGTTCATAAATAGATACGTTGTTACCTCATATTCAATTGGCAGATCTAAACTGATTATTTCTGACGTGCTTTTACCAACCATTATGTTAGCTCATTTTCTGGTTGGGTCTAGTCATCCGTAATTGCTGGTAGTTCATTTTTGAAAGGTAGAAAAATTTGAAGTCAGAAAAAGTTCTTAACTTAAGCGCATATTGAATGCAGTTGTAGACCTAAGGGTTGGCTTACTTGATATACAGAGAAGATACAGTCAAAGCAAGATCATTATTACGTGAAGTAGGCACGAAAATTTATTTTGGATGTAGAATACAACGATACCTTTGAAAACGATAGTTTTGCAATTTCAAGCCTATGTGTCAACAAACATTGTACATATAAACAAAACAACTCCAATGGGAACGTGCTGGAAAGTGAAACTGATCTATGTGGCATAACTGAACACATTTGCTTTGCTTAAAAAATGGCGGTAAATCAGCTATGAAAAAAGGCATTTTGCTTCAGTACAGGAAAAAAACAGCCAGTATTGGTCAGAAAAATAGATCATAGCTCTCAATGGCATCGTTTTTCTTCAATCTCTGCTTTTCTGTCATTTTTTCTGGAACCAAAGGTATCGTTATATGCACTGATTTGCAATTGCATGGTACTGCCTGCAGCCTGCAGGTATATGGCTGTACAATACTATTATCGTTTCTACATCCCGCATGGAAATTTATGTTCTTATGCTAGCCTATTATGTACATATATACTACAGCTTCCCTGACTTGACTAGATTATAGAGTAATAACGTAACACTCAAGTATAGCATTCTTTGAACTTCGAACTTAATCTGGAACAACTGACTGAGAAATGGGAAAGAAGCTGGAAAAAGATATATTTTTGAACTTTGAAAAAGCCTATGCCCAATAATAATTTCATGGCAGATTTGATACAAGAGGAGGAAGGACGAAAAGAAACAAAAACGAGAGCAGTTGAGTTGGTGACGTGTGTTGTTGTTTCAAATTGTGGAATATAATGTCTGAAACCTGACATTCTGTTTCACAATCTGAAACTTTCTCTTGTACATGTCAGATTCCACAATACCAACAAAATTGCATTGGAGAAACAAAAACCAAACTTGTTGTCAAACTGCTTATGTGTAATCGACTTTACACTTCAATAACATCAGCATTGAAGATGCTCTAAGGATGTTTTATTTCTTCACAACGTTGCTGAATTTTAGTTGCCGCTTCCTACGGGTGAAAAACCAAGTTCCATAATGTGTTGGTGATTGATTTAACAACGCAAGTGTATTATATATACAAAATTGATGTGAAAAGGTGCCAATGCTGGTATAAGATTAGTTCATGTTTAGGTAATTAGGTGTAGCTAGTAGATTGGTTAACAACCTAACCAACATGATGTAGAATTCCAAACACATCCGTAAATAAATTGATAACCATCACAGTAATTTGTTACTACTAACGATGCATAGTATTGTTAAGAGCAAAGAGGGCAAACCTGTTAGGAACTTTATTGTGCGAGTTCCTTTAATTATTATTCAGCAGCGGTTGAAGGAGAACTAATGCACTGATATGATAGGATCGTGATTTTCAGCTTCTGTAAAGGTTGTCAATGTGTTAAATTCAATTTTGATGAGCATAGGTATTATGAGAAATTTATCTCCCATGGTTGCCGCATTGAATTCAAGGATGTCATACGCCAATCCTTCATGCAGTTTTCCAGGGAAAAGTGGCATGAAACATCATCCATCTTCTTCATGCATCTCTCCAGTCTCCACCCTAGAAAATGCCAGGGAAATTGATGCAATGAGATTTTTTTTTCAAAAGGTAAAAAAGAGGTCGAAATATTGAATAAGGAAGCATGAAGTAAATTAGAGAAAAAACCCAAAAAAGAGGAAGCATACTTAATTTGTAATAGTGCAACAACATTTGGACTATTGAATTGCAATCAAGGGAAAAAATTACAGAGTAGATATAGTAGGTGTCAAAAACATATAGATTGCTATAATTGCAGTTATAAAGTGGACAAGTATAAATCTACTAAAAATAAAAATTACGTTTCAGTGTCCTAACTAGTTGGTGTGCTAATTAAAAGGGGCTAAAATTAGAAAATATATGTCAAATAAATTGCAAGTTGCATAAATCGATTTTAGCATAAATTGTTGAGCTTCAATCCGTGATACATTTAAGAATACTAATATTAATATATGATTAATTTCGTAACTGTTGTATGATTATTGTAAATATGCGAGTAGGAGGCAACCCTTTTAATACCAAAGTAATTTGTGTTAGAAAACAATATTCTTTCACATTAAATTTACAACCAGAACAGGACATAAATTTGGATTAATATATGCAGATCAATCATCTATTCCAGTTCAATCCTTTTTATTATTGCACCTGCATATTTTTCAACAGGAAATTCAAACTAATATTAAGCACTATCCCGCAAAAACAATATTTGTTACACTAAAGTGTATCTTAAATTATCTTTTAAAGAAATTGAATTCCAAAACATAAAAAATTTAGATTATCAATGGTTACCAGCAATGGCTACCAACATTAAATCCTCAACCACCTCCCTCACCAAATAGCCTAACCACCTTTGCCGGTCCCATGATAGCCGAAGCGTTCTTCTCCTCCACCTCCTCCCAACCATCGGCGAAACCTCCCCTTGCGTCGACGGGACCGTCAGCTCCGCCCAACCCTCCACCACAACCTCCTTCCTAGAGGCCTACTCCCCCTCTACTTCCTGCACCAGCCTCGCTACCCCCGCTACTTCTTACACCGCCACCTAGTCATCGCCTGTCCTACCTCCAGGCTCTGAAAAGCAGGCCCAATCACCGACCTCGACCCCCGCCTAAGCAGTCAACCTCGCTGGCGTTCAAAAAGGGTGGTTTGCCACCGTTTGTTTCTTTGGCGCGCACAGTGGAAAATTTGAAATCAAAACATTTGTGTTTTCACTATGCATCTCCAAGCCACGTGGCAAAACAATGTAGGAATGTGAAGATTTGCTTTCGATGTGGATTTTTTGGGCACACGCAAAAAAGCTATTGTCGTGGATCCTCTAAGAAGAATGTGCTAATCACTTCGAAAGCAACACCTGCCCCTGCGAATTCTCCGGCAACCATCACATCCCTTCCTCTCTCCGCACACGTGCCAGCAATCAACAACACCCACTCTCTCCACGTCGAATCATCCACTCAGCTTATATCCCATTCGTCCGCACCCAATTCTATTCCCAACCCTAATTCTTCTTCGTTATCCTCTCTCAATTTTCAAGAAATGGCGTTTCCAGCCAATGCTCCAAACCTTGTCAAAGTTGCTATCCTCACAGGCTACTGGAACTTCCTCTCAGTGCGAACCACCATCACCGACTTCTTCTGCCACTGGAACTGGGAAATCTTCATTCTTACTGACCATAATGACCTCGTCCAGTTCCCGAATGTTGACATCTACAACACTGCCCTAAACCGTCAATTTATTTTCCGTCATAGTGGATCGCTGGCGCTGCAAGCTTGGTCTCCAGCTAATGAAGTGGTGGATCGCGAATTCTGGCCTGCGTCGTGGGTGTAGATTAAGGGATTTCCTGTCCATCTCCGCAACAGTCTTGGTCATTCCACCGCCACGCTATACACAGTAGGGCTCTTTCTCAGAATGGACGATCTGCAATTGGGCACAGAAAGACTTACGTTACGTTTTCGCGAGGGCTAGTGTGTTAAAGGAAGTGTCTTTACCCACCACCTATTCCGTCCATCTTGGTAACGCCCACTACGTTATCAAGGTTGAAGATTGGGACCACTTCCACCCATCTCTGAACCCCGAGGACCTGCTTTTGGGCAATCAATGGGAGTGGAACCTTTCAGCTACCCCATGCCGGAGCCAAGACTTCGCTTTGACGCCATGCAGATTGAATCAACGTTACCTGCACCCACCCTACCTTCTGACCAGCCTAGGGCCACCCTCTCAGCCCACAACCTAACAACACCTTGGAAGTCATTAGCCCTCTTGGCTGGAACCCCTGGCCTCCTCCTGAGCGCGATTGGGACCCTCTCGCTGAATTTGACATTGATATAGACCTCTCCAGCCCCAACCAGCTTGTAGACCCCATTGACCAACCTTCCGTCGAGGATAACACCCGACCGCCACCCCCTCCTCCACTCCTTGATGGGCTCTCACCTATGATTGCACCAGCTCTGTCAAGTTCAGCCGTTCGCCGAAGTGCACATATTCAAGCATCCACCTCAGGGTACACTAAAGGAAATCAGTAAGAAATTTGTTTTATTGATAATCTTGAATGAATGAGTGTACAAGTGAATGGGACTATTTATAAGTACACAGTCCATGTAAATAAAGCTGATACATGCGGAAACATATTGGGCTTAGCTCAGCCCATCTACGTGTAAAAATAAAACAAGTGAATGATCGATCAGTTGTCTTATTAGCCACCCTCAAAAACATCTAGGGTTTTCCCTTTTCTGTCCGCGCCGCCATCTTCTTCAACCTTCAAATCCTCTCTAAATTTCACGAAGTTCTTCACCAAGAGGGGTTTTGTGAGTACGTCTGCCTTCTGAAATTGAGCTGGCACATGATTCACATCCAATTTTCCGGTGGTGGTTAGTTCTCATACAAAATACAGATCAATCTCGATGTGTTTCGTACGAGCATGCTGAATAGGGTTAGCTGATAAGGAGACGGTGCTCAGATTGTCACACCACACAGACGGTCTTTTGCTAGGAAGAAACCCTAGCTCCCCAAGCAAGGAATTTATCCACATGACTTCAGCCATGGCACTTGCTACAGATCTGTACTCGGCTTCAGTGCTGGAACGCGGTATGGTTGGCTGCTTCTTGGAACACGACGAGATTGGATTCGGTCCCATGAAAACACAATAACCAGATGTCGATCTACGATCATCTGGGTTAGATGCCCAATCAGAATCAATGTAAGCTTGTATGGTTAACTCTTTGCAGGTTTTTAAAGTAATTCCATAGTTGATAGTACCTTTTAAATATCTTAGGATGCGTTTAACAGCAGTCCAGTGCTCATTTAGGGGTGCTTGCATAAACTGACACACCTTATTTACACTGTAGCAGATGTCTGGTCTAGTCACAGTTAAATATTGTAATGCCCCTACTGTACTTCGGTACTCTTTGATGTTATGAATCACTTCCCCTTTGTGTTTGGATAGTTTAAGATTACTGGTCATAGGGGTAGGCATGGGTTTGGCCTTATCCATTCTGGTTTTGGCAAGTAGTTCAGATATGTATTTACTTTGGGATAGTATGATTTTAGTTTTGGACTTCTGAATGACTTGAATACCCAGAAAACAGCTTAGATTTCCCAAATCCTTGATTGAGAAAGTTTGATTTAGGAACTGAATTATTTTGTCCACTTCTTTCTGATTGCTACCTGTTATCAAAATGTCATCAACATAGACGAGTATGTAAGTGACTTCTGTTCCATTTCTTTTGATGTGCAAAGAACTATCTGACTTAGCAGTTACAAATCCCAGTTTCATAAATGTTCCTGTTAATTTGTCATACCAAACTCTTGAGGCTTGTTTCAACCCATAAATTGCCTTGTTCAGTTTGCATACCAACTGTTCGTTTTGATGACTCTTGTATCCCTCTGGTTGTTCCATGTAAACATCTTCTTGTAATTTTCCATTTAGAAAAGCATTACAAACATCAAGCTGTCTTATATACCAATGTTTATGTAGGGAAATACTAATAATTACTCTCACAGTTGTATGCTTAACCACTGGAGAAAAAGTTTCTTTAAAATCGAACCCATATTCCTGTGTATACCTCTTTGCAACTAGTCTTGCCTTGTGCCTTAGAATGCTCCCATCAGCTGCTTTCTTTAGTTTATAGGTCCATTTACAGCCTATAATGTTCTTATGATTTGGTGCAGTAACAAGATTCCATGTTTTATTTTTGATTAAGGCATCATATTCCTCTTTCATGGCATTTTTCCACTTTTCACATTTTACTGCTTCATTGAAGTTGACTGGCTCTCTGTCACTGATGGAAGTAGTGTATATCTTAGGCTTAAATATCCCATGTTTTGCCCTGCTTATCATGTGATGTTTGTTTTGATCATGCTGTTCATCTTCACTGCTTGACTTGCTTGTAGTGTTGTTGTTGTCATCAGTAGGATTTGCATCTGTGTTTTCATAATCATTATTGTCATGGTTCATATCATCATCCCCAGCTAGTGAACTTGCTGGACTGTAATCTGTCCTTGTGCTAGGTATACTGCCTTCATCATCATCATCATCATCATCATGTTGTGTTTGTTGTTTGTAACTGCACATCATATCTTCAGTTAATTCTGGCAGTTGTATGATTTTCCTTTCATCATTAACAATCTTATTAGTTGTTTTAATTCCCTTTTCTGCAAAAGGAAAAACATGCTCATCAAACACAACATGTCTTGAAAGATATAACCTCCCACTGTCACTCAAAAACTTGTATCCTTTCTGGTTTTCTGCATAACCAAGAAAGGTGCAAGGAGTTGATCTCAGGTTTAGTTTGTGTCTGTTATAAGGTCTTAAACAGGGAAAACATAAGCAACCAAATTTTTTTAGTCCAGAGTAATCTGGTTTAACCCCATACATCATCTTATATGGGCTTTTGTACTGTAAAATTTTGGTAGGCATTCTATTAATTAAAAACACTGATGCCACAAAAGCTTCTGACCAAAACTTTAGTGGTAGATGAGATTGTGATATCAGTGTGAGCCCTGTTTCAACAATGTGCCTATGTTTTCTCTCTACAAGACCATTTTGTTCTGATGTGTGTGGGCAGGTCATTCTATGTAGTATACCCTTATCATTAAAGAATTTCTTTAGTGGCTTAAATTCACTGCCACCATCTGTTTGCATAGTTTTCAAAGTGTAGTTTGTTTTCTTCTCAATGAGAGTGACAAACTATATTAGATGCTTTTACAAGATATACACGGATATATCTGCTCAAAAGTAAATCAGATGCATACAATACAGTTTGTCACTCTCATTGAGAAGCAAACAAACTGCACTGTTGTATTGTATGCATCTGATTTACTTTTGAGCAGATATATCCATGTATATCTTGTAAAAGCATCTACAAAGGAAAGGTACTACCTGTACCCATGATCTGTTTTGATTGGAGAAGGCCCCCATAGGTCTGCAGCTATTAGCTCAAGTGGCTTGTTGTACTTTGTGTCAGATTCAATAAAGGGTAATTTATGACTTTTGCCTATTTGGCAATGTTTGCACACATAATGATCAGGTATGTTTTTGCAATCAATTTTATTTTCATTCAAGACATGTTTAACTGTTTTCACATTAGGATGACCCAACTTATAATGCCAATCATTAAAATTTTTGTACATGTCATTGTTAACAGTCACAGTTTCAACATTGTAACAGTGATTTCCATTATCAGTAGCATGTCTGGACTTCAATTTCTTGAACTTGTACAGCCCTTTATCCAAACTACCCTGTAGTAATATGTCTTTGTTTAGTAAATCTCTAACTAGGCAATATTTTGGGTGAAACTCAAAGTACACGCGGTTGTCATTAGCAAATTGTGATACACTGATTAGGTTTTTCTTAATCTTGGGTACTCTAAGTAAATTATTTAAATAGAGTTCCCTTTTTCCATTGATGTAACCATGTCCTATATGTGATATACTAATGGTTTCACCATTACCCATTGAGACAGAGTGCATACCTGAGTAGCTTTTATTTCCCAGATTTAGATTCTGTAGATTGTTGGTCACATGATTTGTAGCTCCAGTGTCTGGGTACCAATCATCGAGATTTATGTCCTCTGACTTGCTGAACTCATCGCTGTTTGAACTTTGTGACTGCATCCTTGATCCTTCAGCATTTGTCCTCTGTTGTCCCACTTGTGTCACATTAACATTTTGTCCTCTTTGATTTCCTTGACCTTGCTGACTGACATTGTATTCAGTGTTAAACCTGAAGTAACACCTACTTGCAACATGTCCAAATTTCTCACAAATCTAGCATTTCACCCTGTTGTTATTGTTGAACCTACCTCCTCTGCCTCTGCCTCTTTGGTTAGGGTTGCCACCTCTAAAAAACTGATTTTCTTGCCTATTGTTTTGACCAGTGTTACTCTTCCTTCATGTGCAAGAAGCGACGAGTGCACATATTGTAAGTCAGGTACAACCTTCTGTTCGGCTATAAATGTTACAATTGACTCATAATCTTCATCTAGACCACCTGTGATATAAAGAACTTGTTCACTATCACTGACAATATGCCCAGTAGAATTCAGTTTGTCACACAGTGTCTTTATCTTGGTAAGGTAGTCATGCATGGACATTTCATCTTTCCTCATGCATTGTAGTTGTCTTCTATACAACATAACTCTTGCGGCAGATTGAGCACTGAATATATGTTCAATGGTGTTCCATATAGCAAATGATGTATTGCATCCTATAACTCTAGATAGCATGCTTGCACTTATTGATGATATCAGCCATGAAACAAGAAGATTTTCTTATTTCTGAAATCTTAAGTAATCTTGATTGCTGACTAGATTTCCATCTTTGTCATGAATCATAGCAGGTGGGATGATAACTGTACCTTTGATGAAGTCAAGGAGTCCATATCCTCTCAGCGCTGCTTCCACCTGAAACTTCCATAGCATGTAATTATCCTCGTCGAGTGGGATGGTAATTATGCGACTCTTTGGTTTTATCAGAGGGAAGTCTGGTGTAGGAGGCATAGAAGTGGGGTAGGTTCCAGAATTGGCAGAACTGAGTGCTTCATTGTTTCCAGATCCCGCCATGGTGATCAATAAGGGCAGCAGAAGTGAATTCTTGATGGAGTTGAAGGTTCTTGGACGGCTGAAGCGCTGCAAAGTGCTATAGCAACCGGATCTTCAATGATGTTGAGATTCTAGGATGGCAAATTCGTCAACTGATGATGAACTTTGCAACCAGGTCTCAGCCAGATGGTGACTGAATGTCAGATGGCCAAGAATTGCAGCCAAGAAGAGAGAAAATGATGAAATTTCTCTGATTCTTTCTCTTGGCGAGGCAATCACGATTAGGTATGACTGATATGAAACAGAAACTAGATCAGAGAAGGGTTTATTCTTCAATGATGATTGCTTTCTGAGAAGAAAATACAAAATACGCTCTCCTCTCGATCTGAATTGAGAAAATATGATTTTGTAATTTTGTTTTTGTGCCGTTAGGCTGAAAGCTCTGATACCATAAAGGAAATCAGTAAGAAATTTGTTTTATTGATAATCTTGAATGAATGAGTGTACAAGTGAATGGGACTATTTATAAGTACATAGTCCATGTAAATAAAGCTGATACATGCGGAAACATATTGGGCTTAGCCCAACCCATCTACGTGTAAAAATAAAACAAGTGAATAATCGATCAGTTGTCTTATTATACACAGCCAACACCGTTCATCCCAACCATCCTGGACACCACCATCGAATGGGAAGAATCTGAAGGAAGCACCGACGGTGGAGGCACTCAGCAACGCCGCTACATCCCTCGTCTATGGTAAGCTCATCTTGTTTTGCGCACTCCCTCGCAACAGGCAAACTTTTTGTGTTTAATGGCTAGCTGATTATGTTGGTTTACATGATTATGTAAGGAGTTGTGCTAATGGGGATATTTTGTGGTGTTTAGAAGTAAGTTTGTTTTGCTTGTTCGTTAGTTTAGTATGTAACTAATTGCGCTATGCGTTACAAACTCTCTGCATGCAATTTGCATGTATTATTAGTACTGTTGGCCATCGGTCAGGCTTGTTGATTGAATATGTTATTAGTAATATTATCTAATCGGATGTGTAGAGTCTCTCTACACAACCGTTAAGCTCAGAAAAAAGTAAAAAAAAAATAGATTATCAAAAATTCCAAAACAACCAAGTTTTTTAGATTTTTCCTAATTCATCCTCTTTGTCAATTGATCATAGCATTTCATATGAGTAAGATAGGGGCGTGGAAGAGAGCTGGAGAGGTTATGTGGCAAATCATTTTTTCGAGCTCACCTGCACTTAAGAGGCCCCAATAAAAGCAACTATTAGATTTCCTCCCATCACTTATTGGTAAATGTGTGATATGGGGAGAAAATATCCTAGGACTATATGGGGTTGCATTGTAAGAAAAATCTTAATTAAAACAAAAACCAACGGAATCCAAACTATCGATTATAATTCATCCTATTTGCATCAAGGTTGAAACATAAAGGCCTAACGTACCAACTACTAATTTGTATCGGCTATAAATAAACATCCTATGGCTGTAAATAAGCATCCTTTTAGCATACCTAAATTGTTTGATATTCCAGATAAAAAGTCATGGAAAATCCAATTGTTGAAAGTCTAATCTATAACATTTAAAAAGTTAATGCTCCATAATTTTGGCTATTATACAAATTCACACAATGCTACCAAGTAGAGAAACCGTTTAACTAAACCTTTTCTTTTAATGTTTAAAAATTAACATGAATATAATATTATCTTACATTATATCTTTCAAAGGTTCTCTTCGTAGAAATCAGAGAGAACTTCATTATAAAAATAACGTGTATATGGTTAGTCCATAGCCTCTCCATTATTTTTGTATCTTCATTGCCAATTGTTTCAAAATGAAACAAAATTTGCAAATATACCTTTTTTAACCATATTCTTGTAGATGTCCCAAATTTTACAACCTATAAGTCTACTGATACTCCAAAAAAGAGCTGTTATCTTCTTTCATAATGTCGGTAAGCCCATGAGTGTTACCTTCTTCATACTTTTGTTCTCATCCTCGCATTATTTTTCAATCTCTTGATCCACCACTAACCCAAAAATAACAGTTATAATAATTGTGGCCAGTAGGAAAAAAAACCACAATAGAACCTTACAAAAATAGGATTTTGTATTAAGAAAATAGATCATCCTAATGCATAGATTATCAAATAGCCCATCTCAGACATTCCTATAATACTTTGCTACACCGATCAATATATTTTTTCCTAAAAGGTTCTGCGTTATATCAACAGTACACAATTCATATATACCTATAAACACATTAATGTGAAATTAAAATTGTATTAAACCACTGTTGCTCAGTAAATGAAAAGTAACTTCCCCTGTCTAGTTTTACTAACATGGACAAAAAACCCAAAAACTAAAATAAGATTTTACTCATCTTATTTCAGTGTATAACTTATCTGTACGGCTTTATCCAGGCTTATACATAATATATTTAATGAAAACATGGAATGCTAAGGTCATCTAGCCTGAGCAATGAATATAAGAATCCATGTCCTCTGTGAAGACTCAACTCTTCCTAGCATAACCATAAACTGTGTTGGAAGTGGTGCATTTTCTTGTTTATGTATCATGAGTGGCATAGGTCTACCAATGTTTTCAATGCGACTTACACAACTAAATTATTTGGTTATTTTTTTCAATTTTGGTTGATAATCAACTTATCTGATTTCTGTATTACTCAATTGATTAAAGTTTTAATTATACTATTAATAAAACCTACCTATTTATTCATGAACCACATGCACCGAGTATTAATTGGGAAGAGATCTAACATGATTAGAGTTATCTTTAAGAAAATGAATAAAGGCTAGAAATAGCTAATATGTGCAACTATTTATTTGCAAAGGATGGCTTTTTCTTCAAAACTAACATATAGAATTTACTAACATTCTAATTATAAAAGATAAAAAAAAGGAAAATTCAAAATGATTCCCTAGAATTAAAGACCGTCATATGAAATTCATTTGAATTTTGCAAGCAAATAGGAAATTTTGAATAATAAAAGCAACATTTGTTATGAAAAAAAATTAGTTTATGCAATGGACAAACTATTTTCCTTTCATTTTATATTACTTGAGAAGTTTATTATATTCCCAAGTTTAATGAGTTGGTTTATTGAATATGTACTACGTATACAAATTATGTATGTAATCTTAATAGAATGAAGCAATGATTGGAATAAATTTTTAATTAAAGGAAGTAGATATACTTGTACATTATATATGCTATAGAGGATTAAACCTTGACAATTAATGTTTTTGTTTAAGAGAAATGGCTAGTGAATTAAAATGTCAAAAAAAAGCTTATTGTATAATAGTTTGAAAATATAACCTGAGAATGTCATGAGTTAACATTTTGAGTGATGCAAGAACTAGCACAGGCATGTCTCATGTATTTATGTGTACCACAAGGCGATCGTCAACTAATTTTTCATATGTTTGTGCAGTTGAAAGGAATTATATATATGAAACGACTTATAATTTGATTTTTCTCTTTGATTTGAAAGATCCAATTATGTCAAAAATAGAATAGAGATTTATTGCTTGGACTTTTCTACCAATCGTTGGTATTTTACTTCTTCTTATAATTTGTTTATCTTATTTTCTGTCTTCCTTTAAAAAAGAAATGTTATCTTTAGCCAACTTACTCAAATTGTACGTATGCTAAGAGATGTGGAGGATTTAAAATGAATTATTAAAATTAAAATACAATCAATATGTCTTTTTTGTAGAAAGGAAATGCAATCATTGTCAAGGAATTTACAACATCTTTATTATTTGAAAAGAAATAATATGGAAATATATGCCCGCACCTGTTTTACCTTTTTTAAAAGCAATATTTACCTTTCATGCTAAACCACTCTTTGAAAATGGTATTATCTTAATATGATGATAAAATAAATCATGAGAAAAAAACTAAAACAAAATGTATGCTTCTTGAATTAGAAAATGGAGAATCCATCAAATGTTATGGTACAGAAAATGTGAATAATTTGAAGCCCATATGGACTCCAACATTGGCACCGTCAACGAAGAAATAGATTGTCAACGATATGCAACTGTGCATCTATATTTGTCTACTTTAGGAAACGAGGAAAGACCGATGTCCCTAAAACATAGAAAACCTAAACAATACTATTACTTTTACTTAAATTTGTACTCATCAAGTATAATAAATTTAAGTCCAAGTATTTCTCGTTACCAACGTTTTCCATGTTTGCAACTAATGGTACATTACAAATGGCAATCATATGCAAGTTTACTGTATAAGAGACGCAAATTTCATTTAAAGATGTAAATTTTAAAGCTTCGAATTTTTTTTAAATCTCATGAAGGGTGGTTTGAATGTTTAAAACTTATGTACTTCGTAAACTATGCATGTATATAAAGAAAATTATAAAGTTTTTAACATTAAACTTTAGGTTTTGTTTTTAGAAGTTTAATTTCCTTTTTTCATTTTCTTCAAAATTTTGGTTTTCAATATATATACATTTAAAATTTTGAATCTCAAAGCATAAAACTATATATTCACTTTTGAAAAATTAAATTGAAATACATAGTAAACAATAGTAATATGCAAACAACACTCATGGGTACAGTTCTATAACCTTAAGGTAGCAATCGTAGCAGTCAAATTGGAGACTAATGCACTTAAGTCACATGCATTGAGGGTGAGATTAAATATCAAATTCTTGGGAGCTTTCTAATATTTTATTTTGTTTCTATATGGTGTTTCATATGTCAACTTGTGAGATAGTAAATAGAATGGTATAATACCTATCATTCATTAAATCTTCATAAGGCAGGAAAAACAATCAGTAACAACTAGCTTTTATTTGGACGTTTCAAGCCGACAATGAACTACATATGTTCAACTCAAACCGTTCCAAAATGATGGGTTGTTACTGGGGTTTAATGCAATAAAAGAAATAAGATGAGAAAGAACTAAACAATACACAAAATCTCACCGTGAAACGAAAAAATATGATAATATCAAATACAATTCATAAAAACGTTAAATAATATTCACTTGATTTCAATTTTCAATATCATGTTTTTATATTTTAACATAATGCACTACTAATGCAGCTTAAATAAAATAGTATATATGGTCTTCAACTTTTTCTTCGTCTTTAAGAATAATGTCTTCAATAATGTTGAAATACTCGGTCAAACTTGAGCGTAAAGTAAAACAAAACACTCGAGTTACATTCTTATGTAGTTAAACTAACTCAAGAGAAATGTTCAAGAAAAAATATAAGTAATTCAATAAGTGAAATATCAAGTTTAAGAAAAATTGGTTCAGTTCAAATAATAATTTTCATTGTCATTTTCGAAATCAGTTAAATATGCAAATTCAAATTCAAATTCAAATACAATTGGATTCAAGTTCAAGTCAAATCCCCATATTTTAAAATTGTTCATTTTCAAAACTCATACCTTGATTTTAGATTTCCATATCATAGTTTAACAAAATTAAATTTTATACTTAAACAATTTTGATTTTCAAACTGCTTGGATTGGAAATAAACTTTTATTTAAAATAATTATATGAACATAATAATGATTTTTTAATATAAAATAGTTTAATAGTTATGAAATATAAGTAGTTGAATTTAATATAAAATGAACTTTTTAAAATAGTTATAAAATATAAATAGTTAAATTGGGGATAAGTTATAATTTTAGTTATGAAATAGTTAAATTTAATATTAAAAAAAACTTAAGTGAAATAGTTACAAAATATAAATACTAGTATGAAAAGAAACAATAAAAGAGAATTTAGTTTAAATAAAATAGTGAATATAAAATAATACTAAATTTAAACATTTTCATAATTTAGTCCAATCCAATCCATATATCAAATATTTCCAGAATTCGACCTAAAGCTTATACCGTTCAAATTTAAAACATATAATCAAATTCCAATTCTAACCCATTTTCATAAACCAATTCAATTTAATGGTCTACATTAATAATTCACATTAATTAATTAAGATTAACATTTTAATTTAAATTATTTAATTTTATCCATTTCAACCCATATCCCAATTAAATTTAATAATGGTTTAATATACACTATATAGTGTCGAGAACTTGCAATGTGATAATAAGAATGGTGTCAAGTGAATGAACAATCTAAATAACAAACATACAAACGGACATAACATTGCGATAAGGATCATAAATAATAACATGAATTAGTCACTTTTTATTTTAGTCAATTTACAACTATTATTCCATTTAAATAACATGGTCATTTCATAAAACTAACAACTATCATTTAATGTAAACAACAAATAACATTTCATGCAATTTACTACCGCAAATCATGTAAATGACATATAGTCATTCAATTAACAATTGATTTAACATCATGTAATAAAAAACTAATAACCATATTTTTAACCACAATATTATCATCATTTCATTCAGTATCAATGCTTCCAAAAAAGAATGTTAATCGTGGGTGAATTCTCACCTTGCATGGATTTGAAGATGGATACAAGCAGACACAAGATAGTTAGTAGAAGGAAGCGACAAAGCAAAACAAAATGAATTTCTTTCCTCTTATTTTTTCTCTTTTTTTATACATAGAGCAGAGGAAGTAGGGAGGATGGGTTTTAGGAGAAAAAGGAAATGAAAGAAGTTATGAATTATTTTGAGAGGAAGAAATAAGAAAAAGAAGAGTAAAGGAATACTTTTGTGAACTTTTTTGAAGAGAATGTGAATTTGGGAGAGATAAAGTTACTGTGAATTTGGAGAGAAAAAGGGAGGGAATGGCTGCTTATTTTTTTGAAAAGAAATGAATGGGCATTGTTAGCCTACTTTGTGAACTAGGCAACACAAAGTCAAGGTGTCAAGCGTTGAAGAACATTCTTTCTTAGAAAATATCGGGTCGGATCGGAGGGATACTACCAGTCGGATCGGAGGGCTACTACCAGTCGGATCGGAGGGCTACTACCAGTTCGGGACGGAACAGAGCAAAATGGACAAGGACTCAGTTTCAGCTCAGGTCGGGTCGGATCGGATGCCCCGATCCGAACCCCTTCTGCTCGCTCCTCCGAACCGAACCCAACATACCATATCCCTTCACCCCACGATCTCCTGAATGTTCGGAGCAGTTATGACCATTTCCTACCCATGATGACCACGACTCTGATGCGCTGTCAACACTGGAATCCATCCGAGCCCGAGAACGATGGGATGAAAGACACGTAGCTCCGACCCAAACCGAATTCTGAGTGAATTTCCACCTATAAATACCCCGTCAAGGGACATCTAAAAGGATCTTTTTTGAGTACTTTGAGAGTTCAAACACTTTCAGGAACCGAATTCCCGCATTCCCAGATAATCCAAAACGTCGTTCAACATATAGTTTGAGATAATTGAATGAATGTACGTGAAAAGTGAGTGAAATTGTGTGAATATCTCATTGTATTTACATCTATATCATCGAAGAAAATGATTATAAAGTGGACGTAGGCTCTTCGACGCCGAACCACTATAAATTATGTGTCTCCATTTTACTTTTGATCTTATTTTATTTCGATTTTAGTCAATTCGGGTGTTAGAACCACTTTTTGGTCTAACATTTTGGTGCTTTCACTGAGAATTCTTTGAATTCTCTGTTTTTCCGGATTATCGTTCTACTTTTTGGACCGTTGTGTTCAAAGAAGTTAATCCTCAAGTTTCGACGCTTTTGAATATTTGTTGGTTGATTGTTGAAGAACTATGGCCAAAGGAAAAGGCAAGGAAGTTCAAACCAGTCGAGGGAACAGAGTTGGTGAAGATCAGCAAAACGCGGTTGTGACAAGGTCTCGTGGGCAGAGCTCAGGAGTGGATCGGACAGAAACAGGAAATCCGAACCGAACTCAAGGAGAGAGCTCCGATCCGATCTGATCCGAGTAGGAGAATCTGAAGCAGTGCACTCCCCTAACTCGAACCGATCCGAACAAGTTGCTCTGCTCCGATCCGAACAAGTTTCCCAGCTCTGTCCCGAACAGATTGCTCAGCTCCGATCCGATCCGTCGCTAGGTGATGCTGGAACCTCTACTCGAGCTCCTCCAAATGCTCCGACTCCAGCCACCAGGATCAATGATCAGATTAATCCATCTGCGCCTATTACCCAAGGAGATTTTTCGCGCCTTCTTGACATGCTTGAGAGCACTAGGGAGGCTATGAAAATCCACGAGCACACCAATCTCATGATGCAAGAGAACCTGAGAATCATGAGCAAGGAAATTAGCGAACTCCGCAGACAGAGAACCCCATCCCCGGTTCATCACACATCAGTGGATCAGTCTTCTTCTTCTGAGGAAGAACGGCCCCGTGAAAGAAGGCCGCTCGAACGACCTCAGAATTTGGAGCAGCTGACGTTCGGATCTTTGGGGTCCCACGAGGACGTTGCACGGGTACTAGGACCCAATGATCCGAGCTTGAGAGAGCCTATGTTGCTACCAATGCGGGGATCCCATGTATTACCTAGAGACCCTAACCTTACCAATCCCACTTAGGGACAAATGCTCCAGCCCCTTCCTCCCGAGATCGACCGGGAATGTAGGGAACAAAGCAGAGCAGAAGCGGCTCGAAGAAGGAGGGCGTCCCCTAATCAGGAGCCCAGAGGAAACCCGAACATCAGAAGGAGGGCGTCCCCTGATCAAGAGCCCAGAGGAAACCCGGATATCAGAGCCAGGGAGCCTGAACGGCCCTTGACCAATGCTGACGTATGGACTATGGTACGCCAGATCATGTCCGAAAGTCGGAACTACACCAATGAAGATTATGGCATTGAGCGAAGCCATACTCCCTTTACTGACGACATCCTCAACTTTCAGTTTCCCCGACGTTTTAACCTGCCGCAGATGGACAGGTACAACGGGAGAACCGACCCGGGACAACATTTAATGCGATACGCATTGCTCATGAATGTTGCTGCTGCCCCTGACGCGGTGAAGTGTAAAGCCTTCCCGATCTATTTAGAAGACGTGGCGTTGCTATGGTTTACCCGACTTCCCCCTCGGTCGATATCGAATTTTAGGGAATTAAGCGAACGTTTTATGAATCAGTTCCGACTCCATGCCCGAAAGTCTAAGAATGTTATTGAATTATCAAAAATTAAGCAAGCGCCAGGTGAGTCTTTGAAGTCATATCTCGACCGTTTCAACTTAGCTGTGACAGAAGTCAGTGACCCGCACGAGCCCACCATCTTGATGGCTTTGATGGAAGGAGTTGATCCTGACTCCGAGTTTGGAGATTATCTTTCTGGGAAGCCGCCTCCCACGAGAGAGTTATTTTATGAAAAGGCCGATATTCATTTAAGACGAGAGGAGGCAAGGGCAAACAGAAAGAGAAAGTCCGGAGCGGCTTCAAAAGAAACTGTTCAGAGTAATGTCGCCGTGAAGCAGTCTGGAGAAAGTTCCGGGAAAGTTGAGGTGAATGTGGGAAACAAAAGTGGAAATGATAATAATGGGAACAGGGGCGACGGCAACCGTAACGTGAATGGTAACATGAGAAATAGGAACCGAGGAAGTAATTCTAACAAAAGACCCCGGTTCCAGACCTATGAGAATTATTCACCGCTGAACGACACTCTGGAGAACATTTACTTGGATACATACAATGTTTTGCAATACAAAAGACCGCCGCCTCGGGACTCAACGGAGAAAGAAATCGCAACTGGAAAATTTTGTTTATTTCATGGAACTCATGGGCATTCAACGAATGAATGTCGACATTTGAGGGATTTGATTGAGAAGCTGCTGCGCGAAGGAAAATTGGATGAATATAAGGCTGCGCCAAGAGACAGGGGGCAAGGAGAACATGCTCCAAACCAGAACCAATCTGCTCCCAAGCCTACAGCGCAACAGAAAGGCAAGGGAATTGTTATTAACACCATAGTAGGTGGACCCCACCCAGCTATCCACAGTTTTAGAGCGATGGACCAATACGTTAATGCAGCTAAGCATGTAGATGTGAATGAATGTGATGATTTGGAAGATATCGCCCCTGTGAAACAGCAGAGGACAATGTTTGATGACGTGGTGTTCCGTAGCAGAGACAATACCGGAATCCAGTCACCCACCGAAGATCCGTTGGTCATTACAACTACCATTGGACCGGCATTGGTTCATAAGGTGCTAGTAGACGTTGGAAGCTCTGTTAATATTTTGTTTAAAAAGTCATCCGATCAGATGAAACTTGAGTCTGAAGATTTGAAGCCGTGCGAAGGTTGGATCCGAGGCTTCAACGGAGCGTCGACAGCTTCAATGGGGTATATAGAATTTCCCGTAACATTGGGGCAAGGGGAACGTCGAAGAGTGCGAATGCTTCAGTTTGTAGTGTTGGACGTGGATTCGCCCTACAACGCATTTTTGGGAAGGCCTTCCCTTGCAGAGTTCAGGGCTTGCATCGCCCCTTGGTGTTTATTGCTTAAGTTCCCAACTGAAGCCGGAACGGGAGTAATGAGAGGAGATCAAGTCTCCGGACGGGCTTGCTATGTTGCCGAATTAAAGATGTTGATGAAGGGACTCAACATCGAGAGTAAAGGTGCCTCGCCTCCTCCAAAGGAGGGTTCGGCATAGCAATTAGAGGGATCAGCCCCGAAGGAGTTGCCTAAAGGAACGCCTGAAGACTTAGATCCCAGAAAAGATGAGGAACCATAGGCTAGAAATGCAACTCCTAACGAAGCGACAGTGAACATACCCATTGACGAAGCTGATCCAACAAAAGTCTTGAAGATTGGATCCCAGTTGGATCCACATCGAGCCAAAGAACTAACTGACTTCCTGAAGGCAAACCTGGACGTGTTTGCTTGGACCCACGCCGACATGTGTGGGATATCGTCATCCATCATGAGTCATTCACTAAATATAAACCCAAAACACCCGCATGTAAAGCAAAAGAGACGTGTGCTGGGCCCAGAGAGGTCGGCAGCCCTGAAAGAAGAAGTGGAGAAGCTGAAAGAGAACTGATTTATTAGAGATTCGACATATTCCGACTGGATATTGAATCCTGTTTTAGTAAAAAAGCCAAACGGAAAGTGGCGGACATGCATTGATTTTTCAGACTTGAACAAAGCTTGCCCGAAAGATAGTTTCCCACTCCCCAGAATTGACCAGCTTGTAGATTCGACAGCGGGACACGAACTTCTTTCTTTCATGGACGCATATTCCAGGTACAACCAGATTCCTATGCACGTGCCAGATCAAGAACACACGAGCTTCATTACAAATTTGGGGTTATATTGCTATGTGGTCATGCCGTTCAGATTGAAAAACGCTGGAGCCACCTATCAACGCTTGGTGAACAGGATGTTTTATAACCAAATAGGGAAGACTATGGAAGTTTATGTGGATGATATGCTTGTCAAATCAAAACAGTCCTCCAACCATACACAAGACTTGGCAGAGATGTTTGGTATCCTGCGAAAGTACCGGATGAAGTTAAATCCTTTGAAATGCTCATTTGGTGTGGCATCGGGAAAGTTTCTAGGTTTCATTGTGAGCTCTCGAGGGATTGAAATTAATCCCAGCCAAATAGCAGCGATAAGAAACGTTGAAGAACCGAGGAGAATCAAAGATGTCCAAAGTCTTGCAGGGAAAGTAGCCGCGTTGAGTAGATTTATCTCCAAAGCAACGGATAAATGCATCCCATTTTTTGACTTGATTAAAAGGGGAAAGAAGAACTTCGAATGGACTTCGGACTGTGTTGAGGCCTTTCGAAATTTACTGGAATTACTAGAGAAACCGCCGATCTTGTCAAAGCCAGTGGATCATGAAGAGTTATTTGTTTACCTAGCGGTTTCGGCTCACGCTGTAAGCACAGCCTTGGTCCGAGAAGAAGACAAAGTGCAAAGGCCGGTATATTATGTAAGTAAGAAATTGGCAGCTGCAGAATGCAACAACCCAAGGATTGAGAAGCTTGCTTACAACCTCCTGATCGCCTCCCGAAAACTTCGTCACTATTTCCAAGCTCACCCAATAACCATATACACTGACCAGCCTCTGAGGCAGGTGTTGCAGAGACCCGAAGCATCGGGGCGTTTGATCAAATGGAATATTGAATTAAGTCAGTTTGATTTAAATTTTCAGCCGCGGAGGTCGATCAGGGGACAAGCTCTGGCTGACTTTATAGCCGAGTTCACAATCCCAGAGGAGGAAATGATCAATGACAAAGTGGTCAAGTCAGAGGACGAGTTAAAATTAGATCCATGGAAGCTGTACACAGACGGAGCCAAGAACGACCGAAGGTCCGGAGCTGGAGTCGTCTTAATTACTCCTGAGGGACGATCGTTATATTATGCTCTACGATTAGAATTTTCAGCGACTAATAACGACTCCGAATATGAAGCCCTGATTGCCGGGCTGAAACTTGCTAAAGAACTCGGAATAAAGACATTGGATATATTATGCGACTCCAAAATAGTTGTTTGCCAAGTGCGAAAGGAGTTTGTGGCTCGGGGACCTCGGCTTATCGCCTTTCTTGGAAAAGTGGAAGAGTTGTTGAGCAACTTGGAACGGTATAACATAACGCATATCCCCAGAGCCGAAAACCAGAAGGCAGACAGGCTAGCAAAGCTAGCTAGTTCCGACAACCCGGAAGAAACCGAAATAATTCCAATTGAAACGTTGGGACCGCCAAGCTTTGAGTCGATGGAAATTGAATTTGCTTTCGAAGCAGAGCCGGAGAAGGAATCGTGGATGACCCCAATTAAGAATTTCCTTAAGAATGGGATACTCCCGTCGAAGAAGAGTGAGAGACGGGCTGTAGTTCGCAAGGCCACCAGATGCATCCTTCAAGATGATATTATTTATAGACAAGGATTTTCTATGCCCCTGTTACGATGTATAGCACACAACGACATCAAACGTGTACTAAGAGAAGTACACGAAGGTGAGTGTGGAGATCATACAGGATGTCAAACCTTAGCAAAGAAGGTATTGCGGTATGGATACTTCTGGCCCACAATTAATAAAGATGCAGCCGATTATTCACGACGCTGCGACAAGTGCCAGAGATTCGCCAAAATCCCCAGAGCAGCACCGACCCAACTCAGATCAATGGTGAGTCCTTGGCCGTTTGCCATGTGGGGAATTGACATCATCGGAGTTCTACCAATTGCTAAAGGAGGAGAGAAATATGCAATAGTCGCCGTGGACTATTTTACGAAGTGGGTGGAAGCTGAGCCCCTAACCAAGATCACGGCGAGAAAGGTGATAAGTTTTGTGGTTAGAAATATTATATGCCGATTTGGGATCCCAAGGACCATTATAACTGATAACGGAACCCAGTTCGATGGTGCCGAATTCAGAAATTTCTGCCCGAAATATAAGATCGACAAACGGTACACTGCAGTCGCTCATCCATAGTCAAACGGGCAAGTAGAAGCGATAAACAAAGTCATAAAATCCATCCTCAAGAAACGATTGGAACGCGCAAAATCAAAATGGGTGGATGAATTGCCCTTAGCTTTGTGGGCATATCGGACAACGTTTAAGACAGCC
Organism: Allium sativum; assembly: GCA_030737875.1. NCBI lineage: Eukaryota > Viridiplantae > Streptophyta > Magnoliopsida > Asparagales > Amaryllidaceae > Allium > Allium sativum. Next base: position 443,313,167 of record CM060915.1, on the reverse strand, counting down.
ACCAGTCATACCCCTTTCTCTCTCTCATTTGGTTCAGAAGCAGTAATTCCAGTAGAGCTTGAAGTTCCCTCTCACAGGGTAACATATTATGACCCGATGACGAATCGAGCACTCTTACTCGAGTCTCTTGATGAAATCGAAGAAAAAAGGGACGAGGCAGACTTGCGCGCGTCAAGACATCGACGTCAGATGGCACGCTATTATGACAAAAAAGTTCGTTTTAGGACTTTTGAACCGGGAGATTTGGTGCTGAAGCGAGTCTTTCCATCCCTTCCTCACCTCGGTCCAAAGTGCGAAGGACCCTTTGTCATCCAACGGAGACTTGAAACAGGAACCTTCAAGTTAACGACCGTAGATGGCGAAGAGGTACCTAGGGCTTGGAATGCCCAACACTTGATGCGATATTTGAATTAGGAATGTTGTACTCTTTGCTGTTTTCCTTATGAACTTTGTAAAAAGGCACGACTTGCCTTAGAAAAGTCTGTTGATATGTACAAAGAACTATAAAGTGGATGTAGGCTACGACTTAGCCGAACCACTATAAAAATATTGTGTGTCATTTACTTTCCTGCATTATTTATACCTTCAACTACTATTCCGTTACGATTATGGAATATAAGATGATTTAAAACCTGAAAGGTTGAAAACAGCCTACATGCAGGGACAAGCACAACAACTGTTTGTGCGATAAGACATGAAAGAATGGGAAGACGACATTCTTAACTCTAACTCTCAAGAATTGAGAGAGAGTATAAAGGACGGGAAGACGACGTCCTCTGAGGCGTGAAGGTGCACCCAGACAAGAGACCGCCTCAGTAAGAACTCTAACCTGAGTATAAGACAGGAGAGTATAAAAAATGCCAGAAAAAACGACAGGCATCGACGACACAAAGAATGTGACCCCGTCGGAGAATCGGGGACATTCAGACTGTTTGACTAAATCTTGAATAGTTTTTCAAGATTGACTGGGGGCATATATGTACACACATATTCCCCCCACCATAACTTCATTACACAACTATAGTAAGACATGCATTTTTACACAAGTACAGAACTGATAACTAACAAACATTGCAGGCAACAAATTATTTTTATTTACAAATGAACGAATTTGTACAGGAAAACAGGCAAAAAGAAGGTGCGAGGGCCACACTTGCATCAACAATTATGGGCCAATCAAATGCTAAAATAAAGCAAGACACCCCATCATTTGGGCTTTGAAGCGGGCTTGGACTTCTTAGTAGCCCTCTCCGCATCCCTCGCCTCTTTTTCGGCCTCCGTCAAGATGTTCTTTGACTTTTTCTTCCCTGAAGCTGAAGCGCTGGAATCAGTTGGATTTTTTCCGGAAGGCGGAGCGTTGGAATCAAAAGAAGACTTTTTAGAAAGTTCTTCTGTAATAGATCTAGTCGAGAGCTTAACCTCTAACCTTGATCCCGCATCCACTACTGCGAGGGGCTTAAGGCTTTCAGGGTCTAAGTCTTCAACTATAAGCTGCATGCGTTTATCTTGTTCAGCCTTCAGTGTAGCTAAAGTAACATCATCGACACTTTTCGACTCCCCAACTATAGCCACCTCAGGATCTTCCTCATGTCCCCCGTTTCCGCCATCATCTTTTAAGGCATCTATCATTTCGTCATCATGAGGAGTGTCAGCCTTAGACGGTTCAATTCCTTCCCCCGAATCTATGGGGGCAACCTTGTCTTTTCCCCCTTTAGCTTTCTTCGTAGGCTCTGCTCCAGAGGCGGTTCCCTGGGACACATCTGTCTTCTCGGATGGTTCAATACCTACAGAGTGAGAAGCAACAGTTATCAACTCAGGAGAAAATAATGGGTTCTTCATCGATTGCTCAATTACGTGATGAAAGGTAGAGATAGCTTTGACGAATTGAGGTGAAAATGTAGAGATACCTTCCGACGACTTCTCGGCTGGAGTGACTGCTGTCTCCGATGCCGTTTCGGGTATGGGGGATAAAAGAGATGTCCGAGAGATCCTCGGGTTTTCAGGATCATGTCCCTCTACTTCAGAAGTTTCAGAGGCAGTAGAGGAAGAACCAGCCTCAGGAATGTTCTTTTGCTTAGCCTTCCGCCTCTCTTCGTCCATAACAGCAGCAATGAGGCGGCGTCCTTCGGCTAGGCGTTCTGGTTCATCATCTCGTAGGTATTTCTCCATCAGCTTGTCCTCGTCAATGGAATCAACCTTGAGCTCCTCTTTTTCCCATTCAACGATTTGACTCCATACGTGGACTAGGGTGGATGGATAATCTTCAATCCAAGAAATGTTCCGGCGGCGAATGATATGCGCAAAGAATTCAATCATCAATTCGCCGAAACCATGCACCTCTCCCTCAGCCTCCGACAGTTGTTTGCGGGCCTCTTTAGCGGACTTGATAGCACATTCGACGTTACCCTCCGCTAAGGCAGTCCTGTTCTCCGCCTCCGCTAGCTTAGAAGCCAAGTCAACGTTTCTCTTTTCCAATTCAGCATTCTTCCTCGCTAACTCGTCCTTCTCCCGCTCAAGGTCAGCGTAAGCAAGTCGCGTTTTGGTGGCATATGACTTGGCATCTTCGGCTTGTTTTTTCAATTCCGAACGCTCCTGGGTATGGGACTCAAGCAAATCATGGTAGCATTTTTGTAGATCTTCAAATTGTTGCTTGAAGCTAGTAGCATCCCGTTGAGCGACAGCAAGTTGAGCCTGTGTATCCTCCAAGTCTTTTGCTAAATTTTTTAAGGCCCTTGCATCATCTTCTGCGGTTTTTTGCATCGAGTCAGCATTCGTGATTAAAGTGCGGATGATTCTGGAAAGGCTGCGCGAATACTTGAACATCTCTGAATACTGTTTCTCGACCGCATCTATTTTTGCTTTGGCCTCATCTGCCCACCTCGAAGAAATAGGCTCGAGAGCAGGTAAAAAAGTCAAATTTTCGAAGTAATGTTCAGGAAATTGCTCCTCCAGATACGCCCGCTTAACTGCAGTTTCAGCATCTAGCGGTGGAGGTGCGGGGAATGTCAGCTCGGTATCCCTGTGCGTGGAGGGCTCCATGGCCTCTTCATCCTTTCTAGACCGTATAGCGGGAACCTTACGCTTGCTTCGTAATTCGGCATCTCTTGGCGGGCTCTTCTCCCTACTGCGCTTTTCTTGAGAAGAGATTGAGCCTTTTGATTGCGGCCTGTCCTCTTCCCGACGACCTTGGTAACCTTTATACCGCTCTGGGTCTGTTCGAACAGGAGAGCGAGAGCGTGAGGACCGCGAACGATAAGGATCATAGGGCCTTCTATCCTCCTTGCTGCGATTTCGCGACGATCATACTCAGTATCACGGGGCGGATTAGACATGCTGCGGCGAAGTTTCTTGATATCATAATAGGATCGGGACATCGTACCTGCACAACAAGACGAATGAAATTCAGGATCAATATTTTCACAAAAAGAGAGATGCTGTGAGTTGTGGTGCTGTTGTGTTAAGTGCGTCCTAAGTGGTGTTTTCCCCCCGACAAACCCGAGTCCGAAGCCAGACTAGTACGAGCAGGTTCTTTGGCCTTAGCAGGAGTGGTCTCTTCGGAAGAAGTGAAAACTAAAGGATTCTTCCCAAAATCCTCTGAAGTGTAAATAGTTTCAGGCAAGGGGAGATCCTCCAAACCCTGAAATAGTGGATCATCGGTACTAGGGACATCTCCCTCAGAAGCATCAACCGGTAGATCTTCGGAAGACGTTGACCTTTCCGGAGAAATGGCATCCTCGGGAATAATATACCCCTCGCGGTGCTTTTCGGCCACATTAGCCAATTCATCATCTTGAGTAGAAGATGGAGAAGGTGAAGTCTGAAGAGGCACTGTAGAAGCTCTCGAACCTTCGCCTGTTTCTAAGACTATGTCCACTGGGGGAATATATACATATGGACCCGTCCCATGACCAATGCTACGGGTAATGGACAGCAACCCATGAAGATGAAGATATTCGTCCTTAAGGATTTCATCAATAGTTAAAAACTTCTGATCGCCATTAAGGAGTCGGTGCATCCGATCAAAGAACACTTGATCCGATATATGTTTTGGATTATCAACTGCAAACAAAAAGAAAAGCGGACTAATGTGGTGGTTTGGATGTACAGAGTTGAAATTTAGAAAACCAGTGCTTTACTTGATTTCGTCCATCTCCTAGCACATCCTGGCTGTTGCTTTACATAAAACCATTCCAGCTTGGAATCACCCTCTTTACTGCTAAACGGTGCTGGAATTATTTTCCTCTTAGGGACAGACTCGAAGTAACAGAAAGAAGGAGTTTCTCGAGTCCGGTGCTTGAAGTTATAAAAGAAGTGAACGTCATCAAAAGTGATCTCTATGCCTAAGATCTCATGGTACGCTACATATAGGGTGTACAAGCATAGGTATTGGGATGCAGCTGCATGGGGGCAATCCGCATTTGTCTTAGAAAATCGACGACGAAAGGAGAAAATGGAGGGATATCCCCGACCATGCACATCAACCGAGTGATTGCCATATACCCCTCCGGAGGGTTGTGGGGACGATCAGATTTTGATGGCAACAAGGTATCCCCTTTGGGTATCCCGTACTTTAGTCGTATTCGGATAAGTCTGTCATTGTCGATCGTCGATTCAACAGAATCTTGAGGTGATTCCAGTATGATGGCAGACTCAAATTCATCAGGAGCTCTATCATCTCCAATCTCTCCTTCCTCTTCACAACCCAGGGAAACTCCACCCTCAGAAGACACATTATCGCTTTCGTGAGTTTCAGCCTCGTAGTCTGAGCCCTCATCATCCCATTCTGGATCCGAGGAAGAAGATATGTCTTCAAGAGCAATTTTGTTGGATGTCTCTTGGACCTCCTTCTTTTCTGCTAATCTAGAGGAGCGTCTGGATGTCATGGTCACGAAACTATTGAAGAAGCAATAGCACAAGTTAGAGTAAATTAGCCCGTATCCCCCCGTGTATGTGTATAAACTAAAGTGTGAACAGTGTATGCAGAAAATGTAAAGTTAACGTTCGAAAGTGCGACGCCAAATCTTGGAAAAGTAATAATGTTCAGGGCGGTTCTTGATGTCCATTTATGTTCGCAGGGCACTATCCTAACTGTTCATGAAGTTGGAGGTCATGTCAGGTATTGATTTGGCCAATCAGGCAGACTCTTGTGTATTAAGCTGGGGCCGCTTCGGATCGGTTCAGGTATAAACGATGGGATCGGGTCGGAGGCAAGGCTTTGCTTTGGTCAGAAGTGGGTATCTAATCGGACCGGTTCGGGATTGTATGTTCTAAGCGGATCGGATGGACTTGAGTCCCAACACCCTTACTTTCTTGATCCACATTCCGACCCGATCCGGCTAGATAGACTTCGCCTTCCCTCTTTCAAATTTAACCCCGACCCGATCCGATGCCGAAAACCTCGTATCCTTTTCTTCTCCTACATCCACCATACTTCTTCACCCGAACCGATCCTCCACGTTCTGTATCTTCTTCTTCATCCTCAACCGCAATTGGACCCAATTCGATGTCCAAAACTCCATATAGGGACGAGCATATATTCTCTCCAACCTCCCAGCGCCTCGAGGCGATGGCAGAGCCACCAGCAACGACTGCGATGAAAGAAGTAGCCATGGCGTCGAAGCCATGCTATGGACATGCCCAATTTGTTCAAATTAACCGCAAAATCTTAATTAAAGGAAGTTACAACGATAAGATTCAGGGTTTCGAGACTACCTATGTGTTTATTTTAAGAATCGAAGCAAGAATTTTGATTTTTTTTTGGAGGATTAGAGTTTCGGTATGAGAATTAGAAAACGAGAATTATAGAAAAGGAAGAAGAAAGCAAATGAGTGACGGGTTTATGTATATAATGGCGCTGACCCCTCGTGTTCCTACCCTATCTTCCCGCTCGGACCGGATCAAGAGTCAAGCAACACAGCTTGGCCTGCTAGCCCAATACGAAACAGAAAAAGAAGAGGAACCGTTCGGGTCGAAGCCCGAACCGAACATAATTTCATATGTCAACTTGGCATTTAAATTAAACTAAAATTCGAAGAGGAAGATGAAAGCACAACGAAAATCAAAAGGAAGATTACCTAGAAGGCACTGTGCAATGATAATCAAAGCATGCTCCGTATCCAACAGAAGCATCCTTTGAGGGGGCAAAATGTTAGCCTACTTTGTGAACTAGGCAACACAAAGTCAAGGTGTCAAGCGTTGAAGAACATTCCTTCTTAGAAAATATCGGGTTGGATCGGAGGGCTACTACCAGTCGGATCGGAGGGCTACTACCAGTTCGGGATGGAACAGAGCAAAATGGACAAGGACTCGGTTTCAGCTCAGGTCGGGTCGGATGCCCCGATCCGAACCCCTTCTGCTCGCTCCTCCGAACCGAACCCAACATACCATATCCCTTCACCCCACGATCTCCTAAATGTTCGGAGCGGTTATGACCATTTCCTACCCATGATGACCACGACACTGATGCGCTGTCAACACTGGAATCCATCCGAGCCCGAGAACGATGGGATGAAAGACACGTAGCTCCGACCCGAACCGAATTCTGAGTGAATTTCCACCTATAAATACCCCGTCAAGGGACATCTAAAAGGATCTTTTTTGGGTACTTTGAGAGTTCAAACACTTTCAGGAACCGAATTCCAGCATTCCCAGATAATCCAAAACGTCGTTCAACATATAGTTTGAGATAATTGAATGAATGTACGTGAAAAGTGAGTGAAATTGTGTGAATATCTCATTGTATTTACATCTATATCATCGAAGAAAGTGATTATAAAGTGGACGTAGGCTCTTCGACGCCGAACCACTATAAATTCTGTGTCTCCATTTTACTTTTGATCTTATTTTATTTCGATTTTAGTCAATTCGGGTGTTAGAACCACTTTTTGGTCTAACATTTTGGTGCTTTCACTGAGAATTCTTTGAATTCTCTGTTTTTCCGGATTATCATTCTACTTTTTGGACTGTTGAGTTCAAAGAAGTTAATCCTCAAGTTTCGACGCTTTTGAATATTTGTTGGTTGATTGTTGAAGAACTATGGCCAAAGGAAAAGGCAAGGAAGTTCAAACCAGTCGAGGGAACGGAGTTGGTGAAGATCAGCAAAACGCGGTTGTGACAAGGTCTCGTGGGCAGAGCTCGGGAGTGGATCGGACAGATACAGGAAATCCGAACCGAACTCAAGGAGAGAGCTCCGATCCGATCCGAGTAGGAGAATCTGAAGCAGTGCACTCCCCTAACCCGAACCGATCCGAATAAGTTGCTCTGCTCTGATCCGAACAAGTTTCCCAGCTCCGACCCAAACAGATTGCTCAGCTCTGATCCGATCCGTCGCTAGGTGATGCTGGAACCTCTACTCGAGCTCCTCCAAATGCTCCGACTCCAGCCACCAGGATCAATGATCAGATTAATCCATCTGCGCCTATTACCCAAGGAGATTTTTCGCACCTTCTTGACATGCTTGAGAGCACTAGGGAGGCTATGAAAATCCACGAGCGCACCAATCTCATGATGCAAGAGAACATGAGAATCATGAGCAAGGAAATTAGTGAACTCCGCAGACAGAGAACCCCATCCCCGGTTCATCACACATCAGTGGATCAGTCTTCTTCTTCTGAGGAAGAACGGCCCCGTGAAAGAAGGCCGCTCGAACGACCTCAGAATTTGGAGCAGCCGACGTTCGGATCTTTGGGGTCCCGCGAGGATGCTGCACGGGTACTAGGACCTAATGATCCGAGCTTGAGAGAGCCTATGTTGCTACCAATGTGGGGATCCCATGTATTACCTAGAGACCCTAACCTTACCAATCCCACTCAGGGATAAATGCTCCAGCCCCTTCCTCCCGAGATCGACCGGGAATGTAGGGAACAAAGCAGAGCAGAAGCGGCTCGAAGAAGGAGGGCGTCCCCTGATCAGGAGCCCAGAGGAAACCCGAACATCAGAAGGAGGGCGTCCCCTGATCAAGAGCCCAGAGGAAACCCGGATATTAGAGCCAGTGAGCCTGAACGGCCCTTGACCAATGCTGACGTATGGACTATGGTACGCCAGATCATGTCCGAAAGTCGGAACTACACCAATGAAGATTATGGCATTGAGCGAAGCCAAACTCCCTTTACTGACGACATCCTCAACTTTCAGTTTCCCCGACGTTTTAATCTGCCGCAGATGGACAGGTACAACGGGAGAACCGACCCGGGACAACATTTAATGCGATACGCATGGCTCATGAATGCTGCTGCTGCCCCTGACGCGGTGAAGTGTAAAGCCTTCCCGATCTATTTAGAAGACGTGGCACTGCTATGGTTTACCCGACCTCCCCCTCGGTCGATATCGAATTTTAGGGAATTCTAGGATGGCAACCCAATCTATCTGAAGGAAGCACCAACGGTGGAGGCACTCAGCAACGCCGCTACATCCCTCGTCTATGGTAAGCTCATCTTGTTTTGCGCACTCCCTCGCAACAGGCAAACTTTTTTGTGTTTTATGGCTAGCTGATTATGTTGGTTTACATGATTATGTAAGGAGTTGTGCTAATGGGGATATTTTGTGGTGTTTAGAAGTAAGTTTGTTTTGCTTGTTCGTTAGTTTAGTATGTAACTAATTGCGCTATGCGTTACAAACTCTCTGCATGCAATTTGCATGTATTATTAGTACTGTTGGCCATCGGTCAGGCTTGTTGATTGAATATGTTATTAGTAATATTATCTAATCGGATGTGTAGAGTCGCTCTACACAACCGTTAAGCTCAGAAAAAAGTAAAAAAAAATAGATTATCAAAAATTCCAAAACAACCAAGTTTTATAGATTTTTCCTAATTCATCCTCTTTCTCAATTGATCATAGCATTTCATATGAGTAAGATAGGGGCGTGGAAGAGAGCTGGAGAGGTTATGTGGCAAATCATTGTTTCGAGCTCACCTGCACTTAAGAGGCCCCAATAAAAGCAACTATTAGATTTCCTCCCATCACTTATTGGTAAATGTGTGATATGGGGAGAAAATATCCTAGGACTATATGGGGTTGCATTGTAAGAAAAATCTTAATTAAAACAAAAACCAACAGAATCCAAACTATCGATTATAATTCATCCTATTTGCATCAAGGTTGAAACATAAAGGCCTAACGTACCAACTACTAATTTGTATCGGCTATAAATAAACATCCTATGGCTGTAAATAAGCATCCTTTTAGCATACCTAAATTGTTTGGTATTCCAGATAAAAAGTCATGGAAAATCCAATTGTTGAAAGTCTAATCTATAGCATTTAAAAAGTTAATGCTCCATAATTTTGGCTATTATACAAATTCACACAATGCTACCAAGTAGAGAAACCGTTTAACTAAACCTTTTCTTTTAATGTTTAAAAATTAACATGAATATAATATTATCTTACATTATATCTTTCAAAGGTTCTCTTCGTAGAAATCAGAGAGAACTTCATTATAAAAATAGCGTGTATATGGTTAGTCCATAGCCTCTCCATTATTTTTGTATCTTCATTGCCAATTGTTTCAAAATGAAACAAAATTTGCAAATATACCTTTTTTTAACCATATTCTTGTAGATGTCCCAAATTTTACAACCTGTAAGTCTACTGATACTCCAAAAAAGAACTGTTATCTTCTTTCATAACGTCGGTAAGCCCATGAGTGTTACCTTCTTCATACTTTTGTTCTCGTCCTCGCGTTATTTTTCAATCTCTTGATCCACCACTAACCCAAAAATAACAATTATAATAATAGTGGCCTGTAGGAAAAAGAACCACAATAGAACCTTACAAAAATAGGATTTTGTATTAAGAAAATAGATCATCCTAATGCATAGATTATCAAATAGCCCATCTCAGACATTCCTATAGTACTTTGCTACGCCGATCAATATTTTTTTTTCTAAAAGGTTCTGCGTTATATCAACGGTACACAATTCATATATACCTATAAACACATTAACGTGAAATTAAAATTGTATTAAACCACTGTTGCTCAGTAAATGAAAAGTAACTTCCCCTGTCTAGTTTTACTAACATGGACAAAAAACCCAAAAACTAAAATAAGATTTTACTCATCTTATTTCAGTGTATAACTTATCTGTACGGCTTTATCCAGGCTTAAACATAATATATTTAATGAAAACATGGAATGTTAAGGTCATCTAGCCTGAGCAATGAACATAAGCATCCATGTCCTCTGTGGAGACTCAACTCTTCCTAGCATAACCATAAACTGTGTTGGAAGTGGTGCATTTTCTTGTTTATGTATCATGAGTGGCATAGGTCTACCAATGTTTTCAATGCGACTTACACAACTAAATTATTTGGTTATTTTTTTCAATTTTGGTTGATAATCAACTTATCTGATTTCTGTATTACTCAATTGATTAAAGTTTTAATTATACTATTAATAAAACCTACCTATTTATCCATGAACCACATGCACCGAGTATTAATTGGGAAGAGATCTAACATGATTAGAGTTATCTTTAAGAAAATGAATAAAGGCTAGAAATAGCTAATATGTGCAACTATTTATTTGCAAAGGATGGCTTTTTCTTCAAAACTAACATATAGAATTTACTAACATTCTAATTATAAAAGATAAAAAAAGGAAAATTCAAAATGATTCCCTAGAATTAAAGACCGTCATATGAAATTCATTTGAATTTTGCAAGAAAATAGGAAATTTTGAATAATAAAAGCAACATTTGTTATGAAAAAAAATTAGTTTATACAAACTATTTTCCTTTCATTTTATATTACTTGAGAAGTTTATTATATTCCCAAGTTTAATGAGTTGGTTTATTGAATATGTACTACGTATACAAATTATGTATGTAATCTTAATAGAATGAAGCAATGATTGGAATAAATTTTTAATTAAAGGAAGTATATATACTTGTACATTATATATGCTATAGAGGATTAAACCTTGACAGTTAATGTTTTTGTTTAAGCGAAATGGCTAGTGAATTAAAATGTCAAAAAAAAAAATTCAAAAAAAGCTTATTGTATAATAGTTTGAAAATATAACCTGAGAATGTCATGAGTTAACATTTTGAGTGATGCAAGAACTAGCACATGCATGTCTCATGTATTTATGTGTACCACAAGGCGATCGTCAACTAATTTTTCATATGTTTGTGCAGTTGAAAGGAATTATATATATGAAACGACTTATAATTTGATTTTTCTCTTTGATTTGAAAGATCCAATTATGTCAAAAATAGAATAGAGATTTATTGCTTGGACTTTTCTACCAATCGTTGGTATTTTACTTCTTCTTATAATTTGTTTATTTTATTTTCTGTCTTCCTTTAAAAAAGAAATGTTATCTTTAGCCAACTTACTCAAATTGTATGTATGCTAAGAGATGTGGAGGATTTAAAATGAATTATTAAAATTAAAATACAATCAATACGTCTTTTTTGTAGAAAGGAAATGCAATCATTGTCAAGGAATTTACGACATCTTTATTATTTGAAAAGAAATAATATGGAAATATATGCCCGCACCTGTTTTACCTTTTTTAAAAGCAATATTTACCTTTCATGCTAAACCACTCTTTGAAAATGGTATTATCTTAATATGATGATAAAATAAATCATGAGAAAAAAAACTAAAACAAAATGTATGCTTCTTGAATTAGAAAATGGAGAATCCATCAAATGTTATGATACAGAAAACGTGAATAATTTGAAGCCCATATGGACTCCAACATTGGCACCGTCAACGAAGAAATAGATTGTCAACGATATGCAACTGTGCATCTATATTTGTCTACTTTAGGAAACGAGGAAAGACCGATGTCCCTAAAACATAGAAAACCTAAACAATACTATTACTTTTACTTAAATTTGTACTCATCAAGTATAATAAATTTAAGTCCAAGTATTTCTTGTTACCAACGTTTTCCATGTTTGCAACTAATGGTACATTACAAATGGCAATCATATGCAAGTTTACTGTATAAGAGACGCAAATTTCATTTAAAGATGTAAATTTTAAAGCTTCGAATTTTTTTTAAATCTCATGAAGGGTGGTTTGAATGTTTAAAACTTATGTACTTCGTAAACTATGCATGTATATAAAGAAAATTATAAAGTTTTTAACATTAAACTTTAGGTTTTGTTTTTAGAAGTTTAATTTCCTTTTTTCATTTTCTTCAAAATTTTGGTTTTCAATATATATACATTTAAAATTTTGAATCTCAAAGCATAAAACTATATATTCACTTTTGAAAAATTAAATTGAAATACATAGTAAACAATAGTAATATGCAAACAACACTCATGGGTACAGCTCTATAACCTTAAGGTAGCAATCGTAGCAGTCAAATTGGAGACTAATGCACTTAAGTCACATGCATTGAGGGTGAGATTAAATATCAAATTCTTGGGAGCTTTCTAATATTTTATTTTGTTTCTATATGGTGTTTCATATGTCAACTTGTGAGATAGTAAATAGAATGGTATAATACCTGTCATTCATTAAATCTTCATAAGGCAGGAAAAACAATCAGTAACAACTAGCTTTTTTTTGGACGTTTCAAGCCGACAATGAACTACATATGTTCAACTCAAACCGTTCCAAAATGATGGGTTGTTACTAGGGTTTAATGCAATAAAAGAAATAAGATGAGAAAGAACTAAACAATACACAAAATCTCACCGTGAAACGAAAAAATATGATAATATCAAATACAATTCATAAAAACGTTAAATAATATTCACTTGATTTCAATTTTCAATATCATGTTTTTATATTTTAACATAATGCACTACTAATGCAGCTTAAATAAAATAGTATATATGGTCTTCAACTTTTTCTTCGTCTTTAAGAATAATGTCTTCAATAATGTTGAAATACTCGGTCTAACTTTAGCGTAAAGTAAAACAAAACACTCGAGTTACATTCTTATGTAGTTAAACTAACTCAAGAGAAATGTTCAAGAAAAAATATAAGTAATTCAATAAGTGAAATATCAAGTTTAAGAAAAATTGGTTCAGTTCAAATAATAATTTTCATTGTCATTTTCGAAATCAGTTAAATATGCAAATTCAAATTCAAATTCAAATACAATTGGATTCAAGTTCAAGTCAAATCCCCATATTTTAAAATTGTTCATTTTCAAAACTCATACCTTGATTTTAGATTTCCATATCATAGTTTAACAAAATTAAATTTTATACTTAAACAATTTTGATTTTCAAACTGCTTGGATTGGAAATAAACTTTTATTTAAAATAATTATATGAACATAATAATGATTTTTAATATAAAATAGTTTAATAGTTATGAAATATAAGTAGTTGAATTTAATATAAAATGAACTTTTTAAAATAGTTATAAAATATAAATAGTTAAATTGGGGATAAGTTATAATTTTAGTTATGAAATAGTTAAATTTAATATTAAAAAAAACTTAAGTGAAATAGTTACAAAATATAAATACTAGTATGAAAAGAAACAATAAAAGAGAATTTAGTTTAAATAAAATAGTGAATATAAAATAATACTAAATTTAAACATTTTCATAATTTAGTCCAATCCAATCCATATATCAAATATTTCCAGAATTCGACCTAAAGCTTATACCGTTCAAATTTAAAACATATAATCAAATTCCAATTCTAACCCATTTTCATAAACCAATTCAATTTAATGGTCTACATTAATAATTCACATTAATTAATTAAGATTAACATTTTAATTTAAATTATTTAATTTTATCCATTTCAACCCATATCCCAATTAAATTTAATAATGGTTTAATATACACTATATAGTGTCGAGAACTTGCAATGTGATAATAAGAATGGTGTCAAGTGAATGAACAATCTAAATAACAAACATACAAACGGACATAACATTGCGATAAGGATCATAAATAATAACATGAATTAGTCACTTTTTATTTTAGTCAATTTACAACTATTATTCCATTTAAATAACATGGTCATTTCATAAAACTAACAACTATCATTTAATGTAAACAACAAATAACATTTCATGCAATTTACTACCGCAAATCATGTAAATGACATATAGTCATTCAATTAACAATTGATTTAACATCATGTAATAAAAAACTAATAACCATATTTTTAACCACAATATTATCATCATTTCATTCAGTATCAATGCTTCCAAAAAAGAATGTTAATCGTGGGTGAATTCTCACCTTGCATGGATTTGAAGATGGATACAAGCAGACACAAGATAGTTAGTAGAAGGAAGCGACAAAGCAAAACAAAATGAATTTCTTTCCTCCTATTTTTTCTCTTTTTTTATACATAGAGCAGAGGAAGTAGGGAGGATGGGTTTTAGGAGAAAAAGGAAATGAAAGAAGTTATGAATTATTTTGAGAGGAAGAAATAAGAAAAAGAAGAGTAAAGGAATACTTTTGTGAACTTTTTTGAAGAGAATGTGAATTTGGGAGAGATAAAGTTACTGTGAATTTGGAGAGAAAAAGGGAGCGAATGGCTGCTTATTTTTTTGAAAAGAAATGAGTGGGCATTGTTAGCCTACTTTTTGAACTAGGCAACACAAAGTCAAGGTGTCAAGCGTTGAAGAACATTCTTTCTTAGAAAATATCGGGTCGGATCGGAGGGCTACTACCAGTCGGATCGGAGGGCTACTACCAGTTCGGGACGGAACAGAGCAAAATGGACAAGGACTCAGTTTCAGCTCAGGTCGGGTCGGATCGGATGCCCCGATCCGAACCCCTTCTGCTCGCTCCTCCGAACCGAACCCAACATACCATATCCCTTCACCCCACGATCTCCTGAATGTTCGGAGCGGTTATGACCATTTCCTACCCATGATGACCACGACTCTGATGCACTGTCAACACTGGAATCCATCCGAGCCCGAGAACGATGGGATGAAAGACACGTAGCTCCGACCCGAACCGAATTCTGAGTGAATTTCCACCTATAAATACCCCGTCAAGGGACATCTAAAAGGATCTTTTTTGGGTACTTTGAGAGTTCAAACACTTTCAGGAACCGAATTCCAGCATTCCCAGATAATCCAAAACGTCGTTCAACATATAGTTTGAGATAATTGAATGAATGTACGTGAAAAGTGAGTGAAATTGTGTGAATATCTCATTGTATTTACATCTATATCATCGAAGAAAGTGATTATAAAGTGGACGTAGGCTCTTCGACGCCGAACCACTATAAATTCTGTGTCTCCATTTTACTTTTGATCTTATTTTATTTCGATTTTAGTCAATTCGGGTGTTACAAACACTTTTTGGTCTAACAGGCATAAATAAAGAGAATAGAGGGAGAGAAGGGAGGCATTGAATGTGATTTATTTTCTTAATGTATCTCTTTACATATGCTAGGTTATGAAGGAAACAGATTGGCTACCATGACACGAGGTGTCATTCTAATCAATATTTATTTCTTAATTAAAATTTAAAAGTAAATCACACAGGGAAATAAAATAATGGAAAGAAACAAATCCGTGATTTATTGCCTGATGTTGACGGTTAGAAAGTCCAGACTTTTCAAATTTCAAAACATACAATATTAAAATTTTCAGAACTTAAGGAACATATTCAATTGGATAGTGAGAAGTAAGGCGAAGTAGATGGCTAAAAATATGCATAGTTAATGTTGACAGTTTTGCAGTTCTTTTGTTGTCTTTTTTTTTCCTTTTCTTATGAATATAAACAACATGACAAAAAAGAGAAGGGATATATATATATATATGGAGATGGTTTGTTTTAAGTAATGATGGAAAACAAAAGGGGAACGAAGAACCAAGATGATGAAAATTCAAGGAATGAAAATATATGAACGAAATAGGATGTGCATGAAAATATAATAAAGGAAAAGAAATTAATGGAATAAAAGAAAATAAACTAATAGAATGAAGGAAAGAAATGAATGCGTGACTAGAAGAAATTTGGGAGAGAGAATAGATGAATTTGATGGAAGAAGAAAATAAAGGGGAAAGAAAATAAACTTGCATGAAATGTGAATGGGCAGAGAAATTATGTGCATAATTTATTTTTCTTTGAAAAGAAGTGATTCAGGAACCGGACTTTATAATTGAGAAGAAGTTGCATGAGATAGAGTTGGAAAGGAATGAATAGAAGAAAAGAAAATATCATGGCATATTAGGGAAAGGATAAATAAAAGGAATGCATTAAGTTTGAGGGAGGGAAATGATGTAGTACTAAGAAGGTAATGAAGAAGGGAGGGAACGGAAGACGGATGCAGCTTTTCACATTTCAACTTAAATTAATTAACAAAAGTTTGAACTATTAGACTATATGTAAATTTTGAACGGAAAAGAAAAGTATTAGTGAGGATAGCCAAAGATATATACATGTATGTTGTCATAATTTATTTCATCTATAATCTACACATTCTTTTCAATCAACCTTTTAGCAGAAATTAGTGAATTTTATTTAATAATTTATAAGAATAACCAAAGTGTTTTTTTAGGTATGTAGTCAAGAGATTGTAGAAATTCAATAATAGCACCCTTGCTATTAAGCGTCTGGTTAAAGCAATGTTTTAAATTTGTTTTTTTTTTACGCTCTGTATATTTAGTATGTGCATTAAACATGCACCTACATAAGTTATGTCAAGATGCGATATCAATACTTATATATATATATATAACTGCATAATACAATATAATTTTAATAAATATGCTCATAAATGCTTGTATAAATAGTATAGACAAATATTAGGCATCAGAATGTTTACATTTACTTATTTAAGCGTCGTTACACACCTTCCGCTTAGTGTTTTATTCAATGATAACATTATGGAATTTTTATTATGGAAGTTGAACTTTAAGGATCGATCTAATTTGTTAAAAATAAACTAAATGCACGCAACCCAAATTCAAATTCAAAATTAACATTTTTAAGTTTAACATCAAAACTGTTTCTGTATCATTTAAAACTATTATTCAATAATGGTAAAATATTGTTTCAAAATTCAATTTTTTTCTCTTTATAAAATTATCCTTAACTTTAAAAGTGAATATATATAATTTATTTTCTTAAAATCTTATTTTAATTTCATTAAAGCGCTAGTTCGATTCAACGCAGAACATAAGCTACGATTAACTCACTTTCTTTTAACGTTATAATTAGTTAAATTTTAATTATTTAAAAAAAAAATCTTAACATATAATTTATATTCTGAATCATAAATTTTCCTTCTTTCAAACAATATTATTCAAATTCATAAATTTTAATATTCAAAAATTGGTTGGAACCACTGTTCATTACATTCTCCTCTACTTAAAATTTTTCGTCCTCGGAAAGGGGTAAAGTAAGAAACTAGCATTTAAACGCTATACTATATGTGCACATATAATTTGGATTATTTGTTGGAATAATTTTTTTTGTTTCCAACTAGTATCGGTAACCTGATCATGCTAGTACAACATTGATTTTACTTCTTGATTAGAAACTTTAATCCTCCTTACATATCAATAAACTTTAATACAGAGCTTCAGGTTCATATCAAAAACTCATATCAACGTTGTAACGACACAAAATTTATTAAGAAATATTTAATGAAAATTAAATATTTAAAATGATTTATTTTAAGGATTAACGACTTAAAATTTATTTAAAACGAAGTTTGAACATATAAGTTTATATTAGTTATAAAACGAACTCATAATGTCGCATTAGTTCGAAATGTTTAGTTTTGAATTTCAATTGAATGTACAAAATTCAATATAAGTCAAATTTTGTAAAACTAACGGAAGTGAGAAATTGAGATTTCGTGTTATAAATTGTTAGTTATGTCCAAATCAAAATTTCAAAAAGTCGCTATAGAATCAATTATAAATTATAACGATTTATTTAAATAAAATAAATGGATTTTATTATAACATTCAGATATCAATTTAATTTGGATTTTGAAAAATATCGAGTTATAAGCCCAAGTATGTTTGTTTTGGAACTATACAATAATATTAACTTATTATTATTAAATTGAATGGTTTTTATATTTTTTTTATATTTTATTGGTTTTATAAAAGTCTTAAAAATAGTCATTTTTCAAACGACCACCGTTTTCGATGAAACCGATTTTATCGAATTTAGAACGTCAAATTATTATAGGATTTCAAATTTCATAATTTTTGAAGTTAGATGTGACCGTGCGGAATTTAAATGTGAACCGATCAACAATTTGACTTTAAAAATACGTTGTTTGTGCAAATGGACTCGGAATTCAACGAAACAAGTTTCGTTGGGTCCATAATGTCAAACCATAACTGATTTCCATTTTCATCGAAATTGGATATCATATGTGACCATACAAATTTTTAAACCATAAATACAAGTAACGATTCAATAAAATTAATATAGTAGTCAAATAAAAAATATCCCCTATATAATATCCTTGCCACCCTAAACCCTTTTTCTTTACATCCCATAGTTAACTACTTTCATGCCACCATAAGAAAAAATTTAACAGTGAAATGAGAGCTTCATAAATCAAAATCAAATATAATAAAATCCTATAAATTACCAATTATTTATATTCGAACTCCTGTCGTATAGATCTTCATCCCATATCCTTTTAGCTGAGTTCAACGTTGAAGTTTTCACACTTGTAAAGACATGTGTTCGTAATACCTAGGGTTGATTCATTCTTGATTTAGAAGCACCAATGGAGGTTTTCGTGATTGTTTTTGGGTTGAGGAGATCGATTAGAGGTTGTTGGCAAAATTTGGGGTAAAAGTATGATAAAAAGGAGAGCAAGTTATACTGTAGTTCGAAAGTTTGGCCGTTCGACGTGATTTTCTTGGTGGGATCGTGCTCGAGTTGATGGCGTTGGAATCGAAGAGGAAGTGAAGAGAAGAAGAACAGTGAAGAGTTTGGAGTTTTTCGTGAAAAAATGAGGAAGGTAAGCAGATTCAAAGAAGGTGCAATGGCCATGAGAAGAACCGAGTCAGGTACATGATAATGAGAAGGAGGAAGAAAGAATCAGGCATGACCTAATTTTTCTCACAACATGATTAAGGTTTAACTAACTATTATTATTAATTTAGTGGTCATCTAATTGTAGAAACTTGTAAAATAAATAACTATCTCAACGTTATCTGAATTCGACAAAACATGATCCGTTAGGACCGTATGCACACGTGCTATGCAATGAAACTAATTTGGAGAAATTTGGAGCTCGTTGCAATTTATGGAGAAATAAAATGCTTGATCAGATCAATCGACTATTTATCGTTATTTAACGATAAACGACCAATGTGAGAACTCTCACTCAGCTGAATTTTTATAAGTTATTATAATCTTGTTTGACTATATATATTGATTGTCTGTGATTGCAATGTTTATTTTGTGCTTGATGGATGATGTTTACAATTTTTACTGTCATTGTTATTAAACTGTGAATATAAGAGTTGACGATGGAAACACTTATATTATAAATATTGTTTGATGAATGGTGGTTGATATGGTTCTTAATGATGTTTGAAATCCATATAAATTAAATTATATGGTAATTGGTTGAATTTCATTCCAATTTGGAATTCAATTTGAATATATTTTTTGATGAAATATTCAGTGAAAATGAAAGTTTGAATTTTAAATTCTAATTGGTTTGGAAAGACAGTCTAAATGTTTTTGAATAAATTTCATAAAAGTTAAAATTTGATTTGAGTTAATTTTCAATTAATTGAGGCATGTTTTCAGTTTTAAATTGAAATGAATAGTAACGGATAAATGTGAATTCAAGTTAGGTATATAAATGACATTTTTAACTCGAACGGATTTTTCCATTGATCTTATTTATTTTTATAATGGATGTCGGAAAAATTGGATTTCAAAATATTATATTTTGAAATATATTATTATTTTAATATTATAATAATATGGAATATTCAATTTTGATTTAAAATTGAATTGGAGGTTGAATCGTTTTTAATCGAGTTTATAAACATTTTATTAAATATGTTTGGATTGAATCACGGGATTTTATTATAAATAATAAAATGGTTTGAATAAGACTATAACGACCCGAACTTCCCCGTAAAGGAAAGCCCGGATTGAATTGAGAACACGACAAATCAAAACACAAACAGAAGAACATTTCATTGCTTATTACAACAATTTACATAAGAGTACAAGAATATACAGAGTATGAATAAATACTACACATCAGAGATTAAAATACATTACATAGTAGTGGAAAATAATACCAAACACAACTGAAAGAGATAAACAGATACAGAGCTTTCCGAATATCGTTCCAGCTGTAAACCAGGATCCGGTGAATATAATATCTGCAAAACCCAACTACTAGCTGCCCGTGTGGAAAATAAGGGCACCCATAGTTTAGATTAAAACAATAAACTTCAGGTCAGTCATGTGATTGGTGTGAGAACTAAAATAGTTATTAATCTTTATTTAAAGTTAGGTAAATCAAGGGACCATGCCGTATAACATGGAACGGGTTTTAACCCCAAGAATACCAGTGTATAAAACAAACAACGCAATGCTAATTAAAGAAAAATGAAGCTATTATAAGACCCAGGTCCCATCACACAATGCAACGCAAGCCGGAGGATAGGGTTTTACCTTATAATAGCCAAATAATGCTTGATATGTGAAATTTAATCTTTTATTATTACTATAAGTGAAGAAATCAACTTCAAATATAAATGTATTAATCATAGGCAGCATGGGTACCATCTATCATGTCGCCATACTAGGCTCTACAAATAAAACCGAAATGTCACGTATTGGAAATTGGATTTCCGTCATGATTCAAGGCAAGGGATGTACTCCTTTCCGACTTCGAGACACTCTAGCAAGTGCCTCAAAGTCACACACAGCGATCCCTTGGATCCTCCAAGGCCGGTCCACACATAGCGGATTAATTATACCTGAACACACATTCCCCGGTCCTATAGGACCTATCCATCGGCTCTGTAGAGACCGATATATCCGAGGCGTCTCGCATTCCAACAACCACACAGGTAAAAATAATATAAATGTCAGGGCTTGTAAATGCTGACACCACCCATAACTAGAAAGAAACGTCATGTTCTCCTTGGGTCCCTTATCCCGTTTTTAACTCATACCGAGGTGTAAGGCTCGCGAATTAACGCTATATACAAAGCTATGCTATGTTAAAGCCATGCTTTGATTATCAACCCCAAGGCTCGACTTTCCAACATAAGTGTTAACACCGTTATAATAACGCGGGTTCAAGAAAAATATTACAGGCGATATAACGCGCAACGGAACAAGAAGTTTTCTAAAATACTGTTCTGGCGCCATGATCTTAAGTTGGTTGCACGACATGGAGTTAAGGCGTTCGGCGCGACATGGTGACTGCCACACCCAAGTCGTTAACACGACATGCATAGTTATGTCGTTGTGCACCATGCCGTCGGCCCCTTCTTGCTTCATACCGTTCAAATGTCCATATCGTGTGGAATCAATGGCGTTGTCATATCCATGGCGTAAATACTCCATGATGCATGGATTGCTTGACGAGTCATAGCGTTGGGATGAAAATGATGGTGTGAAGCTTGTTAATGACCATGTCGCATAGACCATCTGAAGGCATATATTAACAACAACTCTGCTGTGTCATCTCTAAACTCAATCAGGTCGCCCCCACCATTCATATAGCAAAAGTGAAGACTACATCATGTCGCATACTGCTAAATCCAACCATGTCGTTGGGACCGTATATCTCATCCCACAGCTCCATGTCATACATGCAGCTTTAGAGACATGCCACCCCGAGCCACCATGCCGTGACACATCATTGAATCATGACGGTACCAAGATCCAACATAATTAAAGGACAGTTGGCATCTCAAGTCGTAAATACCATGTCGGTCTGTAGCTTTACTATGCAAACTGTATGCAACGAATGTATTGAAGAAACCTGCTCATGTCGTGTTCATAATTCGAATCATAGTACAAGTCATGACGCAAGAGCACTCCATGTCATGTGAACAATATAAGTCATGCCGCGGAATGTGGAACAACAGTCATGTCGTTGTTCACTCATGTCGTTCCAGTTCTAAAACGCGAACATGAAGCATGCATGGATAAACAGAGGCACAGGGCCAAATAACAAGCGAATTACGTGGTTCCAAGTTATAGTTATAAAGGGACCAAAGACATACTTCTAAGCATGTGTTACTCAAGTCGTCTGATACCAAGCCGCGAATTTCTAGAATGGGGCATCACTCAAGATGCATGCCGTAAGCTACAGTGTTGACAACTGTTACCAACTAAGACAAGTCATGTCGCATCCCAGTATCCTAATCCAAGCCGCAATATTATTCAAGTCATGACGCACGTGCACTGATGCCAAGTCGTTGCTTAAATTGGAGTTGTACCGCAAGTCTTCAAGTCGTGTTGTCCAATATCCTCGCTCAATCATGTCGCAAGAGATCATTCATGTCGCAATTTACATATGAAGGAATGGAACTGACCTAAGATTCAACTCATGTTGAAATGGAGTCATGGCGTGTTGGGTCATGGCGAGTTGAGTCATGTCGTTTTTCTGCATAATTATAGGATTGCCACCCGGGTTAAAATCACCTATAAATACCCCGCATGATTCATTTGGGGGGGGGGGACCGAAAATTCATTCCAAGGGGGAGACTCTACCAAATTAAAAACTCACTTACAACTTCTCTAATGGCTTCTATGGATTCATCAACACTTTTCTAACTCCATGAAGATTGAATCCAAGTTAATGATGATGAGAGCTCTCCATAATTGAATCTAAGCACCTTCAATCTTATTAAGCTACAAGATGAATCACTCCAACATCATTCAAGGAATCTCATATCTTATCTAATCTACTCTAAATCCGGATCTAATGCAAAACTCTTACAAAATCATGGAGAAGGATGAAAACACCTAAGTGGTCGGATATTCATCACAAAGCTAAAGGGCTCTCCATTTTTCTTCATCAAATTCTAATGAAACGAAATCATAAAGAGAGTTAAGAGAGAGAAATGATTGTAATTTCATATGTTGTAAGCTTGAATGTCACAATGATAATAGATTAAAAGTGGACGTAGATTCATATTGAATCGAACCACTATAAAAATTGCTTTGTGTTCTTACTTGCTTTTATTGGTTTAATTTGCGACTACGTGGTTCCATATTCACACCGAATCGGTAAAGTGTAACTTTTACATCTTTGGTGTTTGATCCCAAATTTGAAGAAAACATTTGGCGCCCACCGTGGGGCCGCGCTCGCATCTCCTACCTCATCTTGTACTCTCCTGAAGTTAAGATCCTTGCATTAAAGCTCTAAGCCGCATTCTTCTCCGAAATTATGGCCAAATCTAAGAAGACCACTAGCAAAACCGTGGCAGAAGCCGATGATGTTATTCACGAAGAAACACCTCTCACAAACCGTTTCAATGTTGGTGAAAACTCGATAGGTGGAGCTGGCGTGACTAGAAATGAACTAAATGCCGCTATTGCCAACATAAACAACCGAGTGGATGCCTCTACTAAAGCAATGATGGAAAAACTTGACGCCATCCTTAATGCTTGATCAAATCCAGCCCCTCCAAAAGTGCATGTGGATCTCGAGGAGAATGATAAATCGCCCGCTTCCGATCATAACCGCAACGACAATATGGAAGACGATTATGATTGGACAAGTGGCAGGGACGAAGTTAACATAGAAGAATTGAGATCCAAAGCTAAGAACCATTCCGAAACGAATGCTCGAAAGGTCATTGATGCTGTCACGGGGGCACCTCTTAGTCGAGAAGGCAAAGAGCCAAAACTCTCTAATCGAGGTCGAATGCCTAGACGAACATTTGGTAAAGAGCTCAGCTTCACAGAGTTCCATAGCACCGAAGAATACATTTCGGACATGATAGAATGAGCCATGAAAAAGAATCAAGCTAGCAAGGACGACGAAAGAGAATGGGACTTCTCTCCCGATAGGACTCCATTCACCGAAAGAATCCTTGAAGCAGAATGTCCAAAGAAATTTAATCCTCCGACTTTGCCTCCGTACAACGGTCTCGTTGATCCAAACTACTTCCTATTCAAATATGAATGGCATATGAGTGCAGCTAAGGTGACCGATGAGATGAGATGCACGTACTTTCCTCTCTACTTAGAAGGTGCCACATCACTATGGTTCAAAAAGCTTCCGCCCAAGTCTGTCGATCGATTTTCTGACCTCACCAAAAAGTTCAAGGAGCAGTTCCGCCTGTACGCTACTAAAGCCAAGGATGCTATAACACTTTCAGCAATGAAACAGAATACGGGGGAAACTGTCAAAGCCTTCCTCAGTCGACTCAATGTTGCCTTGTCTGAAGTGAGGAATCCAAAGCCACGCATAATTCTCATGGCCTTACTCGACGCTATAGACAAAACAAGCAAGTTCGGAAGATGGATAAAGATGAAGGAACCAAATACACTTGACAAGTTCTATAAGAATGCGGAGGAGTACATGAGAGTGGACGATAATCCTATACCTCTTCAGATCATCGGTGGTAACCAACTTCTTGAAGCTCCCAAAGGTGCTGCTATTCAGTGTGATCAATAGAATACTCAGGGGCATAAGCGAATAAATGACAAGAGTGACAACAAAGCTAATAAAAAGTTTCGCCTTCTTGACTCGTCTGAACTAACTCCTCTAAATAACACTCCCGAGAACATCTACCTTGCCATAAAAGACTCAGAAGATTACCCGGAGCCTCGGCCAATAAAAATGAATGACCATCTGACTAAATCTGGGAAGTTCTATCGGTATCACAATCAGTCGGGCCACAGCACCAACGAATGCAGGCATCTGAAATCATTAATTGAAGAATTGATTAGGAAGAACCGTCTGCAACAATTTGTGAAGAACTCCCAAGATATGAATCCTTCTGCAGCTCCCCAGGGACAAGATGCATCAAATGATCAGTCCGGACCAAACAACGTAGCCTCTGCTCAAATCACTCCAAGGCTGATAATCAACTGACGACCATTGATGATGATCTAATATCTAAAACTCAGAATAAGCGATCACTATCTCCTCTTTGCATTACTTTACTTTTCACTATGCTTTACTTTCTTGTAAGAAGTCTATAATGGTTCACATGCATTGTACAAAACAAAAGCACTACGAATGAAATGTTGTTTGCTTGTGTAAATCTCTGACTTGCGAAATATATGTGAAAAATTCGCTAAAAGACAATTTTCTCATTGTAGGCTATTCCATAAGCATTTGCTTCCTCAGGATCCGACGAAACGAGGCAACTCTGATAATACCAACTCAACGTTTGATCAAGGAAGTCCCAACGAATCAGACGGAGAATAGAGCAACAAGTTGTCACGAATCCAAAACCTCATCCTCCAAATATTCATGGGAATCCGTAGGCGCGAAACGAAGTGCGGGAGCTTGCTAAAGCAAGACGAAGCGTGGGAGTTCGTAAGCGCGGAGCGATGCAGCCTAAACCCAATGGTTCGCAGGAATCCGTAAGCGCGAAACGAAGCAAGGGAGCTTGCTAAAGCAAGACGAAGCGTGGGAGTTAGTAAGCGCGGAGCGATGCAGCCTAAACCCAATGGTTCGCGGGAATCCGTAGGCGCGAAACGAAGCGCAGGAGCTTGCTAAAGCAAGGCGAAGCGTGGGAGTTCGTAAGCGCGGAGCGATGCAGCCTAAACCCAATGGTTCGCGGGAATCCGTAGGCGCGAAACGAAGCGCGGGAGCTTGCTAAAGCAAGACGAAGCGTGGGAGTTCGTAAGCCCGGAACGATGCAGCCTAAACCCAATGGTTCGCGGGAATCCTTAGGCGCGAAACGAAGCGCGGGAGCTTGCTAAAGCAAGACGAAGCGTGGGAGTTCGTAAGCATGGAGAGATGCAGCCTTAACCCAAACCGTGCGGGAATTCGCACTGCGAAACTATGCAACAACCAGAAGTCCTCTCCACAGGAGAAATCGACAATGTTCAATGAAATCCATCATGTTGATTCAGTCACAAGAAAAAGACAAGATGTTGGATTAAAAGGACCTCACTAAAACAAGGGGCATCCAATGGAATCTTCAATGCCAAAGCTGATCAGCATGACAAACAAAAATTGATCTATAGGAAAAATTCTTCTCATAATGAAGACTAGTGACGACCTCCAGAGCTAGGGCACAGATAACCAAAGATTCCCTAAAGAGAAACAGAAAATGGTCTTAGATACGTATTTCTCAAATATGAAATATCATACACCATCATATAAGTCATTATAATGATAACGTTCAGAATCTACAGTCGGCTCAATCAATTATTTGATTTTTAATCGTTAAATGCAAAGTCGAATTTGAATCTCGTATTGGCACAAACAGTATTCAGTGAGTTGCGAACCGCTGGGTAGAATAATTATGTGCAAACACTTCATTCAATTCGCTATAATCCATTTTCTAATGATTAAACTAATCCTGTTATTGATGTGAGCAATCAATGACAAAATATAATCCCACAAATCATGCAAACGCTTGTTTTTATTACAGAATAGGTGGAATAAAGCAATTTACGATCCAACGCATCGTCAAAGGATGACAAACTAAGATGAAATTCTGGCAAATTATCAGCAGTGCAAAAATACACCGGAATTTATGATACCAGAACAGATAACATGAAAAAGCGAGCAAATCCAGATTATAGTCCAAGACCGATCAAGGAAAGGCTCACCAGTTACAGTAGTCATTTCGAAGCCTGCATTCATCACAAGCAAGGAATACAAGCTTCGAGGGGCAAATGTTAACACCGTTATAATAACGCGGGTTCAAGAAAAATATTACGGGCGATATAACGCGCAACGGACCAAGAAGTTTTATAAAATACTGTTCTGGCGCCATAATCTTAAGTTGGTTGCACGACATGGAGTTAAGGCGTTCGGTGCGACATGGTGACCGTCACACCCAAGTCATTAACACGACATGCATAGTTATGTCGTTGTGCACCATGCCGTCGGCCCCTTCTTGCTTCATACCGTTCATATGTCCATATCGTATGGAATCAATGGCGCTGTCATATCCATGGCGTAAATACTCCATGACGCATGGATTGCTTGACGAGTCATAGCGTTGGGATGAAAATGATGGTGTGAAGCTTGTTAATAACCATGTCGCATAGACTATCTGAAGGCATATATTAACAACAACTCTGCCATGTCATCTCTAAACTCAATCAGGTCGCCCCCACCATCTCATATAGCTAAAGTGAAGACTACATCATGTCGCATACTGCTAAATCCAACCATGTCGTTGGGACCGTATATCTCATCCCACAGCACCATGTCGTACATGCAGCTTTAGAGACATGCCACCCCGAGCCACCATGCCGTGACACATCATTGAATCATGATGGTACCAAGATCCAACATAATTAAAGGACAGGTGGCATCTCAAGTCGTGAATACCATGTCGGTCTGTAGCTTTACTATGCAAACTATATGCAGCGAATGTATTGAAGAAACCCGCTCATGTCGTGTTCATAATTCGAATCATAGTACAAGTCATGACGCAAGAGCACTCCATGTCATGTGAATAATATAAGTCATGCCGCGGAACGTGGAACAACAGTCATGTCGTTGTTCACTCTTGTCGTTCCAGTTCTAAAACGCGAACATGAAGCATGCATGGATAAACAGAGACACAGGGCCAAATAACAAGCGAATTACGTGGTTCCAAGTTATAGTTATAAAGGGACCAAAGACATACTGTTAAGCATGTGGTACTCAAGTCGTCTGATACCAAGCCGCGAATTTCTAGAATGGGGCATCACTCAAGATGCATGCCGTAAGCTACAGTGTTGATAGCTTTTACCAACTAAGACAAGTCATGTCGCATCCCAGTATCCTAATCCAAGCCGCAATATTATTCAAGTCATGACGCACGTGCACTGATGCCAAGTCGTTGCTTAAATTGGAGTTGTACCGCAAGTCTTCAAGTCGTGCTGTCCAATATCCTCACTCAATCATGTCGCAAGAGATCATTCATGTCGCAATTTACGTATGAAGGAATGGAACCGACCTAAGATTCAACTCATGTCGAAATGGAGTCATGGCGTGTTGGGTCATGGCGAGTTGAGTCATGTCGTTTTTCTGCATAATTACAGGATTGCCACCCGGGTTAAACTCACCTATAAATACCCCTCATGATTCATTTGGGGGGGGGGGGACTGAAAATTCATTCCAAGGGGGAGACTCTACTAAATTAAAAACTCACTTACGACTTCTCTAATGGCTTCTATGGATTCATCGACACTTTTCTAACTCCATGAAGATTGAATCCAAGTTAATGATGATGAGAGCTCTCTACAATTGAATCTAAGCACCTTCAATCTTATTCAAGCTACAAGATGAATCACTCCAACATCATTCAAGGAATCTCACATCTTCTCTAATCTACTCTAAATCCGGATCTAATGCAAAACTCTTACAAAACCATGGAGAAGGATGAAAGAACCTAAGTGATCGGATATTCATCACAAAGCTAAAGGCATCTCCATTTTTCTTCATCAATTTCTAGTGAAACGAAATCATAAAGAGAGTTAAGAGAAAGAAATGATTGTAATTTCATATGTTGTAAGCTTGAATGTCACAATGATAATATGTTAAAAGTGGACGTAGATTCATACTGAATCGAACCACTATAAAAATTGCTTTGTGTTCTTACTTGCTTTTATTCGTTTAATTTGCGACTACGCAGTTCCATATTCACACTGAATCGGTACAGTGTAACTTTTACATCTTTGGTGTTTGATCCCAAATTTGAAGCAAACATTTGGCGCCCACCGTGGGGCCTCGCTCGCGTCTCCTACCTCATCTCGTACTCTCCTGAAGTTAAGATCCTTGCATTAAAGCTCTAAGCCGCATTCTTTTCCGAAATTATGGCCAAATCTAAGAAGACCACTAGAAAAACCGTGGCAGAAGCCGATGATGTTATTCACGAAGAAACACCGCTCACAAACCGTTTTGATGTTGGTGAAAACTCGATAAGTGGAGCTGGCGTGACTAGAAATGAACTAAATGCCGCTATTGCCAACGTAAACAACCAAGTGGATGCCTCTACTAAAGCAATGATGGAAAAACTTGACGCCATTCTTAATGCTCGATCAAATCCAGCCCCTCCAAAAGTGCATGTAGGTCTCGAGGAGAATGACAAATCGCCTGCTTCCGATCATAACCGCAACGACAATATGGAAGACGATTATGATTGGAAAAGTGGCAGGGACGAAGTTAACATAGAAGAATTGAGATCCAATGCTAAGAACCATTCCGAAATGAATGCTCGAAAGGTCATTGATCCTGTCACGGGGGCACCTCTTTATCGAGAAGGCAAAAAGCCAAAACTCTCTAATCGAGGTCGAATACCTAGACGAACATTTGGTAAAGAGCTCAGCTTCACAGAGTTCCATAGCACCGAAGAATACATTTCGGACATGATAGAACGATCCATGAATAAGAATCAAGCTAGCAAGGACGACGAAAGAGAATGGGACTTCTCTCCCGATAGGACTCCATTCACCGAAAGAATCCTTGAAGCAGAATGTCCAAAGAAATTCAATCCTCTGACTTTGCCTCCGTACAACTGTCTCGTTGATCCGAACTACTTCCTATTCAAATATGAATGGCATATGAGTGCAGCTAAGGCGACCGATGAGAAGATATGCACGTACTTTCCTCTTTACTTAGAAGGTGCCACATCACTATGGTTCACAAAGCTTCCGCCCAAGTCTGTCGATCGATTTTCTGACCTCACCAAAAAGTTCAAGGAGCAGTACCGCCTGTACGCTACTAAGCCAAGGATGCTATAACACTTTCAACAATGAAACAGAAACCGGGGGAAACTGTCAAAGCCTTCCTCGGTTGATTCGATGTTGCCTTGTCTGAAGTGAGGAATCCATAGCCATGCATAATTCTCATGGCCTTACTCGACGCTATAGACAAAACAAGCGAGTTCGGAAGATGGACAAAGATGAAGGAACCAAATACACTTGACAAGTTCTATAAGAACGCGGAGGAGTACATGAGAGTGGACGATAATCCTATACCTCTTCAGATCATCGGTGGTAACCAACTTCTTGAAGCTCCCAAAGGTGCTTCTATTCAGTGTGATCAAAAGAATACTTAGGGGCAGAAGCGAATAAATGACAAGAGTGACAACAAAGCTAATAAAAAGTTTCGCCTTCTTGACTAGTCTGAACTAACTCCTCTAAATAACACTCCCGAGAACATCTACCTTGCCACAAAGGACTCAGAAGATTACCCGGAGCCTCGGCCACTAAAAATGAATGACCATCTGACTAAATCTGGGAAGTTCTATCGGTATCACAATCAGCCGGGCCACAGCACCAACGAATGCAGGCATCTGAAATCATTAATTGAAGAATTGATTAGGAAGAACTGTCTGCAACAATTTGTGAAGAACTCCCAAGATACGAATCCTTCTGCAGCTCCCCAGGGACAAGGGGCATCAAATGATCAGTCCGGACCAAACAACGTAGCCTCTGCTCAAATCACTCCAAGGCTGATAATCAACTGACGACCATTGATGATGATCTAATATCTGAAACTCAGAATAAGCGATCATTATCGCCTCTTTGCATTACTTTACTTTTCACTATGCTTTACTTTCTTGTAAGAAGTCTATAATGGTTCACATGCATTGTACAAAACAAAAGTACTACAAATGAAATGTTGTTTGCTTGTGTAAATCTCTGACTTGCGAAATATATGTGAAAAATTCGCTAAAAGACAATTTTCTCATTGTAGGCTATTCCATAGGCATTTGCTTCCTCAGAATCCGACGAAACGAGGCAACTCTGTTAATACCAACTCAACGGTTGATCAAGGAAGTCCCAACGAATCAAACGGCGAATAAAGCAATAAGCTGTCACGAATCCAAAACCTCATCCTCCAAAGGTTCGAGGGAATCCGTAGGCGCGAAACGAAGCGCGGGAGCTTGCTAAAGCAAGACGAAGCGTGGGAGTTCGTAAGCGCAGAGCGATGCAGCCTAAACCCAATGGTTCGCGGGAATCCGTAGGCGCGAAACGAAGCACGGGAGCTTGCTAAATCAAGACAAAGCGTGGGAGTTCGTAAGCGCAGAGCGATGCAGCCTAAACCCAATGGTTCGCGGGAATCCGTAGGCGCGAAACGAAGTGCGGGAGCTTGCTAAAGCAAGGGGAAGCGTGGGAGTTCGTAAGCACGGAGCGATGCAGCCTAAACCCAATGGTTCGCGGGAATCCGTAGGCGCGAAGCGAAGCGCGGGAGCTTGCTAAAGCAAGAAGAAGCGTGGAAGTTCGTAAGCGCGAAGCGATGCAGCCTAAACCCAATGGTTCACGGGAATCTGTAGGCGCGAAACGAAGCGCGGGAGCTTGCTAAAGCAAGACGAAGTGTGGGAGTTCGTAAGCACGGAGCGATGCAGCCTTAACCCAAACCTTGCGGGAATTCGCACTGCGAAACGATGCAACAACCAGAAATCCTCTCCACAGGAGAAATCGACAAAGTTCAATGAAATCCATCATGTTGATTCAGTCACAAGAAAAAGACAAGATGTTGGATTAAAAAGACCTCACTAAAACAAGGGGCATCTAATGGAATCTTCAATGCCAAAGCTGATCAGCATGAGAAACAAAAATTGATCTATAGGAAAAATTCTTCTCATAATGAAGACTAGTGACGACCTCTAGAGCTGGGGCGCAGATAATCAAAGATTCCCCAAAGAGAAACATAAAATGGTCATAGATACGTATTTCTCAAAAATGAAATATCATACACCATCATATAAGTCATTAAAATGATAACGTTCAGAATCTACAATCGGCTCAATCAATTATTTGATTTTTAATCGTTAAATGCAAAGTCGAATTTGAATCTCTTATTTGCACAAACAGTATTCAGTGAGTTGCGAACCGCTGGGTAGAATAATTATGTGCAAACACTTTATTCAATTCGCTATAATCCATTTTCTAATGATTAAACTAATCCTGTTATTGATGTGAGCAATCAATGACAAAGTATAAGCCCACAAATCGTGCAAATACTTGTTTTTATTACAGAGTAGGTGGAATAAAGCAATTTACGATCCAACGCATCGTCAAAGGACGACAAACTAAGATGAAATTCTGGCAAATTATCAGCAGTGCAAAAATACACCGAAATTTATGATACCAGAACAGATAACATGAAAATGCGAGCAAATCCATATTATAGTCCAAGACCGATCAAGGAAAGGCTCACCAGTTACAGTAGTCATTTCGAAGCCTGCATTCCTCGCAAGCAAGGAATACAAGCTTCGAGGGGCAAATGTTAACACCGTTATAATAACGCGGGTTCAAGAAAAATATTACGGGCGATATAACGAGCAACGGACTAAGAAGTTTTATAAAATACTGTTCTGGCGCCATGATCTTAAGTTGGTTGCACGACATGGAGTTAAGGCGTTCGGCGCGACATGGTGATCGTCACACCCAAGTCATTAACACGACATGCATAGTTATGTCGTTGTGCACCATGCCGTCTACCACTTCTTGCTTCATCCGTTCATATGTCCATATCGTGTGGAATCAATGGCGTTGTCATATCCATGGCGTAAATACTCCATGACGCATGGATTGCTTGACGAGTCAAAGCGTTGGGATGAAAATGATGGTGTGAAGCTTGTTAATGACCATGTCGCATAGACTATTTGAAGGCATATATTAACAACAACTCTGCAATGTCGTCTCTAAACTCAATCAGGTCGCCCCCACCATCTCATATAGCAAAAGTGAAGACTATATCATGTCGCATACTGCTAAATCCAACCATGTCGTTGAGACCGTATATCTCATCCCACAGCTCCATGTCATACATGCAGCTTTAGAGACATGCCACCCCGAGCCACCATGCCGTGACACATCATTGAATCATGACGGTACCAAGATCCAACATAATTAAAAGACAAGTGGCATCTCAAGTCGTGAATACCATGTCGGTCTATAGCTTTACTATGCAAACTGTACGCAACAAATGTATTGAAGAACCCGCTCATGTCGTGTTCATCATAGTACAAGTCATGACGCAAGAGCACTCCATGTCATGTGAACAATATAAGTCATGCCGCGGAATGTGGAACAACAGTCAGGTCGTTGTTCACTCATGTCGTTCCAGTTCTAAAACGCAAACATGAAGCATGCATGGATAAACAGAGACACAGGGCCAAATAATAAGCGAATTACGTGGTTCCAAGTTATAGTTATAAATGGACCAAAGATATACTGTTAAGCATGTGGTACTCAAGTCGTCTGATACCAAGCTGCGAATTTCTAGAATAGGGCATCACTCAAGATGCATGCCGTAAGCTACAGTGTTGACAGCTGTTACCAACTAAGACAAGTCATGTCGCATCCCAGTATCCTAATCCAAGCCGCAATATTATTCAAGTCCTGACGCACGTGCACTGATGCCAAGTCGTTGCTTAAATTGGAGCTGTACCGCAAGTCTTCAAGTCGTGCTGTCCAATATCCTCGCTCAATCATGTCGCAAGAGATCATTCATGTCGCAATTTACATATGAAGGAATGGAACCGACCTAAGATTCAACTCATGTCGAAATGGAGTCATGGCGTGTTGGGTCATGGCGAGTTGAGTCATGTCGTTTTTCTGCATAATTACAGGATTGCCACCCGGGTTAAAATCACCTATAAATACCCCTCATGATTCATTTGGGGGGGGGGGACCGAAAATTCATTCCAAGGGGGAGACTCTACCAAATTAAAAACTCACTTACAACTTCTCTAATGGCTTCTATGGATTCATCAACACTTTTCCAACTCCATGAAGATTGAATCCAAGTTAATGATGATGAGAGCTCTCTACAATTGAATCTAAGCACCTTCAATCTTATTCAAGCTACAAGATGAATCACTCCAACATCATTCAAGGAATCTCATATCTTCTCTAATATACTCTAAATCCGGATCTAATGCAAAACTCTTACAAAATCATGGAGAAGGATGAAAGCACCTAAGTGATGGATATTCATCACAAAGCTAAAGCCTCTCCATTTTTCTTCATTAAATTCTAGTGAAACGAAATCATAAAGAGAGTTAAGAGAGAGAAATGATTGTAATTTCATATGTTGTAAGCTTGAATGTCACAATGATAATAGATTAAAAGTGGACGTAGGTTCATATTGAATCGAACCACTATAAAAATTGCTTTGTGTTCTTACTTTCTTTTATTCGTTTAATTTGCGCCTACGCGGTTCCATATTCACACCGAATCGGTAAAGTGTTACTTTTACATCTTTGGTGTTTGATCCCAAATTTGGAGCAAACAAGAAGTCTTGATCATTTGCATCTCAGCATGCCACATAGGCAATTCATGTTATGCGACTGATATCTATCGATATATAGCCTCTAAGGTCGTACGTCTCAGAGAAGGGCGTTAAGCAAGAGAATAAATTCTCCGCCGCCAAACAGATATATATTTAATAGAAATCAATCAACACAGAATAAAATCCAATGTCAGATACACAGTCCATTTACAAGTTTGTTCTGGGTCTGAACGAAACCGGAGGCACCTTATTGCTCGTCTCGTATGTCCAATACAGGAGAGAGGCCCTCGCATATCCATCGATCTCTAAGTATGTCTGGCCGATCATCACTTATTACCTCGTCTTGGGTGTACAGCCCAATCAATACATCAGTAATCATCCAAACGATGTGAAGACCTCGGGTCTTCAACCACCGTCTTCATCGTCGACTTATCATCGAATCAGTTGTTTAGAATGGATATAAACCCGGCCTTTCCGAATAACCCGCGTATATAATAAACAAGTGCTTTAGAACACAACATACGCCTCATTCCAATTCTGAATATTCTTTTATTTAAACATTCACATCCTTAGGGATTTGTTCCCATTAATTTTATCACAGATAAATTCTTTAAAATTTATTCTTTAATCTTCCTTTGGATATCAATTCAAACCATATTAAGGTTTTCCAAACTAGTCGGGATTAGCGCACCTTACCGAAGTAATCATTTGTTTAATTACCCAATCCCAACCTATTCATCCCATGGAGCAAAACTGGTCATACTCCATATCTAACACCACGGTGATATCGGTAAATTTAATTACCATTTCACGTTCAAATCTAAATAAAGATTTAACTATCGCCAGGAGTAAAACTGGCGATACTCCATTCTCGATCATTTCCCAAATTTGATAATTTAAATTATCAATTCCTATTTCAATCTAATTAAAGATTCATTAAAACCCCACTTAGTTTTAATCTTCCCAAAAATCAATATTAATGATTATTTAACTTTGGAACAACAAACATGTCGCATGACAATCTACACTGTACTATTGATTTCTGCCAATATATAACCTCTAAGCTCGTACGTATCAGAGAAGGGTGTTAAGAAAGAGAATAAATTTTCCGCCACCAAACAGATATATACTTAGCAGAGATCAACCATACAGTTCGAAAAATAATGGCTGACATGTAATCCTGCCTTTAACTGGGTTAAAGAACTAATGTCATTTAAAATACAATTCACGATACACCCAAATCACATTCCATTTATTATGGAATCTACACGGAAAAACAAATCAATATATAATCGATATCAATTTCCGTATCCGACTAATAATATAAATGGAATAACGGCGAAGCCTTTTAAATTCCATATGTATTAATAGTCTTCCTCCACAGAAGTTCACTTCGATTATTATCAATCGAATTCCATTCAATTCCAATTTAATATATTAAATTGGAAAACTTTACTTTGGAAAATCCCATTAAATCTTAATAAAAGATTTGTATATTCCAAATCCCATTTCACTGTAAATCGGGTTAAAGAACGAATGTCGTTAAAAACACAGTTCACAACAAACCCAAAATCACATCCCATCAGTCTCTAACCGTTAATTAGTAAGAGAACAATTCCCTAAGTATTAATCCCGAAGGCCGAAACCAACATCAGATCAATACCCAGGAAACCATTCAACTTAGTTAATGTCCAATTAGTTTCTAATTTTCTTAACTCCATTGGGTTTAAGAATAGTATTATTAAAGATACCATTCACGACAAATCCAAAAATCCATTTGATATTAAATACAAGGCTCTGAATAGAAAATATATCGGCTTATATTCAATATCAAATTCTCAAATCAACAAATATTGTATTGGAATAATGATATATATATCTTCCAAATTCCTCCATAATATCCGTATAATCATGGAATCCAATATTGAAATATTTCGAAGATAATTTCGATCAAATCCATTCCAATTCATATATTGGAAATTCTGGTTATTTTTAAAACCATTTCAAATCCAATTGATTTATTTTTAAAATATTGGATTTATAATTATAGTTCATAACTTCATTTCGATAAAAATATATTTTTATCTTTTTAAATATGGAATTTTTCAGCCCAATTCTTTCCAAATCATTTATTATGATTTTACACAAATTATTAATATTTTTAATAATTTTATCAAGGCCCGTACAGGCGATTTCCGTAAACGGTCATCGAACTGCACTTACGGCGACCTTTTCCAAATTTGATTTGGACATAATTCCAAATCCAACCGTTAGATGTTAAATCTCTCATATTCGTTAGAAAGCTCTTTTCGATATGAACCCAACGGTTCTGGTTTAGGAGAATCCGACGGTCGGATCTCCCGTAATATCCGTTTGAAGTCAAGGTCGAAATTCGCGAACTGCCGCGGCGCGTTCTATTCAGACCATTATATATATAATATACATATATATATATTATATATTTCGTCGATTTCCATTTAAAACGTATTTTATAAATCGTTTTAAATTCGTTTTCAAAACGATTTCAACTTCATATTCAATTTCAAATCAAAATTGAATATTCCATATCATTGATATATAAATGATAGTATTTTCAAAATATTAGATTTTGAAATCACTTCCTTTTCGATATTCATTATAAATTTGAATAAAATCGATATAAGTATCGTTCACGTCAAAATGGCATTAATCTAAACAACACGGCTTTATATATTTAAATATTTTCGTGTCCATCCCAAATCGGACATCAAAATTAGATTTTTATCTTTCACTGAATATTATTTTAAAATATTTGTTATTTTAAAATATTTATTCTTTATGAACTGGAATCAGACACAGTCAATTTCCATATAATGTGATTTATATGGATTTCATACAACACATGTATCGAACAACAATCAAGCGCAGTCAAACATCATCCAGAGTGCATTCTACACTGCATACGCGTCAAATATAAATATTTAACGCTTATAACAGTCTGTCAACCAATCGATTAACATACAACTAAATATTGGGATTAGTGTATGTCAAATATCGTCGCAATACCCGTGTGGGTTTTCAATCAACAAATGTTGAATATTATTTGTGTAGTTGGGCGATGTGTAAAATATATCGTCCCAATCAATATCCGTCAAATGTGTGTACATAAACAGATCGTCCGATTTGCAAATGAATATTTATTTTATTCATATACACGCTAAAAATTATATTTTTAACTATAAAATATTTATTCGACACATGAATATATTATTCATTTCATTCTGCATCACAATCAATTTTCACAACACAATCAAATCAAACAAGTCGTACATGGTTTGTGGACGACGAGTGTCGGGTGCTGCTAAGCACCATCTGCATCCTAGTATATATTTTAACTAGAAAATAAAATTAAAGTGAGAAGTTCTCACCTTTGGGATCCACTCCGCCAGTTTTATTTCAAAATTTCAAAATCGTTCGGATTTGTCCGAAATTCCAACGCAGCCATTTCTACGCTGTTCATAAATAAAAATCACATTTTTATTTCACCGCTACATGGATAAAAATCACATTTTTATCACTTTGCTATATTTATAAAAATCAAATTCTAATAGCGCTAAAAATTAAATTTTTATATAAATAAAAATCAAATCTTTTCGTTACAACATATATATATAAATCGCATTTTTATACTGTTAAAAATCATATGTTTATATTGCTTCTATATATATAAAGATCATATTTTTAATTCGCTACATATATAAAAATCGTATTTTTATATAATTAAAAACCACTTCTTTATATGATTAAAAAATCACGTCTTTATCATTAAAAAAATCAAGTTTTTACAAACTAAAGAAATCAGTTTTTATTCCATAAAAATTACAACTTTTATTTATATATAAAAAAGTAAAGAAAATTAAATAAACAAACAAAAATAAATAAAATACTTACAGTTAAAAAAAGGATGGGGGGAGGCGCGCCATCGTCTGAGGTCGGAGGGAGTTCGCTTGAGGCGGCGGTGGGGCCTTCTAGGGCTTGGGGCTGCGCAGTCTTCATTTTGGAGGAGGGGAGAGAAACGAGGGTTGAGGGGGAAGGCAGGGTGGCGCGATGGGGCACATGGAGGGCGGCGTCGGTGGAGGAGGTGTCGCGGTGGCCAGCGTGGGCGGAGGGTTAGTGGCGGCTGACGATTTGGTGAAGGGATCAGGATCGGGTTTTCTCAAAAAAGGGGAGGTTGACTTCTGAAGGGAGAAAAGTAACCCAGGGGGAGTTTAATTGAAAATGTTTTATATTATACTATTTTATTTATTTATTCCATAAAGCAACTTTTTATTTCGAACTCAAAATCGAGCCCAACGACTATCGTCCTTAGCTAAATACCCTCATTTCGAGCTCAATGTGATATGTCCCGTAACCCAATTCGGCCATCACGATCAGTTACCGCTAAATTTAAAATATAAATCATTATATTTTAAATTCAAATGCACATTTTAATTTACCGGGCCACATACTAACTCTAAAAATTTCCGAAAAATTATTTCTAGCTTCGTATTGATGATACGGTCCTAACAAAACTATTTCGTCAAATTTGGAGATTGTTTGAAAAATGGCCATTTTCCAGTCGATTAAATTCAACTGAAATTGGTCAAACGAGTTTAAATTCGCCATGCTCACATATTGATCCCAAAAATTATGAAAATTGGAATCTAGAAATAATTTGATATTCCGGATCCAACAAAAGTGGTTTCATCGAAAACGGAGGTCGTTTGCAAAATGGCTATTTTTAAGGGCTATATTTCCATAGCGACTATTCTGAATTTTCAACTGGGAATAACTTTTTATTCCCGCTATAAAATTTCAATTTTTTAGATTCATTGGAAAGATATTTTCAAATAGATTCTAATATTTTTGGTTTTGCTAAAATCCAGTTTATTTTGAATCCTGTACATTCAATTGAATTTGAAATCGAATTTTCAAACTACCGCGCCATTTCCAATTCCTTTTATAATTAAAATAAATATTTATATTCTAATTTTGATTTATATAACTATGGGGCTGGCTATTGGAACACAAAAGCATAAACACAAAATCTGAACTGTAGGATTTGTTTGTCTTTATGTGAGAGGTGGAATTCAGTGGGGAGATCCAATGGTTGAGATAGCTTATGTGTAAATTTGTGTCACCATTTTATGTCTAAATAGTATTTCCCTATAACTATATACGTTCTAATTCTATTCAAAATGAATTTCTAGTCGTTATTTTTTAAAATAAATCAT
The DNA here is from genome assembly GCA_030737875.1 of Allium sativum. NCBI lineage: Eukaryota > Viridiplantae > Streptophyta > Magnoliopsida > Asparagales > Amaryllidaceae > Allium > Allium sativum. The sequence goes on along the minus strand of CM060915.1, from coordinate 443,273,616 downwards.
CTTAAATATTCAAAATTCAATAAAATTGCCAAAATAAAAAAATTTAAATTGGTTCTGATTTTCCGGGTTGTTACAAAGACGAGTCACGCAGCGACCGTTCGCGAATTTCGAATCGTTAACCTCAAATTGACGTACATGGAGATCAGACCGTCGAATTTTCCCGGAATGAAAAATGTTTGATTTAGAATAAAAAGAGCTTTCCAATGATATATAAAGCTTTAAAATCCAACAGTTAGATTTTGGGATAAATTCAAATCAAATTTGAAGAAAAACAACGTTATTATTGTTAATGACCAGAAATTGGGTTTTAATGAATTGAGTTATTTTTAAATTATTAAAGTGAAAATAAGTTTCAGGCACCTAAAAGATTTTAAAATAAAAACAGCCTCCCTCCCTAAATTTCGTTTCAAACCTGGTTCCTATTTCCTAACTTACGTGTTTTTCAAAAAAAAAAAAGCGTTGTCCAGTGAAAAAGAAATATGATTCTGCAAATATTCCCAGAAAACTACAAAAACAAAAAAAGTTGCATACATATGTGCAAGTATTCACAATAGTTGCACACATGTATGCAAGTTCTCACGAAGCAGTTTACATTGAAAATCTTCAGGAATTTTTTCATACATCTGTGCAACTATTTTAATATATTTGCACACATATATGCAAATATTCCATGATGATTTCACGTTGAAAAATATGCTTGTATATTGTTGCACACATGTTATTCTGAAATAGCTGCATGCATGTATACAAATAAATATGAACTGATTTGCATGCATGTGAATTTTTGCACACTTGTATGCAAGTTTTCTGTAATACTTGCATGCATGTATGCAAGAAAACCGACAAAGATGCATGACTGAAATACTTGCACAGAAGTATGCATGAAATTAAAAATATGTGCATACTAGTATGCAATTAACTGCAGTTTTGTTGTTTTTCTGTATTTTTGGCTTTTGACATGTTTTTCGGTGCTTTTTTGATCTATTTTTTTTTATGTTTACGTGTTTTATTTAAATAAGAATTTACGTGATTTTTTTGACCTATTTTCGAAAAATAGGGACCTATTTTATAATAAATTTAAGACGGGATGTGAGCCTAATTTTGAAACTTTCGAGGGATGTGTGCCGAATGGACCCTTATTGTAGATAGGAAAAAATTATGATAAATCATAAAAAATGATTTAAAAGTGATTTGGGCTATATATATTTAGTTCTGGATTGTATAAAGTAGGGGCGGGCATAAACTGCACCGCAATGCGGAAACCGCCCAGACCGGACCGCAAAAATGGTGTGGAAAACCACACCAGATTCTCTCTCTAAAGCAAACATCCCAAACCGAACCGACTTGCAATGATACGGTTCGGTTGCGGTTTGAACTTTTACCAAACAATATTAAACCGATCTAAACCGCATAGTTACTCCGGTAATGTTATGATAATTTTTTTTAACAAATTCCTATCTAACTTTTTATTTTAACAATATATATTCTATTTTCAACGTATGTTGTAGTTATATCAATTCAAGATAACAGTATGTGTTTTAACCTTCATGTGACACAACGTCATATAATCGTAAATTGATTGTTGATGGAAGTAATTCTCTTGTTTCATATTTAATACGGGTTCAAATCGGACCGAACAAAAACCGGACAGTATTACATCGAAACCGAACCGAAACTAAACCATTTGAATAGTTAGTATAATGGTTCGTATTTTTTAAAAACCATTTGATGTGGCGCGGAAGCGGTTTGAGCTCCAAACCGCACTGAACCGAACTGCGCCCTCCACTAGTATAAAGCTATTTTGTGAAAATTAGCTGTTTAACAAAAGTGATTAAAATAGTTTCAAGTTAATAAATACTTAATTAAGTTAAGTTTTTCCAATGTTTGAATATTGGATTTGAATGGAAATAATCTTTCGATATTTTATTATTGGATTCCGTAATTATACAAACACTATTTTGAGGAACTTGAAAGATAGAAATATCAGTATTGGTTTCAAAATTTGATGTTGAATATAAGTCGATATGATTTCTATTTAAATCCTTATATTTGATATCAAATGGGATTTTGGGTTTGTCGTGAATGGTGTCTTCAATATTACTGTTCTTAAACCCATTTGAAAAAGAAGGTTATGGAATAGATCTTTTAATTAAGATTTAATGGAATTTTCCAAAGTATGGTTTCCAGTTAATGAACCAAATTGGAATCGAATGGAAATCGATTTAGTGGTTATCAGGATGAACCTTCGAGGAGGAAGTCCTTTAATATTTAAAGAATTTAAAAGTCTTTGTTGTTATTCCTCTTATAGTATTAGTCTGATACGAAAATTTATATCAATTGTGAACTGATATGCTTTCTTTGAAGATTCCATTTCTAATGGAAGTTTTATTTTGGGTTTATCGTGAATGATGTTTTAAATGACATTTGTTCTTTAACCCAGTTAAACAAAAGATGATTTCTCAAGTTTGAGTTGTAATAAATCTTTCGATAAATATTTAATTGGATGAAATGGATATTAAAACTACATGAAAGTTTTAATCAATCTTTCAATAAAGATTTGGAAAAATGAATTGGAGATTAAAACTAAGCTAAATTTTTAATTGAATCTTTAATTAGATTTGAAATGAATGAAGGTAATTAAACTTACCAAAACCCGAGTGGTGTTAAATATGGAGTACCACTAGTTTGATCCTTGGGATGAATAAGATAGGAATGGGATAACGATTGAGAGTTACATTTTTGTAAAGCTCATTAATTCCGATAAGGCTTATAAACCTTAATTTGAGTTAAGTTTGTGAAAAGAGATTATATGATCATTTGAAATGATTTTCAAGGCAAGATTTAAACAAGAAGTTTAAATGAAATAAATCTTTGATAAGATTAATGGGACTAACTCCCAATGTAAAGAATAATCTGAATTGGAATAAGCCATATGATATATTTATATATCACTTGATTTTAATGAAGCGATAGTCATTCGAAAAGACTGGGTTTTAACCTATTCTTAATAACTAATACGATGACTGTCGAAGATATTGAAGACGATGGTTGAAGACCGTAGATCTCCACATCGTTTGGATTATTTCTGATGCATTGGGTAGCTCCCGTTATAAGGTTAAATTAGTGATCGTCCAAACGTACTTGGAAATCGACCGGATATGCTAGGACCTCTCTCCCTTAAGGAACAAGGAATAAGGTGCCTTCGATTTCGTTCAAACCCAGAACGTACTTGTAAATGGATGTATGTCTGGCGTTGTATTTCATAACATAACTGATTAGTTACTATTGATGATATATCAGTTGGTGGTGGAGAATTTATTCTCTTAGCTTAACACTCTTCTTTGAGACGTATGAACTCAAAGGTTATATTATTAATAGAAACTGATCATATGTGTGAATTAACAATGTGGCATACTAAGTTGCTGATTGATTAAAGCTTTTATTGAAATGTAGAGCTTTGTGGATGATTATCAAAGCATAGCTGATATAGCGTAGCTTTGTGTTGAAAGGTGACTTCGACAAGCCTCACAACCCGTGAATGGCTGAAAACAGGATGAAGGGCCACAGAGAAAGGACATACTATGGCGACTTGAACTTCACCCTGAAGGAAAGCCCGGATTGCTTTGAGAACATGACAAATCAGAACACAAACAGAAGAACATTTCATTGCTTATTACAACAATTCCATCAGAATACAAGAATATAACAGAGTATGGATAAATATTACACATCAGAAAATATCAGACATTTAAATTACATTTAAATAGCAGCGGAAAAATAATACAAAACACAACTGAAAGTAATACACAAATACAGAGCTTTTTGAATAACGTTTCAGCTGTAAACTAGGATCATGTGAACATAATATCTGCAAAAACCCAACAACTAGCTGCCCGTGTGGAAAATAGGGGCACCCAGAGTTTAGGTCAAAACAATAAACTCCAGGTCAGTCATGTGATTAGTGTGAGAACTAAAACAGTTATTTAAAACTTTACTTTCAAAATAAGGTAAATCAAGGGACCACGTCATATAACACGGAACGGATTTACCCCCAAGAATACCAGTGCCTAAAACAAACAGCGCAATGCTAAATAAAGAAAAATGAAACTATTATAAGACTCAGGTCCCATTACACAATGCAACGCAAGCCGGAGGATAGAGTTTTACCTTATAATAGCTAAATATGCTTGGTACGTTTTAAAACAAATCTTTTATTATTACTATAAGTGAAGATCAAATATAAATGTATCAATCATAGATGGCATGAGTGCCCCATCCCACTATGTCGCCATATATAGTATACAATCAAAACCGAAAAATGTCGTATTTGGAAATTGGATTTCCATACTGGTGGCTCCTGATTCGAAAGATCTATCGCGTAGTACAATTCCCAACGGCTTATGTTGCAGGCATGCGAAAACGCTGTAATGCACACCCGCACTATCCAGGAAAACAAGTTACCGCGGGTTACGTCGCAAGCATGCGAAAACACCGCTAACTCTATCCATCAGAAAATCAGGGGGTGTGCCTTATCCCTCACGTTTTTCGACCGAATCTATGACACCTCTAAGGTGTCTATCCTCATCTCAAAAGCATACTGATCTAACCATCAGTTTACCACCATACCGGTGTGTGAGGCTCGCGAATTAACGCTACACAAAGCTGTGCTATATTAAAGTTGTGCTATATTAAAGCTGTGCTTTGATCATCATCCGCCAAACTTTGATTTTCAACAAAGGTTTGGATCACTGCATCTCAGCATGCCACGCTAACAATCCATACTGTACCACTGATTTCTGCCGATATATAACCTCTGAGCTCTTACGTCTCAGAGAAGGGTGTTAAGCAAGAGAATAAATTCTCCGCCACCAAATAGATATATATTTAGCAGAGATCAACGAATACAGTATAAAGGAATACAATGTCAGACACACCATCCATTTACAAGTCCGTTCTAGGTCTGAACGAAATTGGAGGCACCTTATCCCTCGTCCTGTATGTCCAATACAGGAGAGAGGCCCTCGCATATCCGTGCAATCAACAAGTACGTCCAGACGACTACCACTGTAGCCCCTTCAAGTTATAGCAACCCATCCATTCGATGTAAAGATCATCGGTCTTGCACCGTCTTCAATCTCTTCGACTTTTCGTCGTATCAGTCATTCAGAATGGGTTAAACCCGGCTTTTCTGAATAACTCGCGTATCTTATAATCAAGTGCTATAACAACACATCATACGCCTTATTCCAATTCTGAATATTCTTTTATTCAAATATTCTCATCATTAGGGAATAGGTTCCCATTAATTTTATCAAAGATAAATTCTTTTAAATTTATTCTTTAATCTTCCTTTGGATATCAAACCATATTAAGGTTTTCCAAACTAGTCGGGATTAGCGAACTACACCGAAGTAATCATTTATTTTATTTCCCAATCCCAACCTATTCATCCCATGGAACAAAACTGGTAATACTCCATATCTAACACCATGGTGTTATCGGTAAATATTAATTACCATTTCATGTTCAAATCTAATTAAAGATTTAGTTATCGCTTAAAGTAAAACTGGTGGTACTCCGTTTTCGATCATTTTCTTGAATTGATAATTTTAATTAACACATTCACTTTTCAATCTAATTAAAGATTCATTAAAACGCCATTTAGTTTTAATCTTGCCAAAAATCAATATTAATGATTATTCAAAGTTAAGAAATTAATCTTATCTTTAACTGGGTTAAAGAACCAATGTCATTTAAAACACAGTTCACGATAAACCCAAAATCATATTCAATTACATCAGTCTCTAACCGTAAATTAGCAAGAGAACAATTCCCGAAGTATTAATCCCGAAGGCCGAAACCAACATCAGATCAATACCCAGAAAACCATTCAACTTAGCTAATCTCTAGTTAGTTTCTAATTCTCTTAACTCCATTGGGTTTAAGAATAATATTTTTAAAGATACCATTCACGACAAACCCAAAATCCCATTTCCATTGTTAATCAGGTTAAAGAACATGTGTTATTTAAAACACCGTTCATGATAAACCCAAAAACAAATTTCAATTCAATTCCAATTAAATATTAATTAATTGGTAAACTTCATTAAATCTTAATAAAAAGATTTAATCTTTTCTCAACTGGGTTTAAGAATAGTGTTAGTGAGGACACCGTTCACGAGAAACCAAAAATCCCATTCGATATTAAATACAAGGCTCTGAATAGAAAATATATCTGCTTATATTCAATATCAAATTCTGAAATCAACACATATCGTATTGGAATAACGATATATATATCTTCCAAATTCCTCCACAATGCCCGTATAATCACGGAATCCGATATCGAAGTATTCCGAAGATAATTCTGTTCAAATCCATTCCAATTCATATATTGGAAATTCCGGTTATTTTTAAAACCATTTCAAATCCAATTTATTTATTTTAAAAATAAATAAATTATTATTCTAGTTCATAACTAGTTCATTTCGATAAAAATGTATTTTAATCTTTTCAAAACTGGAATTTTTCATCCAAAATCTTTCCAAATCATTTATTATGATTTTACATAATTTTTCCATATTTTTAATAATTTTATCATCGCCCGTACAGTCGGTTTCCAATAACGGCCACCGAACTGCATCCATAACAACCTTTTCCAAATTTGATTTGGATATAATTCCAAATCCAACCGTTAGATTCCAAATCTCTTACATTCGTTGGAAAGGTCTTTTCGATACGAACCCAACAGTTCCGGTTTTAGGAGAATCCGACGGTCGGATCTCCCGTAACATCCATTTGAAGTTAATGGTCGAAATTCGCGAACGGTCGATGCGCGGCGCGTTCCATTCAGGCCATTATAATATATATAATACATATATTATATATTTCGTCGATTTCCATTTAAAACGAATTTTATAAATCGTTTTAAAAACGATTTCCACTTCCATTTCAATTTCAAATCCAAATTGAATATTCCAATATAAATTCGTTTTAAATTCATTTCAAATCGATTTCAATTCGATTCGATTTCAATTCCATTTCAATTCCATTTCAATTTGTTTTGAATTCATTTTAAATCGATTTCAGTTCAATTCGATTTCAATTCCATTTCAATTCGTTTTAAATTCATTTTAAAACGATTTCAATTCTATTTTCAAATTCAAATCAAAATTTAATTTTCCATATCATTTCAATATTAAAATGATAATATTTTCAAAATATCATATTTTGAAATCACTTTTCGATATTCATTATAAAATGAATAAAATCGACAAAATTCCCGTACGTGTTAAAATGGCATTTAACTACTTAATATGGCTTCACATTTCAATATTTGCTGAATATTATTTTAAAATATTCGTTAATTCTGAACTGGAATCAAACTCAATCAATTAACATATAATTTTAATTATATGGATTTCAACATCATATATATGCCACAATAATGATAAGCAATCATTAAAAATTCAAACAACATCCAGAGTGCATTCTACAACTGTATAAGCATTAAAATAAATAAATAACGCTTATACAGGCTGTCAACCCATCGTTTCACATACCACTAATTATTGGGATCAGTGTATGTCAAATATTATCCCAATACCTGTGTGGGGTTTTCAAACAACAAATACTGTTTGTTATTTGTGCAGTTGGGCGATGTGTAAAATATATCGTCCGAATCAATACCAGATAAATAAGTGTACATAAACAAACCGTCTGGTTTGTACATGAATATATATTTTATTTTCATTTCACAATAATTTATATATTTATTTTATATAAATAATTTTTATATACAACAATATCATTACATGACAATCCAATCACAATCGACACAAACAATATAATCAAACAAGTCGTCCATGATCTGTGGACAACGGGGAGTAGTTCATATGTGCAGTTACAAAATAATTTATATAACTGTACAAAAATAATAGTGAGAAGTTCTCACCTTTGGTTTCCACTCCGTCATTCCTTATTTCTGAACGGTTTGGATTCTATTCGCTTCCAGTCGGTTCCATCGCAATCTGCTTCACGCGGTACATATATTAAAAATCACATTTTTATTTCACTACATATACATTAAGAATCACATTTTTAATATGCTTTTCATATAATAAAAAACCTATTTTTATAAACGCTTCATGTATATAAAAATCATATTTTTATTAACAATGCTCTCTATATAAAAATTAGATTTTATTCCAATGTTATTTATGTAATAAAAATCGCATTTTTATTCAAGCAAAAATCCTCTACAACAAATCGCAATTTTTTTTAAAGACATTATGTTATTATGTATTCCATTAACAAGGCCATATATTTTATAAAATCAATTTTAGAACAATGCTACATATTTTATATTTTAAAACAATGCTAATTTTATATTTTAAATCAATGCTAATTTTATATTTTAAATCAATGCCAATTTTATATTTTAAATCAATGCCAATTTTATATTTTAAAACAATGCTTAATTAATAATTATTTAAAATAACCTTTCTTCAATCTCACTGCCGTTCCTTTGTTAAATTCCATCGTCATCTTCTGTTCGTCGAAACCCATAACCCTTGACATCTAGGGTTTGAAATTCCTCCCCCATCAACGCGCCGGACACCGATCGCATGGGCCCACACGGAAGCCCTTCTGATGCGCTTCCACCACTGGCGGTGGGGTTGAACTCGGTTGCCCCTAGGCTTTGGAAACAGAGCACGAACTTCGGCTATTTGGGGCGCGATTTCCGCTGATTCACCTCATAAAATTTAATCAAACTCATAGGAATCAAAAGAGCTCACTTATCTCTCTATTTTTCCCTTTAAAATCATAGGCTAATTCGTTTTAATTTGAACATGATTACTGGATTTGTTTTTGAACGCTTTCCGCCCTAGTAAGAGAAGATGGCGGCGGGTTCTCCGAGTAATGAAAGTTAGGGTTTTAATTTTTCTAATTTTATATATTTTTAATATTATTTAATTCACCTTAAAACCCGAAATCATCACGAACTCCGAATCAAACTCAACGACTATCGCCCCAAGCTAAATACCCCCATGCCAGACATAATGGAATATGTTTCGTAAGCCCATTCGACTGTTTCATTCAGTTATTCTTCAAATTAAAATATAAACATTCAATTTTAGATTTGAACATACATTTTAATTTGCCGGGGCCACATATTGATTCTAAAAATTCCAGAAAAATAAATCTGGCTATGTTGGGACGATATGGTCCCAACAAAACTGATTTCGTCGAATTTGGAGACCGTTTGACTAAAACTGTTAAAACACGTTTTCTTTTGCCACGCTCACATATTGATTCCAAAAATTACGAAAATTGGAACCTAGCAATAATTTGAATTCCGAATCCAACAAAAGTGGTTTCGTCGAAAACGGAGGTCATTTGCAAAATGGCTATGTTTAAAGGCTATATTTCCATAGCGACTATTCTGAATTTTCAACTGGACATAACTTTTTATTCCCGCTATGAAATCTGGATTTTTCACATTCGTTGGAAAGATATTTTCAAACAGATTCTAATATTTCTGGTTTCACTAAAATCTGATTTATTTTGAATCCTGTACATTCATTTGAAATTTAAAATCGAATTTTCAAACTATCGCGCCATTTTCAATTCCTTTTTTAATTAAAATAAATATTTATATTCTAACTTCGATTCAAATTAAAATATACTTTCTAATTCTATTCAAAATAAATTTCTAGTCGTTATTATTTAAAATAAATCATTTTAAATATTCAAAATTCATTAAAATTGCCGAAATAAAATTTTTAAATTTGTTCTGATTTCCGGGTTGTTACAATCTCCCCCACTTAAAATCTTTTCGTCCTCGAAAAGGAACGAAGCTGAAAGTTGTTTTACTAATCAACTCAACTTTCATTCTGGCGTTCATTCTTCAACCTTTCAGTTTCTAAGAATTTTCAAATTCGTCAAAAATTTGGCTAACACCCTAAATTTTCAAAAAATTTCTCCATAACCTCCTTTGTACGGAGAGGGGTTTGGAAATTTATTGGACCGTATTAGGCACCCAATAAATTCTAAAAAGCATACACATATTTTTTATGATATATTCTTATGTCCACAGGGGAGTATGTATAGATCATGGCTTCAGAGAATAAATTCTCGTTACCCTATAAATAGTTTTTTTGCCTTAATGACTAGAGAGACGTGATTATTGTCAACTCCAGACCCGTTTGGGGTTTGTATTAATCTGGCAATTTACCGTTACATTTTATATAATCCATATCAGTCTTCGGTTCAACCTGAAATATAGTCATCGCCATGCAAGCCTCTCGCTTGTATGGTAAATCTTCAACCTCATCACATAAGCTCCAAATGCTTATGTGGTATATGATAGAGTATGCTATCTTCTCGCAGTATGCCATGTAGTGTAGTTCAAAATTAATTGTTACTATCCTATGGCGACGTTTATGATTTCACACAGAACAACCAGCACTCTGCATCCAATGACATTCACATGAGTTTATATAATAATAAAATTGTGCAGCCAACTCATTAAGGCTTACCTATTTATCGGGCATGCAAATAAATTCTTTACTCAACAGCTAATACATTCTCCTGTTCCTGTTCAACATATGTATATATATGCAGAACTAAGCTAAAAATAATATTTCTAACGAACAAATATTTATTTCAACACATGAATGTTTTTATTAGTTGAATCAATACTCAAACATCACAGCCAGCAATCAATTTGTTGATTAAATTTTCAAATATATATATATATATATAATTTTTATACACTCAAAAATCATATTTCAGTGTCAAGTCACAAACAGTAAATTCTAGTTAAGTTTTGGTTCTCACACCAGCCGATTGGAAATTATATAGATATTCACTTTTGAAACTCGAACAAAGATGTTGATGATGTCTAGAATATCATCAGAATCATCTCCGGGCGACCAAAGTGTGATTCCATATCTACCCAGCATATTTGAGGCTTCGTATACACGTCGACTAGTCAGACATATATTCAAAATCTCCTCATACTTGATAGTCCAAATCAATATAAAATAAAATAATCAAATACGTATAACATGATATAATTTTCAAAATTAAATTTGTTTTCATTTTTATTTTAAACATAACACTCTTCATGCTCGTTCTATGATACTACTGATCCGATTTCTAACGAGTCATTCTCATTGGATATTACTAATCCGATCTCTAATGAATTCTTTCGTTCGGTTCTAACATGTCTTGTTCTCCGAACTCTGTAAACCAAAGCTCCGATACCAAATATGGCAACCCGAACTTCCCTGTGAAGGAAAAACCGGATTGCTTCGAGAACATGACAAATCGGAACGTAAACAGAAGAACATTTTATTGCTTATTACAACAATTCCATCAGAATACAAGAATATAACAGAGTATGGATAAATATTATACATCATAAAATATCAGAGATTTAAATTACATTAAATAGCAGCGGAAAAATAATACAAAACATGACTGAAAGTAATAAACGGATACAGAGCTTTCTGAATATCGCTTCAGCTATAAACCAGGATCCTGTGAACATAATATCCGCAAAAACCCAACTACTAGCTGCCCATGTGGAAAATAGGGGCACCCAGAGTTTAGGTTAAAACAATAAACTCCAGGCCAGCCATGTGACTGGTGTGAGAACAAAAACAGTTATTTAAAACTTTACTTTCAAAATAAGGTAAATCAAGGGACCACGCCGTATAACATGGAACGGGTTTACCCCCAAGAATACCAGTGCATAAAACAAACAGCGCAATGCTAAATAAAGAAAAATGAAGCTATTATAAGACTCTGGTCCCATCACACAATGCAACGCAAGCAAGAGGATAGAGGTTTACCTTATAATAGCCAAATATGTTTAGTACGTTTTAAAACCAATCTTTTATTATTACTATAAGTGAAGAAATCAACTTCAAATATAAATGTATCAATCATAGACGGCATGAGCGCCGCATCCCACTATGTCGCCATATATAGTATACAATCAAAACCGAAAAATGTCGTATTTGGAAATTGGATTGCCATATTGTTGGCTCCTAATTCGAAAAACATTGCGCTGTTTATAAACTGTTTTATGCATTGGTATTCTTGGGAGAAAACCCGTTCCGTATTATACGGTGTGGTCCCTTGATTTACTTTATTTCTAAAGTAAAGTTTTAAATAACTATTTTAGTTCTCACACCAATCACATGACTGGCCTGGAGTTTATTGTTTTAACCTAAACTCCGGGTGCCCCTATTTTCCACACGGGTAGCTAGTAGTTTTGTTTTTGTAGATTTATTTTTATAGGATCCAGGTTTACAGCTGGAGCTATATTCGGAAAGCTCTGTATCCGTGTATTTCTTTCAGTTGTGTTATGTATTATTCTTCCGCTGCTTTGTAATTTGAATCTCTGATATTTATCAAATGTATATTATTCATTCATACTCTATTATATTCTTGTACTCTGATGTAATTGTTGTAATAAGCAATGAAATGTTCTGTCGTTTTTGTTCTGATTTGTTGTATTCTCAACTCAATCCGACCTTTTCCGTCTCTTCGGAGATCGGGGGATTTTGGGCCGTTATAGTTTGGTATCAGAGCTTTGGTTTACAGAGCTCGGGAACAAGACAAATTAGAACTGAACGAATTCATCAGAGATTAGATTAGTATTATCCAATGAGAATGACTCGTTAGAGATGGGATCAGTAATATCCTAGAATGAGTTTCAAAGAGTGTTATTTTTAAAATAAAACCAAAAACAAATTTTGTTTTGAAAATTTAAATCTTGTTATACGTATTTGAATATTTGTTTTATTTTGAATCTGGACTATCGAGTATATGAAGATTTTGCATATACGCCTAGCTAGTATGTGTATGAATTCTCAAATATACTGGATGGGTACAGAATCACACTCTAGACGCCTGGGGATAATTCTGGTGATGTCCGGACATCATTAGTATTTATGTTTGAGTTCCGAAAGTGGGATATCTATATATTTCCAGTTGACTGTTGTGAGAACCAAAACTAGATAAGGTTTATTGTTTGTGATTTGGCACTGAAAATATGATTTTTACTATATATAAAAATTATGAATTTGAAAAGTTAACCAACTAACCGATTGCTGGTTGTGTTGTTTGATTATTAGTTTAATTAATAAAATTGTTGAACCACATGTGGATAAGGTAAATTTAGCCAAATTGAATCAAATATTGAACTGAATTGAAAATTTGTTAAAATTGCATATGTGTACATATATATGTGTGAATAGGTCATAGCATGGTAGCTAAGAAGTGGAATAAAATTGTATGCCCAACAAATAGGTACATGTTTACTATTTCCTTGGGTTTTGATCATTTTATGAACCGATTGGCTAGCTGCTTGGCTTTTTCCTTTTCTTTTGGATTGATGAGTGCTTATGGGGCAAGTTGCGGTTTTATAGGTCTCCCTGCACAAAGGAGGTCATGGCAAAAAAAATCAAAAATTTAGGGTGTTAGACAAATTTTTGAGAAATTAGAAAATTCTTAGAAACTGAAAAGTTGAAGAATGAAAGCCAGAATGAAAGTTGAGTTGGTTAGTTAAATAATTTTCAGCTCCGTTCCTGTTCGAGGATGAAAAGATTTTAAGTGGGGGAGATTGTAACAACCCGGATTTTCAGATGCAATTTAAAATTTTTATTTTAGCTATTTTAATGGATTTTGAATATTTAAAATGATTTATTTTAAATAATAATGATTCAAAATTTATTTTAATCGAAGTTAGAACTTACATATTTATTTTAATTTTAAAACGAGCCTGAAATGGCATGGTAGTTTGAAAATTCGATTTTAAATTTCAAATGAATGTACAGGATTCAAAATAAATCGGATTTTAGTAAAACCAGAAACATTTGAATCTGTTTAATAATATCTTTCTAACGAATGTGAAAAATCCAGATTTCATAATATAAATTGAAAGTTATTCCCAGTTTAAAATTTAAAATAGTCACTAATTAATATATAGCCCTTAATAATAGCCATTATGCAAACGACCTACGTTTTCGACAAAACCACTTTTGTTGGATCCGAAATGTCAAATTATTGCTAGATTCCAATTTTCATAACTTTTGGAATTGATATGTGAGCGTGGTGAATTTAAATGTATTTGGTCAGTTCAGTTTGAATTTAATCGACTGGAAATTGGCCATTTTCAAACGGCCTCCAAATTCGACGAAATTAGTCTTGTTAAGACTGAATCATCAAAACATAGCTAGATTTATTTTTTTGTAATTTTTGGAGTCAGTATGTGGCCCCGGTTAATTAAAATGTACGTTTAAATTCAATATATATTGATTTATATTTTAATTTCAATGAAAATTGATCAAAATAGCCGAATCGGCTTATGAAACTTATTCCATTGTGTCTGGAATGGGGGTATTTAGCTAGCGGCGACACTCGTTGGGTTTGATTTGGAGTCCGGAGGATAAAACGCTATTTTTGGTATTATATATATATATATATATACATACATCGACCAATTAGAAAATTCCATTCATTATTTTATTTTATTTCCAAAGAACCCGTAACCCTCTAGATCGAGCGATGGAAACCGCTTCAAACCTTCTCTCTTCGATTTCGTGCAAACTACTCAATGAAATTCAACGATTCTTCAGGGATTTTGTAGAGCTCTCCTTCATCTTCAAATCCATGCCAATTTCAAGTATTATCATTGAGTGTGGAGAGAGAATCGATCCCCCAAAGATCCTCCATTTGCGCCGCCTTCGCTCCTTCCACTGCTATTCGAGTTCGCCGTGCCCACCAGGCACAGGTGCGCCTCTCCGAGCTCCTCCACGTGGCGCCAGCTGATCGTCCCCTCGTGCAACGGTTTGCGTGAAAAGTCGAAACCTAGTTTTGAACAAATGGCAGAGGTAACAACCTGTTTAATTTTTAAGGTTAATAACACTTAAAAGTGTTGCTAATCCCATTATTATTTGTAAAAATCGTATCTTGCTCATACGTTATCGAAATCCAGTGAAACAAGAGACATTGGACTCATTACATCGTACGCTACATTCTAGAAGAGACCAGAGGAATTTTAGAGCTGGCTTCGAATTACGGAGGAGTGGATCCCAATGTGAGAACTCCTTCTCACTCTAATTACTTTACAGTTAAATATATACTAGGATGCAGACAGGTCTTAGAAGCCCCCAACATTATTGATTGTACAAATCATGATTGTGCATTGGGATTATATTATGGAAATTTGTTTGTGTTGAAAATTGATTGTATTGTAGTGTATTGATTGGATTGATTATTGTGTATGGCGCGAGCTAGTATCAGGAGATGGGTAATGCTAGACATTACTCCGGTTTTAATATCACGCTGTTATAATGCCGAAATTTTCTAAAGTAAATATTTATTCGTTAAAAACTAATTTTTAATGTGTATACGAACTGTATAAAATATTCATGTGTTTAATAAAATATTTGAACAATAAAAATATCATTTTTATTGAATGTATGGACTATTAAAAATACTTAATTGTTGAAATAAATATTTTATCGTTAAAAATATAATTTTTAACATATATATGAATGACATAAAAATTATCCTGAAATGAAAATAAATATTCATTTACAAATCGGATGATTTGTTTATGTACACCCATTTGACTGACATTAATTGGGACGATAAATTTTACACATCGTCTAACTGCGCAAATAAAATCTGTGTTTGTTGAGAAACCCCACATGGGTATTGGGATGATATTTGACGTACACTAATCCCAATTGTTTAGTTATATGTTGATCGATTGGTTGACAGGCTGTTGTAAGCGTTAATTATTTATATTTAACGCTTATGCAGTTGTGTAATGCACTCTGGATGATGGATGATTGGTTATTATTATTGTTATATGCATGTGTTGTATGAAATCCATATAAATAACATTGTACGATAATTGACTGTGTCTGATTCCAATTCAGGAATAATGAATATTTTAAAATAACGAATATTTTAAAATACGATTCTGTAAAGGATTAAAATATGATTTTGATGTCTGATTTGGGATGAACACGAAAATATTGAAATGTGTAAAGCCATGTTGATTAGATATGCACCATTTTGACGCGAATGATATTTATATCGATTTTATTCATTTTTATAATGAATATAAAAAAGGAAATGATTTTAAAATCAGATATTTTGAAAATATTATCATTTAAATATTATAATGATAAGGAGTATTCAATTTTGATTTAAAATTGAAATGAAAGTGGGAACCGTTTTAAACGAATTTAAAAACATTTTATAAAATAGGTTTTAAATGGAAATCGACGAAATATATATAATATATATTATATATATTTAATGGCCTGAATAGAACGTGTCGCGCCGCGACCGTTTTCCAATTTCGACCATTGACTTCAAATTGACATTACGGGAGATCCGACTGTCGGATTCTCCTAAAACTGGAACCGTTGGGTTTGTATCGAAAAGGGATTTCCAACGAATATAAGAGATTTTAAATCTAACGGTTGGATTTGGAATTATGTCCAAATCAAATTTGGAAAAGGTCGATGTACGTGCAGTTCGATGACCGTTTATGGAAATCGACTGAAGGGCCTTCATAAAATTATTAAAAATATTAATAATTTGTGTAAAACAATAATAAATGATTTGAAAAGAATTTGGATGAAAAATTCCATGCTAGTAAAGATAAAAATACATTTTTATCAAAATGAATTAGTTATTAACTAGAATGATAATCCAATAATTTTTAAATAAATAAATTGGATTTATAATGGGTTTTAATATAACCAGAAATTTTCAATCTATAAATTGGAATGGATTCGAATAGAAATCATATTCGGTATATTTCGATATTAGATTTAATGACTATACGGATATTGTAGAGGAATTTGGAGGATAATACATATCGTTATTCCCCATACGATATGTGTTGGTTTCAGAATTTGATATTGAATATAAGCCGATATAATTTCTGTTTAGAGCCTTTTATTTAATATCAAATTGGATTTTGGGTTTGTCATGAATGGTGTCTTAAATAAAACTGTTCTTAAACCCCGTGTGAAAAGAATAAATCTTTTAATTATGATTATTAGAGTTTCCAGTTATATTTTGTAAATTGGAATAAAATGGAATGTGAATTGGGTTTATTGTGAACTGTGTTTTTAACGATATTCGTTCTTTAACCCAATTAACAGTGAAATGTGATTTGGAATATATACATCTTTAAATTAAGATTAATGGAATTTTCCAAAGTAAAGTTTTCCAATTTATTAAAACAAATTGGAATGTAATGGAATTCGATTTGGTAATAATCGAAGTGAGCTTCTGTGGAGGAAGACGGTTAATATATATGGAATTTAAAAGGCTTTGTCATTGTTTCATTTATATTATTAGTCGGATACGGAAATTCATGTCGATTATATATTGATCTGTTTTCTGTGAAGATTCCATAATTAGTGGAATGTGATTTTGGGTTTATCTTGAATTGTGTTTTAAATGACATTAGTTCTTTATCCCGGTTAAAGACAGGATTACATGTCTAACATTGTATTTCAAACTGTATTGTTGATCTCTGCTAAATATATATCTTTTTGGTGGCGTAGAATTTATTCTCTTCCTTAACACCCTTCTCTAAGACGTATGAGCTTAGAGGTTATATATTGGCATAAATCAATGGTACGGTGTAGATTGTCGATGCGACATATTTGATTTCCCAAAGTTAAATAATCATTAATAATGATTGCTGGAAGATTAAAACTAAGTGGAGTTTTAATGAATCTTTAATTAGATTAAAATGTGAATGTGATAATTTAAATTATCAAATTTGGGAATTGATCGAGAATGGAGTACCACTAGTTTTACTCCAGGCAATAGTTAAATCTTTAGTTAGATTTGAACGGGAAATGGTAATTAATTTTACCAATAACACCGTGGTGTTAGATATGGAGTATTACCAGTTTTCTCCATGGGATGAATATGTTGGGATTGGCATAATGAAAAAATGATTACTTCGGTATGGTTCGATAATCCCAACTAGTTTATAAACCTTAATTTGGTTTGAATTGATATCAAAAGGAAGATTAAAGAATAAATTTAAAAAAATTTATCTTTGATAAAATTAATGGGAACCTATCCCTAAAGATATGAATATTGGAATAAAGGAATATTCTGGATTGGAATGTGGCATATATTGTGTTTGTGTAGCACTTGTTTATATGATACACGAGTTATTCAGAAAGACCGTGTTTATACCCATCTGAATAACTGATTTGACGATATGTCGATGATGAAGAAGGTGGTTGAAGACCAGAAATCTTCACATCGTTTGGATGATTACTGATGTTTTGATTGGGCTGTACACCCAATACAAGGTAATAAGTGGTGATCGTCTAGACGTACTTGGAGATCGACCGGATATGCGAGGACCTCTCTCCTGTATTGGACATATGGAACGAGGAATAAGGTGCCTCCGGTTTTGTTCAGACCCAGAATGAACTAGTAAATGGGTGTGTGTCTGACATTGGATTTCATTCTGTGTTGATTGATTTCTATTAAATATATATCTGTTTTGTGGCGGATAATTTATTCTCTTGCTTAACACCCTTCTCTGAGACGTACGAGCTTAGAGGTTATATATTGATAGACATCAGTCGCATGGCGTGAATTGTCAATGTGGCATGCTGAGATGCAAATGATCAAGGCTTTTTTTGAAAAGCAAATTCTTGTGGTTGATGATCAAAGCACGACTTTAAATAGCATAGATTTGTGTATAGCGTTAATTCACGAACCTCACACCTTGGTATGAGTCAAAAATGGGATAAGGGACCCAAGGAGTGCATGACGTTTCCTTCTAACTGTGGGTGGTCTCATGGTATGGAGCCCAGACATTTATTATATTTTAACCTCTGTGGATGATGGATAGCGAGGCGCCTCGGATATATCAGTCACTATGGGGCTGATGGATAGTTCCTATAGGACCGGGAAACGTGTGTTCAGGAGTAATTAATCTTCAAACATAAGGGAGGACCAGCCTTGGAGGATCTAAGGGTTCACTGTGGGGAACCCTGAGGCATTTGCTAGGGTGTCTCGAAGCCGGCGAGGAGTACATCTCTTGCCTCGACTCATGACGGAAATCCAATTTCTAATACGTGACTTTTTGGTTTTAGTTGTAAACCTATATGGCGACATAGTAGCATGGGATACTATGTCGTCTATGATTGATACATTTATATTGGAAGTTGTTTGATACACTATTCACTTATAGTAATATCAAAATGATTTGTTTTAAAACATACCATTCTTGTTTGGCTATTATAAGGTAAAACTCTATCCTCCGACTTGCATTATGTGATGGGACCCGAGTCTTATAATAGCATCATTTTTCGAAAAGCATTGTGTTGTTTATAAACTGTTTTATGCACTGGTATTCTTAGAAGAAAACCTATTCCGTGTTATACGGCGTGATCCCTTGATTTACTTTATTTCTAAAGTAAAGTTTTAAATAACTATTTTAGTTCTCACACCAGTCACATACTAACCTGGAGTTTATTGTTTTAACCTAAACTCTGGGTGCCCCTATTTTCCACATAGGTAGCTAGTAGTTTTGATTTTGCAGATTTATTTCTATAGGATCCCGGTTTACAGCTGGAGCTATATTCGGAAAGCTCTGCATTCGTGTATTTCTTTCAATTGTGTTATGTATTATTTTTTCGCTGCTTTGTAATTTGATTCTCTTATATTTATCAAATGTATATTATTTATTCATACTCTATTATATCCTTGTACTCTGATGTAATTGTTGTAATAAGCAATGAAATGTTCTGTCGTTTGTGTTTTGATTTGTCGTGTTCTCAACTCAATCCGGCCTTTTCCATCTCATCGGAGATCGAGGGATTTCGGGTCGTTATAATGGGGTATTATGCCGTCCAAGATTGATACATTTATTTTCGAAACTGATTTTCACACTATGCATTAATAATAATAAAAGATAATTTTTGCATATCAAGCATGTTTTGCTATTATAAGGTAAAAATCTATCCTCCGGTTTGCGTTGGCATTGTGTGATGGGACCCGACTCTTATCATAGCTTCTATTTTCAAAAAGCATTTCTAGTTTTTATGATTAGTATTCATGTGGAGAGAAGTCGTTCCGTTTTATACGGTGTGGTCCCATGATTTACCCAACTTTAAAATAAAGTGTAATAACTGTTTTGGTTCTCATACCAACTTCAACGACTGACCTGGAGTTTGTTATTTCGCACCTAAACTCCAGGTACCCATATTTTTTACACATGCAGCTAGTAGTTTTGGTTTTGCAGATTTTTTTTAAAACAGGATCCTGAATTATGGCTGGAGCTAAACTCTAGATTACTTCGTAGTCTTCCGCTGTATATTTTTGTGTTTCCGTTGTATTGTAATTTGTTAATCTCTGATATTTTTCCACTATGAATCAATTATTTGTACTTTGATATATTTTAGTACTTTGATGTAAAATTATTGTAACAACAATGAAATTTTCTTTTGTGTTTTGTTCTAAAGTGTTGTACCCTATAATGGTTCAAGGATTTCTGACTTTTGGATTGGGCTTGTGTAGCTTACGGTCGATTCGAAAGGCGGGGATTTTCGAGTCGCCACATTTGGTATCAGAGATTTGGTTTACAAAGCTTTGGGATTACAACAAATTAAAACAAGAAGAAAGAATTCATCAGAAATAGAATTAGTTATATCCTAAGAATAACTCATTAGTGATAGGGTTAGTAATGCCCTAGAGTGAGTTTGAAGAGTATTAAATATAAAAATTAATTTAGTTTTGAAATTATTATATCTTGTAATAAGAGTTTGAGTATTTTATTTGATGTTGAGTTTCGACCATCGAGTATAAGAAGATTTTGCATATATGCCTTGCAAACGTATACCCGAGGTCTCAAATATACTAGATAGATATAGAATCACACTCTAATGCCCCAGGGATGATTATGGTGATAAATCGATCATCGTCAGTGTTTATTTTCGAGTTTCGAAAGTGGGATGTCTATATAATTCCAATTGACTGGTGTGAGGACCAAGAACTTAGTTAGAGTCTAATTTTTGTAATTTGCTTTGAAAATATACTTTTGAGTATATATTAGATATATGTTTTGACAACATATAAATTTGAAAAGTTAACTAACCAGTCGATTGTTGGATGTGATGTGATAATTAGTTTAACTAATAAAAAAAACAGAAAATTGGTCAGAATTGGATATATGTATGTTGAACAGGCTAATGCATGGAAGCTAAGAAGAGGAATAAAATTGCATGCCCAACACAAAGGTTCATATTTATTGTACCGGTTGGGTTTGATTATTTTTTGAGCCGATTGCCAAGCCGCTTGCCTTTTGGATTGTAATAACTTGGAAATCTGGGCCAATTTTAAATTTTTATTTTGGCAATTTTAGTGAATTTTGATTATTTAAAATGATTATTTTAAATAATAACGACGAGAAATTTACTTCGAATAGAAATAGAACGTATATATATATAGATCGTCGTTAGAATATAAATATTTATTTATATATATAAAAGGAATTGAAAATGGCGCGGTAGTTTGAAAATTCGATTTCAAACTTCAAATGAATGTACAGGATTCAAAATAAACCGGATTTTAACGAAACCAAAAATATTAGAATCTAATTGAGAATATCTTTCCAACGAATTCGAAAAATCAAAATTTCATAGCGGGAATCAAAAGATATGTCCAAATGAAAATTCAGAATGGTCGCTATGGAATTCTGACCCTTAAAAATGGAAATTTTGCAAACGACCTCGGATTTCGACGAAACCACTTTTGTTGGATCCATGATGTCAAGTTATTGCTAGGTTCAAAAAATCGTAATTTTTCGATTCAATATGTGAGCGTGGCAAAGGAAAATGCTTTCGACCAGTTTCAGTTGATTTTAATCGACTGAAAAATGGCCATTTTTCAAACGGTCTCAGAATTTGACGAAATTAGTTTTGTTAGGACCATATCATCAATACGAAGCTAGAAAATATTTCTTGGGAATTTTTAGAGTTAGTATGTAGCCCCGGTAAATTGAAATGCACGTTCAAATTCAATATGTAGAGTTATATTTTGATTTTGACAGGAACTGATCGAAACGATCAAATTGGCTTATGAAACATATCCTATTGTGTTTGGAATGGGGGTAATTAGCTAGAGGCGACAGTCGTTGGGCTCAATTTGGAGTTCGATAGAAAAGTCAACCATGTTGGAAAATTAAATTAAAATAAAATAATTATATATTGGACCTTATACACTTAACCCCCCCCCCCCGGCCAAATCATTTCCCTCGTTCACGAAGGAAATCCCTCTTCCCCAAATCGATCAGCGATCGATCCTCCGCCCCCCTGACCAGTCACCCCCCTTCCCCGTCCGCCGTCGACATCCATCCACCCGTCGTCGTTGAAGACCCGACCTCCCTCCTCCCCGTGCGACTACAACACCAGACGCACCCGGATCGAGACACCACCAGAGCTCCGCCACTCCCCGACCAGCGCGACGCCACCACCACCCATTTCCGACCCCATAGACCCCTGCACCACCGCCTGATAGCTTTCCCCCTCTCCCGAACTCGAACTGTAAGTTTTTTCCCCTTTGTTATATATTTTTATTTAATGAAATTAAGGTTTATTCAAATCAGTTTATGTATAATTAGCAATTATAAAAATCAGTTTTTATTTACAAAGTTATAGAAAGTTTGATTTTAATTGGAAATGTTGGTATGATTTTTAAACAATAAAAGAAGTGATTTTTATTCGCTAAAATAAGTGATTTTTATTCGTTAAAAGTATTTTATATTTAAAAATAGAAAGAAAGGATTTTTAAAGATGGAAAGATTGTGAATTTTATAAATAAAAGTTTTAATTTTTATAGTTAGAAAGTTTAGATTTTTAGATAAACAAAAATTAGATTTTTATAAAGTTAAAAACGAGATTTTTATATAGGGAAAGGGGAGATTATCTATATAGAATAAAAATACGATTTTTAATGTGAAGCAAAAGTATAAAAATATAATCTTTTATATTGTAGAAGTATAAAAATGTGATTTTTATAGCGATGAAATAAAAATTCGATCTTTATATTAGAAGTAGAAAGATAAAAATATAATTTTTATATAGGAAGAAGCGTTGCATAGATATATAAAGTAAAAATAAAAATATGATTTTATTTATTGAAATGAAGCAATAAAAATGTGATTTTTATTATGAAGCGTGAAAAGAACTGAATAGGAATTGCAAACAAATCCAGATGTTCAGCAGTTCAATAGCAAAGCACGACGGAGTGGAACCCTCTGTGAGAACTTCTCACCTTTTAATTTTGTTTTCTAGTTAATAATATATACTAGGATGCAGACGGTGTTTAGTAGCACCCGACACCCGTCGTCCACAGACCATGGACGGCTTGTATGCTTGTTTGTTCGATTTTGATGTGTAGTTGATTGTGTGATGTGATGTGAAATTAAATAAAATATTTATATAGTTAAAAATATTTTATAGTTGAAAATAGAATTTTTAACGTGTATATAAAATAAATATTTATAAACAAATCGGAGATTTGTTTATATATACTGATTTGATTGATATTGATTGGGACGATAAATTTTACACATCGCCCAACTGCACAAATAAAATCTGTGTTTGATTGTTTGAAAACCCCACACGGGTATTGGGATGATATATGACATACGCTAGTCCCAATAATTAGCTGTATGTCGATCGATTGATTGACAGGCTGTTATAAGCGTTAAATATTTATATTTGATGCTTATACAGTGTAGAACGCACTCTGGATGATGGTTGATTATTTATCGTTGTTATCTTGTACATGTGTTGTAGAAAATCCATATAATTAACATTATATGGTAATTGATTGGGCCTCATTCCAGTTTTGAGATAGAAATATTTGAAATAGAATATTTGAAAATAGAAATATATGAAGCCGTGTTGATTATATTGACGCCATTTTGACGTGAACGATATTTATATCGATTTTATTCAATTTTCAATGTATATTGAAAGTGTTTTCGAAATTTGAATTATATTGAAAATAATCGAAATTCGAATTATATTAAATTGATTTGAAATTCGAATTAAATTGAAATGAATTGAAATTCGAATTTAATTGAATTGATTTGAAATTCGAAATAAACTGAAATGATTTGAAATTCGAATAGAATTGAAATTGAATAGAATTGAATTCGAATTGAAATTGAAATTGAATATAATTGAATTCGAATTGAAATTGAATAGGATTGAATTTGAATTAAAATTGAATTGAATTGAGTTCGAATTGAAATCAAACTGAAATGAATTCGAATTGAATTGAAATTGAATAGAAATCGATTTGAAATAAATTCAAAATCGAATAGAAATTGAATCGAATTGAAAAGAACTGAAATTGAATTAAAAATCGATTTGAATTAAAATCAATTTGAAATGAATTTAAAACGATTTATATAGCACGTTTTGAAAGGAAATCGACGAAATATATAATATATATTATATATATAATGGCCTGAATAGAACGCGCCACGGTAGTTCGCGAATTTCGACCATTGACTTCGAATGGATATTGCGGGAGATCCGACCGTCGGATTCTCCTAAAACAGGAACCGTTGGGTTCGTATCGAAAAGAGCTTTCTAACGATTTATAGAAATTTGAAATCTAACGGTTGGATTTGGAATTATGTCCAAATCAAATTTGAAAAAGGTCGTTGTAAGTGCAGTTCGATGGCCGTTGATGGAAATCGACTGTACGGGCCTTGGTAAAATTATTAAAAATAGTAATAATTTGTGTAAAATCATAAGAAATGATTTGGGAAGAATCTGGATGAAAAACTCCATATTTGAAAGGATAAAAATAGATTTTTATTGAAATGAACTAGTTTTGAACTAGAATAGTAATTTATTTATTTCTAAAATAAATAAATTGGATTTGAAATGGTTTTGAAAATAACCAGAATTTCCGATAATTGCATTGGAATGGATTTGAATCGAAATTGTCTTCGGAATATTTCGATGTTGGATTTCGTGATTATACAGATGTTGTTATGGAAATTTGAAATATATATAAATATATATATATATATCGTTATTTCCAATACGATATTTGTTGGTCGTAGAATTTGATATTGAATATAAGCCGATATATTTTCTATTCAGAGCCTTGTATTGAATATCAAATGTGATTTGGGTTTGTCGTGAATGGTTTCTTCATTAACACCGTTCTTAAGACCAGTTGAGAAAAGATTAAATCTTTTTATTTATATTTAATGAAGTGTACCAATTGAACAATATTTAATTGGTATTGAATTGGTATTGATTTTTGGGTTTATCGTGAACAGTGTTTTAAATAACACTTGTTCTTTAACCCGATAATTAATGGAATGTGATTTTGGGTTGTCGTGAACGGTATCTTCAATAATATTGTTCTTAGACCCAAAGGAGTTAAGAAAATCAGAAATTAACTGGAGATTAGTTAAGTTGAATGGTTTCTGGGGTATTGATCTGATGTTGGTTTCGGCCTTCGGGGTCAATACTTAGGGAATTGCTCACTTGCTAATTTACGGTTAGGGACTGATTGAAATGTGATGTAAATGACACTGATTCTTTAACCCAGTTAAAGATTAAAACTAAGTGGAGTTTTAATGAATCTTTAATTAGATTGAAAAGATCGAGAATGGAGTATCACCAGTTTTGCTCTAGGCGATAGTTAAATCTTTAATTAGATTTGAACGTGTAATGGTAATTGAATTTACCGATAACACCGTGGTGTTAGATATGAAGTATTACCAGTTTTACTTCATGGGATGAATAGGTTGGGATTGGGAAATAAAATAAATGATCACTTCGGTATGGATCGCTAATTCCGACTAGTTTGAATTGATATTCAAAAGTAGATTAAAGAATAAATTTAAAGGATTTATCTTTGATAAAATTAATGGGAACGTTTCCCTAAGAATGTGAAATTTAGAAACTAACCGTCGGTTAGCTAAGCAAAATGGTTTTCTGGATATTGATCTGATGTTGGTTTCGGCCTTCGGGGTTAATATTTGGTAAATTATTCTCTTGTTAATTTACGGTTAGTGACCGATGAATTGGAATGAGGCATATGTTGTGTTTGTGTAACAGTTGTTTATTATATACGCGAGTTATTCAGAAAGACCGGGTTTATCCCATTCTGAATAACTGATTCAACGTGGTGTCGAGGATGAAGATGGTGGTCGAAGACCGGAGGTCTTCATGTCGTTTGGGTGATTACTGATGATCTTGATTGGGCCGTACACCCAAGAGGAGGGAATCAGTTAGTGGTCGTCCAGACGTACTTGGAGGTCGATGGATATGCGGGGTACTAGGTGCCTCCGGTTTCGTTCAGACCCAGAATGAACTTGTAAATGGACTGTGTGTATGACATTGGATTTCATTCTGTGTGACTGATATCGGTTGCATAGAGTGGTTTGCCTGTGTGGCATGCTAAGATGCAAATGATCAAGGCTTTTGTTGAAAAGCAATGTCTTGTGGTTGATGATCAAAGCACGACCTTTGTGGCGTCGCTTTGTGTAGCGTAGATTCGCGAGCCTCACACCCCGGTGTGAACCAAAAACGGGAGACGAACCTTAGGGAGGACATGCGTTTTCTTCTAGCTAGGAGTGGCGTCAGTGCTTGAACTGGCTGACGAGTTTGACTCATGTGGTTGTTGGAATTGGAGGCGCCTCGGTTATATCGGTCGATCCGGGACCGATGGAGTCATTTAGTTGGCTCACCTACGCCCCAAAGGGCGGGGAAACGCAGTGTTCAGGATTTCGTCTAATCCACATCAGTGGACCGGCCCTGTCGCTCCAAGGTCACTCGAGCTCTGACCTGAGACACATGCTAGAGCGTCTCGAATCGGTTGAGGACTATCTTTTGCCTCGGTTCACAGATGGAAACCCAATTTCCGAATACGTGACAGTGCAGTTTTGATTGTAAAGCCTAGTATGGCGACATGATATATGGTACCCATGCCGTCTATGATTGATATTTATGGTTGAAATTGTTTTGAAACTATACACTTATTATAGTATCAAATGATTTGTTTTAAAGGTACTAAGCATGTTTGGCTATTATAAGGGAAAACCCTATCCCCCGGCTTGCGTTGCATTGTGTGATAGGACCTGGGTCTTATAATAGCTTCATTTTTCCAAAAAGCATTGCATTGTTTTGTTATGTGCACTAGTATTCTTGGGAGGAAACCCGTTCCGTGTTATACGGCGTGGTCCCTTGATTTACCGAACTTTAAAATAAAGATAAATAACTGTTTTAGTTCTCACACCAGTCCCATGACTGACCTGGAGTTTATTGTTTTAACCTAAACTCTGGGTGCCCTTATTTTGACACGGGCAGCTAGTAGTTTTGGGTTTGCAGATTTATATTCACAGGATCCTGATTTACAGCTGGAACAATACTCGGAAAGCTTTGTATCCCTGTATTACTTCTAGTTGTGTATTGTATTATTTTCCGCTGCTATGTAATGTATTGTAATCTCTGATATTTTCTATGTAATATTTATTCATTTATACTCAGTATATTCTTGTAATTTGATGCATTGTTGTAATTAGCAATGAAATGTTCATCCGTCTGCATTCTTTTGTGTGTTGTTCTCGAACTATCCGCTCTTTCCTTACCGGGGAAGTTACGGGTCTTTACAGTTGGTATCAGAGCTTTGGTTTACAAAGCTCAGAGAATAAGACACGTTAGAACCAAACGAAAGAATTCATCAGGTATTGGATTAGTAATATCCATTGGGAATGACTCGTTAGAGAAGGGATCAGTAGTATCCTAGAACGAGTGTGAAGAGTAGTGTTTTGAAAAATAAAATTGAAAACAAGTTTGGTTTTGAAAATTTAAATCAATTATTCGTATTTGATTATTTATTATATATTGAATTTGGACAATCCAGTATATAAAGATTTTGCATATACGCCTTGCAAATGTATATTCGAAATTTTAATATACTGGGTAGATATAGAATCACACTCTAGTCGCTCGGAGATTGTTCTGATGATTGATCGATCATCATCAGAATTTGTATTCGAGTTTCGAAGGTGTGATATTTATATATTTCCAATTGACTGGTGTGAGAACCAAAACTAGATAGGGCTTATTGTTGTGATTTGGCATCAAAAATGTGATTTTTGAATATATATCAAAGTTATGAATTTCAAACGCTAATCAACTAATTGATTGCTGGTTGTGTTATTTGATTATAGCTTGATTAATTAAATGTTGAACCTTTAGCCAGATTATATCAAATAGTGAATTGTATTGAAATTTTATCGCATTTGCATGCATATACATGTACTTACATTGAACAGGTCATTGCAAAGAGGCTAGAGCAGAAGAATAAAATTGTTTGCTCGACAAATAGGTACTTGTTTACCATAATTTACTGTTTTGTTTGGGTGATGATGATTTTATGAGCCGATTGGCTAGCCGCTTGGCTTTTTCTTTTTCTTTTTGATTGAAGAAGGCCATGGGAGGCTATATGAAATATCCCGAAGTCCCCGGTGCAGGGGAGGTTATGGCGAAATTTTTCGAAAATTTAGGGTGGTAGCCAAATTTTTGAAAAATTTGAAAAGTTCTTAGAAACCGAAAAGTTGAAGAACTTAAGCCGTAATGAAAATAGTGAAAGTTGAGTTGATTAGTTAAACAACTTTCGGCTCCGTTCCTTTTCGGGGACGAAAAGTTTTAAGTGGGGGAGATTGTAATAACCCGGAAATCTGGGCCAATTTAAAATTTTTATTTTGGCAATTTTAGTGAATTTTGATTATTTAAAATGATTATTTTAAATAATAACGACGAGAAATTTACTTCGAATAGAAATAGAACGTATATATTTATATAGATCGTCGTTAGAATATAAATATTTATTTATATATATAAAAGGAATTGAAAATGGCGCGGTAGTTTGAAAATTCGATATCAAACTTCAAATGAATGTACAGGATTCAAAATAAACCGGATTTTAACGAAACCAAAAATATTAGAATCTAATTGAGAACATCTTTCCAACGAATTCGAAAAATCAAAATTTCATAGCGGGAATCAAAAGATATGTCCAAATGAAAATTCAGAATGGTCGCTATAGAATTCTGGCCCTTAAAAATGGAAATTTTGCTAACGACCTCGGATTTCGACGAAACCACTTTTGTTGGATCCGTGATGTCAAGTTATTGCTAGATTCCAAAATTCTTAATTTTTCAATTCAATATGTGAGCGTGGAAAAGGAAAACGCGTTCGACCAGTTTCAGTTGATTTTAATCGACTGAAAAATGGCCATTTTTCAAACGGTCTCAGAATTTGACGAAATTAGTTTTGTTAGGACCATATCGTCAATACGAAGCTAGAAATATTTCTTGGGAATTTTTAGAGTTAGTATGTGGCCCTGGTAAATTGAAATGCGCGTTCAAATTCAATATATAGAGTTATATTTTGATTTTGGCGGGAACTGATCGAAACGATCGAATTGGCTTACGAAACATATCCCATTGTGTTCGGAATGGGGGTAATTAGCTAGGGGCGACAGTCGTTGTGCTCAATTTGGAGTTCGATAGAAAAGTCAACCATGTTGGAAAATTAAAATAAATTAAAATAATTATATATTATCCCTTATACACTTAACCCCCCCCCCCCCCCCCCCCCCCCGCCAAATCATTTCCCTCGTTCACGAAGGAAATCCCTCTTCCCTAAATCGATCAGGGATCGATCCTCCTCCCCCATGACCAGTCGCCCCCCTTCCCCGTCCGTCGTCGACATCCATCCACCCGTCGTCGTTGAAGACCCGACCTCCATCCTCCTCGCGCGACTACAACACCAGACGCACCCGGATCGAGACACCATCGGAGCTCCGCCACTCCCCGACCAGCGCGACGCCACCACCACCCATTTCCGACCCCATAGACCCCTACACCACCGCCAGATAGCTTTCCCCCTCTCCCGAACTCAAACTGTAAGTTTTTCCCCTTTGTTATATATTTTTATTTAATGAAATTAAGGTTTATTCAAATCAGTTTATGTATAATTAGCAATTATAAAAATCAGTTTTTATTTACAAAGTTATAGAAAGTTTGATTTTAACTAGAAATGCTGGTATGATTTTTAAACAATAAAAGAAGTGATTTTTATTCGCTAAAAGAAGTGATTTTTATTCGTTAAAAGTATTTTATATTTAAAAATAGAAAGAAAGGATTTTTAAAGATGGAAAGATTGTGAATTTTATAAATAAAAGTTTTGATTTTTATAGTTAGAAAGTTTAGATTTTTAGATAAACAAAAATTAGATTTTTATAAAGTTAAAAACGAGATTTTTATATAGGGAAAGGGGAGATTATCTATATAGAATAAAAATACGATTTTTAATGTGAAGCAGAAGTATAAAAATATAATCTTTTATATTGTAGAAGTATAAAAATGTGATTTTTATAGCGATGAAATAAAAATTCGATCTTTATATTAGAAGTAGAAAGATAAAGATATAATTTTTATATAGGAAGAAGCGTTGTATAGATATATAAAGTAAAAATAAAAATATGATTTTATTTATTGAAATGAAGCAATAAAAATGTGATTTTTATTATGAACAGCGTGAAAAGAACCGAATAGGAATTGCAAACAAATCCAGATGTTCAGCAGTTCAAAAGCAAAGCACGGCGGAGTGGAACGCTCTGTGAGAACTTCTCACCTTTTAATTTTGTTTTCTAGTTAATAATATATACTTGGATGCAGACGGTGTTTAGTAGCACCCGACACCCGTCGCCCACAGACCATGGACGGCTTGTATGCTTGTTTGTTCGATTTTGATGTGTAGTTGATTGTGTGATGTGATGTGAAATGAAATAAAATATTTATATAGTTAAAAATATTTTATAGTTGAAAATAGAATTTTTAACGTGTATATAAAATAAATATTTATAAACAAATCGGAGATTTGTTTATTTATATACACTGATTTGATTGATATTGATTGGGATGATAAATTTTACACATCGCCCAACTGCACAAACAAAATCTGTGTTTGATTGTTTGAAAACTCCACACGGGTATTGGGATGATATATGACATACACTAGTCCCAATAATTAGCTTTATGTCGATCGATTGATTGACAGGCTGTTATAAGCGTTAAATATTTATATTTGATGCTTATACAGTGTAGAACGCACTCTGGATGATGGTTGATTATTTATCGTTGTTATCTTGTACATGTGTTGTAGAAAATCCATATAATTAACATTATATGGTAATTGATTGGGCCTCATTCCAGTTTTGAAATAGAAATATTTGAAAAAGAAATATTTGAAATAGAATATTTGAAAATAGAAATATATGAAGCCGTATTGATTAGATTGACGCCATTTTGACGTGAACGATATTTATATCGATTTTATTCAATTTTCAATGTATATTGATAGTGTTTTCGAAATTTGAATTATATTGAAAATAATCGAAATTCGAATTATATTGAATTGATTTGAAATTCGAATTAAATTGAAATGAATTGAAATTCGAATTTAATTGAATTGATTTGAAATTCGAAATAAACTGAAATGATTTGAAATTCGAATAGAATTGAAATTGAATAGAATTTAATTCGAATTGAAATTGAAATTGAAATTGAATAGAATTGAATTCGAATTGAAATTGAACAGGATTGAATTCGAATTGAAATTGAATAGAATTGAATTCGAATTAAAATTTAATAGAATTGAATTCGAATTGAAATCAAGTTGAAATGAATTCGAATTGAATTGAAATTGAATAGAAATCGATTTGAAATAAATTCAAAATCGAATAGAAATTGAATCGAATTGAAAAGAACTGAAATTGAATTAAAAATCGATTTGAATTAAAATCAATTTGAAATGAATTTAAAACGATTTATAAAGCACATTTTGAAAGGAAATCGATGAAATATATAATATATATATTATATATATATATATATATAATGGCTTGAATAGAACGCGCCGCGCTGCGGCAGTTCGCGAATTTCGACCATTGACTTTAAATGGATATTGCGGGAGATCTGACCGTCGGATTCTCCTAAAACAGGAACCGTTGGGTTCGTATCGAAAAGAGCTTTCTAACGAATATTAGAAATTTGAAATCTAACGGTTGGATTTGGAATTATGTCCAAATCAAATTTGAAAAAGGTCGCTGTAAGTGCAGTTCGATGGCCGTTGATGGAAATCGACTGTACGGGCCTTGGTAAAATTATTAAAAATAGTAATAATTTGTGTAAAATCATAAGAAATAATTTGGGAAGAATCAGGATGAAAAACTCCATATTTGAAAGGATAAAAATAGTTTTTTATTGAAATGAACTAGTTTTGAACTAGAATAGTAATTTATTTATTTCTAAAATAAATAAATTGGATTTTAAATGGTTTTGAAAATAACCAGAATTTCCGATAATTGCATTGGAATGGATTTGAATCGAAATTGTCTTCGGAATATTTCGATGCTGGAATTCGTGATTATACAGATGTTGTTATGGAAATATGAAAGATATATATATATATATCGTTATTTCCAATACGATATTTGTTGGTCGTAGAATTTGATATTGAATATAAGCCGATATATTTTCTATTCAGAGCCTTGTATTGAATATCAAATGTGATTTGGGTTTGTCGTGAATGGTGTCTTCATTAACACCGTTCTTAAGACCAGTTGAGAAAAAGATTAAATCTTTTTATTTAGATTTAATGAAGTGTACCAATTGAACAATATTTAATTGGTATTGAATTGGTATTGATTTTTGGGTTTATCGTGAACAGTGTTTTAAATAACACTTGTTCTTTAACCCGATAATTAATGGAATGTGATTTTGGGTTGTCGTGAACGGTATCTTCAATAATATTGTTCTTAGACCCAAAGGAGTTAAGAAAATCAGAAATTAACTGGAGATTAGTTAAGTTGAATGGTTTCTGGGGTATTGATCTGATGTTGGTTTCGGCCTTCGGGGTCAATACTTAGGGAATTGCTCACTTGCTAATTTACGGTTAGGGACTGATTGAAATGTGATGTGATTTTGGGTTTATCGTGAACCGTGTTTTAAATGACACTGATTCTTTAACCCAGTTAAAGATTAAAACTAAGTGGAGTTTTAATGAATCTTTAATTAGATTGAAAAGATCGAGAATGGAGTATCACTAGTTTTGCTCTAGGCGATAGTTAAATCTTTAATTAGATTTGAACGTGTAATGGTAATTGAATTTACCGATAACACCGTGGTGTTAGATATGAAGTATTACCAGTTTTACTTCATGGGATGAATAGGTTGGGATTGGGAAATAAAATAAATGATCACTTCGGTATGGATCGCTAATTCCGACTAGTTTGAATTGATATTCAAAAGTAGATTAAAGAATAATTTTAAAGGATTTATCTTTGATAAAATTAATGGGAATCTTTCCCTAAGAATGTGAAATTTAGAAACTAACTATCGGTTAGCTAAGCAGAATGGTTTTCTGGATATTGATCTGATGTTGGTTTCGACCTTCGGGGTTAATATTTGGGGAATTATTCTCTTGTTAATTTACGGTTAGTGACTGATGAATTGGAATGAGGCGTATGTTGTGTTTGTGTAACACTTGTTTATTATATACGCGAGTTATTCAGAAAGACCGGGTTTATCCCATTCTGAATAACTGATTCGACGTGGTGTCGAGGATGAAGATGGTGGTCGAAGACCGGAGGTCTTCACGTCGTTTGGGTGATTACTGATGATCTTGATTGGGGCGTACACCCAAGAGGAGGGAATCAGTTAGTGGTCGTCCAGACGTACTTGGAGGTTGATGGATATGCGGGGTACTAGGTGCCTCCGGTTTCGTTCAGACCCAGAATAAACTTGTAAATGGACTGTGTGTCTGACATTGGATTTCATTCTGTGTGACTGATATCGGTTGCATAGAGTGGTTTGCCTGTGTGGCATGCTAAGATGCAAATGATCAAGGCTTTTGTTGAAAAGCAAAGTCTTGTGGTTGATGATCAAAGCACGGCCTTTGTGGAATAGCTTTGTGTAGCGTAGATTCGCGAGCCTCACACCCCGGTGTGAACCAAAAACGGGAGACGGACCTCAGGGAGGACATGTGTTTTCTTCTAGCTAGGAGTGGCGTCAGTGCTTGAACTGGTTGACGAGTTTGACTCATGTGGTTGTTGGAATTGGAGGCGCCTCTGTTATATCGGTCGATCCGGGACCGATGGAGTCATTTAGTTGGCTCACCTATGCCCCAAAGGGCGGGGAAACGCAGTGTTCAGGATTTCGTCTAATCCACATCGGTGGACCGGCCCTGTCGCTCCAAGGTCACTCAAGCTCTGACCTGAGACACGGGCTAGAGCGTCTCGAATCGGTTGAGGACTATCTTTTGCCTCGGTTCACAGATGGAAACCCAATTTCTGAATACGTGACAGTGCGGTTTTGATTGTAAAGCCTAGTATGGCGACATGATATATGGTACCCATGCCGTCTATGATTGATATTTATGATTGAAATTGTTTTGAAACTATACACTTATTATAGTATCAAATGATTTGTTTTAAACGTACTAAGCATGTTTGGCTATTATAAGGGAAAACCCTATCCCCTGGCGTGCGTTGCATTGTGTGATAGGACCTGGGTCTTATAATACCTTCATTTTTCCAAAAAGCATTGTGTTGTTTTGTTATATGCACTGGTATTCTTGGGAGGAAACCCATTCCGTGTTATACGGCCTGGTCCCTTGATTTACCGAACTTTAAAATAAAGATAAATAACTGTTTTAGTTCTCACACCAGTCCCATGACTGACCTGGAGTTTATTGTTTTAACCTAAACTCTGGGTGCCCTTATTTTTACACGGACAGCTAGTAGTTTTGGTTTTGCAGATTTATATTCACAAGATCCTGATTTACAGTTGGAACAATACTCGAAAAGCTTTGTATCCGTGTATTACTTCTAGTTGTGTATTGTATTATTTTCCGCTGCTATGTAATGTATTGTAATCTCTGATATTTTCTGTGTAATAT
The DNA here is from genome assembly GCA_030737875.1 of Allium sativum. Lineage (NCBI taxonomy): Eukaryota > Viridiplantae > Streptophyta > Magnoliopsida > Asparagales > Amaryllidaceae > Allium > Allium sativum. The sequence goes on along the minus strand of CM060915.1, from coordinate 443,238,523 downwards.
TTATTCATTTATACTCAGTATATTCTTATAATCTGATGCATTGTTGTAATTAGCAATGAAATGTTCTTCCGTCTGCGTTCTTTTGTGTGTTCTTCTCGAACTATCCGTTCTTTCCTTACCGGGGAAGTTACGGGTCTTTACATGGATTTTCTTTTTGATTGATAAGGGCCCATAGTGGCAAGTGTGGTTGTACCGATCGACCCGTACAAAGGAGATTATGGCGAGTTTTTTCGAAAATTCAAGGCGCTAGCAAAATTTCGAGAAATTGGAAAGTTCCTAGAAACTGAAAAGTTAAAGAACTTATGTTAGAACGAAGGCTAAGTTGTTTAAGTAAACGACCTTCAGTTCTGTCTTCGATTTCGAGGACGAAATCCTTTTAAGTGGGGGAAAATGTAAGGACCCAAAATTTGTTAAGAAAAAATTAATAAAATAAATAAATATTTAAACGATTTATTTTAAGGATTAACGATTTAGAATTTATTTAAGGAAAAGTTTGAACGTATAAGTTTATATTAATTTTAAAACGAAATCGTAACGTCGCGGTAGTTTAAAATATTTAGTTTTGAATTTCAATTGAATGTACGAATTTCGATATAAGTCGGATTTTTGTAAAACAAGAAACGATAGGATCTATTGAACTATATCTTTCTAACTGAAGTATGAAATCGAGATTTCGTGTTATAAATTGTAAGTTATGTCCAAATCAAAATTTCAAAAGTCATTATAGAATCGTTTATAAATTATAACGATTTATTAAATAAATAAAAGGATTTTATTATAAAATTTGGATATAGATTTAATTTGAATTTCAAAAAATATCGAGTTATTAGCCCAGGCATGTTTGTTTTGGAACTATATAATATTCTATTTGGATATACACGATAATATAAATTATTTAGTATCAAATTGAATTGTTTTTGAATTTATTTATATTTTATTGGTTTTATTTAAGCCTTAAAAATAGCCATTTTCCAAATGACATTCGTTTTCAACGAAACCGGACTCGTAACATCAAATTATTGTAGGATTTTAAATTTCATAATTTTTGAAGTTAGTATGCGACCGTGCGGAATTTAAATGTGAACCAATCAACAATTTGACTTTAAAAATATGTTGTTTGTGCAAACGGACTCGGAATTCGACGAAACAAGTTTTGTTGGGTCTGTAATGTTGAACCGTAGCTGCATGTCTATTTTCATCGAAATTGGATATCATATGTGATCATACGGATTTTTAAACCACAAATACAAGTAACGATTCAATAAAATTAATATAATAGTCAAATAAAAAAAATCCCCTATATAATATCCTTACCATCCTAAACACTCATTCTTTATATCCCGTAGTCAACAGCTTTCACGCCGCAATGAGAAAAAAATTCAATAGTGAAATGAGAGCTTCATAAATCAAAATCAAATAGAATAAAATCCTATAAATTACTAAACATATATATTCGAACTCATGGCGTACAACTCTTCATCTCTATATTCTTTTAGCTAAGTTCGACGTCGAAGTTTTCGCACCTGTAAAGACAACATGTGTTCGAAATACCTAGGGTTGATTCATTCAGGATTTAGAAGCATCAATGGAGGTTTTCGTGATTGTTTTTGCGTTAAGGAGATCGACTAGAGGTTATCGGCAAAATTTGGGGTGAGTGCATGATAAAAAGGAACGCAAGTTATACTATAGTTCGAAAGTTTGGCTGTTTGATGGGATTTTCGTGGTGGGATCGTGCTCGAGTTGATGGTGTTGGAATCGAAGAGGAAGTGAAGAGAAGAAGAATCAAAGAGTTTGGAGTTTTTCGTGACAAAATAAGGAAGATAAGTGGATTCAAAGAAAGAGCAATGGCCACGAAAAGAACTAAGTCGGGTATGTGATAATGCGAAGGAGGGAGAAAGAATTAGGCGCGACATAATTATGGTTACAACATGATTAAGGTTTAACTAATTATTTGTGATGACCCTAAACTCCCGTGCCATGGAAGCAAGGATAATCTTTGGAATATAACATATAAACAATAACAGCAGAACAGAAATGTAAAATTACATCAAATAATGTACATCAAATTACACTAGAACAAATATAATCATCAGAGTTACATAGCATAACAGGATCATACTTAGTACAAAATATAGTTTCAGCTTTATATAAAATGTCTGCAGTGGAATCAAACATAATATACATAACAAAATCTGAACAGCATAATATAAATGATAGAATCCATCTTCAGCTCCATAGCTATCCAGAATGAGCCTGCTAAAACTTGAATACAAGGCTGCCCGTGTAGAAATAAGGGCACCGGAGTTTGCAAGTGAAACAAACTACGAGTCAATCATGGGACTGGTATGAGAAATCTTATTTAACCTATTTAACAATAAGGTCAATCACAAAACCACGCCGCTGACGCGGAACGGGGTTTACTCCATTGGATTGCCAGTGCATAAATAAAGTAAATCATTTAAACAATGCAATGCTTTTCATAGAAAATGAAGCCATTATAAGACTCAAGTCCCATCACACAATGCAACGCAAACCGGAGGATAGAGATTTACCTTATAATGGCCAAAATATGCTTGATACGTATAAATCAAAATCATTAAATATTATTACTAGTGCATATATGTTTCGAAAACAATTTCAATCATAGTCTATCAATCATAGACGGCATGGGTACCATATATCATGTCGCCATATATAGGTTTACAATCAAAACTGCACATGTCGTATTGGAAGTTGGATTTCCATCATGAACCAAGGAAAAGGATCGTCCTTACAGAATTCGAGGCACTCTAGCCCGTCCCTTAGGATATAGCCGCAACTGCACCTAGGAAGATGCAGGGTCGGTCCACCTAACTGGATTAATAGCCCCTGAACAATATGTTTCTCCGCCCTATGGGGTGTAATGGTCAGTATGTCGACCATATCATCCATCGGCCCCGTAATGACCGATATATCCGAGGTACCTCGCTTTCCAACAACCACATAAGTAAAAAATGTCTGGGCTCCATACCATGACACCACTCCTAACTAGAAAGAAACGCATGTCATGTCCTTCATCCCATTTCTGGTTCATACCGGGGTGTGAAGCTCGCGAATCAACGCTATACACGAAGCAATGATATATTAAAGCCGTGCTTTGATCATCAATCACAAGGCTCTGTTTTTCAACAAAAGCCTTGATCACTTGCATCTTTGCATGCCATACTGACATTCCACATTATGCGACTGATGTCTATCAATATATAACCTTTAAGCTCGTACATCTCAGAGAACGGTGTTAAGCAAGAGAATAAATTCTCCGCCACCAAACAGATATATATTTAATAGAAATCAATCAGCACAGAATAAAATACAACGTCAGACACGCATCCATTTACTAGTTCGTTCTTGGTTTGAACGAAACCGGAGGCACCTTATTCCTCGTCCCATATGTCCAATACAGGAGAGAGGCCCTTGCACATCCGAACAATCAACAAATAAGCCCGGACCACTACCACTGTAACCCCTTCTGGGAGCTAACCGATCCAGGGCATCAATAGCAATCCATTCGATGTGAAGATCATCAGTCTTGCACCGTCTTCATATCTTCGACTTCTAATCGTCGATCAATTATTTGAAATGAGAATTAACTCGACCTTTTCAAATAATTCACGTATACATAGAATTCAAATCCATTCTTTTCCATGGTTAAATTATTCAATATTCACGTTTCAATTTAATATATTTATTTCATGTCAAATACATCTAACCATCAAAATATCCAATAAACCCAAATAATGGTTTATTTTCATTCCATATCGCTTATAATATTTTATAGAGATTTTTCGCTATTTTTATATATATAAAAAGTCCATTTTCATCGAACGATGTTTCAGGTCATTCGATGGCACTGGCACTGCTCTCGTCCAAATTTGAATTTAACATTTCATAAAATCTAAACATTGGATCTTAACGAATTTTATATCGTTGGAAAGATCTCTCCAAAGCAAACCCAATATTTCCGGTTTTGGGAAAATCCAATGGTCGGATCTCTCGATATAATCGTTTAAAGTCTTTCAAAACACGAACTACAGCGGTGCGATTCGTTTTATTTTAATTTATATATATATATATAAATATAATTCATTCTGGCACTGTTTTTATTCAGATTTGAATCAAACATTTCTCCAAATCTAACCATTGGATCTCAACAAATTTTATATTGTTGGAAAGATCTTTCCAAAGCGAACCCAACAGTTTCAGTTCTGGGGAAATCCGATGGTCGGATTTCTCGGTATAATCGTTTAAAATTACGATTTCAAAATGCGAACTACAGCGGCGCAATTCGTTTTATTTTAATTTATATTTATTTATATATATATATATAAATATAATTCATTCAACGATTTCCAAATCGTTTTCACTTCAAAAATTTGGCTAACGCCTTTAAATTTTGAAAAAATTCGCCATAACCTCCTTTGTACGGAGAGGGGATTGAAAATTTATTGGGCCGTATTAGATACCCAATAAATCCAGTATAAGCATACACAATTTTTAGTGTCCTACTCTATGCTCGAGGGAGTGTGTAAAATTACTCCAGAGATAAATTTCATCACCTCGTCCTTTTTAGTGTCCTATTATATGCCCGAGGGAGTGTGTAAAATTACTCTAGAGATAAATCTCGTCACCTCGTCCAGTGTTGGAAAATAAATAATCCATTTGCCGTATCTAATAACTAGAGAGACGTGATTATTGTCAACTCTACACACACGTGGGGTTTTTATTTAATCTGGCAATTTATCGTTACATTTATTTTGTCCATATCAGTCCTCAGTTCAACCTGTAATTCAATCATCGCCATACGAATATGTCGCTCATATGGTAATCTCAACCTCGTCATACAAGCTCCAAATGCTTATATGGAATATGATATGCTATGAAATCAATAGTTCGCCTTCGGTTCAACCTGAAATACAGTCATCTCCATTCAAGCGTCTCGCTTGTATGGTAATTCCAACCTTGTCATATAAGCTCCAAATGCTTATGTGGTATATGATAGAGTATGCTATCTTCACGAAGTATGCCATGCAGTGTAGTTTAAAATTAATTGTTACTATTCTATGGTGTTGTTTATAATCTCACACAGAACAACCAGCACACCGCATCCAGTGGCATTCACAGGAGTTGATATAATAAATAAAATTGCGCAGCCAACTCATTAAGGTTTACCTATTTGTCGGGCACGCAAATAAATTCTTTACTCAATAGCTAATCCATTTTCCTATTCAGCATATGTATATATATATATATATATATATATATATATATATACATATCTACGCTAAAAATAATATTTTTAGCGAACAAATAATCATTTCCATACATAATGATTTTTAACACTTCATATACATGTTAAAAATATTATTTTCAACTAAAAAATATTTATTTCAACACAGGTTATTTTTAACAGTTCATATGCATGTTAAAAATATTATTTTCAATCAACAAATATTTATTTCAACCTTCGACTATTTCTAAAGGTTCATATATACAATAAAAATGTGATTTTTATTGTTCAAACGATTTATTTCAAACATGAATATTTTTAGTGATTCATATGTACAATAAAAACATGATTTTTATTTTTCAAACAATTTATTCAACATACGAATATTTTTAACACTTCGTATATACGATAAAAATGTGATTTTTATTGTTCAAAAAATTTATTGAACATAGGAATATTTTTAACACTTCGTTATACAATAAAAATGTGATTTTTATTTTTCAAAAAATTTACTCAACATACGAATATTTTTACCACTTCGTATATACGATAAAAATGTGATTTTTATTGTTCAAAAAATTTATTCCACATACGAATTCAAACAATTTATTCAACAAACGAATATTTTTAACACTTCGTATATACAATAAAAATGTGATTTTTATTGTTCAAACTATTTATTTCTTACATGAATATTTTTAGTGATTCATTTATACAATAAAAATGTGATTTTTATTGTTCAAACAATTTATTTCAACACAACAATTATTTTATATAGTCATTTTAGAAAATTTCAACAATACAACGCCAGGGTAGGTAGCACCGGCACCATGTCCAGCATGGCTCCTCTGCTATCCAAGGCCTTGCAGCATTACAATACTTTCATTTTCCGTAATACAATTTATTTTCATAATATAATGAAGTTCACCACAAACATAGTCAACTTTGTTGCAACCACAATCAATCATACAACCCAGTACTATCAAACAAATCATTCATGGTCTGTGGAAAATGATGTCAGGAGCTACTTAGCCCCATCTGCAGCCTATATATTTTTATTCATTTATTTTTGAATTTAGATTGCTCACATTGGGTTCCACTCCTTCTAAATTGTAGGAAGCTCCAAAAATTCTCCGGTCTCTTCTAGAATGTAGAAGACGTCGTCACGAGTCCAATGTCTCTTATTCCACTGGATTTTGACAACATAGCAAAAGAAATGATTTTTATTCGTTAATCATACTTTGCAATGCTTTTAACTGTTATAAACAGTTAAATATATATACAACCGTTACCTTTCTTAAAAGGTTCAAAACTAGATCTTTGATTTGCACAAAATCGACGATGTTACAGGATGATCGAACTTCACTACATTGTAGCGCTTGAAACGCGCACCAGTGGACCCTATACCGTTGAACTCGCACTGGTGGAGGCGAAGGAAACAGTGTCGACGTGAGCTGAGTTTGGGGGCGTAGAACTCGTCAAATACTCCACGATAAAGTACAATACTTATATTGATTTGAAGCTGAAGGGATGCTCTACAAAATCTTCAACTGGGCCATTGAATTTTATTGAGCGATTTGAGAATTAAAGAGGAGAGAAGTTTTGAAGAGGTAGACGCCGTTCGCTATGAAGAGGGATCGGGTTTTTCACGAATGAAGAAGATCAACACTGCATTCCTATTGGATAATTATTTATATTTAATTATTTAATTATTCTTATTTCCAAAAATATCCCTAAGTCCATACGAACTCCAAATCAAACCCAACAATTGTCGCCCCTAACTAAATACCCCCATTCCGGGCACAATGGAATATGTTTCGTAAGCTTTCATTCGACTGTTTCAGTTAGTTTTTCTTCAAATTAAAATATAAACATTCAAATTTGGATTTGAACATACATTTTAATTTGTCGGGACCACATACTAATTCCAAAAATTCCCGAAAAATAAATCTTGCCATGTTGGGACGATACGGTCCCAACAAAATTAATTTCGTCGAATTTGGAGATCGATTGAAAAATGGTCATTTTCTGGTCGATCCAATTCAACCAGAAATTACCAAACGCGTTTTCCTTTTCCACCCTCGCATATTAATTCCAAAAATTATGGAATTTTAATCCTAGCAATAAATTGACATTTCAGATCCAACGAAAGTGGTTTCGTCAAAAACGGAGGTCGTTTGCAAAATGTCTATTTTTAAGGGCTATATTTATATTAAATTTCATAGCGATAATTCTTTATATTCAACTGGCCATAACTTTTTATTCTCGCTATGAAATTTCAATTTTTTAGATCCGTTAGAAAGATATTTTTAAACAGATTTAAGTATTTTTGGTTTTACTGAAATTCGATTTATTTTGAATCCTGTACATTCAGTCAAAGTTCAACTTCAAATTTTCAAACTACCGCGCTATTTCTAGCTCGTTATATAATTAAAATTTGTTTTCTCTAACTTCGATTAAATAAATTTTAGTCGTTATTATTTAAATTAACTTATTTTAAATATTCTAAATTCATTAAAATTGCTAAAATATAAATTTTAAATTAGTTCTGATTTTCCGGGTTGTTACAATCTCCCCCACTTAAAACTTTTCGTCCCCGAAAAGGAAACAATAGTAAAGTTGGAAACAAAACAGAAATGCAAAATATTGTAAATGTACCTTGCAGCAGAGTTAATCAGAGAGGTCCACTCTACAATTAGGATAAGCCTATTTGATGCTATCTTCCGTCTCCCATGTACAGTCTCTAGGATCATCGCTCCACTGCACTTTGACTAAGTGAACCTTCTTGTTTCTGAGAACCTTGGTTTCTTTGCCAATAATCTTTATCGGCTCTCTTCTCACAGCTAGTTTTGGAATAATATCCAAATCCTGTTGCGCTGCTTCCTCTACAACTAGATCTGGATCATGCACATACCTTCGAAGTTGAGACACGTGAAATACATCATGCACTCCTGGCAACCAGTCAGGTAATTGAACCCTATAAGCAAGAGTTTCAATCCTTTCAAGTATAGGAAATGGACCAATAAATCTCGGCGCCAACTTCCCTATTTTCCCAAATCGGACTACTCCTCTCATCGTAGAAACTCTCAGATATACATAATCACTAAGAGCAAATGCTAAATCTCTTCTTCTAAAATCTGCATAACTCTTCTGTCGGCTTTGGGCTGTTCGCAATCGCTTCTTAATGAAATCGACTTTATCCGAAGCTTCACGAATTATGTCGGTGTAACGACACGGATTTCGCCCGGACCTAATCGATCGCTAAACTGACCAAGACCGTTCGAATCCCGCATATGCTAACTCTGGGTATACAACACATCAAAACAAATAACAGAAGACTTTTATAAACATCATAATAATGTTACATCATAGTGCAGAATATCAGAGTATATCGAAAATAATACACATCGGAAGATAAATTTACATAAATGTAATACAATGCACAGCGGAAATATAAACTACACAGCGGAAGACTAACGATGCTCTGGACGCAGCTTTAAGCTTCAATCCAGAATCCTGCTCATATATCTGCAACATAAACTACTCGACTGCCCGTGTGGAAAATAAGGGCACCCGAGTTTGCAAGGGAAAAGCAAACTACAGGTCAGTCATGGGACTGGTGTGAGAAACTCTAAACAGTTATAACCTTATATAAATCATATGGCATATCACGGGACCACGCCGCTAACGCGGATCGGGTTTACCCCCATGAATGCCAGTGTATAAACAACAATCAATATAAATATATGGATCTACTATGCATCAATCAACATGCAATATCCCAATCTACCTACTTAGATTAATCACTACACTTAGATTTTCCAAATCCAATTCAATTTATAGAAATTATTCCTTTGGATTTTATTCCCGATTTCTTATTTCAAATCATTTGAAATACATATCTAACTTTCTATATCAAAGTAGATTTCACTTCGGGATCTCAAATCAAATCGTTTGGAAATATGAATTCCAAAACATAACAATGCATACAAACAAGTATGCAACCAAATATCGTGCTCCCCATCGACAAGGCAAAGGGTACGCACCTAGCAACTCGATATATATAAATGTGCACCTACCCTACATAGGAGCAGGCTACACCGACGATGCACCTCCCACACATGGAGAGCATACACCACCCTCTCACCCATACTTTTAGTCTCAGGGTTACCCGAATCTTTAGCCACATACTAAATCATTTCACAACATAATAATCACAAGTACTTTCAAAATATAGTACTTCACATCAGTAATTCACACATATGATTAGTCACTATTAATCACATAACCTTTGAGCTCGTACGTCTCAAAGAAGGGTGTTAAGCAAGAGAATAAATTCTCCGCCACCAAACAGATATGTTATGAATGGTAACTAATCGAAGATGCGATGAACCACAATGTAAAACATAATACATTTCTAAATCATTTTAGAAATCATCGGGTTTAGGCCTCGAAATCCTTTCTGTTTTATAAAACATTTCTATAAAACATTCCCTGTCCAAAATCGGGAATATATTTCTTTTCACTTAAGAAAAACATCATTTCAAAATCATTCATTAAATTTTGAAATATATATCATCGCTAAACACCTTATAGTCAAATCGTGAAGTGTTTCACAAGGTGTTAACACACACATATTTTTACCCAACCCAATGCTAAATGTAAAAGCATATTCTGCTCATAAACTGGTCAAGCACCATCCAAACAATCAATCAGTGACAATCAATATCAACAACCACGTATATTTGGTTTACACTACATCTCATGTTTTGGTAAATTTAATCACCATTCATTCATTCAAATCTAATTAAAGATTTATTCAAACTCCAATTGGTTTCATCTCTAAAATCATTTCATATTGATTGTTCTACTTTTTGGAAATTAATCCTGCTTTTATGCGGGTTAAAGAACTAATGTCATTTAAACACAGTTCACGACAAACCCCAAATCCAATTTGATATTAAACACAAGGCTTTGAATAGAAAATAGTATCGGCTTATATTAAACATCAAATTCTGAAACCAACAAATATCGTATTGGAAATAACGATATTAATATATCTTTCAAATTTCCACAACCATATCTGTATAATCCCGAAATCCAACATCGAAATACTCCGAAGATAATTTCGATTCAAATCCATTCCAATTCATATATGGGAAATTCTGGTTATTTTTAAAACCACTTTCAAATCCAATTTATTTATTTAAAAATAAATAAATTATTATTCTAGTTAATAACTAGTTCATTTCGATAAAAAATCTATTTTTATCTTTTCAAATATGGGATTTTTCAGCCCAATTCTTTCCAAATCATTTATACACAAATTATTGATATTTTTAATAATTTTATCAAGGCCCATACAGTCGGTTTCCATCAAAGGCCATCGAACTGTACTTACAACGACCTTTTCCAAATTTGATTTGGACATAATTCCAAATCCAACCGTTAGATTTCAAATTTCTCATATTCATTAGAAAGCTCTTTTCGATACGAACCCAACGGTCCCGGTTTCAGGAGAATCCGACGGTCGGATCTCCCGTAATGTCCATTCGAAGTCAATGGTCGAAATTCACGAACTGCCGCAGTGCGACGCGTTCTATTCAGGCCATTATATTATATATATAATATATATTTCATCGATTTCCTTTTAAAACGTATTTTATAAATCGTTTTAAATTCGTTTTCAAAACGATTTCAACTTCTTTTCAATTTTCATGTCAAAATTGAATATTCCATATACACGAAAATTTTATACAGTGTATATATATGTTAAAAAATATATTTTTAACAATCAAATCTTTTTCACATTTCATGTATATAATATTTTCACTTTTCATATGTACAATCTTTTCATTTTCAATATATACAATATTTTTATTTCAATATATACAATATTTTCACATTTCTTATATACAATCTTATTTTAACTCATGTATATATTTCTATTTCATCTCATATATATATATATATATATATATATATATATATATATTTCTATCTCATCTCGTATATATATATTTCTATCTCATATATATATTTCTATCTCATCTCGTATATATACTTTTCTTTCACCTCATGTATATATTTCTATTTCATCTCATATATATATTTTTATCTCATATATATCTTTATTATTTTCACTTTTCATATATATATATATATATTCCTACTTCATATATATATTCATTTTCTTTTTCATATATATATATATATATTATTTTCACTTTTCATATACATATTTTCACTTCGTATACATATATTATTTTCCATTCGCATATATATATAATTTTCACTTCTTATATATGTAATTCATTTCATATATATCATATTTTTCATTTCATATATATTTACCATTCGCATTTCATATATATATATATTGTTTTAATTTCATATATATCGTTTTCATTTCATATATATCATTTTCATTTTTCATATATATAATATTTTCACTTTTCAATATATACGATATTTTCACTTTTCATATATATATATATATATTGATTTCACATTTCATATATATATTTTTCACTTTTCACATATATATATATATATATATATATATATATTGATTTCACCTATACATTTTTCACACATCATATATATATTTTTCTTATATATATATATATATATTTCATTTCACGCATTTGTACATCACGATCAATTTTCACATGGAATACAATCAAACAAGTCGTCCATGGTCTGTGGACGACGGGGAGCAGTTCATATACGCAGTTAAAATATAAATAACTGTACAAAAAGAATTATAGTGAGAGAATTCTCACTTTGACTAGTTTCTGAAATCATTGATAACGATTGTTTTTAACTGAATTAAACTCTACGTTTAATTCAATCAAAATTCCTGACTGCTTCTGAATTTGTTCCGGTCAGTTCTGCGGTGTAATGCTCGTCTCCGTGATTCCAACGCAACTTGGTTTTTGCAAATCTGTTTCCGTATAGCCAGGATATGACAGTTTAAATATTTGATCACTTTAATAATTAATTAATTTAAGCTAATTATTCTCTTAACCTTAAGAAAGAATTAGGCTGTCTTCTTCGTTTTCACTCCAGGTCTTCATCCCAGAAACCCAACCCAACGTTCCATTTCAGGGTTCCACTTTGCATGCTCTTCTAGACACCGACCGCCAATCAGTTGGTCCCACAAGCTCCGCCTACCCGCCCTTCCTCCATGCCAGGAATCCGGTCAAGTTCGAACTCCTCTGGCGCTGGGAAATCGGCGGCGAACGGCAGCAGTTTGTGCCCTAATTACGACGCCTACGCCACCTTATATTCGATCCTGCCCGTCCATCCCCTAGAGCTTGTGGAGAGCTTCGATTTTCCCTTTACAATTTCTCGATTTTATTGATTAGATGATGAGGACGAAAGGAGGAAAGATGGGAGCACGGGAGCCTTAGATTTCCACTGGCGGCGGATAATGAATGTGGGCTAGGGTTTAGTTATGGAATTAATATATATACTAATATTTTTTTATATTATTTAATTCGTAAAAAGGTGATTTTGCATTCTAACTCCAAATCAAACCGAACGACTGTCGTCTCTAGCGTAATACCCCAATTCCGAACACAATTGGATACTTTTTGTAAGCCTATTCGACTGTTACGATCAGTTTTCATCAAAATTAAAATATAAATAAGTATATTCAATTTTAAACGTACATTTCAATCTACCGGGGCCACATACGGACTTTAAAAATTCCCAAAAAATATTTTATAGCTTCGTATTGATGATACGGTCCTAACAAAACTAATTTCGTCGAATTCTGAGACCGTTTGAAAAATGGCCATTTTCAAGTCGATCGAAATTGACTAAAACTGTCAAAACACGTTTTACTTCAGCACGCTCACATATTAACTTCAAAAATTATGGAATTTGAAACCTAGCAATAATTTGACATCCCGGATCCAACAAAACTGATTTCGTCGAATTCTGAGGTCGTTTGTATAATGTCTATTTTCAAGGGCTATATATTCTCTATAGCGACCTTTCTGAAAATTCATTTAGCTATAACTTTTGCTTCCAGCTATGAAACTTTGATTTTTCAGATTCGTTAGAAATATTCACCAAAAGATTTAAATATTTTTGGTTTCACTAAAATCCGTTTCATTTTGCACCCGGTACAGTCAGTCAAAGTTTGAATTTCAATTTTGAAACTACCGCGCCATTTTAGGCCATGTTTATAATTTGAAATAATTATATTTATTTTCAAACTTCGATTCAAACATACTTTTCATCGTTATTATTTAAAATAATTTATTTTAAATATTCAAAATCCACTAAAATAGCCAAATTAGAAATTTTAAACTGGCTCAGATTTTCCGGGTTGTTACAATCTCCCCCACTTAAAACTTTTCGTCCCCGAAAAGGAACGAAGTCGAAAGTTGTTTAATTAACCAACTCAACTTTCATTATTTTTATTATGGCTTAAGTTCTTTAACTTTTCAGTTTCTAAGAACTTTTCAAATTTTTCAAAAATTAGGCTAACACCCTAAATTTTCGAAAAATTTCGCCATAACCTCCCTTGTATGGGGGACTCCAAGATATTTCAAATAGTCTCCCATGGCCCTCACCAATCCAAAACAAAAAGGAAAAGCCAAGCGGCTAGCCAATCGGCTCATAAAATCATCCAAAACCCAAGAAATACAATAAACATGTACCTATTTGTAGGGCAAACAATTTTATTCCTCTGCTCTAGCCTCCTTGCTATGACCTATTCAATGGATACACATGTATATGCATGCAATTCCAAACAATTTTCAATTCAGTTCAACATTTGTTCAATTTGGCTAAATGGTTCAAAATTCTAATTAATCAACCAAAAATCAAACAACATAACCAACAATCAATTTATTGATTAACTTTTCAAATATATAACTTTATATATACTCAAAAATCCTATTTTTAAAACCAGATTATATATATAATCACAAATTCGTTATTTATAAACTTATGACTCTCAACTCATTCTGAGGCGTTTCTAACCCCATCTCTAGCGAGTCACTCATTCTAGAATGCTACTGATTCTATCTCTAATGAGGATTCTTTTATAGGACATTACTAATCCAACCTCTGATGAGTCTTTTATTCTGTTCTAACGAGTAGTACCCCAAATATTTGAGTTTAACCAAAGCTCTGATACTAGTTGTAACGACAGGGATTTCGCCCGGACCTAATCGATCGCTAAACCGACCAAGACCGTTCGAATCTCGCATACGCTAACTTTGGGTATACAACACATCAGAACAAATAACAGAAGACTTTTATAAACATCATAATAATGTTACATCATAGTGCAGAATATCAGAGTATATCGAAAATAATACACAGCGGAAGATAAATTTACATAAATATAATACAATGCACAGCGGAAATATAAACTACACAGCGGAAGACTAACGATGCTCTGGACGCAGCTTTAAGCTTCAATCCAGAATCCTGCTCATATATCTGCAACATAAACTACTCGACTGCCTGTGTGGAAAATAGAGGCACCCGAGTTTGCAAGGGAAAAGCAAACTACAGGTCAGTCATGGGACTGGTGTGAGAAACTCTAAACAGTTATAACCTTATATAAATCATATGGCATATCACGGCACCACGCCGCTAACGCGGATCGAGTTTACCCCCATGAATGCCAGTGTATAAACAATAATCAATATAGATATATGGATCTACTATGCATCAATCAACATGCAATATCCCAATCTACCCACTTAGATTAATCACTACACTTAGATTTTCCAAATCCAATTCAATTTACAGAAATTATTCCTTTGGATTTTATTCCCGATTTCTTATTTCAAATCATTTGAAATACATATCTAACTTTCTATGTCAAAGTAGATTTCACTTCGGGATCTCAAATCAAATCGTTTGGAAATATGAATTCCAAAACATAACAATGCATACAAAAAAGTATGCAACCAAATATCGTGCTCCCCATCGACAAGGCAAAGGGTACGCACCTAGCAACTCGATATATATAAATGTGCACCTACCCCACATAGGAGCAGGCTACACCGACGATGCACCTCCCACACATGGAGAGCATACACCGCCCTCTCACCCATACTTTTAGTCTCAGGGTTACCCGAATCTTTAGCCACATACTAAATCATTTCATATCCCGAAGTAGGGAAAATCATTTCACAACATAATAATCACAAGTACTTTCAAAATATAGTATTTCACATCAGTAATTCACAAATATGATCAACCACTATTAATCACATAACCTTTGAGCTCGTACGTCTCAAAGAAGGGTGTTAAGCAAGAGAATAAATTCTCCGCCACCAAACAGATATGTTATGAATAGCAACTAATCAAATACGCGATGAACCACAATGTAAAACATAATACATTTCTAAATCATTTTAGAAATCATCGGGTTTAGGCCTCGAAATCCTTTCTGTTTTATAAAACATTTCTATAAAGCATTCCCTGTCCAAAATCGGGAATATATTTCTTTTCACTTAAGAAAAACGTCATTTCAAAATCATTCATTAAATTTTGAAATATATAACATTGCTAAACACCTTATAGTCAAATCGTGAAGTGTTTCACAAGGTGTTAACACACAGATATTTTTACCCAACCCAATGCTAAATGTAAAAGCATATTCTGCTCATAAACTGGTCAAGCACCATCCAAACAATCAATCAGTCACAATCAATATCAACAACCACGTATATTTGGTTTACACTACATCTCATGTTTTGGTAAATTTAATCACCGTTCATTCATTCAAATCTAATTAAAGATTTATTCAAACTCCAATTGGTTTCATCTCTAAAATCATTTCATATTGATTGTTCTACTTCTTGGAAATTAATCCTGCTTTTACGCGGGTTAAAGAACTAATGTCATTTAAACACAGTTCACGACAAACCCCAAATCCAATTTGATATTAAACACAAGGCTCTGAATAGAAAATAATATCGGCTTTTATTCAACATCAAATTCTGAAACCAACAAATATCGTATTGGAAATAACGATATTAATATATCTTTCAAATTTCCACAACCATATCTGTATAATCCCGAAATCCAACATCGAAATATTCTGAAGATAATTTCGGTTCAAATCCATTCCAATTCATATATTGGAAATTATGGTTATTTTTAAAACCACTTTCAAATCCAATTTATTTATTTAAAAATAAATAAATTATTATTCTAGTTAATAACTAGTTCATTTTGATAAAAAAACTATTTTTATCTTTTCAAATATGGAATTTTTCAGCCCAATTCTTTCCAAATCATTTATTATGATTTTACACAAATTATTGATATTTATAATAATTTTATCAAGGCCCGTACAGTCGATTTCCATCAAAGGCCATCGAACAACACTTACAGCGACCTTTTCCAAATTTGATTTGGACATAATTCCAAATCCAACCGTTAGATTTCAAATTTATCATATTCGTTAGAAAGCTCTTTTCGATACGAACCCAACGGTCCATGTTTCAGGAGAATCCGACGGTCGGATCTCCCGTAATGTCCATTCGAAGTCAATGGTCGAAATTCACGAACTGCCGCAGCGCGACGCGTTCTATTCAGGCCATTATATTATATATATAATATATATTTCGTCGATTTCCTTTTAAAACGTATTTTATAAATCGTTTTAAATTCGTTTTCAAAACGATTTCAACTTCATTTCAATTTTCATGTCAAAATTGAATATTCCATATACACGAAAATTTTATACAGTGTATATATATGTTAAAAATTATATTTTTAACAATCAAATCATTTTCACATTTCATATATATAATATTTTCACTTTTCATATGTACAATCTTTTCATTTTCAATATATACAATATTTTTATTTCAGTATATACAATATTTTCACATTTCGTATATGCAATCTTATTTTAACTCATGTATATATTTCTATTTCATCTCATATATATATATATATATATATATATATATATATATATATATTTCTATCTCATCTCGTACATATATATATATATTTCTATCTCATATATATATTTCTATCTCATCTCATATATATACTTTTCTTTCACCTCATGTATATATTTCTATTTCATCTCATATATATATTTTTATCTCATATATATCTTTATTATTTTCACTTTTCATATATATATATATATATATATATTCCTACTTCATATATATATATATATATATATTCATTTTCTTTTAATATATATATATATTATTTTCACTTTTCATATACATATTTTCACTTCGTATACATATATTATTTTCCATTCGCATATATATATATATATATATAATTTTCACTTCTTATATATGTAATTCATTTCATATATATCATATTTTTCATTTCATATATATTTACCATTCGCATTTCATATATATATCATTTTCATTTCATATATATCGTTTTCATTTCATATATATCGTTTTCATTTTTCATATATATAATATTTTCAATTTTCAATATATACGATATTTTCACTTTTCATATATATATATATATATATATATTGATTTCACATTTCATATATATATTTTTCACTTTTCACACACACACACACACACACACACACACACACACACACACACACACACACATATATATATATATATATTGATTTCACCTATACATTTTTCACACATCATATATATATTTTTCTTATATATATATTTTTCATTTCACGCATTTGTACATCACGATCAATTTTCACACGAAATACAATCAAACAAGTCGTCCATGGTCTGTGGACGACGGGCAGCAGTTCATATACGCAGTTAAAATATAAATAACTGTACAAAAAGAATTATAGTGAGAGAATTCTCACTTTGACTGGTTTCTGAAATCGTTGATAACGATTGTTTTTAACTGAATTAAACTCTACGTTTAATTCAATCAAAATTCCTGACTGCTTCTGAATTTGTTCCGGTCAGTTCTGCGGTGTAGTGCTCGTCTCCGTGATTCCAACGCAACTTGGTTTGTGCAAATCTGTTTCCGTATGGCCAGGATATGACAGTTTAAATATTTGATCACTTTAATAATTAATTAATTTAAGCTAATTATTCTCTTAACCTTAAGCAAGAATTAGGCTGTCTTCTTCGTTTTCACTCCAGGTCTTCATCGCAGAAACCCAACCCAACGTTCCATTTCAGGGTTCCACTTTGCATGCTCTTCTAGACACCGACCGCCAATCAGTTGGTCCCACGAGCTCCGCCTACCTGCCCTTCCTCCACGCCAGGAATCCGGTCAAGTTCGAACTCCTTTGGCGCTCGGAAATCGGTGGCGAATGGCAGCAGTTTGTGCCCTAATTACGATGCCTACGCCACCTTATATTCGATCCTGCCCGTCCATCCCCTAGAGCTTGTGGAGAGTTCGATTTTCCCCTTACAATTTCTCGATTTAATTGATTAGATGATGAGGACGAAAGGGGGAAATATGGGAGCACGGGAGCCTTTGATTTCCACTAGCGGCGGATAATGAATGAGGGCTAGGGTTTAGTTATGAAATTAATATATATACTAATATTTTTTTTTTATTATTTAATTCGTAAAAAGGTGATTTTGCATTCTAACTCCAAATCAAATTGAACGACTGTCGTCTCCAGCGTAATACCCCCATTCCGAACACAATGGGATATGTTTCGTAAGCCAATTCGACTGTTACGATCAGTTTTCATCAAAATTAAAATATAAATCAGTATATTCAATTTTAAACGTACATTTCAATTTACCGGGGCCACATACGGACTTTAAAAATTTCCAAAAAATATTTTCTAGCTTTGTATTGATGATACGTTCCTAACAAAACTAATTTCATCGAATTCTGAGACCATTTGAAAAATGACCATTTTCAGGTCGATCAAAATTGACTGAAACTGTCAAAACACATTTTACTTCGCCACGCTCACATATTAACTTCAAAAATTATGGAATTTGAAACCTAGCAATAATTTGACATCCCGGATCCAACAAAACTGATTTCGTCGAATTCTGAGGTCGTTTGCATAATATCTATTTTCAAGGGTTATATATTCTCTATAACGACCATTTTGAAAATTCATTTAGCCATAACTTTTGCGTCCAGCTAAGAAACTTCGATTTTTCAGATTCGTTAGAAAGATATTCACAAATAGATTTAAATATTTTTGGTTTCACTTAAATCCGTTTCATTTTGCACCCGGTACAGTCTGTCAAAGTTTGAATTTCAATTTTGAAACTACCGCGCCATTTCAGGCCATGTTTATAATTTGAAATAATTATATTTATTTTCAAACTTCGATTCAAACATACTTTTCGTCGTTATTATTTAAAATAATTTATTTTAAATATTCAAAATCCACTAAAATAGCCAAATTAAAAGTTTTAAACTGGCTCAGATTTTTGGGTTGTTACAGTCGGGACCCAATACTAATCGATTGCCTGATTCTACCCAACATGTGGGAGATCTACATGGTCGACCATACAATGCTTCGAATGGTGACATTCCCTGACTCGCTTGGTAGTTGTTATTCTATGAGAACTCAGCCAAATGCAAGTGATCATCCCACGATCCGCCAGTATCAATAATACATGCGTGCAATAAATCTTCTGTTATACGATTCACCCTCTCAGTTTGGCCATCTGTCTAAGGGCGATATGCAGTGCTAATATTTTACTTTGTTCCTAATTCTTCCTGGTATGCTTCCCAGATTTTACTAGCGAATATCGGATCACGATCACTAACAATACTACTGGGAACTCCGTGTAGTCTAACGATCTCTTTGAAATAAATCTACGCCAGGTTCTTAGCCGTTCTATTTGATTTGACAGGTATAAAATGGGCGGTCTTCGTGAAACGTTCTTCGATCACCCATATACTGTCATTTCCTTTCTTGGTTCTGGGCAACCCATCTATGAAGTCTATGGAAATTTGCTCCCACTTCCAATTTGGAACCTCCAACGGTTGTAACAATCCGGCGAGTTTCCGTTGATCGCTTTTGACTTATTGGCAAGTGGAACATCTGCTAACGTATAACGAAATGTCTCTTTTCATAGATCTCCACCAGAAGGTGTGTTTGATATCATTATACATTTTACTCACTCCTGGATGGATACTAAGTTTGGATTTGCGACATTCATCCAATACTTCTCTCTGGAGCTCAGGAATGTTTGGAACACAAACTCGGCCCTTTAACCTCAGAACCCCATTGTTATCAATCTGAAAACTCGAGGGTTCGCCTTTCTGAATTCTCTCTCTGATCCTCCGAATGAAGTGATCATCCTTCTGAAGAGCGGATATTTTATCAATCAATGAAGGCGTAATAATGAGAGTAGAGATAATGCCATTCTTTCTGCTGAGCGCATCAGCTAAAACATTGGCTTTTCCCGGAGTATACAGAATATCTATTTCGTACGCTGTAAGAAATTCTAGCCAATGCTACTGTCTCAAATTCAAGTCTTTCTGGGTGAACAAATACTTCAAGGACTGATGATCTGTATATAATTCGAACTTCTCAACCAAAAGATAGTGCTTCCAGATTTTCAAAGAAAACACGAGGGCTAACAACTCAAGATCATGAGTAGCATATCTCTTCTCATGCGATTTCAACTGACGGCTAGCATAAGAAACTACTTGGCCCCTTTGTATTAATACCGCTCCAAGACCTTATATAGATGCATCTGTATAAACTGTCAAATCTTGATTGCCATCAATAATAGTCAACACTGGAGCTGTAGTCAACGTTAATTTTAGCTCTTGGAAAGCCGCCTCACATTCTAGAGACTAATTAAATCTTGCGTGCTTCTTAGTAAGATGCGTTAATGGACCAGATAGCTTCGAAAAATCTTTAACGAATTTCTGATAATAACTAGCCAATCCTAGAAAACTTCGGACTTCTGTGGGTGTACTAGGCTGCTTCCAATCTTGAATAGCTGTAATTTTACTTGGATCTACCGAGATTCCTTCCTTTGATACAACATGACCAAGGAACTTGACCTCTTCTTGCCAGAATATACACTTAGAAAATTTAGATTTTAAAACATTCTTTCTGAGAATTTCCAAAACTTGTTCCAAATGTTTAGCGTGCTCGCTATTTGACTTAGAGAAGATCAATACGTCATCAATGAAAACCAATACGAATTTATTCAAGACTCTCTGAATACCTTGTTCATTAGATCGACAAAATAAGCTGGAGCGTTACATAAGCCGAACGACATTACTAACCACTCATAGAATAAGTCTGGACCTTTGAGTGTTGTCAAAGGAACACATTCTTCGACAATTCGCAGTAGATGGAAACCAGTAGCTAGGTCCATCCTTGAAAATACTTGCGCTCCATTCAAACGGTCCAACAAATCATCAATTTATGGCAATGGATATTTATTCTTTAATGTTTGCTTATTCAAGTCATGATAGTCCATGCATAGTCTGAGAGTACCATCTGACTTTGGGACAAATACCACTGCTGTGATTACCCCAAACTTCCACGGAATGAAAGTAAGGAATAATCATTTGGAATACAACATAAATATAATAATACAAATCACAGATACAACATAGCATAGGAAATTCATAGAGTAACAACATCATAGCAGCGGAAATATAATGTCATCAACCACAGAAAGTCCATAGTCATAGAATTCTAAATTATTACACCAAGTTTGCAGAAAAAGAAATAAGTTCCAACTCCAACTTAAACAACGTGGAATGAAACAAGTTTGATGTCTGGAATTAAAAGAGAAAAATGCAATAGTAGCAAATGATAGATGTCTTCACGCTCCAAGTCATCACCTCTCCACGAAAGCAAATCCAAGAAAGATAATAAGCAGCTCCAAAGGAAAGACTCCAAGCAAAGAATGAACTTGTTTACTTGGCTTCCCGTGTAGAAAGGAGGGCACCCGAGTTTGCAAAAAGGTGGAAACAAACAACGGGTCAGTCGTGGGACTGGTGTGAGAATTCTTAATTAATCAATCACTATTAATAAGGCAAATCCAAAGACCATGCCGCTAACGCGGAACGGGTTTATTCCAATGGATTGCCGTGCATAATTTAAAGTGACAGAATAAATAATAAGTGAATCGTAAAACAACGCTATGCTTTTAAGAAAAATGGAATCACCATAAGACCCAAGTCCCATCACACAATGCAACACAAACTAGAGGATAGGGTTTTACCTTATGGTGATTAAACATGCTAAATACGGCAAATACGAGTTTAATATTATTATTAGTATGTATGGAAAACATTTCAAAATAAATGTATCAATCCTAGGACACATAGATACAATAATACTATGC
Source organism: Allium sativum (assembly GCA_030737875.1). Classification (NCBI taxonomy): domain Eukaryota; kingdom Viridiplantae; phylum Streptophyta; class Magnoliopsida; order Asparagales; family Amaryllidaceae; genus Allium; species Allium sativum. Next base: position 443,215,987 of record CM060915.1, on the reverse strand, counting down.
TTCCGTACTAGTAATACAATCAAATCCGTAGGTTCGTATTGGAAGTTTGGATTTCCATCATGAGTCCAGGCTAGGGAGGAGCTCCTTACCGATTCGAGACACTCTAGCTAATGTCTCAGGATTCCCCGCAGTGAACCCTTGGATCCTGCAGGGCCGGTCCACACATACAGCTTCGTGGATTGGCATTTCCTGAACACACGTTTCCCGATCCTATAGGACCTATCATTTGAGGCGCCTCATTCCATCATCCACATAAGTAAAATGTCGGGCCATGTTAAAGCCCAATCACCACTTCTAGCTAGAAAGAAACGTGCTGCTCTCCCTGCGTTCCCTTCTCCCGTTTTAGACTCCGCCGGTGTGTGAGGCTCGCGAAGTCACGCTATACACAAAGCTATGCCTAAACAGGCTATGCTTTGATCATCCCACAAGGCCTGCTTTTCAACAAAGCCTTGATCATATGCATCTTAGCATGCCACATCATCACTCCATATCGCACCAATCCTTTGCCGAAATATATGAACGGGTGTTAAGCAAGAGAATAAATTCTCCGCCACCAAACATCCATACATTAGAAAAAAGATTAATAACATGATATTTAATGGAGTACGATGTCAGACACACAATCCATTTATTAGCTTATGCTCTGGGTCTGAGCGAAAACCAAACCCGTGAAATCAACACGTACATTTGGGCAATGACCACGACCCTTGAATTGGGAGCAAATCAAATCAGGGCCTCGACCGTTGTCCATTCGAGGGAAGATTTACGGTCTTCATACGCCATCTTCATACTTCCATTAACGTCGTTTGATTATTTGGAATGAGAGAACTCGGACTTTCCAAATAATCCTCGTATATATATATTTAAAATCCTTCGTATCACTTTATAATGATTACTTCCTATTTTAATTATTTAAAATAATTAAATTTTTATATAACGACGTTTTGAGTCAATAGGCGACTATGGCGCTGCATTCAACCAATTTTGATTTTTACATTTCTCAGAATCTAACCGTAGGATCCTAACGTAATATATATCGTTGGAAAGATTTTTCCAAGACGGTCCTAACGGTTTCAGTTTCAAGAAAATCCGACGGTCGGATCTTCTTGTATAGTCGTTTAAAGGTACGATTTCAAAACGCGAACTACCGCGCTCCATTCATTTAATTTTAGTTATAAATATATATATATATATATATATATATATATATATAATCGTTTCATCGTAATAACGTCGTTTGATTTAAACAACGCTCTAACAACTACCGATCCTTATTAAATTTTAATTCATTTGAAAATGAAAATAATATTACAGCATCCTAAATTCATTCTTTACTTACATTGAAAATGTAAATTCCATCCTCTTCATTTACATGTAAAAATGTAAATTTAATTTCTATTTTCTATTTACATGTAAAAATGTAAATTTTGGATACATTACAAAATCCTACCTTTAAATTACATATAAAAATGCAAATTTCAACTTCAATGTACATTCTCATCTTAATTACATAATAAATAAATAAAATGTAACTTTTATTCGCAGTGTGAATTCTATTCTAAATTTACATATAAAAATGTAAATTTAATTACAATGCAAACTCTACTTTCTTTTTACATTATAAAAATATGATTTTTAATTACAATGCAAAATCTCATCATATGTTACATTATGAAAATGTAAATTTTAATTTCAATGCAAACTCTCATCATATGTTACATTATAAAAATGTAATTTTTAATTTCAATGAAAACCCTCATTCTAATTACATAGAAAAATGTAATTTTAATCCTACGGTGTAAATTCACATTTTAATTAAGAAAAATGTAATTTTTATCATACGGTGTAAATTCACATTTTAATTACATAGAAAAATGTAATTTTTATCATACGGTGTAAATTCACATTTTAATTACATAGAAAAATGTAATTTTTATCATATGGTGTAAATTCACATTTTAATTACATAGAAAAATATAATTTTTATCATACGGTGTAAATTCACATTTTAATTACATAGAAAAATGTAATTTTTATCATACGGTGTAAATTCACATTTTAATTACATAGAAAAATGTAATTTTTATCATACGGTTCTAATCTACAATTAAATTAAATGGAAAAATGTAATTCTCATCCTACGGTGTAATTTCCTATATAATTTACATAAAAAAAGGTAAATTTTAACATACGATGTAAATTCATGTTTTAATTAACGAAATTTTTATCATACAGTGCAAATGCATATATAAATAACATATAAAAATGTAATTCTTATCTTAAGGTGAAATTGTATATATAAATTACATATAAAAATGTAATTTTATCTTACGGTCCTAATTCACATCTAAATAGTATATAAAAGATCATTTTTATTTTTCCGTTCTAATTTACATCTAAACTTCATATAAAAATGTAATTTTTATTTCATTGTTCTAATTTACATCTAAACTACATATAAAAATGTAATTTTTATTTCATCGTTCTAATTTACATCTAAACTACATATAAAAATGTAATTTTTATTTCAATCCAAATTCATGTCTAAATTTACATTATAAAAATGTAAATTTCATTTCACTACAATTTCCTAACTTTTATTTACATTAAAAAAATGTAAATTTATATACATACAACATTCCTACTTTTATTTAAATCATAAAAAAATGTAAACTTTATTTACTATGTTGAATTGATAATCTAGATCAATTCAAATAAACAAAAGCACTAACATAACGATGGCAAACCATGTATCTTTTATTATAAATCGATAAGTTTGATTAATTCAAATCATACATAAGCGATAACATAAGAATGTGACAATCATATTTCTATTATTTTGAATTGATAAATTAGATCAATCCAAATCGGCACAAGTGATTACATAAGAGGTGATAATCATACGTATCTAAACTATCCATCACAAACACATACCAACCATCATCAAATATGACAAAACAAAATAGATCTGTATCGTAAGCATGATAATTACCATTCAAACTTCACATAACGCTAGGATAATAATAAAATTAATTAAATTTAATTAAAAATAAATTCTCACATTGCTTGGGACCGAAATGAAGGTCCAAACTCGATCAGATCTCGTGTTCGAAGTCACAGCGGTTTAGGATCTGAAAGATTTCAATTTGAAGTTCATATGTATAAATTAGAAACTGACTTTTTACAACTGCAGTTGCCACATCTAAAAGCGTGGCAAATTATGAAATGAAATTTCATACCTAAAGCGTTCAAAACTTTGATTTGTGATTTCGTGAGCTGTAGTTAACGGTTTTGGGTGCTGTTTGTTGGAAATTGGAGAGCTACAAAAGGGGAATCAGTGCCGAGAAGGGGGAGGGTGCGCACGCCTGTGGTGGGGCCGAGGGGGTGCGACGGCGGTGGGTTTAGGGGGGTGGGGCGGCGGCTACAGTTGATGAGAGGTATGGAATCGTAAAGCTCGGAATTCTCTTCGAAACATGTATTTGTATGAAGATTTTCGTTGAGAAACGAAGGAGAAATCGAAGGATGAAAATTTGAGATGTTATGGTTTACGGCGGCTGAGTTGAACGGGAAGAGGAAGAAGAAGACGTACACTATTTATAATATAATATTAGGTTTATCTAATTATTATTTAATTCTTAATTACCCAATAAAGGCCCGTTTAGTAACTTTCACCAATTTCAGCCCAACGACTGTCGTTCCTACCTATTAACCCCTATTTCGAACTCATCTGGCTATGTCTCGCAGGCCCAAATGATCGTCTTGGCCCCCGTTTCTCAGTTTTAAATTATAAATCATTTATTTTAATTTTACCGTACAAATAAATTTACCGGGGCTACAAATTAACTCAGAAAAATCCAGAAAAATTAATTTTGGCTTTCTTATGACGATACGGTCCTAACAAAATTTATTTCGTTGAATTCTGAGACTGTTTGAAAAATGGCTATTTTTCAGTCAATTAATTTTGACCGAAATTGACAAAACACGGTTTCTTTTTCCACGCTCACATAATAGCTTCAAAAATCATGAAATTTGAAACCTAGCAATAATTTTACATCCCGGATCCAACAAAAGTGGTTTCGTCGAATTCCGAGGTCATATGCAAAATGTCTATTTTCAAGGGCGATATATTCTCTATAACGACCTTTCTGAAAATTCATTTGGCCATAACTTTTGATTCCCGCTATGAAACTTTGATTTTTTAGATTCGTTAGAAAGATATTCATTAACAGATTTAAGTATTTTTCATTTCACCAAAATCCGGTTTATTCTGCATTCTGTGTAGTCAGTCAAAGTTCAGGTTTGACTTTTCAAACTACCATCCTTTTTCTAATTCCTTTTATAATTAAATTAAATATATTTGTATTAAATCCAATCAAAATTTATTTCTAGTCATTTTTATTTAAAATAATTCATTTCAACTATTTAAATACCTTTAAAATCTCTAAAATGAAAATTTTAAATTGGCCCTAAATTCTGGGTTGTTACAATCTCCCCCGCTTAAGAACTTTTCGTCCTCGAAAAGGAAAAAGAATAGAAGGGTAGGATTCAACTCAGAGAATGTTCTTAACAGAAATAGTACCACCTAAAACATCAGGCTTACCTGCTCCTTCTGAAGAAGTAGGTGCGGAAGAAGGTGGTGCACTTGCCCCCTCGTACATATGTGCAATCAGCGCTCCTTTCAACAGCGGGCAATTAGGCTTGATATGACCCTTCTTGTGGCAGTTATAGCATTCCTTGGTGTCGTCGCTTCGGGCCTTCTTTGGATTTTTGCATTCCTTGCTATAGTGTCCATACTTCTGGCAGTTGTAGCATTGCACCTTAGACTTATCATGAGTCTTAGCAGCTCTAGAACTGCTTCCTTCCGTCTTCTTCTCTGTTTGCTTCCTTTTATTGTTGGCCAAGCTCCTTTCTCTGTCTTGTTGGGAATTCTTCTTATCATTCTCCTCATATCGACAAGCAAACTCCACCAACCTATTGAAAGAAAGGTCGATGTGGGCAGTGACTCTATCAATATATTTCCTCGCAAGCCCATTTATGAACCTCTTGTTCTTATGAAAGTCATCCTGAATCAATTCAGGGGCATAGCGGGAGAGGTCTTCAAATCTTCGTACATATTCTGAGATGGTCTTGTCGCCTTGCTTCAGATTGGCGAACTCGTCATGCAGTCTTTCTACCTCCTGTCTTGGAATGTATTTGTCATTGAAAAGCTCCTTAAACCTTGTCCAAGTCATATTGTTTGCAGTCCCTCCAACCGTGACTGTGTCCCACCAGTTTTGGGCCTCCTCCTGTAGCAGCCATGAAGCCACTAATCTTTTCCTCTGATCCTCTAGCTCCAATCCTCCAAAAAAAAATTCGCAGTTCCTCAGCCAAGCTTGAGCCTGTGTCACAGTTTCAGTACCTTTGAATGGTACTCCTCATAAGTTTTTGAACTTCTTCGCCACCTTATTCAAATCAAAGGGCTGCGGTGGTGGTGGCTATTGTTGGACAGTGGGCTCCTCGGTTTCGGTAGTATTTTGCCTTCTCCTAGCTCTAGCAGCAGCGGTACTCATTTCTAGTTAGTTCTGTACGATCAAGGAAAGAGTCAGAACAACTATAATGGTGATTTGAAGAAATGATAGAGATAAAAGGACGGGTGAAAAGATGATAATGGAATGACTGGCTATTATGTATTCACATGAAATGTTCGCCATAGAATATTGTGATTCTATGTAAACGAATTATTATAAATATGTTATATTCCAAAGCTAAGTTTAACCTGGCTCCGATACCAACTGTGATAACCCCAAACTTCCACGGAATGAAAGTAAGGAATAATCATTTGGAATACAACATAAATACAATAATACAAATCACAGATACAACATAGCATAGGAAATTCATAGAGTAACAACATCATAGCAGCGAAAATATAATGTCATCAACCACAGAAAGTCCACAGTCACAAAATTCTAAATTATTACATCAAGTTTGCAGAAAAAGAAATAAGTTCCAACTCCAACTTAAACAACGTGGAATGAAACAAGTTTGATGTTTGGAATTAAAAGAGAAAAATGCAATAGTAGCAAATGATAGATGTCTTCAAGCTCCAAGTCATCACCTCTCCACGAAAGCAAATCGAAGAAAGATAATAAGCAGCTCCAAAGGAAAGACTCCAAGCAAAGAATGAACTTGTTTACTTGGCTGCTCGTGTAGAAAGGAGGGCACCCGAGTTTGCAAAAAGGTGGAAACAAACAACGGGTCAGTCGTGGGACTGGTGTGAGAATTCTTAATTAATCAATCACTATTAATAAGGCAAATCCAAAGACCACGCCGCTAATGTGGAACGGGTTTATTCCAACGGATTGCCGAGCATAATTTAAAGTGACAGAATAAATAATAAGTGAATCGTAAAACAACGCTATGCTATTAAGAAAAATGGAATCACCATAAGACCCAGGTCCCATCACACAATGCAACACAAACCAGAGGATAGGGTTTTACCTTATGGTGATTAAACATGCTAAATACGGCAAATACGAGTTTAATATTATTATTAGTATGTATGGAAAACATTTCAAAATAAATGTATCAATCCTAGGACACATAGATACAATAATACTATGCTTCCGTACTAGTAATACAATCAAATCCGTAGGTTCATATTGGAAGTTTGGATTTCCATCATGAGTCAAGGCTAGGGAGGAGCTCCTTATTGATTCGAGACACTCTAGCTAATGTCTCAGGATTCCCCGAAGAGAATCCTTGGATCCTGCAGGGCCGGTCCACACATACAGCTTCGTGGATTGGCAATTCCTGAACACACGTTTCCCGATCCTATAGGACCTTTCATCCGAGGCGCCTCATTCCATCATCCACATAAGTAAAATGTCGGGCCGTGTTAAAGCCCAATCACCACTTCTAGCTAGAAAGAAACGTGTTGTTTTCCCTGCGTTCCCTTCTCTCGTTTTAGACTCCGCCGGTGTGTGAGGCTCGCGTAGTCACGCTATACACAAAGCTATGCCTAAACAGGCTATGCTTTGATCATCCCACAAGGCCTGCTTTTCAACAAAGCCTTGATCATATGCATCTTAGCTTTCCACATCATCACTCCATATCGCACTACCAATCCTTTGCCGAAATATATGAACGGGTGTTAAGCAAGAGAATAAATTCTCTGCCACCAAACATCCATACATTCGACCGAAGATTAATAACATGATATTTAATGGAGTACAATGTCAGACACACAATCCATTTATTAGCTTATGCTCTGGGTCTGAGCGAAAACCAAACCCGTGAAATCAACACGTACGTTTGGGCAATGACCATGACCCTTGAATTGGGAGCAAATCAAATCAGGGCCTCGACCGTTGTCCATTCGAGGGAAGATTTACGGTCTTCATACACCATCTTCATACTTCCATTAACGTCGTTTGATTATTTGGAATGAGAGAACTCGGACTTTCCAAATAATCCTCATATATATATATATATATATATATATTTAAAATCCTTCGTATCACTTTATAATGATTACTTCCTATTTTAATTATTTAAAATAATTAAATTTTTATATAACGACGTCTTGAGTCAATAGGCGACTATGGCGTTGCATTCAACCAATTTTGATTTTTACATTTCTCAGAATCTAACCATAGGATCCTAACGTAATATATATCATTGGAAAGATTTTTCCAAGACGGTCCTAACGGTTTCAGTTTCAAGAAAATCCGACGGTCGGATCTTCTTGTATAGTCGTTTAAAGGTACGATTTCAAAACGCGAACTACCGCGCTCCATTCGTTTAATTTTAATTATATATATATATATATATATATATAATCGTTTCATCGTAATAACGTCGTTTGATTTAAACAACGCTCTAACCACTACCGATCCTTATTAAATTTTAATTCATTTGAAAATGAAGATAATATTACAGCATCCTAAATTCATTCTTTACTTACATTGAAAATGTAAATTCCATCCTCTTCATTTACGTGTAAAAATGTAAATTTAATTTCTATTTTCTATTTACATGTAAAAATGTAAATTTTGGATACATTACAAAATCCTACCTTTAAATTACATATAAAAATGTAAATTTCAACTTCAATGTACATTCAAATCTTAATTACATAATAAATAAATAAAATGTAACTTTTATTTGTAGTGTGAATTCTATTCTAAATTTACATATAAACATGTAAATTTAATTACAATGCAAACTCTACTTTCTTTTTACATTATAAAAATATGATTTTAAATTACAATGCAAAATCTCATCATATGTTACATTATGAAAATGTAAATTTTAATTTCAATGCAAACTCTCATCATATGTTACATTATAAAAATGTAATTTTTAATTTCAATGCAAACCCTCATTCTAATTACATAGAAAAATGTAATTTTAATCCTACGGTGTAAATTCACATTTTAATTACATAGAAAAATGTAATTTTTATCATACGGTGTAAATTCACATTTTAATTACATAGAAAAATGTAATTTTTATCATACGGTGTAAATTCATATTTTAATTACATAGAAAAATGTAATTTTTATCATACGGTTTAAATTCACATTTTAATTACATAGAAAAATGTAATTTTTATCATACGGTGTAAATTCACATTTTAATTACATAGAAAAATGTAATTTTTATCATACGGTGTAAATTCACATTTTAATTACATAGAAAAATGTAATTCTTATCATATGGTGTAAATTCACATTTTAATTACATAGAAAAATGTAATTTTTATCATACGGTGTAAATTCACATTTTAATTACATAGAAAAATGTAATTTTTATCATACGGTGTAAATTCACATTTTAATTACATAGAAAAATGTAATTTTTATCATACGGTGTAAATTCACATTTTAATTACATAGAAAAAATGTAATTTTTATCATACGGTTCTAATCTACAATTAAATTACATGGAAAAATGTAATTCTCATCCTACGGTGTAATTTCCTATATAATTTACATATAAAAAGGTAAATTTTAACATACGATGTAAATTCATGTTTTAATTAATGAAATTTTTATCATACAGTGCAAATGCATATATAAATTACATATAAAAATGTAATTCTTATCTTATGGTGAAATTGTATATATAAATTACATATAAAAATGTAATTTTATCTTACGGTCCCCTAATTCACATCTAAATAGTATGTAAAAAGATCATTTTTATTTTACCGTTCTAATTTACATCTAAACTACATACATCTAAACTACATATAAAAATGTAATTTTTATTTCATCGTTCTAATTTACATCTAAACTACATATAAAAATGTAATTTTTATTTCAATCCAAATTCATGTCTAAATTTACATTATAAAAATGTAAATTTCATTTCACTACAATTTCCTAACTTTTATTTACATTAAAAAAAATGTAAATTTATATACATACAACATTCCTACTTTTATTTACATCATAAAAAAAATGTAAATTTTATTTACTATGTTGAATTGATAATCTAGATCAATTCAAATAAACAAAAGCACTAACATAACGATGGCAAACCATGTCTCTTTTATTATAAATCGATAAGTTTGATTAATTCAAATCATACAAAAGCGATAACATAAGAATGTGACAATCATATTTCTATTATTTTGAATTGATAAATTAGATCAATCCAAATCGACACAAGTGATTACATAAGAGGTGATAATCATACGTATCTAAACTATCCATCACAAACACATACCAACCATCATCAAATATGACAAAACAAAATAGATCTGTATCGTAAGCATGATATTTACCACTCAAACTTCACATAACGCTAGGATAATAATTAAATTAATTAAATTTAATTAAAAATAAATTCTCACATTGCTTGGGACTGAAAACAAGGTCCAAACTCGATCAGATCTCGAGTTCGAAGTCACAGCGGTTTCGGATCAGAAAGATTTCAATTTGAAGTTCATATGTATAAATTAGAAACTGACTTTTTACAACTGCAGTTGCCACATCTAAAAGCGTGGCAAATTCTGAAATGAAATTTCATACCTAAAGCGTTCAAAACTTTGATTTGTGATTTCGTGAGCTGTAGTTAACGGTTTTGGGTGCTGTTTGTTGGAGATTGGAGAGCTACGAAAGAGGAATCAGCGCCGAGAAGGGGGGAGGGTGCGCACGCCTGTGGTGGGGCCGAGGGGGGTGCGACGGCAGCGGGTTTAGGGGGGTGGGGCGGCGGCTACAGTTGATGAGAGGTGGTGATTTGGGTATGGAATCGAAGAGCTCGGAATTCTCTTCGAAACGTGTATTTGTATGAAGATTTTCGTTGAGAAACGAAGGAGAAATCGAAGGATGAAAATTTGAGATGTTATGGGTTACGGCGGCTGAATTGAACGGGAAGAGGAAGAAGAAGACGTACACTATTTATAATATAATATTAGGTTTATCTAATTATTATTTAATTCTTAATTACCCAATAAAGGCCCGTTTAGTAACTTTCACCAATTTCAGCCCAACGACTATCGTTCTTACCTATTAACCCCCATTCTGAACTCATCTAGCTATGTCTCGCAGGCCCAAATGATAGTCTTGGCCCCCGTTTCTCAGTTTTAAATTATAAATCATTTATTTTAATTTAACCGTACAAATAAATTTACCGGGGCTACAAATTAACTCAGAAAAATCCAGAAAAATTATTTCTGGCTTTCTTATGACGATACAGTCCTAACAAAATTTATTTCGTCGAATTCTGAGACTGTTTGAAAAATGGCTATTTTTCAGTCAATTAATTTTGACCGAAATTGACAAAACACAGTTTCTTTTGCCACGCTCACATACTAGCTTCAAAAATCATGAAATTTGAAACCTAGCAATAATTTTACATCCTGGATCCAACAAAAGTGGTTTCGTCGAATTCCGAGGTCGTATGCAAAATGTCTATTTTCAAGGGCGATATATTCTCTATAACGACCTTTCTGAAAATTCATTTGGCCATAACTTTTGATTCCCGCTATGAAACTTCGATTTTTCAGATTCGTTAGAAAGATATTCATTAACAGATTTAAATATTTTTCGTTTCACCAAAATCCGGTTTATTCTACATTCTGTGTAGTCAGTCAAAGTTCAGGTTTGACTTTTCAAACTACCGTCCTTTTTCTAATTCCTTTTATAATTAAATTAAATATATTTGTATTAAATCCAATCAAAATAAATTTCTAGTCATTTTTATTTAAAATAATTCATTTCAACTATTTAAATACCTTTAAAATCTCTAAAATGAAAATTTTAAATTGGCCCTAAATTCTGAGTTGTTACAACTGCTGCTCCCCAATTTGAGAAACTAGGCCTGATCAGACCTTTTCATAGTAATTGTCGAGTCTTAACCCCCAATTCTTTCTCTTTTTAAGTCGTTCTGCGAATAGGGTGCTCTACTGGCCTTGCATTCGGAATTAGATCGATTCTGAAATCAATTTCTCTACACGGAGGTAAGTTATCCACTTCTTCAAACAAATCCGTATAATTTTTGACAACAGGAATATTTTCTATTGGAGCAGGAGAACATCAAGAGCTGATCAAAATTCTTTTCTATCCGAATTTGGACCTTCACATGGTATTGTTATGTACCTTCCGAATTTAGTATTAGCTTTAACGACCCTCTTAGCACACTTAACTTCGGCTTCGTACTTGGTTAACTAATCAAATCATAAAATAAGATCAAATTCGGTAAAATTCATGACGATTGAAATGGAAGGGAACCGATAACTGGAATAAGAGACAGGCACCCCACATATCCAATTAAGATCAAGGGAACCCCCAATAGGATTATGGACACCGATGGGTTCTTCGAGCTTTCTTAATTTTAAATCCAATTTCTTAACCACATTACTCGAAATAAAACTTCTTGACGCGCCTGTGTCAAACGGTACTTTAACTAGAATATTTTTGACAGTAAGCGTGCCTTCCAAAATATCTGGTCTTTCCCTACTAGCTGAGGGTGTTGCAGCATCTGTCGTGTTATTAACTTGAGCCACCTTGGCGATCTTTAAAAGTCGGCAATCTTGCTTTACATGACCAGCCTGATGGCAAGGATTGCATTCTCTATTCTCTTGAAACTTCTTACAGGATTTAGATCCACCCTTCCCTTGTTTCTTTAAAGATTTGCAATGTATCACCAAATGTCCTTGCTTATTGCAACTAGAGCATACGACTGTCCTTACTCTCTTCTTTTTATTTATCTCGGATCTTTTACCTGACTCGGGTTCCTTACTGTCCTTTGGCTTTGTACTTGACTCATGGCTATCAGTTTCAAACTTCCTTTTGTTATTAGAACTGACTTCCTCTTCGTCCTCCAAAAAACCTTGCTTATCAAGATCTTCATAGCGATAAGCCATATGTATCATTTCAGAAAAAGGAAGATTCACATGTGCAGTTACAATACTTTTGTATTTTCTTTGAAGTCCATTTATAAACCTCAAATTCTTCCTTAAAGGATCTTCAATCAGCCTCGGGGCAAAACGAGAAAGTTTGTTAAATTTATCCTGATACTCCTGAATGGTCATATCTCCTTAATTCAGATAGTAGAACTCATCGTATAGCCGCTTAATTGCTTCTGGAGGAATAAATCTTTCTTTGAAAATTTCTTTAAATCCATCCTAGGTAATACCTTCTGGATTATCCTTAGTAATAGTTTCCCACCAGATTAAAGCTTTGTCTTTGAGTCCCCAAGATGCCAGTAATCTTTTCTAATCATCTCTCAGCTTTAAACCTTCAAAAATTCTCTCAGCAGAACGCATCCATGCTTGTGTTCCAATAATGGATTCTTTGCCCAAGAATGGTAATCCACCCAGATTTCGATACTTCTTTACTAGATCTTCTATATCTGATTCTGGCTGTAGGAGCACGATTGGCTCATTAGATTGTTGAACTATAGAATTACTTCTTCTGCTTCTGCCACTTACTTTCTACTATGTCTGCAAATGGCAGACAAAGAGTCAGGCCAACAGAAAAGATATTGTAAAGCATAGAGACATATATTTAAATGTATATGCATCTATTAGGGTGTAATTTATTCTGCTATACTCACTCTAGGATATTACTGATCCTAACTGTAATGAGTTACTCACCCTCGAATACTACTGATTCTATTTCTGATGAGTTCGTTAATATGTTACATTCCAGAACTAAGATTAACCAAAGCTCTGATACCAACTGTGATGACCCTAAACTCATGTGCCACGGAAGCAAGGATAATCTTTGGAATATAACATATAAACAATAATAGCAGAACAGAAATATAAATTACATCAGATAATGTACATCAAATTACACTGGAACAAATATAATCATCAGAGTTACATAGCATAACAGGATCATACTTAATTCAAAATATAGTCTCAGCTTTATATAAAATATCTGCAGCGGAATCAAACATAATGTACATAACAAAGTCTGAACAGCATAATAGAAATGATAGATCCATCTTTAGGTCCATAGCTATCCAGAATGAGCCTGCTAAAACCTGAATACAAGGCTGCCCATGTAGAAATAGGGGCACCCGAGTTTGCAAGTAAAACAAACTATGAGTTAGCCATGGGACTGGTATGAGAAATCTTACTTAACCTATTTAACAATAAGGTCAATCATAGGACCACGCCGCTAACACGGAACGGGTTTACTCCATTGGATTGCCAGTGCATAAATAATGTAAATCATTTAAACAACACAATGCTTTTCATAGAAAATGAAGCCATATAAGACTCAAGTCCCATCACACAATGCAACGTAAACCGTAGGATAGAGTTTTACCTTATAATGGCCAAAATATGCTTGATACGTATAAATCAAAATCATTTGATATTATTACTAGTGCATATATGTTTTGAAAACAATTTCAATCATAGTCTATCAATTATAGACGGCATGGGTACTATATATCATGTCGCCATAAATAGGTTTACAATCAAAACCGCACATGTCGTATTGGAAGTTGAATTTCCATCATGAACCAAGGCAAGGGATCGTCCTTACCAAATTCAAGGCACTCTAGCCCGTCCCACAGGATACTTCCACAACTGCACCTAGGTAAATGCAGGGCCGGTCCGCCTAAGTGGATTGTTTGCGTCAAAAATGACACAAACACCAAATGGTGCAAATATGCACTTCACCAATTATGGTTAGAGATAAAAATGCAAGGCCGCAATCACAAAAGTAAAAAATATAAAATAAAGACAAGGGAATTTTTAAAGTGGTTCAATTCGAGATGAATCTACGTCCAGTTTCCAATCATTTCTCATTATGAAGTTCCGTTTACAACTTGCATGAAAATCTCTCATACATTCCATTTACGCTCATTCTCTCTTTTTAGCTATAGATCACACTTGAATTCGGGAAGAAATGGATTAGATCTCGTGATTAGATGATTTTCCTCAACTTTTCCATGAAATTAGTGGTAGATCCGAGCTTTTAGAGAAGATTAATGGCGGTTGGAGTGCACAAGAATCGAGTTAGAGCCACTTTGAATGGATGATGGACTTGATTTGATCTTCATGTTGTAGGAGTGATGTAGTTTGATTCATGGAAGCCATTAATGAAGTTAGAATGGAGCTTGGATGTTGAAGAAATGATTTGATGGCCCTTCGGGGAGAAGAAAATCGGTCCCCTTTAAAGTGGGGTTGGACCTCTATTTAGGTGTGGAGAAAGTGAGGAGAAAGCTAAAAATATGTAGTGCAGGGAACCGGTCGATCGGCCATTTATTTACAGAAATGCCACTGAATACAGTTGGTGACAGCTGTAAAGTAGTACCGGTCGGTATTACTTTTTGGGGTACCGGTCGGTCATGAAATTATATGTTGGTCGGCCTGGAAATATACATACCGGTCGGTCATGAAACTGCACTACCGATCGGTTAAAGTATGTTTACTGCTGTCCGCTTTTCCATCTTATATTGACCACCCCATTTTCCGTAACTTTACCATGTTTGCCTTCTTGTGCAAAGCCCTTTAAACTGATGCCGCGTGAAGTGCTTTATTCACAAATGGGGTTCAACATTTACATTAATTCCATTGCACTGTTTCCTTGTATAAATTCCTGTATGTGAATATTCATGCATTTAAAAGTTTAATGCCAGCACGTATTACATATTTTCCTCACGTGTACTAGCATACCGACCACTTCACCAATATGATACCGATCGGTATCATTTGTATGTATTGAATATTGCCGATCGGTTATGTTAGTTTGCTGATGTGGCTTTTGTATCATTGTATTGTTTTCCTGCAATTGACTTGCACGTATTATTTGTATATTTAACGTTGCTTCATGCAAGTACACCTGTTATATGCTTTATCCAACAATGCTATGCTGACGTGGCTCAGCACTTTTGCTCCATTATCAGCATATGGGTTGCATTAGTGTAACATGTCCATGCTTACAAATGGGACCGATCAGTATGCATGTTACTTAGTTCATGCATGTTTCATATTGAGACCCACACTACGCCATAGATGACATATCGCAACGAAAATGCATGATGTTGCTAGCTACAGTGTTGCCATTGCTATGATGTTTTTTGTCTATTGCAACGCACGCTTCAATGTGTTAGCATAGATATCAACATGTGTTGCAGTAGCCGCGTGAATAAAATTAGCAATCCACGACAACATGATCCAACGGTCCAGATTAGTGATCCGCATCAATCTGATTTCCTTCAACACCGCAGTGTTCTTTTACCCAAATTTTCATTTTCCCGCAACAATCTGTTTTCACTTTTCTACTTTCAAACCCTAAATCGTTCGAACCCTAAACTAAAATCCCAATTCTTATCGTAGGGAATCCCAATTTTTGTTGCCCTTCTTCTTCCCTAAATTCTCCTTCCTCTCAACAAAAAACCTCTTCTTCCTTCTCCTCTCAACAAAAAACCACTAATTACGTTGTTCGCTACCAAATAAAGATCCGATTTTGCACGAAATTGCTTCGCTGCTGATCTGATTTCATTACCCTAAGGTACTGTAAACGAATTTTTTGATCTCAACTTACCCTTTTCCGATGATCCATAGTGTTGTACTTTGTCAGTCTGTACATTCATTTTTTAGGCTAATCTGTTTTAGGCTTAACATGAAGGTATTCCCTAGCCATTTAAGTCTTTTTTTCCTCAAACCTGCATCGTTAAATATGTTGTTTCACAAAAGTACTTCTTTGGGTTGTGCCTATCATATGTTGTTTCACAAAAGTACTTCTTTGGGTTGTGCCTATCATTCCAGCTTGTGAGCACAAGTAGAAATCGTAATTGTTTGGGTGGTAGATTTTGTTGTCCACCATAGTGCCTGGTGGGACATTATCTAGAGAATGGAGGTAGAATGTGGCAATTCTTGTGAGTACAAAAGTTCTCTGGATAATGTTCCACTAGGCAGTATGTGACAATACCAAATTCAGAGAGGCACTTTCGCTTCCAAGGCCCATATACAAGTGAATTTTTTCGCTTGGGCAGGATGCAAAGCAAAATTTTGGTGATCCAGGAAGCCTTGTTTTGATCGGATCAGAATCCTAATTATTTCTCTTTAAAGCCGAGCTTAACACCCTTATTATTTTTTGGGGTTTCTACCTTTAGTTCTCAACCTGTGAGATCTCCTTCGATGCAGTAAGTGTGTGTTTATTTAGCCTTGTTAGATGTCATATAGTACACACTGCATTTATCATATTCACATTTATGCAAATTTCAGGAATGTAATTGATGTTTCATCCAATATTTTATGTTTATTCGATATAAATATTATGGAATCTTTGTTGGTACTTATAAGAGTACACATTGTCACAAATTTCTATGACTTAAGTCTCGGACTGCAGACATCACTGAATATTGCATGATGCGGACATCAATTTCTACTTCAAATTCGTCAACAGCGGCTGCGAGAAAGAACTGCCACCACAATATCCCAGCGAAGTTGAGAACTGTGAAGGTGGGGTCGAATGCGGGGAAGAAGTTTTTTGGTTGCTTCATGTGGCCGGTAAGTATAAATTAGTTTTTTTTTGTTGCTCCATGTCGATTATCATATCTTTCATTGGTGTTTTACTCGAGAATTTAATGTATGTGCAGATTGGCGATTGCGGGTATTTTATGTGGCATGACGAAGTGTATGAAATCAACAACAATTCTAAATTGGATGATACTAGTGTTAAATTGATGGAAAAAAGAAAAGACTATATTGCAATTGCTCGTGGAAAAGAAGACAATTGAAGAAAAGCTACTGAAGCAAAAGCAAAAGAGGGCAAAAGCCGATGAATTTGTGGCAGATTTGAAGGAAGAGTTGGCCCTAATGCGCATTAAATGTGGAAAACACGAGACAGGAGAAAAATTCTTTGCAAAAGCTTTAGCTATGTCTTGGATCATGTTTGGAGTTCTTTTGTGTGTTGTTATGGAAATGTAGAGCAGTGAAGTAACATGAAATAGCATGCATGGGCAGTTTTTTAGGTATAATCTTAAGTTTTGTCACATTGTAGATTAATGATAATTTTTGCCACATTGCAGATCAATATACACTTGTATACACATTGCTTAGATCAGTATACACTTGTATATACACATTGTTTAGATCAGTTATGTCACTCAGTTATGTTTAAGATCAGTACACTTGTATCCACATTGTGCCTCTGTTATGTAACTCAGTTATGTAAATGAAACGCAAATGCAAATGAAACTCGGTTATGTGATCAGTATACACTTGTATACACATTGTTTAGATCAGTTATGTAACTCACACATTGTTTAGATCAGTACACTTTTATACACATTGTTTAGATC
Source organism: Allium sativum (assembly GCA_030737875.1). Taxonomy (NCBI): domain Eukaryota; kingdom Viridiplantae; phylum Streptophyta; class Magnoliopsida; order Asparagales; family Amaryllidaceae; genus Allium; species Allium sativum. The sequence continues at coordinate 443,198,227 of CM060915.1, read as the reverse complement.
AGTATACTATGTTATACTGATGCAAATGGAATTCAGTTATGAAACTCAGTTTGTGCTGAAAGGAAACTCTGTTAACTATGACCATAGTTTGTGCTGAAATGCAATTGAGACATGCATACCTCTTATTTTGTGTTGAAATGCAACTGATGTATGCAGGTGAAGGAGGCAGTGATAAGGATTTTCAAGAACTTGTTAATGAAGGCACAAGAGGTACGCGATGCAGTAGAGGCATTGAACGCAATGAAGGTGTGCGCTATATTTTGAAACTGTTTTAGTTTTATGTAAACATGAATTTAGGACTTGCTTTGTTTGTTTTTGAAATGTTTGTAAAATTGAATTTAGTGGCTACGTTTTGTTATTTTGTAGTTGACTAAGTACTACTTATGTTCGCTGGTTAATTTGAAATAAAAAGTTCTTTGTTAATTTGATCAGTTTGATGTTATGTTCTGTAATGTTGCCATATATATGATATAATGTTGCAGTATGTGATGTTAAATGTTGCCATAGCTATGATATAGTGTTGCCGTTGGGTGGTAAAATTGTTGCCATAGATTTATGCATGTGGGTCCCACAACTGGATTCCGTGAACCCGGGCTACAGATTTTAGTGGCCATTCCTTAAACCCGGGTTACAGATTATAGTGGGTCCCACATTTTTGTAAATTTAGTACATGCGGCAACACCTGTGCTGATGTTGCCTTAGGATCGAAAATGTGTTGCCTTTGACTCTAAGGCAACGCGGCAAAAGGCAACCCCAAAAAAGTGTTGCCACAGATCATTTTTTTCCTGCAGCAACACTATTTGGCACCTACTGCGTCATTTCTCTGGGCTTGGCGTAGGCCATCTATGGCGTAGTGCCACTTATTGTCATTTGCTTACCCTTTAACATGCCTTATAATCAACGTTGCATTGCACTTTACTTGGAGCCAATTCGTATATTCATACGTTGACCAACCAACAAGTGCGAGAAGTTCTATACATATTTATAACATTGTTTGGTCCGTCTTGTTTTGGATAGTTCACGTGTTTTTGTTTTGGTAACGACCGGTACTGATGGAGCTGACCGATCACCTTTTGTTTGATGCCAATCGTCTATATCGTCTTTCTGACCGATCAGTGTGATTCCTAATCGGTCAGTATGCTTATGGTGGCCTCTTCATATTTTGTCGTCGCGTGTCAACTCAGTTTTGAACCACGTTTTAACAACGGGGTTAACATTTTCCCCTCGAAGCTTGTATTTTTATGCTTGTGAAAGATGCGAGCTTCGAAATGAACATAGTTGTTGATATATTCTGCATTGAAATCCAGTTGCAGTTTCTTGTCTGCTACAGCAAGTCATACTTTGAATTTGTGTACTTCATGTCACATATGTGATTTATTTTCTGCGCTTCTTTTCATAGAAGTCTCCAATTATTCATGCCCCTCGCCTAGAAGGTCTTTGTTAGTCTTTATTATGGACAGAGACTTTATTGCTCAAAGTTCATATGATGATCAGCTTCATCGTTGGAAACTTCGTTGGATGCCCCAAGTTTTGGAGAGGTCATTTTAATCCGACGTTCAGCTTTCTCTCATTGACTGAATTAACATTGTAGAGTTCATTGAATGTTGATAATATCTGCTGAGGATAGGTTAATTTCTTATGAGGAGGATTTTTGGATTGTTGCATTGTTTCGCGGTGTAAATTTCCGCGAAGTTTGGGTGAGGTTGCATCGATCCGCAGGGCAAACCTCAGTCATTGGCCGGAGTCACTTAACTTGGTAAGCGATCGTTGTCCGACTGAGGTGCCCTAGACTCCCGCGAACCTTTGGTTAAGGCTAAGGTTGAGCCGATCCATGGAGCGGGCATCAGTCATCGGTCGGAGTCACTTAACTTGGTAAGTGATCGCTGTCCGACTAAGGTGCCTCGGACCTCCATGAACCATGGAGTAAAGGTTGTTTTGATCCATGGAGCGGGTGTCAGCCTTCAGTCGGAGCTTACTTACCTTTGGTAAGTAATCGCTGCCCGGCTAAAACATCCTGGACCTACATGAACCGTGAGGTAAGGATTAAGGTTGATCCATGGAGCGGGTGTCAGCCTTCGGTCGGAGCTCACTTACCTTTGGTATGTAATCGTTGCCTGGCTGAAACATCCGGGATCTCCATGAACCGTGAGGTAAGGATTAAGGTTGATCCATGGAGCAGGTGTCATCCTTCGGTCGGAGCTCACTTACCTTTGGTAAGTAATCGCTGCCCGGCTGAAACATCCTGGACCTCCATGAACCGTGAGGTAAGGATTAAGGTTGCATTGATCCGCAGAGCAAACGTCAGTCATTGGTCGGAGCTCACTTACCTTTAGTAAGTGATTGTTGCCCGACTAACGTGCCCAAGACTCCCACGAACCTTTGGGGGATGAAGTTTCGAATCCGGGATTGCTTGCTGCCTTATTGTGCATTTGACTCGTCGGGGATCTCTTGATCAGCCACTGAGTTGGAATTATTGGAGTTGTCTCACTTAGTTGAGTTATAAGAAAGCAAGCGCTCATCGGATAGCCTTGGCATAGTGTGAGCAGAAGCTACGTTGCTTGGGCCGGATTGGCCATTTGATGCCCCTTGCCCCTGGGTAGTTGTAGAAGGATTTACATCTTGGGAATTCTTCACATACTGTTGAAGACGGTTCTTCTTAATCAACTCTTCAATCAATGATCTCAGTTGCCTGCACTCATTGGTGTTGTGGCCTGGCTGATTATGAAACCGGCAAAACTTCCCAGATTTGGTCAGATGATCATTCATTTTTATTGGACGAGGCTCCAGATAATCTTCCGTATCCTTTGTGGCAAGGTAAATGTTCTCAAGAGTGTCATTCAGAGGTGTCAGACTAGACGAGTCAAGAGGACGAAACTTTTTATTAGCTTTGTTGTCGTTTCCGTCATTGGCTCGCTTTTTCCCTTTCATACTCTTCTGATTAGGTTGAATAGCTGTACTTTTAGGAGCTTCAAGAAGTTGGTTACCACCAATGATCTGAAGAGGTGTAGGATTATCGTCTACTTTCATGTACTCCTCCGCCTTCTTATATAACTTGTCATGCGTAGTTGGTTCTTTCATTTTTATCCATCTTCTGAAGTCGCTAGTTTTGTCTATAGCATCGAGTAGAGCCATGATAATTATGCATGGTTCTGGATTTCTCACTTCAGACAAGGCAACATTGAATCGGCTAAGGAAGGCTTTGACCGTTTCCCCTAGCTTCTGCTTCATAGCTGAGAGTGTAATAGCGTCCTTGGCTTTGGTGGCATACAAGCGGAACTACTATTTTAACTTTTTGGTTAGGTCAGAGAAACGGTCAATGGATTTAGGTGGCAGCTTCGTGAACCATAACGATGTGCTACCTTCTAAGCAGAGAGGAAAGTACGTGCATCTCATCTCGTTAGTCGCTTTCGCCGCACTCATATGCCACTCGTATTTGAATAAGAAGTAGTTTGGATCAACAAGACCGTTGTTCGGAGGCAAAGTAGGAGGATTGAACTTCTTCAGACACTCCGCTTCAAGGATTCTTTTGGTGAATGGAGTCCAGTCAGGAGAGAAGTCCCATTCTCTTTCATCGTCCTTGTTAGCTTGATTCTTTTACATGACTCATTCTATCATATCCGAGATGTATTCTTCGGTGTTATCGCACTCTGTGAAGCTGAGCCCTTTATCAAATGTTCGTCTAGGCATATGATCTCGATTAGAGAGCTTAGGTGCTTTGCCTTCTCGACAAGGGGGTGCCCCAGTGATTCGGTTAGCGATCATTCGAGCATTCACTTTGGAATGATTTTTAGCTTTTGATTTCAATTCTTCGATATTAGCTTCATCTCTATCACTTTCCCCACCATAATCGTCTTTTATATCGTTGTTGCGGTTATGATCGGAAGAAGGCGACTTATCATTCCCTTCGAGATCTACATGCACTTCCGAAGGAACTGGATTTGATCGAGCATTAAGAATGGCGTCAAGTTTCTCCATCATCATTTTAGTAGAGGCATCCATTCGGTTGTTGATGTTAGCTATAGAGGCTTTTAACTCATTTTTGGTCACACCGGCTCCGCTTTCCGAGTTTTCACCAACTTCAAAGCGGTTTGTGAGCGGTGTTCCTTCATTGACAACATTATCGGTTTCTAGTGCAGCAGCTTTACTAGCAGTCTTTTTGGATTTGGCTATGATGTCGGATAAGGCTTTGAATTTGGAGGATAATTCGTCGACTGGCCTGGCCCTTAGATTTGCGGAATCTATTGTAGAAGTTGGCTCTTAGAACTTCAATGTGGAGGAAGGAGATGCGAACGCGGCCCCACGGTGGGCGCCAAATGTTTGCTTCAAAAATGACACAAACACCAAATGGTGCAAATATGCACTTCACCAATTATGGTTAGAGATAAAAATGCAAGGCCGCAATCACAAAAGTAAAAAATATAAAATATAAAATAAAGACAAGGGAATTTTTATAATGGTTCGATTCGACATGAATCTACATCTACTTTCCAATCATTTCTCATTATGAAGTTCTGTTTACAACTTGCATGAAAATCTCTCATACATTCCATTTACGCCCATTCTCTCTTTTTAGCTATAGATCAGAATTGAATTCGGGAAGAAATGGATTAGATCTCGTGATTAGATGATTTTCCTTAACTTTTTCGTGAAATTAGTGGTAGGTCCGAGCTTTTAGAAAAGATTAATGACGGTTGGAGTGCACTAGAATCGAGTTAGAGCCACTTTGAATGGATGATGGACTTGATTTGATCTTCATGTTGTAGGAGTGATGTAGTTTGATTCATGGAAGCCATTAATGAAGTTAGAATGGAGCTTGGAGGTTGAAGAAATGATTTGACGGCCCTCCGGGGTGAAAAAAATCGATCCCCTTTAAAGTGGGGTTGGACCTCTATTTATAGGTGTGGAGCAAGTGAGGAGAAAGCCAAAAATATGTAGTTCAGGGAACCGGTCGGTCAGCCATTTATTTACAGAAATGCCACTGAATGCAGCTGGTGACAGCTGTAAAGTAGTACCGGTCGGTCTTACTTTTTGGGGTACCGGTCGGTCATGAAATTATATGATGGTCGGCCTGGAAATATACATACCGGTCGGTTATGAAACTGCACTACCGATCGGTTCAAGTATGTTTACTACTGTCCGCTTTTCCATCTTATATTGACCGCCCCATTTTTCATAACTTTACCATGTTTGTCTTCTTATGCAAAGCCCTTTAAACTGATGCCACGTGAAGTGCTTTATTCACAGATGGGGTTCAACATTTACATTAATGCCATTGCACTGTTTCCTTGTGTAAATTCCTGCATGTGAATACTCATGCATTTAAAAGTTTAATGCCAGCACGTATTACATATTTGCCACACATGTATTAGCATACTGACCACTTCACCAATATGATACCGTCGGTATCATTTATATGTACTGAATATTGTCGACCGGTTATGTTAGTTAGCTGATGTGGCTTTTGTATCATTGTATTGTTTTCCTGCAATTGACTTTCATGTATTCTTTGTATATTTAACGTTGCTTCATGCAAGTATACATGTTATATGCTTTATCCAACAATGCTATGCTTACGTGGCTCATCATTTTTGCTCCATTACCAGCATACAGGTTGCATTAGTGTAACATGTGCATGCTTACAAATGGGACCGATCAGTATGCATGTTACTTAGTTCATGCATGTTTCATGCTGAGACCCACTTGCTGTCATTTGCTTATCCTTTAACATGCCTTATAATCAACATGGCATTGCACTTTACTTGGAGCCAATTCGTATATTCATACGTTGACCAACCAACAAGTACGAGAAGTTCTATACATATTTATAACATTGTTTGGTCCGTCTTGTTTCGGATAGTTCACGTGTTTTTGCTTTGGTAACGACCGGTACTGATGGAGCTCACCGATCACCTTTTGTTTGAAGCCAATCGTCTATATCGTCTTTATGACCGATCAGTGTGATTCCTAACCGGTCGATATGCTTGTGGTGGCCTCTTCATATTTCGTCGCCGCGTGTCAACGTCAGTCCATACTTCTCAGTTTTAAACCGCGTTTTAACAACGGGGTTAACATGGATTAATAATCCCTGACCAATACGTTCCTCCGCCCTATGGGGCGTATGGTCAGTATGTCGACTATATCATCCATCGGCCCCATAGTGACCGTATATCCGAGGTACCTCGCTTTCCAACAACCACATAAGTAAAAATGTCTGGGCTCCATACCATGACACCACTCCTAGTTAGAAAGAAACGCATGTCCTCCCTGCCGTCCTTCATCCCGTTTCTGGTTTATACCGGGGTGTGAAGCTCGCGAACCAACGCTATACACAAAGCTATGCTATATTAAAGTTGTGCTTTGATCATCAACCACATGGCTCTGCTTTTCAACAAATGCCTTGATCACTTGCATCTCAGCATGCCACATTGACATTCCACGTCATGCGACTGATGTCTATCGATATCTAACCTCTGAGCTCGTACGTCTCAGAGAAGGGTGTTAAGCAAGAGAATAAATTCTCCACCACCAAACAGATACATATTTAATAGAAATCAATCAGCATAAAATAAAATACTATGTCAGACACACATCCATTTACTAGTTCGTTCTGGGTCTAAACAAAACCGGAGGCACCTTATTCCTCGTCCCATATATCCAATACAGGAGAGAGGCCCTCGCACATCCGAACAATCAAAAAATACGTCCGGACCACTACCACTGTAACCCCTCCTGGGAGCTAACCGATCTAGGGCATCAGTAGTAATCCATTCAATGTGAAGATCATCGGTCTTGCACCGTCTTCATATGTTCGACTTATAATCGTCGATCAATTATTTGAAATGAGAATTAACTCGGCCTTTTCAAATAATTCACGTATACATAGAATTCAAATCAATTATTTTCCATGGTTAAACTATTCGACATTCACGTTTCAATTCAATATATTTATTTCATGTCAAATACATCTGACCATCAGAATATCCAATAAAACTAAGTAAAATGAGTTTATTTCCATTCCATATCACTTATAATATTTTATAACGATTTTTCGCTATATATATATATATATATATATATATACCTATAAATAGTCCATTTTCATCGAACGACGTTTCAGGTCATTCGATGGCACTGGCACTGCTCTCATCCAAATTTGAATTTAACATTTCACAAAATCTAACCAATGGATCTTAAAGAATTTTATATTATTGGAAAGATCTCTCCAAAGCGAACCCAACGGTTCCGGTTTCGGGAAAATCCAACGGTCGTATCTCTCGATATAATCGTTTAAAGTTACGATTTCAAAACACGAACTACAGCGGCGTGATTCGTTTTATTTTAATATATATATAATTCATTCTATTGTTGTTTTTATTAAGATTTGAATCAAACATTTCTCCAAATCTATCCGTTGGATCTCAACAAATTTTATATCGTTGGAAAGATCTTTCCAAAGCGAACCTAACGGTTTCAGTCCCGGGGAAATTCGATGGTCGGATTTCTTGGTATAATCATTTAAAATTACGATTTCAAAATGCGAATTGCAGCGGCACGATTCGTTTTATTTTAATGTATATTTATGTATATATATAAATATAATTCATTCGACGATTTCCAAATCGTTTTCACTTTAAAAATTTGGCTAATGCCATTAAATTTCGAAAAATTTCGCCATAACCTCCTTTGTCACTACAAGAAAATGGGGTCTTTACCTACCAATTGTAAGCGTAGGTAAAACTAACATAGTGGTAGGTAATATATTTTAGCTACCAATATTGAATTGGTAGAAATTGGTAGGTAAAGGTTAGTAGAGAAAGAGCTTTATCAACACTTATTGATATTGGTAGGTAAAAGAATCAATGGACCCCACTACATTATGACTCAAATGATGAGTCATCAGCTAATGTGTTTGATGATGTGCTATCCTACATGGTTGCTGACTTGGCTGATGATGTGTCATCTTACATTGTTGCTGACATGGTTGTTGTAGTAGTATACACATGGCATATATTAATGCTGACACTTGGCATTTAATGATTGGTTCATGTGTCAAATAATAATTTGTCCATGTGTTATCATTTGATTAGTGCATATGACATCAAATTTTAGACCACATGACATTATTTATATAAATAAATATTTACAAAAATTAAATATTTAACATAGAATTTATTTTTAAACAAATAACAAATATTTATTCAAATAAATATTTATTACACTTTCAAATAGTACATATATTGTTTCCTCACTATTACACAATCACTTATACATACACTTCCACCTACATTTCACTCGTATACATTGGCTCCTTATTAGATACTCAATCATATACATGTACATAGTCACTCACACTATCACTCTAGTTTTAGTCATCAGCTTCTTGCTCTAGAATTTGTCCAGTCGTTTGTCTTACCTGTCATAATAAAATAGCGCAGTAAATTGAAGAAGAAACAATTTAATTCCTTTTTTGCTGCCATTGACTAATCTGTAATATTATCAACTTGAACTCATCTACAAAAGACCAATAAAGAAATAAGGAAGTAGCCAATTTTTCTAATTTTATATTATAAATGATACAAACATCATATCCAATCTGAAACTCATATGTGATTCTCTTAAAATTGTACCTTCCCCTGGATATGAAAAGCACATACTTGATCAGTCGTTATCAAGAGAGTTGGCACAGAATCATCCTTTCTAAAATCACTGATATTTAGTTTTCCAACAATGGCATCTTCCTAATTCATTTAAATAAAAAATATGTTAAAAAAGGGAAATTGTTTCGATAGAGAAAGATATTCAAATTACACAGTACCTTAGCTTTGGCTAGGGCCATTACCAAATCCTCGAGCTTCTCTCTTCGAATTTCTCTCTCATCGATATCTGCAATCTAAAGCAAAATCCAAATGGTTACCCTTCAGTATTGTGTTTTTAAAACAATAAAACAATATCACAGTAGTACGCCATGATTCAAACAATAATTTGTCCATGTGTTTTAAAACAATAAAACACTAGCTCAAAGAACTTCTTCCCAGCTTCTTTACTTCTTCCATGCGGTACGCCATGATTCATCATCAGTTGGAAATGTTATTGAAAAATACTAAGTATTAATATGTAATAAGATTACATATAAGAAATTTGAGTAGTAGCCCATCAGATATTGGAAGCAATAATATAGTATCGAATTGTTTGCATCATTGAAGAGTTTAACTGAGATAATTGCACAACATGCAACTTCCAAATACTAATAGAAATAAAATCAGTACTCAAGCAAATCCTCCTGAATGTCGTAGTCTGGAAAAGACAAACAAATCCAAATTCATTTTTCATCTAAATTAAGATGAAAATCAACGTCAAATAAGAACAATCGAGCATTAGGAAAAGATCGAGAAGCGCCGAGCTTACCGTAAATAACAGCCACCTCGAAAGACACCTGCTTTTTACAATCTCTGGTGAATCGGTCGGATGTTCGATGTTTGATTTCATATAATCCCCTAAATTGATAACACACACGTTTTTGATTGGAGATGGATAGGAAAAAAGATAAAACAAACCTGATTTATTTTAACTAAGGAGAATTGAAATGAGAATATGTTAAAAAGAGCGTGGAATATGGAAGAAAATGGTCCGATTGAAATTAAACAACGAAAGTTGAAAAGGGAGCGTGGGATGCTGAGAAGAAAAGGGGCGTGTAATTAGGACGGAGAACGAGGCTTTTATTTTTAGCATCACACGAAATTTATTTTCTCATATAGTAAATCTCCTTAAAAATAGGACCTTATCTATATATGTTATCAAATTTCCTTTAATATAGGATCTAATTAATAGGTTTTATTTACAAATTGACCTTATCTGTATATGTTATCAATTTTCCTTTAGGATCTAATTAATAAGTTTTGTTAACAAATTAAAAACTCCTTTCTAAGTATATTTTCAAATCTTAATATCCCTTAAAAGTAGGATCAAATATCAAATCTAGAAATTAATATCTCTTAAATGCATGATATAAAATTTAGTTTTCTTTACAAATTCAAAACATATTTATACAATAACTTAAAAATATGATATAACAATTAAACTTTATTTACTAATCAAAAACATTCATCTAAAGATATTATCAAAACTTATTACTTAAAAATAGTTCTAAATAGTATACTTTCTTTGCAAAATTAAATTTAACGTGATTTTATTAAATCTTAATATATATAACTAAAATATAGGATCTGGAATATAAAAACGTTAATTAAACAGTATTATCAAATCTTAATATATATCACTTTAAATTAGGATCTAACATATAAACTTAATTTACAAATTCATTTTTCATCATATAATAATAGAAATAGTGATTCAAACTTTAAAAGCAAAAGATATTAAAACTTAGATATAAAAAATAAAATCACATGATTTTAACATAAAAATAGGACCTAATCTATATATGTTATCAAATTTCCATCAATGTAGGATCTAATTAATAGCCTTTATTTACAAATTTAAAACTCCTTTCTACGTATACTTTCAAATCTTAATATCCCTTAAAAGTAGGATCTAATATCAAATCTAGAAATTAATATCTCTTAAATACATGATATAAAGTTTAATATTCCATACAAATTCGAAACATATTTATACAATATTTAAAAATATGATATAATAATTAAACTTTATTTAGTAATTAAAAACATTCATCTAAAAATATTATCTAAGCTTGTTACTTAAAAATAGATCTAAAGAGTAAACTTTCTTTGCAAAATTAATTTTAACGTGATTTTATTCAATCTTAATATATATCATTTAAATATAGGATCTAACATATAAAAACGTTCATTTAACAATATTATCAAAACTTAATATATATATATATATATATATATATAACTTAAAATTAGGATCTAACAAATAAACTTAATTTACAAATTCAATTTTCATTATATAATAATAGAAATAGTGATTCAAACTTTAAAAATAACATATATTGAAACTTAGATATAAAAAATAAAATCACATGGTTTTAACACAAAAATATACATGTAATATATTTTATTTTAAATGTGTTAAAGATATAAGATTTGCAAAGAAAATAACTCACGCGAAACGCATGCCATAACGCTCGTAATAAATAGTTGCCATCAACATTATTGTTATTTATTCGTAGTGGCAGTTTTTGTGGTTTAATACTGTGGCCAATCAAAATAGACTACATGGATTGAAGCCACAAAATAGATCACGTGGATTGAAATTTGTACAGTTAGATTTGATATAAAATAAGCTGTTAAATTTATAGCTGGAGAGGATGGTATGGATTGCATCTCTGGAACAAACTTGAGAAAATATGTTTTAATCATTTCAGATGATGACATATTAGTGTGAAATTGTGAAAAACATTTTAGAAAAATTTAAAGTTAAAACTTTTATAGTCAATTGTTTGAATAAAAAAACAATGTATGATAAGTTATTAACAAATGATAATTTAATGTTAATTATTGTTTATCAATTCATTAACTGTTAATTATTTCATATTCCAAAATAATTATTAATAATTAATAAAGAAGTGATTTCACAAAAAACATTATTATGATATGTAAAGAAAATTTTTAATTCAAAAAAATTGCTGGAATATACTTTTTTGACACATCATCACACGACTCAGCATTATTTTTAATGAAATAATAAAGTGATATGAGAAAAATGTGGGGGCTAATCGCAAAAAAAACCTCCCCTTCTGTATATGTGTAGATAATACATTTTACCTATCTATAACTATTGGTAGATAATAATACTTCAACAATTCTACAACATTGACAATATTTACATACCAATAAATTTTACCACTGAATATTGGTAGATAAAGGTTCTCTTTACCTACCCTTATTTATTGGTAGGTAAAATATTGGTAGGTAAAGGTCATATTTCTTGTAGTGTGTACAGAGAGGGGTTTGGAAATTTATTGGGATGTATTAGGCACCCAATAAATCCAGTATAAGCATACACAATTTTTATTGTCCTATTATATGCCCGAGGGAGTGTGTAAAATTACTCTAGAGATAAATCTCGTCACCTCGTTCAGTGTTGGAAAATAAATAATCCATGTGTCGTATCTAATAACTAGAGAGACGTGATTATTGTCAACTCTACACACGCGTGGGGTTTTTATTTAATCTGGCAATTTATCGTTACATTTATTTTTTCCATATCAGTCCTCAGTTCAACCTGTAATTCAATCATCGCCATACGAATATGTCGCTCATATGGTAATCTCAACCTCGTCATACAAGCTCCAAATGCTTATATGGAATACGATATGCTATGAAATCAATAGTTCGTCTTCGGTTCAACCTGAAATACAGTCATCTCCATTCAAGGGTCTCGCTTGTATGGTAATTCCAACCTTGTCATATAAGCTCCAAATGCTTATGTGGTATATGATAGAGTATGCTATCTTCACGAAGTATGCCATGCAGTGCAGTTCAAAATTAATTGTTACTATTCTATGGTGTTGTTTATAATCTCACACAGAACAACCAGCACATCGCATCCAATGGCATTCACAGGAGTTGATATAATAAATAAAATTGCACAGCCAACTCATTAAGGTTTACCTATTTGTCGGGCACGCAAATAAATTCTTTACCCAACAGCTAATCCATTTTCCTGTTCAGCATATGTATAGATATGCATATCTACCGTAAAAATAATTTTTTTAGCGAACAAATAATCATTTCCAAACATGATGAATTTTAACACTTCATATACGTGTTAAAAATATTATTTTCAATGAACAAATATTTATTTCAACACACGGTTATTTTTAACAGTTCATATGCATGTTAAAAAAATTCAATCAACAAATATTTATTTCAACCTTTGACTATTTTTAAAGGTTCAATATACAATAAAAATGTGATTTCTATTGTTCAAATGATTTATTTCAAACATGAATATTTTTAGTGATTCATATATACAATAAAAATGTGATTTTTTTGTTCAAACAATTTATTCAACATACGAATATTTTTAACACTTCGTATATACAATAAAAATGTGATTTTTATTGTTCAAACAATTTATTCAACATACGAATATTTTTAACACTTCGTATATACAATAAAAATGTGATTTTTATTGTTCAAACAATTTATTCAACATACGAACATTTTTAACACTTCGTATGTACAATAAAAATGTGGTTTTTATTGTTCAAACAATTTATTCAACATACGAATATTTTTAACACTACGTACATACAATAAAAATATGATTTTTATTGTTCAAACAATTTATTCAACATACGAATATTTTTAACACTTCGTATATACAATAAAAATGTGATTTTTATTATTCAAACAATTTATTCAACATACGAATATTTTTAACACTTCGTATATATAATAAAAATGTGATTTTTATTATTCAAACAATTTATTTCTAATATAAATATTTTTAGTAATTCATATATACAATAAAAATGTGATTTTTATTGTTCAAACAATTTATTTCAACACAACAACTATTTTATATAGTCACTTTAGAAAATTTCAGTATTACAATGGCAGGGTAGGTAGCACCGGCACCGTGTCCAGCACGGCTCCTCTGCTATCCTAGGCCTTGAAGCATTACAATACTTTCATTTTCCACTATACAATTCATTTTCATAATACAATGAATTCACCACAAACACAATCAACTTTGTTGCAACCACAATCAATCATTCACAACCATAATCAATCATACAACCCAATACTATCTAACAAACCGTCCATGGTCTATGGACGATGGTGTCAGGAGCTACTAAGCCTCGTCTGCAACCTATATATTTTTATTAATTTATTTTTGAATTTAGATAGCTCACATTGGGTTCCACTCCTTCTAAAATTGTAGGAAGCTTCAAAAATTCTTCGGTCTCTTCTAGAATGTAGAAGACGTCGTTACGAGTCCAATGTCTCTTGTTTCACCGAATTTCGACAACATAGCAAAATGATACGATTCTTATTCATTAATCATACTTTACAACACTTTTAATTGTTATAAATAGTTAAATATATATGCTGCCGTTACCTTTCTGAAAAGGTTCAAAATTAGGTCTTTGATTTGCACAAAATCCGCAATGTTACAGGACGATCGGACTTCACTACGTTGTAGCGCTTGGAAAGGCGCACCAGTGAACCCCACGCCGTTGAACTCGCACTGGTGGAGGCGGAGGAAACAGTGTCGACGCGGGCTGAATTTGGGGGCGCAGAACTCGTCCAATACTCCACGACAAAATACAATACTTATATTGATTTGAAGCTGAAGGGATGCTCTACAAAATCTTCAACTGGGCCGTTGAATTTTATTGAGTGATTTGAGAATTAAAGAGGAGAGAAGTTTTGAAGAGGTAGCCGCCGTTCCTGATGAAGAGGGATCGGGTTTTTCACGAATGAAGAAGGTCAACGCTGCATCCCTATTGGATAATTATTTACGTTTAATTATTTAATTCTTCTTATTTCCAAAAATATCCCTAAGTCCATACGAACTCCAAATCAAATTCAACGACTGTCACCCCTAGCTAAATACCCCCATTCCGGACACAATGGAATATGTTTCATAAGCCCAATCGACTGTTTCAGTCAGTTTTTCTTCAAATTAAAATATAAAACATTCAAATTTGGATTTGAACATACATTTTAATTTGCCGGGGCCACATACTGATTCCAGAAATTCTCGAAAAATAAATCTAGCTATGTTGGGATGATATGGTCCCAACAAAAATAGTTTAATTAAATTTGGAGACCTTCTGAAAAATGGTCATTTTCTGGTCGATCCAGTTCAATCTGAAATTACCAAACGCGTTTTCCTTTGCCACGCTCACATATTAATTCCAAAAATTATGGAATTTTAACCCTAGCAATAAATTGACATTCCGGATCCAAACAAAATGGTTTCGTCGAAAACAGAGGTCGTTTGCAAAATGTCTATTTTTAAGGGCTATATTTATATTAAATTTCATAGCGACAATTCTTTATATTCGACTGCCATAACTTTTTATTCCCGCTATGAAATTTCTGTTTTTCAGATCCGTTAGAAAGATATTTTTAAATAGATTTAAATATTTTTGGTTTTACTGAAATTCGATTTATTTTGAATCCTGTACATTCAGTCAAAGTTCAACTTCAAATTTTCAAACTACCACGCTATTTTTAGCTCGTTATATAATTAAAATAAATTTGTTTGCTCTAACTTCGATTTGAATTAATTTTTAGTTGTTATTATTTAAAATAAATTATTCTAAATATTCTAAATTCATTAAAATTGCTAAAATAAAAAGTTTAAATCGGTTCTGATTTTCCGGGTTGTTATATTATTATTAATAATAATTTAATGATTGTCTAATTATAGAATCTTGTAAAACAAATAACTATCTCATACGTTATACAGATTCAACAAAACAAAACCCGTTGGGATTGTATGGATGCGGTCTCCTCAATGAAACTAATTGGGGAGATTTGGAGCTCGTTGCAATTTATGGCGAAATAAAATGTTTGATCAGATCGATCTACCATTTATCGTTATTTAACGATAACCGACCAATGTGAGAACTCTCACTCAACTGACTTTTTATAAGCTATTATAATCTTGTTTGATTATATATATATTGATTGTCTGTGATTGCAATGTTTGTTTTGTGGTCGATGGATGATATGTATAATTTTTACTGTCATTATTATTAAACTGTGAATATAAGCATTGACGATGGAAACAGTTATATTATAAATATTGCTTGATGAATGGTAGTTGACATGGATGTTAATGATGTGTGAAATCCATAAAAATTGAATTATATGGTAATTGGTTGAATTTTGTTCCAATTTGGAATTTAATTTGAATATTTTATTAATGAAATATTCAGTGAAAATGAAAGTTTGAATTTTAAATTCAAATTGGCTTGGAAAGACAGTTTAAATGATTATGAATAAATTTCTTACAAGTTAGAATTTGATACGAATTAATTTTCAATTAACTGATGCATGTTTTCAATATTAAATTGAAATGAATAGTAACCAATAAATGTGAATTCGAGTTAGGTATATGAACAATGCTTTTAATTTGAACGGATTTTTCCATTGATCTTATTTATTTTTATAATGGATGCTAGAAAAAAATTGAATTTCAAAATATTTTATTTTGAAATATATTATTATTTTAATATTAGAATAATATGGAATATTCAATTTTGATTTAAAATTGAATTGGAGGTTGAATCATTTTTAAACGAGTTTATAAACATTTTATAAAATATGTTTGGATTGAATCGCGGAATTTAATTATAAGTAATAAAATGTTTTAAATAAAATGAGTCGCGCAACGACCGTTCGCTAATTTTGATCGTTAACTTAAAATTGACGTGCCGGGAGATCAGACCATCGGATTTTCCCAAAACGAAAAACTTTGGTTCATAATAAAAGAGCTTTCCAATGATATATAAAGCTTTAAAATCCAATGGTTATATTTTGAGATAAATTCAAATCAAATTTGAAGAAAAACATCGTTATTGCTGTTAATGACCTGAAATTGGGTTTTAATGAATTGAGCTATTTTTAAATTATTAAAAATAGGGGAAATTATGATAAATCATAAAAAATGATTTAAAAGTCATTTGGGCTAAATATATTCAGTTCTGAATTGTATAAAACTATTTTGTGAAAATTAGCTATTTAACAAAAGTGATTAAAACTGTTTGAAGTTAATAAATACTTAACTAAGTTAAGTTTTTCCAATGTATGAATATTGGATTTGAATGGAAATAATCTTCAAATATTTCAATATTGGATTCTGTAATTATATGGATAGTGTTTTGATGAATTTGGGAGATAGAGATATCGTTATTCCCTATACGGTATTTGTTGGTTTCAGAGTTTGAGGTTAAATATAAGTCGATATGATTTCTATTTAAAGCCTTATATTTGATATCAAATGGGATTTTGGGTTTGTCGTGAATGGTTTTTTCAATAACACTATTCCTAAACCTAGTTGAGAATGAAGTTTTTGAATAAATATTTTAGTTAAGATTTAATGAAATTTTCCAGAGTTAAGTTTCCAATTAATGAATTAATTTTGAATTGAAATCGATTTAGTGGTAATCGAGATGAACCTCCGTGGAGGAAGACCTTTATTATTTACAGAATTTAAAAGGCTTTGTCGTTATCCCGCTTATAGTATTAGTCCGATATGAAAATTTATATCGATTGTGAACTAGTAAGATTTCCATGAAGATTCCATTTCTAATGGAAGTTTGATTTCGGGTTTATCGTGAATGATGTTTTAAATGACATTTGTTCTTTAACCTAGTTAAAGGAAAGATGATTTCTCACGTTTGAGTTGTAATAAATCTTTCAATAAAGATTTAATTGGATGAAATAGAGATTAAAACTATATGAGAATTTTAATAAATCTTTCAAAGAAGATTTGGAAGAATGAATTGGATATTAATACTAAGCTAAAGTTTTAATTGAATCTTTAATTATATTTGAAATGAAAGAGGGTAATTAAACTTACATAAACCTGAGGGGTGTTAGATATGGAGTACCACCAGTTTTGCTCCATAGGATGTATAAGATAGAAATGGGATAACAATATGAGTGATTACATTTTCGTAAAACTAAATAATTCCGATAAGGCTTATAAACCTTAATTTGAGTTAAGTTTGAGAAAAGAGATCATATAATATTTTGAAATGATTTCCAAGGCAAGATTTAAACAAGACGTTTAAATGAAATAAATCTTTGACAAGATTTATGGGAATAACTCCTAATGTAAAGGATATTTGAAAAAAAGAATATTCTGAATTGGAATGAGGTGTAGGATATGTTTATATATCTCTTGATTTTAATTATGCGATAGTCATTCGGAAAGACTGGGTTTTAACCCATTTTGAATAACTAACGACGATTGTCGAAGATATTGAAGACAGTGTTTGCTGACCGGGGATCTTTACATTGTTTGGATTATTATTGATGCCTTGGGTAGCTCCCATTATAAAGTCAAAGTGGTGGTCGTTCAGACGTACTTGGAAATCTTCCGGATATGCAAGGGCCTCCCTCCCTTAGGGGATGATGAATAAGGTGCCTTCGGTTTCCTTCAGACCTAGAACGAACTTTTAAATGGATGTATGTCTGACGTTGTATTTCATAACATAACCGATTAGTTGCTACCGATGATATATTAGTTGGTGGCGGAGAATTTATTCTCTTAGTTTAACACCCTTCTTTGAGCCGTATGAACTCAAATGTTATATTATTGATACAAACTGATCATATTTGCGAACTGACTACGTGGCACGCTAAGTTGCTGATTGATCCAAGTTTTTGTTGAAAAGCCTAGCTTTGTGGATGATGATCAAAACATGGCTGATATAGCATAGCTTTGTGCTGAAACGTAACTTCGACAAGCCTCACGACCCGTGAATGGCCAAAAACAGGATGAAGGACCACAGAGAAAGGACATATGTTCCCTTCTAGCTAAAAGTTGTGCCATGGTATGGAACTCAGGCATATTTACTTATGCTGATGTTGGAATCGAGGCGCCTCGGATGATTGTCAAACAACCGACCAATATAAAGGTCTGATAAGACCGTAGAACGTATTGTTCAGGTTAGTGACTAACTCACCAGGAATTGGTGGGCCAGCTCTACAGGTCTAAGGGATACATGTTGTTTTCCTTGGAATATTTTGCTGAAGATGTTACAAAGTCAGATAAGGAAGATCCTTTAGCTTGGTCATTGATGGAAATCAAAATTCCAATATGAACCTTGCGCTTTCAGTTGTAAACCTATATGGAGACCTAATAAGATAGGGCATTATGCCATCTAAGATTTATATACTTATTTTCGAAATTGATTTTCTCACTATGCACTAGTAATAATAAAAGAGAAATTTTGCGTATCAAGCATGTTTGGCTATTATAAGGTAAAAAAAATCTATCATCCAGTTTGCGCTTGCATTTTGTGATGGGACCTGAGTCTTATAATAGCTCCATTTTTCAAAAAGCATTTCTAGTTTTATGACTTGTATTCACATAGAGAAAACCCGTTCCATGTTATACAGCGTGGTCCCATGATTTATCCAACTTTAAAATAAAGTGAAATAAATGTTTTGGTTCTCATACCAATCCCATCACTGACTTGGAGTTTATTGTTTTCCATCTAAACTCAGGGTGCCCATATGTTCCACATGGACAGCTAGTAGTTTTGGTTTGGACCTGTGTGGCTTATGGTCAATTTGAAAGGTAGGAATTTTCAGGTCGTCACAAATGTTTGTCGTCGAGAATCCTACAAACAACTCTACTTGGAACTAAAAAATTGTATTTAGATATGGATCAAAACTTTCATGCAAAAGGAATAATTAACATTTAACTACATATTCATTTCACTTGTTTCCTCCTTTTCATGGATAAAATTAGTAATTTAATATATTTCAAAAAATGAATTTGTAAAACATCAAAAACATGTTTCTTAGTTTATTGTGTTAAAGTTATATAGTATTTAATTTTCATGTTATTGATTTGTTATTTAAAGTCAAAAATAATTTTATAACTCGAATTCATAACAGGTTTATTTTCGATTTTACAAAATTTGAGCATACGTTGATTAGGTGCATGATTAAAAATCTCCAATTTCCCAATAGACTTGTTCTAACTTCTAGCGAAAATACTTTAAAACTTTTAAAATAGATATGGAAAGTACATTCTGTTACGGCCCGCCTCGCACCAGCCGACATTTCCCATGAAAGTGCGATGTGCCAATGCCCGACTAGCATGGGACGGTCGCCAAAGAAAGGAAAAGGAAGGAAACTTTACGGTGAACTAACAAAGAACCTGTAGAATGTCTCACATCGCATGGAATAAAATATAATAATAACATAACTTTGACATAAAACAGGCGAGACAGTGCATAAGCTGAAAACTAAACCATCATAGCAGCGGAATCCAAAAAAACAGCTTATGATCCAACATCATTATTACAATTTCAAATTCACTGTCTCTAAAGAAAAATAAAGGAAAGGTACACTACTAATGCCCAAGCAGTGAGCAGCAAGAACATAGGGAGAATATATGTAATAGTACGTAGGAGCCACCTGCTCGTCTCCGGATCAACTACTCGTGCATACCACCAAACATGTCTCTAGTCCGCTTGTTTAGGAGCACCCAGAGTAACAAGAAGAGATATAAAACTCTGGGTCAGACAAAAAGTCTGGTATGAGCGATAAGCAACAAAACAGAACAATAACAGGTATAATCCAATCATACCTGAACCTGGACCTGCAACCAAAGAGTCAGCACAACATACCGTACAATACTCTAAGGTAACACTAACATAGGGTGTAAAGACAACGGGGGAGGGGGTGTGCATGTCACAGTGATAACAAAGAAATCAAGCATAGCAACCATCCCCACTTCTCTCACTCGGTGCTTAAAGCATACGATACCCATTACTCTGTTCACGTAATCCTTCGGGCCATGACGGAGTCCAACCCCATATAACTATCACTACAAGCCCCTAATTCATCTCTTAGTGGTGAACCAAAATTATGGATATCGATAACCCCTTTGCACATGTCCCGCAGCAAACACCAATCATGAAGTTAACTCGTTGGTTCCCATCTGGATCCTGAGTTCTAACTTCTTAATTGAACTACCTTTGCATCTCGGGTTTTGGTTTTGTCCGGATCGGTTCGGGCCTTCACTTTATTTGCTTCAGATCGTGCTCCTTGAAGTAGTCCTGTTCGTGATTACCCACGTCGGATCGGTTCATGCCCCCTCCATCGCATCGGGTCGTGGTTCCCCAGCTGGATTAGTTCGGGTGCATTCCCCCAGGCCTTTGCTCCCATCCAGGTCGGAGCTTCTGGTTCGTGGTTGGCACTTCGGTTCGGGTCGGGTGCTCTCTACGGATCGTGCCACCATGCTAAGGTCGGATCGGATGAAGCAGTTCGTGAGTGGCATCGGTTCAGATCAGAGCTCCTTCTCTCAAGCGGGTCGGATCAAGGAGTTTCCTGGGCGAGCGATCGGATCGTGCTTTCCCCCTCCGATTCGATCCGGTTCGGGTAATTTCCTGCACTTCTTTCCAGTGACTGTTTTACGCCATTCGACAGTGGTTTCGACCAATCTAACTTTTCTAATCAATCACAAAACATACCATACAGTCATAGCAACATATAGAATTGACCCCTAACACCAAAACAACATTGTGATAGGTTAAAACGGATCAAACATAGCCAAAATCCCATATTTTCCCTTAAGCATGTTTAAGCAAAACTAATGATAGGATTATAAAAACTTAACCAAATCAACCCAAACTTCTAACAGAGGTCTAAAATAATATTTCGAAATTTATCAATATTTTTCCAGATTTTTAACATGTATAAATTCGCTAATTATCACTAATTACCCTTAATTAACCATAATTAGTGAGGAACTATGCAAATCACTCACCTTAGCCACAAATAAATTACCAAATCTGAAATGATTCTCTGTTTGGTGCTGTTCCCAAGGCTATATAGCAGTTCTACCTCAATTCTTGTGCTAATCCGCTTTGATTTGATGTAGATTTGGCTTAATTAGCGATTAGAAGGTGATTTAGGGTGTTTTAGCAAGTGGAGGCCATTGCTAGGTTGAGAGGAATGTCTTAGGCGGCTGGAAAATGAAGTAAAATTCGTTCTCTAAACCCTAGCAGCCCTCTTAAACACTTAAACCCGAAATTCTCCAGTGGGCTTAACGTTAATCACCCGGTTAAGCCTAATTAAGGTGTTTTTCACCATTTGAAACTTGTTTCAGCCATATCCCCCAAACGGTGAGTCCGTTTGGCTAATGTGACCACTCTATGGAAAGGTAAACCATCATCTGGATCTAATGGAAGTGGTTTTAGGTCAAAACTCCTTACCAATCAAAAGTTATGGACGAAACAAGATCAGCTAGGGGCAAAACGGTCATTTAAAAATCAATAAAAATCATGAACATGGGAAATGACCCCAATAGTCGTCTCCCAAAGTCACATGGCTATACGACTTCGCATGAGAAAGAAATAAATATTCTACGATCCCCTAATGCGTAGAATGCGGGTCGTTACATTCTTCCCCCATTAAGAAATTTCATCCTTGAAATTCCTTAACCAAAACATACAAAAGATCCTACATGCCTACCAATCATTAACAAAACAATAAAGCATACAAAACACCACAACCAGCCTATCCTAGCATGCGGTTTTACTAACTAGGAGTACTATATCGATATAAAACCTTACTAGGCAAAGAGTTCTGGAAACTTCCTCCTTATGTCCTCCTCTGTTTCCAAATTACAGTCTTTCTCATCATCACCCCACTGAACTTTGACTAGTTTCACCACCTTCCTTCGAAGCTGCTTCGTATCATTCCCAACAATACACATAGGCTTGCGGTTCCCAACCGCCTCGGGTTCAACCTCGACATCATCAAACTGTTCTGGTGAAATAGCCACACTAGGGTCATGCACAAACTTCCTTAACCGGGAAACCTGGAATATGTTGTGAACTCCTGCCATCTAGTCTGGTAACTCAACCTTATATGCCGAATTTTGAACTCGTTCGAGAACTGGAAATGGACCAACAAATCTTGAGCGGCCTTCATTCGTTGTTGGATAATCTTGATCTTATCTAAAGTTTCTCTTATCATATCTGGTCCAAGCGTAAACTTCTCACCAGTCTCCAACCAACATGATGGTGAGTTGCACGGTCTTCCGTACAAAGCTTCAAATGGAACCATACCAATACTGGACTAATAACTATTGTTATATGCAAACTCAACAAATGCAAATGATCATCCTATGACCCTCCAAAATCCAATATACAAATCCTCGAAAGATCCTCTAATACACGATTCACCCAAATACCACCACAACCTGATCTAATCCTTGGTAAACCATCAATGAAATCCATTGAGACTTATTTCAATGGTTATGACAAATCACTAGGCTTCCTTTGCTCAGCTTTAACTAACTGGCAATCCATGCACTTGGAGATAACTTCCCAACGTCTCTCTCCATCACTTAATCCTTTTACGTTGGGTACAACCAGCCTTTCATTCTTTTGAAGTCATCCTTCTCGAACAAGTCCTTACTTGATCAATCTCTCGCCATCGATATCCATCTCTACCTTAGAGGTGGTTTCCAATAGGTTAGGGTCGTTCCTCTAACTGGAACCAATCCACTTAATAAAAATCAATCTAATCGTCAAACTTGCTAACATTTCTGGATCCAATCCATACTTAGATCTAAAATCATATCTCGCGATATACTCTAATGGCTTCCATCTCAGAAACATAACCCCTAAACTGGCATGTCTCCTACTCAATGCAACTGTTACCGCACCTAAATCCTTTGCTATGTTCACTCTGCCCCATGAAGTCATGACAACTTCACTGCACTGGCTCATAGCCTTGCTACGATCACTCTGCCCCATCGCTAGAACCCCACAGGTGATAGTCTACCCAATAGAAGAAAAATAGAGATAAACATAGCAACCATAACATCCATCAAACAAGTTCTATCTATCACCTGCTAAAGTCATGAATACGTCAATACCTATATGTCTGGTCCAACCAACATCAATAACTAATGGAATCCCAGCCTCCAAACGGACTACCGTACGTCCAACGCACGTTTATCCTCCAAGGATAACTAGATCACGTCCAATGGATCCAAGGTAACGGGCGTCCCCAGATATCCCTGCTTTAAGTCCGCCTAAAATACTTGAGTCCAACCCAAGTCTATCCATTATCTTGCTGCCCTCTCAAGTCCAACTCGAGCCAAATCCAATTCCTTGCAGCTTTCTCGAGTCTAACTCGAGTCAATCTATAACTCAGACCCAGTCTTGAGTATCCATTATCGACAAACTCTAGTCCAACGTGAGTCGTCTCCCTATTCGTTGCATCTCCAAGATCAACGAACACCGATTTTCTTTTACGAGTTCAAATCCAACTTGAATCGCCCTAATCTTCGTTACATCTTCCATGATCAACGGACAAATCCTATTCCTTCAAAGTTCTACTATCCAAAGAGAACACCAACATAGGGTCCTAAACAATCCATTACTTTGCATCCTTCTCAAGTCCTAGTCGAGCCATCTTATAACCCTATCGAGTCTAACTCGGGTCAGTCCATGCCATTGAACAGTCTTATCATGTCACGGTTGCCCATCACTCCTCGAGTAAACCAAGATATCATCCAATGAAAAATCGCAACAACTATTTTTCTCTCATGCGAGCCATCCTAATTGAACTTGACATTCCCCAAGCACAAGCCCCAAAGGCCTAAACCAATATCAGACAAGCACCTAAGGAGCATCTCCTCCGAATTCGGACAATCTACGTGAGGTGATACTAGCAAAATAACCAAGTACTGGAGCACTCATTTGCCTCCCAGAGACAACTAGAACTTATTACAACGATAACCTCTCAGCTTCCTTAACTCCAGTTACTATCGCCATCACTAGGTAGGTACCTAATACCACCCTATACCTTTGGAGTAGATCGACTCCCCAAAATAATGCTAAACCCAGTAAAGCCTAAACAAAGCAATCACAAGCAAACATACATCCATGACTCGATAAGACCAAACTACAACAAATCATACTAAGGTCAGTCAAACCACCTATCGGGTTCGTCACAACTAGAGGTCTATCGACTATCTCGAGTTTGTCACACAATACTCGAACAGGAACACCTTAAATAGAAAGCATACCTTTGATAACGGCACCCTTTCCCTTCTGCGTCGTAGTTGGAGCATTCGACGAAGAAGGAACAACGTTGATAGCATATGCTTTCACAATTTGCTTCTCTTTAGGGGGTTGTGGACAACCATCCTTGTGATGTACCGCCTGGCCGCAGTTAAAGCACTTCCTTTCCCCAGGCTTTTCTCGACAATCTCTGGCATAGTGGCCCTTCTTGCCACAACTAAAGCACTCGCCACCGTTCTTATTCTTCTTATTCTGACCATCCTTGGTCGGGTTCTGCTTTCTCTTGTTCTGAGAATTCTTCTTTCCTTCACCGCCTGCTTGCGGCTTTGGCTCCTCTATAGATGCAATAGCAACCTCAGTCTTCGACTTAGGGAAAAGGCTCTCTGACCTTAATGCCTTTCCTACAATAGACTTGAACGTCTCATCGATATGGTTTATAAGTCTTTCCCCCAAGTACCCATCCAAGTCAGTTATGAACTTCTCGCACTTCTTCTCGACTGTATCGATAAGGGACAATCCATATTTCGATAAAGTATCGAATTCAGCAATATACTCCGAGACTGCCCTACCATTCTTCTTAAGCTCCAAGAACTTCCTGAACAATTCTGATTTCTGAGCAGCTGGGATAAACTTATCACAAAAGTGAGTCTTAAACTGATTCCAAGTAATCTGATCCTCTAGGGTAGCTGCCTTAATAGCATTCCACCAATTCATAGCCCATCCTTGCAGTTGATGCTATGCTAGCTTCCTCTTTATTGCATCCTCGATTCCCAGATCTTCGACGATGCGCTCGCAACTATCAAGCCAATCTTGAACTTCTGTAGCCGACTCCGTTCTGTGGAACGACTTCCCACCAAGACTAGTATAATCCTTGTTTAGCTTGGCGAAATCGGCCCTAGGCGCCTGCATCGCTGCATTACCACCATTTGCAGCATTGGGAACTGCTCCTTGCAAATTTCTAAGCATCTCTCTCATGAAGTCAGTAAACATAGCCCTTATGTCAGGAGCATTCCCATTGTTGGCTCCTCTACCAGCACCCCTCGTATATTGGCTCATCGTTCAATCTGTAAAGAGAAACGATTAACTATCCTATTTGTGGTGTCAGTGCAGTGCAACTTCATCCTTAGCTATACTAATAGTATATATATATAGCTTTTGAAAACCAAAATAATCACAAATACGCGCTCTCATATACGTATTATCTCTCCCTGGTGTCTCTCCCTAAGTTAACTACGCAACTTAGAGCTCTGATACCAACTGTGATGGCCCGCCTCGCACCAGCCGACATTTCCCATGAAAGTGCGTTGTGCCAATGCCCGACTAGCACGGGATGGTCGCTAAAGAAAGGAAAAGGAAGAAAACTTTACGGTGAACTAACAAAGAACCTGTAGAATGTATCACAGCGCATGGAATAAAATATAATAATAACATAACTTTGACATAAAACAGGCGAGACAGTGCATAAGGTGAAAACTAAACCATCATAGCAGCGGAATCCAAAAAAGCAACTTATGATCCAACATCATTATTACAATTTCAAATTCACTATCTCTAAATCAAGAGAAAGGAAAGGTACACTACTAATGCCCAAGCAGTGACCAACAAGAACACAGGGAGAATATATGTAATAGTACGTAGGAGCCACCTGCTCGTCTCCGGATCAGCTACTCGTGCATACCACCAAACATGTCTCTAGTCTACTCGTTTAGGAGCACCCAGAGTAACAAGAAGAGACATAAAACTCTGGGTCAGACAAAAAGTCTGGTATGAGCGATAAGCAACAAAACAGAACAATAACAGGTATAATCCAATCATACTTGAACCTGGACCTGCAACCAAAGAGTCAGCACAACATATCGTATAATACTCTAAGGTAACACTAACATAGGGTGTAGAGACAACGGGGGAGGGGGTATGCATGTCAAAGTGATAACAAAGAAATCAAGCATAGTAACCATCCTCACTTCTCTCACTTAGTGCGTAAAGCATACGATACCCATTACTCTATTCACCTAATCCTTCAGGCCATTACGGAGTCCAACCCCATATAACTATCACTACAAGCCCCTAATCCATCTCTTAGTGGTGAACCAAAATTATGGATATCGATAACCCCTTTGCACACATCCCGCAGCAAAGCCCAATCATGAAGTTAACTCGTTGGTTCCCATCTGGATCCTGAGTTCTAACTTCTCAATTGAACTACCTTTGCATCTCGGGTTTTGGTTTTCTCCGGATCGGTTCTGGCCTTCACTTTACTTTGCTTCAGATCGTGCTCCTTGAAGTAGTCCTGTTCGTGATCACCCACGTCGGATCGGTTCGTGCCCCCTCCATCGGATCGGGTCATGGTTCCCCAGCTGGACCGATTCGGGTGCATTCCCCCAGGCCTTTGCTCCCTCCGGGTCGGAGCTTCTGATTCGTGGTTGGCACTTCGGTTCGGGTCGGGTGCTCGCTACGAATCGTGCCGCCATGCTAAGGTCGGATTGGATGAAGATGTTCGTGAGTGGCATCGGTTCGGATCGGAGCTCCTTCTCT
Source organism: Allium sativum (assembly GCA_030737875.1). Lineage (NCBI taxonomy): Eukaryota > Viridiplantae > Streptophyta > Magnoliopsida > Asparagales > Amaryllidaceae > Allium > Allium sativum. The sequence continues at coordinate 443,170,956 of CM060915.1, read as the reverse complement.
CAAGAGGGTCAGATCATGGAGCTTCCGGGGCGAGCGGTCGGATCGTGCTTTCCCCCTCCGATCCGATCCGGTTCGGGTAATTTCCTGCACTTCTTTCCAGCGACTGTTTTACGCCATTCGACGGTGGTTTCGACCAATCTAACTTTTCTAATCGATCACAGAACATACCATACAGTCATAACAACATATAGATTTGACCCCTAACACCGAAACGACAATGTGATAGGTTAAAACAGATCAAACATAGCCAAAATCCCATATTTTACCTTAAGCATGTTTAAGCAAAATTAATGATAGGATTAGTAAAACTTAACCAAATCAACCCAAACTTCTAACAGAGGTCTAAAATAATATTTCGAAATTTATCAATATTTTTTCAGATTTTTAACATGTATAAATTCGCTAATTATCACTAATTACCCTTAATTAACCATAATTAGTGAGGAACTATGCAAATCACTCACCTTAGCCACAAAAAAATTACCAAATCTGAAATGATTCTCTGTTTGGTGCTATTCCCAAGGCTATACTGTAGTTCTACCTCGATTCTTGTGCTAATCCTCTTTGATTTGATGTAGATTTGGCTTAATTAGCGATTAGAAGGTGATTTGGGGTGTTTTAGCAAGTGGAGGCCATTGCTAGGTTGAGAGGAATGTCTTAGGCGGCTGGAGAATGAAGTAAAATTCGTTCTCTAAACCCTAGCAGCCCTCTTATACTCTTAATCCCGAAATTCCCCAGTGGGCTTAGCTGTTAATCACCCGGTTAAGCCCAATTAAGCTGTTTTTCACTATCTGAAACTTGTTTCAGCCATATCTCCCAAACAGTGAGTCCATTTGGCTACTGTGACCACTCTACGGAAAGGTAAACCATCATCCGGATCTAATGAAATTTGTTTCAGATCAAAACTCCTCACCAATCAAAAGTTACGAATGAAACAAGATCAGCTAAGGGCAAAACGGTCATTTAAAAATCGACAAAAATCATGAACATGGGAAATGACCCCAATAGTCGTCTCCCAAAGTCACATGGCTATATGACTTCGCATGAGAAAGAAACAAATATTCTACGATCCCCTAATGCGTAGAATGCGGGTCGTTACACATTCCCTTATGGATCGAAATTATGCAATGGTGACGTCGTTATCCAACCGAATCACTTGTAACTGTAGGCATTACCGACCATTTGAACTATGCCATGGTTGTTTCACGGATCGCAGTTATACAATGAATATGTCGTTATGCCAGTGCTTTCTCTTATGACTGTAGGCATCAATGAACTCTCGAATTATGCAATAGTCATAGATTGTGGTTACACAACGGTTACACCGCTATCCCAGCGGAATGGCTTGCAACTGTAGGCATCATCGCCCCTTGAATTACGCTATGACAAGTGCCAAATATGTATAATAAATGAAAGTGCCACCGAGTGGGATTCTTGTATGTGTTCCTACAGAGTAGAACCTCGATTTTCAATGGACACTCTCATTAGGTGGAGCTCCGGCGCAATCCTAACGAGTGGGATCACAATTCCCAATGGAAGGTACTTCCCATGTCTTTGATTTAGAAACTTATAATATTATATGTTATATTTCATTTCATACTCTGAATATATAGTATTTACATAAAATTTTATTTATGTAATATTTCACAAGTCATACTATCAAACATATCGTTTATATACAAATTCCGTTATATATAATATTATCATTTTCATATCAAATACTTTTCACATTAATAGTATTCAAATTAACTTCATACTTAGACAAATCATACACACACAAACAAACACACACACACATATACATATATATACATATATATACATATACATATATATACATATATATATATGTATGTATATATATATATATAAGTTGGGAAACTTTCATGTCAAATATTTAGAATGAAAGGTTCTCTCAATTAATCCATTTCAATATCGGTTTAGTTTCAATTTCATATTATGATTCAAGTGATTATTTTCTTTATATCAAATATCATTCAAATTCAAACCTTTCAAGATTTCAAAATCAATAGCTTAGGAAATTCACTTATAGTTCATAAAGTCATATTTATATTAAATCAATTCTTTTCTTAAAATAAAATTTCATTTAAGCATTTCAAAACAAATTCCATGCTTTCATAATATAAAATCTTGTTTGTTTTATATTCAATTATTTAACTAATATAAATTTTATTTTGATTACACATAGCTTAAACTTTTAAATCACATTTTGGAAGGGTAGGTTGTTTAAAATGGCTGAAAAAACAATTTCAATTTAATTAATTGAAAATTAGCAGTGGATCATCTTTTCGAGATGTGAAATCAAATTATCCTAATATATAAACTTTGTGTCTATATAATATCATTCAACGAAGACTCAAGAATCAAACTCCAAAATTTTCAATCATTCGAAATATATGCATCTTTGTACGTCAAATCATACTTCAAATATTTAAATCACGTTCATTTCATTAAAACAAACAAGTAGTAAGGCTACTTTAGTGGTCTCCCTTACTTTAAAACTCAAAAATGAATTCGATGATGTTGCCAATATCATCGAAATTATTATCTAGCAATAGAAGCGAGTTCTCTATTTCTATATTTCTTTTGAAAATATTTTGAAACATTACTATTTGGGAAATACTTTAATATAATAAAAATATCATTTTCCAAAATCATAGAAATCCATTTCAAAATTTTGGAATTCAATTAACAAATTTTAACTAAATAACTTTTATTTACAAATTCTTATAAATAAAAAATTTAACACTAGAATCTTATACATTCGTGATATTCATTAATACACTTTATTCAATTTTTTTCCATATCAATTATTAACCTTAAATATATCATTGATGATGACAAGCACAAATTTAGTGATTTCAAAACATATATATTTTTCTACATTAACATTTTCATTTAATCTTATATTATACAAGTTCAAGTTTATAATATATTCAACTTATTATGTAATTACTTTATATCAGTTCAAGTATTTTATTTTCAATTTTTTTAGTTATTCAAGTATGTAGAATATCCCTCTAGAAATATAAATACGCTCTCTCAACACTCTTAACTCATTTAAGCGGACGATTGACTCTATCTCAAATGTGTTTACCCTAAATAGGCTTTGGTATTGACTCAACCAAAGCTCTTCTACCAACTGTGACAACCCTCCTTTTTGGGATGGTTCAAGCGAAAATGAACCACATATGTCCAACTCAAATCATTCCAGAATGACTTATTGTTGTTGGGGTTTAATACAAGAAAATAAGTAAGGTGAAAAGGAATTAAATAGGAAAGATAAACTGTAATAATAATATATACAGTTAGAACTATTAAATAATAGGATTAATTGTCAAGAATAATACGAAGTTTAACGTGTCTTCCCATAATAATCCCATGTTTGGATTATTTCTGAATAATCTGAAGTTTGAGGTGTCTTCCTATATTAATCCCATTTACTTGGTGTCTTCCCATATTAATCCAAAGTTTGGGGGTGTCTTTCCATATTAATCACAAAATAACACGTCGGGAGGTTATCGGGATCAATATGTGAAGACAACCCCAAACATCGGATTATTCAGAAATAATCCAAACTTGGGGATTATTATGGGAAGATACGTTAAACTTCGGATTATTATTGACAATTAATCCTAAATAATATTCACTTGATTTCAACTTAGAATATTAGAGTTTTACATTTTAAGATAACATACCAATAATGCAATAGAAATAAAATATAATGTACGGTCTTCAACACCACCTTCATACGCAAGAATAAAGGTCTTTAAAATGCTAAAATACTCGGTCTAACCCAAGCATATTTTAAAACACAATACACGAGTCAGGACTAACATTCTTACGTAGTTAAATTAGCTCAAGTGAAATGTTCAAGAATAATATACAAGTAATTCAATCAGTGAAATATCAACTTAAAGTAAATATCTAGTTCATGTCATAATTGGCACAATTCAAATACTAATTTACATTACGATTTCCAAAATCAATTCAATATGCAAATCAAGTACAACTTCAATTATTGGATTCAAGGTCGAGTTCAATTTCCCATATTTTAAAATAGTTCATTTTCAAAACTCGGACCTTGATTTTAGATTTCCATAATTCAAATAGTAGTGTGAAAATAAATAGTAAAAAAGAAATTAGTTTAAATAAAATATTAAATATAAAGTAGTGCTAAATACAAATATCAATTACTTCCAGAATTCGACTTAAAGCTTAAACGGTTCAAATTTAAAACAAACAGTCAAATCCCAATTCTAAACCGCTTTCCTAAGCCACTTTAGTTTAATGGTCTAAATTAATTACTAACATTAATTAATTCAAAATAACATTTTAATTTAAATTATTAAGTTTTGTCCATTTCAACCTATATCCCAATTCAATTTCATAATGGTTTGATATACACTATATGGCGTCGGCAACATGCGATGTGACAACAAGAATGTTGTTAAATGAATGAACACTCTAAATAATAAACATACAACTAGATAGAACACATGGATTAATAGTCATAAATAATTACATGAATCAGTTACTTATTATTTCGGTCGATTTACAATTATTATTCCATGTAAATTAACACTATTATTTCATAGAACTAACAGATATCATTTAGTGTGAACAACAACTAACATTTCATGTAATTTACTACGAGCAAATCATGTGAATGATAAATAATCATATATTTAATAATTTATTTAACATCTAACAACCAATTTTTTAACTACAATATTATCATCATTTAACTCTATTTCAGTACTTCCAAAAAAGAATGTTAATCGTGAGTGAAATCTCACCTTATGTGGATTTGTGGATGGATACCACAAGATAGGAAATAGAAGGCAGCAACGAAAGAAAAACAAATTGTATTTTTCCTCTTTTTTCTCTTTATTTTTTTTACATAAAAAAGAGGAGAGGACGAGATTGTAGAGAAAAAGGAAAGAAAGGAAATTATGAATTATTTTGAGAGGAGGAAACAAACTAAGAAGAGTAAATGTATAATTGAGTGAATTTGATTGAAGAGAACACAAATTTTAGGGATGTAGTGGTCATGAATTTAGAGAGGAAAAGGCTGCGTAATTGTTTTTTTCTAGAAATGAATGGGTAAAAAAGAAGTGAGGGAAAGAAGGATAGAAATGGAAAGGGAAAGGGAAAGAAGTGGAGAAGAAGGAAATAACACAAAATATTTGGGAAAGGATAAATAAAAGGAAAGTGTCAATTTTGAGGGAGAGGAATGGTGCAGTAGTAAGGAAACAACGAAGAAGGGAGGGCACTAAAAACAATCATAGATATTCACAATAAAAAATAAATAAATTAATGAGAGTTTGAATATGTAATCCACTTTTTGAACTCCTAAACATTAAATTTTTAATAGATAAGGAAATTATTATAGTGGATAACCAAAGATATATACAATATGTTGTCACTTTCCTCATAAAACAAATCTTTTCCTCATTAATGGCTGTCATCATTCTTCTTTGAAAAGTGACTTTCTTTGTTCTTCTCTAATTCGCTTATGTGATATTTTGTTGGCTGCCTCTTCCTTCTACTCGCGTCTTTTCCTTGTTCTATTAGCGATTCGGTGTAACATCCCGTTAATTTTGACCATTTAAGTTATTGAATTAAATTTAATTATTGATTTAAAATGGTTAAAATAAGCATTAAACGATAAACGTAACTTAGAATGTATTTGTTTAGGAAAATAAATTCATTAAATTAATTTATAATGAAATATCGATATTTGAAATTTGTTATTTTCATTTAGAAGCGATTTAATTTTTTTTTTGAAAATGTTAGAGTTCAGTCACTCCTTTTGAATCGGTTTTTGACGATTATTTGCGATAGCGGCAACTGATATAGCTCAGATAAAAATAAAAATCTAACAAAATTATTTTTGTGATGCATATAATTAAACATAGCATAGGAGTTAATTTTGTACAAAAATAAGCAAGTACCGTTCGCATTAATTTAATTAAGCATTTAATAAATTGCTACGAATGAAACGTTGTCGAAACTTGAGCGAACTTGAATTAAAAATACTAGACTGAATTCTGAAGAGAATGTCAATTCTCGTTTCGTGAAATTTAAACATTCGGACCACCATATGGACACCCATATATAAGATTTGCAAATAGAAAAAAAAACTAACGTGCATGCATGTTTGTCTTGCCATGTCTCTACATTTTTTCAATACATGCATGCGTTGATTTGAAATACTTATTTTGTCTAGCATTTTGTTAGTTGTAAAAAAAGTTATACGTATGTAAAAACCAAAACCATTTCCTTTGTCATGCATGCAACTTGTCTTTCGTCGCTCTCCATTTTCTCCCTTTTGTACGACCTAAAGCCACATGTTCCCTTCAAATTCAGGTTCCACTGTATATTTATATATATAAAGAAAACATAACATTTACAAAATGACTTGTAATTTTGAAATTGGTATAGCAGATGATCGCTTGCACTCAAAAGCGACTAACGTTGTTTGGAATATAAATACTCTTTAAATGTAAAATGGCTTGAATTTGTTCACACGGATGAAATGATACAAAACCTAATTATAACCGTACGAATGTTGAATTGGTTAAGTAAAGCATTTCTTTCAGATCTGGGAATATAATGTGGAACTAGTTAGGAAGAATTCAAACTTTCACGTTTTAACTGTCATCTCTCCCTTCTATATTATAAAGCAGTGTACCCATTTTCTCTCGTTCACAACAATAAATTTCCCCTTTTCCATTTGTTTTATTCCTTCAGCCGATTAGAATTGTTTTTCTTCCCCAAAATCCAAATTCACGTTTTCACTAAAATTGTTTTCCTTCAGCCAAATCGATTTTCCGCAAATTAATTCGCCGCCAAAATGGCTCCAATGCCTCCCTACATTCGAACCACTGATGCCCATCATAAGAACTGCCACCTGCCCTGTCACATTTCGGGGTGTTGCCACCGCCGTTAAAAATAGCGAACCCTCTTCCGATTCTCTCTTGTCGCCGCTTCACTGCAGCCCATTGGCGTTCGCCACCCACGTGACCAGAGCCGCCGCTCACCCATCACCTCCACGTCACCACAAACTGTGCCATCACCTGTCGCATCGATAGTAAACTCCGTCCACCCGAAACTTGCTTCCTCTCCTCGCTGAACTTGGAACCGTGAAGAAGACAGGAGAAAACACCAACCGCAATGTTTGTGCTAGGATCGGGAGCCTCCAGCAGCTGCCCCCGTTAGACTAACTCGACGCCTACGATCTGACGAGCACTACTGTCTGTCATCGCAGCAAATGTAAGTTTACCTTACGATTAAATTTATTACAAGTTCACTACTTCGCTGAATATAATTTATTATGGGTTGTTTTTGCTACTGCATTTCCAAATTTTGTTTATCCAGACCCACTATAAGACCATAACCAACCATCCGTTCTGTTCAGTTATTCTCTCTCATGTTATGCAACTGGTCCAACGAGCCGAGCACCCAGAAAGGGGGAACCAGACACGACTGGTTTTGGGTTGGGGATACAACGGCAAAGAGAAAGCCGTTATAATGTTACAACGGCAAACTCTTTGCTGTTGTAACGTTATAACGGCAAACACTTTGCCGTTATAACATATAACGACAAAGTGTTTGCTGTTATAACAATCCTCTCCACAAAACCCACGCCGCCACCCCCTCCTCGTCTCCATTCTCCTTCCCCATTTCAAACCCGAAAAACCAATCTCCTCCCCCATTTTGCACCAAATTTTCTCCACCATTTCACCAATCCGTCAACTTTTGACCCAATTAACTAGCTTGTTTGAGATATTCGTTCGAAAATATGGCCATATTACAAAAAAAATTCACCAAAAAATTCATGCACGGCGACGATAGTGGCACCGGGGGAAGTGGCGCAGGCGGGAGTGGTGCAGGAGGTAGTGGGGAACAACCAGCGCTCGGAATAAAAGACTTGCTTGCAGCCACCGAAGACGTTCGGGCGCACGAGGAAGGTGGCCAACGTGGACGTGGCGGGCGTAGAGGTGGACGAGCAGGCAAGGCGCATAGGGATGTAGGATCGGTTTCCTCTAGACAGGCCAATCTCGATGGTTTTCTGGATATGAACCTCAGCGCCGCGAAGCTTCCTTCGCTATCCAACTTTCGCATTCTTCCAGAAGACGAAGTACACGTTAGCACGCAGTCGAGTTTGGCTGTAAGTGTTTTTAGTATTATTTAAATAGTATTCTTTGAGTATTAGATATTGGGTAGATAGTATAACATTTTGTTGAACCGTTGACAGTCGCGGAATATACGTTCACGTGGTTCGTTAGCGACCACACTTAGATATTATCATGCACACTTGGCGGGTAAGGAGGGGGTCGCAGGACTGTTACATGCTCTTGGATTTCAATTTTTTCTAGGTAATATTAAAAACCTTTTAATGAAACAAATGGATAATTTAGTAGTCATATTTTATCTTATTGTGCGCTTTGCAATTTTAGGAATAAACCATGTTATAAATGCGGATGTCCAATTGTGTGCGGCCATTGCTCTACGGTGGTACAAAACCACCCACACATTTCACTTTCCTTGTGGTGAGTTAGGACTTACACCGCTTGATTTCTCCATGCTTACTGGTATTAGCATTGGAGTAGGTGCTTATCCCCCACTGCCTTATGACGATGGTCGATGGCGTGATCGTGCACTTGTTCATGATCTACTGCCTCATTTTGATGTTTCTGCTGCGTCGTATCAGGCAGAAAGCGCTATTAGAGTGAGCGCCATCCGTGCGGCCATGGACAGCATACTCGGTCAGTACTCCGTTGATGACGACTTGGAGCTTCCTCGATTATTTGTGTTATACCTTATGGGTAACCTGTTCTTTAGTTCTTCGAGCAGTAATTTGCCTGTGGGGTTTCTTGAGGTCGCGGCTGAATTAAATGCCGATGGGGCGATTTTATATGATTGGGGCACACCTATCCTTGCATACCTATACAGATGTCTCGACATGCAGTGCACCATCTCTGATTCTCAGGTTTCTTTATTTGGATTCTGGGAGATGTTACAGTATTGGTACTTTGAGTACTCTAGGAACTTTCATTTTATCACCCGTACTGCAGACCCATCGACCTTTTCCCCCCGTATATGCTTTTGGACCGCGGACAACCGGGGATCCAGGGAAAATGAGTCACGCCATGTGTATCCCGTTGCCCATAACCAGATCGAGCTGAGGATGTATAGGGATCAGATTATATGACATCCATTTGAGCAGAGTACATCCATCGATCTTGAGATCATACAGATTGCTAGGATGCTTGCCGGACGGAGATTTCCACTTATATCTTATCCCGTGGCGCTACGTGCTTATTGGTATCATGGTGAGAGGTGCTGGAGACAGTTGTATGACTTCGATGCTATTCCGGATGATCCACACCCACATACTTATCGATGTATGATTTACCCGACGGAGCAGCTAGATATAGCCAGGGCAGCAGGCTGGTGGACGGATGAGAGCTTTGTTATTATCGGGGAGCGTTACCTTACCTTCTGGCGTAGATTTTTCACCGGGTCCTCAGACACGATTACGCATGCAGCATCGATTGATTTAGTAGGGCCATCTGCTATACGACACGGCATACGTCCACCTGTTGTCGAGGATATTACGCAGCCCAGCCAGAGTTTTCGTGCAGCTGATCATGTGGTGGCCGCCAGTCATTTTGGATGGACCATGGCAGTGCCCACCATTGGACCGGATCGTTACGTTGACGTGTTTCATCCTCCGGCCCATCACGATTACCCGGATCCTACACAGATATCATATCATGATCTGTATGATATGCAGATGGGGATTAGGCATACGGGCTATATAGAGCATAGGCGTAGCCTACATTACTATGATGGTGAGCTACGTCGTGTTGCAGAGGAGGCACGACAGCAGCAGGCGCATTTAGAGGCCCAGCTTGAGGCAGAGCGCAAGAGACTTCAGGACTTGCAGATGTATTACCACCATAGGTCTAGTGCTCGGTCCAGTCAGCCTCCAGATGTTGGTGATGATGAGAGACGTCATCGGCGCTGCACACGTCCACGTACACATTCAGATGACTCGGACGACTGAGTTACTACCACTTTTATGTACTTTCGCAGTTGTCAGTTGTATGGTCCTACTGTTGGAGTAGACGTTCTGCATTTGTTGACTACCACTGTTATGTACTTTTGTTGTATTACCACTATTATGTACTTTTGTTGTATTACGTTTTCCTAGTTGATAGTTGTATGTTCCTGTTGTTTGAGTATGCATTATGTATTTGTTGACTACCACTATTATGTACTTTCGATGTATTTTGTGTACGTTTTGATTATGTTTCTGTGTAGAGACTGCATTTGGTTATGTGTAGAGACGGTATTTCTGTTTAGAGAATGTTTTTGTGTAGTGCCGGTATGTTCTATTGTTCTAGTTCCTGTAAGTGTTGTTTGGAATGTAATATCGTTTGAATTTGATGTTGAATAAGGTTTCCCTATTCTCGTGTAGAAATGCAAAATTCTTAAATAGCACGCCAACAAAACAAGGTTTACAGATAACTCCATATTCTACGCACAAACATCAAATTAAATAGACAGTAAAACAACAATAAAATCACAATACCATAAGCCTACTCAGTTCCATAGCGGGTCAACCAACTGTAGCGGAGTTTATACGCTTTGTAACCAACGAACTCCTCACCATACTCGAAAAGGTAACGAGAATCATATGTTGCTTGATTTGTTTTAAATATGTTCTCGTCTTCAACAGTTTCGATAATCTTTGTGTACCGATCACAAGCGTCTGCAAAATGACGATTAGCCATTTGGATTTCAACCGATGTTCGTGTAGTGGGCCGGGAACGATGGTTGTTGTATAGCCTAGTGATCATTGCCCATCTTTCTTCATATGTTAAACCCCCTCCACTTTGCATTAGCAACTCATCTCTCTTTTCAACCTCAATATACGATTTTACGAGGGCCAGCAAATCCTCAGACGAAAATTCTGGAGCAGGAGAATTCAATGTTTGAGCACTATTACTAGGTCGTTGATTTACTGGAGAAGGACGCGGAGCTGTAACCGCTTGATGCTGAATCGCGACAGGCACCTCTTCAACTTGTGTATCATGAACTAATCCAATTTCATTATCGTTCACTAAGTTTCGTTCGTACTCATCAAAAATCCTTCCCATTTCTTCATCACTTATTTCTGAATTGTCCATGTAACCTATGCATCAGTAAAATAAGTAGAGTTACTAGAAGTACGAATTTTGTTGATAATAAACGTTACCTTTAAGAAAACAAGAAAATAAATTTGCTCGCTTGAGTCTACAACGGTTCTGCTTGAAGCTGTAGAAGGTATGAGATGGATTATCAGATATGGAGTACTTATAAGCTGTAGAAGGTATGAGATGAATTTCGTATACTGTTGTCATTTAATTCGGAAGAGACTACTCAACGCCGTGTGCGAAAGATGGAGACGTTTAATGGAATCCCAGCTACGAATGATGGAGACGCGTCTTTAATTTTTTCTTCTCAGTGAATGGTCCAATCATGTCATACATGCATGTGAAAGGGTATAATCTACATACACGTGACTCGTATTAAATTCACAGTGATATTGCAGTATGTAATTTTGTTGTATGCCTCAGTGTCAAGTCATTTCATTGACTGTAGCAGGCTTTGGAAGCATGATTCGTAATTGTTTTGTCATAGAGGCAATTTTGTGTATATGTAGGAGTTTAAAAATAGGGGTCGTCCACCGGTTCTTTAACCATTTCAATTCACGAAAGAGTTACGAAAAATGGGCCGTTCCCAGGTGCCATACATAACTTAGAAGCGTACATGACTTGAGAATTATATCAACTACAACTATTGAGCAATTATAACAACTGAAACAACGACAACTAGTACAACAGAAGGAAATGCCAAACCATAATCATACAAACTACAACAACTGAGCACACAAGCATCAAATTCAAACACGTACACCTACCATGGTCTAGGGAAAGGACCATCTCTTGTCTTACCGGCATTAATCTTGCTCAAGCGTCTTATTTCTACTTGCGCTTCGAGTGCATACTGACGTTCACGTTCGCACATGGGAGGGTCAATCCACTACTTAAAGCAACAACAATCAATGTCATCAGGATAATTCATGTGGTCGTTGAAGGCTTGACAACCGAAAAATCGACGACCGGCATTTGTTTCGGTCTCGTCAACAACAACGACCGACACTTGTCCACAATGGCAAATAGGGTTGGATCCAATCGTCCGTAGTGGCTCGGAAACCTTCCCTTCGAGTAGAATTTCTTTTCCAGATCTTTGATGAACGGAAGAGGCATCTTCGTTTGAATACGGTGAGTATACGTATTCGTGAGTTGGGTGAAACGCTTGCTGGTGTTGGACTGGACGTTGCATGGCACACGATGACGAGTGCGATTGGGCCATGGGTTTCTTGCTTACAGATTTTTCGCCGGTACGCTTGGGTTCAAACGAAGACATTTTTCTGGTTTTCAAAAATGAATTTGAGAAGGTGGTCTACTTGTGTGGAACAAGGAGGAGTTAGGTTGGTATATAAAGGGAGGGAATGTGACCGTTTAAGTAACCGCTGTGGTGCCACGACAATAAAATATAACGGCAACCAGTTTGCCGTTATATTTTTATACAGGAAATTTCTTTCCCAAGTGTGTAGGCCGGTCACTCTTGTTCTACAGTTTTCAGACCAGAGTGTGGTTATGTCACTCTTTTTCTAAAGTTAAGAACCCATTTTCCAACGTAGCTACAAGAAACAGTGCACAATGTACAGTATAAAGCGGACAGTATGCAATAAATAGTGCACAGTCCAATGGCTCCAATTACCCGTTGTCAATTTGTTTTCACATTCCGTGTCTTTTGAAAACGGGAAGTAATATTATTATGCAGTGGTAACTAAATCTCCTCCTATATATAGCTAACATTGCTTAAGCAATACCCGATCCATACGAACTGAAAATTATATCTCAAATAAGAAAAATGCCAATATCGTATCCATCTTCTTACAATTACACGGACCTTCTCTCAGGACCATCAAACCCTAATCCGTCCACACCCAGAGAACCAACAAAGTGGTATATCGAAATGGAAGAGCGACACAATGACGAGGTGCGACAATTAGAACTTGAAGCAGGAATGCATGAAATGGAAATACGACATCAGCATGACAATCGTAATCGACAACGTGAGCGCAGGTCTAACCTTGTAATTCCTCGTGTTAGAGCCACGGTAGAAGAAGGCGAGGTGCAATCCGCAAATATTGTATGCTTTTGTGGATTTGAAGCACCGCAATTAGTCGTCCGTCATGGAAACGATGTTGGACGTCGATATTATAGTTGTCTAGTACGTGGCAACGGATGCGAGTTTGGACAGTGGATAGATGACCGTTTTCCCCGTCGAGCAATTACGTATGCTTTGGAACTAGAGGAAGAAATAAGAAAGCTGCGAAATCAAGTAAACGACCTAAGTAATGCAAATTATCGCCTGCAACGTGGGTTAAATTAGGATTTAAATATTTTATGTTGTGCGTACTATGTACTGTATCGTTACGCGTCGTAACATTTTTATCTTTATGCTTTATTTAAGTTGAAAACCTTCACTGTGGTTCGAACGAAGTGTGTAACCCAAGAGTTGTGTAACGTTTAGGTTATCTAGGCTGATTTTATATGTCGAACCTATTGTTTGTCTAATCTACCGTTTGTGTAATTTATCATTATTTGTAACTTATTATCACTTATGTAACCTATGTGTAAGGATCGTTCCGTGGTGCATTAAATGATTCAATACAACTACGAATTAAAAAAAGTATGGATCGTTCCGCATTGATTGGTCAAGTCTTGCACAGTTCCCATAGTTCATCTATGTTTTATGCCAGGGTGGAGTCATGCCACTCTTTTTCATGAGTAGGAGTTAAAAATAGGGGTCGTCCTCGGGTGCTTTAACCTTTTCAATACGTGTAGGAGTTAAAAAAATGGGTCAGCATACTTTATGTCAAACATTTTATGGAAACATAAGGCTATAGGAATGCTGGACGTCGATTCTTCAGATGTCCTGCCTTCGAAGACCATAAGTATTACCCCACATTGTGGAGATGAATCGGTTGTTGTTGTTGTTGTTCCCTACAGTGTAGCTTTTGACCGTTCACACCATTGCCAATCTTTCAGCTATATATACATATGTTAACTTACTCACAACATACAAAACTCAAACAACTTCTTCCCCATTCTTAGAGAACATCCTTTGATTCGCACTCACTGAAAATGTCTTCGTGGGCAACATCTACAGATTCCGAGGAACAAGCTTACGAAAACATGAGGCTACAGGAGCTTGAAGACGAACTTCAGTTCCTAAACCAAATGAAACCGCAAACTGTACCACCGTACGAACAAGTGAACGTTCAAACTCCACATGAAACACCAGTACCACCTGTTCAAGTATCACCTGAACAAGAGGGCACTCAATCAACGCAAGAAGAAGAGTTCTTTCGTGTACTACTGCATGAACATGTAGTGGATTCTTATCCAGTTTGTTGCTATTGTGGGTATGCAGTTGAAGTTGTCGTTCGAGCAGAGGGCAACAATATAGGTTGGCGCGTGCAGCGATGTCCAGCCTATCCAAATGGTTGCAATTACACGGACTGGATAGACCAACCTTTGTGTCCTCGGGGAATAGAATATTCTAACGAACTTGAACGCGAGAATAGACGTGTTCGAAGTGAAAATGACCAGTTGCGATTGAACATCCTACGACTCCCTTAAGGCTAAACGTAAAATGGGTTTACTGAAGTTGCTAATTTTCACTTCATGCTTTGACGGAGCTAGTTCGCATGTACTACCGGCAGTTGTTGTACCTTTATAAACTATTGTATCTTTATGCTTATTGTTGTATCTTTATAAATTGTTGTATCCCTGTATCCTACTCTACTGTTCGACTTTAGTGGAGATTTTAAACATTTTTGGATATGACATTATATCAAATTTCTGAATATTTGGATATCCTTTAATAAATAAATGTAAATGAAATTCTCCATTACCCTGCACTTACCTTTAACATCACAATAACTATAGGCAGTCACTAATAATTTCTAATACTTTTACTGCCAAAAAATATGTCGGAACCATTATTGCCAAAACCATTAGTATCCCAACCATTATGTCAGAGCCATTATTATCCCAACAATTATGTTGGAGCCATTTTTGCCAAAAAATATGGCTACAATAATTTGAGTACCCAACGATAGAGATATGGTCCCAACCATTATTGCCAACCATTCTTGCATACGTGTATTGCCAACAATTATTGCCAACCTTTCACATCACAACAACTGTCCGAATTGACTACTCCATGACATAACCATTATTATCCCAACCATTATTTCGGATCCATTATTGCGAAAATATGTGGGTACAATAATTTGACTAACCAACGACAG
This sequence comes from Allium sativum, assembly GCA_030737875.1. Taxonomy (NCBI): domain Eukaryota; kingdom Viridiplantae; phylum Streptophyta; class Magnoliopsida; order Asparagales; family Amaryllidaceae; genus Allium; species Allium sativum. The sequence goes on along the minus strand of CM060915.1, from coordinate 443,155,487 downwards.
AGATATTATCCCAACCATTATTGCCAACCATTCTTGATAACCATTAGTGCCACCCTTTCACTTCACAACAAGTGTCCGAATTGACCACTCAATGACAGAACCTTTATTATCCCAACCATTATCTACGAACCATAATTGCCAACCATTCTTGCCTACATGTACTGCCAACCATTATTGCCAACCATTAGTGCCAACCTTCACTTCACAACAACTGTCTGAATTGACCACTCAATGACAGAACCTTTATTATCCCAACCATTATCTACGAACCATTCTTGCCTACATGTACTGCCAACCATTAGTGCCAACCTTTCACTTCACAACAACTGCCTGAATTGACTACTTAATGACAGAACCATTATTATCCCAACCATTATGTCGGAACCATTATTGCCAAAAAATATAGTTAAAATATGTTAACCATCATTGCTTATATATATCTGTCGTACGTCTACACTTAGGGAGAACAACAAAACTCAATTTATACAAAAAGCAAGCAATGGATCCAAATCTATACCACCATTACTACGAAGTCATGAATCAAAGTGAAGATTCTGAAATAGAAGTGGAGGAAGAGACGGAGGAGCAGCTGCAACAACACGCAATGGTTGGGTATTCCAATTATTTCGCTGAAGGCTCAATTAGCAACCATTGAGGTAGTAAGCCTGGCTGGATTGACCGGCGGTATAAGAGAGACTACAAGAATGGACATGAAAGACTAATGAGAGATTACTTCATCGACAATCCAACCTACGATATAACTTTGTTCCGCCGTCGTTATCGTATGAGTCCGGCAATCTTCTCTAAAATTTATCTTAAACTTCGTCGGTCAAATTCGTATTTCACTTATAGACTGAACGGAGCACAAGAAATCGGCCATTCGCCCCACATCAAAATTTCAACGGCGTTGAGGATGTTAAGCTATGGAACATCTGGCGACCAAATGGATGAATATTTCAGAATCGCAGCATCAACAGCAATAGAGTGTCTGAAAGAATTCTGTAAAACAGTTGTTGAAGAGTTCGGGAAGGAGTATCTCTGAATGCCTGGACCAAACGATTTAAGCAGGATACTACGTAGGGGAGAAGCCAAAGGATTTCCAGGTATGTTTGGAAGTTTAGATTACATGCATTGGCCTTGGAAAAACTGCCCAACGGGATGGAAAGGAATGTTCACCGGACATAAGAAAATGCCATCAATGATCCTTGAAGCAGTAGCAACAGACGATTTATGGGTTTGGCATGCTTTTTTTGGAGTCCCAGGTTCATTGAATGATATAAATGTTTTAAAACAATCATATCTTTTCACAGAACTTGCTAACGGACTGTCAATAGATGTTTCATATAACGTTGGTAATATCGAACACAAAACTGGATACTTTCTAGTGGATGGAATATACCCAAAGTGGAGAACTTTAATTCAGGGATACAGTGTACCATCAAATGACAAAGAAAGTTATTTCACTGAAAAAGTAGCTAGCTACAGAAAGGACATCGAACGTACGTTTGGTGTTCTACAAGCCCGATTTCATATTTTACGAAATCCTGCTCGTTTTCATGATGCAGGAGTGCTTTCAGAAATCATGTATGCTTGTATAATAATACATAACATGATTGTGGAGTCTGAGAGAGGCGGGTATAAGAATCAAAAGTCTAATTATCCTGACATGTTTACGGGGTCAAATGCAAAACCCCATAAAGATGTAAACTCAATGGACGAATATGTTGACATGGTTCAACATATTGAAGATCAAGCTGCGCACTTCCAATTGCGTGACCAGTTAGTGGAACATTTGTGGGCGCATAAAGGAAGAAATAGTCGGAATCAGTAGTTGGTACTAGAACTATGTATCAGTGTGCACTCGTGTACTATGTATCAGTGTGTAGTTGGGTCAATAAATCTGGTTTTGTCGATTGTATCATTGTTTCAACAACTAGTACATAAATACTAAAAACAGATCACAATCATATTACAACTCAGCCCAACATATACAGCTACTACATAAACAACAACTAATGCATACATACTACAAATAGGTCACAATCATATTACAACTCAACCCTAGATAGTACATAAATACCCACTAGTACATAACTACTACAAGAAGTTCACAATCATATTACAACTTAACCCAACATACATAGCTAGTCCTGATACGAGCCACTACAGCTTCCGCCTCCGCTTCCTTTGTTTCTTTTGTACTCTGCAATCTGCTCGCTTACTAGTTCTTGCTGTAAAGGGAAAAGCTTACTAAAATCACATGTAATCATTTTAACATAATTGCTCTCCCGCACCAGTGCTTCCTTCTTCTCCAGCCTTTCTCGTAATAGGGCTTGTTTCTCCGTATGTTCTTGTCTGCGGAGCTCTCGATCATCACTAACTGCTTTGTGGAACTCTTCGTCGCTGCGGTTTCTTTCCTTCGAAAATCGAAGTCTTTGATCTTTTGTCTCCGTAGCTGAATTCTCTATTGTTTCCATAAATCTAGAGAACTCTGCACCGCGTTGCTCCAGCTGAATTGACTTGGCTCTACCAATAGGCCGTCCGTCACTAGTTCCAAATAAAGGGTTTATTTCTTGCGAACTCGGGTCACTTCCTGGACTAGATTCAGAGTAGTTCATCCTTCTAGCTTTGTTCTGTTGTTCAAGCATGAAGTTGCTTGGGTTCTTCCATTTAGGCAAACTAGATAGAAGCTCGAAACAGTCGTTAAATTTAAATGGAAGTCCATACTTTCGTTGGTAGGCCTTTCGTGACTCTTCAATCTGTAACACAAAGTCGAAATTGTATGAGTGTATGACATTTCTAACTAATCAAGCATAGTATAGTAAGTTATTTTTAAAAGTAATCTACGATACTTACAACGTCATAAGGTGCAACACCGCTTTGCTGCCTGTTCTGCAAGCCTGTCAGTATTGCCAGATAGTTCTGACATGCGGCATTCATAACTCTATAACCGCCTCTAAGTGATCCCCATGTTCTGCTCCTCGTTTCCAACGAATTGTAGAACTCTGCAACTCTTTCCCAAAATTTCTGACCTTTCATATTATTCCCAACAATGTTGTCTTGTGAAATGCGTATCCACGATTTAGCAAGTGAAACGTACTGCTCGGAAGTAAACTTAAATTGTTTTCTTCTTCCATCCGCTGTTGTTTCTTCCTCTTCAGCATGATCATCCTCAACATCTTATTCCGGGATCCGGCACCGATTCAACTTCAGTTTGATGTCGTTTACTGAAAATGCCGCTTAAAGACTTCCACTTCCTCTTCTTTTGGTTATATTCGGGACTGACAGGTGCAGTGTATTCTTGAGTAAATTCTTCAGAATTTGTAACATTCACATCCTCATTTGCATCTTCCTCCTCCGCCTCCTCCGTTGAAGTTTCAACATTTTCTTCGTTGCTAGGAGAGACATACCCGTACGAAAACTATCTTTGCAGATTTTGTGTACCTTCGCGGTCACGAACCTCGGTCTGTTGCGGAGGTAGGTGAGGTTGTTGACTTTGATCGGTCTACATCATCATTGACATATATGACGAATGATCATCGTACACGCCTTGCACGGGTGGTCGTTGGTAAAAAAGTGGCGGGGCGGAAGAATGGACGGGAGGAAAGTTAGGAGGAGCGAGCGTTTGGTACGGTGGTCGATATGGATAATTTGAATACGGCGAGTAGCCATATTCGTGAGATGGCTGCAACGATTGATGTTGTTGGGCTGACCGTTGCATGGCATACGATGACGATGGCGGTTTGGACATGGGTTTCTTGATTGCGCATTTTTTCGTGCTTCGCTTGGGTGCGGAAGAAGACATTTTTGTTGTTGAAGAAGTTGAAGAAGAGAAGGTGGAGTGGTTGTGTGGAAGAAGAAGGAGGAAGGTTGGTGTTTTAGAAGGGAAAATGGGCTAGCCGCTGGAGTGTAACGGCTATGTCTTATAACGGCAAAGAGAAAGCCGTTATAAGCTTATAACGGCAAACTCTTTGCCGTTATAAGTTTATAACGGCAAAGAGTTTGTCGTTATAAGCTTATAACGGCTTTCTCTTTGCCGTTATAAGCACCAACCTCTGTTCAGTCCACCAGCCACGAACGAGCTCCAAACTAGCCACCGGCTAGCCACGGATGACTGAACTAGCCATACCTGGTTGCTCCGTGGCTTGTTTAGTAACTGAACAAGCCATTGTTGATTGTGCTCTAACTCGGACTAGATTTATCGTGACCTTATATTTGATTAGATATACGTGTGTATAGGATTACACGGGTCCTAGTTCATGTGGCTTGGACCAGATTTGCTTTGACCTGCTACTTTTGTTTCCATGATAGCATGAGTATTTCACTACTACATATATGTTAAGGTGCTTCTAACACCTCGCCTACTATTGCCTATTATCCATTTTGCTTTGAGCTCCCTTTTGCTTCTTGTGGCCATGCACGTTGTAAGCATTCTTGTATTTGCACTTTCTCTCGCCAGTCTTAACACACCCATGATTTACTTTTCACTTGGTTTAAATAAGGAGACCCGTCCCTGCACTTGGTCACTTGTTGAGTTTCCATGCTAAATGTTATATGCATAGCAGTCTACATGTATTTGTTGTATATTTTTATTTTGGCGCTTTCTATGTAGGTTGCCTAATGATAATTTTCATTTGACATGTTATTTCAAGCATAAACCACACAATATGTTAATTGATGTACTAATTGGGGTTAGTAATTATTTATTTGTTCTATTATTTCGAGCATAAGCTCAGTTTATATATGTATGCCTATATTGGGGTTGTTCTATGCGTGACTTAGTTTTAGCATAAGCTCTTGCTTTTAATTAATTCGCCAAATTTGCTAAATATTGAGTCCGAAAATATTTACCCATATATAGGTTGTTGTTCGATATGCTTGTATTTCGTCCAAGTATTTGGCAGTAATTTTCATGCGTTGTTATACTTGAATCATTTATTAGATTATCGGGATTAACAATTATTTATGTGTTTATTCAAAGTGACTTACTTGAAATAAGTTTAATCCTGACTCGGTTGTTTTATGTTTTTGCATGGAACGCTCAGGTCAGACTCCAAGTGTTACAAATTTAAAGTTTCAGCTCGCCTAGAAGATAGGCACGTGAAGACGCATGCACATGCAAGCCCGAAAAACTATAAAAATTTGTTCATTCAAATTCATGTATTTTATTATTTTAAAATATTGTATAAAACTCTGATATTTATATAAATTTTTATTCCACTGCAAGTATTATGTACTGTGATTCTGTGTATAATTCAGTTTAAACACTGTAAGCCAAAAACAATCTATTGTTCTGAACGTTTCGAGTTGGTTTAATTGCCGACTTGGGGTGGTCAAAATGGCAGGTCGTTATATTCGGCTCTCCAATGCTAGTGTCTATATCAGTTTCTAGGGTTACGGGGTTGGCTAGACCCGAGAGGTAATTCTGTGATGTAGGTAATTTTATTGGTCGTTGTCCGCATGTTGCAGTGGTCATCGAGGCGATTAGATCCTCCATCTAAATCTAAGTGGTAGTTGCTCTGAATGGAGCTTCGGCAGTTTGGATGAAGGTCGCCTCTTCATCGGATTTTGGTTCTTTATCTCGCTACAAGTTTATTTTTATAGGAGATGCTTTTATGGAGCAAAGCCCTTGTTATTCATTCTGTGGTTTCTTCAAGCATTGTTTTCACTGATCGACCAATGATTCCTTTCTCAAACTATTGTCGCAGTGGTGATTATGGGGTTCAAGTGGCTCCAAAATCTATGCTCTTCGATGATTTCGGTGGTGATTATATAGAGGATTTGACCCCCTATATGGTTTCTACCGAAGTTTGTAGTTGGTTGTCCGTTGTTTTTGCAGTTTGTTCTGGGGTCTAGAGTGGCTGATTCGGGTTGTAGTGGTGCTATCACCGCTCCCGTAGTTACAATGATGTTGTTTTAATTGTTGCTTGAGGTGATGGAATAGGAGAATCGATCCCTCCTATTTTCTTTCTGCCTAAGTGCATTTCCTTCTATGATTTTCTTTGGGTGTGTGGCCTGTGTTTGGTGTTTCTAAAGGGGTCACCAAGCGTCGTACTCATAGCAGGAGTCGGGTCTGGAGGTCGGTGGCATCTCCGATAAGCCACCTTATTTCCTCTTCACTTTCTTGCGAGAAGGTGGTAAGGGACTGAGTAATCGACAATGCCCAAGCACGTTCCTAACCCCCTCTTGTTACAAGTTATGCTTTATATACACTGGAGTTAGTTCCTTGTAGTGTTGTGGTCCCTGAAGTTATTAGTGGTTAGGCTGCCTCGGAACTCCCAAAGTATAACTAACTAAGGGGATGATGCAAGTACAGAAGGTGGTTGGTATCTTTGCATTCGGGAGTTGAGGAGAGGTGGGATGTTTCTAGTCTCCGATTGCAGATCGTCTGCTCGGCAGCTGGCCTCATCTTCAGCTACTGATGTGTTCTTGGCAGCAAGTATCTCTCGGCTATGGTTAAAGTTGTGGTTATCGTGCAGGTATGGGTTTCTCCGCTTATTTTTAACTATAGTAGTTATGTTGTTGTTAGGGGTTTTCCTTTTGATTTGTCTGTACCTGCGCTTGTTGTTGCTAAGGTACCCTCCTCCCCTTATTAGTTGGTGCGGTTGGTAGTTGTGTAGTGGGGACGGGGATGTGCTTCCCCTGTCTTATGCTATCCCTTCTGTTTGTGGGGTGTTTCCCTCTTCGGGTATGTGTTTCCCTATTGTTTTTCGGTTATTGTTTTAGGCTTCGTGATGTGTCCCTTCTTTTGTGAGGATTCTTTCTTGTTTTGCTCGTTGCTTGTACCATCAAGTTTGTTGAGCTCTTTTTATGCGCACACTCTATTTTTTGCTTCGCTTGGGTTTCCAGGTTGTCTAGCAACCGTGTCTTTTGTATTTCATAGCATGGTATTTCGTGAGACATTTTGACTTGGGTCCTTTCGATTTTGGCAGTCTCGTCGGGATCTTCTTTCATATCGGATCAGCCAATGGGTTATGTGAGCAGGAGTTATGAATTTTGTTGGAAGCCTGCTGTGTAGTTTGGTTTATGTTTTTTTGGTTCGTTTCCGGTTTTAGGTACTGCGCGTGGGCATATAACTACCGATTCTATTGATAGTTATATGATCCTCACCGGTATGTGCTCATTTTTACCGTCTGGGAATAAGCGGGGATCATTCGGAAAACTGCCTAATCAGAGAATCCTCGACTCTATCTTTCTTTAGTTTTTTTCTCTTGTTCCTTCGGTAGTTAGTTCCTCCATTCAATGCAATATCGTCAACCCAATGATGGTTCTGTATTTAATTATGGAGAATGTACAACAATCTGTGACGTCAGATAGAGACGTCACAACATTCCCCTTCCATTCGTCTTCTATACTTCTTCGCTCATTATTTCACATTCGATTCCTATGCTTAGCTAGTCCGAAATTAGGATCATTAATGATTTTGTTGACCGACTAGATAGGAACTCTTATTTGTGTCGGTTGGAACATCTTGTCGCTATCAGTCGGTCGGATAGTTTGCTAGGCTCTGGTAGTTCTTGTCTGTCTTCCTTAATAGCGGGTACAGTGCCTGGTGGCATCACTCGTCGATCCTCCCGAGTTTCTCGGAGGGGAACCTGAGCTTTGTAGCATACCCCTCACACTATTTATACCTTCTCTTTATCAGCGGTGGAGCGGATCATTAGGTCTACTCGACGTACACTTTACCTTATCTGATTTAGTGTTTTTGTAGGTGTTTTCATCATGGGTTGTTTGTTTGTGTTTCTTTTCTTCTTTGATAGCGAACCTTTCGTTCTGGAATATTCGTGGTATCTGGAATAATGCCACTTTCTCGCAATTGAAGCGCATCGTTAGGAAGCACTCTGTTACCTTGGTGGCTCTTCAGGAACTATTTATGGGAACGAAAGTGATCTCTGACATCGTTCTTCGGCTAATCTTTGGAAGTGGTATCTCTAATGAATCCAACAAAATTTGGACTCTGTGGGCTAAAGATGTTGCTATCCGAGCAGTCTTCGACTCGTCCCAGCTTCTGTCGGTCGAGTGTTCATTTCCCCTTTTTCCATCACCTTTCTTTTTTTCTACCATATACGCCAGATGCAATCGTATCGAGCGTCTGCATTTGTGGAAAGTCATGCTATATCTCCTAGTAATCGGCATAGGGCCTCTGTTTAATGGGAGATTTCAATGTAGTATCTTGCCAAGCCGAAAAAAGAAGGGAGGCCTCTATTAACCGTGCTACGATAGAAGATTTCAGTTCTTTCATTATCCAATCGGGCTTATCAGATGTTTCCTTCGTTGGCTTGAGTTTTATCTAGTGTAACAACCAATAAGGTCCCAGAAGGACCCTCTCTCATCTTGGTCGAGTTTTAGGATCAGAGGGATGGTTTGTCTTTCCTTTCTCTTTCTCGATGGAACAACTTTATCGAACTAACTGGGATCAAACCCTATGATCCTCAAAGTTTCTCATTTCTCCCTTTTTGGGCCTTCATCATTTCGTTATCAATCTAGGTGGAATCCGACCACTTTTTCATTCTGATGGTGAAGGAATTTTGGATTCATCAGGCATCAGGATGTCGATTAGCAGCCTTTTCTACAAAGCTTAAGCATCTCGAAGGATGTCTTAATACCTAGAACTCTCAGGTCTTCAAGAATGTCTTTTACTGAGTTCGCATGGAAGAAGAGGCTTTTATTAAGGCCAAAGCCTTGTATGGCGCTGATCCCTCTCCTCTTCTGAAGGCACAATGGGCCGAAGCCCAACTCACCTTCAATTCGGAAATGAGCATTAAGAATTCTTTTCTATGGAAAAAATCAAGGATCAAGTGGATCGTCGATGGCGACTCGAATTCTAAATTCTTCAATTCATTCATAAGAAAGAAGAACAATATCCTCGCTATTTTTCCGACTACTCGCCACGTAGTAGTGAAGTGTCATCTCCTTCCGAGGTTGAGGAGAATATCGTTTCTTATTTCAATTTTTTTGTGCCGCCATTCTATCGTTTTATCTGATCCTACCCTCTTGGCTTTCATTTCTTCCTTGGTTCTGTCTGCGGAGGCTTCTCCTCTCTGCAGCCCAGTAGAGGTAGAAGAGATTCATTCGTGTGCTTTCACGCTTAGCCAAGATAGTGGGAGTGGACCTGACGGATTCAACGAGGACTTTTATTGGAGTGGCTGGGAGAATGTTTGTCAGGACTTCTCCCATGTGATTCAATTCTTTCTTTTTTGGCACCTCGCTCCCTAAAGAGTTAAATGTCCACCAATCATGCACTTATCTCAAAGTGTGATTTTTGTCATATAAATATCTGCAACTTCTTAAGCAAGGTCATCTCCAAAATCTTGGCTACTAGGCTAGCACCCATTCTAGATCGTGTTATCTCCTCATCTCAAGTATGTTTTGTCAAAGGTCTCCTGATCACAGACAATATCCTTCTTACCCAAGAGCTTATCTCCCAGATTTAATCGAAGGACCAGATGTTCGAATGTGGTGATTAAGCTTGATATGGCTAAAGATTATGACCACATGTCGTCGTTCTTCATTATTTAGGTGCTTCGATCTTTTGGGTTCCCTGAGCTTTTTATTGATATGTTTTGGTCTCTAATTTTGGGGTGTTGGTCCTCCATCCTAGTCAATGGTTAGGAAAAAGGTTTTTTCATTTGGGAAGGGGACTTTATCACTGATACCCTCCCTCCCCAACCCTATTCACCATTGCCGCTAATGCTCTTGTTAGAGGGCTTCATTCTCTTACCATAGTGGGGGCAAATTCAAAGTTTTGGCCTGTCGAGGGGTTGCCCCTTAATTTTTTTCTTTGTCTTTTGCATATGATATCCTTATATTATTTAATGGGAACCATCAATCCATTCATCAACTCCTAGATTTCCTGCATCTCTACGAACATTGCTCGGGTCAGTTGGTCAATGCTTTTAGAGCTATTTCGTTCATGCCAAATCGATGGTTTCCACCAGGATAGCATGGATTGAGTCATTTTTGGGGTTCCAGGTTGGATCCCTTCCTCTGCCTTATCTTAGTATCGTCCTTTAACGTGGTTGCAAGCTCAATGCGATTTTTGTTCCCCAACCGACAAAGCTAACGGTAAGATCTTGAGGTGGAATTCCTCTCTCACATACCAGCGAAGTCGCCTAGTTCTTATCAAATTGTTCTTGACTCCTTTGGATTTCATGTATTCGTAATTATGACACCAACTTCGTACCTTTGTCGTTCTTATCGTTCTTTCGTATCCTTCTTCTTCTAGGGAAAGAAGAAGGCAGTGCCAAGGCATCATTGGATTTCTTAGGACATGATATTCCATCCCAAGCGACAGGGTGGTCTTAGCCTTCGAAATCTGAGAGATGTGTGCAAGGCCTATGCTTGTAAGCTTTCGGTTAGGTTCAGAGCTATTGACACTCTTTGTGTTACTTCGTGTTTAGTACCATCGTCTATGTATTCCGTGGACTTCTCCGGCACCTCTTATTATGCGAGTGAGACGTGGAAGCGTATATAGTCAATCAAGGCCTTTTCTGATTCGCATGGCAGCGATTTGGACTGGAATGGGAACCCCTTCTCCCTAAGGATAGCTTAGAACTCTATGAGGATTCCAATCCCCATAAGCCCTTCTCTTTCATTTGGGAATCTCACATTCCTCCGAAAGTCTCTATCCATATGTAGAAAATCTACCATCACGAACTCCCGTTGGATGCTAACTTTTGTGGATTTGCATCCCTTCGGTGTTTCATTGTCGATGCTATAGTTCTGGCTCTATGGAGTCTATCACTCATTTATTCTCGAAAATAGATTGTGATTGAGTTGTTTGCACTAACTTTGGAGATCAAGTTGGTCTCCTAGGTAACCTATCAAAATTTTCTCTCTACTTCAACCCTAGTGGGAAAGGGGTTCTGGAAAGGATCTTAAATCGATCCTCTTCAGGCTAATCCCAAGTGTAACAACCCAAATTTTTAATGAACAGTAATTAATTATTAAAAGAATAAGTTGTAAAATAATGGGAATTGGGCAATAGGGTTGCTCCATTGGATCCGTTACGATTTTCTGGTTCGGATGGACATTTGGTTTGCGTAAAACAGACTTAAAACAAAGAAACTATGGCAGTTTGGAGTTTAAACTAAAAATCAAAAAATTAATATATATATATATATATAATAAACTAGGCACGTCCATAGGATGACCCAGAATACCACTAGGTCGACCCATGTTGAAGGTGGGTTGACCCAAGTCGTGGCTTGGCACATTGTTTGCCAAACACGAAATCGACCGAGCCGGGTGTATTTTTCATAGTTTTTCAGGATTCTTCCTTTGATCTGACGTCCTAGGTTGATAACCTAAAATCTAAGGGTACTATGCTCCTTACTTCTAATATACGTATAATTTCCATCTAAATCTAAACCCTCACAAATCCAGTCCCTTTTTCTTGTGCCTCCACCACACACATTTCTTCCTAAAAAATTAATGGAGTTCTAAGATTAAAAAAAAATTAAGGCAAAAGGTAGTGGAAATCGGCTAAAGTTCCACGACATTCTATAAACATAAATATCAATACAGCCAACGTCAAAAAGCCAACAAAAACCGACAAAACACACCCCCACAAGCCCAAGTAGATTCTATACAACATAGCAGGATAAAAAATTGCCCATACATGAGCAATATGTACACCACAGAAGCTAAAAGCCAAAATACAACAAATATTTTCCACATAGAAGCACCACAAGCCAAAAGGAAGCTAAATGTAGATCATACGAAAAAAACTAAAACATAATACTTCAAACCAGCTTCAGTCAGTGCTTCTCCGCCTCCTATGCACTCAACCAGCGATGTTATCCTCCAGCACATTTGTAAAGCCCCAACTCTCTATACATGCCCATTTATAATAAAATTTTAGAACTTGAAAAAGAACGACATTAGAAGATTTATCACTGTTTTTAAAGCATCTGCAATTTCTCTCGTGCCATAACACCCAATAAAAAGCAAGATTTAAAATAGAAAAATTCTTATCTGGATTGGATTATCAAAAATAAACTGATTAATAATAACATTATGGCAATATCAGTTAAATCCAGTTAAATTAAACATTTGGTCCACACATAAAATGTCACATCACAATCATAGAAAAGATGTCTATAGTCTTCCATTCCCCACCACAGAAAATACATATCTTCATAATGTTTAAGTTTTTCTACCTAAGCATATCATAGTATTTAGCTTCCCATGAATACTAGTCGACGTGTGCAACCTGATTTTTAGAGGGATTTCCTTATGTCCCCACATGGAAGAAAAACCCAAAAACCTCCTACCAGCAAAGTTCAAGAGTTTGTAGCAACTATTAACGTTGAATCTACTATAACTTCCACTCCACCAAAAAGTATCACACAAATCATTCAAACATACTTCATTCAGAAGTTCAATAAGCCTTAACAGCCGATTCAACGCTTTCCCTTCAATAATTCTATTGAAGTATAACTTCTACTTAAATCCATAGGACCCGGGATCAAAAAGCTCATAAACATAAGCAATATTATCTTTAGCAATATCATATAAAAGGTGAAACTCAACAGCTGAAGAAGTCGGTAGAATCCAACGGTCGAACCAAAAAGAACACTAATTTCCACTGTGAACTTGAACACTAAAGTTTATTCTAAGGATTTGAGATATGCACAAAACTCCTTTCCGAAAATTAGAACAGTAACTAACATTATTATAAAGAGAAAAAGCTCCACTATAATAAGCATTAGACACTGATTCACACCACAACACGTCATTATGAGAAAAAATATTCCAACTCCATTTACACATCAAAGCATTTTCCATATCCCTCAAGCAAACAACCCCCAAACCTCCATGATTCGTTGGCTAACAAACCTAGATCTATGCTACTAAACAAACAGAAGCACTTTAAGTTCTCTTGTCTCATCAAAGTAAACTCCTTCTAATTCCATCAATTTTATTAATGACCTAATCAGGGAATCTGTAAATGGAAAGCTTGTATAATGAAACCGCAGATAAAACTAAGTTCATTAAAAGCAATCTCCCAGCTTTTGATAACGACTTTCCTTTCCATCTAGCTAGCTTAGCATCTGAGATTAAAAAAATCACATAAAAGGGAGGATATTTATATATAGATCTAGAGATTCCAACCAAGGCCATTTGGACAAGCAAATTAAGGTGAGATTTCATGATTACTCAGATTTTTGAATAGGTTTGACTAAATTAAGAACACTGACAGTTGTATAAATAATATTATTTGCAGATCTATTATTCTACAGTTTGTTTCTATTTTCTATAAATCTTTTCTGTGAGTATTTTCTGTGATTATAAGATTAATGTAATTTGGGGATTATTTGGATAGTATAACAGTTGTTGAATTCTTCTGTAATTACAGCTTTCAGTATTTATTTTCTGTACATAATTTTTGTATATCTGATTACTATTTTTGTCCCTACTACAGTTTATCTCAGTAATTTATCTGTTACTGTAAATCATTCTGTTTACTTCTATCTTTTTTTCTTTAAGGATTATTTTATGTATAGTTCATATTTTGCCCTATCTCATTTATAGATCTATTTTATTTATTTGAGTATAGGACATGCGAGAGCCTAGACCTTTATCCTTTTATTTCATGTTGAGTTTAGGCCTTCCAACGAGCCTAAACCTTTACCCTATTTGTTCTGCGCATACTGGAGATTTTTTTATGAATTTGATTATAAAAGAGCATATTGAAAAAATATGAATTTGGGTATAAAGGATTATTTGGGGCATATTGAATTAATACAGTAACAAATGAATGAGTTGTAAGTTTGGGTAAATTGTTGATAAACTGAATAATTTGAAATTGGAATAGCTTAACTTAGTAAGACGCTAAGTAAAGCGTTTTGAGGTTGTATAAAGGATATAAACAGGATAATGTTTGATACAATCTAAAATATAACAAGAAGTTATATGGAATAAGTAAGCTTATTAACACACTTAAAATGGGTACTAAGTTTAGTATGAAATAATTAATAAGCATGAATAGGGGTCCATTCCGGCAGCTTAAGCTGATTAGGACAAATAAGTGGCCTATTAAGTAAGCGTATAGTGGTAGTTCGTTCTGCCATCAATGACTGATTGGGGGAAGTAAGTGGCTCATAGTTGTGGTCCATTCCGACAGTAAGGGTATGCGAATTAGTGTTAAACAGGCCGGGTCATGTCTTGTTGCCCGGATTTTTTGATTTTTTGGGTTTGAGTTTCAGTGTTTGTTCTTGGTTATTTTGTGCTCTTAATGCTTGAGAATTAGTCTTGAACTGTTGTGAAATTCTATAGGTTTGATACGTATATGTTCAAGCCAATATTTCTATGAATCCGAATCTCAAAATTTTGTATTTTCCGTGTGAATTATTGAATGATGGTTTCATTGAATTTTCGTGTGTTTTGCTACATTGTTGCACATTATTATAAATCGTTTTCAAAGGCACTTTTGATATACAAATATATTATTTTTAAATAAATATTTTCAGGTTAAATAAATATATATGTATATATGTTGTTAAATAATAAATGGTTTCTAATGTGATTTTGGAAAATAGATTTTTAACTTGTTTTCTTTATATAATTATTTTATTATATAGAACCGCATGATTTTGCACTCTTCGAGAGAGCGAGGAAGTGTTTTAAACGATGTAGTACATATGTGATATGGTACAAGAAGGTGTATTATATCGGTTGATTCCAGACTTGCCGATTGAAGTTACTTTGAGGATTTAGCTGACTAGAGTAAGCTGATAAGTAAGAATGCATGGAATAGCATATATTATTACCACTATTCAGGTTACTATTCAGAAGTCTATGACACATACTAGGATAACTATATTAGACCTTCGGGGCAATTCCTAATGTTTGGTGTTTACTGGTAAAAGGACAAAATGGGCCAATTATATTAGATCTATGAGTCTAGCATAGGTAGACCAGGGGTATACTTATTTAGAGCAACTGTGTGGTAAGCAGCTGTGTGAGGAACTAAAAATGCGTGGTAGTACGCTAAAACTATGTGGTAGTGCTTTAAAACTGTGTGGTAGTACTAGATGGATTCGGCCACTATGTGGAACATTGCAGGCGTAGCAGGTCTCGCCTTATTGGATCCAAACTGTATGATTAGGTATTCTCTAATTTCGCAGAGAATTGTGTTGTACGATGATTGTATGGTGCTATATTTTCTAGATTTCAAGGGTTCTTTAATTTCTAAAATTTTAAGTTGTTTTACCATCTTACGTATATTGAGTTTTATACATAACTGTGTTATTTGATGTTTATTACGTAGTGACTATACCACTGCGTGGAGAACTCTTGGTCGAGTTCGATGTGGTGTATTATTTATGATTACCATTGTATGCTTTTACTTGACTGAGATTTCTTTAGACCATCATGGCCTTAGGCTTTGGTGATTTGACAATGGAAGTAGTTGTAATGTGTTATCTATATATTACCATACATTGGATCCTTGATTATGGGCTAATGATCCTAACTCATGTATTCTACGACGTTTGTGTATTTTTAGAATTTCTCCTTATATGAAATTATCTTATCTTTATCGTTCTCTAATTGATACATTTAATCTAAATTGAACCATGTATTTTGTACTCGAGTCAGACCAAGTTTCAAGTTATTAGCTTGCATTTGGTTCATGTTTAGCTGCTTTTACCTTAGTTTATCTCTTTTGAAGTCATTATCCAAGTCGTGTAGTTCATTATTCATGTCATTTCTATTAATTTGGAACATGATGTATATGTATATGGTTTATGTAAAAACATTCGAGTATGTAGCATATGTATATGTTGTATTCTGCTATTGTATCTAAATGTACTATATTCTGTGAAATTATATCTATGATATGTTGTAGTTTGTTCCGAATACGATCCTTATCCATCAAAGTTTTATATTAGATGAATTGAGTACATCGATCCACTTGTGGTAGGGAAAAAGAATTAAACATCCAATCGATGTATTCGATAACCATTTAATGTAGAACTTACGAATGGTCGCTCATAACCAGCCCTAATCTTCGCTCTAATAGATGCCATTACTCGTTAATATTTTTTATTAGGGTGAATCTTGGTATCAGAGAAAAATTCATAATAAAGTACGATAAACATGGAACTGAATCGAAATAGTAAATGTGTTACAACCCGGAAAGATACTTCCATTATTATCCTTAACTCATTTTCCTTTTCATTTGAGTCTTGAGTAAATTTTAGCTTTGGGAATACGTCTAGGAATGTGTTTCGTTCTGTAATATTCCATGAATAAAGCCCGAATACCTATAGTTTATCTTTGGAGAAATTTCCATCCTCTTAAATCCTTTCAATGTTCAAAATCTCAGGTTTAAATTTAATGAAACTTGAATCTTGTCCTCTTGAGTATAGTTGATGGTTTAGTTAAATAAAATAATGAGATGTATAAATGAATTAAATATAAGTTATTAAAAATGAATTTCATTTAAGGACAAAAAAATTAATCTGGGTTAAGCAGAGTTGCGCAGCGGAAATAAGCGAATTATTTTGGCTGTGTTGAATGCAATGAATTTATAAGAAGGAATAAGGGATGGTAAATAAATAATTAAATTTTGGTTAAGAGTTAAGTGATTAGTGAATTCAAATCAAATGAATAACTAGTGAGAATTAATGTTGAGCTGTATTTATTTAAAGATAAACCAAGAGAACTTTTTATAATGAAATAATAAATACATTCATGAGTAAATGAAAAAAAATCTGTGATTATCTTTGGTATTGAATTGTCTATGGGATATTTTAAGGGGTTCTAATCGATACATTTGATCCACGTTATCAATAAGAATTTCGTAAATACTTATACAAGACGATCAAGCACATTATTTCATGTAATAAATTAAATTTTAAGAAAGAGTAATGTAAAATATTCATGTCAGAATAATGGTAAACCACTATATGAGAAAATAATTGTAGAAAAGTCGGCGAAGTAATATCGATATTATGTCTACTTTGCAGCCAAATAATGAGAAGAATTATAATAAATTTAGTGGTTTAATTTTTTTAAAATTAATTAAAAGTTGTTAAGTGAAAATTTTGTTTTGAGAAAACTTAAGACAATACGTATAAAGTGTTTTGAGAATAAAGAATTATTTTAAATAAGTATATCTTAAACATGAGCAATATTTTTGAAATACACTCTCATACTTAGGTTTAAAGATGGATGCAACCATCATATTGTTAATAATAAATGGTAAATGGCGAGGATTTTTAATTTTATAATCAAAATAGCAACCATCATTTAGGTAATTAGTACAAAGTTGATGGCGAGGCAACGTCGATTATTGATTAAAAAAATTGAGAAAAGATGAGTGTGTATTTCAATTGAATGTCATATGAAAGATATGTATTAATAAATTAAATCTTTTATGTATATTATTCGGGATGAGAATTAAGACTTTTGTGAATTGGGTATTTTGAATTTCCAAATTTTATTGTTTTAGGTGAAATAAATTGGTAAATAGTATTAAAGTTTTGAACACTGCGTGTTTGGTTACTTAAACTAAAAAATTTCTACGGGAATAAATTTAAGATGAGTCATTAGAAATTAAAAACATAGATGCGTTATCTTAAGCAAATTGCGAGGACGTAATATCTTTATGGGGGAGCCTGTAACGGTAATTTGAAAATCAAGGAAAATAAAATAAGAGTTCAAGAGCCTAATTCGTATAATAATTTAAGCTGAGAAAATTAAGAACTTGATATTTATAAGAAATTGTGTTTATTGGAATAAATTTAATTCTTTTGGTATAATAAGAAATTTTATACCAATTTGTGTTTGCTAAATAAATTCAAGTTGAAGATAATAAATCGCGTGGCGTCTTATAAATTATGTCTAAATGGTTTATTTTATTAGATGTAATAATTAGTAAATTATTACATAGCAACCTTTTTAGTTATTAGAGTGTGTAATAAAAAAGTATTAATTTGAAATAAATATTTATATGTCGAACAATTTTTATTATGATTGTACAAATCATTTACGTCAAAATAATGAGGTTTGTATAATTTCTAGATTGAAAATGTGTGTTTCGTTCATAAAATAAGATAAAATGTACAATTTGAATTGAAATTGTGAATTTTTAGTGTTAATATATTAAAATATGTGTTAAATTATTAAAAAGATTTTTAACAAGTTGTGTAATTTTTGATAGGCTTAAACAATGCAATCATAAATGGTAAATTGTGAAATTATGTTAATTGAGTGTTAGATTGTGTTGATATTAAAGAGAAAATTTTGTAGGGCTTTGAAATCAAGATGGATTTTAACACTTAATTTTGCGTTAATGGGTTGAAAGCCCAAACTCATAGAGGCATTTGGAGGAGAAAAGAAGAAGTACGTACATTTTCCCCTCTTTATTCATTAATCTCTTCCTAGAAAAGGTTTACCGTGAAAATCCACGGCCTCCACTTTTCTCATTAGTTTCTAAACTAAATCTCTCCTCGAATTAAAAGCAAAACGACATTTAAATCTCCTCTCTCTCTCTCTCTCTCTCTTCGACTAATTGAGATCAAGCTGGAGAATTAACATCAATTTCTGGAAATTGGAAGAAAGTAGGCTGATGTAAATGTGAGTTTGCATGTTAGTGTTTCTCTTCCAGTTGGGTTACAAGCGCTTCAAACTTCCATCTTTCATACAATTTCTGGCAAAATCACTTACAAATACAACTAAGGTTAGTTGTTACACTCACTCTTTCTAATTTAAACTGTTTTCTATGTTTATTTGTCGGATTTGTTTGAGTTTGCTATTGAAGACGAGTTATTGTAACTAGAATTAGTTTCAGTAAATTCAGAGTTCCCAAACCTTGTTTAGTTCAATCTTTGATACATATCTCCCTTAGTTCACGTTGATTTGAAGTGATTATTTTACAATTTGTTGCATATATGTTGTAGTTTATGCATGCTAATTTTCAAGGTAATCTGAGCTTACTAGGTTTGGGAAATCAATGCACAAAGTAGCAATCCGGGCAAGATAGCAACTTGGAGAATTTTCCTTACACAGTTCGACCTGAGTTCACCCAGGGTCGACCTAGCCCGTGTTAAACTTGCCCAAGCCATTTCTTGTTGCCTGAATGCTTTGGCTTTCAGGGTATGAGTTTTAGTGCTCGTTTTTGGTGATTTTGGGCTCTTAGTGCTTGAGAATTAGTGTTGAATTCTTGTGAACTTCTATGGATTGGATACATATATGCACAAGACAATATTTCTACGAATCTGAATCTCAGATTTTGTAGTATTCATGTGAATTATTAGATAATGATTTCATTTAATTTTCGTATGTTTTGCTATACTAATGCATATTATTATAAATTGTTTTCAAATGGATTTTTGATTTACAAATCTATCGTTTTAAAATTAGTACTTTCAAGCTATTTATTTACATATATATATATATATAAGTTCTTAAATAATAAATGATTTGTAAAGTGATTTCCGAAAATAGCGCTTTTAATTCATTTTCTCTATATAAATATTTTCTTACATAAAATCACATGAATTTGTACTCTTTGAGAGAGCGAGGAAGTGAATTTAATAACGTAGTAACCTCGTGGTATGAGACATGAAATTATATATTATATTGGTTATTTCCTAACTCGTCGATTAAGTTATTTTTTGGAATTGGATGATTTGGAGTAAATCGATAAGTGAGAATGTACGGTTTGGGACATTTCGTTATCACTATTTTGGTTACTGTTAAGATGTCTGTGACATATCCTCTGGGAATTATGCGGGGCCTTTAGGTCAATTCTTGATGTTTGATGTTCACCAATAGCAGGCCATGATGGGCCAATTATGTTAGATCTACGAGTTTAACATAGGTGGAACAGAGGTCATCTTATTTGGTGCAACTCTATGGTAAGTAGTTATGTGAGGTCCAAAACTGTGTGGTAGTACGTTAAAACATGTGGTAGTACGTTAAAACGTGTGGTAGTACTCCAAAACTGCGTGGTAGTACTAAATGGCTTCGGCCACTGTATGGTTCATTGCTGACATGCCAGGGTCTCGCCATATTGGATCCAAAACTTGTAGTTCGACGTTCTTTAATTTCCTCGATAACTGTCTAGTACGACGACTGTATGATGCTATATTTTCTACTTTCAAATGTTCTTTGATTTCTATAATTCTAAGATGTTTTATAAAGTTTCACCTTCTTGTGTATATTCAGTTTTGACTGTGTGCTATTTGATGTTTATTCGTGGTGATTATACCGTTATGTGGCGAATTCTTAGTCGAGTTCAATATAGTGTATTTATATGATTTCCATCGTTTGCTTTGACATGATTGAGATTTATTTAGACCATCATAGCCTTAGGCTTTGGTCTTTTGGATGATGGAAGTTTTTGTAATGTATTGTGTGTATATTACCATACATGAGATCCTTGATTATGAACTAATGATCCTATCTCATGTATTCTATGACATTTGCATATTTGTATTCCTCCTTATGTGATGTTATCTTCTCTTTATCATGCTCTAACTGATATGTTTAGTTCGGACTAACCCATGTATTTTATACTCGGATCAGATCGAGTTGTTTCAGGTTATTAGCTTGTAATTAGTTCGTGTCTTGCTGCTTTTAACTTGGATTTTCTCTTTTGAAACTATTACCCAAGTCGCATAGTTCAGTATTCATGTCATCTGTATATTTATTCATTTGGAACATAATCTATATGTATATGGTTTATGTAAAACCATTCGAGTATGCAACACATGTATATATTATATTCTGCTATTATAACTATATGTATTATCTTATGTGATGTGCTACCTGTGATGTGTTTTAGTTTATTCTAAAATACGATCCTTAGCAGTCTTAGTTTTATATTGGTTGAATTGCGTGCATCGATCCCACGAGGTAAGTGACATTATTCGTTAATGCTCTTTATTATGATGAGTCTCAGGGTGGGGCGTTAAACACATTTCGAAACCTACAGGCTTGCTAGTGATTATACATGTAGTGAACAATATAATATAATTATTAGGAAAAATCTAAAACTGGTATGGAGGAATCAAACCTTATCAATGGTTCTAAACTAAAAACAGTAAAATTTGGGGTATAGGCCCATTTAATGAGAAAGGCTTCACAGATTTGCTAGCTACACTCACACATGCATATGTAGGTATGCACGGTTGCACATGTGCATAAATATAGAAGTGTGCATATATGTATTTGTTTGTGTTGGTGTATACATATTAATGGAAAACACCATTCTTTGTTATGAAGAAGGCAAATTTTGAATTATAATTTTCTTTAGATATTGAATCTAATTCGAAATTCTTCTAAACTGCATATTAATTATGGTATAATATATTATTATTGTGTTTATATATATTTATATGTTGAATTTGTTTATTCAAATATTTTTTGAAGAGGAATGTAATCAATTAATTGATTTGATTGATTGGTTGATTGATTTATTGACTGATTGATTGATTTTATCATGGAAAGAAATAAATAAATGTTTATATTCTGGAGATATTTTGAAGAGGCAATTTGGCTATTTGCCTACGTCTTCTAATTTCCTATATATGCAGTCTTCTTTATTAGATCAAGACAATCAGAAACCAAATGAGATATCTAAAGAGATTGTGCATCTCTATGGCTTACGCCTTGGAGCGGAAGATGTATGAATTAGGGCTGAGAGAAGCTACTCCTATTTACTGCTGATAGACGCAATTGGTGCCTCTGAGTTGATTCAAGGGTTTGTCGTCGTTCTTTATTGCTCTTCTTCTCCAATAATATTTGTAGTCGTTTAAATATCATTTCCCTTTCTCAATAAGGTTATTGATTCGATTGTTATTTTGTTTATTTTCGGTTTTGATCCGTTGAGTGTAAACAAAATCTATTTTTGGTGAATCAGTAAAAAATGTGGTTGGGTGGAATATTTGTGTATTGCTATTATTTCTAATCTATTGTGTTGTTATTTTCGATCAAATTCATCTTCAAATGATTGGGTGAAAATGTAACGACCCAGAAAATCTGAACCAATTTAAAATTTTTAAATTGGCTAAAATAATGGATTTTAAATATTTAAAATAAATATTTTAAATGATAGCAATGAAAAGTGAGTTTGAATCGACAATGAAAACGAATATAATTAATTATAATTATAAACAAGGCCTGAAAAGGCGTTGCAGTTTCAAAAATTGAATTCAAACTTTGTCGGACTGTACCGGGTGCAGAACAAAACGGATTTTAGCGAAACCAAAAATATTTAAATCTGTTAGTGAATAACTTTCTAACGAATCTGAAAAATCGAATTTTCATAGCGGAAAGCAAAAGTTATGGATGAAGGAATTTTCAGAAAGGTCGCTATGGAATTTATATAGCCCGGGAAATTGGCCATTTTGCATACGACCTCGGAATTCGACGAAACCACTTTTGTTGGATCCGAAATGGGAAGTTATTGCTAGATTTCAAATTTCATAATTTTTGAAGCTAGTATGTGAGCGTGGCAAAAGAAAATGTGTTTTGGTCAATTACAGTTAAATTGGATCGACCAGAAATGGGCCTTTTTGCAAACGGTCTCAGAATTCGACGAAACTAGAATTGTTGGGACCGTATCGTCAAAACATAGCTAGATTTATTTTTCTGGAATTTTTCGAATCAGTTTGTGGTCCTGACAAATTGAAATGTACGTTCAAATTAAATACTGAAGGTTTTATATTTTAATTTGAATGGAAACTGACTGAAACAGTCGAATGGGCATTCGAAACATATCCCATTGTGTTCAGAATGGGGGTAAAACACTAGGGACGATAGTCGTTGGGTTTGATTTCGAGTCCGTTTAAGAAAACCCCAATTTTTGAATAAATATATATATCGACCAATAGGAAAATTCGTTCAGAAAAAAAAAACCCCGATATCCTCAGCGATGAACGGCGGCCAGCGTTCAAACCTTCTCCTCCACTTTCCGGCAAAACCACGCCTCGATAGACCTCCCTCCAGTTGAACTTTTTAGAGTACTCTCCTCCCTCTTCCCATCCATACCTGGTTTGGCCTCCACCATGCCCCGTAGAGCCAGATCGAGCGCCTCAAAGGCGGCAACTTCATCTCGCCGCCGCCACTGATTCTCACCATCGAATGGAGCACCGCCACCTGGCGTTTGAAGCCCGTTCCAAGCTCGACGAAGTGGTATAACCTGATCGGGACGAAGTGCAACGGGTGGAGCTAAAAATCGAAACCCTAGTCCGAAGGTATTGCTGAAGGTATCGGCCATTTGATTTTAAAACTGTTTTAACACTTTAAAACCGTCGCGAATGTTGATTTTACAATAAAAAATTGTATCATTTTCGTTTGTTGACGAAATTCGATGAAACAGGAAACATCGTGACCGTGTGGACGCCTTCTACATTTTAGAAGAGACCGCATATTTTTCTGAGCCTTCTGCTATTTTTGGTGGAGTGGAACCCAATGTGAGATTTCTAATTTATAAACGATATGGAAAACGACGATGCATAAATTATATAGTCGATGTATGAGTTATATAAGCGTTGTACACCTCTTGTATAAGCGTGTATAAGTTGTACGTTCGATGTATAAGTTATATATGCGTTGTAAAAATTATATATGTGTTGAAATAGAAGTGAATTGCTATATATATATATATATATATATATATATATACGCCCCTCGTCCACAAACCATGAACGATATTTATTGATTGTGATTGGTGTGAAAATTGATTGATAGCGAATGATTGTTTGGGATTGTTTGTGGTTGATATTGATTGATTGTGGTTGAAAAAAAATACCCGTTTGTGGTTGAGAAATATTTGGTTGAAACCACATAGGATTAGTTTGTGGGAAATGAAATAAATATATACATGCCTCCTGCGTGCGAACTAGATGCATGACCCCCATTGTCAAAAACCGCGAGGTTTTAAGGTAGAGCGAGGAGCCGTACTAGGGACGGTCCCGGTTTTAACTACCCTGCCGTTTTGCTGCCGAAATTTTGAATAATATTCATGTGTTTGAATTATTTTCATTTGCTGAAACTATATTTATTCGGTAAATAGAAAACCTTCATGTGTTGAATCGATATTCATTCGTTGATTAGAAATTCATGTGTTGAATGGTCTTCGTGCTTTAAATATAAAAATCACATTTTTATCTATATATAGAAACTATAGAAAACCTTCATGTGTTGAATCGATATTCATTCGTTGAATTGAAATTCATGTGTTGAATGGTATTCATATTTTGAAATAAATTGTTTTATAATAAAAATCACCTTTTTATCATCTATGTAAACTATGTAAAATGACCTTGTTTTAAAATAAATTGTTTTACAATAAAAATCACCTTTTTATCATCTATATAGACTATATAAAATAATAGTGTTTTGGAAAGAATTGTTTTACAATAAAAATCACATTTTTATTATATACATGAATTGTTGAAATGTGAAGTGTTAAAAATAGCAACTCGTTCAAATAAATATGCATGAGTCGAAATATTCATTAATTAGCTAATGATGTGATTTTCACCTGTGCATGCAACATTAGAATGAATGGTGTTTTTAAACCAAATGGAATCAAATATGAAGTTGAATGGAAAATGATAAATGATAAGAACTGTATATATGTACATGCATATTTATTGAACAGGTTATAGCAAAGGGGCTAGAGAAGAGGAATAAAATTTTGTGCCCGACAAATAGGTACACATTTACTGTTTTGTTTGGGTGATGATTTTATGAGCCTGTTGGCTAGCCGCTTGGCTTTTTCTTTTTCTTTTTGACATGAGACGCCCGTGTGGCTATTTGGGAATTTTCCCAGCCCCTCCCGTACAAAGGAGGTTATGGCGAAATTTTTCAAAATTTAAAGACGTTAGTGAAATATTTGAAGTGAAAACGATATTGAAATTGTTGAATGAACTATATTTATATAAATATATAAATATAAATAAAATTAAAACGAAACGTGGCCGTGCAGTTCGTGTTATGAAACCGTGATTTCAAACAACTAGTGCGGGAAATCTGACCATTGGATTTTCCTGAAACCGCAACCGTCGGGTTCGCCTTGGAAATATCTTTCCAACGGCACCAACCTTGTAAAAATCCAACGGTTGGATTGTCTGGAATGTTTAATTCAAATCTGAAGAAAAACAGCGCCAGAAACGATTATATATATATATATATATATATAATTACATTTAATCGAATAACGACGTTGTAGTTCGTATTTTGAAATCAAAGCTTCAAACGATCGTACCGGGAGATCCGACCGTCGGATTTTCCCGAAACTGGAACCGTTGGATTCGTTTTGAAAAGACCTTTCTAATGATATAAATTTTGTGAAGATCCAACAGTTAGATTTTCAGATATGTGTAAATCAAATCTGAAGAAAAAAACAGCGCCACGGCCGCTTTATGGCCCGAAGCGTCGTTTTGAATAAATTGGCTATTTTAAAATCAATAAAAATAGCGATAAAACGTTATAAAATATCATAAATGATATGGAATGGAAATAAACTGAATTTTCTCGATTTATGTGGTAT
Organism: Allium sativum; assembly: GCA_030737875.1. Taxonomy (NCBI): domain Eukaryota; kingdom Viridiplantae; phylum Streptophyta; class Magnoliopsida; order Asparagales; family Amaryllidaceae; genus Allium; species Allium sativum. The sequence continues at coordinate 443,129,971 of CM060915.1, read as the reverse complement.
TTGATGGTTAAATGTGTTTGGTGTGAAAATTACATTAAAGAACAAAATTGGTGTTGTCGAATGATTTAACCATTGAAATAAATTGATTTAAAATTCTAAATATACGTGAATTATTTGAAAAGGCCGAGTTAATTCTCAATTCAAATAATAGACCGACGATTGAAAGTCGAAGATGAAGACGATGGTCGAAGACCGGAGATCTTCACCACGTTTGGATGGTAACTAAGGTCCTGATTGGGAGGCATCCCGAAATATGGATAATGAGTGGTGATCGTCTAGGCGTACATGGTGATCGATGGGTTTGCGAGGTATTTAGTGCCTCTGGTTTCGTTCAGACCCAGAACGGACTTGTAAATGGACAGTGTGTCTGACATTGGATTTTATTCTGTGTTGATTGATCTCTGTTAAATATACATCTGTTTGGCGGCGGAGAATTTATTCTTTCGCTTAACGCCCTTCTCTGAAACGCACGAGCTCAGAGGTTGTATATCGATGGACATCAGTCGCATGGCATGAATTGCCTGTGTGGCATGCTAAGTAAGATGCAGTGATCAGGGCTTCTGTTGAAAAGCAAAGTCTTGTAGTGATGATCAAAGCGCCGCCGGTGAGGCGTAGCTTTGTGTATAACGTGAAATCGCGAGCCTCACACCCCGGTATGAACCAGAAACGGGAGAGGACATCAGGGAGGGCCTGCGTTTCTTCCTAGCTAGGGTGGTGTCAGTGACTTACCAGCCCTGACATTTATATACTTTTCACCTGTGTGGTTGTTGCTGTTGCGAGGCACCTCGGTTAGATCGGACGATCCGGGTCCAATGGAGCCATTCGTTGGTTCGCTTACGCCCCAATGGGCGGGGAAACGTAGTGTTCAGGCATTTTAATCCACTCCGTGTGGACCGGCCCTGACGATCCAAGGGTCGATGCGTTCTGATCCTGAGACTCGGGCTAGGCAGTCTCGAATTCGGTAAGGACTATCTTTTGCCTTGGTTCATGACGGAAATCCAAAATCCAAATACGTGACTGTGCGGTTTCGATTGTATATATATATTTGGCGACATAGTGGCATGGAACGCTCATGTCGTCTATGATTGATAGTTATGATTTGAAATTGTTTTCAAAACATATAAACACTAGCAATAACATCAAATGCCTTTGTTTTATTCGTATCAAGCATATTTTGGCCGTTATAAGGTAAAAACTCTATCCTCCGGTTTGCGTTGCATTGTGTGATGGGAACTGAGTCTTATAATGGCTTCATTTTTCTTTATTTAGCATTGCGTTGTTGTTTTATGCACTAGTGTTCTTGGGAGGAAACCCGTTCCGCGTTAGCGGCGTGGTCCCTTGATTTACCTAACTTTAAAATAAAGATTAATAACTGTTTTAGTTCTCACACCAGTCCCATGACTGACCTGGAGTTTATTGTTTTAACCTAAACTCTGGGTGCCCCTATTTTGACACGGGCAGCTAGTAGTTTTGGTTTTGCAGATTTGTATTTACAGGATCCTGGTTTACAGCTGGAACGATATCCGGAAAGCTTTGTATCCGTATATCTCCTCTAGTTGTGTATTGTATTATTTTCCGCTGCGATGTATTTAAATGTAATTTAAATCTCTGATATTTCTGTGTAATATTTATTTGTTTATACTCTGTATATTCTTGTAATCTGATGCATTGTTGTAATATACAATGAAATGTTCTTCCGTCTGCGTTCTATTTTGTCGTGTTCTCAAAACAATTCGGCGTTTCGAACGGTCTAGACCGGTTTAGCGACTGATTCGGATCGAGCGAAATTCCTTTTCGTCACAGAAAAGATCGCTTTTTTAGGCGTTATGTCTTTTCTACTGCGCACAAAAACCTCAACAGTTTGGTAATGAGCATTTTGTGCAATTTTTTCACAACAGATTGGTATCAGAGCATGGATAATTTGTTTAGATTTTGCATCAATAACCCCAAGAAAGAGAGGCAAATTTGCAATTTTTGCATAATAGTTTGGTATCGGAGGAGATCAGATCATTGCACAAAAGTAATTTTGGATTAAAATTGTAGATGTCGGAATTGATGTTGTTTTCGTAGATGACTATTTTTTATGGTAGATATTGGGGGATTTGTAAGCCTATGGTGGTGGATGTTTCATGCCTCAATGGTCTAATTGATAGAGATGAGAATAAACCATCTGATATGGATGAGGGATAATGGAAGAAGACGAAGAGAAGGTGTGGTCGTAGCCAATTCAAACAGACTGGTGTGATTATAGCCTAAAAATCAATCGAGTCTCACTGTACTTTGGAAATCGGAGGATGTACCTCATAGCCTTGAAATCGAGGATTGTAAATTTGGAGATGAGAAAGGGCTAAGGATGACTTGTTTTGTGATTCTTAAAGATATGTGATATTTGAATCTAGATGGAGTGTTGAATTTGTTAATTCAAATATTTTTAAAGAGGAATGTAATCAATTAATTGATTTGATTGATTGATCAATTAATTGATTTGATTGATTGGTTGATTGACTGGTTGATTTTATCATAGAAGGAAAGAAATAAAAAGTTTATATTCTGGAGATATTTTGAAGTGGCAATTTGAATATTTGCCTAGGTCTTATATTCTTCTATATATTCAGCCTTCTTGGTTAATTAGATCAAGACAATCAGAAATCATGTGAGATATCTGAAGAGGTTGTGTGCCTTAGGGCTTGCGCCTTGGAGAGGAATATTAGAAATTAAGGCTGAGAGAAGTTATTCCTATACGCAGTTGGTGTCTTCAGGTTAATTCAAGGGTTTGTTGTCGTTCTTCATTGCTCTTCTTCTCCAACAATATTTGTAGTAATATAGATATTCTTTCTCAATAGGGTTATTGGTTCAATTGTAATTTTGTTTATTTTTTATTCTGATCCAACAAAATTTGTTTTTGGTGAATCAATAAAGAGAGTGGTTGGGTGAAACACTTGTGTATTGCTATTATTTCCCACTTATTGTGTTATTATTTTCAATCAAATTCATTTTCGAGTGATTGAATGAAAAGATCTTTTTCGGACATTTTGTCTTTTCCGACGGGCATAAAACTCCAATGGTAGTAATATCTATTCAAACCCAAATAAAAACAAAATGCCGACTGTCTCCAATAATGCAGAATTTGTATCAAGGTTTCTAATTCTATATTCTCACGGTTTAATTTAGCTTAGAGTATAGAGTTTGCCATAAAAATTATAGAGTAACAAAAGTTGAGTCAACTAGTTATTATATGTATATAACACTTAAACTGATTGCAACAATGTTGTCCTCTTGTACCATTTCCAAATGTCTTGATGACCGCGAACTTTGGTCAACGGAAAACGACATGCGACGAAATTGTATGAGCGAAGCATGCAAAGCAAACTTCCATTGTCAATTTATATAAAGCAATCGAATCGTTACACGATCAATGTGAGTTTTTCACACTACTTTTTGGTAGTGTGAACAAAACACTATTTTTGATTGGTGGGCATAACGGGATCTATACGACCCTTCTGATTTCCACCAATAAAAACCGATATCTTCTTCACATTGCTCTAAAAAGTGTGAACAAACTAACTTTCGTTGCACGACTACCTGTCCAGAAGACGACTCCTTAATATTTGTGTATATTGAATATAGTGGGTGATTTAGAGAAGCAAATTACCTTTTTAACATAATTATTTAATATGTACTTCATGAAGCGAAACATGCCACTTTTCTTACGTGAAAGCACATCACGCGAGAAAACCTAATGCATAATTATTACTTATAAATTGATTCATGGACTGCATGGTAACATATATTTCAACCTTATTAAAAATTTCTAATTACATGCTATAATTATTTGTAAAATGCAATAATTTACTTAAGGAAAGATAATGCAAGACTACAGAAAAAATTAACTAGCACTGCTAATAACCCTGCCAAAATTATGATGTGGCTTCCCCCAAATTATCTTAACATATGTGACATATACTTGCCATTTTCATTTTCCGTGTCCGTAATAAACAAACTTGACCAGTAAATTTGAAAAAAATAGCCTTCTATAAATTGTCAAATATTTCACGGAATACTATATTCCCAGTGCAACCAAATTTCTCCAAACCCTTTTGTTTGATAAGCAATTCAAGACCATGGTGTGATAATCTAGAAATAGCGGCGTATATTTGGCCATGGGAAAATATATATAGGTCTCAGAAAATACATACCAATATTATCCAAAGTCTGTCACTGACATTTATTAACTGTCATTGAGTAACAAACCTTCACTACAAATGGCAACCAATGAAGATAAATGCCATTTTTGTATTTGACGACATATATGCACAATTTGTGGAATTAACATGGCATTCCCAATATTTGCACCCATTATAATTTTGGGTCAATAACTTTTGAGTGACAATCAATCATGTGTGTTCTATTACACAGACCCATACTTTGATTTAGATTCACTACAAGAAAATTGTAACGACCCAAATTTTTGGACGGTTTATTTTAAATATTTAGTATGGTTTTAAATATTGAATTTATAATATAAATGGTATTTTATTGGGTTATCGATTAAATAATCAAAATACGAGGAACTGAAATTTATATAATTCAATTCGAAGATAAAACTGAATCAAAACAGTTCAGTCGACTGATATAAATTCTATATTGGATTAGAACGATAATAATAATTTATTTTCGATGAATGTATCCGTTTGAAACCGATTATATATTTAAATTTGATTTAAATTAAATCATCAATTTTATATGGACAGTCTGTATAAACAATCAAATTAAAGTTCAGAATATCGTAGAAACTTGGAATGTCGGTCGTTACATCTAGATAAGGGTTCAGGATTTCACATTAGATACCACAGGATATTTTCGAATAAAATATAAACAAAATCAAATTAGTTTAATTACTTTCAACCTGAGCCGACGTTAGTTTTCTTTTCGCAGACCTAAATGTTGAAATTTACCACCTACATTTGTACCACTCGCAGACCTACTTCTTTAATTCACATACCCTTTGTCTTTCCATTTCGATATCAAGGAAGCAAGGATTTAATGTCCATTGTACCGTTGTCTCCTTCGCACCTGTATATAAATAAGCATCGTCTCCGTTCTACTTCTTGACTCCAATCCAACTTAAAACCTTTCGAGTCTCTACTTCTTCTAATTCCTTTTGTTCCGTTTTTTTTTTCTCAGTTAATAAAACCGAATCGAACCACCAGTTATATATAAAAAAAAAAGAAAAAAAAAAAGGGATCGAGACCCAAATCACGATCGAATTCTGGAAGATCGAAATTAGGGCTAGCACGTTGGCTTTTGGCGCAACGAGGAAGATAGATGGGTGCGACTGTTCTCTGAGTTTTCGAGTTCAAACCAGGTAGAAGACGCTTGGAAAGGGGTTCGAGGCTAGGAGAGGGTGATGTAAAGGAGGTCGACTATCTGGTGGAGGGCTGGAGTTCGAACGGATGTTTAGTGAAGGAGTTCGATCCTTCTAGTGACAAACTGGAGTTCGGTATTGGGATTTGAGGAGTTCGACAGTGGAAAGTTTGTGGAGTTCAAGCAGTTCGACTTTGGGTAAAAGGGTGGAAGCGCGGTCTGATATTTTGAACAGGGAAGAGACGACAGCAAGCTGTTTGATGAAATGCCGTAATGAGGCAGATTGCAGTTTTGGGGCTGATGCAGTTTTGGAGATGTTCGAGGATTGCTCTGTGGATTAGTCGAATGGTTGGAGTAGCTTTAAGGTATACGTTTTATTTAGTTTTAAATTTCATAAAATTTATTTATTTAAATTGTTAGGATTAGTTTAAATTATAAACCATTTAATCATTTAATTAAATAATCATAGGATAGTTATTCTATTTTAGCAATTTATATAAATTTAACAAATGGTTAATCGATAACAAACTTAAATTATCATAGGGGCGACTAGATTTGGTTGAGGACGATTCATAGTCGCAGCAATATGGAGATTAACTGGATATTCAGAAAAAGGAAATATCACGGTGAGTAAATCTCACTCACCTTTAGAATTATTTTTATTTCATTAAAAATAATTGTTTGTTGCTTGTTGAATGCTTTATGGTTGATTTATATATATTAGTTATTTAGGCTATATATATATATATATATATATATTGGGTTGATTGATTGGTTGGATTCCCGCAGTCTCATTAGCGGATGCCCGCGGTTTCATAGCGGATGATTACCCTATACGCCCCACGCTATGATTAGTGGATGACCTTCTATACCGCGATATTCTGCCACGAAGCAGAATGGGTATTATTTATGTGCTAACATCTGTGGATGCAGGAAAACAGGTTGGAGGAATCCAACTGGATTCCTCAAAAATATATTATCTGTTTGTTTATTTGTTTGCATATATATTGTTATATATGATGTGTTAGAAAAATAAACAATTGGTTGCTTTGTGTGTTTTATCACTGGGCTTAAGTAATGATATTTAAAAATATCGTAAAAAGGATATTGTAAATTTAAAAAGGAAAAATTCTATTTTTAAATAGAATTTGAATTTTAAATGGAAATAGAATATAAACTTGTTTTGAAAAATAAAACAAGTAGTTCCTTTATAAACGAAGTTTATAAATAGTTCTTTTATAACGAAATTATAAATAAAGTGAAAAGAATTATCAGTTGATAATTCAGAAATAGAAATACAAGTGTTTTGAAAATATGATTCGAAAGGGAATTTGAATATAGAATTTGAAAATAGAAAAGGAAATGGAAATTTGAATTTAAAATTCAAATAGAAAATCCAAAGTGGATTTGGATATAGAACTTTCAAATGGTGTTAGAATATAGAGAATTTGAAATAGAATTTCCAAATAGAATTTGAAAATAGAATTTCAAAAATAGAATTGCAAGGTGGAATCGTAATGGAATTTGAAATATAGAATTTCAAAGAAGGATTCAAATGTGAGATTTGGATAGAGATTTGAATGGAATTCAAACGTGAAATTTGAAATAGAAATTTGAAGAAAAATTCAAGTATCGAATTTGAATAGGGAATTGAATTAGTAAATTCAAATAGAGATTTGAATATGAAATTTCAAAAGAGAATTTGAAATAAACTTTGAAAAAATAGGATTTTCAAAGTAGAATTGAAATAGGATTTCAAAATAAGAAATCCAAATAGTTTTGAAATGGGATTTGAATTCAAAGAAGTTCAAATGGATTTGAAATAAGGAAAATTCAAATGGGATTTAAATAATGGGTTTTAATAAAGAGGATTTAAATATAAGAATCTAAATAGAATTCAAATGGCGTTGAATATAAAAATTCAAACAAAACTCAAATGGAGTTTAAATAGAAAGAATTTGAATAAGAGGAATTTGGAACATGGTATTTGAATTCAAAGAAGATAAAATGTGGTACTTGAAGTTCAAAGTAAAAATGAGTTTAAATATTTGAAGTTCAAATAGATAAAAATGGAATTTGGATTCAAATAGTTGAAATAGAATTTGAATATAGAATTTAAATCGAATTGGAATTTGAATATAGACTTCAAATATAAATGAAACAGAAGATCAGAAATATGTGTTGAGTTGGGAAAAATGGTTTGATATATATTTTATATCAGAATAGAGTTGAATTTATATAAACGAAGTTTTAAAAGTTTATATATATATAATTATAATTAAAACGAACTCGCCGCAGCGCTGCAGTTCGTAAATTGGCGATTCGAACTTCAATTGAATATATAGAACTCGATTGAAGTCGGAATTCTTTGAAACAAGAAACGTCAGGACCGATTTGATAATAGTTTTCTAATGGAAGAGAAAAATCTGAATTTCGTCGTATAGATTTTGAGTTATGTCAAAATCAAATTTTCAGAAAAACAGCGCCAGAACCATTATAAAACCATAACGGTTTATTTTATTAAATTAAAGGATTTAAGCAAATAAAAATCGAAATTTCTATTTAGAAAAATCCAGATTTGAGTTATAAAATATATGTGAACTCCAGTGGAGTAATGAGTTGATTTTTGAAACAGAAATCAGATTTTTGATTTATTGAATAGAGTTAACTAATTCGAATAGAAATTAGTTAATGAGATTTCGAATTAATATTGGGCCTTAAATAAGTGAGTTCGATTTGGAAATTTATATTCGAAATAGAAAAGGAAACTAGAATTGAAATCGAAATTCGATTTGGTTATGAACGAGTTAAATATTTTATTTGAACATGTTATGTTCAACAAAGAAGTGAAATAGGCAAAATGGCCGATTTAAAGAATAAGTGAGCGAAACTGAATTCAAACGATTGAATTGAGTTAAACTGAAATGTAAAACAGGTGAACATGTGTAAGCAGGTTTGATATGGAGTATATGAAGATTTTAATTTATGTGCTCGACAAAAAGGTACGTGTTTAATTCATATATGAGGTTTTATGCGCCGTATCGGCAAGCCGCTTGGCTTTTTCTTTTTCTTTTTGAGATTAGAAGATACCGGGAAGCTATTTGAAATTTCCCGATGCTCCCGATACAGGGGAGGTTATGGCGAATTTTTCCGGAAATTTAAGGAGTTAGAATATTTTGAAGATATTGTGATAGTTAGAAAACATTGTGTCGATATATACAAATATTGATAAGAGAATATAGAAGTGGTTTAATTAATGAAATATTAATTAAAGAGCCCAGTGATTTGTTTGATAGGTTTGGATGAACACTTGTTTTTATTCGATAGTTAAATCACAGACTATCGAAGTTTTTGACCATCGTTGTCAATATGGAGAGACCGGTTGGATTATTATCCGAAGAACCACTCCGTATCGGCATAAGCGTTTCGAACCAAGTATGCTGAATATATTGAAGACGGAGTAAAGTGCAAGGGCTTTTCTATTAATAGAGATAGTGCCTTCGGTTTCGTTCAATCCCAGAACGAACGTAAATGGACGAATGTCTGACAAAGTATTTCCAATGATCAAATGGGTTGGTCTGTGTGAATATATATGGTTGCAACGGATTTATCCCTTAGCATAATATCCAGAATATTTGTGCAAATCAATTAGTGATTAACGGATCTGACAATGTGGCATTCAAAGTGATTGTGTTATCAAGGAATGGTAAGTAATCGTAGCCTCAGGCCTCAACAACCGGGAAAGGACAAAAATCGGGCAGGCAGCATGGCTATGTGGGTCGCTCCCATTAGGGTGTATAATCACCTATCTAGAGAAATTCCTTTTGTTCTAAATCTATCGATTCTGCCCATTCGGGAAACGGTGGTTTGAGTCCAACCGTTGGTGATATACATTCGATACACTCAAGCGAAATGAGTGGTCGGTCATGTGTGGGCCGGGTTGCAAGACGTTCTTGTTGAACCCATATGTATTCGCCTCTAGAGATACATCATCGGAAGGTGGTTCCATACCTTGTCATGTTGGAAATCCAATCTCCAATAAGCGCCATGCGGGTTTTGATTTTATACTATATATGTGGAGCGTGAGATGCAAGCGTTCTGCTATTTGGTTATTTATTTGATGTAGACATTATTATAATATCATTGGATTTTCGTATCAAAGTGTTTTGGGTTATAGTAAGGTAAAAACCGTCCGTGTTTATGTGTGGGCTGGTCTTACTATTATCTTTTCTTGGAAAGGATTTTTAAAGTTAAACAAGTGGTTGGAGTTTACTCACACCAGTCCCATGACTGACCCAGAGTTTATTTTGTTTTGTTTTCCCTAAACTCTTGGGTGCCCAAATTTGTACGGGCAGTCAAGTAGTTCAGGTATTTACAGATGTCATTGGAGGAGCTTGGAGCAGGAGGCTTCAGCGTTAGTTATCTAGTGTTTATCTTCCGCTGTATTGTAAGTGTTGAACTCTGATTCTGAATGTACATGTATACAGAAATTTTGTATTACAAAAGTATATGATATAATATATTTTATCCGTTCCGCTGTGAGTTGTGATCTTCGTTTTCTTCTATTCTAATATTTCTTTCTTTCTATTTCTCATCCTCTAACTTCTTTCTAATAATGGTTCGTATTTCTGTGTTATTTGGGGTGGACGTGTGTTGTATTTAATCAACTCAGATAGCACGGATTTGCGGGTCGTTACAGTTGGTATCAGAGCTTAGGTTGAGCGAACACCTAGGCTTGTGTGGCATGTGCTCATTAGAGATAGAGTCAGTAGTACTCTAGAATGAGTTGAGTGTATAATACGAGAGAGCGTATTTGTTAGTTGATATAAAATTGTTTTATATTGTGTTGGCTTGTCTGTTGAGTGGTTTATGAATTCTGGTCGAATCGTGGGACGCCACGAAGTCGATAGGAATTTCTAAACGCTTGAACAGAAAATTGAACATGATATTGTTTTCAAGTGGGTAAATGAAATAATTTAACCCAAAATTTCTATTTTGATATAGAAAGAATAATTTTCTAGAATTATTATTATATGGATGTGTTGATTAGGATTATAATCAAACGAGATTATTAAATTGGAATGGTTATTTATAACCAAATAGAATTTGTATAGAAATTAAATATACAAATGAGATGAATTAGAATTAAATTCAAACCAGAATTGGAATATAAATCCTGGGAAGTTTGAAAATATTTTTCAAAGTATATTAAAGTAATATAGCTTTGTTTTAGAAGGATTTGAAAGAAAATCATGGATTTTGAAATAATAAAGCACTGAACTCACTTCGGTGGCTGGGGAATAATTCTGATGATGATTGCAACATCATCAGTGTTCATTTCCGAGTTTCTAAGTGATGAATTGCTACCTTAGAAAAAGTTTTTGACGGAAATTTGTTTGAAAGAAAACAAATTGGTTTGAATATTCAAATGTTTGAATTTGAAATGGAAATAAATATATATGTATATATTTAAGTGATTTCAAAAGAATTTGAAAAGAAAACCCAGGAATTGAATTCTGGAATTGAAATTTAACTTAAACAAGTTAAATGGGTCGAAGTGAATGAATTGATTAAAACCAATTTGAATAAGTTTAATAGAACATGGATTGGGTATAAATGGATTGATCGTAGATCATTCAAATTAAATGAAGGAAGACCAAAAGTTTTGGTGGAATTAAATATGTTGCAATATGAGGAGTTGAGTTTCAACATAAGTGAGTTTTGAAAAGAAATAGATTTGTACCATTTTTCCTACCTTAGCAATTTCGAGGACGAAATTATTTTAAGGGGGAAAGAATGTAACGACCCAAATTTTTGGACGGTTTATTTTAAATATTTAGTATGGTTTTAAATATTGAATTTATAATATAAATGGTATTTTATTGGGTTATCGATTAAATAATCAAAATACGAGGAACTGAAATTTATATAATTCAATTCGAAGATAAAACTGAATCAAAACAGTTCAGTCGACTGATATAAATTCTATATTGGATTAGAACGATAATAATAATTTATTTTCGATGAATGTATCCGTTTGAAACCGATTATATATTTAAATTTGATTTAAATTAAATCATCAATTTTATATGGACAGTCTGTATAAACAATCAAATTAAAGTTCAGAATATCGTAGAAACTTGGAATGTCGGTCGTTACATCTAGATAAGGGTTCAGGATTTCACATTAGATACCACAGGATATTTTCGAATAAAATATAAACAAAATCAAATTAGTTTAATTACTTTCAACCTGAGCCGACGTTAGTTTTCTTTTCGCAGACCTAAATGTTGAAATTTACCACCTACATTTGTACCACTCGCAGACCTACTTCTTTAATTCACATACCCTTTGTCTTTCCATTTCGATATCAAGGAAGCAAGGATTTAATGTCCATTGTACCGTTGTCTCCTTCGCACCTGTATATAAATAAGCATCGTCTCCGTTCTACTTCTTGACTCCAATCCAACTTAAAACCTTTCGAGTCTCTACTTCTTCTAATTCCTTTTGTTCCGTTTTTTTTTTCTCAGTTAATAAAACCGAATCGAACCACCAGTTATATATAAAAAAAAAAGAAAAAAAAAAAGGGATCGAGACCCAAATCACGATCGAATTCTGGAAGATCGAAATTAGGGCTAGCACGTTGGCTTTTGGCGCAACGAGGAAGATAGATGGGTGCGACTGTTCTCTGAGTTTTCGAGTTCAAACCAGGTAGAAGACGCTTGGAAAGGGGTTCGAGGCTAGGAGAGGGTGATGTAAAGGAGGTCGACTATCTGGTGGAGGGCTGGAGTTCGAACGGATGTTTAGTGAAGGAGTTCGATCCTTCTAGTGACAAACTGGAGTTCGGTATTGGGATTTGAGGAGTTCGACAGTGGAAAGTTTGTGGAGTTCAAGCAGTTCGACTTTGGGTAAAAGGGTGGAAGCGCGGTCTGATATTTTGAACAGGGAAGAGACGACAGCAAGCTGTTTGATGAAATGCCGTAATGAGGCAGATTGCAGTTTTGGGGCTGATGCAGTTTTGGAGATGTTCGAGGATTGCTCTGTGGATTAGTCGAATGGTTGGAGTAGCTTTAAGGTATACGTTTTATTTAGTTTTAAATTTCATAAAATTTATTTATTTAAATTGTTAGGATTAGTTTAAATTATAAACCATTTAATCATTTAATTAAATAATCATAGGATAGTTATTCTATTTTAGCAATTTATATAAATTTAACAAATGGTTAATCGATAACAAACTTAAATTATCATAGGGGCGACTAGATTTGGTTGAGGACGATTCATAGTCGCAGCAATATGGAGATTAACTGGATATTCAGAAAAAGGAAATATCACGGTGAGTAAATCTCACTCACCTTTAGAATTATTTTTATTTCATTAAAAATAATTGTTTGTTGCTTGTTGAATGCTTTATGGTTGATTTATATATATTAGTTATTTAGGCTATATATATATATTGGGTTGATTGATTGGTTGGATTCCCGCAGTCTCATTAGCGGATGCCCGCGGTTTCATAGCGGATGATTACCCAATACGCCCCACGCTATGATTAATGGATGACCTTCTATACCGCGATATTCTGCCACGAAGCAGAATGGGTATTATTTATGTGCTAACATCTGTGGATGCAGGAAAACAGGTTGGAGGAATCCAACTGGATTCCTCAAAAATATATTATCTGTTTGTTTATTTGTTTGCATATATATTGTTATATATGATGTGTTAGAAAAATAAACAATTGGTTGCTTTGTGTGTTTTATCACTGGGCTTAAGTAATGATATTTAAAAATATCGTAAAAAGGATATTGTAAATTTAAAAAGGAAAAATTCTATTTTTAAATAGAATTTGAATTTTAAATGGAAATAGAATATAAACTTGTTTTGAAAAATAAAACAAGTAGTTCCTTTATAAACGAAGTTTATAAATAGTTCTTTTATAACGAAATTATAAATAAAGTGAAAAGAATTATCAGTTGATAATTCAGAAATAGAAATACAAGTGTTTTGAAAATATGATTCGAAAGGGAATTTGAATATAGAATTTGAAAATAGAAAAGGAAATGGAAATTTGAATTTAAAATTCAAATAGAAAATCCAAAGTGGATTTGGATATAGAACTTTCAAATGGTGTTAGAATATAGAGAATTTGAAATAGAATTTCCAAATAGAATTTGAAAATAGAATTTCAAAAATAGAATTGCAAGGTGGAATCGTAATGGAATTTGAAATATAGAATTTCAAAGAAGGATTCAAATGTGAGATTTGGATAGAGATTTGAATGGAATTCAAACGTGAAATTTGAAATAGAAATTTGAAGAAAAATTCAAGTATCGAATTTGAATAGGGAATTGAATTAGTAAATTCAAATAGAGATTTGAATATGAAATTTCAAAAGAGAATTTGAAATAAACTTTGAAAAAATAGGATTTTCAAAGTAGAATTGAAATAGGATTTCAAAATAAGAAATCCAAATAGTTTTGAAATGGGATTTGAATTCAAAGAAGTTCAAATGGATTTGAAATAAGGAAAATTCAAATGGGATTTAAATAATGGGTTTTAATAAAGAGGATTTAAATATAAGAATCTAAATAGAATTCAAATGGCGTTGAATATAAAAATTCAAACAAAACTCAAATGGAGTTTAAATAGAAAGAATTTGAATAAGAGGAATTTGGAACATGGTATTTGAATTCAAAGAAGATAAAATGTGGTACTTGAAGTTCAAAGTAAAAATGAGTTTAAATATTTGAAGTTCAAATAGATAAAAATGGAATTTGGATTCAAATAGTTGAAATAGAATTTGAATATAGAATTTAAATCGAATTGGAATTTGAATATAGACTTCAAATATAAATGAAACAGAAGATCAGAAATATGTGTTGAGTTGGGAAAAATGGTTTGATATATATTTTATATCAGAATAGAGTTGAATTTATATAAACGAAGTTTTAAAAGTTTATATATATATAATTATAATTAAAACGAACTCGCCGCAGCGCTGCAGTTCGTAAATTGGCGATTCGAACTTCAATTGAATATATAGAACTCGATTGAAGTCGGAATTCTTTGAAACAAGAAACGTCAGGACCGATTTGATAATAGTTTTCTAATGGAAGAGAAAAATCTGAATTTCGTCGTATAGATTTTGAGTTATGTCAAAAACAAATTTTCAGAAAAACAGCGCCAGAACCATTATAAAACCATAACGGTTTATTTTATTAAATTAAAGGATTTAAGCAAATAAAAATCGAAATTTCTATTTAGAAAAATCTAGATTTGAGTTATAAAATATATGTGAACTCCAGTGGAGTAATGAGTTGATTTTTGAAACAGAAATCAGATTTTTGATTTATTGAATAGAGTTAACTAATTCGAATAGAAATTAGTTAATGAGATTTCGAATTAATATTGGGCCTTAAATAAGTGAGTTCGATTTGGAAATTTATATTCGAAATAGAAAAGGAAACTAGAATTGAAATCGAAATTCGATTTGGTTATGAACGAGTTAAATATTTTATTTGAACATGTTATGTTCAACAAAGAAGTGAAATAGGCAAAATGGCCGATTTAAAGAATAAGTGAGCGAAACTGAATTCAAACGATTGAATTGAGTTAAACTGAAATGTAAAACAGGTGAACATGTGTAAGCAGGTTTGATATGGAGTATATGAAGATTTTAATTTATGTGCTCGACAAAAAGGTACGTGTTTAATTCATATATGAGGTTTTATGCGCCGTATCGGCAAGCCGCTTGGCTTTTTCTTTTTGAGATTAGAAGATACCGGGAAGCTATTTGAAATTTCCCGATGCTCCCGATACAGGGGAGGTTATGGCGAATTTTTCCGGAAATTTAAGGAGTTAGAATATTTTGAAGATATTGTGATAGTTAGAAAACATTGTGTCGATATATACAAATATTGATAAGAGAATATAGAAGTGGTTTAATTAATGAAATATTAATTAAAGAGCCCAGTGATTTGTTTGATAGGTTTGGATGAACACTTGTTTTTATTCGATAGTTAAATCACAGACTATCGAAGTTTTTGACCATCGTTGTCAATATGGAGAGACCGGTTGGATTATTATCCGAAGAACCACTCCGTATCGGCATAAGCGTTTCGAACCAAGTATGCTGAATATATTGAAGACGGAGTAAAGTGCAAGGGCTTTTCTATTAATAGAGATAGTGCCTTCGGTTTCGTTCAATCCCAGAACGAACGTAAATGGACGAATGTCTGACAAAGTATTTCCAATGATCAAATGGGTTGGTCTGTGTGAATATATATGGTTGCAACGGATTTATCCCTTAGCATAATATCCAGAATATTTGTGCAAATCAATTAGTGATTAACGGATCTGACAATGTGGCATTCAAAGTGATTGTGTTATCAAGGAATGGTAAGTAATCGTAGCCTCAGGCCTCAACAACCGGGAAAGGACAAAAATCGGGCAGGCAGCATGGCTATGTGGGTCGCTCCCATTAGGGTGTATAATCACCTATCTAGAGAAATTCCTTTTGTTCTAAATCTATCGATTCTGCCCATTCGGGAAACGGTGGTTTGAGTCCAACCGTTGGTGATATACATTCGATACACTCAAGCGAAATGAGTGGTCGGTCATGTGTGGGCCGGGTTGCAAGACGTTCTTGTTGAACCCAGATGTATTCGCCTCTAGAGATACATCATCGGAAGGTGGTTCCATACCTTGTCATGTTGGAAATCCAATCTCCAATAAGCGCCATGCGGGTTTTGATTTTATACTATATATGTGGAGCGTGAGATGCAAGCGTTCTGCTATTTGGTTATTTATTTGATGTAGACATTATTATAATATCATTGGATTTTCGTATCAAAGTGTTTTGGGTTATAGTAAGGTAAAAACCGTCCGTGTTTATGTGTGGGCTGGTCTTACTATTATCTTTTCTTGGAAAGGATTTTTAAAGTTAAACAAGTGGTTGGAGTTTACTCACACCAGTCCCATGACTGACCCAGAGTTTATTTTGTTTTGTTTTCCCTAAACTCTTGGGTGCCCAAATTTGTACGGGCAGTCAAGTAGTTCAGGTATTTACAGATGTCATTGGAGGAGCTTGGAGCAGGAGGCTTCAGCGTTAGTTATCTAGTGTTTATCTTCCGCTGTATTGTAAGTGTTGAACTCTGATTCTGAATGTACATGTATACAGAAATTTTGTATTACAAAAGTATATGATATAATATATTTTATCCGTTCCGCTGTGAGTTGTGATCTTCGTTTTCTTCTATTCTAATATTTCTTTCTTTCTATTTCTCATCCTCTAACTTCTTTCTAATAATGGTTCGTATTTCTGTGTTATTTGGGGTGGACGTGTGTTGTATTTAATCAACTCAGATAGCACGGATTTGCGGGTCGTTACAAAAATATGGTATACATAGCATTATATCACAGCCTTACATTAATGTGCTATAATAAAATTATTAAAGAAAATAAAATAATACATATAATGTGCTATATAAAGGAAGCAAATAAAATAACAAAAAAATTAGGCTATATATTAGTATATTTCGCTATGTCATGTTTTTGATAGAAAAAGCGGGAGCGAGAAAGATACGCGGGACAAAATAAAAAGAAAGGCCGGGAAATAAAAAATTCCCTCCATCACTTCACTTGTAAATCCCTAAAAATTTTCGTTTCACTGAAGCTTGCCCACCCTTCCATCTCTGATTCAATCCAATCTCCAATTCAATCCGGCAAATCTAGGGTATCTCGCAAATACATCCCAACGTCCAGTGAGCAAATCTCGCGATTCCTCTTGCAAATCAATTGCAGCTCGTCCAAATCAATTGCTGGATTTTTTGAAATCGGTAATATTATTACTTTATTTCTTTTATAAATTCGCCTCACTCGCTATTTGTCTTTTGTTATTTAACCGAAACCCTAAGTTGATTTCCCATGATTTGTAGTACGTCGGTGTTAGTTTCCAGTCTTTGGCATTCTTTACACCTTGATTCAGATGTGTATATTATCGTTTTGGAAGAGACATGTGTGTGTTTGTGCATTGTTATTTTCAGAATTCTAAATTATAAGCATATTATCATTTTGGGAGATAGCCGTGTGTGTTTGTTACCCACTTTCTGTCCACCATACAAACAAATTTACCCAATCCCTAATTTGTTCTGACTGCCATATGTTACTTCCTGCATCTTGAATATTGGTTAATGCTTAACTGAATTTGATTATTGTATATGTTTTCACTATTGGACTGAAGTAGTTTCAAGGAGCACAATTCATATATGCAACTAAATTACTCAACGCCGTCTCGTTGAGTTTTTCAGATTTTACTTTAGTACATAGGATGATACTACAACTATTTTATGATGTTTAATTTACTGAAACAATCCAACTGGACTAAATTTACTTTCTTTTATCTTTCCTCTAGATAATGGATTGTGAAATTTACTTTCTTTTATCTTCCCTCTAAATAATGGATTGTGATTCCATATCACGGAAACCATTGACATAAATGTTAATTGATGACATTTAAAGAACTTTCAGAAAAGGTGCATTGATGTGCATACCTAAACGTGTAAAAATTGAACAATATTGAATAGTTCAATAAATACTGACCATGTATTGCGTTCAAAAATTAGTCGCTTCTTATATTGTTTCTATTTTAAATTATCCTATAAATACTGACTTGCATTATATCTAAAAAGAAAGTGGTATGTTATATATTTTGGGTAGAACATACCGCTACGCGTTATTCAGTTTCAATTATTCAAGGCTGTCCGACATGAGAACAAATTCTGACAAATTTACTTCAAACTGAACATATAGGCAATTGTACCCCTATGCAGCTAGAATAAATGAATGTTGGTTATGTAGTTTTAATAATAATTGGAAGGAAAAAATAAATGTTGTGGGTAAATCAAATTAACAATGTCATAGATGAAGGAATAGAATATTATGCTTACCTATAACTGATCTTCCTCTTGATGTACTAAAACTACAAATTTCTCGTCTAAATATGGCGTCTTAGCTATCCTCCCATTAGAAGCAAGTGAAAATAGTCTTTTCACATCCTCAGATTTATTTGACTAGATTAAAGGTATACATTTGAACTGGGAAGAGAAAACTAAAATCATTGATTTGCATCAAATTTTTTAATGAAAATAATTTTAAAACAAAGAAAATAGTTAGTCTGTCAAATCGATATGCTTCTCATGCCATAGGTTTCTTGAACACCTTATTCCTCATATTTTTTTTCAATCCAAAATGTGACGAGTGCATTCCCTACAGAAATCAAAGCAACAATTAAATTAATTGATAAAAAACAAATGATTATAAATAAAATAACTCAAAACTTTAAGATAAAATTTGATTTGATGCTATTGGCCGGTTGTGCCATTAGGACGTAGAAAAATGTTCCTAGGATATGAGTTATTTTTCATACTTAAAGCAAATGAAATCTTCATACCATAATTATGTTGTTTATGTTTATTAGTTACTTTTCAATTGTCTAGCATATAATTATAACTACAGTTCCATATTTTGTATTGGATTCATACAGTAATATATTCCAACTGATTGATAAAATGATTGAATTAACTGTAGTCCAACAATTTATAACCATGTCTTATTATTTTTATATCTATAATTCCATGTAAAAATGTCTAATAGGAATAACGATGCTAGTTTGTATTGAGACAACGATGCTAGTTTGTTCACTTTATGCTCCTGTTGGTGACAAATAAATTAAACCGACAAAAGGATCTAGGTTCTTCCCTAAAATATTTGTTTGCATAGAGGTCCATCTAGCAGATCTGGGATGCTTATGAGTGGTACCAGTAATAATTTGGTCACAACCAGATCTGTTCGAATATTTGAATTATTGTGTTCTGATCTAGGTTCTTCCCTAAATTATTGTGTTCTGATCTGTTTGTGATCAGTGTGTGCATCGGGGTTGTATGGGTTACTTTTCAGTATGCATATTGATGTTTGTTTGTATGTATATTGATTGAATGATGATTATCTGTATTAATTTGTAATTATTGATATTAAGATCTTATGGTGCTGTAGCAGAGGCGCTACCATTAGAAGTTTTAAAATTTTTACTTTTGTAACTTGTTATTTCTGTCATTAAAGAAAATTATTTTGTAAAGTAATTTAAAATAGACCGTAGGCATGTTACAAGACTTTAAACTGAAATATGTTTTTAAAATCAAAATGTAAGAAAAGACAAAGGAACAATATAATGAAGACCATATATGATATATGTAAAGTAGGAATCCAGAAGCATATAAATGATTGTATCCATTATATTATACCCCCCCCCCCAACCCCAAATAATGAAAAGGAAGAGTCGGAAATAGGGGTTTTGCCTACCTTCACATGTAGTCGTGTACTTTATTATTCAGTTCCATGAGATTATAAGAAGCAGGTCCGCCATTGTACATATATGATATAGCCGGCTGAACGAATTCTACAGCGGCATGCACTGGAATTTTTGTTTAACATTTGCTGAAAGGATTCATGATTGTGCTGAAAGGATAGATCTGTCCTAATTGTGGTGAACATACTTTCATTTACAAGCAACCTCCATGGCCCATCAAGCATTCTAATTTTTGGTAGTATGCCGCTGTTATATTCTTTGATCTTAAATTAAACTTGTACAATAATATGTGTTAACGTTGGTGTTGATCTAATATGCTAAGGAATTCATTGAGATGCCAGGTTAAATAGCAAAAAATCCTTGATACAGACTGAATTGAGTTAACTGAAAAGTGTGCCATTAACCTTGTATAATATAATGTATTGTTTTATTATTTGCTGGATATAGTAAGCAGATTAATGGCTGGAGTAATGTACATGTAAAAGTTGTTTTAATGTAATGTTTAAGTCATACACTTCTGAAATTAATTTGGGAATCTTAATTTTGATTTAAAAGTGGCAACTATTTGATTCATGAGGTCTGCTTGGTTATGAAATATGAATAAGTACCCAGGTTCATATATGATGCAACAATTTATAACATTAGCTAGTCCCCCTATGCAATTCTAAATAGAAGTAATGGTCATTCCTATTGCTTATGTGATGACTACAACAATAGAGTGATTTTTTGAAAAGAATATTTTTTCCATGATTTGTTCATTTAATATATGTACAATAGTTCAATATAACATGTTAATTAATTAAATCCTAAAAGTATTATTTTGAAACTGTTAAATAGAAATGAATTTTTTTAGATGATTATAAATCTAAAATAATGATAAATATAATTACTTATAACTATTTAGAATATATAAATCAATAAACAATGATATTTTACGTGCATGTTATTTACTTTCAGCTTTTTTATTTTGGAATTTTTCTATAACTATAAAATAGTGTTCTAACATATGAAAACTAGAACAATCCATATACAATGGAACATCTAGAATAATCTTCCACTTTTTAACAGGATAACTAAGATACTTTTATCATTCATATGTCCTACATTTTAGTTTTTTACCTGCTAATTTCACACATTCAGTATGCACCAAATAGCATAAACTTACTCTTCCTTCAGTTGAAGATTCGATTCTTTTAATGCTGATTTCCTGTTTTTGCATCTCTGCAATTCTACTAGGAGGTTAACTACGTAAATAGAAGTAATGGTAATTCATGTATCGATTTAACTATTTCTTATGTGATGACTGCTCTCTAATTGATGAGTCTGTGTTATTAAAATGAATTACATCAAAAAATCATTACTGAGTAACAACTTTCTTTAAACTAGGTCAATATTGTTTGCCAAAATGCCTTGCCAAAAAAAAATATTTGTTTGCCAATAAAGAATAATATGTTAATTTTTTTTTCCACTACAGTCTGCTCTTGCCTGAATATTATGTCTAATTCAATACTGAAAAGAATAAATTTTTTACATGATTTATTCATTTAATATATGCACAATAGTTCAATATAACATGCTAATTAATTAAATCCTAAAAGTATTATTTTGAAAATGTTAAATAGAAATGAATTTTTTTATATGATTATAATTCTAAAATAATGATAAATATAATTACTTATAACTACTTAGAATATATAAATAAAAAAACAATGATATTTTACATGCATGTTATTTAATTTCAAGTCTTTTATTTTGGACTTTTTATGTAACTATAAAATATTGTTCTAACATATGAAAACTAGAACAATCCATATACAATGGGACACCTAGAATAATCTTCCACTTTTAAACGGGATAACTAAGATACTTTTATCATTCATGTCCTACATTTTAGTTTTTTACCTGCTAATTTCACACCTTCAGTATGCACCGAATAGCATAAACTTACTCTTCCTTGAGTTGAAGATTCGATTCTTTTAATGCTGATTTCCTGTTTTTGTATCTCTGCAATTCTACTAGGGGGGTTAACTACATAAATAGAAGTAATGGTCATTCATGTGTCGATTTAACTATTTCTTATGTGATGACTGCTCTCTAATTGATGAGTCTGTGTTACAAAAATGAATTGCATCAAAAAATCATTACTGAAACTAGGTCAATATTGTTTGCCAATAAAGAATAATATGTTAAAAATTTTTGCCACTACAGTCTGCTCTTGCCTCGAATATTATGTCTAACTCAATACTTAATATTAGATCAAAATTTTTCACACCTTGAATATTATGCGCAGCTGAATTAAACTGATTATGATATATGTAGTTTAGTCCAGGTTAACAGAACAAATGTAGTTGCCTTAAGATGTAAGTGATTATAGGCCAGTTGAAGTAAACATCAGTACTGCTACTATTGTAAAAATTGTACATAGAATGCTAAGGAAAAATGGCAAAAAAACAATGGAATCTCATATGATTTGTAAACAATAGTATTGTTATAATTAGATTCCATTGCTTTTCGTATGATTTGTACCACTTTCCTTTAATTACTAATTATTGATTTAATTTTTAGAAACTTTTTTGCTGAAGTAATTTGCATATCAAAATGGATAAAAATTGGGTGCATCTACACAGGTAATTGCTAATGTTTGCAAGTGAAGATTTTATTTTGAATGTCAATATTTATTTATTTTATGATTATTTTGTAATTATAGAACTAACAGTGATTACGAGCAAGGGGCTAGGAAGTTTGTGGATTTTGCAAAGAGAAGCTTGGGAAACGCGGAAAAAATTTTGTGTCCTTGTTTAGATTGTCGAAACTTTACCTACCAATTTGGAAACATTATCGTCGAACATTTGATTATAAGGGGAATGGATCCTAAATATAAAAATGGTAGATGGTACAATCATGGCGAGCAAGTAGATACTGCAAAAAAGACTAAGTTGGATAGTGCATATGACTTATACAAAGGAGTTGATTATGAAGATGAAGATTTCATTAATCATTTTGCTTTTACTAATGATAACGATGACGATGACGATGATGTGCAGAAACGAGAAGAAGATTTATTGAAAAATTTAGAAGATGCGAAAACCCCTTTATATCCCGATTGTGCAGATCAAACAAAACTATCCGCCATCGTTGCTTTGTATAATCTTAAATGTGAAACAAGATTATCTGATAGTGGTTTTGATAAGCTTTTGAACGTGCAACAAATGTTGTTACCCAAAAATAATGTACTTCCTAAAACTTTATACGAGGTGAAGAAATTTCTGAAAATTTTTGATATGGGTTTTGAGAAAATTCATGCTTGTAAAAATGATTGCTGCCTTTTTAGAAAATATTACAAAGATTTGATTACTTGTCCGAAATGTGGATCGTCAAGATGGAAGATTAATGAACGTACAGGAGAGATTATGCAAGGGATACCGGCAAAAGTATTACGATATTTTCCAATAGTTCCAAGATTCAGGAGAATGTTTAGATCGCAAACTATGGCAGAAGATTTAAGATGGCATTTTAATAACAGAAGTAATGATGGAAAAATGCGTCATCCTATAGATTCTGTAACATGGAATGTAGTGGATGAGAAATGGAAACCATTTTCAAATGACCCTCGCAATCTCAGACTTGGTCTTGCTACCGATGGTTTCAATCCATTTTCTATGTTAAATTCTAAATATAGTTGTTGGCCAATAATGCTTGTAACGTATAATCTCTCACCTATGCTATGCATGAAGAAGGAAAATATTATGTTAACGTTACTAATTCCTGGCCCTAAGCAACCGGGGAATGATATAGATGTTTATTTGGCGCCATTGATAGAAGATTTGTGTCATTTGTGGAATAATGGAGTTGGGGTTTATGATGCATTTACTAAAACATGTTTTAATCTAAAAGCAATTTTGTTATGGACGATAAATGATTTTCCAGCTTATGGAAATCTCGCTGGATGCTGTGTAAAGGGTAAAAGGGCATGTCCTTCATGTGGTGTGAATACTCATCATCGTTGGTTGAATCATAGTCGAAAGATTGTGTATATGGGTCATAGAAGATTTTTACATCCTTCTAATCCGATGAGGAAAAAAAAGACTTGGTTTGACAATACTATAGAAAATGGAAGTAAACCAAGAATTTTAACTGGAAGAAATATCTTTAGTATTTTGAAAGATTTCCCAAATGATTTCGGAAAGGAAATTAAAGACCCGAACACAAAAAAGAAAACAGTGCAAAATAAGAAGAGACCATTGAAGAAAAGAAAAACTAATTTTCACATAGGATTTGATCCTATGAAAATGGAGCTATCGAGATGGAAAAAAAAATCAATATTTTTCGATTTGCCATACTGGGAGGTTAGTGTAATTTTTTTTTACACTTTAGTAATAATAAAATATTATATTACTGAATTATTGCACTCTTGGTTTTTGTAGGAGCTTCCCTTACGTCATAACTTAGACGTGATGCATGTAGAAAAAAAAAATATGTGAAAGTGTTTTAGGCACGATGCTACATGATGGTAAATCAAAAGATGGAATTAACTCAAGAAAAGATCTAGAGAATTTGAGGATTCGACATGAACTTTATGCACAACCTCGTGGGAAAAAATGTATCTTCCACCAGCGCCGTATACATTATCAAATTGCGAGAAGAAAACATTTTGTAATAGATTGTATGATTTCAAAGGACCCGATGGTTATTTTGTAATAGTTGTGTTTTCATTTTGTTTCTTTGGTTCTGTTTTCATTTACTTGTCATCAGTTCACTCTTTTCATTTTGCTGTGCAGTTCCAACATTAATACTTACACCAAAAGGTTGTTACCTTGAAAACACTGAAAAATACAGCCAACTATTATATCTACACCCCCCCCAAATCAAAAGGTTGTTACCTTGAAAATAAATTAAACAGAGAGAACTATGGATTAGTTACTGAGGAGTCAGCTGGTCTTCTAACTAATGTAGTTGAAGGAGTAGGTGGAAAAGTGAAAGTTAATCCTGAAACTTGATTATCTAACAGTTATCAAGTCCTACATCTAGTAAATGAGAGAAGTCGGCATGTTGATGTTGTGATGCTAGAGAGCAATGATTTTCTCGAACAGGGTAAGATTAAATTGCATGATGGAAAATTGCTTAAAGATAAAACTGACACTGTTGTTAACAATGTCAGTGGCAATGTTGGAGTGCGAACTTTAGAACATAATGAAAAAAAGGCATTAAAGGAAAGTGTGAACATATTGCAGTGACCAAGTACAGCACCACATGCAGATAGTAGGAGAACACATTGCTCCGAAAAATTAACTTTGAACTATATCAGTGTTTTTAAGTTTTTGTAAATGCTTTATAATTTTTGTTATTTATAGGTTTTTTTTTCCAGAATGGAAGCGAAGATAATAAATGCAAGATATATGATTGGATGGGTAGCGAAGAAATAGTTGCGGAAGGACGAATCTATGATAGTGATCCAAAAAAACTTGTTAATGGTTTACCTCTTGGACCAGCCGCCAAGATAGTATCAATAGACAATCCAAAAAAGATGAAGGCTTTTTTATGGAAGCCAACGACTAGTATGAGATATGTTGGAGAAGCCGTTGGTAAAAAAGTAGCTTGGCCAGAATCTAAAGTTGTTATCGAGAAAGTAAGAACTCAAGCATCTTTCAGTCCTTTGACGAACCCGGTATCAATTCCTATGGTAATATGTCATTTATAGTTCAAATATTAGTTCCGCTTTGTTCACAAGATAATATGTTTCAAGTAGTTTATATAATCAATTATTGTTGTTACTTGATAGGTTGCAAATTCTACATCGAATAAATGTAAGTTGGTTGATGTATTTGGAACGGGAACTATAGTTGCCGAGGGACGCATGGCTTCAACCGACCCAAAAATAACGGTACATTTCGTCCCGTTAGGAGAGGGTGCGGCTAGAGTTTGGGTTGACAATGCAATAGTTCCAGCTGCACGTTTGTGGAGACCTACGACTGAGTTTGGATGCATTGAAGATGCCGTTGGCTCTGCAATAGCTTGGCCTATGACAAATATTGTATCGGATTCATCTTCTAGTAAGCATCTCATTATTGTTAAATAAAATTGTTCATATATAAAATTCTGAATTTATGAATCAAATATCCTACATATATATAGGTAATTGATCGTCTTTGGAAAATAGACGTGGATTTTGGCTACCTATGCAGGTAATTTTTTTAAATAGTCTTCGTGTCACTATTTTTGTAATAGCTACATCTAGATTTGTGAACATGCTTCAAGTAGTTTATAAAATAAATGGTTAATGCATATGTTAATAACTTGCGGATAGTTAGCTACATATGTTTCAAGTAGTTTATAAAATAAATGCAGTAAGGACATGCTTGTCTGCAGCGACGAAACCAGGATTTTTGTTTGCGTTGGGTGAAGCTATGCAATATGATATTTGATGGAAAATTTTAAAATTTTAAGGCATTGCTACAGCATGGCAGTTTGCTCCGTAGTTTACAATGCGTTGGTCAGTCATTTACCGCCGTATCTGATTTTTCATCATTCGGTTGCGAAAGTTTGTCGGAGATGGCCAATGGTGGTCGATGGTTGACCACCTTATGGTAGCCGCAAGCTTTCAATGATACAAAACTAAACTGCAGGGTACAAATGATTTTGATATTTGAAAGCTTTGCTCTGACCAGTCCCATTAATTTGTTCACATCGTGAGATTTTAATACCTTATTTAAGCAGATTTTAGGGTTATTTATAACGTGACAGGGAACATATTTAAGTGAAAATGCAAAGATGACCGTGACCTTTATTGTTTAGTAAGTGAGTTACTTGTTTTTGTGAATAACGTGGGAAAGACAGAGGTGTTTCTGGCTTAAAGATTCATGAATGTGTTTGGTTAGCTTTTAAGTGCAGTAGGCAGTAAAAAGAATCTTAATTCATGGTTAGTTCACTGGATATGAATTTGACCTTATAGGGAAGAATACATATACTAAATGATTTTAGAAACAAATCTGGCAATTGAACCAAAACGTTAGTAGTTATTACTACAAAATGATGTCACCTGCCAGATACAAATTAAGAATATGAATTGCATTTTAATTTCATATCAGCAAAGTTATTTCATCCAATAGTCCTCCACTAGTATCAGTTACAGCGTGTAGAGCACTAGGACTAGGACTGTTTTCTTGCACAAAGTTTCCTCCACAAGCTTAGGTTAATATTTTTTTTGATTTTCTTGGGTAGGGCAGTTGCCCACCCCAGCTAGAAGCTAGATACGTCACTGCTTGTCTGGTAAGAGTTTTTCTGGTTCCTGCGTTGAGGGACTGTGCAGGGTAATATACTGTATGTGCAGAGTAGATAACGTGAGTCCTTCTTATTGGTTTTTCTAGTTTTACGTTTTTGTCTAAAAAAAGATACGATGAATGTCATCTACTCTATTTATTTAATCTCAACACGCTTATAGAAAAAACCACCATGAATGTTGGATAGTGCAGCACACACCTGATACTGACATTATATTTAACCTCCATGTCAACTCTCCCTAACTTCAAAAGATTCCCAGTAGCAAAGATTACAAGCCAGTCCGACCTTATATTAGAAGAATGGTCTATTAGAAAAATGAGCATCTAGACTGTACTTTCCTTTTCGTTTAAATCTTACATTGTATCCACAGGTGAGTGAAGTTATCTAATACTAAAATGAATTTTTTTCAATTTCAGCATCAGTTATATTTGTTAGATTATACCCCATTTAAAATGCAACCAATTTATAACCAAGCTCGTCGTGATCACACTCATAGCTGATGGCCTAGTGTCGCTCGACCCCAACAATTCAAAATATCGATATTCATGGCAATATTCAGTGATTATTCACACAATTCTTAGGGATAGACTAGATGATTTCTTGAGTACGTTTTGCTTAATTATCACTAAATTATTTCAGACTAACTGCAAATCTATTTAACAAGCATTGAAAATCTTTTGAATTCCAATGTTTAATTAACTGTCTATTGCATGTTGGTGGAAATCCAACCATATATTTCATTTTGATTTTGAAGAGTTGGGTTTGACCACTTTGGACCTTACCTGTAGATGACGTGGGTTATTATTCTAAAATGAAATATACTGTATGTGCAGGGTAATTATTTGTAGATAACGTGGGTCCTTGTAATTTGCTGTGTAAACTTAGTTATAGGGTAAGAACTACCATTATAGCTATTTATGCACTCAAAAGCTTGCTGTAAATAAATTTGTTGCCTCACTTTTGTTTGCTTTCTATCATTTAGTTCTTTCCTACCCTGTAGCGTCCGCACCTTGTTTTTTAGGATAGCCTGTACGTGGCTTCCATTCATTCCTGTTATCTTTATATTTTCTAATTTGCAACATGTACATTTTATATTATATTTGGTTGTAGTAACCTGTAGGTTGCGAGTTTTGGAGACTGATTGTTATAAGATTGTAACTTGTGCTCGTGAACTGCAGGTTTTAGAAGTTGGACAAGCTTACAAGCTGAAGACTAATGGTTTTTCATGTAATCTTGTTTTTAAACGATGTTTGAACATGTATGATGACTTATTTCTATATGTATTAGTAGATCTACTAACTATGACTTTGTAATTGAAATCAAATTTGCTTTTGGTATTAATTTTTTGTTATTAACAGTTTTGTCTTGTGAATTCACTGTTTAATTGTTTCAATTTTGCACAAATAAAATAAGAGATTTGCTATATAAAGATCATAGCTGAAATATGTGCTATATATATTAAAAGTATTAATAGCGGAAAATTGCACTTATAGAAATAAAAGGTGAAATGCTATGTAAAAAAATAAATAGTATGGAAAACTTTTTCATATCATTGAATGTGTGCTATAAAAACAGTGAAAATGCTATGTATACAACGAATTCATAGCGGAAAACTTCACTTATAAAATCATAATGTGAAATGCTATGTAAACCATGTGGAAAACTTTTTATATCACTGAATATGAGCTATGAAAACAGTGATAATGCTATAAAAAAAGGCGAGTAGAACGCTATTAATTGTGAATTCAATAATAGCGGATTTTTTTTTAAAAAGCAAAATGGAAAACATTTTTCATAGCAACGAATAGGTGCTATTAAATTATTGATAATGCTATAAAAAATAAGTTAAGAATTTAGTAAGCAAATATAATTGCAAGGTCTGAACGCTATGTTAAACATTTCATGGTGGTGAACGTGCGCTATAAAATGTATAATACTATAGTGTTTAGATTTGAGCTATAAGATATAGCAGAGCTATTATTGCATGTTGTTATATAGCGTCGTCACTAATGCTATGGAAACCTATTATAGCGTTTTTCACGTGCTATTAAAAGGTAAATTTGTTGTAGTGATTTCTTAGAAGCATTACTGGAATACTACTTTAAGCTTAGCATATGGACGACTGAAATTCCCGAAACTTGCATAGTGTTAAAAAACTACGTTGGAAACAATGTATGTTGATCCTCACTTCCTTCTAAAGTCATGCTTATTGCATCGATACTAGGGTAAGTAATTAGAGATCCGACGATATGATGTTACATAAATATTAGTAATTTTCTTGGACATGGTCATCTCTTGGTGCAAAAACTCGGCAAAAACACAAGTAATTTTTTGCATGCATTCATGTTTGCAAGTTGGCGTAGGTACTATCTACAATACTTGTGATTATATTGGGTGTTTCTTAGATTAAAAATTCTGACGGTATCTATATCCATGTTGGCTCATCACCTGATTGCAATGAAACCACAGAGACTTTCCCATTACCCACATACTACATCCATTTGGCAAAATTTTGTAGTCTTTTGATTTCGTTAGGTGTACCATCACTGGATGCTAAACGCATGTTATTGTTTAGTTTGATAGTCCGGCACTTAGCCCATAGCTGGGATTTATTTATGAAGGACTGAATGATTGTACTCCTTGATCATTTTCATTTGGGTATGACTGGCGCAGTTGTCTAAAATCACCTCCTAGCAATACAATTTTTCCACCAAAAATGCATTCGGTCGATCAAACAGTTGACACCATCATCCATTCATTCTCGAATTGCCAATCAAATGCTTCCAATGAATTGCAGTGTATCACAGCAGTCTTATCCCAAATTATCAAATCTATTCCTATTATAAGCTTAACAAGATTTGATTGTTTTGGAATATGGCATGTTGTTTCTTTCCAAACATTAATTGGTATTTTAAATATCGAATAGGCTGTTCAACCACCCGATAGAAGTAGCCAATGATGCAATAGCAAAAATAATTTTATATCTTTGAATGCATATCCGTTATCAATGTTTTCCAAAAGTAAGTTTTTTTGGTACCTCCACTTCTGTAGACAAAGTAAAACTCCAGTACTATTATTGTTGGTTGTGGATACAACATCAAATATATTCCTTTGTTCCATGTTCAATTGAGATAACATTATGTTAGCTTCCTGTTCCAAACCAACATAATCATAGTTTAATTCCTTCTCAAATAGTTTATTTTGGTAAGGACTAAAAGATATGCAGATATGAAGAATAGCCTTTTAATACTGAAAAACTGAATTAAATTATTATACAAGAATGCTCGCTTATATAGCTAAGCAATGTAATGTAACGGTGAGAATTAAAACAAGTATTTGGGCTGCTAATTATTATTACAGAAGTGTATTTGGGCTGAGCCCACATAGGACATATTGAGTAAATAATAGGGTGATGGGGTACGTTTGTATTTCTCAATACATTTCATACCCCCTTCCCCCCCCCCCCCCCTCCTCCCCCCAAACCCTATACTCCAAATTAGGGTTTGGAGACAGAAAATGGCAGCCGCCACGATTCTTCATCTTAGTTTCTTTCTTCAGAAATTCTCCAGCGAAGGCTTTGCTTATGCTCATATCTTTCATGTCGTGGCTTTTCTCTTGAGCTTTGGACTTTGCGATGATGTATTTGTACTCTTTTGAGTTGAATCTACTTCCGTTGCAAACTGATGTTTGATATACTTCAGATCCATGAGTTTCTTCAGTGTTGGTGAAGGATTTGTGGCGATTGCTTGCTGATTTCACAGGTTTGTTGGAAGGGGCTTCATCTCTAGTGCTTGAGCTTTTATCTGTTGTCAAATCTAGACTTTTGCTGGGTTTTCTAGCAGTAATTTCAGCTATGCTTAGCTTTTCCCTTAGGGCTTCAAATCTGGCTCTCGAGAGAGGTTTTGTCAGAATGTCAGCGGTCTGGTAAGTAGAAGGTACGTGATTTACTTACAACCTTTCTTTCTGAACTAGTTCTCTCATAAAGTATATGTCAAGTTTTAGATGTTTAGTCCTTGAGTGTAGTAAATGGTTAGTTGTCAATGCTATTGCACTCATATTGTCACACCGCACAGTTGCCTTTGAGTTATTAGTGATTCTTAGCTCACTTAATAGAGATTGAATCCAGATTATTTCTGCTGTTGTACTAGCAATATTGCCGTACTCAGCTTCAGTACTAGATCTGGAAATAGTATTCTGTTTCTTTGCACACCAGGATATAGGATTATTTCCCAAAAATATACAATAACCCCTGGTTGGCTTTCTATCATCATAGTCATTTGCCCAGTCTGCATCTGAATAGGCATTAATATGTAGGTTGTTGCTTGACTTTAGGATCAATCCTTGATTAATTGAACCTTTCAGATATCTAAGGATCCTTTTAACTGCTTTCCAATGGTCACTTAGGGGTCTTTGCATGAATCGACTTGCCTTATTAATGCTGTATGATATGTCTGGCCTAGTTATATTGACATATTGGAGAGCTCCAACGATACTCCTGTACTGTCTTTCATTGCAAGTAGGTTCCCCTTTTTCTTTGCTTAAGTGTAGATTGGTTACCATAGGGGTTGGCAAGGGGTTAGCCCTGTCCATGTTTGCTCTTGACAGAATCTCTTCAATGTATTTTCTTTGACTTAGTTAGAGCTCATTATCTTTGGTTCTGCATACTTCTATTCCCAAGAAATATGATAGTTCCCTTAGATCCTTGATTGAGAAATCACCGTTTAATCTATTTGTGATGCTTTCAATTTCAAACTTGTTGTTGCCTATGATTATAGAATCATCCGCATAGATTAGAACATATGTGATAGTATTTGTTGTGAACTTTGTAAATAGTGAGTTGTTAGATCTTGTAGGTGTGTAGCCAAGCTTAGATAATGTTGCTTTAAGTTTGTTGAACCAGACCCGAGGTACTTGCTTTAGCCCATAGATAGTCTTGTTTAGTTTGCACACCATTTTCTCTTCTGATTTTTCTTTTAGTCCTGGTGGTAATTCCATGTACACTTCTTCCTATAAATCACCATTCAAAAAAGAATTATTTACATCCAGTTGCTTAATGGTCCAGTTTTTAAGCAAAGCTATTGTTAGTACTATTCTAATAGAAGAAGGTTTTACAACAGGTGAGTATGTCTCTTTAAAATCAATTCCACACTGTTGTGAATACCCTTTAGCTACTAACCTAGCTTTGTATTTAGAAATTGTACCATCAGCCTGCCTTTTTATCCTATAAGTCCACTTACACCAAATAATATTTTTGTTTTTGGGTGTTGGAACTAAACACCAAGTTTGTTTTTTATTCAAGGCATTTAGTTCTTCTCTCATGGCAGACCTCCAATTATCATTTAGCATAGCTTGATGATAAGTGGATGGTTCATTATAATTGAAATCAACAGAAAAAGTTTTTGGTTTGAATATACCACTTTTTGCCATTGTTACCATATGATGTTGATTATGCACATGATTGTCTTCATTGCTCACTTCTGTCTGATTATTTGTTGAGCTATCATTATCATTATTGCTCACATTTTCTCCTTGTGAGTCAGTGTTATCAACACTTACAGTAGCTTTATTTTGACTACCTGCTTCAGTGCTAGATTGTATGTGTGTTGTGTTGTACTGATATTTTGTGTGACTTGTGTATGTGTCATGTTATTGTAAGAGTTTGGCACATATACAATATCATTGACTTGTTCAGGAATATTTGGGATAGAATATCTAGGATTATAGATCTTCTTAGTGGGTTTGCAGACATGGCTTTTAAATGGGAAAGTTTTTTCACCAAATATAACGTGTCTAGATATGTAAATTTTCCAATTACTGTCCAAACACTTAAATCCCTTGTGATTTGTAGTGTACCCTAAAAAAGTGCAGGGAGTAGATCTATAATTAAGTTTGTGCCTATTGAATGGTCTAATATAAGAGAAGCACAGACAGCCAAATATTTTTAAGTCACTGTAATTTGGTTTTGTTTGAGTTAATATCTCAATAGGACATCTCATATCCAATACTTTTGTTGGCAGTCTATTTATTAAGTAAACTGCAGTTGCAAAAGCATCTGGCCAAAATTTTAGTGGTAGTGATGCCTGAGCAATTAGCGTCAGTCTAGTTTCAACAATGTGTATGAGCATTCTTTCTAAACCATTCTGCTCTGATGTGTATGGACATGTTGATCTATGATGATACCCTTTTTGCAGAAATAATCCTTTAGTGGTAGAAATTCTTTACCACCATTACTTTGAATAATTTTCACATTAGGACCTAATTGATTTTCTGCATTGGCTATGAACTTCATCACAACATTGCATGTGTCAAACTTTGATTTCAAAAAATATATCCATACATATCTTGAATGTGCATCAATAAATGAAATGTAAAATTTGTACCCATAGTCAATGTCAATTGGTGCTGGACCCCAAAGGTCAACAACAACTAATTCTAAAGGGTTTAAGTATTTTGTTTCAGAATTTGGGAATGGTAATTTGTGACTTTTCCCCATTTGACAATAAGTACATATAAAGTTGTTTGGGATATCAATAGTAATGCCATCATTATTAAAATTTCTTGAACAATTCTAGAGCTTGGATGGCCAAGCTTATAGCGCCACATTTCAAAAGTCAAACAATCATTATTTTCGTTAGATCCTGAAATATTACAGAAATTATTTTCTAAGTCATTTTTTCTCGAATTTCTGGAACCAAATTGTACAGTCCATTTTGTTCTCTACACTGCAATAAGATATTCCTAATCAGCATGTCCCTAACTATACAGTGTTTAGGGTAAATTCAAAAGACACTTGATTGTCTTTTGCACAATGTGACACACTGATTAAGTTTTTCCTTATATGTGGTGCACATAGTAGATTGTTTAGGTAAAGTTGTTTAGAACCGTTAATACTAGCATGCCCAGTCTGTGAAATGATTATAGAGTTACCATTACCCATAATTAGAGACTTTTTACCTTTGTACTCATGGTTGCCAAGATTTAGGTTGTTTAAATTGTTGGTGACATGATGAGTTGCTCCTGAATTTAGATTCCATGCATCATCTTGTATATCATCAATTTTAGCTGATTTAATGTAAAATCTTGACTGTTCTTGCTATCTGTTTAACTGTTTACCATACTTCATATGGATTATTATTTCTGTTATTATTGTTGGCATGTTGACTGACATTGAAATTATTGTTAAATCTGAAATAACATCTGTTGGTTGTATGACGAATTTT
This sequence comes from Allium sativum, assembly GCA_030737875.1. Lineage (NCBI taxonomy): Eukaryota > Viridiplantae > Streptophyta > Magnoliopsida > Asparagales > Amaryllidaceae > Allium > Allium sativum. Next base: position 443,095,744 of record CM060915.1, on the reverse strand, counting down.
CTCACAAATTTGGCATTTTGGTCTATTATTGGGGTTCCATCTGCCAGCTCTTCCATGTGCTCTGCCTAATTGTCCTCCTCTCTGGTAAGAATTTTGACTTCTTGCATTGTTTTACTGATTTTTTTTCTTTACCAGTAGTGTAATTAACTGAAGCATCTGTTTCTTGATCTTTCTTTCGCAACAATTTTCCTTCATGTGCCAGTAACATAGAATACACACTTTGTAGTGATGGTGTGGCTCGATTGATGTAATGAATGCTATCACAGCTTCATATTCATCTTCAAGTGCTCCAACTATATATAAAACTTGTTCTTTTTCTCAATTCTGTTTCCTGTACATGCTAGTTGGTCACATAGAATTTTCACCTTCATTAGATAATCATTCATGCTATAATTATCCTTCTTTATAGATTGTAGTTGCTTCTTGTAATGTAAAACTCTGGCAGAGGATTGACTTGTAAATGATCTTTCCAAAGCAGTCCACACATCATGAGCTGTTTTAATTCCAATTAACTATGGCATAAGGGATGATCCCACAATTGACATTAACCAGGCACTTACAAGATTGCCTTGCCTTTGATATGAAATATATTCTTGATTAACAATTAAATTGTTATCTTTGTCTCTGATACATTTTGTTGGAATAGTTTTTGTGCCATAAAGATAGTCTTCAAGTCCATAACCTTTTGCAGCCGTTTCTACTTGTAGTTTCCATATAAGATAATTCGACTCACCCAACTCAATCGAGATATTTGGCTTTGCGACTTTATGATGGACTTGATAACGTCTTCAGTGCTTTCTGCACTTGTCTGATTTGATCTAGCTGATGAGGTTGGTGGATCATTTCCAGCCATGATTCGCTGATTCCTGGAATAGGATGATGGCTTGCGAGAAAGGAGGTAAGTATTTCAAAACTCCGGTTATTGAATTGGATTTTCTGGGTGATTTCTTTGATTGATTTCGAAAGCAACCAGAAATGCCAAGATGAGGATTTCAAGAATATTTTAATCCGAGTTTCTGATTGACTTTCTTGGATGGCTTTTGTTATCGATTGAATGTTTTCCCCAGATTTTTTGATTGAATTGGAGTTTTTGAAATGCTTCACCGCTAAGCTCGTGGTGTTGAAAATTGTCGCAGCCACTTACACTGGCGAGGCACTATTTTCAGATCACAGCCTCAATTATCAAGTGATGAGATTGAAACAAATCTCAGATGAGAGGTACCCACGTGATGATATTACTCTGATGGGTAATCTGTCTTTAGATAGATTTTTAGAGGCATAACTTGTTGAATCAGAATCTTGATGCAGTTAGCAATTTGGCTCTGATACCATAAAAGATATGCCGATATGAAGAATAGACTTTTATTACTGAAAAACTGTATTAAATTATTGTACAGAGAATGCTTGCTTATATAGCTAAGCAATGTTATGTAAAGGTAAGAATTAAAACATGTATTTGGGCTGCTAGTTATTATTACAAAAGTGTATTGGGCTGAGCCCACATAGGACATATTGAGTAAATAATAGGGTGACGGGGTACGTATGTATTTCTCAATACATTTCATAAGGACGTAGCATTGAAAAAATTGGAGTTGGCATATTGGGGATGTCATATAAAGAACGATTACTAAATTTACCATATTTTCAAGTTCTATCAAGCAACATTTTTCGACTCTTCTTCTTTCAAAACCAATGCAAAAATTATTATGGATACACTGTTGATGCCATTGTCCACATTCAAAGAATAATTTCTATTTTTTATTCCATACTTCGAATGGATTTGAAATTTCATATGATGGAAGCATGCAATAAACAGTTGACGTAAGCATTTTCCAGAAGACCAATTCCCTTCTTCAAAAGGAGCATTGCTCCATTCATTGTCATTTTCTAGTAACCCTAAGGCAACACATGCTGATTGAAAATCACCATATAGTGTACCAATAACTATTCTAATGTTTCATTGCATCTTAGCCCCTTTATAGCTTTAAGTAGCATCCAAAAATAAAACCTTTCTCCAAGGATCCTGCCTATTTTTTTCACTTTGTTGTCTTCTTTTTCATTTCTTTATGTCTATGTACCGTACCCGTTTTGCTGGAAATCTACATAGGCCAAACTTCTAGTATCTATATGGAGGGAGTGTATTTGTTCATCCATTTTGTAAGCATGGTTCTCTCTATGTTTGGTCTACATATAATTTACGATATTGTATCATTATCAAAGTAACATTATGTTATCTAAGAAGACGAAACATAGCCTTTTAGCAAAAGGTTTATGATTTTATATCTAAAACTCAAATATGCGCCAATATGCTTCAGAAGTTGGAACATAACGGTAATTGAGATTTTTTTTTAACCTCATCTACATGTTCACGGTTTCTTTGCTTATTGTTTACATTTTCTTCGATTACACTAATGCTTTATCAAGTCCCATATTGATATATTTAAAAAAATGTTTGACAAATATGGTTTTACTGCATACCTTCACATTTATATCTACATTGTACTTAACCAATAAATCTGCATTATGGGTTACTATCCATCCGTTGACAACATTAATTTCAGAAGATGTGTGTTGATGGGCCTTTCGGCAAGTCCATCGAGGCTCATTGGCATAACAGATCCGTGCCCAGGGAACATGAATAGAATGCCTATTGTAGAAATGGGCCGGTTGTTAGAAGATCCAGTTCGAACTCCATTAAGCTTGATACAAAAAGTTAGCATGCTACTCGATTGGGACTCGCAGTTATTAGACTGAATGAGTCAAGACATACTTAATCCCAAACCAAATATCTGCATAAGGAATAGCTCGTGCCCGGTTTTATCTATTCCACGTCTTCCACATAGATTGAATCAGCTACCACCTATTATCATAAATTCAAATTATATCGGTTCCATAGGAGAAGAATGCCACTTCAAACTCTCATATTACCTTGGATCGTGATACATGTATTCCAGCCAACGTATGAATTGTATCATCTATAAATACCCTTTTTGGACTTATGAGAAAGGACTTTTGGAGAACTGACAGCATTTTTCTGTTATTTAATATTTGCAAATCTCTTGTTATATTTCCATTATAACTATTCCGACTGTAATAGTTGATAAAGTATTTAAGAGATTATAAAGTGGACGTAGGCTCTTTAATGCCGAACCACTATAAATGTGTGTGTGATTTTCTCTACTTTTAGTTTTATATTCATTCATCTTCAGTTATTCTTTACAAAACCCATTTTTTGGGTGTTGTGCCAATTTTTGGTGTCAACTCTTTGGTGCTTTCACTGAGAACTGATATTCTCAGCCTAAGACGTATTTTTTCTCTACTTTTGTATCACCAAGTCCGAGATGAAATCATACCTTTTCCCCTATATTTTTGAGTTATGGTCGGAAAGACAACTCGCAATACAGGGAAACAACCGCAAGATGGGACATCTACGGACGCAGCTGGTGGATCGGCGCACCTGAAACTATATCAGATCAACCTACGTTACCCCCTACGGCAGATCCAGCTCCGTCCTCAACCTTTGCCACCTGAGTTGAATTTATGACCATGTTAAATCAGCTCTGAAAAACTACAGATACCTTAAAGGTTCATGCTTGAGAGAATGCTATAATGCGACAGGATATGAACCGCATGTCAAGGCAATGGGAGGAGTTCAGAAATCAACAAGCTCTAAAGTTCAGGGACCGTCAACTCCTCCTCCCCAGTTAGATTATATTTCAGAGAGCTTATCATCTTCCAGAGGAAGCAGATGTCTGCATCGACCTTGGCATCCATTAGAGAGAGCAGAGAATATTCGCCAGTTGCATCTCGAAGGACGTTCAGACCAGGTGGGAGAAGGAGGTCAGACTCAGGCCAATCAGGCCTATGTAGAAGTTGTCGGCCCCGTAGCCCCACAAAACCGAGAAACATCTCCGTCTGCCCATCAAAATGCTATCTAGGAAGATTGGGCCCCTATTCATCCCCCGGAATCTTATGATTGACCGAGTTACCCGGGAAGGAAGAAGGACTACCCGGACGACCAGTCAGACGACATTACCTGTGGAGAGAGCCAGGAGAGGTCGGTCGGCTGAGGAAATCGATCGAGACACAATCATTCCTCCGAATCTGATCGCCATAGTATGGCAGATCAAAAATGACAGCAGAGGACGCAAGAATGAGGATTCGGGAGTCGATCGAAGTCATACGGCATTCACTGATGACATTTTACGAGCTGAATTCCCCGAAGATTCAATATACTCCAACTGAACCACTATGATGGAACCACCGATCCGCAACAACATTTGATGAGATACTCATGGCATATGGAGGAGGCAGTAGCTCCCAACACTATCAAATGTAAAGCCTTTCTAATTTTCTTGAGTGGAGTGGCACTCATGTGGTTCGTACGTCCGCCTACAAGGTCGGTCCCAAGATTTAAAGACTTGAGTCAGAAATTCTTGAATCAATTTCGTCTCAATGCCTACAAATCGAAGCATGTCATGGCTCTTTCAGCAGTCAAGCAAGGAAGAGGCGCGCCCTGAGAAACTATCTTAATCGATTCAACCGGGTTGCCACCGAGGTAAGCAACCCTAACCATGAAACCTTCCTGATGCCCATGGTCGACGGCGTTGATTAGCGAACAAAGTTCGAAAATTATTTGATCGGGAAGCCGTCCACATCAATCGAAATATTCTATGAAAAGGCCAACATCTGGCTGAGGCAGGAGGATGCACAGCTAGATGATGAGGATGGGTCAAAAGGTGTATCTACCAAACCAATCCAAAACAATCGCGGTCAAATAATCTGGGGATAACTCAGGGAAGGTAGAAGTGAATGTTGGGAACCATGGTGAGCGAAATGGCAAAGGATTGAAGGAAGCCAGTGGAAACCCGGGACCAAGAGGGAATGCCAGAAAATGACCGTGGTTCCAGGTTTTTGAAACCTATACAGCCTTGAACGACACGTTGGAGAATATTTTTCTTGATACCTGTTGTACAGTCTACTACAAGAAGCCTCCCCTACGTGAACCTACTGAGAAGGAGCGGGCGACTAGGAAGTTTTGTTCATGAAATTTACGGACATACAACCAAGGAATGCCGACATCGTCGAGAAGTTAATTCGAGAAGGAAAACTTAAGAATATAAAACAGCCTCAAGAGACAGGGGAAAGGGACTTCAGCACCCAAACAAAGTCAGGCCACGCCTCGAGCCATCGCCCAAGAGAAAGGAAAGGGGATTATGATTAATGCCATTGTCGGAGGACTGCATCCTGCAGGTTACAACATCTGATCCATGGAATGTTAAGTAAATTCTGCAAAGCACCTGGACGTTGCTGAAGCAAGTCCCCTCGTAGTTGCATGTCTTGTTAAGAAAGGAAAGACGATGAACGATGATATCATATTCCATGATCGGGAGTCGATCAGCTATAGGCTCCAACTGTCGATCCCTTGGTGATAACAACCATTATCGGACCAGCTACGGTGCAGAAGGTTCTGGTTGACAATGGAAGCTCGATAAACATTTTATTTAAACATGCCTATGACCAATGAAACTGGAATGGAAGGACTTGGAGCTGTGTACTGGCCAAATACGCGGTTTCAATGGAGCACATACCGAACCAGTCAGCCAAGTTAAGCTATATGTAGAATTGGAAGAAGGAGACCGCCAAAGAGTTAGAATTTTGCCTTTTGTTGTAATCAACATCAACTCCTAATATAATGCATTTCTGGGATGATCGATCTTAGCTGAGTCAGGGCATGTATCGTTCCTTGGTGTTTGCTTTTGAAATTCCCGACTGATGGTGGAATCGGGACAGTACGAGGAGATCAGGTGACAGGACGAGCTTGCTACTTAGCAGAATGGAAAGAGAAACGAAGCAAGAGTAGCAAAGTGTCTAAAGAATCCTCTCCTTCTTTGGAGGAGAAAGAAGCATAACAACTACAGAGAACATCTCGGTCGGGATCGTCCATCTATGAAGTCGAGGACATCGACCCAGAGAGGAATCGGGATGTAGAAAGGAAGCCCCGAATGAGGCTACCGCAGAGATCTCGATCGATAAGGACGACACCACCAGGGTTCTGAAGATCGGGTCTTATCTTGATTCCCTCCGGACAAGGTAATTGACTGATTTTCTTGGTGCAAACCTTGACGTGTTTGCATGGACCCATGCTGACATGTTTGGAATTTCACCCTCCGTCATAACTCACTCCCTCAGCATTAATCCGAAGCATACCCCTATAAAGAAGAAGAGGCGAATGCTCGACCCTGAAAGGTCTGTGGCCTTGAAGGAGGAAGTTGGAAAGCTACAAGCTAATGGGTTTATCCGAGACTCGACCTATCCTGGCTGGATATCCAACTGGTTTCTTGTGAAAAAGGCTAATGGGAAGTGGCAGACTTGCATCGATTTTTCTAATTTGAACAAAGCTTGCCCTAAAGATAGCTTCCCGTTATCTAGGATTGATCAGCTGGTTCAACGGCGGGTCATGAACTCCTTTCATTTATGGATGCCTACTCGGGGTACAACCAGATTGCCATGCACATCTTGGACCAAGAGCATACAAGTTTTATAATGGTTCTTGGATTATACTGTTATGTAGTCATGTCGTTTGGCTTGAAGAATGTTGGGGCCACATATCAACGTCTGGTCAATTGGACATTCTACGATCAGATAGGGAAGATGATGAAGGTATACGTGGATGGCATGCTGGTAAAGTCGAGACAATAATCCGACCACGTAAACTACTTGTCGGAAATGTTTGGCATCCTCCGGAGGTATGGAATGAAATTAAATCTTTTAAAGTGTTCTTTTGGAGTAGCGTCGGGCATGTTTCTGAGTTTCGTAGTTAGTTCTCGAGGAATCAAAATCAATCCCTATCAGATTTCTGCTTTTAAGGGAATTCAGGAACCTAGGAGGATCAAATATGTTTAAAGAGTGGCGGGTAAGGTAGCAGCAATGGGTCGATTTATTTCCAAGGCGACCGACAAATGCCTACCCTTATTTGAGTTAATTAAAAGAGGAAAGCAGAACTTCGCTTGGACACTAGATTGTGTCGAAGCCTTCCAAAACCTGCTCGAACATTTGGAAAAACCCCCATCTTATCTAAACCGATCGATTACGAAGATTTGTTTGTATATCTTGCAGTATCTGCACACGTGATCAGCTTGGTCCTAATCTATGAAAAGGACAGGGTGTAACGACTGGTTTATTATGCCAAAAAAAATTCAAGGGCCGAATGCAACTACTCGAAGATTGAGAAGCTTGCCTATAGTCTATTGATTGCATCAAGAAAGCTTCGGCACTACTTCCAGGCTCGCCCCATTAAAATATTCACTGACCAACCTCTTCGGCAAGTCCTGCAGCGACCCGAGGCAAGCGGGAGGCTGCTTAAATGGAACATCGAGTTAAGCCAATTTGATTTGACTCTCATACCGCGGAAATCCATCTAGGGACAAGCCCTAGCCGACTTCATAGCTGAATTTACAACTCTGGAATATGATAATTTTGAAGATAGTACCGTACCCTAGATACCGAGCTAAGGTCAGACGTCTGGAAACTATACACGGATGGAGATCGTAATAGCCGGCGTTCGGGCGCCAACGTAGTGTTATTACCTCCCAAGGGGCGATTGATTTATTATGCCCTGAGATTAGAATTTTTGGCAACCAACTATGACTCTGAGTCGAGGCCCTAATTGTTGGGCTTAAACTCACAAAGGACCTAAGAATAACAACACTTGAGATTTTTTGTGATTCACAACTTGTGGTATTCTAGATTCGGAAGGAATATCTAACTAAAGGAGCTCGACTGACTTCTTGTCTTAAGCAGGTTGAGTAGTTTTATGTAATTTCGACTGATATAGCACCTCTCACATTCCCAGGGAAGAAAATCAAATAGCGGATAAGTTGGCAAAGCTCACTAGTTTAGACAACTCGAGTGAAACAGAGTTGGTTCCCATAGAGATTCTTGACATCCTGAGCCCAAGCAGATGGAGATCGACAAAGTGGAAACTGAGCCTGAAAAAGAATCTTGGATGACTCCCATTAAGAATTTCCTCCTATATGGCATGCTTCCCGAGAGAATAAATGAAAGACGAGCTATCGTACGGCAAGTGTCTAGGTATGTTGTCCAACAAGATCAGCTCTACAGGCGGGGTTTCTCCGTTCCCATGTTCACATATGTAGCCCATGATGATATTAAAAGGATACTGAAAGAAGTACATGAATGAGAATGTGGCGCACACAACGCGGAGCAAACTCTGGCTAGAAAAATATTGCGGTATGGGTATTTCAAACCGACTCTCAATAAGGATGCGGCCAGTTACTCTAAACGATGTGATAGATGCTAGAGGTTTGCGCAGATTCCACGAGACCCACCAACTGAGACCACCCAAATGGTCAGCCTGCGGCCATCCGTCGTATGGAGGATAGTCATCATTGGAACCTTGCTCATTTCGAAGGAGGGGGGCAAGGTACACGATCATAGCAGTAGATTATTTTACAAAGCGGGCGGAAGCCGAACAGATGAACATGATCACAACAAAACGAGTCATTAACTTCATCGTTAGAAATATCATATGTCGATATGGGATACCTCAGACAATTATTACGGATAATGGGACTCGGTTCGATAACTCGGAATTCAGAGACTTTTGTGAAAAATATAGCATCGAGAAAAAATACACCGCGATTTCTCATTCGCAATCTAATAGACAAGTCGAAGAGGTTAATAAAATCATCAAATCCATCCTGAAAAAGGACTGGAACGAGCTAAAGGCAAATGGGTCGACGAACTTCCCCTAGCTCTTTGGGCATATCGGACTACCCATAAGACTGCTATTAGACACTCCTTTCGCTTTGTCCTACGGACCTGAGGCTGTCATCCCCGTCGAACTTGAAGTTCCTTCCCAAAGAACCACATTTTATAACCCTTTATCGAACAAAGACCTTCTCTTGGACTCGCTGGATATGATTGAAGAAAAGAGAGAAGAGGCTAATTTGCACGCCGAAGCCCACCGACGGAGGGTTGCTCGATATTATGATAACAAAGTTCGACACAAGACCTTCGATGTTGGTAATCTTGTCCTAAAGAGGGTCTTTCCGACTCCCATACATATGGGCTCCAAGTGGGAAGTACCCTACATCATTCAACACAAGCTTGATAATGGAACTTTCAAGCTATCGACTGTTGATGGCAAGCCTTTTTAGAGAGCATGGAATGCAGAGCACTTACGACTTTATCTTTCTTAGGATTTTTAGTTTCTTTGCTATTTTATTTGTTTTAGTATTGTAATAAGCAGTGATTTATCGCTTGCAATAGTTTATGAATAAAAGGCTCCTTTCCTGTTCTGATTTATTAACTATAATTGCTAAATGTTGTGATTCGACTAACGCCAGCTCAAACATTGACGACTCGACATGTCGGCCCTTGACTAAACGGGCTGGTTTCATTGGAAAACAATAAAAACCAGAAAAGTCGATCCTAAACTTAAAATGATCGACCAACTTTCGGCTCCTACTTTATTGACTAAAAGTAAGGATGACACCAACCCAAACGGAATGAATGATTGTTTGGAAATAACTCTGATTCCCTCGACTTGGAAAAGAGTACAAATGACGGATGAGTGTAAAAGGTGCACCCTAACAAAAGACCGCTCGATTCTTAAAACTCTAACCCTCACTGACCAGAGGATGAGTATAAAAGACTAAAGATACTCCTACTTAAGGACGCTTGACTCTCAGACCGGGAGGAATCAAATCTTAAGTAAAACCAAAGAATGTTACGACCATGCCAACTCCCCACTACGCTGGGGGCAAGAGGGTCAACGAACAGCCCTCAAAAGGTCGAAACAAGTTGAGAATGCTGACATTACTCCTATCTCAACATATTAGCGACAAATACTTAGAATAAAAAGCACAATCTTCAGTTAATATTAACATAATGTGCTTACAAAATGTTATAACATGCATGTATAACCAACTGTCATCCACAAACTACATTACAAGTCTTAATAACAACAAACGCGAGGGCCGCACTCGCATAAGACTTCCAAAGGGCCTAAAAACAAAGTTCCCATAAAGAGATTTTAAGATTGAGGTGGTTTCTCCCCACTCTCGGTCATGTCTATCAATTCCTTCTGCTTAATCATCTCCAACATCTCCTCAATAGTAGTCGTCCTAGGCTTCGACCCCTTAAGTGTGGAACCAAAAGGAATGGAGATTGGTGCTGCACTTCGTTCTTTTGGGTCGGTTGTATCTGTAAAAGGAGGGATGTTAATCGAAGAAAGGATGGTCGAGGGAAAAGCCCGGAGGGGTCGAACGTTCAAATGTTCTTCGAACACTGGGGCTTCATGGACAAAACATCTTTCTCGCTTCTAGCTTTAATCTCGGCCATGGAAGGATGATCCCCTCTCTCACTCTCTCCTACCATCTCGATGTCATCATCTTTTGATGGCTCTCTCTCGTCTCTTTTCTCTTCCTGGACTTCGACTATCTCCCTAATGCTATCCTTCTCCACTGTCACAGTTTCTGCCTCAACATTCTTCTCCGCCAATGAAGAACCTATAGCAGAAGATATTAATGGTGACTGAATAAATGAGCTTGAAGCTAAAGATAAATGAATAGGTTTACCTCTGAGATTGAGCCTGGTTAGCTGCTCCTCTACGGTCTTATATGTGTTAACAGAAGTCGAACCCATCTCCCGGCTACAACCGACTCTCTTTTGGGGACCGACTTCCCTTTTGCTCTGAGACGTTCGACCACTACTACCTCTTTTTCCTTTCTTTTTCCTTTGGTTAAAACTGCTCATTCATCGGCATCCAAAAACTGGTTCATTAAAACTTCCTTGTCCACCGGGTTTCCTCTTGCCACGTCCCTCTCCTCTTTCATGAAAAATTTCCATGTGTCTGTCGGCACCTTTTGGTAGCCCGTTATCCAAGACAGGTTCCTATGACGAAGGACCCTCGCAACAAATGTAAGTGCTTGGCCTCCATTTCTCTTTTTTATATTGGATATCTCCATAGCGTGCTCGACTTTGATTGTACGGACGTCCATTTCATGTTAAAGCCGAAGGTTATTAGCAGATTCTATTGTAGCATCAACATTCTCCTCGGCCGCTTTCTATCCTACTCAGATAAACTAAGAAGGGCTTTAAGGTTTTGCACTTCTAAATCTAGTCGACCTCCCTCGCCCTTCTGTTTTTCAACCTCTGCCTTTAAAGCATCGCACTCTCGGTTCTTCGACTGAAGATGGACATTTAAATCCTCATAAGCTTTCTTATATTCCTCCTTAGTAGTACCCACCTACGACTCAAACTCCCCTATCTTTCTTTCAAGCCGACTAAAAGTTTTCTTGTTGCATTCAATTTCCCTCTTCATACCAGCGTTCTCGGTAAGCTTGCTCTTTAGTATCCCGCAAACTTGCCTAGCATAGTCATGCATTACATCATACTGGGCTAAAGAATGGTTAATGTTAGTATGCAGTCGATGGCGAAAATTTGATGGGATTAGCTGTAGTTCGAGGGCAAGCCCGATTTCGGTGAAAATGAGGTAAGGGAAGGCCTCCTCTAGCTCTTTAATGCGGTCGGCGGAAAATATGCTAGGAGAAGGGTCGACCAGGGGTCTGGAGCGGTTTATAATGACCCGAGAATGTTCGTCCTTATCACCACCCTTGAGGGTCTTACCTTGGGTATGAGAAGGGGTTCGATTCTTAGGGGACTTATGCTCTTTTCTCTTCTTGGACTTGCTCCCATCTCCTTCTCCCCCTCGTGTATCCACTTATGCTTCTTCAAATCCCTTTCTCTTTGCTTCTCTCGTCCTTTCTCTTCTTTTTCTTCCTCTTTTTTATTATTGGTTATCGTTGTCTTCATCATTGTCATCTTGCCCGACTTGATGCAAATCCGGTCTGGTTGGTCCGCCATCTATCGAAAGAGAAGTAAAGAGATCATCATAATATTCGGTGTTTATTTCCCCTGTAAAAAAAACAATAGCCAGGCAATGAATATGACCAAGATTCGATTTACACAAGAGAAAATGGTACTGTGACTTATAGTACCGGTGTTTTGTGACTAAGTTACTTATAGTTCTCATACCTCCAATATCTTCGGGCTCATAGAGACAGAAACTTCCCCAGACTAGGTGGCGAAAAAGTTGTCGGGATCCAAATTTTGTGAAGAGATAATATCATCGGGCATCTTCAAGTTCTTTATACTTAGAAGGTGGGAAGCCATCTCTTCCTCCTACGAGCCGCGAATGGGAGAAGGAGTTTTCAAATGTTGTTCGATGGAATCTTCTTCGATCAACCCCCCTTGGACCTCTCCCAAAGTTTCCTTGGCGGAGCCTTTATGCCTCTTTGGAAGGTCGTCCTCTCGAGACAATCTCCTTTTGGGAGTTGACATCTTCCCCAGCTTGCGGAACTTCTTTTTTCCCTCGAGTAGGGGGAGGACGGGAGGTTCCCCGATCTAGCACGCCGTCCGTGCATCATCCGATGTTCCCTTCTGGCTAGGAGTGGTCGAAGAAGATCCCTTTTTTGAGGTCCCAATGTCCTTTTCTTGTTTAGAAGACCATATCGTTGTAGATGAACATCGGTCATAAGTTCCAAAATTTTCACTGCATGAGTGCCCGCTTAGACAGTTTTTTGAAGCGTTCTTCGAACACTCCCTCATCAGGTCTCTTCGGCTTTTCTCTTTTTATTTAACAACACTAGAGAAATGATCATTTAATTAATATAGTTAATTATTGTGATTAACTAATCTATTGTCGTTAAGGAAGAAGTAAACTATTTTTAGTTCATTAAATAATGAAGTTAATTATTATTTTAATTAATAACGATTAAGGTGATTATTTCTTAAATGAGATTCATTTGAGATAATAACCAAGTTTGCAATGAAGTTTAGTTGGATCGTTGAGAAAGTTTTTTTTTTTGAAAAAGGTTTTTACTATTAAAAATCCAGCTATTATGGAAAGATATAAAAGAAAGGGAAATTTAAAGAAAAAGTATATATTTAAAAAAGGTGTTACTTAATAGTTTGAATTAAGTTAAATGATTTGAACGAAATACCGACAAGACAAAAATGATTAGTATTAATGGGTTTGTATAAGAAATCATTAAATGGATTTTAAATCTTAAAAAACCGAAATTTAGTTATTATTATGATGGAAAAGGGTTTCGGTAAAGTATTAATTATTGGATTATTGTAATATAATCTAAGTTGCAAATGAAGGGGTTTGGAGCGAAAAGTTAGCATTTAAGGAAAATAGCATAAATCGTCAAGGTAAAGATATGGCTTATTAAACCATGTTTTAAAAATTGAAAATAAGTTTTGTTTGTTATTATAAGTAATATGGGTTTTTGAAGTTACGAACTCCTATCTATTCTGAGATAAGAACGTTGTCGATCAAGGTCTAAAACGTAAATAAAATACCCTAACTTGAACGGCTTCACTATTATCGAGGGATGATATTAGTTTGTAATGATAAATAATGTTGGAATTAAATTATTATTCCCATAAAAGAAATATTGCAACATTAGTTGTAGGATTGGAAACGTAGTAATACAACGATTTTGATAGGATATTGAAATATAAATAAATTATTTGGTTTGAAAAGTAAAACAATGTTTAATTCAACGTTGTTTGGTAACATTGAAATGTGATTTATATTTATACAAATTGATAAGATATATGACACTATTTTCGAGAAAATATATGGTTTGGAAAATTAAGTAAAGGCGATGGTTTTTCCAAAGAAATAGAAAGAGATATTTTGAGTGGGAATTGGGAGAAAATATGTGAAGTAATCTGTATATATTATCGTAAGCATCGTTACTAAGTGAAACTTTTCGAATTAGAGTTTGATAATACCATTAGGTTATATAATGATAAATATGTCATTTGACACTGTTGGCCCGTATCTTGATTGGTAATTGGAGTTATATTGTTGAGTTAATAATATATGTCAATATTTCCAAAGTAAAGGAAATGCAATGTGTTATGAGAAAATATAGCGATATTTTCAAAGTAAAGAGGGGAGTTTGGTAAATAGGATTATTAAGAAGGGTAATTATTTTTCAAATGACGAAACAAAGATGATTGTCGAAATAAGTGAATGACATCGAATTTTAATCGGTGGAATGACTTCAAAGATCGACAAGGAGAGTTAATGAATGATTTTGGAAAATAAAGACTAAGCTGCCAATATACTTGACCATACTGCTTTGAGATTGATAGTTAAAACACCAAAATATAAATAAATTATTACTGGACCTTCTTGACGTGTTGTTTCGAAGAGACCGGGATGAGAACTAGACCCAAAACCACTTCGACTCAACGTTACATGCAAAACTAATCTGCAGAGATATGTACGAAGACAGAGTAAAATGCAAGGGTTGTCCTGTTATAGGATAGCGCCTTCGGTTTGTCTAGACCCAGGACAACTTATATGGATGAATGTCTGACAGAGTATGCCTGACGGATCACATAAGACGATCTTTTCAAGTATTATGCCTGGTGGCAGAGGAATTCGTTTCTCTTAGCTTTTATACCTCTAATATTTTTGGGAAGATCAACTAGTGATTTGACGGGTATGACGATGTGGCATTCAAAGTGAATGGTGACCAGATGTTCTAAAATGATTACGTAACCTCAAGCCTCACAACCGGGAAATGACAAAAATCGGGCAGGCAACATGGCTAGGTGGGTCGCACCCAAGCAGGGTGTATTGTCACCAATCTAGAGAAAATCCATTTTTTTGTTCTTCTTTCGTTTCTGTATCTCCCGGGAACGGTCGTGTTGGTATCGAATGGTTGTGACAATATATTCGATACACTCAAGCCAAACTAGTGGTCGGTCATGTATGGGCCGGGCTGTAAGATGTTCTTGTTGAACCCCAGTATATCCCATTTAGAGTACATTGATCGGAAGGTGGTTCCGTACCTCGTCATAGTTGGAATCCAGTCTCCAATAAGCACCCTGCGGTTTTTGATTTTATACTATGTATATAGAGCGTGAGATGCAAGCGTTCTTCTATTTGGTTATTTATGTGTGATTTGATAGATATTATTATAATATCACCGGATTTCTATATATCAAAGATGATTTTGGTTATAGTAAGGTAAAAAACATCCGTGTTTATGTGTGGGCCGGTCTTACTATTATCATTTTCTTTCAAAAGGATTTTCTAAAGTTAAGCAAGTTGTTTGCCATATGAATTTATCACTGATAGTATTCCAGACTGATCCAGGTGAATTTTGCTTTGCTTTAAATGTGCTCGGGTCAGACCGAGTATATTTCCAGGTTAGATTTCGCTTGGAGTTTCAAAAAAGGAGCTGGAGTCAAGACGTAATCTTGTATTTTCTAGTACTAGTTTTATTCCGCTGTGTGAGTTGTATTGATATATGATGTACTCTGATATTGTAATTATATATATAGTTTCCTTTTGAATAAAGTATTGTTGATTATTATATTTCGTCCATTCCGCTGTGAGATTTTGATTTTCTTGTTCTTCTATTCTAATATTTCTTTCTTTCTTCTCTCAACCTCTAATTTCTTTCTATTAACAATCGACTTTTTCTATGTAATTTGAGTTGACACGGGTTGTTAAGTGTCGGCTTAAACTATACGAAAAAAAGTGGGTTGTTACATGTGTCTAAATAGACTTTACCTTTTAGGGCGGCAATTTAAACACAAAATTAGACATAAAGCAAGAGACACAAAGCCTTGACTGTTTATATGACACATAAACGAGTCCTTGTAAGGCAAAAAGGTACCAAATGAGTAAATTATGCAGTATAAAAGTATTCAATCTCAATAAATGACATTGATATGTAGTCAGGGACGTAACTATATACAAATTGGGGTGGGCAGCTGCCCGGGGAAAAAATAAATAAAATTACTAATATGTTTCAATTTTCAGCGAGATGTGGAGATTATAGATAATAGAAAGCTGTATCTATTGATGTTTGGTTGACGTCTAAAGCTCTATGGTCTATACATTCTGTATATTTAATGATTGCTTGCCATCTAGTTTGCTTGCCCAGCTGTTTTTTCGAGCTTCGCGCATTTTGTGCCAGGCTTTTATAAAAATATATTGTATTATTCTTTATTTGTTATTTGTTTCCATGTATGGAAGATCGAGAACAAGTCGATTCTATTTTAACTCTATTTTAGATGATCGTCTTTTCTTTAGCAAAGCTATGTTGTTGATTGTATTAAAATGTGATTTCACCGTTTAGTTCATATTTTTTATTTGTTCTGAACTGCTACATAAGCTCATTTGTAATGATTTTGTTTGTAAATACACTTGGTTAATCTTAGTTATTTTGACATGCATGGATACGATAAATTTATGCGTTATTTTTTTTGATCATTTGTATAATCTGCCCATCCCAAGATAAATTCTTGGTTACGCCCCTGTATGTAGCAACAATAACTAATAAATATATGAACCAAACAAATATATTACATATAACAAACATGGCATCCACAGAAGGGGACGCACATAATTACAACGTCATATAAACTAATTCTAACACCCAATTCAACCAAACGGTCTAACAATAATACATGAATCCTGCAAACAAATCAAGGGATCGATTTTGAAGGTGGAGTCGAGAAAGTGGGTACTATAGGAATAGTCGGAATAGTTGGAATTATAGGAATAGCCGGGAAAGAGGGTAACGGTGGTAATGCCGGAAATTTAGGAAATATACTAGAAATGGTGGGAATGGTAGGAATGGTAGGAATTGAAGGCAATGGAGGCAATGCAAGCTTTGGTAGAGTTGGAATTGTAGGCAATGGCTGGGGCATAGTTGGAATTGTAGGCATAGAATAAGGCGGCATGTTTAAAAGATGGCGTGCTCCATGGCAGATATTAATAGTACTCATTGTGACTGACATTAGGATATAAAACCAGTCTTGGAAGCCACTATAATTTATATAGTTTACACAGGTGTTTGAAGTTGTGAAGCTTGATGTAAGATAATTGAAACTGCTGTTCAATATTTACAGTGGAATTAAATGGTTACTATATGACCCTAGTTTATAGTTAGCTTAACTTCTTGTATTTGCATAACCATAACAAAATTCAAAAGAAAAATAAAGCCTGATAAGTATCTACTCCCTAGACTTTCTAATGCAATTAATAAATAGTAAGATTACATGTATGATAACTTCAATAGGAGTTCACCTAGACAACTACTACTTATCATCAAATCGGTAATAAACAAGTAATTGTTTAATTGACTTGGTGAATAATAGAGTTGCAGAACTATCTATTATCCTAGTTTTCTGTGTTTAGTGTATTGAATTTGTTGTATAAAGTTGTATGTATTTCTGTATAAACTGTTGTACGTGTCTTTTACAATGTTTTCTTTTGGGCTTTTGTATTGGGCCTTATTTGGCAAGTGTAACCAGTTTTGTATAATAGGTTAGGGTATTGGACTTGGTACATTCATTCATTTCTAATAATAAAGTTTTCCCTGTTTTCGATGGTAATGGTGTTATTCATGGTATCAGAGCGAATCAAGATCCAAACCTAAATTTCTTCTTTCTTCTTCGATTTTCCATCTTAAATGACGAATGAATCGGAGAATTCATCTTTCAATTTCGTTCCACAACAAAGAAACATCGTAATTAATTACAATGATCCATATTTTCTCACCGTTGGAGATACTTCGACAGTACCAATTATCAGTTATGTGTTCAACAGAAGCAATTTTATCAATTGGAGCAAGGCGATAAGGATGGCGCTGATTGCTCGAAATAAATTAGGGCTTATTGTTGGAACCTTATTGAAACCCAAGGTAACTTCTTCTGACCATTAAAAATGGATCTGAAACGATTATGTTGTTATGAATTGGCTATCGAATTCTATAGATAAGTCAATATCTGAAAGTTTTATTTTCTGTGATTCATCTCGTCAACTATGGAATGAGATTCTTGAAAGGTATGGTAAAATGAATGTTCCACGGTTATATGATTTACATCGTCAATTGATGCTGATTGGACAAGGAGATTTATCAAATTCTGAATATTATTGTAAGATGAACAGGGTTTGGGATGAGTTACAGATTATTGATGGTTTTCCTAACTGTACTTGTGGGATAATGAAGGATTGTACTTGTGGAATCTTAAAGAAATTAATTAAAGGTGAACAAAGAATGAAGTTAATTCAATTTCTATCTCGGCTTAATAAAAGTTATGATCAAGTCAGAATTAATCTCCTTAGTTCAGATCCTTTGCCAACTTTTAATCGAGCTTACAACATTTTACAACAAGTTGAGAGACAGAATTTGAATGGAATCAATAATTTATCTGTTGAAACAAGTGCAGTCTACAAAGCAAAATTTACGAAGATTTTTACCACAAAATTCTAGAAAACGAGATTTCAAGAAACTCAAAAGTGATTTAAACTGTGAACATTGCAAGATGAAGGGTCATTCCATTGATCAATGCTTTAAGTTGATAGGGTATCCAGATTGGTTTCACAAAGGAAAGAATATGAAGCCAACAAATAAAGTGGCAGCAAATGCATCTGGGTCTGGAATTTTGGGAAATGCTCCCGTGTAGAATGATGAAAGGAGCAGCAATTCAGGAACTCGGCTTGACCAGAAAGTGATTGTTGAAGTTTATAAAGCTATAGTACACATGATGCAGCAGGATTCATCTTCTGATCCTTTGTCATAGAATTATGCTGTAGTGAATTTTGCATGTATAATTGCTTCCAATGTCATTCATGATACAAATACTGCTTATTATACTAACTGAATCATGGACTCTAGTGCATCTGACCATATGGCATATGATTAAAAATGTTTTGCTTCAGTTCAGACACTAAAACAACCTTTAAATGTTAGTTTGCCTGATGGAACTGTTAAAAATGTTACAAAAATTGGGACAATTCATTTAACACCTCAAATAATTCTTAAAGACGTCCTATATATTCCTGATTTCAATCACAATCTTCTATCTATTGTAAAACTGCTTGATCATAACAATCTTGTGGTCTATTTTGATCAAACAAAGTGTTTGTTTCAGGACCTACACTCTAAACAAGTGCAAGGATCTGGCAAAAGAGAAGCTGGATTATACAAATTTAATGGGGGAATTTTAAATTCTCTTCCTAGTACTTCTTCTTCTTCTTCTTCTTCTTCAGTTTTATCTACCATTCATAGTTCCTATAATGAAAACTCTGGAAATATATTAGCAAACACTTCTTCCTTTGTACCTAGTTTTAATATTTTTCATTCAAGGCTAGGACATGTAAGTGTATCCACTATGAAACATTTAACAGTTCCTTATTCTAACACTAAAAGGGATGATTTTAGTTGTGAAGCATGCATTTTAAGTAAACATCATAAATTGCTATTTGTTTTGTCGTCCTCTATTGCTGGTCAATCTTTTGAAATGATTCATATAGATTTGTGGGGACCATATAGAACAACTACAAATCTGGTGCAGGTTATTTTTTAACAATTTTGTATGATTTTAGTAGAGCTACATGGGTTCATCTTCTGCACAGCAAACAACAAGTTTACAAAATAATTTAAGATTTTCTAGCCTATGTTGACACTCAACTTTCTAGCAAGGTTAAGATAATTAGAAGTGACAATGGCACTGAGATACTGAATGAATCATGCAGTAATTTGTTTTCTCAAAAAGGAATTATATATCAAAGAAGTGTACCAGGTGTTCCTCAACAAAATGGTAGAGTAGAAAGAAAACACAAGCACCTTTTAGAAACCGCCAGGTCAATAAAATTACATGCTAATTTGCCTATTAAGTTTTGGGGTGATTGTGTTTTAGCAGTTGCATACTTAATCAATTTAATGCCTAGTGTTGTGATTCAATGGAAGACACCATATAAAAAATTAATGGGAAAGAAGCTTAATTATGGACATCTTAGAGTGATTGGTTGTTTATGTTATCCTGCAATAAAGTTAACTGACAAGTTTGCACCTAGAGCAAGAAGATGTATAATGATTGGATATCCTTATGCTCAAAAAGGATATAAATTATATGATTTGGATGACCATAAGACTATTCTTAGCAGGGATGTAATATTTGAGGAGTCCATCTTTCCCTTTTATAATGCAAATTCTTCTTCATACACAGACACTCAATCTCAAATTCAATCTCCTCAGATTCAAAGTTAAACCATGATGACCAAATTTATGGTTCAAATTTAAATATTCCTCCATTTTCCTCTTCACAAGGTATTCCTACAACTGATAATATAATTCCAAAAACCTCCTCTTCCTCCACTCAATTTCAACAACATCATTCTAATATTAGTGCACAGACTGAAGCTATTATTTCTGCAATTCCTCCACAAAGAAAATCAACCAGAATAACAAAAATACCTTCCAAGTTTAAATATTTTGAAGTCCAATATGTTAAACCATTATCCACACCACATGATTCAATTTCTACATCTATGAGTTTTAATGTGTTTTCAGAACCATCATTATCACATTTGAATTATGAAGCTTTGACAAATCTAAACAAAATCCTATCTACAAAAGAACCTGCCTCATATAATCAAGCAAAGGAAGACCCTAGATGGGTAGCAGCAATGCAAAAGAAATTGAAGCAATGGAGAAGAATAACACTTGAAAATTAGTGGAGTTACCATCTGACAGATCTGCAATAGGAATCAAATGGGTATATAAGACCAAATTTCTGAAGAATGGAGATGTTGATAGGTGTAAAGCCAGACTTGTAGCAAGGGAGGACAAGCAGATTAAAGGTAAAGATTTTAAATATACTTTCAGTCCAGTTGCTAGATTTACAACAATTAGAATTGTAATTGCTTTAGCATCAGCTTTTAGTGGGCATTTACATCAATTGGATATAAATAATGCCTTTTTGCATGGTCTTATTGATGAAGAGTTGTATATGAAACCCCCTCCTGGTTATACTAAAGCAAGCCTGGACAAGTATGCAAATAAAAAAAAAATCAGTATATGGACTTAAGCAGGCTGCTAGACAGTGGAATAAAGAGCTTAAGAATTTTCTTCTTAATATGGTTTTTGTTCAATCTAAGCAGGATTGCTCATTGTTTAGTAGAACTGATCAAAATGATTTTACCGTTATAGTATGTTATGTAGATGATTTGCTTGTTACTGGTTCAAGTATTCAGATTATTTCAGAAATTAAGAAGGAATTACATCAAACATTTACCATCAAAGATTTAGGGGAGCTCACATTTTTTCTTGGAATTGAAGTGACTAAAACAAGTAAAGGCATTTTCTTAAATCAGAGAAAATATATATTGGATATGCTCAGTTCTACAAACATGGAAAACTTAGAGATTGCATCATTTCCTCTTCCTAAAGGTTTGAGATTGAGCACAATTGAAGGTACACAATTAACCAATCCAGAGACGTATAGAAGACTGATTGGAAAATTGCTTTATCTAAACATGACTAGGCCTGACATATCCTATGCTGTGCAGAAGTTAAGTCAGTTTATGCAGGATCCTAGAACACCACATTTTTCAGTAGCTTTACATGTTCTAAAGTATTTGAAGGGTACTTTGAATCATGGATTGTTCTATGCAGCTAACACTGTATTGCAGGTTAAGGCATACAGTGATGCAGATTGGGGTAGCTGCATATTTTTTGGAAAGTCTCTTACTGGTTTTTGCAATTTTTTGGTGACTCTTTAATATCACGGAAGACAAAGAAACAAAAGGTTACTTCAAAGAGTTCAACTGAAGCTGAGTATAGGGCTATGAGTCAATCAGCAAGTAAGACAGTCTGGATAGAAGGTTTGTTGCAAGAGTTATGGGTAAACGTTTCTAAACCAGTTTCTCTTTTGTGTGACAATAAATCTGCTCAGCACATAACCGAGAATGAATTCTTTCAAGGAAAAACTAAACACTTGAGAATGGATTGTCACTATATACGGGATCATATAAAGAGTAATTTCATTGCATTGTCTTATGTTGGCACAGCTATGCAATTGGCTGATTTAATGACGAAGCCACTAAGTGTTGAACAGCATTGTTTTATGTGTTTCAAGATTGGTCTTGTTTCTTCACTTTCAACAAGTCAATCTTGAGGGTGGTGTTACTGAATTTGTTGTATAAAGTTGTATGTGTTTCTGTATAAACTGTTGTACGTGTCTTTTACATTGTTTTCTTTTGGGCTTTTGTATTGGGCCTTATTTGGCAAGTGTAACTGGTTTTGTATAATAGGTTAGGGTATTGGACTTGGTACATTAGTTCGTTTCTAATAATAAAGGTTTCCCTATTTTCGATGGTAATGGAGTTTTTCACTCTGTAAGAGCATTCAACTGAAGCAGCAAATTAAATATTCATGCTTGCTTTATTGCCCAGCAGGAAATCCCTGTCTCAAATACAGATGCCAAGACTGGGTACAAAGACATACAGAAGTCGGGAACTTCAGGTAAGCCGTAATGGTTACTAAATGAGCACTGTAAATGTCAACAAATTAATATAAGGAATCTGGCCAACTAAATCTGCATCTTAGAATTCATATGCAAATAATCATGTTAAAAATACGATTATAATGACTGTAAAATTTTAAACAAACATGGATTTCTGGGAACCTAAACGAGAAGAATTTTTCATCTTGATGTAAGTATGTTTGAAAGCTTTAGTAAATATCATCTGAGTTTGAGCATACATTAAAATGAAAACTCAATATTCAAACAAGTCTGAACCAAAATTAATTGCTAACATCCCACCTCTGGTAGAATGCGGCAAGGCGAGCGGCATGGTATGTATATATACTGATGATTTCACCATCTGAGCTAGTTTATGTAAAAGTGATGCTGCAGTTTTATCAATGTAGAAAAATGAAATTACAGAATGTAATCATAAGACAAACATGAGCCTTACAGTCCCTATTTATGCGTTGATGGGATTTGCCAGCCCAAGCCGCTGGAATACAAAAGGAATGATGTAACCGATAGCCTGAGTAGTCTTCATATTCTAACTAGTGTGTAGCCCGTGCGTTGCACACGATAATGTTATATAATATAGTTTCTAAAATTTCATTGTTAAAATTGGAAATTTATTATACAACATACGATGAATTCGACAAAATAAATATAATATAAATTACTATTGTTGTTGTTTATATATGGTATATGTTATGTAACTTATATCTTTTGAAGTAAAATAGTAGTTTTATTGCTCTTACTACTATGTGCAAATATTCTTACTGAAATTGACATATTATAATTATTTTAGATGAACTAACAAATGTTATTTAACTTATTTCTTTTATATATGTTAAATTTGAAATTATATAATTAGTTAAAATACGTTGACTTAAGAATAAATAATATGAATAAAATAAAAAATATTTTGTAATAAGATTATAGAGATTTTGATGCGAAGTTATTTGAAGTTATAAATAAATTATTTTTAACGTTGAGTATGATAAATTTATTATTTATGTACATAAATGATTATAGTTAATTTACAAATTAACTTTGTTGTTATTGTTCATGTACATAGATATATGTATGTGATTTATATAGTTAAACACAAATTTAGTTGTTGTTTTTATTAGCATGTGTGTTATACATATACGTCTGATATATAGAATATTGAAATACTTTAAATTTGAGATTTTGTAAACAATTTAAATACATAGATCTGAATGTGAAAGATTTGGAAACAGTCGATGAAGTTGTACATAACTATATAAATGTCAAAATATGGATATTTCAAATCAAAACCAGAATTCTGCCACGCATATAAATTTATTGAGATAAATGAATAATAATTTAATTTTGTTAGTATTATTCATGTATATTATTTATGATATCTGGATTATACATCTTTATATTTAAATGAAAAAATATTTGACTAATTTTTTAATATGGATATGACATACAAATTGAACCATCACATTTAATGATTTATAAATGAATTAATGAATATTTATTAATTAAACTTATCCAAATAAATTAAAACCAAAATTACATGGTTAATTAAAAATATATAAATGTAAATGTACAAAATTATGTGACATTAAGGTGGGTTTTGTAAGCAACTATAGAAATTTCAGAATGTATTCACTTTTGTTAAAATAAGAATTTCACAATTAATACATCAATGTATCGATGTAGATGAATCATAAATTAAATTTGCAATCATTCCTTACGTACATAATTATACTATGTGTGTAATAATCCGGAAAATCTGGGCCAGTTTAAAATTTTTGTTTTGGCAATTTTAGTGAATTTTGAATATTTAAAATGAATTATTTTAAATAATATCGACGTGAAATTTATTTTGAATAGAATTCGACGTATATTTTATATACGTCGTCGTTAGAATATAAATATTTATAAATAGAATTGAAAATGGCGCGGTAGTTCGATAATTCGATTTCAAACTTCAATTGAATGTACCGGGTGCAAAACAATCCGGATTTTAGAGAAACCAAAAACATTAGGATCTATTCGTGAATATCATTCCAACGAATCCGAAAAATCAAAAGTTCGTAGCGGGAATCAAAAGATATGTCCAGTTGAAAATTCTGAATAGTCGCTATGGAATTCAGGCCCTTAAAAATGGACATTTTGCAAATGACCTCGGATTTCGACGAAACCACTTTTGTTGGATCCGTGATGTCAAGTTATTGCTAGGTTTCAAATTTCATAATTTTTCGAATCAATATGTGAGCGTGGCAAAGGAAAACGCATTTGACCGGTTTCAGTTGATTTTAATCGACTGGAAAATGGCCATTTTTCCAACGGTCTCGGAATTCGACGAAACTAGTTTTGTTAGGATCGTATCGTCAATACGAAGCTAGAAAATATTTTTCTGCAATTTTTAGTGTTAGTATGTGACCCCGGTAATTTGAAATGTACGTTTAAAATCCAATATAGTGATTTAAATGTAAATTCAACGGAAACTGATTCAAACGATCAAATCAACCTACGATACATATCCCATTGTGTTCGGAATGGGGGTAAAACGCTATGGACGACAGGCGGTGAGCCTCGTTTAGAGGTCGTTTGTAAAAGTCAACTTTAGGACGAATAAAATAATTAAATTAAATTAAATAAAAAAAATAACTTCCCCCTTTTTTTAACTCTGGCCCCCCCGTTTATTTTTTTCTCTTTCAATTCAGAACCGAAAAAAAAAAAAGAGAGAAAGGCGACGGGGTGGGGGGCGATTCGCCGCCGCCACGGCCAGCGAGGCCGCCGCGCCTCAGGCGCCGCCTCCCAGGAGGACCACCGCCCTCCTCCGCTTCAAACCCGACCCTCTGCCCTCTCCTCTCCCTCCTCCCAACTCGCGAAGCTCTAAACCCACCGCACCCTCAAAACCCCACCGCGAAGACCACCACCTCCCTGACAGGCCGCGACCAACACTACCCCGTCAGAACCCTCCCCTCCTCTTCGATTTACA
This sequence comes from Allium sativum, assembly GCA_030737875.1. Classification (NCBI taxonomy): domain Eukaryota; kingdom Viridiplantae; phylum Streptophyta; class Magnoliopsida; order Asparagales; family Amaryllidaceae; genus Allium; species Allium sativum. The sequence goes on along the minus strand of CM060915.1, from coordinate 443,070,381 downwards.
CGCAAGCCCTCCCCTTTTCTAAAAGTCGATGTAAGTAATTTATTTATTTTTGTTTTGCTTTAAATTATTTTAATGTTGAGTTTATTTTCAGTCCTATATACGATATCTTAATAAAAACTGATTTTTTATTTTATTTTTAAAACTGTAAAGATTAATTTTTAAAACTGATTTTTTTTATTTATTTTTAAAACTGTAAAGATTAGTTTTTAAAACTGATTTTTTATTTTATTTTTAAAACTGTAAAGATCTTTATATGTAAAAAGGCAAAAGACATGATTTTTAAAAATAGGAAAGACGATATTTTGAGAAAAGTAGTGAAATAAAAATATGATTTTTATATTTTTAAAGTATTAAAAATATGATTTTTATATTTTTAAAGTATTAAAAATATAATCTTTATTAAGTAGAAGATGTAAAAATATGATTTTTGGTTGGGTAGAGAGTTAAAAATATAATTTTTACATGATAGGAATATTAAAAATATCATCTTTATATGTGTAGAAGAATAAAGATGAGATTTTATAAAGATGAAATCTTTAAATTTGAAAAGGCGAAGTCTATGTTTTTATAAAGGCGAAATCTTTATATGGAAAATAGCGTGATAAAAATATAATTTTTATCTATCTAACATAGTAATAAAAAGTCGATTTTTATATATTGAACAGCGAGATAAAAATATGATTTTTATATATTGAACATCGAAGTGAAAATGTGATTTTTATATATGTAGTGACTACGGGCAACGAAGATGATAAAAAGGCGTGAAAGATGAAGATTTCTATAAATGAAGAGTCAAGATGATTGGATAGCTTTCGGTGAGAACTTCTCACCTTTCAATTTCTTTTTCTAGTTATATATATACTAGGATGCAGACGGTGCTTAGTAGCACCCGACACCCGTCATCCACAGACCATGGATGGCTTGTTTGTGAAATTGTTTGGTTGTGTAGTTGATTAGTCTAATTGGTTTGAATTGAATTGTTTGGTGAATTGAAATGGATTTGATTGATGTGTGAATGGCGTGGGCCTTCACTAGACCGGGGATAAGGCTAGGCCTCGTCCCGTTTCTAGTATCGTGTCGTTATGCCGCCGAAATTTTCTAAAATATGTTAGAAAAATAAAAATATCATTTTATTGTGTAAATGAACTGAATAGAAATCCATGTGTTGAAATAAAATATTTTATCGTTAAAAATATAGTTTTTAACGTGAAAGTGAATAAATAAAATATTTATAAACAAATCAGCCGATTTGTTTATATACACTGATTTGACTGATATTGATTGGGTCGATAAATTTTACACATCGCCCAACTGCACAAATAAAATCTGTGTTTGATTGTTTGAAACCCCACATGGGTGTTGGGATGAAATTTGAAGTTCACTCATCCTGATTGATTAAATATGTCGATCGGTCGATTGACAGGCTGTTATAAGCGTCAGATATCTATATTTGATGCTTATACAGTGTAGTGCACTTTGGTTGATGGTTGATTATTTTTCAATGCTATTATATACATGTGTTGTATGGAATCCATATAATTAACGTTATATGGTGATTGATTGGGCCTCATTCCAATCGGGAAAATAATGAATATTATAAAAGAAAATTCATGTGTTGAATATAAAAATAGTCATGTGTTGACGATGATCATGTGTTGAAACTATTCATGTGTTGAGTAAAATATTTTGAATAAGATAAAATACATCTTTATCACATTTAAAATTAGAACTACTTCCCAGTAGAAGTCTAATTAAAAATCAAACGATAGATACCATAGTTTTATAAAATATTTTACATAACAACAATAGTGATGTGTTGACAGTACTCATGTGTTGAGATTATTCGTGTGTTGAAAGCAATATAGATTCATGTGTTGAATGGGATAAATATTCATTTGTTGGATAGAATAAAGAAGTTTTGAAAATATAAAGCCGTGTTGATTAGAGATGCGTTATTTGGACGCGAACGATATTTATATCGATTTTATTCGTTGTATAATGAATATTGAAAAGTGATTTCAAAATTAAATATTTTGAAATGAAATTCAAATGGAAATTTTATTGAATCAATTTGAAATGAATTCGAATCGAATAGAAAATGAATTCGATTCGAATTGAATAGAAAGTGAATTTGAATTCGAATAAAATAGAGAGGAATTCAAATTGAATTAAATTGAAATTGAAATTGAAAACGAACTGAAATTTAATGGAATTCGAATCGAAATTAAATTGAAATCAATTTGAATTGAAACGAATTTGAATTTGAATTGAATTGAAAGGAGCTCGAATTGAATTGAAATCAAATCGATTTGAAATTGAAGATGGAGTTGAAATTGTTTTTGAAACGAATTTAAAACGATTTATAAAATTCGTTTTAAATAGAAATCGACGAAATATATATTATATATATAATATAATGGCCTGAATAGAACGCGCCGCGCCGCGGCAGTTCGTGAATTTCGACCATTTATTTCAAACGGACATTGCGGAAGACCCGACCGTCGGATTCTCCTAAAACCTGAACCGTTGGGTTCGTATCGAAAAGAGCTTTCCAATGAATATTAGAAATTTGAAATCTAACGGTTGGATTTGGAATTATGTCCAAATCAAATTCGAAAAAGGTCGCTGTAAGTGCAGTTCGATGGCCGTTGTTGGAAATCGACTGTACGGGCCTTGATAAAATTATTAAAAATATCTATAATTTGTGTAAAATTATAATATGTGAATTGGAAAGATTTGAGCTGGAAAATTCCACATTTGAAAAGATAAAAATAGATTTTTATCAAAATGAACTAGTTTTGAACTAGAATTGAAATCAATTTATTTTTAAAATAAATAAATTGAATTTGAAAGTGATTTTGAAAATAATCGATAATTTCCAATACGTGGATTGGACTGGAGCTGAATCGAAATTATCTTCGGGATATTTCGATGTTGGGGTTTCGTGACTATACAAATATTGTTATGGGGATTTGAAAGATATTTTATATCGTTATTTCCAATACGATATTTGTTGGTTTCAGAATTTGATATTGAATATAAGCCGATATATTTTCTATTCAGAGCCTTGTATTTAATATCAAATGTGATTTGGTTTGTCGTGAATCGTGTTTTTGATGACATTGGTTCTTTAACCCAGTTAAAGGCAGGATATTGATTTTTGAAAGGATTAAAACTAAGTGGAGTTTTAATGCATCTTTAATTAGATTAAAAATGGGAATTGATAATTTAAATTATCAAATCTGAAAAGTGATCGAGAGTGGAGTATCACCAGTTTTGCTCCAAAGCGATAGTTAAATCTTTAATTAGATTTGAACGTGAAATGGTAATTAATTTTACCGATAACACCGTGGTGTTAGATGTGGAGTATTACCAGTTTTCTCCATGGGATATATAGGTTGGGATTGGGAAATAAAATAAATAATTACTTCGGTGTGGTTCGTTAATCCCGACTAGTTTGAAATGATATCCAAAGGAGGATTAAAGAATAAATTTAGAAGAATTTATCTTGGATAAAATTAATGGGAACCTTTCCCTAAGAATGTGTTTTTGTGAATAAGAGAATATTCTGAATTGGAATGAGGCGTTTGTTGTGTTTGTGTAACATCCGTTTATTATATACGTGGGTTATTCAGAAAGGCCGGGTTTATACCCATTCTGAATAATCGATTCGACGAGATGTCGAAGATGAAGACGGTGGTTGAAGACCGGAAGTCTTCACATCGTTTGGGTGATTACTGATGATCTTGATTGGGCTGTACACCCAGGATGAGGGAATCAGTTGGTGATCGTCCAGACGTACTTGGAGATGGATGGATATGCGAGGAAAGTGCCTCCGGTTTCGTTCAGACCCAGAACGAACTTGTAAATGGATTGTGTGTCTGACATTGGATTTTATTCTGTGTTGATTGATCTCTATTAAATATACATCTGTTTGGCGGCGGAGAATTTATTCTCTTGCTTAACGCCCTTCTCTGAGACGTACGAGCTCAGAGGTTGTATATCGATGGACATCAGTCGCATGAAGTGAATTGCCAATGTGGCATGCGTAAGTGGCAATTGATCAAGGCTTCTGTTGAAAAGCAAAGTCTTGTGGTTGATGATCAAAGCACGGCCTGTGTGGCATAGCTTTGTGTATAACGTGAATTCGTGAGCCTCACACCTCGGTATGAGTCAAAAACGGGAGATGGACCGCTGGGAGAGCACGACGTTTCTTTCTAGCTAGGGTGGTGTCAGTGACCTACCAGCCCTGACATTTATATACTTTTCACCTGTGTGGTTATTGGATACGAGGCGCCTCGGATATAGGTCTGTAAGGACCGGGAAACGTGTGTTCAGGAATTGCCAATCCTCAAAAGTAAGAGAGGACCGGCCCAGCCGATTCCAAGGATCATAGTGGGGTCCTGAGGCATTTGCTAGAGTGTCTCGAACGCGGAGAGGAGCTTGCCCCTTGCCTCGACTCATGACGGAAATCCAATTTCCAATACGTGATAGTGCGGCTTTATTTGTAGAGCCTAGTATGGCGACATAGTGGTATGGGTCATTCATGCCGCCTATGATTGATATTTATGATTGAAATTGTTTTGACACTATACACTTATTATAGTATCAAATAATGTGTTTTAAACGTATCAAGCATGCTTTGGCTGTTATAAGGTAAAAACCCTATCCTCCGGCTTGCGTTGCATTGTGTGATGGGACCTAGGTCTTATAACAGCTTCATTTTTCTTTATTTAGCATTGCGCTGTTTGTTCTATGCACTGGTATTCTTGGGAGGAAACCCGTTCCGTGTTATACGGCGTGGTCCCTTGATTTACCTAACTTTAAAACCAATATTAATAACTGTTTTAGTTCTCACACCAGTCACATGACTGACCTGGAGTTTATTGTTTTAACCTAAACTCTGGGTGCCCCTATTTTCCGCACGGGCAGCTAGTAGTTTTGGTTTTTGCAGATTTATATTCACAGGGTCTTGATCTACAGCTGGAACGATGCTCGGAAAGCTCTGTATCCGTGTATTACTTTCAGTTGTGTTTTGTATATTTTTCCGCTGCTATGTAATTTATTGTAATCTCTGATATTTATCGAATGTAATTTATTCATTTATACTCTGTATATTCTTGTATCTGATGGAATTGTTGTAATAAACAATGAAATGTTCTTCCGTCTGCGTTCTATTTTGTCTTGTCCTCAATTCTATCCGTGCTTTCCTTCACGGGGAAGTTCGGGTCGTCTCATTTTGGTATCAGAGCTTTGGTTTACAGAGCTCGAGAACAAGACACATTAGAACCATACGAAAGAATTCATCAGATATTGGGTTAGTAAAATCCAATTAGAATGACTCGTTAGAGATAGGATCAGTAGTATCCTAGAACGAGTGTGAAGAGTATATTTTTCATATGAAAACAATTTTGTTTCGAAATTTAAACCACTTTTTACGTATTTGATTATTTATTTATTTTGAATATGGACAATCGAGTATATATAGATTTCGCGTATACGCGTCATGAACGTATATTCGAAGTTTCAATATACTGGATAGATATAGAATCCCATTCTAGACACCCGGGGATGATTCTGATGATGGTGCATCATCATCAGTATTCATATTCGAGTTTCGAAGGTGTGATTTCTATATAATTCCATTGGACTGGTGCGAGAACCAAAACTTATATAGTTAGAACACATTGTTGTGAATTGGCATCAAAAACATGATTTTTGTATATATATCAAAATTTATGAATTTGAAACTCTAATCCACTAATTGATTGATGTTTGGGTTGTTTGTTTATTTGTTTGATAATTTTGAATCATTTAGCCTAATTGAACCAAATATTGAATTGTATCGAAAATTGGTCGCATTTGCTTGCATATACATATACTTACATTGAACAGGTCATAGCAAGGAGGCTAGAGCCGAAGAATAAAATTTGTTTGCCCGACAAATAGGTACATATTTACTACATAATTTACTGTTTTGTTTGGGTGATGATGATTTTATGAGCCTATTGGCTAGCCGCTTGGCTTTTTCTTTTTCTTTTTGAGATCTGAAGGACCGGGGAAGCAATTTGAAATTCCCCGATGCTCCCGGTGCAGGGGAGGTTATGGCGAAATTTTTCAAAAATTTAGGGTGTTAGCCAAATTTTTGAAATTTTGGAAATTCTCAGAAACTGAAAAGTTGGAGAATGCAAGCCAGATCGAATGTAGAGTTGATTAATCAAACCACTTTCGACTTTGTTCCTTTTCGGGGACGAAAAGTTTTAAGTGGGGGAGATTGTAATAACCCGGAAAATCTGGGCCAGTTTAAAATTTTTTTTTTGGCAATTTTAGTGAATTTTGAATATTTAAAATGAATTATTTTAAATAATATCGACGTGAAATTTATTTTGAATAGAATTCGACGTATATTTTATATACGTCGTCGTTAGAATATAAATATTTATATATAATTATAAATAGAATTGAAAATGGCGCGGTAGTTCGATAATTCGATTTCAAACTTCAATTGAATGTACCGGGTGCAAAACAATCCGGATTTTAGAGAAACCAAAAACATTAGGATTTATTCGTGAATATCTTTCCAACGAATCCGAAAAATCAAAAGTTCGTAGCGGGAATCAAAAGATATGTCCAGTTGAAAATTCTGAATAGTCGCTATGGAATTCAGGCCCTTAAAAATGGACATTTTGCAAATGACCTCGGATTTCGACGAAACCACTTTTGTTGGATCCGTGATGTCAAGTTATTGCTAGGTTTCAAATTTCATAATTTTTCGAATCAATATGTGAGCGTGGCAAAGGAAAACGCATTTGACCGGTTTCAGTTGATTTTAATCGACTGGAAAATGGCCATTTTTCCAACGGTCTCGGAATTCGACGAAACTAGTTTTGTTAGGATCGTATTGTCAATACGAAACTAGAAAATATTTTTCTGCAATTTTTAGTGTTAGTATGTGACCCCGGTAATTTGAAATGTACATTTAAAATCCAATATAGTGATTTAAATGTAAATTCAACGGAAACTGATTCAAACGATCAGATCAACCTACGATACATATCCCATTGTGTTCGGAATGGGGGTAAAACGCTATGGACGACAGGCGGTGGGCCTCGTTTAGAGGTCGTTTGTAAAAGTCAACTTTAGGACGAATAAAATAATTAAATTAAATAAAATAAAATAAAAAAATAACTTCCCCCTTTTTTTAACTCTGGCCCCCCCGTTTATTTTTTTCTCTTTCAATTTAGAACCGAAAAAAAAAAGAGAGAAAGGCGACGGGGTGGGGGGCGATTCGCCGCCGCCACGGCCAGCGAGGCCGCCGCGCCTTAGGCGCCGCCTCCCAGGAGGACCACCGCCCTCCTCCGCTTCAAACCCGACCCTCTGCCCTCTCCTCTCCCTCCTCCCAACTCGCGAAGCTCTAAACCCACCGCACCCTCAAAACCCCACCGCGAAGACCACCACCTCCCTGACAGGCCGCGACCAACACTACCCCCGTCAGAACCCTCCCCTCCTCTTCGATTTACACGCAAGCCCTCCCCTTTTCTAAAAGTCGATGTAAGTAATTTATTTATTTTTGTTTTGCTTTAAATTATTTTAATGTTGAGTTTATTTTCAGTCCTATATACGATATCTTAATAAAAACTGATTTTTTATTTTATTTTTAAAACTGTAAAGATTAATTTTTAAAACTGATTTTTTTATTTATTTTTAAAACTGTAAAGATTAATTTTTAAAACTGATTTTTTATTTTATTTTTAAAACTGTAAAGATCTTTATATGTAAAAAGGCAAAAGACATGATTTTTAAAAATAGGAAAGACGATATTTTGAGAAAAGTAGTGAAATAAAAATATGATTTTTATATTTTTAAAGTATTAAAAATATAATCTTTATTAAGTAGAAGATGTAAAAATATGATTTTTGGTTGGGTAGAGAGTTAAAAATATAATTTTTACATGATAGGAATATTAAAAATATCATCTTTATATGTGTAGAAGAATAAAGATGAGATTTTATAAAGATGAAATCTTTAAATTTGAAAAGGCGAAGTCTATGTTTTTATAAAGGCGAAATCTTTATATGGAAAATAGCGTGATAAAAATATAATTTTTATCTATCTAACATAGTAATAAAAAGTCGATTTTTATATATTGAACAGCGAGATAAAAATATGATTTTTATATATTGAACATCGAAGTGAAAATGTGATTTTTATATATGTAGTGACTACGGGCAACGAAGATGATAAAAAGGCGTGAAAGATGAAGATTTCTATAAATGAAGAGTCAAGATGATTGGATAGCTTTCGGTGAGAACTTCTCACCTTTCAATTTCTTTTTCTAGTTATATATATACTAGGATGCAGACGGTGCTTAGTAGCACCCGACACCCGTCATCCACAGACCATGGATGTCTTGTTTGTGAAATTGTTTGGTTGTGTAGTTGATTAGTCTAATTGGTTTGAATTGAATTGTTTGGTGAATTGAAATGGATTTGATTGATGGGTGAATGGCGTGGGCCTTCACTAGACCGGGGATAAGGCTAGGCCTCGTCCCGTTTCTAGTATCGTGCCGTTATGCCGCCGAAATTTTCTAAAATATGTTAGAAAAATAAAAATATCATTTTATTGTGTAAATGAACTGAATAGAAATCCATGTGTTGAAATAAAATATTTTATCGTTAAAAATATAGTTTTTAACATGAAAGTGAATAAATAAAATATTTATAAACAAATCAGCCGATTTGTTTATATACACTGATTTGACTGATATTGATTGGGTCGATAAATTTTACACATCGCCCAACTGCACAAATAAAATCTGTGTTTGATTGTTTGAAACCCCACACGGGTGTTGGGATGAAATTTGAAGTTCACTCATCCTGATTGATTAAATATGTCGATCGGTCGATTGACAGGCTGTTATAAGCGTCAGATATCTATATTTGATGCTTATACAGTGTAGTGCACTTTGGTTGATGGTTGATTATTTTTCAATGCTATTATATACATGTGTTGTATGGAATCCATATAATTAACGTTATATGGTGATTGATTGGGCCTCATTCCAATCGGGAAAATAATGAATATTATAAAAGAAAATTCATGTGTTGAATATAAAAATAGTCATGTGTTGACGATGATCATGTGTTGAAACTATTCATGTGTTGAGTAAAATATTTTGAATAAGATAAATTACATCTTATTCGTGTGTTGAAAGCAATATAGATTAATGTGTTGAATGGGATAAATATTCATTTGTTGGATAGAATAAAGAAGTTTTGAAAATATAAAGCCGTGTTGATTAGAGATGCGTTATTTGGACGCGAACGATATTTATATCGATTTTATTCGTTGTATAATGAATATTGAAAAGTGATTTCAAAATTAAATATTTTGAAATGAAATTCAAATGGAAATTTTATTGAATCAATTTGAAATGAATTCGAATCGAATAGAAAATGAATTCGATTCGAATTGAATAGAAAGTGAATTTGAATTCGAATAAAATAGAGAGGAATTCAAATTGAATTAAATTGAAATTGAAATTGAAAACGAACTGAAATTTAATGGAATTCGAATCGAAATTAAATTGAAATCAATTTGAATTGAAACGAATTTGAATTTGAATTGAATTGAAAGGAGCTCGAATTGAATTGAAATCAAATCGATTTGAAATTGAAGATGGAGTTGAAATTGTTTTTGAAACGAATTTAAAACGATTTATAAAATTCGTTTTAAATAGAAATCGACGAAATATATATTATATATATTATATATATATATAATATAATGGCCTGAATAAAACGCGCCGCGCCGCGGCAGTTCGTGAATTTCGACCATTTATTTCAAACGGACATTGCGGGAGATCCGACCGTCGGATTCTCCTAAAACCGGAACCGTTGGGTTCGTATCGAAAAGAGCTTTCCAATGAATATTAGAAATTTGAAATCTAACGGTTGGATTTGGAATTATGTCCAAATCAAATTCGAAAAAGGTCGCTGTAAGTGCAGTTCGATGGCCGTTGTTGGAAATCGACTGTACGGGCCTTGATAAAATTATTAAAAATATCTATAATTTGTGTAAAATTATAATATGTGAATTGGAAAGATTTGAGCTGGAAAATTCCACATTTGAAAAGATAAAAATAGATTTTTATCAAAATGAACTAGTTTTGAACTAGAATTGAAATCAATTTATTTTTAAAATAAATAAATTGAATTTGAAAGTGATTTTGAAAATAATCGATAATTTCCAATACGTGGATTGGACTGGAGCTGAATCGAAATTATCTTCGGGATATTTCGATGTTGGGGTTTCGTGACTATACAAATATTGTTATGGGGATTTGAAAGATATTTTATATCGTTATTTCCAATACGATATTTGTTGGTTTCAGAATTTGATATTGAATATAAGCCGATATATTTTCTATTCAGAGCCTTGTATTTAATATCAAATGTGATTTGGTTTGTCGTGAATCGTGTTTTTGATGACATTGGTTCTTTAACCCAGTTAAAGGCAGGATATTGATTTTTGAAAGGATTAAAACTAAGTGGAGTTTTAATGCATCTTTAATTAGATTAAAAATGGGAATTGATAATTTAAATTATCAAATCTGAAAAGTGATCGAGAGTGGAGTATCACCAGTTTTGCTCCAAAGCGATAGTTAAATCTTTAATTAGATTTGAATGTGAAATGGTAATTAATTTTACCGATAACACCGTGGTGTTAGATGTGGAGTATTTCAGTTTTCTCCATGGGATATATAGGTTGGGATTGGGAAATAAAATAAATAATTACTTCGGTGTGGTTCGTTAATCCCGACTAGTTTGAAATGATATCCAAAGGAGGATTAAAGAATAAATTTAGAAGAATTTATCTTGGATAAAATTAATGGGAACCTTTCCCTAAGAATGTGTTTTTGTGAATAAGAGAATATTCTGAATTGGAATGAGGCGTTTGTTGTGTTTGTGTAACATCCGTTTATTATATACGTGGGTTATTCAGAAAGGCCGGGTTTATACCCATTCTGAATAATCGATTCGACGAGATGTCGAAGATGAAGACGGTGGTTGAAGACCGGAAGTCTTCACATCGTTTGGGTGATTACTGATGATCTTGATTGGGCTGTACACCCAGGATGAGGGAATCAGTTGGTGATCGTCCAGACGTACTTGGAGATGGATGGATATGCGAGGAAAGTGCCTTCGGTTTCGTTCAGACCCAGAACGAACTTGTAAATGGATTGTGTGTCTGACATTGGATTTTATTCTGTGTTGATTGATCTCTATTAAATATACATCTGTTTGGCGGCGGAGAATTTATTCTCTTGCTTAACGCCCTTCTCTGAGACGTACGAGCTCAGAGGTTGTATATCGATGGACATCAGTCGCATGAAGTGAATTGCCAATGTGGCATGCGTAAGTGGCAATTGATCAAGGCTTCTGTTGAAAAGCAAAGTCTTGTGGTTGATGATTAAAGCACGGCCTGTGTGGCATAGCTTTGTGTATAACGTGAATTCGTGAGCCTCACACCTCGGTATGAGTCAAAAACGGGAGATGGACCGCTGGGAGAGCACGACGTTTCTTTCTAGCTAGGGTGGTGTCAGTGACCTACCAGCCCTGACATTTATATACTTTTCACCTGTGTGGTTGTTGGATACGAGGCGCCTCGGATATAGGTCTGTAAGGACCGGGAAACGTGTGTTCAGGAATTGCCAATCCTCAAAAGTAAGAGAGGACCGGCCCAGCCGATTCCAAGGATCATAGTGGGGTCCTGAGGCATTTGCTAGAGTGTCTCGAACGCGGAGAGGAGCTTGCCCCTTGCCTCGACTCATGACGGAAATCCAATTTCCAATACGTGATAGTGCGGCTTTATTTGTAGAGCCTAGTATGGCGACATAGTGGTATGGGTCATTCATGCCGCCTATGATTGATATTTATGATTGAAATTGTTTTGACACTATACACTTATTATAGTATCAAATAATGTGTTTTAAACGTATCAAGCATGCTTTGGCTGTTATAAGGTAAAAACCCTATCCTCCGGCTTGCGTTGCATTGTGTGATGGGACCTGGGTCTTATAAAAGCTTCATTTTTCTTTATTTAGCATTGCGCTGTTTGTTCTATGCACTGGTATTCTTGGGAGGAAACCCGTTCCGTGTTATACGGCGTGGTCCCTTGATTTACCTAACTTTAAAACCAATATTAATAACTGTTTTAGTTCTCACACCAGTCACATGACTGACCTGGAGTTTATTGTTTTAACCTAAACTCTGGGTGCCCCTATTTTCCGCACGGGCAGCTAGTAGTTTTGGTTTTTGCAGATTTATATTCACAGGGTCTTGATCTACAGCTGGAACGATGCTCGGAAAGCTCTGTATCCGTGTATTACTTTCAGTTGTGTTTTGTATATTTTTCCGCTGCTATGTAATTTATTGTAATCTCTGATATTTATCGAATGTAATTTATTCATTTATACTCTGTATATTCTTGTATCTGATGGAATTGTTGTAATAAACAATGAAATGTTCTTCCGTCTGCGTTCTATTTTGTCTTGTCCTCAATTCTATCCGTGCTTTCCTTCACGGGGAAGTTCGGGTCGTCTCAATGTGACTGGTGTATTTGTATATCGAAATGAATTTTATATCAATTTATTATGTAACTGAGCAGATAATGCATGAGGTCCAGAAGAATTAATGTGTTTTTTAAAAGATGCAAAAGGAGTAAAATTATATTATAGTAAGTGTCACACAACGTTATAAAATGTCGTTGAAGGCAACTTATTTGTTTTATTTTTTTTTAGCAAATTCAGCTTGCCCAAATATAAATAGAAACCTGAAAAATAACAGATGCATCCATGCATATGAGTAATTTAAGTATAATGTATAGGCTACCAGCAGTCAGTAGAGCATGGTTGTTTATTAATTGGTTGAAGTTGAATACACTCCAAAACAATGGTGATAAAATACAGTGCATGCATATGTCTTAGTAGTTTATCAGTTTAAGGCGTAAAGAACATAATCAAATTCCTTCTATAATCCTATGGGTGAGGTAACTGCACAATATATAAGAGACAACTGAAGAAGGTAAAAAAGCTGAAGCAATGAGTATGAGAAAATATAATCTCAAATGGGAGACACAGATAATTGTAGAAAATGCAAAAAAAGTCGTTCTCATGTTATGCCTATGTAGTGTTGCTATCCCTACATTCATTTTGATATCAATGTGTGGTCAATAATTCCATCAATACAAATGATGTGGTCAACGAATGCTTTAGGATATAAAAAGAAACATAGATCGTCATGGAATCAAGTTACATGATGAAGCAAGATTTTTGAGTAATAAGATGAAATTATTATTTTTCGACATATTAACTTGGTAGGAAATTGATTGTAAAAGCAAGTTTTTGCAACTGCAGCACAAAACTGGCTACCAGCAACATTTGGGTTTAAAACCTACTCCGTTATTCTAGCTACTTTGTCGAGTCTGTGAACCGTTCACAGCCTCTAACAATGCAGCACTGCCTAATTTACCTATTTCAATGAACGTATTTAATATGTAATATGCACCATGAGAAATACAATTATTAATAGCTTTACATCAAAAACATTAATAACTACGCCTTCTTAAAGTAGAAATAAAGTGACAACTTCATAGCCACCTGATGCTTTAACATGCTGCAGAAAAAAAGAGTTTTCCATTAAGCGTGTCAATAATTATCACAAGCGAAAAGAGTCAAGACTATTCTGTGAAAAAAGAGACGTAAATTTTCAAACATCATGATATCTAGCGTCAATCAATAATGTAACATAGGACTCTGATCTTTTCTCCTAACGCTTGTATTTTTTGGTACTGCTTTTACTGAAAGAGTAAAAAAAAAAAAAACTATGGTGTTTTCAGTAGTCCGTGCATTTTAAAATACATTTATGTTTTGGAAGCACAGAGGGAAAAAATATTTTGAAATGACAATTATTAAAAGGTTTGTTAATGTCTCTTGAAAAAAAAAACTACTGATTTAACATACTCCCAAACAAATAAAAGCGCTCTAGACAATAGGCTAAGCAAATGTTTAAGTAATATATGAATGTAGACCAATGGAGTCCATCATAATCAGTTTATGGGATCAACACCAGCTCCAATCAAATCATTCAAATCTCCATTAGAGGCAGCTTTGTTTACTTCGAGTTGCTTGATCCAAACATTTGATCACTGCCTTGAATAATCAAATGGAGATCGTTTATCCTGCTTCATCTGCACAAAACAAATTAAGTGTTAGCTTATAAAATAAGCTATGTGGTTCAGTAGTAATATGGTTTCCTCAATGCCATCTTTACTAACTCTAACACCCTCCTAAAAAGTTCTGAAAAGTGATAATCATGAAACTAAAGTAATAAAACTAAGAACTTAAAGCATGATAATTTAATACCAAAGTGCCACGGCAGACTAAACATTACGGGTGAACGACATTTCCTTATTCCACGATCACTTCTCCAGGTAAGAAAAAATCATCATGCAGCTCGATTGCATACATTTATATATTCATTGGTTGAGAAAAATGAAAAGTAAAATCACATGACTTCCTCACTATCACCAGATTTTTAATTTGTTCATGAAAATGAAACCTAGATGCATTAAGAAGGTTGGTGATCTTTTTTTAATCGAGGATATGCAGAGTTTTACGAATGTGGTAAAATTTACAATCTGGTGAATTAATTCTGAAGAGCATCTTGGAAACATGGAACATTTTCTATGTTAGGTTGTACAAATTATGCGAAATTTTCTAACAGTCAACAAAATAAAAAATTCAGCATCACCCGAATAAAAGACAAATCATGGATATTGAGAATGCAACATTTATCCACTTACCTTTGCAAGAATCGACACAGTTATATCTTGAGGAATAGAAGCTTCTTTACATTCAATATCATACTATATGCACACGTGCTCTTTAATTTGATCTCATACATCTCTTCCAAGTTTATTCCTATTGACATATCTTTATCAGATCTTTTATCTTATCCGTAAGTCTTTCTGTTTTTTTAAACCCATTTACAATCGATGCATCCCTGTTACCCTTAAGATAAGCTCCAAGAACAACAGGTGTTGACTGCATGCATCTCCCTTAGCCTATTTAAAAAAAGAGAGTTCATTAGTGTTATATAATTATATAAGTCGACCTTCTATAAGGATACACTATTCATTTAATGAAAAACAAAAATATCCTTGAAGCTACAACTTAACTTGAATAGATTTCATGAAGATGCCAGTGTAGTCAATAGCGAATAACGCAAAATAGTGCAAGGCTTGCGCTATGCGCTATTTTGCGCTATGCGCTATACACTTGAGTGGTGATTGGTATGATGGTAAAAATATTTGAAGCAAGTTATTAAGAGCTATAGCCAAAAATAAGTATAATCTAGTAAAGAATGTATTTATGGGAGAATAATTGCACTAAATAAGGAACTAAAGTCACATTCAAATTTTCATTTATAGATTTACTTAAACAGTTGAAAACCCAAACGCAGTAGTGGCATAATTTCACGTGGCTTTTTTTTTCAGTTTCAAGACTATATATAATTTTTTCCTGTTATAAGTCTCAAAAGTTACTTTATTTGTTATTACTTTAGAATACTGATCTAAATTTAATAAAGTTTCTTATTTATAAAAAAACCCGTAAATGAATCAAACTGAGTGCTCAAAATCGAAAGGTTTCAAAAAATAAGGAGTTAACACCTTCAGACAACATGTAATACAGTAGTATGGAGCCTAATTTCATATTGCATGCAAATACACATTTATCTTCCCAGTAATTGGATTGCTCAAAAAGCTATATATTATTAAAATTTTTACCAATAGAACCAATAAAATGTACCGAACTACATTAACTACATTCTTTGAGATATAGCATTATATTGACAGAAAATACAACTGATTAATGAAGTAAAATAATCATACTCTTTTGTTCTGTTTTTGTTTCAATTTACAAATGGTTTCATCAACCCTTTAGTGCAGCCTTCGTGAGTTCCCGCATATGTATAGGATGTTATAAAATAATATGCAGTGTGAATATATACTATCAGCATATGCCTTTGGATCAAAAAGCTCATACTGATTTCTTACATGTGTGAGGTATGATGGGAAACTATGATGGCCAAATATATTGGATTAAATAGTATATTTTTAAAATGCATGATTTATTTGAAAAATTATTTTGAGTGAAGTTTACAGAATGTAAATCCTCCACAAATTTTGTGTTTTGTATTATATTTCATGTTTTATAGTAAATCCTTTTGTATTGCGTAACATGCTTGTAATTTTTTTAATGGTTGAATAAGAAATAAGATTAAAGTAACAACTCCAACTTCTATCTGTATTTTGTATCTTTGAACACATTGTTGTTTTAGCGATCAAATTGTGTAGCATATGCGGTCCACTCAAAATATACTGAAATTAAACATATTAAATATATATTGTGCACGTTTATCGTTACTAAACAATGTCAAAGATATTTTGTGTCGCTATATCTGGTGTATTATACAAATATTCCATTCGATGTCCTATTTGAACCTAACCTTGCATAGTTAAAGGTAATAGTTTATCAGTAATGGAAAATTCTTAAAATTAATATTAAGTTTACTGAACACAGTCATTATACGAAAAGTATACCAAAATCATTCAACATAAATATATTTAATTGATACTTAATGTATTTATCTTTATTCGTAAAAGTAAATTATATTTAGTACATCAAACATAAACTATGCATATACATATATATTGTATATATGTATGCATATACATGCATATTTTATATATATATATATATATATATATATATATATATATATATATATATGTATGTATGTGCGTAACATTATGCACTTCCAAAAATACATACATAATTTAAAGTAGATGTATATGTACGTTTATTTCACAATACGTAATATTGAATTGAATATTTCATAATTATTTTTGTACTAAAATAATTCTTTTTTTTAACTGGTTAATAGTTGTCAATTGAAATTTGAGAAAATGCCTTATACACATTTTTGTTTCATGAAGGGCCAATTACTGGAAAATCAAAGTTACGAAACATTATTTGCAATTTATTGAATTGAGGTAATTTGTACCTCCTGAATATATTGTTACATTTGTTAGTTTTTTTTTTGTTTCTACAGATGATGTAAACTTATAATTTTAATAATTGGTTTGCTCATATTATTTTATATTTCAGTTGCATATGCATTGTTCATTTATTATTTGAGTATTGAGTTAACTTTTATTATGTACAATTTCTCAATACTACTTAATATGTTATTGGATATGGAACCACGTAAAAAATTTGATTACATATAAGTTGATACTACTCTTTTGTTAAAATCAGTATAATTCAAGCACGCTTGTGAATGTAATGTTCTCTGCAGTAATAATTGCATTTGAGTTGTCGATTCCTCCAATTTTCTATGAAAATAGATTACTCTCATGATATGTTTTGTAGTGTTGAAATATGTTTGAGTTGATGTATGCTTACTACATTCTTTGTGGTCCAATTTCCCTCATTGAACACATGAGAAGTCTATTCATTAATTAGAAAACTTTGATTTATCGTTGAAAGTTGAAAATTTTAGAACTGAAAATACCTAAGTGAAATTATTTCGAGTCAAGAATAATATTTTTACATTTTGAAAACACCTAACATATCGTCATAATAATGCAGGATGTCATGGATTTGATTTTCTAAGTTTGTGGTACATCAACAATGGCAAATATTGTACAAATTCAAAATGACGAAAGACTTATAAATCGGACGGGGATTCCCCGACATAGCAGTTAATGGGATGGTAATGGAGGATGATTTCAGTACTCGAAACGGATATGGGGCGGGTACGGAGGTGATACCATTCGCCTCATATCCGACCCAGTACATATAGTTTTTTTTTGCAAGGCGTATATAATATATATAGTTTCTTTTATATTTATAATGTGTATATACATAATAAGAAAAAATATTAATTGGTGTATTAAGTATTGATTCTTTTGACCATTTATCTTCCTTAATTATGTTCGATTAGAAAATATAACTAATATTATTGATGTGTTGGGTATTGCTTTGCTGAATATTGATTATGAAGTATAATTAATATTTGTTTAATTTAAATTTAAATTTAAATTTGTTGTTTTACCTTTTATTTTTATTTATTATCTTTTTTTTCTTCATCTTTCCTTAATGGGTACCCAAAGAATTTCCCATAACCGATGGGTATTAAACGGGGATGGAGGCCGTAAATGAGTAGCGGGGATGGAGGCGGAGGATGCGTTCCCCGCCCCATTTCCATCCCTAGTCATGTTTGATATCGAGAAGGATCATTGAGAAGCTATGAACTTCACTAATGGGAAATCACTCTAAATTAAGGATAAAAGTCATATTTTTAGACTTATTATAGTGTGTGTGTGTGTGTGTGTGCGTGTATATTTATTTATTTATTTATTTATTTAATTGTGTGTGTGTGTGTGGGTGAGTGTCTGTGTCTATGTATGCGTGTCTGTGTTTTTGTGTTTCACGGTCCAAATTGGGAAACGAAAGAAAATTGTAAGAATTATACATTTGGATACTATAATTAAGAGGAAACTATGAAATTTAACGTAAGGGTTCATGTAAGAAATACCTGGTCGGTAAGTATAAAAGAAATAAGGCATAGACAATTAGAACATAGATGCTTCCAATAACCTATAACCAAAATCTTCAAAGGAATTTCCAAAAACATGAGCTGATTAAGTTCATTCAATGTACCTTTGCCATCTGAAAGAAGAAGAAAATTGTTAATATGCATAACACATCAATATTTGGATTAGCATCTTTACTGTCAAAAATTATATGAAGCCAATAAATTTCTTACAAATATTTCAGTTATGTCACGTTTCTGTTATATAATATTTGGCTTAAATCACGAATTCGTTTAGGAGCATCGACATATTGAGAAATCGACTGAATTAAGCTTGCTGGTTTTTAATCAAATTAAATCATTGAAACAATGTGCATGAGATTGGGAGAAAATGCATCATTAATTGAACCGTGTGAATCTAAGTTTTTCCTATCCATTACGCATGTTTAGGACACTCAATGAAAAAGGTTTTTATAAGAAAAGCAATATTATATAGAGAAATCAGTCATGGATCAAAGTGCCAACACGCTAATAAATTGAACTTTTTGAACAACATCACTTATAAAAATTAGATTAATAAGGTACAAACCTAAAAACATAAACTAATCACTGATATTTATATAAATAAACCCAACTACAATAAATATTTAGTAAACTCTACCTTATTCAATTTTTAAAACATAAAACTCAGCATAACATTGCTCTGAAGCAAAGTTTGTAAAATTTAGTTGCAAGATAGAATTTGAAAGGAAAGGAAGTAGATTTAATGAGCTTATTATGAAAAAATTACTAAATGTCTACTTCGTAAAAAAACTGAAAATCTAAACAATGTTGAAAAGGAATGAAACTAACAACGGATGTCTCTCTATTGTTCCAAATACCGAGCAACGGTTTCTGTTTTGAACAAAGATGTCACATCAGTATTTTTGGTGAAATCCAAAATGTTAATAAGTATAAAGAATTCAAGTTTTAAATTAAATATGCCAAAATATAAATTAAATGTAACTAAAAAGTTTTGAAAGTTTAAAATTCATAATGGTCAAACTGTAAATTTGAAAATTTAGATAAAACCATATATCACTGAGCTGAAATAACCTAGCTGTTAGTTAAATATTAGACAAATTTTTTCTCAAACTTACCTAAAACTACATAAAACTCATGTTTGAAAACATATAAACCTACAAAGCATAATTAAGAATCATACTTTAGGAGTTCAATACTTAATTCATGAAGTACTTTAAAACAGTGTTAAACTCGATTTCTTCGAATACTAACATAGAATTTGAAACAAATATTGTTAACCACTTAAACTAACCTGAATATATCTGCGCTAGACATATCTTAGAGATAAAAAAGCAAAGCTGACAAAAGAAGCATAAAAGAATTTCAGGTATTAAAGACATCTTACCACGAACATAATCCATGATTCATTAATGAATTTTGAACCAATGTCACACAGTTAGATAAAGGTTTGACATGAAAATTGATTATTGGAAAAAATGGCATTCCGTGCTTTTTTTCTGCGATAACAAAACAAAATGTAAAAAGAGATTAATTTCATGAAGGAGAAGTATATGAAGCAAACAGTATAATAGTTATGAGAGATTGAATTTTTTATTGAATAAGATAGGTTACCAATACAAATGCATTAGAAAATTCTAACATATTTGAATGTCTATGAAAAAGGATGCAGTAGTAGGCAATTTATAAAAAGTGTGGAGCTCGCCAAGTAAGAAAAGAAATTTCCACAAATTTGTCTCTTGTTCTTAATAGTTCAGAGTGCGTAGGTTTGTTCTAATAAAGGGAATCTGCAGTGGAAGAGAAGAACACGTTAAAAAGGTTAAATAATATAGTGTGATGAATAATATTATTTTATTATTTTGAAAGTAAATTTTCATTTAATGGGTTGCATTCTATTATGGTAATGAATTTTGCTAAGTATTCAATGTATATATGCATATCAATTAAGATAATGAATAAAATAAAGAAATTACTGGCTTTTTATGGTAATGTTAGATCAATAAATAGACGGTATGATAACTATTGCATGTTAAATACCTTGTCAAAACCAAGTTTAGCAGATAATTTTGGGCTTCCTAACTCATGTCAGTTATTACTCTCGTCTTACTGCATGATGCATGAGATGATAATTGTAAACAAAAGTCCATGCTGCATAAGGAACACCTGCCTATCTCATCAGGTCCCATGACAGATAACACACTGCTTTCATACTCTTAATGAAAATAATAATGAGAAAGAAAAACTTAATGCTTGATCAATTGCAACAAAAGCTCAATTTCCAAACACAAAACCATGAAAATTTACATATTTTCTTAATTTATTTAATGAAAGTAAGAAGAAAACTTCATATGGAATAAAACTGCAGAAACAAAAAAGCATTCCCAATAATGTATATGCTAATCACATCTTGCAACAATTACAGAGCTAAAACTATGATTTGAAAAAAAATAACTCATTCTCAAAGCATAAAACTACTATATCAATATCATTTTATTCTTATTCTATGAAATAAGGAAGCAAAATTTTGTGAGAAAAGGAGGAAGCCCAACTTGAAAAAGTGGAATATCAAAATTTCTACAGAAAATTTGAAGCAAAATTGCATCTTTTATCGTTAAAATATTGAAAATATGAACATAAATAGACATTGATGCACAATGAGAGAAGACAGAGGAAGGTACATCTACTTGACAAATGATAGTATCATTAATAACTCATGTTTGGAAACCTACAAAACCTACAAAACACAACAATTATACTTACTTTAGGAGATCGATGCTTAATTCAAGATAACAAAGTACTTAAAAACAATGTAAAATTTTATTTCCTCAAATGCTGATGTAGAATTTGAAACGAACACCATTAATCGGTTAAAATAACCTGAATATATTTGAGGTTGACAAATCTTAGGGATTAAAAAAAAAACAAAGTTGACAAAAGAAGCATCAAAATTTTTAAGGTAATAAATTGCTAGAAGTTAGCAAATCTGTATAAAAACAGCTGACAACGAACCCATGAACATAATCCATAATGCATTAATGAATTTTGAACCAATGTCATACACTCAAACAAAGGTTGGACATGAAAATTGATTATTGGAAAAAAATGGCATTTTGTGCTCTTTTTTCTGCGAAAACAAAAGAAACTGAAAAAAGGAGATAAATATCATGAAGCAGAAATATAGGAAATAAATAGAGTATAACAGTTATGAGAGATTGATATTTTATTGAATTAAATAGGTTACCAATACTAATGCAACTGAAAATTTTAACAAATTTGGATATAGATCTATGTAAAAGGATGTAGTACTAGGCGATGTATAAAAAAGTGTGGAGCTCACCTAGTAAGAAGATAATAAAATTGCACAAATTTGTCTCTTGATGGATCAATGTGCATAGATTAGTTCTAATAAACGGAATCTGTAGTGGAAGAGAAGAACACATTTAAAGAAATTAACAAATATAATGTGATGAATGATATTATATTATTTTGACAGTAAATTTTCATTCAATGGGTTGTATGCTATTATGGTAATGAATTTTGATAAGTATTCAATGTAAATATACATAATATCAATTAAGATAATGAATAAAATAAAGAAATTAGTGTTTTTTTTGGTAATGTCTGATTAGTAAATATAAGGTATGATCACAACTATTGCATGTTAAATACCTTGTCAAAACCAAGTTTAGCAGACAATTTGGGGTTTCCTAACCCATGTCAATTATTACTCTCTTCTTACTGCATGATGCATGAGATGATAACTGTAAACAAAAGTCCATGC
The DNA here is from genome assembly GCA_030737875.1 of Allium sativum. Taxonomy (NCBI): domain Eukaryota; kingdom Viridiplantae; phylum Streptophyta; class Magnoliopsida; order Asparagales; family Amaryllidaceae; genus Allium; species Allium sativum. Next base: position 443,047,917 of record CM060915.1, on the reverse strand, counting down.
TACATAAGGAACACCTACACTATCTCATCGGGTCCCATGACAGATAACACATAGCCTTCAAACTCCTAATGAAAATAATAGTACAAAAGGAAAACATAGTGTTTGATTAATTGCAACAAAAGTTCAATTTCAAAACACAAACCCATGAACTGTTGCAACATTTTTTATATCTTTTAATGAAAGTAAGAACAAAATTTCATATGGAATCAAACTGGATAAACAAAAAGGCATTCCCAACAATGTATGTGTTAATTACATCTGGCAGCAATTATACTGCTTAAACTATAATTTGGAAAAAAATAAATCACTCTCAAAGCCTAAAACTACTATATCAATATCATTTTATTCTTATTCTATGGATGAAGTAAGCTAAATTTTATTGGAAATGGAGGAAGCCTAAAATGAAAAGGTTGAATATCGACATTCATGCATGATGAGAGAAGACAGAGAAGGATACATCTACTTGACAAATGATGGTATCATTAATAACTTGGAGTCCATTCATATTTCCATAACGTAATTTGTTGGAAGATCTATAAAATTTACCATATTATATTACCTTGGCTTGTACCTAGTTAATGGCTAACCAATAGTAATTCTCAAATGTACTCTATGATAAAGAAACATACTTCATTTTCTGATTTATGCATGCAAAACATTCCACTTACTAAAAGTATTCAGTCCTTGTATACAGTACAATAAGTATTAATGTAAAAAGTACCAAAAAGTTTAAATTAATCAAGCTATTGATATACTATCAAAATAATTGGTTGCAAATTGCTTTAGTTATTAGAATTAGTTACCTAACATCAGTAGCCAACTTTGATACCATTATTATCAAGCATAATTTAATCAAATTTAACCCCTAGCATCGGTTGTTTTTATATATAAGTTATATAATTGTCTTAAATCAAAAGACTCGGTTTTAAGCAAAAGCACCTATAGCTGCAGAAGAGGAAGATGGAAGGCAAACTGTTGGCACTGCGCAGCAAAAAACCATCTACGATGGAAGGAGAAGAGTGAAATCCTGCGATGATGGGAGAAGAACGGGGACAGAAAATGGCAAACAGAAAAGGCTAGCGTTGGATTGGCCACAGACCTGGAGTAGAAGGGTCGACGACGATTTGCAAGAGGAGAGGTCTACCTGGAAGGCGTGTAAAAGGCTAAGAGGGAAATCATTCATAGCTAGGGTTTGGAAGTAAGAAAAGGAAAATTGTCGATTATTGAAGGTAATTATGAGAAGAGGAAAATACGGAGAGAATTAAAAGATTTAATTGATAATAGGCGAGAGGTCTGAGTAATTTAATTGATAATTAAAAGATTAAATATTAAATAAATATCAAGAGACAATTAAGCTAAATAGAGAGAAATCCTAGAATTAAGCTAAAAAAGGATAAATACTAAAATTATGGAGAGAGCAAGAAATTCTTATGCTTTACTATTATTTAATAGATATTATGAGATGTAGATTTTACCAAAATGAGTTGCCTCAAATGATATAAAAGTTGTGATCGCAACACTGGTTACGCTTTGCAACCAAAATTTGGTGAGTAAATCCACCATAGTAGAAAAGCATGGTCAGCTATTGTTGCAACCACCCCTTGCAAGAAAGCTGCTTTCTAAAACAATATCGCTTCTTCAATGGGCCATTTATGCACGAATCCAAGTAGGGAAAATCACAACAATTCAATCTGTTAATGTTGAATAAACTAAACTCTTGAGTTTTAGTAATATTCTAGAAATTGCATTTAATATATGAGAATAAATTCATGGAACTAAAAAAGATGTATCTATTCATGTATAATGGTTTGTATTCTCCTGTTATAAAAGGAGAAGTTTGTAATGGTATTTAGAGATAAGATGAGAGAAAAAAGGCAAAAAAAAAACACACACCCCAACAAAAAAGTAATTTGGTGAAGCTTCTGTGTGTTTTTGTTTTTTTTTCCTGTTTTTCATCTCTTCTGTTCTAAAGTACTGTGTTTCTATGTTTTCTAGTTTGTGTTGTATTTTCCTTTTTTGTCTAATACATCAATAAAAGTGGTATGGGTCCACTCAACCCCGTTAGCCTTGCAAAAAAAAAAAAAAGCAAAAAAAAATCAGAAATAGAAAAATTGCCCTGTTCCTTGTTCTGCCAGTATTTTATATACTGAAATCTTTATACAAAAAACACACACACACCCAACAAAGTGGTATCGGAGCCAATACCTATCAAGAATGAATAACTCTCTTTCTGTTCCAAAACTTACCAAAGAAAACTATGGGAAATTGTAGAGAAGGGTTACGATGAATCAGAGAATGAAGGAGCATTGAATCAGGCTCAGAAAAATGCTCTAGTGAAGGCTCAGAAACAAGATCAACTAGCTTTGTCTATTATACACATGGGTTTAGATGAAGCCATGTTTGAAAAGGTTGCATCTACAGAAAGAGCAAAGGAAGCATGGGAGATTCTCCAGAATAATTTCAAAGGCGCCGACAAAGTAAAAAAGATACGATTACAAACATTACGAGGAGCATTTAAATCATTACAAATGAAAGAAACGGAGTCAGTCCCAGATTATTTCACGAGGGTTTCCTCTGTTGTAAATCAAATGAAGAATTATGGAGAAACAATTGAAGATGCTCGTGTTAATGAAAAATCATTAAGGTCATTGAATACAAAATTACAACTTATTGGCATCTTCATTGAGGAATCAAATGATACGGAGACCATGACCGTGGATTAACTTATGGGATCACTACAAGCATATTCAGAAAGATTGTTAAAGAAGGAAGAGACGGAGTCTCAAGTGCTGAAAACCAATGTTTCTGTTGAAGACAAAGATAAGGTGCTGTACACACAATACAGTAGAGGAAGAGGACGTGGACGTGCAAATCAAAGTTTCAGCCGAGGTAGAGGACGTGGTCATGTAAGCAACAGACCTGAAGATAAGATGCAGACAAATCAACAAAACTGGCGTGGACAAGGACGTGGCCGTGGCAGAGGTTGAAGATCAACACCTGGCAGAGGTAATAGATCAAATGATTGTTATAATTGTGGAAAATTTGGACACTTTGCCAAAGATTGCTGTTTTAACAAGAATGTTGAGAAAAAGACAAATTTAGCCAAAACGGAGGAGAAACAAGATAATGGTGTTCTGCCGATGGCATACAAAGATGTGATTCCAGAAGATGATATTGTTTGGTATCTCAATAGCGGAGCCAACAGCCATATGTCTGGGCTCAAACATCTCTTTACTAATTTGAAGGAAGTAGATTCTGGTTTTGTGTCTTTTGGAGATGCATCAAAGATTGAAGTCAAAGGCAAGGGTGAAATCTGTTTTTCTAGAAAGGATGACAGACAAGAAAGAATTGAAGATGTTTATTATGTTTCGGACATGAAGAACAATATTCTTAGCCTGGGACAACTACTTGAAAAAGGGTGCTCAATTTTCATGAAAGGCAAAGTCATGATTTTGAAGGACAAAAATGGCAGGACAATAGCACACATAGAGATGTCTCAAAACCGGGTGTTCAAACTAAACTTAAGAAATATACAGGAGACATGTTTGCAAGCAAAGTCAGAGGACAAAGCAACTTTATGGCACAAGCGATTTGGACATCTACACTATGGATGTTTGAAGGAGATGGCAAATAAAAGAATGGTTCATGGAATGCCAAACATGGATTATACATTAAGCTTTTGTGAAGAATGTGTATTGGGAAAACAAACAAGGAACTCGTTCCAGAAGAAGGCAATGTATCGTGCTGCAAAGCCTCTCGAGTTGGTGCATACGGACATATGTGGTCCTTTCACACCCAAGTCATATAGTTCCAAGAGGTACTTCATTGCTTTCATTGATGATTATTCTCGAAGGACATGGGTCTATTTTTTAAATGAAAAATCTAAGGCGTTAAAAGTATTTAAGAAATTCAAAGTGTTGGTAGAAAATAAGGCTGGAATGCATATTTAAGGCACTGCGTTCAGATAGAGACGGAGAATATACATCAAATGCTTTCGCAGAATATTGTGAAGAACATGGAATTAGAAGATTCTTAACAGCTCCATATTCACCACAGCAGAATGGCGTGGCTAAAAGAAAAAATCGGACTATTTTAGACATGGTTCGATCGATGTTAAAGAGCAAGGAGCTACAAAAAGAACTCTGGGCAGAAGCAGTTCAGTGTGTTGTTTACATTCAGAACCAACGTCCACATTCAAATTTGGGTGGAAAAACACCTCAGGAGTTATGGAGTGGAAGAAAGCCTACTGTATCGCACTTGAAAGTCTTTGGGAGTGTGGCATACTCACATGTACCAGATCAAAGAAGAACAAAGTTGGAGGATAAAAGCAGGAAGTATATTTTTATTGGATATGATGAAAAAACAAAAGCTTACAAACTTCTTGACCCTGTCACTATGAAGGTGGATGTAAATCGAGATGTACAAGTACAGGAGGATCATACATGGAACTGGAGCAAAGAACCAGAAGATGAATCAAAGAATTTTTTTTTCCACTTTCTATAATCTCACCAATAAACTCTGATGCACAAGAAGATAAAGATATAGATGAGGATGAGCCTCAAAATCCTAGAATGAGAAGTTTGCAAGACATATATCAAACAACAGGTGAGGTGCACCTGGTGTGTTTGGTGGCAGATGCAGAAAATGTTAATTTTGAAGAAGCAATAAAACAACAGAAGTGGAAAGCTGCAATGGATGAGGAAATCAGGGCAATTGAAAAGAACAAAACTTGGGAACTAGTAGAACTTCCAGAAGGTTGTAAGCCCATCGATGTTAAATGGGTTTATAAAAAGAAGGTGAATGCTCAAGGAGAAATAGAAAGATATAAGGCGCGGTTAGTTGCAAAGGGCTACCGACAAAAGACTGGAATAAACTATGATGAAGTTTTCGCGCCCGTGGCCAGAATGGAGACAATAAGGCTTCTAATTTCTCAAGCAGCTCAATATAAGTGGCTCATTTATCAGATGGACGTGAAATCCGCATTTTTGAATGGCATGCTCGAAGAGGAAGTGTACGCGAGTCAGCCTCCTAGATATGTAAAAGCAGGACAAGAAAGAACGGTGTTAAAGTTGTATAATGCATTGTACGGTTTGAAACAGACGCCTCGAGCATGGAACACTCGGATAGACACCTATTTCAAGAAGAACGGATTCATACAATGTCCATATAAACATGCTTTGTATATCAAAGAAAGGCAAGGTAATTTATTACTTGTTGCACTTTATGTTGATGATCTTATTTTTATGGGAAACAATGAAGATATGATTAAAGATTTTAAGAGGGAGATGACCAAAGAGTTAGAGATGACAAACTTGGGCTTAATGAAATATTTTCTTGGTATTGAAGTGAAGCAAGATAAGTCAGGCATTTTTATATCCCAAGAAGCATATGCCAATAGTATTTTGAAGAAATTCAGAATGGAGCACTGTAATCCAGTAGCAACACCTATGGAACTGGGAACAAAACTTTCAAAATTTGAGGGAGGAGCTTCGGTGGATACAAATTTATATCAAAGCCTGGTTGGAAGCTTGAGATATCTTACGTGCACAAGACCTGACATTGCATATAGTGTTGGAATAGTAAGCAGATATATGGAGAATCCAAAAGTGTCACATTGGAAAGCAATCAAAATTCTAAGATATATTCAAGGAACAAACTCACTGGGATTGTTTTATTCTAGAACAGCAGACTACAACTTGGTGGGATATTCTGATAGTGATTGGTGTGGAGACGTGGATGATCGTAAAAGAACGTCTGGATACTTGTTCTTTATGGGAGATACAGCTTTTACATGGTACTCCAAGAAACAGCCTATAGTTTCGTTATCAACTTGTGAGGCAGAATATGTGTCAGCCTCTTACTGTGTTTGTCATGTTATATGGCTAAGAAGGTTACTTGGAGAATTGAGGATTCCACAGCAAAGATCAACTGAAATTAGAATTGACAACAAATCAGCAATTGAGCTTGCCAAGAATCCAATACATCACGAAAGGAGCAAACACATTGATGTTGATTCCATTTTATTCGAGAACATGAAAAAGAAAAGAATGTGCATTTACGTCATGTTGTTAATCGTGACCAGGTAGCTGATGTGCTCACTAAACCATTACCTAGAATTCTGTTTGATACTTACAAAAGGCTGATAGGCATGAAGGATCGAAAAGAGTTAGTTTAAAGGAGGAATATGTTGAATAAACTAAACTCTTGAGTTTTAGTAATATTCTAGAAGTTGCATTTAATATATGAGAATAAATTCATGGAATTAAAAAAGATGTACCTATTCATGTATGATGGTTTGTATTCTCCTATTATAAAAGGAGAAGTTTGTAATGGTATTTAGAGATAAGATGAGAGGAAAAAAGGTATAAAAAAAATCAGAAATAGAAAAATTGCCCTGTTATTTGTTCTGCCAGTATTCTATATACTGAAATCTTTATAGAAAAACACACACACCCCAACAGTTAGCAGCCCCTGTTTTCGTCCATCCACTGAAGCAGCATCACCCTTCTAAACTTTACTGTATCTGAGTGGGTTCATTACTTCATTTGTTGATCATCCTTACTCCTGATATTTTTATAATATGCATATACAAGAGAATTAAACAACATCATGACTGAGCCAAAATAAACGATGCAGTGATAATAATCAGAATTATATGAATGAGGATTGTATAAATGCTTCCCTTTCACAATATGGAAATGACTTTGGATCAAGTGCGATGGTGCACCTAATAAAAAAAGCACTCGGACCATAGAGAGAGGAAGTAACATTTTTGTCTGGTCTTGATGTTGAAGTATGCGATACTATGTGTTAGATTGAGGAGGATATTTCGGGATATTTCGAATATTTAGGATCTAGAGGACATTTTCAGATCTGGAGATTATTTAGGATCTGGTAGATATTTTCAGATCTGGAGAATATTTAGGATCTGGAGGATATTTCGGATATTTCAGATCTAGAGGAAATTTTGGGAATTTCCATATACTTCCCTATGTCTATATAAGCTACTTCGGATCCAAAAGGAGGAGGTATAACAAAATCAAGAGATTAGATCAAGGTTTATTCTAATTAGGATTTAGGCAATCCTAATCTTCTTCAATTCCTTTCTCCACAAAATCAAATTTTTCTAGTAAATTTGATCATTGTAATCAATCTCTTGTACTCTTCTATTGATATTAATAAAGGTTTCTCTTTCAAAGTGGACGTACACTGACAAGACGTTGGTGGAACCACTATAAATCCCTGTGTTATTTAGTTTCTCGTTATAGCTCTATTATTTCCATTGTTTGGTGATTGTGATTGGCTTAGATAAGATTGAGATTGTTCGATTGGTTGTTTTTGCACTATTACCACGATCTTGTTTTCCGCGGCATTGGGGATTTTTGATTTAAGTGGTCTTGAATCAAAATTTCTCCACAACATTTGGTATCAGAGCATTGGTGTTGGTAGATAGTTGTAGAAATGCCGGAATCAGGTTCAAATAATCCATCAACATTTGGTCCAAGTGGTGTAGCTCCTTATGTACATGGGTCGTATGCAGGTGGTTCATAATTGGTTATCGACAAGTGGAATGGCGATAATGATTTCAAAAAGTGGCAATGGAAGATGAAAGCGGTTCTGAGGCGGAATCGGGTACATCGGGTGGTGTTTGATACACATTTATTGCCAGAGGACATCTCAGATGTGGAGAGAGAAAAAATGGAAGAGTGGGCATTCACTACACTTCAACTTGCCATGGGGGAGAATGTTATTTCCGAAATTAGTGGTGAGACGACTGCTAAAGGTATTTGGAACAAGTTGGAGGAGTTGTATATGAAGAAATCACTCACAAATCGACTGATCTTGTTGCGGACATTCTTTACCTACAAGATGAAGGAAGGAACTTCGCTAAAGGCGCACTTAAATGTGTTTGATGATTTACTAATGAAGATGAAGGTGGTAGATTTGAAGATTGAGGAGGAGCAGAAGGCGATGATATTGCTATGTTCGTTGCCTGAGCGCTATACTGGGTTCTCAAACAGTTTGATCTATGGCCGAGATATATTGACTCTAAATGATGTCAAGACGGGTCTTCTTAGTGAGGAATTGCGAGATCAGATGAAGGAGCTGAGTGATGGTAGTAGTGGTGCTGGTAATGGTCAAGGTTTATTTATGGAGAAAGAAAAGTCAGAGAAGAAGGGAAACCGGGGCCGTTCTAAGTCTAAGAAGCCCGGTGGAAGAGGAAAGTCAAAAGAAAGAAATGGCAAGTGCTTTATATGTAAGAAACCTGGTCATTGGAAGAATGATTGCCCAGACAAGGGGAAGAAGGAAGTAGCATCTTCATCAGTTGCGGTGGATAGAGATGTTGGTGAGGGAGATGTAGATGTTTTGTCGACAGTAGCATCAGATGTTTCAGGCAGCGATTGGGTGCTTCATATCACATGACGCCTAATAGGAATTGTTTTTCCTCTTATGTTGAATGGGAAGGAAAATCAATTGTTATGGGAAATGGTGCAGTTTGCAAGTCGAAGGGCATTGGATCCGTGCAAATTCGGATGTTTGACGGAGTGGTTCGTACTCTCACTAATGTGCGCTATGTTGCGGAACTACGGAAGTCGCTTATCTCTTTGGGACAGTTGGATTCTTTAGGTTGTAAGATCACCATTGAGAGTGATAGCTTGAGGGTTTCGAAGGGAGCGCTTGTGATTATGAAGGGTGCTAAAACTCATGGTATCTATTTGCTTCAAGGAGTGACCGTGGAAGGTGAAACTTGTGTCAGTGTTGATAGTTCTAGTGGCTTAGATGCTACACGGCTGTGGCATTTGAGATTGGGTCATGTCACGGATAAGAGTTTAGATATTCTTCATCGAAAGGAGATGATTGATGGTGAGAGTTTCAGAAAGTTGGAGTTTTGCGAGGAATGTGTCATGGGGAAGCAAACTAGAGTATCACTCGGTGAAGGAAAACATGATTCAAGAGGTATTCTTGAGTATGTGCACACGGATGTTTGGGGACCAGCGCCTATAGCTTCTTTGGGAGGAGCAAGATATTATATTTCTTTCATTGATGCTTTTTCTCGAAAGGTTTGTGTGTATGTAATGAAGGCCAAGTTGGAGGCATTTGCAAGATTTAAAGAATGGAAGGCTCTTATTGAGAATGAGATGGAAATACTTTGAAGGTTCTTAGGTCCGATAATGGCGGCGAATATGTTTCCGGAGAATTTCTGAATTTTTGCAAGCATCATGGTATTCGGAGGCATTTTACTACACCGGGAGATCCGCAATCTAATGGAGTGGCGGAGAGAATGGACCACACTCTACTAGAGAAAGCTCGATGCTTGAGATTGACATCGGGTTTGTCTAAGGGATTTTGGGCCGAAGCTCTGTCAACCGCGGTGCATATTATTAATCGAATTTCATGCTCGGCTACTGATAACAAAATTCCTGAGGAAGTGTGGAAGGCGAAGAGCATTGACTTAAATTATCTTCGTGTATTTGGCAGTCCTGTTTTTGTGCATGATCCGGGGAATGATAAGCTTTCACCTAGAGCTTTCAAATGGATTTTTCTCGGTTATATGGATGGTGTCAAAGGTTATCGGATTTGGAATCCGGAAACGAAGAAGGCTATGGTTTCTCGTAATGTTACTTTTGATGAGTCAGCTATGTTCAAGGAGAACGAAGGCTCATCGGATGTTCCGGATTTGGTTCATGGTGAATCAAAGGAGAAGGAAGTTATTCTCACTTTCAGGCCTAGAGAGAGTAGAGTTGTTGGAGGTGCTTGCGTGGTGAATGCGGTTGATGTTACATCACATAGTCCACAAGATTCCTCTGGTAGTGTTGGTGATGTGCACGAGCCTAGAGAAGATTCAGTTCAAGGTGGAGCTGAAGAAAGACCGGGTGATGGCATTGCTACTTGGGTTGGTCGTCGTGCTATAAGGCCACCTGAAAGATATGGTGATTGGAACTATCTTTGCTTTTGTGAGAATTTGGACTATGCTCTTCATGTAGTCCAAGATGAGTCGATGGACCTTGATGACGTCATGGATTCGAGTGATAGCTCGAAGTGGATTTGCGTCATGGAGGAAGAGATGCAATCGTTGATGAAAAACCATACTTGGGAGTTGGTTCCACTTCCTCAAGGAAACCGTGCTATTGGGTGCAAATGGATATATAAGGTGAAGGACGATGGAAGATACAAAGCTAGGCTAGTGGCTAAGGGGTTTGCACAGAGGAAAGGAAAGGAGTATGATGAGATCTTCGCATCGGTTGTGAGGCATACTTCTATCCGGATATTACTTGCATTAGTTGCTATTTACGACTTGGAGTTGGAGCAACTAGATGTGAAAACCACCTTCTTGCATGGAGACTTGGATGAAGACATCTACATGGAGCAACCGAAAGGGTTTGTTGTAGAAGGTAAGTCAGAACTAGTTTGCAAGTTGAAGAAATCACTATATGGTTTGAAGCAATCACCTAGGCAATGGTACAAGAGATTTGATCATTTCATGCTTGAAAGTGGCTTCCATTAAAGCATCAAGGATGCTTGTGTTTACTTCAAGAGGTTAGGAAATGATTGTTGAATGTATTTACTCTTGTATGTGGACGATATGCTCATTGCTTCTAAGGACAAGGAAGAATTCAACAAGTTGAAAGAGAAATTAAAGACGGAGTTCGAAATGAAGACCTTGGAGAAGCAAAGAAGATTTTGGGCATGGAAATTGAAAGAGATCGAAAGCATTTTGAGTTGAAATTAACTCAAAAGGAGTACATTAAGAAAGTGCTTTGCCGGTTTAGCATGGAGGATGCAAAGGCGTTAAATACACCTTTACCTTTGCATATAAAGCTTTCGAGTAAGGGATCACCTATCGAGGAGAAAGACAAGGCTTATATGGCAAAGGTGTCATATTCTAGTGCGGTTGGAAGTTTGATGTATGTCATGGTGTGTACAAGACCCGATATTGCAAATGCCGTCGGGGTGGTTAGTCGGTATATGGCTAATCCGGGGAAATCGCATTGGGAAGCCGTGAAGGCTATATTGAGATACTTGAAAGGCACAACATCTCATGGTCTTGTTTTTGGTGGTAGTGATGGATTGAGTTGCAAGTTAGTTGGTTATTATGACTCGGACTACGCCGGTGATAGGGATCAGAGGAAATCAACTTCCGGGTATGTCTTCACACTTGGTGGTACAGCCATTAGTTGGAGATCGAGATTGCAAACCGTAGTTGTTTTATCCTCTATGGAGGCGGAGTTGATAGCCGCTGTGGAAGCGGCAAAGGAGGCACTCTATTTGAAGCGACTATTGTGTGACTTGGGTTTGGAACATGAGAGTATCGATGTTCGATGTGATAGCCAAAGTGCTATACATTTGGCAGAGAATTTGGCATTTAGCTCACGAACGAAGCATATTGAAGTGAGAGAGTCATATCTAGTAGCCATGGACGAAGACAAGCAAGTATGCCTTCGGAAAGTGCACACAAAGGATAACGCGGCGGACATGTTCACTAAGGCATTGCCGATTGGAAAGTTCGAGCATTGCTCGAACTTAATTCGCTTGGAGAGATGCTAGGTGCCACGTGGTGGCACAGTTCAAAGAGAAACTTGGATGTATAAGAGTATCGGTGAGAGGTTGGTGTTTTGTCTTCATGGTAAGTACTTGTTTTCACTCCCGAGTACATTGTCTTTTGGTGAGACTGGTTTAGGAGTTGGATGTTTCAACACTTCATTGACGAGTGAGGGCTATGCCTGAACTCGTTAGTGAAGTGCAATGGGCGGTGGTTATGCCAAAGTTCATTAGGGAAACATTCAAGCTTTCTTAATTGAAGATAGAAGGAAATGCTTGGGTGCATTGAAGTTTGTGATGTAAATGGATGTAGTATCGAGGTGGAGTGTTGAAGTATGCGATACTATGTGTTAGATTGAGTCGAATATTTCGGGATATTTCGAATATTTAGGATCTGGAGGATATTTTCAGATCTGGAGAATATTTAGGATCTGGAGGATATTTAGGATCTGAAGGATATTTTCAGATCTGGAGAATATTTAGGATCTAGAGAATATTTTGGATCTGGAAGATATTTCGGATCTAGAGGAAATTTTGGGAATTTCCATATACTTCCCTATTTCTATATGACCTACGCCGGATCCAAAAAGAGGAGGTACAACAAAATCAAGAGATTAGATCAAGGTTTATTCTAATTAGGGTTTAGGCAATCCTAATCTTCTTCAATTCCTTTCTCCACAAAATCAAGTTTTTCTAGTAAATTTGATCATTGTAATCAATCTCTTGTACTCTTCTATTGATATTAATAAAGGTTTCTCTCTCAAAGTGGACGTACACTGACAAGACGTCGGTGGAACCACTATAAATCCCTATGTGATTTAGTTTCTCGTTATTGCTCTATTATTTCCATTGTTTGGTGATTGTGATTGGCTTGGATAAGATTGAGATTGTTCGATTGGTTGTTTTTGCACTATTACCACGATCTTGTTTTCCGCGACATCGGGGATTTTTGATTTAAGCGGTCTTGCATCAAAATTTCTTCACAACACTTGAATGACCAGGAAGCATGATATCAAAGACTTAAAAGCGATAGAGTGCAGACAACTTAAAGGTAAATTTTACTGTGCATGCAAGGCATGACTAAGAGCATCTTCAACAAGTTTCATAGTCTGAATATTACAACACGTAATGTTCAGCTAAATATTACGTGTTGTAACCAACGGAGGAAAATAATAATAATAATAATAAATCAGATCGCAACAGCAGAAAATGCCAGAAAATTTATTAGGTAATGTAACTTCTGTTGTCGCGAGCCGATTTATTAGGCTCACAACGTCGTGAGACGATTTATTAGGCTAGCGACATCGCGAGCCGAAAAAATCAACTTGCGGGGCCAATTTCGAATTCAGATTTTTTTTTTGCATTTTCTGCTGTCGCGAATCGATTTATTAGGCTCACGACGTCACGAACCGAAAAAATCAGCTCGCGGGGCCAATTCTGGATTCAGAATTTTCTCCGTAATATTTGCCTTAATATTACGTATTGTAACATCTGTTGGGGAACAATTTCACCCTAAATTCATAATTAAGGGTTGGAATACCCCTGTTGCTGGAGTTGCTCTGATAATGTTTCTCTGGCTAACTTTTTTTTAGTTTATACTATGCATAGGACAACGTGTCAATACAGTTTTACAATGACGTTTAAGAAAAAATAGAGTACTTAGTAAGTAAGTAGAGCATTATTTTGAACTAAGAGGTTGTTGAGATATCCACATCAATAATGAGAAAATCCCGCTTCACAATAATGCTAGACTACCCAAAACATAATTCGGTTATTAGCCGAAAGGTGAGATAAAAGTGGGGGACCTCTCTGAGTTCTGCCTGGAATTTCAAAAATGAGTCCCGCCTTTCTGTCTCATGTTCAGTTGATATACCCGAAGTTGTTTCGGGTATTCTAGCAAAGTTGTTAAATAATAGATATGTGATTCATGTACTACTCGTATATTAATAATCGTTTAGTGACTGAATTCCAGCTATAAATTTAATGGGATTATAGTTATACACTACAAGGAAAAAACATTCTTTTTACAAAATTTGTTTATTCTCCCGCACCCCCGCATTTTTCAAGATATGACTTCTATTGTAAACTCCTGTAACAAGGAATAAATTGCCGTAACTTCTTCCACCATAGGATCAGAGTTCAAAATTTTCTCCAAATGTCTCGGGAGATTTTTATTTTTTTTCAAAATATCAAATCACACTTTAGGTGCTTACCAATATTTTCTGCACATTTGATTAGATCAACAACTTCAAAATTATTAAATTTCTTTTATTTTTTACAAGTTTATCATGGAAAAATTAAAATGCATTTTGCACCCTATGTATGTTATGGTTGCAGCCTGTATAAAATTAGAATGTTTTCTAAGGGAAAACAATAATTATATTGCCCACATCAAGGAAATTAAACTGGGAGAAGCTAATCAGATGGTTATACCCTCTTATAAATTTACCAGAAGAAGTAGACCTGCTCTAATAGCCTCACACAATGCTCCAGAAGTTCAGAGATTTGCACTCAGTTGTGAATCCAAATAAGCGTAATAGGGCAGCGTTTGTATTAATAAATGTGTTACTATATTTTATATATGACATGTATTGGCAGACTAAACGAGCCCCTGCACATAAGTAATTAAAAGAAAAATGCGTGGGTTATAGGACTTGACATTTTCGACTATGATTATACAAACTCTGCAATTATTTCAACTGGAAGCAAAGAATTCGGCAAAAAGGTTACCATATGAGTAAATTATGCAGTATGAAAGTATTCAACCGCAATAAATGACATTGATATGTAACAACAATAACTAATACAAATATATGATCTCATACAAACAAATATATCATATGTAATTGTTTAATAGACAAGTACAACTTATCATCAAATCGGAAATAGACAAGTAATTGTTTAATTGACTTGGTGAACTACAATTGCAAAACTATCTATTATCCTAGTTCTCTTACAGAGCATTCAGCTGAAGCATTATTCTAATCCACAGATTTATTCAGTTAATCCACCCTATAAAATATGATCTTTGACTTTTAATAACATTTTAAATTTAATTAGTTTATCCACCTAAAAATATTAAATACCTATTTTTCTTCCCTGTTCTTCTTGTATAATTCGTCTTCTTACAATCCTACATCTAAATTCAAGTTCTTCTTCCTACAATCCTACATCTAAATCCAAGTCTAGGTGAAGTATAGTCGTGTCTGTGTTTGAAAAGAAAATTTTGTTTAGAGAGTGAAATGCATGTCTCTGTGTATTTTTTCTATTGCTGTAGAACTGTAGCCTTTAAAAGTAAAATGAAAGTCTCATTTTTCCATGCGTTTGTATTTTTTTTATAGATAAGAGGATGATGACGCAAAGAAAAAAACATTCACTTGAATTGTGCGTGACATAACATAAATTCTAAAGGCCCCAAAGCAAATAAATTCAACTTCATTAACCCATTGTATGCCCTTGTATTTGTATTGAACTTTCCAGGGCACATGTTGAAAAGAAATCAATGTCTTTTGGTAGAAGCAAAGAAAGTTGATTTTCAACCAGTAGAAAATCTCGTCTTATGTAAGACATTTTATGACGAATTCCATGTATGCTAATGCAAGGATCAATGGAAGCTCAAGAATTTCTACAGCATGGAAGATAGATTTGTGGATTAATATGAAATCTTTAAGTTAATCCACTTGTGGATTAACTTACAAAAAAGTTGTGGATCAACTTATTAAAATAAAATGGTGGATTAACTAACAGAAAATCCTTGTCTCAAATACAAATACTATGACAGGGTGTAAACACTTATTGAAATTGAGAACTTCAGATCTGTAATTGTTACTAAATGAGCACTGAAAATGTCAATAAATATTAATATAATGAATCTGGCCAACTAGATCTGCATCTTAGTATTCATATTCAAATAATCATGTCAAAGATATGATTAATTACCGTAAAAATTTAAACAAACATTGGATTTTTGGGAACCTAAGCTAGAAGAATTTTTCATCCTGATGTAAGTATGTTTGAACGCTTTAATAAATATCATCCGATCTTGAGCATACATTAAAATGAAAATTCAGTATTCAAACTTTATACAGTCACTGCTTTCACAGCAGGTTTGAACCAAAATTAATTGTTAACATCCCACCCCTGGTGGAATGAGGAATGACGACGGGCATGGTGTGTGTATATATCGATGATTCAAATTTACATTTTGTATATTACTTCGTTTCAAACGATTCAACAAAATTTTGGTTGTATTTCGATTTTGTTTTTTGCATTGTACACAAATGAATGTACACATGAAACAAAATGAAAAGTTAAACCGAAATTTTGTGAACTGTTTGAAACGAAATACAAAATGTAAATGCTTACTGTGTTTATAATTTGTCCAATACAAGGACAAATCCAACAAAATTTTCTACCAAATGAATATAAATGATCTTTTTTTTGTGGATAAAAACGACTATTTATATAACGATCATGTATAACACCCATCGGATGGAACCGAAAACACCTAGGAGATATTAACCAATTAGATGTGCGCATTTTACTCGAAAAATACAGTTTTATTACAACACAAAAATATATTAATTTCTCATATTTGTTCAACATATCAAATCAACTTAAAGCTAATTTATCATTATTGTCGTTTCAATAGACTCAATTAGATTTTAGACTCATGCATTTTTTTTTTGTGCATACGTCAAAATGTGCACAATATATTATTCCTAACTCGTGCGTTCAGTTTTTCCTATATCAACTAACATAATACAACAATCATACATACACAACGGTGCACATATACACAAATAACCACAATTATACAATGGACAAAAACACGCTAAGGGGGACATATACACAAATAACCAAACATTGCACAAAAAAATTTCGATTTCACTATCATATGAAATATGCGCATAATAGGATGTTATATCCCACTACAACGATATTGGAACCAATTGCGATCAATAGATAACCATAATTTTCCAATTTAAGCATATACAGATTTAGGTAAAAACTTGTTTTTTATGCAAAAACAGAGATTATACCTGAAATTACTCGCCCTGGACGTTTGAATTGAAGCCGAGGAGGTTCCTACATGAAGAAACGAGAGTTTGGAGGTTAAAAACTCGAAATTGGGGGTATAAGGGTTTGAAACCCGAAAGCTGGAAAATGAGAAAACGATTTGGGGAAGAAAGAGAGTTGTTGTGTTACGTATATCACGATAATTTTTGACGGCTGCCTATGGCCCATCGAAAGTCATCGTAAGTGACCCATCAAGAACCGTTGCCCCCTCTCCCGGTCATAATAAGCAATGTTTCCAGTAGTGAGTCAATGTCGGAACCAGAATTGGATGGTTGGATTTCCGACACACCGGCCGGAACTTCGAACCATGATATATATTGATGATTCAAATTTTGGTGTGTGATCACAATTTTTATATCATCAGAGGCAACTCATTTTTGTAAAATTTACCATCTCAGTGATTCTCCTGCAAAACCGACGTCAGGTTATTCATTTGAGTAACTAGTACCTGATGTTGAGAAGTTTATCGTTGATTTGATGTCTATTTAAGGAGATTTGTTTTCTTCTAAATGATTGTTGATCAAATCTAATTGCAAGGTCTCTTTCTTGTGGCGGACGCCTTGCTGCACCCTCTCTGACTCCTGGTTCCTCACTTTTCTTGCAGGGTTTCACTTTAGTGTCAGATCGACATCAGTATTAGCTTCAGTGACTTTTAGTTTATCTCTGAAGAGTAAGAATTTTTTCCTTGATTATAGCTATGTTAGAATGTCTGCAATTTGATGAGTGACAGATATATGATTTACATTCAATTTTCCTTCTCCAACTTTTTCTCCTACAAAATGTATGTCTAATTCGATTTGTTTGGTCCTTGAAGGCTAAATTAGGTTTGCACCGAGAAGAACAATACTAAGGTTGTCACTCAACACAGTTGGGTTTTTGTTGAATTCATCCGTCAACTCATGTAGTAAAGATTGAATTCATGATATTTCTGCAGTTGCATTGGCAACACTTTGATACTCTGCTTCTGCACTTGATCTGGATACAATAGTTTGCTTTTTTAGAACACTAGGAAATTTGTTTTATACCTACACATAGTAGTACCCTGATATGGATCCTCTAGCATCAGGGTACGACCCATAGTCTAGTCAACAAATCCATTAATGTTGATATTTTTAGGTAATTCAAAAGTTAGTCCATGTTTTGGAGTCTCTCTGAGATACCCTAGTATCAGTATCCTCTTTACCGCTTGCTAATGCAGATTAGATGGTCTCTGCATGAATTGACTTACTTTGTTGACATTAAATGAGATGTTAGGTCTTGTGATGGTTGCATATTGTAGATCTCCAACTATGCTTCTATAGTGTGTAGATTGGTTACGGATTCACCATTGTTTTTAGATAGGTGTGTGTTGTTGACCATAGGTGTTGGTAGAGCATTTGCCTTATCCATTTTAGCTCTTACATGTCAGAAATATTTATTTCTTGATTGAGATGAAGCTTTCCATCTGAAATTCTTTTTACTTCTACTCCCAAGAAATAGCCTAAGTTTTTCATGTCCTTGATGAGAATTCCTTATTTAAGTGATTTGTGAGTCTGCTGATTTCATGCTTGTTATTCCCTGTGATTATAAGGTCATCAATGTAGATCAGAACATAAGTAATATTTGAGTTATTAATTTTTTTTGAATAAAGAGTTATCTAATTTTGTTGAGTATATCCAAGCATGATCAAAGTTGACTTTAGCTGGTCAAACCACAGTCTTGGTGCTTACTTTAACTCATAGATTGCCTTATTTAGTTTGCATACCAACTTTTCATTTTGTTTAAAGCCTCGTGGCTGCTCCATATATACCTTTCTTGTATTAGGGGTGTTAATGGGTTGGGTCATATCGGGTTTAGGTCGGCTTAAGTCGGGTTCGGGTTGATTTTAAATGGGTTGGGTCAACCCGTTTTATTAACGGTTCAGAAATAGCTCAACCCGACCTCATTTATAAATGGGTTCACCTGACCCAATCTGTGTAACCCGTTTACTTTGGTCGAATCGGGTGTAAATATGTCATGGCGGGTTTGGTCATAAATGGGTCAAATTCAGGTTCATGGATCAAATGGGTTATAAACGGGTCGTTCAAAACCATATAAGTATAAACGGGTTATAAACTGGTCAAATTGGGGTTAGCGGGTCAATCTGAAACCCACCAGTTTATAAATGGGTCAAATTCGGGTTGGTCCGAAAATAACCCACCAACTAAACGGGTCGGGTTGACTTGCTAATTTCCAAGCAGGTTTCGGGTCGTGTAGGAAATTGACATCCCTACCTGTAATACACCATTTAAGAATGCATTATTCACATCTAATTATTTAATGTCCCAGGTTTTATACAAAACAATAGTTAGTGTTGTTCTTATAGTTGATCGCTTCATAACAGATGAAAAGGTTTCATTGAAATCAAATCCACTCTGTTGTGAGTAACATTTTTCTACTAACCTTGCTTTGTATTTAGAAATTAAGCCATTAGGTTTTATTTTGACCCTGTAGGTCCATTTACAACCAACAATATTCTTATTCTTCGGCATATAAACTAGATTCAAGGTATTGTTTTTCATTTGAGCATTGTACTCTTCTTTCAATGTTTTTCACCAATTTAATATTAAACAACTTCATTATAACTACCTAGTTCTTTAGTTTCTAAGTTAACATGATAAGTTTTTGATTTAAAAATTCCACTCTTAGCTCTGGTCATCATGTGATGGCCAGTTGTTGTGCATTTTTTAGTCTAATTTCTGCTATTGCTACTATCATCTGCTTCCTCTTCACTACTAGATGATGTTACATTGTCTAATAGTGGTTGTGTGTTAGAATGATGACTCATCTTGTGATGCT
The DNA here is from genome assembly GCA_030737875.1 of Allium sativum. NCBI lineage: Eukaryota > Viridiplantae > Streptophyta > Magnoliopsida > Asparagales > Amaryllidaceae > Allium > Allium sativum. Next base: position 443,028,480 of record CM060915.1, on the reverse strand, counting down.
TTGATTGAGTTTTCAGCTTCTGGCTGCATCCTGCTTGATTGATTTCTAGGCACAGAATGATTTAGTCCTTGAGAGATGGAATCACACTATTGATGGTCAGTCTGATTTCCAAAATTGAGTTGACATATGATTTCCCCTTGTTCTAGAAAACCAGGTATGGACATTTTTAGATTGTATATTTTACATGTGACTTTCACACCTATCTTATTTAAGAAAAATTCCTTCTCACGAAATACCACATGTCTGGATATAAATACTCTTCAATTTTTTCCAAACATCTGTATCCTTTTGGTTATTTGCATAACACAAAAAGGTGCATGAAGTAGATCTAAAATCTAATTTATACAAATTATATGGTCTTAGATATGAAAAACATAAGCATCTAAACGCTTTCAGTGCATTATAGTCAGATTTAACTTTGTATATGACTTCCATTGGGCACTTTAGATTTAGAACATTTTTTGGAATTTTATCTATTAACTATATAGAGGTAGACAAGGCATCAGGCCAAAAATTTAGGGGAAAAAAGGCTTAAGCCAATAAATTTAAAACAATTTCTACAATTTGCCTATGTTTTCTCTTGATAAGACCTTTTTTCTCTGATGTGTATAGACATGTAGTTCTATAACATATTCTTTTTTCTAAAATAATTCTTTAAAAAGTTTAAACTCTGATCCACCGTTAGTTTGAAATATCTTAAGTTGACATTCAGTTTGTTTTTCTGCTTGACGAATAAATTATGACACAACAATGTGATTTTCAAATTAGATTTGAGGAAGCATATCTAGAAGTATCTAGAATAGGCATCAACAAATGATGTATAATACTTGTACCCAAAGTTTCTACTGATTGGTGTTGTTCCCTATAAGTCAGTAGCCACTAATTCTAAGGGTTTCCGATACACAGTTTGAGAATCAAACAATGCAAATTTATGATTATTTCCCATTTAACAATAAGTGCACATATATGGTAAAGTAATTTTATCAACAAAAATATTAAAAAATTTCAAAACATGTTTTATAATTTTCACATTGGGATGATCCAGCTTGTAATGCAAAATGTCAAAGGTCTTATTACAAGATTCAACACTTATTTCAAACAGGTTACATCAATTCTTGCTATGCCAAATGTCAAAGGTCTTATTTCAAACAATTGTGCACCATATATTAACTACTCCCCAGATTCAGGTTGCTTAGGCTATTTGTCACATGATTTGTAGCTCCTGAGTTTGGGTACCACACTCTATCATGAATGTCCTCAACTCATGTTGGTTCGGTGCTTCCAGTTTCAGATTGATTTTGTTTTCTTAAATGTTGATTACCAAATTTGCATTTGGTGATAATTTATTATATTACCATTGCCTTATTTAGATGGTACAAAGTTAGAGTTAAATCTCAAGTAGCATTTATTTGCACTGTGGCCAAAATTTTCACATATTTGGCATCTAAGTCGATTGTTGTTGTTGAATCTACAACCTCTTCCTGAGCCTTTGGAAGGAGGTCCTCCTCTTTATCCAATGCCTTGTTTTCTTCAAGTATTATGCCTTTCTTGATTCTTGTTTCTGTTACTACTTATAATGTTGGTACAAAAATCATTCGCAATGGTTTTCTTTTGCTCGATTTTTTTACCTGTGAAAGGAGAATTAGTGAACAAACTGAATGGTGAGTGTAGTTTCTTTTGATGATATCACAATAATAATGGCTTCATATTCTTCATCTAGGTCACTCAATATGTATAACCAACATTGGACAACTGATCACATTGGGTCTTAACTTTAGATATATACGCTATCATTGATAGCCATTATTTCTTCATGTTTTGGAGTTGTCTTTTGTAAAACATTATTTTTACTCCACGTTGTGTGCCAAATATTTGTTCTACGATGGACCATACTGCATGGGTTATTATATATCCTATTAATTGTGGCATAAAATTTGCATTGTTGAAAGTAACCAAAAACAAATTATTTTGTATTATCTCTGATGTGTTACGAATTCTTGGTTGCTAACTTTCCATCTTCCATGAAGTTTTTAGGTGGAACAATGATAGTATCAATAATGTACTGCTCAAGGCCATAGCCTTTAATAGTTAATCTGAAATTCCTGAAGTAAGTAATTGTCTTCATTTAGTTGGATGTTGGTCAACTGTCTTTAGGGTTTAATGGATTTAATCAGATCTTGAGTGGCAGTTCTTGATGTGGACTGGTTAGTATTTATTGACAATGGAGTGGTAGATGACATATTACCCTCTCCTTCATCCATGATGCCGAAAGACATATACAAGAGTCAATAACAATGGTCACAATGCAGCAATAGACACTGCTAGATGATGATAATCAGAGCTGACAGTGTTTCATGACTAGCCACAATGGACAGAGATGTAAGAAACTGATGAGAACAAAATCTGACCTTGAGATAGATCAGGTATGACCTAACTAAACAATAAATGATAAGAATTACCAAATTCTCCTATGATCATAGTGTTGCAAAACAATCTAAATAATGGGATCGAAAATGATCATTAACTGAGAGAAATGATGTGGCAACACTATCTTGGTAGTTAGGAAAGTGAGCTCTGATACCAAATTAGAAATCTGGAAAAATGAAAATGTTGATTTTAATGAAAAAATGTTGATGAGGAGTTGGTGGAAAATGTAAATTGTATTACTTGAATTGACTGAATGATTGTATAGGCAATTGAGACAAGTCTACTAGCAACAGACCTAAGCCAATATAACATGCATGTAACACGTAAAATGTATACCATTGTGTACGAGTTACATCCATAATAACATGACTATTTTCCATCTAATGTGGCTACCCTCGGCTTCTCTCATTTCCCTAATACAGCAACCAAGTGCGTTCCCAAGTTTTTTATTTTTAATTATTTCTTCCTGCACGTGACTAAAATTTGTGTGCTTTCATTTCTATTCCACCCTTCTTCCTCGACTCTCCATTTCTTACACTATTTGATAACTTTTCCCACCGCCATATTAAATCTTACTAGCTAGCGACGTTTGCTCCGTCTAACATCGGATCAGCCAATTTGTTCAACATCTCTCATGTGTTATGTAATATTCCTCTCATCCAAGCCCTAATTTATTCCCTCCGCCTTTTCTTTACCCGATGTCATCTGCCCTTATTTCAGGTAAACCAGTTCCTTTTCCCTTTGGTTACACTTACCTCATCAATGTTTCAACTTTTCTGTACTCTCCAACTATTTACTCCTCCCTACCAACAGTTTTTCTTTAAAATTAACAATTTTATTTTCACCAATTTGATTCATATTTACAAGCAGGGGTTTCATTCCCTTGAAGCATGTTATTGATTTTGGAGTTTGCTACCGACCAATGACACACTACAAATGCCTGGTAATACCTCCTCTTTAAATCTCTAGCTTACACAATAGAATTAATAATTTAGTTGGCTTTTTTCTACTATGGATTAACTTTGCCTTTTCTAGCACTAGTAATTTAGTACAAAGGGATTGATTTTTTTTAAATTTGATATCATATCCCAACATTTTTACCACACCTTGTTGGTTTACTCATGATTTATGTACAAATATATAACACCCCAGCTTTGGTACATTTATACAGAAGCGGTGATGCTACATATAAGCCATGATGTTAATAGAATAGTATCAGAATTTAACAAAAGTGTATAAGAACATAAAATCATTCAAGTACACGGTTTTAAACGGAAGAGCTATTATACAATCATCTCATCCCATCATATAGCATGATTACAAAGATCCAAGAGTGTAATCCTTAGATAATTATACATATGAGTGCATAAAGAGATAATATACATAAAAAATTCTTCACTTCATAGAAGCCAACTAACCATCTAAACCTGAAATGTTTTAAGTGTAGCGTCATGAGCGACACAGACCAGTGAGATAGCTATTTTGGCTATAGTTTTCAAGTCATATCTTATTGGGTTGTATTATAGTTTTAGTATAATTCTCTTCTTCAGAGGTTTCATCAATCCAAAGTTTAAAGTAATAAATACGGAAGGTTTCGAGATATTAAATCAAGCAAGCTCATAATAAACTACATTTCATCAAAATCCATGATTTATAAAAATACACGTTTATGAATCTAAACCATACCCTCATTTAGTTTAGATCCTAGGATATGTTATCCTATTGTGGTCGATATCCCATCACTAATTAGTGGTGTACTCTACTCGTCTCAGTACCAACATAGAGTAATAATGCACTACCCAAGATATATTGTCTTATACCACACCCCAGAAGAAATATAATTAAGAAAATATTCTCCAAAAGTAATGTCAAATTATTTTTTCAAACTCATATTTTAAGGGTTTAAGACAAACCCAAAACCACTTCAGAAATATTCCAATATATGTCAAAAAAAGACTTCGAAACTATGGTTGCATTTATGATTACTTTATACCGATTTTAAAGTCTAAAAAGAAAATATAGAATTTATGAGATGCTACGAAAAGTTTACATCAAGTTAAAAATACTAAAATAGTTCACTTTATGTTACAAGTCGTAATAGTTAAAAAGCGTTGCAAATTTCAGAAGTGTTACTAATATAAAAAACTTGGGTTTTTGATTAGTTTTTGGGCAAAATGTTTGATTTTATTTCTCTATGATAAATATAGTTTATAAGATCAGTTCTTCTATAGTAAGAAGCTTTCTTAGTTTACTTAATTATCATAAAAGGAAACCCTTAAAATCATTTATTTATTTAATATATTTAATTCAACAACATGAGGCATTTTCAATATGTCCATTTCAGGTAGATTTTAACCCGATTTTGCGTACAGTTTTCAGGTGCCCATAGACTGAAACAGAAAAAGTGTCCAACATGAAAGTTGTAGGTCCTTGAGTTAGCTTTCCATAACATTAAAGAAATAAAAATTTAATTATGAAATAAAGAAGTTATGGTCGAATTACGAGAACCATTTTGAAAGGTCCGAGCCTTACTATTTGTTGTTAATATTCACATCTTTTTTTTTTTTGCAAAGTTGACAGGTTTTTGAAGTGACCGCAAACACTTATTATTACAACAAATAATAATTACAATGTTACTGGAGACTGATAGATCATCAGCCTACTACAGTTCAGTTTTTGAGGTAGACCGTCCACCATTACCCTAATTAAGTTACAACACTGTAGCTAATTAGAATAACTAGACTACAAATTCGTTTACTTCACATAGGGAGTAAGAAAATTACATATACAGTAATGACTTGGTGCAAGTTACATGAATCAATATAAGGATAGCAAGAGCGGTAATTACAAGGTTCAAGTGACATAAAATAACATCACATATATCAACAGTGTCTGGCAACACCACTCCGCAAAATTTATTAGTCATGTCTGCTTGTTTGATGAAATTCTATTTGCTACTCTGGTAAATGTGCCAAATTTGTTAGTCATGTATGGCTGGGCTTTGTGATTAAATTCTGTTGTCTGAGATACCCTTGTTAGCCACCAGTGGCATATTAAAATCCTCGTTTGTAGAAACAACAAGTTGTATCAGATTAGAAGTGCTGAATTTTTCTCCCTGTATATTTTTTTAATCCCTCTTGTCTTGTATAGATATTTCATATCCCTCATGTAATTGATTTTAAATTTTAAAGTTATTTATTGATTATTCATTCAGAAATTGAAATTTATGTCCAAATTGAATTGTACTTATAATTCATCATAATTATTAACAGATTTTGAAATTGTGATGAATTGTGACTGCAGTATATTTCACAACAAGAGGATATTTTATTTAGATTCTGTAACACCCCTAAGTCCCACATCATGGAAGCCTGTGTGAAGTGGGTACTTATATAGTAGAGCCCATCTCTTACTAACGCCGAGGCCTTTTGAGGAACAAAACCCCACACCTATACGGTGGCTAAGTTGGGAACAATATCTTGTGTGAACGGAGGTGTGGGTTGTTACAGTGGTATCAGAGCCAATACCCAGCCGGAATTGTGGCTCCTGTGTAGACCACAGCGCCTGGGTGAGGTGTTTGCGAGCCAACTCGGACGTTAGGCTCTGCAGGAGGGGAGAATGTAACACCCCTAAGTCCCACATCGTGGAAGCCTGTGTGAAGTGGGTACTTTTATAGTAGAGCCCATCTCTTACTAACGCCGAGGCCTTTTGAGGAACAAAACCCCACACCTATACGGTGACTAAGTTGGGAACAATATCTTTCGTGAACAGAGGTGCGGGTTGTTACGGATTCTCATGATGATTGAACAGTTATTATAATATCTTTGAATTGGCGATTATTTCATGACCATCTTCTTTATCTTCCACTATTCTGTCATCCATTATGATTTTATGTTAATGTGGAGAGTGAGCATTTTTAAAAAATCTTTTTAAATAAACAGTGGAAATATTTGTGACAGAAATGGGACTATGTTATTATTTAGAATTAGTGATAATTGAAAATTTTCAATGATCCCGGTACAGTTGAGCATATTTCATAATATGATTAATTTAGAAATTTATTTCACAAACCATCTCTGTACCTACCACAATTCTATCATCCATATTGGTTTTATATATTGAGGAGTTTTTTCTTTTTGAACGGAAAAGGGTAAATATATATATTATTCATAAGTGTTTCTCTAACCTCATTTAAACATCCAAGCTCTGGTTATGCATGGTTATGAGATTACTTATTTTTAAGATGCAGTTGATCTCATTTAAAAATCCAAGCTCTAGTTATGCGTGGTCATTGTGCTCTTTAATAAAAAAAAGAAAAAGGAAATAATGTGTTATAAATAGAAATTAATTTGAAATTCTCATTGGTGTATAAAAACCTACCTATCAATCCACCTTCCTAATCTGTGAAATGTGTTGAAATCTTATGAAGTATTATGATTTGTTGATTAATAACTATTGGAATTTGAGATTATACGATTTTGTCACTTAAATTGAATTATTAATTATAGTCCAAATCCATCACTGTTTTTTTGTGCTTCAATTTATAAATTTTTATTAGAAAATATTTTGAAATATATGTATTTGAAACTCTCTCTATTTTTATAAATTCATCGTAAATCCATCATTATTTACAATGTGAAATATGCCACCTGTTCTCAGAATATTATGATTTTTGTTTGACTGATTGAGATTTATGATGACCATTCTTACTCTTATGCTGATATTATACTTATTAGTCGCTTTTCATCTATATTTTAAATTCTGAATCCTTTTGATGGTAACAAATATTTTAATTTTATGAGTGAATATTTTACAAATATTTTAATATTGAAAATTTCATTCAATTTTCAATCACTTTCACTCATGCACAATATAGGGGGAGTTTCTGTTGTAGGGGGAGCAAACAAATAGAGAAAGTTCAATTATTCACTGTCAAACACGTTTATTTATTCAAAATCATAATATTTGTTTGTCATCATCAAAAGGGGCAGATTGTTGTATATAACGTTGTTGTATACACAATTATATGATTTTTGTTTGATGATAACAACCAAATATATATTATTATAAATGTGTTTGTTATTGTACTGTTTCATATATACATCACAGACTGGAATATAAATATTTATATCTAAATAGAATACGTCAATACAGAATTTCAAATATTCACACTGTATTTTATTTAAATATAAATATTTTATTTCAACACTTAAACAATACAGTTTTTCAACTCCACTATTTGTACATCTCTGAAATACAATACGGTCAGTTTCAATTGATTTCATTTTATACACTTCAGTTCCTCACTACAACACTCAACACTCATATACAAATACATTTTCATACTTTTCACTGTCAACTTCTGTCTTCTGTCTTCACAGCACCCTCACAGCCAGTCTAGTCATCCATACCTGTCATATACAGAAACACACACAGTATCTGGAATAAAATAATATTCTAAATTCTAGCGAATATAATTTTATTCAAAAAAATTTGCCTTAGTTTTTCGGTGTGTTTCTCATCATTTTTCATGACTTGATCTGATTTTCATATCTATCCATCTGTGTCTAGACAGCTTGTGATATTCACAGTGATACGCTGTAAATACCACAAGGTAGACAGTATGTATATATTACAGTGCAAGGACAGGAAAACAATTCTGAATGGCTGCATATATACACGTGTATAATATATACGTGTGCACTGCCTCGCCAATCAAATTACAGTTTCAATTATGCATGGTAAATGGTCGTGAGCAAGTGACAAGACAGTCTAGCATGGCATCTCAACAGCATTGGTTCAACATGAACTCAAAAAGTATGGTTCAAGGCAGATTCATGTATACATTTCAGAATGGTGCATATACATGAATTTCAACATGGTCAATGAATACATAGATAAACATAGCAACTTGCACATGGTGCAGCTATCATTCAAACAACAAATACATGTATGATGGACAAATAAGTTTCAGCTCAAACAACAATGAAAAGCTTAAAGACATGGTTTAGTTTTTTCAAAAGGGTTCACACTGCAAGCACATGTGTGTGCATATTTATATTGACATGCACAGTTTAAACTGGAAGTATATGTGTGGCATAGCATAAATGAATTGGTCAGCATGTTCAAGTGGTCACACACAAGGCTCAACAGATTTCATGGAGTAGTACAAGTGCAGTAGCATGTTCAAGTGTGCACAAAAATACACATAAATACAAGGCAGAATCAACATTCATGAATATTGACTCAACATCACATATACATGATGCATGCAAATGTAAAAAAAAGATCCAGAGGGACAAATCTGGTTGGCAAGTCATTTCTAGGTTTCATGTTCAAGTGTTTACTCACAGCAAGCATCAAAATGGTGATCAAGTCAATTCAATGGTGAGACATTGAAGCATGTGTGCACATGTGCACATTTCAACACAAAACAGGAGGTCAACAGCAGGGTTGACATACATAAATCAGTTTCTAATGCAACAGCCAGATAGATGTACACTTTCATGAGTGAGACAGCAATGAAGCTTGTTGTATGGGTTCAACAACAGCTAATACATATATAAAGAGCAGTGCAAAACTTCATAGTTGCATATACAAGATTTCCAAATTACTTCCAGAAATCACCAAGGAGTTGTTGTTGAAAATTCACCAATGATTTTGGGAAAGCATTCAGTTTGTATTGGCAACAAGAAACAATTGACAAGATCTGTTTCCAGAAATGACACAAGGGTGACCTGGAATTCAATTCTACTTGATTCCAGAAACAATCATGCAAGAATAATAAGGGAGTAAATATATGCACAATATTTCGCAGAGAAATCAAAGGCAAGATTGAAATTCATGTATGCAAGTGTTTCGAGAAAATACACTAAATCAATTCATATTTTTCCTGAAACCACGGATATAGAAGTGCAGAAAATCAGCAAGGATAATATTTAGCAAGACAGTCAATTTCCTTTTTGGAAAATTCATTTCGAGAATTCACAGGAAAACAAAAGGGGAATATTTCATTTTTTGGCAAGTATTTATTGTGGAAATTGAATTATATTTGCCAAAAGTTCAGAGAGGTTTATAAAATCATGTCTAAGTTCATCATAGTAAATCATGCAAGCTTTTCAATGCCAAGGTATCAAATTGAAACCGAGAATCAAAAAGAGGAAAATTGCACAAAATCATATCGAAATCATATGACGAAATCAGAGCAATTTAAGAATTTGAAATCCTACAAAAACACCATTCACATCACAAGCGAAGATGAGATCGATACATGCAACATTTCAAAAGCATTTTCAAACAAAAATTATTCAGTGACTCACATAATTTTTCGATCTTGGCATTCCAAATCGAAGCATCACGAAGCCATCCAAAGAAATCGAGCATCAAAAAAGAACTTCCAGATTAACATCACGATCGAGATTTGGGATTGGAGAAAACCATAGTTTGAGAAGCCTCCGTCATTTTCAATTCTCAGAAGAAAGGAAAACGGGTTGAACCAAAATGCAAAGGGCCGGCCATATTTGAAGTGAAAAGGGGATAACCCTTTATTCCTATCTCCTAGGGTTCAATTTGTTTTTATTTTATTGTTTTTGTAATTTGAATTGAAATCGACAAAACAGTTCTGAAGTCTGTAAAATCTAAGGATTAAGTTAGGGGTTTAACTGACAGTTGCTAGAGTCTGGAAAATCTAGGTGGTTTCCTAGTTTCGTCTGTAAAACTAGGCAGTTTACTAGAGTCTGTAAAACTAGGGGAAAATCTGGTCTAGGGGATATAGACCAATCTAGAGTTTTGAGCGTTGGATTAAAATGGGAGCGAGGGGTTCGCGAGTTTACATGGTCTTGTAAGTGGGATCTGTTCTATTACCTAGTAGAAACCTTAGGAATGCAAAAGTAGGCAGGATTTTGCCAAAGCTGGGTATATCTTGTGTTATTTACTTTTTGCATTTATTTTCTGCTGCATTCTGTGATCTCTGTTTTATTAATATCCTGTAAAATTTGGATAAACCCTATTCCCCACTCTAGGGTTGATCTAGATCCAACAATATTCACTTGAGTTTTTGATACAAACTAAGATAAGTTTTCAAATCTAACTTGAAAATACGACTGTCCAAAATCATCAAATATTCCATTAAAAAATATGAAACATCACATCAAGTTAAATGCATAATTAAATAACTCTAATACTTATAATATGAATGCATCCATATTATAATTTGGTTGAAAATTTTAGAACCGAACTCCGGGTTTCAAAATCATAAGTTCTGGATTCAGCACTAAATTTTATTTTAATCAAATAATTTATATATGGTAGCAAGCTGTACTTTAGAAACTCGAAAATGAACACCGATGATGTCGCGATCATCATCATAATTATTTTCCAGTGACTAAAATAAGACCTACGCTTTTACATCTATTGAAATCCATTTTTATTCATAAACACTTTTGAATAACCTATATATTTCTTTTCAAGTCCTCGAAAAACCATTTTCAAATTCATCGATAATTCAAATTCTTTAATTCTCAATTCAAATCCATTTCCTATTTATAAACCCGTTTATAAACTTGCACTTATATAATTCTAGTTTTATATAAAATTGCATCACCAAGGTTCCTCCTAGGTTAATGACATATCAAACACTTTACTAAGTTAAATTCCTATTAACCCATGCAAAAAGGGCGATAAGATTTATCTTATCCAAACAAGTAGCTAATACCTATAAAATGGTCGAGCACACTACCAATCAATCAATAATAGTCAATGCTCAAAAGTGAGCATGACTTAACAATAAATGATAATAATAAAATATTATCGTTTCCAATCAAATAATAATCCATAAACTATATTTAGTTTGAAAATTCTTATATATATAAAATCTTGGTAAAATTACTTCATTTATCAACTCTTTAAAACTACATTATGTTGATTTTCCTCATTCAAGTGTTTATAAACCCTATCAACAACGTCGGACAAATGCGTCAATTTGGAATTATATACCACTCAACCGATAAACGAACATAATATAAAATATTTTATAATAATAACAAGTACGCACTCTCATATACATACATATACACTCAAACTCAATCTAGGGCTATTTACTATTCTATTTAAATATGGTTTTAAAACTCTTTCTTGCAATTGAAAAATATCTTTTCATTTACAGTCACACGTACTCAATTCAATTTTTAAGTGAACCATCATTTAAAAACATTACATTAGCCTTAAATCTCATTTATAAACTTTGTTTATAAAATTTGGATTCATTATAAAATCCCTTTATCAAACCCATCACAAAAATTCAATCAAAAACTCATTTTGAACTTGACATATTTCCTTTAATGAATTCCATTTCAAAAAAGTGACCACTTTAATTATTAATAATTAAAATAACAATTAACTTCAACATTAACTAAAGTAAAGGTATTTACTCTGTTATTAACTAAAATAAAATAATTAATGTAAAGCCCGCACCTCAGTTTGCGCAAGATATTGTCCCCAACTTAGCCACCATATTGATGTGGGGTTTTGTTCCTTAAAAGGCCTTGGCTTTAGTAGAAGATATGCTCTACTATATAAGTGTGCACTTTCACACAGGCTTCCACGATGTGGGACTTCTATTTCACTAGAAGTAGGGGTGTTACATTCTCCCCCTTACATAGGCCAACGTCCCCGTTGGTTCACGAACACCTCACCTAAGTGTTGTGGTGCACATAGGAACCATATTTCCAACTGGGTATTGGCTCTGATAGCAATGTAATAGTCCACACCTCCATTCGCGCAAGATATTGTCCTCAACTTAGCCACCATATAGGTGTGATGTTTTGTTCCTCAAAACGCCTCGGTGTTGATAGGAGATGGGCTCTACTATATGTGTTAGCACTTTCACACAGGCTTCCATAATGTGGGACTTATATTTCACTAGAAGTAGGGGTGTTACAATCCCTTTTAAAGAGTTATTGAATAATAAGTAACTTTATTAATGATTATTAATTCGTTAATTAACTTTAAACATAATTAATTAGGTGATTAATCAACTTTTAAGAGATTTTATTTAAACAACTGCTTGTTAAACCTATTTCTATTACGTTAAATGAAAACAAATTAAGTAAATAACCAATTTCAATTAACACAGTTGACTTAGTCAACTTGGAAACATAGTTAATTTGATAGCTTATTTCAATTAATCCTTCCCTTTAACTTGATTAATTTAACATAATCTCACTTAATTGTTTCTTTAAAACAATTATTCCAGACTACTAACCCTTAGGTTAATTTTGGCTTACTTATTTATAAAACTTATTCAAAACATAAGAATTTGCTATATAAACCATTTATAATTACTTTTCAAAACTCAATTATAAATATTGATTTATTTATAAAACTTTATTTTTATATAACTTGTGTAAAGTAAAATTTAAAACCTTGCTTCAAGTATAAAAATAATTTTTTATAACTTCGACTTAGTCAATTCGCCTGACGCCAAAACAACGTCTTAAAAAGATGAATTTTAGGCCATCTGTTGCTAATCACTTAATCAATATTGTTTATTGATTAATAACACATCAGTGTTGAATTTGTGGAATCATGTCGAATCTCACCAACATGTCCCCTTGCATCATAGCTCCTATATCAGTTTATAAATGCATATGAAATAGAAAGTTTAATTTGATATATTTAAGTTGAATCTTTCGCTTAAAAGCAGGTAGTGTCAAAGTTTATTTGTTCACCTACGGGAATACATATATATATATATATATACATATATATACATACATACATACATACATAAATATGTATATGTATATCTATATATATATATCGACAATCACCAACAAAGCAATAAATCATCCAATCATCTAAGAACACAATTTGATATAAAAATCAACTACGGATATTATTATATGGTATAACACCGTTCAATAGTATTCCAGAAAGTGTGAAAGTTGACTCACCATCCTTTCCAATTTGATGATTTCGCATCATTTTATCTAATTTTAAACTGAGACAAAATTCTAAACTGCTTCGAGTCCTTCAGTCTAATTCATATCATAGTGTTCGTGAATACCAACCCAACGCAACTCGTTTTGCATGAATCTGTCCTGGTATAACGAAGTTATACACATTTACAGGATGTACACGAATTAAAATAGTTTATGTAATAACCAACGTCATTAGCCTACCCTGATTACCTAAATTAGTCTAATTAATCATGCCTCTAAAACACGATACCCTCCCCAGGCTTTGAACTAAGGCACGCCACCTTCAACTCACCTCCACCGCCACCACGTACGATCAGACCTAACTCCGACCGCACCACCGTGACACCACCACCGAGAACCACCCTCATCAGAAACAAAAAGCACTAACTCTTATCCGTTCTCCCGAAATCATGACATAAATGGAATCCGTTCAAGACTAAATCGTCACCCACACGCAGCCCTAGGTGATTGGACCACCACTCGTGGCTAGAGCAGCCATCTGTACTTCTTTTCGCCTTAAGATGTCCCACCCAAAAGTTGACGACGGCGGAGGTACAAGAGAAAACATGAAACCATGGCGTTTCGGTTATGGTCAGATTCCGACCACCCACGACCTCTATTAGTCGAGCTCTCGACATGAATGAACTCTAAATAACAATGCAAACAACTTTACAATTTGGAGTTTTTGCTAATTTTGGATGGATTGAAAGATTAATTTTTAGCCATTGATTGCAAAATGGAGGCTAGGGTTAGAAATGAAGAGTCAACACATATTTATATCCTCAAATAAAACATAATTCATCAAGATCAAAATTTTCCGAACTCAAAATGAGACATTCTAGCAGTCGTTCGTAGCAAATAACCCACATTCCGAACACAATGGAACATATTTCGGAAGCTAATTCGATCGTATTTAAAAGTTATTACTGAAATCAAGTTATAAATTAATATAATTTTAAATCGACTGTCAATATACGTTTATATTGCACACACTCACATAACAAGTCCTATTGATGCGAAAATTGAAATCTTAATAGTTTAACATTCCGGACCTGATGGAATTGATTTCATCGAATTCCAAGATCGTTTGAAAATGGCTATTTTCAGGTTTTAAATCAATTCGACAAAGTACAAAAATTGATTTCAAACCATCAAATCCATTGATAATAAATTATTATTATCATATATATATTCAAATAAAATTTTATATAGCTTCAAACTAAACAAATTTGGATTTTAAACTTAACATTTTAAATTTCAAGTTAAATCGACATACATATTATCATTTACATTAATTCCAAGTCGTTAACTCATAAAATTGATCGTTTTAGATATTAAATTAATTAAATATTCATTATTAAAATCAGGGTAGTTACAGCAGGTCTAGTTATTCATATAGGGAGTTTGATTAACTTTTCTTAATTTTCTATGGCGCAGGTGATGTAATAATGGAACGGTTTAGCTAAGGTTCCTGTTAAGGATCAAAATGCACTGAATATTCCTATCTAAAAACATTATAAAGTAGGTCATTGTTTTTCTTAAATCATCAGAAAACATCAAAAATCAACTTAAAAACCTGTCAAACTTTAAAAACTAGCACTACTACAAAATAGGTCAGTTGCTTCGGTTATTTACCCCTTGTTGCTTCGGTTCTGGAACCGAAGCAACTGCAGTAGACGCAACAGACCAAAAGCTATTGCTTCAGATAAAGAACCGAAGCAAATAATATTTTATTGCTTTGGGTGTTTACCCCTTGTTGCTTCTGTTCAATAACCGAAGCAAATGCAGAAGACGCAACAGGTTTGCAGCTGTTGCTTCCGTTTCATGTAGGAATCACATGACCAATATTTTGCTTCAGTTGCTCCAAACAACCGAAGCAAAAAAGTGCCTGAAGCAAGAAAAAAAATACTGCTTCAGGTTTTAATTAAAACCAGCTGAAACATCATCAAATTGCATTTAAAGTCAAAATAGAAAGCACAGCAATATCACTAAACCTGACTGTAACACCCCGAATTTTTAGTTAATACTAATATTCACTAATTACAGAATAAATAATCTCAGATATGAGAATTGGGGGAAACGGGCTGCGTCATTTCGTTTGTCTCGGAAAAATACGCGAAATAGAGTCCGAGTTTTCGAGAATCGGAGTCCGTATGGCCCAGTTATGGCCTAATGAAGTTTTCAGAAAATTCAAAGTTCAAAACAGATTTAAAATTCAGGTTCAAATTTCGAAATTGGGGCCATTGGGCGCAGGCGGAAAAATTCCCGCCTAGCTAACCAAGTCGACAGCCCTGTCGACTGGGCAGTCGACTTGGCTAGGACCAAGTCGACAACCCTGTCGACTTGTGTGTCGACAGGGGGTGCTCGGCCAGTTTGGCCTGGTGCACCATTTTAGGGTTTGGCTGTGTTTTGGGGCTGTTTTCTGGAAGCTTCCGAGATCTGATGGTCCTAATCTAACCTAGGGTTAATCTAAGGGTCTAAAACACATCCTAATACTATAAATAAGACCCTAAGCTAGCCCTAAATGATCATAATCCTATCCTCTAACTAAACTATGCCAAAATTTTCTACGATCATGGCCTCCACTCAAAACCCTAGCCTCCATCCTCTTTCTAAACTATTTCTATGAAGGCTTTCATGTTCATACAAGAATTTTTAAGTTGTATGAGTGATCATTAGCTTGCATTCATCATCAAGTTGCAAGCTTTATTTTCAAGGCTAGAGTTTTTGGGTGATTTTTGGCAAGGGTTTGCTTATTGGAGTTTAGTGGTGAGTTTCTATAGCCTTGATAATCAATTGTTAAATTGATTATGATAGGATATGATAAGATATGGCTATGTTTGTGAATCAATGTGTTTATGCAAGTTTAGTATAGTGTATGTTGTGTGTTTTGCAAGTTTTATGCTATATGATATGCAAGTTTAATGCTATGTTTTATGATGCTCATTATGCAAAACACTATGTTGAACATTGATTCATATGTAACATGTTATGCAAGCTATATGTGAGATTATATGCAAGTTTATATGTAACATGTTATGCAAGTTATGTGTTTGGTTATATGCAAGTTATGTGCATGATTATATGCAAGTTCATATGTAACATGTTATGCAAGTTATGTGTTTGGTTATATGCAAGTTCATATGTAACATGTTATGCAAGTTATGTGTTTGGTTATATACAAGTTATGTGCATGATTATATGCAAGTTCATATGTAACATGTTATGCAAGTTATGTGTTTGGTTATATGCAAGTTAACATGTGATATGCTATGCAAGTTCACACCTTTGTATGACATAAGAATGATATGCAAGTTACCCCTTTTTGACATATGTGCTTCATGCAAGTTTGGGTTAAATGCTAGTTGGGTTTAATGTATGCTCATATATGCAAGTAGACACCTTTTAAACCCATGATAAAGTTATATGCTATGTTGGTTAAACCCATGGCACTTGTGATGAATCTTCCCTTTATTATGTCATGTTATGAGAACGAATTACGTGGGGAACGATGGGGTTAATATGCATGTTAATAAAATTGTAACACCCCGAATTTCGGTTAATGCTAAAAATTCACTAAATTGCAGGATAAATAATCTCAAATATGAGAATTGGGGGAAACGGGCTGCGTCATTGCGTTCGTCTCGGAAAAATACGCAGAATAGAGTCCGAAATTTTGTAAATCGGAGTCCGTATGGCCCAGTTATGGCCCAATGAAGTTTGCAGAAAATTCAAAGTTAAAAACAGATTTAAAAATTAAAAATCAGATTTCGAAATTGGAGCCAGCAGGGGGCCAGGCGGGAAACTTCCCGCCCTACCCATGTCGACAGGGCTGTCGACAGGCCTGTCGACTGGGGGGTCGACTGCCCTGTCGACTTGCCTGTCGACACAGGGTGTCGAGCCAGTTGGCTTGGGTGCACCAGATCTGGTTTTCTGGCTAGGGCTGGACTGTGTTCTAGAGATTTCCTAAATCTGACGGACCTAATCTAACCTAGGGTTAATCCTATGGTCTAAAACACACCCTAATCCTATAAATACACCCTAATGCAAGCCTAATCCATACTAAAAATAGAAATGATGGCCTCATGCCGCCAAAATCAAACTTAAGAGGAGCCTCCACTAATTTATGAAGGAAGTTGCAAGATAATCAACCTCTAATCATCATCTTCTTCATATTTAGCAACTAGTTCTACTTCATAAGTTTGCTAATCTTGGTTTTGGTGAGTTCCTATGCCTTTAGCAAGTAATTGCTAAACTAATTAGGATAGGATATTAGGAGGCTATGGATGTAAATGTGGATTATGCAAGTTGTGGTTGTCATATGTTATAAGTTCATATGTAAACTTGCCTCTTTTATGATATGATGTGTCATGTAAGTTCATATGCAAGTTTTATGCAAGTTTATATGTAAGATCATATGCAAGTTAGTCTCTTTTTATGATAAGCATAACATATGCGAGTTTGCCTTTGTGATATGACATGATTCATGTGCAAGTTAGCCTCTTTCTATGATATGCATAACATATGCAAGTTTGCCTTTGTGATATGACATGGTATGCAAGTTCATATGCAAGTTTTATGCAAGTTCATATGCAAGTTTTATGCAAGTTCATATGCAAGTTCATATGCAAGTTTTATGCAAGTTCATATGCAAGTTCATATGCAAGTTTTATGCAAGTTCATATGCAAGTTCATATGCAAGTTTTATGCAAGTTTATATGCAAGATTATATGCAAGTTTGTCTCTTTTTATGATGTGCATAACATATGCAAGGTTGTCCCTATATATGACATGTTATGTAAACGAATTACGTGGGAAACGATGGGGTTAATATGCATGATTATAAAAAGGAGTAAAGTTGTTATGATTAAGCATAACATGAAATGAATGGACATAATTGGGAATTTACCTATTAAGTTAGGTCTACCCACATTATGGAGTTGGGAATTTACCTATTAAGTTAGGTCTACCCATACTATGGAATTGGGAATTTACCTATTAAGTTAGGTCTACCCATATTCTTAAAAATGTGTAATTAATTAGGGATAATTAATTATAGGGGTGATTAATTAGGTGTAATTAATCAACTAAGACACGAGGTTGGACCCTTTTGTAGCGGAAGTCTGCCCGGAACCGACCGGCCATCCAGCAGCTACAAATGATTGGCCCAATGTGAGAGGTCTTAGTCATAAATTAAATACGTGATTAAAGTAAAGACACGAGGTTAGACCCTTTTGATGACAGAAGTCTGCCCGGAACCAACCGGCATATCCAGCAGTCATAAAAGACGGTCTAATGTGAGAGGTCTTTATGAGGTCATGATCTTAATTAATTAATTAAGAAACACTTAACCATATTAGCATGTAGAGGGGCATGAGGGGTTAAGTGGGTGCCTTGGGTGGCATGTGGAAATCTAGTGGGTTGCCTTGAGTGGCAATAGAAAATACGATTAGAATACTTAACCAAGTGGAAACATGTAATTAAACATGATTAAAGGGTTAAGTGGGATGCACTAGAAAAAGGGACAAGCTTAGGTGGGTAGCTTGTGGGGGCCCATTTCAACCAGTAACCCATATGTATCTTATTGGGCTCGACCCATGTCGAGGACGGGACACGCGTACTGGGCTTGACTATAAGAGGCCAAAACGGGTTAGCGGTGGCAACGCAAGTCCAACGGGTTTCATATGCGTGTGTGGACCCGGGCTGGTAGGTAAGACGTTGTTGCATCGTGTAGATATAAGCCGTGCACCGTTAATTATATCGGGTTGCCACTTTGGGGAGTGATACACCCCACTGTGGGGCCGGCACGGGTATCTACGATAGGGAGCCGATCGCTTGGGAGTAGTGGGTACACCTAGTGGAGGTAGGGGCAGACGGCACCTATGTAGTCAGCTAGGGATATACGAAACTACTGGGTAAATTTTCTAAGTCCTTGGGAGGGATCAACCTTTAAGTAGGAATGACTGGTGTGGTGCAGTGTAGTAATTATCCTTGACGGGTAGATGCGTCTTTATCGTTATCTTAGTTCACTCTAAGTCTGATTGGCTACTGAGTGTAGTCATTTATCCCCAGTCACACCGTACCAAGTTATATCATATCCTTATTACTTTAATGATTACATTGTTAAAGTTATAGGACTCGCTCAGACTTATTTCTGACCCCGTTGTTTTTATATTTTTTCCCAACCCTCAGGTTCTCAGAGTGGGCCCAGCACGAGTGGGCTTTGATCAGGCTGCTTTTATTACTCTCTTGGAGCTTGGACCCTAGATGTAGAGCTCAGCTTACCCTTTTCTTTTATGGCTATCAGTTCATGTATTGGGATTATGTATTTTTATTTATCATGATGGATATTTGTACTTGACTCCTATTATGGTTTTGTGATGTAACCAGACATGTTTTATTTTCCGCTGCAAGAGAAATGATGTTTTAAATTTTCAAGTATTACTTATATCTGTCTTGCTGTAATTACTCTGTTCTATATTCACTCAAAATACTCCACCGATGTTATGGCATTCCCATAGAGAGTGACCATAGCGGGCGTGGGGTGTTACACGTGGTATCAGAGCAAAGGTTACCGGAACAGATAAAATTTTTAGAAAACTATTTTTCTAAAAACATTTTTGGAAGAGATATTTTCAAAAACATGTCTTTAAAAGAGAAAAGTTTTTGAAAGAAAAGCATAATCCCCGATAGCCATATCTTTATCTTCCGAATTCTCCGTTTTGAATCTTTCCTTTTTCGTTTCAGCATGGCTGAGGATCTTAACTTTCCGGAGGGTGTGACGGTACCAGTATGGTATAGGAGATTGATGGAGGCCAGGGCCACCACTGCGGGTCCAGCAAATGTTCTTCCACCAACCGTAGCACCCGACCTTCCTCCTCCCCCTCCTCCTCGCACGGATACTTTTGCTAAGACTTGCAAGGAATTCAAAGCTATGGGAGGAAAACCTTTTCAAGGATCTGAAACTTTTGTGGAGGCTAGAGATTGGCTTAAGGAGGTGGAAGAGTTGATAGATATCTTCGAGATGGAAGAAGGAAAGAAAGTCAAGTTAGCTGCTTGGTTAATGAAGGGAGAGGTCTCATTCTGGTGGGAGGTCACTAATGGAGAACGCCCCGTTGACTCTTGGGCGGATTTTAAGCAAAGATTTGTGGCAAAGTTTCTCTCAAGGGCGGAGGAAAACTTGTATATGGAAAGATTCTTGACCCTAAAGCAAGGAAATCTCTCAGTGAAAGAATATGTCAACAAGTTTAATCAATTGGCAAGGTTTGGCCTAGACATGGTGAATACACCGGAGAAGAAGGCTTTGAGGTTCGTGAAAGGCTTGAATGAACCGATGCATGGGTTGGCTATGACTCATATCCCTATGGGGGCCACTTTTGAGAAGCTAGTTGACATGGCACTCATGCATGAAGAAGAGAAGGGTCCCAATGCTAATAAGGCACCCGAGAAGAAGGGAGATCAAAAGAGACCTCAGCAACAACAACAAAGCAAAGGTGGGAAAGGCAACGGTGGCAAGGGGAAGAAGAAGTGCTTCAATTGTGGGGTACCAGGTCACATAAGCAAAGATTGTAGAAAGAAGAAGAAGACTGGTTGCTTTCATTGTGGCGAAGCAGGACATCTAGTGAAGGATTGCCCTAAGAAGGGGCAAAGGACGGGATCTACCTCAGGAGGACAGGTGCAAGCTCTTATGGCACCGGGTCAGGCTAGGGGGCAAGTACAGGCTCTCGCGGTTCCACCGATTCAGGAGAGAGGTAGAACTATTTCCGTTGAAAGTCTGGTTTTTCTATTTGATCATCCTGTCCGAACATTGTTTGATTCTGGCGCATCGCATTCGTTTATCTCATCATCATTAGTTGAGTCACTGCACTTAGACACCAGTCTGGTAGATGATCCCTTGGTTGTTTCAAACCCAATTGGGGGCTCCACTTATTTGTCCATGATATGTTTGGGTTTGAAGATTTCTATACTTAGCATTGAGTTTAGATGTGATGCTTTTGTTTTGGGCTTCACGGGCTATGGGTGGGCATGGACTGGTTATGCAGTAATGGTGCTGTTCTTGATTGCGAAAGGAGAGTTGTTAGGCTCATGACCCGCTTGGGTAACACTCTCGAGATCTCTTGTAATCCCATGGATTCTGTTATGCTAAGTTATCTTGAATCGCTTGACGCTTCGGTCGAAAGTTTGCAATCTGTTAGAGTGGTCCGGGAATACTCGGATGTGTTTGAGGAGGTGAAGGGCTTACCTCCGAAGCGGGAGATTGACTTCCGAATATATCTGGTGGATAATGCTAAACCTGTATCTTTACCAGTGCGCCACATGGCTCCTCGTGAGAGGAGGGAACTCCATAAGCAAGTAGGGGAGTTGCTTGAGAAGGGGTTCATAAGACGAAGTATATCGGAGTGGGATGCTCCAGTAGTTTTTGCTACAAAGGCGGATGGGTCCCTCAGGCTTTGTGTAGACTATAGAGAACTCAACAAGCTCACAAAGAAGAATATACACCCATTGCCGAGGATCGATGATCTTTTCGATCAGTTGGTTGGCGCTTCAGTATTTTCTCAGTTGGACTTAGCCACGGGGTTTCATCAGTTAAGGGTGGCTGAGGATAGCATAGACAAGACTGCCTTTAGGACTCCGGATGGTTTCTATGAGTGGCTGGTGATGCCATTTGGGTTGACGAACGCCCCTGCATACTTTGTTGATTTGATGAGTAGGGTGTTCAGGGAGTTCCTTAATAAATTCGTAGTGGTCTTTGTGGATGATATCTTAGTATTTTCTAAGAGTGAAGAAGAGCATGCCCTACATCTTGGGGAGGTGTTGAAGACTCTTCGAGCACATAGCCTTAAGGCGAAATTCTCTAAATGTCACTTCTGGAGGAAGGAAGTGCGGTTCTTGGGGCACGTGGTCTCCAAGGAAGGGATAGCTGTGGATCCCGCAAAGGTAGTATCAATTCAGGATTGGAAGGTTCCGAAGAATGCTACCGAAGTGAGAAGTTTCTTGGGTTTGGCGGGTTATTATAGGAAGTTTATTAAAGACTTCGCGAAGATATCAGCCCCATTAACCCGCTTAACGAAGAAGAATCTTGTTTTCACATGGGACGTAGATTGTGATGATGCGTTCCGACGGTTAAAGAGAGCTTTAACCACTGCTCCAGTTTTAGTGTTGCCAGATGGGAGCAAGCCATTTGTTGTCTATACTGATGCTTGTGGGACAGGGCTGGGCGCAGTCTTAATGCAAGAGGGAAGGGTGATAGCCTATGGTGGAAGGCAGTTGAGGGCACATGAGAAAAATTACCCTACCCATGATTTAGAGTTGGCCGCTATTGTTTTTGCGCTTAAGATTTGGCGCAATTATCTTCTTGGCGAGAGATTCGAATTGTTCACTGACCACAAATCATTGAAGTACTTGTTTTCTCAGAAGGATTTGAATTTGAGACAGCAAAGGTGGATGGAGTTCTTAGCATCCTATGATTTCGAGATAGCGTATACCCCTAGCAAGGGTAACGTGGTGGCGGACGCCTTGAGCAGGAAAAGGTTGTCCTTGAGTCCATTGTTCGTGGAACAACGAAGCTTGGAATTTATCTCGATGTTTGATTTCAGACCTTCCATTGACTATATACCCGGTTTGCTAGCATCCTTGGAGGTCAGACCTACTCTTTTGGGGCGGGTTGGAGAAGCACAGAGGGACGACCCACAGTTGGTTGAGTTGGTAGAGAAGCTCATAAGGGGGGAATCGTCCAGCCATTTGAGTAGGTACACCCTAGACGATAGGGGGTGCTTGCGTAGAGATGGTAGACTTTGTGTACCGCAAGACGAGGGTTTGAGGAAGGCTATTCTTGATGACGCACACCGTTCTAGGATGACTATTCATCCCGGTGGGGACAAGATGTACCAAGACATGAGGCGGGTTTTCTTCTGGGCCGGTATGAAGAAAGATGTGGCTGAATATGTTGCTCGGTGCTTGGTATGCCAACAGGTGAAAGCGGAGCAAAAGAAACCTGGTGGGTTGCTTCACCCATTGGAAGTTCCGCAATGGAAGTGGGATAGCGTCTCGATGGATTTTATTGACGGGTTACCCAGATCGAGAAAGGGTAATACGGGAATTTGGGTTGTGGTAGACAGACTTACTAAAAGCGCCCATTTCATACCTGTGAAGAGCAAGAGGACTGCTCCATGGCTAGCTTCAGTATATCTTCGAGAGATAGTTCGATTGCATGGGGTACCCTCTAGCATAGTGAGTGATCGAGACCCTATCTTCACTAGCGAGTTCTGGAAAAGTTTGCAAGAAGCAGTGGGGACTCAATTATGTCTGAGCACCGCATATCATCCTCAGACGGACGGCCAGACTGAGAGGGTGAATCGTGTCCTAGAAGACCTTTTGAGGCTTTGTATCTTAGATTTTGGAGGTACATGGGAAGAGCATCTTCCATTGGTGGAGTTCGCATACAATAATAGCTTTCAGTCCAGTATTGGTATGGCTCCTTTCGAAGCTCTTTATGGAAGGCCTTGTCGATCACCTGCATGTTGGTGGGAATCTACGGATAAGATCTTGCTTGGGCCTGATATGGTTAGGGAGACTTCTGAGAAGATTGACTTGATTCGAAGGAGGATGAAAGCAGCGCAGGATAGGCAAAAATCTTATGCGGACAAGAGAAGGACGGATCTTGAGTTTGAAGTTGGGGACATGGTCTTTGTCAAAGTGTCTCCGTTACGAAATGTGGTTCGCTTTGGATCTGTTGGGAAGTTAGCACCAAGGTTCGTAGGGCCATTTCCTATTAAGGAAAGGATTGGACGGATGGCATATAGAGTGGAGTTGCCCGACAGACTTAGTGGTGTACATGATGTATTCCATGTGTCCCATTTGAGGAAATGCTTACATGAGACCGCAGAGGTGGTAGAGCCGAGCTTGCTTAAAGAAGTGGAAGTAGAGCGTGATGCGACTATTCGACGAGCTCCTACCCGCATCCTTGGGTCAGAGACTAGGAAATTGAGGAATCGAGAGGTTCAACTAGTCAAAGTACAATGGGGAGAAGACGATAGCAACGCAACTTGGGAAACGGAAGCGAAGATGCGTTCATTGTACCCGTTCCTTTTTGAGGGTATGTCTTTTAACTTCTCCTTTATCGTTCGTCTAGTACTTATCTTATCTTTAGTATGTCCTCTCATTTGTACCTTTGACCTTTAGATAGGGTAAACCTATGGTTGAAACATGTGTTTGAGACATGTTATGTTTGATGGATGCATGTGGATGCAAGTGGTTGCTAGTGGTTGCTCGTGGATGCATATACACACACTCTAGGCACTAGATCGGCTCAGTCACTTCATATTGCATATTGCATATAATTGTGTGTAGATAGCTATATTTATGGATGTATAATGGTTGTGTTATCATATGGATGATGCATTTTGGTGAATGATTGTGCACTCATGTAGATATTGTATGTGTCGATAGGGTTCTTTCGCATACATAATGGATGCATGGCACTATCATGGTTTGCATACGTTCATACATTAGATAGGGAACATATACACACACTTTTTGCATATGCTCATACATCATTAGAAATTGTTTTAAGGACAATGGATGCCCGTGTTTGATGGATTGAGTAGATGGTTGTTTGGATGGTAGGATATGCATTCTCCTTAGCTTAGAGATTTCGGGGACGAAATCCTTTAAGGAGGGGAGAATGTAACACCCCGAATTTCGGTTAATGCTAAAAATTCACTAAATTGCAGGATAAATAATCTCAAATATGAGAATTGGGGGAAACGGGCTGCGTCATTGCGTTCGTCTCGGAAAAATACGCAGAATAGAGTCCGAAATTTTGTAAATCGGAGTCCGTATGGACCAGTTATGGCCCAATGAAGTTTGCAGAAAATTCAAAGTTAAAAACAGATTTAAAAATTAAAAATCAGATTTCGAAATTGGAGCCAGCAGGGGGCCAGGCGGGAAACTTCCCGCCCTACCCATGTCGACAGGGCTGTCGACAGGCCTGTCGACTAGGGGGTCGACTGCCCTGTCGACTTGCCTGTCGACACAGGGTGTCGAGCCAGTTGGCTTGGGTGCACCAGATCTGGTTTTCTGGCTAGGGCTGGGCTGTGTTCTAGAGATTTCCTAAATCTGACGGACCTAATCTAACCTAGGGTTAATCCTATGGTCTAAAACACACCCTAATCCTATAAATACACCCTAATGCAAGCCTAATCCATACTAAAAATAGAAATGATGGCCTCATGCCGCCAAAATCAAACTTAAGAGGAGCCTCCACTAATTTATGAAGGAAGTTGCAAGATAATCAACCTCTAATCATCATCTTCTTCATATTTAGCAACTAGTTCTACTTCATAAGTTTGCTAATCTTGGTTTTGGTGAGTTCCTATGCCTTTAGCAAGTAATTGCTAAACTAATTAGGATAGGATATTAGGAGGCTATGGATGTAAATGTGGATTATGCAAGTTGTGGTTGTCATATGTTATAAGTTCATATGTAAACTTGCCTCTTTTATGATATGATGTGTCATGTAAGTTCATATGCAAGTTTTATGCAAGTTTATATGTAAGATCATATGCAAGTTAGTCTCTTTTTATGATATGCATAACATATGCGAGTTTGCCTTTGTGATATGACATGATTCATGTGCAAGTTAGCCTCTTTCTATGATATGCATAACATATGCAAGTTTGCCTTTGTGATATGACATGGTATGCAAGTTCATATGCAAGTTTTATGCAAGTTCATATGCAAGTTTTATGCAAGGTCATATGCAAGTTCATATGCAAGTTTTATGCAAGTTCATATGCAAGTTTTATGCAAGTTCATATGCAAGTTCATATGCAAGTTTTATGCAAGTTTATATGCAAGATTATATGCAAGTTTGTCTCTTTTTATGATGTGCATAACATATGCAAGGTTGTCCCTATATATGACATGTTATGTAAACGAATTACGTGGGAAACGATGGGGTTAATATGCATGATTATAAAAAGGAGTAAAGTTGTTATGATTAAGCATAACATGAAATGAATGGACATAATTGGGAATTTACCTATTAAGTTAGGTCTACCCACATTATGGAGTTGGGAATTTACCTATTAAGTTAGGTCTACCCATACTATGGAATTGGGAATTTACCTATTAAGTTAGGTCTACCCATATTCTTAAAAATGTGTAATTAATTAGGGATAATTAATTATGGGGGTGATTAATTAGGTGTAATTAATCAACTAAGACACGAGGTTGGACCCTTTTGTAGCGGAAGTCTGCCCGGAACCGACCGGCCATCCAGCAGCTACAAATGATTGGCCCAATGTGAGAGGTCTTAGTCATAAATTAAATATGTGATTAAAGTAAAGACACGAGGTTAGACCCTTTTGATGACAGAAGTCTGCCCGGAACCAACCGGCATATCCAGCAGTCATAAAAGACGGTCTAATGTGAGAGGTCTTTATGAGGTCATGATCTTAATTAATTAAGAAACACTTAACCATATTAGCATGTAGAGGGACATGAGGGGTTAAGTGGGTGCCTTGGGTGGCATGTGGAAATCTAGTGGGTTGCCTTGAGTGGCAATAGAAAATACGATTAGAATACTTAACCAAGTGGAAACATGTAATTAAACATGATTAAAGGGTTAAGTGGGATGCACTAGAAAAAGGGACAAGCTTAGGTGGGTAGCTTGTGGGGGCCCATTTCAACCAGTAACCCATATGTATCTTATTGGGCCCGACCCATGTCGAGGACGGGACACGCGTACTGGGCTTGACTATAAGAGGCCAAAACGGGTTAGCGGTGGCAACGCAAGTCCAACGGGTTTCATATGCGTGTGTGGACCCGGGCTGGTAGGTAAGACGTTGTTGCATCGTGTAGATATAAGCCGTGCACCGTTAATTATATCGGGTTGCCACTTTGGGGAGTGATACACCCCACTGTGGGGCCGGCACGGGTATCTACGGTAGGGACCGATCGCTTGGGAGTAGTGGGTACACCTAGTGGAGGTAGGGGCAGACGGCACCTATGTAGTCAGCTAGGGGTATACGAAACTACTGGGTAAATTTTCTAAGTCCTTGGGAGGGATCAACCTTTAAGTAGGAATGACTGGTGTGGTGCAGTGTAGTAATTATCCTTGACGGGTAGATGCGTCTTTATCGTTATCTTAGTTCACTCTAAGTCTGATTGGCTACTGAGTGTAGTCATTTATCCCCAGTCACACCGTACCAAGTTATATCATATCCTTATTACTTTAATGATTACATTGTTAAAGTTATAGGACTCGCTCAGACTTATGTCTGACCCCGTTGTTTTTATCTTTTTTCCCAACCCTCAGGTTCTCAGAGTGGGCCCAGCACGAGTGGGCTTTGATCAGGCTGCTTTTATTACTCTCTTGGAGCTTGGACCCTAGATGTAGAGCTCAGCTTACCCTTTTCTTTTATGGCTATCAGTTCATGTATTGGGATTATGTATTTTTATTTATCATGATGGATATTTGTACTTGACTCCTATTATGGTTTTGTGATGTAACCAGACATGTTTTATTTTCCGCTGCAAGAGAAATGATGTTTTAAATTTTCAAGTATTACTTATATCTGTCTTGCTGTAATTACTCTGTTCTATATTCACTAAAAATACTCCACCGATGTTATGGCATTCCCATAGAGAGTAACCATAGCGGGCGTGGGGTGTTACAAAAATGGTGTGAAATGGGTATGCTTAAGCATAACATAAAGTGAATGGACATAATTGGGAATTTACCTATTAAGTTAGGTCTACCCATATTATGGAATTGGGAATTTACCTATTAAGTTAGGTCTACCCATGTTATGGAATTGGGAATTTACCTATTGAGTTAGGTCTACCCATATTCTTGAAATTGGTAATTAATTAGGGATAATTAATACAAATTATGGGGGTGATTAATTAGGTGTAATTAATCGACTAAGACACGAGGTTGGACCCTTTTGTAGCATAAGACTGCCCGGAACCGACCGGCAAATCCAGCGGCTACAAATGATGGGCCCAATGTGAGAGGTCTTAGTATAAACTAAATACGTGACAAGTGTAAAGACACGAGGTTAGACTCTGTTATGGTGTAAGGCTGCCCGGAACCAACCGGCATATCCAGCTGCCATAAAAAGACAGTCTAATGTGAGAGGTCTTTACAAAGGTTACGATCTTAATTAATTAAGAAACACTTAACCAAATTAGCATGTAGTGGGGCATGAGGGGTTAAGTGGGTGCCTTGGGTGGCATGTAGTAACTAGTGGGGGTGCCTTGAGTGGCATGAGGAAACTAGTGGGTTGCCTTGGGTGGCAATAGAAAATACGATTAGAATACTTAACCAAAGTGGAACATGTAATTAAACATGATTAAAGGGTTAAGTAAGTGCCTTGGGTGGCATGTGGGAATCAAGTAAGTGCCTTGGGTGGCATGTGGAAATCTAGTGGGTGCCTTGAGTGGCAATTGAAATATGATTAAAAGACTTAACCAAAATTTATAACATGTAAGTGGACATGGTTAAAGGGTTAAGTGGGATTCACTAGAAATGACAAGCTTAGGTGGGTAGCTTGTGGGGGCCCATCTCAGCCAATATCCCAAACGTATCTTTGTGGGCTCGACCCAAGTCGAGGACGTGACACGCATATTGGGCTTGACTATAAGAGGCCAAAACGGGTTAGCGGTGGCAACGCAAGTCCAACGGGTTTCATATGCGTGTGTGGACCCGGGCTGGTAAGTAAGACGTTGTTGCATCGTGTAGGTATAAGCCGTGCACTGTTGATATTATCAGGTTGCCACTTTGGGGAATGATACACCCCACTGTGGGGCCAGCACGGGTATCTACGTTAGGGAGCCGATCGCTTGGGGAGTAGTGGGTACACCTAGTGGAGATAGAGGCAGACGACACCTATGTAGTCAGCTAGGGGTACACGAAACTACTATTAAAAATTACTAAGTACACTTAGTGGGATCAACCTTAAGTAGGAATTACCCTTGGGTGGGTAGAACTGGTGTGGTGCAGTGTAGGAATTACCCTTGGGTGGGTAGATCTGGGGTGGTGCAGTGTAGGAATTACCCTTGGGTGGGTAGATCTGGGGTGGTGCAGTGTAGTAATTATCCTTGGGTGGGTAAATGCGTCTTTTCGGTTATCTTAGTACATCCTGTGTTTAGTTGGCTACTTAGTTTAGTCATTATCCCCAGAGGTACCGTACCTTGTTTATATCATACCCTAATTACTTTAATGATTGTATTGTTAAGGTTATAGGACTCGCTCAGACTTATGTCTGACCCCGTTGTTTTTTTATCTTTTTCCCAACCCTCAGGTTTTCAGAGTGGGCCTAGCACTAGTGGGCTTTGATCAGACTGCTTTATCTATCTTTTGGAGCTTGGACCATGGATGTAAAGCTCAGTTTATCTTTTCTATTATGGCTATTAAGTTATGTAGTGGGATTATGTACTTTTGTTTTATCAGGATGGATATTATGTACTTGACTCTTGTTTATGGTTTTGGTGTAACCAAACATGTTTTACTTTCCGCTGCAATGAAATGATGTTTTAAATTCTCAAGTATTACTTATATCTGTCTTGTTGTAATTTTTCTGTTCTATATTCACTTAATATACTCCACCGATGTTATGGCATTCCCTTTGTGAGTGACCGTAGCGGGTGTGGGGTGTTACACATGGTATCAGAGCTTAAGGTTACCAGAATAGATAAAAATTTTAGAAAAACTATTTTCTAAGAATATTTTTGAAAGGAGTATTTTCAAAAACATGTCTTTTAAGAGAAAAGTTTTTGAAAGAAAAGCATAATTCCCGATAGCCATATCTTTATCTTTCGAATTCTCCGTTTTGAATCTCTTCCTCTCTCGTTTTGAGTTTCCCCTCCGTGTATAGATGATCTTTCTAAGATAGATAAGAATGGAAAACCACTTCAAGGGACTTAGACGTTAGTCGGATTAGAAGTTGGTTCAAGAAGGAGGAGGACTGGTAGGTACCTATTGGATAGACGATGGGAGGAAGGCTCAAATAGTTGTTTGGTTAATGGAGGATGAAACCTCATTGGTGGGAGGTTACGAGTGGAGAATGGGAAGAAGAAGGCGAGTAGTTATCCTTTTGGGAGGAATAGGACACCTTATTAGGTGTAATGACCCGCATTGGCAGAGGTATTATGATTAATTTATTTAATTATATCAATGGTGGTATAGTGAATTAAATGATCATGGAATTAAATAATAGTGAATATTTAATTAAACTAATAAATTAAAAATATATTTAATTCTGAATAATCAGAATTTGGCTGAAATGACGATATGGTGTGAATTGGATCATCTGTGATATTTAATTCAGCTTAGAATTGAATTTGAATAACGAATATATTCAATCGTCGACAAATTGAACGTATAGTTTATAATATAATTATAAACGAGCTTGAAATGGCGCTGCAGTTCGCTATTTGGCAATTCGAACTTCAACTGAATGTACAGGATTCGTTTTAAGCCGGATTTCTGTGAAACAAGAAATGTGTTGAGCTGGTGAAGTATATCTTTCTAGTGGAAGAGAGAAATCGGAGTTTCGTCGTGTAGATTTTGATTTGTGTCCAAATCAAATTTCAGAATAGTCGCTATAGAATCGTTTATCGACCGTAACGGTTTATTCGATATAACTAGAGATGGGGTTTGAATTTAGACAAGGTTCTTTTGAGGCGTAGTGATAATTTAATTTTTAGAATTTTATGGTAATTTTTAATTAATTAAATAGGCAACTTTTTATTTGGAGTATGTTGCACCCTTTATCATTTTCTTGGGGTTTCACAATATGGGTTCACCAACCGATATTATTATATTTGTGGGACCATGGTACATCGCTTGACACAATAGTGTTTTTATTTCAGTCCATAGTAACACGTACGTGAATGAAATTGTACGGAATGGGTATACTAAAGTTTAAAGAGAAAAAAAGCATAAGACCATATACAAGAAGGCCACACACCCTTCTTTCAGCCGTAGAAATTCTTTCTTCCAAAAACATGGATATGAATCCTCCACGACATTCAAAGAAGAAATAAAAACTATTATACTAAATCTATAAATACCCCTCTTTGGAAAAACCTTAAGACCTAATATCATTTTCCTTAGTCAAACTAGTAGCCGCCAGTATTTTCTCCTCAAGAACAAAAGACCGAACGTTCTAAATTCGGTTAGAAACCAAATAAATTACCAAAAATCAACAAATACTTATAGTTATAAACACCCATCGCAACCACTTCAAACTGGTGAGCATCCCGTTTTGTTCTATGTCTGTACGCTGGTGCTGGGTCGATGGAGAGGTGCAGAGTTGGTACGAGTTCCATATGGTGGAGATAAAAGCCTAAAGCTAGCATGAAGAAGGCCATGTTGGGTTACGGACTGTTGAGATGCGGATGGAGTTTGAGGTGCGAGATGGCAGTGATGGGGTTGGAGTTGGTGTACTCGAAAAGGAGAGAGTTGCGGTAGTGGTGTTAGTGGGAGCTCGCGTTAAATTGTTGGAAGGAGATACTGTACATATGCGGTGAAATCAAAGTCAATATTTTGCCTAAGGGGGAGGTTGTATTTTCGAACTGGAGATGAGGTTGGTAAAGTTGGTCTTCATTTCTTTGTGGAATGTTGAATGCGCCAGGGATGATGGGATTGTATTTGGGGAGACGTTGGCTTAAAAGTGGATTCATTACAGGAAGACGCGGTTCTTCTAGAGAGGGTGCGACGTGAATACATGATTAAGGAAGGAATTATAAATGGAGTTTCAGAAGTGGGTTACGGCAGATAGACATACAGGGAGCGGAAGTCTGTGTCTTTCGTGAAGAAGGACTATAGTAAGCGGTAGGGTGGAGTGAGGATTCGGAAATGGATTTAGAGCAGCATGGTGAGTTTGTACTGTGAGAAGAAGGATATAAAACAGGTGTTAAGTTTAACTAACGAGTTAATTAAATTATAGCAAATTTTCCTTTGGATTTCCGCATGGTGAAAACAGTGAGGGAAGGAAAGTAATTAAAAGGTGGTGACATGTTTGAAAAAAAAAATCATAAAGAAATGGGGCTGTGAGTGAATAACGTGGGGGTAAGGGGGAGTGACAGTTTGGAAGATAATGTGGTGGGCTTATACCATACGTGAAGAATATAAAGGGGACCGATGTTGAAGTTTTTCGAGTGTAACCGACTATTTTTACAACAGTGTTGCACAAGGAAAATGGGTGTTGAAATGGTTCGATCCTACTACTGATGCCGTGAGGGTTGGTCAAAACTGATGGCGTTAAAGGGAGCTGAAATGTTAATTTGGAATGAATTTTGATTTGGTCAAAGAAGGATGTGCCGACATGGGTGAAATGATGGGTCGTATTAATGAAAATGGTAAGGCCCAACCAAGTATTTTATTTAGTTTAAATTAAAGGAAAGTAGCGTATTGACCAAACAATTCAATAACATGATCATACGTTGTCGGAATTCAGCAAAACAAGATCCGTTGGGATCGTATGGACGAGCACTACACGATGGGACTGACGGGGAGTGAATCCGAGCTTGTTACAATTTATGGAGAAATAAATTGTTCGTCGAAGTCAAAATAACGCAAACCGTTATTCAACGGTTAACGCGCCAATGTGAGTAAATCTCACTAACTCTGAACAGTTTATCAATTCATGTTGTATTTTTAGAACTGTTAGATATTGGCTGATTGACTGTATGTTGACTGTTTGATTGAACTGCTAGTCAGTTAGTTGAATTTTCTATATCGATTCTGTTTAACAGAATATATCATATAGAACTGAAAAGTGATGTTATCTATATTGTTTAACATCTGTGATGCAGGGAAACAGGTTGGAGGAATCCAACTGGATTCCTCAACATTTATTTTACTGTTTTCATATATTGTGATATATGATGTGTTATATAATCTGTTATGGATTATGTGTGTTGGAATGATATTGATCATTGTTATATGATATTTTTAATATCATAAGAAACCCTGGGATGTAAAAAGAAGTATTTCAATGTATATTGAAATAAAGGAATTTTATAAAATCACAGGATTTTATAAAAGGAATTTTTTATAAAACGAACACGGTTTTATAAAAGGGATATTTATTTAGAAAATAAATAAAAATAGAAAAGGAATATTTATTTAGAAAATAAATAGAAGTTATAAATAGGATATATTTGTAACGGTAAGTAAACGTTATAAATAAGATATATTTGTAACTGTAAGTAAACGTTATAAATAGGATATATTTGTAACGGTAAATAGAAGTTATAAATAGGAAATATTTGTAACGGTAAATAGAAGTTATAAATAGGAAATATTTGTAACGGTAAGTAAACGTTATAAAAAGGAAATAGTTGTAACGGAAAACGTAGTTTAGTAAAAGGAACTAATCGATGTTAGTTTAATCGATTAGTGTTAAAGTAAAAGGAGTTAATCGAATATAGTTTATTCGAAGAAAGTCAAAGGAGTTAATCGAATATAGTTTATTCGAAGAAAGTCAAAGGAGTTAATCAATGTTAGTTAATCGATTAGAGAATAAAGTTGAAAGGAGATAATCGATGTTAGTTTAATCGATTAGAATAGAAGCAAATGAGTAAATCGAATATAGTTATTCGAATAGAAAGTAAAAGGAATTATCGAATATAGTTATTCGAAAAGAGTAAGTGAAATGAGTAAATAAATAGCGTTAGTCAAATAGTGTTAGTCCAATAGAGTTAATTGATATGGTTGATCGAATAGAGTTAAGTGAAAAGAGTCAATCGAATATAGCTATTCGAAGGAGGATTAAGTAAGGAAGTTTGTTAAAGAAATATAAAGTGAACTTTGTCTATTTCAAAGTTAGAAATGTTGTTCAGTTAAGGTCTGAGAGGTAGTTCTACCCCAACTTGATTGGCTTCGTTTTTAACTAAGGAATAGTTAATGTTCGGCAGTAAAAGGAAATGGTTTGAGTTGGCATCGCGATGGTTTGTTTAAACATCTGCCTAAGTCCAATGAAGAAGCTTGGAAATGTTTTCCAAATAAGAAACCAGAAATGTTTTCTAATAAAGAAAACAAGAAATGGAAATGTTTTCCATTGTTAATAACGTATATTTTCCCAATTTAGAAAATAAGGAATACGGAATATAGGGAAACATGAGATAAGTAAATTTATGAAATAAAGAGATGAATGTTAAATGATGTTTGATCGATAAAATTTCCAATTGGAAATATTATCGTTGTTTGCACACTTGTTTTTATTCGATAGTTAAATCACAGACTATCGAAGTTTTGACCATTTTAACGTTGTTAATATGGAGAGACCGGTTGGATTATTATCCAAAGAACCACTCTGTATTGGCATAAGCGTTGCGAATCATATATGCCAAAGATAATTGAAGACGGAGTTATGCAAGGGCTATCCTGTTTACAGAATAGTGCCTTCGGTTCATCCTGTTCCTGGATGACTTGTATGGACGGATGTCTGACAGAATATTTCCAGACGATCACATATATTGATTTCTCCAACCGTACCAAGAGTGGAAGCGGAGAAGGAAACTTCTTTAGCTAACACATAATGTATGGTTGAGGACGTAAATCGGTGATTTGATGGATTTGATGATGTGACATTCAAAGTGAATCTGATGTGATGTTAAAGCGTAGCTTCTAGCCTCATCATCCGGTAAATGACAGAAATCGGGCAGGCAGCATGGCTAAGTCGGTCGCACCGAAGTAGGGTGTATAATCACCTGATCTAGAGTTTCATTTACTTCTAAAAATCTATTGTTGATGCTGTCCCATTCGGGAAACGGTTGCTGATCCCAACTGTTGGTGATATACATTCGATACACTCAAGCGAAATGAGTGGTCGGTCATGTGTGGCCGGGTTGCAAGATGTTCTTGTTGAACCCAGTGTATTCCTCTCTAGAGGTACACGAGCGAAAGGTGGATCCATACCTTGTCATAGTTGGAAATCCATTACCCAATACGTGCTTGCGGTTTTGATTGTATACTATATATGTAGAACGTGAGATGAAAGCGTTTCTGCTAGATGATTATATATATACTGTGGTTGATAGACATTATTATAATATCAAAATGTTTTTGATATAAAGTTATTTTGGATTCTCATAAGGGAAAAAACCCGTTCCGTTATGCGGCGTGGTCTTATGAGATATCGTTTACTTGTCCGAACTGTTTTTAAACTGTTTTACTCATACCAGTCCCATGACTGACCCGGAGTTTACTTTGTTGTTTTCCCTAAACTCTTGGGTGCCTAAATTTGTACGGGCAGTCAAGTAGTCGGGATTTACAGATATACTGGAAGAGCTTGGAGCAGGAGGCTTCAGGATCATATAGCTATAGTTATTTTCGCTGTGTTGTAAGTGCTGTACTTTGATAATGATATGTATATTCAAGTACTGATTTGTATTTCAAAGTTATGTTATGAAATATATTTATTCGTTCCGCTGTGAGATTCGTGTTACTCTGATGTTGTGTTCTTCTTCTTCTTCTTCTATTCTAAGTTTCTATCTTATCTTTCCTCACCCTCTAATTTCTTTCACTAATCACCAGGATTTTTCGACGTTTTGGTTATCGACGTCGTGCTTACGTCGATAACCAAAGTCGCCGAAAATCCGGGTCGTTACAGTTGGTATCAGAGCTTAAGTTTAGAATTACTTGGCTCTGTGGCGTGACTCGGTAGAGATAGGGTTAGTAATACCCTAGATTGAGTTTGAGTGTATATATATGAGTGAACGTATTTGCTATTGATATAAAAATTTGTTTTATGTTGTGGAGATTCATTGGTTGAGTTGTTTATGAGTTCTGGTCGATCAGTTTGATCCACTGTATCGGTAGGAGTTACTAAACACTTGAATACGATGAACCGTCATGGTATGTTTTGAAAGTGGGTAAATGAAAATAATTTTACCCAAAATATATTTTGAACATATTGGATATATTGGTTGTTATTATAATCGAGTAAGATTATAAATTAAATGGTTATGTAAATAACCAATCAGAATTCATATAAGTGAAATACGTGAAATCAGATGAGTTAAATCTGAAATTTAAACTAGAAATTGAAGTTAAAACTCTGGAGAATTGGATAAGTGTTTGTAAATGGATTGGGATTAAAAATAAGGAAAATTTAAGATCCTGGGAGATTTTAAATTGTTTTACAAGCAGTGTGAATTTTATTTTGAAATGAATTTCAAAGTGGAAATGTTTAGAAATGGTTTTATAGTATTGAACTCACTTCGATCGCTGGAAAATAGATTCTAATGATGACAGCTGCATCATCAGTATTCATTTTCGAGTTGTAAGTGGCGAATTACTATCAGAGATACTGTTTTGAAATTGTTTTGGGAAAGACAAGTTGTGTTGAATTTCAAATGGGATTTAGAATAATAGAATTTGAATAATAGAATTTGAACTTTTAAATAGATTTGAAATATTAACTCGTTTTAAAAGAAATAAAACGAGAAGTTCCTTTATAAACGAAGTTTATCAATGAAGTGAAAAGAATTATCATTGGATAATTCAGAAATAAAAATACGAGTGTGAAGTTGAAAGGAAAAACCTATTTTGCAAAGGTAGAAATAACGATTTCAAAAGGAATTGAAATCGAGACTTATGTAAAGAATAAAGAAAGTTTGAAAAGGAATTTGAATAAAGGAATTTGAATAAAGGAAGTTCAAACATAGGATTTGAATATAGAAAATTCAAAAGGGGATTTGAATAAAGAGAATTCAAATAGAATTTGAATATAGAAATTCAAAGGGAGTTTGAATATATGAAATTCAATGGAAGTGATATAGAATTTGAATATAGAAATTCAAATGGCATTTGGATATAGAAAATATAAGGGATTTCAAATATTGGATTTGAATATCGAAAGTGAAATGAAGTTTGAATGTAGAGGATTCAAATAGAATTGGAAATGAAATTTGAATGTAGAGGATTCAAATAGAATTGAAAAGGAAATTTGAATAAAGAAGATTCAAATAGAATTGAATTTGAAATTTGAATATAGAAGATTCAAAGGGAATTGAAATGAAATAAAGAGAATTCAAATAGATTTGAATATAGAAATTCAAATGGAGTTTGAAAATAGATTTGAATAATGAAATTCATATATGGAATTTGAATAAGTGAATTGAAATGAAATTCAAATATAGAATTTGAATAAGAGAATCGAAATGGAATTTGAATATAGGAAATTCAAATAAAATTGAAATGGAATTCAATTAGTTGATAAACAAGTTAAACCTATATTTGAACATGTTATACTCAAATAAAAAGGTGAAATGGGCAAACCTGTAACTTGAAAATCACTTAACAAACTAAGTTAAAATGATTAGATTAAGTTGAAATGAATTAGAAATGTATAAATATACATGAGATAGGTATGGAAAAGGTATGAAGGTATATAAATAGATTGCTCGACAAAAGGTATGTATTTAATTCATATATGAGATTTTATGCGCCGTATCGGCAAGCCGCTTGGCTTTTTCTTTTTCTTTTGGATTGGTGAGGGCCAGGGGAGGCTATTTGAAATATCCCGATGCTCCTGGTACAAAGGAGATTATGGCGAATTTTTCTGAGAATTTAAGGAGTTAGAATATTTTTAAGAAAATCTGATAACTAGAAATCTATATATCAATATATATAGAAGTCGACAAGGAAACGAACTTAGAAATAGAATAGTAAATCAAAAAGGAAGACTAAGAATAAAATCTAGTAAGAATAGAAAGAGGAAGCGTGTACATGTTTAAAAGTGAATAGGTAGTTGTATGGTATTGATTATTCGAACAAGTAGTCATATCTGTTTTGACGTTATAAATGTTATTCAGTCAAGGTCTGAGAGGTAGTTATACCCCAACTTGATTGATTGCATTATTAACAAATGAATGGTAAGATTTCAGACTCGAAGATCAATGTTGAATAATATTTAGTTGGAATATAATATTTGGGTTGTCGTAACGATGTTTTACACAACATCCGTTTTAACCCAAATGAGTGTAACTTGGAAATAGAAATAAAGAATATTTCCTAAGTATAGAAATAAACGAGATCGGAGAAGAGATAAGTAATTGGAGTATTTTCCAATTATAAATAGGATTATAAAGGTTATTGATTTAGAAAATAAAGGAAGCCAATATTCGGAAATGTTTTCCAAATAACATAAAAGGTCCAATATGGTTATTGAAAATATTTGGTTAACAAATATTGATAAAGAAATAGAGAAGTGATTTAACTAATGGAATATTAAATAAGGGCTCAGTGACAAGTTCAAAGGGAAATTTTGATTTTGAAAAGAGTAAACTGTTTAAAAACTCCCAGGGAAAGACTGTTTAAATTAAAAACAGATTTAACAGAAATTTGTGGAAGAAGATTTGAATTAAAGTAAAGTCGGTTAAGTGGTAACTGAAGTTGAATTAAAATCGAATAAGATTGGATTTGTGAAATTAGAACCCGAAATGGTATTGGATTGAGGAGTTAAGGAATTAAAAATCAAGAATTTGACTTGAGTTGAAATGGGATTTGGCTTGGATATAAGTGAATGGTTGTGTGGGAGATAAAAACTGATTTGGAGTTCGATTGACATGACATTGGTATATGCCGAATTAACAACAGAGGTAAAGGGTATAATGATATGCCGACAAAAAGGTACAAGTTTATATTTCTATTGGATATAAGATTTATGAGCCGAATAGGCAAGCCGCTTGGCTGTTTGATTTTCTTTTGGGATGGAGATGGCCCAGAGAGGCGAGTTGGAGTTTGACCGATTGACCAGTACAAAGGAGGTGCTGGCAAAAAAAATTTCGAAGAGTTAAGGAGTTAGAAAATTTTCAGGATTTTTGAAAATTTTTGTTGATAAGAATTAATTAATAATTTAATTGAAATAAAGTTGGTTCAGTTGAAACTGAAGTTAAGGAGTGAACGAATATGTTCTAACCAGCCGATAGGGTCGTCCTCTACTTTTTAGCAATTTCGAGGACGAAATTATTTTAAGTGGGGAAGATTGTAATGACCCGCATTGGCAGAGGTATTATGATTAATTTATTTAATTATATCAATGGTAGTATAGTGAATTAAATGATCATGGAATTAAATAATAGTGAATATTTAATTAAACTAATAAATTAAAAATATATTTAATTCTGAATAATCAGAATTTGGCTGAAATGACGATATGGTGTGAATTGGATCATCTGTGATATTTAATTCAGCTTAGAATTGAATTTGAATAACGAATATATTCAATCGTCGACAAATTGAACGTATAGTTTATAATATAATTATAAACGAGCTTGAAATGGCACTGCAGTTCGCTATTTGGCAATTCGAACTTCAACTGAATGTACAGGATTCGTTTTAAGCCGGATTTCTGTGAAACAAGAAATGTGTTGAGCTGGTGAAGTATATCTTTCTAGTGGAAGAGAGAAATCGGAGTTTCGTCGTGTAGATTTTGATTTGTGTCCAAATCAAATTTCAGAATAGTCGCTATAGAATCGTTTATCGACCGTAACGGTTTATTCGATATAACTAGAGATGGGGTTTGAATTTAGACAAGGTTCTTTTGAGGCGTAGTGATAATTTAATTTTTAGAATTTTATGGTAATTTTTAATTAATTAAATAGGCAACTTTTTATTTGGAGTATGTTGCACCCTATATCATTTTCTTGGGGTTTCACAATATGGGTTCACCAACCGATATTATTATATTTGTGGGACCATGGTACATCGCTTGACACAATAGTGTTTTTATTTCAGTCCATAGTAACACGTACGTGAATGAAATTGTACGGAATGGGTATACTAAAGTTTAAAGAGAAAAAAAGCATAAGACCATATACAAGAAGGCCACACACCCTTCTTTCAGCCGTAGAAATTCTTTCTTCCAAAAACATGGATATGAATCCTCCACGACATTCAAAGAAGAAATAAAAACTATTATACTAAATCTATAAATACCCCTCTTTGGAAAAACCTTAAGACCTAATATCATTTTCCTTAGTCAAACTAGTAGCCGCCAGTATTTTCTCCTCAAGAACAAAAGACCGAACGTTCTAAATTCGGTTAGAAACCAAATAAATTACCAAAAATCAACAAATACTTATAGTTATAAACACCCATCGCAACCACTTCAAACTGGTGAGCATCCCGTTTTGTTCTATGTCTGTACGCTGGTGCTGGGTCGATGGAGAGGTGCAGAGTTGGTACGAGTTCCATATGGTGGAGATAAAAGCCTAAAGCTAGCATGAAGAAGGCCATGTTGGGTTACGGACTGTTGAGATGCGGATGGAGTTTGAGGTGCGAGATGGCAGTGATGGGGTTGGAGTTGGTGTACTCGAAAAGGAGAGAGTTGCGGTAGTGGTGTTAGTGGGAGCTCGCGTTAAATTGTTGGAAGGAGATACTGTACATATGCGGTGAAATCAAAGTCAATATTTTGCCTAAGGGGGAGGTTGTATTTTCGAACTGGAGATGAGGTTGGTAAAGTTGGTCTTCATTTCTTTGTGGAATGTTGAATGCGCCAGGGATGATGGGATTGTATTTGGGGAGACGTTGGCTTAAAAGTGGATTCATTACAGGAAGACGCGGTTCTTCTAGAGAGGGTGCGACGTGAATACATGATTAAGGAAGGAATTATAAATGGAGTTTCAGAAGTGGGTTACGGCAGATAGACATACAGGGAGCGGAAGTCTGTGTCTTTCGTGAAGAAGGACTATAGTAAGCGGTAGGGTGGAGTGAGGATTCGGAAATGGATTTAGAGCAGCATGGTGAGTTTGTACTGTGAGAAGAAGGATATAAAACAGGTGTTAAGTTTAACTAACGAGTTAATTAAATTATAGCAAATTTTCCTTTGGATTTCCGCATGGTGAAAACAGTGAGGGAAGGAAAGTAATTAAAAGGTGGTGACATGTTTGAAAAAAAAAATCATAAAGAAATGGGGCTGTGAGTGAATAACGTGGGGGTAAGGGGGAGTGACAGTTTGGAAGATAATGTGGTGGGCTTATACCATACGTGAAGAATATAAAGGGGACCGATGTTGAAGTTTTTCGAGTGTAACCGACTATTTTTACAACAGTGTTGCACAAGGAAAATGGGTGTTGAAATGGTTCGATCCTACTACTGATGCCGTGAGGGTTGGTCAAAACTGATGGCGTTAAAGGGAGCTGAAATGTTAATTTGGAATGAATTTTGATTTGGTCAAAGAAGGATGTGCCGACATGGGTGAAATGATGGGTCGTATTAATGAAAATGGTAAGGCCCAACCAAGTATTTTATTTAGTTTAAATTAAAGGAAAGTAGCGTATTGACCAAACAATTCAATAACATGATCATACGTTGTCGGAATTCAGCAAAACAAGATCCGTTGGGATCGTATGGACGAGCACTACACGATGGGACTGACGGGGAGTGAATCCGAGCTTGTTACAATTTATGGAGAAATAAATTGCTCGTCGAAGTCAAAATAACGCAAACCGTTATTCAACGGTTAACGCGCCAATGTGAGTAAATCTCACTAACTCTGAACAGTTTATCAATTCATGTTGTATTTTTAGAACTGTTAGATATTGGCTGATTGACTGTATGTTGACTGTTTGATTGAACTGCTAGTCAGTTAGTTGAATTTTCTATATCGATTCTGTTTAACAGAATATATCATATAGAACTGAAAAGTGATGTTATCTATATTGTTTAACATCTGTGATGCAGGGAAACAGGTTGGAGGAATCCAACTGGATTCCTCAACATTTATTTTACTGTTTTCATATATTGTGATATATGATGTGTTATATAATCTGTTATGGATTATGTGTGTTGGAATGATATTGATCATTGTTATATGATATTTTTAATATCATAAGAAACCCTGGGATGTAAAAAGAAGTATTTCAATGTATATTGAAATAAAGGAATTTTATAAAATCACAGGATTTTATAAAAGGAATTTTTTATAAAACGAACACGGTTTTATAAAAGGGATATTTATTTAGAAAATAAATAAAAATAGAAAAGGAATATTTATTTAGAAAATAAATAGAAGTTATAAATAGGATATATTTGTAACGGTAAGTAAACGTTATAAATAAGATATATTTGTAACGGTAAGTAAACGTTATAAATAGGATATATTTGTAACGGTAAATAGAAGTTATAAATAGGAAATATTTGTAACGGTAAATAGAAGTTATAAATAGGAAATATTTGTAACGGTAAGTAAACGTTATAAAAAGGAAATAGTTGTAACGGAAAACGTAGTTTAGTAAAAGGAACTAATCGATGTTAGTTTAATCGATTAGTGTTAAAGTAAAAGGAGTTAATCGAATATAGTTTATTCGAAGAAAGTCAAAGGAGTTAATCGAATATAGTTTATTCGAAGAAAGTCAAAGGAGTTAATCAATGTTAGTTAATCGATTAGAGAATAAAGTTGAAAGGAGATAATCGATGTTAGTTTAATCGATTAGAATAGAAGCAAATGAGTAAATCGAATATAGTTATTCGAATAGAAAGTAAAAGGAATTATCGAATATAGTTATTCGAAAAGAGTAAGTGAAATGAGTAAATAAATAGCGTTAGTCAAATAGTGTTAGTCCAATAGAGTTAATTGATATGGTTGATCGAATAGAGTTAAGTGAAAAGAGTCAATCGAATATAGCTATTCGAAGGAGGATTAAGTAAGGAAGTTTGTTAAAGAAATATAAAGTGAACTTTGTCTATTTCAAAGTTAGAAATGTTGTTCAGTTAAGGTCTGAGAGGTAGTTCTACCCCAACTTGATTGGCTTCGTTTTTAACTAAGGAATAGTTAATGTTCGGCAGTAAAAGGAAATGGTTTGAGTTGGCATCGCGATGGTTTGTTTAAACATCTGCCTAAGTCCAATGAAGAAGCTTGGAAATGTTTTCCAAATAAGAAACCAGAAATGTTTTCTAATAAAGAAAACAAGAAATGGAAATGTTTTCCATTGTTAATAACGTATATTTTCCCAATTTAGAAAATAAGGAATACGGAATATAGGGAAACATGAGATAAGTAAATTTATGAAATAAAGAGATGAATGTTAAATGATGTTTGATCGATAAAATTTCCAATTGGAAATATTATCGTTGTTTGCACACTTGTTTTTATTCGATAGTTAAATCACAGACTATCGAAGTTTTGACCATTTTAACGTTGTTAATATGGAGAGACCGGTTGGATTATTATCCAAAGAACCACTCTGTATTGGCATAAGCGTTGCGAATCATATATGCCAAAGATAATTGAAGACGGAGTTATGCAAGGGCTATCCTGTTTACAGAATAGTGCCTTCGGTTCATCCTGTTCCTGGATGACTTGTATGGACGGATGTCTGACAGAATATTTCCAGACGATCACATATATTGATTTCTCCAACCGTACCAAGAGTGGAAGCGGAGAAGGAAACTTCTTTAGCTAACACATAATGTATGGTTGAGGACGTAAATCGGTGATTTGATAGATTTGATGATGTGACATTCAAAGTGAATCTGATGTGATGTTAAAGCGTAGCTTCTAGCCTCATCATCCGGTAAATGACAGAAATCGGGCAGGCAGCATGGCTAAGTCGGTCGCACCGAAGTAGGGTGTATAATCACCTGATCTAGAGTTTCATTTACTTCTAAAAATCTATTGTTGATGCTGTCCCATTCGGGAAACGGTTGCTGATCCCAACTGTTGGTGATATACATTCGATACACTCAAGCGAAATGAGTGGTCGGTCATGTGTGGCCGGGTTGCAAGATGTTCTTGTTGAACCCAGTGTATTCCTCTCTAGAGGTACACGAGCGAAAGGTGGATCCATACCTTGTCATAGTTGGAAATCCATTACCCAATACGTGCTTGCGGTTTTGATTGTATACTATATATGTAGAACGTGAGATGAAAGCGTTTCTGCTAGATGATTATATATATACTGTGGTTGATAGACATTATTATAATATCAAAATGTTTTTGATATAAAGTTATT
The DNA here is from genome assembly GCA_030737875.1 of Allium sativum. Classification (NCBI taxonomy): domain Eukaryota; kingdom Viridiplantae; phylum Streptophyta; class Magnoliopsida; order Asparagales; family Amaryllidaceae; genus Allium; species Allium sativum. The sequence continues at coordinate 442,984,099 of CM060915.1, read as the reverse complement.
TTGGATTCTCATAAGGGAAAAAACCCGTTCCGTTATGCGGCGTGGTCTTATGAGATATCGTTTACTTGTCCGAACTGTTTTTAAACTGTTTTACTCATACCAGTCCCATGACTGACCCGGAGTTTACTTTGTTGTTTTCCCTAAACTCTTGGGTGCCTAAATTTGTACGGGCAGTCAAGTAGTCGGGATTTACAGATATACTGGAAGAGCTTGGAGCAGGAGGCTTCAGGATCATATAGCTATAGTTATTTTCGCTGTGTTGTAAGTGCTGTACTTTGATAATGATATGTATATTCAAGTACTGATTTGTATTTCAAAGTTATGTTATGAAATATATTTATTCGTTCCGCTGTGAGATTCGTGTTACTCTGATGTTGTGTTCTTCTTCTTCTTCTTCTATTCTAAGTTTCTATCTTATCTTTCCTCACCCTCTAATTTCTTTCACTAATCACCAGGATTTTTCGACGTTTTGGTTATCGACGTCGTGCTTACGTCGATAACCAAAGTCGCCGAAAATCCGGGTCGTTACATTAGGGTTGTCAAAAGGGGCAAGGGCAAGGTACGGAATCTCCTGGAGGGTAGTTGTATTCCCTCACGGCTAGTGTACCAGAGGGGGATAGGACCGTCTAGGTTGGAATTTGGATTTCTTTATTATCCGGTTCGAACTTTATTTGATTATGACGCATCGAGTTCGTTTATCTCATCATTGTTAGTTGAGTCACTGCACTTAGACACCAGTTTAGTAGATGATCCCTTAGTTGTTTCAAACCCAATTGGGGCTCCATGATGTGTTTGGGTTTGAAAGTTTATATACTTAGCATTGAGTTTAGATGTGATGCTTTTTGGGCTTCACGGGCTATGGGTTAGTTTTGGGCATGGACTGGTTATCCAGTAGTGGTGTCGTTCTTGATTTTGAAGGGAGAGTTGTTAGGCTTATGACCCGCTTGGGTAACACTCTCGAGATCTCTTGTAATCCCATGGAATCTGTTATGCTAAGTTATCTAGAATCGCTTGACACGTCGGTCGAGAGTTTGTGATCTGTTAGAGTGGTCCGGGAATACTCGGATGTGTTTGAGGAGGTAAAGGGCTTACCTCCGGAGCGGGAGATTGACTTCCGAATATATCCGGTAGACAATGCCAAACCAGTATCTTGGCCAGTGTGCCACATGGCTCCTCGTGAGAGGAGGGAACTCCATAAGCAAGTAGGCGATTTGCTTGAGAAGGGGTTTAGAAGACGAAGTATATCGGAGTGGGGTGCTCCAGTAGTTTTTGTTATGAAGGCGGGTGGGTCCCTCAGACTTTGTGTAGATTATAGGGAGTTTAACAAGATAACAAAGAAGAATAGACACCCATTGCCGAGGATTGATGATCTCTTTGATCAGTTGGTTGGCGCCTCAGTGTTTTCGTAGTAGGACTTAGCCACGGGGTTTCATTAGTTGAGAGTGGCTGAGGATAGTATAGAGAAGACTACCTTTAGGACTCCGGATGGTTTTTATGAGTGGCTAGTGATGCCATTTGGTTTGACGAACGCCCCCGCATACTTTGTTGATTTGATGAGAAGGGTGTTCAGGGAGTACCTAAATAAGTTTGTGATGGTCTTTGTAAATGACATCTTGGTCTTTTCTAGGAGCGAAATAAGTTTTCGTGTGTGCTTAATAGGTTGAGCAAAGCCAGTTATGGGAAAAACGGTGGTTTTGGAGCGAGACTGGCGAGGACATACAAAATTGGTCAAAGGCTTAATTGTTTAGCCATTTTTACTAGTATCATCTCACGTAGGTCGTCTGAACTCGAAGGAGATATCCCTTGGGTGTTTGTCTGATATTGGTTTAGGCCTTTGGGGCTTGCATTTGGGGGATGTCGAGTTCGACTAGGGTGGTCTGCGTGAGAGATGGATAGTTGTGACGATTTTGCATGGGAGAATATCCTGATTTTCTCTAGAAGTGGAGAAAAGCATGCCCTACATCTTAGGGAAGTGTTGGAGACTCTTCGAGCGCATAGTCTTAGGACAGCAAAAGTGGATGGGATTCTTAGCATCCTATGAGTTTGAGATAGCGTATACCCATGGCAAGGGTAACGTGGTGGCAGACGCCTTAAGCAGAAAAAGGTTGTCCTTGATTCCATTGTTCGTGGAATGGCGAAGCTTGGAGTTTATATCGATGTTTGACTTCAGACCCTCGGTTGACTTTGTACCCAGTTTGCTAGCTTCCTTGGAAGTTAGACCTACTCTTTTGGGACGGATTGGTGAGGCACAGCGAGACGACCCACAGTTGGTTGAGTTAGTAGAGAAGCTCATAAGGGGGGAGTCGTCCAGCCATTTGAGTAGGTACACCCTAGATGGTAAGGGGTGGTTGCGTAGAGACGGTAGACTTTGTGTACCGCAAGACGAGGGTTTGAAGAAGGCTATTTTAGATGATGCACATCGTTCGAAGATGACCATTCATCCCGGTAGGGACAAGATGTACCAAGACATGAAGCGAGTTTTCTTTTGGGCCGGTATGAAGAAAGACGCGGCCGAGTATGTCGCTAGATGCTTGGTGTGCCAACAAGTAAAAGCGGAGCAAAAGAAACCCGGTGGGTTCCTTCACCCATTGGAAGTTCCGCTATGGAAGTGGGATAGTGTCTCGATGGATTTTGTCGATGGATTACCGAGATCGAGGAAGGGTAATACGGGAATTTGGGTTGTGGTAGACAGACTTACTGAGAGTGCCCATTTTATACCCGTGAAGAGTAAGAGGACTGCTGCAGAGCTAGCTTCAGTTTACATTCGAGAGATTGTTAGATTACATGGTGTACCTTCCAGTATAGTGAGCGATCGAGATCCTATCTTCACTAGCAAGTTTTGGAAGAGTTTGCAAGAGGCGTTAGGGACTCAGTTGTGTTTGAGTACCGCAAATCATCCTCAGACGGACGGACAGACCGGGAGGGTGAATCGTATTTTAGAAGACCTTTTGAGGCTATGTATCTTGGATTTTGGAGGTACATGGGAAGAGCATCTTCCATTGGTGAAGTTCGCATATAATAACAGCTTTCAGTCTAGTATTGGCATGGCTCCTTTCGAAGCTTTTTATGGAAGGCCTTGTCGATTACCTACATGCTGGTGGGAATCTACGGATAAGATCTTGCTTGGGCCCGATATGGTTAGGAAGACTTCGGAAAAGATTGATTTGATTCGAAGAAGGATGAAAGCGGCGCAAGATAGACAGAAATCTTATGCGGACAAGAGGAGAACAGAGCTTGAGTTTGATGTTGGGGACATGGTTTTATCAAGGTATCTTCGTTACGGAATGTGGTTCGCTTTGGATCTGTTGGAAATTAGCACCAAGGTTTGTTGGACCGTTTCCTATTAAGGAAAGGATTGGACAGATGGCATATAGAGTGGAGTTGCCCGACAGGCTTAGTGGTGTACATGATGTATTCCATGTGTCACATTTGAGGAAGTGCCTTCATGAGACCGCTGAGGTGGTAGAGCCGAGCTTGCTTAAATAAGTAGAGATAGAGCGTGATGAGACGATTCGACGAGCTCCTACTGGCATCCTTGGGTCAGAGACTAGGAAGTTGAGAAATCGAGAGGTTCAACTAGTCAAAGTGCAATGGGGAGAAGATGAGAGCAACGCTACTTGGGAGACGGAAGCGAAAATGCGTTCATTATACCCATTCCTTTTTAGGATATGCCTTTTAATTTCTCCTTTATCGTTTGACTAGTACTTATCTTATCTGTAGTATGTCCTCTCGTTAGTACTTTTGACCTTTAGATGGGGTAAACCTATGGTTGAAACATGTGTTTGAGACATGTTATGATTGATGGATACATGTGGATGCAAGTGTTTGCTAGTGGTTGCTCGTGGATGCATATACACACACTCTAGACACTAGATCGGCTCAATCACTTCATATTGCATATTGCATATAATTGGGTGTGTAGGTAGCTATATTTATGGATGTATAATGGTTGTGTTATCATATGGATGATGCATTTTGGTGAATGATTGTGCACTCATGTAGATATAGTATGTGTCGATAGGGTTCTCTCGCATACATATTGGATGCATGGCACTATCATGGTTTGCATATGTTCATACATTAGATAGGGAACATATGCACACACTTTTTGCATATGCTCATACATCATTAGAAATTGTTTTAAGGACAATGGATGCCCGTGTTTGATGGATTGAGTAGATGGTTGTTTGGATGGTAGGATATGCATTCTCCTTAGCTTAGAGATTTCGGGGACGAAATCCTTTAAGGAGGGGAGAATGTAACACCCCGAATTTTTAGTTAATACTAATATTCACTAATTACAGAATAAATAATCTCAGATATGAGAATTGGGGGAAACGGGCTGCGTCATTTCGTTTGTCTCGGAAAAATACGCGAAATAGAGTCCGAGTTTTCGAGAATCGGAGTCCGTATGGCCCAGTTATGGCCTAATGAAGTTTTCAGAAAATTCAAAGTTCAAAACAGATTTAAAATTCAGGTTCAAATTTCGAAATTGGGGCCATTGGGCGCAGGCGGAAAAATTCCCGCCTAGCTAACCAAGTCGACAGCCCTGTCGACTGGGCAGTCGACTTGGCTAGGACCAAGTCGACAGCCCTGTCGACTTGTGTGTCGACAGGGGGTGCTCGGCCAGTTTGGCCTGGTGCACCATTTTAGGGTTTGGCTGTGTTTTGGGGCTGTTTTCTGGAAGCTTCCGAGATCTGATGGTCCTAATCTAACCTAGGGTTAATCTAAGGGTCTAAAACACATCCTAATCCTATAAATAAGACCCTAAGCTAGCCCTAAATGATCATAATCCTATCCTCTAACTAAACTATGCCAAAATTTTCTATGATCATGGCCTCCACTCAAAACCCTAGCCTCCATCCTCTTTCTAAACTATTTCTATGAAGGCTTTCATGTTCATACAAGCATTTTTAAGTTGTATGAGTGATCATTAGCTTGCATTCATCATCAAGTTGCAAGCTTTATTTTCAAGGCTAGAGTTTTTGGGTGATTTTTGGCAAGGGTTTGCTTATTGGAGTTTAGTGGTGAGTTTCTATAGCCTTGATAATCAATTGTTAAATTGATTATGATAGGATATGATAAGATATGGCCATGTTTTTGGATCAATGTGTTTATGCAAGTTTAGTATAGTGTATGTTGTGTGTTTTGCAAGTTTTATGCTATATGATATGCAAGTTTAATGCTATGTTTTATGATGCTCATTATGCAAAACACTATGTTGAACATTGATTCATATGTAACATGTTATGCAAGCTATATGTGAGATTATATGCAAGTTTATATGTAACATGTTATGCAAGTTATCTGTTTGGTTATATGCAAGTTATGTGCATGATTATATGCAAGTTCATATGTAACATGTTATGCAAGTTATGTGTTTGGTTATATGCAAGTTCATATGTAACATGTTATGCAAGTTATGTGTTTGGTTATATGCAAGTTATGTGCATGATTATATGCAAGTTCATATGTAACATGTTATGCAAGTTATGTGTTTGTTTATATGCAAGTTAACATGTGACATGCTATGCAAGTTCACACCTTTGTATGACATAAGAATGATATGCAAGTTACCCCTTTTTGACATATGTGCTTCATGCAAGTTTGGGTTAAATGCTAGTTGGGTTTAATGTATGCTCATATATGCAAGTTGACACCTTTTAAACCCATGATAAAGTTATATGCTATGTTGGTTAAACCCATGGCACTTGTGATGAATCTTCCCTTTATTATGTCATGTTATGAGAACGAATTACGTGGGGAACGATGGGGTTAATATGCATGTTAATAAAATGGTGTGAAATGGGTATGCTTAAGCATAACATAAAGTGAATGGACATAATTGGGAATTTACCTATTAAGTTAGGTCTACCCATATTATGGAATTGGGAATTTACCTATTAAGTTAGGTCTACCCATGTTATGGAATTGGGAATTTACCTATTGAGTTAGGTCTACCCATATTCTTGAAATTGGTAATTAATTAGGGATAATTAATACAAATTATGGGGGTGATTAATTAGGTGTAATTAATCGACTAAGACACGAGGTTGGACCCTTTTGTAGCATAAGACTGCCCGGAACCGACCGGCAAATCCAGCGGCTACAAATGATGGGCCCAATGTGAGAGGTCTTAGTATAAACTAAATACGTGACAAGTGTAAAGACACGAGGTTAGACTCTGTTATGGTGTAAGGCTGCCCGGAACCAACCGGCATATCCAGCTGCCATAAAAAGACAGTCTAATGTGAGAGGTCTTTACAAAGGTTACGATCTTAATTAATTAAGAAACACTTAACCAAATTAGCATGTAGTGGGGCATGAGGGGTTAAGTGGGTGCCTTGGGTGGCATGTAGTAACTAGTGGGGGTGCCTTGAGTGGCATGAGGAAACTAGTGGGTTGCCTTGGGTGGCAATAGAAAATACGATTAGAATACTTAACCAAAGTGGAACATGTAATTAAACATGATTAAAGGGTTAAGTAAGTGCCTTGGGTGGCATGTGGGAATCAAGTAAGTGCCTTGGGTGGCATGTGGAAATCTAGTGGGTGCCTTGAGTGGCAATTGAAATATGATTAAAAGACTTAACCAAAATTTATAACATGTAAGTGGACATGGTTAAAGGGTTAAGTGGGATTCACTAGAAATGACAAGCTTAGGTGGGTAGCTTGTGGGGGCCCATCTCAGCCAATATCCCAAACGTATCTTTGTGGGCTCGACCCAAGTCGAGGACGTGACACGCATATTGGGCTTGACTATAAGAGGCCAAAACGGGTTAGCGGTGGCAATGCAAGTCCAACGGGTTTCATATGCGTGTGTGGACCCGGGCTGGTAAGTAAGACGTTGTTGCATCGTGTAGGTATAAGCCGTGCACCGTTGATATTATCAGGTTGCCACTTTGGGGAATGATACACCCCACTGTGGGGCCAGCACGGGTATCTACGTTAGGGAGCCGATCGCTTGGGGAGTAGTGGGTACACCTAGTGGAGATAGGGGCAGACGGCACCTATGTAGTCAGCTAGGGGTACACGAAACTACTATTAAAAATTACTAAGTACACTTAGTGGGATCAACCTTAAGTAGGAATTACCCTTGGGTGGGTAGAACTGGTGTGGTGCAGTGTAGGAATTACCCTTGGGTGGGTAGATCTGGGGTGGTGCAGTGTAGGAATTACCCTTGGGTGGGTAGATCTGGGGTGGTGCAGTGTAGTAATTATCCTTGGGTGGGTAAATGCGTCTTTTCGGTTATCTTAGTACATCCTGTGTTTAGTTGGCTACTTAGTGTAGTCATTATCCCCGGAGGTACCGTACCTTGTTTATATCATACCCTAATTACTTTAATGATTGTATTGTTAAGGTTATAGGACTCGCTCAGACTTATGTCTGACCCCGTTGTTTTTTTATCTTTTTCCCAACCCTCAGGTTTTCAGAGTGGGCCTAGCACTAGTGGGCTTTGATCAGACTGCTTTATCTATCTTTTGGAGCTTGGACCATGGATGTAAAGCTCAGTTTATCTTTTCTATTATGGCTATTAAGTTATGTAGTGGGATTATGTACTTTTGTTTTATCAGGATGGATATTATGTACTTGACTCTTGTTTATGGTTTTGGTGTAACCAAACATGTTTTACTTTCCGCTGCAATGAAATGATGTTTTAAATTCTCAAGTATTACTTATATCTGTCTTGTTGTAATTTTTCTGTTCTATATTCACTTAAAATACTCCACCGATGTTATGGCATTCCCTTTGTGAGTGACCGTAGCGGGTGTGGGGTGTTACACTGACTGCAATATCAATATAAAACATTGAAATAAAACTAAATATCAATACTATATCTTGTTGAATATCATTGCAAAATATGCATTAAACTTTGAACAGTAGTTGAATCCCTTATTTATCACTTGTTTACATATGTAGTATTACATAAACTGGAGATTAACAAAATAAGTTACAACTTGATGTTAAGATACATTACTAAGTCACCTGCATTTGATACAACTAATCCTACATTAAGTCACAGCTGTGATATTCTCTCACATATTCCCTCCATCTTCATTGTGATTTAATTGCAGGTTACTTGTTCCTGCAAAACATTTACAAATTATAAATCGGCACGCTTAGAGCTCAAATTCATTTTACTAGAAGAATGCCAGATGAGTTTAAACAAGACCCAAACTACCACAATTCAGTGAAAAACTTGCAACCGCAATAAGCAGTAGAATTTGAATGCAAATTAACACAAACTAAACTGGATCATCGCACGCATGCTAGTAAGATAAAATCAATAATTCCAATGGGTTATTATAGGTAAACAGTCAAGTAGTGATATTCATCTTTCTTTCCACTTCTATTACCCAACAGTCCAAATAAACATAGCAGTTGTTATTGTGTATTATAAATAACACGTGCACACATGTCAAAATAGTCGAAAACACAGCATCCATAAACTGCACAATAAACTACACAATTGGTGGTCTGTTCATCATAGGTATAGAGTACATGCACTATTTTTCTCTTTTCTGTTCAATAAAAAAGAAAAGAAACTACCTTTTTTTTCTTGTTACATTATCAGTTAAATACTAGGATGAGTCCCGTGCTTCGCACACGGGCTGTGAGTAGTTAGTTTTACTTTGTTATTTATTATTATTATTATTATTATTATTATTATTATTATTAAATCATTGCTTCGGTAGATTTTGTTAGATCGATTTGTTGGTAATGTGGTTTTTCAGGTATTTTAATAAAAAACTTACTTTTAGTACACAAGCAGCACACAATGTCTTATATAGATTAATTATCATATAATAGTTGAATATTTAACAAAACGCAGTTGTTGTAGGAAGATATGTTTGCATACTAGAAGAAATAGTTGGGAACTAAACATATTATTCACATGAAACCAAAACAAACAACAAACTGTATATGAGATTAGTTCATATGAGATTAGTTCATATGCATACTAAAAATGAGAAGTGATGTAAGGATAGATTTACTGAATTGTTGACAATAGAACAGTATCAACTCATCAAGCTATCTTCTGCTATCTTTTTTTTACTCCCTGAGCCATATGTAACCGCCGCTTTGTCTAAATCTTGTGAGTAGAAATCATAGTAAACCTCTGACGTCAGAAATTGGTAGTTAAATATAAAGAAAAAAATCTACAGTCGAACAAATTGTTTTTTTGTTAACGTGTAATTAGATGTTTTGTGCAATATTTGCATGTTGATATATTTCTTGCATACCTTTAAGTTTGTAGGTGATAAAGCAATTTTGGTGTATATGTCAGATTATTTCGACACACCAACCAAAGTTCTAACTGTGTTCATTGCCAATAGTGTAAAGAAAAATACAGTGAATGCTTTGTCAATATTTGAATAACTCATTCATTATGCCATGTGTATTAACATATAGTAGAGATGGAAAAGTTAATCTCATTTTACCTTATTTGCAATACGAAATTGTAAGTATTAAGCACAGTACTTGATAACAAAGTAGGTATGCAACAATTAGAAATTTGTTTGGATAAGTTCCTTGTTATATAAGAATAACTGTACTTACAAATGTTAGAACTTTCTTCTCCCAAACTGATGCCCTTTTGTCGTTGTGAAACATGAAACATCAAGGTCAGACAACATGGCCTATGCATTCATTTGCCTTCTAGCCAACAAACCTGCATATGATACCATACCATTCGATAAAGCTTCCTCTGTGTGTTGACATGAATTATAGGCATGATCTGTAATTCCAATGAACTTCTTTCTATTGTCTTCCATATTTTTCTGGAAAAGGGTTAAATTTCAAACATGTTCAAAGTTCTAGAATAAAATTGTTTCAAAAAAAAAGAATCCGGCATCATGTCAAGTAATAAGAGCAATCTAAAAGCAGACAACATGATGATCATCATCAGTCATAAATACATGTGAAGTTTGTCTCTCTAACTTTATAAATCTCGACTCAAAAACTGAAATGACTTAAGTCCAGAAAAATACTGGAGTATAAAAGACTTTGACCCCCATTATCTAGTAATCCAGATAATAAAGACCATGTGAAAGAATAAAATCAACACTTTTCAGTGTTATAGCCTGATTTCAAAAAGTGATTTTTAAAATTATTATTAGTAATAATGAAAAGCAAAATGAGCTAAGGGAGCCCAGCCCAAATATATTGAAGATAAACTAAGGCCGAGTAGAACAAAAGGCACAGAACAATAGGAAAAAAAAGGAGGAGAAAGAAACAAAAGCAAAAACAAAACAAAAAAACAGAAAAAGAAAAAACATAAAAAACAGCAAAAGCAAAGGATGTATACAGTTAACCAATTCCAGTTTCTACAGAAGGAAAATAGCATATAAATTCTGCATAAAGGTAAATACTTGAAACTTTTTTGTAGCATGTCATTGACAAAAAAAGTTTTTTTTTTAAAAAAAAAACTATATACAGATCACATAAAACATGAGTACAATAAAATACAGTTTTGGAGACACTGGCCAAGGATAATCGCAAAAGTTCAACAATAGAAGTACCATGAACTCATGGATTAAAGAGAATTTTTCGATAAGTTCCATTGAAGGTTCATGTCAAGATGAAGAGTTATAAGTTGATGAATATGTATATTCACACACTTTTTTCATGTAAGAAAAGAATGCATTAATGAAGTAGAGGCTTATGGGAACATGCAATAGAAATACAGATTAAAGCAACAGCTGATACCGACATTCCAGTAACGTCGCTTACCTCGGTGCCTATATCCGCTTCTTGAAGCATACCTCGTCAATTGCCCCATCTCTAATTGTTAGTGTCATGTTACTTGTCCTTGGTTGATTTTGTGACTTGACCACCATAAACCAAAGGAAAGGGATACTTGCAAACAAAGGGGAAAATAATAAAGAAAGATAAGGAAAAAAAATCACGACATGGAAAAGAACATGATTGCCTTTTTCGGGAGGAGAGACAACATATGATCTAAGCACAACCGACTGTTAGCTACAAAAATATGTCCTTTACATCATCCTATAAGCATAAATTAGTGCTTTCCATCTATAATCAGAGTAAACGATTGTGATGTGTACTCAACTCAATATCATTTTCGTACAGATGCTTCCTTTAGGTGCCTTAAGAGTTCAAATTATAAAGACTTTCCTGTATAACTATCATGGATTCACGGTACTGAGCTGCAGGAAATGACATGAGAGTTAGCATTATCATACCGTACAAATGGTTGTCTTATTTCTAGATCTTTTCTTAAAAGCCATGCACAGTAGTTTCTATAGCCCTCTGTATTAGGATATCAAAATAAAAAATACATTGGTGGTAGGAGTTATGGCTAATAAATCAGACTGCATGCAAAATTTTGGATGGTAATGTAGCAGAATTGTAAAATTCGCAAAATTAGAGTATGATGAAAATCGAAAAAAGGAAAGCAAATGTTTTTTAAGGGTAATAATTAAACAAAATAAAAAAATTGTCCTGACTAACAGATAGCAGGAAAGCTTAGCCAGGTCAGGAAGAATGAAAAAAATTATGCTTTGTAGAATCTGTTTCATCTGATGATGATAACTGATGGTAAAAATGGATGATTACCATTTTAAATTATGTACTTGGAGGTGAATTTTTTAGCTGGTCATCGTTCTTCAATTTTTTATAAAGGTGAAATTCCTGCAAGATTGTTCTATACTTCAACCAAAATATTTAATGGCACTCTTTTTCCAAATAGCACTAATATATGTTCCTATTAAACCGTACACGGTTAAGCTATGACAAAAACTTATGTAGTGGTAGAATGATTTCCGATGCAAATTCATAAGTTGCAATAAGAAAGCAATTATCATGAACACTAGTTTCCATAAGAGAATAGCCATCCTTAAACATATGAGTCCTTGCATATCTCTAACAATGATTCTAATTCCATTAACCTTCAACACAAACTTAGTCACCTACATTCCTTTTTATTTGATTTGTTTGTGCTGCACTTGTGTTTAAAAGCCTACATGCAAAGCTAAGTTCACCAGTATAACTTCAAACAGCTGCACATGCATATCATTTCAGTCACCAATAGACACATAACCACTTTCCCTGATTTTCTCAATTAGTTTATTCAACATATTTTGTTTGACTGATTACGGTTTATAGTTCTTGAGTGGTAAAATGTACTTGTTTTTCAATTATGTCTAGAATGTATCAATTATGTCACCAATAGACACATAATCTGGAAAAAGTTTATACACGAATACCAGAAACACTATCTTTTCAGATCTCCTGAGAGGCAAATCACAAATACAGAAACTCGGATTGTAGTGTCATTATCTTCCAATACAAAATCAATTTACACCTAAAACAATCAAGTTTATTCACTGCAAATAAAAAAAGTAAGATATACTTAGTAAATCACCTCAGCTCGGATTTTCAGGGCATCGAAAGCTCCCATTGTGATGGCCGGGAATTTCGCTCGATCCGAATCAGTCGTTAAACCGATCTAGACTGTTCGAAACCCCTGATCGTTTGAGAACAGGACAAATCAGAACGCAGACGGAAGAACATTTCATTGTTATTACAACAATTCCATCAGATACAAGAATATACAGAGTATAAATGAATAAATTACATTCGATAAATATCAGAGATTACAATAAATTACATAGCAGCGGAAAATAATACAAAGCACAACTGAAGGTGATATACGGATACAGAGCTTTCCGGATATCATTCCAGCTATAAACCAGGATCCTGTGAATATAAATCTGCAAAACCAAAACTACTAGCTGCCCGTGCGGAAAATAGGGGCACCCAGAGTTTAGGTTAAAACAATAAACTCCAGGTCAGTCATGTGACTGGTGTGAGAACTAAAACAGTTATTAAAACTTTATTTTAAAAGAGAGTAATTCAAGGGACCACGCCGTATGACACGGAACGGGTTTCCTCCTAAGAATACCAGTGCATAGAATAAACAACGCAATGCTTTTTCGAAAAATGAAGCTGTTATAAGACCCAGGTCCCATCACACAATGCAACGCAAGCCGGAGGATAGGGTTTTACCTTATAACAGCCAAACATGCTTGATACGTTTAAAACAAATCATTTGATACTATAATAAGTGTATAGTGTCAAAACAATTTCAATCATAAATATAAATCATAGACGGCATGAGTGCCCCATCCCACTATGTCGCCATACTAGGCTCTACAAATAAAGCCGAAATACACGTATTGGAAATTGGATTTCCGTCATGAGTCGAGGCAAGGGGCAAGCTCCTCTCCGCGTTCGAGACACTCTAGCAAATGCCTCCGGGTTACGCACTCTGGGCAACCCCGGATCCTCCAAGGCCGGTCCTCACTTACGTTAGAGGATTAATTATGCCTGAACATACGTTTCCCGGTCCTTACAGACCTATAATCGAGGCGCCTCGCATTCCAACAACCACATAGGTGAAAAGTATATAAATGTCAGGGCTGGTAAGTCACTGACATCACCATAGCTAGAAAGAAACGTCATGCACTCCTTGGGTCCTTATCCCGTTTTTGACTCATACCGAGGTGTGAGGCTCGCGAATACACGCTATACACAAAGCTACGCCACAAAGGCCATGCTTTGATCATCAACCACAAGACTTTGCTTTTCAACAGAAGCCTTGATCCATGCAACTCAGCGTGCCACAGTGGCAATTCATGCCATGCGATTGATATCTATCGATATATAACCTCTAAGCTCGTACGTCTCAGAGAAGGGCGTTAAGCAAAAGAATAAATTCTCCGCCGCCAAACAGATGTATATTTAATAGAAATCAATCAACAAAGAATAAAATCCAATGTCAGACACACAATCCATTTACAAGTCCGTTCTAGGTCTGAACGAAACCGGAGGCACTTTCCTCGCATATCCGTCCGTCTCCAAGTACGTCTGGACGACCACCAACTATTTCCATCCTCTTGGGTGTACAGCCCAATCAGGATCGTCAGTAATTACCCAAACGATGTGAAGACTTCCGGTCTTCAACCACCGTCTTCATCTTCGACATATCGTCGAATCGGTTATTCAGAATGGGTGTAAACCCGGCCTTTCCGAACAACCCGCGTATATTAAAAACAAATGTTAGACAAACACAACATACGCCTCATTCCAATTCATTAGTCACTAACCACAAATTAGCAAGAGAACAATTTCCCAAACATTAACCCCGAAGGCCGAAACCAACATCAGATCAATACCCAGGAAACCATTCTTCTTAGCCAACCTACAGCTAGTTTCTAAATTCCACATTCTTAGGGAAAGGTCCCCATTAATTTTATCCAAGATAAATTCTTTAAAATTTATCCTGTAATCTTCCTTTGGATGTCGTTTCAAACCAAATTATGGTTTTTCTAAACTAGTCGAGATTAGCGAATCACAACGAAGTAATTATTTATTTTATTTCCCAATCCCAACCTATTCATCCCATGAAGCAAAACTGGTAATACTCCATATCTAACATCGTGGCGTTATCGGTAAAATTAATTACCATTTCACGTTCAAATCTGATTTAAAGATTTAACTATCGCTTGGAGCAAAACTGGTGATACTCCATTCTCGCTCATTTCTAAATTTGATAATTTAGATTATAGATTCACATTTCAATCTAATTGCAGATTCGTTAGAACTCCTTTTACTGGGTTAAAGAACTAGGTGTTATTTAAAACACAGTTCACGACAAACCCAAATCACATTCTATTTGTTATCGGGTTAAAGAACTAGTGTTATTTAAAACACAGTTCACGATAAACCCATGAATCAATTCTAGTTTAATTTAATTCAAATATATTAGGAATTCCGATTATTTAAAACCCCTTTTTAAATCTAATTTATTTATTTAAAAATAAAAACCCAGGTTTTAAATTGAGTTCAAACTAGTTCATTTCGATAAAAATCTATTTTTATCTTTTCAAATATGGAGTTTTTCATCCCAATTTTTCTCAAATCATTTCTTATGATTTTACACAAATTATTACTATTTTTAATAATTTTATCAAGGCCCGTACAGTCGATTTCCATCAACGGCCATCGAACTGCACTTACAGCGACCTTTTCTAAATTTGATTTGGACGTATCTCCAAATCCAACCGTTAGATTTTGAATTTCCAATATTCATTAGAAAGCTCTTTTCGATACGAACCCAACGGTTCCGGTTTTAGGAGAATCCGACGGTCGGATCTCCCGTAATGTCCGTTTGAAATAAATGGTCGAAATTCACGAACTGCCGCGGCGCGGCGCTTTCTATTCAGGCCATTATATTATATATATAATATATATAATATATATTTCGTCGATTTCTATTTGAAGCGAATTATATAAATAGTTTTTAAATTCGTTTCAAAAACAATTTCAACTTCCATTTCAATTCAAATCAAAATTGAATTCTTCTTTATAAATTCGTTTTAAAATTCATTTCTATTCACTTCAAATTTCAATTCAATTTGAATTCATTTCAATTCGCTTTCAATTCAATTTGAATTCGTTTTCAATTTAATTCAATTCCAAAGTCGTTTTCTATTCGATTCAATTCAAATTGGTTTTCTATTCGATTCAATTCAAATTGGTTTTCTATTCGATTCAATTCAAATTGGTTTTCTATTCAAATCAAATTCGTTTTATATTCAATTGAAATCAAATTCGTTATATATTCAATTCATTTCGAAATCGTTTTACAATATTCATTTCAAAATGAATAAAATCGATATAAATATCGTTCACGTCAAAATGGCGTTAATCTAATCAACACGGCTTCATATATTTCTATTTTTCAAATATTTCTATTTCAAATATTTCTATTTCAAATATTTCTATTTCAAATATTTCGTTTTCAAATATTTCTATTTCGAATATTTCTATTTCGAATATTTCTATTTCAAATATTTCTATTTCAAATATTTCGATTTCAAATATTTCGTATTTCAAATATTTCGTTCAACACATGACTAATCTCAACGGATGAGTACAGTCAACACATGAACCTTTACTTTATATTGATAAAGATGTAAATTTTATTATTAAAATATTTCGTTCAACACATGACTAATCTCAACGGATGAGTACAGTCAACACATGAACCTTTACTTTATATTGATAAAGATGTAAATTTTATTATTAAAATATTTCGTTCAACACATGACTAATCTCAACGGATAAGTACAGTCAACACATGAACCTTTATCTTATATTGTTCTTTATTTTCTAAATTGGAATGAGGCCCAATCAATCACCATATAATATTAATTATATGGATTTTCATACATCACACGCATATAATAGCATTGAAAAATAATCAACCATCAACCAAAGTGCACTACACTGTATAAGCATCAAATATAGATATCTAACGCTTATAACAGCCTGTCAATCAATCGATCGACATATTTAATCAATCAGGATGAGTGAACTTCAAATTTCATCCCAACACCCGTGTGGGGTTTCAAACAACCAAACACAGATTTTATTTGTTTAGTTGGGCGATGTGTAAAATTTATCGACCCAATCAATGTCCTTCAAATAGGTGTACATAAACAAACCGTCCGGTTTGTAAATGAATATTTATTTATTTATTCACATTCACTATATTCATATTCACGTTAAAAATTATATTTTTAACGATAAAACATTTTATTTTAACATATGAATTTCTATTCAGTTCATTCTTTAAATAAATTGATATTTTTATCTTCTAACTTATTTTAGAAAATTTCGGCGGCATAACGGCACGATACTAGAAACAGGACAAGGCCTAGCCTTATCCCCGGTCTAGTGAAGGCCCACGCCATTCACACATTAATCAAATCAATTTCATTTCACCAAACAATTCAATTCACACCAAATAATCTAACTAATTTTTGCAATCAAACATACAAGTCCATGGTCTGTGGACGATTGTGTCGGGTGCTACTAAGCACCGCCTGCATCCTAGTATATATATATAACTAGAAAAGGAAATTGAAAGGTGAGAAGTTCTCACCAATAGCTATTCAATACCACGACTCTTCATTTAGAGAAATCTTCATCGTTATCGTATCTTTGTCATCTTCGCTGCCCGTAGTCACTACATATGTAAAAATCGAATTTTTACTATGCTATTCAATATATAAAAATCGAATTTTCACTTTGTTATTCAATATATAAAAATCGAATTTTCACTTTGCTATACTTTACATAAAGATTTCGCCTTTTCAAAAATATAGATTTGCCTTTCTATAATATAAAATTTATATTTTTCTCGAAGTAAAAATCATATTTTTACATCATCTATATAGTAAAGACTATATTTTTAATACTTTAAAAATATAAAAATCATATTTTTAAAACTAAAAATCACTTTATACATTTAAAAATCGAATTTTTATTATGCTATTTAAATAAAGATTTTGCCCTTTTCCGAGCTAGAAATCAAATCTTTATTGCGCCAAAAATTCTATCTTTTTATTTTTAAAAACCATACCTTTTCTAAAATAAAAATCGTTCTTTTTTTTCTAGTTAAAATCTAATCTTTTCTACGAGTAAAATCAAACTTTCATTTATAAACATATCGCCTTTCTATTTCAAAAATTATAGTTTCATAAGGGAAAAATCATTCCTTTAATATGATGAAAATCATATCTTTGACAAATTAAAAAACAAATCTTTGAACAAATTAAAAATCAAATCTTTGTGTTTATAAAAGGGTAATCTTTTTGCTTAATTTACATCGTAGAAAATAGACAAAACAATGGAGAAATAATAATTAAAAACTCACATTTATAATCGCCGGAGCGGGGGGGTTACTGTCGGAATTGGTGGAGCTAGGAGGATCTCGCGGTGGTGCTAGGCGGAGGTGGCGCGGGTTCTGGCGGAGCTCGGGTCCTTGGCGGCGTCGGTTGGATGCGGGTTGGGGGGGGGGGGATGTTGTCGCGGTCGAGGAAGAGAAGGGGAGGAGGAGAAAGAAGAAGGGAGGACGGCGCAGGGGGGGCTGCGCCACCTCTGGCGGCGGCGGTGGTGGGCGGGAAGGGTTTCCCCCTTTCCGTCGATCGCTTTTCCCTTTTTTTTTCGTTTTGAATCTATCTGAAAGGGGGGGCAGAATGAATTAAGGGGAAGGGAGAGAGAAAGTTTATTTTTAATTAATTTAATTAATTTATTTTCAAAAAGTTGACTTTTACATACGACCTCTAAACGAGGTCCACCGCCTGTCGTCCATAGCGTTTTACCCCTATTCCGAACACAATGGGATATGTATCGCGAGCTGATTTGATCGTCTCGATCAGTTTTCGTCAAAATCAACATATAACTCTATATATTGAATTTGAACGCACATTTCAATTTATCGGGGTCACATACTAACTAGAAAAATTCCAGAAAAATATTTTCTAGCTTCGTATTGACGATACGGTCCTAACAAAACTAGTTTCGTCGAATTCTGAGACCGTTAGAAAAATGGTCATTTTCCAGTCGATTAAAATCAACTGAAACTGGTCAAACACGTTTTCCTTTGCCACGCTCACATACTGATTCGAAAAATTATGAAATTTGAAATCTTGAAATAATTTGACACTGCGGACCCAACAAAACTGGTTTCGTCGAAATCTGAGGTCATTTGCAAAATTCCCATTTTTAAGGGCCTGAATTCCATAGCGACTATTCAGAATTTTTAACTGGACATATCTTTTGATTCCCGCTATGAAATTTTGATTTTTCGGATTCGTTGGAAAGATATTCCCAATTAGATCCTAATGTTTTTGGTTTCACTAAAATCCGGATTGTTTTGCACCCGGTACATTCAATTGAAGTTTGAAATCGAATTATCGAACTACCGCGCCATTTTCCATTCTATTTATAATTATATATAATTATTTATATTCTAACGACGACGTATATAATATATACGTTCTAAATATATTCAATATAAATTTTCATCGATATTATTTAAAATAATTCATTTTAAATCTTCAAAATTCGTCGAAGTTGCCAAAACAAAAATTTTAAACTAGCTCAGAATTTCCGGGTTATTACAATCTCCCCCACTTAAAACTTTTCGTCCCCGAAAAGGAACAAAGTCGAAAGTGGTTTGATTAATCAACTCTACGTTCGATCAGGCTTCCATTCTCCAACTTTTCAGTTTTTGAGAATTTTCAAATTTTCAAAAATTTGGCTAACACCCTAAATTTTCGAAAAATTTCGCCATGACCTCCCCTGCACCGGGAGCCACGGGAAAATCCCGAAATTGCCATATAGGCCTTCTGATCTCAAAAAGAAAAAGAAAAAGCCAAGCGGCTAGCCAATAGGCTCATAAAATCATCCTCACCCAAACAAAACAGTAAATTACATAGTAAACATGTACCTATTTGTCGGGCAAACAAATTTTATTCTTCGGCTCTAGCCTCCTTGCTATGACCTGTTCAATGCAAGTATATGTATATGGAAGCAAATGCGACCAATTTTCAATACAATTCAATATTTGGTGCAATTAGGCATAATGGTTTAAAATTAGCAAACAAATAAACAAACAACACAAACATCTATCAATTAGTGAATTAGAGTTTCAAATTCATAATTTTGATATATATACAAAAAATCATGTTTTTGACGCCAATTCACAACAATGTGTTCTAACTATATAAGTTTTGGTTCTCACACCAGTCTAATGGAAATATATAGAAATCACACCTTCGAAACACGAACATAAATTTTGGTGATGGAGCTCCATCATCAAAATCATCTCCGAGCGACTAGAGTGTAATCCTATATCTATCCAGTATATTAAAACTTCGAATATACGTTCATGACGCGTATATACAAAACCTTTATATATTGGATTGTCCATATTCAATATAAATAAATAATCAAATACGTAGAAGTGATTTAAATTTTCAAAAAAAAAATATTGTTTTATTTGAAAAATATACTCTTCACACACGTTCTAGGATACTACTGATCCTATCTCTAACGAGTCATTCTAATTGAATATTACTAATCCAATATCTGATGAATTCTTTCGTATGGTTCTAATGTGTCTTGTTCTCGAGCTATGTAAACCAAAGCTCTGATACCAAATGTGACGGCCGGGAATTTCGCTCGATCCGAATCAGTCGTTAAACCGATCTAGACCGTTCGAAACCCCTGATCGTTTGAGAACAGGACAGATCAGAACGCAGACGGAAGAACATTTCACTGTTATTACAACAATTCCATCAGATACAAGAATATACAGAGTATAAATGAATAAATTACATTCGATAAATATCAGAGATTACAATAAATTACATAGCAGCGGAAAATAATACAAAGCACAACTGAAGGTGATATACGGATACAGAGCTTTCCGGGTATCATTCCAGCTGTAAACCATGATCCTGTGAATATAAATCTGCAAAACCAAAACTACTAGCTGCCCGTGCGGAAAATAGGGGCACCCAGAGTTTAGGTTAAAACAATAAACTCTAGGTCAGTCATGTGACTGGTGTGAGAACTAAAACAGTTATTAAAACTTTATTTTAAAAGAGAGTAATTCAAGGGACCATGCCGTATGACACGGAACGGGTTTCCTCCCAAGAATACCAGTGCATAGAATAAACAACGCAATGCTTTTTCGAAAAATGAAGCTGTTATAAGACCCAGGTCCCATCACACAATGCAACGCAAGCCAGAGGATAGGGTTTTACCTTATAACAGCCAAACATGCTTGATACGTTTAAAACAAATCATTTGATACTATAATAAGTGTATAGTGTCAAAACAATTTCAATCATAAATATAAATCATAGACGGCATGAGTGCCCCATCCCACTATGTCGCCATACTAGGCTCTACAAATAAAGCCGAAATACATGTATTGGAAATTGGATTTCCGTCATGAGTCGAGGCAAGGGGCAAGCTCCTCTCCGCGTTCGAGACACTCTAGCAAATGCCTCCGGGTTACGCACTCTGGGCAACCCCGGATCCTCCAAGGCCGGTCCTCACTTACGTTAGAGGATTAATTATGCCTGAACACATGTTTCCCGGTCCTTACAGACCTATAATCGAGGCGCCTCGCATTCCAACAACCACATAGGTGAAAAGTATATAAATGTCAGGGCTGGTAAGTCACTGACATCACCATAGCTAGAAAGAAACGTCATGCACTCCTTGGGTCCTTATCCCGTTTTTGACTCATACCGAGGTGTGAGGCAAGCGAATACACGCTATACACAAAGCTACGCCACAAAGGCCGTGCTTTGATCATCAACCACAAGACTTTGCTTTTCAACAGAAGCCTTGATCCATGCAACTCAGCGTGCCACAGTGGCAATTCATGCCATGCGATTGATATCTATCGATATATAACCTCTAAGCTCGTACATCTCAGAGAAGGGCGTTAAGCAAAAGAATAAATTCTCCGCCGCCAAACAGATGTATATTTAATAGAAATCAATCAACACAGAATAAAATCCAATGTCAGACACACAATCCATTTACAAGTCCGTTCTGGGTCTGAACGAAACCGGAGGCACTTTCCTCGCATATCCGTTCGTCTCCAAGTACGTCTGGACGACCACCAACTATTTCCATCCTCTTGGGTGTACAGCCCAATCAGGATCGTCAGTAATTACCCAAACGATGTGAAGACTTCCGGTCTTCAACCACCGTCTTCATCTTCGACATATCGTCGAATCGGTTATTCAGAATGGGTGTAAACCCGGCCTTTCCGAACAACCCGCGTATATTAAAAACAAATGTTAGACAAACACAACATACGCCTCATTCCAATTCATTAGTCACTAACCACAAATTAGCAAGAGAACAATTTCCCAAACATTAACCCCGAAGGCCGAAACCAACATCAGATCAATACCCAGGAAACCATTCTTCTTAGCCAACCTACAGCTAGTTTCTAAATTCCACATTCTTAGGGAAAGGTCCCCATTAATTTTATCCAAGATAAATTCTTTAAAATTTATCCTGTAATCTTCCTTTGGATGTCGTTTCAAACCAAATTATGGTTTTTCTAAACTAGTCGAGATTAGCGAATCACAACGAAGTAATTATTTATTTTATTTCCCAATCCCAACCTATTCATCCCATGAAGCAAAACTGGTAATACTCCATATCTAACACCGTGGCGTTATCGGTAAAATTAATTACCATTTCACGTTCAAATCTGATTTAAAGATTTAACTATCGCTTGGAGCAAAACTGGTGATACTCCATTCTCGCTCATTTCTAAATTTGATAATTTAGATTATAGATTCACATTTCAATATAATTGCGGATTCGTTAGAACTCCTTTTACTGGGTTAAAGAACTAGGTGTTATTTAAAACACAGTTCACGACAAACCCAAATCACATTCTATTTGTTATCGGGTTAAAGAACTAGTGTTATTTAAAACACAGTTCACGATAAACCCATGAATCAATTCTAGTTTAATTTAATTCAAATATATTAGGAATTCCGATTATTTAAAACCCCTTTTTAAATCTAATTTATTTATTTAAAAATAAAAATCCGGGTTTTAAATTGAGTTCAAACTAGTTCATTTCGATAAAAATCTATTTTTATCTTTTCAAATATGGAGTTTTTCATCCCAATTTTTCTCAAATAATTTCTTATGATTTTACACAAATTATTACTATTTTTAATAATTTTATCAAGGTCCGTACAGTCGATTTCCATCAACGGCCATCGAACTGCACTTACAACGACCTTTTCTAAATTTGATTTGGACGTATCTCCAAATCCAACCGTTAGATTTTGAATTTCCAATATTCGTTAGAAACCTCTTTTCGATACGAACCCAATGGTTCCGGTTTTAGGAGAATCCGACGGTCGGATCTCCCGTAATGTCCGTTTGAAATAAATGGTCGAAATTCACGAACTGTCGCGGCGCGGCGCGTTCTATTCAGGCCATTATATTATATATATAATATATATAATATATATTTCGTCGATTTCTATTTGAAGCGAATTATATAAATAGTTTTTAAATTCGTTTCAAAAACAATTTCAACTTCCATTTCAATTCAAATCAAAATTGAATTCTTCTTTATAAATTCGTTTTAAAATTCATTTCTATTCACTTCAAATTTCAATTCAATTTGAATTCATTTCAATTCGCTTTCAATTCAATTTGAATTCGTTTTCAATTTAATTCAATTCCAAAGTCGTTTTCTATTCGATTCAATTCAAGTTGGTTTTCTATTCGATTCAATTCAAATTGGTTTTCTATTCGATTCAATTCAAATTGGTTTTCTATTCAAATCAAATTCGTTTTATATTCAATTGAAATCAAATTCGTTATATATTCAATTTATTTCGAAATCGTTTTACAATATTCATTTCAAAATGAATAAAATCAATATAAATATCGTTCACGTCAAAATGGCGTTAATCTAATCAACACGGCTTCATATATTTCTATTTTTCAAATATTTCTATTTCAAATATTTCTATTTCAAATATTTCTATTTCAAATATTTCTATTTCAAATATTTCGATTTCAAATATTTCGTATTTCAAATATTTCGTTCAACACATGACTAATCTCAACGGATGAGTACAGTCAACACATGAACCTTTACTTTATATTGATAAAGATGTAAATTTTATTATTAAAATATTTCGTTCAACACATGACTAATCTCAACGGATGAGTACAGTCAACACATGAACCTTTACTTTATATTGATAAAGATGTAATTTTTATTATTAAAATATTTCGTTCAACACATGAATAATCTCAACGGATGAGTACAGTCAACACATGAACCTTTATCTTATATTGTTCTTTATTTTCTAAATTGGAATGAGGCCCAATCAATCACCATATAATATTAATTATATGGATTTTCATACATCACACGCATATAATAGCATTGAAAAATAATCAACCATCAACCAAAGTGCACTACACTGTATAAGCATCAAATATAGATATCTAACGCTTATAACAGCCTGTCAATCAATCGATCGACATATTTAATCAATCAGGATGAGTGAACTTCAAATTTCATCCCAACACCCGTGTGGGGTTTCAAACAACCAAACACAGATTTTATTTGTGTAGTTGGGCGATGTGTAAAATTTATCGACCCAATCAATGTCCTTCAAATAGGTGTACATAAACAAACCGTCTGGTTTTTAAATGAATATTTATTTATTCACATTCACTATATTCATAATCACGTTAAAAATTATATTTTTAACGATAAAACATTTTATTTTAACATATGAATTTCTATTCAGTTCATTCTTTAAATAAATTGATATTTTTATCTTCTAACTTATTTTAGAAAATTTCGGTGGCATAACGGCACGATACTAGAAACAGGACAAGGCCTAGCCTTATCCCCGGTCTAGTGAAGGCCCACGCCATTCACACATCAATCAAATCAATTTCATTTCACCAAACAATTCAATTCACACCAAATAATCTAACTAATTTTTGCAATCAAACAAACAAGTCCATGGTCTGTGGACGATTGTGTCGGGTGCTACTAAGCACCGCCTGCATCCTAGTATATATATATATAACTAGAAAAGGAAATTGAAAGGTGAGAAGTTCTCACCAATAGCTATCCAATACCACGACTCTTCATTTAGAGAAATCTTCATCGTTATCGCACCTTTGTCATCTTCGCTGCCCGTAGTCACTACATATGTAAAAATCGAATTTTTACTATGCTATTCAATATATAAAAATCGAATTTTCACTTTGTTATTCAACATATAAAAATCGAATTTTCACTTTGCTATACTTTACATAAAGATTTCGCCTTTTCAAAAATATAGATTTGCCTTTCTATAATATAAAATTTATATTTTTCTCGAAGTAAAAATCATATTTTTACATCATCTATATAGTAAAGACTATATTTTTAATACTTTAAAAATATAAAAATCATATTTTTAAAACTAAAAATCACTTTATACATTTAAAAATCGAATTTTTATTATGCTATTTAAATAAAGATTTTGCCCTTTTCCGAGCTAGAAATCAAATCTTTATTGCGCCAAAAATTCTATCTTTTTATTTTTAAAAACCATACCTTTTCTAAAATAAAAATCGTTCTTTTTTTTCTATTTAAAATCTAATCTTTTCTAAGAGTAAAATCAAACTTTCATTTATAAACATATCGCCTTTCTATTTCAAAAATTATAGTTTCATAAGGGAAAAATCATTCCTTTAATATGATGAAAATCATATCTTTGACAAATTAAAAAAAAACAAATCTTTGAACAAATTAAAAATCAAATCTTTGAACAAATTAAAAAAACAAATTTTTGCTTAATTTACATCGTAGAAAATAGACAAAACAATGGAGAAATAATAATTAAACACTCACATTTATAATCGCCGGAGGGGGGGTTACTGTCGGAATTGGTGGAGCTAGGAGGATCTCGCGGTGGTACTAGGCGGAGGTGGCGCGGGTTCTGGCGGAGCTCGGGTCCTTGACGGCGTCGGTTGGATGCGGGTTGGGGGGGGGGGATGTTGTCGCAGTCGAGGAAGAGAAGGGGAGGAGGAGAAAGAAGAAGGGAGGACGACGCAGGGGGGGCTGCGCCACCTCTGGCGGCGGCGGTGGTGTGCGGCAAGGGTTTCCCCCTTTCCGTCGATCGCTTTTCCCTTTTTTTTCGTTTTGAATCTATCTGAAAGGGGGGGCCAGAATGAATTAAGGGGAAGGGAGAGAGAAAGTTTATTTTTAATTAATTTAATTAATTTATTTTCAAAAAGTTGACTTTTACATACGACCTCTAAACGAGGTCCACCGCCTGTCGTCCATAGCGTTTTACCCCCATTCCGAACACAATGGGATATGTATCGCAAGCTGATTTGATCGTCTCGATCAGTTTTCGTCAAAATCAACATATAACTCTATATATTGAATTTGAACGCACATTTCAATTTACCGGGGTCACATACTAACTAGAAAAATTCCAGAAAAATATTTTCTAGCTTCGTATTGACGATACGGTCCTAACAAAACTAGTTTCGTCGAATTTTGAGACCGTTAGAAAAGTGGTTATTTTCCAGTCGATTAAAATCAACTGAAACTGGTTAAACACGTTTTCCTTTGCCACGCTCACATACTGATTCGAAAAATTATGAAATTTGAAATCTAGCAATAATTTGACACTGCAGACCCAACAAAACTGGTTTCGTCGAAATCTGAGGTCATTTGCAAAATTCCCATTTTTAAGGGCCTGAATTCCATAGCGACTATTCAGAATTTTTAACTGGACATATCTTTTGATTCCCGCTATGAAATTTTGATTTTTCGGATTCGTTGGAAAGATATTCCCAATTAGATCCTAATGTTTTTGGTTTCACTAAAATCCGGATTGTTTTGCACCCGGTACATTCAATTGAAGTTTGAAATCGAATTATCGAACTACCGCGCCATTTTCCATTCTATTTATAATTATATATAATTATTTATATTCTAACGACGACGTATATAATATATACGTTCTAAATATATTCAATATAAATTTTCGTCGATATTATTTAAAATAATTCATTTTAAATCTTCAAAATTCGTCGAAGTTGCCAAAACAAAAATTTTAAACTGGCTCAGAATTTCCGGGTTATTACACCCATACTTTCAAAAAATCGACGCCATACGCAACATTCCTCTCTAAATCGATTCCGGAATCTAAGAATATATCGATCAAATTGATTAGATGAAGGGTCGAACTCTCAGAATTTGAATGTGAACACGAAACCGTGGATTAGATTAGGGTTGGAGAACGATCCAGTAGAGCGAAGGATGGTGATCTGCGAGTGAGAATGATTGGGAATAACAAATTCGCACCTCACTCCTTAAGCGATTTGGCCATTGCTGTAGTTGGGGATCTAAAGAAGATGGACACGGCGGCTAATAGGGTTTAGCGTTATGATAAATGAATCGGAGCGGTTAGATATCGGGTAGAGTTGTACTGTAGGATTTAAAACTGAACCGCATGGTTATATTTCGGGTAGGAGCCGCGTTCAGGGAATTAAAACTGAACCGTGCGTTCACACCAACATCTCAGCATATTTCAAGTTTACTCATGTATTAATTATTACTTATGTATGAATTTGTACATAACTAAGTAAATATAATAAAATTTTAATTTTTCTAAGTTCCCTTTTTTTCTTTTAGTCTAGAACTTTTTGATTTTTTTCTAAAAAAATTATGAATAATTTTAAACTTATTACATAAAATTCTAAGTTTATCACATAAAATTTTAAATTTCATTGAAATTCCATTTCTTATTGTTATTCATTTAATAGTAAATATTAATTATCACTTAAAACATATTAATTATTACATACAACATATTAACTATAATCGAATATTAATTATTAATTATTTGATATTAATTATTTAGTAAGTTATTTAATAACTGATTATTAACTATTTAAATACTTATTATTAACTATTTAATATTAATTAATTAATAATTTATTTGTTATTGAAATTAATTAATAATTAATAATAAGTATAATCTACTAATTATTGATAATAGCTACAATAAATTATTAAATAAAATAATTGTATAATTAATCATTAATTTGTACTAGTGTATTTAATTATGAAATCTTAAATACTAAAAAAATATTAAACATTAATTATTATACAAATTATTCAATATTATTTATTTAACATTAGTTCCTATTTCTTAAATGTGATTATTGAGCAGTACATATAATTTCCTAGTTAATAATAATTACTATGCTAAATTACCAAATATAAAAAATAATGATTGATTAATAATAATAATTAGCAAATATAAATTATTAATTGTTAATCAACCATGAATAGTAACATATAAAGTTATTGTGTATGATTATTTGTACACGTATTAGCCTCGATTAGTATAACTTGTGTTTACCTCATTTCCAAAGGAACATATGCAAATAATACTATTTGCTTCGATGCATTTACTTCGGTTGCTAAGAAACCGAAGCAAATAATATTAGTTGCTTCGGTTCTTAAGAAACAAAAGCAAATGACAATAGTTTCTTCAGTGCATTTGCTTCAGTTCTAAGGACAACGGAAGCAAATGATACTATTTGCTTCTGTTGCAAGCATAACAGAAGCAAATAACACTAGTTGCTTCTATGCATTTTCTTCGGTTGCAAGGATAACAGTAGCAAATAACACTAATCGCTTCTGTTGTAAGGACAACTGAAGCAAATGAAGCGAAGCAACAGACCTATTTTGTAGTAGTAGTTCACTTTATGATCATCTTCATATTCATATAAGAAAAATAAAAAATAAAACAATGCTTAAAAAAAAACCACGTTTCAGATATAGCTATAGTTTTTCAAAAAACTGCAAATATCATCGTTTTTATGATAAAAAATTGCACGCTTTTATGTAATATTTGGTGATTGCATCATAATTTTAAATTTATTTTCTACGCCCATTTTACATTGCACTATTATGGAAAAATCATTTAAAAAATGATGTAAGTTGTATACAAATAAAAAATATTTCACTTCTAGTAATACAAAAAAATTGCAGATATGTCTGTAGTTTTATGATATAATGGGACATGTCTGCTATGCACTATGGAAATAGTTGTCGATATGTCTACACTTTTTCATATTTTTGTGTACGTTTCTGCAATTGTTTCTTTCCTTTCTAATATCTGCAATACATTACGATAACAGTAATAGATATATTTTCCTTTTTTCACAATAAGTGCAGATATTTCTCCAATTTTTTTTCTCAGTAGTCTTCTTTTAATATTTATAATTTTTTGAATTTTATTTAAAAAATAGCACAAAACAATATGAAAATAATATTGCTACAGTTTTAGGGATCCTCTTTATATTGAAAGTTATACAAGGATGCATCTTATATCATCTTTGATTCTAGGGACTCGCCTCCATTTTTCACTATAATATTTGTTTTCCTTGAGAACCTTTCCAATTATAAACAAGTTATAATTGTAGGATATTAAGAAAGCAAAAGGAAGAAAAAGATTAAAGGAAAAATTAAGTAGAAAAAATTAGACAAAGGTACATGCACGATTTTTCCCTTTTGGACAGAGCCAAAAGCATGTTCACCACTTACCAAACATCCTTCTAATTTTCTCATTTAAATAATAATAACTATGCTCGTTATTCTACAATTTTTAATGCATGATGGCAAAACATAAATCCAATGTAACAGTAGCAGCAGTAGCCCTTCTCCACACAAATGCGAACATCACCCTGAAATTCATCTATGACTGCCAAATCGTAAAATCGTACCTCGATCAGAAAATGAACAAAACATGAAATTCATCGCCAATTGCAAATCATAAAATCTTTTCTCAACCTGAAATTGAATAACAATGTGCAATAATGGAAAACGAATTTGACAACAATCTGAAACTCAAGTTCAGAATGTCTCAGAACCTCAAACTACAATAAACAAATTCAACTAAGATCACAAAAGAGAGCGTTTAGATAATTATAACAAATACATGAAAAAAGAACAAAGAGAAGACATTAGTAGTTAAAGAAGATGAAATAGACGCATAGGAAAAAATAACTGTAAAAAATA
The DNA here is from genome assembly GCA_030737875.1 of Allium sativum. Lineage (NCBI taxonomy): Eukaryota > Viridiplantae > Streptophyta > Magnoliopsida > Asparagales > Amaryllidaceae > Allium > Allium sativum. Next base: position 442,954,602 of record CM060915.1, on the reverse strand, counting down.
TATCAATAAAAGAGTTTTTTTTTTGAAAAACGGTATCCATTAAAAATCGATTTCCAAAAACTGATCCTCAATAAATAGAAAAACAAAAACTGATCCTCGATAATTAGAAAAACAAAAACTCAAACATACTTCATCTAATATTTAATATTAATAAAACACTAATTCAACTCAATGATCATCATATGTAATGTACATTTTTTATACACTCAAGCATACTGCTTGCTGAACAATTTTTTTTTGTTTTCTTCGATCTTCTCTCTCTTTTCTGCATCTGTATATTTGCTGCTTTCCAAGTAGTTGCTTTTGGTGTACGTCTTCTTCATCGTTCTGGAGAATAAGATTATTGCTATAACATTACAACTATATTAACTTTGTTATACTTGAATTTATAACATCAATTACCTTTTCTAGTATGCTTGCTGAAGTTTTGTTTGATTTTCAACTATTGTTTCTTTTTCATTTTGTTGTGCTTTCCTATCAATTAGTCATTTTGGTAATTTTAACTTACTAACTTTTAGTTTTGTCGTGTGTGGTTTTGAATCACATTGATATAGAATTTCCATTTTAGAAATTGTATATTTGTGTTGAATATCTCCTAGCGATTCAATTATGGTTTGTTGATTTTGAATATTTAGGTCATCAATTTCATGAATCGGAGACTGCTGTTGAACTTGTGTTGTTTATTGTTCGTGCATTGAAATTTGCGATTCTATTGGAGAAGACGAGTTGGATCTCCTTTGGGGCTCCATTTCTGCCTATTAAGAGAAGTTTTTGCAGTGAACAAGAGACATAGTTTGAGGTTGAAGAAGAAAGATGAATGGACTGAAATATAAACGAATGGAGTGCTTTAACATGCAAATCAGTTTAGGACTTTGTCCTTGGGACAAAATGAAGATGTGCATGTCCTTATGAATTAATTTTTAATATAATACGTCTTTTACAATTATTTCGCCTTATGAGAATATGTATTTTGTCTTTATTTTTGGTATTGTTCGCCTGACCTACTGGCCAGGTTTGTAAAAGGATGTGTCCTGCTCGTTTTGGCCAGCCCCAGTCAATGTATCGTTTACCATCGGTTGGCATCTGGTGTCGGACGCCAACAGAAAGTATTTTTTTTATTTAACCACTTTCTTCTCCATTCCCCCATGACTAACCTAAAAATCACTCTCAACTCTGCTTTTTTTTTCCAGCCTTGAAAACGTTATTATTTTAAATAACTTTCTCAACTTTTATTTTTATTTTTCTGTTTTCTACAACATATATTCTTTTTGATCTTTTTTTCATATTTGGATTTCTGCTTTTTGTGAATAACAAGATGTCAAAAGCACTATTGATGCTCGGAATGCACTCAACTTCTACTAAAAATCGTTGTATCTATATATAAGCGGATAATTAATTTACAAGGACAATTAGCATTAAAAATTTAACTACAAGGATAGCCGCTCCATTTTTTAATCAAAAGGACAGCTCCGCTTCATTTTTTATTCAGAAGGACAATATACATAAAATCTTCCATCGCGTCGGCCATCTATCCAATGATTTCATCGTCATCTTCAAAAATTTCGAGCTCCTCAATTATCATGCGAAATAGCAATTTATCAATCTCGATCAATTATATGTCGTTTATCAATCTCGCTCAATTTCAGACAATCGATTCAAAATTCAAAAGTAACACAAAGACGAAATCATCTTGAGTAGCAACCGATTCAAATTCCTCACCATTTCAGACAACCGAACGACACCCAAAAATCATACGAAACAGCAAAAATCGGCATCCAAATGATTTTTTTTAACATTATAGCAGTTTTTGGGTATTAGTTTGCTACTTTTTAAGGTGTCAGATTTTCTGTTTTGACTGTGTTATGTGTTTTTTCATGTGATTTTGTAGTGTTAATTTTGTAGTTGTATTGTTGCATCAACTTTGTAACTCAGTCGAACTTATTTCATTTTAATCAATCAAACTGTGGTGTAAACATTTTTTTACATTAGTTTTTCTATAAAACATTACATCAGTTTTTAGGTAGCAGTTTTATGATTTTTTAGGTATCAGTTCAACAGTATTAACTGTGTTCTATTTTTTTTCATGTGATTTTGTCGTTGTGGTAATTTTGTAGTTGCATTGTTGTATTAGCTTTGTAAGTCAGTCGAACTTATTTCATTTTAGTCAATCAAACTGTGATGTAAACATTTTTTGCATTAGTTTTTCTTTAATATATTTAGCAATTTTTAGGTATCAGTTTTATATTTTTTTAGGTATCAGTTTTGTGACTTTGTGTATCAGAATTGTGTCAAGGAATTGCAGTTTTGAGTTGTTTTCTTTGGTAAATGATTTTTTCATAGCCAATATTAATTTGAACTGATAATCACTAATTAAAAAAAATACAAATCAACTCAATTCAATTATCACAAAAATAATAGTTGTTCTCCATAATACACACTGATTAAAAAATAATAGAATCAATTCAATTCAGTCTCACAAAAATGAGATTTATTCTCAATAATACCCACTGATATTAATTCAACAATTGTATATAATGTTGCTATGATCTAATCACTTGTATCATATGATATCTACAACGATACATAACTGATATAATATGATCGATTATTTTTAAGATCACAGGTAGCAGTTTGTATCTTTTTGTTATGATGCTCTTTGAACATTCAGTGGGTATCAGTTTTACTCTCCTGTAGGTATTAGTATTCTGCATTATTTTTTGGTTTCAAGTGCTGGGTATCAATTTTATATCATTGTAGGTACCGGTTTTATTGTTAATTTTATTGTACCAGGAACTGTGTATCAGTTTTTAATCGTTCTAGCTATCAGTTTCAATTATTTTATTTCTTCACAGTGTTTATGTATCGGTTTTATGCCTTGGTAGATATCAGTATTCTATTTTTGTTGTCTGCAGTTCATGTGTATTAGTTTTACAGTATTTAGGCATCTTTTTTTGAAAATTCAGTCATGCATGAATGTCACAGTATCACTACTGCATCAAAATTGGTATCACTTCAATAATTTGTCATGCAAAACAGCAATATTATGAATATTTTATCCATCAATATATATATATATATATGCAACATTAAAATTTTATACATCAGTTCAGTCAAAACTGATATGCAAAAAAAATATAGAACTGTTTATACATTAAACTAACATAAAAAACATTGTTTTCCTACACGATCCAGTCTTGAATTCAAGTAAATTCCAGCAGCATGCACTATCTACAAGTATTTCACACACAATTAAAACTGATACCAACATAATTATGTAAATTCAACAAGCAACAAACAAAACAAAATTGATAGCAACATAACACTGTATTTGATACCTAAAAAAACATAACACATTTAAAACTGTAAAACTGATACCTAAAAATTATAAAACTGCTACCTAAAAATTGTTGCACTTTTTAACACATTTAAAACTGTAAAACTGATACATAAAAAAATATAAAAATGTTGCCTTTTTAACACATTTAAAACTGTAAAACTGATACCTAAAAAAAATATACTGCTGCCTTTTTAACACATTTAAAACAGTAAAACTGATACCAAAAAAATATAGAACTGATACCTAAAAACTGTTGTATAGCCGAATATTAAAATGATTACAATACTAAATTAAAATGATTATAACAGTAAACAAAAATTAAATCGATGCAAACAAATAACAATAAATAAAAATTAAATCATTTGCATTTCAGATTGCAAAATCGATCGTAAAATTTATTTACGAGATCTGAAATGCAATCTGAAATGCGTGAGTTCCTCAATATGCACGAGTTCTATTTTGCAATATGAAATTTGTGAGCAAAACAGATGTTTGCAGATTAAAACATGCAGGAAAAAAATCGAATTGGAGAAAAATTGAACGAGATCATGCACGAGATAGAAACGACGAAGAAGAAACAGGGTGTGTGATTTAGGGTAAGTTTAAAAAATAGTGTAATGTCCTTCTAATTAAATTATTAACAGGTTTGTCCTTGAGATTAAAATTTTAATAGGCTGTCCTTATGGTTAAAAAAACCCAGACTAATTGTCCTTGTGATCATTTTCCTGTATATAAGCTATTTTCATAATTCAAAGAAAGTGAATTTAAAGGTTTATCCAAAGGAAATTAGGGTTTTAACTATAAATTTATTTCTTTAATTATAATCTTCACAAATCATATAATCACTGTATCAGTCTCTTGTACTATTCTCATCTTGGTAATAAAATATCTCTTCAAAGTAGATGCACAATAAGAAGTCGTTAGTAAAATCATAATAAATCTTTTGTGATTTATTTTATCGTTATTGATTATTTTAGATTATTTATTATTGAGAAGTGATAGGACTGGTTTTTTGTTTTGGTGATTGAGATATTGCGCTTGATTGCTTTTGCAAATTTATCACCGATATCGTCTTATGTAGTGAATTGTGAATTTGGGTTTTAAGTTTATTTGAGTCTGAACTTTGCAACAACAAACAATTACTAAAATTTCATTATAAGTCGATGGGCTTCGACGGAATGATAAGTACTTTGGCATCCATGAAATTTTGCACGAATGTGGGATTTACTACTAAATAAATTTTAATAACATTTCATATGAGATATGATTTAGTCTTGCATGACTTATGCTTTTGTGCTATTTTCAGTTATTTTTGTCTTTATTATGTTGTTCTTATGTGTTTTTAGTCGTTCAAGAGCATTTAGAGGACGTATGATGGTCTGCGTATTAACTCTTACCATTGTTTGTTTACTATATGGTATAAGTTATATCTCTTGTTTGCTTTTAGTATATAAACTAACTATTTTCAAAGGAAAAAAAATTGATTCCAATTATGTTATAATCAAGCGTCACACCATCTGATACTTTGTAAACATTATAAAACTTAAGGACTTTTGCTAATTTAGGTCATTTTTGAAAACTTATTATAAAGATGGATCATTTTGTGTCATATCAACTGCCACGTGTGCGATATACATTTGAAATTCCACCAGTAAGCTACGACATTTGAGACGCCGCATACCAAATGTGGCATTCTAGATGTTTGAGTGACATTTCAGATGTCGCACACTAACGATTTTTCAAATGAAACAGTTTACAGGTGGCATTTCAAATGTCATCAACACACGATGACTGATATGCCATAAAGTGATCTAGTTTTGTGTAAGTCTTGCCGTGAAATTGTAAGTAATCCAAAACATAATGATTTCCAATAGCAGTAGCATCATATCATTTCTGGATTGTTTGTGGGTACCATTAACATGCCCTATGGAGCATGCAACCTTTTAGACACGCTACCTCTTTTAATGTCACTAATTCCAGTCGTGCTTCAACCATCACCAACAATTCCAAGTTTACGACTGCTTCAATTGCCTGCATTTCCGTCAATTCCTATAACTCTTACAATTTCCAGCAGCTTTTTTAAGTTTCCAAAATTTCCCTCGTTGCTCCCCCCCTTTCCCAGCTGTCCCAACTATTCCTATAATTTCTCTTACATCTATTTCAATTTTTTCACCTCCATCATAAAAAAAGGAGAAGTTAATAGGAAGTGATTTAGATGCATTTACGTACTCGATGTTTGGGTTTGGATGCAAAAGCTGGCTGCTTCACACTTCTATTCATAGTCATGTAAGGGTTTTGGATGAAAAATGTTTTCAAAAAGGTGCATTTTGTAGAACTGCCAGTATATTCTAGGATGTTTGCAACATGTTTTCAAAAGTGTTTCCAAAATGAAATACATACATATAGGAGGATTCGTTTTAGAATCATTATGCATACATATTTTGTGGTTATGACTCATTATGTACACTGTGCACATGCACACGTTTGGTTGTAAAACTAGATACACACATATTGGTTGAGTAGCATAGGATAATTAGGTGACAGCACCGTGACCTAGATATTAGAGAAATTTCACAACAAAATTTCTTTTAAGGATGGAAGAATATAACACCCCAAAATTTAGCAATAATTTAATTAGTTATTTGGTCACAGTTCGAAAATCAAATTTTTGCAAACGATGAAATTCGTGAGTTGTTTACAATATACTAGTCATGGTACTCTTAAAAGCTCTTGCCTCAAGCTTATAATTTCTCGGATCATGCACATAAACCATACATCCAAACACACGAAAATATCTCAAGTCGAAACTCTTTCCATCTCATACTTCCTTTAGAATTTTTTTATCAATGGTCGAGAATGGAATTCGGTTCACAATATGCACCGTTGTTGACAAAGCTTCGGCCCAAAATTCCTTAGATAAATTCCATGTCAATCTCAAGCATCAAGCTTTCTCAAGTAGAGTTCAGTTCGTTTTCCGCTACTCTATTAGATTTAGATTTCTAGGTGTGGTAAATGCCTCCAGATTCCGTGATGCTTGCAATACTCCAAGAATTCTCCGGAAATATACTCTTTGCCATTGTTGATCTTTAGAACTTTCAAAAATTTGTCCCTCTCATTCTCAACAAGAGCTCTCCACGTTTTGAACTTAGCAAATATCTCCAACTTGACCTTCATCACATACATCCACACCTTTCCAGAAAAATCATTTATGAAAGAAATATAATACGTGCTCCACCTAAAGAAGCAACCGGTGTTGGTCCCCAAAAACCTGAATGAACATACTCAAGAACTCCTATCGAATCATGTTTCCTTTCACTGAATGATACATTTTTTGCTTCCTTATGACACATTCCTTACAAAAATATGGTTTGATGTAACTCTCACCCTTGACCATCTCCCTTTTTCAAAGAATTTCATAACTCCGCTCCAAGATATGACTCATCCCAAATGCCACAATCTGGTCACATCCATGCAACGAGAACTATCAAAACCCACACAAGTTTCACCTTCTACGGTCACACATAGAAGATGTATACATCATGAGTTCTAGCAGCTTTCATAACCACAAGCGCCCCTTCGAAACACTCAAACAATCCTTTTCAATAGTGATCTTGAATCCTAGAGAAGCCAATTGCCCTAAAGATATAAGCAACTTCCTAAGCCCCGAAACATAACATATATTAGTGAGTGTGCAAAACCTCTCATTCAAGCATCCTTATTTGCAAGGAGCCAATGCTTATTGACTTACGTATAGCACCATTTCCCATAACAATTATATTTCTTTCTTTGTCCTCATAAAAGAAAAAACAATTCCTATTTTGTGTCAAATAATGTGACGCACCTGATCAAGTACCCATTCGCTACCCGAAACACGCGATGCTAGCACTGTCAATACATTCTCATCTACCTCACCATCATCACTCTCCATTGCTATGGATAAAGGTGCTACTTCCTTCTTTCTATCTTTGTCTAGATATTAATCCTTCCAATGTCCCAGTTTCTTACAAATATAGCATTTGCCATTTCTCTCCCTTGATTTTCCTCTCTAATCGAGCTCTTGGTTTAGAACGCTCTGGTTTCCCTTCTTCACATTCTTTTCCTTCTCCATAAATAACTTGTGAGCATTAATAGCTCCACTACTTCCCTCAATCAACTCCTACATTTGATCTCTCAACTCCAAACTAAGAAGACCTGCTTTGATATCATCTAGAGATAAAGTATCTCGGCTATAGATCATGGTATTGGGGAACCTTTTATAACACTCCGACAATGAACACAACAATATATCGCCTTTTGTTCCTCATCAATCTTCAAATCAACAACCTCCATCTTCGTTACTAAGCCATCAAAGGTATTCAAGTGTGCCTTTAGCAAATTACCCTCCTTCATCTTAAAAGTGAAAAACGTTCGCAACAAAATCAAATGATTTGTGAGTGACTTTTTCATATATAACTCCTCCAACTTGTCCCGAATTCTTTTAACGGTTGTCCCATCAGTAATTTCGGAGATCACATTCTCCCATATAGCAAGTTGAAGAGTAGTATAATCCCGCTCTTCCATCCCTTCCCTTTCCTAACATCCGAGATATCACTTGGCAACAAATGAGTATCAAGTACCAGTCGGTGCATCCAACTCCTCCTAAGAACCGCTTTCATCTTCTATTGCCACTTCTCAATTATCACTAATCCACTTGTCTATTACCAGTTGAGATCCTGACTCCCTATATGAACCACATACATATTTCACCACGCTATTTGGACTTACCTTTGAGGGATTTCACGATCTATTATCCAATTCCAGCATTTTCACAAACACCTACCAAACACCTAATGCTCTGATACTAATTGTAGTTTTGAAATTAAAAACAAACACTAATCTAACTCAAATACACATCTATCGGAAGATAAGATCGTTGACAAATTCACAAAAGTAAACAAATCTTAATAACTAAATCACCAAAACATTTATCAACCAAACCAAACTAGCCAAACTCAATCATAAGAAACCAATAATGAAAACAACAACAAAAAATACACACCGATTTATAGTGATTTCAGTAATAACTTGTTAGTGTATGTTAGACCAAAATTGGCACTAACACCCAATTGATTAGAATTCGTAGAGAATAACAAAGAATAATAACCCAAAAATAAATAAATAACTATCAACACACAGAATTTATAGTGGTTCGGCTTTAGCGGGCTTTCATCCACTTTATAGTTCTTTGACTGAGTAACAGATTACAAATACAATGCTGATAATCACTCAATCTCACAAATACAATCAATAATCTCTTGAAATTTGTAGACTTATACCAATAATCTAGAGTACGATCTGAATGAGTAGGAGAAATATTGATAATGGTGGAACTTGGGTGTGTAGAATACCCAAAGAGATCCTTCAAAATGTCAACCAAGATAGGTATTTAAGGGGATTCCGAGAGCGGGTCGAATGTTGATGTGGCATCCTTTCAGAAGATCTCGGTATCATGGTGACTGAGGCAGAGATACATTTCGGTAGTGGGTCTAGGTAGGTGGGATCCGATCCGCTTCTATAGGCGGGAGAATAGGACATTACATACATGATGTAACCGCTTTACGGCAACAGGGAAGGGGACGGATTAGGTTCCTTTCGATCTTAACCGTGCTGATATTGGCAGACCTCCACGTCGCATTTGTATACTTAGGCGGGTCGGGTCCTTCTTTATGCAACCCAAACGAGTGATGCTGAAACGCTAGCTCCAAATGCAAATGCAGATCGGGTCCTGTATGTTCGATCCGACCCAACATTCTTAGACATGAAGTGTTGTTCTTTGCTCTACCAAGAATTCGATTGCAAACTTCTGGGCTTTGTGTGGACTAATCACAAAGTAAGACAACATTTTGCCCCCTCGAAGTACGTTTTATCGAAGAAGAGACGTGCTTCTAAGTTGCCAATTCGTCTATTCTTGAATCGGTGGTAATCAACAATCGTATTTGTCTGTAAAGTCGCGACGCTTTGCAAAGTCGTGTCTCTTGATTCCCGTTTCAAGTATAAATATGAGGTTCGATTCATAAGTGCCTTTATTGTGTTCATCAAATTACATCTTTCAACCGGGACATAAACATGTCTTCAGGTAAATTCTTTAGCCTTTGTTGAATCTCTTTTATGCAAGTGCATATGTATACGACTATCAGTGACCTCCTTTAATTTCACTTGTCCCCATCTTAATCAACATCACGGCTAAGTCATCGGGTCAGAAATGATGCAGCGGATCAAGTCGAGTTCGTTTGATCCGCCCTGCGTTCGACACGAAGCTCCTTGACTTGCTTCTGCAACTAAATGATGGGGTTGAAAATTATGTAGGGGGTCGGATCGAATTTATGTGACCCGCTTCGACAATTAAATTGGGAGGCTTCGGGCTACTTCAACTATTGGGCTATTGGGTCGGCTCAGGCCATCAAATCATGGGGGTACGAACGACCTCCAGGGATCAGTATATAAATCGATCTCTCTCTATCTTTTCTTTTACTTTGAATCCTTTCCTGAATCACATTGCCCCAATTCAAAACTAAAAAACTAATTCTCAAATTCCATGAAAATTTTCCATCTTTCAATTCGACGGTTTTTAGATTACTTGTTCAATCCCTTCTAATCTCCAATTTTAGGTGAATAGTTTCTGAACATCACGTTAATCTCTGTTGTTTTGTTTACGGCAATGACGACGTCATGATTCACATGACTGCCACCGTTATTGGTGACGTTTAGGTCGCTTCTAGGCGGCCGTATGGGTGATCTATGCTTGGGAACGAGGAGTTTCGACACATGGCTTTGTCCTTCGTTTCGGAGACCTGGAGAGGATGGAGTGGGAGGATTTTGATTGAGATAGAGTGGAGGAGTATGCTTGTAAAGACTCAGGAGATTATGCAGATCAGTAAAGGAGAGTTGGAGGGGAAGAGTAATGTGGACACGGTCGGGTTCAGTCGAGCTTATTCGACCCGATGCTCCTCCGAACCGAACCCAATATCTGACTCGAGCAGCTATTTTGAGTCGATGCTTGTATAACTAACACAACTCCAATTCATTTTAGCACACCGTAAATTCAGGTATAAGAGATGACTTTGAAAACTTCAATTCATTATAATGCATCACATGACTGAACTAGAGATAATCACAATTCACGGAGCCGCGAACAGTTAGGATAGAGCCTTCAAAGTCGAACGTTCGGAACTTGACGACCATAAGATTACTCAACAATTCAAATATGTATATCAATCAATCACTTGCCTTTTCTGCTTTTCTTACATCTATGTTGCACACATTGGCACACACTAGCACACATACACGGGGGGCACGGGCAACTACACTCTAATCCTCGATATCTCTTGGATAATAATGCTAACATGTCTGAAAGGCGCTCGATAAGGCTATCAGAAAAGGATAAATCTCCAGAATCATCTGGCCACCCTAATGTCGATGATATCTCATCAACATTAGATTCAGGATGGGATAATAAAGGTTATGACTTCGAGATTGAGCTCCTTGAGAATGCGGAATCGTCTGGAGGAGTGGTTTCAGTAGACGAAGAAGAAGGGGGAATAGGTGATAACCGGGCTCCCGATGAATTTAAGAACGCAACCATTCTAGCTGAACCCAGTGATTATGTGGCTTCAACAACTGATGAATCTAGACTGAGGCAGATATGTCTAAAGCATGGGATTCCAAGGGAAGAAGTTATATTCGCAACTGGTGCGAACTGACCCCACGATCCTCTAGAGGGGTATATGGCAGGCAGCCAACTGATGTGCACAATGGGAGCTATTCCTCCGTTTCCAACTTTTGTCGTCGATTTTCTAAGATGACTACGGATTGCGCCCATGCAACTCCATCCTACCGCATATTCTTATATGTACACATTATATATAGCATACATGTAAATCTTGGGCACATACCCTACATTTGAGGATGTAAACTTCTAATACCACTTCAAGCATCGGACGAAGGAAACTCCTTTTCTTACTTCGAGTCAGTGCCCAAGAGAAAGATTCTCAATGAAGGGTATAACAATTTGGACTACATAAAGCCTAAGTGGTTTTACGTTAAACACCATCCTGGGTGTTCTAGAAGATGACTCTAGTCAAGTAAGCTTTAGATTCTAGCATTCCCATTTAAACCGCATCGGCGAATGCATTGAATTTTATTTTTCAATTGCAGTTACAAATCCAAGAAAGGAGCAGGGTCAAATATTTCTTGGACCGCTTGAACCATCTACTGAATGACAACCCAGATTTCTTGAATGTCAGGAAGTGCTTGGTGGAAGAGTATCTTCATCGTCACTGTTTGCTTGATATGAGTCAGAGTGTTGGTCATGGAGGCTATACTTACACATACATTTTCCCAGTTCAAGTTCCTTCCGTGCCCACGGAAAATATCGGAGTGCCTCCAATCGAAAGGCAAGCCACAACTACAACCGAGGCGGGAGAGGATTCAAAAAGCAAAGATGTAACAAGTTCTGATTGAGAACTGCAGTTGGAAGAAAAGAGACAACTCCCGAGTGAGATTCAACTACTTATCTAAGGAGTCCTTCCCCGATGCACATCCGAGACGATGAACTTTTGAATAGGCCTGTTGGGGAGGAACCCCGGGATGTTGATTCCAAAGATGCCTCTATTACAGAAAGGCAACCTTCTCCTAAGACACTGTCTCCTGTCAAGTCTGCCGTCGACGGCTCCCAACTAAATGATCCCATATCCAGGGACTTAGCTAAGCTTCCTTTGCCTGACAATATTTATACTTCCAAAGACATTGGCATGAGTTCTTTCTTCCCTACCTCTAAGGAGGAAGTTACTCCTGAAAAAGTCAGGGAAACTACGCAGACAAGCCTTTCTCCGAGCTCTGGTCCGTCGGGAGGATCACCTGGGACACACACTGCACTAGCACAGCACGTCACAACACCCATGCACTATGTCAGTTCTAAAATCTTATACTTGCATGTATTATTCTTCAGGTATTATGCACAGTTGGCACTACAATCTCAGGGACGTTCGTGCGAGCATTCCTCGATATGACTCCAATATTGAACGCGATTGACGGAAAAGCCATGGCAGATACGACATGAGGAATTATCAGTCTCAGCACCATCAATCTTCCCATTCTCGCTCTCTAGTTTGCTCAGATTCAGATAAGTATAAGGGCTATCACAGCCAATATGGGGGAGATAAGTATCCTCCCAAATCTTCATTTCCTCCGAAAGACTCTCATTCTCAAGAGAAGCTATGAAGAAACATTCAGACCTAAAATACAAGGCCATAGACTAGAGTAAGGAGCAAGAAAAGAGTGAAGCAGTGATTCCTCCCACCAAGCACAGAAATATTGACGTTACAACAACAAGTCTTGCGATACCCAATTCTAAAACACAGGTGAGCATAATGGTTTTGAAGAAACAATTTCCAGACTATCGCATTGGGAATATGCACTTTGTCCCAAACCTCAAGCTGGTACCTTCAGATTGGGCGGCAAACATCAAAGCTCAAATAGATTTTGTGGATAAACAATACCAGGAAACATGAAACTTCGCCCGAAACCTTTCCATAATCATCAGCGATCTATTGGCGATGTGGATAACATGAAGCAAATGGCTTAATGCGACTTGAAGGCCAAAGATACTGCGGATAAATAGCTTAAGGACACACTGGCCAAGCTTGCTCTGGTGCAGCGTGATGCTGAAAGTTATAAGAAACAACACGATGAATTGTAGCAGCGCTATTAAACTGAGCTCGATTCGCACAGTCAGGAGTGCGCGACCTTGAAAAAGCAAGTTGAGGATGCTAAGTCGGAGAAAACCGGGTTGAAAATATCTTGCATTTTTCTTAAGAAAGAAAAGGTGGAGTTAGAAAAAAGGTCGCCAGTCTGTAAGCTAAGTTTATAGAGTAAGAAGAGAGAATAGTGTTAGCCGAAGGTAACACCAATACTGCTCTTAAATCTGCCTTTGAGTCTAATGCATAACTTGCTAAATCCCGGAAAGTTTAGATGAAAATGGGGATCTTATGATATTCTTCTTCGCCCAAGTGCTTCAAACTCGGGATATACCTTGGATCCAACATTATCCGACAACTTTAGTCGATTGTTGGATCAAATTGTCAGCGATGAAAAGAGGCGTTTAAAAGTTGAGACCATCGATGAAGAGGAGATAATGAAAACATACCTGAGTAGCAAAGAACCAGGGCATTTGGGCGAAGGTCGGAAAATAATTCATGAAGCTATGGAGGAGGGGGAGCACCAAGCCAAGGGAAAGAATACAATTAAAGGTGGCTCCAATTCTTCCGCCATGCTTGGAGCTGCAGAGACTGTGGGATATGATCCCGATCGTCCAGAGATTCCCAAGACCACTCTCCTATCTCCTATCACTAAAACAACTACTCCTGCTACTCCTAGGGAAAAATCGACCGAAGGTATCTCTACCTTTTCTCTATAATTTGTTAAAGCTATTATAGCGTGTCGTCGGATCATGGAGCAGACAATCGAAGGACCTATGTTTTCTCTAGAGCTAATAACTGTTGCTTCCCATTCGTTAGGTACATATCTAGATAAGGAGATTGAAGAGAAACAGGAAGAAGCCGCTGACAAGGCTATCATACCCTCTGGTGCTGAAGCTCTCCAAAGCGGAGAAATGATTGATGCCTTAAAGGATATCGATAGCAAGGACGATGAAGAGGATGTGGATGTCACTATCACTGGAGCAACCAATGAGACTGAAAAATAGACACTTTCTCAGATGAAAGCTAGAACTGAGGCACTCTTGAAGGCCAAGAAAGAAGAAGAGCCTATCTCGGTTGATCCTCTCCAAGTAGTTACTCCTAGTGGCAAAATAACCATCAAGATTCTGTCTCGATCGATTACCAAAGAATTAGCTTCCAAGTCCTCTATTGATCTGATAGATCCTCCTTATGAGAAGAAAGGGAAAAAATGTATTCTCTTTGATGTTGAAAAGGAGGAGAAGAGGAAACTCAAGGAAGCCAAGAAAGCCAGGCCTTCTCCTAAGCCTAAGTAGAGGGTTGTCTTAATTTCTTTTTTGTTTTCCACTGGCCCGCTATTGTTGTTGCGAATGTGGCCCTCGCATTTTTGACTAGTTTTCTTGTATAAATCTACATTCAGTAAATAAAGTAGCATTCCTGCAATATCATTTGTTTGCCAGTTTATTATCTGCCTCAATTGAATGTATAATCAAAACATTACTACACCAAGAAATAAACAATAAATCAAATCATATATAAAACTAGGACTCCTATTCAGCATCCTTGCAAATCCAAAACCAAAATTTCTGCAATCAAGGAGTCTTTACTAAACTAAGTAATAAAACAACATGTCACATTGCAATTATCATAAGGGTGTGATATGTGTATGCCCCCAATGAATCTTGAATAATCCGCCTGGCCATAGCTTGTTCGGGATTGATTAGAAGCGATATCTATTATCCCCAATCCTTCAATGGGGAGTGCGAGCTTAGCTTTCAGTTTTTCCCCCAATCCTTCAGTGGGGTAGCAAGCCATTTCCTTCAGCACCTGGTCCCGGTACCTTTATACTCTCCTATCGTATGCCCAGGTTAGAGTGTGGTTAAGGTGGTCTTTAATTGTGGTGCACCAATCACGCCTACTTTTATACTCACTACCGAATCAATCAGGCGAACGATCATGCCATTCGCCCCAGCTTCCCTTTTGCACTTTATTTCCAAGAGAAGTATTCTGTCGGCTCAAGTGTCATTCTCAAACTCGATTTTGATTTGTACCCCATGCTTCACTATGGCGTATAAAGCTTGTCCAGCAAGCGGTCACATCACACTTGCCAAGGCACTACCTCTTAATCCTCGATTTAAGGATAGAGGTGTCTTCTCTTTCTAATCCAATCTCTATCGTTCCATCGAATTGTGGGATGGAGAGGGTGCGATGCTTGGGCGTTGTATCCGTTCTTTGGTTCACAAAGTGAAAACAACCGTGTCAGGTATTGATATCGATCTCAAAGTAAGCCAATCAAATTTTGATCGACCATGGATTTAAATCCGCTTGTCCAAGCGAGAATTGAACGAGCCTCATAAAAGGGGTGAATCATCCCTTTCTCCTAGGTTCGACGCTAACCAATTACATCACAACATCAAATCGCATATCAAAACAATCACAGAACATGGAAAAAATAAAAGCACGAATGGTAATACCACACGATATTTTTATTGTGGTTCGGCCAAATCATAGCCTATGTCCGCTATATAATCTTTTGTTTACATCAACTAGACTGTTTCAGGCAAGTCGTAACTTTTTACATAGTTTGAAAAACAAAAGATTTAATACAAAGCTCAAGTCTGGTAGTACCGCAGATGTTGGGCATTCCATGCTCTGGGAATATCATCGCCATTGACGGTCGTTAGCTTGAAAACTCCTTTATCAAGCCTCTGCTGAGTGACATAGGGTCCCTCCCATTTCGGGTGCTAGAAGACGGGGGCCGGGAAGACACGTTTCAATACTAAGTCGCCAGGCTCAAAGGTTCTAGGTTGAACTTTCCTATTGTAATATCGAGCAACCTGATGTTTGTGCCTCAAGGCACGCAAGTCTGCTTCATCTCTCTTATCTTCAATCACGTCTAAGGATTCGATGAGAAGCGCTTTATTTGTTAACAGATCATAGTATGTTATTTTATTTGAGGGAACTTCCAATTCTATTGGGATGACCGCTTCTGATCCGAATGACAATGAGACAGGAGTATGGCCAGTCATCGACTTATAGGTCGCTATATAGGCCCATAGGGCCAGTGGTAATTCATCAACCCACATGTATTTTTCTCTTCCAATCGTTTCTTTATAATGGACTTGATGATTTTGTTCACTACTTCTACTTGCCCGTTCGATTATGGATGCGCCGCGGCGGTGTATCTTTTATCAATGTGGTATCTTTGATAAAAATCTCTGAACTCCGTGCTGTTAAACTGAGTTCTGTTGTTGTTTACGATGACTTTAGGGATCCCAAATCGGCAAATAATATTTTTGACAATGAAAATAATCACCAATTTCGTCGTGATCGTGGTCAATGGTTCAGCTTCTACCCATTTTGTAAAGTAGTCCATGGCCATGAATGCGTACTTTTCCCCTCCTTTGGCGATTGGAAGACTTTCATTGATATTAATCGCCCATACAACAAATGGCCATAGGCTCACCATCAAGGTGAGTTGGCTGGGGGTGCCCTGGGAATCTTTGCGAACTTTTGGCACCTTTCGCAGCATTATGATTAGTCAGCTGCACCCCGATTTATGGTAGGCCAGAAGTAGCCGTACCACAATATCTTCTTGGCCAGAGTCTGTCCTCCGGTGTGATCTCTACACTCGCCTTCATGCACTTCTCTCATAACAAGCTTGACGTTGTCACGTGCTATGCATCGAAGTAACGGGTTGGAAAATCCTTGTCGATAGAGAATGTAACCCTGCATAACATATCTTGAATCTTTACAAACGATGGAACACCTCTCACTACTATTTTTGGAGCGTTTCATTATGCAATAAGTTATTTATCCGGCTCATCCATGACTCTCTCTCAGGCTTGATCTCCAACACCGAATCAACTTCCATCTGATCAATGCTCGAAGTATCTAGTGTCTCAACTGGTACCACTTCCGTCTCCTCTGGATTGTTGGAGCTTGCTAACTTGGCCAACTTATCCGCTTTCTAATTCTCAATTCACGGAATATGAGATATGCTGTAGTGTTTTAGGCCATCCAATAGCTCCTCGACTCTTTCTTGGTAGGCTGCAAGCCACGGTCCCTTTGTTTGGAATTCCTTCCGAACCTGGCAAACAACAATTTGAGAGTCACAAAAGATATTCAACGCCTCTATTCCCAACTCCTTAGCGAGCTTCAACCCGACAATCAGGGCATCATATTTGGAATCGTTGTTAGTAGCGGAAAAATTCAATTGTAAGGCATAGTAAATTGACCGTCCATCAGGAGTCATTAATATGACTCCGGTGTCATACCGCGAATCGTTTTTGGCACCGTCTGTGTACATCTTCCACGTGCCTGATTCCATATTCTGCTCTGGGGGCTGTCTTGTTCATCTAGCACATCCTCTTCGGGAATGGTAAATTCAGCAATGAAGTCGGCTAATGCTTGTCGCTGTATCGATTCCTTGGGAGGAATTTAAGATCAAACTGACTTAGCTCGATGTTCCATTTCAGCAATCTTCTTGATGCCTCAGGTCGTTGCAGGATCTGTCGTAGCGGTTGATCAGTGTATATCATAATCGGATGAGCTTGAAAGTAGTGGCGAAACTTTCTTGAAGCGATCAATAAGCGGTAAGTGAGATTTTCAATATTTGGACAGTTGCGCTTTGCCGCAACTAACTTCTTGCTCACATAGTACACTGGTCTCTGAACTCAATCCTCCTCACGTACAAGTGTTGAACTAATTGCATGTGACGACATTGCTAAGTATATGTACAAGTATTTGTGATCCGCCATCTTAGACACTACCAGTGGTCTTTCTAAATGACTCAGCAGGTTCTGGAAGGCTTCAACGCAGTCCGGGGTCCATTTGAAATTGCGTTTTCCTCGCTTATCAATTCAAAGAAAGAAATGTACTCGTCGGTGGCCCTAGAGATAAAACTACTCAGTGCTTCCACCTTCCCTACTAGGCTTTGTACATCTTTGATCTTCTGCGGCTCACTAATGTTTCTGATCGCTGCTATTTGAGTAGGATTGATTTTGATACCATGTGAGCTGACGACGAAGCCAAGGAACTTAATTCTGAAAGAGCACTTCAATAAGTTAAGCTTCATTCCATAGTGTCAGAGGATACTAAACATCTCTGCCAAGTCAGTCATGTGATTGGATGACTTTTTGGATTTCACCAACATATCATCTATGTATACCTCCACAAATTTTCCAATCTAGTTATAGAACATACGATTCACTAAGCGCTGGTACGTTGCCCCGGAATTCTTCAATCCAAAAGGCATCACCACGTAGCAATACAATCCAAGGTCAGTGATAAAACTGGTATGTTCTTGATCAGGCACATCATGGGAATCTAATTTTATCCTGAGTATGCATCCATAAAAGAAAGAAGCTCGTGTTTTGCTGTTGAATCCACTAGCTTTTCGATTCTAGGCAAAGGAATGCTGTCTTTCAGGCAAGCTTTATCCAAATCTGGAAAATCGATACACGTACACCATTTTCCATTAGCCTTCTTGACAAGGATGGGATTAGATATCTAATCAGGGTATGTAGAATCTCCTATGAAACAATTGCCTTTCAGCTTCTCTACTTCTTCCTTCAGGGCAGCTGACCTCTCTGGGCCTACGCCTCTTTTGCTTGACTGGAGGGTTCTTAGGGTCTATGCTGAGTGCCTGACTCATAATCGAAATTCCACACATATCAGCATCGGTCTAAGCAAACACATCGAGATTTGCCCGTAGAAAATCTGTCAATTCCCTAGTCTGGAGGGGGTTTAAGTGAGATTCGATCGTCAAGACCTTTGTCGGGTCGTCATCAACGATCGGAATATCCATAGTTGCTTCATTAGGTATCTCTCTAATGCATCCCGGATCTTCATCCTCTCTGGGATATATGTATTCGGGTAGATCATCGGGCGATTCCTTCCACGATGCTTCCTTTACTTGTTATGCCGACGCATCCTTTGTAGGAGGGGAGGTACTCTTGGGTTCTATGTTGCCACTATTACACATCATCTTCCACTCAATCAAATAGCAGGCTCTTCTAGTAACTTGGTCACCACAGACCATTCCTACTCTAGCCTCGGTCAGTAACTTTAACAATAAACACCACGGGGCAATACACACTCTGAACTTTGCCAGAGCTGGTTGACCCAGGAACGCATTATATAGGGAATCAATATTCATGAAAACAAATAGGAGGATTCACACTCTACAACAGTCTCCTTTCCAAGTTCCACAGATAGATCTACCACTCCCATTGGTGTTGTTGACTAACCATTGAAGCCACGTATTCATCCGGTGCATGGCTTCAAGTCTTTAACTTCCAACTTCATATGGTCGAATGCTTTCTTGAATAGAATGTTGACAGAACTCCCATTATCAACAAGTACTTTCCGTAAGGTTATTGGGCCGATGAGAGTCATAATCATCAATGGGTCTATACTCAGGGCTTGTACTCCTACGCTTTCTCTATCTTTGAAAACAATATCGTCTTACATCGTTTTCTGCTTCTTGGCGGGAGTGGTATCCTCGAGGGAACTAATTCTCCCACATCCAGATGTTTGGTGTCATTGATGTACTGTTCCATGGCTCTATTGTTAAACTTCCCAGTCTCATGCTCCTTTTCAGTTAAGTTTCTTGGCGAAGACTTTTTGTATTAGATAACATTGAAGGTGTCTACATAGATGTTATCCAAGGTGTCGTTTAGCGGTGTGTAATTCTCGAAGGGTTGGAATCGAGGCCTCTTTTTGGGATCATTTCCCCGAACCCTGCTCCTCTTGTTGTTGTCTGTGCAGTTAAAGCGCTTAGCGGATCTATAGCGATAGAGGTGCAAAAATGTGTAGCGGGGAAATAGAGGGGATATAGCAGATGCACAAAAAGGTCGTTAGATTTTGAAACCAAATATTTTAAACTAATTAATTATCATTCCCACATTATGTAGACAAAACTAGTATTAATTAATCTTATATAACTAAACTAATGAATATCATGGTTACAGATGCTGGATTTGATGGCTATAATAGATTTCTATAATATGTTAGACACTTATGTATTAAAATTAGCTATTTACACTAATTTTATTGATCTTTTTATAAAGAGAACTAGTCAAACCAAGCTCTATGTATTAATATTGCTAAAGCGAACACTAAAAAGCGCTGATTTAGCGGATGTACCGAACAGTAGCGGGGCTAGAAGCGGTTCTACTGTTCATCAGTGCTAAATTAAAGTAATGTAGCGGTTGAAGAGTTCTGTGAGCTATAGCGGGGATTTTGCGGGGCTTTAACTGCACAGGTTGTCATTCCCACCTTGGTGGTCGTTTCCTCCGCTTTGATTGCCAACGTTGACTTTAACTTTCCCTGCACTATCACCGGATTTCTTAATAGCGACATTGCTTTGGATGTCCTCTTTCGCGATGTCGCTGGGTTTTCTTTCCGGTTAGTCGTAGGCGGATATTAGCCTTTTCATAAAACAACTCTCCACTCAGCGGCGGTTTCTCGACTAGGTACTCTCGAATTCGGTATCTTTATCTACTCCATTTATTTACGCCATCAAGATAGTCTATTCGTGGGGGTTACTCACTTTTATAACTGCTAGATTGAAATGATCCAAATATGATTTTAGAGTTTCCCTGGGAGCTTGCTTGACTACGGAAAGCTCGATGACGTTCTTGGATTTTTGGGTGTGAAGCCGAAACTATTCAGGTAGCTATCACTTAGCTCTTTGAAACTAGAAATCGATCACGGTGGAATTTGGGTAAACCACATCATTGCAACATATTTGAGGTATATCAGAAAATCTTTGCACTTCACGCCATCGGGGGTCGCTGCGGCGTTCATATAACAGAAGTATCTCATCAGATGTTGTCTTTGATTAGTGCTTCCTCCATAATGGTTCATGGTAGGTAGATTAATTTGCCTCGGGAACAGGACATCCAATCTGTCATCGGTGAAAGGAGTATGGCTGCGATCAATACCCCAATCTTCGTTAGTGTAGCCTCTATTATCAACCACAATTTGATGTACCATAACTTCCACTTCACCATTGGTTAAAGTAGGCTTGAGCTCAGTACTTCTCGCTCTTCTATCACTTCCAGCTCCTATGTCAGGCGGTGTCCTTCGGTTTCTTGCGGGAGTAGAGTTCCCTTGCCCCCCACCCCCCGCGATCCCAGTCATTCAGAGGACGACTGGGCTGAAGGAGTTGGCCTTGAGTAAGATTAGTAATATGTGGGTCCCTTGGAAGGACATGAGACCCACACATCGGCAGTAGCATAGGCTCTGCCAGCCTAGGATTATTAGGGCCTAGGCGACGAGGTGCGTCTTAATGAGAACCTAGTGAGTCAAATTGGATTTGTTCAAGATTCTCAGGTCTCTCGAGGGGTCTTCTTTGACGTTGGTGCCTTTCGTTTTCCTCTAAAGAAGATGAGTAGTCTACTGCAAAGCGTTGAGTTGGAGAAGGCGTTCTCTTCCTGCGAAGTTCACCAATCTAGATGTTCATTGCATTTATGTTTTCTTGGATTGCGGCAATATCACATCTTTAAGCTTCTAAAGCCTCATTAGTTTCTTCCATTATTGCGAGCAAGCGAGTAAAATCCATCTGCGAAACAGTGTTACTGGTCGTAGCAGCTGGAGTTAGAGCATTTGGATCGGATCAAGTAGGGACTTCATCATTGACAGGGAAGTTCGGGTCGCCCCCTGCGAATCAGATCGGGGTAGAGCCCCCGAGCATCAGTTCGGGTCATGGAGGTACCACCGGGTTGGGTCGCTAGCGTCCCTTCGGGTCGGGTTGAACTTGACCCGGTCCTCTGCGAGCCGCTGTTGACAAGAGCTTGTGCACCATTCCTTTGGTCTTCACTTGTTTTGTTTCCTCGAGAGGTTTGTTGTTCCTTACCTTTCCTTGGAGCCATGGAATTCAAATTCGGTGAAGCTGATAAAAAAATTCAGAAGAGATAGAAATGTGGATTATCTCTTTGGACTTGGTGATCCAAACTGTAGAATGACAATCCAAGAAGCTGATAATTCAACGTTCTCATTGAAAGCACCAAAATGTTAGACCAGAAATTGGCACTAACACCCAATTGATTATAGTTCGTAGAGAATAATAATCTAAAAACAGATAAAAAGCTATCAACACACAGAATTTATTCTACTTTATAGTTCTTTGGTTGAGTAACAGGTTACAAATATAATGCTGATAATAACTCAATCTCACAAATACGATCAATAATCTCTCGGAATTTGTAGAATTATGCTCAATAATCTAGAGCACAATCTAAATGAGTAGGAGAAATATTTATAATGGAGGAACTTGGGTGTATAAAATGCCCAAAAAGATCCTTCAAAAAGTCACCAAGGTGGGTATTTATAAGGGATTCTGAGAGCAGGTCGGATGTTTACGTGGCATCCTTTCAGAAGATCTCGGTATCAAGGTAATTGAGGTGGAGACACGTTTCGGTAGTGGGTCTAGGTATGTGGGATCCGATCTTCTTCTTTAGACGAGTGAATAGTTCATTGCTTACATGATGTAACTGCTCCAAAGCAACATGGAAGGGGTCGGATCGAGTTCCTTTCGATCCAAACCATGCTAATGTTGGCAGACCTCCACGTCGCATTAGTAAACTTAAGTGGGTCGGGTCCATCTTCATGCAACCCGAACGAGTGATGACAAAATATTAGCTCCAAAGGCAAATGTAGATCGGGTCCTCTATGTTCGATCCGAATTGGAATTCTTATACGTGAAGGGTTGTTCTTTTCTCTATCAGGCATTCTATTCGAACATCAGGACTTTGTGTAGCCTAGTCACAAAGTAGGCCAACAGTGTACATCCACTTTGCAGAGAGTATACTATTACCACGTTGAGAAGACTACAAGAGATTGATACAGTCATCACTATTAATCAATATAGAAAAAAATTGTTCGTGAAGAATATAATTGAAGAACAAAACTAGGTTATGAACCCTAAGGTTTCTCTTGAAAAATAAACCCTTGGTCAAGTAAGCTTTCAATCTTCAAAAAATGAAAAAATCTTGTATAGGTTAGAATCCTATCTAGGAAAAATTCCATTTCACCCCTCCAACCTTTCAGAAAAGCATTCTCCTGAAAACAAGCTAAAATAGTCTGCCACTCGATTCAGACGTCTAAGCTTAGATTCATACGTTTGAATGTAAACTCTATTTCTGAACTGCGGCACATCAGACGTCTGACTTGGGAAATATACATTTGACTACCCACTCTGGAAATTTCCTAGATATACCTCAGTCGTTTGAATCTAACCTCAAATGTCTGAGCTGAGTTGCAACCCATTACAGCTTCTTATCGCTATATCTCAAGCTTCATAGCTTCAAATCATGAACTGTCTTCATCGTTTCCAAGCTATGTTCCACCACTTCAATCAACTTATAATGTCACAATAAACTAAAATTGTTTAAGTGAACTCTCGTTGAAGTAGCGAAGCTGATAATTACATTTCTTAACGTCTGACCCAATGATAGACAAGGAAAAACCATGACATGTCTTTGTTCTTTTGCATGTTTTTACAATTACCAATGCAACAGGTTAGGCTAACTACGAATAAATCCATTTTCAGTCAACTATAAAAATAGGACAATAGATTAGTACATATCCTCAAGTTTTTTTTATAGAAAATCGGTACTTTATGATATATATATATATATATATAATTTTACATCCTTAATTGTATAATTTTAAAACAAGTGGCGTAGCACTCGACTTGAAAATTCACTTGTACTGAAATAAAATGTACAACCAAAAGATATGAAATCCAAAATCCTAATAATCCAACACCTATTTCTGGCTAGTAGATGGTGAAACTAGAGGACCCATATAGCGGCTGATATAACTCTTACTTTCTCCATAAACTCCATACTAAGTCTTTGTAGAAGCTCTCTGTTCCGTAAAAGACAAAGACTCCAATTTCATAAATTTCTTTTCCCTTTTTTCTTCTTACCCATTATTTGAATGACCAATGAATTCCATGTAGAATTTTCTATTACCCCAGATTCCATAGCTGCTTGAAATATAATTGAGCTCTCAGCAGTTCTAGCTTTACATACAACCTTTGGTCTTGAATCAGGCTGATCTGCAGCTTTGTCATCCAACTTTTTTCAATAGGAATGTCCATATCTTCTGTTGATTCTTCTGAGTACAAATCGTCAAAAACATGATGAGGCATCTCGCAATCTTTCTGCAGTGGAAGCAGTTCTTGCAACTTATTGCATTCATCATGAGACAGGGCATTTCTAGTGACACATTTTGTATTACTAGCAATATCATTAGATTGTACTTCCGTGTCAATATATATATATAGAGAGAGAGAGAGAGAGAATTAGTGTAACAACTATAGGGAACAATTTTCTTAAGAACCCAAATTCTAGGAAAAGTACAAACATTTTATAGATGCCCAAAACTATGACACATCGAGCAATTGAAAGAAAATCACTTATATTCCATGTCTTTCATAATAAAACGATCATCGTTTTGATAAAATTGAAATTGATTTAAGATAAGAAAACAGACTCAAAACTTCCACTAGGACTTGTGCAAATGCAATTTTCCTAATTCCCTCCGTAAACTTGTCGAGTTTTAAAAGGTTGCCAATAACAGACGCAATTCTACTAATCCCCTCCTTCCTCCAGTAATCAAGGGGTAATCCACGTAACCGGATCCAAAAGGGAATAGCATGCAATAATTTTTTATTAAGTTTTATCCTCATCGATCACCGCTTCATCATCTTTAACTTTCTATTATAAAAGTAGGGGACATCCTTTAGAATTCTACCACAATATTCCTTTAAAATAAATTTAATGATATAGAAACCATCCTTCTTAGAATAAATAGTAAAATCTCTACTTCTATCTTTCCCCGCTTAACAGTTCCTACTATTCCAACAATTCCATCATTTTCGCCCCTGCCTTCCAAATCAAGCCCTTGATTAGCTTGTTTATTGTAACGCTTTTTGAACTTTTTTTAGGGATAGTTGTTATTATTTGTGAACTATTTCACTTAATATGGGTGATTCCTTGTTTGGCGCATGTTATTTGTTGTAATTTATATGATTTTATCTACGAATATTTGCTACTATCAAATATCTTTGACATGTTTGATGATGTGATTAATGTTGTTGTGCATTTTCATATATGAGTATTTTTTGAAATTGGTAGTCCTATATACAAGTGTGTAATATATAAGACACTACACGGCAAATTGGTTGGACATTGTTATGCGAGAATCGAACCTTTAAAAACCTGTAGCATGTTCAGGTGTCTTAATCAGTTTTGACAAAATATCACGAGAATCTAACCATTAACCTTTTGTAGCATGTCCATGTGTATCAGTTTGGATAAAGTGTTTGTCCATATATGAATTTTTCCCATAATATTGATGATTTTTTTTGTGTCTAACCAATTTTTCTCTCCAACTAAAACGTATAAAAAGAATTAAAAAACTGGGGTTAATATTGCGGCCATATTTACAAAGGGGATGATCGTTCACTCTAAAATTCATTAATATGTAAGAAAGTATGAATTCTTAAATAGACCAACCACCATATTTTGAACTGTAATTAAGCCATTTTGGCAACAAAAATAGGAGTTTCTCTGTGTGTAAATAATAAGGGAAATGCTACAAAGCCCGAAAGAAAGAGGTGTGGGTTTGTGAGGGATTGAAAACAGACGTTGGATGGATGCACGTGATTCATGGGATGACTTCCACGTTTGCTACCGCACAAGATGTCATCATTATTTTTGGGCCTTATAGCTTTGTTGAAATAATAATTATAGTTTCACATACAGAGACACATATCATACAAGCAAAAAAAAAACCAATAGATAGTTCTTATAGAAGTAAGAAATAAGATTATTGTTCAAAAAGTAGATTAAGTCATTCGAAATTCAAATATTTTTGCTCGTTTAAGCTAAATTCTTAAAACCTTTTGTTATTGAGAAGCATAGGGTTTTTCAAATATTCAACCAAAAATTTATGTGGTACCAAACATGAATTAACAACACCATAACTCGGAGAAATATAATATTTTTTTGGTTGAATTACACAGATATGTCTTCTATACAATAGAGGTAAACATATCAGATTAAATAATTGATAAAATAACAACGATGAAAAACCAATAAATAGAACCACATTGGTTTAAAAGTTGTTTTAATTGTCAGAGTTTTACTTTCCCAGCACTGGAAGGTTATTATAATCAACTAGTTTTAGTTACACATTTTAGTTTTCTTTTGTAAATAACCTAGCATTATCATCAATTCTTACGAGAACATACAAACTTACTGACCAATGGAGTGTTTTTTGTATGGAGATAAACTAATAAAGGAAAGAAAGAATAATAGGAAAGCAACGATCACATGCCCATTATAACAAAGCAATGGTCACATGCCCATTATAACAAAGCAACAGTCACATGCCTATTATAACAAAGCAATGGTCACATGCCCATTATAACAAAGCAACGGTCACATGCTAATTATTCAAGCCTATTTACATTTATTTCGTGTATTATAAATAGAGGTTTACTTTATACACTTTGCATCAATTCCAATTACAATAATGAAATAACAAAGTATATTTTTCTCTTCTGCATCCTCTGATCTTCTTTGTTTTCATGGTATCAGAACTCTTTATTGGCTTAACAGCCACTGATCCAACTTCTTCAACTCATTAATTGGTCATCATGGCTAATGAAATTGCTTCATCAACTTCTAACAACTGTAACCATCGAAAGACTAACTGTTGTAAACAAACTCACCAAAACAGTAATTAGTCGACAATCAAAACTAATTACATTACGGTTGGATGAAATCAATTACTTATTATGAAAATTGTAAATCGAAACTACATTTCAAGGTTATGGCCTTGAAGGGTTCATTATGGGTACTTTATCTATTCCCTCAAAATTCATCACTGATCAAGAGAACATAGTCGTCAACAATGAAGAATACTTGAAATATCATAGATAAGATCGTTTAATTAGCTCATGGCTTTTATCATCTATCAATCAAAGCTTACTGATGTAGGTAATTGGTTGCAAAAGTACCAATGAAATATGGGAAACCATAGAGAAGGCTTTCAACAACCAATCTGCAGCTAAAGTCATGGTCTATAAGAGGCAATTGCAAAAGATCAGAAAAGATAATGTAACCATAAGAGAATACTTAAGCAAAATCAAATCAATATGTGACATGCTTGAAGCAGCTGGACATAAGGTTCAAGACTCTGAACTTTCTCTAACAACACTCAATGGTCTAAGTGAAGAATATGAGGTTGTCGAAGCCATAATTTCTTCTCAAAAGGAATTTTCCTCCCTGGATGAAGTTCACTTAATTTTACTAGCATATGAAGCTAGACTTGAAAGCAAGAAATCTCAAGAAAGCGACTTTACCATTAATTATGTTGTTAACAAAAGTAATTATATCAACATAAATCAGGCCAACAATACTTACAGAGGAGAACAAACCTTTCAAAGAGGCAATCCCACCACCAGAGAAAAAGGTGATAAAGGAAGAGAATGTTGAAGCAGCAACAACAATCGACCAAAGTGCCAAATATGTGAAAGAGTTGGTCACACTGCCATCAAGTGTTATTTTCGATGCAACTCAAACTAATCAACAAATCAAGCCAACAACAATGGTCAAAGAAATCCCAACTTCACTACCAATGTTGCACAGGCACAAGGTGGTTCAACCAGTCAAACTGACAACTCGGGGAATCAAAATAAACAAGCCAGAGCTGACCACATTCAAGATGAATCATGGTACCCTGACTCAGGAGCTAGCCATCACATTACCAATAATTTTGACAATCTGAATCTTGGGAACAAAGAATACATAGGTAACCAAACTATAAGTATGGGCAACGGCAAGTGTGTTAAAATTTCTCATACTGGCACTGGTAGTACAACTGGTGATAGGAAATTATTTTTACACAACTTATTAAGAGTCCCCACTATTAAGAAGAACCTAATTAGTGTGTTTTAGCTTGCTAGGGATAATAATGTATACTTTGAATTATTTCCTAAATATCGCGTAGTTAGAGACATACTAACTAGGGAAATTCTTCTACATGATAATGTTGTAAAGGGACTCTACGAATTCAATCTCAATAGCTACAATTCTACTATCAATGAACATATCCACATTGCAATCTGACTGATGTAACTAATGAAATTCAAACTAGAAACATTTTTTATTTATGGCATTATAAGTTAGGTCATCCTAATGCTAGTATTGTAACCAAAATTCTTAATGATAATAATATAAATTTTGTTCCTGCAAAATTGCCTTATGTTTGCATTTATAGTCAAATGGGAAAAAGTCACAAATTACCCTTTTCTGATTCATTAACTGAACATTCTAAACCTAGACAATTAATTACCACTGATATTTGGGGTTCATCTCCAATATTTTCTGATTATGGGTATAAATACTACATATCGTTTGTTGATGCTTACTCTAGATATACATGGATATACTTCTTAAAAGCTAAGTCTGATACTAAAAATGTAGTCATTAATTTTATCAAAATGTTTGAGAATCAAGTAAACTGTCTAATTAAAATCATGCAATCTGATGGAGGGTTAGAATACAAACCTCTAACTGATTACTTCAAAAATAAGGGTATTATACATAAAATGACATGCCCCTATACCTCTAAGAAGAATGGCATAGTTGAGAGAAAACATAGACACATAGTTGAATCAGGTTTAACTTTACTAGCCCAAGCATCTTTACCACTTAAGTTTTGGCCTGATGCTTTCAGTACTGCAGTATATCTAATAAATAGAACGCCCACTAGAGTATGAAAGGCATCACTCCTCTTGAAAGGCTATTTAATGAAAAACCTGATTACAATAGTCTAAAACCTTTGGTTGTTTATGTTTTCCTTACTTAAGGCCTTATAACAATCACAAACTTGACGATAGATCTAGACCTTGTACATTCATAGGTTGCTGTAATAATCAAAAAGGGTTTAGATGCATAGATAAGTCTGGTAGAATATTTACAAGCAGACATGTTATTTTTAAAGATAATATCTTCCCTTAGAGTAGATCAAATATACAAATCACAAACTAGATATACAATCCAAAGGTTAGTATACCTGATCTGCATAGTATTACTAACATGTGGCATCATGAGAAAGGTGACAAGGCTACTAGTAACTCTGAAGACCACCATTTGAAAACGATGATGATCTGCCAGAGCAAACTAACCACGCCATCCAATCACCAACAAAATTAAGTTGCAGACAATCAAAAGCAGTGAGAGAAGAAATCAGCAATGACAGCAATGAAAATACTAGCAGCACACAAAATGACTCACCTACTCAACCACCACAACATCAAACTAGACATCCAATGATAATCAAATCTAAATGAGGCATATCTAAACCAAAGACTTATACTGCAGTCATCACTGAAGAAGAACCAAATAGTTATCAACAAGCATAATGGATGAAGAATATCAAGCATTGATGAACAACTGTACATGGAAACTAGTGCATCCACCGAGCAAAAAGAATATTATTGGGTGCAAGTGGGTATATAAATTGAAAAAGAACCCAGATGGGTCCGCTAATAGATATAAAGCAAGACTTGTTGCAAAGGGGTTCAATCAAGAATTTGGTTTTGATTACAATGAAACTTTCTCACCAGTTGTAAAACCCTCAACTATTAGACTTATATGGACTATAACATTAAATAATAATTGGAAAATCAAGCGGTTAGATGTCAATAATGCATTCTTAAATGACCATCTACATGAAGAAATATTCATGCAACAACCACAAGGTTACATACAAGATCCAACACTAGTATGCAAACTAAACAGAGATATCTATGGTCTGAAGCAAGCACCCAGAGCATGGTTTGAAAGACTCAAAGCAAGCTTAACAACTTTGGAATATTCACCTACCAGATCTAACACATCTCTATTCGTAAAAATCAGTGAAACATCTACCACATATATATATTAATATATGTGGATGATTTAATTATCACAGGCAACAGTGAAACTGAAATCAGAAAACTAGCAGACTACTTAAACAACCAGTTATCAATAAAAGATTTGGGTGAATTATCTTATTTTCTTGGAATAGAAGTCAAAAGGAAATCAGATAAAGAAATTCATCTTTGTCAAAAAAAGTACATTGCAGAACTTCTGAACAAAACAAATATGATTGAAGCAAATGGTCAACCCACTCTTATGATCTCAAATCAACACTTATCAAGGAACATGGGAAGCTATCTCAAGTATTAAACAATACATGAGTGTTGTAAGAGCACTACAATATGCTACTATAACACGACCTGACATCTCTTTCAGTGTTAACAAAGTATCTCAATTTTTGCAGGAACCCAGAAGTGAGCATTGGACGGTAGTGGAACGAATACTCAGATATTTAAAAGCAACAATCAACTTTGGCATATCATTAAAAGGGAGCAAAGACTTAAACACTATAGCTTATTCAGATGCTGACTGGGCTGCAAACATAGATGATAGAAAATCAGTTTCTGGTTACTGCATTTATGTAGGAGAAAGTCTTATTTCTTGGTGTTCTAAAAAGAACAGAAGCAGAATATTAGAGTGTTGCTAGCACTACAGCCGAGATCTTATGGTTACAATCATTATTAAAGGAGCTAAAGTTATCGTCCAACTGAAACAGTACAATTTGGTGTGACAATTTAGGCACAATCTATATGACAGCAGATCCTATTCAACATAAGCACACCAAACACATAGAAATTGATATTTATTTTGTTCGAGAACGAATTCAGAAGAAAATTCTACAAGTAAATCATATTCTGGCCTATTACCAAAGGGCAGACATGATCACAAAGTCACTTTCAGCCAAAAACTTCTACAGATTCAGAGATGCACTTGGAATCAAAGAGTTACAAACAAATGCCAAGTAAAAGATGGAACTTGCATACCTAGATCTTACCTGAATCTTCACCAGTAACAAACATCTTTTGAGATCAGTTCCAATTTGCATTAGACTTCCTGGTTTGCCTTTAGAGTATTCGACAAAAGAGAGAATCAATATAATAGCATCTGTTATTGGCAATCCGATCAACTTGATAGGTGGACTGAAGGAATTCGGAAAATTGCATTTGCTAGAGTTCTTGTTGAAATGAAGGATTGAAATTGCTAACTCTTTACCAACGTCAGTCCACGAAATGACAAATTAGGGTTGCAAACCCTAACCCTAATTTGAGGGGTGGTAATAAAGGAAAGAAAAAATAATGAGAAAGCAACGGTCACGTGCCCATTATAACAATGCAACAGTCACATGCCTATTATAACAAAGCAACAGTCATATGCCCATTATAACAAAACAACAGTCACATGCCAGTTATAACAAAGAAACAGTTACATGCTAATTATTCAAGCCTATTTACATTTATTTCTTGTATTATAAATAGAGGTTTACTCTATACACTTTGTATGAATTCCAATTACAATAATGAAATAACAAAGTTTATTTTTCTCTTCTGCATCCTCTTATCTTCTTTGTTTTCATTAACATTGCTCTCATTAAACATATTCATTTGTCTTTTTAAGGAATTCAAGTCCTCGTACTCAATTAAATAACTAATCCTTCGAATAGCATAAGCAACAATCATTCAAATGAGCTCTCACTGAAATAAACTGATGATTTAAGAGTCTAATGTCTGAAAGGCTAAAAGTAAGGAGAGAAAAAAAGTAAACAAAATCATACATTTTTAGTTCTGTTAAACTATATCATAGTTGGATGATAACATATATATAA
Organism: Allium sativum; assembly: GCA_030737875.1. NCBI lineage: Eukaryota > Viridiplantae > Streptophyta > Magnoliopsida > Asparagales > Amaryllidaceae > Allium > Allium sativum. The sequence goes on along the minus strand of CM060915.1, from coordinate 442,922,781 downwards.
CACCACAAAAATTTCTCTCTTATGAAGTTCAATACGAATAAAACTAAAAATGTAAGGTCGAGAAACATTGTTGGTCATAGAACTATAAATTTTCCCTTTAAATCGTCTGCAATATGTCACCCTTTTAAATCTGTTGATATCTTGTTTAATGGTCATTGAGCTTGGCCTATATGTTATTCCCTTTCTCTTTAGTCTTAGAGTTTATTGACTAGGTTCGTCATATTTGAGCCGTCTTTTCGAGTAAGTAAGAGGGGGGATTGTTAAGATTTTTATTATTTTATTTTTGGCGGTGGGGGAGGCTTTTATACAAGGACTTCTTTTCTTCATTTTAGCTCTGTTTTAACATTTTATTTCACATATAGCCTTGTTTTTAAAAATATATCAAATATAGCTTATTTATGGCCAACTCAGCACTGAGTTGGCCAGAATGTACTGGCGCGATCTGGGATTGCGCCGATAATGTGTACACTAGCCCTGAGTTGGCCAAAACGTACTGGCACAATCTCAAATTGTGTCAGTACAATGGAGAAAAAAATTGTACTGGCGCAATATGGATTTACGCCAGTACAAATTAAAAATAAATAAATAAAAGTACTAGCATAATTTGGAATATATTTTCTATTGTAATGACTTCCCAGACCAAAAGCATACTGATATGGATCATTAGGTAGAACTCACCCTTAAAAGCTAGCTTGTAAGAGGAGGGTGCCTAATGACCTGTATACTAGGCAATATTTCCCATATTGGTGGTACGAGACATATCTTTTCACCGCTCTTCGAAAGTCCGACGTCCGCGTCGGCCTACTCTATCGACACTGACGCGACGATAGTCATTTTCTCTTAGGACGGCTTCACTCACCTATCAGTATTTTAATCCAGCCTATAGGTCGTCCCTTCTCACGGCTTGAACTTCCGTCGAGCGTTTATCAATGAAAGCACCAAATGATACAGTTCATTAGGTAGAACTCACCCTTAAAAGCTAGCTTGTAAGGGGAGGGTGCCTATATACTATGCAATATTTCTCATATTGGTGGTATGGGACATGCCACATACTCATGCACAATTTTTTTTCCCGGCCTCTTCCTCCTTTTATCTCCTTTCTTGCCAATCTCTTCCCTGCGCGCTTCTCATCTCTTCAATTTATAACTAAAGCTCCGACTTCAATCAGCTAAAATATATTGCAAGATGACGCAAGATAGCATTTGGTTTTTCAGCTAGAGTTTGCTATCAAAGCCCTACCTCCAATATATCATCATGGCTAACAATCGAGCCATAATTCTTGTCAACAGTATTGGCCTTAAGAAGTATGACCAAATGGACATAAAGTTGTGTCTTATTATACATAATTTGAACGTAGATTTGTGCATTTTTCTAACCCTTTGGATGCATGGAACAACGCAACTACACCACCTCATTTATTTGCTTCCTAAATACCAGATTTGGTTGCATTCTTTAGCGTCAGTCTCACAGGTTATTGTCTAACATCCTCTTCAAGCAATGGTAATAGCGAAAGCAAAATTTTATTTGTATTTTAGGTAAAATTTCAGCTTTTTCATCCCGAACTGACATTGATCTTATGATTTCATTTTCAGTGCAAATTTATGCTTCCTCTGAATCTGATGGCAACTTTAAAAAGAAAAAAACATTAGTACCAAGTGCAAGTGTTGAAGTTATGTATACTTCTAATGTCAACTTGAAAATAGATACCAATAGCCAAAACTCTAAATACCTATGCTGTTTTACACCTACTGTACAAAATTGTTTTGGCATTGTGCTGGCGCAATTTCGATTTGCCCCAACGAAAAAAAAAAAAAATTGATGTTACGGGAAATTTGAAATTATGTCATTACGGTTATTTTTTTAATTTGAACTGACGCAATTTCAAATTACATTCAAATTTTATTTTTTTCCACTATAGTGGCGCAATTTGAGATTGCGCCAGTACTTTTTGTCCGACTCAACGTTGAGTTGCCCAAAAGTGAACTATATTTGATATCTTTCGAAAAAGAGGATTAAAAGTGAAGTAAAATATTAAAACAGAGGCAAAATGAAAAGAAAAAAAAAACATTTATACAATCATCCGTATATTCTGGGTCTCTGACAATAATCTCAGCAACATTTATTTAGGCTCAGTTTAAAAGGCTGTTTGAGTTGATGTGTTTCTTATATGTATGTGTATTATAAAAATATCAACAGTAAGATAATCAACCAATGAACCCAATTAGATACATTTAATTCTAGGAAATAGTTTTCTTGCAAGGGGTGGTTGCTGGAATAGCTTATCAGTCTTTTCTTCTATGGTGGCTTTATTCACAAAAATAGGTTGCAAAACCTATACTATTTGAATGTTGGTGTTGTGATCAAAACTTTTGTTTCATTTGTGATAACTCATTTTCGTAGAGTCTACCATCCTAATTTAACTTATAAGGCGAAATCGCCATTATAGATCGGCACCAGTGTCCCACTGGTTAGGGACTTCAACTTGAATGCAAAATTTTGCAGCTTAAACCTTGCCGGGTATGATTCGAATATATATTGACTTGTGGTACGTTGCATTCTACCTAGACATGTATATAGACATCCAATTCAAATAATAATAATAAATCATCAGAATGTATCATGCGCATCGCCTTACATCATTCTAGCAGAGGTGGAATGTTTACAATAAATTTTAATTCAGACTTGCTGTGAAAGGAGCAATTGTATAAAGTTTGAATGTTTTTTCATTTTAATGTGTGCTCAAGCTTGGATACGATGCTCTAACAATTCGAACAGTTACCTACCAAGTTGGGCGATGCATGACAATTTTTTTTTTTTTTTTTTTTTTTTTTAAAGCGTCCAAACATACTTACACTGGGATGAAGAATACTTTTAGTTCAGGTTATAATCCATGTGAGTTTAATATTTTAAGAATTGTGCACAATTACGATGGTTATTTGCATATACACACACTCTCAATCTCTCTCTCTAAGATGCGATATAGTTGTCCATATTCATTATGTTAATTATATCCATGCTCATTTTGTAACCATGATGGCTTACCTAGAGTTCTTAACTTCAGTAAGTGTCTATGCCCACTTCTGTGCCTAAGACAGGGATATTTTCCTGTTGGATGATAAAGCAAGCATGATTATTTTATTTGCTGCTTCCTTGAATGCTCTTAGAGAGAACAAGGATAATAGATGGTTTATTTCAAAGACACGATTAAATAGTTACTTGACCATTATTGTCAAAAATCCTAGTCCTATTTCAATGCGATTCAAATTGGATGTATATCTCCCATGGTGATTTGATTAACATCCCGACTTAAACTTAGTCAAAACCGCAAATGAATAACATTCTATTTGTATACTAACATAATTAATATACTTGTTTTCATTCAAAATTCTAAATACAATGTTTTCAAGCTAAAATATAAGTGTAATAAGAGGGAAAATCGAGTTTTATTTAGTTGTAGAAGTTCAACCTTCAAGTGCAAATCTTCCGAATCTACGATTTATAATTTGAATTTCTTTTCGATTTGCAGTTTGAACTTTACTATTTATAATTTAAATCTCGTGTAAAAACATTGTATTTGACTATTACAGATTTGATAATAAGTAGTTAGTTGTTTAGGTGACCTCCTATTAAAGTTATCATCTAAGTAAATCTTATTTTTTTATCCCATTCAAAAGTCTAGATAGCATTTACTATGCTTTATTCTTCTATTTGAATTTTGTAACAATTACAGATATAGGAGGTTGAGCTAACTATAAAGTGCAGTCATATAACAACCATTTAATTCCACTATAAATATTGATCAGGTTCCGATATCTTATATCAAGCTTCACAACTTCAAACGCCTATACGGACTATACAAATTACAATGGCTTCCAGGGCTGGTTTTGTTGTATTCATTTTCCTAATGTCAATCACAATGAGTACCATCAATGTCTGCTACGCGGCTCGCCATCTTTTAGACACACCGCCTCCTTCTAAGCCGACAATTCCAGCAATGTCCCAGCCATTGCCAACAATTCCAACTCTACCAAAGCTCGCCTTGCCTCCATTACCCTCAATTCCATCCATTCCTACAATTCCCACCATTTCTAGTATATTTCCTAAGTTTCCGGTGTTACCTCCATTACCCTCTTTCCCAGCTATTCCTACAATTCCAGCTATTCCGACAATTCCAACTATTCCTACTATACCTACTGTTCCAACTTTCTCACCTCCACCTTCAAAATCAAGTCCTTGATTAATTTTCTTGTTACACGTATTATTGTTGGATCATTTGGTAGAACTGGGTGTTATAAGTTTATATTACGTTGTGCCATGTTTGTTATATATGATATATTTGTTATACGAGTTCGTATATTATATTAGTTATTGCTGTTATACACCAGTGACGTTTTATTGCGTTTGAATACGTTTGCTGCATAATTTACTCATCTGATAATCTTTTTGACGAATCCTTTACCTCCAATGGAAGTAATCAGTTTGAATTATCATATATACGAAAATATCAACGCTACCCACACATCTTTCTCTTTTTAGGTGTGCAAGGGCTTGTTTACTTTGCCAATATGCGTCATATAAAATATGGTACGACAGTACATTTATTAATACAAGAGTCTATGAACTTCTGAAGCAGTGTGGGGGTATCATTCCTCAAACCAAGCGGTTCTACTTCTTCTGATAATTAAGAGGGTACGAGTCTAATTAGCTTGACCGAATTTTCCTTGGTGTAGGCAATATAGTTATTGTTTTATCTGAAAAACCTTTCTAATTATAAGCAGGCTGCAACAGTAACATACATACAGGGATGCAAAATGCACTTTGATTATTCCATGACGACAACCTCTTAAAAAATGCAAACAAAACAGAATAACTTTGAAGTTGTAGAATTTAATGTACCAAAGATACTGGTGAGTACATAAAGAATGATTTGTTTTTTTTTTTTTTTTTTTGAAAGATCATAGAGGTTTTAAACTCTAATCCTAATGTGGAAAGTGTTATGACAGTTTATTTCTTGCTACAGCAGTTCCCAGTAGAAGCCCTGTTGGAAAAGGGGGAAGAGTGAGGGGATAAACAAATTTGTAAAAAGATCAAAAGAATATGCATTTTTACTTGTATAATATCTATTGATTAAAAATTTAGTTGGATTTTAGTGAGTAAACATTCATTAATACGCAATTAACACATGAATCGAATTTTCGATAGATACAACTACAGTTTAAATTATTCAAAATGTTTGACAGATGACATAACTCTGATGAATGTTCTATCAAACATATAAGTTTCAAATGCAATTTTGCTGGCACTAATTTGGTGTTTTGGTGAAAATTATATTTCAGTTTACATTAATGGAATTTGTTGACGTTGGATTTTGCAGTTAAACCCCAGGTCCCCAACATCTGATTTGTACAAAAATCAGATAATAACTGCAATAATCAGTCACATAGTACATAAAAATAAATAGAGACACAAGATTTAGAGCGATTCGACGAATTGTGCACATGTCTAGTTGATGTAGTCTTATTGTTTATACTGTATGACTACGAATATAGTCGATTTGGTTGTGAGAATATAGAGAAAGTTGTTATTAAGCTCTAGTAATGTCCTTACGTAGTAGCTTCCAAAAGCAAAGAGAAGATCCCCAAAATAAGTCATGTGATGTTCTATTTATAGCTGTAGGACAGATCAGATCGGTCATAAATCAAGGAGGAAATGATGGTTTACATTTTGACTAGGTCCCGAAAAAATTCTAATCCAACACCATGCTATTGGGATCGGTATGACCTTGTTCGTATCCGAGCACTTGTGTATCTTTTCATATTCAAGCTAATTGTTTGCTTAATTATCTGTTTTGTGCCAAAATCCTTGTGTTGATCACATTGTTTCAACTGATCCACCTTTTCTTTGATGTGATCGATTATCACCATGTTTCTACAGATCTTGTTTTCCTATGACGACCCCGAAAATTCTCACCCTCCTAACCGACTATAAACCGTACTAGTCTAGTCCAAGAAGTAAGCATCATCAAAATGTCCTGCGATAAACCGAATTTCTGATCTTTGATAATCAATATTTAACACATCCTTGGTGTTCATATACTGCAAAACCAAATATCACAAACTCAATCCATCGGGGGTTTATCAGAGAAAATATAGTGGAACAGAACCAGAGACAGGAACAGAATCTCACAACAAAATAGAACAAAATATAATATTTAAATTTAACTTTTCAACGGAAATTTTATAATGGAAAACATTTAAACAATAAGAGTAAACATATAATGGATAATAATACAACCACGACTTACAAGAATATATAGTAGAATATGCCCTGCCTTCTGACAAAGATCACTAGCTCCTCTAATATCATCTGGGAACTAGGGGTGAGCGTTTGGTCGGTTTTGGAGTAAAAAAATTCAAATGGGATTGAAACTGGAAAATTTCCAAACCGAACCGAACCGAAATAATTTTGGTCAATTTGGTCGGTAACCGATTTAACCGAACTTAAGAGATATGTTATTGTTCAAATGATTAATTCACTCGAAGTAAAACATAAATTTATGTTTGGAGAAATTTTGTTCATTAAATTTTATATTTACAATAAAATTTGATTTATCTTTAACAAATGCTTTTGTATTTTATAGCTAAACCAATTATTTAAAGTACAACAATACAATAAAATTAGATAATACGATAAATGGTTGGTTAATTCTGTTAAACTGATAACCAAAAATATGTATTTTACAAACCGAATTCGAACCAATCTAGTTTCAAAACCGAACCGAACCGACCGTAATAAACTGGTTTGGTCGATTAGTTCGGTTATAACAGAATATTGCTCACCCTTACTGGGAACTCCTCGAATCTTTCCTAAACCTGAAATACACTCGGATCTGACCCTAGTGCCAAAACACTCTAGTTAGGCTTAGATTAACCAGCTTGAGAAGCAGGTAATAAACCATACATATGTCAAACATTCATGAAAAGGGTTTCAAAACTTCGTGCATGCTTTTTAAAAAACGAAGCTACCATAAGACCTGAGCCCCATCACACAATGCAAGCTCACACAAATTTGAAGCAAGTTTTACCTTATGATAACCAAATATACTTGGTACACGAAAATGATTGGATATTATCATTAATGCCTAATGTGGAAATCACTTTCGAAAGAAAATGTGTAAATCTTAGCAGACGTAGGTACCCATCTATTATGTCCACATACATAGATTACAACTAAAACCATAAAGGTTCGCACTGGAGGTTGGATTCCAACAATGAATAAGGAAAAGGATCTTTCTTAACCGATTTGGGTACACCTCTAGCGGGATGTCTCAAGAACCAACAGATGATCCCTTTCTCTGTAGTGGCATAGCCGACCCACCTATACTAGGTTTAATTTGGGTTTCTCCTGAATATTACGTCTCCCGGTCATTACCGACCATTATCCGAGGCGCCTCGATCCATCTCAACATAAGTAAATTGCTTGGGATCCATACCATAGCATCACTTTCTCAACTAGAAGGAAATATTTGTCCTTAACTCTACGAATTTCATCTTGTTTCGGCTCATTTCCGGGTTGTGAGGACCTGAAGTCATGTTCCACAAAGCTCTGATTTCCCATAAAATCTTTGATCTATCAACCAGCAGCACTTGGCATGCCACACCGTTAATTCACAACATATAATCGGTGTCTATTGATATATAATCCTCCGAGTACATATTTTGGGGAGGGTGTTGAGCTAAGAGGAAATATCCTCCGCCACCTAGTTGATATATCATCAATAGAAACCAATTTATTATGTCGTAAAATATGTCGTTAGACATACATCCATTTACAAGTTCGTTCCGAGTTTTGAACGAAACTGAATGCACTTTATTCCACGACCCCGCTTGGGTGCGAAAGTCCTTGCAATCCGAATCACTTCAAATACGGCTAGATCACAACTACTTAAATATCATAATGGATGCCATTGAGACATCGACGAGCAGTCTATCCGATGTGAAGATCCCCGGTCTTCAATCATAATCATCGCCGTTTTCTATTGCTCTTATTGTTCGTATTGTTATTCACAATAGGTTAAAACCCAGTCTTTCCGAATAACTAGCGCATCTTTAAAATCAATAGATATATAGAGTATCATGAGTCTCGTTCCACTTTGGATTAATAAGCTTGAGAACTAGGAAATAAACCATACATATGTCAAACAATCGTAAAAAGGGTTTCAAAACTTCATGCATTCTTTTTGGAAAATGAAGCTACAATAAGTCTCGAATCCCATCACAAAATGCAAGCGCATGACATTAGGAGCAAGTTTTACCTTATGATAACCAAATATGCTTGGTACGCGAAAATCATTGGATATCATCATTACTGTCTAATATGGAAATCACTTTCAAAAGCAAATGTATAAATCTTAACAGATGTAGGTACCCATCATATATTGCGTCTATATTCATATATTACAACTACATCCGTAAAGGTTCATATTGGAAGTTGGGTTCCAACAATGACTAAGGCAAATGATCTTCCTCAACCGATTTGGGTACACCTCTAGCGGGATGTCCCAGGAATCAGCAGATGATCCCTTACTCCATAGCGGTAGAGCCGGCCCACCTATACCAGGTGTAGTTCGGCTTTCTCCCGAATATAACGTCTCCGTCGTAACCGACCATTATCCGAGGCACCCCGATCCATCTCCACATAAGTAAATTGCTTAGACTCCATACCATAGCATTACTTTCTAAACTAGAAGGAAACATTTATCCTTAACTCTGTAGTACTTCATCATGTTTCGGCTCATTTCCAGGTTGTGAGGCTCTGAAGTCACGTTCCCCAAAGCTCTGCCTTTCAGCAAAAGCTTTGATCCATCTACCAGTAGCACTTAGCATGCCACACTGTCAATTCACAACATATAATCAGTGTTTATTAATATATAACCCTCTGAGTACATATGTCTCAGAGGAGGGTGTTAAGCTAAGAGAATAGATTCTCCACCACCTACCTGATATATCATCAATAGAAACCAATTTATTATGCGTAAATTACAACGTCATACATACATCCATTTACAAATTCGTTCCGGGTTTCGAAAGAAACTATAAGCACTTTATTCCATGATCTCGCATGGGTGCAAAAGTCCTTGCAATCCGAATCGCTTCAAGTACGACTAGATTGCTGCTACTTAAATCTCATAATGGGTGGCCACCTAAGACATCAATAAGAAATCCATCTGATGTGAAGATCTCCGGTCTACAATCATAGTCGTCGCCAATTGCAATTGCTCTTACTACATCGTATAGTTATTCACAATGGGTTGAAACCCGGTCTTTCCGAATAACTAGTGCATCTTTAAAATCAATAGATATATATGGTATCATGAGTCTCGTTCCACTTTGGATTACTCTTTTACTCAAATCATTCTTTATATTGGGTATACTCATTTAAATCTTGTCAAATATTTGCATACTTTAAACTCTTGTTTAAATCATTCCATGGATATCATTTCAAAGATTATACAATCTCATTTCACAAACTTAACTCAAACCAAATTTTCTACACTTTATCAGGATTATTGAACCTCACGAAAAGGTAATTTCTCAAATTATTATCCGATTCTCATCTTATCCATCCTATGGAGCAAGACTAGCATCACTCCATACCTAATTTCGCTCGTATTCTGGTAAGTTTAATTGCCTTGATTAATTTCGTTCTTTCATTCCAAATCTGAATAAAGATTTCATTTGTCTTTACGGGGAAACATATTTACCCAACCCATTCATTGATCATTAATAATGGTAAATTACTTTATCTGTCCTTGATCATATCTCTAGACCAAAATCGTACTTATGATTTCTTAATATTACCATTACGCGAAAAACATGCTTATCTTCTTTTAAGTGATTCTTAAACTTGGTTCCCATTATCGTTTTCTAGGGGAAACTCTTCCATTAAATCTTTATATTCAAATTTAATAAAGATTACTCTTTGACTTAACTTGGAAAATCATCTTTTCCTTTAAATGGGTTAAAGAACAAATGTTATTTAAGACATAGTTCACGATAAACACAAAATCATACTTTCATTCCAAATGAAATCTTCATGAAAATCATATAAACTTATAATCTATATAAATTCCCGTATTGGACTAATATATAAGTGGAATAACGGCAAAGCCATTTGAATTCCTTAAATAGTAAAAGTCTTCATCCGTAGAGACTTATCTCGATTATAACCAAATTGATTCCATTCAATTCCAATTTAATTCATTAATTGGAAAACTTGACTTTGTTACATACTTTTCAATTCCCAGATTATCTTAAAATCCCCACTATAATCCTTTAGATATGTTTGCAAAACCTTTTGATAACATTGGTTATATCAAAACCTTTTTATTTCAACACGTTCCAAAAACTTGTTTTCCAAAAGTAGCTAGTTTTCACAAAATATCCTTATATCATTTAAAACCTCATATATTCGATCCAAATCACTTCTAAACCATTTATTATGATTTATCATAATTTATCTCTATTTTAATAAATTTAAAAATAGCTTATTTCATAAAAATCTAATTTCGGGTCCCAAACTGCACCGGCACGATTTTTATTCAAATTTGATTTGAACGTATTTCAAGGTCTAACCGTTGGATTATAAAACTTTATTTTGCATTTGATTTTTTTTTCATTTCGAACCAACCATTTTTCATTTTAGGAAAATCCAATGGTCAGATCTCCCATTACATCAATTTGAAGTCAACACTCGAAATTCATGAACTACCGCGACGCGACTAGTCCTATTCAGACCAAACTTCGACTTATATTTAAAATCAATTCAAACTGCCTTCAAAATAATTTATAAATTATAAAAAACATATATAATAACTTTTGGAAACTATATATCAGATATATAACCTTAAATTCAAATATTCTATTATTTAAATATTATTTAAATGATTAAAATAATATTATTTTTCAAACATTGTCTTTTAAAACCCATAAAAAAATAAGATGGTTGGATAATAAAATCTAGTTAAAACACTTTTTACATATCCAAATCGAAGTTCACTTTTTAAAGTTACTATTCATAATTAAATTTTAAATTTGAGCATGCCTTAATTACTTGAAAACTTATTTAAATAAATTTTCCACTTTTACTGTAACGACCCAGATTTTTAACGATTTAATTTAATATTTAATTTTGTTTTAAATATTGATTTGGAATTTAAATGGTTAGGATTTAATATTATTTGAATAATTTGTATATTAAATAATATAAATAATATTTTTATTTCGAAATGATCGAATTTGGCTGAATTTGCAAAATGGTTCGATTTGATAATACGAGAAGATTTATTTAAGTTGTATTTGATTTTATTAACGATTTCGTTTAGTAAATGCTGTTTAAACATTTAAATTATAATTTTTATTATATAACGAGCTATAGTAGCGCGGTAGTTCGTAATATAGCGTTTTGAACTTCAATTGGGGCCCAATTTAAGTCGGATTTCTTCGAAACAAAAACGTCCAAATCTATTTGATAATAATTTTCTAATGAAGCAGAAAAATCGAGTTTTCGTATTGTAGATTTTGTTTTATGGCCAAATCAAATTTTCAAATTGTCGTTGTGGAAATTGCTATTAAAATATAGGCCTTTAAAATAGCCATTTTTGCAAATAGACTTCGTTTTCGATGAACCCAGTGTCATTGGAACCGTAACGTTAAATTATTGTATGATGTTGAATTGCGTGGCAAACCGATGTCGAATGTGACCACGGTAGCCGTAAACGCCCATTCATTTTCTATAACGCGTAATTAAATTAATAAAGGGATATTTGAGTATAACGTGAGCAGACGGTTGAATTAAGCCGCGAAACCAATTCCTTTGAGTTCGTATCGTCGATTAAAGTCAGGATAGGTATATAGTTTATTATTTATGGAGACCGTGTAATTTGGTGTCCGAAATGGCATTGCGGTCCGCGTTAAAATAGCCTACCAGGAAAACAGTCTTAGAATGCGATGAAACTGGTGCCGTTGGGTTCGTATTGATTGATTATTGTAAGATTTCAAAGTTTCAAGTTGATTTGATTTATCTAGTGCTCGTGGAAAATTAAAATGCGTGTTTATTTCTGGTTTTATAAAGGAAATTTTTTCAAACGATGTCGGAATTCGACGAAACTTGTCCCATTGGGTTCGGAATATTCTTTTATGCTGAGATTAGTTTTTTTATCAGTAAACGAGAGTCGTTTTTAGTGGTTGTGGTCTGTTATTTCACGATGAAGTATCGTTTAATATTAAAAATTTAAATTTTACCCTATAAATATCATCTGCCACTTCTTCAAAATATCGTTGGTCGTCTCACTTACAAAAAAACGCTGTCACTTTGATTTATTATTCCTGCAACCGCACATGCATTTACCCACTTCCTTTTTGAAAATCTTTGCCATATATTTCTGTTCAAATCGGTCCTACCATGTGTGTACCAACTGAAGGAAATAGTTTTTCTCCGTCTCTTTGTACAGATTTACATTTGCGTGCCGGCAAAGGAAAAATACCTCTGACAATTCTTTTTATTTTTTTATTCTTTTTGCTTCCTTGCGTGCCACGGATTCTTCTCTATATATTTCGGGTGAAATCTTCGTTTCTTCCCCATTCTTAAATCCATCTACAGGATCTTCCAAACCACTTCATTTCTTCTAAGAAAAAAAAACGGTTTGAGTTAAACTGGAAAGGGATAGAGCGACTGGGTAACGTATAAAAAAGAGAGAGGGATAAGTGCGTTGCATGTAAAATCTAGAAGGGTGGGAAGCAACTCAAATAAAGGAGTTTGGTGGGTGTGTACATGGGAGGAATTGGTGTGGACTGGGAGTGGATGCATGTTTTCAGTGCTTGCGAACGTTGTTTGCACCATCAAACAATTGGCCAAAGACCATTTACAGATGGTGGATCTGGGGTCGTTGTAGCCGGAGATGATGGTGTAGGAGGTCTCGGGTGGTCTGATGATCACCAAGCGATGCAGTGGGTTGGTGTAAACATGGCAGTGAAATAGTTTATGCTGAAGCCTTTGTATGGGGAGGAAAGGGTGGGCTGTACGGGTTTGGTCCTATCGGTTATATATATATATATATAATGTATAAGGAGAGAAGAGGGAAGATGGGAGTGAGCGCATGGAGCTTTGGTGGATTTTCGTCGGAAAGGTAGGAGAGAGGGACGTGGGGATTGGCTTCAGCGTGAAGAAGAAATAGTGGTGGGCTGTGAAAAAACGTTTGGGCTTTTCGGGCCTTCGAAAAAAAAAGAATAAAAAGGGGTAGAAGGAAGTAACGGATTTCAGCTGTAAAGGGATGGCATCGGGAATTCTATCAGGAAGAAAAGAATGGTGTTGACTTGTGGCCAGTGACGTGGAAAATTGTTCTTTTAAGAGACTCAGGCAAATGAGAAATTTGTTGAAAAAGATGGACGCCTGAACCATGAAGGGTGAAGAGCAAGGTATAAGGCGTGAGATTTGGGGGAATTTAAGGACGTGTTAAGGTAATTAACATAACCGATTAATTAACATTAATTAAGAATTAAAATTAATTTAATGACTATGGTTAGGGTTTAAACCGTTTCAGTTTAATTCAAATAATGTAGTATGTGTAACATTCGCATTTAAACACAAAATTGGATGAAACAAGTGCCGATGGATTCGTATTTACGGTACCGACATGTATGAGCTGGAATGGAAGGGTTCAGTATCACTGGAACTTTATGTAGTTTTAAATGCCTAGTTTGAAACTGTATAAAGCAACACAACACCGTCAGAAACAAAACTGGTGAGTTAATTCTCACACTGCTGAAATACTGTGATATGTTAAATCCATATTATCTACATTTATTATTAATAAGTAAAAATTGGTTGAATGGTTGCTATGGTTGATTTTTATTGATTGATTATTTGTTTGTGGTTATAAATTGACTGTTCAAATACATGATATTTCCTGTATTAGTGTTAACGATGTTATAAACTATTGTGCAGGGAAGAATAGGTTGGAGGAATCTAACCGAATTCCTCAAATAAATTATATATTTTTGTTTGTTTATCCCAATTAATATTATTATATCATGTTTAAAAATCTATGATGGCATGGGTATTAATTATTGAACCAAATGGTCATGTTTTAATCAATATTCAGTATTGATTAAGAAATTGACAACGGATGGTCTATGATCCATCGTTTGAAATATTAATTCGTCGTCAGGCGAATTAACGGATTTTAAATTGTAAAATTTATTTTTATAACTAAACCGAAGTTTTTAATTTATTTTAGTTATTTAAATGTAAAGTTTTAATAAAGTGACATTTATAACTTTATTTACAAGGGAATGTTTAAAAAAATGTTTTTTTTAACAACTTATGTTAAATACATAAGAAAGTGATATATTAACAAGCAGTTAATAATCTAGTTAATTGTTCCAAAAGAAAACAATTAAGTGAGATTTATTATTTTAACTTAACGGTTGGTTTAAAAGCTAAATAAACTTTTAGTTCGACTTTATTAAAGAAATTATTAAATAGTGGTTATTTATAAAATTTATTATATTAACTAACAAGTTAGTTAATGATGAAGTAATACGCTTTTGTTCGACAAATGATTAAGTCAATGATTGAATTAATTATTAATTTAAAGTAATAACATCTTGAATGGATTTCATTTAAGATACAACGAGACTATAAAATTTGAAAGGGGCTTATGGAAAAGGGATTTTATAATCCGAATTTCATAAACTAGACATATTATTTCCAGATAGCGAAACAAAAGATAAGTTGGTAAGCAATTTAAAATGGAATCAACTTTAAGTCAAGAAAATGATTTTAATGATTCGATAAGAGTTTTGATGAACGATTTTAATAATAAAGAACCTGAGCTGCCAATATACTTGACCATACTGGTTTGACGTTGATAGCTAAAACACCAAACTATCAATGAAATATTTTTATTGGACCTTTTGACGTGTTGTTTCGAAGAGACCGGGATGGGAACTAGACTGAAAACCACTTCGAATCAACGTTACGTGTGGAGCTAACTTGCAAGGAGTAAAGATGGAGCAATTGAAGACTGTTGATTTTCATAAACGGAAGAACTGCTAATAATCCTCGGTCTGCAGCCAAAGATGTACTGTGGTTCTATCGTGATTGGAATCTACGTAGTGCAAGGACTTCTCGCTATTGATCCACGGGGTGGTTACTATATTGGATGCAGTAGGAAAGTACCTTCGGTTCATCCTATTCCTGGATGACTTGTATAGATGAATATCTGACAGAGTATTTCCAAAGGGATCACGTACGTTGATTTCTTCGAACGTACCATAGTTGGTGGCGGAGAAAGGCCTTTCTCTTAGCTTATCAACTAAGAGTTTTTTTGTGGACGTCAATTAGCGATATCTGGCGGATCTGACGATGTAACATTCAAAGTGAAAGATGACCAGATCTTTTAAAGTTAAATTCTAGCCTCAAGCCTCATCAACGGGGAAATGACAGAAATCGGGCAGGCAGCATGGCTATATGGGTCGCTCCCATTAGGGTGTATAATCGCCTATCTAGAGAAATTCCATTTGTTTCTTTAATCTATATTCGATGCTGTCCCTTTTCCGGAGACGGTTGCTGATCCCAACCATTGGTGATATACATTCGATACACTCAACCAAAATGAGTGGTCGGTCATGTGTGGGCCGGGTTGCAAGACGTTCTTGTTGAACCCAGTGTATTCGCCTCTAGAGGTACACTATTAGCAGGTGGTCCCATACCTTGTCATAGTCGGAATCCAAATTCCAATAAGCGCCCGTGGTTTTGATTGTATATATATGTGTGGAGCGTGAGATGCAAGCGTTCCACTAGATTTTTATTTATTTGTGGTCGATAGACACTATTATAATATCAGAAAAATATTGTTCTTCAAAAGTGCTTTGGGTTATAGTAAGGTAAAAACCGTCTGTGTTTATGTGTGGACTGGTCTTACTATTATCCTTTTGTTTCAAAAAGGATTTCTAAAGTTAAACCGATTGTTGATATGAATTTAGCACTGGAAGTATTCCAGACTGACCCGTGTGTTTTTGCTTTGCTTCAAAATGTGCTCGGGTCAGACCGAACATATTTGACAGGTTAGTTTTTGCTTGGAGTTTCAGAAGCTGGGAGTAGGAGGCTTCACTGTTAGATATTTAACATTATTCCGCTGTACCTGATTCATGTGTACTCTGAAGATTGGTATGTATACAAGATTTTCATTTGTATAAAGATATGTTGTTATATTATATATTTTGTTCGTTCCGCTGTGAGCTTCTGATGTTCTTCTTCTTTCTTCTATTCTAATATTTCTTTCTCTCTCTCTCATCCTCTAATTTCTTTCTCTTAACATTCTGCTTTTTATATAATTTGGGTTGACAGTGGTAGTTAAATGTCATTCTAAATTGTACTGAAAAGTGGGACGTTACAACTTGGTATCAGAGATATTGGTTTAGTGATAGCCTTGGCTCTGTGGCGTAACTCGATAGAGATGGGGTTAGTAACACCCTAGATTGAGTTTGAGTGTATATATATGAGTGCGCGTATTTGTATTTGAATATAAAATTATTTTTAAATTATTTTGTAAAGAGATTAAACGAAATAATTTTACCCAAATCATATTTTTTAGAAATAAATAAATAACTCTTTCAATTTGTTGACTGGTTGTTTGAACTTGTATTGCCTTGTTTGATTGATTTGAATGTGTTTGATTATGAAGTTGAATTGGATCAATCAAAGGACATTTCAAATTTGAAATGTGAATATGGAAATGTAACTCATGTTGGGTTAAATAAATCGTATAAGTAAAATTTGAACTTGAATATTGAAATAAAATAAAACTTAAGTCAACATTTAATTTGACTTGAGAAACAAAAATATCCAAATATAATGATTTGGGATTAGATGGTTGAGACTGGTTGCATGGATATGGATTTAATGTTGGATGGACTTGATTTATACTAGGTCTAGAATAGAATCGATTTATTGAGATAAATCTAGGATGGTATGGATATTTAAATTTTACCCGTATTGTTTTGAAACTAATGAAGTGCATTAGAGTTGAGAACAGGTGCAGAAGAGCTAACTTATCTTTAAAATATGCCGAAGAAGATTCCTCAGTTAACTGAATCCAGTCTGAGTGGAGATGCATTGTAATTGAGCAGGCTCGCTTATTGTTTATCGCTTATCGCGTAATAACGTTCGAAAAAGGTACGTTTACGCGAAATATGAATTTTGGTTTTGATTTGGAGTTTTTGGATTAGATTTTTTTTTCTTTTTCCGACCGTGTTGGTCGAGGTATATTTATTTGTGGTACCTGCAATATTGCAGATGTTCCTCCGTATAGGGGAGACTCTGCCAAAAATTTTCCAAAATTTAAGGTGTTAGAAAAATTTCAGATCTTTTTGAAATTTTTTATTTATAGGAATAAACTCGTTTTTTCGATTTAAATTTATTTGGATTAGTTTTAATTTTATAATTTTAGAAAATAATGATTTTAATTAAAATAGATTTTTGGAAATATAATGAGCTTGTAGCATACTTCTTACCTTAGCAATTTCGAGGACGAAATTATTTTAAGGGGAAAGGAATGTAACGATCCAGATTTTTAACGGTTTAATTTAATATTTAATTTTGTTTTAAATATTGATATGGAATTTAAATAGTTAGGATTTAATATTATTTGAATAATTTATATATTAAATAATATAAATAATATTTTTATTTCGAAATGATCGAATTTGGCTGAATTTGCAAAGTGGTTCGATTTGATAATGTGAGAAGAGTTATTTAAGTTGTATTTGATTTTATTAACGATTTTGTTTAGTAAACGCTGTTTAAACATTTAAATTATAATTTTTATTATATAACGAGCTACAACGGCGCGGTAGTTCGTAATATAGCGTTTTGAACTTTAATTGGTCGCACAGGGCCCAATTTAAGTCAGATTTCTTCGAAAAAAACGTCCGAATCTATTTGATAATAATTTTCTAATGAAGTAGAAAAATCGAGTTTTCGTATTGTAGATTTTGTTTTATGGCCAAATCAAATTTTCAAATAGTCGCTGTGGAAATTGCTATTAAAATATAGGCCTTTAAAATAGCCATTTTTGCAAACAGACTTCGTTTTCGATGAACCCAGTTTCATTGGAACCGTAACGTTAAATTATTGTATGATGTTGAATTGCGTGGCAAACCGATGTCGTATGTGACCGCGGTAGCCGTAAACGCCCATTCATTTTCTATAGCGCGTAATTAAATTTATAAAGGGATATTTGAGTATAACTTGAGCAGACGGTTGAATTAAGCCGCGAAACCAATTCCGTTGAGTTCGTATCGTCGATCAGAGTCAGAATAGGTATATAGTTTGTTTTTTATGGAGACCGTGTAATTTGGTGTCCGAAATGGCATTGCGGTGCGCATAAAAATAGCCTACCGGGAAAACAGTCTCAGAATGCGGCGAAACTGGTGCCGTTGGGTTCGTATTGATTGATTATTGTAAGATTTCAAAGTTTCAAGTTGATTTGATTTATCTAGTGATCGTGGAAAATTAAAATGCGTGTTTATTTCTGGTTTTATAAAGGAAATTTTTTCAAACGATATCGGAATTCGATGAAACTTGTCCCATTGGGTTCGGAATATTCTTTTCTGCTGAGATTAGTTTTTTTTATCCGTAAACGAGAGCCGTTTGTAGTGGTTGTGGTGTATTACTTCATGATGAAGTATCGTTTAATATTACAAATTTATATTTTACCCTATAAATATCATCTGTCACTTCTTCAAAATATCGTTGGTCGTCTCATTTACAAAAAAATCGCTGACACTTTGATTTATTATTCCTGCAACCGCACATGCATTTACCTACTTCCTTTTTGAAAATCTTTGCCGTATATTTCTGTTCAAATCGGTCCTACCATGTGTGTACCGACTGAAGGAAATAGTTTTTCGCTGTCTCTTTGTACAGCTTTACATTTGCGTGCCGGCAAAGGAAAAATACCTCTGACAATTCTTTTTATTTTTATATTCTTTTTGCTTCCTTGCGTGCCATGGATTCTTCTCTATATATTTCAGGTGAAATCTTCGTTTCTTCCCCATTCTTAAAGCCATCTATAGGATCTTCCAAACCACTTCATTTCTTTCGAGAAAAAAAACGGTTTGAGTTAAACTGGAAGGCGGTCGAGCGATTGGGTAACGTATAAAGAAAAGAGAGGGAGAAGTGCGTTACATGTAAAATCTGGAAGGGTGGGAAGCAACTCAAATAAAGGAGTTTGGTGGGTGTGTACATGGGAGGAATTTGCGTGGACTGGGAGTGGATACATGTTTTCAGTGCATGCGAACGTTGTTTGCACCATCAAACAATTGGCCAAAGACCATTTAAAGATGGTGGATCTGGGCTCGCTGTAGCCGGAGATGACGGTGGAGGAGGTCTCGGGTGGTCTGATGATCACCAGGCAATGCGGTGGGTTGGTGTAAACATGGCAGTGAAATAGTTTATGCTGAAGCCTTTGTATGGGGAGGAAAGGGTGGGCCGTACGGGTTTGGTCCTATCGATTATATATATACATATATATATAATGTATAAGGAGAGAAGAGGGCGGATGGGAGTGAACGTATGGAGCTTTAGTGGATTTTCGTGGGAAAGGTAGGAGAGAGGGACGTGGGAATTGGCTTCAGCGTGAAGAAGTAATAGTGGTGGGCTGTGAAAAAACGTTTGGGCTTTACGGGCCTTCGAAAAAAAAAAGAAAAAAAAAGAGGCAGAAGGAAGTAACGGATTTCTGCTGTAAAGGGATGGCATCGGGAATTCTATCAGGAAGAAAAGAACGGTGTTGACTTGTGGCCAGTGACGTGGAAAATTAGTCTTTTAAGAGACTCAGGCAAATGAGAAATTTGTTGAAAAAGATGGACGCCTGAACCATGTTGGGTGAAGAGCAAGGTAAAAGGCGTGAGATTTGGGGGAAATTAAGGACGTGTTAAGGTAATTAACATAAGCGATTAATTAACATTAATTAAGAATTAAAATTAATTTAATGACTATAGTTAGCGTTTAAACCATTTCAGTTTAATTCGAATAATGTAATATGTGTAACATTCGCATTTAAACACAAAATTGGATGAAACAAGTGCCGATGGATTCGTATTTACGGTACCGACATGTATGAGCTGGAATGGAAGGGCTCAGTATCACTGGAACTTTATGTAGTTTTAAACGCCCAGTTTGAAACTGTATAAAGCAACACAACACCGTCAGAAACAAAACTGGTGAGTTAATTCTCACGCTGCTGAAATACTGTGATATGTTAAATCCATATTATCTATATTTATTATTAATAAGTAAAAATTGGTTGAGTGGTTGCTATGGTTGATTTTTATTGATTGATTGTTTGTTTGTGGTTATAAATTGACTGTTCAAATACATGACATTTCCTGCATTAGTGTTAACGATGTTATAAATTGTTGTGCAGGGAAGAACAGGTTGGAGGAATCCAACCGGATTCCTCAAATAAATTATATATTATTTTTTGTTTATCCCAATTAATATTATTATATCATGTTTAAAAATCTATGATGGCATGGGTATTGATTATTGAACCAAATGGTCGTGTTTTAATCAATATTCAGTATTGATTAAGCAATTGACAGCGGATGGTCTAGGATCCATCGTTTGAAATATTAATTCGTCGTCAGGCGAATTAACGGATTTTAAGTTGTAAAATTTATTTTTATAACTAAACCGATGTTTATAATTTATATTAGTTATTTAAATATAAAGTTTTAATAAAGTGACATTTATAACTTTATTTACAAGGGAATGTTTTTTAACAACTTATGTTAAATACATAAGAAAGTGATATATTAACAAATAGTTAATAATCTTGTTAATTGTTCCAAAAGAAAACAATTAAGTGAGATTTATTATTTTAACCTAACGGTTGGTTTAAAAGCTAAATAAACTTTTAGTTCGACTTTATTAAAGAAATTATTAAATAGTGGTTATTTATAAAATTTATTATATTAACTAACAAGTTAGTTAATGATGAAGTAATATATTTTTGTTCGACAAATGATTAAGTGAATGATTGAGTTAATTATTAATTTAAAGTAGTAACATCTTGAATGGATTTCATTTAAGATATAACGAGACTATAAAATTTGAAAGGGACTTATGGAAAAGGGATTTTATAATCCGAATTTCATAAACTAGACATATTATTTCCAAATAGCGGAACAAAAGATAAGTTGGTAAGCAATTTAAAATGGAATCGACTTTAAGTCAAGAAAATGATCTTAATGATTCGATAAGAGTTTTGATGAATGATTTTAATAATAAAGAACCTAAGCTGCAAATATACTTGACCATAATGGTTTGAGTTGATAGCTAAAACACCAAACTATCAACGAAATACTTTTATTGGACCTTTTGACGTGTTGTTTCGAAGAGACCGGGATGGGAACTAAACCCAAAACCACTTCGAATCAACGTTACGTTTAGAGCTAACTTACAAGGAGTAAAGATGGAGCAATTGAAGACCGTTGATTTTCATAAACGGAAGAACTGCTAATAATCTTCGGTCTGCAGCCTAAGATGTACTATGGTTCTATCGTGATTGGAATCTATGAAGTGCAAGGACTTCTCGCTACTGATTCATGGGGTGATTCCTATATTGGATGCAGTAGGAAATTACCTTCGGTTCATCCTGTTCCTGGATGACTTGTATGGACGAATGTTTGACAGAGTATTTCCAAAGGGATCACGTACGTTGATTTCTTCAAACGTACCATAGTTGGTGGCGGAGAAAGGCCTTTCTCTTAGCTTATCAATTAAGAGTATTTTTGTGGACGTCAATTAGCGATATCTGACGGATCTAACGATGTGACATTCAAAGTGAATGATGACTAGATGTTTAAAAGTTAAATTCTAGCCTCAAGCCTCATCAATGGGGAAATGACAGAAATCGGGCAGGCGGCATGGCTATGTGGGTCGCTCCCATTAGGGTGTATAATCACCTATCTAGAGAAATTCCATTTGTTTCTTTAATCTATATTCGATGTTGTCCCTTTTTGGCAGACGGTTTCTGATCCCAACCGTTGGTGTTATACATTCGGTACACTGAAGCGAAATGAGTGGTCGGTCATGTGTGGGCCGGGTTGCAAGGCGTTCTTGTTGAACCCAGTGTATTCGCCTCTAGAGATACACTATCAGCAGGTGGTCCCATATCTTGTCATAGTCGGAATCCAAATTCCAATAAGTGCCTGCGGTTTTGATTGTATATATATGTGTGGAGCGTGAGATGCAAGCGTTCCACTAGATTTCTATTTATTTGCGGTCGATAGACACTATTATAATATCAGAAAAATATTGTCCTTCAAAAGTGCTTTGGGTTATAGTAAGGTAAAAACCGTCCGTGTTTATGTGTGGACTGGTCTTACTATTATCCTTTTGTTTCAAAAAGGATTTCTAAAGTTAAACTGATTGTTGATATGAATTTAGCACTGAAAGTATTTCAGACTGGCCCGTGTGTTTTTGCTTTGCTTCAAAATATGCTCGGGTCAGACCGAACAAATTTGACAGGTTAGTTTTCGCTTGGAGTTTCAGAAGCTGGGAGCAGAAGGCTTCACCGTTAGTTATTTAACGTTATTCCGCTCTATCTGATTCATGTGTACTCTGATGATTGGTATGTATACATGATTTTTATTTGTATAAAGATATGTTGTTATATTGTATATTTTGTTCGTTCCGCTGTGAGCTTATGGTGTTCTTCTTCTTTCTTCTATTCTAATATTTCTTTCTTTCTCTCTCATCCTCTAATTTCTTTCTCTTAACATTCTGCTTTCTGTATAATTTGGGTTGACAGTGGTAGTTAAATGTCGGTCTAAATTATACTGAAAAGTGGGACGTTACATTTACGAAAACTATTCGTAATTACTTAAGGGTCTGTTTGTCACAGGTCCTTATTAAGTTTCAAAATTAGGCTCACATCCATTCATAAACTTATTGTAAATTAGGTCCCTATTTTTTGAAAATTCATACAAAAAATATAAAAAAAATACGAAAATTCATATTTAAATAAAACACGAAAACATAAAAAAAAATCAGTTGAAAAAACCACCGAAAAACACGTTAAAAACAAAAAACAAAAACAAAAAAACAACGAAACTGCAGTTAAATGCATAATAGTATGCACGAATTTGAATTTCCTTGCATACATTTGTGCAAGTATCCTAGTCATGTGTTCGTATTTGTTTTCATGCATACAGGCATGCAAGTAAAGCATTAATCTTGCATACAAGTGTGCAAAAATTCACATGCATGCAAATCAGTTCATGATTATTTGCATTCATGTGTGCAATAAAAACAGAAAATTTGCACGCGTGTGTGCAATAATCTACAGGAAAAATTCAGTATAGTTTTTCTTCATGCAATACTTGCATACATGTGTGCAAATATTTCAATATAGTTGCACATATGTATGCAAGTTTTTGTCCAGATTTTCAATGGAAACATCTTCTGCAATAGTTGCATTCATGTATGCAGCTATTGGTAATAGTTGCATACATGTATGCAACTTTTTTTTTACTTCCGTGGACTTCTGAGAATATTATCAGAATTTAGCAAAAAAAAAAAAAAAATTTGCCTGACAGCGCTTTTTTTTTGGCATAAAAACGTAAAAGGCGGAACTTTCAAAAATAGGGAGGGACGTGAGCCTAGTTAAGTTTTGTTTTAGGGATGTGTGCCTAATTTTCACATTACTTAAACTATCTTTCCAAATCCTTTTGGATTAAAAATTAAAACTTTTATTTTTTTTCCTTTATTTAATTGAATATTATATTCAAATTAAATTCTAATTTGGAATAAGACAGGATCAATCACCATATAATCCAACTTATATGGCTTTAACACATTATTAACTTCCATTAACGATCAATATCATTCACTAACAATCAATTATCATGTAATGACATCATTAACATAAGTGTTAAGGTCATTAACACATAATTGCTATTTCAAATCACTTTAACTAAAGTATTAACCATCGTTAATAGTTTATTTGCTATTATTAGCAAATACAATCATGTCAAATTAATGTCAACACACATCACATCATGTTATCAATCAATGTCACATCAATATTGACCAACGTCATGTCAATATTAATTAATATTACTATTCATCCATTTTCCATTTACCTGATAGTTAAATAAACATTTCAAAATTACTCCATCAATAAGAGTTGAATATTTTGGGCTTTTTAAATTATTCTAACCAAATTCTTAATCACATAATTACTTAGCAAATCTACGCGTTATCAAAAATTAACTTGCTAACTTCATTATCACAAATAATCATCCATCCATAACAACTACGTTATCAACCAAACTAACCGATCATTTATTTATGGTTTAACTTAATAACCATTAAGGTATCCACTTTAATTACTAGACCACAAAGTAATTAACTTTCTAACTTAACTATTAACATCATTAAACCCAAAATTACTTAACCAATTAGCAATTACTAAACAAAACATAAATAGCTACTCTAATTACAATTGTTTACCAAACGCGAGCAAATTTCACTCATTGTTGCTTCTCCACTCCACGAAAATTTAGAGTAGGGCTTCCTTAGCTTCTCTATGACATTTAACTTCACTTAGCAACCAAGTTAGTAAATTTTCCGCTTCAAACACTTCATGAACACTATGTATACTTATGTATATATATTTTTTACTTGCATTTAGGAGGGGAAAGGTTGGACCTAAGGCTTTTAATGCTCAGTCATGGGGGTGAGGTCCACGGCTTGGGGGAGGGGGTGTTGCGCACGAATGCGGGGTCTAGGGGAGGGTATGGTGGTAGGAAGAGGTGGAAGAGCATGGGTGGTGCAAAAATGGAGTAAATGTGGAAGCTTTGGGCTTGAGGAAAAGAGGGTTTTTTGGCCAAAGAACCCCCACGTGGGTGCTAGGGGGTTGTGCAGGTGTGGGGAGGGGTTGGTGATGGTGGTGGTAGGGGGAGGTGGAGTTTTGTGGAGCAGAAGAAGTAGCTAAAATGAAATGATCTCTTAACCCACATGCTAAGTTACTTAAGGAAGATGCAACATGTAAGAGAGTGACAAATGGATGTGCGAGAGGGTGAGTTGTCTAATGAAGGGAAGGCTTAGGAAATTGTGCTTAAAGAGTTGTATTTCTTTTTAAATCAAATTAATTATTGCATAAGCATGCATAAGAAAGAACTAACCACTTCTTTGAATTATTTAAGCTACATGAAACCTTCAGTTTATGTTAACATGTTAAATTAATATGCCATTAGCTGGCTATTAACAAGTATTATTGTCATAACGATTTTAAATTTCCAATTTAAAACTATGTAAACAATACTAGTATTTTCTATCGATATAAATTAATATAAAATTTATAAATAGGTTCATTATCGTATAAATTCATTTTAAACCATATTAAATTTATTTTTTTAATAATTTCAATTCAAAATAAATCTAAACCAAATCTGTTAATTATACCATTGTTTTAACTTAAAAAAACTAGTGACAAGTTTATTGATTTATTCATTATTTTGTAAATAAATTCCAATATTTTTTCTCTTGATATATTTAACTCTTATATTACACATTTAAAATACTAGTTGTTCAAATGTAAAAATAAAATATTTAATAAATTTGAAGTCCAACTAGACTTGTCTATTTAAAAATCCTTTTAAATATATTTAAATCCATATTTTGAAGTGACTAAAAATTCGCATCGTTACAATCTCCCCTACTCAAAATCGTCCTTGAAATCAAAACGAAGCAAAGAATAAAATGTTGAAACAATACTCATGCATTTGTAACAAAAAGTGTCACATCACATCCTAGTGTTGTATATAACAATTCTATGATTTTTGTTTGATGATAACAAACATATATATTATTATAAATATGTTTGTAATTGTATTATTCCACTACATCACAGACAGAATAAAAATATTTATATTTAAATAAAATACTACTGCACAAGAATTTAAATATTTAAACAGTACTTTATTCAAATATAATATTTTATTTCAATAGTACAATTTTACAATTCCACTATTTGCACATTGCACTGAAATACAATTCATTCAATTTCAATTTCATTTCTTACATAGTTTCTCACTACAACACTCAATCACTCAGTTACACTTCACTCAGTTGTACAGATTCATATATAAATACATAGTCACTAACTCATATATAGTTACACAGTTTTGTCCTCTGTCTTCTATCTATCCGCACAGTCAGTCCAGCCTTCTGCTTACTTATCACAGAAACACACACAATATACAAGAACAAAAATATTTTTATATTCTAACAGATATAATTTTTATTTTAAAATTATATTTTCCTTAGAATTACAAGCACAGGCAAATGGACAATTCACAAGACATATATACATATATATACACACACATATATATATATATATGTATATATATATATATATATACATATATATATATATATTCAAGGATTTCAGCATGAATTGGGACAGTGCACAAATGATGCAATATCCATGTCATGTACATTTGGGTGCATCAAACCAGAATACAATCCCAACGAATTGGTACAGCAAGACATGGCAATTGCAAATGGAACAACACAAGAGCATGGCACAATTGGAACAACTCATATGAATGGCTCAATCATGCATATATATATGTATATATATATATATATGCATGATTATACATTGCAAAGAAGCCAAGTTGTATACACAGCAATGCTACAACACATCATTGTTATCACGTTCAAACAAGCTCAGGAAGATAAAAAAGAAACAGTAAGCAAGACATGCACAAGATTCAATAAATGATACATGGAACAACAATGCAACAACATGAATGTGTACACACACAATTGTGTATATGTACACATGTTTCATGCCTGTGTACAACGAAGCTCGAGCAGTTGAAACAAAACAGCATGGTCTGCATTTTTCAAGCTCCAAATACATGAAGAAGTGTGTAAGTTATTTTTAGCAGCAACATGAGAATATCACACACACACAAGAATAATTTCCAAAAAATTGATCAAGAGAAATTTCCAGCAAATATTTTTGTAAATTAACTTCTGCTAAAATAAATGTTTCAAGTATGAAATAAATCTGCATGGAACATTTTTTGGCAAGTTTTATTTTTTATGGTTCGAATTCAATTCTGCATTCAGGAATATACAGGTAACAACAGTGCATTCAAAGTGAGTGGCAAGTGTTTTTAGTAAGAAAGAAATTGTTTTTTGTTTCTAGAAAATCAGAAAACTATTTTTGGCAAGAAATCAACTCAGGGTTTTCAGTAAATTCGCAAGACTGTTCGAAACAATGAAAATCATTCAAAACATTTCACGAATTCAATCAAGTGAATCACGACCTCAATTATTTATGAAAATCACTGTGGATATTTTGGCAAGACTATATTTCACGTGTGCAATCTATATCCAAAATTCACGCAAGAAATCAATCAAGTTTATCATGCATGAGCTAAATTCGATTCAATCCGAATAAAATCAAGGCAACCAAAAGGGGAAACACGCACAAATTAGAGCAAGGCAATACAAGAAATCAGTGAATAATTTACGGGTTTAAATACCCTATATATTATCACAAAATTCATCATAGGCAAGCATTGAAAACAAAAAGCAAAAATCTCAAAAGCAACCTCAAAAGAAACAATTCAAAGGTTCAAATCAGAATAACTCACATTTTCGATCTCGTGCTCCAATTCATTGACCAGGAAAATTGATACTCAGATCATCGGAGAATATTTTCTTCCACCGATTAAACTGCGATTTGGAGCTATGAAGAAAACCCTAATTGTTTTGGGTCGGCTATTGAAGATAGAAGGTAAAGCTGATATTTTCAAAGTGAAAAATTGTGGCTGGCTTATGAAGGGAGGGTTTTGTTTTTTACCTTTTGGTTGTATTGTTTTTATTTCTTTTGTAACCGACACAACCGGTTTTCTAGTTTGTCTGTAAAACTAGGGTTTTTTAGTTTGTTTGTAAAATTAGGGTTTTCTAGTTTGTCTATAAAACTAGGGTTTACTAGGTATAAGATTATAGTTAGGGTTTACAGGTTACGGGACTGTAATCCAGGGAAAATCTGATCTTAGGGATAAAGATCAGTCTAGGATTTTGAGCGTAGGATTAGAATAGGAGCAGGGTTTGCGAGTTTACATGGTTTTGTAAGAGGGACCTGTTTTAATACCTAGTAGAAATCTTAGGAATGTAGTAGTTGGCAAGGTTGGCTGAACCTGGGTAGTTATTTTTTTCCTGCATTTATTTTCTTTGCTACATTCTGTGTTGTGATAAATTTTAATAACTCGTAAAAATCCAATAAACCCTTCTCACCCCCTTCTAGGGTTAAGATAGATTGAAAATTTAGTACATCATAAACAGAATATCATACTGTAATCACAGACAGAACCTATAACCTAGTGTAGAGTGCCACTTAAGGTATAAGCTATGTATATGCACCTAACCTACCAACCTGAGCACGTACTACGTACTTGAGGCAGTATATTGGAATGGTGTAGTACCCAAAAATATATACTTAGTGCTTATCCTGCATCAAAACAATATCCAATCGTATATATAATATCAACAAAGACTGAAGCAACAACCGACTCACTAATCCTCCTTGGAGTCAAGAACTAAAGGTCCTGAAAGCTCCATCTCCTTCAGTTCCTGGCATGCCTCACGTAGAATCCAGCCTGGCTCACCCAGATTCCGTCCTGGTGCCTGATACTCCTCAACCTAAAAGTCGTATGGATCCTCGTCTGGAATTCCCTCCTCCTTGTTATCAAGACAATAATCATTTGGAACCTCGGGGTCCTCCTCATCAAGCTCATCGTCATCATCGTAGCCAGCCTCGTAAGTCTCTGGATTCATCTCCGGCTCAACCTCCTTATTAATTTTAGGTGCGAGATCCTACACCGGTGGGTCCTCCGGCACTTCAAGTTGCGCTAAATCTCCTAATACAATATCCAACTCCTGCTCCATCTGATGCTCATCCCACACCGGCCCAACTAACTCTGGTTGGGGTAACTCAGGCAATACTCACTCGGGAGAATCCATCTGCGGCTCTTGGATATCCGCTACAGGTGAAACTGTTGGAACTGAGTTATCTATAATGACATGACCATCTGAATCAAACTCAAGGCCCGCCTCATGTTTCAACATCCAATCATCGTAAGCACCTGAATTCTCAGGTACTATGGAATCTAACTCCATCGGAACATGTTCTGGATCTGAATGTGAATCTGATTCTAAAGCCTCTACTGGTCTAAAGGTTGATGTGGCATCTGGTAGGTACTCATTGCAGCTACTATGATCTGTTGTATCTAAAGAACTATTCAAGCAAACACCACTCTGGGAATCTGACAAACTATCATCCGAGCTATCAGAGAACTATTGGATGCAGAAGGCTCTATGATTCGTGCCAAGTACAGTCAAACAGAAAGCTGCTTACCCCTCTGTAATTTAAATAAAGAGCTTCTAACTAGAAAAAAAGTTTGGCCTAACCTTTTAAACCTATACATTTCCTAAAACCTTTTTGGTAAAACGACCAAGGAGTTTCATTTTTAAATCCAATAACTTTATTTAATCTTTAACAAAGTTTTACTATGTTTTCCCTACTTAGTTATTACCTATATGATTGCTTCCCCTTTTGATTCCTAAATGTATAGCTGACCATTTTAATTTTCTTATACCTCAAAGATAGGCTTATCTAAGTATATACTTATACTCTTCTTAATTAGTTAGACTAATTACCCTACATCACATCTAGCAATCAATTAGTTGATTAAGTTTTCAAATATAACTTATAAGTTATCAAAACATAATCCTTTTGTATATAAAATATATATTATTATTATTTCAAAAAACAAAATAGTTCATATATGAAAATCACAAATATGTCTCTCATATAATACTCTCAACTCATTCTAGGGTATTACTAACCCCATCTCTAATGAATCACTCGTCTTAGGATACCACTAATCTTATCTCCGGCAAGCCTTTACTCCACAGAGCCAAGATTTTTGCTAAACCAAAGCTCTGATACCATATGCGATGACCCTGAAAATACTTACCCTTTGAACCAACTATAAACGACACAAACCCAGTCCAAGAAGTAAGCATCCTCGAAATGTCCTGCAATAAACCGAATTTCAGATCTTTAATAGTCGATACTTAACACATCCTTGATGTTCAAATAACACAAAACCAAATATCGCAAACTCAATCCATCGGGGGTTTATCAGAGCAAACACAGCGGAACAGAACCAGAGACAAGAACATAATCTCACAGCGGAATAGAACAAAATATAATATGTAAATATGACTTTTTAGCGGAAACTTTGCAATGGAAAACATTAAAATAATCAGAGTAAACATACCATGGATAGTTATAAACTCTATCCCCACATAATACAACCACGACATCCAAGTATAGATTGTAGAATATGCCCTGCCTTCTGATGAAGATCACCAAATCCCCTGGAATCAACTAGGAACTCCTCGAATCCAACATAAACTAGAAATACACTCGGATCTGACCCGAGTGCCAAAACACTTGAGTTAGGCTTGGATTAACAAGCTTGAGAACTAGGTAATAAACCATACATATGTCAAACAATAGTAAAAAGTGTTTCAAAACTTTGTGCATTCTTTTTGAAAAATGAAGCTACCATATGCCTGCATCGCATCACAAAATGCAAGCGCATACCATTAGGAGCAAGTTTTACCTGACGATAACCAAATATGCTTGGCACGCAAAAATAATTGGATATCATCGTTAGTGTCTAATATGGAAATCACTTTCGAAAGTAAACGTATAAATATCAATAGACATAGGTACCCATATATTATGTCTACATACATAGACTACAACTAAAATCGTAAAGGTTCACATTGGAATTTGGGTTCCACCAATGTCCAAAGCAAATGATATTCCTCAACCGATTCAGGTACACCTCTAGCGGAATGTCCCAAGAATCAACAGATGATCCCTTACTCTATAGCGGTAGAGCCGGCCCAACTACACTAGGTGTAGTTCGGGTTTCTCCTGAATAACGTCTCCAGGTCGTAACCGTATCTAAGGCGCCTTGATCCATCTCCACGTAAGTAAATTGCTTAGGGTTCATACTATAGCATCACTTTCTCAACTAGAAGGAAACATTTATCCTTAACTCTACAGTACTTCATCCAGTTTCAGCTCATTTACAGGCTGTGAGGCTCTGAAGTCACGTTCCAAAAACTCTTCCTTACAACAAAAGCTTTGATCTATCTACCATCAGCACTTAGCATGCCACACTGTCAATTCACAACATACAATCGATGTCTACTAATATATAACCCTTTGAATACATATGTCTTAGAGGAGGGTGTTAAGCTAAGAGGATAGATCCTCCGCCACCTAGCTGATATATCATCAATAAAACTAATTTATTTTGCCATAGTATACGTCAGACATACATCCATTTACAAGTTAGTTCTAGGTTTCGAATGAAACTGGAGGATCTTTATTCCACGATCTCGCCAGGGTGCAAAAGTCCTTGCAATCTGAATCGCTTCAAGTACGGCCGGATTGCTGCTACTTAAATCTCATAATAGGTGACCACCCGAGACATCAACAAGCAATCCATATGATGTGAAGACTCCAGTCTGCAATCATAGTCGTCGCTATTTTCAGTAGCTCTTAGTACATCGTATAGTTATTTACAACAGGTTGAAACCCGGTCTTTCCGAATAACTAGCGCATCTTTAAAATCAATAATTATATATAGTGTCATGAGTCTCATCCCACTTCGGATTATTCTTTTACTTGAATCATTCTTTATATTGGGCATACTTATTTAACTCTTGTCAAAGATTTTCATACTTTAAAAAACTCTTGTTTAAATCTTTATTTAGAAATCATTTCAAATGATTATAAAATCTCATTTCACAACCTAAACTCAAACCCGGGTTTTTACGCTTAAACGGGATTATTAAACCTCACGAAAAGGTATTTTATCAAATCAATATCCCATTCTCATCCAATGGAGATAGATTGACAATACTCCCTATCTAATTTAACTCGTTTTTTTGGTAAGTTTAATTGCCTTCCTTAATTTCATTCTTTCATCCCAAATCTGATTAAAGATTTCATTTGTCTTTACAGGAAAACATATTTACCAGAACCAATCTCATTCATTTATCATTGATTAGGATTAATTACTTTATATTACCTTGATCATATCTCTAGCCCAAAATCGTACTTACGATTTCTTAATCTTATCATTATGCCAAAAACATGCTTATCTTCTTTTAAGTAATTCTTAAACTTTGTTCACATTATCATTTGCTAGGGGTACTCTTTCATTAAATCATTATTTTCAAATTTAATAAAGATTACTCTTTGACGTACCTTGGAAAATCAACTTTTCCTTTCAATGGGCAAAAGAACAAATGTTATTTAAGACATCACATACTTTCATTCTAAATGAAATCTTCACGAAAATCATATCAGCTTATAATCGACATGAATTCCCATATCGGACTAATACTATAAGCGGAATAGCGGCGAAACCATTTAAATTCCTTAAATAGTAAAAGTCTTCATCCATAGAGGCTTATCTCAATTATAACCAAACTAATTCAAATTCAATCCATTAATTGGAAACCTTGAATTTGTTACATACTTCTCAATTCCTAAAATATCTTAAAATCCTTATTATAGTCCTTTAGATATACGTAAAACCTTGAGGTAACATTGGTTATATCAGAACATTTTTATTTCAACACGTTCCTTAAACCCATTTCCCAAAACTAGCTAGTTTCCACAAAATAACCTTATATCATTTAGTGGTTGAAGAGCATACGAGAGTTGTTGAATTGAGCCCACACGGGGATTGAGAGTACCTGATCTCTAGCTCTATCTACAGATGCATTCCAAGGAGTGATAATAAACGGTTTACCTCCAATTATAGCTGGAACTGCTTCTAGGACCCTAAGCTTTTCTTCTTTAGATGAGAATTTTAGATAAAACATTCCATTGATCCGGGTAATCCAAAGTTGTCCTCTCAACCTCCATGCACCACAGCACGTAGCATGCATATCAAAATTCGGTATTTTGGAATCAAGGAAATCCCCATCAACATGATTTTTCCAAAATGCCTTTGCTTCCTCCAGAATTTCAAGAGGAGGTGTTGGTACAGCATCTGCATCAGGGATGGTAAATCGTACAAATTCATAGACAAAAGCTATGTTTGTTACATTGTAAAGGGAAGTCCAGGCAGCCTTATTTGGCTTGGCAATTGGTCGAGCACCTTGAGTGCTAATTGATGGTACACTTCGACGTAGTTTATGGACTGAGTTATGCATTCTAGCTACATCATTCTCAACAGAGCACTCAGTACTTGCAACTGTATTTAAATTCCCTGAGGTGCTCTCAAACAGTAAAGTGGTATCAACTGCGGCTAGTACGGATTATTCACAATCACCTAAGTTCATTTGAATGAGGGGATTACCTTGACTAGTTTGCCAATCAGTAGCAGCAGAGATCGTCGAGGTTAAGACTGTTGTGCCAATAGCTATAGGCGATCCAGTAGACAACTGGGGGTGCTTGCGATTTCACATAACAGTGCTTCCATCATTTCAACAGTGACTTGCTTTGAGGTTTCCGATGTGTTAGATTCTAACATCTCCAGATCAACTTCAAAGTTAGCAGCGGATAATTGGTCGTATCGACTTCCCGATCTAATGCTGGAATTAGGAGATCGAGACCTAGTAAGTCTCGACTTCTGCTTCTTGCACTTGACCATCGACAAGCGGAGATGGGCGGTGAGGTAAGGAGTGGATTAGACGGAATAGGAGAAGGGGCGAACTAGATCTGACGCCATTTTTTTATTTATTGGTTGCCATATTGCACATAATAAATGTTCCATATATAATAACTTTTGAAAAGTATATATCTAATATTTAACTTTAAATTCAAATATTCCACTTTTTAAATATTATAATATTATGTAAATAATTGAAATAATATCATTTTTCAACCTTTATCCTTTGAAGCTAAACTTTCCTAAAACCCATAAAAAATAAGTTAGTTTAGATAATAAAATTAGTTAAAACATTTTCTACATCTTAGAACCAAGCTTCATTTTTTAAAGTTACCATTCATAATTAAATTTTAAATTTAAACATGCCTTAATTACTTGAAAACTTATTCAAATAAATTTTCCACCTTTACAAAAATTATTCGTAATTACTTTGGATTAAAAATTCAAACTTTAATTTTTCTTCTTTTATGTAATTGAATATAATATTCAAATTAAATTCCGATGTGGAATAAGAATCAATCAATCACCATATAATCCAACATATATGATTTTAACACATCATTAACATCCGTTAGCATTCATTAACAATCAATTACCATGCAATGGCATCATTAGCATAAGTGTTAAGATCATTAACACTTAACTGCTATTTCAAATCACTTTAACTAAAGTATTAACCATCATTGACAATTTATTTACTATTATTAGAAAATCCAATCATGTCAAATTAATGTCAATACACATCACATCAAGTTTTAAATCAATATCACATCAATATTGACCAATGTCATGTCAATATTAACTAATGTCATTATTCATCCATTTTCCATTTACTTTATAATTAAGTAAACATTTCAAATTACTTCCTCACTAAGAGTTGAATATTTTGGACTTTTTAATTTATCCTAACCAAATTCTTAATCATATAATTATAGAGTAAATCTATGTGTTATCAAAAATTAACTTGCTAACTTCATTATCACCAATAATTATCCATCCATAACAACCACATTATCAACCAAACTAACTAATCATTTATTTATGGTTTAACTTCACAACCATTAAGGTATCTACTTTAATTACTAAACCACTAAGTAATTAACTTTCTAACTCAACCATTAGCATCGTTAAGCCCAAAATTACTTAACCAATTAGCAATTCTTAAACATAACATAATTAGCTACTCTAATTACAATAGTTAACCAAATGTGAGAAACATTCGCTCATCCTTGCTTCTCCACTCTACCAAAATTTTAGCAAAGGACTTCCTTAGCTTCTCTTCGACTTTGAAATTCACTTAACAACCAAGTTAGTAACTTTTCCACTTCAAACTCTTTATGAACCCTATGTATACTTGCGTATATTTTTTTACTTTCATTTAGGAGGGGAAAGGTTGGTTCTTTAAGGCTTTTAAGGCTCGGCCTAAGGGGATGGGTCCACGGCTTGGGTAGGGGGTATGGGGTGTTGCACACGGGTGTGGGGTTCAAAGGAGGGTGTGGTGGTAGTAGGAAGAGGTGGAAGAGCTTGGGTGGTGCAGAAATAGAGTAATGGTGGAAGCTTTAGGCATTACGGAGGGAAGGAGGGGATTTTGGCCTGGGGGGGGGGGCACGTGGGTGCTATGGGAGTTGCGCACGGTATGGGGAGTGGGCGGTGATGGCGATTGCTGGCGGTGGTGGTAGGGGGAGTGTGACGACAACCTACAACCCTTGCAATAAATAAGAGGAATAATGCGCTGAAAGATGTGCGAGGCAGCGGTGGACGATCATCATAGGTAGGTAAATACTAAACTCACAACGCAAGGATAAAATATAGAAGAAAATATACAACAGGTAATAATAGTGAAGCATCATATAGCAAACTTTTCAAACTTTCACAATATCCTGAAATATTATCCCAACTTCATAGGAAATATCAAGTATGTACATAAGGCCTCACTACAACACTCATAGAGCAACTTAAACAGCGGAAACAGAAATACTAGATAGTATTAAAAGTAATACGCCAGTCTCCTGCTCGCCTTCGCACAACAGCATCGTCCTCAGTAACCACCTATCACCTGCTACCTAGTCTGCTCATCCACAACCGGATGAACAGCCCAAGGTAATAAGAGGAAACATAAAACCTTGTGTCAGACAATAGTCTTAGATCTAGCCTCAAATTGTAATGACACGGATTTCGCCCGGACCTAATCGATTGCTAAATCGACCAAGACCATTCGAATCCTGCATACACTAACTTTGGGCATACAACATCAGAACAAGTACAGAAGACTTTTATAAACATCATAATAATGTTACATCAGAGTACATAATATATCAGAGTACATCGAAATATAATATAGCGGAAGATTAATTTACAACAAATTTAATACAACGCAGCGGAAGACTATCATTGCTCTGGACACAGCTTTAAGCTTCAATCCAGAATCCTGCTCAAAAGATAAATATCTGTAAAATAAGCCACTCGACTGCCCGTGTGGAAAATAAGGGCACCCGAGTTTGCAAGTGAAACAAACTACGAGTCAGTCATGGGACTGGTATGAAAAATCTTACTTAACCTATTTGATAATAAGGCTAATCACTGGACCACACCGCTAACACGTAACGAGTTTACTCCATTGGATTGCCAGTGCATAAATAAAGTAAATCGTTAAACAACGCAATGCTTTTTAGAAAATTGAAACCATTATAAGACTCAAGTCCCATCACACAATGCAACGCGAACCAGAGGATAGAGTTTTACCTTATAATGGTCAAAAATACTTGATACGATAAAAACGGATTTGATATTATTATTATTAGTGTATATATATTTCGAAAAACATTTCAATCATAATGTATCAATCATAGACGGGATAACTACCGTATACTATATCACCAAATATAGGTTTACAATCTAAACCGCATGGGTCGTATTGGAAGTGGGATTTCCATCATGAACCAAGGCAAGGGATCGTCCTTACCGAATTCGAGACAATCTAGCCCATGTCTCAGGACAAGTACTCAGTCAAGCCCTTAGGATCGCCAGGGCCGGTCCATACATATGTTAGTGGATTAGTTATGCCTGAACAATACGTCTCCCCGCCCTATGGGGCGTAAATAAGGCCACTAGGGACTCCAATCCGAGGTACCTCGCTTTCCATCATCCACGTAAGTAAAAATGTCTGGGCTCCATACCATGACACCACTTCTAGCTAGAAAGAAACGCATGTTCTCCCTGGGGTCCTTCTCCCGTTTCTAGTTCATACCGGGGTGTGAGGCTCGCGAAGTAACGCTATACACAAAGCTATGCTAAAATAAAGCTGTGCTTTGATCATCAACCACAAGGATCTGCTTTTCAACAATAAGCCTTGATCATTTGCATCTTGGCATGCCACACTACAATTCACGCCATGCGATCGATAACTATCAATATATAACCTCTGAGATCGTGCGTCTTAGAGAAGGGTGTTAAGCAAGAGAATAAATTCTCCGCCATCAACAGATATATATTAAATAGAAATCAGCTAGCACAGGATAAAATCCAATGTCAGACATACATCCATTCTGGGTCTGAACGAGACCGGAAACACCTTATTCCCCATTCCATATGTCCAATATGGAAGAGAGGCTCTCGCATATCCGGATGATCAACAAGCACGTCCGGACAACTACCACTGTAACCCTTTCAAGGCATCAACTCCAATCAAAGGCATCAGTAGTCATCCATTCGATGTGTAGATCGCCGGTCTTCAATCACCGTCTTTAAATCTTCGACTTCCAATCGTCGTATAATTATTTGAAATAAGGTTTAACTGGGCCTTTTCAAATAATTCTCGAATATATATATATTTTAAATCAATTCTTTTCATTCCATATCGTTTATAATATTTTATAACGATTTATCGCTATTTTTATTTATATAAAATAGCCATTTTTAATTAAACGACGCTTCAGGTCATTACATGGCCATGGCGCTGTTTTCACCAAAATTTGATTTACACATTTCTCAAAATCTAACCATTGGATCTTAGCAAATTTTATATCGTTGGAAAGATCTTTCAAAGCGAACCCAACGGTTCTAGTTTTGGGAAAATCCGATGGTCGGATCTCTCGTTATAATCGTTTGAAGTTATGATGTCAAATCGCAAACTACAACAGCGCGATTCATTTTATTTTAATTTATATTTATTTATATATATATAAATTAATTTGTTCGGCAATTTCAAACCATTTTCATTCCAACATTGATTTCTTTATATGAAATCCTTTATGACATTAAAAATGTAATTTTTAATGTCATAAATAATTTCATTTCAGCATTGATTTCTTTTATATGAAATCATACTAACATTAAACATATAATTTTTAATGTTAGTACATTTCATTCAAAACTCGGATAATTTAATGATACTATCTTACATTTAAAAAGAAAATGTAATCTTTTTAATCATTCATCTATTACATTAAAAATGTAATCCCCTTATTCATTCTCTTATTACAATAAAAATGTAATCTTTTTGTTCATTTCTTTTATTACATTGGAAAAATGTAATCTTTTTATTCATTTCTTTTATTACATTGGAAAAATGTAATCTTTTATTCATTTCTTTTATTACATTAAAAATGTAATCTTTTTATGTTAACACATTTAATAAACAATGCATCTTTTCCTATGATTCATTTACATTGAAAATGTAAATCTTAATGTTTTCTCATATACAATAAAATGTGAATTTTTATTGTTATTATATTTTCATTTTAAACCAATGAGTATTTTTAATGATTCATTAAAAATATAAATTCCAATGTAACACATTTTTATTCAACTACTGATCATTTTAAAGTTCCATTTACTTTAAAAATGTAAATTTCATTGTAACACATTTTTATTCAACTAACGATCATTTTAAAGTTTCATTTACATTAAAAATGTAAATTTCAAAGAAAACATATATGTTTAACTAATGATCATTTTCAAAGTTCCATTTATATTAAAAATGTATATTTCAAAGAAAACATATTTTATATAACAATGGACATTTTTTATGTTTCATTTACAATAAAAATGTATATTTCAAAGAGAACATTTTTGTTGTTGCAATGGCTATTTTTAAAAGGTTCATTTACATAAAAATGTAAATCTTAATGTAAAACATTTTTATTATAACAATGTTCATTTTAATGTAAAAAAATTAAAATGTAAAATCCAATGTAAATACATTTTATATAGCAATGTTGTATTTTAATATTTTCATATACACTAAAATGTAAAATTCCAATGTAAATACATTTTATATAGCAATGTTTTGTTTTAATGTTTTCATATACATTAAAATGTTATAATTTTATGTAAATACATTTTATGTAGCAATGTTGTATTTTAATGTTTTCGTATACATTAAAATGTAACATTCCAA
The DNA here is from genome assembly GCA_030737875.1 of Allium sativum. NCBI lineage: Eukaryota > Viridiplantae > Streptophyta > Magnoliopsida > Asparagales > Amaryllidaceae > Allium > Allium sativum. Next base: position 442,883,517 of record CM060915.1, on the reverse strand, counting down.
TGTAAATACATTTTATATAGCAATGTTGTATTTTAATGTTTTCATTTACATTAAAATGTAATATTCCAATGTAAATACATTTTTAACGTATAATAAAAATATAATTTTCATATTATTCACACAATTTTATATAACAACATGAATATTTTATAACACAAGAATATTTCAAAAAAAATCGGTAGCATAACGGCAGGGTAATTAAAACCGGTACCATCCCTAGTACAGCTCCTCGCGCTACCTTAGGCCTCGCAGCGTTTACAAGGGGTTTAATTTCCTAATACATTTTTTCTAGGCAATCTATTGCCACAATATCAACCAATTTCATTTCAACCACAATCAATCACCAAAAATCAACTAATTTCACATCACAATACAATCATGTAGTCCACAGTCTGTGGACGACGGGTGTCGGGAGTTTCTAAACTCCGTCTGCAACCTAATATAATTTATTCAAAATTTTATTGAATTTAGAAATCTCATATTGCTTTCGGCTTCACCTAAAATTGCAGTGAGCTCTAAAAATTCTCCGGTCTGTTCTAGAATGTAAAGGACGTCCACACGAGTCCAATGTCTCATGTTTCGTCGAATTTCGTTATCGTATGATTAATATATGATTTTTATTCTAAAATCAACATTCGCAACGCTTTTAAACTGTTGAAAACAGTTTAAATAATATTAGCCGTATACCTTTACAGTTTGGTACAAACTAGGGTTTGCGATTATCTGCAAATCCGTTGATTGAGGTGACGATCGGAGTTGGCCACGTGGAGGGGCCTAGAAATGCGCGCCTGCGCAGGGTGGTTTGGTGCAGATCGATCATGGCCAGAGGGAGATCCGACGGTGCGAAGTCGACGACTTCAGGGCTTCGGTCTCATCCAATACCCGATGAAAGATGGCGAACTTGGTATGGATTTGTAGAGGAGGGTGAGCTCTACAAAAACTTCAACTACACCCTTCGATTTTATTGCGTGGATGTAGAGTTAGGGAGGAGAGAAGGATGGAAGCTCGATCCACCATTCGCGATGAGGAGTTACGGGATTTTTTGGTCAACGCGTATTGTGATGGAGAAATACGATTGGTCCATGTTTTTATATTTAATTTTTAATTCTTTTAATTCCAAAATACCCCTCGGTCCATACGAACTCCAATTTAAAACCAACGACTGTTGCCTCTAGCTAAATACCCCCATCTCGGACACAATGGAATATGTTTCGTAAGCCCAATCGACTGTTTTGGTCAGTTATTCTTCGAATTAAAATATAAAACGTTCAATTTCAGATTTGAACGTACATTTTAATTTGCCGGGGCCACATACTGATTCTGAAAATTCCAGAAAAATAATTCTAGCTATATTAGGACGATACGGTCCCAACAAAATTAATTTCGTCGAATTTGGAGACCGTTTGAAAAATGGCCATTTTCTGGTCGATCCAAATTGACTGAAATTGACAGAACACATTTTCTTTTGCCACACTCACATATTAATTCCAAAAATTATGAAAATTGGAATTCTGTAATAATTTGACATTACGGATCCAACTAGGGTGGTTTCGTCGAAAACGGAGGTCGTTTGCAAAATGGCTATTTATACGGGCTATATATTATATTAAATTCCATAGCGACTATTCTAAATATTCAACTGGCCATAACTTTTATTCCCGTTATGAAATTTTAATTTTTCGGATTCGTTAGAAAGATATTTTTAAACAGATTCTAATATTTTTGGTTTCACTAAAATCCGATTTATTTTGTATCCCGTACATTCAGTCAAAGTTCGAATTCAATTTTCAAACTACCGCGCTATTTCTAACTCCTTTTTAAAATTAAAATAAATATATTCGTTCTAACTTCGATTTAAATAAAATTTTAATTGTTATTATTTAAAATAAATTATTTTAACTATTCAAAATTCAATAAAATAGCCAAAATAAAAATTTTAAATTGGTTCTGATTTTCCGGGTTGTTACACAAATGGTGTAGATCTTCGGTTTGCTTCCTTAGATTTTGATTTTTAATAGTGGAAAGGTGTTAGAGAAAGGAGGAACACAATGCCACCAAATTAGAGAATGGAAAACTAAAACCATTTCCTATATCCCTCACTCCGTATTTATAGCTTTCCACAAGCCCACTAATGGTCCTCTACAATTCAGCCCATTAAGGCTTCACAAACCTGAACAACACTGTAAAACCTTAAAACAATGATTTCTCCCAAACCGTTGAGTCAAATCTTTAATGTAACCACTCTACGGAAAGGCAATCATCATTTCCTTTCCAATAGCATAGGTCTCACCACCTAATTCGACCTGAGTCAAAAGTTATGTCATGTACAAAACTGATAGGGGCAAAATGGTCACAAACAAAATCAGTAAAAATTATGGACATGTCTCACATCCCCATAAGCAACATATTAAAATATGAGAATGATCCAACCATCCGGGAATAAAATAAAATATTTTACGATCTTCCGATATGTAAAATGCATGCTATTATTTTCTCTCCCCTTAAGAATTTCACCCCCGAATTTCCAAGCAAACACAAGCAACCACAATAATTACGCAAGCCTATCATCCATGAGAAGCCAGTTCTATCATCCAAACTAGCAACCATCTAGCTATGCATCCATAGCCTTATCCTAGCACGCGGAATTCTATCTAACAACAACAAGATACAATGTTACAACGATGATACGATATCAAAGGGTCTTACCGACGAAAAGTTCTAGATGAGTCGGCCTCATGATCTCTTCCGTCTCCCACATACAATCGTCGCCATCTTCACTCCATTGTACCTTGACTAGCTTAGCCGTCTTCCTCCTAAGTTATTTCATGTCATTCCCCACATCACAAAGTGGCTTATGAGGTCTCACAACTACTGTATCTACTTCTAGGTCTTCGTACTTCTCTGGAGATACCACCACATTCAAATCATGCACGAACTTCCGTAGAAATGACACATGGAAAACGTTATGTACACTCGACATCTTCTCACGTAATCCAATTTATATGCGAGCTTTCCAATTCGCTCGACTATCACAAATGGTCCAACGAACCTAGGGGCCAACTTTCCATTACTTCCGAATCGAAACACATGCTTCAATGGTGAAATCTTCATAAAAATCATATCGCCTACATCGAATTCCAAGTCCTTACGATGCTTATCGGCGTAACTCTTCTGACGATCTTGGGCTTCCTTCATTCATTGCCGAACGATCTTGATACAATCCAGTGTTTCTCTAATCATCTCTGGCCCATGTATCAACTTATCTCATGTTTCTAACCAACATGTCGGAGAATTACACGACCTACCATACAATGCCTCGTATGGTGCCATCCCAATGCTAGACTGGTAGCTATTATTATATGCAAACTCAACTAGATGCAGATGGTCTTCCCACGATCCTCCGAAGTCTAACACGCAAGCTCTTAGAAGATCTTCCAAAACTCGATTGACTCTCTTGGTCTGACCATCAGTTTGAGGATGATAAGCCGTACTAAAACATAACTCGGTTCTCAAAGCTTCTTGCAAACTTTTCCAAAGTCCACTCGTAAACAATGGATCTCGGTCACTCACTATACTCTTTGGGATACCATGGAATCAAAATATCCATTTCACATAAAGTTCAGCCAACTTCGATGCCATCCTAGTTGGTTTGACAGGAATGAATCTTACACTTTTGGTCAAGCGATCCACGATGACCCAAATTCCTTCGTTTCCTGCCTTGTTTCTAGGTAGTCTGTTAATAAAATCCGTTGATATCTGCTCCCACTTCCATGTAGGAACTTCTAACAGTTGAAGTAAACCACTCTTCTTTTTCTGTTCAGCTTTCACCAACTGACAATTCATGCATTTGGAAATGAACTTTCCAATATCTTGCTTCATCCCCTCCCAATAGTAGTCTCACTTCATGTCTTGATACATCTTACTACCACCGGGATGAATCGTCAACTTTGAGTGATGATATTCTCTTAGAACCTCATCTCTCAATCCATCGATATCAGGAACAGCTAATCGCCCTTGTTTTCGAAGCCAACCTTCTCGATCGAATTCGAACTCTTAATCTTCTAGTTCCAATTTCTGGATAAACTTGACAAGCTTCGCATCTAGCTTTTGGCTCTCTAATCCTTTCGATGAGAGTAGGTCTTATCGATAAGCTTGCCAACATTTTAGGTTCCAACTCGCACCTTAGCCTGAAATCAAACCTTGCCAAATACTCAAGGGTCTTCCATTCCGAAAACATCGCCCCCAAACTTGCGTGTCTTTGACTCAACGCATCTGCCACTGCGTTACCTTTACCAGGAGTATATGCTATACTGAAATCATACGATGCTAGAATCTCTAATCATCATTGCTGCCGAAGATTCAAATCCTTTTGGGAGAAAGGACACTTCAACGACTTGTGATCCGTAAATAACTCGAATCGATCTCCTAACAGGTAATGTCTCCACATCTACAAAGCAAACACTATCGCCACCAACTCTAAATCATGAGTTGGGTAATTTCTCTCATGCGGCTTCAGCTGTCGACTCGCGTAGGCCACAACCTTATCCTTTTGCACTAGCATTGCTCCAAGGCCAGTACCATATACGTCGACATAAACAATCATCTCTTCATTCCCACTTGGAATGGTCAACACAGGAGAACTCGTCAGTCTTTCTTTCAGGATTCCAAACGCTTGCTCACACTTCGCTTCCCATGTGAACACTTGGTTCTACTTTGATAATCCTATCAATGGTGCAACTATCTTTTAGAAATCCTTGATAAACCGTCAGTAACAACCAGCCAACCCAAGGAAACTTCTCACATCCGTCGCATTCTTAGTTCTATCCTAGCCCTGAATTGCTGCTACTTTAGCGGGGTCAACCGCTATCCCATTTCCAGAAACTACATAGCCTAAGAACCTCACTTCACTCTTCAAGAAGTGACACTTCAAAAACTTAGCTCTCAGCTGATGCTTTCGCAAGATTTCCAACACAACTCTCAAGTGAGTTTTATGTTCTTCCTCATTCCTAGAGTAAACCAGAATATCATCCACGAACACAAGTACAAACTTGTTCAACTGATCTCTGAATACTCTACTCATAAGATATACCAAATACCCTGGCGCGTTAGTAAACCCGAATGGCATTCCTAAACATTTGAAGAACCCGGATGGTGTCCTAAAAGCAGTCTTTGGCACACTATCCTTTTCCACCCTCAACTTGTGAAATCTCGTTGCCAAATCCATCTGAGAAAACACTTTGGCTTCGTGAAACTGATCGAAAAAGTCATCAATCCTCGGCAACGGACACTTATTCTTCTTTTTCACCTTGTTCAGCTCACGATAGTCCACACACAACCTTAACGAGCCATCTGCCTTGGTTGAAAACACGACCGGTGCACCCCATTCGGGGACACTTCTCTGAATGAATCCCTTTCCTAGAAGGTCAAGAACTGTCACCTGCTACTCTCGTTGTTCCTTAGGTGCCATCCGCCTAAGAGGCATAACGATTGGTCTGGCACCCTCAACCAAATAAATTCTAAACTCGATCTCATGATGCGGCAGCAACCCTATGATCTCGTCAAAGACATCCTCATATTCATTAGCGATCAGCACAAATGACAAGTTTTCCTGTGGAATCACAAGCGAATATAGATAGCTCACAAAGACACAATCTTCGGGCTTACAACTAATCAACACCTTTTGCACTTCCACTTCCCCGACCCTCACCTCTAGCTTCTCGTAATTCACCCTTGTCGCATACCACTTGAGCCAATCCATGCCCAAGATGATCCCAAACCCAGCAAGGTTAAGAACAAAGCAATCACACACAAAAAAGCAACCATGACTCCACAACACTAGACCACGATACGACATGCATAAACTGGACGAACCCCCAACTAGATTAGTCACGATCAATAGTCTATCACAAATCTCAGGTTCCAAACACAAGTGGCACACAAGCTCATTGCAAATGAAAGAATGTGATGCTCCAGTATCGAACAACTGACGAACTAAAACACCATTAACTAAAAGAGTACCTTGAACGACGACACCCTTTCCATTTTCCTCTACAGTAGGAGCTCTTGAAGAAGATGGCACGGATTCCAAAGCATATGCCTTCACAGCCTGCTTTCCCATAGCTGATTCTGGAAAAAATTTCTTCTCATGCTCAGGTTTTCACACTTGAAGCATCCTTCTCAGCTTTGGGATTCTTGCACTCATTCGAGTAATGACTTTTCTGTTGGAAGTTAAAGAAAACCACCTCACTCTTAGGCTTCTTCTGGCCATCCTTTCCTTTCTGCTGTTGCTCTTCCTTCTCTTATAATTACCACCTTACTGTGGTTTCTGGGCTTCCTTGGTTGCAGCGACAACAATAGCTTCCTTAGGAAACAAGCTCTCATGGCGAACAGCATTTTCCATAATCTTCTCGAATTAATCGTCAAGATGATCCACCAACGACCTTCCAATATAGGTATCCAGACCCATAACAAACTTCTCGTTCTTGTGATATGGTTTATTAATGTAGGAATGAGCATATCTGGACAAGGCCTCGAAATCAAAAACATAGTCAAGCACAGATCGAACATTCTATTTCAACTCTACGAACTTCTTGAATAGAGCAGATTTCTGAGCTGTGGAGATAAACTTTGCTTCAAACTTAGCCTAGAATTGCTCCCACGAAATATCCCCTTCTGGAGTTTCAAGTGTAACTGAATTCCACCATTCATGGCCTTGCCTTGCAACTGCCTTGACGCAAGCTTTCTCTTAGTTGCATCTTTCAATCCCAAGTCTCTAAAAATGCGGATACAAGAATCCAACCACCTTTGAACCTCTTCAGTTGGCTCAGTTCCTTTGAATGGTTTCCTTCCTAGAGATGTATAATCTTTGCATAGCTTTGCAAAATCCAACACCCTAGGAAACTAAACTCCTACGTCTACCGTAGTTGCCACTTGAGCGGGGACCCTTCGCATGAATGCCTCCATCATGGCTTCACACATGGTAGGGTAGTCTGGTTCACCGCCATTTCCTCCTCCGGTATTAGCACCCATAACAGCGTGTCTTGATGGTCGTCTACTCATTCTAAATTTGCAATTTAGAATAATTAGCCACTTCCAAGAAAAATCTCTAAAAGAATACAACCGTTATTACTATATATGCTAATATATATATATATAGTAAGCATCCAACTGAAATCTACAAGTACGTCTCTCATACGTAATTATGACTTTGAACTTTGGCTAAAATCGTTAACCAGAGCTCTGACACCAAATGTGATGACCGCTTACAACCCCTGCACTAAACAAGAGGAATAATGCGTTGAAAGGTGTGCCAGATAACTGTGGACGATCATCATAGGTAGGTAAACACAATCGATACATGTCGTAAAACTCACAACGTAAGAATAAAATATAGTTGCAACGACCTAGATTTTTAATCGATTAATTTTAAATATTGAATAGTGTTTTAAATATTGAATTAATAATATAAATGAATTTTTATGTTGAATTATCGATTTAATAATTAAATATAATTTAATTTAGAATATATCGAATTATCGTAATTCGAAATATAATTGATTTCGAAGATTTAAACTGTATTGAAATTGATTTAGATAATCAATATAAATTCTGACTGAAAAAACGAATAATAAATTATTATCAATGAATTTAATTGTTTTGGAATTGATATATTTTAATTGATTTAATTTAATTATCAGTTTAAATCGATATCTCCTCCATACGATAAATGGAGCTTCGAATCATGTTTTAGTGTGTTCAGAATAGTAGTACAACCCTAGAAACGTCGGTTATTACGCTCGAATTGGAATTCGGAACCCTGAATTATATTATTATAAAATTCATTGGATAAGATCGAACTTAAATCACAGTTAAATCAAATCCTATTTAATAACAATGTACTTAGCCTACCCTACCTTTGTACCTTTCACAGACAAATTCCTTAATGTAGAAGTATCTTCATCTATATAAACGTGAGAACCCACCTTAATTTCTTTCCATTTCTTTTTCTGCAATTCAATCAAAATCTTCAACAGCAAAAATCGCACCCTTACTTCTTAGATTTGTATAATCAAACAATGGTTTCTGTTCTTCTCTACTAAATTAAAACCGATGCCTAACTCCCATTCCAATCCTTCGAGAAAAATATAATCGGGTCCCAAATCATGCAAACAAATTTCTAAGGCCTGAGATTTGATTGCTTAAGTTCGGTGAGGGTTGCAACACAGGATTTATGAGTGCGATGCTCGAATTCGGGGTAGTGATTTAGGGTTCAGGCGTCGAGTGTGATGTGCTGAAAAGTTGAGTTGCGTTGGTTACAACGTGAGGAGTATTTTAGGTGAGCTTTGAACTAGTAAGAATAGGGTGCGATCAGTTTTCCTAGGAGCTCGATCGTCGACAGTTGCAAGAATAAGGCACGAGAATGAAGGAGGAGAAGCGATGTTGGTCTCTGGTGAGAGTCGATATTGAGTAGGGCTTCATGAATGGTGCGGTGAGGATTGAAAAGGTTGGACATGGCTGTCGCAGTTGAAGTCACGGAAATTAGCAGAGGAAGGATGCAATGTTAGGAAGAAGTCAGTGTTTGATTTGTGCAGTGGTGTTGAGTAGTAAGATCTGGTCCGATGGCATGGGGAGATCGTGATGAGCTGGACTGTGAATTTACAACGATGGTTTATGATATCAAGAGATGGACTATTTAAGGTAAATTTTGATTTGTTTTAATTCAAAATTTATAAGGAGATTTAGTTTATATAATTGAAAACTAATTTAAATTAAATTTAGTTATATAATTAATTTATATAAAAGAAATTAGTTAGTAATGGAATAAGGTATGTAGACTAAATTGTTGGAGGATGAAATTAAGATTCAATTTCGGATTGGTTTATACGTGGGTAATTAATTAAATTAAATTAGTGTTACTCGATAATTTTATTAATGTTATTTTACGTTGAAATACAGACGTATGGAGGAATCATTGTAAAATCTATATAATTGGCTTCATTGGGTATTCAGCAAAAATAAAATCAGGTGAGTAAATCTCACTCATATTTTTATTTAGAATTATTTTATTTGTTAAAATAATTGTTCGTTGATTGTTTGCATGCACTGAAATATTATTGTGGCTATTAAATATATATTAGTTATTTAGGATTGGAAATTATGGTTATTATATATATTGGTGATTGGATAGTTCTCGCGGTATCATTAGCGGATGCCCGCAGTATCATTAGCGGATGACCCTATGCTCCCCACAATATGACAGTGGATCACCTTCTATACCGCGATATCCTGCATCAAAGCAGGATGGGTATTATTTATATCAGCTAACGTCTGTGGATGCAGGAAAACAGGTTTGAGGGATCCAACTAGATTCCTCAAAATTTATTATTGTTTGTTTTCATATATACATATTATTATATACGATGTGTTGATTGATAATTAGGTGGTTTGATTTTTTAAATATCACTGGGCCAACAATATTGATTTATAAAAATACTGTAGAAAGGATGTTTCGATAATTAAAATGGAAAATCAGTTTTTCAAACCTAGAATTTGAATTTCTAATGGGTTATAAAGATATTTACTTGTTTTGAATACGTAAAATAAGTATTGAATTTATAAACGATGTTTATAAATTAAATAATACAGGAAATTGAAGTATTGAAATTTATAAATGGTTTTTATAAATTGAATAATGCAGGGAATTAAAGTGAATTTATAAATGGTGTTTATAAATGGAATGGAGAAAAATTATCATTTAGATAATTTGGGAATTATAAATTCAGATGTGAATTTAACAGAGGAAATTTATTTTTCCAAAGAAGAAATTTAATTTCAAAATGGATTTGAAATCGAGACTTGTTTAAATATATAAACAAGTAAAATGAATGATGTTTATAAAGAAAGGTGAAAAATAATCAGTTGAATAGTTTAAATATTTAAATTCAAATATGAATTTAAAATGAGAATTGGGAACCGTGTTAAAAAGGGAAATGAGGAAATCTATTCCGATGTTCGGAATATAAATTAAAATAAATCCAAATAGATTTATAGTTAGAATTCGACTATGTCGAATTTATAAAAATGAATCATATCCAGAAAGGATATTTAAATTATAGGAATAGAAATAGAAATTAAATATGAAAATAGATCCATTGTATATATATATATATAAGTTAAAATCAATAAAATATTTCCAGAAAAGGAAATGGGTTTCAAATGTAAAGTTGTTTTAAAATATAAAACAAGGAAGTTAAATTTATAACAGAGTTATAAATTAAGTGAGATAATTATCATTGAATAATTTGAAATTTATAAATTCAAATATGAATTTAAAAGTGACTTGGGAAGTGTTAACAAAATGGTTGACTATATTCCGGAATTCAGAATATAAACTATATTAGGAAAAATCCAATGAATCTCTAATTAAAATTTGATTGTATCGAATTTTATAAATAATTTATTTATTAAGGAATTGGAATTTAAGTTGTAAATAAAATTATAACTGGGTTAGGACTTTTATATGAAATAATCGACGATTTTGGAAAAAAAGAGTTGTTAAGATAAAATTGTAAAATGGGTTTAATTTATATTAAAATATCAAAATAAGGTTGAAATTTATATTATAAACGAAGTTTAAACGTTTATATATAAATATAATTAAAACGAACTCACCGCAGTGCGGTAGTTCGTGATTTGGCGTTTCGAACTTCAATTGAGTATATAGAACTCAATTTAAGTTGGAATACTTTGAAATAAGAATCGTCAGGACCGATTGGATAATAGTTTTCTAATGGTAGAGAAGAATCTGGATGTCGTCTTATAGATTTTGAGTTATGCCAAAATCAAATTTTCAAAAAAAAACAGCACCATAACCATTATAAAACCATAACGGTTTATTTAAATAAATAAAAGAATTTTAAGTTAATAAAATCTGAATTTCCATTAGAAAAATCCAGACTTCATACAAAATAAATATGAACTCAAGTGGAGTAATTGAACTAATTTTTGAAAAAAAAAATCAGATTTTTAATTATTGAATAGAATAACTAAATTGAAGAATAATTAGTTAATCGTGTTTTGAATCGAAATTGGGCGTAGGATAAGTGAATGGGGTTTATGAATTTATGTTCAAAATCGAATATAAAACTCGAGTTGAAATGGAATTAGATTGGGTTTTAAATAAATTAAAAATATACCCGAACATATTATGTTCAAATTAAAAAAGTGAAATGGGCCAAAGAGCTAATTAAACAATAATTAGTGAATTGAGTTAAAATGACCAGACTAAGTTGGAATAAATTAAGAATGGACGTAAATGGGTTAGACAGGTATGGAATGAAGTGTATGAAGATTATAATATAAGCGCCAACAACAAGGTAAACGGTTAAATTCCAAATGAGTTTTTATGCGCCGAATCGGCAAGCCGCTTGTCTTTTTGATTATCTTTTTGAATGGAAAGGGCTTAGAGAGGTGAGTTAGAGTTTGAGCTATTGACCGGTACAAAGGAGGTGCTAGTGAAATTTTCCGGAAATTTAAGGAGTTAGAATATTTTTAAGAAATTTGATAATTAAAATTAATATATCGATATATATAGAATATTATAAACAAAAAGGAAATCTATAATTAAATCTGGTAAAATTAGAAAGAGAAACGTATAGGGGTTTAAAAATGAATAATTGAAGGCATGTGGTCTTGGCTATTTTGAAGTTAATGATGTTTTTAGTCAAGGTCTAAGAGGTAATTTTACCCTAACTTGATTGATTTAATTATTAACCGAAAAATAGGAGGATTCAGTCTCGAAGATAAATGTTTAAAGAAATTTAGTTGAATGAAATATTTTGGGTTGTTGTAATGGTGTTTTGTACAACATTCATTTTAACCCAAGTAAGTGGAATTTTGGATATAATATAAATATTTCCTGAGTGTAGAATTGAATGGGCATTAAAGAGACAAGTAACTGAAATGTTTTCCAATTATAAATAGAAGATATTTTTTAGATATAGAAAATAAAGAAGCTGATATTTGGGAGTGTTTTCCAAATAGTGTAAAAGGCCAAGATGGTCATCGAAAATACCGTTTTAACGAACAGTGATAAGTAAATGGAGAAGTGATTTAATTAATGAAATTTTAATTTAGGGGCCAGTTGTTTGTTTGATGTTATGGATGAATGCTTGTTTTTCTTCGATAGTTAAATAATCGACTATCGAAGTATTTGCCAATATCGTATTCAATATGGGGAGACCAGTTCGATTATTATCCGAGAACTACTCCGTATTAGCAGTAGCACTGCGAATCAGATTATAAGAAGATAACCGAAGACGGAGTAAAGTGCAAGGGCTTTTTCTGTTAATCCTAGGCAGGAATTGCCTAAGATGGATTAATGGAAATTGTGCCTTTGGTTTCGTTCATTCCTAGAACGAACGTATATGGACGAGTGTCTGACAGAGTATTTCTAATGATTGCATATGTTGGTCTGTATATATATATATATATATATATATATATATATATATATGGTGGCGAAGAATTTGCTCTCTAATTAGCATAATATCCAAAATATATTTGTGCAATCCAATTAATGATTAATGGATCTGACAATGTGGCATTCAAAGTGATTGTGTTGTCAACGAATGGTAAGTAATTGTAGCATCTGGCCTCAATAATCGGGAAATGAAAAAAATCGGACAGGCAACATGGCTAAGTGGGTAACTCCTAATTAGGGTGTATTATCACCTATATAGAGAAATTCATTTCATTCTTTATTCTATTCGATGTTGTCCCATTCGGGAAAATGGTTGTTGATCCCAACCTTTGGTGATATACATTCGATACACTCAAGCGAAATGAGTGGTCGGTCATGTGTGGTCGGGTTACAAGATGTTCTTGTTGAACCCAGTGTATTCCTCTCTAGAGGTACACTATCAGAATATGGTTCCATACCTTGTCATATTTGGAAATTCATTACCCAATAAGTGCTCGCGGTTTTGATTGTATAATATATATATGGAACGAGGGATGTAAACGTTCCACCAGATTGTTATTTATTTGTTTTAGACACTATTATAATATCAAAAGAGTTTTGATATAATGATTATTGTTTCTTTCTAAAGGATTTTTGAAAGTTAAATCGATTGTTTTGGATTCTCATAAGGGAAAAACCCGTTCCGTGTTATACTGCGTGGTCTTATAAGATATCATTTAGTTTCTCAAACTGTTTACTCATACTAGTCCCATGACTGACCCGGAGTTTATTTTTGTTTTGTTTTACCTAAACTCTTGGGTGCCCGAATTTGTATGGCAGTCAAGTAGTTCAGAATTTTACGGATTTATCTAAATGAGCTTGGAGCCGGAGGCTTCAATGTTATTTAGTTGTTTTTTTCCCCGCTGTGTTGTAAGTGTTGTACTCTGATTATGATATGTATATAGAAAAAAAATTGTACTCCAAAAGCTGATCAATATATTATATTTTGTTCCGCTATGATGTGAGATTCTGTATTGTTATTTTTTGTTCTTCTTCTACCTTTTTTTCTTTATTAATAATGATTCGTATTTCTGTGACATTTGGGTTGGACGTGTGGTGTATTTAGTTAACTCAGATAGTACGTAAATTCGGGTCGTTACAATAGTAGAACATAAACAACAGGTAATAATAGTGAAGCATCGTATAACAAACTTTTCTAACTTTCACAACATCCCGAAAGATTATCCCAACACTCATAGAGCAACTTAAACAGCGGAAACAAAAATACTAGATACTATTAAAAGTAATACGCCAGCCTCCTGCTCGCCTTCGTACAACAGCATCATCCTCAATAACCACCTGTCACGTGCTACCTAGTCTACTCATCCACAACCGGATGAACAGCCCAAGGTAATAAGAGGAAACATAAAACCTTGAGTCAGACAACAGTCTTAGTAAGCGATAAAACAGCCAACAAACTTCATCAATAAAGTATATGAGAATAGGTAGGTTAACAAACCAATCTACCAAACACCAGAGAAGAACCCAACCCTGTCTTCCCTACATCGGATAGTGATAGCCTTTACGATAACATTTCAGCCATGCATCCATGAAAACCAGAACACTCATTCAATCGTGGCAAAGCACTCATGACATCCAAATTATATATCTCATGTAAATCATCCTAATCGAATTCAACATCCCTCAAGCATAAGCCCTAGAGGCCTAAACCAATATCAGACAAGCACCCAAGGAACATCTCCTTCGACGGTGGACAACCTACATGAGATGGTACAAACAGAGTATCCATGCAATCAAACATCCATGATTGACTCTGGATACCACCGCCAATCCTGCTTTGAAACCATCATTAATCGTATGACAACCAACCTTGCCATATGTCAAGGGCTAATGGTAACCCCAGTTCTAGCATAAACTCCATACGCCTTTCAACGATATGTATGTATGTCCAACCTTGACAACTAGTCCTCTTAACGATACCCAGGATACTCGACCTACAACCGGTATTTTAGCTGCCCCTATCGTACCCCTGCTTTGAGCCTGCTAGAACTTACGACAACGATAAAATCTCTTGCCCTTCTCATCTCTAGTCATCCAACCCGACGACATTTCATAGCCCAAGCAACCTTCTCGAGCAACCAATATCCGCCAACTCACGACCTTTGAATTGCCACATCATTCACTATTCTACGATCAACGAACACCTTTCAACACTTCGAACCTTCCTACTTGAATTTACTTCGAAGTCACACCATCACCGAGCTGATCACATCACTGCGTTGCGGCTGGGGTTCGAGGGAGGGGGTTGCCCCCGAAAAAAATTCAAGCTCTTTTCTTCAAATCTGGGTCGTACTTGAAAATATAATTTTTCAGAAAATGACCCTATGGACCGACTAGAGCAACCGACCCTTCACACTGCTCGACTGACTCCTCATTATCTCAGCAGAGATCGACCGACCCTGCTGCTCGACCCAAGCTTACTCGACCCCAAGCCTACTCGACCCAACCATGTTCTGGCTCGCTCGACCCAACCACTTCTGGCTCGCTCAACCGAACCACTTCTGACTCGCTCGACCCAACTGCTTCCGGCTTGCTCGACCGACCATCCCTGACTTGTTTCCCAAGACATAAATTTGGACCGACCGACCCTACCATGAGCGACCCAAAACCTACACTACCCCAATGCAACTCCGATTTTGACCAAAACTTCACCAAACGACAAATCCGACAAAAACAACTCGTCCAACTCATCTAATATGGCCACAAACATGGTATGAAACCATTATTACCATGAAAAAAACGGTTCTCACCAAAATTATACAAATCACTCCAAAATCATGATAAATGATCACATGAACAAAATTATTGATCTAACTTGTATAATCATATGAAATGGCATAATAATTACCGGCTTAAACTTACTAAATTGGATCCTATGGTGATTCATACGAAAATGGACTTATCACAGTATAGATCTATGGTTAAAAACTTGAATTTGATGAAAAACATGATCAAACATTCATATACATCATTGAATCTATGTGAGAGATGTAAATCACTCACTGATTCTCCAAATCAACCTAAAATCAATGTACTAAGGTTCCGAACAGCCATCAACTCGAACCTAACCACTTAATCCGATGAATTTTCACTTCAAACGATGTAGATCTAGCCTCAAATGGTGTAGATCTTCGATTTGCTTCCTTAGATTTTGATTTTTAATGGTGGAAAGGTGTTAGAGAAAGGAGGAACACAAGGCCACCAAATGAGAGAATGGAAAACTAAAACCATTTCCCATATCCTCACCCCCTATTTATAGCTTTCCACAAGCCCACTAATGGACCTCTGCAAATCAGCTCGTTACGGCTTCACAAACCTGAACAGCCAACTGTGAAACCTGAAAACAACGATTATTCCCAAACCGCTCAGCCAAAAATTTAATGTAACCACTCTACGGAAAGGCAATCATCATTTCCTTTCCAATGGCATACGTCTCACCACCTAATTCGACCTGAGTCAAAAGTTACCCCCTGTACAAGAATGACAGGGGCAAAATGGTCACAAATAAAATCCGTAAAAACTATGGACTTGTCTCACATCCCCATAAGCAACATATTAAAATATAGGAATGATCCAACCCTCTGAAATAAAATAAAAATATTTTACGATCTTCCGATACGTAAAATGCGAGCTATTATAGGGAGGTGGAGTTTTGTGGAGAGGAAGAAGAAGAAGCTGAAGTGAAAATGCAAACAAAATGAGAATGAAATGATCTCTTAAACCACATGTTAAGTTACTTAAGGAAAAAGCAACATTGAAGAGTGTGACAAGCGGAAGTAAGAGAGGATAAGTTGTCTAATGAAGGGGAAGCTTAGGGAATGGTGCTTAAAGAGTTGTATTTCTTTTTAAATTAAATTAATTATTACATAAGCACGCAAAAGAAAGTAGTATCCACTACTTTGAATTATTTAATCTACATGAAACCTTTAATGTATGTTAACATGTTAAACTAAGATGCCATATGTTAATTAAAATACTAATGGGGTTTCTAAATAGCAATTAATAAGTATTATCCTCTTAACTATTTTAAATTTCCAATTTAAAACTAGTGTAAATAATACTAGTATTTTGTATCCATATAAATTAATTATAAAATTTGTAAATAGATTCATTATCATATAAATTCATTTTAAACCATATTAGATTTCTTTTTATTAATATTTTAAAACCAAAATAAATCTAAACCAAATATGTTAATTATACCGCTTTTTTAAATTAACAAAACTAGTTGACAAGTTTATCGATTTATTCATCGTTTTGTAAATCAATTCCAATATATATTTTTCTTAATATATTTAACCTTATATTACACATTTAAAATTCTAGTTGGTCAAATATAAAAATACAATATTTAATAAATTTGAAGTCTAACTAGACTTATCCATTTAAAAACCATATTAGATATATTTAAATCCATATTTTAAAGTGACTAAAAATACGGGTCGTTACATTTCCACTCTAAAATACTAATCCGCCTCGAGTTTAAGAAAATCTGGTTTTCCTGCATGGATTCGTGATTTTTGTTAGATTAAACTAAGTTTATCACAAATTTGGCTTGATCCATCCCGCTCCGAAGTGATCAATCACCTTCAGTTTATACGGATCCAAAGGATCGGGTTCCTACGATGTGAGTAATGCTTGGGTAATTTTCCAGGGTTGATATTCGTGTTTGTTGTGATCCACCCATGTCGATCAATAATTTTTGAGATGATATTAAATGTCTCAAGTCATACTGGTTCGATCCAATATCATGAATAGGAAAATTTTCTCAAGTGATCTCATGAGTCGATCCATGCATTTTGAGTGATCGAGCCATGTCGATCACCACTTTTGTGAATATCAGTCCAGACTTTCTGAAATAATCCGTCAAGTGCCAAATCAATATGGTCCTTATTTTTTGAGATGATTGGACTATGTCGATCGTGTTTCTTCGGAGTGAACGATCTGATCATGTGCATTATTGATCAAGTGAATATGGAGTGATCCAACTAGCCGATCAGACCGAGTGATCGAACGATGCCTGCAGGCAATCAATTCGAGATGATACATTCTCTGATTTCCAAGCAAACATCGATTTTGATACTAAACTCGAGTTTGTATGAATTTGCACTTGAGCCATGGACAATCTAGATGTCCAAGTCTGAAGCGTAGCGGCCTTTCTAAAAGGTTGGTTAACACTTTCCCTCAAAATATTTTTTTTGTGGAAGACATGTTTTGTATTAGTTTAGTTTCTACATTCTCTCTAGATTGATCCCAAGTTCGATGACTGTAACACCCCGTAATTTTAAAACATGACATAAAAGATAATTAAAGAATAACTAATTATTAAAAGAAGAATTAAATGAAATGGGTTGCGCCATTGCGTTCGTCTCGGAATTCTACTTGGAATAGAGTCCAAGTTTGCGTAAATCGGACTTCGTATGAAGAAGTTATGGCCTTCGGAAGATTCGACAAAAATTCAGAATTCCCATTGAAAAATACCCAGTAAGGTCGACCTGGGTCATAGGTCGACCAGGAGGTCGACCTCCCCCCTACAGGTCGACCTGTTTTGGCCCAGATCCGATTTTCTTTGGCTTGTGACGTGGTTTTGGCTGTTCTGATGGTCCGGATTGGTTCTAGGTTGATATCTAAGGCCCTAAACACTTCTGTTCTCCTATAAATACATCCCTAAGCCAAAACCTAAATCTCTTACATTATTCTCTAGCCTTCATTGCTTCTCCTTCTCTAAAATTAAATCAATGGCGTTGCTACTCTGCTGAAACCTAAGCTAGAACCAGTACTTCTTCTTCTTCCAATCTAAATAGGATTAAAAGTACAATTAGTCTAAATCAAAGGCAAGCAATTCAGTTTCAGAATATAGATTCCAGAAAACAAGACTTGCCTTTGTTTTGTAAGTTCACGATTACTTTCATATTTAGACAACCAATTATAGTATGGACATGGAATAAAATGAATTTGGACCTATGCTTGATTTTATATTTGGATCTATTCTTAGCCTTTGTGAATCTATGACTTTGGGTTGCTTCTTATCGATCCAATCGAACCTATACAAGTTCTCTAACTATTTTATTATTCAAGCCTTTCATTTCATGTCCATAATATTGTTCATAATCAGATCTATATGCCTGCAATGATTCTAAATCAGTTTATTCAGTTATGCTGTAATTCTATTAGATCTGTAATTCTTGTGTTTTGGGACTATCATCTTGTGCCAGTTCTTATGCCTATCAGTGTCATATTATTCCTATTTATTCCTTTTTATTTGTGAATCTAGATTGACCTATAATCTAGGTTGAATCGCGATATACGTACGATGGGAATACGAGGAAGGTTTGGGTTATTGGGGCATAAACATGAGATTGACAATATTGGCATAACATAATTGGGGAAAGTAACTAAACATAACATATTTGGTGAAATGGTTGTGCAAAACTTGTAATTGACATTGGGGCGTTGTTATCATTATAACTGCAAGTTTGGGTTAGTTGGCTTGTAAACCAAGTTGGCCGTACACTGTAAACTAGAATATTAAAACTAGATTGGGCTTAAATATTGATTTGGAACGCCAAATATATGACATAGTGATTTTGGGAATGACTATTATTGCAAGTTTGGGAAGATGGGGTATAGCCGATTTTGAATAATAACTTGAAATTTCATGTAATTGACATATTTGGCTCATAACCATGTAAATGGTTTATGGCATGTAACGGTATAATTTATATACCAAAGATTATGAACACGATTCAGAAGGAAAGTGGGCCATGACAATAATTGATTTATAATTTACTATATATATGAAGGATAAACATGAAAATTACATGGCATAGATTGGTTCATGAAATGGTATATTTAGTATACCATTAATTGTGAGCATAATTTAAAGGATAATTATGGCATAATTTAATTGGGAATAATTTACATGTGGAATTTGTCATAAATAAGAAATATGTAAATTGTAGGAAAGATGAATATGACTAACCCGAGGTTAGATTGAGTTGTGGTGTAAAACTGCCCGGAACCGCCCGGATGTCCAGTAACCACAACAATACATATCTAATGTGGGAGGTTAGGGCATTGAGCCCAATAAGAACCCGAGGTTAGACTATGTTGCAGTGTAAAACTTCCCGGACCCGACCGGCACACCACAACAATACCTGTCTAATGTGAGTGGTTGGTGCTTTAATGAATGAATTAATGCTATTGACACATGCTAAGTATAGGAGGGTTAGGTTAATTGATACTCAACTAATATGACATTTGGGTGGGTTAAGTTAAACATGAATGGACAAAGGACACCTAACCAACAAGACATGATATAGGGTAGGGTTAAGTTAACTAAGGGAACACTTAACCGTTATAACATGTTAACTAAACAGATGAAAGGGTTAAGTTAACTAAGGCAGCACTTAACCGTTATAACATGTTAACTAAACAGATGATAGGGTTAAGTTAACTAAAGTAACACTTAACCAAAATATATAATGACTTGTGGTAGGGTTAAGTAACACAAGAGGATACACTTAACCAATATATAATGACATATGGTGGGGTTAAGTAATACAAGAGGAAAACACTTAACCAATTATATAACAGGATGTATGGAAAGGGTTAAGTTAAAACGAGAGGGCAACACTTAACCAATATAACATGATTTGAGGTAGGGTCAAGTTAACACCAGAAGGAAACACGTAACCAACATTACAAGACAAGTGGGTGGGTTAAGTTAACTTGAATTGATTAATGACACCTGACTAATATAACTTGATGAACGAATGGGGTTAAGTAAAATGGGAAATACTTAACCAATATAACCTGATGAATGAACAGGGTTAAGTTAATAAATCACACTTAACCAATCCAACATGATAAGTGAGAAAGGTTAAGTTAATAAGAACCACTTAACCAACATGGCATGACGAGTAGTAGGGTTAAGTTCACGTCGGGTTGGTAGGTAATATTAGTAAATATAGGCCCACAAAACTTAACCATTATATAAACATGCTTGAATCGGTGAGAGGGTTAAGTACATATAGGGTTGGTGGGTAATATTAGTAAATCCAGGCCCACAAACTTAACCAGTAGGAAACCCTTGTAACGGGGACCCATTTCAGCAGTAACCCAATAGATGTATCACGTTACCCTGAGCTAGGAAGGGGGGCACGATACTGGGCTGATTATAAGCGGTCAAAACAACGGCATGAGGTACGTCAGTGTAGGTTCCGAAGGTTTACGGGCGTGCACGTACTTCGAAGTGGGAAAAAGTAGGCACTGGGTACCAGTAGTTATACACTGTGCATCTTGATTCGTGTCGGGTCGCTATCATGAGGACTGATACACCTTATGGTGGGACCAACACAGGTTATCTACACGCAAGAGGGGACCGATTGACACAGACACATGAAACATTTGTACAAGTAGGGAGCCGATCAATAGGGTAGTAAGGGTACATCTAACATCTTCATGGCAATTAGGCTGATTGAGGTGGAACCCTCATAATAGATGTACACCTAAAGGCTACCATAATTGCAGGGATTGGGATCACATTGTAATATTATCCTTTATACAGATTACTAGTTGGGACACTCGTTAGGTGGTGCAAAGATATAGATATCAGAATAACAAGGTAGTAGTGAAGCAGAGAATAGTTAACATGCGATGTTATACTTAGTTTATCTTGCCTGTTGCTTATCCTGTGTATCCTATGTTCCTTATCATCATGATTATGTCTTTATTCAGTTTAATTCATGTCATGTTGTTCTTGCTTGTTCATATGCTGAAAGT
The DNA here is from genome assembly GCA_030737875.1 of Allium sativum. NCBI lineage: Eukaryota > Viridiplantae > Streptophyta > Magnoliopsida > Asparagales > Amaryllidaceae > Allium > Allium sativum. Next base: position 442,862,192 of record CM060915.1, on the reverse strand, counting down.
AGCAGGACTTACCAGACTTATGTCTGACCTAGTTTTGTTTCGCCTCTTTTCTTCCGTCCCCCTTCCCCAGGTTCTCAGGGAGGAAACACTTCTGCTTAGCTTGGATTACTTGTTGCTTCAAGATCATCATTTATTGCTTTGGATTCAGTCTCATTTCAGCTATGGCTTGCTTTACTCTATTGAGGAATAAATCGTTGTTATTTTTATGCTTCTTTTATACTTGGAAGTTTTTGAATCAAGACAGAAGTACTATTTATTGTTTTTAAGACAACTGTTGTAAAAGCTTGACCGAACCACATTGTTTATAAAATGACTTTATTTTTCGCTGCTTTATTTGTCTGTCTCGTAATTTATCTGCATCTTTTACCTAAAATGCTCCATCGAAATTAAGGCATTCTCTTTGTGAGTGACCTTAAAAGAGGTGGGGTGTTTCACTTGGTATCAGAGCTGAAGGTTACCGGATCAGATAAAAGATTTGAAAAATTATTTTCAACGGTTTTAAAAGAAGCATTTTCAAAAGAAAAGTTTTTGTTTTAAAGGCAGATTCCCCAAAGCCATATGCATTATCTTTTGATCCTCTGTTTGAATCCTTGTTTCCTTCTTTCTTGAGTCTCCGGGGCTCCTGGCTTTCTGGGAGGTAACCTCATCGCGGCATGGTTCCGTAGGCTCGACGAGACTACGACACATGTCAAAGGGCAAATAAGTGCCCAACTTCTATCTATAGCCGCTGTAGTTTCACCTATGGCTAATTTTCTTTCGAGCTTTGTAGAATTTTCCATGCGATGGAGGCAGCTTTCAAGAGACTTGTCAACAAGTTACATAAGGATGGCAAAAATAAGAATGAGGGAGTTTGGTTTAGGAGCACAACCCAAGGATGAGGAACTCATGGATATAGACTTGGTTCACAACGAAGGTAAAAAGAAAAAGGTGTAAGTGGAAGAATCAGGACAAGAAGGAAGGAAAGAATAAAAAAACCTAAGACAAGAGGAAGTATCTTTATTATGGTATAACGAGTCATATAATTAAGGACAAGGGCAAGAACAAAGGATAGGATTTTCAGGAGGGCAAGTGCATGCTCTCACCGCCAGCGTACCGGAGAGAGAGGTAGAGATTAGTTTATCTTTCCGATCCTCCTGTTAGTACTCTTCTTGACTTTAGCGCCTCACATTCGTTTGTATCTTCTTCCATAGTTGAGTCTTTGCACCCTAGTAACTGTATAGTTGAAGATCCCATTATTGTCTCAAATCCAATTAGTGGTTCTGCTCATTTATCTTTGGTTTGTAAGGATTTGAGGATATCTATCGTAAGTATTGGGTTCAAGCGTAAAGCTTATGTTTTTGGTTTCATGGGCTATGGGTTGATTCTAGGCATGGGTTGGTTAGCTAGTAAGGAGGGTAGTTAGACTTTTTACTTGCCTCGGGAACACCCTCGAGATTTCGTGCGATCCTAAGGAGATTGGTTAGGCTTAACTACCTAGAATCACTTGATGCATCTATCGATGATTTGCGATCCGTCAGAATAGCCCATGAGTACGAGGATGTTTTGATTAGGTTAGGGGTTTTCCCCCTAAAACTCGAGATAGACTTCCGCATATGTCTAATTGACAATACAAAGCCAGTTTTGCGATCAACGATAGTTTTGGAGCAAGATTGGCAAGGATAGCCAGAGTCGGCTAAGTGCTCAATTGTTTGGCTGTTTTGCTAGTATCATCTCACATAAATCGTCCAAATTCGGAGGAGGTATTCCTTGGGTGCTTGTCTGATATTGGTTTAGGCCTTTGGGGCTTGTACTTGAGGGATGTCAAGTTTGACTAGGATGGCTTGCGTAAGAGATATCGACCCTCAGATCTGTGACATGATGGATAAGCTAAGTAGAAGAGAGGCCTCTAATCATCTTAGTATATACACTTGGTATCATGGTTAACATCTGTTTATCTTGGAAAGATAGTTCGACTACATTGGATACCCTCTAGAATAGTAAGTGATCGAGGTCCTATCTTTACTAGTGGGTTTTGGGAAATGGAGGTCAAGAAGTTACGCAAATCATGAAGTTAAGACAGTGTGAGAAATATGGAGTGAAGCTCAAGAAGATGCAACTTAGAAGACTGAAGACTAGATACACACATCATACCCTTTCTGGGGGTATATCCTTGATCTCCCTTTTTCAGTAATGTTTATTTGCTAGTATTTATCTTTTAAGTATATCCTCTCGATCCTATCCTCGATCCTTAGGTAGAAGCCAATGGATGCAAACATGTGTTTGAAACATATTATGTTTGGTGGATGCAAGTGGATGTAAGTGTTTGCTAGTGGTTGCTCATGGATGCATATACACACATTAGGCACTAGATTGGCTCAGTCACTTTCATATTGCATATGCATGAGTGAATTTTTATATATATGAATTGAAACTTGATGTGTTATCATATGGATGTTGCATTTGTAGGAATGATTGTGCACTCGTGTAGAAGTTATAAAGTACGATTAGGAATAATTGCATACATGATGGACTCATGGCACTGACATAATTCGCATTAAGGAGGTCAACTGAATCAGTAGACCGCCTGATTTTGCATTTGGGTAAGGACATATACACACACTATGCATATGTTCATGAAAAACATTAGAAACCTTTTTAAGGACAATAGATGCCTGTGATTGAATGGCTGAGTTGGATGGTAGGATATACATTCTTCTTAACTTGAAGATTTCGGGGATGAAATCCTTTAAATGGGGGGGGGAATGTAACACCCCCTAATTTTAAAACAGGACATAAGAGATAATTAAAGAATAAGTAATTATTAAAAGAAGAATTAAATGAAATGGGTTGCGCCATTGCGTTCGTCTCGAAATTCTGCTTGAAATAGAGTCCAAGTTTGCGTAAATCGGACTTCGTATGAAGAAGTTATGGCCCTCGGAAGATTCAACAATAATTCAGAATTCACATAGAAAAATACCCAAGCAGGTCGACCTGGGGGTAGACCTACCTAGGGAGGTCGACCTGGGTCATAGGTCGACCAGGGGTTCGACCTCCCCCCTACAGGTCGACCTGTTTTGGCCCAGATCCGATTTTCTTTGGCTTGTGACGTGGTTTTGGCTGTTCTGATGGTCCGGATTGGTTCTAGGTTGATATCTATGGCCCTAAACATTTTTGTTCTCCTATAAATACATCCCTAAGCCAAAACCTAAATCTCTTACATTATTCTCTAGCCTCCATTGCTCTCTCCTTCTCTAAAAATAAATCAATGGTGTTGCTACTATGCTGAAACCTAAGCTAGAACTAGTACTTCTTCTTCCAGTCTGAATAGGATTAAAAGAACGGTTAGTCTACATCAAAGGCGAGCAATTCAGTTTCAGAATACAGATTCTAGAAAACAGGACTTGCCTTTATTTTGTAAGTTCACGATTACTTTCAGATTTAGACAACCAATTATAGTATGGACATGGAATAAAATGAATTTGGACCTATGCTTGATTTTCTATTCGGATCTATTCTTAGCCTTTGTGAATCTATGACTTTGGGTTGCTTCTTATCGATCCAATCAAACCTATACAAGTTGTGGAACCTAGTTTATTATTCAAGCCTTTCATGTCCATAATATTTTTCATAATCAGTTCTATATGCCTGCAATGATTCTAAATCAGTTTATTCAGTTATGCTGTAATTCTATTAGATCTGTAATTCTTGTGTTTTGGGACTATCATCTTGTGCCAGTTCTTGTGCCTATCATTGTCATATTATTCCTATGTGTTCCTTTTTATTTGTGAATCTAGATTGACCTATAATCTAGGTTGAATCGCGATATACGTACGATGGGAATACGGGGAAGGTTTGGGTTATTGGGGCATAAACATGAGATTGACAATATTGGCATAACATAATTAGGGAAAGTAACTGAACATAACATATTTGGTGAAATGGTTGGGCAAAACTTGTAATTGACATTGGGGCATTATTATCATTATAACTGCAAGTTTGTGTTAGTTGGCTTGTAAACCAAGTTTTGGCCATACACTGTAAACTAGAATATTAAAACTAGATTGGGCTTAACTATTGATTTGGAACGCCAAATATATGACATAGTGATTTTGGGAATGACTATTATTGCAAGTTTGGGAAGACAGGGTATAGCCTATTTTGATAAATAACTTGAAATTTCATGTAATTGACATATTTGGCTCATAACCATGTAAATGGTTTATGGCATGTAACGGTATAATTTATATACCAAAGATTATGAACACGATTTAGAAGGAAAGTGGGCCATGACAATAATTGATTTATAATTTACATATAAATATGAAGGATAAACATGAAAATTACATGGCATAGATTGGTTCATGAAATGGTATATTTAGTATACCATTAATTGTGAGCGTAATTGAAAGGATAATTATGGAATAATTAAATTGGGAATAATATACATGTGGAATTTGTCATAAATAAGAAATATGTAAATAGTAGGAAAGATGAATATGACTAACCCGAGGTTAGATTGAGTTGTGGTGTAAAACTGCCCAGAACCGCCCGGCTGTCCAGTAACCACAACAATACATATCTAATGTGGGAGGTTAGGGCATTGAGCCCAATAAGAACTCGAGGTTAGACTGAATTGCGGTGTAAAACTGCCCGGAACCGAACGACGCATCCAGTGACCGCAACAATACCTATCTAATGTGAGTGATTGGTGCTTTAATGAATGAATTAATGCTATTGACACATGCTAAGTATGGGAGGGTTAGGTTAATTGATACTTAACCAATATGACATACGGGTGGGTTAAGTTAAACATGAATGGACAAAGGACACCTAACCAACAATACATGATATAGGGAAGGGTTAAGCTAACTAAGGGAACACTTAACTGTTATAACATGTTAACTAAACAGATGGTAGGGTTAAGTTAACTAAGGTAGCACTTAACCGTTATAACATGTTAACTAAACAGATGATAGGGTTAAGTTAACTAAAGTAACACTTAACCAAAATATATAATGACTTATGGTAGGGTTAAGTAACATAAGAGGATACATTAACCAATATATAATGACATGTGGTGGGGTTAAGTAATACAAGAGGAAAACACTTAACCAATTATATAACACGATGTATGGAAAGGGTTAAGTTAACATGAGAGGGCAACACTTAACCAATATAACATGATTTGAGGTAGAGTCAAGTTAACACCAGAAGGAAACACTTAACCAACATGACAAGACGAGTGGGTGGGTTAAGTTAACTTGAATTGATTAATGACACTTGACTAATATAACTTGATGAATGAATGGGGTTAAGTTAAATGGGAAATACTTAACCAATATAACCTGATGAATGGATAAGGTTAAGTTAATAAATCACACTTAACCAATCCAATATGATAAGTGAGAAAGGTTAAGTTAATAAGAACTTAACCAACATGGCATGACGAGTAGTAGGGTTAACCACACGCCGGGTTGGTGGGTAATATTAGTAAATATAGGCCCACAAAACTTAACCATTATATAAACATGCTTGAATCGGTGGGAGGGTTAAGCACATATCGGGTTGGTGGGTAATATTAGTAAATATAGGCCCACAAACTTAACCAGTAGGAAACCCTAGTAACGGGGACCCATTTCAGCAGTAACCCAAATAGATGTATCACGGTACCCTGAGTTAGGCAGGGTGGGGCACGATTACTGGGCTGATTATAAGCGGTCAAAACAACGGTAAGGGTACGTCAGTGTAGGTTCTGACGGTTTACGGGCGTGCACGTACTCTGGAGTGGGAAAAAGCAGGCATTGGGTACCAGTAGTTATACACTGTGCATCTTGATTCGTGTCGGGTCACTATCATAAGGATTGATACACCTTATGGTGGGACTAGCGCAGGGTATCTACACGCAAGAGGGGGTCGATTGACACAGACACATGGAACATTTGTACAAGTAGGGAGCCGATCGATAGGGTAGTAAGGGTACATCTAACATCTTCATGGCAATTAGGCTGATTGAGGTGGAACCCTTATAATAGATGTACACCTGAAGGCTACCACAATTGCGGGGATTGCGATCACGTTGTAATATTATCCTTTATAAAGATTACTAGTTGGGACACTCGTTAGGTGGTGCAGAGATATAGAAATCAGAATAATAGGGTAGTAGTGAAGCAGAGAATAGTTAACATGCGATGTTATACTTAGTTTATCTTGCCTGTTGCTTATCCTGTGTATCCTATGTTCCTTATCATCATGATTATGTCTTTATTCAGTTTAATTCATGTCATGTTGTTCTTGCTTGTTCATATGCTGAAAGTAGCAGGACTTACCAGACTTATGCCTGACCTTGTTTTGTTTTGCCTCTTTTCTTCCGTTTCCCCTCCTAGGTTCTCAGGGAGGAAACACTTTTGCTTAGCTTGGATTACATTTGCTTCAAGATCATCATTTATTGCTTTGGATTCAGTCTCATTTCAGCTATGGCTTGCTTTACTCTATTGGGGAATAAATCGTTGTTATTTTTATGCTTCTTTTATACTTGGAAGTTTTTGAATCAAGACGAAATTAAGGCATTCCCTTTGTGAGTGACCTTAACAGAGGTGGGGTGTTTCAATGATTGTTCAGAGTCGTGATCGTGATCTTGCTAAATCATTTATGCGTTAGTAGCATCTCTGAGTTAGTATTTGGTGTTGAGAGTACGTAATCACGTCGGTTCATTTGTGCCAATTATAATTCATAATCGAGAATCTGAGTTTTATCCCCACTAACCGTAATCCATAATTCATGTTCCAAGCCCCTTCAGGCTTTTGATCGAGTATAGTCTTTACTCAATTGGATCCTCATCGGGCTTCCGCTAAGCATAAATCATACTTAGCATTTTGATATTGGGTTCATCCTCTTCAAGCATCAACCATACTTCTCGATTCATGGGTTGTTTGATCCCCACATAGCCTTAACCATACTCAGTGGTTCATGGTTTGGTAGGAACATACTTAATAGCCCATGGTTTGGATACCCTTCAAGCATCAACCATACTTGATGGTTCACCGTTTTATTTGTGTCTACCAAGCACCAACCATACTTGGTAGTTAATAGTCTCTCCTGACTCTTATCGAGCATCATCCATGCTCAACTTTTTAGTTAATTCTTTTTATACTTGATGAGCATCGACTATACTCAACAAGTGATTAATGGGTTTTATAATTGATGAGCATCAACTATACTTACCAAGAAATTTAAATGTTTTATACTTGATGAGCATAAGTCATACTCACTATGTGATAAAATTTATTGAAATCATGCTTTACATCTGATGAGCATCATCCATACCCACTGAATAGTGCCAACTACGTTTTTTAATTGCATGTTCCACACTTGATGAGCATCGTCCATACACACTAAGTGATTTTATTAAAGTGATGAAACATGAAGTCCATATCGGATGAGCATTAGCCATACATACCAAACAACTTTATTAAAGGCAAAAGAGAAAAATTTTATTTCAAAACTAATAGATTTTTCACCGTCTATTGATTGCCTAAGGATCTCCCCGGTTTCCTATATAAGAGTAAACAACTTACCTGCTTATTACAACTTGATTAAGAAATAGAGTAAAGACAGTGGTTTGTCACCCAAGTGTATGCCTAGGTATATTCTTGGATCTCGTACATGGGTAGGATATTTAGCCACCATTATTGTCCATTTCCCACTTGTCAACTAATGATAAGGCATTAGTAAGAGCTAGGCTCGCCTACTTCCCTTGCATACAGAGGTTGTTCCTGTTGAGTTATTGTAGTTTGTTTCTGGACGTATTGCCATAGTTATCCATTCCTTACATTTGTCTAATACATCTGGAAAGTGTTTGAATTCATTTGTTTCATGTCCAGCCATTTCGTGATACAAACAAAACTTCCCGAAAGCTATGTCTTTGGAAGTGGGATCCCGCCAAGTTTTTCTTCTCGGAAGAAGACTATCTTTAATATTCATGAAAATTTATTCCTAACTCACACTCAGTAGTGCATGAAAGTAGTATTTTGGCCCTTTTAAGATATAGTTTGTGGTGGATTGCCTTCAGCTTTTCGTTTCCCTTTATTATCTCCAAAGTTGAAGGTTCTCTGTCCTTGATATGATTAACTTGTAGGGACTCTGTAACGACCTGTATTCTACATATCGAAGGATCGTACAATATTTATTTTATTCTCTTATGGAATCATATGACTGTATAACTTTAGGAAGTGACTATTCTGGTTAATTCCTACTTTCTCTATTTTTATCGAATTTTATCATGAACATTTTGCTCCTAACGAATTTTGTTTTCCCATAACTTTTGATTGGTAAGATATATTTGAACCACTTCCATTGGACTCTGATGATGGTTTCTCATTTCGTAGAGCAGTCAAATTAAGAAAACGGACTTACTACTAGGAAGGAATGGCTAAAACAAGTTTTGGAGAGGATTAAAAGACACAATTGGCCCTAAATGGGTAGTTGAGCTGAGGCCCGATACCCATTTCAAGATTAAAGCATGCGAGGGCTGAAGTGGGTAGGGGATTAGTTATTTTCACTTTCCCAATTCCTAAGAATGGTCTAATTCATCTCTAGTGGCCTCCACCTCTCAAATTAATCATTAAACCCTTCTTAAATTAGTTAACTACCTAGTTAGCATCAAGTCAAATCAACACCAAGAGAAGACAAAAGTTGGTGCCATGCATTGGGATCCAAGCTAAAAGCATCCCTATTTCCATCTCTACAATTTTTGGGTGATTAAGGTGAGTAATAACATTCTTACTCACTAGTTAGGCTATTTTAACATGTTAATGCCTCATAGAAATATGGAAAAATGTCTAAAATTCGTTATTAACCGTTTTATGACATATATTTGAGTTTGGGTTGATTTGGGTTTGATTTGTGACTCCCAAAATTTAGGGGATTAAGGTAAAAACATTACTTATATAGGTATTTCGATCTTGTTTGATTGATTCATATATTGTTTTGGGTGTTTGACATGCTATGACATTGATTAAGAATGTTAAAAAGGATGCAAATATCGCCGGATGATGAATAGGACGTTAAAAACCATATTGGAAGCACCACAGGGTTTAGGTTGGCTAGGTTGGATCGAATAGGTCGATCTGGGAAAAAAGTTGTCGGGTTTGTATGAAAATTGGAAGGGGCACCACGGAAGGTCTCAAGAGGCAATAGGCCAAATTTCAAGTCGTTAGAAGTTCTAGAGGTCAAGTTATGGAGCTGGGAAGTTTGGGTCATCCAGTTGGGGTCGGCTAGGTTTAGGTCAGCTAGAAGCAAAGAAGAAGAGGAGCAACAGGGAGGCAAAAGTAGGTATCTCTGTTCGATATTCGAATCAGCGGTTTAATCCACCGAAGGCTCAGGTTCTGGATTGATATTTTCGATTTAGATCAGATTGGTATTGTTTCAGGTCGATGTTTTTAACTCGGAGACTATAAACAATCCCGGATCGACATAGCCGATCCAGGTATGGCACTATTGGCCCGGTTGGACCATGTCGAGCCGGGGAAGGACAGTCCAATTAAGGGTAATGAACGTGACTTCTAAGTGATGATGCACAACTTGATATTACCTTATGAAGATGAACGACCTCTTTTGAAGACCATACCCAATACGAGTAACTAAGTCTGTGGCGTGAAGGAAATCTCAGCGGATACCTCATAGGTTCCAAACAGGGGTCGTAGAGGTGGCTTCCAATATGGGTTTTATGTGGACACGCATGCAAAAGAGCATTAATATTCATGACTTCAGCATGTCGGTGAAAAAATGACGACAAGAGAACAGATCAGAGCCTAAGCTGTGAGGACTGGTCGGCCTAGACCCCAGAGCCTATGCTGTGAGGAATGGGTAGGGTTATTGGCTACAGTCCATGTAGTGGGATGTAATGGTAGTCAGGTGGATCCCAAGCTGTGGGGCCTACCATGATGATGACGGATCTGATGAACTAAAGTAATGAATATTGTCATCTCAAAGAATTGAGTGAGAGAATGTGAGAATGGTTGTTATGTTTAGACGTTTGTTATTGTTGTGACATGCACACTCCTATTTGTATTCAGTAGTGTAGTTACCATTGAGTAGAGTACATGATTATATGTTCTAACTCTTTGGATGCAGAGCCAGGTCAGGTATGATTTATTATACTTATTATGATATCCTATATAGTGATCAAGATTACTATCTCTCACACCAAGACTTTGTCTGACTTGTGGTTTTATGCTTTGCTTCTTATTACTCTGGGTGATTTTAAATGGCAGACTAGAGACAATATTTTGGAAATGTACCTGTAATTAGCTATTTTGGTATTTATGATGTAATATGAATCTGCTATTCTGAGATTGTCATTTATTTAGTTTACACTATCCTGCCCGTTTATACCATGTCTTATGTTACCATTATATTCTATTCCATGCGTTGTGAGATATATGACTATTCATTTGGGATTTTCTTACTTTAACTTTGATGATCATCTTGTATTATCGAGTACCACCACAATGCAACTTGTTCAGTGTTGGCTGGTACGGGGATGTCCTCACATTTGGTATCAGAGCCTATGTTGCCAAGTTTAACCTAGGTGGGTGGTACTAAGGGAAAAGTATATGTATATAAGGGCACATATTTGTGGTGTTTTAGTTTACAAAACTACACCTATATATATATACTATTAGTATAATTAAGGGAAGTCGCACTGCACATGCCCTACTAAGTTAGGTTCCTTGGAAAGATGATTAATCAACTTCTTTACAGATTGGACGATAAGTCATCCGATGAGGAACACTGCTAGGAACTCTACTTCTGGAGTTGAAGAAGGAGCAGTCTCAGGAGCCAACAATGCTAGTTCTCCTGATATGCACAAAATGCTTACTACTTTTATGAGGGGGATGCTTAGGAATGCTAAGGGAGCTGCTCCGAATGTTGTTGAAGGCGGTGGTGCACTTGTGCAGGCGCCCAGAGCCGAATTTGCTAATTTGAATAAGGATTTTACTAGTCTAGGTGGTAAACAGTTCCAAGGAACGGAGTCGGCTATGGAGGTTCAAGATTGGATTAATACTTGTAAACGTATCTTCAAGGATCTTAGGCTCGATAATGCCACGAAAAGGAGGTTGACTTCGCTTCAACTTCAGGGCAGGGCTATGAATTGGTGGAATGTCATTAAAGCTGCTACTCTAGAGGATCGGAGTACTTGGAATCGATTCGAAACTCAATTCAGTGGAAAGTTTATTTCGGCTTCTCAGAAGTCGGAATTATTTCGTAAGTTTGCAGAGCTTAAGCAGAATGGTAGGACTATTTGTGAGTACATTGCTGAATTCGATGCTTTTTCGAAATAAAGAATGTCTTTATTGATACAGCTGAGAAGAAGAATGAGAACTTCATCATGGGATTGGATGATTACTTGGGGTAGAGGCTTATAAATCATATTGATAAGACTTTTGGGTCCATCATCGGGAAAGCTTTGAGGTCAGAAAGCCTCCATCCCAAGTCAAAGACTAAAGTTGTTGTTGCTGCTGTGGAAGTGCCAAAGTCGCAAGCGGGCGACGGAGGCAAGAAAAAAATCCTAATAAGAGAAAACCTTTCCAAGCCAAGGATGGGCAGAAGAAGAAGGCCAAATCTGAAATTACTTGCCACGGTTGTAGCAAGAAAGGTCATTTCAATATAGACTGCTGGTCTGATTCTGGAGTGCGGAAGTGCTTTAATTATGATAAGGAAGGGCAACTCAAGAGAGACTGCCCAGAACCCCCAAAGGAGAAGAAACTCGTGAAAGCATATGATATTAATGTTGTTCCTTATTCGTCTACTACCCCAACAATGGAGGAGAAAGTCAAGGGCATCGTCATCCATGGTATGCTTTCAGTTTATGATATTCTTGTTCAAGTATTGTTTGATACTAGTGCATCTCATTCCTTCATATCTAGTGACCTGGTAGATAAGTTGGGATTGGAATCTGAGATTGTTGACCGACCTTTAGTTGTAACGAACCCGATTGGATGTTATACTAGCCTTGCATGATTTGCCGTGGGTTGGTCCCATCGAGTCATGGATGCATGTTTGCTTGTGATTGTTTAGTTTTGGGCTTTACTGGGTTTGGCATTATCTTCAAAACTGATTGGCTTCCGAGGCATGGGGGTCGTGGTGGACTTTGAGAGGTCTTTAGTGACCATCGGGGAAGAGGATGGGCAGAGGGTGGTGTTGGGTTGTTTACCTAGTGATGAGGAGATGACAATTTTTCTGTATTTCCTTAATGTAATGACCCAATTTACGAACACCTCGGAAGTTGTATCATTATATAAGAATTAAAGATAGATAGAAGAAAAACTAAAGAAAACATCAAAATCTACAATGGAACTTGGACATAATATAATAACCCAAAATATTACATATCATAAGTCAAGTACATTAGAGTACTTCATACATACGGATACATGTCATCACAAATTACATACTTAAACATTTGTGATAAACTAACTTGCAGATAATTATACATAACATCATGGATAAACCAACTTGTAGATAATTATAGATAAACATGATAGATAGGCCAACATTCAGATCCTTCCCATCCAGCTACTCCAAAAGTTAAGTCAAGACCTGGATCACTTGTCTACTCATAACAAGTGTTATGAGTACCCAAGAGTTTAAAGAAAACACAGAAAAATAAACTCTAGGTCAGTCGGGGACTGGTGTGAGTAAACGATTTTAAAACAATTTTAAGAAATAAAATCATACTCATAAGACCATGCCGTGAATACGGAACAAGTTTTTACCTTATGAGCATCAAAATAGTTTGGTATATTTAAATCAGATATTATGATAATGTCTAGGGTTTCCATAAATAATTTAGAATCTAGTAGAAATGCTTTCATCTCACATTTCTACTTACATAATATACAAACAAAACCGCTTAACGCTTATGGATAATGGATTTCCAACTATGACAAGATATGGAACCACCTTCCGATAGTGTATCTCTAGAGAGGAATACACTGGGTTCAACAAGAACTTCTTGTAACCTGGCCACACATGACCGACAATTCATTTATCTTGATTGTATCGAATGTATATCACCAATGGTTGTGTACGGCAACAATTTCCCGAGTGGGATAGCATCGATAGAATAAGAACAAAAGGAGTATCTTTAGATAGGTGATAATACACCCTAATGGGAGCTACCCACATAGTCATGCTGCCTGCCCAATTTTTGTCATTTTCTGGTTATGAAGCTTGAAGCCAAACTTACCTTGACACATGCTTTTTATTTGCTTTGAACGTCACATTGTCAAACCTGCTAATTACTAATTGACTTCTCCAAAAATAAATTACAAGTATGGAGCAAGAGAAACGAATTCCTCTGCCACCCATAACTACGTTTAAAAAGATCAATGTACGTTATTAATTAGGAGTACTCTGTCATACATTCGTCCATACAAGTTGTCCTGGGACTGGACAAACCGAAGGCACTATTCTGTAAAACAAAAATACCCCTTGCATATCTCCATCTTTAATTATCTTCAATACTTCTGACACGCGACGTATAAATCAAATCGAAGTGGAATATTAATTCCGGACTCTTCGAAATGATTCACGTACTGTCTTCTACTATCAGTTGATATTTAAGAACTATTTTCACTATTCACTTGATCTTAATATTTCTTTAAAGAAATGGTTATTAGTTTAAAATGAATAGGGTTAAGTATAACTCATTTTTCTATTTTATGATCTTCAACCAAACAGAATGGTATATGACAACATTGTTTAAATCCAGACATTTTGAATATCTTTTATAAATGAACCACTTAAGCGTGTGCGTCACACACGGTAATTTATTCGATTTTGACTATCCTTTTTAAATGAACAACTAAAGTGTGTGCGTCACACACGGTATTCAACTCTAAAATGTCGGTTTGTTTATACGACGTTTTATTCCTTGTAAATTATCTTTTTTTATTTCCAACAAACATAAATAATTTAATTTATACTTAATTTCTACTTTATATTTATTATTTCCTTTTTCGTTCGATTTTTAAAACCTGTTGAACCCCATTTAAAACCCAACTACTACGGTCCATCTTCCTCCTCATGTTTTCTTTTCACCGGCCCAAAACGTTTGGCCCACTTCCTTCTTTAATCCTATAGAATTTAAAATCTCTTCTTTTTATTTTATATTTTTCCTTGCTTCTTTATTTAATACTTCCATTTCTATTTTAAAACTTGTTTTTTTTCCTTGTTTTACAAAAACCCAGCCCAAAACTTTAGCCCAATTTTCCCATTTTTGGCCCATTCCCTTATTTACTTAATTTCTTTCTCCTTTAGTTTGGTTTATTCCTTGCGGCCCAGGTTCTTTTAAAATGTTTTGTTTTCATTTATTTTATTAACATTTGTTTCCTGCGGCCCATCAATCAATCCTTTAACCCACTAGCCACCCTTAACTACCTTATATTGGCCACATGGCCTACCTCATTTCTTAGAATGAAAAGAACCCGCCATCACATTACTACGTTTCTACCGAGACCTTCTGTTTTTCCATGTCTTTCCCATTTTCTCGTTCACCCTTTGTTTCTCCTTTCTACCGAGAACCATTACTCCTCTGCCATATCTTCCAGTTCCGGCGAATGTCGAGGTCTCCCACCGATACATTTTTTTACAAATTACAATCACAAGCCTCCTTCTCCTCATCTATTCAGTACTGCTAGTATTTAAGCTTTCTCCTTCTGTTTTGCTGAACTCGACTGTGCATGAACTGTGTGCACATGCACACACAAGAAACCCCGTACCTAAGCATTTCTACTTACTCCACACATGCACGAACCAGACTGGAGTCATCCCCGAATGCTCGGCCACCCTCTACTCATCAGGATCGCAAAAACATATTTTTATTTTCTATATATACTGACTAGAAAAAAAACTGCACCTAAGACTACAATCAAAACAATGGCCTGCTGCCGTCAATACACACCATCGAACAACCCCACACCTTGGCCACATGTTTGTTGACTAGATGACTGACTTTCCTCCATCTATGTCAGCACTCGATCACCTATATTCATCGCAAGACATCCGCAAACTTCACTGTAAAAATTAAACCCCAAAACCCTGTGTTTAACAAAAACTTGAAATTTACTTATTTGAAAAATTAATAGATATTTTTCCTGGCTTTTCGGGTTTATACATCTACTCCGTACTCGATTTCAGTATTAACAACTCCCGGATCGTCGGCAACAGCCCACAATTTCATTTGCGGCAAAACAGTATTTCTCATTCCTCTGTTTACGAAAGATCGTGGTATTAGTTTCAAAAGTCATATTTCCCTACCGTGAATATAAACGTTTTTATACCTGAGATTAAAAATAAAGTTGGACAAAATTTATGTTTTTTCTACAATTCCTTTGCTGTATATATTTTACTGGACATTTATATTTAGTTTTCTCGAGATGGCTTTCTTTATATAGTCCCTTAAAACCTGAATGTTTATTTCTATTCAGAAACTAATGTCTACTTATACTATATAAGAACTCGACACCAAACAAAGAAATGTTTTTATCAAAGTATTCATAGTTTTGCATGACATGGGGTGTCTCATGTGTGATCAAACAACATGAGTTAAGCAACAAGGTTTAGTAGCACATCATACATAAAAGTTAATGAACTTGCATGGGTTTAAAAGGAATATACAGTGAGTGTTTACTCACTTATTTTCTACTCTATTCTTTAAGCTTTCAAAATGTTTCTTTGGCTTGAGTTCTCCCTTCAGTTTGATCGAAAAATGGTGTGTGCAGAATGTGAAGGTGTGCTCCTTTTATATATGCATTATAATATTAAACAAATGAGTGTATTCAATGCTTGCAGTGAATAGTCATGGTGAAGAATGTTCCTTTTCCCCAATAGGATGGTCACGTTTGTGATGTGGATACCCTATATGATAGCCGAATTGTTTCAGTGGGTTTTAGCAAGCAAGTGGATAAATTGTACAAAAGTAGAAAATCTTAGCTGCTAAGGCAATGTAAAAATTAAATACCATGTGCACTAACATGTTGATGGGAACAATTAGATGCTAATTCTATCATGTGCGCAGTAAAACTTTTGCAAACATACAGATATTTAAATGATATCTTAGCTGCCCAGTTTTCCTTTACATTAATGCTTCATGAACAAAAAGTGTCCATTCTTGTTTAAAGTAACCAAAATAGTTAATGCATATGGTAGAAATAAAGACACATTCTTCTTACACAGTTAATGCATAAGTACCTTATGCCCTCTTTTCTATCAATCGGTAGTATGTCCTTTGCAAACAAATATATATGTATTCTTAACTACTAAATCTTTTACTATCTTTAATGCTCCTGAGCCAAAATGGCTATCCTATCATGAATGAAAGTAAGATCTCATCCTACATCAAATCATGTTTTAATCACTTAAGTGCTAATCTTTCATGTCAC
Organism: Allium sativum; assembly: GCA_030737875.1. NCBI lineage: Eukaryota > Viridiplantae > Streptophyta > Magnoliopsida > Asparagales > Amaryllidaceae > Allium > Allium sativum. The sequence continues at coordinate 442,845,768 of CM060915.1, read as the reverse complement.
CAATCCTTATGAAGTAAAATAAAATTTCCTTCTTTTATTTACTTTAGATATGACTAGAATTAATTAGGATGTGAACTAAGATGCATATATACTGAGATCCTTATTTATCAAACAAGACATGAAATATATTGTCCTAACAACTTCATACATATATAATTACATATGTAGGTAGATCATTTATTTTTCTCTTGTTATTTTACCTTTTCTATTTTTAATATGATCATTAGGATTTTTACTTTTGATGGTTTTAATTCCTTTAATAGTTGTATTGATTATTGGAATTATTATAGATTTAGATACAATTCTAGTCAGAAATACATTTTGGATTCTTTGGTAATATTCATAAGTTGGTTTATTTGGGTTGAGAGGAATCAGAGGATATTTCATTCAATCTCTGTATCAAAGGATATTTTAATCATTAATATAGTTAATTTCTGTTTGTTTTGGATGTCCAATTCACACTATAAGCTATTTGGCAAACTGCAATTTGGGCATTTTTTGTGAAAGGTAAGATTTAATCTGAGTTTATTCATTCGTGTTAGTAGTTATTTTAGATACAATTGGCTGCGTCTGGGATGCTGAGTCCAGTTATGGGTTGATATTTCCTCTTGTTTTGTTTGTTTCTTATGCTTATCTCTTAATACATGTATATATGATTATATGCCTATATATATAATTACTTGCTATATATAGGTATACACTCATATATATGTGTTATCTACTGACAATCTGTTTCAGTTTTTCAGATTACAGGTTGTAGATATAACTGTGGAGCTGTCGAAGTTGCTTTTCGGATTGTTCATCCTGTTATTGCTTTGGATATTTAGTATATGTGGAGTAGGGATGATTGTATCTTTTGTGATTTGTACACATCTTTTTTACTCATAGACAGTTATATGTATGGAAATAGATATACTTCTTATCGGGTGGTGGCCTTGCCGGAATTCGATAATGAAGTATGATGGGTGGTGGCCTTGCCGGAACTCATCTATCTATTATTCCATACTTGACTATGTGAGTCTTTCGTACTGGGTCTGTATTGGTTACATTGTATTACCTCATTTTTATTATATATATATTTGTGCTCTCTTCCTATAGGAAGATCACACATTTTTGCTCAAAAAAAAAAGATAAACTAATTTTTTTCTCAAGTATTAAATCATGTTCTACTAATTTAAATTAGTTAGTTATGTGATCATTCATTTACGGTTTAGCAAATGATTGTTAAAAATCCCGGGACATTACACTCAACATTCCGCACGATGAGTTATTGTGTGTGCCTATTGCTGGCAAGTATCCGGACATCTTTGAGGAAGTGACCGGGCTTCCATCGCACCGAGAGATTGAGTTCCGTATAGATTTTGTGAAATATGTTAGACCGATAGTGATGCCTCTTTGATGGATGGCACCAAGAGAGTAGTGAGAGATGGAGGTTCAAGTGAGTGACCTCTTGAGGAAAGGGTTTATTCGGAGAAATATTTCAGAGTGGGGAGCACCTGCTGTATTCTCCATGAAGGCGGAAGGTTCCGTTCGATTGTGTGTAGACTACTGTAAGCTGAATAAGGTGACGAGAAAGAACAAATATTCTCTTTCATGAATAGATGATTTATTTGATAAGTTAAATGGAGCATAGATATTTTCTCAGTTAGACCTTGTAATAGGATTCCATCAGCTGCGGGTAGCAGAAGAGATAGTACAAGAATACAACCGAAGAAGAATACAAAGAGCATTTGAGGATCATAATGGTGGTATTAAGGAAACACTGATTGAAGCTAAGTTTTACAAATATCTCTTTCGAGGGGAGAGTTGAGGTCCTTAGGCCATATTGTTTTGGAAAATGCATTGTCGTGGGCCCTGTGAAGGTGGCGATAGTACAAGATTGGTTTACGCCCAAGAATACAACAGATGTGAGAAGTTTCTTGGGGTTAGCTGGATATTATCGTAAGTTTATCTAGGACTTCTCTAAGATAGCGGCACTGTCAACTCAAAGGCCCTTGTTTGGGATGATAGATGCACGCGTGTATTTATGAATCTAATGGAAAAGTTGACGTGTGCTCTAGTGTTGGTTATTCCAAAAGGAAACGGAGAGATGACGGTATATAACGATACATGTGGTACCAGATTAGGTGCAGTATTAATGCAAGGTGGTAAAATCATCGCGTATGCTAGTAGGCAACTAAAACTACATGAGAAGAGGTACCCCACGAATGATTTAGAACTTACTACAATGATTTTGCATTGAAGATGTGGAGACACTAACTTTTAGGGAAATATTCGAATTAATTATTGATCACAAGTCATTGAAGTATCTTTTCTCTCAAAAAGATTTTAATCTCCATCAACAGTGATGGTCGGATTTCTTGGCTTCCTATTATTTTAATATTGCATACACCCCAGGAAAGGGTAGTGCGGTCGTTGACGAATTAAGTAGGAGACAAACCAGTTTGGGGTTATATTCGTAGAATGGAAGCAATTGGAGTTTATCGCTGGTTATGAGTTTAGGCCCAGATGTGAGTTGGAGCCAGAGATGTTGGCGATCTTAACAATTAGATTAACTTTGGTCGAAAGGATTGGTTCAAGTCAGAGGAGCGATCCTAGATTATTAGAGATCATCAGTAAAGTGGAAGTTGGTGAAGTGATAAAGTTAGGGATATGTACGAACTCGACTGTGAAAGTTAGCTTCGGAAAGGAGGGAGATTGGTTGTACCAGACGTTGATGGATTAAGGGCGGAAGTACTTATAGAGTGTCATCACTCAAAGTTGACCATACGCCGTAGTGTTAACAAGATGTATAGAGATATGAGTCAAATGTACCACTGGGAAGGTATGAAGAAAAACGTTGGGAAATTTATCTCTAAATGCATGAATTTCCCATTGGTAAAAGATGAATAGAAGAAACCTACTACCTTGTTGCAACCGCTGGAGATTCCCGGGTGGAAATGGGAGCATATTTCGATGGATTTTATTGAAGGTTTGTCGAGGACTCGTACGGGACATGATAGTATTTGGGTCATTGTGGATAGATTAATCAAGAGCGCTAGTTTTATACCTATAAAGTCAAGAAGAAAGGCAACCAAACTAGCAGAATTGTATGTGAAATGGGTCGTGCGATTCCATGGAGTGTCAAAAGGCATTGTGAGTGACCAGGATTCATTATTTACTAGTAGGTTCTGGAAGAGCTTACAAGATGCTTTGGGATCTGAGTTGCAGCTCGATACTTCTTACCATCCTCAAACCGATGGTCAGACAGAGAGGGTGAATCACATATTAGAAGATCTTTTGAGAGCCCATATCCTAGATTTTGGAGGGTCGTTGGGTAACCATTTGTATTTGGATGAGCTTGCATACAATAATAGTTACTAGTCAAGCATTGACATAGCTCCATACGAAGCATTATATGGAAGGCTATGCAACGCTCCTTTATGTTGGTGGGAGGCATGTGATAAGCTGATACTTGAGCCAGACATGATCAAAGAAACTTCAGATAAGATTGAAATCATTCGACATTAAATGAAAACTGCCCAAGATAGGCAGAAGAGTTATACTGATAAGAGATGAAGTGATTTAGAGTTCTCTATTGGGGATTTAGTGCTTGTTAAGATTTCTTCTTTGAGGAATGTGATTCGGTTTGATTGTAGGGGAAAGTTAGCATCGAGATTTGTTGGTCCATTCCCAGTCCTTGAGCGAGTTGGAGATTTGGCATATAGAGTTGAGTTACCTCAGAAAATGACTGGAGTACACAATGTGTTCCATGTTTCCCATTTGAGGAAGTTTATGCACGATTCTACAACTATCACGCCGGATCAATTAGTTGATATTGAGATAGAACCAGTAGCCACTGCAACCCGCAGACCAATTCGTATCGTTAGACATGATACGAAACAGCTTAGAAAGAAGAGGTGAGGTTTATTAAGGTTCAGTGGAGCGAGAATGAGGGTGATTGTACTTGGGAGACTGAGAAGAGCATGAAGACATCTTATCTGAGGCTCTTCACCTGGTAAGTTTCGAATATATCACTCTTAATTTTCCAATTTCGAGATATCATCGATTTTTTTGTGTCAGTATCCTACATGCTAGTATAGTCTTAAAATATTTTGCTATCATGATTGTTATGTATGTTTGATTGCATGTGATGATTGTTAGGCGTGCGGGATAATCTTATGAGTTGCTTATGGAATTTCGGAGGAGAAATTTCTTAAGGGGGAAATAATGTAATGACCCATATTCTATTTATTGGAGAATCTTAAAATATTTATTTTATTCTTTTATGGAGTCGTATTACTATGTAACTTCGAGAAGTGACTATTATGGTCATTTCCTACTTTCTATATTTTTGTCAAATTTTAATGCGACTATTTTGTCCCTAAAGAATTTTGTTTCGCCAATAACTTTTGATTGGTAAGAGATATTGATTTGAAGCCACTTCCATTGGACTCAGGTGATGGTTTTCCATTCCATAGAGTGGTCACATTAAGAAATCGGACTTGTTATTAGGGAGGAATGGCTGAAACAAGTTTTAGAGAGGATTAGGCAGCACAATTGGGCCTAAATGGGTTGCTAGGCTGAGGCCCAGTACCCTTTTTGAGATTAAAGCATGTGGGGGCTGAAGGTAGGGGTTTAGTTATTTTTACTTTCCCAACTCCCAAGAAAGGTCTAAATCATCTCTAAATCTACCATTAAACTCTTCTTAAATTAGCTAACTACCTAATTAGCATCAAGTCAAATCAACATCAAGAGAAGACAAAAGTCGCTGCAGCCTTGCATTGGGATCCGAGTAAAAAGCATCCCTATTTTCGAGTCTACCTTCTTTTGGGTGATTAAGGTGAGTAATAACATTCTTACTCATTAAAACATGTTAATACCTCATAAAAATATGGGAAAATGTCTAAAATTCGTTATTAACCATGTTATGACACATATTGAGTTTGCATTGATTTGGGTATGATTTGTGACTTCTGAAATTTAGGGGATTAAGGGGAAAACCTTGCTTATATAGGTATTTTGATCTTGTTTGAATGATTTATATGTTGTTTTGAGCGTTGGACATGTTATGACATTGACTAAGAATGTTAGGATGGATGCAAATGTCGTCGAATGACAAAATAGAATGTTAAAAACCATATTGGAAGCACCACAGGGTTTGGGTCGGCTAAGTCGGTATGAATAGGCCGATTCGGTCAAAAGTTGGAAGGGACGACAAGGAAGGTCCTAAGAGGCTATAGGCCAAATTTCAAGTTGTTTGGAGTTTTCACGGTCAAGTTAGAGAGATCGGAAGTTTGGGTCGGCCAGGTTCGGGTCAGCCAGAATCAAAGGAGAAGGCCAGCAAAAGGGAGACATAAGCAAGGATCTCGGTTTGGTATTCGAGCCAGGGGTTTAATCCACTGGAGGCTCAGGTTTCTTATCGATATTTTCGATCTGGATTAGACCGATATAAATCCGGGTCGACCTTTTCAACCAAGAGACTATAACCAATCCCGGATCAGCATAGTCGATCCGAGTATAGTGTTTCAGCCTGGATCGACATAGCCGATCCGGGGAAGTCCGGTCCGATTAAGGGTAATGAACATGACTTCTAAGTGATGATGCACTATTGTATATTACCTTGTGAGGATGAATGAACTCTTTTGATGACCTCTCCAATACGACTAACTAAGTCCGAGGTGCGAAGGAAATCTTAGGGAGGGTTACCTTGTAGGTTCCAAATGGGGGCCGTAGAGGTGACTTCCGATATGGGTTTTGTCTGGACATGCGTGCAAAGAAGCATTAGTATTCGTGACTTCGGCATGTCAGTGAAGAATGACAAGAGAATTGTTCAGAGCCTATGCTATAAGGACTAATCTCCGCCTGGACCCCAGAGCCTATGCTGTGAGGATTAGGTAGGGTTATTGGCTATAGTTCATGTAGTGGGATGTAGCGGTAGTAAGGTGGAGCCCATGTCGTGGGGACTACCAGGATAATAACGGATCTAATGAACTAATGTAACGAATACTTGTCAGCTCAAAGCACTGAGTGAGAGAATGTGAGAATGGTTGTTATGTTTGGATGTTTGTTATCGTTATGACATGCACACTTTTATGTGTCTTCGGTATTGTAGTTACCATATAGTACAGTATATATGTGCTAACTTTGGATGTTGAGCTAGGTCATGTATGATTTATCATACTTATTATGATATCCTATATAGTGATTGAGATTACTATCTCTCACACTAGACTTTGTTTGACTTGGGGTTTTATGCTTTGCTTTTTATTACTTTGGGTGCTCTTAAGTTAGCAGACTAGAGACGGGTTGGTGTGCCGAGTAGCTGACCGGAGACGAGTAGGAGGCTCCCACGTAATATATATACTCTTATCTCTATTATCTTTGCAGATCTCTACTTTGGGCATTAGTAGTGTACTTTGTTTTGGATACAGTATTTTGCAAACGTACCTATAATTGGCTATTTTGGTATTTATATTGCGATACGAATATGCTATTATGAGGTTGTGATTCATCCAATTTACACTGTCTCGCCTTTTTTATAACATGTTTTATATTACTATTATACTTTATTTCATGCATTGCGAGATATATGATAGGTTATTTGGGATTTTCCTACTTTGACTTTGATGATCGTCTTTTATCAGTCGAGCACCACCACAGCGCAACTTGTTAGGTGTCAGTTGGTAGGGGCAGTCGTCACAGACTTGCGGTCAGCTTCCATATCTTCCTAGCTCAAAAATCTATCCCTTCAAGCTAGAAATCCCCGAGATCCCATAGGTGATCCCTTTCCAATCAAATCTTGAACTCAGTATTGTCGAGCCAGAAACTATAGCCATTAAAACCACAATGGATCTGGTCGATCCATCGAAGTTATAGTAGCATTAAATTGCTTCAAGAATTCACGGAGAGTCTCTGTAGTCCTCTGCCTGATTGTGATGAGAGTCGTCACATTTTTGGGTCTAGCCGTGTGGACAAACTACTCTACTTGGCTGCTCCAACTCCTGATAGAATTTGATTCAATCTCCCTGAACCACATAACATTTGTGTCTATCAAAAAGAAGGAGAAGCACTTTGCCATTATATTGTCGGATGCCCCAACACTTCCATATGGAGAATATATTGCATGAGATGGGTGTAGGGTCCTTCCTACCGTCGTATGCTTCCAGCACCGGTAGCTTGAAGTCTAGTGTATTTCGTGAGTTTCAAATGTTTTAAGAGAACATAGTTCTGCTCTAGACTTAGTCAAAACTGGGAAATCCCCCGCTCGAGACCCCCCTGATCATATCCACGATGTGATTGTCGTCATTGAGCAGCTGACGCTATTCTCCAATCCCTACGCCCGTAGTCCGAGCGTTTTGAGTTTTGATCCAACGTTCAAGCCTATGCATGCCTCATTTCCATATCCAAGTCCTGAATTCAGATACAAAGTAGGCTGAATGCAAGGTTAGTAGTGCTGGAGGGATTGCCCCTACTCCCATCGAATCGATATCGATCCCTCTGGTCGGATCGGTACCGACTTCTCCAAGTGTAGGGACATGTAACAATCCTAACTTTTGTGTATTTACTTGTTTGATAATTCAGTGGTGTTTACTTAAGGATTTAGCTTGATTTGGGGGGGGGGGGGGTTAACTCGCAAAAATTCTTAATTGTGAAAATTAAGGGTTTTAAGAGTTATAAGTTGAAAATAAATTGGATTGAGATTAATTTACGTTGAGACGCAATACAATCCAATATTAATGGACAATCAAAAGAATAATTACAAATTTGAGTTATTAATCCAATTGGAAAACTTTACAATACATATATAAATTAATATACATCCCATCTCAGATGAAGCATCCTAAACAATGGGGAAACTATATATATAACCTGTAATCCAAGATACATACCTTTTATTAGTGCGTTAAAAGCAAGTTAGCTTATATTTAGCAATTTAGCACAAAAGTGAGCTCCAAAGCAAAGCACATTCCCTTACAACCTATTAAAATACTTAATAATGGTGTGAATCAAACATATAAAGTAAAATTAAATATTGAAAGCAATGGATAAGTGAAAGTGATATGTCAATTTCATGTACATGAAACAAAATTTATTTACAAAATTTACTGTTTACATTCAAATATATACCTTTTTCATTTTTAATATTATCAGTCCATATAATTGCCATTCACGTCATTCATGCATTAAATATATGTTCATACAATTCATTTACTTTTTGATTCATCTTTGTTCAATTCACTTACTTTTGGTTATCAACATTCAATTTTTTAATGGATTCACAATCACAAAGATGAATGTTTCTTACTTTGAATTATTAACATTCTTTTTTTTTTTTTTACAATTTTGGTTTATTATTCCTTTTAGGTTTGTTTCAAGCTGTAATTCGTATTTCATTTAAGATCAAATTCATTAGTGAAATGCATCATTTATCGTTTTTATTTTGATATTAATTTTACAATGCTCATTTCATTGTTAAATTTATTCAGTAAATTTTCCATAACATTCACTTAAGTGTCAAAACTCGTTTTACAAAAATTTTATTAACTTATAACATAATTTGAACTTAAACTTATATAAAATTTCCACATTAGTATAATCTTGAAATAAGGCGAAGTAAAGAATTTAGTATTTTGATATATTACAAAGCTGTGAACTTGCAAAATATTTTAAAATCCCTTTCTTAGTTTATTATGTTGAATTTATATAATATTTAATTACATGTTATTGATATATTACTTAAAGTCAAAAATACTTTATAACTCGAAGTCTTAACAAGTTTATTGTCGTTCTTACAGAATTTACGCATATGTTGATTAGACACATGACTTAAATCGAAGCACTTAATAGATTTGCTTCAACTCGTACTGAAAATACTTACAATTTTTAAAAATAGACATGGAAAGCACATTCCTCCATGTATCACAGTCACACATTGGTTACGCCATTATCCCAGTGGAATCACTAGTAACTAAAAGACATTATGCCCTTCGAATTGTGCGTGATTGTTGCCATAAATTGCAGTTACTCAATGGTTATACTAGTATACCAACGGAGTCGCTTGTGACTATAGAGATCATAACCATCGAATTGCGCTATGGTTTATAGATTGAAGTTACATAGGGGTTACGCCACTGTCCCAGTGAAATCACTTGTAAATATAGGCATCAAGCCCGTCGAATTATGCTATAACAAATCAAACATAATCCCACCGAGTGGGATCCAATTTGTAATGGATGCTCCAATCAATGGAGTTCCAAAGCATTGTGGTTTTTAAAAGGATTCATGCGGAGTACCAATGTCATCACAATTTTCAAATGAAAGGTACCCATATCTTCGGTTTGAAACATATGATACTATATATATAGTATTTAATATTGATCGTTTGATAAATTTATTGAGTTTGGAATTAATTTGGTGAAAATTTAGGTAATTAAATAATGTGGAGTCGGGTCAACTTAAATAAACTAATGAAAGTGGTTTTTTCAACATATAATTATGTAATAAAAATAAATTATCTCAAAATAAAGTTTTTTAAGCTTTATAAAATGAAATTATAAGTGTTTAAGAGATTTGTATATACTTGTTGCATTAAATCTCAAGATTGAGTAAATTAATGAATTTTTAATGTAAATTGATAATTCTAAGTGTGTCTGAATTGTAAATAAGGAATAAAAAAAATATTGGTTTAAAAATTAATATTTAAGCGTGTAAAAATATTTTAAATAAGTGTTGATGTTTATTTTATCAAGAAGTTATAATTTACACAAATTTATACTTAAAGTGTAAGCTTTGTCAATAAAAGATGTAAAAGTATTCAACTAATCGTAAAATATAAATTTTGGGTGAAATATGAATAAAATGGGGGTTAAAAGGGTATAAATGTTTCAAGAGTGTTGTGTCAAATTTTATAAATTATGAATGTAAAAAAATTATAAATTTTGGCAAATTATTATGTAAAATGTCGTTCTTGTGAAATTGTGAATTTTATTATGTATAATGTTAAAAATATTGTTTAAAGCGTTAAACATGTTTAAACATGTACAAATATGTTTTAAAATATTTACAAAAGAATTGAAATAACATTTTTCTTGAGTTTATAAATTGTTATGTGTTAAAATATGTAGTAATAGCACAGAAGGGGGCTAAAGTGTGTTATATAACCATAATTAAGCTTAATCTTGTACTAGTCATTTAACCGGGCCTTAATTACACTTTACACCTAATCATCCATCTAAGAAAGGTCTAGAAAGTTTGGTACACACTAATTCTTTTACCGTTAACAAAAGGAAGAAGAATTTTCTTCTTTTTTTGTATTACAGTAAATAAAAGAAAATTTAAATCCCTTTTCAAAACTTAACCCAAATCATAGTAAATTTAATCAAAACCGAAACAGATTGTTAGCTAAACATTTCTACATGTGGTCTCTACAAGAGTTATTTCATCAAAAAACAAGATTTTTGTTAGTCATTCTTGTCCCTATGTTTGCATACCACCGTAAAATGATTTACATGTGTTCTCTAAGTTTTTTGAGGCTAAAAGTTCCAATCTTCATCCACATTCTTACAGAAAACTTGTTAAATTAAAATATAATGTGAGTGTCCTCACTTATTCTAACTGAAATGTAAGATACATGTCAAGATATTGAATGCTGGACTAAGTTTTAGTAATTGTAAAACTCATTTTTCATTTTTGCAAATTTTCATTTCAAAGAATTGATCTCTATGCTACTTGGAGAATGTATTGCTCTCTCATTTTATGTCCGTTTATTTTGATTCCCTTTTCAATTTGTTGTCTCAGAATTGTACTTCAATGCTACTCATTTTCATAACCGGGATCCGCCTGAAACATGGCCCGAATTTGGTATAAAGTTGGGTTCGAAGGTGGTGAACACCACCTGGAATTTGCATATAGGTGGGTTGACCCATACTTCACTTGGGTCGAACCTAAGGTTGACCCAAGCTATATCGGTGTCGACCCTCATAGGTGTGAGCCTAGAGGCTGTTGCACTGTGATAATTCCTGTGTTCTTCCTTGAGTTCTCCTGAGTATTTACCTATGTTTTAAGGCATGTTCACCCGTTTTAACCTAGTATAACTTGTGCTTGTGTAGCTTTGAATTGATTTTTGTGTTAGCTACTCAAAAGCCAAAAATATGAAGTTTATTCGCAATCGGATTAAACATATTTCATCTACATTTTGTTGTGCATTGTTGCTTCTTTTCCATGCTAATTTGTACATTGTACACGTTTTTATGAAACAATTTTGAAAGAAATTAAGATCCGAGGAAGCATTGCGGAACTAGAAGCGCAATCCCCTTGTGACATTTTTGATCAATTCCCGTACTAGTCCCCCCCCCCCCCCCCCCCTCCGCTCTATCTTTAGTGTGGTGATTAGTCCTTGTTGGGGAATTGTTTTCTTGGTGCTCAAAAACTAAATCCAACCCGTTTTCATTGTGTCCACATAGTGAGACCGAGTTCCGTTATGATGAATTAATAATCAAGATGATAAGTTGAAACATTTAACGGGAATAAATGTGGATAAGTTAAATTAATCAGAGTGCGTAGCGGGAACAAATAGAATGTTTGGAATGAGCACGTAATCTGATGCATGGGAAAAGTCTAGTTGTTGGGTTATATAAACTTGGGATTATAAATTTATTTTTAAAATAACGGGGTGAAAAAAGAAATTAACGGAGTGCAATATATAAAATTTGCCCTAAAATTTTCGAGCATAAAAGTGCATCATATATTAACAAGTGTGCCGACTGTGAATTTGTGCAACCACAAGTTTAAATGTAGCAAATGGTTTAAGCTAATTACATATCAAATATGACAGGTTTACTTTAGTGTTCGCTTAGTGTGTATAGATATTTAGTATTCATAACAGAATTTATATTTGGTAAACGGTCTGGTTGATCAAATGGATTCGGGTCCAATATTACCAACTCAAAATAAAAATAAATAGTTAACATAACTTGATAATAAAGCAGTTGCTTAGGTGAACTCCCATTGAAGTAACAAAGATACTGATAACTACATTTCTTAATGTCTGACGGAGTGAGACAGGTAGAAACATGACTTGCATTTGTTCTTCTAGCATATATTTTCAAAATTGCAGATGTAATAGGTTGAGCTAACCACAAATACATGCATTTGCAGTCGACTATAAAAATGGAAAACTAGTTCCATATCCCATATCCTCAACTTTCACAATAAAAAACACTATCTTCTGATTTCAAAGAACAATGGCTTCCAAAATCAGCTTCATCATATTTATCACTTTCATGTTAATGAGCTCCATTAACGTTTCTTATGGAGGCCGCCATCTTTTGGATACTGCTCCTGCAACTCCGGCAGTTCCAACTACACCGCAGCCAGTGCCAACAGTTCCGACTTTGCCCCAACCGTTGCCGACAATTCCAGGTTTACCAAAGCTAGCATTTCCTCCATTGCCTTCGGTTCCTACTCTTCCTACAATATCCACTATAATTCCTAAGTTCCCAACATTGCCGCCTTTGCCATCTTTCCCCGTTATTCCAACAGTCCCCACTCTTCCAACTATTCCATCATTTTCGCCCCCACCTTCCAAATCAAGCCCTTGATTTGTCTGTTTAGTATACGAATGTGTAACACTGTTTAACTTTAGTTAAGGGTGGTAGTTACTAGTTTGCACTATATGATTTGTGAAGTGATATTCCTTGTTTGTCGCGTGTTATTTGTTGTAATTTATATGATTTTATCTATGAATATATTAGCTATATTATCAGATATCTTTGACATGTTTGATGTGTGATTATTTTTGTTGTACATTTTCGTATATGAACTTCTCTAGTAATATTGATGGATTTTCCGTATCTAACAATATTTTTTCTCTTCAAGTGAAATGTATAAAAAGAATTAAAAAGCTGGGATTTATCTTGCTGCTATATTTACAGGGGAAATGACTGGTCTCTCTAGATTAGTAGATTTCATTCATATGTAAGACGACATCAGTTTTTAAATAGACTAACCACCATGTTTTAAACTGTCATTAAACCATTTTGACAACAAAAAATGGGAGTATGTCTGCTTGTAAATAATCAATTTAAATTTACATACACTGACACATATCATACAGGTAAAGAAAAGCAACAGATAGTTCTACTTACCAAGCAAGAAATAAGATTGCTGTCAAAAAGGAGATAAGTAGTTTGAAATTCATCTATTTTTGCACATTCAAACTAAAAAATTTTGTTCCTGACACATCGTTATTTTTTTTGTTCCTGAGAAGCAAACTAGGGCCAATACATTATTCTCTCTCTATTTATTGATTAGGTGCATCATCATATCTGAGCCAAAGTCATTTCGAATATGAAAGGGGAGAATGAGTTTGTTAGATTGATGAAATTCAGAGAATCTCATGTGAGACCCCTTAATTCCCACCAATTAAAAGTGATGTTTTGTTCACATAAGTGGGAACAAACCAGTATTCGTGAAAGGGGGCCTTTTATACAATCATCCGTATATTCTGCTAATTATCACTGCATCATTTATTTAGGCTCAGTTTAAGAGGCTATTCGAGTTGTTGATTGTGTTCCTTTTATGTGGATTATAAAAATATAAAGAGTAAGATAATCAACCAATGAACCCAATAAGATACATTTAATTCTAGAAAATAGCTTTCTTGCAAAGGGGGGTTGCTGGAATAGCCATCGACCTGTCTTTTCATCTAAGGTGCCTTTATTCACTAAAAATTCGGCTGCAAAACCTATTCAAATCGAAACTTTTGGTTTGTTATCACAACTTTTGTATCATTTATGGCAACTTATTTTGGTAAAACAAGCAATCATAATCTAACTTATAAGTGAAAGCATCAGTTAGACCAGCATCCTTGTCCGGTTAGTATCTTCGAATTGGGCACAAGAAGCCACAGCTTAAACATTCTGTGGCATGATTCGAACATGTATTGACTAGTAGCGTGCTTCATACTACCTAGATATGAATTTTGCTACTACGACAAAAACATTTTTTTTATCAAAACGCCATAATATTGTAATTTAGGGGGAGTGGGTGTAATTCAGGAGGGTGATATGGTAATTAAATATATGGACAATTTAAAATCATGTCTCTGGTGTATCATTTGACAAAATTTTCTTTTGTTATACCAGCATTTTTGTAGAGGTGAAATGTTTCTAATTATATACTCCCTCCAGTTCCAAATACTTGACGTTTTGTGAAGTCCTCTAATTTTGAGAACTGGACGGAGTATATAATATGGTTATGGTAGCATATATGTCATAGTAGCATATATAATATGGTAATTATACATGAGAAGCGTTCAATGACACCCCAAATAGTGAGCACCTCATTTGCCCCTCTATATAAACCAAGTATTTATATTAGAGTAAATGAGTGGGAGTTGAGAGAATGAGTGAAGAGAGAGAGAAACGAGATATGTGGTGGATATCAGGGGGCATTTAGGGGTGCTGTACTATTTGGGGTGTCATTGAACGCTCGCCATTATACATACATACATTTTTATTTTATTTTTGAATTTGTTCAGGAGGGAAACCGACCAGAGTAGTAAAACCCTCCCTAGTGCACCTAGCCCGGTCCGCGAGCACCACATAAGTGGTTGATCTTAGCGTATGCACATGGTAAGTTCTTAGCATGTCATTCCGGGTTTCAAACCCGCACCATTGTTATCATGGTGCAAGTCCTTAACCAATGGGTTACTGCTGTGGACACATACATTTTTTTTTTTGAAAATTAACATATATATATATATATATATATATATGTGTGTGTGTGTGTGTGTGTGTACCCAATTCAATAATTACATAAATTAATTAATTAATAAAACATCAATACATACCATGTCTGTAGCCTTAGGTTATTCTTGTGGAATGTTTCTAATTCAAACTAGCTGTGAAAGGAGCAATTGTACAAATTTTGAATGATTTTTCAGTTTTAATGTCTGCTCTAGCTCGGATGATGTTCGGGGAGTTTAGATGGTTACCTACCGAGTTTGACGATGCATAAAAATTAAAAGAAATTATTGAAATGTTTTTTTTGCAAGGCTTACGGGTTGAGTGGACCCCTACCACTTTTATTAAAGAACCGGGACACGGTTGTCCAAGAACAAGAAAACAACAAAAACAAGACAAATATTACATAAGTTTGCTGAGAATTCCAGGGTCAAAAGTGAAGTTAAGGTTTCTAACTCCATCTCTTATAACTCGCCTAACATGACTTCTTAGCTGTGCATTATTCTTAGCTCTGTCTCGGTCAAAGACATAAGTGTTTCTTTCCCTCCAAACCGTGTACAAGAATTTTTTCAGCACAAAATTAAGTAACCGTCCTCTACCTCTTCTACTTCCAGTTTGTTTATGCAATTTTCTCCATTGTAAGACCGAGTTCTGACAAGCATCCTCTCTCCCAATATCAGATAAAACATCTTCCCAGATTTTATAAAGAACATTGCAATGGAAAAATAATTGTTCATTATTTTCATTATCGACTCAACAAAGAAATTATTGAAATGTTCAAACACACTTTGGATGAAGAATTCTTCTAGTTTAGGTTTCCGCTAGCTAATCCATGCGGGCTTAATCTTTCAAGGTAATGAAAAAATAAATTTTATTTTCAGCCTCACTTGAATGCCCTTACAGAGAACGAGGATAGTAGACGATTTAGTTCACAGAGTCAATTAAGTAGTTATTTGACCGTTGTCAAAAATCCTAAAGCACTATGATTTGAATCTCGGTTCAAACCGGATCTCTTCCTTAATGATTCAATTAACATTCCAATTCAACCTTTGTCAAAACCGCAAATAAATAACATTCTGTTTGTATACTAACATATTTGATATATTTATTTCCATTCAAAACAATAAATACAATGGTTTCAAATTAAAATATAAACGTAATAAGTGGGAAAACTAAGCCCTATTTAGTTGTAGAAGTTCAATAATCAAAATTAATTTTAAACCATGTGCAAACCTTCAATTGCGGATCTTCTAAATCTAGGATTTATAATTTGAATCTCTTTTTGAATTGAAGTTTGAACTTCATGATTTGTGATTTAAATCTCGTTTGGAAACATTATATTTGACTATTACATATTTGGTAATAAGAAGTAGTTAATTGTTTAGGTGGACACCTATTGATGTTATCATATACGTTATCTTATTTTTTATTGCATTCCAAAATCTAGACATACCAGATACTTAATTAATACTTTATTCTTCTTTTAAATTTTGTTACAAATACAGATATAAGAAGTTGAGCTAACTATAAAGTACAATCATATAACAACCATTTAACTTCACTATAAAATATAAATATTGAACAGTTTCGGTTGTCTTATATCAAGCTTCACAACTTCAAACGCCTGTACGGACGATACAAATTACAATGGCTTCCAAGACTAGTTTTATTGTACTCATTTTCCTAATGTCAATCACATTAAGTACCATTAATGTCTTCTATGGAGCACACCATCTTTTAGACAAACCGCCTCCTATGCCGACAATTCCAGCTATGTCCCAGCCATTACCAACAATTCCAACTCTACCAAAGCCTCCATTACCTTTGATTCCTTTCATACCTATAATTCCCACCATTTCTAGTATATTTCCTAAGTTTCCGGCGTTACCTCCATTACCCTCTTTCCCAACTATTCCTGCAGTTCCAACAATTCCTGTTATTCCAACTGTTCCTACCGTTCCAGTTTTCTCACCTCCACCTTCAAAACCAAGCCGTTGATTTGTTTTCCAGTTACATGTATTATTGATGGACCATTTGGTCAAACTGGGCGTCTAGGCGTTATAAGTTTATATGAGGTTGTAATTATGGGCATCCCCTTTTGTGAATGTCATGTTTATTATATATGATATGTTTGTTTATACGAGTTCATATATATATTTTTATTAGTTATTGCTGGTATACACCAATGACGCTTATTGCGTTTGAATACGTTCTCTTATTGCATAATTTACACAACTGACAACCTTTTTGATGAATTCTTTGCCTCCAGTGGAAGTAATCAGTTTGAATTATCATATATACGAAAATATCAATGCTACCCATACATCTTTCTTTTTCAGGTAAGCAGGGGCTTGTGTTTGATTTTCAGATAGAATGAGAGGTTGTAGAGTAGATACAAGTTTGTAATATTATTGATAGAGATTCATTACAGAATGTATGCGGTACAATGCTTTATATATATGAAGTACATAATGGTAACAAGTTATAAGGGGATATATTATGAGCTGGATCCTTATCCTGTGACGCAACATGATGTGTGTATGGATAAACATCCTTATCCTGTAACGCAGCATGATGTGTGTGAATGAGCTGGATCCTTATCACCCCCCCCCCCACCCCCTCAAACCTAATTTACCAAATTAGGGTTGCAACCGAAGAAGGAAATGAAAGAGGCGAATAACATTCTTGCGCTGTCAACACAATAGAGAAGCAAATCCAAGCTGCTAGGTTAACAGTAGATTCGAGGGAGAAAGAACTGGACATTATTCTGGTAGATAAGTCAAGGCAGTGGACTGCAGCTTCGCTTCTTCCTCATCTACATTCAATTCATGTTTCAGCTGTGAAAATGTTGTCTTCGGTAAGGGTTCGGTGAGTATATCTGCCTTCTGACACTTCGACGGTGTGTATCCTACTTTAATTTTCCCACTAATAACTTGCTCCCTGATAAAGTATAGGTCCGTTCTATGTGTTTAGTTTTTGAGTGCAATATTGGGTTTGCTGTAAGAGCTATTGAACTGACAATGTCGCACCACAACGTGGGTTTCTTCTCGGTCTCCATTTTGAATTCACTTAATAGAGATTGTATCCATCATATTTCTGTCGCACTGCTTGCTACACTCCTGAATTCTGCTTCAGTACTTGAACGAAACACAGTGTTTTGCTTTTTTGCGTACTAGGATACTGGGTTTTTCCCACAAAGATGCAGTATCTTATTGTTGATTTTCTGTCATCTTGATCAGTTGCCCAATCTGCGTCTACATAAGCGTTTATATCTAATTATTTGCTGGTCTGCAGTATTAGTCCTTGATTAGTAGTGCCTTTGAGGTATTGTAGAATTCTTTTAACTGTTATCCAATGATCATCTGTAGGACACTACATGTATTGACTCACTTTATTGACACTGTAAGCAATGTCAGACCGAGTAATTGTGACATATTGTAAGGCTCCTATTATGCTTCGATATAGTTTTGGATTTTGGAATGGTTGTCCCTTTTTTTTTTTAAATAAACATTTATATACGAAAAAGGAGAAACTAGCCATGGGTGTTGGAAGTCATGTCCCTTGTCCCTTGAGAGTTGCTGATTTGTTGCCATGGGTGTTGGAAGTGCATTAGCTTCGTTTATGCTGGCTCTTTGTAGTATTGCATGGATGTATTTTTCCTGGTTAAGATGCATTTCAGTCCTTGCCTTCCTTTTTACTTCAACGCCTAGAAAGTAATTGAGTTCCCCGAGATCTTTTATAGAGAATTCAATGTCTAGTAGCTTAGTGATATTGTTAATTTTTGTGCCACTTTTTCATGTTATGATGAAGTCATCAACATACACTAGAATGTAGGTAATGTTGATGGTGGAAAACTTTGTGAATATGGAGCTGTCGGATCTTGTTGACGGATAGCCTTGCTTTACCAATGTTGCTTTTAGTTTATCAAACCAAACCCTGGGTGCCTGCTTTAGTCCACATATTGCTTTTTTAAGTTTGCATACCATAGTTTCTTGTCCTTTCTGAATAAATCCATATGGTTGTTCCATAAAGTCCTCTTCCTGCAAAACACCATTTAAGGAAGCGTTATTAACATCCATTGCATGATGGGCCAGTTCTTATGTAAGGCTATTGTCAGAATTATTCGAATTGAAGTGGGTTTCATGACAGGTGAGAATGTTTCAGTGAAATCGAATCCACACTGTTGTGAGTACCCCTTTGCTACAAGCCTAGCCTTATATTTTGAAACTGATCCATCAACGTTTTGTTTTAATTTATATGTCCATTTGCTTCCTATAATGTTTTTATTGATTGGCATCTCTACCAATGTCCAAGTTTTATTTTTGAGAATTGCATTGTACGCCTCTTGCATTGCATCTCTCGATTTAGCACTTGATGTGACTTCCTTGTATGACATGGGTTCTGTTGAGTCGTGTTAAAAACTTTGGGCTTATAAATGCAACTCTTTGCCCTCGTCATCATTGGGCATTGGTTAGTTATGCCTCTGCAGGTTCCAGCTGGTCTGTGTTGGTGCTGCTGCTTGCTTCACCCTCAGGTATTATGTTTTCTTCCCTTTCATTCCTGCTAATTTCTTCATATGTATTGCTTCCTTGATTGGTGTTGTAACTTGACATTGTGTGTGTATCTGCCTCTTGATTTGTGTTGTGTGATTTTTGTTGTATTAGTTGAATCATGGCTTCATCATCATTGGGATCACACTGTCTGGTATTTTGGACTTTTTTGGTTGTTTTAATTTCTGATGTGCTAAAAGAGAACACATCTTCATTAAATACCACATGTCTTGAAACATAGATTTTACCTTTGTTGTCTATGCATTTATAGCCTTTGTGATCTTTGAGGTAACCCAGAAGTATACATGGTATAGACCTGAATTCTAGTTTGTGTTCATTGTATGGTCTTAACTAAGGGAAACACTGACATCCAAAAACTTTTAGGTGATAGTAGTCTGGTCTAACATTGTACAACGCTTCTTGTGGGCACTTGAAATTAAGTATTTTGGTTGGCATGATGTTGATTAAATACACAGCAGTGTTGAATGCCTCTGGCCCGAACTTCAGTGGTACATATGCTTTCGAAAGCAATGTTAGACCAATCTCAACAATATGTCTGTGTTTTCTTTCAATAAAACTATTTTGTTCTGAGATGTGTGGACATGTAATTCTGTGTTCAATCCCCTTGTTTATAAAAAATTATTTTAGTGGAAGGAATTATGTTCCTCCATCAGTTTGAACTTTCTTAACTTGGTAACCAATTTGTTTTTCAGCAGTATTTATAAATTGCATGCTAACATTATTTACTTCAGCTTTTGATTTTAAAAAGTAAATCCATATAAATCTGGGGTAAACATTAATAAAGGAAATGCAATATTTGTATCCATAATCAGAGGTTACGGGTGTAGTTCCCCATACATCGGTTGCAACTAGTTTTAGTGGTGTTGTGTATGTGGTTTCAGAATGTGGAAATGCAAGTTTATGGCTTTTACCCATTTGGCAGAATTCACACACATATTTATTTGGAATGTCATTAATAGAGATTTTTTTCTCATCGCATACAGCTTTGACAATTTTTATGCTTGGATGCCCCAGTATATCATGCCAGAGATTAAAAGAATTACAAGACTTAGAAACATTTTTAATATTTGGACTGTAATTGTTACAAAATTCAAACTGTCTCGTGCTTGCAGTAAACTTGTATAGTCCACTACATTCCCTACCCTGCAGAATAGTTTCTCGAGTCAGATATCCTTGACTAGACATATGTTTGGGTAGAATTCAAAGAATACATTATTATCTTTGGCAAATTGTGAAACACTCATTAGATTTCTTTTGATTTCTGGAATATGCAGCAAATTATTTAAAAACAGAGGTCTAGAACCATTTAAACTTGCATTTCCTGTGTGTGTGATGTGTATATTATTACCATTACCAATAATTCAGGTTTGCGTACCTTTGTACTCCCTATTGCTGAGATTCAGGTTGTTTAAGTTGTATGTTACGTGATGAGTTGCATCCGACTCAGGATACCAACATTCATTATTTATGTCTTCAATTTTTTGCATTTTCAATATTGTGAGCCTTTGCTTCTCCTAGATTATCATTGCGTGTGTTTGCATTGATTGTTGAGTTGTTTGTGTTGTTTTGGTTTGGGGTGTAATTAGTGTTGTATCTGAAGTAGCACTTGTTTGCACTGTGACTGTACTTCTCACAGATCTGACATCGAATTCTGTTGTTGCTATTAAACCTGCCTCCCCTTCCTCTTACTCTATTTAACTGACCTCCCCTCTGATTATAGTTGTATTGTTGCTGTTTTTGGGGTTCATAGCCCCTTTCTGGTTGTTTTCCTTTGTAGCTAGCTGTGTAGTTGATATTGGGGTCTGGATTAGCTGTTTTTCTTTGCTCAATCCTTCCCTCATGAGCCAATAGAGTAGTGTAGATATATTGGAGAGTAGGGGTGGCTTCAATTGAGGATATTATAGCAACAACAGCTTCATAGCTCTTATCAAGACCACTGATAATAGACAAGATTTTTTCGGTTTCATTGATTTTGTGGCCGACAACGGATAGCTGGTCACAGATGCCTTTGACCTTGAGCAAGTATTCATTCATTGTCATGTTGTCTTTCCTTATATTTTTTATTTGCCTCTTAAAGTGCAGTATACGTGCAGAAGACTGCGAGGTGAAATTCCTTTCTACTGCTTTCCATACATCATGTGTTGTTTTGCAGCCGATGGTTTGTAGTAACAGTGATGTGCTGATGGTTGACATCATCCATGAACAAACTAGATTGTCTTGTCGCCGGTGAACTATGTACTCTTGGTTTGTTATTAAATTGTCATTATCATCTTTTATAAATTTGGCTAGAACATGCTTGTTTCCTAAGATATAATCTTCAAGACCGTAACCTCTAACGGCTGTTTCGACTTGCAATTTCCATAACAGGTAATTCGAGTCATCTAGCTAGATCGAGATCAGATTAGATTGGAGGTTAATGATGACTTTCATCAGGTCAAGAGCGGCCTCTTAAGTATTTTGAGATACCCTCGAGGCTGACATTGGTGATGAGTTTTCATCACTCATTGTATAGCATAGCAAAGCAGAAGCATTGGAGAATAGAGAAGGATTCGAGAGTAAACTGGTTCAGGCACTGGTATGAAGATGTAGTCTTACTCGTTTCCTCGATGCTTAGCCAAGATGAGATCTGGTGGGTAAGCTATTAAGCTTGAGCGGATAAGCTGCTAAGTTGTTAAGGCTCTGATACCATGTTTGATTTTCAGATAGAGTGAGATGTTGTAGAATAGATACAAGTTTGTAATATTATTGATATAGAATTGATTACAGAATGTATACGGTACAGTGCTTTATATAGATGGAGTACATAACGGTAACAAGTTATAAGGGAAAAATAATATATTATGAGCTGGATCCTTATCCTGTGACGCAGCATGATGTGTGTATGGATAAACATTCTTATCCTGTGACGCAACATGATGTGTATGGATGAGCTGGATCCTTATCAGCTTGTTTACTTTGCCAATATGTGTCATATAAAATATTGTATGAAAGTACATTTATTAATACAAGAGTCTCTGAACTTCTGCAGCAGTGTGAGGGTATCATTCCTCTAACCAAGCGGTTCCACTTCTACTGATAATTAAGAGGGCACGAGTCTAATTAGCTTGTCCAAAGTTTCCTTGGTGTAGGCAATATAGTTATTGTTTTATCTGAAAAACCTTTCTAATTATAAGCGGGCTGCAACAGTAACGTACATGCAGGGATGCAAAATGCACTTTAATTATTCCATGATAATAACCTCTTAAAAATGCAAACAAAATAGAGCAACTTTAAAGTTGTAGATCTAACGTGCCAAAGAAACCGGTGAGTACATAAGGAATGATTTGATATTTTGAAAATAAAATAAAAATATTCATAGAGGTTTTAAACTTTGATCCTCTTGTAGAAAGAGTTATGACATTTTATTTCTTACCACAGGAGTTCACAATAGAAGTCCTTTCTAGAAAAAAAGGGGAGGGGTGAGAGGATAAATAAATTTGTAAAAATATCAAAAGAGGCGTTTTTACTTGTACAATATCTATTGATTGAAAATTTAGCTGGACTATAGTTGGTAAACATTCACTAATATACTATTAACACATGAATCAGATTTGCAATGGATATATACTACGGTTCAAATTATTCAAAATGTTTGGCAAATGCCATAACTCAAATGAATAGTTTATTAAATATATAAGTTTGAAATGTAATTCTAGTGTCAATAATTTGGTGTTGTAGTGAAAAAGATACTTCAATTTACATTAATGAGATCTATGAGCTTGATTTATATTTTGAAAACATTAGCAAATGGGAGAACAAAATGTTGACCAATATTCTCTATCTTAATTATAAAGGGAAACAGTTGCCCTTGTTAGTTTGTATGGAATTGTTTTGAAATATTCACACTTCCAATAAATTTCCAGAATACATTTTCATACTATTATTTATAATGCTTTTATGTCTCATATTTCTTTAAAAAAAATCCTTGAGTAATGTCTTGTAGACTTAGATTTGATAAAAAGACATTCACTCAAAAACTTGGCCACTTTATTGTTTATTCTAGATTGTTTTTCTACGTATACAAGTGGACATCAACCCTTATTTTTCTTGCTTAACTATCATATTTGGAGAAAGATATTGAACTCGGGGTGTTTTTTGTTTGTTTGTTTTTTTAAATAAATAATAATACCCCATTCATGTTAAATTTCCATTTGAATTCAGCGTATACAAGCTTACATCAAAGATATAAGGTCTGATCAAGAAAGTAGTCACTCAAACGGACTCTGATATGTAAAAATTAGGTTGAAACTTCTAATTTCAGGATAATAAGTTTTGAGGACAAGGTTTTTAATAAGTTAGTTCTAAAGATAATTTATAGGAAATTGATAAATTCACTTATCTTTTTAAGTTACACAAAAAACGATATATTCATTTTTCATTATTGTACAACTGAGAATGTTAAATTCATTTATCTTTTCCTATGAATCGTCCTTCAAACCAATTTTTCAGAAGTGTTTTACTTAAAACAAATTACTCTAGACTAATATGCCATTTAGGTGAAAATCCCCATATGATAATATGTTCGGTCCCGATTTGAATTCTACTGTATGCATCATTGAAGCACATATGATTTACTGTCATTAACTTTTTTTCCTACAATCATAATATTGAAGTTATTTTAACCTTTGAATTCATAGGTCTCTTGTTTTCAGGTCATTTATGCCAAGGTGTTATGAAGGTGTTAGTCTACAGTGTTATATAATATAAAATGCAGAAACAGTATATGTGTACCTCCGGCCATTAACTGCTTTGAAACAAACAAAGTAAAATTGAGATGTATGGTACTATTATCATTGAATGGTGCATGCAGCTTCTTTGTTGTTGAAATCTAGTTCTCACAAAGACCTGATGGAGAACAAAGAGATGGATTTTCATATAGTCCATTTTCCCTTTTGTTGTTGTTGTAGTCGATGAATAACCACAGACCTCATATACATAGACTGACGAAATCCAAATCCCGTAAGGAGCCATGGCACATTCTCATTTCATCAAGAGAAGTGAAGATGAGTACAGGTAGCCATGAATATTTCAAAGATCCACTTTTTCAATTTATACAATAACCATGTGCATGCAGAAAATGTGGCACATGGGGTATCTATCAGGAGACTGTTTCTTAAATTCTCCTACTAAAACCACATGACACATTTTATCCTTATGATCTAGAAACGCAAACTAAACAATTTGGCCAAGTGGACGAATTGTACTTGTCATATCTTACTTGGAAACTAATGCATGAATCATGGCGGTTTTGTTTGTGAGAATCACAATTTCCTTCCATGTACTACAATACACTACCTTCCATTAAACCTTGGACGGTAATTCCTTATGCATGACTTCCAATAAGTCATTTTGGATTTAGTGTTCTTATGAACTATCTTATTAGAAGCAAAACTTTAATGTGCACAAACAAAATTATTATTGACATTCAACTTTAACCAATATTAAGAACAAACGCATTGATACAAATTCACGCTAATCCTATGTTGTTTACATGCTTTATAAACACCTTTATTAAGAGTCCTTTAGCTAATGGATCCACTACCATTAAATCTGTAGCAATATGTTCAATTGCCACAATGTGTTCTTTGACTCTATCTCGTGCAACCAAATACTTTATGTCAATATGCTTATTGCGCTCTCCCCCCCCCCCCATCTTGTTATTCTTCACAAAGAATATAGCTAACAAATTATCGCGATTGATATTCAATTGCTTATGAATTGAGTCCATGGTTTGAAGCTCAACGATGAAATCCATTAACAGCATGTCCTACGAAGTTGCTTCAAAACAAGCAATACATTCTGCCTCCATCGTAGAAGTAGCAAGAATTGATTGTTTGGCCCTTTTCCAAGAGATAGCACCACCAGCTAGCATGAATACATTTCCCAAGATGAATTTCTTTGAATCTAAACACCCGGCAAAATCCGAATCCGAATATCCTACCACTTCAAGATTGTCAACATGCTTATATATCAACTTGTAACCTTTAGTTCCTCGCAGATATCTCATAAAAATTTTCGCAGCTTTCCAGTGGTAAATTCCTGGATTTTCTTGATATTTACCAAGCATTCCTGCCGCAAATGCTATGTTAGGTCCTGTACAAATCTGTGCATGCATTAAACTGCCAATTGCAGAAGCATAGGGAATATTTTCCATTTCTCACTTTTCTAAAAAAAAATCGTACATTGACTCAAACTGAATTTGTCACCTTTAACAAGGGGTGCTGCATTGGCTTTGCTTTCGTTCATTTTGAATCTTTCAAGAACACTTTCGTTGTAGGATTTATGAGACAACCCCAATGTTCTTTGAGATCTGTCTATATGAATCTCCATGCCAATGACATAAGAGGCTTCACCTATATCCTTCATTTCAAAGTTTTTTGAAAGAAACTGTTTAGCATTGTACAACAAAGCCATATCATTGGTCGCAAGCAAAATATCATCCACATATAGCACTAGAATAATAAACTTACTCCCACTGACCTTAAGTTATATGCAATCATCCTTGACGTTTTCTGTAAAGCCATAAGAGCTTATAACATCATGGAATCTGAGATACCATTGATGGGAGGATTGCTTCAATCCAATTACGGATTTCCTCAACTTGCAAACCATTTGCTCACCCTTACTCTAGCAAAATCCTTGAGGTTGTCTCATGTATACCACCTCTTTAAGATCGCAATTTAGAAAAGTTGTTTTCACATCCATTTGATGTAGCTCCAAGTCATAATGAGCTACTAATGCCATTATAATTCTAAAAGAATCCTTTTTAGAAACAGAGGAATATGTATCATGGAAATTAATGTCGTCCTTTTATGTGAAACCTTTGGCTACAAGTCTAGATTTATGCCTCTCTATGTTACCATTTGAGTTTCTTTTGGTCTTAAAGACCCATTTACAGCCTACAGCATATGCTCCCTTTGGTAACTCGACAATTTCCCAAACTTGATTTTTAGCCATAAAGACCATTTCTTCTTTAATGGAATTATACCTAATATCCGAGTTTTCTCCATTAATGGCTTGTGAAAAGGAGATAGGAACATCTTTAGGTCCGATATCAAAATCAGCTTCAATGAGGTATACCGGATAATCACTAGAAATGGCAGGATTCCTTATCCTTGAAGATCTCCTAAGACCTTCAGCCTCACCCATATTTGATGGGTGGTGAACCGTAGGTTGAACTTCAGGTTCAATGATGACGTGTTCCTCTAGAGGTGGTGGATCATGAATTGGTTGACCATTCAAGGTGTCAGCTTGAAGATTCGGAAAAAAATCAAATCATCCTTATATGTAGACGATTCACCTTGATTCTACATTTCCTCCCACTCGACTTTTCAAGTTTTCGTACTCCCACTAATGTCACCATTTTCTATGAATTTTTCATTTCTAGATTCAACAATTCTAAGAGAATGTGAGGGATAATAAAATTTATATCTTTTAGATTTTTCTGCATAGCCAATGAAATATTCATTAACTGTTCTAGGATCCAGTTTCTTCATTTGTAGATTGTAAATTCTAACTTCCACCTCACAGCCCCATATGTGTAAATGTTTTAGACTAGGTTTCCACCCTTTCCATAACCCAAATGGAGTTTTAGGAATAACCTTCAATGGAACCCTATTCAACAAATACACTGCTGTTTTCAAAGCCTCGCTCCATAAAAATAAGGGAAGATCACTGTCACTTAACATCATCTTACCATATCCATAAGGGTATGGTTTCTCCTTTCTGCAACACCATTTTGTTGCGTTGTGTATGGCATAATAAACTGTGCAACAATCCCTTCTTCCTTAATAAATTTCGCAAATGGAACTTCGATTTGTCCAAACTTTGTGTATCTACAATAATATTCACCACCCATGTCATACCTTACAATCTTTATTGTCTTTTTTAATTGTTTCTCAACCTCCTTATTATATTTTTGAAAGCATCAAGTGCTTTCCCTTTATCATTTAGAAGGTATAAGTACATATATTGTGTATGACCATCTATGAATGAGACAAAATATCTCTGACCATTAAGACAAGGGGTACTGAATAGACCACAGATGTCTGTGTGCATGATTTCAAGAGTTTCACTACTTTTTTTGGCACCCATTTTGTTCTTATTGGTTTGCTTTCCCTTTATGCAATCCAAACAAGTACCAAAATCGAAAAAATCTACAGTGTTAAGAAGTCCATCTTTAACCAACCTTTTAATTCTGTCAATGGAGATGTGACCTAATCTCCTATGCCAAAGAACAGATGAAGACTCATCTAGTATGGTATGTTTGGTACCAAATTTATCATGCAGAGTTATAAGGCTATTTTCATATTTTGGATCCAAATTCAGTTTATACAAACCATTATTTAAAATAAGCCTAAAAGTCCCTACAGCCTCCACATGAGAAAGCATTCCATTTCCTGGATAAACCCCTTGTTCACTTCCCATCGGTTTCTTTAGGTTGAGATATCCCTGCATAATATTCACGACATGAATTGTAGTACCAGAATCAATACATATGAATTTTTTGTGAGTCTATAAAGTTAGATTCATAACACACATGGACATTAAGATTACCATGCTTTATAAGCCATTGCTCTCGTTTCTGGCAATCCTTCTTATAGTGTCCCTTTTTCTTGCAGAAGAAGCGACACTCATCCTTATTGCCATGTTTATTGAATGATACAGTACCATCATTCTTTTTCTGTAAAGCTTTCTCAGCACCTTTACCCTTTTTCCATTATCCCGTTTTATGGGTGACTAAGTTTGCACGCTGCAAATTTTCTTGCTTTAGCCTTTCCTCCTCTTGCACACACATGATCAAAAGTTCATTAATAGACCATTTTTCCTTATATGTGTTATAAGAGATTTTGAAAGTTCCATATTCCGAAGGGAGAGAATTAAGCACGAAATGAACAACGAATGATTCCGGAATTTCAACTTTTAGAACCTTAAGATGAGAAGCAGTGTCCCTCATTTCCATTATGTGCTCACGCACACTCTTTGATTTATGATGTTTCATTCCGGTAAATATGCTCATTAAGGTGTTAGCCAATGTCTTGTATGAGCTAATGCATTGCTCTTCAATGGCTTTCATGTAGTCCTTAATCTTGCCACATTGTGTAATTGAACCTCTAATGCTCTTACACACTAATGAACATTAGAGTTTAATCGGCTGGATCGCTCCCACCGTTCATAGTTCAACCTTTCCTCAGGTGTACTTTGATTTGAGGGCACAGGCGGATCATCAATGTGAGGTGCAAGGTCAATGTCCATACACCCTAGTACCAAAAGGATCTTGTCCCATTCCGAATAGTTCTCACCACTGAGAGTAGGAATTTGAGTTGTGCTTGCAAATGGGTTTGCTGCAACAGAAGGGTTAGCTGCAACAATAATAGCCAATTAATATTTTGAAGCAAATGACTTTACTATGAACTAACCCAATGTTAAATTCAAGTAGTAGCATAATCTAAACGTTTCTGTGGAAAATGGTGGCTTCACTACATTAGATTTGCTCATCATAAATGATGAAACTAGTAATTCCTTTATTATTTTATAATAAATTTCTATGCCTGTTGGCATCTAGAATTTCATTATTTAATCATTAAACCACTATTTAATCTAATCAGATCAGTCAAATAATCGCATTCCTGTGGACAAAGCAGTTATTTAAGTGATTCATTTACAATCCAATTAACGCAAATCTTATATATTTACATATTTAAAATGAAATATATACTTGGCATAAGATGATGTGGCTAATCTTAATCCATAGTTATATTTCCCATAAGTAAGAATATTAAAGATTTGCACTTTTGGAATGAACTTCATATGTATGAAAAAATGTGTATATATCAAACTGGGAATGATATTTTACCAGTTACATTGTCTGCACTGTTGCAAGTATGGTTTGTCCATGCATGGGGAAACTTATATGGACATTTCATACTTTACCGGTATACAGTGTAGGAATTCATACATAAATTATTCATGACATGCATGGTTTCAGTGAATTGATATTTAAGACGTTGCATAAAATAAAATAAAAGAGCAACTTGTAATTTGAAGTCATGACCTGTCACATTAGATGATAAGTACATGGTAGCTTTTGTCTAGGTACATGAAACATTAAATTAACCATGTGGTTACTTAGTGGGAAAGATACATATATGTATCCAATTGCATGAAAATTGAAACTAGACAAAAGGCACATCACTCAATAAACTAAACATGTCCAGGCTCTCTTGAATTAAGGTACATAAGTATCTAGAATGTAATGTCATATCAAGTAGATATTGTTGGTTGTTTGCGCTGCGACCTGATTTGTTGACGAAGGAACCTCCAAGGCACGATGTAGTGATCGCTATCCTAAAACAGTATTTGCTCTCTTCTTACGGTGCAAGAGTGTTGGAAAATCTGCCCGAAGGTACAACGAAGCAGATAACACTTGATTATCTTTGGTTGGCGTGGTTGCACAGACATGGCGATCCACTATCTGAAATGATCTACTACAATGACAAGGGAGTGAAGCTATAGCCTGCAAAACTAGAACTCCTTTATGTATTAAAAAATGGCAAAGAGACTTAGGAGGAAGAAAACGCAGAAAGAAATTTGAGTAAAAAAACCGGAATTCGGTCCGGTTTTATAGCAATGAGAAGTCGCGGCTGTGGCCGTTCATTTGAATTGTTGCATCTATTCAGTAAAAACGCAAGCGTTCGTTTGAATACAAATGGTCACGTCTCCCATAGTTTTTACTATTTAAAATTTAAAACTAAGCTGAAAAACCCTAATGCACCACGGTCCAAAAATATACATTTGGCCCAAGCCTATACACAACCCAACGCAGCACGGCTTGGATCGGCTCGACATGGAACAGTCGGACCGAAGATGGCCGCGGCGGCGCGCACATGTGTTGTTATGCACGGTATCCCTCCTCACAAAGAATCAAACATTGGATGCCCAAAGGGCTTAACACTTACTTTGAATATCTTATATAAAAGTATTATTTCCTTATCATAACTATAAGACTTCTCTTCCTCATTTATTTATTTCAAATTTTATTCCAATAATCCTCCACTAAATTTTAAATAAATTCCTTTTATCATATATTTATCGGAAAACTTGTGCATAAGTATACATGTCCTATAAACTTGAATCTATACATAGTGATAACCCATCAAAGTATATCAGGATGGAGTGGCTGACTAAGCGTTGAAACATCGATCCTATATGATCTACCAAATATGTTTATCACACACCCATTTTCATAATTCCTAGATAGTATGTATACTCGACCCGTGGATTGGCCTTGGGTCAATATCTTATTTCTGAAATGCCCTCAGAGATTAAGCCAAAATCTCGCAGAAGGCGACACCACATTCATTGCATTCATATAGGTAGGTTTATCAGAAGTGCCTTATAATACACACCTCAACAGTATACCTGTTATAAACCTATTAAGTTCTAAGTTGAACATCCACTCTTTGTCATTATAAGTACCAAGCACTTTTTCTTTGGAATGTATGATAATAATTAGTGTTTTAAACTAAATATTATAGTTCTTCCAATAGTAAGCATATGAAGCATTTTTGCTCTTTGAACTCAAGATAACAAATTTCTTTATTACGTTGAGGTGACTTTCTTTCATTGGCGATTGTATTGTATAGGCTTTAAACTCATTCTCTGTAATGTTTTTATCACTAAGTTTCTTGCAAGTCCTTTAGTAAATGGATCTGCCAAATTCTGGCTAGATCTTGCAAAATCTATGATAATTACCCCATCAATGAGCATTTTCCTAACCAAATTGTGCCTTAGATCAACATGTCTAGATTTACAATTATAAACTTGGTTATATGCTTGTGATAATGTTGATTGACTATCACAATGCACAGATATTGGTGGCATAGGATTTGGCCATACAGAAATTTCTAATAGTAAATTCCTTAACCATTCTACTTCTTTACTACTAGAAGCTAGTGTTATAAATGCAGCATCCATAATTGAACCGGTAATACATGTTTGTTTCTTTTAGGCCTAGGATATTGCTCCCCCACCAAGAGTGAATATCCATCCACTAGTTGATTTATGATTTTTACTTCCAATGTTCCAACTAGCATCCGTGTATCCTTCTATTACTCCAGGATAACTAGTGTAATTTCTACCATAATTTTTGGTACCATTTAAATATTTTAAAATTATATGCACTGCATTCCAATGAATATAACTAGGATCACTCGTATAACTACTCATTTTGCCAACGGCATATGCAATATCTGGTTGGGTGCATGTCATTGCATACATCAAACTTTCGATAACCCTTGCATATTTAAATTGTTCAATAGCTCTACCAGTATTAGTGTGCATATTCGGATCAAATGGAGTGGATATTGGTTTACAATCAAATAGATTGGACCTTTTCAAAATTTTCTCAATGTAACGAGACTAAGCAATTGATAACCCATCTTTTGTTTTCATGATTCTTATTCCAAGAATCAATTCAGCCACTCCCATATCTTTCATGTCGAAGCATGAGTATAGAAACTTTTTAGTTTCTTTAATACTTGATGTATTTGTTCCAAATTTAAGCATATCATCTACATAAAGGTATGCAATCACAACTTTACCCGAATGAAACTAGCTATAGACACATTTATCAGATTCAAAGATCCTAATACCATTAGATATAATAGTTTTATCGAACTTTTCATGCCAATGTTTTGGTGCTTGTTTAAGACCGTAAATTGATTTGATAAGTATACATACTTTGTGTTCTTGTCAAGGCATCACAAAACCTTCTGGTTGAGACATATATATCTCTTTGTCAAGTTCTCTATTTAAAAATGATGTCTTGACATCCATTTGATGAATTTCAAAATTATAGATAGAAGCTAATGCTATTAAGGTTCTAATAGTTGAAATTCTAGCTACTTGGGCATATGTATCAAATCAATCTATTCCTTCTTTCTGTGTAAATCCTTTGGCAATTAATCTATCTTTAAACTTTTCAATCTTACCATCTGCCTTTAACTTTTTCTTGAATATCAATTTACATCCTACATCCGCCCCTTATCTAGCTAAAGGATTTTATCTTTTTTCCATTCATCATTATTGTATTTATTCTTACCTTCATACTTAAATTGAGATATTCTATTGGACATAGAATGCCAATCTTTAAAATGTAAAAAAAAAAAGGAGTAATCAGCTGATTGTTTTAGAACCAGGAGGTAAATCTACTAGTTTTCATGTTATATTTCCCATAATAGAATCCACTTCATCATTTATGGCTTCTTGCCATAATGATGAATCTTGATATTTCATTGCCTCATTATAAGTTAAAGGATCAGATTCTAGGTTTGTGGAAATCATTAATTGATGTCCAACATTATCTCTCGATCCTTCAACCAAATATACGACATAACATGTTCCAAAGGATTTTTCTTTTCTTCTTCATTTACTTCTCCTAAGAGTATCTCATTAATATTTAAGTTAGTGTTTTCTATAGGTTCAATAGTAGGTTCATTAACCTCCACCATTTCACCAATAGGTGTATTAACCTCTACCGTTTCATGAATCAGTTTATTTTGAATACATGTAAATCTATTCTCATAAAACACTGCATCCCTTGATTCAATTACTGTATTTACCGCAATAGAGCTATTAGGTTCTATTACAAGAAACCTATATCCTTTGCTATGTTGAGCATATCCCAAGAATATGCACTCGATAGCCTTTTGTCCCAACTTCCTAATTTTTGGTTCGGGTAATCAGACAATAGCTCTACATCCCCAAACTCGATAATAATCAAGATTTGGCTTTCTTTTCTTCCAAAGTTCATAAGGAGTAACTTTACTTTTCTTATGAAGTATTCTATTTAAAATATAACATGCAGTAAGTAAAGCTTCACCCCAGGAACTAGTATTAAGTCCAGAATTACACAACATCGCATTTACCATTTTGGTAAGAGTTCTATTTCTCCTTTCAGCCACTCAATTTTATTGTGAAGTGTAAGCAATAGATGTTTCATGTATAATTCCTACTGATTTGCAATATTCGGGAAATTGATACTCACCACCCCCATCAGACCTAAGTGTTTTCATTTTAACATCACATTGATTTTCTACTTTAGTTTTATAATCGATGAATGATTTTAACACTTCAATTTTAGCATCCATGAGACAAACATAATAATATTTAGAGTAATCATCTATAAATGTGATGAAATATTTTTTTCCTCCTCTAGTAGGAGTAATATGCATATCACATACATCGCTATGAATAAGTTGTAATAGTTTTGTTGTACTTTCTACTTTGAAAGAAAAT
This sequence comes from Allium sativum, assembly GCA_030737875.1. Taxonomy (NCBI): domain Eukaryota; kingdom Viridiplantae; phylum Streptophyta; class Magnoliopsida; order Asparagales; family Amaryllidaceae; genus Allium; species Allium sativum. The sequence continues at coordinate 442,812,134 of CM060915.1, read as the reverse complement.
GGTTTCCTAGTGATCTTAGTTAATGAGCATATTCTACACTTATCTAACCTATTCATTTTTATATTTAGGAATCAGATTCAAAGATATCATATAAAGAATGTGTTTATTGTTAACATGTCTTAATCTATTGTGCCATAATGAAAACGAGTCAACAATATAAGCAGAATTAATATTTTTATTTATATCAACATTAAGTTTAAACATGCCATCACACATGTACCCTTTTCCTACAAACACGCTGCCTTTGGTCAACACATACTTGTCTGACTTAAAAACTTGCTTGAAACCAAACTTATTAAGAATTTTTCCCGAAACAAGGTTCTTCCTAATTTCAGGTACAAAATATACATCATTTAATATCAAAACGTTTTCGGATGTGAATTCCAAATCCACAATCCCTTTCCTCTTGACCGCTGCCTTTGCTGAATTTTCCATACAAAGGTAATCTTCTCCTTCAGTCGGTTCTAGTTTCTTGAATTGATTCTTGCCAATGCAGACATGCTTAGTTGCGCCAGTATTGATCCACCAAGAATTGTCTTATTCAATCATATTCACTTCTGATATGACTGATGTAAACTTTTCTTTTTTAGTTTGTTACTTCATTTTCCAAAAGCGACAATCCCTTTTAAAATGTTCTGGTTTACCACAAAAGTAACCATTCAAACCGTTGCCTTTCTTGTTATGGGAATTTTTGTTTTTCTGCCCTTTCCTTTTTTTATTAGAAGAGTAATTCGAAGCATTGTTTGCTTGCTTTTCTTCCACCATATGGACTTTTGATGTATCAACAACTGTTTCGTCTTGAGCATCTTTCTGGCTCAGTTGCTATTCAACCTGCAAATACTGTGCAAGGCTCTCTAGACTCACATCTCCCTTTTATGTTTCAATAGTTTCCTCTGATCTTTCCAATAAGGAGGTAATTCGTCCATTATTGATGAGACTTTAATCTCTTCATCCATGTTTAAGTTATGTTGATTGAATTGATCAAGTGCGTGCATGATATCATTGAATTTCTTTACCACAGATTGATTATCAGTCATCTTATAATTAAAAAAGAATTGTGGTAAGAAATTTCTTACTAGTCGCATCTTCCATAAGATACGTCGCTTCTAATGAATCCTAGACGTCCTTTGCAGTAGGTCTGTTGTAGTGCATATCGAAGAGAGCGTCAATCATAGCGTTACAAATGTGGCCCTTGCAAATATAATCATCTTGTTCCCATTTGATGCTTTCCCATGTCCGTGCAATGGTTTCATCGTCTAACTCTGTTCGCCTTGGCGTAGTTATAACATAGACAAACTTCATTCTAGCCAATAGGAAATGCATATTTTTCTACCATCATAGGAAGTTGACACCATCAAACCTCTCCAGTTTTGTAAAGTCAGCAGCGAATTCCTTGCGACTGTTTGGAGCCATTGAATACTGTTTTAGATTGTTGGTTGTTTGCGTTGCGACTTGATTTGTTGACGAAGGAACCTCCGAGGCACGATGTGGTGATCGATATCCTAAAACAATATTTTCCCTATTCTTACAATGCAAGAGTGTTGGCAAATCTGTCCGAAGATACAACAAAGCAGATAACTTGATTATCTTTGATCGACGTGGTTGCACAGACATGGTGATCCACTATCTGAAATGATCTGCTGCAGTGACAAGAGAGTGGAGCTATAGCCTGAAGAACTAGAACTCCTTTATGTACTAAAAAATGGCAGAGAGATTCAGGAGGAAGAAGACCCAGAAAGAGATTCGAGTAACAAAAAAGCTAGAATTCGTTCCAGTTTTATAGCAATGAGAAGTCGCAGACGAATCCATTCATTTGAACAGTCACATATATTTAGTAAAACGGCCACGTACGTTTGAATACAAACGGTCATGCCTTCTGTCGTTTTTACTGTTTAAAATTTAAAATTGGGCTGAAAAACCCTATTGCACACAGTCCACAAATATACGTTTGGCCCAGCCCCATACCCATACACGTGGCTCGGCTCAGCACGGCACGGTCGGACAGACGGACGGTAGCGGCGGAGCAAACACGTGTTGTTATGCATGGTCTACCTCCTCACAAAGAAGCAAGCATTAGATGCCCAAAGGGCTCAACCCTTACTTTGAATATCTTTTATAAAAGCAGTCATTCCTTTTCATATCCTACAATGTGGGACTTCCCTATATTGAAGGACTTCTCTTCCTCGTTTCTTTATTTCAAATTTTATTCCAACAATCCTCCACCAAAATTTAAATAAATTACTCTTATCATATATTTGTAGGAAAATTTGTCCATAAGTATAGATGTCTGACAGACTTGAATCTATACGTAGTGATAACCCATCAATGTATATCAGGATGGAGTGGTTGACTAAGCATTGAACCATCGATCCTATATGATCGACAGGATATGTTTACACACATTAATTTTCATATTTTTTCGATAGTATGTATACTCAACCCGTGGATTGGCATTTGGGTCAATATCTTCTTTCATGAAATCCCCGTAGAGACTAAACCAAAATCTCGTAGAAGGCGGCACCACCTTCATTGCATTCATATAGGCAGGTTCATCAGAAGTGCCTTATAATACACACATCAACAGTATGCCTATTATAAACCTATTAAGTTCAATGTAGAACATCCTCTCTTTATCATTATAAGTACAAAGCACTTTTTCTTTGGAACATATGATAATAATTAGTGTTTTAGACTAAATATTATAGTGCTTCCAATCGCAATCATATGAAGTACTTTTGCTCTTTGAACTCAAGATAACAAATTTCTTTATTATGTTGAGTTGAGTTTCTTTCATTGCCTATTGTATTATATAGGATTTAAACCCATTCCCTGTGATTTTTTTGTCACTAAGTTTTTTGCAAGTCCTTTAGTAAATGGACCTGTGGCTAGATCTTACAAAATCTATGGTAGTTACCCCATCAGTGAGCATTTGTCTAACCAAACTTTGCCTTAGACCAACATGTCTAGATTTACCATTATAAACTTGGTTATATGCTTGTGTTAATGTTGATTGACTACTGCAACGCATAGATATTGGTGGCATAGGTTTTGGCCATACAGGAATTTCTAATAGTAAATTCCTTAATCATTCTACTTCTTTACAACCCGAAGCTAGTGCTATAAATTCAGCAGCCATAGTAGAATCAACAATACTCATTTGTTTCTTTGAGGCCCAGGATATTGCTCCTCCACCAAGAGTAAATATCCATTCACTAGTTGATTTATGATTTTCACTTCCAATGTTCCAACTTGCATTCGTGTATCCTTCTATTACATTAGGATAACCGGTGTAATTTTATGGTACCTTTTAAATATTTTAAAATTATATGCATTGCATTCCAATTAATCTGACTAGGATTACTGGTATATCTACTCATTTTGCCATTAACATATGCAATATCTGGTCGGTTGCATGTCATTGCATATATCAAACTTCAGATAACTCTGGCATATTCAATTTGTTCTATAGCTCTACCTGTATTAGTGTATAACTGCATATTTGGATCAAATAAAGTGGACATTGGTTTACTATCAAATAGATTGAACCTTTTCAAAATTTTCTCAATGTAATGAGATTGAGTAATTGATAACCCATCTTTTTTTTCATGATTCTTATTCCAAGAATCATTTCAGCCACTCCCACATCTTTCATGTCAAAGTATGAGAATAGAAACTTTTTAGTTTCTTCAATACATGATTTATTTGTTCCAAATATAAGCATATCATCTACATAAAGGCATATAATCACACCTTTACCTAAATGAAACTTGCTATAGACACATTTATCAGATTCAAAGATCCTAAAACCATTAGATATAATAGTTTTATCAAACTTTTGATGCCATTGTTTTGATGCTTGTTAAAGACCGTAAAGTGATTTGATAAGGTTACATACTTTATGTTCTTGTCCAAGCATCACAAAACCTTCTGGTTGAGATATATATCTTCGTCAAGTTCTCCATTTAAAAATGTCGTCTTGACGTCCATTTGATGAATTTCAAAATTATAAATAGAATCTAATGCAATTAAGGTTCTAATAGTTGAAATTCTAGGTACCGGGGCATATGTATCAAAATAATCTATTCCTTCTTTCAGTGTAAGTCCTTGGGCAATTAATCTAGCTTTAAACTTTTCAATCGTACTATCTATCTTTAATTTTTTTCCTTGAATGTCCATTTACATCCTATTGTTTTAGAACCAGGAGGTAAATCTACTAGTTTCTGTGTTTTATTTTCCGTAATAGAATCCATTTCATCATTTATGGCTTCTTGCCAAAATGATGAATCATGAGAGTTCATTGCCTCATTATATGTCAAAGGAGCAGATTCTAGGTTTGTATAAATCATTAATTGATGTTCAACATCGTCTCTCGATCCTTCAACCAAATATACTACAAAATCTGGTCCAAAAGTTTTTTTTCCTTCTTCGTTTACTTCTCCTAAGAGAATCACCATTTTCATCAATATTTAAGTCAATGTTTTCCATAGGTTCAATAGTAGGTTCATTAGCCTCCACCATTTCACCAATAGGTGTATTAACTTCCACCATTTCATGAATCAGTGTATAAACCAATAGGTGTTTCAACATTGAGTTTAAACATGCCATCACACATGTACCCTTTTCCTACAAACACACCGCCGTTGGTCAACACATACCTGTTTGACCCAAAGACTTGCTTGAAACCAAATTAGAAGACTTCTCGAGACAAGGTTCTTCCTAATTTTAGGTACATAATGTATATCATTTAATGCTAGAAATTTTCCGGATGTGAATTCCAAATCCACAATCCCTTTCCTCTTGACTGCTGCCTTTGCTGAATTTCCCATATAAAGGTAATCTCCTTCAGTTTGAATTGATTCTTGTTGTAACGTCCAGGGAATTTCGATAAATAGAATATGGAATTAATTAAAGGATCAACTATGCATAATCAATTTTATATTGATATTTGGGTTAAGAATTAAATATATTGTTGTATATGAATTGAATTGAATTCAGAATGGTTGGAGGGAAAACTAATATTTATTGTTGAATATTTGAATTGAATTTGATTGGATATTTGAATTAGATTTGGAATTCGACTAAGAATTTAAATGGTTTAATTTAATTATAAACGTAGTTGACGTTAAAAAATCGGTGATTCTATTTGTTAAAATATTTGGAAATTAGATTGGAAATGAAGTTGAACGTATAAATACATATATAATTAAAAACAAGCTTAAATTAGTCGTGGAAGTTCGTGATTCACGATTTGTTTTGGAATTAGAAATATTATATCAATACGATATCGACTTTCAAAATAATTAATCTTCAAATGACCTCGATTTGTAATAAAATGAATTTTATTTAAATAAGTATAATTAGTTATTGCTGTATTCCAAATTTGGAATCAAAAAGGGTTATTCCGGCGGTAGAAATATGAACCGTTGAATTTAAAATAACAGCGTTGTGCAAAAAAAGTCAAAGTTCATCGAAACGAATTTTATTGATTCAGAATATGAAGCAGCACGTTAAGTTTCGTAGCATTTTGTATTCATTTGTGATGGAACAAAAATAAAATGTGTAATGTAAATTGTGGAAGGATTAAATTACATAGGGTTCACACTTTTATTTCCTTCAGCACTAAGTAATAGTATCTTACTTCTGCAAATAACCCACCTCAGTTAATAACGCAGACCTACTTCTTAAATTTCCAGTCTACCTTAACCTATTGAAAATACTTCGTGCTTATCCCCTAATTTTCTTCTTCTTTAAATCACGTTGTTGTTCCATTTTCTCCACCGAAGTATCATTTCTTCCTAATCGGCCGAAATCTATTTCCCCAATTCAAAAATTAATGGCTTCCTACGATCAAAGCCCTTCCACATTAAAATCGAAATCATTGTTCGAAGAAAAATTGCGATCCATCCGAGCCGGTTCAGCATCGTTTGATGTCACCACCACCTTCGGAGCAGCCTTGTTCCTCGAGCCCTCAATGCTGCTCCAGGTCGTCGCGGTCCCCACCTTTTGCAAGCTGCCTCCACCATGCCTAATAGTCGCTGAAGCCACCGTTCGCCCCTGCTTCTTCTGGTTCATCACCACTGCATCACGATCTTTCGAAGCTCCACTCACGATTAAATATTGATTCAAGTAATTTAGTTTCAAATTAAATTAGATATAATAGTATGATTTTTGGGGTGATTTGCTGGTGTAAACTCTCGCGGTTGTTTGTTGTGCTATGGGTCACTAGCGTTCGTATTGATTGGTCTGACTTGCGCGAGATTTGGAAAAAGAATAGAAATGATTTTTCCAAGTTCAATCATGAAACTAAAACTGTAAACTTGATTCATGCAAGTGTAAAAACAAACCAATTTAGAAACAAGAAGAAGGAGGATTTTTTTTTGAAGACCATTCGAATTGCTTTCTGAAATCCATTAACTTTGAGTCTGCTCAGCTATGATCCTTCATGCTTTACGGTTACGAACTAGAAAAAAAATATGGTGTAGCTTGTATGAATAAGGATTATAAAATATTGATAGAACCATTTATTTTAGGATAACATAAATTCTGCATTGAAATGAAAACTGTACAAAAGAAAAGAAAAAAAACAAAGGCCCATAAATTACAATGATATTATGCCAGCTTCCGCAATGCGAATCAGGTTTTTATCCGGAATGATGGTAATTAATGCGCAAGCCTGAAATGAATGCAGACGACGTATATTAAAGATAAATGGTAGCATCTGAAATCTAACGTACAACAGCTAAAGCAGTACGATACTCTGACCACAAAATCAACGTTAGATGCATAGTTATCATACATGGACGAAAATAGTTTTACATTTTAATCTTTATCAAACACATTTCATTATTTTCCAAACCTGGACAATAGTTGTTCATATATTTGATTTCTTTGAAATCCTATACATGCCTATTGATCCATTCTAATTGATTTTGGCATGTTCCCTGCATATTATAAATTGTGTCCCTTGCATATTTGAAATTTCCGTAAATTCATTTAAATGATTTATCACACCTGATGTCTGTCAACCTATGTACAATTTGTAGTTCAGTTACCCACTTAACAGTGTATGCACATACAATATTATGACTTGTTATGATGATCAGTGTTATACAAATTTATATGTGCACTTGTGGCCAACTGATACAACTGAAATCCAGCTATGTATGTATAAAGAATTGGCAACATATGTATATGTGCATTAATATGTATGTATATATATGCAATGTCTCCCACATACACTTTAAAATGACCACCTTCCCATTCGCATGCATGCTGCCATGGCTCGGCTATGCTATTATAACTATTCTGTCCCAGTACTGCTTATGCATATCCCCTTCAATTCATTTTCATGCATATTGTTATATATAATGAGGCTGTGAATTTTGATACTACTACTGCTTATGCAGTTGTTCATGATTGAGGAAAGGTGGATGGTGCATATTATATACCATGGTTTTAGAGAATCTATGAATTAATGCGCACTTGCTCATTTAAATTCCCTTTGATTATATTATGGTCTGACATTAATCAGTGTGTGTTTATGTAGTGGCTACAGTATGTATATACATATATATTATGTATGTATATACATAATTAGCATACGTATACACACTGACTTGTCTTTCCTAATATACACTACTAGAGTGGATGCTTATTCCGACGTCCTGTTTCCAACGGCCGCCAACGGTTTAATTAGCCGTTGGAAGCCGTTAGAAAAAATACCGTTGGAAGCCGTTGGAATAAGACGGGATATTGCCTGCTACAGCCAACCGAGAGCTTCATTTCATCCTACTCCACCAATTAATCATCTCCTCCAACCCTTCCTCCCCTTCCAAATTTGCTGCCAAGGCTTCCTCCATCACTCCAATCTCTTTGGGCGCCCTCTACGTGCTTCTCCAACACATCTCCACCCTTCTTGCTATCCAAATTAGGTAATTTCATAAAACCTAATTTTTAGGTATTAATTGATTTCGGGTTTAATTTATGATTTGCTTAATTTCTACTTGTTTGTATGTGTATATTACATCATGTTAACCTCTAATTGTTGTTATTGTCACAATAATGATTAAATTGTTTGGGATTAAATTGATTTAGGGTTGATTGTGTTTATTTAGGTAACTTTAGTTAGTGAATGCTATATGTGTGTGATAGTGTTTGCTAATAATATAATTTATGCAAACACGAAGATTATATTATGTTGACAAATACGAAGTAATTTAAAATAATGTAATTGGTGCAAACACGAAGTAAATTACAAAAATATATAATTTTGTACATATGTACTAAAACGGTTAAAATATTTACAAATTGTATATTGAAATTTAATGTAGATAAATATTTAAACCCTTAGTTATTATTTGGCCCCGTCTGACAAGTGTTGTATATGATTGTTATATGGATATTCGTTCTTTTACAAAACGAAAATCTATATTCATCTGATACAATATTTGTCGGATTTGTCCTTGTATTGGACAAGTTACAAACGCTATAAAGTAATTATATTTCGTAGGTCATATCACTTTAAACGGTTCACAAAACTTTGATGGCATTTCCTTTACGTTCCTTGTGTACACGCAAGTGTGTACGATACAAGGAACACGGGGGAAATGCTGTCGAAATTTTGTGAAATCGTTTAAAATGATATGATTTACGAAATATAATTACTATTGTGTTTGTAATGGGAAGTAGGATGACCGACCATCAAAGAAGACATATAAGCGTCAGTGAACCAATAGTTATTTATTTTGAAATAAAGTTTGTAGACAACTATAAAATTAACGATTATTTTTTATTTCATCATAGATTTTAAAGTATAGGAAAAATGGCCAATTACTTTAATGAGCGGAGCTGGATGTATCAAAGAAGGGAAATTAGTGGTTGTTCATTGATTTTGCGATAAGTAATATCGGAAACAGTAGAGAAATTCGTTGTCCATGTAGTAGATGCAAATTGTTGAACTATTTAATACCGGGTATGGTTAAGATTCATTTGCGCCAATACGGTTTCCTACCCAATTATTTGTTGTGGGATCGTCATGGAGAAATTGTAGTCCATAATACTGAAGAACATTCTACGGAGGTCAATAGTGTTGAAGTTAGCACGAATCTCATTGAAAATATGGTCGAAGATGCTGCACGATCAATGTTTCCTACCGTTCAAATTGGTAACGACGATGATAACGTAGAAGATGAGCCAAATGTTGAAGCTAAAAAAATATATGATTTATTGAATAATGCTAAAAAACCCATTTGGAATGGATGTGAAAGTGGCACTCAATTATCGATAACTGCAGAATACATTGCAATGAAATCAAAATACAATCTTACGGAAGCTGGGTTTACGGCTGTTGTTCAAGCGGCTAAACGTCATATGCCATCGGATAATTTAATGTGTGAAAATTATTATGAAGTGAAAAAACTTATGTCATCTTTTGGCTTGCCATATCAGAAAATAGATACATGTGTAAAGGGTTGCATGTTGTATTGGAAAGAAGACAGCAATCTTAGAAAATGTAAGTTTTGTAATCAAGAAAGATACAAACCAAGAAAAAAGAAAGGAAAAGAAGTTCCGCACAAGCGTATGCATTATTTACCCATCACCCCTAGACTTCAAAGATTATATGCATCATCCGTAACAGCGCAGCATATGAGATGGCACAGTGTGAGAACACCTCAAGAAGGTACGTTGACACACCCATCGGATGGAGAAGCATGGAAATATTTTGATAAGAAATATCCTGATTTCGGAGCGGAAAGCCGCAACGTTAGACTAGGTTTATGTACAGATGGCTTCGCACTGTTTTCTCAGTTTGGTTCTAAATATTCATCTTGGCCTATAATAATCACACCTTACAATCTACCTCCGTGGATGTGTATGAAAACTCCATACATGTTTCTCACAGTTGTTGTCCCTGGCCCTGATGATCCGACACAGGGTATTGATGTTTACTTACAACCGCTAATCGAAGAATTGAAAATACTATGGAATGAAGGAGTTGAAACATACGATGTATCAAAAAAGAAAAAATTTCGGATGTTCGCTTCTTTGTTATGGACGATTAGTGATTTTCCAGCATATGCAATGCTTTCGGGTTGGAGTACAGCCGGTCGTCTTGCTTGTCCATATTGCATGGAAGAAACACGAGCATTTTCGTTACCATACGGAAAGAAAATTTCATGGTTTGATTGTCATCGATGCTTTCTTCATGTTAATCATACTTTTAGACGAGACAAAATTTTTTTTACGTCTAATAGACATGAGGGTCTACGGCCACCGACGGTTTGGTCAAGTGAGGAAATATATGAACTTGTAAAAGATTATCCAAAGATACATGAAACAGGAAAACAAATTGATATTCAAGGTAAATCGACGATTCATAATTGGTGCAAACAGAGTATATTTTGGGAATTGCCTTATTGGAAACATCTCTTAATCCGTCATAACATTGACGTGATGCATAACGAGAAAAACGTATTTGATAATGTATTTAATACAGTTATGAATGTAAAGGGCAAGACTAAGGATGATTTGAAATCCAGACGTGATATAGAGGAAATATGTAATCGTCCAGAGCTTCATATGAAGCCCAATGATAGTAAAAAACCCAAAGCATGCTATGAACTAGACAACAATCAAGTTAAAGTACTGTTAAAATGGGTAGAAGAATTACGGTTTCCAGATGGAATTTCCTCCAATCTTCGTAGATGTGTCGACTATAAAAACGGAAAGCTGAGTGGAATGAAAAGCCATGATTGTCATGTAATGATGGAAAATTTGTTACCCATCGCCTTCAAAGAATTATTACCTAGAAAAGTTTGGAATGTAATAACAGAACTTAGCTTATTTTACAAGGAGCTTTGTTCAACTACTTTAAAAGTTGACCGTCTACTAAAACTTGAAGATGAAATCCCTGTACTGCTCTGCAAACTGGAGAAAATATTTCCTCCGGGTTTCTTTAATGTAATGGAGCATTTACCTGTTCATCTACCAAAGGAAGCACGTCTTCGAGGTCCTGTGCAATACGGATGGATGTATCCGTTTGAAAGGTATATTATTATACTAAGTGTTCAAATGATAATTTAATTATATTTAGATCTTAATATTGAACCGAATATATTTTCTTAGGTACTTAAATCATTTAAAAAAAAAAGTGAGACAAAAAGCTCGAGTTGAAGGTTCTATTTGCAAATCATATATCGAAGAAGAAGCCTCTTTTTTTTTCTCTCATTATTTTCATGATCATGTGAACTTATCATTTGCAAGCGTTTCGCGTAATGATGAGAGGGTTGAACAAGATTCTTCTTCTGAATCAACATTATCTATTTTTAAACGACATGGCCGACATGCTGGAAAATATGTGGAAATATGGCTAAATGATAATGATTGTAACGTCGCACACACATATATTCTTCTTAATTGTCCTGAAGTTGCTCCTTTCGTCAGGTAATCAATTTTTTTCAGTATTTATGTTAAACGTGTTAATAATAATGTAACATATATTATTGTTTGTGTTTGCAGTATTTATGAATCACAAAATCCAGGCGGCGATTTAAGCAAAGATTTCAGTAGTTGGTTTAGAAATTATGTTTTTGATCCAACAAATAATGTGCTCGATGAAGGAATAAAACATTTAGCATTTGGACCGAAAAGAAAAGTCAAAACATATCCAATATTTTTTGTTAATGGGTATAAATTCAACACCAAAGAATACGGTGCTGAAAAATTAACAAACAATACTGGTGTGTTTGTTAAGGGAAGTGAAGATCCTAATAATCATATAAATGATTTTTATGGCGAGTTAACTCAAATATTGCAAATGAAATATTTTACAAGACCCGCAGAGGATGTTTATTTGTTTAGATGCAACTGGTTCAGCAATGTTCCAGGTTCTGGTATTAACGTGGATCCATAGTATAATCTTGTAGAAATTAAACATACCTCACGTTATCAAAAGTACGACCCTTTTGTATTAGCCAAACAAGCTCTACAAGCTTATTATGCCCCTTATCCGTCTCTGAAAAGGGATAAAGCAGATTGGTATGCGGTTTTTAAAACCAAGGCAAGATTTACGTTCGATGGACATAATATTCCTGATGAACAAGCCTATCAAGCAGATCTAGAGGAAAATGTTGAAATAACAATTGCAGACGATCAAACTGATTTTGGACCTTTAAATGATGAGGCAAATGTATTAGTCGATGCATTTGAGAGTGTAGAGGAAAACGACATAGAACCCGAAACCGAGTCTGAATCAGAAAACGACGAAGAAATTGACGAAGACTGAGTAAAATTTGGTGATTTTCACAACTATTCACATTACATTTATAATTTATGTTTAATATTGCATTTTCACAACTATTCACATTACATTACCTATGATTTGCATATGTATCAATATGACAGGTATATTATGGCTGACTCTCAACAACGTGGTGGTTGGAATAGTGACTTCAAGAATTTGACGGTAAACAATACTTTTGTATGCATACAATAAATTAACGTTTAAATATACAGTGTTATAATATTTTATACGATGAAATAACATTTTTACTATGAATTCGATTTGCAGATTCGACAACTTAAGAGGACTCAATACAAAGAAGAAATTAAAGAGCTTAGAATTATGAATGAGCAACTACGTGACAAGAGTCGTCTTCAGACTATGCAGTTGGAACAGCAAAATCAAAAGTTTGCGAAGTATGTGCACATTCATGGTAGTCGTCCTTAGTCAATTGTTGAAGTTGCTAGCAATGCTTAAGGTATGTTGTATGTTTTGACATTGAGTGGATGAGAATGATAAATTTGATATGTTTAGATGATTTGTGGACATGTAACTTTGATGTATTTGCTTTATGAACATGTATTTGTAAGTTTATGGATGTTTTGATGTTTTGTTTTGGTTATATTGATGTTGACTTGATATATTTTGGTTGTTTATGTTGTTATTGGTATGTATGTGTTGTATATACGTGGAATTGATTGAAATTGGATTGGAAATGGATTGGAATCGGATTGGAATTGGATTGGATTGGAAATGTAGTGGCTGGAAGGTTATTTGCTAGCTGAAATAAAAAAAAATAACCCAGATTTTCCAATGGTTATTAACGGTTACCAACGGCTTACAAGTCACTTGTTTTCAACGGCTTTCAACGGAATACCGCCGTTTGCAGCCGTTGGAATGGCCGTTGGAAACATTCCGTCGATTCCGTTGGAAGCCGTTGGAAGACGTGAATGCTATTCCAACGGCTTCCAACGGCCGCCGACGGCTTACAGCCGTTGGAATAGCTAAATGTTCTTGTATATCTTGTTTAGAAAAAGAGGAAAAAGTATAACTATATTCTGGACATTATGAATGTTTGCGAAACAACAAGTAAATAAATTTCGAAATCAAGTTAGAAATTATTTTCAAAAAATAAAATAATTTTTTTATTAGCATGATATAAAACTAAAATATGGTGGGTTGTTCCTCGTTACAGCGTTGAGTTTGCACAATTAAATTTTGGCACAATTCCTCTTTACAGTCAAATGTCCATAGTATAGCAGATTATTTACTTCAGCCTTGTACAATCAGTTGCACAAATTAACCTCATAACAACCGTGTTGTTTGAGATGCCAGTCGTTTTAAATCATACTCATGGCTATTTAATTTCATTAAACTAATTTAATAAACAACCACTTATTATATGCATCTGTATACAGTTGGTATATCTGTCTCGCACATGGTTCTGGTTGGATGTGGCTTTGGCACATATATATAAGAACAAAAAAAGAGACTGCATTTATTTTTAACCTTGTAAGAGATGTTCCCACATTTGTTTTTGCTAGAAGCTGATGCATTATTGTGTTGGTGAATCGCCATTTGCTGTTCTTTTATCATCCCTTTTGTGCTTGCATTTGAACATATCACAGTAGCTTAGTATTGATCAAGATAGTGTGTGTGTGTGTGTGTATATAAAATCTTGTCTCACTTTAATAAGCATGTATGTGTTACATGTGTTTAGAGACCTAAATCCATGTTCAAGCATTTTAATGTAATTTTCCCACTTTAGTAAGCCTGTATGTATTTACTCACATGTTTGAACCTGAATGCGTATATTCATGGACATATGTAATATTCTCATTCATTTGAACATACATATACCATTGTTATACTTGAACTGTCTTGAATTCGAATAGTTCCGCCTTGAGCTCTTCTGACCTTGAAACTTGTGCAATCTTGTTATTTTAGTCTAGCGAGATATCGTGCATACATATGTCACTTGCTTTGTCTTGATTCACTACCCCACTTGTTCACCTTTGGTTTGATCATATCCTATTTTTTCCTTTGTGTTGTTCATGGACACCTGACCCATGCACCGTGCATGCGTGTCGGGCTTCACCTGAACACAACTTGTGTAACGACCCATATTCTACGCATCGAAGGATCGTAGAATATTTATTTCTTTCACATACGAAGTCGTATGGTCATGCAACTTTGGTATACGACTATTGAGGTCATTTCCCATGTTCATGATTTTTTGCCGATTTTTAAATGACCCTTTTGCCACTAGCTGATCTTGTTTTGGATATAACTTTTGATTGGTAAGGAATTTTGACTTGAAACCACATCCATTAGATCCGGATGATGGTTTACCTTTCCGTAGAGTGGTCACATTAGCCAAACGGACTCATCATTTGGGAGATATGACTGATATAAGGTTTAGAAGGTGAAATATAGCTTAACCGGGCCTAATTAGGGTGATTAGCAAGAGGGCCCATAACCCATTTCGGGATTAGGGTTATGGTGAGGCTGAGAACAGTTAGGAAATGAATTTTATTTCATTTTTTAGCTGCCTAAAACATTCCTCTAACCCTAGTCATGGCCTTCACCTTCTAATTTCATCCCAAATCGTTCCTAATCGCTTTCTAATTGAAGATTAAGCCAATCTACAACAAATTAAGGAGAAATAGCACCAAAGCAAGGTTTGAGCTGCTGTTAGACATTGGTATTCGCCCAAATCAGAGGAGTTTCAGTTCGGAAAGTTTTAATTGTGGCAAAGGTGAGTGATTAGCATTGTTTTACACTAATTGCAGTCAATTAGGGTGATTAGTGTTAATTAACGAAATTATGTATGTTAAAAATCTGGAAAATGTTTAGAAATTCTTAAAAATTATTTTATGTCTCTGTTAGAAATTTTGGGTAATTTGGTTATGTTTTGCTAATCGTTTGGTTAAACATGATTAAGGGGAAAATATGGGTTTTGTGTAAGTTTTATCCGTATTGACATGTTAAATTGTTGTTTTGGTGTTTATGGTTGATGTTATATGTCGCTATGACCATTTGGAATGATTTGTGATTGCATAGAAAGTTAGATTGGTCGAAATCGTCGTCATATGGCGTAAATAGCTTGTTGGAAAAGTTGCAGGAATTGGTCATGAACCCGTTCGTGAAGCACCATAGCGACCAGACCCCGTTCGTGAACACATATGGCGAACGGATCTCCGATAGTGAAGGAACATCATGAGTTGTACCACCCCTTCACGAGCCAATGGCGATGAACGAAGACCACGATCCGTGCTTGGAAGGGTCCACAAGCAGGATCCACGATCCGATCTTCGAGCTTGGACAGCGAGCAAACTGAGAGGAAAATGAAGTGCAAACAGGATGGTGACCAAAACCCGAGATGCAAAGGTAGTCCAAAAAGGAAGTAGAACTCAGGATCCAGTTGGGACCGACGAGTTAACTTCATGATTGGACTTTGCTGCGGGACATGCGCTAAGGGGTTATCAATGCCTATAGCTTTGACTCACCACTGAGAGACGGATTAGTGGCTATGGATCAGTGCAGTGGAGCCGTTATGACTCCATGGGGCAGAGTGATCATAGCAAAGAATTGGATGATCAAAGTGGTGGATATCGTTTGCTTTACGCACTAAGTGAGAGATGTGAGGATGATTGCTATGTTTGGTGTTTGCTATCATCATTACCCCCACCCCCATTACTTTCACACTTTATTTTAGTGTTACCTTAGAGTACTGTACATCTTGTTGTGCTAACTCTTTGGTTGCAGGTCTAGGTTCAGGTATGATTGGATTCTACCTGTTATTGTTCTGTTTTGTTACTTATCGCTCATACCAAACTTTTGTCTGACCCAGAGTTTTATGTCTCTTCTTATTACTCTGGGTGCTCTTAAACGGGCAGACAAGAGACAGGTTAGCTGGTTGTGCACGAGTAGCTGTCCGGAGATGAGCAAGAGTCTTACACGTACTATTTTCTATATATTCTCCCTGTGTGGCTGCTGGTCACTACTTTGGGCATTAGTAGTGTATCTTTCTTATTTTGCTTTAGAGACAGTTTTTAAAAGTTGTAATAATGATGGTGTGGAACATAAGCTATATTTTGGATTTTCCGCTGTTATGATGGTTTAGTTTTCAGCTTATGCCCTGTCTCACCTGTTTTATGTCAAATTTTGTTATTATTATATTTTATCTCATGCGTTGTGAGCCATTCTAAAGGTTCCTTGTTAGTTCAAATTCCTTTCTTTGGCGACCATCCTGTGCTAGTCGGGCATTGACACAGCGCATTTCAGGGAAATGTCGGCTGGTGCGGGGCGGGCCATCACATTTGGGATCAGAGCTCTAGGTTGCGTAGTTAACCTAGGGAAGACACCAAAGAGAGATAGTACGTATATGAGAGTGCGTATTTGTGATATTTTGGTTTTCAAAAGTTATGTATATATACTATTAGTATATTTAAGGATGAAGTCGTGCTGCACTGGCACCACTAAAGAGATGGCTAATCGTTTTCTCCTTACAGATTGAACGATGAGTTGATATACGAGTACGGGTTCAAGGGCTAATAATAGGAATGTTTCTGATATGAGGACGATGTTTACTACCTTCATGCGGGAGATGCTCAGGGATGCTCGGGGAGCAGTTCCTAATGCTGCTAACGGTGGTGGTGCAGTAGTGCAGGCGCCTAGGGCCGATTTCGCCAAGCTTAAGAAGGATTATACTATTCTTGGCGGTAAGCCGTGCCATGGAATGGAGTCAGCTACGGATGTTCAAGATTGGATGGACAGTTGTGAGCGCATCTTCGAGGACTTGGGAATCGATGATGCCATGAAGAAAAAGTTACCATCGTGTCAGCTTCAAGGACGAGCTATGAATTGGTGGAATGCTATTAAAGCAGCTACTCCTGAAGATCAAGTTACTTGAAATCAGTTTATGACTCGTTTCAGCGAAAAGTTCATTCCATCTGCTCACAAATCTGAATTGTTTAGGAAATTTTTGGAGCTTAAGCAGAATGGTAGGGCAGTCTCAGAATATATTGCTGAGTTCGATACTTTATCGAAGTATGGATTATCTCTTATCGACACTGCCGAGAAGAAGAACGAGAAGTTCATAATTGGCTTAGATGAGTACTTAGGGGAAAGGCTGATAAACCACATCGACGAGACGTTTGTATCTATTGTGGGAAAAGCATTGAGATCAGAGAGTCTTTACCCTAAGCCAAAGACTGAAGTTGCCATTGCATCTCTAGAGGAGCCAAAGCCGCAAGCAAGCGGTGGAAGCAAGGAAAAGTCCCAGAATAAAAGGAAACAGAACCAAACCAAGGATGGTCAGAATAAGAAGAATAAGAAAGATGGCGAGTGCTTAGCTGTGGCAAGAAGGGCCACTATGCTAGAGATTATCAGGAAAAGCCTGGGGAAAGGAAGTGCTTCAGTTGCAGCCAAGTGGAACATCACAAGGATAATTGCCCGCAACCCCCTAAAGAGAAGCAGATTGTGAAAGCATATGCTATCAACGCCGTTCCTTCTTCGTCGAATGCCCCAACTGCAGCGGAGAAGGGAAAGGGCGTCATTATTCGAGGTATGCTTTCTATTTACGATGTTTCTGTTCTAGTTTTGTTGATAGTGAGGCATCCCATTCCTTCATATCTAGTCACCTGGTAGATAAGTTGGGATCGGAACTTGAGATAGTCGATAGACCTTTAGTTATGACGAACCTGATAGGTGGTTTGACTAGTCATTGCATGATTTGTTGTAATGTGGTCTTATCGAGTTATGGATGTATGTTTGCTTGTGATTGGTTAGTTGTTTTGCTAGTATCATCTCACGTAGATTGTCTGAATTCGGAGGAGATGTTCCTTGAGTGCTTGTCTGATATTGGTTTAGGCCTTTGGGGCGTGTGCTTAGGGAATGTCAAGTTCGACTAGGATGGTTTGCATGAGATATAAGTAGTTGTTGTGATTTTCATTGAATTATATCTCGGCTTACTCGAGGAGTGATGTGCAGTCGTGACATGATAAGACTGTTCAATGGTATGGGCTGATGCGAGTTAGACTAGATAGGGTTATGAGATGACTCGAGCGGGACTCGAGAAAGATGCAAAGTAATGGATTGTTTAGGACCCTATGTTGATGTTCTTTTTGAAGGAATAGCGAGTGTTCGTTGATCATGGAAGATGCAACGAAGGATTAGGATGACTCAAGTTAGAATTGAACTCGTAAAAGAAAATATGTGTTCGTTGGTCTTGGAGATGCAATGAATAGGGAGACGACTCACGCTGGATTAGAGTTTGTTGATAATGGATACTCAAGACCGGGTCTGAGTTTATGGGTAATAGATTGACTCGAGTTGGACTCGAGAAGGCTGCAAAGAAATGGATTGGCTCGAGTTGGACCCGAGAGGGAAGCAAGATAATGGATAGACTTGGGTGGGACTCGAGTGTTTTAGGCGGACTAGAAGCAGAGGTATCTGCGGACGCCCGTTACCTTGGATCCGTTGGACGTGATCTAGTTATCCTTGGAGGATAAACGTACGTTGGACGTACGGTAGTCCGTATGGAGGCGGGGATTCCATTAGCCTTGGGATTGGTTGGATCATTCAAGTAGGCATCGACGTATGTATGGAGGCGGGGCTTCTGTTAGCCTTGGGATTGGTTGGACCAGTCAAGTAGGTATCGACGTGTGTATGGCTTTAGTAAGGGATAAATAGGACATATTTGATGGATGTTATGGTTGCTATGTTCGTTCCTGTTTTATTCCCTTGAGTAGACTATCACCTGTAGGATTCTGGTAATAGAGAACGAAGAGATGACGGTATACACAGATGCATGTGGTACCAGACTTGGTGCTGTACTGATGCATTGAATAAGAAACATGCGAGTTTAGATGCTATGTTTCTTGAATGGAAGTAATTGGAGTATATCGTGGGAGATGATTTCAGACCTAAATATGGATTGGATCTAGAAATATTGGCAAGTTTGACGGTTAGGCCAGCTTTGATTGAGCGGATTGGTTCCAGTTAGAGGGACGATCCTAAAACCTAATGGAAATCATCTCTAAGGAAGAGATGAATACCGATGGTGAGAAAATGAACAAGTATGGACCAGATGGAGAAGGATGGATTCAAAAGGATGATAAACTGGTTGTACCCAATGTCAATGGATGGAGAGATGAAGTTCTTAGAGAATGTCATCACTCATGACTGACTATACATCCCGGTGGTAACAAAATGTATCGAGACATGAAGCAGACCTACTACTAGGAAGGGATGAAGAGAGACGTTGCGAAGTTTATCTCCAAGAGTATGAATTGCAAGTTAGTTAAAGCTGAGCAAAGGAAGCCTGGTGGTTTGTTACAACCGTTGGAAATTTCCGAATGGAATTGGGAATAAGTCTCGATGGATTTCATTGATGGGTTACCATGGACTAGATCGGGTCATGATAGCATTTGGGTGATTGTGGACCGATTGACCAAGAGTGCAGAGTTTATACCCGTCAAGTTGAATAGAACAGTAGCTAAGTTAGCAGAACTATATATGAAGTGGGTAGTGAGATTTCATAGAGTACCTAAAAGCATTGTGAGTGTCCGAGACCCGTTGTTTACTAGTGGGTTTTGGAAGAGCTTACAAGAGACTCTAGGGTCAGAACTACATCTCAGTACCGCGTATCATCCTCGAACCGATGGTCAAACAGAGAGGGTGAATCGAGTATTAGAAGTTCTCTTGAGAGCTTGCGTATTGGATTTTTGTGCTTCATGGGATGACCATTTGCATCTAGTAGAGTTTGCATATAATAATAGTTATCAATCCAGTATTGGTATGGCTCCATATGAAGCTTTGTACGGAAGACCGTGCAACTCACCATCATGTCAGTTAGAAAACAGTGGGAAATTTGTGCTTAGACTAGAAGTAATAAGAAAAACTTCAGATAAGAACGAGGTTGTCCAACAGCGAATGAAGGCTGCCCAAGATAGCAGAAGGGTTAGGCTGACAGTAGATGAAGAGATTTGGAATTCTTCGTTAACGACTTGGTATTCGTCAAGATCTCTCCAGTAAAGAGCGTAGTACAATTTGGTAGGAGAGGCAAGTTAACACCAAGATTTGTTGGTCCATTCCTAATCCTCAAGCAAGTTGGGAATTTGGCATATAAAGTTGAATTACCAAAGAAGATGGCAGGAGTTCATAACGTATTTCATGTTTCCCAGTTAAGGAAATTCGTGCACGACCCCGATATGACTATTTCACCTGATCAGTTGGATGATATTGAAGTAGAACCCGAGGCAGTAGGGAACTGCAAGCCGATTCGTATTTTCAAGCAAGATACGAAGAAACTTCGAAGGAAAGCGGTGGATCTAGTCAAAGTTCAGTGGGGCGAGAATGAGAATGACTGTACTTGGGAGACAAAGGAGTGCATTAGGAAGGCGTATCCAGAACTCTTTGCCTGATAAGATTTTAATTGCGACTTAGTTTTTCGCATGCTAGGATAGACTTGTTTGTTTGTTTTTGTATGTTTGATTGTTGTGAATGGTTGGTAGGCATGCAAGATCCTTTGCTTGTTTCTTAGTTAAAGAATTTCGTGGGCGAAATTTCTTACGGGGAGAGAATGTAACGACCCGCATTCTATGCATCGAAGGATCGTAGAATATTTATTTCTTTCACATATGAAGTCGTATACTCATGTAACTTTGGGAGACGACTATTGAGGTCATTTCCCACGTTCATGATTTTTGCCGATTTTTAAATGACTGTTTTGCCCCTAGCTGATCTTGTTTTGGCCATAACTTTTGATTGGTAAGGAATTTTGACCTGAAACCACTTCCATTAGATTTGGATGATGGTTTACCTTTCCACAGAGTGGTCACATAAGCCAAACAGACTCAACATTTGGGAGATATGGCTGAAACAAGGTTTATAAGGTGAAAAACAGCTTAACCGGGCCTAATTAGGGTGATTAGCAAGAGGGCCCATAACCCATTTCAGGATTAGGGTTATGGGGAGGCTGAGAACAGTTAGAAAACGAATTTTATTTCATTTTTCGACCACCTAAAACATTCCTCTAACCATAGTCATAGCCTCCACCTTCTAACTTCATCCCAAATCGCTCCTAATCGCTTTCTAATTGAAGATTAAGCCAATCTACACCAAATTAAGGAGAAATAGCACCAAAGCAAGGTTGGAGCTGTTGTTAGACATTGGTATTTGCCCAAATTAGAGGAGTTTCAGTTCTGAAAGTTTTAATTGTGGAAAACGTGAGTGATTAGCATTGTTTTACACTAATTGATGTCAATTAAGGTGATCAGTGTTAATTAACGAAATTATGTATGTTAAAAATCCGGAAAATGTTTAGAAATTCTTAAAAATTATTTTAAGTCTCTATTAGAAATTTGGGGTAATTTGGTTATGTTTTGCTAATTGTATGGTTAAACATGATTAAGGGGAAAATATGAGTTTTGGGTTTGTGATCCGTATTGACATGTTAAATTGTTGTTTGGGTGTTTATGGTTGATGTTATATGTTGCTAGACTATTTGGAATGATTTGTGATTTCATAGAAAAGTTAGATTGGTCGAAAACGCCATCGTATGGCGTAAATAGCTTATTGGAAAAGTTGCAGGAATTGGTCATGGACCCGTTCGCGAAGCACCATAGCGACCCGACCCCGTTCGTGAAGCACCATAGCGACCTGACCCGTTCATGAAGCATCATGGCGACCCGACCCCATTCGTGTACACATATGGCGAACCGATCTCTGATAGTGAAGGACCATCATGAGTCGTACCACCCCTTCACGAGCCAATGGCGATGAACGAAGACCACGATCCGTGCTTGGAGGGGGTCCACGAGCAGGATCCACGATCCGATCTTCGAGCTTGGACAGCGGACAAACTAAGAGGAAAATGAAGTGCGAACAGGATGGTGACCAAAACCCGAGATGCAAAGATAGTTCAAATAGGAAGTAGAACTCAGGATCCAGTTGGAAGCCGACGAGTTAACTTCAAGATTGGACTTTTCTGCGGGACGTGTGCTTAGGGATTATCAATGCCTATAGCTTTGACTCACCACTGAGAGACGAACAAGTAGCTATGGATCAGTGCAGTGGAGCCGTTATGACTCCATGGGGCATAATGATCGTAGCAAAGAATTGGGTGATCAAAGTGGTGGATATCGTTTGCTTTACGCACTGAGTGAGAGATGTGAGGATGATTGCTATGTTTGGTGTTTGCTATCATCATTACCCCCTACCCCCATTACTTTTACACTTATGTTAGTGTTACCTTAGAGTACTGTACAACTTGTTGTGCTAACTCTTTGGTTGTAGGTCCAGGTTCAGGTATGATTGGATTATACCTGTTATTGTTCTGTTTTGTTGCTTATCACTCATACCAGACTTTTGTCTGACTCAGAGTTTTATGTTTCTTCTTATTACTCTGGGTGCTCTTAAACGGGCAGACTAGGGACATGTTAGCTGACTGTGCCCGACTAGTTGTTCGGAGACGAGCAGGAGGCTTACACGTACTATTTTCTATATATTCTCCCTATGTCACTGCTGGTCACTGCTTTGGGCAATAGTAGTGTACCTTTCTTATTTTTCTTTAGAGACAGTTTTTAAAAGTCGTAATAATGATGGTGTGGAACATAAGCTGTATTTTTGGATTTTCCGCTGCTATGATGGTTTAGTTTTCAGCTTATGCACTGTCTCACGTGTCTTATGTCAAAGTTATGTTATTATTATATTTTATCCCATGCGCTATGAGACATTCTACAGATTCCTTGTTAGTTCAAATTCCTTTCTTTTCCTTTCTTTGGCTACCGTCCTGTGCTAGTCGGGCATTGGCACAGCGCATTCCAGGGAAATGTCGGCTGGTGCGGGACGGGCCGTCACAACTTGCTTGGTATTTTTGAGTCTTGTTCGTTTGAAATTTCAAGCCATATGAACACTTTTTCGTCTGAGATATAACTGATATGAACATATACCTCACTTGATTTCATCATTAACATAGAACAAATTATACTTCCCTGAATGTTTTGCATATGTCATAGAACTGAAATTAGGATTAACGGTTATATATTTCAATTTATATTGAAATTAAATTACTTGAACAAATGATAAATCCTGACTCGAGTGTTTAATGTTTTTGCATGGGACGCTCGGGTCAGACCCGAGTGTTACAGATTCAAAGAGTACAACTTAGGAATCGAAGACTGGCGAAGCTGGGGATTCAGAAGACAACACACTCAGAAGATTTTAAACCAATAAATATTTTATTGTACTCAAACCGTTTTTAAATTCCGCTGTGTATAAAAAAAGTCTTGTATTCAAAAAAATTCTGGTTATATATAAAAGTGATATTTTGCTGTTCAATACTGTGTTTTAGTTATTCTGTATTTTTCTATGTTGATACTATTCTTAAACTCTATAAGCTAAATAACGATCCGTCAATTTGGACGTTTAAGTTGGTAATCACCAATATGAAGGGCCGAAAAGGCGGGACGTTACAAGTGGTATCAGAGTTTTGGTTCATTCAAAGCTTAGCTTATTGAGATTAAAAACGGGTCTTGAAAATAACTAAAAAAAGTTTTTAAATAAATTTAAAAAAAAAATATAAATAATTTTAAAATGATTTAGAAGGGTGAATGATTTGAAAGTATTTTGAAACTGATACGGCAGAAACAAAAATTTATTTTGAGATTTAAATTTCTTTTCTGGAATCCCCAGTCTTTGGAAGTCTTCGAATCCAGAGTTGCGAGAGCTAATCTTTGATAAGGTCCCTCTTAGATTTAAGTATAAGCGAATTAATGAATCAATTTCTCTAATTGTGTATTTTAGTCATCAAAGACAAATGAAATTTATCGGGAATAAGAATTCAAATAAGAATTGAATGAAGAAGGAAAAATTGAAATCGTTTCAAGAATGAAACGACGAATTTTATTTCGGCATACGAAATGCAAATTAATGAAAAATAAAACTGGAAAAGGTTATTATTGGAATTCGATTATGTAAAATTTTA
Source organism: Allium sativum (assembly GCA_030737875.1). Lineage (NCBI taxonomy): Eukaryota > Viridiplantae > Streptophyta > Magnoliopsida > Asparagales > Amaryllidaceae > Allium > Allium sativum. Next base: position 442,787,862 of record CM060915.1, on the reverse strand, counting down.
TTAATTCAGAACGGGGTAAGATAATTTATATAATTGGTTTCAAACCAATAATGTATGATCGAATATACGAATCCGACAATAAGTTGTAAACTTGTTAATTGATTAATAAGAAGTGAATAAGCGACAATGGTTAATTGAGAATAATGATGTTTGTTAAACATCTAGTTCAATCCAAATAAGGAAAAAAAGAAGTAAATTCTTAGCTTGAATTCAAAAGTTACGAGAATGAATGTTTTGTTGGTGTTTGAAGTGTAAAGTTTATCTATTTCAAGGTTAATAATGTTGTTCAGTTAAGATCTGAGAGGTAAATATACTTCAACTTGATTGACTTCATTGTTGACTAAGAAATGATTAAGGTTCGATAACAAGAATTGGTTAAGTGAAGTAACTAATGAATGTCAACGTTTAAGTTGAAATAATGATATTTTGTTTAACATATGTTTTAACCCAAATGACGAATTTAGGAATGTTCCCCATGAGAACAAAGTTTTTCTATAAAAAAATGTTTCCCTCTAAGAATAAAGTGATTTTCTAGAATTATAGAAATTATATATGATAACTGGAAATGTTTTTCAAAATATCGTGAGAGCTAATGGGTTTTGATAAATCAGAATGGTAAAAGCTGAAGAACAAAAAGCCGCACATCCAGAACGAAGGGCGACGGGACGTAAACGAAGAGAGGAAATGATTTTGGAATACAAGAAGTGTATTTGTAAATTAAATCAGAGAAGTTGTGTAAGAAATGATTTGAAAAGAAATTAAGAGGTGGAGTTAAGGAAAATTAGAAACTGACTGGGGATTTATTAAGTTAAATAATTTCTTGAGTGTTGATCTGATGTTGGTTTCGGCCTTCGGGATTGATACTTAGAGAGTCGTTCACTAACTAATTTACGGTCAGGGATTGATGAATGTGGAGAATAGAAATCTATGATAATACGTACAACCATTTGATTAAGTATATATAAATAATATGAAGATAATTGAGAGACAAAAAATAAAAATGGTGTAAACAGATTGATTGAAGATCGTAAAATTTCAGAAATTTCGGTAAATGAGGATGACGAATACCGTGGAGATGGTAATGCAGAGATGGGGACTACTGATCAAGAAACAGACAACCACCAATGGTTATAGGTCCCAATTAATGAAAATTTGTGAACAATATAAAGTTCAGAGAAGAAAAAAATTAGGTAGATATATTCTCGTCTTCTTTGTGAGTTTCATCGAAATGAAAAGTAGATACGTGAATGGATCTGAGAATGAGAAACCGTTGAATGAGATGGAATGGAGTATGTGCCAAATTAATTTAAATAAGGGAATAAAATAATTGGTTATAACTGGGGAACCGTTAAAGAAAATAAATGGGGTGTATTTAATTGAACCCAATGTGAAATAAATTGCATATCAATTTGATTGCAATTAAGGAGGTCATTTGATGAGATTTGAGAATCTAATTCCGGAAAACTTTGACAATTGATTTTCAAATGATTTGAAAATTTACCGTATATATAAGTATTTGGAGCATAAATATTTTCAAATAGAAGAAAATCAATTTTAGCCTTACGGCTAGGTTGATTTGATAAATTCATTTTGAAATAAAAATCCGGAATTGATTATCGAGTTTGTTGGAATGGTAATCTGATATTTTGGAATAATGAGATTGTACATCTAAGAGATGTATTGAAGAAAAGGAATAAATACGAAATTTCTGAATTAGAAAGTGAGTTGCTAGTTATTGAATAATTCAATAAGATTTGAAACTTTAAATTGAGATTCAAATTGAAATAAGTGGGAGACGAGTAAGATATCGTAAGCGGAAATGAATAAATTTCCATAGAAATGAAAATTTTGAAAGACTGAAAGCAAAAGCAAGGGACTTGGATAGGAATTTATCAATACAAGGATATATGAAACCTATTAGTTAATAGATTTGAACAGAAAAATTTAAATCGGTAAGATTGAAATTGAGTAACGAACTTAATAATTGGAAATTTGAAGGAAATTTAGTTTATAACCAATGGATTTATAAAGCAGAGTTTGAAAAGATATCAAATATCTAAGTTGATTAAGAGATCAAAACTGAAATTTTGAAAGTTGAATAGAAGTTTGAGGATATTCGATTTTAAATGTTGACCAGAAGTTTTCGAAACTTGCATGAAAAATATATAAGAATATAACAAATTCGAAAACTACTGGATTGGAAGGTAATCAGTCTGAGATGAAATGGTATAAAATGGAATTTAAAATGATGTGTTTGAGAGTATGATTTGAGCGGAAAAATTTTATGTAAGTTAACATAAGTATGATTTATGAGAAGCATAAAATAAAGTACTATATGTATAGTGTTATATGTTTTCAAAGCAAAATAAGGAAAGTACCCCCCTCCTCATTGAAATTCGAGCTTAGATATGCTACTGGTGGTAGTAGGTTGTTCGGACATAAAACTCATGAGTTGCCATTGAGCACGACTGCTAGCGTAATTCGCAGGGCTGCAGATAGCCTACGGCGGTCGGGTATTTCTTGAGGGAATCGGGCGTAACCATTGTGATCGCTGCAATCTAGAGTCATTGGAATTCGACCGTATAGCGAAATTCGCAGGGCTGCAAATAGCCTACGGCGGATGGATGTTTCTTGAGAGAACCAAGCGTAACCATTGTGACTGCAGCAATCTACAGTCGAATTATAAGGGCGTAATCCGCATAGCTGTGAAAGCTTATGGGTATGGATGTTTCCTGGGGGACCCAGGCGTAACCACTGTGTACCTGCGGTCCACTAATATATCTTAGTGATTGAGCCACCTGTTAATGCAGCAGTTTGTCTTCGTGACTTGATTGGCCCTCGTGACCTAATTCATTTTCATCATTTCATGATTTGCTTTTCGTGACTCTTAGAGAGAGCAGCCAAGCTCAATGACCTCAGGTTTTTGTCGATTCTTAAAATATCTTTCGTTGATTTGTCCATGACAAAATTCATAGGAAAGTAATTTTCTATGGATACGGATGTTTTCTGGGAGATCCAGACGAAACCATTGTGTATCTGCTATTCATGAATAATCAACATATCGACATCACATTGGTACTTTCCATATCTGTTTTCTTTTAAAAATAATTTTTGAAATATTATCACTAGGAGTTGACGCAAGGATATGTAGTACTTAGAGATTTTAGTCATGCGCCTGGCCAGTGTATGCCTAACATCTGTGAGAACGACAATAGACTTGTCAAACTTCGAGTTATAAAGTATTTTTAATGAATAATTGAAATTAAAATATACCTAACTAGATAAGTTAAATAAAAGGATTTCAAGTAAAAATGTAAATATTTTCTATGCTTCGGGTTATATATAAAAGTTATATAAAGATTTTGAATTTTCAAAATTTCAAGTCGACGTTTTGTAACTTGAAGATGAGATGTTATTTACGCTCTTCAATGAGTGTTGGGGAAGATTAAATTGATTGAATATATGGTGTTTTGTTGAACTTGTGAAACGATGGATAAGTAAATGCCGATAGATGAAGTTTATACAGAAATTTGGAATAATTTGATATAGAAATTAGTCTAAGAAAATGGAATGTGGTTTAAAAAGCATGGAAATAAATATAAACCGATTCGAAAGATAAAAAAATCGAGTTGATCAAAATTGAGCACCAACTGTAAGAAATAAAATTTGATTTTTCGAGTTAATAACATATAAAAAGGATCGATGATTTAAATATCGATATTTGAATTAGCTGTGGAGAATTTTCACGCAAATATGAAAATTTGAAGTATACATCGATATCACTATAACGATCTATCCTTTTCGAGGACAAAAAGTTTTAAAGGTGGGGAGATTGTAACATTCGGGAATTTCGATAACTGGAATATGGAATTAATTAAAGGATTAACTATGCATAATCAATTTTATTTTGATATTTGGGTTAAGAATTAAATATATTGTGGTATATGAATTGAATTGAATTCAGATTGGTTGGGTGGAAAACTAATATTCATTGTTGAATATTTAAATTGAATTTTATTGGATATTTGAATTAGATTTGGAATTCGACTGAGAATTTAAATGGTTGAATTTAATTATAAACGTAGTTGACGTTAAAACAAATCGGTGATTTTATTCGTTCAAATATTTGGACATTGTATTGGAAATGAAGTTAATCGTATAAATACATATATAATTAAAAACAAGCTTAAATTAGTCGTGGAAATTCGTGATTTACAATTTGTTTTGGAATTAGAAATATTATATCAATACGATATCGACTTTTAAAATAATTAATCTTCAAACGACCTCGTTTTGTAATAAAATGAATTTTATTTAAATAAGTGTAATTAGTTATTGCTGTATTCCAAATTTGGAATCAAACAGGGTTATTCTAGCGGTAGAAATATGAATCGTTGAATTTAAAATAACAGCGTTGTGCAAAAAAGTTAAAATTCATCGAAACGAATTTTATTGGATTCAGAATATGAACACGGAGCAGCACGTTTAGTTTCGTAGCATTTGGTATTCGTTTGTGATGGAACAAAAATAAAATTACACAGGGTTAATACTTTTATTTCCTTCAGCACTAAGTAATGTCGTACCTTTGCCAATAACCCACCTTAGTTAATAACACAGACCTACTACTTAAATTTTCAGTCTACCCTAACCTATTGAAAATGCTTCGTGCTTATCCCCTATTTTTTTCTTCTTTAAATCACGTTGTTGTTCCATTTTCTCCACCGAAGAAGCATTTCTTCCTAATCGGCCGAAATCTATTTCCCCAATTCAAAAATTAATGGCTTCCTACGGTCAAAGCCCTTCCACATCAAAATCGAAATCATTGTTCGAAGCAAAATTGTGATCCATCCGAGCCACTTCAGCATTGTTTGATGTCACCACCACCTTTGGAGCAGCCTTGTTCCTCGAGCCCTCACCGCTGCTCCATGTCGTTGCAGTCCCCACCTTCTTCAAGCTGCCTCCACCATGCCTGATAGTCGCTGAAGCCACCGTTCGTCCCTGCTTCTTCTGGTTCATCACCACCGCGTCACCATATTTCGAAGCTCCACCTCGTCGGTTGTAATTCGTTGCTCACTGTTCAAGGTGAGTATTCTCACTCACGATTAAATATTAATTCAAGTAATTTAGTTTCAAATTAAATTAGATATAATAGTATGATTTTTTGGGTGATTTGCTGGTGTGAACTCTCGCGGCTGTTTGTTGTGCTATGGGTCACTAGCGTTCGTATTGATTGGTCTGACTTGTGCGAGATTTGGAAAAAGAATAGAAATAATTTTTCCAAGTTCAATCCTGAAAGTAAAACTATAAACTTGATTTATGCAAGTGTAAAAACAAACCAATTTAGAAACAAGAAGAAGGAGGATTTTGTTTGAAGACCATTCGAATTGCTTTCTGAAATCCATTAACTTTGAGTCTGCTCGGCTATGATCCTTCATGCTTTACGGTTACGAACTGAAAAAAAATATAGTGTAGCTTGTGTGAATAAGGATTATAAAATATTGACAGATCCATTTATTTTGGGATAACATAAATTCTACATTGAAATGAAAACTGTCCAAAAGAAGAGAAAAAAAACAAAGGAACATAAACTATAATGATATTATGCCAGCTTCCGCAATGCGAATCAGGTTTTTATCCGGAATGATGGTAATTAATGCGCAAACCTGAAATGAATGCAGACGACGTATATTAAAGATAAATGGTAGCATCTGAAATCTAACGTACAACAGCTAAATCAGTATGATACTCTGACCACAAAATCAACGTTAGATGCATAGTTATCATATATGGACAAAAATAGTTTTACATTTTAATCTTTATCAAACACATTTCATTATTTTCCTAACCTGGACACTAGTTGTACATATATTTGATTTCTTTGAAATCCTATACATGCCTGTTGATCCATTCTATTTAATTTTGGCATGTTCCTTGCATATTATAAATTGTGTCCTTTGCATATTTGAAATTTCCGTATATTCATTTAAATGATTTATCACACCTGATGTCTGTCAACCTATGTACAATTTGTAGTTCAGTTACCCACTTAACAGTGTATGCACATACAATATTCTGACTTGTTATGATGATCAGTGGTATACAAATTAATATGTGCACTTGTGGCCAACTGATACAACTGAAATCCAGCTATGTATATATAAAGAATTGGCAACATATGTATATATGCATTCATATATATGTATGTATATGCAATGTCTCCTACATACACTTTAAAATGATCACCTTCCCATTCGCATGCATGCTCCCATGGCTCAGCTATGCTACTATAACTATGTCCCAGTACTGCTTATGCGTATCCCCTTCAATTCATTTTCATGCATATTGTTATATATATTGAGGCTGTGAATTTTGATACTACTACTGCTTATGTAGTTGTTCATGATTGAGGAAAGGTGGATGTTGCATATTATATACCATGGTTTTAGGGAATCTATGAATTAATGCACACTTGCTCATTTAAATTCCCTTTGATTATATTATGGTCTGACATTAATCAGTGTGTGTTTATGTAGTGGCTACAGTATGTATATACATATATATTATGTATGTATATACATAATTAGCATACGTATACACACTGACTTGTCTTTCCTAATATATCTTGTTTAGAAAAAGAGGAAAAAGTATAACTATATTCTGGACATTATGAATGTTTGGGAAATAATAAGTAAATAAATTTCGAAATCAACTTAGAAATTATTTTCAAAAAATAAAATAAAACTTTTATTATCATGATATAAAACTGAAATATGGTGGGTTGTTCCTCTTTACAGCGTTGAGTTTGCACAATTAAATTTTGGCACAATTCCTCTTTACAATCAAATGTCCATAGTATAACAGATTATTTACTTCAGCCTTGTACAATCAGTTGCCCAAATTAACCTCATAATAACCGTGTTGTTTGAGATGCCAGTCGTTTTAAATCATACTCATGGCTATTTAATTTCATTAAACTAATTTTAGAAACAACCACTTATTATATGCATCCATATACAGTTGGTATATCTGTCTTGCACATGATTCTGGTTGGATGTGGCTTTGGCACATATATATAAGAACAAAAAAAAGAGACTGCATTTTTTTTAACCTTGTAAGAGTTTGTTCCCACATTTGTTTTCGCTAGAAGCTGATGCATTATTGTGCTGATGAATCGCCATTTGCTGTTCTTTGATCGTCCCTTTTGTTCTTGCATTTGAACATGTCACAGTAGCTTAGTATTGATCAAGATAGTGTGTGTGTGTGTGTGTGTGTGTGTGTGTGTGTGTATATATATATATATATATATATATATATATATAATCTTGTCTCACTTTAATAAGCCTGTATGTGTTACATATGTTTAGAGACCTGAATCCACGTTTATGCATTATAATGTAATTTTCCCACTTTAGTAAGCCTATATGTATTTACTCACATGTTTAGTGAACCTGAATGCATATATTCATGGACATATATAATATTCTCATTCATTTAAACATACATATACCATTGTTATACTTGAACTATCTTGAATCCGAACAGTTCCGCCTCCTTAAGCTCTTTTGACCTTGAAACTTGTGCACTCTTGTCATTCTAGTCTGGCGAGATATCATGCATACAAATGTCACTTGCTTTGTCTTTATTCACTCCCCTACTTGTTCACCTTTGGTTTGGTAATATCCTATTGTTTCCTTTGTGTTGTTCATGGACACCTGACCCATGCACCGTGCATGCGTGTCGGGCTTCACCTGAACACAACTTGCTTGGTATTTTTGAGTCTTGTTCATTTGAAATTTCAAACCATATGAACACTTTTTCGTCTGAGATATAACTGATATGAACAGATACCTCACTTGATCTCCTCATTAACATAGAACAAATTATACTTCCCTGAATGTTTTGCATGTCATAGAACTGAAATTAGGATTAACGGTTATATATTTCAATTTATATTGAAATTAATTTACTTAAACAAATGATTAATTCTGACTCGAGTGTTTTATGTTTTTGCATGGGACACTCGGGTCAGACCCGAGCGTTACAGATTCAAAGAGTACAGCTTAGGAATCGAAGACTGGCGAAGCTGTGGATTCAAAAGACAACACACTCTGAAGATTTTAAACCAGTAAATATTTTATTGTATTCAAATCGTTTTTAAATTCCACTGTGTAAAAAAAAGTCTTGTATTCAAAAAAATTCTGGTTATATATATAAAAGTGATATTTTGTTGTTCAATACTGTGTTTTAGTTATTCTGTATTTTTCTGTGTTGATACTGTTCTTAAACTCTATAAGCTAAATAGCGATCCGTCAATTTGGACGTTTTAAGTTGGTAATAACCAATCTGAAGCTGCCAAAAAGGAATTACGTTACTAGTGGTATCAAAGCTTTGGTTCATTCAAAGCTTAGCTTATTGAGTTTAAAAGGGGTCTTGAAAATAACTAAAAAAAGATTTTTAAATATTTTTTTTAGAAAAAAGCATAAATAACTTTAAAATGATTTGGAAGGGTGCATGATTGTGAAAGTATTTTGAAACTGATACGGGGGAAACAAAAAATTATTTTGAGATTTAAATTTCTTTTATGGAATCCCCAGTCTTCGGAAGTCTTCAAATCCAGAGTTGCGAGAGCTAATCTTCGATAAGGTCCCTCTTAGATTTAAGTCTTGAATCCATCGTCGAATAGTGACAAAGGAAGATAAGTATAAGCGAATTAATGAATCAATTTCTCTAATTTTGTATTTTAGTCATCAAAGACAAATGAAATTTATTGGGAATAAGAATTCAAATAAGAATTGAATATAGAAGGAAAATCTGAAATTGTTTCAAGAATGAAATGAATAATTTTATTTCGACATACGAAATGCAAATTAATGAAAATAAAATTGGAAAAGGGTATAATTGGAATTCGATTATGTAAAATTTTATTGATTCAGAACGGGGTAAGATAATTTATATAATTGGTTTCAAACCAATAATGTTTGATTGAATATACGAATCCGACAATAAGTTGTAAACTTATTAATTGATTAACAAGAAGTGAATAAGAGACAATGGTTAATTGAGAATAATGATGTTTGTTAAACATCTGGTTCAATCCAAATAACGAAAAAAAGAAGTAAATTCTTAGCTTGAATTCAGAAGTTACGAGAATGAATGTTTTGTTGGTGTTTGAAGTGTAAATTTTATCTATTTCAAGGTTAATAATGTTGTTCAGTTAAGATCTGAGAGGTTATTTACTTCAACTTGATTGACTTAATTGTTGACTAAGAAATGATCAAGGTTCGATAGCAAGAATTGGTTAAGTGAAGTAAGCTAATGAATGTCAACGTTTAAGTTGAAAAATGATGTTTTGTTTAACTTATGTTTTAACCCAAATGACGAATTTAGGAATGTTCCCCATGAGAACAATGTTTTTCTAAAAAAAAAAATGTTTCCCCCTGAGAATAAAGTGATATTCTAGAATTATTGAAATTAAATATGATAACTGGAAATGTTTTTCAAAAGATCGTGAGAGCTAACGGGTTTTGATAAATCAGAATGGTAAAAGCTGAAGAACAAAAAGTCGTACATCCAGAACGAAGGGCGACGGAACGTAAAAGAAGAGAGGAAATGATTTTGGAATACGAGAAGTGTATTTGTAAATTAAATCCGAGAAGTTGTGTAAGGAATGATTTTAAAAGAAATTAAGAGGTGGAGTTAAGGAAACATAGAAACTGATTGGGGATTTATTAAGTTAAATAATTTCCTGAGTGTTGATCTGATGTTGGTTTCGGCCTTTGGGATTGATACTTAGAGAGTCGTTCAATAACTAATTTACGGTCAGTGATTGATGAATATGGAGAATAGAAATCTATGATAATACGTAAAACCATTTGATTAAGTATATATAATAATATGAAGAGAATTAAGAGATAAAAAATAAAAATGGTGTAAACAGATTGATTGAAGATCGTAAAATTTCAGAAATTTCGGTAAATGAGGGTGATGAATACCGTGGAGATGGGGACTACTGATCAAGAAACAAACAATCACTAATGATTGTAGATCCCAATTAATGAAAATTTGTGAACAATAGAAAGTTCAGAGAAGAAGAAAAAATAGGTATATATATTCTCGTCTTCTTTATGAGTTTCATCGAAATGAAATGTAGATACATGAATGGATCTGAGAATGAGAAACTGTTGAGTGAGATGGAATGGAGTATGTGCCATATTAATTTAAATAAGGGAATAAAGTAATTGGTTATAATTGGGGAAACCGTCGAAGAAAATAAACAGGGTGTATTTAATTGAACCCAAAGTGAAATAAATTGCATATCAATTTGATTGCAATTAAGGAGGTCATTTGACAAGATTTGAGAATCTAATTCTGGAAAACTTTGAAAATTGATTTTCAAATGATTTGAAAATCTACCGTATATATAAGTATTTGGAACATAAATATTTTCAAACAGAAGAAAAACAATTTTAGCCTTACGGCTAGGTTGATTTGATAAATTCATTTTGAAATAAAAATCCGGAATTGATTATCGAGTTTGGTGGAATGGTAATCTGATATTTTGAAATAATGAGATTGTACATCTAAGAGATTTATTGAAGAAAAGGATTAAATTCGAAATTTCTGAATTATTGAATTAGAAAGTGAGTTGCCAGTTATTGAATAATTCAATAAGATTTGAAACTTTAAATTGAGATTCAAATTGAAATAAGTGGGAGACGAGTAAGATATCATAAGCGGAAATGAATAAATTTCCATAGAAATGAAAATTTTGAAAGACTGAAAGCAAAAGAAAGGGACTTGGATAGGAATTTATCAATACAAGGATATATGAAACCTATTAGTTAATAGATTTGAACAGAAAAATTTAAATCGGTAAGATTGAAATTGAGTAACGAACTTAATAATTGGAAATTTGAAGAAAATTTAGTTTATAACCAATGGATTTATAAGGCCGAGTTTGAAAAGATATCAAATATCTAAACTGATTAAGATATCAAAACTGAAATTTTGAAAGTTGAATAGAAGTTTGAGGATATTCGATTTTAGATGTTGACTATAAGTTTTCGAAACTTGAATGAAAAATATATAAGAATATTACAAATTCGAAAACTACTGGATTGGAAGGTAATCAATCTGAGATGAAATGGTATAAAATGGAATTTAAAATGATGTGTTTGAGAGTATGATTTGAAAGGAAAAATCTTATGTAAGTTAACATAAGTATGATTTATGAGAAGTATAAAATAAAGTACTATATGTATATAGTATTATATGTTTTTAAAGCAAAATAAGGGAAGTACCCTCCTTCTCTTTGAAATTCGAGCTTAGATATGTTGGTGGTGGTAGTAGGTTGACTGGACATAAAATTCATGAGTTTCCATTGAGCACGACTGCTAGCGTAATTCGCAGGGCTGCAGATACCCAACGACGGTCGGATGTTTCTTGAGGGAATCAGGCGTAACCATGGTGATCGCTGCGAGTAGAGTCGTTGGAATTCGACCGTGTAGCTAAATTCGCAGGGCTGCAGATAGCCTACGGCGGACGGATGTTTCTTGGTAGAACCAAACGTAACCATTGTGACTACTGCGATCTACAGTCGAGTTATAAGAGTGTAATCCGCATAGCCGTGAAAGCTTGTGGGTATGGATGTTTCCTGGGGGACCCAGGCATAACCGTTGTGTACCTGCGGTCCACTAATATATCTTAGTGATTGAGCCACCTGTTAATGCAGCAGTTTGTCTTCGTGACTTGATTGGTCCTCGTGACCTAATTCATTTTCATCATTTCATGATTTGTTTTTCGTGACTCTAAGAGAGAGCATCCAATCTCAATGACCTCAGGTTTTTGTCGATTCTTAAAATATCTTTCGTTGATTTGTCCATGATGAAATTCGCAGGAAAGTGATTTTCTATGGATACAGATGTTTTCTGGGAGATCCAGACGAAACCATTATGTATCTGCGATTCATGAACAATCAACATATCAACATCACGTTGGTACTTTCCGTATTTGTTTTCTTTTAAAAAGAATTTTTGAAATATTATCACTGGGAGTTGACGCAAAGATATGTAGTACTTGGAGATTTTAGTCATGCGTCTGGCCAGTGTATGCCTAACATCTGTGAGAACGACAATAGACTTGTCAAAATTCAAGTTATAAAGTATTTTTAATAAATTATTGAAATTAAAATATACCTAACTAGATAAGTTAAATAAAAGGATTTCAAGTAAAAATGTAAATATTTTCTATGCTTCGGGTTATGTATAAAAGTTATAAAAAGATTTTGAATTTTGAAAATTTCAAGTTGACATTTCGTAACTTGAAGATGGGATGTTATTTAAACTCTTCAATGAGTGTTGGGGAAGATTAAATTGATTGAATATATGGTGATTTGTTGAACTTGTGAAACAATGGATAAGTAAATGCCGACAGATGAAGTTTATACAAAAATTTGGAATAATTTGATATAGAAATTGGTCTAAGAAAATGGAACGTGGTTTAAAAAGCATGGAAATAAATATAAACCGATTCGGAAGACAGAAATCGAGTTGATCAAAATTGATCGCCAATTGTAAGAAATGAAATTTGTTTTTTCGAGTTAATAACATATAAAAAGGATCGATGGTTTAAATATCGATATTTAAATTAGCTGTGGAGAATTTTCACGCAAATATGAAAGTTTGAAGTATACATCGATATCACTGTAACGATCTATCCTTTTCGAGGACGAAATGTTTTAAAGGTGGGGAGATTATAACGTCCCGGGAATTTCGATAACTGGAATATGGAATTAATTAAAGGATCAACTATGCATAATCAATTTTATATTGATATTTGGGTTAAGAATTAAATATATTGTGGTATATGAATTGAATTGAATTTAGAATGGTTGGTTGGAAAACTAATATTTATTGTTGAATATTTGAATTGAAGTTGATTGGATATTTGAATTCGATTTGGAATTCGACTGAGAATTTAAATGGTTGAATTTAGTTATAAACGTAGTTGACGTTAAAACAAATCGATGATTTTATTCGTTCAAATATTTGGAAATTATATTGGAAATGAAGTTGAATGTATAAATACGTATATAATTAAAAACAAGCTTAAATTAGTCGTGGAAGTTCGTGATTTACGATTTGTTTTGGAATTAGAAATATTATATCAATACAATATCGACTTTTAAAATAATTAATCTTCAAACGACATCGATTTGTAATAAAATGAATTTTATTTAAATAAGTATAATTAGTTAGTGTTGTATTTCAAATTTGGAACCAAATAGGGTTATTCTGGCGGTAGAAATATGAACCGTTGAATTTAAAATAACAGCCTTATGCAAAAAAGTCAAAATTCATCGAAATGAATTTTATTGGATTCAGAATATGAACACGGAGCAACACGTTAAGTTTCGTAGCATTTGGTATTCGTTTGTGATGGGACAAAAATAAAATGTGTAACGTAAATTGTGGAAGGATTAAATTACATAGGGTTCACACTTTTATTTCCTTCAGCACTAAGTAATATCGTACTTCTGCAAATAACCCACCTCAGTTAATATCGCAGACCTACTTCTTACATTTTCAGTCTACCCTAACCTATTGAAAATACTTCGTTCTTATGCCCTAATTTTTTTCTTCTTTAAATCACGCTGTTGTTCCATTTTCTCCACCGAAGAATCATTTCTTCCTAATCGGCCGAAATCTATTTCCTCAGTTCAAAAATTAATGGCTTCCTACGATCAAAGCCCTTCCACATCAAAATCAAAATCATTGTTCGAAGCAAAATTGCGATCCATCTGAGCCACTTCAGCATCGTTTGATGTCACCACCACCTTCGGAGCAGCCTTGTTCCTCGAGCCCTCACCGCTGCTCCAGGTCGTCGCAGTTCCCACCTTCTGCAAGCTGCCTCCACCACGCCTGATAGTCGCTGAAGCCACCGTTCGCCCAAGCTTCTTCTAGTTCATCACCACCGCGTCACCATCTTTCGAAGCTCCACCTCGTCTGTTGTAATTCGTTGCTCACTGTTCAAGGTGAGTATTCTCACTCACGATTAAATATTAATTCAAGTAATTTAGTTTCAAATTAAATTAGATATAATAGTATGATTTTTGGGGTGATTTGCTGGTGTGAACTCTCGCGGTTGTTTGTAGTGCTATGGGTCACTAGCATTCGTATTGATTGGTCTGACTTGCGCGAGATTTGGAAAAAGAATAGAAATGATTTTTCCAAGTTCAATCCCGAAAGTAAAACTGTAAACTTGATTCATGCAAGTGTAAAAACAAATCAATTTAGAAACAAGAAGAAGGAGGATTTTTTTTTAAGACCATTCAAATTGCTTTCTGAAATCCATTAACTTTGAGTCTGCTCAGCTATGATCCTTCATGCTTTACGGTTACGAACTGGAAAAAAAATATGGTGTAGCTTGTATGAATAAGGATTATAAAATATTGATAGAACCATTTATTTTAGGATAACATAAATTCTGCATTGAAATGAAAACTGTACAAAAGAAAAGAAAAAAAACAAAGGCCCATAAATTACAATGATATTATGCCAGCTTCCGCAATGCGAATCAGGTTTTTATCCGGAATGATGGTAATTAATGCGCAAGTCTGAAATGAATGCAGACGACGTATATTAAAGATAAATGGTAGCATCTGAAATCTAACGTACAACAGCTAAAGCAGTACGATACTCTGACCACAAAATCAACGTTAGATGCATAGTTATCATACATGGACGAAAATAGTTTTACATTTTAATCTTTATCAAACACATTTCATTATTTTCCAAACCTGGACAATAGTTGTTCATATATTTGATTTCTTTGAAATCCTATACATGCCTATTGATCCATTCTAATTGATTTTGGCATGTTCCTTGCATATTATAAATTGTGTCCCTTGTATATTTGAAATTTCCGTAAATTCATTTAAATGATTTATCACACCTGATGTCTGTCAACCTATGTACAATTTGTAGTTCAGTTACCCACTTAACAGTGTATGCACATACAATATTATGACTTGTTATGATGATCAGTGTTATACAAATTTATATGTGCACTTGTGGCCAACTGATACAACAGAAATCCAGCTATGTATATATAAAGAATTGGCAACATATGTATATGTGCATTCATATGTATGTATATATATGCAATGTCTCCCACATACACTTTAAAATGACCACCTTCCCATTCGCATGCATGCTGCCATGGCTCGGCTATGCTATTATAACTATTCTGTACCAGTACTGCTTATGCATATCCCCTTCAATTCATTTTCATGCATATTGTTATATATAATGAGGCTGTGAATTTTGATACTACTATTGCTTATGCAGTTGTTCATGATTGAGGAAAGGTGGATGTTGCATATTATATACCATGGTTTTAGAGAATCTATGAATTAATGCGCACTTGCTCATTTAAATTCCCTTTGATTATATTATGGTCTGACATTAATCAGTGTGTGTTTATGTAGTGGCTACAGTATGTATATACATATATATTATGTATGTATATACATAATTAGCATACGTATACACACTGACTTGTCTTTCCTAATATATCTTGTTTAGAAAAGAGGAAAAAGTATAACTATATTCTGGACATTATGAATCTTTGCGAAATAACAAGTAAATAAATTTCGAAATCAACTTAGAAATTATTTTCATAAAATAAAATTTTTATTAGCATGATATAAAACTAAAACATGGTGGGTTGTTCCTCTTTACAGCGTTGAGTTTGCACAATTAAATTTTGGCACAATTCCTCTTTACAGTCAAATGTCCATAGTATAGCAGATTATTTATTTCAGCCTTGTAACAATCAGTTGCACAAATTAACCTTATAACAACCGTGTTGTTTGAGATGCCAGTCGTTTTAAATCATACTCATGGCTATTTAATTTCATTAAACTAATTTAAGAAACAACCACTTACTATATGCATCCGTATACAGTTGGTATATCTGTCTTGCACATGATTCTGGTTGGATGTGGCTTTGGCACATATATATAAGAACAAAAAAAGAGACTGCATTTATTTTTAACCTTGTAAGAGATGTTCCCACATTTGTTTTTGCTAGAAGCTGATGCATTATTGTGCTGGTGAATCGCCATTTGCTGTTCTTTTATCATCCCTTTTGTGCTTGCATTTGAACATATCACAGTAGCTTAGTATTGATCAAGATAGAGTGTGTGTGTGTGTGTGTGTGTGTATGTGTGTGTATGTGTGTGTGTGTGTGTGTGTGTGTGTGTGTCTCTATATATATATATATATATATATATATATATATATATATATATATATATATATATATATATATATAAAATCTTGTCTCACTTTAATAAGCCTGTATGTGTTACATATGTTTAGAGACCTGAATCCATGTTTATGCATTATAATGTAATTTTCCCACTTTAGTAAGTCTGTATGTATTTACTCGCATGTTTAGTGAACCTGAATGCATATATTCATGGGCATATATAATATTCTCATTCATTTGAACATACATATACCATTGTTATACTTGAACTGTCTTGAATTCGAACAGTTCCGCCTTGAGCTCTTTTGACCTTGAAACTTGTGCACTTTTGTCATTCTAGTCTGGCGAGATATCATGCATACATGTGTCACTTGCTTTATCTTGATTCACTGCCCTACTTGTTCACCTTTGGTTTGATCATATCCTATTGTTTCCTTTGTGTTGTTCATGGACACCTGACCCATGCACCGTGCATGCGTGTCGGGCTTCACATGAACATAACTTGCTTGGTGTTTTTGAGTCTTGTTCGTTTGAAATTTCAAACCATATGAACACTTTTTCATCTGAGATATAACTGATATGAACAGACACCTCACTTGGTCTCGTCATTAACATAGAACAAATTATACTTCCCTGAATGTTTTGCATATGTCATAGAACTGAAATTAGGATTAACGGTTATATATTTAAATTTATACTGAAATTAATTTACTTGAACAAATGATTAATCCTGACTCGAGTGTTTTTTGTTTTTGCATGGAACGCTCGGGTCGGACCCGAGTGTTACAGATTCAAAGAGTACAGCTTAGGAATCGAAGACTGGCGAAGCTGGGGATTCAGAAGACAACAAACCGTTTTTAAATTCCGCTGTGTATAAAAAAAAGTCCTGTATTAAAAAAAGCTAGTTATATGTATAAAAGTGATATTTTACTGTTCAATACTGTGTTTTTGTTATTCTGTATTAAACTTTATAAGCTAAATAACGATCCGTCGATTTGGATGTTTTAAGTTGGTAATCACCAATATGAAGCGACCAAAAAGGCAGGACGTTATACTTGTCAATGCAGATATGCTTAGTTGCGCCAGAATCGATCAACCAAGAATTGTCTTGTTCAATCATATTCACTTCTGATATGACTGCTACAAACTTTTCTTTTTCGTTTTACTGCTTCTTTTTCTAGAAGCGACAATCCCTTTTAAAATGTCATGCTTTATCACAAAAGTAGCAACCATTTGAACCTTTGTCTTTCTTGTTCTGGGAATTTTTGTTGTTCTGCTCTTTCCTCTTTTTATTAGAAGAGTAATTTGAGCATTGTTTGCTTGCTTTTCTTCCACCATATGGACTTTTGATGTATCAACAAATATTTCGTTTTGAGCATCTTTCTGCCTCAGTTGTTGTTCAACCTGCAAATACTGTGCAAGGCTGTTTAGGCTCATATCCTCCCTCTTATGTTTCAATAGTTTCCTCTGATCTTTCCAAAAGGGAGGTAATTTGTTTATTATTGATGAGACTTTAATCTCTTCATCCATGATTAAGTTATGTTGACTGAATTGATTAAGTATATGCATGATATCATTCAATTGCTCTACCACAGGTCGATCATTAGTAATCTTATAATTAAAAATAATTATGGCAAGATTTGGCGATTGTTATCCTAAAACAGTATTTTCCCTATTCTTACAGTGCAAGAGTGTTGGCAAATCTGTCCGAAGATACAACGGAGCAGATAACTTGATTGTCTTTGATCGGCATGGTTGCACAGACACGGCGATCCACTATGTGAAATGATCTGCTGCACTGACAAGAGAGTGGAGCTATAGCCTAAAGAACTAGAACTCCTTTATGTATTAAAAAATGGCAGAGAGATCCAGGGGGAAGAAGATGCAGAAAGAAATTCGAGTAAAAGAAACTTGAATTCAATCCAGTTTTATAGCAATGAGGAGTCATGGCCGCGCCCATTCATTTGAACGGTTGCATCTATTCAGTAAAACCGTTTGAATACAAACGGTCACGTCTCCAGCCATTTTTACTGCTTAAAATTTAAAACTGGGATGAAAAACCCTATTGCACCGCGGTTTAAAAATATACGTTAGGCCCAAGCCCATACACAACGTAACGCGGCTCGACATGGTGCGCGCGCGTTGTTATGCATGGTCTCCCTCCTCGTAAAGAAGCAAGCATTGGATGCCCAAAGGGCTCAAATTCTTACTTTGAATATCTTATATAAAAGCAATCGTTCCTTTTCATACCCTTTAGTGTAGGACTTCCCTATATTGTATGACTTCCCTTCCTCATTTCTTCATTTCAAATTTTATTCCAACATATAATACAGAAATTGGGACTTTATTAACATCAGTCGAAAAACTTAGCATGCCTAAACTAATAGGTGCAAAGCTCGTATATCCTTTATTTAACTTATGGTTACATGTACAGCTATGGGTTTTGGATTTAAATGTCAATATTATCATGAGATTGTCATTAAAATATTTCAGAGATCTAAGCAATATAGCATGAAGGTTGTCATGATACCAATGTTAGTCTACAGTATTATGTAATCTAAAATGCGGAAGTAGTATATGCATACCTCCAAACATTAACTGCTTTGACATAGACAAAGTAAAATTGAGATGTATGGTACTATTTTCACTGAATGACGTCTACAGCTTCTTTGTTGTTGAAAGGTAATTCTCACAGAGACCTGACGGAGAAGAGGGAGATGGATTTTCGTACAGTCTATTTTCCTTTTGTTGTTGTTGTAGTCGATGAATAACCACATGCCTCATATATATAGACTGACGCGATCCAAATCCCGTAAGCAACCTTGACACGTTCTTGTTTCATCAAGAGAAGTGGAGATAAGTAAAAGTGGCCATGAATATTTCAAAGATCCACTTTTTCAATTTCCCTGTGAACCTCTATAGTAAATGGAATATACAGAATTGTGGTCAATCAAATATTGCGAAGTCCCGGTATTTACTATCGTTCAGAATTGGATCAAACTGAAATGTTGTTTATACCAGCACTATAATATCAGATTGGGGAGGAAGATCAGAATTAGAAATTGATAGAAGAACAAGGATATGGGAACATGTAAGTAGGAAACAAAAAATATCTATTCTAGTTTTATTATCAGCTATGGGTTCAAATCTAAGAGAAATTCTAGATAATGTTTGTTACCCTGAAATTTTCTTGTCTTTCTCGAATGATAAGGAGAAAAAATTTATACACAACGATGTGTATGCAAAAAATGTGGCACATGGGGGCATCTATCAGGAGACCGTTTCTTACAGGCGGTACATGAACATTGTCAATTCAGTTCTATTTTCTATATGCACTAGCAAACAAAGATTTATGTTCTATAATTATGCAATCTTTGGATTTTGTTTTAGAGTTGAGTAATTAATATGTGTGCTTGAACTTATTGTGTTTTATGTAATGCATACTGTGAAATTGTGCAACCATAGACCTAAATACAACCTTTGTTCCATGCTAATTACATATTGATTATCAAAGTATAATAGGTATATCAATATATGGTGTTTGCTTACTCTCTATAGATAACCAGTGTCCACAACAGATTTCTTACTTAGTTAATGATCGTTTGATCAAATGGAATACAGCTAAAATCGGATTGAAAACAAAAAAAATTGTAAAATTAATACCGTAGTAATTGCTTAGGTGAAATCCTATTGACTTGCCCCTGTTCTTTTTGCATGTTTTCACAATTATAAATGTAATAGGTTAAGGCGTTGAGCTAAAAACAAACAAATGCATTTTCAGTCTACTATATAAATAGAACAACAGTTTTCCATTCAGGGCCAGCATAACCCTTGCAGCTGCCCTAGGCGAAAACTGAAGGGGAAAAAACATAAATTACATTACAGAAATTTTGGTTATGCGAAGATTTGAACCCACATCTATCTACCAAAATCCCAATGCCCTTACCACTCAGCCATCAACTTCCTTATGAACATGTTTCCCTATAGCTTTCATATAATAATATTTATAAAGACACATAGGTCACTCCGCTGCCCCCCTCCACCACCTTTGTTGCTGCTGCCCTAGGCGACCGTCTCGATCGCCTAGGCCTTGGGCCAGGCCTGATTCCATTTTCAATATCCTCATGTTTCATGGCCACAAACACTGGTGTCAATTTTATGGAACAATGGCTTCCAAAACTAGCTTCCTCTTATTTATCGCTCATGTTAATGAGCACCATTAACGTTTCTTATGGAGGACGCCATCTTTTGGATACTTCTCCTGCTACACCAACAGTTCCAACTACACCGCAACCAATGCCAAAAACTCCAACTTTGCCCCAACTAGTGCCAACAACTCCAGGTTTACCAAAGCTAGCATTTCCTCCATTGCCTTCAATTCCTACTCTTCCCACAATATCTTCTATTATCCCTAAGTTTCCAACATTGCCTCCATTGCAATCTTTCCTTGTTATTTCAACAATTCCGACTCTTCCAAATATTCCACCATTTTCACCGCCGCCTTCCATATCAGGCCCTTGATTTGTTTGCTTATTACATACACGTGTACCACTGTTTGACCTTTAGTTAGTGGGTGGTTGTTACTAGTTTGTACTATATTTGTGGGGGATGTATTGATTGTTATGATTTTTTTGTTCTAATTTATATAATTTTATCAATGTATGTCAGCTATGATTAAATATTGATCTTTGACATGTTTGATATTGTTGAGACAAGTCCCATATCAGAGAATTTATAAAATAAATCATGTATTAACTATTAAGAATTCACCCTTCACATTGCCAATTTGTTTTGTGATAATTTGGAGTTTTTTGTCATGGTATCAGAGCATGTTTAATTCATGTGCACATAATTGTCACATTTATCCACGTTACCCAATAAGATCCACATGTTAGGCTCAGGACAATACCTGGATTTAGTCAGATACAATTTGAGGGATTTTGTAGGTTCATTAATCAGGGTTTAACGGAAGAATTTCATAAGTTTCCAAAAATTGAAGATAGAGATCAAGAAATGGAATTTCAATTATTTGTGGAAAGGTATCAATTCGTGGAACCCCTGATAAAGGAAAGAGATGTTGTGTATGAATCACTCACATATTCTTCTGAATTATATGTCCCTTCGGGAATAATTTGGAAAACTGGCACGTGCTCTAATCCTCTGAGCGACAGGCCCCACCCGTCTCTACGGGATCTATTCCCGGGAGTACCCTCAAAAAGGAACCTCTCGTCAGCCATTTTGTTTCGGGTATGCGTTTCTCTCTATAAGAACAGTGCATTCTGGGGTGCGAAGGGGGGAGAAGAGATATCATAATTGAGGTTTTGAATAAGAGGACATTTGCATTTTTTTTACATGACGAAACTAAATGGTTCAAATGAAATCCAATGAGAAAAAAGAATTTCATTTTAAGGTGGCTTACTTACTTAGCGCTTGCGCTAAGGCTGTACACCTAATTTTCCTGGGATTGTAGTTCAATCAGTCAGAGCACCGCCCTGTCAAGGCGGAAGTTGCGGGTTCGAGCCCCGTCAGTCCCGACCTAGGATCCGATTAATCGATCGGTTTTTCCTTTATTTCATTCAAATTATGGGTTTGCCAAATTTAGTATTTTTTATATGAGATTTTTTTTAATGAAAATTAATTTTTTTTTCTATTTCTAAAAAAGGAGGGCGGTCCTTAAATGTAAAATTTTACATTTTTTTATCTTTTTTTAATTTAATCCAATCCTATTTTGTTTAATTGGAGGTACTGCCCAAGGAGAAGAAAAGGTGACTTCCGGATCAGGGATAATAAATAAAATAGGAACCAGATAAAATCGTATGTCGAAATGACTCCTGACATCACCGGAGGGATCGGAACCACATTCGTGGACCGACAATTTTTCTGGATAGGTCGACTCCCCCTTCATTTGGGAATACCGAATACACCCAGAATTCTAAGCTTCATGTTATTCCTTCCAAGAACCATGTCAGAGTCGGGGGCATCCCAATCATATTGAATGGGATGACAGTTTAATAGTGCAAATCTGTAAAATGCGAATTTCGGACTTGCCTGAATTTTTGAAAGACATTGTCAACTCTTCAACCTTCTCTTCCTTCAAAGCAATCATCCGTTCTTCGGTTTTTGACTGCTCAGCCTCCACATTCCCTGGTTGGCTAGGCTAGTCTATTTTCTTTTGTGCGGATTCCTCCTTTTGCTCCTCAGCCTACGGGGTATTAGCAACCGTTTTCAGTTGTTGTTCCCCTCCCAAGGGCAGGTTCTTACGCGTTACTCACCCGTCCGCCACTGGAAACACGAGCCACTTCAAATAGGTTCATTGCTCCAGCCTAGAATACAATTAATCCGGCATAGGCAACGTGTGGTATGTTCGCGATTCGTACAAATGGAACGCATCGCGCCTTGGGCCATTCCATCAAAGATTTTCGAAGGTCTGGTTCTTTCGTATAGCTCAAAAAAAGAAAAATAGTGATTCTGATCGGCTGAAGGGAGTCCGGAAGACTGGTGAATCCACGAGGGAATTCTAATTCTAGCAGTTCGCGAGCCAGTACTTTAGTTATGAGTGCCCCAGTAACACCAGGGGAAATGTTTTTCTCGAATTCTAACTTTCTTCTCGGTCCCAGGGAGTTCACCAGGTATTTATTAGGTCCAGAAATAGAATTATTTTGATGACCCATCTTTTTTTTTTTGGGAACTTTTAGAACCCCATTTCCTCTTTCTTTGAAAACTCTTATAACTTGTGAAATTTTCTTTTTCGCGACCTAGCAATACAATAATAGAGAATGTATATTATGTTTACTGAATCACATAAAATTTTAGTCAACTCCATATATCTATTTCAAATTCAAACGTGAAACAAAAGAAATAATCTCCACGGTGTGAATTTGTTTGATTCCATTTTGCTCTTCATCTTCCTTTTCGCAAAAATAGAGAACTAGCGGAGGATCCTGAATTTGAGACTTTCTACACCAAAAATATTTTATTAAACGAAGGTATTTGTGCTTGGATGGCGGCTCAGGATCAACCTCATGAAAACCTTATATTCCTTGAGGAGGTTCTATTCCTTGGAAACACTCTTTAATAGAACTTTAGCTTTAGCTGGTCATGACCATGAAACCACCGGTTTCGCCTGGTGGGCCGGGAATGCCAGACTTATCAATTTATCTGGTAAATTACTTAGGGCTCATGTAGCCCATGCCGGATTATGCCACATGTGCAGGGGCGTGTTGTGATAAGTTCCACATTGGGGAATTTGTATAACTATTAAAAGTTCACCCTTCACATTGACAATTGGTTTTGTGATAACTTGGGGTTCTCTAACAGATATTATGATAATCTTTGTTGCACATTTCAATAGAAGAGCCACTCCTGTAATATTGATGGATCTTTTGTACTCAGCCTTTTTTTGCTTTTTTCCAATTTACATGCAAGGGCAATGATTGATCTCTCTAGATTTCGTTTCTGTAATAAAACTTCAGTTTTTGAGTAGCTCATGCACCATAATTTAAACAGTCATTTATCCCGTTTGACTATCGATAATGGAAGTATATTTACTTGTAAAAAATAAATTTAATTTTATGTACACCAATAAAAATCGTAGAAGTAAAAATGAGTAGATATCTTACCTTACCCAAACAAGAAAAAAAGATCTAGTACTATTAAAATTTTAACAATATTCTAAGACCTTAAACTTATCTGGAACATCTTAAAATTTTGAACTATTCAATACTCATGAGCCTTCATTCTCCAACTATTAGTAACATCATCCTGAATTGACGTTTGATACTATACAGTCTTCATCATCCATATATGTCTATATCGTGCGCAATGCCGACCTAGCAAGATATGATGCCCTAGCCTAGAATTCAAAAACTAAAGGAGCAAAAACAAGAATTCACAAAAATGGGGCAGTAGAGATTTGAAGCTGTGCACAGAAAGCACTTAATTACACAGAAACCGTTGAGCCACATACTCCATTAAGTTGTTTGTTGCCCTTATATTTTAATCACTCAAAAATTTTCAAAAGTCACCAAAAATTTGTTGCCCCTCTTCGACTGGTTCGTGTGTTGTCCTAGGCGGGAGTCTCGCTCGACTCCCCCTTAGGTCGCGCCTGATCATGCACTATATACAATATATATTTAGATAAACATTAGTAACATTAGTATTTTATACTACTATCTAAAGTTGTTGTCATCAAAACCAATTGTACTAACAGAAATAATATCAAACAAATTTATGAGAAAAATATACAAGTTTTGAAATTTGGTTTGTATGATCCTATATGTTATATTAATATAATATATAACGAAATAGATGTTACATAAACTATGGAAACAAATGACATGAACTTTGCATTATACATGTTTAATGCTTATAAACTTAGCCTTATAGCATTATAGCATTGTACATGTTTAATGCTTATAAACTTAGCATTGTATATGTATAACGATATATTAATTTTGATATTATTTAACTGTGAAAATAAATGTTATTTTAGTTTTTTGGTGTAACTCATCTAATACGAGTTTGACTTAGAATTCTGTTTATGTGATTTTAGCTTTATATAACATTTTATTTTATCTATTGCAATGCTAATATAGCATTCAGTTCCTTCCATATTAGATTTTTAAAAAATATACATGCTATCAATCTGAGGTTTATTAACTAAATCCGTCCATACAAAATGTATAAGAAAACATATTGCATCGTGTAGCTGTAGAAAAAAAAATATAGAAAAAAATAAGGAAAGAAGAAAGAGTAGAAAAAATGAAGAGCAACAGCTAATCGATGCAACTCGGTGTCATTCAATTTCTTTTGCTTAAGCATTTGCATAAAGATGCCACCATAACATATGGTCCACAACACACATCTCACTATACATTGGTGTGAATATAGTATGGATTCAAAGTAGATTTTTGGTGAACATGCTAGTGACGTGCAACTTGCAAAAGCCAACGCTGAAAGTAGCTGATCAATGGCTGCTACACAAAGTAGTTGGTTGAAAAATGTTAACTGACGCCCCAAAAAGCACATATTAAAGCTGTTAAATTAGTAATATAAACCTCTAAATCGGATTTTTTTTATTATCCCAAAAAAAAAAAAAAAAAAAAAAAAAAAAAAAAATCATCTTTTAAACATTTAGTATGTCCTTAAACACACATTAACAAAACCCTCTCTGTGGAAGCGGCAGGTTTCTTCATTCTACAATTTTACCAAATGAACGCTACCGAGCAATCATTCCACCTTTTAACACACTAAATGTTCTCAATTTGCTTCATTCTTCACCCCCATGTGATACATTTTACAAAGGAACAAACAGAAAAGACTTAAGTAGATGATCCGCTAAAAAACAGTTGTACAACCCAAACAAAAATGACTGAAAAGGCCATAAAATTTCTCAATGTACAAGATATACGACTCCCTGCACCTTGGCTTTTGCTTATGATTTGCATTGATGTGTATCATGCGCAGATAAAAGGAACATACAATGATTCTAATATGCATCATACAGTGAGCGTATCAGCCTTGCAAGTTAATAGGGGGATCTAAGCTTCCCACAAGATCACCCAAATTTATGTCTTTGTCCTCGAACTTCTTGATGAATGGATGGCTCTGAGTTTAAACACAAAAAAGCAAATTAAGATTAGCAATGTTAATTTCATTTCCAGTTGCTTATATCTCATATTGGAGGGTACAAAAGAACGGAGATGTAAAAAGTTTATTCTTTTTTTCCTAGGTTTGATATTGAAACTTTAAAAAATAGTACAAATTGTCATACTACGGATGAGGTGTGAACACAGTACATAAGAGGAAGGAATACAAAGAGGCTGCCAGTTGGTGTTACATGAATCATTATGTGTCCTTGCTACATGGAAACATGTGTTTTACCATCGGTTTTTGCATGGGATCAAAGTAACAAATATTCATAATGGAAAACGTTCAAAATTCTCTTATTAAGGTCACAAAAAAAGGTCGGGAATGCCTCTCTTATCTTTATAAAAAATAAAGTTAGCAAGGAGGTTTGACTTAGTGGAAGAAACAATGCAAGTTTAAAGAAAGGTAAAAGAAAATCAAGGCAAGGAAAGAATTTGGACTAAGAATTAGTTTCACATTCTGTGGGATGAATAAAACTTTTTTGAATCAACAATTTCCTGATGTGCTAGATTAATTATATTCTTTTTACATGTAAACATACAAAATTGATAGCTTTTGATCTCTTTAGAGCAAACAAATTTTTCGGAATTAGACTTTAGAGCAAATTCTATCCAGTTATATACCTCATTTCAAAAATAAACATGAAATTCACCAAATCAGAATTTGTGCATGCACAAATCTTCTTAGAAGAAAAGAATATGCACAAACACAAAACCTGGACTGGCGAAGCCAGATATAATTTTGTAATAAATTTAGAACAAAACCCATGGCCATGGTTGTAATAGCCATTGTTTCAAATCTCATTTATCTTACCTGGGATCTCACTCGAGAGCTTGTTTTCAAACCTGAGCAAGACAAGAAATTTAACGAAACGAAACGATATTGTTTACCTTTTATTGACACTCATCTCGCCCAAGATATCAAGATCTCAAGCGGAATTTCAGATTAATCTCGATACAAGATCTCATACGAAGATTTTTTTATTTATTTACGTAATATTTTTAACTTCTTATGTGGGTCCAAAAAACTTGCCTGCAAATGATTTTTTTTTTTTTTTAGTAGCCCTCTAATTCTGATAAGTGAGAAAATATAATGACTTTTTGATTATTTTTAATATTCAAATCAACAGAATCCATTTAATCAAATACAAAGTCAATTATGTAACCACTCTCCTCTAAATTTAATATTACTAAATTACTATAAATTATATATTGTAATAAGTTAATATTTAGATAACAATTATCATAATTATTTTCAAAATACCAAATCTAGATGTTCTAAACTACTTCGAGATAGTCTCGAAATGGACAATAAAATTCAATATTCAATCAGAGATGCACATCTAACAGACTCTCACCTCGCCTAAGATCTTGTCCGAACAACATATTATGCGTAGAATTCCCGAGACGAGAAATCACCGAAATCCAAGATTTAAAACCTTGATAATAGATTTTGTTTCCTCCTTTTTTTAAAGATGGTTTCAGGGAAGGAAAAAAAATCCTTAATAATTACTAATTTAATTGTTCATTTATCATGAAATCAAGTTTGTTGGAAAGGTATTTAAATCAATTATGAAAACGTATAACCCCAAAAGTTCCATACAAGCTCAATTAAGCTTGCAAGCAAGAACAAATTCAACTCCTTGGATAAAATGAACGTAACCTGAAATTCACTTCTCAAATTTTGATGGTTCCAAGTAATTTAGATGGTTAATTCCCCTGCTACAACTTGAATCTGCACTGTTTTGTCACCTTGTCATGTTAAGCAACTCAAACCTCTAAAAAGCAACTGATCTTTTCTGTAAAACTATTTGCAAAAACATCATCGACCAAATGGCTGTATTTTATGTAAATTATTATTATTTTTTGTTAAACTATTTTTTTTTTAAAACATCTTTGATCAAATGGCTTGTAAATTATTATTTATTTTATAACATATTTATCTACTGCCCTGAATATTATTGAAGAAAAAAGGGTAAACTATATTTTATTTAAGGTTAATCAGCCACATAATGAATTTACTCACCATATCCTTTGATTTTCTTAGACGAAATTTGATCTATTTTGTTTGAAAGATATTTCAACAAGCTGCCACTTTCATCTACATCATTTGATATTATTTGATTTTCTAACCCAAACTTTTTGTCCAGACCTAGCCATGTATTTAACATTTGGGATCATCGCGAGTCCCCTCAGGTCTAACAACCATTCCTTTTGTTCTACTCAATAATTTAGTATGAAACCAACTTCTTTTTTAAAGTAAATGTCAAACGCATGACATATTATGGTATCAATGAATTAATTTAGTTATGCATTTTCTACCAAACAACAAGCATGCACTGGCATTTATTATGGAAATTTATCATTCACAATTATTTAGTTATTCACAATTACTAATTCTATCATTCATTTTTTATGAAATCAAGTTTGTTGGAAAGGTACTTGCATCTATTATGAAAATTTATAAGCCCAAAAGTTCTATACAAGCTCGGTTATATGCCTCAAGCATGAACAAATCCAAACTCCTTGGATAAACTGAACATAATTGGAAATTCACTTCTCAAATTTTGATGATCCCAAGTATTTTAGAGGGTTAACTCCTCCACTACAACTTAAATCTATACTGTTTTGTCACCTTCTCATGTTAAGCAACTCAAATCTCTAAAAAGCAAATGATCTTTTCCGTAAAACTATCTGTAAAAACATCTTCGATCAAATGACTGTATTTTATGTAAATTATTATTTATTTTTCGTAAACTACTTTAAAAAAGTTCTTCATTCAAATGGCTGTATTTTATGTAAAATATTATCTGCTGCCCTGAATGATATTGAAGAAAAAAGGTTAACTATATTTTATTTAAGGTTAATCGGCCACACAATGAATTTACCAATCATATCTTTCGATTTTCTTAGACCAAATTTGATCTATTTCGTTTGAAAGAAATTTCAACAAGCTGCCACTTTCATCTATATCATTTGATATTATTTGATTTTCTAACCCAATCTTTCTGACCAGACCTAGCCATGTTTTTAACATTTGGGATCATCGCGACTCTCCTCGGGTTTAATAAGTAATAACCGTATCTTTTGTTCTACTCAACAATTTAGCATGAAACCAACATTTTAAAAAAAAAAAAGTAAATGTTAAACACATGACGTATTATGATATCAAGGAATTAATTTAGCTATGCATTTTCTATCAAACAATAAAAATACATATTCCATCAAATAATAAGAATGCACTTCCCACAATTTTTACTGAACAATAGATATGCATTCTTAATTAAATTGCAACATGCATTTTTTATCTATATAAGTTAGCAAATCAGCAACATGTAACTTAACATATAATTTAGCAAGTCAGCAGCATAAAACATAGCAGCAGAAGCATATTAAACAATAAACAACAATAGGAGATTTAGACCACAAGTTCCTATTATTATCAAAATAAACAGAATACCCTTCTGATATAATTGTATATAAATCAAGTTTTTACTGCTCACAATCAACTGCAATTTTCACAAATAACTGCTGTTATTCGCACCTTATTTTAACTTCAATCTTTAAACCATAACAACTTTCAGTAGAAACGTTGAACTGACAAATTGTTTCATCATTAAATCGCAAATTCTATGATATTTCAAATGAGAGGCCTTACACATATATAAAATAAAAAAATTGAATTATTATTTTTTAATTTGGTAATGCTAATATGATATCATATTGATAATTCATCTTCAGTGTACAACTATATAAATCGATATTTATAAAATTACAAACAGATTTGTTTTAAAAATTCATGGTTTTTATAAAAGAAAATCACTGCATAATGGTTATGCAATCATTATATTTGCATTTGAATTAGAAATGCATCAATAGTTGCATCTACTAGAAGTATCAACAGTTGCATCTTTATGCTGCATCGGCTGGATGCAGCAATTAGGTTCATCTGTTGATGCACCTGGATATATAATAATGGTTATATTTGCTGGATACAGCAATTAATCGTATTTGATAGATGCATATGCCGTTGCATCTGATTGCAGTAATGGATGCTTCTACTGAATGTAGCAATCAGCTGCATTTGCTACCTACATCTAATGGATGCCGCAACCATGCGTCATTTGATGCATTTAGATGTGGCAATAGCTGAATCTGCTTAGATGCAGCAATTTTTGAATTTGCCCAAATGTTACCGTAGCAAGGATTTAGGGATCAGATTTACATTACGATTATAGTAAAGGGGACCCAAAATCAATATCAAGTTTGTGTGTGTGTGTGGAGGGGGGAGGGGGGGGGGGGGGGAGAGGGTCCCTTTTTTTTTTACGAGTACAGTTGAAATTGGACTATGAGAGAAGTTAGAAACCAATTTTGAAAGCAATGTTTCATTCAGTTCCTACATTAAATCCACAAATCAAGCAAAATGCAATTTCTGTTATTATAAGTTAGCAAGTCAGCAACATGTAACTTAACATATAATTTAGCAAGTTAGCAGCAGAAGCATACTAAACAATAAACAACAATAGCAGATTTAGACCACACGTCCCTATTATTATCAAAATAAACAGAATACCCTTCTGATATAATTGTATACAAATCAAGTTTTTACTGCTCAATTTCTTCACAATCAACTGCAATTTTCACAAATAACTGCTATTATTCGCACCTTATTTTAACTTCAATCTTTAAACCATAACAACTTTCAGTAGAAACATTGAACTGACAAATTGTTTTCATCATTAAATTGCAAATTCTATGATATTTCAAATGAGAGGCCTTACACAAATATACAATAAAAAAATTGAATTATTATTTTTAAATTTGGTAATGTTAATATGATATCATATTGATAATTCATCTTCAACGTACAACTATATAAATCGATATTTATAAAATTACAAACAGATTTGTTTTAAAAATTAATGGTTTTTATAAAAGAAAATCACTGCATAATGGTTATGCAATCATAATATATTTGCATTTGAATTGGAAATGCATCAATAGTTGGATCTACTAAAAGCATCAACAGTTGCATCTGTTGCGGCACCTTTCTTGTACTTAGAACATTTACGTTAAGAACAGATGCATCTATATTGAGAAATTATGTATGTAGTCTGCACACAGAAAACTGAATTTGAATAGTGTACTTAACGTAAGCCAATCAAGGCAATATTTCTACAATATAGATGAACTGCATGTTTCTTTGGTTTGATTTCATTTTCGGTGCCGTGAACTTATACTTGGTACCATGAGGGTTGGGACTTTATTCACCGAAAAGGGTATGTAGTGTGGCATAACAATCACAGCAGATAACTTGGCAGTATATGTTAAATATGTAATATAAAGAATACATTATACAAGGTTATTGAAAAAGAAAAGAAACATAACTGAATAAAAAATGGGGCTTACAAGTAGATCTAGAGATGACATTCTTTCTTTTGGGTCCTTCTGTACACTGCAGCAAAAAGTTAACCAATTAATAACTTAAAGAAATTGAATCCAGCCAGACTTTCACTTCAACACGTTAACTGTGAAATATAAGCATGCATTTATACAAATAGTGCTTCAATATAGAACAAAATATCTCAGCTTAAAAGTACAGAGCAATAATGTCGTTGGAAACTGATTATTTTACAATAGGATACCATGACTGATGAATGAGCAACATCCAGTTTTGAGTAGGGAGAATGGGAGAGTGATATGGTGGTAAAAGGAGTAATGTAATTCAAATCCGAATTCAGTTAAATATGGTTTTGTTTGCTAATGCACTCATCGTGCAACACAAACCCTACTATAAGTCTCTGGTATGCATATACCACAGAAGAATTGAATTTAATTTCCAGAAAAGTAGGCAGCATTAATAATTTTGTTTGCACTGCTGTTGCTAAAATAGCAAAGATTGAGATTCCTTTACCAACCAACAAACAAGTCTCTCGCCGGTTCAGAATACATATGAAGAAAGGTTAAAACCAATCAGATGAACTTTAATGCCTAAAAATAATGTTCACAATAGAAAATCACATGCCAACTGTGATACGCGGTGCACGAGGGGTTTTCACTTTACAAAACCTAGGAGGGAGTCACTAGAAAAAAACAATCATTTTCCTTCGAAAAGAGAGTGCCCAGCACTATAAATTAAATGCAAGCATCTTAGGAAATTGCATATAAAATGAGGTAGCAAAGTGCTGACTGATGTTTCATGTTACAGAATGTGATGACGCAACTGTGTGGATTGCGTACAATTTGTCAAGAAAATATGCATTGGCCCATCGACACATTTCCATGTAAAAGTTAGCATGCGTTTGTCCCTAAAAAAAAAAAAAGAAAAAAGAAAAAAAAGAGGGGGGTTTAATAGCATGCGTTTTGGGACCAACCTGTAGCATGCATTTGGGACAAATGCATGTCCCATGCGTTGCTTTACATTGCTTTTGCCATGCATTTGTTGGAAACATTTTGTTAGTTTTGTTCCTAAAGAAAAAAAATATTTTTAACGTTTTTTTTTTTTTTTTTTTTGTAAAAAAAAAGTTTCTTTTATTTTGTTGTTTTTTTTAAAAAAAGAAAAATTAGAGCATGTGTTACTTAAAGGTGGAACAAACGCATGCATTAGTTTCTTTTAGGCTTCCTGTAGCATGTACCTTGTAGTAGAAACAAAATGTGACCCATGCGTTAGAGTAGCATGTACGTTTAGTTTAACTTCATACATGCATAGGATCATTTGTCCCTTTAAAGAAAAAAAAAAATGGTTTGTGAAATGGACTATTGTAGAATGCATTTTAAATTTTCATGCATGTTGTCCCATGAATGTGTCCATGCATTTTTTTTTTGGGTCAAGATTTTCTACCATATTGCTAATGTAAAAAAAAAAGTAATTAGTTAATTATTTATTTTTGTACGTTCTTGTTTGCATGAACAGACTTGGTCCGCTTGTAGTTGATTTGATTCGATTTCGAGTGCGCTCGGATTTCGTCGTCATCTCTTGTCTCGTCTGTACCTTTATCTTTTTCCGTACCACGAAAGGTGAGTTTATCTCACACTTGACTTACATTATTCATGACCGTAAATTTAACTTTATTGAAATGTTGACTGAAATGCATATGACTTGTTCGTAGAAATGCACATTTTGATATATGGGTTGCTCTATGAAACAAAATTTGTGCACAAGTGATATGTGATTGTAATGTAATGATATGTATGCTATATGATATTCCATTTATGTCTATTTCTGTCGCTCTCACACTGCAAGTTCCCTTAGTTTAAGAAATCATCATGGGTTGAAATGATACATAGCCAAACGATCTTATAGATTAGGAAAAATCGTTATGCGTTGAAATGATAGACCTAAGCGATTTTATTGATTTTGGGATTACGGATTGAAATGATACATACCCGTAAATATTGAATTAACTAGGATTGAATTGATCACTTGACCCTAGGTAGAAAACTACATACGGACACCGTGGTTGATTTCGAAATTTTATAAAAATGACCGAAGGTGTGAAATAAGCGATTGATTGTTAAAGAGACCGGAGTCGGTATTAACATACTCTCTGTCAATACCGATACCACTTTAACAACTGTGTACGCGGTGGAGAATCAAGAACGAAGTAGGATGGATTTGACGAACGATGCTGGAATGAAGTAAGAAAACGATGATGGATAGCCTTGACTTTCGAGTCATAATTAAAATGACTAAAACATGAGTTATACCGTGATTAATGGGGTCGCACCCTTTATCGAACACGCTTCTTCAAACCATATCTATTACTTAGTGATTTGACTGGTGGATCCACCCTTAATTATGGGAGTGTGTTCGAGATGGGCAGTAATAGCTGCTATGCGTCACCACCGATCCGAGAGTGCAATTGGTAGATCCTACCCTAGGTATTTCCTCGAGTGCCTTATCATATTACCTTGATCGTGCCTATTACGAATTTGTTTTGCGTTGTACCTATGGAGTGCTCCCTGATAACCCACCGGTTTGGTGGAGTTTACAGTAGTGTATAGACTACAACATTTATAAACGGTGTAAGGGTAATAATGGTAATCCCGCTTACGCTATTTTCAATAATATATTTCTCGTAGACATTATTATAATAGTGTAGTGTATTATATGATATAGTTTATCGGATCCTTAGAGGATGGAAATCCCAAACATCTTCTAAGTTATTTATGCATTTCAGTTGAATATTTCAATTGAGTTAAATTTTCTGTTATGAGAATGTTAGTCCTGATTCGAGTATTTTGTATTTGCATTTTACTCGGGTCAGCCTGAGTAGCACAGCATTGGAGTCTTGTTTTAGAGCTAGAGACCTCTTGGAGCTGTAGTTGTTATCTGTCATTTCCTTCAGTTATTTCGATTCTAGTTGATTTGGCATTGGTATGTACCGATATTATCATTTATCCGTCTGAGACTTGATGTATTTGCTATGTCTATGTCACTTATTTACTTCTTTGAGACTATTTTATGTAGTAGCTTCATGAACTACTATAGTTTTATTTTCCGCTGCGAGTTATTCTGTGTCTGTGATTTGTTTGTGATTCTGTGATTGGTTTTATTTTATCCCGAATTATATTAACAATCTATTGTTTTGGATGATTCAAGTCTGACATGTGAGGTTTATCGTCGATTTGAATGGTTCAAAATAGTGGGTCGTTACAACACATCTTCGGTGATCTACAAAGGAATTTACTACCATCGCTAAGATTATACTTACTGCACGTCTCACTGGTTCGTGTGCACTTTGCAAACTTTCGGAGATATGTATACAAATATGTAAGTGGGTATGTGTATGGACAGATACACATAATGCTGAAAATATGAAAACTATATAGTAGTTGACATAAGCATGCATAAAATATTGCAAATAACTTGTAATGCGTACCAAGCTGATATGAATGAACAAAATTCTGGAGAGAATTGATCAGAAGGTGCTGTAGGTGGTGGCTGATCAACAATAGCCTCCAAAAGCTCGTAAAAGCTCAACCAACCTTCTTCTTTTTCAGTCGGTATGTAAGGAAATCGACCTATAGCACACTCCAGGATTACAAGACCCAAACTCCATATATCACTTTTGTAGTCATATGATCCTCCGCTGATTCTTTCAGGCTGGCAATAGAAAGTTGAATTATTTTTCACAATAATGTTGCTTATTATGGATTACGTACTTATACAAGTATACATTGTAAGTTCTAACTCATTCATATAATTCATTATAACATAAATAACATATTTTATCAACTATAATTGACTTTTACAATAATATATCAGATGTGCAGCTGGACATACAGAAACATTAGTTTAGTCGTGCAAACGCAAGTAAGCTTATACTTTAATGGGATAAAACTATTATACAATTTATGTTTTTATTTTATTTATTTTTTGGAAAAAAAAGGGAAAATGTACATTTGAGGATAATTATTTAGAAATATTATACTGTGCTTAAAAATGAGTAACCCATTGATTCAATATCATAACCCTTCTTCACAGATATCCCTGCTTTTAACAACAAGCAGACGGAGAAGAGTAGTAATTAACCATTATGATCTATATTAACAAAAGATATATGGATTACATACCGCCATATAGTTATAGGTGCCAACAAATGTATCTCTCTGACCTATAGAACTAGCAAG
This sequence comes from Allium sativum, assembly GCA_030737875.1. Classification (NCBI taxonomy): domain Eukaryota; kingdom Viridiplantae; phylum Streptophyta; class Magnoliopsida; order Asparagales; family Amaryllidaceae; genus Allium; species Allium sativum. Next base: position 442,752,310 of record CM060915.1, on the reverse strand, counting down.
CACAGCACTCACGCCAAAATCAGTAATCTTCACTTCACCTTTGTGATTTACTAACAAGTTTGATGGTTTTATGTCTCTATGTATCACATGTCTATCATGATGCAGATAGACTAAACCTTGAAGCACCTGAATGTATAGAAGAAAATAAATGTCAGTGTAGCATGACAATGGTATCTTACTGAAAATCTTTAGCTATTGTGAGATCATCTTGCCTGCTTGCAAAGAACGGCAAGATATGGCTCCAGAATTGTTTTAACTTGTTTGATTATGTCAACAAGAGATCCACGATCCATATATTCCAGAACAAGAGATATAACTCCATTATGATAGAAAGAGTGGTGACAAACAACTACATATGGACACTGCGATGACTGGTTTATTTTGAGTTCTTGTACAATCTGTTTGCGAACTGTCTCTTGTATATTCATCTGAATTCCCTGTAGGATTCACTAGCATTAATTTATCACCTTAGCCTTATGGTTTCTGTGATACTAATCAACTTTTTGGAGAATTTTTGTGTCATGAAAGTAATATGGATGAATCAAAGATGGAATCCAATTGACTGTGGTTCTTGATAACTATTGACTTACAAAGATTAATCTTAGTTCTTTTACAGCTCATATCTACTCTAAAACCATGTGCCGCATTAACATGGTGATCAGTATAAGACTGAGCTTGCATAAGATGCATGCGTGGCTGGTAGATTTTTTTTTTTTTGAAAAGGGGACAAGATAAGTATTTGAGCTAGCACAAGAAAGTAGATGACATAACAAGTAACCTTTTCCTTCAGATACTATTTTAAAAATTACAATTGCATAGAAAGAATATTTCCTTATTTAAATGTCCACTTTTACACATGAAGGGAACTATCTAGAGTTCATCGGATTAAATTTTTTTGTTAAGTGCAATCTACAAATAATCTGAAATCAAGTGAAGATCGAATGGATATAGCCTAGAAAGATTACTTATGTTTGTCTTTTATAATTTTACTACATATGTATGTTTAGGTTGTGGTTTTTAGGTTTTATATTTTCAGATTTTGATTTTTGAGTCATGGGGATGGGGTTGTATATTGATTATTATTATTATTATTATTATTATTATTATTATTATTATTATTATTCCTACCTCCCTGGAGAGAGATGGATATGACTGAGATGTCAGTGAAAAATCATCCAGGATGTCAAACACAAGCAGTTAAAAAGTTATTTTTTGGACAGAGGGCAATGTAAACTCATGAGGGAACCCCAAAAAAAAAAAAAAAAAAAAAAAAAAAAAAAAATCAAGGCAGAAGATTTTCCTCTCTTTCCACTGAGCCAACGGCCTAAAATGAATGTGTTTGATGATAATTAACATTATTTTAATCTCTATTTGCACTTTTACCACTCATAAAGTGCTTTTCATTTGAGATAAAGCTTAACCTGTACATTTGTAAATTTTATCTTTTAAAACTCGTCATCAGTCGACAACAGTACATCTCAGTGAAATGGTCTATCAAAACAACTCAAAGCATGCATTAATATTCAGATACATATGGTAGTGACCAAGAACACCGTAACAGTAAAAATCTTATTATATGAACATGTCAATAGCCAAACAAGCTTTGTGCCTCAAATTCTTACTTTCAGAGCAAACAATGTCCCCATCCATTTGTGCCGAACAAGCTGAACAACCCCACCACTTCCTTTCCCAATTACCTTGACGGTCTCAAGGTCTTCCAGCAAGAATTGATTTTCCAATTCTTTAGCATCTGAAGTCTATACAAACATATTAAAATCAACACTAATTCAGGGAAAATTGATGACCTTCAACAATAGTGGGCTCAGAATCTCAGATAGCAGCCAAAAATACTTAAAAAAAAATAGCTGTGATGTCTGGAAAAAAATGTGCCTACTTACAGTAGTATTATTGAATAATGTTTTATTACAATTAGCTAGATATCCTTGAAAAAACACACACACACACTAAATAACAGCTAAAAACAATGACAAAAATATATATTAGAATATGATATTTGTCACAACAAAATAACAGTTTAATATATACATTTCATGCAGACATGCACTTTTACTGTTTTTAGTGGATATAAGAACGCATCCTATTCAACTCAGGTTATTAAAAAAAAACACCCCCCCCCCCCCCAATGATACCTGTGTTGAAAACAAAACATTGTTTAAAAATTAATCGGTAATTTCGAAAGTTTCGATTGAGGTTACAGTTTCGGCCTCGGTTTCCAATGGTTTGTTAATGAGAACTGTACTAAATACTGATTCAAACAAAATAAAGTTAGAACATGAAACTAATTTATACTAAATACTAACTAAAACTAAATAAAATAATACTAAATACTAATTGATACTAGGGAAAAAGTAACTAATATGAGCCCAGCACAATTTTTAGTTAATATCAGCCAAAAATACCCCCTTTTTTTTAATGTGATGTCACACATACTGATCAAACACACATGCTAGGACAGGAAAAAAAATGGCGATGTCCCAATGTCGCTTAAGAAGGAGAAAAAAATGATGTTGAATGAAGATGACCGAAGTCATTGAAGATGACAAAAGGCAAGTCAAGTTCAGATAATTACTTCTGCTATTGATTTGAAATGATATTCAAATGGTTTTGAATTTTTCGTTTTGATTTCCCATGATTTTGCAGCAATTAGGGTTGCATGCCGCTGTCAATTTTTAAAACCTAACTGAAACAGATACATTTGACCTGTTTTGGTTCACAAGTTAACGCACCGGCAACCAAAATCTGAGGTGCCGTCTTATATCTCATAACATGGTTTGTGTACTTGTAGATATGTGAGCATGCGTATTTGTGTGTGAGAGAGAGGTTTCATTAGAAACACAATTTTTTTTCATAATAACAACCATATGACAGTGCTACTAATGATTTTACTCGGACATTTGAAATATAGTAGCAATAATATAGAAGCTGAGTCATGACAACTGATAAGTGTTCAATGAAGATTAATCTACTAAAATAATTCAAACGAGGGTATTCAACATGGAGAACTCCAGAAATCTCTAGTGGAGTTAAAAAAATTACTAAAACACAACAAAATTAAAGAAATGGTCAATGATGGACAAATGTCAAAAATAATATTTATCGAGTCTTTACTGAGTCGTGTTACTCAAGGTTTGTTAAAACCCTACAAACAATCTTCAAATCACTCAAAATTTTGATGCATGATTCTATACATATCCAAAAAAAAAAAAAAAAAAAAAAATTGGGATCTTTCTAAGTGTTACAGGATTAAACAAAAACCAGAAAAGTTTTGAAAAAAACCCAAAATATTGTTTGAAAATTTTCAGACTTCAGGTTTCCCGTTCGTCATCCATGTCATTCTAGATTTGTTAAAACCCTAGAAACAATCTTCAAATCACTTCAAAAAATTTGATACATGATTCTATACATCATAAAATATTTTTCAAAGTATCAAAATGCTTAAACAAAAACCGGAATAAGTTTTAAAAAAAAACAGAATATTTTTGGAAATTTGTCAAATTTCAGGATTTTCCTTCACCGTCCCTACGTGTGTCATCTCTTCGGACCCAAAGCCATTTCGTGTTCCCTGGGCACAACACCCAAATGTGTCTTCGGTCTTGCCTTGTGCTCAGCCTGGAGTTTGTCGTGCATTCCGCCAAACTGGAAGTGACTTTTCCTTAGTCGATTTTCAAACTTTGGTCACGACATCACATCTCCTTGCTTTGCTCTTCTTCTTTTTTATAAAAATTACTACTCTTCATTTTAAATGGAAATTGCTCATCAGAAGCATCCATATATCATTTATAAATGCTCCCATATTCTCTGAGTCAAAACCCAAATTTTCTCTGCATCTTCATTCTATTTTTATTACCTTCTTTCACAAACAGTGTATTCAAATACTTCATTTACTGTTTAATTTCCGACCAACGATCATTCAACTTCACATATTCAGATTCTAGTTGATCAAGTTATTAAACTTCTACACTTTCACTCGACATGGTTTGTATGACTTATAGGATTTTGTACTGCAGTGTTGACATATCAACGTACTGAGATACAATGAAGCCAAGCAGAATATTTTCTAAGCCAAGCAAATTATTTTCTATTTATTGATGAATTTTGAAAAGTCAATGGAGTCGAAGACCTGTTGCAGTGTTCTTGGGTAGTCAAGCTGAAGTCCAATTCAGCTGTTTTAGAAGTTGTAGAAACATGTTTCTCCAGGTAAAGGCGATGGTTATTTAATGAAATGCCAGAAAGAAGTTTTAAGACTAAACATAGGATCAGAAAGCTGAACCATTATAAAATTGGCTGCGAGGTTACTCTACTTATTCTGTTGCAATTAGACTATGATATTTTGATTATATGTATTAGGCCTTATTCGATCCCAGCGCTGCGACTTTACAGTGATATCAGACCCTGATGTTCTGCCGGATCGTAACATCATCCTAGAGTTATGATCAACAAAAGATGAAGATCCAGTCAAAGCAAAGCTAGCAATAAGGACCAAAAGACATGTTACAATTGATGAAAGCATGGCGATCCATGAGGTACAGACTGCTTATGAGTTATGATCCATCATATGAGTTTTGTGGTAATTTATATAGAAAAATTAAAAATCTTAAAAAGAGTCACAAGAAAACTTGGAAAATTAAATAAATATGAGCTCAAAACTGAAACGTTAATAACCGAGAAGCAAACTTTAGAAAATCAAAATCGCTCATCGATTATTTTTTGGACAGTTCTATTTCTAAATTGAATCACCTTAAAGAATTAAACAACTCTTTAGAAATACAAAATGTAGGTTTTTCAAATAAGTTTAATGATTTTGAAATTTCTTTAAATAATTCAAATTCTCAGCTTTTGCCTCTTGAAAAAGAAAATTGTGCTTCAAAGAGTGAGAATCTGGAATCAAGACATTTAAAAAAAAATCATAGTTTCCCAAAAAAAAAAAAAAAAAAAAAAAAAAAAAAAAAAAACTATAAAAACATCAATAAAATAAATGAAAATTTTGCAAATTTTAACCAAATGATTTGAATATGATTTTAGATCTTTCAATGAAAAATGTGGTTCGGGTTATAATAAGGTTAAAAATGAAAGAATACTAGTTATGAATTTTAATATGCTTGCTGGTATTAATAATCAAAATAATTCTAGAACCACCTACACATACAATGACAATAGAACTTCATATAGAATTGATAAAATGTATTTTTCAAGTACCAAAATAATGTCAAATAATATTAAAATATGGGTTCCTGTAGATAAAGGTAAAAATGATAACGTTTCTACATAAACAGTTCATTTTGACAACGTAGTAAATAATGGAAACTAGTTATTTAAAAATTCAACAATCGGGTATGGTTTCCTCAAAATTAAAAATTATATATACAGAAAATAGGATATCACTATGCTCAAGGGATTTTCATTATAAAGGGTACCCTCGATATATAGATAACAGAGTATATTACCTGTTAAGGGTACAACCGCATCTCTTCGTACGGTTCCCACCCTCAGACTAACCCATATAGCCTATCGTAGGAAGTGGGTATCGAAACAATTATTATTTCTTGCAAATACATGGAGAACAAGCATATGGAATTGATCCTGAATTGCAGATTTCCATATATTATGAAATATGGGCTTTTATGGAACATGGACATCGGCAAATAGATAAATCTAAGATATTTTATTTTTTTCAAAAATATATTAAATACCAGGCTGGTCGTTTAAAAAGAATTAGCATTATTAAGCCTTATTTTTTGCAATAATTTTAAGATACTCATGTAGAAAGTAATATGGAAATATTTAAGCTTAACTTTTGTTTTTTGAATGTCCTATATTTAAAAAATATTTGAAATGATCTTTATATATATTTTTAGAAAATTTTCATACTATGAGAGGAAAATATTTTTGGTATAAACAAAACAAAATAGAATAAGAGAAGAAGACAAAAAGATTTAACGTGGTTAGGCTATGCCTACGTTCACAGACCAACCAACTATTCTTTATTTCACTGAAGAGAGTACAAAAGAGAACACAAGAGAGAAATTAAAGAGAGACTAACCTATAATTACAAATTGAATAATCTATTTCAACAAAGACTTGTATGCACTCAAAACTCCCAATTGATTCACCATAAAAATTAGGGTTTACTGAAGAAGAGGATAATGGTGGATGTTCTCTCACATACATACTCCACTAATATGAAGATCTTTCATTTAAATAGGCTTCAGGCTGAAAGGTTGCTTGGAGATGAAGATAATTAATTTCCTGATTGTCTTGAAACATTTCCAAATGTCCATGAATTGATTGCAGTGTAAATGGAAAATGAAGATCTTAATTTTCATACGCTTCCTTGCTTGCTTGATTCTCCAAGCCTAATCATTTCTTTATATTACAATATCAATGAATTTATAAATATACTTCTTTCCTCGTTTATAAATCCATTGATTAATTAACTGATTATGTAATCAATTTGCTTCCTTCAAAACACCCTCTCAAATATTTCCACATATAGCGTAACTGACTGATTGAATCAATCAATTAATTTCTCTCTCTTAAACAAATATTTGAATCACATAAATTCAACACTCCACCTTGATTCAAATATAACCAAATCTCAACAAATTGTTGGGACTACACCATCAAGCTCAATGTGAACTATTTTGAACAATACTGCCCAGATAGAGCTTCCAAAACTTTTCCAAGCATAAGAAAGATAGTATGCACATCAACAAACAATTTACATACAACAACAACAACAACAAAGCCATATATCCCAAACAAGTTGGGGTTGGCTAGATATGAAACCCAAAATTAAAATAAAATAAAAATAATAATGATGATAATAATATATATATATATAAAGGGTTTAAAATAACCAATCAAATAAAAAGTCGTCCGATAAAGGTTTTTTTTTAAATAATAATAATAATAAGTAAAAATGTTCAATAAAAGTGAAATAAAATCTAAAATAGTAAATAAAAAGTAAAAAGGTTCGGTAAATGTGAAATAAAGTCTAAAAAAAAAAACTATGGTTCTGGTACCCGATTGTTGAATTTTTAACCACCTTCTCAAGAATTTTACTCGACTTCACCAAGTCTACCTTATCAAATTCAACACCAAGCTCCGCACAACAAATAGCATAAGAAGTTAAATTATCACCTCTACTATGCTCACAAGCAAGACCAACAAAAGCAAAAGGCCTTAGCTGTGATTGAGATGCACCTAGAGTCTGAATGTATGAAATCTTCTCATTAACCATAGTACCATCGAAAATTCCACTTTCAATTCGAATATGACATCTGATGACTCCAAACGTATTTGAAAATTTTATGTCCTTATAACGTCTTCACTTGATAGAGGCTCCACCTTCAATAAAGACCTCTCATCAAATATTGCATGTCTGCTAGTCATAATTCTCTTAGTTGTTTTGCACCACAACCTATACTTCTTCATTCCTTCTCCATAGTCTAACAAATTATGTTTGCTTCCTCTAGGCTTCAGCTTATCATGTCCCTCATCTTCTAAATAAGATGAACAACCAAACATTTTAAGGAATAAATAGTCAACAGACTCTTTTTTCCATGTTTTTTCTGGGATCTTCATATCTATGGCAATAAAATGTGTACACTTGATGAGAAATACTATCATATATATCACTTCTGCCCAAGATCCCTCTTCTAGATCAGCAGTCAGTCTGAACTCTCAAGCTCATAGCTCTTTCCCATAATATCTGACACATGTTTTTCGCCACTCCAAAAAAATGCGACATAGTAGAAGATTCTCTAAATACATGCTCGGATGCATAATAGTTGATGAATTTATGTGACGTAAATTCACTACCATAAGAATGAACATACTCTAGAAACTTGTAACTCTAGGTCTTTCAACATCAAATGTGACATGCTTCTTCTTTCCAAAAGAACAATCTCCATAAGAGCTAGGCTTTGATTGAGAATCACCAACAATTAACCTACGCTTCTTTAATACTTCAAGGCTTTCATCATCAACATGACCTAAACGAAGCATTGTTGTCAAAAATCTTAAAATCCTACGATTTGAATCCCGTTTTAAATCGAATCTATCCCTTTCCGATTCGATTTATATTTCGATTCAAACCAAGCTGATGCAACACTTTGAAAATATCATTCAATTCCAATTTATATATCAATGTACTTATTTGGGTCTACAATTCCAATTTTGATCATTTAAAAACAAATTAAAATTGGAACAAGAGAGAAAATGATGTTTTAGATTTAGATGTAGAAGCTTAAACATCAAAATTAATTTCAAAAAGTGTGCAAACTTTAGAATGAATGTTTTTTGAATCCGCAATTTACGATTTAAAACCCGTTTCGATTCATAGTTTGAGTTTTACGATTTACAGTTTGAATCTTATTTTGAAAACCTTGAACGAAGGTGTCATAATTGAGTAGAACCTAGAACGCTAAAAATAGTAGAAACTACCGAATCTTCCTAGACTGTCTCTCCACGAAGCATATAAATATCGACTCGCACTCCTTTCATCACTACCAAGGAACCCTTCGCCGCTCTTAAATTCTCTCCATCTATTATTATCCTCGTACCAAACCTATTCAAAGCTCCAACTAACAACAAACTCTTATGCAGCATCGAAACATGTCTAACATCTGTGATAGTTTTAACTAGTGTGTAATCTGTGCGTTACACACGACAATATTATAAAAAATATTATTTATTATTTTAATGTTAGAAAGAGAACTTGTTATGCAATATACGATAAAGTATGAAGTTGAATACATAAACTATTAATTAAGATTATTATTATTGTTTGTGTGTTTATCAAGGTTATCACGACGCCAAGTCGAGTCACTATCGTCTAGAAAACTAGTCGACAAATCGTCCGACTAGTCGTGACTAGTCGACAAGTCTTTTATATACATATATTTATATTAAAAATGTAATAGGGGATTGTTCTAATTATTAAGTAATCATTATTCAATTGAAATAGGCCCAACTCAGTCCAAACATAAAATAAATAAAATAAAAGTTAATTTGCGCAATATAAAAATGACCCAGCCCAACTTAAAACAGCCCAGCCTATAATTCCATCAAACCCTAGCCGCAAAAAACTCAACCTTTCTGGCTACGTAAGGTTTAAAAAAAACGAAAGAGCAAAAAAATCAGTTCGCTTTCTGCTGCCAAAAAAAATCAGATGAAGAAAAGTAATGTTCGTTCTTTCTAGCATGAAGTCGACGACCAGATTCCCTTCATCTCAACCAAAATCAGGTAAGTATATAAGTCTCGATTTGAGTTCGAACCCTAAATCGAAACCTCAGATCGACGTCAAACCCTAAATCGAACCCTCAAATCGACATCGAACCTTAAATCGAACCCTAAATCTCAGTTCGAACCCTAAATCGAACCCTAAGTCTCGATGTCGTCGAATTGAACAAGTCGACTGTCGTCGAACTTGATCGACCGACTTGTCGTCGACTAGTCGTCGACGTGATAACAGTGGCGTTTATGCTTTATAGCTTACGTAAACAGTATGTATGTGTATTTGAGAATTTTTTTATTCATTTTTTATAATATAAATATGCATGTTGAAATTGATATATGTTAGTATTGTATTCGATGAATTAGCAAATATTATTTAATAGAATTTGTTTAAATAAGTTAAATGTAAAATTATGAATTTAGTTTAACTGTATAGCATAGCAAAAAAATAGATATATAATTTTTTGTAAAATATGTATAAATTTATTGTGGAGTTGTTGACGTTCAAAAAGAATTTTACGATATAATATATGGTAAATTCTTGATATAAATGAATCATAACTAATTTACAAATTAACTTTGTTATTATTGTAGACATACACGGTTCACGTTATGTAACTTATGCATCTTTATAGTTGCATGAAATACTATCTTTTCTAATATAAATATACACGGTAAAATTGGCGTATATTTTTAAGAACTACTAAAAAAATGGGCTATATATTTTCTAAAGATCATTTAAATAGGTATAATTTAAGATTTCATGAGTAGTTAATATACAGATTAAAATATAACATATCACAAAAATATCGCAAAAAAAATGAGGAAGTTCAACAAATAATTGTTGAAATGTTAAAATGCAGATATTTAAGATGGAAATTCTTTTCATCAATTTATGATAAATCTGATGAGATAAGCGTATACAACAACAACAACTAAACCATAAATCCCAAACAAGTTGGGGTTGGCTAGGCATGGAACCAAAAAAAACGTAAAAAAATTTCGTAAAAGTAAAATAAAGGTATGAAAAAGACAGAAACGAAGATTAAAAAGTTTATTAAAAAAACCCTAAGATTCTGGTATATGAATTGTTAACTTCCATGCACTCCTATCCGAAACCAACTCTTCAGCTATATTCCAATTCCTTAAGTCTCTTTTTACTATCTCCTCCCACGTCATTTTAGGTCGGTCCCTACCTCTTTTTGGGCCTTCAGCGCGGCCTATAATTTCAACGTGCACAGGTGCATCGTGCGGTCTTCATTGGAGATGTCTGAACTATCTCAAGCGGGGTTGGACTAACTTCTCTTCAACAAGTACAACTCCAAGTTTGTCCCGAATATTGTCATTCCTAATCCAATCTCGTCTGATATGCCCACGGCTCCAACGCAGCATACGCATCTCTGCTACACTAATCTTTTGGACGTGTTGTCTTTTAGTATGCCAACATTTTGCACCATATAACATCGCCGGCCTGACTGTTATTCTATAGAACTTTCATCTAAGCTTATGAGGGATTTTCCTATCATAGAGAATGCCAGATGCAAGTCATCATTTCAACCATCCTGCTTGAACTCTAAAACTAACATCCCTCTCAATCTCCCCATCAAACTGCAACATAGATCCTAAATATCGAAAGGATTCTTTCTTTGATACTACTTGACCGGCCAGGGTGACATCTCCGTCATCTGACCAGACACCGCTGAACTCACACTTCATATATTCCGTTTTACTTCTGCTAATACTGAAACCAAGGTTTTAAAGTCCGCCCGGCACGCCGGACTTTCGGCCATCTCGGCCCGGTTTCGGCGTGGACCGGACTGGAATTTCATCAGAAAACTGTTCCGCTTTCTTTACCTAGGAAAAAAAGCAAAAAACAAAGGGGGAAAAGAAAATATAGTTGATAGAACTTGAATATGAGAGGTCGGAATTTGACAGGAGAGGGAGTTGCGCGTATTCAGAGAAAAGGGAGCTGCGTCTATTTGATGAAGGAGAGCTTGCGCCTATTTGATGAAAGGAGGGCTGCGCGTGGATAATAAAGAAGATCTAGGGTTTCCAGAGTAATGTACTATTCGGGCCTTTTTATTATGGGCTGTGTTTGCACAGTTAAATTTACATTTTGGGTGAGGTAAAAAAGTAAACACTTTACTAGTAAATTCAGTTTTACCTCTAATTTTAGTTTACGTTAGCTGTTAACAAAAAGAATTTTGGGGATAAAAAAGATAGATTTTTGGTCTTAAATACTAATTTGCAAATATACCGATGTTTTTATCTGAACAACAGCATACGAATCCGAAACCGGAAAAATAGCGGGATTACCGAAATTTGGAAATTTGTAGTCCAGCGGAACAGAACCGGAAGCCGGAAGTTTAAACCTTGCCTGAAACCCTTCGATTCCAAGGTCTCCCTCCACAACTTCAATTGTCTATTAACTCCTATTCTACTTTCATCTATCGGCACAACATCATCAGCAAAGAGCATACACCAAGGAATCTCTCCTTGTATACCTTTTGTGATTTCATGCATCACTAAAGCAAAAATATAGGGGCTCAAAGCCGAACTTTGATGTAACCCTATGTTAATGGGAAAGTCACTGGTTTCACCATCGCATGCCCTGACGCTAGTCACAACCTCCTCGTGCATATCCTTAATAATGGTAATGTACTTTGCTGGCACCCTCTTCCTTTCTAGCTCCCACCACATAACCTTCCTCGGTATTCTGTCATAAGCTTTCTCCAAATCGATAAAAACCATGTGAAGATCTTTCTTTTGCTCTCTATATCTCTCCATAAGTTGCCTAATCAAAAATATCGCCTCAGTGTTTGATCTTCCAGGCATGAAACCAACTTGATTCCCAGATACAGTTGTCAACCTCCTCACATGTTGTTCGCAGACCCTCTCCCAAAGCTTCATTGTATGACACATAAGCTTATTTCATTTGTAGTTTGTGCAACTTTGAATATCTCCTTTATTCTTGAAGATTAGAAATAAGATGCTTCTCCTCCACTCATCTGGCATCTTGTTAGATTTGAAAAAACTAATTTAAACTATATAACTTATTTAACTTTATATTTGAAAGAAAAAAACTAATTTTTTGTATGTATTAACTTATTATTGAGATAAGTGCATAATGTATTAAATTTTTTGTTATTGTTTACATATATTATTTAAACTGTATAACTTATTTAACTTTATATTTGAAAGAAAAAACTAATTTTTTTCATTTTGTTAATATTAACATGTTGTACATTTTAAAACACGACACTTGACGTAAATTAGATGAATTAACAACAATTTATTGATTAAATTCATTATTAAATTCAAAATCATATAATTAAATTAAACATATTGATTTAGATGTAAAATGTTAAGTTGTCAATGACTAAATAAATTTAAAATGTAGACGTTTGACATCAATATTACAATGCAATACATGGTAAATGTATTGAGGTAAATGAGTTCAGCTTTGAACTTGTGATAGTTAATCATGTGTATAGTTTATGTTATATGATCGGCGTGATTATACATTTCATTTTTTTATTTTTGTTAACATGGATATGGTTAAACTTAATGTGATTTATTTGGCGAATCAATGAATAATATTTTGCTAAATTTATTTAACTAGTTTTAATATTATGCAATTAATTGTAAAATATGGTACTAAATGTAAAATGGTAGAAAAGAATTGAAAGAAACTTAAATGATTAAAAATATAATTTTGTCATTTTTAGTATTTCAAAGAAATATTAGCTAATTAAATTTATTTAAATTACTTAAATGTCCATATTAAAATGTAAAATGATAAAAGAAGTAATATAATATGAGAGAAATAACAAATAAGTGTAAAGTATTGAACTAATTTAAAAATAAAATATCAATAGAGAATTAAGGAGAAAGGAGAAATTTCCTACAGTTAATGAGAGAGCTTTAAAATGTTCTGCTTTACTATTATTTAATAGATAACATCATCATGCATCTTAAACCTCACACTTCCAACGTCCACAACATGACAAGATGTGTCATTCTCCAAATGAATTGTTCCGCCATCAATCTTCTCATAAGTGACGAAACAACTATTATTTGGTGTCATATGACAAGAGGCTCCACAATCAATCATCCAACTTGTAATCTCTAAATGTGAAATACTGATTGAAAATAATGATGTATCGCTTTCACATCTATCTGCATCTGATCTAACTGCTGCCAAAATTGAAGCTTTCTCTTTCTCTCTCTCTTCTTTCTAAGTGCTGAACAATTTCGTATGAAATATCTCTTTTTCTTACAATAACAACAAGCGCCTCTTGTAGAACCCATGAAGTGGGACCTATGTATATCTCCTTCAAAGTGCTTCTGTATCTCATCTCTTCCTCTAAGAGAATGAAGTTATTACTGAAGAACACCATCATTAGTCTTCATTTTGACCTTTCATGTCTTAAAAAACTTCTCTTCTAATAAATTTAGTGACACCATAATTTTTAATACCACTACTTAAAGAATTAGCCATTGGTAACTAATTCAAAACAAGACAATTAGCTCTGATACCAATCTATTGTGCGAATAATTGCACAAATTGCTCCAATATCGATATGTTGTGCAAAATATTAATTTGATTTGCACAAACTCCAAAACTGCACAGTGGAATACAAAAGGGGCGGAAGCAATAAAAAAAGATGATCTAACTTGGTGATTAATTATCAACCGTCAACTTAATAAAAAATAATCACCAAATAAAACAAAATAGAATAAATGAAGACACAAAAATTTAACATGGTTCGGCTATGTCTACGTCCATGGACTCAACAATTATTCTTTATTTCACTGAATATAGTACAAAAAAGAACATAAAAGAGAAATTACAAAATTATAGGTAGTAGAAGGAGAGACTAACCTATAATTACAAATTGAATAATCAGTTTCAACAAAGACTTGTATGCACACAAAAACCCTAACTGATTGACCATAAAAATTGGGGTTTACTGAAGAAGAGGATAATGGTGGATGTTCTCTCACATTCATACTCCACTAATATGAAGATCCTTCATTTAAATAAACTTCAGAATGAAAGGTTGCTTAGAGACGAAGAGAATTAATTTCCTGATTGTCTTGAAACCTTTTCAAATGATCATGATTTAACTGCAACGTAAATAGAAAGTGAAAATCTTGATTCCCATACGCTTCCTTGCTTGATTCTCTAAGCCTAATCATTTATTTCTTCATATTACAAAATCAATGAATTTATAAATATACATCTTTCCTCGTTTATAAATTCATTACTTAATTAATTGATTATGTAATTAATTTGTTTCCTTCCAAAATATCCTCTAAAATATTTCCACATATAGCATAATTGGTTGATTGAATTAATCGATTAATTTCTTTCTCTTACATAAATATTTGAATCACATAAATTCAACACTTCACCTTGATTTAAATATAACTAAATCTCAATAAATTGTTGGGTCTACACCATCAAGTTCAATGTGAACTACTTTGGGCAATATTACCCAGGCAAAGCTTCCAAATCTTTCCCAAACATAAGAAAAATAGTATGTGTAGACACGCCTTTTGGCAAGGCTGTCACCATTATTGTCAAAAATCTTAAAATCCTATGATTTGAATCCCGTTTTAAATCGAATCTCTCCCTTTACAATCATATTTATATTTCTATTCAAACCAAGTTAATACCACACTTTAGAAACATCATTCAATCCAAATTAATATATTTAATATATTTATTTGGGTCTACGATTCCAATTTAATCATTTAAAAACAAATTAAAATTGGAACAAGAGAGAAAATGATGTTTTAGACCTAGGTATAGAAGTTTAAACATCAAAATTAATTTCAAAGTGTGTACAAACCTTAGAATATATGTTTTTTGAATCCACGATTTACGATTAAATCCCGTTTCGATTCATAGTTTGAGTTTTACGGTTTACGATGTGAATCTTATTTTGAAAACCTTGGCTATCACAACACGAATTTCTATCAGGCGTAGTACTCAAGATACGAGTATAATCTCTTGAATTAGTTCACTTGGCAAAAGCGTTAATGCTCTCAAAAATATGGAATCAGCATACTTCAGGTCCCGGTTCGATCACTCCTCGAATCAACCAAATCGGGTCGGAGTGATGCTACTCTGCAAAGCTTCAGATCGAAGCACTTTGTCAACTTTGGATCGAACTTCCCTGATCGGTACGTTCGGATCGGAGTGACCATGCCACCACCTTGCCTCAATTCGATATCTCCAGTTTGACATGCTCGGGTCGGGTCTGCTATGTCGATTCGAGCCACTCCGATCTGATCCCAACACCTGGTACAAGCCCAATTCCCAAGGCCATTTACTCAGTCAGCTCCGACCTGCTTTATCTCCTGAAAATGCGGATCGAGCGACACGTGTGCTACACGATCCGAGGAAGGTTGTTCCTCACGTGAAGAACAGACTCAGCCGCCTGCACCGAATTACCAGATAGTATGACTTGTAGCCAACCCGACCGGGATGGTCGACATGTGTCATACCGATCCGAACGAGGCCCTGTTTATAAATACATCATTTCATGGTTGATAGAGGGATCTTTTGATTTTTCGGGTTTCATACCTCATGTAAGGACGTTGCCATTTTTGGAGCTCAAATTAGATGACACTAACACAAGAATTTTGTGTATAAATCACTTCTTTCTCTACTTTCTCACAAATCAAACAATTCTAACATGTAATTAACAGTATAAACAAAAATTAAAAGTGGAGATAGGCTTGGATTAAGCCAAATCACTATAAAACTCTTGTGTGTTCCCCTTTTTTATTGTTATTATTGCATTCTGTGATTGTGATTGTGAGAATATTATGTGATTTGCAAGTGAATTACACACTTTAGCGGTTGATTGACAAGAGTCCCACTTTTTGACGTCAACACTTTGGCATGTCAGAAAAGGGGCACGCGCACCTTCGGCAATTTCAAGCTTGAAAGAATTTGAATAGTCCATCTTTTATTAAGGATGGTAAAGCGGAAGAAGGATGGAGCATTTTCCCAAGCTCAAGCCACAGGCAATGAGGCAAGCCAGGAGACTTCCTCTCACAGAGACCCCTCTATATACTTGACGAGGGAGGAGATGGACAACATTCTTAAGGAATTGAGGACAAGGATGGAACATCAAGATGAACTCATTCACAAGCAACATGAGATGATGGATATGTTCTTTGCTTGGATGGATGGAAGGTCGGACAACCCTACATCGCTCCCTGAAACAAGCACCACTAGGGCAGCAGCGGCACTACAACTTGGTTCGGCCCACGCTCCGGGTCGGCCTGACATTTTACCACAGACTGTACTTAAGTGTCTTGTTAGGATGTGGCAAGGTTGCTCAATCACAAACCAGACTCTAGAATATGGATTATACTTATATCTAAACTCTAAGTATGGATTATACCTAAAAACGAACTATCTTGTCAGGTTATGGCAAGCATAGTTCTATTACGACATGAGTATGGTTTATACTCGATTTGGATTCTAAGAGTATGGTTTATGCTCAATCTAAAACTTCCAGTATGGTTTATACCCGCGAAGACGAATTAGCTTGTTAGGATATGACAAGAAAACTCAATCATAACTCAAGTATGACTTATGCTCAATTTAGATTTCCGGGTATGGTTTATGCCCAAAATTTTAAATATCGGATATCGGTCACGATTCGTCTCGGCGATTTTAGTGACTTGGTATCGTTTCGGGGGAGATCTCGGAGGAGATGAGTACATCTCGGGAGCCATTACCGGATTTACATCTCGGAGCTTAAAGTTCACATCGGAACTATTTCGACGTACATTTTATGTTAATAATTATATATACTAAATGACAGCATTAAAGCACTGAGCATAATTTAAGACAACATTAAAGCACTGCAAATGAAAGCCATGCATTCATTCATAAAATGGCATAGCATGCATTCATAAAATGACAGCATTAAAACACTACAAATGACAACTAAAAAAGATAGCTAAACCAGAAATTGAACTGACTACAAATGACATATCATGCATTCATAAAATGACAGCATCAAAAGCGCTACAAATGACATCATTAAAGCACTACATAGTCGATGTCTGTAATTGAACTGATAAAAATGACAGCAAAAAAGATACAAACCAGAAATGTATATATTGGTTAGTAAATAATCCAGTATTGAAGCCTTCATAAAATGGCATAGCGGGCAAGGATTCCACAACATAAATTTCAGAATAATAGAACAATACGAGCTAATTGCAGTGGTACAAGTACAGGTAATGTAACAAAAGTACTATAACTAAATTCCATTGGCTAAACATGTGATTGGACATAGCATTGATCTGATAACTAAAAGGGGTTACTTGACGAATTTCATAGTTTGAATTAAATAAATAAATGCAGACCCAACCCTATATGACAAATACAGAAAGCCAATAAACACATGCAAACCCAACCTGCGTACAAGCCTTGCTTAAAAAAAAATCGAATGATATATCGTGATTTCATTTCAGTCAAGATATCGGCCGATATTTATAAATATCGGCCAATATATATTCGAAACGAGACACATAACGATATATTATGTTTCATATCGTTTTGACCTCAAAACGAGATCTCGACCGAGATGGCCGATATTTAAAACAATGTTTATGCCCGAAGGGTCGATTTATCTTGTTAGGTTTAACAAGGCGATTCAGTCATAGATTGAGTATGAAATTATACTTACTATGAATTTCAAACATGGTTTGTGTTTGGAAAGGCTAAGCGGTATTGTCATGATTTGACATAGCTGTTTGTCTGATTTCCTTGTAGGTATGGATTATACTAGCATCTGGATTGGCCCGGTGAGGCCATGGTTTTCTTCGATAATATAATATGATCCAGAGTGATCGTTGGATTTCTCGATATTTTGGATTTTCTGATCTTTTATTATTACTCAATACGATCCAGCGCGATCGTGAATTTCTGGATTTCAAATA
Source organism: Allium sativum (assembly GCA_030737875.1). Lineage (NCBI taxonomy): Eukaryota > Viridiplantae > Streptophyta > Magnoliopsida > Asparagales > Amaryllidaceae > Allium > Allium sativum. The sequence goes on along the minus strand of CM060915.1, from coordinate 442,734,076 downwards.
ATGGGTTTCTATTCTCGACTCCCTTGAATTTCTATAGCTTATGGATTATCCAAAACACGCCTTCCTCTCTCAAGAAAGATGTACTCTGGGGACAAAGTATTGACACGCCTTTCGGCCAGGCTGTCACAACACAGATTTCTATCAGGCGAAGTACTCAGGATATGAGTATAAGCACTCAAATTAGTTCACTTGGTTGAAGTATTAATGCTCTCAGAAATATGGAATCAGCATACTTCAGGTCCCGGTTTGATCAATCCTCGGATCAACCAAATCAGATCGGAGTGATGTTATTCTGCAAAGCTTCGGGTCGAAGCCCTTCATCAACTTCGGATCGAACTCCCCAGACCGGTATGTTCGGGTCGGCATGACCTTACCATCTTCTTGCCTCAATTCGATATCTCTGGTTCGACGTGCTCAGGTCGGGTTGGCTATGCAGATTCGAGCCACTCCGATCCGGTCTCAACACCTGCTACAAGCCCAGTTCCCAAGGTCATTTACTCGGTTAGCCCTGACCTGCTTTATCTTCTAAAAATGCAGATCGAGTGACATGCGTACTACATGACTCGAGGAAGGTTGTTCCTCACGTGAAGAACAGGCCCAGCTGCCTGCGCTGAATTTTCGGGTCGTACGACACGTGGTCGACCCGACCCGGGATGTTCGCCACGTGGCATACCGATCCAAACGAGGCACCGTCTATAAATACTTCACTTCAAGGTTGATGGACGGATCTTCAGATTTTTCAGGTTTCATACCTCATACAAGGACATTACCATTACTAGAGCTCAAATTAGACGACATTAACAAAAGGATCTTGTGTTTAAATCACTTTGTTCTCTACTTTCTTACGAATCAAACAGATGTAACCTGTAATCGACAGTATAAACAAAGATTATAAGTAGACGTAGGCTTGGATTAAACTGAACCATTATAAAACTCTTGTGTGTTCTCCGTTTTTATTGTTATTCTTGCATTATGTGATTGTGATTGTGAGAAAATTATGTGATTTGCAAGTGGATTACACACTTTGGGAGTTGATTGTCAAGAATCTCACTTTTTTTACTATGGTTGTTACGGCGGTAAGTCGACTCGAGTCGATAGAGGTCAAACTAGTCGACTAGTCGTAGATTAGTCAACAAATATATTTTTACCGCCAAAAAATTGTCAATTCAAGTCTTTTGCTTCAGATCCTTAGAGGGATCATAAGGTTCATTTGATGTTAGTATTTCTGTCATCTGCAGTTTATATAAAGAGGCAAGAGATAGTTTATATTTTCATTCAATATTTGTTGCAGTTTAAATCTAATCTGCAGTTTAATTAAATATTCAATATTTTCATTCAACATGTACAACTGAAACGAGGCGGAGGCACTCGAAGAGGGATGGCAGTAGTGGAAGGGCGGCGCTGCAGGTTCAGGTATCGATTGACTTTCGATAGAAGCTAAGGTTCATTTTTTTTTTGGTTCGATACTTGGTATCGATCTTTTTCAATTTGAATTTTTTCAATTCAACTTTTGATTGACTTGTTATTTTTTGTTCGATATAACGTATTGATCTTTTTCCGTTCGTTTTTCCGTTCGATAGAGTAGGTATCGATAACTGTGGGGTTCTTTTTATTTTTCTCTATTCAATATAGTAGGTATTGATAACTGTAGGGTTCGATTTTTTTCCCGTTTCTGAAATGGGCCAATACCAAACCAGTCAACACCCATAAAGACCTAGTTGAGTCAACTAGTCGATTAGTTGACAAATTTCGACCTAGGCGCTTGAAATTCATACAAAAAGCAAATCGAGGCTTCAAGTCGATGGTCCGATCACGACTAGTCGAGCGCTGTGATAACAATGTTTTTGACGTCAACAATGTGCACATCAACAAACAACGTACATACAAAAAATATCAAAAATTCTTCAAAAAATCTGATGAAGTAAACAAACATGTAGATACATAAATCCGAGAGACTAATGGAGAATTCATAGCGTGTTTCACCTTCTCCATCCTATATTGAGTAAGGACATACTCAATATTTTCTACTTCAACCACCTTCTCAAGAATTTTACTTGACTTCACCAAGTCTACTTTATCAAACTCAACACCAAGCTACGCACACCAAATAGCATAAAAGTTAAGGTAACACTCCCTTTGGCACGTTTTTAACCGAACAAAAATACTACCATACATGAATTCATCATAATTTGCACTATCCTACAACTGCTTCAAATACAATATCATGCAACAAACATTACTAACATCTTCAGAAACAATAGTAAAACACGTTATCATCTAATGATGCAACAATTCAGGATAAAAGTCAATCAAACTTCAAAGAGAAAATTGAGCGCTTACCAGACTACCAGTTTCTTCACTAGTCATCTTGAGTCCCTTCTGATTCAATCTGAAATCTCCATCCTGAAAGGTCCCGCTTGCTGTCCTGGAATAACGAACTCACACGAACTATTGGTTACCATTAATAAATCTACAACCGATCGATTCCAAATTAAGTGTTGTTATCTTACAAGAACTTTTCGACCTTGATCTCTTCGGTTGGCACAGCTAGCTTGAGCGGCTTCAATCGCTGTATGCCTCTCATGATTCTAGGCTTTGGGGACCGGAAATACGAATCTAGGGTTTCTCCGTCTTCAGCATAAGTTTGTTGGGAGATACAGTTTCAGCGAGCGAAGTAGAAATTTCTTGTTGAGAGGTAAAGAGTGAACTTCCCTGCTGTGCCACTTTTTTTTACAATCATTTGAATTTAATATGCCGCCGAAGAGTACAAACACCTTTTTGCTTCAATTATGCACCGTCCAAAACTGCTAGGCTCGCAGCACTTCTTGCCATCTTACCTTTCGTCAAAAATGCATCCTAGAAATTTAGGATTAAATCATTTGAATTTAATATGCATCATAATACAAGTTATGCGCATGAAATATATTCTTGAAAATCACATATATTTAATATATTTAAAATAAAATGATTTACGTAACTACTTGTTATATTTTCACCTTGAAATCTGCATGTAACATATTTAGAGCAAGTTTAATTATAAGACATTAATGTACCATTTTAATGTGAAACAAATATAAATAAAGGGGATTGTTAAAGGGACTCCACATTTGGTTAAGGGGATCAGTTTTAATTTAGTGTATAATTGTTATGGTGGGTACAAAATAAACAAGCATCCCCTTAAATATATTAATTAAAATTCCGCTATTAATCCCTATAATCCTCATTAATAAAAATCATAAAACCTAAATATTAATTGTAATTTCATATTGAAATTGATATGTTCAATTTAAATCAAATGCAGAAACAAAAAATTTGATCTAACGTGCTGTGTATTTTATATTGTTTTTATTTTGTCAATTTATTTTTAATTTCTGGAAGCACGCTTTTGTATTTTGCGTTAAATTTAGTACGGTAGGTATTAACATAAGTGACAAGCTATGGACATTTAAGTCTCTTTTTCCTTTCCTTTTAAAATAATCTAGAGCCCCTTTAACTAGAGAAAAATAAGTTGGAGCCCCCTTAGCTGGTTCTTAATAGGCTTTGGAGCATTGCTTGGACACTCCATTCTTATGCGTTCCTAATTTCATTTTATCTCATCTAAATTTTAATGTATTTGGATTTGAGGGAGAATTGTTTTGAGATATATGTTTTGCACTCTGATATTATAGTAATTTTGAGACTTGGATGTACTGACACTTTATTCAATTATAATTAATGAAATAATATATATATATATATATATATTTTGAAAAGTTTAATAAATTTATTTTGTTTTCATTGTGATATGTGATCTTTATATCAAGTTATCTTAGTATCTAAATGCTTTAGCTATATATGGGCGACACCCACTTTGATATGACTCAATAAGGGCATGTCAAGAGGTGTGGGTTGTTGTAGTTGGTATCAAAGCATAAGTTTCAGAATTCCTAAAAATAATTTTAGATGTAAAGTACTTTTCAAAAAGGTTTTCAAAGAAAAAGCATTTTGAAAAATAAAAATTATATATATATATATATATATATATATATATATATATATATATATATATATATATATATATATATATAGACACACACACACACACACTAATCTCCCAAATTGTCTCCCTTCCTTGTCTAGTTCTCTCCTTCCTTCGTTAAGATATTTGTATAATAACTTATCTAAATTTAACCCCAAACAGAGTGACTAAATATTCATAGGTTATAACTCTAAATTTTGGAATGTTTATTACACACATTTAGTCCTGTTGATATTTATTAGTCATTTATGGGTACGAAGTTAGGAGGTTGCTTGCCATTTTGTAGCTACAAGATGAAGCTTAGCGTCAGTAGAAAATTTTAAAGACAAGATTGTTGAGATGACTAGGAATATATATGAAGAACATTTAAGAGCAAAAAAGGATATAAAAGGAAAAGACGTGAGGAGGAATAAGCGAAAGAGGGGAAATAGGACCATCAGCTTAAGAAAACTGTAACATCCCACATTTTTCTACGCCCAAATTTCGATAAAAATTGAAACTCAAACACATCCAAGCATATGGCGTGTATATTTGGTACCTGCAATAAATGAGCATGAGCATAATTAGAGTACGATAAAATAATTCACATCGGAACCAAAATAGGATAAACTAGTGTTAACTTAAATAACTATCTTTTTCAAAGCAAGTCACTTTGCTAATATCGAGCATGAGAGAGAACGAGAACTGAAAGCCACACATAATCATTTGTGAGAACCCGACCTTCTCTAGGAAACCTAGGAGGTTGTAATGAGGAGGGGGTCAGAGCAACAATATCTGGTGACTAAAAAATGTACAACACAAACTATAACACAGATATATTCCGTTTGGTTCAACCCAAGGCTGTATGCCTAACAAGGTTAGTGATTTTAGCCCAACCTAGTAAATGTTTATGCATGACTTTACTACCCTTCCTAAAGTAGTATTCCAGAAGTATTATACCTAGATAGGATGTTTTACTCATATTTTTGGTGAAGCCTTTATACCATAACTTAACTGGCTCACTATATCGAGAGTGGGCCCCGGATTTTGGGGTTTCTATCTATATCCACATTTACTATTCTTTATTATTAACGCCTCACTATCAATAGATAGGGTGGATTCTCCCTGATACTTAAGACCCCAAGCGGACCTATTGGTCACTTATTAACCCTCGATAATTTTTTAACGCTAACGTAAACTAGAGGGTATTAGCTACGGCCCTACTAGTTAAGGCTTCCGTCATTCATGCATATACCCTTGCCCTGCATAAGGTAAGAGAAGGTATTTTATCGTTTGTTGTACCTTCTAGCTGACCTTATTAGATAACCTCCTTAGTCGGTTATTACTTCCCATAGGATAGGTAGTCATATCTGACGTTTTAAATTTCCAGGTTTGGGTAGGCCCACACACACCTGCCATTTAAGACCCCTAAACTAAAAGACCTATTCCCGGGTGGACTCTTCAACCCCTAGTCTCTTAGCCTTTTAGGACCCAGGAAGCGGACTATACGCGAAGTTTATTGGTTCGTACCCCCATTAGCCTATTTTACCTTTCCCTTTTTTGGATAAAGTGGGCTACGTTATTGAGTCATTCCCGTTTGGTTCCTCTACACGGGAATACACTCCTTACACGGTTTCTTTTGTCACGGGATTTATATGTGCAACAAACCGGTAATTTTGACGTTTTAAATATAATTTAAATTAAGATTTGACGTTAAAATAAATACTTATATTGGGATTTCGGCATAGAATTTGGACTTTTATTTATTTTGAATGTAATTTGAGTTTACTTCTAGAACGAATTCCTCGCGTAAATTTAATTTTAATATGAACATTTAGTTAAAGGAAACGTTATTAGCCGCCAACTTCAAGTATTTGAATGATTGAAATTTAACTTTGAAATAATTGAAATCTAATGTTGGAATATAAGTCATGCAACTTAGTTGAGAAAGGGAAATCCAATTTATTTATAGATTTAACATTTGAAAGTTTATTCTAAAATAGGCTGAATTCGTAAGCTAATTAATATTTAAGATTAATTGAAAATTTAGTCCTTAAATAGAAGTTTTATTTTGAAAGTTCAGAGTTTGGAATTCAAACAACTAAAACGAAGAAATGAATTGTGAAATAAAAATACGCGCGTATGGCGTTCACGTTATTTGTTGAAATAATAATGTGTTTAAAACAAGTAACAACGTTCTTCATTTCAGCTGTATTTCTTTGTTTGGTCTAATGTTATATACCATTCACAAGTAACGTTCGTTCAACCTGTTTCTTTCGTTCAGCCCAACGGTTAAATCTAGAAAAATCTGATAACATCTTACTAAAGATATGGCAACAACTCAAAAAACTTACTCTGTCAGTAATACAAAGATTTTTGAACAGTGTACAAGATTTCAAATCTTCTTCTATCAGTGGACACTTGTTCTTTTCTCTCTGAAATGGAGTCTGTGTTGTTGTTTCTCTAGTTTCTGGTTCCCTCTTTCTATATTATAAAACAACACTCCTTTACCACTTTCACTTAACGCAGCCTTCGTCTCCTTTTTATTTTCAAATCAGTTCCTTCCCCTAATAAATCGCGATCTCCTCTCGTTAAAATCGAAATCGGCTGCCTCCCTAAGAAAACCCGTGCCTTCTGAATCGAATGGTGATGAAGCACCTTCCTCCTTCTACCACGTGCAGCCACCGGAGGTCACCCAAGTCGCTGGCTCCTTAGGAATTCCCTTCCCTCTCGCTTCCTCTCCTTTACAATGTAGGAGCCCTAAATCCTAAGCATCCAACTCGAACCCCATTTCTTCAGCGAAGTCCGACCAACCACCCCCGCATTGGCCATCACCCAGAGGACCCTGCCCCGACTTTTCTTAGTTGTACCTTATTATTCTTTTCTGGTCATTGCTAGCCGTCACGGCAAAGAAAAGAACCCGAGGCCTTTACAAAAAGAGAACGATGAAAGTTGGTCAGTCCACCTATAGCCACCGCGTTGGCCACCATCCAAGTCACCTCGACCTGTGAACCACTCAGCTCCCCTGGGTTCTCTCCAGTTTGCTGCAAGATTGTGTTCTGGAAACATGCATCTCAGGTGCTCGACAGAATGCCCGAGAGGCAGTTACAATTGGACAGAGAAATACCAGTATGGGTTAACGAGAGGGTTAAGTCAAGTTCTGAGTTTAGGTTCATTGTTCGGTTGCTGGTTTGTCGCAATATAGGATGAAGTTTAGGTATATTTCTTAAACTCGTTTGCTTAATAATTAAATTATTATAAAATGGAACGTATAAATATAATACGAATGAATTTGATCTGGTATACATTGAAATTTCTTTAGGAACCATGGTAGTCGATGGTCAAGTCGAAATGGTGGTCGTACACTTCCAATATTACATTTGTATATATATGTATACACACAAACATATATGTATATATGAATTTTGGAAGTGTATTCATCGTGTCGCTATCAAGCTCTATTCTCAAATTTCTATGTCAATATTTGCATTCATCTCCAAGCCTCGAAAGGTGAGTTTCCCTCACTCATAGACTAACTTTTGATTAAGTGAATTAAATATTTGAGATATTAAATGAAATGTTAGGTTGCTCTAGAAATGGTTTGCTATGTGATTTGTGCACATGTGGCACATACACTACCCCATTATAAGACACATATAGATGCGATGTATGTTATGACTTTTTTTTTGTTGCTCTCGCCTTGCAAGTTCCCTATAGATTAAGGAAAAATCACCATGGGTTGAAATGATACATACCCGAATAATAACATGGATTTAAAAAATAAATTCGAATTGATTTGGGATGCGGGTTGAAATGATATATACCCAGGGTTCGAATTTTCCTTTAAAACGGATTGAAATGATATATATCTGTATCACTTGACCATATGATAGAAAATTATATACGGACGTCGTGGTCAATAAAAATCTATTTTGTAAACAAAATATGTATATGTAGATTTTGATAAACAGATTTTTGAAATGGAATTTATGAAATAAAGAAAAATGTTGTGAAAAAATTTTGAACTAAATCTTAATTTGTTTTTGTATAGAAGATCTGTAAAATTAAGTATTCATGTTTGTTTAAATAAGACTTACAATATAATTGATTTTGTAAATCTAAGATTTTGAATTTATGTTGTTTAAACAAGATTTTATTATGTTTCGATTTTATAATATCATAAGGGTTTTCTTATGTAAATTGTTTATTTAATGTAAATTGTTTTGTTAAAGAATTTGGTTTTTAAAGCGTACCACATTTCCATTTATATAAAGATTAGATGTAATAAATTTTTATAAATTCGATTTGAAAGAAACCCAATGTAATGTAAATATTGTATAAAGAAGGGTTTGAGGGATTTCTCTTGTAATAACTTAAATTTGATAAAGTAAGATGTTGTTTTAAATAAAAGTTGCTTGAGATATTTCGTAAAGATTTATATATAAAATTATGGTTTGAGGAAAACAAGACTTTATGAAATTGGTTTTGTAGAGATTTACGAATAACGAAATGTGTTGATTTCTTAGGAAAATGAATTTGCTATAAAGAATTCAAACCTTACTTCGATCTATCAAGATTGATTTAATAAATTGTATAAGTTTTATTTAAGAGAAACGAAGGGAATGATAAAATAGAAATTTTGGATAAATTGAAGTGAATGTAAAGAATGAGTCATGTAAAGAAGTTTGACACCGAGATTTTTGGAAGGAAAAGAAATAGTAAAATTTGAATTTATTAAACGGCGATTTAAAATCTTATATTACTTTACAACTATGTACATCAGGATATATACACCATTTTCAAATTTAAAATTTTCAAGTTCACTATTCTAAATATTTTATAAATTTAAGTGATCCACATCTGATCTGAGCTAATGAATCCGAAAGGATTAGAATGAAGATTTTGGTTAAACGATATTTTGGAAAATAGAAATCTAAGCTTGAATGATTTGACAAAGGGTAATGATGAATGATTTGAAATTTTGACAAAACCATTTTGAAAATTTGAGTAGTTGGTTTTAAGGCAAAATTAATAAATCGATTCGGCAATACTTGGAATGTGATTTCAAATCTAATGACCATGGTGTGAAAAATGTAAGCGTTCGGCTGTTAAAGAGATCAAAGTCGATAGATGTCATACTCTCTGCCAGTACCGATACCACTTTAACAATGTGCACGTGGTGGAGTTCCAAAATGAAGTAGGATGGTATGGAGGCGATCACTGGATTTGAAGAAAGAGAACGCTAATGAATTGGCCTTGACCTTCGAGTCATAATTAAAATAACTAAAACAGGAACTATACCCGGGTTAAGTGAGGTCGCACCTCCAATCGAACACGCTTCTTCGATACCATTTCTATTACTGTTGTGATTGATTTGGACGTACCCTTTGATTATGGGAGTGTCGTTCGAGGTGGGCGGTAGTTGCTACTATGCGTTACCACCGACCCGGGGGCCACAATCCGGTAGAATCCTACCATGGGTATTCCTCGTGTGCCTTGTCATATTACCCTTATCGAACACCCTATGATTTTGATTTGTATTGTACCTATGGAGTACCCTCTGATGCCATTGGGTCACGGTGGATTTACGGTACTGTATAGACAACGGTATTATAAACGAAAAATATAATCCCACTTACGCTATTTTGATATATTTACTTTAATGAATAGACATTATTATAATAGCGTATTATACTATATATATATATTAGTGTAATAACCCGGAAATCTGGGTCAGTTTAAATTTTTTATTTTGGCAATTTTAGCGAACTTTGAACATTTAAAATAGATTATTTTAAATAATATCGACGAGAAATTTATTTTGAATAGAATTCGAACGTATATATTATATACGTCGTCGTTAGAATATAAATAATTATATATAATTATATAATAGAATTGAAAATGGCGCGGTAGTTCGATAATTCGATTTCAAACTTCAATTGAATGTACCAGGTGCAAAACAAACCGGATTTTAGTGAAACCAAAAATAATAGGATCTAATTGATGATATCTTTCCAACGAATCCGAAAAATTGAAATTTCAAAGCGGGAATCAAAAGATATGTCCAGTTGAAAATTCTGAATAGTCGCTATAGAATTCAGGCCCTTATAAATGGAGATTTTGCAAACGACCTCGGATTTCGATGAAACCACTTTTGTTGGATCCGTAGTGTCAAATTATTGCTAGATTCCAAATTTCATAATTTTTCGAATCAATATGTGAGCGTGGCAAAGGAAAACGCGTTTGACCAGTTTTAGTTGATTTTAATCGACTGGAAAATGGCCATTTTTCCAACGGTCTCAGAATTCGACGAAACTAGTTTTGTTAGGACCGTATCGTTAATACGAAGCTAGAAAATATTATTATGGAATTTTTCGAGTTAGTATGTGACCCCAGTAAATTGAAATGCGCGTTCAAATTCAATATATAGAGTTATATGTTGATTTTAACGGAAACTGATTGTAACGATTGAATCAGCCTACGATACATATCCCATTGTGTTCGGAATGGGGGTAATACGCTAGGGACAACAGTCGGTGGAGTTCGTTTGGTGTTCAGATTAAAAGTTGCTTTTTAAAAGTTAAAAATAATAAAATAATAAATTAAACCCTATATACCTTGCGCCCCCCCTCTCTTCTTTCCCTACCCCCGTTGACCAGAAAGGAAAAAAAAACGAAATCGAGTAGGGGCGGAATTGCTCCCCCACCCACGACGCGCCACCGTGCCCTTCCCATCGTCGCCAGGAACCTCCACCGCAACCCTCCACTGCGCCTCCCCCTTGCTTCTTCGAACGTCCCGAGCCCCTTAGCCTCTCCACCGAGGAACCCTAGCCCGAAGCAGTGTCGCCACCGCCCCTGAGCCACGCCTCCGACCGCTGCACACCCCAGACCGCCGCTCCGAACGTTGGCAGACCCCCTCCGGCTTGAGATAACAACAAAGGGACTGTGAAGGTAAATTTAATTAATTTATCTAGTATATTAATTAATGTTGTTTGAAAACTTATGTTATTTGCTTGTGAAAAATGATGTTATTTGCTTATTAAAAACTGATTTTTACATTGTTAGAAAGGCGTGATTTTTAACATGAAAAAGATCTCATTTTTAATTAGAGAAAGAGGAGATTTTTAATTAGAGAAAGATGTGATTTTTAATCAGGGAAAAGTTAGATTTTTAAAACCATAAAGAAGAGATTTTTATATATTGAATAGCGAAGTAAAAATTCGATTTTTATATATTGAATAGCGAAGTAAAAATTCGATTTTTATATATTGAATAGCGAAGTAAAAATTCGATTTTTATATATTGAATAGCGAAGAAAAAATTCGATTTTTATATATTGAATAGCGAAGTAAAAATGTGATTTTTACATATGTAGAGAATACAGGCAGTGTAAGTGACAAGAGGCAAGAACGACGAAGATTTCTGCATAAGAAGAGTCGTGGCGTTGGATTAGCTATTCTGTGAGAACTTCTCACCTTTCAATTTAAATTTTCTAGTTATATGTATATACTAGGATGCAGACGGTGTTTAGTAGCACCCGACACCCGTCATCTACAGACCATGGATGGCTTGTTTGTTTAATTGTTTGGTTGTATAGTTGGATAGATTATTTGGTTTGAATTGTTTGGTGAAATGGAATTGATTTGATTGATGTGTGAATGGCGTGGGCCTTCACTAGACCGGAGATAAGGCTAGGCCTTGTCCCGTTTCTAGTATCGTGCCGTTATGCCGCCGAAATTTTCTAAAAATAAAGATAACATTTTATTTAACAAATTAACCGAATAGAATATTCATAGGTTGAATAAAATAGTTTGATCGTTAAAAATATAATTTTTAACGTGAATGTGAATAAATAAATATTCATTTACAAACCGGACGGTTTGTTTATGTACACCTATTTGAAGGACATTGATTGGGACGATAAATTTTACACATCGCCCAACTGCACAAATAAAATCTGTGTTTGATTGTTTGAAACCCCACACGGGTATTGGGATGATATTTGACGTACACTAATCCCGATTGTTTAGTTGTATGTCAATCGATTGATTGACAGACTGTTATAAGCGTTGAATATTTATATTTGATGCTTATACAGTGTAGAATGCACTTTGGATGATGGTTGATTATTCATCGTTGTTGATATATACATGTGTTGTAGAAAATCCATATAATTAACATTATACGGTAATTGATTGGGCCTCATTCCAGTTTCGAAAAAGAAATATTTGAAATAAAAATATTTGAAATAGAAATATTTGAAAATAGAATATTTGAAAAAGGAAATATTTGAAAAGAAATATTTGAGATGGAAATATTCGAAATAGAATATTTGAAAATAGAAACATATGAAGCCGTGTTGGTTAGATTGACGCCATTTTGACGTGAACGATATTTATATCGATTTTATTCATTTTATAATGAATATCGAAAGTGATTTCAAAATCTGATTTTTTGAATATAAATGAATTCGAATTGAAATTGAATATAAATGAATTCGAATTGAAATCGAATATAAATGAATTCGAATTGAAATTGAATATAAATGAATTCGAATTGAAATTGAATATAAATGAATTCGAATTGAAATCGAATATAAATGAATTCGAATTGAAATTGAATATAAATGAATTCGAATTGAAATTGAATTGAATTGAATTAGAACTGAAATTGAATTAGAAATCAATTTGAATTGAAATCGATTTGAAATGAATTTAAAACGAATTTATATTGGGATATTCAATTTTGATTTGAAATTGAACATGAAGTTGAAACCGTTTTGAAAATGAATTTAAAACGATTTATAAAGCACGTTTTAAATTGAAATCGACGAAGTATATATTATATATATTATATATATAATATAATGGCCTGAATAGAACGAGCCGCGCCGCGGCAGTTTGCGAATTTCGACCATTGACTTCGAACGGATATTGCGGGAGATCCGACCGTCGGATTCTCCTAAAACCGGAACCGTTGGGTTCGTATCGAAAAGAGCTTTCTAATGGATATTTGGAATTTGAAATCTAACGGTTGGATTTGGGATTATGTCCAAATCAAATTTGAAGAAGGTCGCTGTAAGTGCAGTTCGATGGCCGTTGATGGAAATCGACTGTACGGGCCTTGATAAAATTATTAAAAATAGTAATAATTTGTGTAAAATCATAAGAAATGATTTGGGAAAAATTGGGATGAAAAACTCCATATTTGAAAAGATAAAAATAGTTTTTATCGAAATGAACTAGTTTTGAACTAGAATTATAATTCTATTTATTTTTAAATAAATAAATTGAATTTGAAATGGTTTTGAAAATAACCAGAATTTCCAATGATTGCATTGGAATGGATTTGAATCGAAATTGTCTTCGGAATATTTCGATGTTGGATTTCGTGATTATACAGATGTTGTTATGGAAATTTGAAAGATATAGATATATATATCGTTATTTCCAATACGATATCTGTTGGTCGTAGAATTTGATATTGAATATAAGCCGATATATTTTCTATTCAGAGCCTTGTATTTAATATCAAATGTGATTTGGGTTTGTCGTGAATGGTGTCTTCATTAACACTGTTCTTGAATCCAGTTGAGAAAAAGATTGAATCTTTTTATTTAGATTTAATGAAGTGTACCAATTAAATAATATTTAATTGAATTGATAGTGATTTTTGGGTTTATCGTGAACAGTGTTTTAAATAACACTTGTTCTTTAACCCGATAATTAATGTGATGTGATTTTGGGTTTATCGTGAACCGTGTTTTAAATGACACTGATTCTTTAACCCAGTTAACGATTAAAACTAAGTGGAGTTTTAATGAATCTTTAATTAGATTGAAAATATCGAGAATGAAGTATCACCAGTTTTACTCCAGGCGATAGTTAAATCTTTAATTAGATTTGAACGTGAAATGGTAATTGAATTTACCGATAACACTGTGGTGTTAGATATGAAGTATTACCAGTTTTACTTCATGGGATGAATAGGTTGGGATTGGGAAATTAAAACAAATGATTACTTCGGTAAGTTTCGTTAATCCCGACTAGTTGAATCGAAATTCAAAAGGATAGATTAAAGAATAAATATAAAGAAATTATCTTTGATAAAATTAATGGGAACCTTTCCATATGAATGTGAAATTTAGAAACTAACTGTCGGTTAGCTAAGTAGAATGGTTTCCTGGATATTGATCTGATGTTGGTTTCGGCCTTCGGGGTTAATATTTGGGGAATTATTCTGTTGATTAATTTACAGTTAGTGACTGATGAATTGGAATGAGGCATATGTTGTGTTTGTGTAGCACTTATTTAAAATATACGCGAGTTATTCGGAAAGACCGGGTTTATCCTATTCTGAATAACTGATACGACGATAAGTCGAAGATGAAGACGATGGTCGAAGACCGGAGGTCTTCACGTCGTTTGGGTGATTACTGATGATCTTGATTGGGCTGTACACCCAAGAAGATGGAAACAGTTGGTGATCGTCCAGACGTATTTGGAGATCGATGGATATGCGGGGTACTAAGTGCCCCCGTTTTCGTTCAGATCCAGAACAGACTTGTAAATGGACTGTGTGTCCGACATTGGATTTTAATCTGTGTGATTGATCTCTATTAAATATATATCTGTTTGGCGGCAGAGAATTTATTCTCTTGCTTAACGCCCTTCTCTGAGACGTACGAGCTCAGGGGTTATATACTGATGGATATCAAACGCATGGAGTGAATTGCATGTGTGGCATGCTAAGATGCAATTGATCGAGGCTTCTGTTGAAAAGCAAAGTCTTGTGGTGATGATCAAAGCACAGCCTGTGTGGCACAGCTTTGTGTAACATGAATTCGCGAGCCTCGCACCCCGGTTGTGAACCAAAAACGGGAGAGGACCTCAGGGAGGGCATGCGTTTCCTTCTAGCTAGGGTGGTGTCAGTGACCTACCAGCCCTGACATTTATATACTTTCACCTGTGTGGTTGTTGCTGTTGCGAGGCGCCTCGGTTAGATCGGACGATCCGGGTCCGATGGAGCCATTCGTTGGCTCATTTACGCCCTAAAGGGCGGGGAAACGCAGTGTTCAGGCATTTTAATCCACATCGGTGGACCGGCCCTATCGCTCCAAGGGTCACTCGAGCTCTGATCCTGAGACATGGGCTAGATTGTCTCGAATCGGTTGAGGACGATCCCTGGCCTCGGTTCATAGATGGAAACCCAATTTCCAAATACGTGACTTTGCGATTTTGATTGTATAACCTATATATGGCGACATAGTGGTATGGGGCATTCATGCCGCCTATGATTGATACTTATGATTTGAAGTTGTTTTATACACTATACACTTATAATAGTATCAAATGATTTGTTTTAAACGTATCAAGCATTCTTGGCTATTGTAACGACCCAGATTTTTCTGGTCGGTTTATTTTGAATATTTAATATTATTTTAAATATAGAGCTGATAATATAAATCGATTTTCATATTGAGTTATAGATCTAATTACCGTAATACGGGATATATTGAATTTGAAGTTAGAATTGAATCAAAACAGTTCAGATAATAAATATAAATTCTATGTGAATGTAATCGATAATGGTAATGATATATTATCGAGAAATTTATTTGTTTATAAATTTAAATTATTTTATATCTAATTAAAATGATTATTCTATATACATTTAAATTAAATATATTCGGTTAGTTCAGAATGTGTTAAACTGTTGAAATAACAATGGTTGCGTTAAAATAGCGGTTCTGATTTTCGAATAAGGGTACCACAAGATATTTTAGTTATCTAATTAAATAAATTCATATCAAATGTTTTATCAGCCGACCTAATTTACTTCCTATGCAAACCTAGTTCCCTCGAGCCACAAAACTGTCTCCTGCTCTCGTTATCAACGAAACACGATTTTAATGGCCTGTGTACCTCTTGTCTCCTCTCGGCCTTATATAAACCATCGACCTCGTTATATTTTTCCATCCTCAGATGAAAAAAAAAAACCGAAACGAATCCCCAGTAGTTCCCTTTCGTTCCTTTTCTACAATCGAAAACCCCGAGGACACTCGATTTGGAAGCAGCGCAGCTAAGGCCAATCATCGACTTCGAATGAGGCTGAACGAGGTGCAATTGAAGGTCGAGATGGGAGTTTGGGTGAACTCGTGACTTTTATTCTTGGGTTTTGGAGTGCGATAGGAGGATATGTGAGGAACGCGATACTGATTTGAAGGGAAATGGGGCACCGCGTTGTCAGGGATCGAAGTTCGACTGGGTTAGTTGTCGCACCTTTTTCTAGTGATGGTGCGATAAAATGGTGAAATCGATTTAGGGTTTGTTGGATGCCGGAAGTTCACAACTGAGGAATTGGGGTGGTATGTTGTTGTGTGGCAGTAGATCAATTCGAGGTCTGTGAGGGTGCAATGTGATGATTGATGAATGATGGTATTGGGATTTGGTAGTGTGGGGTGATCGACAGTTCAATGGGATTGTTCTCTGGTAAACACAACAACGAGCAAAAGCCTGAAGCAGGGTTGAGTCGTGAATTATGAAAATGGCTGATCTTATCAAAGAAGGTAATTAAACTCTTAGTTAAGTGTTAGTTATATTTATTCAATTAAAGTAAATTATGTATTTAATTTAGTTGTTAACTTAAATGAATAAATGTTTAATCGTTAAATGGTTTGATGTTTAAAAGTACATAGATTAGTTAGTTTTATTTATAAGTTAAATCTAGTAACAACTTAAAAGATAGGAAAGTTATTTATTCATTTAAATAGTTAATTTAAATAAATAAATATTTAATTAGAAAATTTAAATCAAATTATCGTAGGTACGAATTCATTCAAGAAGATTCGTAGCCGGTGATTTGGAAATAAACAGGATATTCGACAACTGCAATTACGGTGAGTAAATCTCACTCACCTTTTATTTATAATTATTTTTATTTCGTTAAAAATAATTGTTGTTGCTCGTTTGGATTTTTCTGCTTGCTTTATATATATTAGTTATTTAGGCTATTATATATATATTGGGTTGATTGATTGGTTGGATTCCCGCAGTCTCATTAGCGGATGCCCGCAGTTTCATAGCGGATGATTACCCTATACGCCCCACGCTATGATAGTGGATGACCTTCTATACCACGATATTCTGCCACGAAGCAGAATGGGTATTATTTATGTGCTAACATCTGTGGATGCAGGTAAACAGGTTGGAGGAATCCAACTGGATTCCTCAAAAATATATTATCTATTTGTTTGTTTGTTCTGTTTGATTTCATATATATTCATATATGATGTGTTAAAATCAAATGATTGGAAATTGATTGATTTGGTTGTTTAAATTATCACTGGGCTGAAGTGTTAATTTATATAAATATCATGAAAGGATATTGGAGATTTAAAAAAGGAAAAATTCTATTTTTAAATAGAATTTGAATTTTAAATGGAAATAAAATATAAACTTGTTTTTGCAAAATAAAACAAGTAGTTCTTTATAAACGAAGTTTATAAATAGTTCTTTTATAACAAAGTTATAAATGAAGTGAAAAGAATTATCATTTGATAATTCAGAAATAGAAATACAAGTGTGAAATTGGAATTTGAAATGAAATTTCAAAATAGGATGTGAAATGAAATTTTTAAATATATAACTCAAATGAAATTTGAGTATAACATTTGAATAGTAGAATTAGAAAAGGAGTTTAAATATTTGAATTTTAAATAAAAGAAAAAGGAGATTGAATATTAGAAATTCAAATAGAAGTTCAAATAGAATTTGAATAGACGAAATTAGAATGAAAAATAGAATTTGAATTCAAAGGGATAAAAATAGAATTTGAATTCGAAGGAATTCAAATAAAGAAAATTCAAATAGAGATTTGGATATAGAATTCGAATGAAATTCAAATATAGAAATTTGAATATGGAAGTTCAAATGGAATTTTAAATATAGAGTTTGAATAAGAGATTCAAACAGCATTTGAATAAGAGAATTGAAATAGAATTTGAATAAAGAAATTCAAATAGGGATTTGAATATAGAATTTCAAAATAGAATTTGAAATAAACTTTGAAAATAGGATTTCAAAGTAGAATAGGAAATCCAAATGGTTTTGAAATGGAATTTGAATTCAAGGGAATTCAAATGGATTTGAATGGAGAAATTCAAATGGGATTTAAATAATGGGTTTTAAATAAAGAGGATTTAAATATAAGATTTCAAATAGAAATTTAAATGGAGTTTAA
This sequence comes from Allium sativum, assembly GCA_030737875.1. Classification (NCBI taxonomy): domain Eukaryota; kingdom Viridiplantae; phylum Streptophyta; class Magnoliopsida; order Asparagales; family Amaryllidaceae; genus Allium; species Allium sativum. Next base: position 442,715,836 of record CM060915.1, on the reverse strand, counting down.
ATATTTAAATTCAAATATGATTTTCAAATATAACCATTCAAAAGGGATTTGATTATAGAATTTAAAGTGGAATTTAATTCAAAGGAATAAAATAGGGTATTGGGATTCAAGAAAATTAAATATGGAGTTTAACTAATGAATTCGAATTTAGAATCCAAATGGTGTTTGAAAGAAAATTGGAATATTTTAATTCAAATGGAGTTGGAAATAGATTTGAACATAGAAATTCAAATGGAGTTTGAATATTTGAATTTCAAAAGGGAATTAAAAATGGAGTTGAATATCTAAATTCAAGTAGGAATTTCAAATATAGAAATTCAAAAAGGAGTTGAATTAAAGTGGAAGTTAAATAAAGGATTTGAAATGGAATTCGAATAAAGGATTTCAAAGGGAATTTGAATACAAGATTTAAACTATGGAATTTGAAATGTAAAAGATTCAAATGGAATTTGGAATATATATATTAGAATGGAGTTGAGTTTATTTTAAACGAAGTTTAAAAGTATATATATATATATATATATATATATATATATATATATATATATATAATTAAAACGAACTCGCCGCAGCGCTGCAGTTCGGAAATTGGCGACTCGAACTTCATTTGAATATATCGGAGTAAAATTAAGTCGGAATTCTTTGAAACAAGAACCGTCAGGACCAGTTAGATAATAGTTTTCTAATGAAGGAGAAAAATCTGGATTTCGTCGAATAGATTTTGAGATATGTTAAAATTAAAATTTCAAAAGTGCAGTGCCAGAAACCATTATAAACCATAATGGATTTTGTATATAAATATAAGGATTTTTAAGCAAATAAAAATCCAAATTCCCATTTTAAAAGCCTAATCTTGAGTTAAAAAAATAAAGGCGAGCTCAAGTGAAGTAAGTAAAGAGATTTTTGAAACAATAACCCTATTTTGATTATTTAGGATTAACTAAGTCAAGTAGAAATTAGTTAATCGAGTTTGAACTAAAGTCGAACCTTGAAAAGTAAATTGGCGTTCGTAAATATATATATTCGAAATCGAACATAGCGCTTAAATTGAAATTTGAATTCAATTAGTTGATAAGTATGTTGAAATATATTTGAAATATGTTATATTCCAATATACAAGCGAAATAGACCAACGAGTTAATTAACGAGTTAATTAACGAGTTGGGTCAAAACGAGTGTGTGAAGTTGAAATAAATTGGACAGGTATAGACATACAGGAGACAGGTATGGGACAAGGATAATGCAGGTATATAAATAATGTGCTCGACAAAAAGGTACACGTTTCAATTCCATATGAGATTTTATGTGCCGTATCGGCTAGCCGCTTGGCTTTTTCTTTTTCTTTTTGAGATAAGAAGGACCGGGAAGCTATTTGAAATTTCCCGATGCTCCCGATACAGGGGAGGTTATGGCGAAATTTTCCGGAAATTTAAGGAGTTAGAATATTTTTAAGATATTTTGATAGTTAGAAATCATTGTATCGACGTATAGAATTCGATAGGTAAGTGAATATAAAAATCGAATATTGTAAACAAAAAGGGAAATCTATAAATTAGAAATAGAAAGCGAACTTTATACATGTTTTAAAAATGAACAATTGGATTGTATAGTGTGTATTCGAGGTAAGTGGTTTCGCCGTTTTGAAGTTGAGGATGTTTTCAGTTAAGGTCTGAGAGGTAATTTTACCCCAACTTGATTGATTTCATTTTTAATGGATAAATAGCAAGATCCAGTCTCGAAGAGAAGTGTTTGGAAAAGAGTTAGTTGAATAAAATATTTTGGGTTGTTGTAACAATGTTGTACACAGCATTCGTTTTAAACCCAAGTGATGGAATTTTGGAAATATAACAAGTAAATATTTCCTGAGTATAATTAAAATAGTCGGGATAGAGATAAGTGATTGGAATTGTTTCCAATTGCAAAATAGAGATATTTTCTAATATATAGAAAATAAAAGGAGTTGATATTGGGAAATGCTTTTCAAGTAGCGTAAAGAGCCAATATGGTTATTGGAAATATTTGGGTAACAAATATTGATAAGAGAGTGTAGAAGAGATATAATTAATGAAATATTAATTAAAGAGCCCAGTGATTTGTTTGATATGTTTGGATGAACACTTGTTTTTATTCGATAGTTAAATCACAGACTATCGAAGTTTTTGACCATCGTTGTCAATATGGAGAGACCGGTTGGATTATTATCCGAAGAACCACTCCGTATCGGCATAAGCGTTGCGAACCAAGTATGCTGAATATATTGAAGACGGAGTAAAGTGCAAGGACTCTTTCTATTAAACAGAAATAGTGCCTTCGGTTTCGTTCAATCCCAGAACGAACGTAAATGGACGAATGTCTGACAGAGTATTTCCAATGATCAAATGGGTTGGTCTGTATAAATATATATGGTTGCAACGGATTTATTCCCTTAGCATAACATCCAGAATATTTGTGCAAACTCAACTAGTGATTAACGGATCTGACAATGTGGCATTCAAAGTGATTGTGCTATCAATGAATGGTAAGTATTCGTAGCCTCAGGCCTCAACAACCGGGAAAGGACAAAAATCGGGCAGGCAGCATGGCTATGTGGGTCGCACCCATTAGGATGTATAATCACCTATCTAGAGGTTCATTTAATTTCTTATTCTATTCGATGCTGTCCCAGTCGGGAGACGGTTGCTGATCCCAACCGTTGGTGATATACATTCGATACACTCAAGCGAAATGAGTGGTCGGTCATGTGTGGGCCGGGTTACAAGATGTTCTTGTTGAACCCAGTGTATTCCTCTCTAGAGATACACTATCGGAAGGTGGTTCCATACCTTGTCATAGTCGGAATCCAATCTCCAATAAGCGCCATGCGGTTTTTGATTTTATACTATGTATGTGGAGCGTGAGATGCAAGCGTTCTGCTATTTGGTTATTTACTTGATGTAGACATTATTATAATATCACTGGATTTTCGTATCAAAGTGTTTTGGGTTATAGTAAGGTAAAAACTGTCCATGTTTATGTGTGGGCTGGTCTTACTATTATTTTTTCTTTTGAAAGGATTTTGAAAGTTAAACAAGTGGTTGGAGTTTACTCACACCAGTCCCATGACTAACCCAGAGTTTATTTTGTTTGTTTTCCCTAAACTCTTGGGTGCTCAAATTTGTACGGGCAGTCAAGTAGTCGGGATTTCACAGATTCATTTGAAGGAGCTGGAAGCAGGAGGCTTCACCGGTTAGCTATAGGCTATCATATATTCCGCTGTGGACCTTGTTTGTATCTGGAAACAGATGTTTATAACTGTTCCAGAAATGACTGTTGTGCTCTGATGATGGTATGTATATAAAGTTACTGATTTGTATTTCAAAAGTTGTGTTATATAATATATTTTATTCGTTCCGCTGTGAGTTGTGATCTTCGTCTTTCTTCTATTCTAATATTTCTTTCTTCCTATTTCTCATCTTCTAACTTCTTTCTATTAATGGTTCGTATTTCTGTGTTATTTGGGTTGGACGTGTGGTGTATTTAGTCAACTCTGATAGCACGGATTTGCGGGTCGTTACAGCTATTATAAGGTAAAAATCCTATCCCCCGGCTTGCGTTGCATTGTGTGATAGGACCTGGGTCTTATAATAGCTTCATTTTTCTTTATTTAGCATTGCGCTGTTTGTTTTATGCACTGGTATTCTTGGGAGGAAACCCGTTCCGTGTTATACGGCGTGGTCCCTTGACTTTCCTAACTTTAAAAATAAAGATTAATAACTGTTTTAGTTCTCACACCAGTCCCATGACTGACTTGGAGTTTATTGTTTTAACCTAAACTCTGGGTGCCCTTATTTTCGACACGGGCAGTTAGTAGTTTTGGTTTTGCAGATTTATATTCACAGGATCCTGGTTTACAACTGGAACGATATCCGGAAAGCTTTGTATCTGTATATCTCTTCTAGTTGTGTATTGTATTATTTTCTGCTGCTATGTATTTAAATGTAATTTAAATCTCTGATATTTCTGTGTAATGTATATTCCTTTATACTCTGTATATTCTTGTATTCTGATGCATTGTTGTAATATACAATGAAATGTTCTTCCGTCTGCGTTCTGTTGTGGCTTGTTCTCGAACTATCCGCGCTTTCCTCACCGGGGAAGTTACGGGTCTTCACAATTAGTTTCACGAATCCTTAAGGGATGGGAATCCCAACCATCCTTTAAGTTATTGATGCATCCCTTTTAAACATGTCATTTGAGTTAATTCACTTATATGAGAATGTTAGTCTTGACTCGAGTATTTTATTTGTTTTATTCCTTGCAAAATTCTCGGTTCAGACCGAGTATTTCAACTTGGAGATATATATGTTAGAGCTTGAGATTCATTGGAAATCTAGCCATCCATATACTATGTTATATGCAGTTGTGCCCATCTCTGCTCATTACCGAATATTGGTATGATTCCATATTCATTCTTCCGTTGTATCTATATTTATTTCTGTACTCGGATATCATGTAAATTTAAAAGATTTTGTAATATTGTATAACTTTTACCTTCGCTGCGAGGTATTCTGTGTCTGTGACTCTGTGATGATTTATATTTCGACTTCATAAGCAATAACAATCTGTCGTTTTGATCGATTCGAGTTGGTTTAATTACCGACTTGGAGCGGTCAAGAAGCCAGGTCGTTACAGTTGGTATCAGAGCTTTGGTTATACAAAGCTTAACTTATGTTGTCGAAACGCTCATTAGAGATAGGGTAGAAATACTCTAGAATGAGTGAAATCATCTTAGAATCATACCCAAGGGAGCATATTTTGAAAATAAAATTATTTTAAATAGTTTTAAGGGATTTTAAAAGGGATTTTCTATATATGAAAATAATTTGAAATATTAGCTTTGATTTAGAAATATATCGTGCTTAAATTTCATTCCTTTGGAATTCGTCCCTTTAGTTGAAACGTCTTTAGGTTGGATCTCCAAAATACGAGTCTCGTTGTGCTTGTCCCATCTTGGAAATTTGGAATCGATTGTTCCTAATCTTGAAACTTCTTTAATTCATCTAACCTATCCTTGATAAAATCCATTTCATTCATCCATTTGTTCGGCACTTAGCTTATAATCTAACTTAGCTCAAATCGAATTAAACAGGGACATTGGAATTTACCATCAAACTTGAATAAATAACTAGGTGTTAAGCACTTGGTTGTACTAAATATATTGAATTGAAGATTCAATAGTAATGACCTATATGTGAACTTATAAAACTACTTAAGGAAAATTCAATGATTAAAGTATAAGTGAGCTAGTAAACTATATTAAAGTAAATTAGAGACAAGTAGAACTTGAAAAATCGATGTGTACGACTTAAGCAGGATCTATATGGATATAGCGGAAATGTAGATGATATGCTAACTTGTTAATATGCAATAGTTACACAGGTAAAAATCTAAGTTATAGAGATATATCATAAGTAAATAAATGAGTTAAATAAAGTAAAGTGACACCCGGAATTTTATATTGGTTTGGACTTCCCGCCCTCGTCCAGTCCCGAAGCTCCTCTTCGGAATTCACTAGTAACGCCCTCTCTTAACCCGGAGGAATAGGTCAGTGCACCCGAGCCCCAACAAGGATGCCTCTCGCCTGAGTAACTACACAAGTCTTCAATAATTACAAGTATTTGACTTCTGATTTGTGTTCTTGAATCAATGCGGATAGCCAACAGTTTAAGCACAACCTTCCTATAATCTGATCCTCGAGTATATGGTTTGAATGCAAAGATTTAGGGAAGAAAATTGCTTGTTGAATCAAGTGATATTAAAATCAAATCAAGGATTCAACAAGTATTTGAATTAGGAGAGCTTTTGTTTGCAAAGAATGTAAATGGAGAGAACGGAATGATGATCAATAAAATCGGTAAAATTCGGTGATTGTAAAACATGTTTGAAGTTGTTTATATGATAGTTTAAGAGTAGCAATCCTTTATAAAGAGTTTCTATAAAAAGTTATGTCCATTTCCTTTGATTAATGAAGAGATCTCTTCATGAAAAATGGTGACTCTTCACAAAATAGTTTCTGGGTCGAATCAATCGACTGGTTAAAAATCATCAGTTGACTGGTTGAAATATATCGTATATATAAAATCTTTAAAAACTAGCTGTTATATACAAAAACGGGCTAACCAGTCGACTGATCCTTTCTCTACCAGTCGAATGAAGGCTAGTTTCTGCATATATCTGGCTTTAAAGGCTGATATATATATATATATTACTTTGTTTTGCACATTCGTGTATACTTGAGGATAGATTTTAACATAATTCTAACATGAATCAATGTGTGTGTGTGTATAAAACCTTATCTCTATGATATGATTCCCATTGCAACTTCATTCGTTGGCATCGATCAAAATCTTGTTATCAACATTTTCCTCCTTTTTTATTGATGACAATACTTTGGATTTCCTCCCCCTGAATGTTTAGTTTCCCTTGAATTTCTACAATAATTCGTTACTTCATAATTTTATAACCTTACCATTTGATTCCTGCATTAACGAATGTTAGCACAAATTTTCCAATAGTATGGAAAACATAAGAATATATTAGTGTGGAACCATAAAAATGGTATATAACATAGATAGTATGAGAGATATTTCTCCCCCTTTGTTATCGATTAAAAATAAATTAAACATCATAAGCACAGAATAATCGAATAACATTTTAGAGATCTTTGAAAGATACAATTCCTAGTTCTTGTTGGAGTCTAATGAAAGAATTCTTTAAAAGGGGTTTAGTAAAGATATCAGCAATTTGATTTTCTGAGTTGACAATTTCTAAATTAATTGTTTGTATTTCAATATTATCTCTCAAGAAGTGATGTCTGATATCAATGTGTTTAGTTCTGGAGTGATTTACCGGATTCTTAGACAAATTTATTGCACTTGTATTGTCACAACAAATTAAGGAATCTGACAAATTTACGTTGAAATCTGTGTTTGCTGCATATATAATACATGAGCATAAGCTAGTGTAGCAGATATGTATTCAGCTTCGCATGTTGATAATGAGACACAATTTTATTTCTTGCTGAACCATGATATAAGTGATTTACCGATAAAATGACATGTTCCGCTTGTACTTTTGCGATCTGTTCGTGATCCTCCAAAATCAGCATCACTATATGAAACTAATTCAAAGGAACAGTCATTCGGATAAAACAATCCAAAATCTTTAGTACTACTAAGATAACGTAATATAGTTTAACTGCTCTCAAATGTGATTCTTTCGGATTAGCTTGAAAACGAGCAAATAGACAAACACTCATCATAATATCCGGTCTACTTACAGTTAAATATAAGAGTGAACCTATCATGCTTCGATATAGCTTTTAATCGGTACTTTTTCCATTTTCATCTTTATCTAAATGTGTTGATGTACTCATTGGTGTAGGTTTACTTGACATGTTTTCCATTCCAAAACATTTTATTAAATTAGTACAATATTTTTCTTGATTAATGAAAATTCCATCTGGCAATTGCTTGATTTGTAATCCCAAAAAGTAAGAAAGTTCTCCCATATGTGACATTTCAAATTCGTTGGTCATTATTTTTGAAAATTCTTGACATAATTGATCACCTGTTAATCCAAAGATAATGTCGTCTACATATATCTGTACTATTAAAATATCTTTATTATCCTTTTTGATAAAAAATGTTTGATCAACTTTTCCAATTTGAAATCCTGAATCTAATAAATAAGTTTTAAGGCATTCATACCAAGCACGAGGTGCTTGTTTCAAACCATATAGTACATTTTTCAATTTAAAAACATGATCATGATATTTTTCATGAGCAACTAGTGGAGGTTGTTCAACATATACTCGTTCTTTAATAAAGCCATTTAAGATAGCGCTTTTAACATCCATCTGATATAGTTTAAAATTATGATGACAAGCGTATGCTAATAGTATTCGAATTGCTTCTAGTCGTACGACTGGAGCAAAAGTTTCTTCATAATCTATGCCTTATTCTTGATTGTAATCTTGTGCAACAAGTCTAGCTTTATTTCTAGTGATATTACCCAATTCATCTGCTTTATTTTTGTAACCCATTTTGTTCCAATAACAGTTTATCACTCGGTCTTGGAACTAGTTCTCAGACTTCATTATGTTCAAATTGATTTAATTCTTCTTGCATAGCAATTATCCAATTTTCATTTGTAGATGCTTCTTTAGGATTTTTGGGTTCGATATTTGATAAGAAGGCTACATTACTTACCAAATTAAGTTGACTTCTTGTTCTAACATTTGAAGTTACTTCTCCAATAATATTTTGTGTTGGATGATCTCATAATATTCTTGGTGGAGATCTGACTCCATTAACAGGAATATTTTGATTATTGATATTATCTTGATTTTCTGAGGTATTATTCTCTATGTTATTATGAACAATGTTTTCATCTTCTCTATATATTATTAGATCATCATCATGAGAAGAGTTATTTGTTGTAATATCTTTACTTAAGGAATTTTGAATAAAGTTTTCGTCAAATGAAAAATGAAGTGATTCTTCTATTTTATTGGTTCTTTTATTGAAAATACGATAAGCCTTACTACGTTCAGAATATCCTAAGAATATTCCTTCATCAAATTTTGAGTCAAAATTTCCAAGCTGGTCTTTTGTATTTAAAATGAAGCATTTTGATCCGAAAACTTTAAAATAAGATATAACTAATTTTCTACCAGTAAAAAGCTCGTATGGAGTATTTTCAGTAAGGGGTCCAACGGAAACACAATTCAAAACATAACAAGCTGTTGCGACTGCTTCAATCCAAAAATGTTTTGGTAGTGTACTTCCATTTAATAACTTTCTTGCACATTCTTGTAAAGTTCTATTTTTACGTTTTATAACTCCATTTTGTTGTGGAGTTCTAGGAAAAGAGAAATTATGAAAAATTCCTTTCTTTTGATTAAAAAATAATAATCAAATTTCTCATTTTCAAATTCTCCTCTATGATCATTTCGTTTGTTCTTTACTTTTAAATCAGTTAAATTTTGAATTTGTTTAACAAAATTCTTAAAGATATCAAAAGTATCGCTTTTATTCTTTAAAAACATACTCCAAGTGTATCTTGAAAAACCATCAACAATTACAAGCACATATCTACTATGATTTATGGACTGAACTTGAGTTGTCCAAATAAATCCATGTGTAGTAACTCAAGTGGTTGTAAGGTTGATATGACCTTTTTAGATTTAAAAGAAGATTTGGTTAACTTTCCGAGTTGACAAGCATCGCATCAATTTTCACTTTTGAATTTTATTTTGGGTAATCCTCTTACAAGATCATTTTTAGATAATTTATCTATTGTTTTAAAGTTAATATGGCAAAATCATTTGTGCCATAACCAAGGATCATTGTCTTTGGCAAATAGACACATGCTTGGATTATTATTAACTGTCATATTTAAAATATTAATATTTTTGTCTCGATTTCCTTCAAAAACCAGATTTTGATTTGAATCAAATATACTACATTTATTTTCAGAAAATGGTATTTTAAAACCTTTATCACACAATTGACTTATACTTAATAAATTGTGTTTTAAGTTCTTAACTAATAAAACATCCGAAATAAGAGGTGAATTAGATATACCATAATTGCTCACATTGCCTTTGCCGATGATGTATCCTTTGGAATTATCTCCAAATGTAACAATTCCTCCTTTTGAGTAAATGATATTTGATAGCATTTCCTTATCTCCTGTCATATGTTTTGAGCAACCACTGTCTAGTATCCATTTTCCTCTGTTTTTGTTGAGTCGGACATCATTATCCTTGGCCATGAAGCACACGTTTGCTTGCTCACTATCACTGTCTTTATCACTTTTAGAAGTTGAATATGATTTGTCCCAAGTGACTGAAAATGCTCGTCTCTTTGATTTCTTATTTTTGCGATTTATCTTTAACTCTGGACAATTCTTTTGATAGTGTCCAGTCTTGTGACAGTTGAAGCATTCTACTAGAGTGGGGTCGGGTTCTTTCGATGAATTCTTTTTCATACTCTTGCTCTGACCTTTTCTGTATTTTATAAATTTTCTAAAATTCTTAGCAACAAATGCTATATCTTCTTCATCTGAATCAGAATCTTCTTTTTCAACATGGAAAGCTAATTTTTTCTTACCTTGTACCTGTGCTTTCTTTGCCTGCAAATTCACTTCATAAGACATTAGATTACCGATTAATTCTTCTGGTTTCATGGTAGAGAGATCATTAGCTTCTTCGATTTCCAATACTTTTCTCTCCCATTCATCCGTTAAAGAAATCAAAATTTTTATACTACATCAAAGTCGGAATACTTTTCTCCTAATCCTAGTAGTGAATAATAAACGTTTTGAAATCGTGAATACATATCATTTATGGATTCATTTTCATTCATCTTAAAATTTTGAAACTGATTTTTGAGCATAGATATTTTGCTTTGTTTAACTTTGTTAGTACCTTCATGAGTGATTTTAAGTGTTCCCCAAATTCATATGCAGTGTTGCACATATAATCCTATTGAATTCATTTCTATCTAGAGCACAATGTAACATGTTCATGGCCTTAGCATTTGCAGTAGCTTCATTTTCTTAGTATTTGACCATTCAGTGTATGCAGTAGTAGGTGATGTATACTCTTTTTGAGTAATATTTCATGCATCATAACTATTTTCTTGCATATATATTCTCATTCGTGTAGCTCGGTACCTATAATTCATACCATTAAATGAAGGTGGTCTAGTAGTGGATTGGCCTTCAGAATATCTGATGTTATTGCTAGTGCTAGTGTTACTATCCATAATGTCTATGTATCAATTAATGGTTTTACGGTTAAATGATTGTATAGCTCTGATACCAAATGAAAAACCGATGTGTACGACTTAAGCATGATCTATATGGATATAGCGGAAATGTAGATGATATGCTAACTTGTTAATATGCAATAGTTACGCAGGTAAAAATCTAAGTTATAGAGATATATCACAAGTAAATAAATGCGGTAAATAAAGTAAAGTGACACCCGGAATTTTATACTGGTTCGGTCTTCCTGCCCTACGTCCAGTCCCAAAGCTCCTCTTCGGAATTCACTAACAACGCCCACTCTTAACTCGGAGGAATATGTCAGTACACCAGAGCCCCAACAAGGATGCTTGTAACGACCCAGAAAATCCAAACCAATTTAAAATTTTTATTTTAAATTATTTGGTGGAAAAATGTGGCAGAAACTAAAAATTCCATTTTTAAATAATATTAAAGCCAGTGAAAATAGTCAATTTTCAAACGATCTCTGTTTTCGACGAAACCGCTTTCATTGGAACCGGAATGTCATATTATTGCTAGGTTTCAATTTTTAGAATTTTTCGAATCAATATGTGAGCGTGGCGAAGGAAAATGTGTTTGGTCGATTACAGTCAAATTTAATCGACTGAAAAATAGCCATTTTTCAAACAGTGTCAGAATTCGACGAAATTAATTTTGTTAGGACCGTATCGTCATAACATAGACAAATATATTTTTTCTGGATTTTTCTGAGTCCGTTTGTGGCCTCGGTGAATTTATTTATGTAGACGAATTAAATTAATAAAGGATTTAAATATTAAAATAAATAATTCAGGCCATAGACAGCCGTTTGGGCTGATGGAACCTGGTCCGTTGGGTCCGGAACATAGGCTATTAGCTAGGGTTAACTTTGTTTGGACTGGAATTAGCACGGTTTGAAAGATTTGGATTTATTTGTAAAAATGCACTAAAAATAATATAAAAATATAAAGCCCCAAAACCCTAATTCACTATTCCTCCATCGTGTAGCCGCCACTATCAAAATCCCATGGCCGAATTTGCTCCTTCCTTCTCCACTTAATTTCCCTCAATCCTCACACCAAAACCTACTGCTCCTTTGGAGTTTATTGTAGAGGACTTTCCCCTCTCCAAATCGGTACGGTGAACCCCCCTGTTATTGACTGTAGCACTCGAACCGAGCCCCCAAACACATCGCCGTTGCACCGCCGCCGGGCCCACCAGGGTGCACCGAGTTTCTCCCCCTCCCCGGCGTTCGTGCGCCACGAGCCCCTCTCCGGCGTGTCACCAACCGATCGTAGTCCCGTGCCCTGTAGTGGCCGAAAACCTGAAACCTAATTTCGAGCTAGTAGTTGATAACGTCGGCCTGTGTTTGCTAAGGAAGAAGAAAGGTTAATTTCTTAATTTATTATTTAATTATTAATTTAAATAATCACTAATCTTATTTTAACCATAACTAATTCATTTCAACTCGGAAATTAACAATTCCAGAAGCGTTGTGATCGTATTGACAAGAGCTACGACTCTAGACTGAAACGGGGCCATTCTGAACAGTTTGAATTTTGGCCAAAATCTTCAACGACTGTGAGATTTCTGAATTTGAAAAAAAATAAACAATTCAATTATGTTCGATCAGTTGAATCATTGTATGTTATTTCTGATCTGTTATGTAATGATTGTTGTATAGTTGAATTATATTCGTTGTGATGTCATGTTATAGTATGACAGTTTGGATCTGTAAAATTCAGATGTAATCATAATAAAGTTCTCACCTTTATTTTTATTCTTATTTTTATTCCTTTCTCTTAAAATTGATCTTTTGTTTTTGGGAATAAAATATAATAAAGTTTTGATCATTTGTTTTAAAATAAAGTTTTGATCTTTTGTTTTGAAATAAAATAAAATGAAGTTTTGATCTTTTGTTTTTGAAACAAAAATATAATAAAAGTTTGATCTTTTTCTTGAAACAAATCAAAACAAAGTTGAGCCTTTTATTTTGATTTATATAATAAAGTCAAAGAAGTTTTGATCTTTTATTTTGAAATATAATAAATAAAGATTTGATCTTTTATTTTGACTAATAAAAGAAGTTGGATTTATATAATAAATAAAGATTTGATCTTTTATCCTATAAAATAAATAAAGTTCATATATTTTATTTGATTTCAAAAAATAAAGGTGGGATCTTTTATTTTGATTCATAGAAATTTTACAACCGATCATATGTTGTCATTGTTGTAATGACACAAAATTCATCGTTATGTTAATTTAGTTGTAGTGACACAAAATTCATCGTTATGTTAATTTAGTTGTAATGACACAAAATTCATCGTTATGTTAATATAGTTGTAGTGACACAAAATTCATCGCTATATTAATTTAGTTGTAGTGACACAAAAATTCATCGTTATGTTAATTTAGTTGTAACGACACAAAATTCATCGTTATGTTGTCGTTGTTGTGATGACACCAAAAATTTCATAGTTATGTTAATTTAGTTGAAATGTATTAAAATTTCATCGTTATGTCTGTGTAGTTGAAATGAATATATTTTGGTGTTGGATAAAAATTTTGAAACTTAGGAAATAATAGAACATTTACATTTTTCTATGTAAAGAAAATATTTACATTTTTCAATGTAAAAGAAAGGAAAAAGTAAATATTTACATTTTTCAATGTAAAAGAGAAAAAGAGAATTTAAATATGTAAATAAAAACAATAAATAGGAAATTTACATTTTTCCATTGTTATAAAGAGTAATAGAAAATTCACATTTTTCTATTCTAATAAAGTATAATAGGAAATTTCCATTTTTCTATTGTAATGAAGAGAGATAGAAAATTTACTTTTTTTTTTAATGTAAAATATAAGATTTACCTTTTTCCAGGAGAAGATAAAAGAATTTACATTTTTCATTTTAAAAGAAAAGGAAATAAAATATATACATTTTATAAAAACATAAAAAGTTCACTTTTACGTTATAAAAATGAAATAGGATAAAAAGTTCACATTTATGTCATAAAAATGAAATAGAACAAAAAGCATTTTTATGTCTTTAAATCACATAGGATAAAAGAACATTTTTATAATTAAAGAAATTATACATTTTAAAACATCAGTTTTGTCGCATTAGAATTGGCGAACAAAAATGTCATTTTTGATTATAAAATACACTTCGTTGAATTATCATTTTTGGTCGCATTAGAGTTGGCGAACAAAAATGTCATTTTTATTTGATATAAAATGATACATCGTTGAATTATCATTTTTGGTCGCATTAGAATTGGCGAACAAAAATGTCATTTTTATTTGATATAAAAATATGCATCGTTAAACATCATTTTTGTCGCATTAGAATTGGCGAACAAAAATGTCATTTTTATTGAATATGAAATTATACACTGTTGTAAACATCATTTTTGTCGCATTAGAGTTGGCGAACAAAAATATCATTTTTATTTGATATAAAATGATACATTGTTGAAACCATCATTTTTGTCGCATTAGAATTGGCGGACGAAAATATTACTTTCATAGAATAAAAGGAATGGATTTTAATAAAGGGAATCTCCCAATGGTTTATATATAAATATAAAATATAATTTTAAACGAAACGAGCGCTGCAGTTCGCGTATCGACAATCGTAACTTCAAATGAATATATAGAAAGATCCGACCGTTGGATTTTCCCAAAACTGGAACCGTCAGGACCGCTTTGGGAAGAGCTTTCCAACGATATAAATTTCATCAAAATCCGACGGTTAGATTTTATGATATGTGTAAATCAAATTTTGGTAAAAGCAGCGCCAGCGCCGCCCATTGACCTGAAACGTCGTTTATTTGTTTCGAGCTATTTTTAATAAATAAAAATAGCGATAAATAGTTATAAATATATATGAAATGTTTTAAACTATAATTATGCAACAATTATTTGAAAAGGCCGAGTTTAACTCATTTCAAATAATTGAACGACGATTGAATCAAAGATGTAAGAAGACGATGGTTGAAGACCGGCGATCTTCACATCGAATGGACGATGACTTCTGATACCTTGGACTGACTTGCTCCCAGGACTGGGTTGAAGCAGTAATTGTCCGGACGTGTGTGTTGATCGTGCGGATAAGCGAGAACCTCTTTGGTGTCTCTGGTTTCGTTTAGACCCAGAACGGACTTGTAAATGGAAGCGTGTCTGACGTTAAAATTCACTTCATGTAATTAAATCGATTTCTATTAATATATGTCTGTTTGGTGGTAGAGAATTTATTCTCTACTTAACACCCTGATACGTAGTGATAGTTATCGATCGCATGGCGTTGAATTGTCAATGTGGCACGCCAAGATGCAATGATCAAGGCCTTGTTGAAAAGCAGGTCTTGTGGCTGATGATCAAAGCATAGCCTGGTTAGGCATAGCTTTGTGTATATCATGACTTCGCGAGCCTCACACCCCGGTATGAGTCAAAAACGGGATATGGACCGTAGGGAGTGCACACGTTTCTTTCTAGCTAGGAGTGGTGCTTGGGTTTTGACACGGCCCGACATTTTACTTGTGTGGATTTTGGATTGAGGTACCTCGGGTTTTTATAGGTCGGAAGTGGTCATATTATAGGTCCAAAGGGACCGGAAACGTGTGTTTCAGGCATAACTAATCCACTACCGTTAGGTAGGGACCGGCTCTACCGCATCCAAGGGTTCACTGCGGGGGATCCTGAGGCATTTGCTAGAGTGTCTTGAATCAGAAGGGGACGATCCCTAGCCTCGATTTCATGACAGAAAACCAATTCTCAATACGACAACATATCAGTTTGGATTGTAAACTTATATACGTCGACATAGTAGGATGGGGTACTATGCCGTCTAGGATTGATATATTTATATTGAAGTATTTTAATACTGCTTAAACACTAATGATAATATTAAAATATTACTTTTCACGTATTAAGCATGTTTGATCATCATAAGGGAAAACTCTATCCTCCTGTGTGCGTTGCATTGTGTGATAGGATCTGAGTCTTATGACGATTTCATTTTTCAAAAGTCATTTCGCTGTTTTATATAAACTTTATAAAATATTGCATTGGCAATCCAATGGAGTAAACCCGTTCCGCGATAGCGGCGTGGTCCTGAGATTCGCCATCTTGATAGTTAATTTAGTTAAGAATTATCACACCGGTCCCATGACTGACTCGTAGTTTGTTTCACTTTTGCAAACTCGGGTGCCCTCTTTCCACACGGGCAGCCAATTGACAGGTTTCTAGGTGATACTTTCTGGTTGGAGCTTGCTTTGGAAGGAAGAAGAAGAAGACCTTTTCTCCATCTTTTATTCTGCTTTTGAGACATTTTTCCATCTTTTGCTTTTGATGTATGTAATGGGATTTGAAACTTATTTCCTTTCATTTGAGACTTGTTTCTCTTTTGTTAAGACTTCTATTATGCTAAGTGGATCCTGTAAAACTGCATACTCTGATGTTCTACTGTGATGCTAATGACATTTATTTCCGCTGAAATGGTTTATGTGTTATGATAATTATCTGAGATCTGTTTTTGTTGTAAATATGTTGTATTCCAAAATGATTATCCTTACTTTCGGTCTACGGAAGTTTGGGGTCATCACAGTTGGTATCAGAGCCTAAGGTTAACCTTAGCTACGGAATATAACATATTTAGAACAATTTGTCTAGATAGAATTCACATTATTCTAAGACGAGTAGCTCATTAGAGATAGGACCAGTAATGTCCTAGAATGAGCACAGCAGAATAGCACATATTTATCAGTCATTACATCATTATCTTTTCATCTCGTCCTTATCTTATCTTTTCTTGAAAATTCTCATTTTTGTTGGTCTGACTCTTTCCTTGATGGTACAGACTGATTTAAATGGATATTAGAGCAAGAACAGCCCGAGGCGGAGCCCGAGGTGGAGCTCGAGGCGGGGCTAGAGGAGGAGCCCGAGTAGGAGTTGGAGGGCAAGCTAGAGACGAGACACCCATCACTCAGGAACAACATAATTCAGAGGTCGTAGTCGAACCACCTCCACCTCCACAGCCTTTCGATTTGGAGAGAATGTCAAAGAAATTCAAGAACCTTGGAGGTGTACCTTTTACAGGGCGGGAGTCTGCGATTCAGGCAGAAGCATGGCTTAAAGATTGCGAAAAGATCCTAGAAGGCTTGGAACTGGAAGATCAGCGAAAGCGCTATCTGGCGGTTTGGCAACTAAAAGAGGAAGCAGGGCATTGGTGGGATACGATCAAAATCTGCAATGACGTGGCCAATATGTCTTGGGCCATATTTAAGGAGCTTTTCAATGAGAAATATATACCCCCACAAGCTAGAGAGCGTCTGCGCGAGCAGTTCGTTAACCTACAGCAAGGGAATATGACTGTTTCTGAGTATGTGAGGAAGTTTGATGACCTTTCACGATATGCTCCTAGTTTGATTCAAGATCCAGTAGAGAAGAATAAGAAATTTATCAAGGGGCTGTCCAAGAAATATTTGAATCGAGTCACTGCCCATATTAAGCTTCCTTTCAATGAAGTAGTAGAGATGGTGTGCCGCTATGAGGAGAATGACGAGTTTGGACCACAGGATAGAGCGAAAGGTCAAAGCAACAACCAGAAGGAACAGGCTAACAAGAAACAGGAGGCGAGCAATTCTTCTGCAGCTAAACCCCAAGGGAAGAAGAGGGATAGGAGCAAGGTGACCTTCTATAACTGCGGCAAGATTGGACATTTCGATTACGAGTGTAGAGCTCCTAAAAAGGCCAAGAGAAATGATTCAGGCCCTAGTCAGAACCGTGGTCAGAGTTCCCAGAACCGTGGTCAAAATCCTCAGAATCATGGCCAGAGTTCGCAGGACAAAAGGGAATGCTACAATTGCCATCAAAAGGGGCACATTAAGGCGAACTGTCCACTGCTAAGGAATTCTCAGGTGGCACATGTTTATGAGGGAGCAAATACACCAGCTTCGACTGAGGGGCCTAATAAACCCGATGTCTTAGGAGGTACGATTAATATTAAGAACATCCCTATTACTGTCTTATTTGATACTGGTGCTGCAAGAAGCTTTATTTCTAAAGATGTAAGTAAAAAGTTGAAACTGAAACCAAGAAAACTCAAAAATATGATTAGAGCTAATAGTACGATAGGAGGTTCCCTCATTCTAGATCAGTATTGTAAAGTGCTTATCTCCTATTCTTGCTATCAGTTTCCTTTTAATTTGATCATCATGGAGTTTTCTGGATATGACATCATACTTGGTATAGATTGGTTAGCAAAATATGAAGCTGAGTTAGTATGCGCCGAAAGAATTGTCAAAGTTAAAACTAAACTCGGTAATGTATGTATCCCCAGCCATGGCTCAGCCACCGACAGGAAAACATTCTGGTCTTCTCTAGAAGTTACCCCTACTTCTATTGAGGAGATCCCTGTCGTCAAAGATTACGCTGATGTTTTCAAAGAAGTTGAGGGCCTACCTCCGCATAGAGAAATCAGCTTCCGAATTGATTTAGCTCTGAATGCAAGGCATGTTGTACATCCCATTCGGAGAATGTCGCCAAAGGAAAGAGAGGAGCTGAAAAATCAAACCAAGCAGCTTTTGTGGAAGGGTCTGATCAGGCCCAGCTTCTCAGAATGGGGAGCAACAGTGGTGTTCGTCCCAAAATCAGACGGTACTCTCAGGCTATGTGTAGACTACCGTGATCTCAACAAACAAACTCTAAAGAACAAATATCCACTGCCTCGTATTGATGACTTGCTTGACCGACTGCATGGGGCACGAGTATTCTCTAGGATGGACCTAGCTACAGGCTTCCATCAACTTCGCATTACAGAGGAGTGTGTGCCTTTAACTGCTTTCAGAGGACCGGATATCTTTTATGAATTGCTAGTAATGCCCTTCGGTCTATGTAATGCTCCAACATATTTTGTTGATTTGATGAATAGAGTATTCAAAGATGTTTTAAATAAATTTGTGCTCGTGTTCATCGATGACATCCTCATCTTTTCTAAATCTGATGCGGAGCACGAACATCATCTGAGAGAAGTCTTAGAGATTTTGCGAAGAAATGTGATGAAAGCAAAATTTTCTAAATGCATATTCTGGCAAGAGGAGGTGAAATTCCTCGGCCATGTTGTATCAAAGGAAGGCATCTCAGTAGATCCAAGAAAGATCTTAGCCATCCAAGAATGGAAGCAGCCTAGAACTCCCACGGAGGTCAGAAGTTTCTTGGGACTGGCCGGCTATTATCGGAAATTTGTCAATGATTTTTCGAAGGTAGCTTGTCCATTGACAAACCTGACCAAGAAGCATGCGAAATTCAAGTGGACACCGGAATGCGAGACAGCCTTCCAAGAGCTAAAGAAGAGGTTGACCAATGCTCCTGTGTTGACAATCATAGATGGCAATCAGGATTTGAAGGTCTGGACCGACGCCTCTAAGCAAGGTTGTTTCTTTTATAAATTAACATGTCTGAGATAACATTTTTCCTTTAATGAAAAATCTCATTTTAACATGTTATCCCTTATTTATTTAAGGTATTGGGGGCGATGCTGATGCAAAGAGGCAGGGTAGTCGCATATGCTAGCCGCCAACTGAAACCTCATGAGAAGAATTATGTTACGCATGACCTTGAACTAATGGCCATTGTGTTTGCTCTTAAAATATGGAGGCATTATCTCTTGGGTGAAAAGTTTGAAATTTACACGGATCACAAATCCTTGAAGCACCTTTTTACCCAAAAAGATTTGAATATGAGGCAGCAACGCTGGGTCGAATTTCTTGCATCATATGACCTGGATATCCTATATACTCCGGGAAAAGCCAACGTTGTAGCCGATGCATTCAGTAGAAAGAATGTAGAATGCAACAATCTCCTTATCGCCAATCTCATTATCACTCATACTCTTATTGATAAAGTCTCTGCTCTTCAAAAGAATGATGAATTTATTCAGAAGCGTTGTGAGCGAGTTCGTAAGGGCGAAGCCTCAAGTTTCCAGATTGACGATAATGGGACCCTTAGATTACAAGGGCGAATTTGTGTGCCAGACATTGCTGAGCTAAAAAGAGAAGTGATGGATGAGTGCTACAAATCTAAAATCAACGTCCATCCAGGTGTAAACAAAATGTACCATGATCTCAAGCGCACCTTTTGGTGGAAATCGATGAAGAGAGATATTTTTATTTATGTTGCTAGATGTCCCACTTGTCAGCAAGTTAAAAGTGATCAACAGAAACTGGCAGGTTTGTTGCAACCGCTAGGAGTGCCTGGTTGGAAGTGGGAGGAAATTTCTATGGACTTTATAGATGGCTTGCCCCGAAGCAGAAAAGGCAATGATAGCATATGGGTGATTGTGGATCGCTTAACAAAGTCTGACCATTTCATCCCTGTTCGGTCCAATAGAACAGCTCGTAGTTTGGCACAGCTTTATCTCAAAGAGATAGTCATACTGCATGGGGTTCCCAAAAGCATTGTCAGTGATCGGGATCCATTATTTACCAGCAAATTCTGGGAAGCTTTTCAAGAAGAGCTTGGGACCAAGTTGAATCTGAGCTCTGCCTATCACCCTCAGACAGATGGTCAGACTGAGAGGGTGAATCATGTTTTGGAAGACTTATTGCGTGCTTGCATTCTTGACTATGGCGGTTCATGGGAGGACCACTTGCACTTGGTGGAATTCTCCTATAATAATAGCTACCAAGCAAGCTTGGGGATGTCACCATTTGAATTACTTTATCGCAGGCCGTGCAGATCTCCGGCATGTTGGGTGGAGTCAGGAAATCGACTAGTCTTGGGCCCCAACATGGTTTGTGAAGCATCGGATAAGGTTGAATTGATTAAGAAGCGCTTGTTGACTGCTCAAAGCCGACAAAAGAGCTATGCAGACCAGCGAAGAAGGAATCTAGAATTTTCTGTGGGAGATCGAGTATACTTGAAGGTTTCTCCTTTGAGAGGCGTGATTCGTTTTGGGAAGACGGGAAAGTTGGCACCGAGATTCATTGGTCCATTCCCTATTCTCGAAAGGATTGGTACTCTCACTTATAGAGTGCAGCTGCCCGACTGGTTGCCAGGGGTGCGTGATGTATTTCATGTGTCTCAACTCCGCAAGCATGTTCACGATCCAGATCTGATTGAGGATGAATTAAACCAACAGGTCCTAGATATTGCTCCAAATCTGACAGTGAGAAAGGACCCGATTAAGATCATTAGCAAAGAAACCAAAATCTTGAGGAACAAGAAGATCAACCTAGACAAGGTTCAATAGAGTGGGGATCCTAGAGACTGTACTTGGGAGACAGAGGATAGCATCAAAAAGGCTTACCCCAAGTGCAGAGTGGATATCTCCGAGTAACTCTTGTACTAAGGTACGTTTATACCAATTTACATTTTCCATCTTGGTTCCTACTTTTCTTTGTTTCCTTTTCGAGGACGAAAATTCTTAAGTGGGGGAGATTGTAACGATCCGGAAAATCCGAACCAATTTAAAATTTTTATTTTAAATTATTTGGTGGAAAAATGTGGCAGAAATTAAAAAATTCCATTTTTAAATAATATTAAAGCCAGTGAAAATAGTCAATTTTCAAACGATCTCTGTTTTCGACGAAACCACTTTCATTGGAACCGGAATGTCATATTATTGCTAGGTTTCAATTTTTAGAATTTTTCGAATTAATATGTGAGCGTGGCGAAGGAAAATGTGTTTGGTCGATTATAGTCAAATTTAATCGACTGAAAAATAGCCATTTTTCAAACAGTGTCAGAATTCGACGAAATTAATTTTGGAAAGACCGTATCGTCATAACATAGACAAATATATTTTTTCTGGATTTTTCTGAGTTCGTTTGTGGCCTCGGTGAATTTATTTATGTAGACAAATTAAATTAATAAAGGATTTAAATATTAAAATAAATAATTCAGGCCACAGATAGCCGTTTGGGCTGACGGAACCTGGTACGTTGGGTCCGGAACATAGGCTATTAGCTAGGGTTAACTTTGTTTGGACTGGAATCAGCACGGTTTGAAAGATTTGGATTTATTTGTAAAAATGCACTAAAAATAATATAAAAATAGAAAGCCCCAAAACCCTAATTCACTATTCCTCCATCGTGTAGCCGCCACTATCAAAATCCCATGGCCTAATTTTCTCCTTCCTTCTCCTCTTAATTTTCCTCAATCCTCACACCAAAACCTACTGCTCCTTTGGAGTTTATTGTAGAGGACTTTCCCCTCTCCAAATCGGTACGGTGAACCCCCTTGTTATTGACTGTAGCGCTCGAACCGAGCCCCCAAACACGTCGCCGTTGCACCGCCGCCGGGCCCACCAGGGTGCACCGAGTTTCTCCCCCTCCCCGGCGTTCGTGCGCCACGAGCCCCTCTCCGGCGTGTCACCAACCGATCGTAGTCCCGTGCCCTGTAGTGGCCGAAAACCTGAAACCTAATTTCGAGCTAGTAGTTGATAACGTCGACCTGTGTTTGCTAAGGAAGAAGAAAGGTTAATTTCTTAATTTATTATTTAATTATTAATTTAAATAATCACTAATCTTATTTTAACCATAACTAATTCATTTCAACTCGGAAATTAACAATTCCAGAAGCGTTGTGATCGTATTGACAAGAGCTACGACTCTAGACTGAAACGGGGCCATTCTGAACAGTTTGAATTTTGGCCAAAATCTTCAACGACTGTGAGATTTCTGAATTTGAAAAAAATTTAAACAATTTAATTATGTTCGATCAGTTGAATCATTGTATGTTATTTCTGATCTGTTATGTGGTGATTGTTGTATAGTTGAATTATATTCGTTGTGATGTCATGTTATAGTATGACAGTTTGGATCTGTAAAATTCAGATGTAATCATAATAAAGTTCTCACCTTTATTTTTATTTTTATTTTTATTCCTTTCTCTTAAAATTGATCTTTTGTTTTTGGGAATAAAATATAATAAAGTTTTGATCTTTTGTTTTAAAATAAAGTTTTGATCTTTTGTTTTGAAATAAAATAAAATGAAGTTTTGATCTTTTGTTTTTGAAACAAAAATTTAATAAAAGTTTGATGTTTGTTCTTGAAACAAATCAAAACAAAGTTGAGCCTTTTATTTTGATTTATATAATAAAGTCAAAGAAGTTTTGATCTTTTATTTTGAGATATAATAAATAAAGATTTGATCTTTTATTTTGACTAATAAAAGAATTTGGATTTATATAATAAATAAAGATTTGATCTTTTATCCTATAAAATAAATAAAGTTCATATATTTTATTTGATTTCAAAAAATAAAGGTGGGATCTTTTATTTTGATTCATAGAAATTTTACAACCGATCATATGTTGTCATTGTTGTAATGACACAAAATTCATCGTTATGTTAATTTAGTTGTAGTGACACAAAATTCATCGTTATGTTAATTTAGTTGTAATGACACAAAATTCATCGTTATGTTAATTTAGTTGTAGTGACACAAAATTCATCGTTATATTAATTTAGTTGTAGTGACACAAGAATTCATTGTTATGTTAATTTAGTTGTAATGACACAAAATTCATCGTTATGTTGTCGTTGTTGTGATGACACCAAAAATTTCATAGTTATGTTAATTTAGTTGAAATGTATCAAAATTTCATCGTTATGTCTGTGTAGTTGAAATGAATATACTTTGGTGTTGGATAAAATTTTTGAAACTTAGGAAATAATAGAACATTTACATTTTTCTATGTAAAGAAAATATTTACATTTTTCAATGTAAAAGAAAGGAAAAGTAAATATTTACATTTTTCAATGTAAAAGAGAAAAAGAGAATTTACATATGTAAATAAAAACAATAAATAGGAAATTTACATTTTTCCATTGTTATAAAGAGTAATAGAAAATTCACATTTTTCTATTGTAATAAAGTATAATAGGAAATTTCCATTTTTCTATTGTAATGAAGAGAGATTGAAAATTTACTTTTTTTAATGTAAAATATAAGATTACTTTTTTCTAGGAGAAGATAAAAGAATTTACATTTTTCATTTTAAAAGAAAAGGAAATAAAATATATACATTTTATAAAAACATAAAAAGTTCACTTTTACGTTATAAAAATGAAATAGGATAAAAAGTTCACTTTTATGTCATAAAAATGAAATAGAATAAAAAGTGCATTTTTATGTCTTTAAATCACATAGGATAAAAGAACATTTTTATAATTAAAGAAATTATACATTTTAAAACATCATTTTTGTCGCATTAGAATTGGCGAACAAAAATGTCATTTTTGATTATAAAATACACATCGTTGAATTATCATTTTTGGTCGCATTAGAGTTGGCGAACAAAAATGTCATTTTTATTTGATATAAAATGATACATCGTTGAATTATCATTTTTGGTCGCATAAGAATTGGCGAACAAAAATGTCATTTTTATTTGATATAAAAATATACATCGTTAAACATCATTTTTGTCGCATTAGAATTGGCGAACAAAAATGTCATTTTTATTGAATATGAAATTATACACCGTTGTAAACATCATTTTTGTCGCATTAGAGTTGGCGAACAAAAATGTCATTTTTATTTGATATAAAATGATACATTGTTGAAACCATCATTTTTGTCGCATTAGAATTGGCGGACGAAAATATTACTTTCATAGAATAAAAGGAATGGATTTTAATAAAGGGAATCGCCCAGTGGTTTATATATAAATATAAAATATAATTTTAAACGAAACGAGCGCTGCAGTTCGCGTATCGACAATCGTAACTTCAAATGAATATATAGAAAGATCCGACCGTTGGATTTTCCCAAAACTGGAGCCGTTAGGACCGCTTTGGGAAGAGCTTTCCAACGATATAAATTTCATCAAAATCCGACGGTTAGACTTTAAGATATTGTGTAAATCAAATTTTGGTAAAAGCAGCGCCAACGCCGCCCATTGACCCGAAACGTCGTTTATTTATTTCGAGCTATTTTTAATAAATAAAAATAGCGATAAATAGTTATAAATATATATGAAATGTTTTAAACTATAATTATGCGACAATTATTTGAAAAGGCCGAGTTTAACTCATTTCAAATAATTGAACGGCGATTGAATCAAAGATGTAAGAAGACGATGGTTGAAGACCGGCGATCTTCACATCGAATGGACGATGACTTCTGATACCCTGGATTGACTTGCTCCCAGGATTGGGTTGAAGCAGTAATTGTCCGGACGTGTGTGTTGATCGTGCGGATAAGCGAGAACCTCTTTGGTGTCTCCGGTTTCATTCAGACCCAGAACGGACTTGTAAATGGATCCGTGTCTGACATTGAAATTCACTTCATGTAATTAAATCGATTTCTATTAATATGTGTCTGTTTGGTGGTAGAGAATTTATTCTCTACTTAACACCCTGATACGTAGTGATAGTTATCGATCGCATGGCGTTGAATTGTCAATGTGGCACGCCAAGATGCAATGATCAAGGCTTTGTTGAAAAGCAGGCCTTGTGGCTGATGATCAAAGCATAGCCTGGTTAGGCATAGCTTTGTGTATATCGTGACTTCGCGAGCCCCACACCCCGGTATGAGTCAAAAACGGGATATGGACCGTAGGGAGTGCACACGTTTCTTTCTAGCTAGGAGTGGTGCTTGGGTTTTGACACAGCCCGACATTTTACTTATGTGGATTTTGGATTGAGGTACCTCGGGGTTTTATAGGCCGGAAGTGGTCATATTATAGGTCCAAAGGGATCGGGAAACGTGTGTTTCAGGCATAACTAATCCACTACCGTTAGGTAGGGACCGGCCCTACCGCATCCAAGGGTTCACTGCGGGGGATCCTGAGGCATTTGCTAGAGTGTCTCGAATCGGAAGAGGACGATCCCTAGCCTCGATTTCATGACAGAAAACCAATTCCCAATACGACAACATTTCGGTTTTGATTGTAAACTTATATACGTCGACATAGTAGGATGGGGTATTATGCCGTCTAGGATTGATATATTTATATTGAAGTATTTTAATACTGCTTAAACACTAATGATGATATTAAAATATTACTTTTCACGTATTAAGCATGTTTGATCATCATAAGGGAAAACTCTATCCTCCTGTGTGAGTTGCATTGTGTGATAGGATCTGAGTCTTATGACGATTTCATTTTTCAAAAGTCATTTCGCTGTTTTATATAAACTTTATAAAATATTGCACTGACAATCCAATGGAGTAAACCCGTTCCGCTTTAGCGGCGTGGTCCTGAGATTCTCCATCTTGATAGTTAATTTAGTTAAGAATTCTCACACCGGTCCCATGACTAACTCGTAGTTTGTTTCACTTTTGCATACTCGGGTGCCCTCTTTCCACACGGGCAGCCAATTGACAGGTTTCTAGGTGATACTTTCTGGTTTGAGCTTGCTTTGGAAGGAAGAAGAAGAAGACCTTTTCTCCATCTTTTATTCTTCTTTTGAGACATTTTTCCATCTTTTGCTTTTGATGTATATAATGGGATTTGAAACTTATTTCCTTTCATTTGAGACTTGTTTCTCTTTTGTTAAGACTTCTATTATGCTAAGTGGATCCCTAAAACTGCATGCTCTGATGTTCTGCTGTGATGCTGATGACATTTATTTCCGCTGAAATGGTTTATGTGTTATGATAATTATCTGAGATCTGTTTTTGTTGTAAATATGTTGTATTCCAAAATGATTATCCTTACTTTCGGTCTACGGAAGTTTGGGGTCATCACAGTTCTCGCCTGAGAAACTACACAGGTCTTCAACAATTACAAGTATTTGACTTCTAATTTGTGTTCTCAAATCAACACGGATAGCCAACAGTTTAAGTACAACCTTCCTATAATCTGATTCTCGAGTATATGATTTGGATATGAAGATTTAAGGAAGAAAATTTCTTGTTGAATCAAGTGATATTAAAATCAAATCAAGGATTCAACAAGTATTTGAATTAGGAGAGATTTTGTTTGCGAAGAATGTAAATGGAGAGAATAGAATGATGATCAATAAAATTGGTAAAATTCGGTGATTGTAAAACGTGTTTGAAGTTGTTTATATAACAGTATAAGAGTAGCAATCCTTCATGAAGAGTTTCTATAAAAAGCTATGTCCATTTCCTTTGATTAATGAAGAGGAATCTCTTCATGAAAGACGGTGAGTCTTCACAAAATAGTTTCTGGGTCGAATCAGTCGACTGGTTAAAAATCTTCAGTTGACTGGTTGAAATATATCGTATATATAAAATCATTAAAAACTAGCCGTTATATACAAAAACAGGCTGACCAGTCAACTTGTCCTTTTTCTACCAGTCGACTGGTAGGCCAGTTTCTGTATATATCTGGCTTTTGAAGGCTTATATATATAACTTAGTTTTGCACATTCGTGTATACTTGAGGATAGATTTTAACATAATTCTAACACGACTCAATGTGTGTGTGTGTGTGTATATATATATAACCTTATCAATGTGATATGATTCCCATTGCAACTTCATTCGTTGGCATCGATCAAAATCTGATCATAAAAAGAACATGTAAAATTGAAATGTTAAAAAATAAATGACTTGGTTGAATTCTTTATGACTAAAGAATAATAAAACTAGATAAATAAGTGTAATGTGAGTTCAATGTGCATACAAATATAAGTTGATGTGAATAATGTATTAAAAGTAGCAATTGGACACTTGTATGAGTATTCTTAGAACTAAATTTCTATATATGGATGCACAATTTAAAAATAGCAACTTGTATACATATTGGGATTCCATAAGTATGAAAAAAGCAAAGAATAAACTTAAGGTTTGGAAAATGATATGTGCTTAAACATAAAAGTACTGAGGGAAATCCTATGATATATGGATTCCATAAGTATGAAAAAAGCAAAGAATAAACTTAAGGTTTGGAAAATGATATGTGCTTAAACATAAAAGTACTGAGGGAAATCCTATGATATACGTTCTGAGAATAATAATTCATTTAATTTTCCATTGTAAATTTAAGATAATATATAAACAACCATAGTCAAATTTTTATAACGCAAATTAGTGGGAGAGGTATAATTCCCCTGCTTGAAAGGTTACAATAAAATAAGTTTTGGGAAAATACACTAGTTCAGCTTGTTTGGAAAATTTGTTAATGCTTTTGTTCTAAACGAAGAGAAAATAAAAAGGGGATTTTGAGTGTTTTATTTTTACGTTATGTGATGGCCCGCCCCGCACCAGCCGACATTTCCCTGAAATGCGCTGTACAGATGTCCAACCAGCACGGGACGGTAGCCAAAGAAAGGAATTTGAACTATCAAGGAACCGGTAGAATGTCTCACAGCGCATGGGATAAAATATAATAATAACATACTTGACATAAAACAGGTGAGACAGTGCGTAAGCTGAAAACTAAACCATCATAGCAGCGGAAAACCCAAAATAAAGCTTATGTTCCACATCATCATCATTACAACTTTTTAAAACTGTCTCTAAAGCAAAAGAAAGGAAAGGTACACTAATAATGCACAAGCAGTGACCAGCAACATATAGTATCAATCATAAACACGAAAACAACAATCTAATGTGTTAAAATGGATCAAACATACCCAAAAACCCTTGTTTTCCCCTTAATCATGTTTAAGCACAACTAATGGTAGGATTAGCAAAACTTATCCAAATTAATCCAAATTTCTATCAGAGCCCTAAAATAATTTTTTAGAATTCTACAAATTTTTCCAGATTTTTCTAAGTTATAATTTTGCTAATTATCACTAATCACCCCTAATTAGCCGTAACTAGTGAAAAACAATGCAAATCACTCACCTTAGCCACAAATAAAACTTAGATTTGAAACTATCTCTGATTTGGGTCGAATCTCTATGCAACACAGCAGCTCTATTCCCAATTTGATGCTAATTTGCCTTGATTTGATGTAGATTAGGCTAAAACTTGATTAGAGAGCGATTTGGGATGAAATTAGAAGGTGGAGGCCATGGCTAGGGTTAGAGAAATGTTTTAGACGGCTGAAAAATGAGATAAAAATTGTTTCCTAACTGTTCTCAGCCTCCCCATAATCCTAATCCCGAAATGAATTATGGGCCCTCTTGCTAATCACCCTAATTAGGCCTGGTTAAGATGTTTTTCACCTTCTAAACCTTAATTCAGCCATATCTCCCAAACAGTGAGTCCGTTTGGCTAATGTGACCACTCCATGGAATTGTAAACCATCATCTAAATCCAATGGAAGTGGTTTCAAGTTAAAACTCCTTACCAATCAAAAGTTATGGTCGAAACAAGATCAACTAGGGGAAAAATGGTGATTTAAAAATCGGCAAAAATCATGAACATGGGAAATGACCCCAATAATCGTTCCCCAAAGTTACATGACTATACGACTTCATATGATAATGAAATAAATATTATGCGATCCTCCGATGCGTAGAATGCGGGTCGTTACACTCTTCCCCCCTTAAGAAATTTCGCCCTCGGATTCCTCAACCAAAAACATATAAAGGTGTTCCGCATGCCTATCAGTCATTCACAAACAATCAAACACACAAAACAAACAAAACAAACCTATCCTAACATGCGGAAAGACTAAATCGAAATTTAAAATCTTACCAGGCAAAGAGTTCTGGATACGCCTTCCTAATGCTCTCCTCTGTCTCCCAAGTACAGTCATTCTCATCCTCGCCCCACTGAACCTTGACTAGATTCACCGCTTTCCTTCGAAGTTTCTTCATACCGTGCTCGACAATACGAATCGGCTTGTGGTTCCCAACCGCCTCGGGTTCTACTTCGACATCATCCAACTGATCAGGTGAAATAGCCACATCGGGGTCGTGCACAAATTTGCTTAACTGGGAAACGTGAAATATGTTATGAACTCCCGCCATCTTGTCCGGCAACTCAACTTTATATGCCAAATTCCCTACTTGTTTGAGAACTGGGAGTGGACCAACAAATCTTGGTGTTAACTTGCCTCTCCTACCAAATCGAATCGCGCTCTTTAATGGAGAAATCTTGATAAACACCAAGTCGCCAATGGAGAATTTTAAATCTCTTCTCCTCTTATCGGCATAACTCTTCTTCCTATCTTAGGCAGCCTTCATCGTTGTCGGACAACTTTGATCTTATCTGAGGTTTCTCTTATCACATCTGGCCCAAGCATAAATTTCTCACTGGTTTCTAACCAACACGACGGTGAGTTGCACGGTCTTCCGTACAAAGCTTCAAATGGGGCCATACCAATACTGGATTGATAACTATTATTATATGCAAACTCTACTAGATGCACATGGTCATCCCATGATCCACCAAATCTAATATGCAAGCTCTCAAGAGATCTTCTAATACTCGATTCACCCTCTTTGTCTGGCCTCGGTTTGAGGATGGTACGCGGTACTGAGATGTAATCCTGATCCTAATGCCTCTTGTAAGCTCTTCCAAAATCCACTAGTGAACAACTGATCTTGATCACTTACAATGCCTCTGGATACTCCATTAAATCTCACTACCCATTTCATATACAGTTCAGCTAACTTAGTTGTCGTTCTATTCGACTTGACAGGTATAAACCTTGCACTCTTGGTCAATCGGTCTACAATCACCCAAATGCTATCATGGCCCGATCAAGTCCTTGGTAACCCATAAATGAAATCCATTGAGACTTGTTCCCATTTCCATTTTGGAATTTCTAGTGGTTGCAACAAACCACTAGGTTTCTTTTGCTCAGCTTTAACTAACTGGAAGTTCATGCATTTGGATATAAACTTCCCAACGTCTCTTTTCATTCCTTCTCAGTAGTAGGTCTGCTTCATGTCTCGATACATTTTGTTACCACCGAGATGTATAGTTTGTTTTGAGTGATGACATTCTCTAAGCACTTCACTTCTCAATCCATTGACATTGGGCATAACTAGTCTTCCATTCTTTCTAAGCCATCCGTCTCGATCAAGCCCATACTTGTTCATTTCTTCGTCAATTCCCATCTCTAACTTGGAGATGATTTCCAATAGGTTAGGATTGTCCCTCTGACTGGAACCAATCCGCTCAATCAAAGTGGGTCTGATCGTCAAACTTGCTAACATCTCTGGATCCAATTCACACCTTGGTCTGAAATTATACCCTGTGACATACTCTAGTTTCTTCCATTCAAGAAACATAGCCCCTAAACTGGCATGTCTCCTGCTCAGTGCATCAGCTACCACATTTCCCTTTCCTGGTGTATATGCGATATCAAAATCATAGGAAGCCAAGAATTTTAACCATCTTTGCTGTCAGAGATTTAGATCCTTCTGAGAGAAGAGATACTTTAACGATTTATGATCGGTAAACAACTCGAATCTTTCTCCCAAGAGATAATGTCTTCACATCTTCAACGCGAATACGATCGCTGCCAATTCCAAATCATCGGTAGGATATCTTTTCTCATGCGGTTTCAGTTGCCGAGTAGCATAAGCTACAACCCTACCTTCTTACATCAATACAACACCTAGCCCGGTACCACATGTATCTGTATATACTGTCATCTCTTCATTCCCCTTAGGAATGACTAACACTAGTGCACATGTCAAATTTTCCTTTAGACTCTTGAATGCATTCTCGCACTTTCGTCCCAAACAAAAGCTTGATTTTTCTTGGTCAACTAAGTCAACAGGGATGCTATCTTGGAGAAGTCTTGGATAAACTTACGATAATATCCAGCTAATCCCAAGAAACTTCTTACGTCTGTTGCATTCTTGGGCATAGAACAATCTTGTACCATAGCCACCTTCGCAGGATCCACGACAATACCATTCTATGAAACAACATGGCCCAATAACCTCACTTCCCTCCTCCAAAAGTGAATCTTAGAGAACTTTGCTTTCAATTGGTGTTTTCTCAATACCTCCATCCATCAATACCCTTAAATGTTCCTTGTGTTCTTCCTCTGTCCTTGAATAAACCCAGATATCATCTACGAACACAAGAACAAACTTATTTAATTGATCTCTGAATACCCTATTCATAAGATCCATAAAATATGCTGGTGCATTGGTCAACCCGAATGCCATGACCAACCACTCATAGAATCCAAACGGCGTCTGAAAGGCCGTTTTATCTATACTCTCAGCTTCCACCCTAAGCTGATGAAAACTGTCGCGAGATCCAACTAGGAGAACACTCTCGTGCCACTCAACTGATCAAACAAATCATCTATCCGCGGTAGAGGATACTTATTCTTCCTCGTCACCTTATTCTACTCGCGGTAGTCCACACACAATCGAAGGGAACCATCTGCCTTGGTAGCAAACACAACTAGTGCTCCCTACTCAAAAACACTTCTTCTGATAAATCCCTTCTTCAAAAGATCGCTTACTTGCACCCCGAGCTCTCGCTGCTCCCTTGGTGCCATATGACAAAATGGCATCACTATAGGTCTGGCATCTTTCGCTAAATCAATCCGAAACTCAATCTCTCGGTGTGGTGGAAGTCCGGTCACTTCCTCGAAGACCTCCGGATACTGGCCAGCCATGGGCACATCTGACAACTCATCATGCGGGATGTCGAGGGAATTTAGAAAACTAGCCATTACCCCATCACTAGGTAGACCACCAAACACTACCCTCCGTGTAACACCCCGTATATTCTATGAGCATAAAAGTAACAAAACAAAGTATACTTAATTTTTAAGAAGAATTAAGGAAAACGGGTTGCTCCATTGCATTCGTCTCGGAATTCTGCTTGAGATAGAGTCCGACTTTGCGTAAATCAGACTCCGTAAGAACAAGTTGTGACACTTAGAAGTTTCAGAAAATTTAAATTAGTTAAAACAGCTTAGTTCGAAATTCAAATCACACACTCGGGCTGGGCGGGAAATTTCCTGCCCAGGACCCAGGTCGACTAGGGGGTCGACCTGGGTCACATAGGTCGACCAGGGGGTTGACCTGGGACACATAGGTCAACCAGGGGGTCGACCTCCCCCCTATTTCCAGATCCGAGGACTGGTTCGTTTTTCTGCATTTGGACGCCCGTTCTGACCAGATTCGTTGATCCCTATGCTATTTAAACACCCCTAAACCCCTCCTTCTCTCCACACCAAACCATTGTAACGCTATGCTACCTCAATTCTAATTAAAATAAATCAATGGCGTCTCTACTCTGCTGAAACCTAAGCTAGAACTAGTGCTTCTTCTTCTTCCAATCTGAATAGGATTAAAAGAGAACAACTACAACCCTTTTTCTTTTAGAATCCAACCAAGGTGAGTATAGTTATTTTTAGATATGAAATTTAATTATGATCTTGACATGGCTATAAATCTGAATTTGGGATTATGCATATTCTTGTTTATCAGATCTGTTTTTCTATGTAGATTTATCTTATTAATATTATAGTAACTATTCTGTATCTCTTCCTTCCTTCTGTTCTATAGCAGGCTACCACTAGCCTGAGCCAAATCTCATAAGAGATTGACGCACGAACGCTAAATTGGGAAAAATAGTGAATGATGCATAATTAGACATGACTGATGTGTGACTAATTTGAGAATAGAACATATGTTGTAATTTAAGATCTGGATCTGGGCATACTATATATGATAATCTGTGATTTGGAAGAAGGAGAATTATTGTGCATATGAGTTAGGCGCAAAGATCTATATTATAATAGGATAACTATTAAATGTGAATATGCTTAATGGGGATATTAGATATTAGGCATACGCTGAAATCAAAGGCTATAATTTGGTATAATTCGTATTGTATATCATGATTTGGGGTTGCTAGAGAATATTCTGTACTATGTAAATTTAACTAAAATTTGGGGCATATGTTATATTGTGAATTATGACCATAATTTGGGCATGCAAAAGTAGGCTTAATTTTATGATTAGGCGAGGTATGTCGATGGAATTTTAAGGGATGATTAAATCTATTAAATTGCCTAATCTGCTAAATCTGTTGAAATTGAATACGGTAATTTGGGGTATGAAAATCTGTAGGCTCGATTTAAACTTGAGCAAAACAAGTTAATAGAACTTTGAAAAATCTGCTGTAACTTGTAAAGAAGTTTAATTTGTTGAATTGGCATAATTAGTCTGATATTGGCATAATCTGTGAATGAATACTTTAGCTAAAAATAAGAATGCTGAGACACGGGGTTAGACTCTGTTTGCGGTAGAAGCCTGCCCGGACCCAACCGGCTTAACCAGAAACCGCAAACTATCAGTCTAATGTGAGAGGTTGTAGGTATAGCTAAAAGATGCTTAGACACGAGCTTATGTCTGGCTTGTGGCAGAAGTCTGCCCGGAACCGCTCGGCACATCCAGCGGCCACAAGCTACCGACCTAATGTGAGAGGTCTGTGCATTAGTAATTAATTAATGCAAATCTAGGGTAAATATAATGCCTAAAACGTGTTGGATGGATCAGGGTAAATCAACTGGGCGGATGAATCTAATAAACCTGTTTTGTAAATCTGTAGGCCCAATACAAGGTTAGGTGAAACAATCTGTAAGTCTATTAATCTGTATATCTGATCCGTTAGTCTGAAAACTTGTTAACCTATATGTATGATCTGAGAACTAGTTAATCTGAACTTTTTACATCTGAAATCTGTAAGCAAGTTAATCTGAAATCTGTTAGTCTGGGGACATAAGGTTAGAAGGGGTAATTACTTGTGTCATCTGTTGTGTGGGACCCATATTAGTCAGTAACCCTTTTCTGGTATCAAAACTATAACCCAACACTAGGAGGGGTCCGGGCACGCTTACTGAACTAATTGTAAGAGGTTCACTCTGATAATGGCGAGGGGTGTCGATTGCGCATTCCAACCGGGTCATATGCGTGCATTGATCTGGTCTGCTCTGAGGATGTAAGACACCGTGACATCTGTAAATAGCTCTGTGTCTATAGGTTGCCACTTTAGAGAATGATACACCCTTCTGTGGCGCCGGCACAAGGTATTTATGTATTAGGGAGCCGATCGCTTGGGGTAGAATTTAAGGTACACCTAGTTCTGTCTGTTTCTATTGGTATACCTTTTGTCTCTATTGGGGGTGGTAAAGGCCCATTATTAGCATTCTATTTCCGTACCTTCTGTTTCTGTTAGGGTGGTAAAGGCCCATTAGTTGGGGTGATAAAGGCCCATTATTAGCATTCTGTTTCTGTACCTTCTGCTTCTGTTGGGGTGGTAAAGGCCCATTAGTTGCGGTGGTAAAGGCCCATTATTAGCAATCTGTTTCTGTACCTTCTGTCCCAGTTGGGGTGGTAAAGGCCCGGTACTAACATTTTGTTTCTGTAGAGACTTTTCTGTTTCAGTTTAGACATTTGGATAACACCTAATCCTGTTATACTAAGTATTAGTGCTGAGAAGTAAGATATTGGTAAGAAGCATATCTTAGTCTATATCATTCTGTTTCTTCTGTTTAACTTAAGCATACCTGCTACTCCTATTGCTATAATCTCTCATCCAGCTTTATTTACATGTCATGATACTACTATCTGTTTATATGCTGAAAGTTACTGGACTCGCCAGACTTTATGTCTGACCTCGTTTGTTTTCGCCTCCTTTTCTTTCTGTTCCCCCCCAGGTGCTTAGGGTGGAAACATTGGAGCTTGATTCATTTTCTCTTTGCTTGAATTGCTTGAAGTATTGCTTGGCTTTGAATCTACCTTCTTATGGCGGTTTATGTTGGGGATTATGGTTTTAAAATTATGCATTTTGAAGGATTTTGGTATAAGACTGATACTTGTGTACTTGGGTTTTGGTATTGTAATTTTGAAGGATGTAATCAAACTTACTTCTGTTTTCTGCTGTAATAAAGTTATAAATTTTTCAAGTGCTACTTTACATATCTGCCTTATAATATTTTGTTATGTTTACTTATAATGCTTCATTGAAGTTAATGCATTCCCTTTGTGAATGACATTAACGGACATGGGGTGTTACACTAGGTATCAGAGCTGAAGGTTACCAGATTAGATAAAAGTTTTTGAAAACTATTTTCAAAAAGGTTTTAAAAGGAAGCATTTTCAAAAGGAAAGTTTATTTTGAAAACATAATCCCCAAAAGCCATATATCTTTCTTTCGTTTCTTTGTTTCGAGTTCCTTCCTCTTTCCCTTTTGAATCTCTTCCTCCGCGTATAGATGCTTTTTCTAAGATGTGTAAGGACTTCCGTGCGGAAAACCGCTTCATGGGACCGAGACGTTTGTCGAGGCTAGAAGTTGGCTCAACGAAGTGGAAGACTTGTTGGTACCTTTGAGATAGACGATGGGAGGAAGGTTCAACCAGCTGATTGGTTAAAGAAGGATGAAAAGTCTGAAGATAAGAAGGAGAAAATGTGCTTTACTTATGGAAACTTGACTCATCTGAACAAGGATTGCAGAAAGAGGAAGGGCACCTGCTTCAACTGTGGTGAGATTGGACACTTCACTAGGGACTGCCCGAAGAAACGAGGGCAAGGGCCGAGGACAGGACCTACTTCTGAAGGGCAGGTGAACGCTCACGTGGCTGGTGGATAGGATAGAGATAGGAAAATTTATGTAAAAGGTTTAAATTTCCTTATCTGATTATTGAGTTAAAACTCTTTTTGATACTGGCATTTTGATTCTGTAATTGAGACTCTGCACTTTAATACTGGTCTTGTTTCTGATCCCGCTATAGTCTCAAACCCCATAAGGGTTACGACTCATCTGTTTATGATAAGTTGGGGGTATATGTGCTGGGCGTTAAGTTGACTATGACGCATACATTCTGGGTTTTGATAATCTGATCTGTACCAGTAGTCAGTAAGTATCTGAATATTTTTGAAAAGGATAGGGTTTTCTACTCGAAGCGTGAAGTAGATTTGCGATTTTGACATTGCTTAATGGGAGTAATTCTCTGAGTGTCAATCTGATGTTGATTTCGGTCTTCGGGGTTGATACTTAGGGATTTATTCTCTCAACCGATGTCTAATGGGAACAGAACTTTTGTTGTAATTGTACTTGCTTCTATCACTCGGCTGTATCCTATCGATCGAGTCTTCGACCTTTAGGTAGAAACTAATGGGTGTAAACATATGTTTGAGACATGTTATGTTTAATGGTTGCAAGTGGATGCAAGTGGTTGTTAGTGGTGCTCGTGGATGCATATACATACACTAGGCACTAGATCGGCTCAAAAGCACTCTCATACTGCATATGTATATGTGCGCATTTTCAATTTTTCTGGATGCACAATGATTGACTCATCACATGGATGTTGCATTTGGATGAATGGTTATGCATTCATATAGAAATGATGTGTATCAAATAGGATTTCTTGCATACATAATTGGACTCATGGCACTAACATAATTCGCATTGAGGAGGTCAACTGAATCAGTAGACCGCCTGATCTTTGCATCAGATAAGAGACATATACACACACTTTTGCATATGTTCGTATAACATTAGAATAAGGACAATGGATGCTTGTGGATGATGGTTGAGTAGAATGGGTGATTGGATGGTAGGACACATTCTTCTTAACTTGAAGATTTCGGGGACGAAATCATTTAAGGAGGGGAGAATGTAACACCCCGTATTTTCTATGAACATAAAAGTAACAAAACAAAGTATACTTAATTTTAAAAGAAGAATTAAGGGAAACGGGTTATGCCATTGCATTCGTCTCGGAATTCTTCTTGAGATAGAGTCCAAGTTTGCGTAAATCGGACTCCGTATGAAGAAGTTATGACACTTAGAAGTTTCAGAAAATTTAAATTAATTAAAACAGCTTAATTCGAAATTCAAATCACACACCCGGGCTGGGCGGGAAATTTCCCACCCAGGACCCAGGTCGACCAAGGGGTCGACCTGGGTCACATAGTTCGACCTCTCCCCCATTTCCAGAACCGAGGACTGGTTCGTTTTTCTGTATTTGGACGCCCGTTCCGACCAGAATCGTTGATCCCTATGCTATTTAAACACCCCCAAACCCCTCTTTCTCTCCACACCAAACCATTGTAACGCTATGCCGCCTCAATTATAATTAGAATAAATCAATGGCATCTCTACTCTGCTGAAACCTAAGCTAGAACTAGTGCTTCTTCTTCTTCCAATCTGAATAGGATTAAAAGAGAACAACTACAACCCTTTTTCTTTTTGGATCCAACCAAGGTGAGTACAGTTATTTTCAGATATGAAATTTAATTATGATCTTGACATGGCTATAAATCTGAATTTGGGATTATGCATATTCTTGTTTATCAGATCTGTTTTTCTGTGTAGATCTATCTCATTAATATTATAGTAACTATTCTGTATCTCTTCCTTCCTTCTGTTCTATAGCCAGGCTACCACGAGCCTGAGCCAAATCTCATAAGAGATTGACGCACAAACGCTAAATTTGGGAAAAATAGTGAATGATGCATAATTAGACATGACTGATGTGTGACTGATTTGAGAAAAGAACATATGTTGTAATTTAAGATCTGGATCTGGGCATACTATATATGATAGTCTGTGATTTGGAAGAAGGAGAATTATTGTGCATATGACTTAGGCACAAAGTTCTATGTTATAATAGGATAACTACTAAATGTGAATACGCCTAAATAGGGATTTTGGATATTAGGAATACGCTGAAATCAAAGGCTATAATTTGGCATAATTCGTATTGAATACCATGATTTGGGGTTTTTAGAGAATATTCGGTACTGTGTAAATTTAACTAAAATTTGGGGCATATGTTATATTGTGAATTATGACCATAATTTGGGCATGTAAAATTAGGCTTAATTTTATGATTAGGCGAGGTATGTTGATGGAATTTTAAGGGATGAATAATCTGTTAAATTGCCTAATCTGCTAAATCTGTTGAAACTGAATACGGTAATTTGGGGTATGAAAATCTATAGGCTCGATCTAAAATTGAGCAAAACAAGTTAATAGAACTTTGAAAAATCTGCTGTAACTTGTAAAGAAGTTTAATTTGTTGAATTGGCATAATTAGTCTGATATTGGCATAATCTGTGAATGAATACTTTAGCTAAAAATAAGAATGCTGAGACATGAGGTTAAACTCTGTTTGCGGTAGAAGCCTGCCCGGACCCAATCGGCTTAACCAGCAACCTCAAACTGCCAGTCTAATGTGAGAGGTCTTAGGCATAGCTAAAAGATTCTTAGACACGAGATTAGGTCTAGCTTGTGGCAGAAGTCTGCCCGGAACCGCCTAGCACATCCAGCGGCCATAAGCTACCGACCTAATGTGAGAGGTCTGTGCATTAGTAATTAATTAATGCAAATCTAGGATAAATATGATCCCTAAAACGTGTTGGCTCGATAAGGGTAAATCAACTGGGCGGATGAATCTAATAAACCCGTTTTGTAAATCTATAGGCCCAATACAAGGTTAGGTGAAACAATCTGTAAGTCTTTTAATCTGTATATCTGATCCGTTAGTCTGAAAACTTGTTAACCTATATGTCTGATCTGAGAACTAGTTAATCTGAACTTTGTACATCTGAAATCTGTAAGCAAGTTAATTTGAAATCTGTTAGTCTGGGGACACAAGGTTAGGAGGGGTAATTACTTGTGTCATCTGTTGTGTTGGACCCATATTAGTCGGTAACTCTTTTCTGGTATCAAAACTATTACCTAACACTAGGAGGGGTCCGGGCACGCTTACTGAACTAATTGTAAGAGGTTCACTCTGATAATGGCGAGGGGTGTCGATGGCGCATTCCAACCGGGTCATGTGCGTGCATGGATCCGATCTGCTCTGAGGATGTAAGACACCATGACATCTGTAAATAGGTCTGTGTCTATAGGTTGTCAGCTTAGGGAATGATACACCATTCTATGGGGCCGACACAGGGTATTTATGTATTAAGGAGCCGATCGCTTGGGATAGAATTTAAGGACATAGTTTTGTCTATTCCTGTTGGTATACCTTCTGTCTCTGTTGGGGTGGTAAAGGCCCATTAGTTGGGGTGGTAAAGGGCCATTATTAGCATTCTGTTTCCGTACTTTCTGTTTCTTTTGGGGTGGTAAAGGCCCATTAGTTGGGATGGTAAAGGCCCATTATTAGCATTTTGTTTCTGTACCTTCTGCTTCTGTTGGGGTGGTAAAGGCCCATTAGTTGGGGTGGTAAGGGCCCATTATTAACATTCTGTTTCTGTACCTTCTGTCTCAATTGGGGTGGTAAAGGCCCATTACTAACAATCTGTTTCTGTAGAGATTATTCTATTTCTGCTTCTGTTTCAGTTTAGACATTTGGATAACACCTAATCCTGTTATACTAAGTATTAGTGCTGAGAAGTAAGATATTGGTAAGAAGCATATCTTGGTTTATATCATTTTGTTTCTTCTGTTTAACTTAAGCATACCTGCTACTCCTGTTGCTGTAATCTCTCATCCAGCTTTATTTACATGTCATGATACTACTTTCTGTTTATATGCTGAAAGTTACTGGACTCGCCAGACTTTATGTCTGACCTCGTTTGTTTTCGCCTCTTTTTCTTTCCGTTTCCCCCACAGGTGCTCAAGGTGGAAACATAGGAGCTTGATTCATATTCTCTCCGCTTGAAGTTCTTGAAGTATTGCTTGGCTTTGACTCTACCTTCTTATGGCGGTTAAGGGATTATAGTTTTAAAATTATGCATTTTGAAGGACTTTGGTATAAAACTGATACTTGTGTTCTTGGGTTTTGGTATTGTAATTTTGAAGGATGTAACCAAAACTATTTCTATTTTATGCTGTAATAAAGTTATAAAATTTTCAAGTACTACTTTACGTATCTGCCTTGTAATATTCTGTTTTGTTTACTTATAATGCTTCGTGGAAGTTAATGCATTCCCTTTGTGAATGACATTAACGGACATGGGGTGTTACACTCCGCCCATCATCCGCTCTAACTGCCACCAAAAAGCCCTCACAGTCTACCACCACCCCGTATCTTTGGAGCCAATTGACTCCCAAAACAATGCCAAACCCAGTAAAGCCCAAAACAAAGCAATCACAAACATACATCCATGACTCGATAAGACCATATTACGACAAATCATACTAAGGCTCTGCTAATCGGGTTCGTCACCGCTAAAGGTCTATCGACTATCTCGGGTTCCAATCCCAACCTATCTACTAGGTCACTAGATATGAAGGAACGGGAAGCTCTAGTATCAAACAATACTCGAACAGGAACATCATAAACAGAAAGCATACCTTGAATGACGACATTCTTTCCTTTCTCCGCCGCAGTTGGGGCATTCGACGAAGAAGGAACAACATTAAGAGCATATGCTATCACAATCTGCTTCTCCTTAGGGGATTGCGGACATTTATCCTTGTGATGTCCCACTTGGCCGCAGTTGAAGCACTTCCTGTCCGGGGGCTTTGCTCGACATTCTTTAGTGTAATGGCCCTTCTTGCCACAGCTAAAGCACTCAACATCTTTCTTGCTCTTCTTCTGACCATCCTTTTTCTGATTATGTTTCCCTTTGTTCTGAGAATTATTCTTGTCTCCACCGCTTGCTTGCGGCTTTGGCCCCTCTGCAGATGCAACAACGACTTCAGTCTTGGGCTTATGATAAAGGCTCTCTGACCTCAATGCTTTCCCAACAATCGATTAAAAAGTCTCATCAATATGGTTTATAAGCCTTTTCCCCAAGTACTGATCTAAGCCTGTTATGAACTTCTCATTCTTCTTCTCGGGAGTGTCAATAAGGGATAATCCATACCTCGATAAAGTATCGAACTCAGCAATGTACTCCGAGACTGCCCTACCATTCTGCTTAAGCTCCAATAATTTCCAAAACGATTCTGATTTCTGAGCAGTTGGGATAAACTTATCACTGAATTGGGCCTTAAACTGATCCCAAGTAACTTGATCCTCAGGAGTAGTTGCCTTAATAGCATTCCACCAATTCATAGTCCGTCCTTGCAGCTGACGGGATGCTAGCTTCCTCTTCATCGCATCCTCGATGCCCAAGTCTTCAAAGATACACTCACAGCTATCCAACCAATCCTGAACTTCTGTAGCCGATTCCGTTCCATGGAACGGCTTTCCACCAAGACTAGTGTAATCCTTGCATAGCTTGGCGAAATCGGCCCTAGGCGCCTGCATCGCTGCACCACCACCATTTGCAGCATTAGGAACTGCCTTCTGAACATCCATAAGCATCTCTCTCATGAAGTCAGTGAACATCGTCCTCATATCAGGAGCATTCCCATTATTAGTTCCCCTACCAGTACCCCTCGTGTTTCGGCTCATCGTTCGATCTGTAAGGAGAAAATGATTAACCATCTCTTCAGTGGTGCCAGTGCAGTGCGACTCCATCCTTAGATACACTAATAGTATATATATAGCTTTTGTAAACCAAAATATAACAAATAAGCGCTCTCATATACGTACTATCTCTCCCTGGTGTCTTTCCCTAGGTTATCTACGCAACCTAGAGCTATGATACCAAGTGTGACGGCCCGCCCGCACCAGCCGACATTTCCCTGAAATGCGCTGTACAGATGTCCAACCAGCACGGGATGGTCGCCAAAGAAAGGAATTTGAACTAACAAGGAACCTGCAGAATGTCTCACAGCGCATGGGATAAAATATAATAATAATATACTTGACATAAAACATGCGAGACAATGCATAAGCTGGAAACTAAACCATCATAGCAGCGGAAAGTCCAAAATACAGCTTATGTTCCACATCATCATTGTTACAACTTTTTAAAACGGTCTCTAAAGCAAAAGAAAGGAGAGGTACACTACTAATGCCCAAGCAGTGATCAACAACATATAGTATCAATCATGAACACCAAAACAACAATCTAATGTATTAAAATGGATCAAACATACCCAAAAACCCTTGTTTTCCCCTTAATCATGTTTAAGCACAACTAATGATAGGATTAGAAAAACTATCCAAATTAACCCAAATTTGTATCAGAGCCCTAAAATAATATTTTACAAATTTACAAATTTTTCTAGATTTTTCTGAGTTATAATTTCGCTAATTATCAATAATCACCCCTAATAGCCGTAATTAGTGAAAAACAATGCAAATCACTCACCTTAGCCACAAATAAAACTTAGATCTGAAACTATCTCTGATTCGGGTCAAATCTCTATGCAACACAACAGCTTTATTCCCAATTTGATGCTAATTTGCCTTGATTTGATGTAGATTAGGCTAAAACTTAATTAGAGAGCGATTTGGGATGAAATTAGAAGGTGAAGGCCATGGCTACGGTTAGAGAAATGTTTTAGGCGGCTGAAAAATGAGATAAAAATCATTTTCTAACCGTTCTCAGCCTCCCCATAACCCTAATCCCGAAATGGGTTATGGGCCCTCTTGCTAATCACACTAATTAGGCCCGGTTAAGCTGTTTTTCACCTTCTAAACCTTAATTCAGCCATATCTCCCAAACGGTGAGTTTGTTTGGCTAATCTAACTACTCTACGGAATTGTAAACCATCATCTGAATCCAATGGAAGTGGTTTCAGGTCAAAACTCCTTACCAATCAAAAGTTTTGGCCGAAACAAGATCAGCTAGGAGCAAAATGGTCATTTAAAAATCGGAA
This sequence comes from Allium sativum, assembly GCA_030737875.1. Taxonomy (NCBI): domain Eukaryota; kingdom Viridiplantae; phylum Streptophyta; class Magnoliopsida; order Asparagales; family Amaryllidaceae; genus Allium; species Allium sativum. The sequence goes on along the minus strand of CM060915.1, from coordinate 442,672,540 downwards.
AAAATCGTGCACATGGGAAATGACCCCAATAGTCATTTCCCAAAGTTACACGATTATACGACTTCATATGACAATGAAATAAATATTATGCTATCCTTCAATGCGTAGAATGCGGGTCGTTACACATTGAAATTGGACTATTGGGCACGTAAAGATTTTGGACAAACGCCTAGCTAATGTATGCACTTAATCCCATATATGCTAGATGGATATAGAATCGCACTCTAGATTCTTGGGAATAAATTTTGTGATGACTGCAACATCATTTGAATTTATTTTCAAGTTTTGAAAGTGAAGAAAATGTATAATTCCAGTTGAGATGTATATTTAATACTTAAAATCATATTTAGAAAAGAATAAAGAGATTTGATTTTTGGATACCGCATTAGAATTGTAAGATTGAATTTGAATCAATAAACTTAAAATACAAACGGGATACCTATAAAAGTTTTTATAAAATTATAAATTTACCCGTATGAACATAAAAATTTAGAGAAGCATTTGTATGTAAATTTATATACGCAAACCTATGAAATTTAAGAGAATTAAGAATTTTTAACATTAATAAAAAGCCGATTTGCCAAGGAGTTATGTGTATTATTATATATTCCTAAATTTTTGATTAGTATATATATTTGAATCTTTAACCGAAACAAAAGTTCTAAGTGGAGAAAAGACTATTTTCCCCGCTTGAAACATTGGAAAATGAATTGAATGTGTATTCATTTTAATTTGACAAACTATCACTTACGGTGAAATAGATTATGTACTTACAAAATTCTCCGAAGAAAATTTGGTGGAATAATAATATGCGACTAAATAAATGTCGAATAGGAAAGAAAAGACAAATTAATTGAGAAAATCAAAATTTTAAGGCAAATAAATTGTATGTAAGTAAAACGAAGGCTAATAAACTTAATATGTACATAAAATAAAATGAAAAGAAAAAGACTGAACAACAAAACCAAGAATAGGAAAAGAAAAAATATGTAGCTTACTTAAACTCAAAACAAAATAAATATTGAGTAGGAAAAAAAATTCATAATCAACGAAGTTACATAACTTGGAGAAAATAAAGTGTTTGGAAGCAAAATGAAAGAGAATGGACTAAACATGCACTCAAAATAGACGAGAAACAATTTAACCAGTTTGACGACAAACAAGTTGAATATGACGGGACATGTATTTAAATATGTATATACATTAAAATGAAAAGCGAAAGAAATTTGTGGATCATTTTGAATTTCATTGTTAGTATCAAATGCAACAATAAGAATAAATGAATTGAATAAAGAAACTTGACATAGGAAAAACGGAAATCAAAAGCGTACAAATGACATGTATGTGTGATGCATGTACAAAAAAAATTAAGTTGAGAATAAAATTTACCAAAGCCCAATACAGTTGAATGGTAAATGAATTGTATAAATGAAACTTGTGTTGGAACATTAATGTTGGACTCTTGAGAAATAATTGAAATCGTTCACATTTCATGACATATCACACATTCCCAACTTGAAAGCAAATAAATTTAATGTAAGTGAGATGTTGGTTAATAGAAATGAAAATGAACTTGTGCATGAATTGAAACGTTACATATGGTAATAAGAATGAAACATGTTTTTGTATATTAGGAAGATTATGTACATTATTATGTTTGTTTACATTTTATTAAAAATGATAAGTAAGTTATGATATATATTGTTCATTGTTACATACATTCAACTTTAACTATATATACGTTTGATTCTCATTATTTGTTGAGTGTTTAGTGGGTACAACGGCGCGCTTCGCTTATGGAGCTTGTTTTTGCGCAAATGCTAAGAAAGTAAGCAAATACGTTTTAAAAAGCCAAATAAGGTACATATCTCGATTTACATATCGCATTTGGGTTGATTTTGTTTTGTTTCCTTATATTGGGATGCCTCATCGTGTGGATGAGATGTATATTGATAAATATTGTGTTTGTAAATTTTTCCAGGCAAGTCGTACAAAGGAGGTGCTGCCTAAATTTTCAATAAATTTCGGGTGTTAGAATTTATTTATTTTTAGTTTTAAAATCTATAGCTTATTTTTCTTCCTAACAAGTTTCAAACTAAGTAAAGTATTTGTAATGTTATATATGTCAACTTAAATTCATATGATGTTTCCTTTTCGAGGATGAAAAGCGCTAAGTGGAAGAGAATGAAACAAACCGGTAATTTTGACGTTTTAAATATAAATTAAATTAAGATTTGACATTAAAATAAATACTTATTTTAGGATTTCAACATAGAATTTGGACTTTTATCTATTTTGAACGTAATTTGAGTTCACTTCTAGAATGAATTCTTCGCATAAATTTAATTTTAATATGAACATTTAGTTAAAGGAAACGTTATTAACATTATTAGCCAACTTCAAGTTATTTGAATGATTGAAACTTAACTTTGAAATAATTGAAGTCTAATGTTGGAATATAAGTCATGTAACTTAGTTGATAAAGGGAAATCCAATTCGTTTATAGATTTAATATTTGAAGTTTATTCTGAAATAAGCTGAATTCGTAGGCTAATTCATATTTAAGATTAATTGAAAATTTAGTCCCTAAATACAAGTTTTATTTTGAAAGTTCAAAGTTTGGGATCCGAACAACTAAAACGAAGAAATGAATTGTGAAATAAAAATACGCATGTATGGCGTTCACGTTACTTGTTGAAATAATAATGGGTTTAAAACAAGTAACAACGTTGTTCGTTTCAGTCATATTTCTTTGTTTAGTCTAACGTTGTAAACCGTTCACAAGTAACGTTTGTTCAACCTGTTTCTTTCGTTCAGCCCAACGGTTAAATCTAGCAAAATCTGATAATATATTACTAAAGATATGGCAACAACTCAAAAATCTTACTCTATCAGTAATACAAAGATTTTTGAACAGTGTACAAGATTTCAAATCTTCTTCTGACAGTGGACACTTGTTCTTTTCTCTCTGAAATGGAGTCCACGTTGCTGTTTCTCTAGTTTATGGTTCCCTCTTTCTATATTATAAAACAACACTCCTTTACCACTTTCACTCAATGCAGCCTTCGTCTCCTTTTTATTTTCAAATCAGTTCCTTCCCCTAACAAATCGCGATCTCCTCTCGTTAAAATCAAATTCGGCTGCCTCCCTAAGAAAACCCGTGCCTTCTGAATCAAATGGTGTTGAAGCACCTTCCTTCTTCTACTGCACGCAACCACCAGAGGTCACCCAAGTCGCTGGCTCCTCAGGAATCCCCTTCCCTCTCGCTTCCTCTCCATTACAATGTATGAGCCCTAAATCTTAAGCATCCAACTCGAACCCCCATTTCTTCAGCGAAGTCCGACCAATCACCACCGCATTGGCCATCACCCAAAGGGCCTTGCTCTGACTTTTCTCAGTTGTACCTTGTTATTCTTTTCTGGTCATTGCTAGCCCTTACGGTAAAGAAAAGAACCCGAGGCCTTTACAAAAAGAGGACGGAAGTTAGTCAGTCCACCTGTAGCCACCGTGTTGGCCACCATCCAAGTCACCTCGACCCGTGAACCACTCAGCGACCCTGGGTGCTCTCCAATTTGCTGCAAGACTGTGTTTTGGAAACATGCATCTCAGGTGCTAGGCAGAATTTCCGAGAGGCAGTTACAATCAGATAGAGAAATACTAGTATGGGTAAGCGAGAGGGTTAAGTCAAGTTCCGGTTTAGGTTCATTGTTCGCTTGCTGGTTTGTCGAAATATAGGATGAATCACCATGGGTTGAAATGATACATACTCGAGTAATAACATGGATTTAGAAAAATAAATTCGAACTGATTTGGGATGCGGGTTGAAATGATATATACCCGAGGTTTGAATTTTGCTTTAAAATGGATTGAAATGATATACATTCGAATAACTTGACCATAGGATAGAAAATTATATACGGACGCCATGGTCAATAAAAATTTATTTTCTAAATAAAATATGTATGCATAGATTTTGATAAATAGATTTTTGAAATGGAATTTATGAAATAAAGGAAAATGTTGAGAAATAATTTCGAACTAAATCTTTACTTGTTTTTATATAGAAGATCTGTAAATTTAAGTATTCAAGTGTAACAACCCGGAAATTCTGAACCAATTTAAACTTTTTATTTTAGCAATTTCAATGGATTTTGAATATTTAAAATTATTTATTTTAATTAATCACGATGAAAAATTTGTTTTAATCGAAGTTAGAATGAATAATTTATTTTAAGGAAATTTTGTTAGAAAATGCGTCAGAATTTAAAAATTCTATTATTAAATTAAATTATTAAATATAAAAAGGTTTTTAAATAAAATCATGATGTTATTTATGAATGATTTTAAATTTATTTCTAATAAACAATTATTTGTAATTAGATAAATAATGATTTATAACAATTGAAATTAGTATCAAATTGTATGTGTATTAGTAATAATTAACTTCAAACCATTGATAATAAAAGAAAATAGTAGTTGAATTATTGAATTGTTTGCTTATTCACATTTCATGCAAGTTCATTTAGCTTTTCTTTCTGTTTCTAACTTCATCAAATTCACTACCTCTTTCCTCACCACTCTCCATTAATTACGCATTCATTTCTTTTCTTTATCTATTAGTTTATTACTCTTCATTCTATTAACTTATTTCTCTTCATTCTATTTTCACACATGTATTCTTATTTCTTAAATTTACATCCCCTTGTTTCTTTTTTTTTCTTTTCCTTTTATTATTTCTCTCCAAAAACAAATCAACTCCATGTATGTATATTTCTTTTTATTTGTGCTTGCATAAGCATTGAATAGGTTCCTTAAATTCTGAAACGTTAATATTATATGTTTTGAAAATTGAAAAGTTATAAACTTTCTAATGATTGACATTAAGCAATAAATCATGCATTAATTACATTCCCGTTTTCTCTTTCCCTATGTTTATTTTGAATTTTTGAATAGGAGATAAACGTTGATAAGATTAACACCTGCCTAGTCAGCTAATTTAATTCCTTTGTAACCTACTATATGTAAAGAGACGCATTAGGGTAATGAAATAAATGTTTATTCATTAAAAATAATATTAAATTTTTTAATGTATATATAGAATGGATAAAATTTACATGCTACAGAGTAGTTATTGGTTAGTTAAAAATATAATTTTTAACTAATGTAAGTGATGAAAATAAGAAATGAGAAATAAATACGCCACCTCAGCCAATGTATTTCCCTTGTAACATAAAACATATGTAGGGGCACAAGTAAGGAATAAAGTAAAATATAAAACCAAATAAAGAAAGTAAAAAAAAGTCGCCTCCTTCATAAAATAAATAAATAAAATTTGAAATTATATTCAATGGAAATTAGAGGCGTGTCATACATTGTAAGAAAAAAATAAAGAAGGAAAAAAGAATAATGATAATGATAATAATAATGGCCGCATGCGTTTCATTCATATCCTTTATTTCTTTTATGTTCTCTCTCTTCCTCTCATATGCATATATGCCATATTTTATCCCTTTAATAAATACAAGAAGAAAAAAAAGATAAGATAGACAATTATTGAATTAAATATTATTTAATATATATATATACATGTACCCTAATTTATACGGTCAAAACCTAACCCTAATTCTCTTTATTACGTTGCTGCCGCTCTGAACTAAATCAATGGCAACCGTGCTCCCAAATTCCTTTCCCCTTTTCTTTGAATCCAATCAAGATCTTCCAAAAAGAAAAACGAAGAACTCCTCACGATCTTTCTAATCAACGGTGAAGTTTGGTTGCGCGATGTCTAGGCTACACGGGAAGAAGAAAACAACGGCCTTATGAATGTAATTAAGTAAATAGTGGAGTGAACCATATTACAATTAATTTGATTGTGTAATTAAAATTTAGAATCTTACGAAATCAGAATCCAGCGATTTCGAAGCTTTGGAATCGTATTCAAGAGAGCTACGCAATGGCACTGACCGGAACAAATACAGAAGCAGTCAGGAATTTTGATTGAATTAAACCCAGAGTTTAATTCAGGTAAAAACAATCATTAATTACCAATTTCGAAACCAATCAAGGTGAGAACTCTCTCACTAAATTCTTTTGTACAGTTGTTTATTTTTATAACTGAATTTATGTTGATTGTCTGTCAGCTCACCTCCCTCGTCCAGACCATGGACGATCTAAATTGATTGTTTTGAGTTGTGATTACGATATGAATAAAAATATATACATACGAGATTTTTTTTAAATAATTAAAATTAATTAGTTATTATCGTGTTTAGAAATTTCTACAAATACGATGTTAATTTCAGTTTGTTGTTATACGTGATTTGATTTAAGTTGATTGATGCTGTTATGTTGATCTATTGATCAGATGGATTATTTTGTTGAAATAAAATTGTCAAAACAAAAATTAACATTTTTGTTGAAATAAAATTGTCAAAACAAAAATTAACATTTTTGTTGAAATAAAATTGTCAAAACAAAAGTTAACATTTTTGTTGAAATATAAAGTGTCAAAAACAAAATAATCATTTTGTTGAATTAGAATTGACAATCTAAAATTGTCATTTTTGTCGAAATTAGAATTGACAATATAAAATTGTCATTTTTGTTGAAATTAGATTTGACAATATAAAAATGTCCTTTTTGTTGTATTAGAATTGACAATATAAAAATGTCCTTTTTGATGTATTAGAATTGACAATATAAAAATGCCCTTTTTGATGTGTTAGAATTGTCAAATATAAAAATGTCCTTTTTGATGTATTAAAATTGTCAAAACTAAAATATCGTTTTTGTTAAAATAGAATTGTCAAAAAAATATATCATTTTTGTTAAAATTAGAATTGAAAAAATAGAATTGTCATTTTGTTGAATTAGAATTAACAAAATAAAATTGTCATTTTTATTGAATTAGTATTGTCAAAATAAAAATATCATTTTTGTTGAATTAGAATTGTCAACAAAATAAAAGAATCATTTTTATTTGTTTTGTTAAAATAGAATTGTCAACAAAATAAAAGTATCATTTTTTTTGTTGAAGTAGAATTGTCAACAAAATAAAAAGTATCATTTTTATTTGTTTTGTTGAAATAGAATTGTCAACAAAATAAAAGTATCATTTTTTTTGTTGAAAATCATCTTTTTATTTGTCATATGTAAATATGGAAATTTGTATACAAATAAAAATCATATTTGTATTTGTCATTAGAGGCATAGAATTAGTTATGCATATCATTTTTATTTGTTTTGTTGAAAATCATCTTTTTATTTGTCATACGTAAATATAGAAATTTGTATACAAATAAAAATCATATTTGTATTTGTCATTAGAGACATAGAATTAGTTATGCAAGTAAAAATCTCTTTTTATTTGTCGTTAGAAAATATAGAAATTTGTATACAAATAAAATCACTTTTTTTTATTTGTCATTAGGAAAGTAGAAAACATGTAGACAAATAAAATATTCCTTTTTATTTGTCATTAAAAACATTGAACTTGTTATGCAAATAATATATTCCTTTTTATTTGTCATTTTATGTTTTGTTTATTCAAAACATTATTAGTTACATATATGAGAAAAAAATATCATTTGTCATTTTATGTATTGTTTATTCAAAACATTATTAGTTACATGTAGAAGAAAATAGCAATTTATTATTTTATGTTTTGTTTATTCAAAACATTAATAGTTACATGTAGTAGAAAAAGAATCATTTGTCATTATATGTTTTGTCTACTGAAAACATTATCACTTGCATGTTAGCGATATTAGAAAATTGATCATATGTTAAAAATATGATTTTGGTTAGATTTAAAACATTATCATTATTATGTTAGCGAAGCCAGGACAATAATCATATGTTGAAAACATGTTTTATGAAATAAAAATATCATTTATTTAGAATAATATTTTGTGGAATAAAAGGTCATCTTGTTAGAATACGTTTTGTTAAATAAAAGGACTACATGTTAAAATATATGTTTCATTAGACAAAATGTCACCTTTATCGTGTTAGACAAGAGTAAAAATATATGTTTAGTTGAAATTAAATTATACATATTTATTCATAATTTAAACAGTAAATTTTTTTTCAATTTTTTTTTCAAATCAAATTATAATTAGTTAAATTTGTTAACCAATGATGTATTTAAATAAACTGTTCTGAAAACCCCACACGGGTATTGGGATGATATTTGACATACACTAGTCCCAATATTTTGTTATATGTCAATCGATGGATCGATAGTCTGTGATGAGCGTTATTTATTTATTTTAATGCTCACACAGTTGTAAATTTCACTCTGGATGTGAATGGATTGTTTAATGATTATTTATCATTATTGTTATATACGTGCGATGTCTGAAATCCATATAACTGAAATTATATGATATGTAACACCCGTGATTTTTGACCGTTCAAATCGACAATGATCCTCAATGTCGACTCAAACAATCAAAAATACGGATAATTATTGTGATTTATATAAGAAAAATAAGAGAAGAAGAAAAACAACGTAGAATCTCACAGCAAAAGGACAAAATATAATAAATAAATAACAGTTCATTAAGCTGTTAAAAACATACATTTTTTTATATTTACAACAATTATCAGAGTAAATTAACATACAACATACCAATATATTTTTGCAGCGGAATAAAAAAATTAATACGTCTGTTGAGCTCCATCTCCATCTTCTTAAATGTATCTTCAAGCAAGGAAATCTTCGCTAACTGCAACTTGGTCTGACCCGAGCGTATTGCATAAAAAGAAACACAACAAACACTCGGATCAGAACTAAATCATTCTCATATTTGTTACATCAAATTTCATGTAATAATATGAGTGCAATAACTTAAGAGATGTTACGGGAATTTCCATCTCTTAAGGATCCGTCAAACTAATACTATATAATATAATACGCTATTATAATAATGTCTATGGTTAAATATAACATATTAAAATAGTGTAAGCGGGATTACATTTTTACCCTTACACTGTTTATAATACCGTAGTCTATACAGATACCGTAAAGTCCAAAGTACGTAGTGGCTATCAGAGGGCACTCCATAGGTACGGTACAAATCAAAGTCGTAGGGGGCTTGATCAGGATAATATGACAAGGCACACGAGGAATGCCCATAGTAGGAGTATACTAGTTGCATGCCCGGACTGGTGGTAACGCATAGCCGCGACTACCGCCCACCTTGAACAACACTTCGAATCATGGATGCGCATCAAATCAATCAAACCGAGGGACTATAGTAATAAAGGAAGAAGTGTTGCCGATGGAGGTAGCTAACCCCACTTGGTCACGGTACAGCCCTGTTTTAGTCATTTTAATTATGACCCAAAGGTCAAGGATATCCATCATCGTTCTCTTTCTTCAAATCCAGTAATCGCCTCCAAATCCATCCAACACCATTTCGGGAACTCCACCGCGTACACAGTTGTTAAAGTTGTTTTCGGTATTGGTAAAGAGTATGACAATATCCGATCCCGGTCTCTTTTGCAACCAAACGTTTACATTTTTCACACCGGTCGGTTCTTTTACATTTCGAAGAGGTTCGTACTTCATATCAAAATATCAGATTTTCAAAATCATTTCAATAGTCAAAATAAAGTATTTCCAAATAAAACCCCCAATTGAAACCAACTTAATTCTCAAAGCAATTCCAACTTTTAAAATAATTTGAATATTAAAATAGTAAAAATATATACAAAATAGTTTAGATGTATAATTGAAATAGTTTGAAAATAAATAGTTTGTAATTAAAATAGAATTATCAAATTATTAAAATCTATAGTTAAAACATTAAAGTAATTTATAAAATAAATAGTTAATTATAAAATGATTTATTTAAAATAATTTATAAAAAAATAAAATAGTAATAAAATAAAATAGTTTATAAAGAAAAATAATTATTATTAAAATAGTTTATAAAATTGTTTGAAATACTATAGTTGGAATTAGAATCATTCCTTTAATTTTAGACTAGAAGTCATATTCCAATTTCAATTCAACTCACTCAATGTCAATATTTCAATTGTTTAAATTTCCATTTTGCATTCATTTCAATTCAATCAATTTAATCCAAATAATTAAATTCCAAATCAGATTCTCAATTTCAATGATTTCTATTTATAACAAATATTGAGTTCACAATTCAGATATCATTTACATCAATGCTAGTTTAAAATAAATCTCAAAGGTGGATAAAACAATTCAATTTCAATAAATTTGATTCACATTAAATTTCATTTTTTTAGCTTCAGTTACTATACTAATTTATTTCCCTTTTTTAATATTTCAAAATTCAAAGTTCAAGTTCAAAGGAAATAAATTATAAAATATCGCTTTTATTGTCTTTAAAAATATCCCAAAATTCAAGATTTAAACAATTTTTATTTAACCAACCAGTGTCAAAATTTTCTATCCTATGGCCAAGTAATACTTAAAATTTAATTTTAGTATTTCGGGGAAGGATATATATCATTTCAATCCATATCAGGGTCCTAGGTGTTTATCATTTCAACCTACGCTCTTAATTCATTTTAGTGATTGATCCCGGGTTTATTTGATGCCCGTAACATCTAGGGTAATGGTTGGGATAAACCATTACAAGGACAATTCAGTATCTATAAACCAACAAGTAAATTCAATACATCATCAAACAAACCACCCAAAAAATTCAATATCACATTAATTTACATATTTGAAGTCGGGTTTAAACTAGCAATAAAATTTCAGATTTAACCTAACTATACAACTTTTAAATAAACAGTTAAATTAAACTACACAATCGATGTAATTCAACATCAACACACAATTTTAACAATCAAACAACCATCAATGCAGTCATATCATAACATGATTTTAATATAACTAACAAGCGAATATTTCAGTTAATTGTGAGTGGGTTTAACACTCAACTTTGTTTCAAACGAGATTGAAATCCAATTTTTATCCCAAATATTTTCAGTCTCAAAATCAGTCCAAACCAGCGCTATTGAGAAGGGCTCGTCGATACAATTCCAACGCAACAAACCGCGTATCAATTGGAGCTCATATGAAAAAGTTATATAAGTTTTAGAGATTAGAAAATAAATAAATAAATTAAAACGAAAATTGGAAGAAAATCACCAATTTTTGCCATGTCACCACCCTATTTCTTCCTCATTCTCTAATGCTCCAGGAAAATTTTCACCCGTCCATGTCTACAAAACCACTGACTTCTCTCCTCCTTCCCTTCCTCTCCGCTTCATGAAAACTAAAATCGATTGAACCATTGGTCTTTCTCTTCACAAGCTTTACTACCATATCGCCAACTCATCAAACTCGCCCGCCGTTCAATGATCGCATCCACTAGACCAGAACTCACGACCAACACCAGGTTGTGACTTTTTTTTGTTTTGACTTGACTCCCCAAAATTTTGCCATACGATTCTATATTCCATTACAAACATGAATACGATCACGATTTTGCACATTAATCTCTACATACATAATCAATCCAAACCCTAATATAATTACTTTACTGGAAAAATTTTGAACCCAGTAAAATTGATCACACCATGTAAAATTGGGATAGAGTCCAAGAGAATTGAGGTAGGAGTTCAATGAATCAAATGGTGTTTGATTTCATGAAGAATTGAATTTTATATAATTTATGGAAGATAAAAAATACACATGGCGGCTATTATTTTCTACAGGAAGAAAATGAAAGGTTGATGGCTTGTTTTCATTGCTAGAAGTTAGGTTTTAGAAGAAGGATTGTTAATAGCCAACAATATTATAACATGATACCCATTTTGAATCAATTCCAAAAGTTACCAATTTAAACCCAATTCCAAAATAGGACCTCCATCAATTTACATACATTAAAATCTTAAATTCAATTATTATTTACCAATTTATGTTGAACATTAATTCTATTAAGTTAATTAACTTTCCTTTTTATTCAACATTCATAAGTAGCAAATTTTATCGTTTTGATTACTCAAAAATTTACCATAGTTTAGAACGAATTCACATATAAAATTCAAAGTTAATTATTACACAAATTTATACGCGTTTTAATTTCTGTTTATTCACCTTTAAATTAAATTCAAAATTTATAAACTCTATTTAAATCGATACAAATAAATTAATATAACTTATAAATCAACTATCGTTAATTGTTAATTCAATTTTCATTATTTACAATAATGACAAATTTAACTAGTTCATTAATATATTGAAATATTCATTTTGGTTTAATCACCTTTAAATCAAATTCAAAGGTTTATAAATTATACTCAAATTGAAATTTAAAATTCATATACATTTATAAATCAACAATCATTTATCATGAATTAAATTTCCATATTTTACAAGTTTAAAATTTTATTTCCATTATTAGTTACACCAATCAATTCCATTAAAACATATTAATATGAAATTCCAACTTTCACTGTCAATCAATATAAATGAATCATGAATCTATTTGGAATCAAAACAAGTCACAATTGTCATAATAGATTGAATTTCTATACTTAAACCATTCAATTAAGTTTTCACCATAAATTTCCAAAATTTAAATCATTGAAGTTTTAATTACAAATTCATTGACTCAGTTTAATCCAAATAACTAAAATATTAATTTCGATCCACAAAAATTACAACAAACCAATTTATAGCTATCTTATTATAAATGTAAAAATTTACATTGACTACAAGCTGAAATTTCATTGCACAATCAAACTGATATATAATTTCCATATTCCAAAAATAAGATAAATCTCAAAATCAGTTAATCCATTTTTATATTGTTAATTCGATATAAATTTCAAATTCCATATTCCATTATAAATAGATTGTCAAACACCTTCATTATCATATATAGCTATTGTAGTTCATTGTTCAACAAGTCAATTTTAGTTCATGCCTTATCAATTTACAATATAAATCGTAAATTTTAATATTTAAAACAATTTTGTTCTAAATTACATAAAATTTAATATTTTAAATTGTCGCAAAACTCGGGATGTTACACTCTCCCCCACTTAAAACTTTTTGTCCTCGTAAAGGCATAGTAAAAAGGTTGTCAATTTATATACCTAATCATATAATTTCTTATTCACTTTCAATTATTTAATTGACATTGAATATATATATATATATATATATACACACACACACACATATACACACACGCGCTAGCTTTGTTTACAACCACCTAATCCAATTCCATTTAGATTCAACATTCATTTGATTAGACTTCATAAGTTAATTTTTGATTAATTATAGAATTTAAATCTACCATCAATTTCATTTATCATTTGATTTGTTTACATTAATACAACCAAATCAACTTCTATTCGAATGTTCATTCTCATTAACCTTTATTATCCAAGTTTCATTTATTAGTATAATGTGCAATTACCAATTTATATTATCACTTTGACTTCTTGACATTTTGGGAAAAAAAATTATATGCAACAGGTTGTACTATAGTATCATTCAATATGTCCATTTCAATTAACATTACATATTTAACCATTTAAGTGCATTTTCATATTATTTTAGTTCTCTATTATTATTTTTCATTCCATTAATTTTTTTTCTTTAACAAGTTCATTCTTCCTTCATACACTACCTTGTCAATTTCATTTATTCATATAACTAATTTTCTATTTGGACATCAATATTCATTAGTGAAATAATTTATTTAAGTTCTCTACCTCCATTCATATTCATTTGCATTATTCACCATTTGCAGATTTCTTAAAATATCTCTTTTCTCTTCATAATACACAATCTAAGAGTACAACATTTTACAGCTATAGATTTATTTAACTAATTTATTTCATTAGTCCAAATTTTATTTACTTTACATAGTTGAATTCAATTTCCATAACAATCCAAGTGTATGACGTTATGGTCCAAACATACGACTTCATTAATTTCATAACCCATCAATAAAATTTCACCCTTTTATTATTTATAACTATACTTGTATATTATGTAATTGTCAATTCCTATAACATTTTACTTCTTAGATATTTGGTAAGTTATATTTGCTATAAAGAAGGTTTAGTATCATACAAGTTCAACATTGTCTAATTTGTTTCAATTTCACCATTTCACAATCCCAAGAGTTTATTTTATGCTTCTCCTTGGTTCATTTATTTATTTCACACTTAAGGAGTTCCAAAATTTCAAGTTTAATTTATTTCATTAATTGTTCGAGTGTTTAAGAATTCGACTTCAAGTTTCAAAATCAATTTTTAAAATATAATATATATATATATATTACATCCTTTATACCAAACCAAACAATGAAAGATTTAAATGAAATTAAATTTTCAAAAAAAAAAACTAATTTTAAAAGTTCTAAGAGGTTTTCCCCCACTCAGTCTCTCGAAAATAAACGTCGATGATGCGTGCACTCATCACCGAAATCTTTTCCAAAGACAAGAGGGGAGTATACACTTATTTCAGAATTCACTTTAAAACAATTTATATATAAAGAACAACTTTTTGTTTTCTAATAATTCATTTAAAACAATTTCTATGTGAAACACTTTTAAAATATAAATATATTATTTCAACCATTTGCAAATCAATATTACAAAATCACCCGAAATCAAATTCTCAAATTCATATTTTACTTCTTATTTCATTATCAATAAATTTTCAATATTTGATTTTTCTTAAACCAATCAACAACCAATGGTTTAATTATTCACTAACCGAATGATAAATGATGAAAATTTAATATTATCGTCAAAATTCATATATTTTCAAATATTTATATATAAAAATATAATTTAAAATAATATTATGTCAATAAGTCCTATTCGAGTGTTCAGAAATCCCCATCAATACATTGGCATCCCAAATACCGACCAGAATTCAAAATACTCAACAGAACAAATCAACACAATACAAAACCATTTTATATAAAAATTACAAGTGTGCTCTCTCATATACACTTAAACTCATTCTAGGGTACGTATTATCACCCTATCTCTAATGAGTTAATCCCAAATAGAGCCAAGGTTTTCGCTAAACCAAAGCTCTGATACCAAATGTAATGGCCCTAGGCTTTGCAACCATCAGGCAGTGGGCTAACCTCTCACCGTGACATACGGTGATACCTCAGAACTGATTTTACGGCCAACCTCTCGACTGCAACAACCAACCCAATCTTCCCATTGGGACGTTTAGGGGTAAGAGTTTCCTGCTTGCCACCAAACAACCAAGCGAGAACCCCCATCATGTTCTCTAACCAGCTCTGGTACCAAATGTAACATCCGTGATTTTTGACCGTTCAAATCGACAATGATCCTCAATGTCGACTCAAACAAATCAAAAATACGGATAATTATTGGGATTTATATAAGAAAAAGAAGAGAAGAAGAAAAACAACGCAGAATCTCACAGCGAAAGGACAAAATATAATAAATAAATAACAGTTCATTAAGCTGTTAAAAACTTACATTTTACTATATTTACAACAATTATCAGAGTAAATTAACATACAACATAACAATATATTTTTGCAGCGGAATAAAAAAATTTAATATGTCTGTTGAGCTCCATCTCCATCTTCTTAAATGTATCTTCAAGCAAGGAATTCTTCGTTAACTGCAACTTGGTCTGACCCGAGCGTATTGCATAAAAAGAAACACAACAAACACTCGGATCAGAACTAAATCATTCTCATATTTGTTATATCAAATTTCATGTAATAATATGAGTGCAATAACTTAAGAGATGATACGGGAATTTCCATCTCTTAAGGATCCGTCAAACTAATACTATATAATATAATACGCTATTATAATAATGTTTATGGTTAAATATAACATATTAAAATAGCGTAAGCGGGATTACATTTTTACCCTTACACTGTTTATAATACCGTAGTCTACACAGATACCGTAAAGTCCACAGTACGTAGTGGCTATCAGAGGGCACTCCATAGGTACGGTAAAAATCAAAGTCGTAGGGGGCTCGATCAGGATAATATGACAAGACACACGAGGAATGCCCAGAGTAGGAGTATACTAGTTGCATGCCCGGACTGGTGGTAACGCATAGCCGCGACTACCACCCACCTCGAACAATACTTCGAATCACGGATGCGCATCAAATCAATCAAACCGAGGGACTATAGTAATAAAGGAAGAAGTGTTGCCGATGGAGGTAGCTAACCCCACTTGGTCACGGTATAGCCCTGTTTTAGTCATTTTAATTATGACCCGAAGGTCAAGGATATCCATCACCGTTCTCTTTCTTCAAATCTAGTAATCGCCTCCAAATCCATCCAACACCATTTCTGGAGCTCCACCGCGTACACAATTGTTAAAGTGGTTTTCGGTATTGGCAGAGAGTATGACAATATCCGATCCCGGTCTCTTTTGCAACCAAAC
Source organism: Allium sativum (assembly GCA_030737875.1). Taxonomy (NCBI): domain Eukaryota; kingdom Viridiplantae; phylum Streptophyta; class Magnoliopsida; order Asparagales; family Amaryllidaceae; genus Allium; species Allium sativum. The sequence continues at coordinate 442,656,124 of CM060915.1, read as the reverse complement.
GTTTACATTTTTCACACCAGTCGGTTCTTTTACATTTCGAAGAGGTTCATACTTCATATCAAAATATCAGATTTTCAAAATCATTTCAATAGACAAAATAAAGTATTTCCAAATAAAATCCCTAATTAAAACCAACTAAATTCTCGAAGCAATTCTAACTTTTAAAATAATTTAAATATTAAAATAGTAAAAATATATACAAAATAGTTTAGATGTATAATTGAAATAGTTTGAAAATAAATAGTTTGTAACGACCCGCCTTTTTGCCCGATTCTCGCCGGTAATTAAACCGACTCAAATCGTTCATAAAGACGAATTGTTATGGGTACTTACATACATTGAACAAAACAACAGAACTTTTCATTGAATAATTCAATATTACATCAGAGTTACATGAATATCAGAGTTACACATAAATATACACAGCGGAAGAAATAAAACTCTCAGCGGAAGAACATCATCCGATACAGCGGAAGCTCCAACTCTAGCGTGAACTCTAACTCCGGAAGCACTCTGAATCTTCTCCACAATCCATAACTGCAAAACTAAACACTAGCTGCCCGTGTGGAAATTAGTGGGCACCCAGAGTTTAGGAAGGAACAATAAACCCCAGGTCAGTCGTGGGACTGGTGTGGGAACTCAAAACAGTTATCATTTAAGTTTCATTTTAAAGTTGGGTAATTCAACGGACCACGCCGCTAATGCGGAACGGGTTTTACTCCATATGAATTCCCGTGCATAGAGATACGCAATGACTTTTGAAAAATGAAGCTATCATAAGCTCGTCCCACATCACACAATGCAAGCGCACACCAGATGGCCGAGTTTTGTCTTATGATAACCAAACATGATTTCATACGTGAAAATCCTCTTTAATATTATCATATAGTGTGGAAAACAAATTCGCAATTAAATGTATTAATCCTAGACGGCATGAGTGTCCCATACCACTATGTCGCCATATATAAATACAATCAAAATCGTATGGCTCGTATTGGAGATTTGGATTTCCAACTTGATGATTCCTGGCACGAAAGATCAATCAGGGACTTGAGCGAAGTGTAACGCAACAAATCGCCAGGGCAGTATCTACGGTTTTCGACCAGACGCGGCCCCCCGAACATACCCCATCCCCAGTTCACAAGTGGTTCCCCACTGTTGCAACACTCATCAAATCATATATATATACAGACCAAACCGCCAGTTTCTCATCATTCGGTGTGTGAGGTTTGCCGATGTCACGTCATACACAAAGCTACGCTTCGATAAGCCATGCTTTGATCATCATTAGCTCATATCATACTTGGGTATGCCACATTGTCAATATCTCCACATATCACTGATTCGAATTAATACATATTCTCTAAGAACGTAACTTAGCGACGGAGATATTCAATTGCCACAAATCATATATATATTCACACGAATCAGTGCTACGTGGTCAATTACAATGTCAGACATACCATCCATACAAGTCCGTTCTGGGTCTGAACGAAACACAATCCGAAAATCTCCAAATATACTCAGATCTCCTGCCACCCTCGTATCGGGTGTACGACCCGATCCGAGATGTCAGCAATCTATCCAAATAATCTGGATATTTCCGGTCTTCATTTATCGATTCCAAATCTTGAATTGCTTCATAACGTCGTAATATTACTTGGAATGGTTTTCGGACCTATATCCGATCCCGGACTTTCCAAGTAACAAACGTATCTTAAAACAATAGTTACAAATCACACGGGTTTCTCAATTCAAATCTCCTTTCCCAATTATTATTGTTATATTTTGAAGTACGGTTGGATTCAATTCCCGGAAACCCGTTACCCTTTAATAATTTCTCAAATTCAACATTTGTCTTCCCAACTTACTTTTCAAACAACTTAATTAATTCGTCGTCACTTGAATGACCAAATCTTTATTTGGATTTTTGATTTCCATTTAAATACCTATATTTCACGTATCAGTTCATATAGAATAAATCGACTTATACTCGATATTGATTCACAGACTCAGGCAATATAATCAGAATCATGATATGAATACGTTTAATATTCTGATCGTATTTGTCTGCCACTGTAAATCCACATCGACTATCTGACGACTGATTCTAATCAAAACTCATTCTTACTTCAATTCAAATCTTATTTCAATTTCCTATCCGATAGTTAAATTCATTCTCATTTTCAGATATCACATTTTTTTTTGCAAAGTTCATATTTTCTATCGACGGAAAATCTCTTGTACTTTTTCTCAAAATAGCACCACACTTCCGCTACGCACTCTGATTTGGCGTATCCCAGTTTCAACTAGTATTGTTTTAATATTAACAAACCAAATGTATTCAAATTTCTTTGAAACCAAATTCTCTAGTATATATATATTCCATTTTTCCAAATCTTCTTGCATGCGATGGATTCAACATTTTATTTACTATGTTAATTCATTTCCAATGTGACATAGTATTATGAAACAAACAACTCGAGAATTTATTTGTAAAATATTTCACTTTTAATTCAAAATCCTTCGCATCATAAATCTTCATTTCACATGAAAATGCGGATCTCTATGGTTTTCAATTCTCTACAAAAATCAATTGGAATTGTCTTCTTCGATTAATTTCAACTTATTTCATGCTTAAACAATTCATGGAAACGGAAAAATTATTTTTCAAATACCTTTCTTGAAACTTAACAACTTATATTCAAAAATGTATATCACTTGATGCTTATAAATTTAAAATACCAATTTGTTCCAACTTTCAATAGTTCAAATATTCAAACTATACTTATACGCCTAGTATCGATTAAAAATATAAATTGTTCAATCACTTCAAATTAAATTAAATATTTTCTTTATATTTGAACCATCATCATTTTTTTCAAAAGTATTATAGATAACAAAAAAATCAATACTGAATTTCTGATCCCTTTCAATTTAACTTAAAAACCGGTCAAAGAATAAATAAAGAACTGAAATTTCCCCAATGTCGGTATATATACAATATTTGTTCATCTAGATTTATCTTCCAAATGGTTTTCAAATTTAAATTCAACAAATTCTCAAATCATTATTAAAATAAAATATTCATTTAATCGGAAGGAGTATTTAAATCGGTCAACCGTAAGATCTGCAACTACGGCGAGTGTGTGACTTCATTCAACCAGAACAATACGATAGCTTGACCAACAACAGACATCATTCATCCATGACAACCACAAAATAAACCAACTGTGTATGGAGCGTTAATGTCAGTAACGCTCGGTGTTTACGGTGTTTATAACAGCATATGTATCCATCGATCAATCAGTGACAAATAACCATAACATTTCAACATCCACAACCACTGATTTTCCATCAATTATAATTATAAATAAATTATAACAAATTTATTGTTACCAAAATAAAATATTTGAAGTGGAGTTCTCACCAAATTAGTTTTCCAAAGAATTCACCGCTTCTCTGTTCCAGACTCCGACATTCCTGCGTGCTCTCCTTCTTTTCTTCTAGCCTTTCTCTCTTTTCGTTCTCCTTTCTGTCTCCTTTTTTCCCTTTTTTTTTTTTTTTTTGTTGTAAATGGAAGAGCGTCTTCTTCATGTTCGAACCACACCCATGTGACGCTGCAGCTTGTCCTCCTTCTATATTTCTCTTGCGCGAGCAGGCATATGCAACGCTGATCTTCTTTTTTTTTTTCCAAAATTTTTCTTTTTTCTTTTTTTTTTCTTTCTTTCTTTTTTTTTTTTCCTTTTTTTTTTTTTTAAACTTGGCTTGAAAAGTCCTCATGCATGTGCATGCGAGACATGCATACGGTCAGCACTGATTGGAGCCGACTGACGGTGGAAGCTCTCAACGGAATGGTGGGGTTTTGAGAAGAGAGTATGATTGCTGATGCGGATTGTAAAATGAGGAGGCCGACAGCATGCATAGGAGCAAGCCTTCATTCGTTTCACTCTCTCTCTCTATCTTTTTTTTTTTTTATTATTAACATAGAAACGGCGGAAGCTATCAGGAGGAGTGGGGAAGAAATGAAACTAAAGTTTGGAATAAGAGACATGTGAGAGAGGTGAAGCTTTGTATTAACTTAAACAATGGTGAGTGCACGTGTAAATAAGCATCCACTACCACCTTCCATTTATTTGCCTGCCACGTTTTGATTTTAATTTTTTTTTCTTTTTTAAAATAAAGAGGACACACGTCCCTTATACAATGCAAACCTTCATGCCTTCATACACCTAAGTCCCCACGTGGCCACTTTCTACAAATTTTCCTTCATGCAAAAGCCACCTCAACATACACTTGCCACTAAAAAAAATGTGAGATCATCCATGCGTTAGGCCTTATATCCATTCCTACTATCACATGCATCATGTCCATATAGTGTATTTATTTGTACACTTCCAATTTTTGATTTTTAGAGTTATTTACCGCGAGTTGTACTGAAATAAGACCATCATCGTAAACAACAACACGCTCTGATTTGAAAACAGCAATAAAACCGGTCTGATTGATCAATTCTGTAAAGCGTCTAAAGGACCACATTTATACCCAAAATACGTTGAAAAATTATCTGCTTATTTTTCAAAATAAAAATTACAAAAAAATTCTAAAAATTATTTTAAAACAGCGCGTGCAGAAATCGGATGAATATTTTTAACTGATATTTAATTATAATTTATTTTCAAGTCAAACAATTATAAAAATTTAAAAAAATCCATATAACTCCATATCTAATTGTTTTAAAATCTTTATATATTAAATATTTCTTAAAACAAATCTTTCAATTATAAAAATTCATATTATAAAACATTTATATATATAAATACAAAATATTACTATCTATAAATATAAAACCCATTATGTAAAAAATTACGAAAAATCATTTCTATACAAAATCTTTAAAATAAGTCTTATACAGAATAAAATTATTTATTTAAACTAATAAAAAGGGAATTTCAAATATTAAATCCTATTAATTCCAAAATATGTATTCAGAAAAATCTCAAAATGTGCTATGGAAATTCATATTTAAATTTAGAAAATTCTGGTTCGTTACATTCTTCCCCCCTTAAGACTTTTCGTCCTCGAAAAGGAAGATAGTAAATTTTAAAACTTCTATATAAACTATAAATCAACTTTTCTATAAGCTTTGGAATAGGTCTCAAAACAACCAGATTTAAAATAGTGGGACACGCATATCATAGTCAGTCCAACATATCATATCATATCGATCTCTCAAGTTAGCATACAAAACGTATCTAACCTTTCCTGAGCACATACTACGCATTTGGGCAGTCAAAAATACAGTCATCAAGGGTGCACCTAGCTATTTGTTACTAGTCCTCAAAACCATACTAGGCCAAAACAACTTAATGCATCTGGTACTTAAGATAACATATAAACACTATATATACAAGGTCCAGACTCATCGCAACTAAACATCAGTTGCATCTGATCCATCATCGGATGGATCGGTCAAACAAATTTCCTCGGGTTCTTCATCAGCTAACGCCTCCTCATCGTCTGCCATGAAGCCATCATCATCTACTCCCACGATAAATCCATCGTGCTCACTACCCATAAATCCATCTTCTTCAGCCTCATCCAAGGGCTGGTCTATATCCTCCATCAAACTCATCATCTCCCATTTCTGGAAGTAGGTCATCCTCGAATGTAGGTTATTCAAAATCACCCTCATCTGCTGCAACATCTACTACGACATCATCACCATATTGGGATTTCTCCACATCCTCTACACCATCATCAAATCCATCATTTCCCGCCTCTAGGAGTGGGTTGTCCTCAGCTATAACTGCTGGTTATCCCATTTCATGCATCAACATTTCTAACTGCTCAACAAATACAGGATCTATAGGCCAATTAATGTCCTCTGGTGCGACCTGTACTAGTTCGGCACCCCTTTTTCTCTTCCTCTTCAAACATAACTCATTTTAACCATACTATAAGGCTTTATTCATTCTTATTCAAATATATCATCACGCTTTCGCTGCGCACTCTAATTTAGTACATGCATGTTTCAACCATCATTATTCAACATTAGAATAAGTTTCAAAATATTTAGAACCAATTCTTAAAATTCATCTTTCAAAATCCATTTTCCCTGCATAATTATATTATATATCAAATACTTCTGAATTTCTATGAAAAACTTATTTGTTTAAGTTCCGTTAACATAATATCTTGAATAAATCAAAGTTATTAGTTTGACACAAAAGGGTATAATGGCCCAAATCAAAACACGCCTAAATCAAAAGATGAACTACTCAAGGTCAAATAAGTGGGGTCCAAATTCTAAACAGGATCAAGACAAGAAAGTCAAGTGCACCCAAGGATACGAGTGTAAGCAATTGAAAACGATGATTCAAGTCAAGGTATTCGACTAAGCCTAAGAAAAAGGGATGAACGACGCTACTCAACGGTTCGAATTAAACGATGGAACTAACTTAGGCCTAGATAGAGAAGTCAAGCACATACAGTTCCCATTGAGGAAAAATTGGTTTCCTTCCCCACTTAGATATTTGTTACAAATTTTAAATCATCTTTTTAACCAAATTCTTAACTTAAGTCCAAAATCACTCTCAAATTTCTTGAGGGAGTTTGGTAGCCGAAATATATTTCCGAGAAAATAGTTTAACTTGCATTTTAGTGTTTACAATTCATACTAGGTATAGGTTCGAATATATTTATTTAGCACTCATTTACATGTGTAAGCATGATATCTTATTACTTTTATATTCAAACCTTGGTTAGAATTTGATCAATTCCTTCTATTCAAACTGAGTGATGTTCACATACATGATTAGTGAATAAACTTACTTACATGCATTACCAAAAATTCATTCTCAGTTCTTTAAGTGAGATTTACTTCTATAATTAGTATGTTATCTAGGTTAAGTATGTTTTTATCTTATCTATCTTATATTAATCCTCTTAATATTTCTAATCATATCGAAACCATTTAAGTATTTCTCGACGTCTTAACCGGAATCATATAGTCATCCCACCTTTGAAACTCGAAAATAAGCACTGATGGTGCCATGGTCATCAGTAGAATCATCCTCGAGCGACTAGAATGTGATTCTATATCTAGCTAGTATATATTGGACTTCGCATATACGTTGATCAGACGTATATTCAAAATCCTTACATACTCGATAGTCCAATCATGACGTCGAATAAAACACTCGAAATCCTTATTTCAAATTATATTTCAAATAATCATTGTTTCAAATTGATTTATTTGTTCAAAAATACCTTATATAGGTTTCAAAAATATACGCTCTCTCGTCATAATATTCCGATATCCCATTCTAGGGTATTTCTAACCCTATCTCTAATGAGATAATATAACTCTGAGGAGTCCTATTCTTTTGTCCAAATATGTTCGTACCCAATAGCTTTGTATAACCAAAGCTCTGATACCAACTGTAACGACCCGCCTTTTTGCCCGATTCTCGCCGGTAATTAAACCGACTCAAATCGTTCATAAAGACGAATTGTTATGGGTACTTACATACATTGAACAAAACAACAGAACTTTTCATTGAATAATTCAATATTACATCAGAGTTACATGAATATCAGAGTTACACATAAATATACACAGCGGAAGAAATAAAACTCTCAGCGGAAGAACATCATCCGATACAGCGGAAGCTCCAACTCTAGCGTGAACTCTAACTCCGGAAGCACTCTGAATCTTCTCCACAATCCATAACTGCAAAACTAAACACTAGCTGCCCGTGTGGAAATTAGTGGGCACCCAGAGTTTAGGAAGGAACAATAAACCCCAGGTCAGTCGTGGGACTGGTGTGGGAACTCAAAACAGTTATCATTTAAGTTTCATTTTAAAGTTGGGTAATTCAACGGACCACGCCGCTAATGCGGAACGGGTTTTACTCCATATGAATTCCCGTGCATAGAGATACGCAATGACTTTTGAAAAATGAAGCTATCATAAGCTCGTCCCACATCACACAATGCAAGCGCACACCAGATGGCCGAGTTTTGTCTTATGATAACCAAACATGATTTCATACGTGAAAATCCTCTTTAATATTATCATATAGTGTGGAAAACAAATTCGCAATTAAATGTATTAATCCTAGACGGCATGAGTGTCCCATACCACTATGTCGCCATATATAAATACAATCAAAATCGTATGGCTCGTATTGGAGATTTGGATTTCCAACTTGATGATTCCTGGCACGAAAGATCAATCAGGGACTTGAGCGAAGTGTAACGCAACAAATCGCCAGGGCAGTATCTACGGTTTTCGACCAGACGCGGCCCCCCGAACATACCCCATCCCCAGTTCACAAGTGGTTCCCCACTGTTGCAACACTCATCAAATCATATATATATACAGACCAAACCGCCAGTTTCTCATCATCCGGTGTGTGAGGTTTGCCGATGTCACGTCATACACAAAGCTACGCTTCGATAAGCCATGCTTTGATCATCATTAGCTCATATCATACTTGGGTATGCCACATTGTCAATATCTCCACATATCACTGATTCGAATTAATACATATTCTCTAAGAACGTAACTTAGCGACGGAGATATTCAATTGCCACAAATCATATATATATTCACACGAATCAGTGCTACGTGGTCAATTACAATGTCAGACATACCATCCATACAAGTCCGTTCTGGGTCTGAACGAAACACAATCCGAAAATCTCCAAATATACTCAGATCTCCTGCCACCCTCGTATCGGGTGTACGACCCGATCCGAGATGTCAGCAATCTATCCAAATAATCTGGATATTTCCGGTCTTCATTTATCGATTCCAAATCTTGAATTGCTTCATAACGTCGTAATATTACTTGGAATGGTTTTCGGACCTATATCCGATCCCGGACTTTCCAAGTAACAAACGTATCTTAAAACAATAGTTACAAATCACACGGGTTTCTCAATTCAAATCTCCTTTCCCAATTATTATTGTTATATTTTGAAGTACGGTTGGATTCAATTCCCGGAAACCCGTTACCCTTTAATAATTTCTCAAATTCAACATTTGTCTTCCCAACTTACTTTTCAAACAACTTAATTAATTCGTCGTCACTTGAATGACCAAATCTTTATTTGGATTTTTGATTTCCATTTAAATACCTATATTTCACGTATCAGTTCATATAGAATAAATCGACTTATACTCGATATTGATTCACAGACTCAGGCAATATAATCAGAATCATGATATGAATACGTTTAATATTCTGATCGTATTTGTCTGCCACTGTAAATCCACATCGACTATCTGACGACTGATTCTAATCAAAACTCATTCTTACTTCAATTCAAATCTTATTTCAATTTCCTATCCGATAGTTAAATTCATTCTCATTTTCAGATATCACATTTTTTTTTGCAAAGTTCATATTTTCTATCGACGGAAAATCTCTTGTACTTTTTCTCAAAATAGCACCACACTTCCGCTACGCACTCTGATTTGGCGTATCCCAGTTTCAACTAGTATTGTTTTAATATTAACAAACCGAATGTATTCAAATTTCTTTGAAACCAAATTCTCTAGTATATATATATTCCATTTTTCCAAATCTTCTTGCATGCGATGGATTCAACATTTTATTTACTATGTTAATTCATTTCCAATGTGACATAGTATTATGAAACAAACAACTCGAGAATTTATTTGTAAAATATTTCACTTTTAATTCAAAATCCTTCGCATCATAAATCTTCATTTCACATGAAAATGCGGATCTCTATGGTTTTCAATTCTCTACAAAAATCAATTGGAATTGTCTTCTTCGATTAATTTCAACTTATTTCATGCTTAAACAATTCATGGAAACGGAAAAATTATTTTTCAAATACCTTTCTTGAAACTTAACAACTTATATTCAAAAATGTATATCACTTGATGCTTATAAATTTAAAATACCAATTTGTTCCAACTTTCAATAGTTCAAATATTCAAACTATACTTATACGCCTAGTATCGATTAAAAATATAAATTGTTCAATCACTTCAAATTAAATTAAATATTTTCTTTATATTTGAACCATCATCATTTTTTCAAAAGTATTATCGATAACAAAAAATCAATACTGAATTTCTGATCCCTTTCAATTTAACTTAAAAACCGGTCAAAGAATAAATAAAGAACTGAAATTTCCCCAATGTCGGTATATATACAATATTTGTTCATCTAGATTTATCTTCCAAATGGTTTTCAAATTTAAATTCAACAAATTCTCAAATCATTATTAAAATAAAATATTCATTTAATCGGAAGGAGTATTTAAATCGGTCAACCGTAAGATCTGCAACTACGGCGAGTGTGTGACTTCATTCAACCAGAACAATACGATAGCTTGACCAACAACAGACATCATTCATCCATGACAACCACAAAATAAACCAACTGTGTATGGAGCGTTAATGTCAGTAACGCTCGGTGTTTACGGTGTTTATAACAGCATATGTATCCATCGATCAATCAGTGACAAATAACCATAACATTTCAACATCCACTGATTTTCCATCAATTATAATTATAAATAAATTATAACAAATTTATTGTTACCAAAATAAAATATTTGAAGTGGAGTTCTCACCAAATTAGTTTTCCAAAGAATTCACCGCTTCTCTGTTCCAGACTCCGACATTCCTGCGTGCTCTCCTTCTTTTCTTCTAGCCTTTCTCTCTTTTCGTTCTCCTTTCTGTCTCCTTTTTTCCCTTTTTTTTTTGTTGTAAATGGAAGAGCGTCTTCTTCATGTTCGAACCACACCCATGTGACGCTGCAGCTTGTCCTCCTTCTATATTTCTCTTGCGCGAGCAGGCATATGCAACGCTGATCTTCTTTTTTTTTTTCCAAAATTTTTCTTTTTTTTTCTTTCTTTCTTTTTTTTTTCCTTTTTTTTTTTTTTTTTATAAACTTGGCTTGAAAAGTCCTCATGCATGTGCATGCGAGACATGCATACGGTCAGCACTGATTGGAGCCGACTGACGGTGGAAGCTCTCAACGGAATGGTGGGGTTTTGAGAAGAGAGTATGATTGCTGATGCGGATTGTAAAATGAGGAGGCCGACAGCATGCATAGGAGCAAGCCTTCATTCGTTTCACTCTCTCTCTCTATCTTTTTTTTTTTATTAACATAGAAACGGCGGAAGCTATCAGGAGGAGTGGGGAAGAAATGAAACTAAAGTTTGGAATAAGAGACATGTGAGAGAGGTGAAGCTTTGTATTAACTTAAACAATGGTGAGTGCACGTGTAAATAAGCATCCACTACCACCTTCCATTTATTTGCCTGCCACGTTTTGATTTTAATTTTTTTTCTTTTTTAAAATAAAGAGGACACACGTCCCTTATACAATGCAAACCTTCATGCCTTCATACACCTAAGTCCCCACGTGGCCACTTTCTACAAATTTTCCTTCATGCAAAAGCCACCTCAACATACACTTGCCACTAAAAAAAATGTGAGATCATCCATGCGTTAGGCCTTATATCCATTCCTACTATCACATGCATCATGTCCATATAGTGTATTTATTTGTACACTTCCAATTTTTGATTTTTAGAGTTATTTACCGCGAGTTGTACTGAAATAAGACCATCATCGTAAACAACAACACGCTCTGATTTGAAAACAGCAATAAAACCGGTCTGATTGATCAATTCTGTAAAGCGTCTAAAGGACCACATTTATACCCAAAATACGTTGAAAAATTATCTGCTTATTTTTCAAAATAAAAATTACAGAAAAATTCTAAAAATTATTTTAAAACAGCGCGTGCAGAAATCGGATGAATATTTTTAACTGATATTTAATTATAATTTATTTTCAAGTCAAACAATTATAAAAATTTAAAAAAATCCATATAACTCCATATCTAATTGTTTTAAAATCTTTATATATTAAATATTTCTTAAAACAAATCTTTCAATTATAAAAATTCATATTATAAAACATTTATATATATAAATACAAAATATTACTATCTATAAATATAAAACCCATTATGTAAAAAATTACGAAAAATCATTTCTATACAAAATCTTTAAAATAAGTCTTATACAAAATAAAATTATTTATTTAAACTAATAAAAAGGGAATTTCAAATATTAAATCCTATTAATTCCAAAATATGTATTCAGAAAAATCTCAAAATGTGCTATGGAAATTCATATTTAAATTTAGAAAATTCTGGTTCGTTACATAGTTTGTAATTAAAATAGAATTATCAAATTATTAAAATCTATAGTTAAAACATTAAAGTAATTTATAAAATAAATAGTTAATTATAAAATAAATAGTTAATTATAAAATGATTTATTTAAAATAGTTTATAAAAAAATAAAATAGTAATAAAATAAAATAGTTTATAAAGAAAAATAATTATTATTAAAATAGTTTATAAAATTGTTTGAAATACTATAGTTGGATTTAGAATCGTTCCTTTAAAATTTCAATTAGACTAGAAGTCATATTCCAATTTCAATTCAACCAACTCAATGTCAATATTTCAATTGTTTAAATTTCCATTTTGCATTCATTTCAATTCAATTAATTTAATTCAAATAATTAAATTCCAAATCAGATTCTCAATTTCAATGATTTCTATTTATAACAAATATTGAGTTCACAATTCAGATATCATTTACATCAATGCTAGTTTAAAATAAATCTCAAAGGTGGATAAAACAATTCAATTTCAATAAATTCGATTCACATTAAATTTCATTTTTTTTAGCTTCAGTTACAATACTAATTTATTTCCCTTTTTTCTATATTTTAAAATTCAAAGTTCAAGTTCAAAGGAAATAAATTATAAAATATCGCTTATATTGTCTTTAAAAATATTCCAAAATTCAAGATTAAAACAATTTTTATTTAACCAACCAGTGTTCGTATAAAATTTTCTATCCTATGGCCAAGTAATACTTAAAATTTAATTTTAGCATTTCGGGAAAGGATATATACCATTTCAATCCATATCAGGGTCATAGGTGTTTATCATTTCAACCTACATTCTTAATTCATTTTAATGATTGATCTCGGGTTTATTTGATACCCGTAACATCTAGGGTAATAGTTGGGATAAACCAATACAAGGACAATTCAATATCTATAAACCAACAATTAAATTCAATACATCATCAAACAAACCACCCAAACAGTTCAATATCACATTAATTTACATATTAGAAGTCGGGTTTAAACTAGCAATAAAATTTCAGATTTAACCTAACTGTATTACTTTTAGATAAACAACTAAATTAAACTACACAATCGATGTAATTCAACATCAACAAACAATTTTAACAATCAAACAACCATCAATGCAGTCATATCATAACATGATTTTAATCTAACTAACAAGCGAATATTTTAGTTAATTGTGAGTGGGTTTAACACTCACCTTTGTTTCAAACGAGATTGAAATCCAATTTTTATCCCAAAAATTTTCAGTCTCAGAATCATTCCAAACCAGCGCCATTGCGAAGAGCTCGTCGATTCAATTCCAAAGCAACAAATTGCATATCAATTGGAGCTCATATGAAAATGTTATTTAGGTTTTAGCGATTAGAAAAAAATAAATAAATTAAAACGAAAATTGGAAGAAAATCACCAATTCTTGCCACGTCACCACCCTATTTCTTCCTCATTCTCTAATGCTCCAGGAAAATTTTCACTCGTCCATGTCTACAAAACCACTGACGTCTCTCCTCCTTCCCTACCTCTAAGCTTCATGAAAACTTAAATCGATTGAACCATTGGTCTTCTCTTCACAAGCCTTACTACCCTATCACCAACTCATCAAACTCGCCCGCCGTTCAATGATCGCATCCACCAGTCCAGAACTCACGACCAACACCAGGTTGTGACTTTTTTTTTACTTAACTCCCCAAAATTTTGCCATACGATTCTATATTCCATTACAAATGTGAATACGATCATGATTTTTCACATTAATATCTACATACACAATCAATTCAAACCCTAATATAATTACTGTACTGGACAAATTTTGAACCCAGTAAAATTGATCGCACCATGTAGGAGTTCAATGAATCAAATGGTGTTTGATTTCATGAAGAATTGAATTTTATATAGTTTATGGAAGATAAAAATACACATGGCGGCTATTATTTTATACAGGAATAAAATGAAAGGTTGATGGCTTGTTTTCATTACTAGAAGTTAGGTTTTAGAAGAAAGATTGTTAATAGACAACAATATTATAACATGATACCCATTTTGAATCAATTCCAAAAGTTACAAATTTAAACCCAATTCCAAAATAGGACCTCCATCAATTTACATAGATTAAAATATTAAATTCAATTATTATTTACCAATTTATGTTGAACATTAATTCTATTAAATTAATTAACTTTCCTTTTTATTCAACATTCATAAGTAGCAGGTTTTATCGTTTTGATTACTCAAAAATTTACCATAGTTTAGAACGAATTCACATATAAAATTCAAAGTTAATTATTACACAAATTTATACACGTTCTAATTTCCGTTTATTCACCTTTAAATTAAATTCAAAAATGTATAAACCCTATTTAAATCAATACAAATAAATTAATATAACTTATAAATCAACTATTGTTAATTGTTAATTCAATTTTCATTATTTACAATAATGACAAATTTAACAAGTTCATTAATATATTGAAATATTCATTTTGGTTTAATCACCTTTAAATCAAATTCAAAGGTTTATAAATTATACTCAAATCGAAATTTGAAATTCATATACACTTATAAATCAACAATCATTTATCATGAATTAAATTTCCATATTTTACAAGTTCAAAATTTTATTTCCATTATTAGTTACACCAATCAATTCCATTAAAACATATTAATATGAAATTCCAACTTTCACTGTCAATCAATATAAATGAATCATGAATCTATTTGGAATCAAAACAAGTCACAATTGTCATAATAGATTGAATTTCTATACTTAAACCATTCAATTAAGTTTTCACCATAAATTTCCAAAATTCAAATCATTGAAGTTTTAATTACAAATTCATTAACTCAATTTAATCCAAATAACTAAAATATTAATTTCGATCCACAAAAATTACAACAAACCAATTTATAGCTATCTTATTATAAATGTAAAAATTTACATTGACTACAAGCTGAAATTTCATTGCACAATCAAATTGATATATAATTTCCATATTCCAAAAATAAGATAAATACCAAAATCAGTTAATCCATTTTTATATTGTTAATTCGATATAAAATTCAAATTCCATTATAAATAGATTGTCAAACACCATCATTATCATATATAGTGTAACGACCCGGAAAATCCGAACCAATTTAAAATTTTTATTTTAAATTATTTGGTGGAAAAATGTGGCAGAAATTAAAATTTTCATTTTTTAAATAATATTAAAGCCAGTAAAAATAGTCAATTTTCAAACGATCTCTGTTTTCGACGAAACCACTTTCATTGGAACCGGAATGTCATATTATTGCTAGGTTTCAATTTTTAGAATTTTTTGAATTAATATGTGAGCGTGGCGAAGGAAAATGTGTTTGGTCGATTACAGTCAAATTTAATCGACTGAAAAATAGCCATTTTTCAAACAGTCTCAGAATTGGACGAAATTAGTTTTGTTAGGACCGCATCATCATAACATAGACAAATATAATTTTTCTGGATTTTTCTGAGTCCGTTTGTGGCCTTGGTGAATTTATTAATGCAGACGAATTAAATTAATAAAGGAATTAAATATTAAATTAAATAATACAGGCCACAGACAGCCGTTTGGGCTGACGGGACCTGTCCCATTAGATCCGGAATATGGGCTATTGGCTAGAGTCACTTTTTGCTGGACTGAAATTGAACCGGTTTGAAAGTTATGGATTTAATTATAAAAATACACTAAAAACAATATAAAAATAGGAAAAACCCTAAAGTCTAATACACTATTCACTATCTTCTTCGTAGCCGCCGCCCTCCTGCATCTATGGCCGAAATTGTCCATCCCTTCCACCATTAAAATCCTGAAATCCTCTCACTAAAACATCCTACTCCTATTGGGGTTTTTGTAGAGGACCTTCTCCTCCACACATCCGTACGGTGAACCCCCCTGTAATTGCCTGTAGCGCTCGCTCCAGACCCCCGAAGTCCGCCGCTTTCCACTGAGCTCGGCCAAACCACTCCCCCCCCCCCCGCGTGCGCCGTCCGACCTGCTCCGACGTCCCCCCTTCTGATCGACGAACCCTGCAACCGATTTGGTAAAAAGTCGAACCCTAGCTTCGCAGAAAAGAAAAGTCATACGGCCGATACTTTTGATTAGCGAAGAAAGGTTATTTTCTTTATTAATTTATTAATTAATTAATTTAAATTGTTTCATAACTTAAATTAATCATATCTAACTCATTTCAACTCGAAATTCGATGATTTCAGCGGCGTTGTGATCGTGTGACTGAGATCTACGCGTCTAAACTGACTGGAGCTGATTCTGAACAGTTTGAATTTTGGCCAAAAATCTTCAACGACTGTGAGATTTCTGAATTTGAATAATTAAATGATTTAATTATATTCGATTAGTTGAATCATTGTAAGTTATTTCTGATCTGTTATGTGGTGATTGTTGTATAGTTGAGTTATATTTGTTGTGATATCATGTTATAGTATGACAGTTTGGATCTGTAAAATTTTGATGTAATCATAATAAAGTTCTCACTTTTATTTTTATTTTTATTCCTTTATTTTAAAATTGAATTCTATTGTGAAACAAAAAGCAAAGTTAGAATTTTAATTTGATTAACAAAATAAAATAAAGATTTGATCTTTTGTTTTTGAAACAAAATAAAATAAAGTTTTGATCTTTTGTTTTTGAAACAAAATAAAATAAAGTTTTGATCTTTTGTTTTTGAAACAAAATAAAATAAAGTTTTGATCTTTTGTTTTTGTAATAAAATAAAATAAAGTTTTGATCTTTTGTTTTTGAAACAAAATATAATAAAGTTTTGATCTTCTGTTTTTGAAACAAAATGTAATAAAGATTTGATCTTTTGTTTTTGAAACAAAATATAATAAAGTTTTGATCTTTTGTTTTAGAAGATTTGATCTTTTATTTTGAGATATAATAAATAAAGATTTGATCTTTTATTTTGAGATATAATAAATAAAGATTTGATCTTTTATTTTGACTTCTAAAATAAAAGAAGTTGGGTTTATATAATAAATAAAGTTCATATATTTTGTTTGATTTCACAAAATAAAGGTGGTACCTTTTATTTTGATTCATGGAAATTATACACTCGATCATATGTTGTGATGACACAAAATTCATCGTTATGTTGTCGTAGTTGTAATGACACAAAATTTCATCGCTATGTTAATTTAGTGGTAATGACACAAAATTCATCATTATGTTGTCGTAGTTGTAATGACACAAAATTTCATCGTTATGTCTATTTAGTTGAAATGAACATACTTTGGTGTTTGGTTGAAATTTGAAAATTAGAAAGAAAATGGAACATTTACATTTTTCTATGTAAAGAAAAATAATAGAAAACATTTACATTTTTTTCTATGTAAGGGAAAATAAAGAAGGAGTTACATTTTCAATGTAAAGGAAAAAGAAAAGAAAAGAAAGTATTTACATTTTTCAATGTAAAAGAGAAGAAATAGGAGAATTTACATATGTAAATAAAAACAATAAAAAGAGAATTTACATTTCAATGTAGAGAATAAAATGGCATTTACATCTTTCTATTGTGATAAAGAGTAATAGAAAATTTACATTTATCTATTATAATAAAGAGTAATAGGAAATTTACATTTTTCTATTGTAATAAAGAGAAATAGAAAATTTACATTTTTTTTCTATGTTAAAATATAACATTTACGTTTTTCTATGTAAAGATAGGAAATTTACATTTTAAATTATAAAATTTTCATTTTCCTATGTGAAGGTATAAGATTTACATTTTTCTTTGTAACTATGAAAAGTTTACATTTTCCCAATGTAATGATAAAAGAATTTACTTGTTTCATTGTAAAAGAAAAGGAGATAAAATTTTATGAAAAACATAAAAGTTCATTTGTTGTTATAAAAATGAAGTAGGATAAAAGTTCATTTGTATGTTATTAAAAAGGGAATAGGATAAAGAGCTCATTTTTATGCCTTTATAACAAATAGTATAAAAGAACATTTTTATAACTAAAGAAAAGAGAACATTTTAAAACATCATTTTGGTCGCATTAGAATTGGCGAACAAAAATGTCATTTTTGTTGAATATAAAATATACATCGTTGAAACATTATTTCTGTCGCATTAGAATTGGCGAACAAAAATGTCATTTTTGTTGAATATAAAATATACGACGTTGAAAACATCATTTTTGTCGCATTAGAGTTGGCGAACAAAAATGTCATTTTTGTTGAATATAAAATTATACATCGTTAAAAACATCATTTTTGTCGCATTAGAGTTGGCGAACAAAAATGTCATTTTTGTTGAATATAAAAGTATACATCGTTAAAAACATCATTTTTGTCGCATTAGAGTTGGCGAACAAAAATGTCATTTTTATTTGATATAAAATTATACATTGTTGAAAACATCATTTTTGTCGCATTAGAATTGGCGGACGAAAATATTATTTTCATAGAATAAAAGGAATGGATTTTAATAAAAGGAATCGCCCAATGGTTTATATATAAATATAAAATAAAAAAATAAACGAAACGAGCACGGCAGTTCACGTATCCACAATCGTAACTTCAAACGAATATATAGAAAGATCCGACCGTTGGATTTTCCCAAAACTAGAACCGTTAGGACCGCTTTGGGAAGAGCTTTCCAACGATATAAGTTTCATCAAAATCCGACGGTTAGATTTTAAGATATGTGTAAATAAAATTTTGGTAAAAGCAGCGCCAGCGCCGCCCATTGACCCGAAACATCGTTTATTTATTTCGAGCTATTTTGAATAAATAAAAATAGCGATAAATAGTTATAAATATGTATGAAATGTTTTAAATTATAATTATGCGACAATTATTTGAAAAGGCCGAGTTTAACTCATTTCAAATAATTGCACGGCGAATAAATCCAAGATGTAAGAAGACGATGGTTGAAGACCGGCGATCTTCACATCGAATGGACGATGACTTCTGATACGTTGGACTGACTTGCTCCTAGGACTGGGTTGAAGCAGTAATTGTTCGGACATGTGTGTTGGTCATGCGGATAAGCGAGCGCCTTTTTGGTGTCTTCGGATTCGTTCAGACCCAGAACGGACTTGTAAATGGATGCGTGTCTGACGTTGAAATTCACTTCATGTAATTAAATCGATTTCTATTAATATATGTCTGTTTGGTGGTAGAGAATTTATTCTCTACTTAACACCCTGATACGTAGGAATAGTTATCGATCGCATGGCGTTGAATTGTCAACGTGGCACGCCAAGATGCAATGATCAAGGCTTTGTTGAAAAGCAGGCCTTGTGGCTGATGATCAAAGCATAGCCTGTTTAGGCATAGCTTTGTGTATATCGTGACTTCGCGAGCCTCACACCCCGGTATGAGTCAAAAACGGGATATGGACCGTAGGGAGTGCACTCGTTTCTTTCTAGCTAGGAGTGTTGCTTGGGTTTTGACATGGCCCGGTATTTTACTTATGTGGATTTTGGATTGAGGTACCTCGGGTTTTTATAGGCCGGAAGTGGTCATATTATAGGTCCAAAGGGACCGGGAAACGTGTGTTCAGGCATAACTAATCCACTACCGTTAGGTAGGGACCGGCCCTACCGCATCCAAGGGTTCACTGCAGGGGATCCTGAGGCATTTGCTAGAGTGTCTCGAATCGGAAGAGGACGGTCCCTAGCCTCGATTTCATGACAGAAAACCAATTCCCAATACGACAACATTTCGGTTTTGATTGTAAACTTATATACGTCGACATAGTAGGATGGGGTACTATGCCGTCTAGGATTGATATATTTATATTGAAGTATTTTAATACTGCTTAAACACTAATGATAATATTAAAATATTACTTTTCACGTATTAAGCATGTTTGATCATCATAAGGGAAAACTCTATTCTCCTGTGTGCGTTGCATTGTGTGATAGGATCTGAGTCTTATGATGATTTCATTTTTCAAAAGTCATTTTGCTGTTTTATATAAACTTTATAATATTATGCACTGGCAATCCAATGGAGTAAACCCGTTCCGCGTTAGCGGCGTGGTCCTCAGATTTGCCACGTAGTTAGTTAATTTAGTTAAGAATTCTCACACCAGTCCCATGACTGACTCGTAGTTTGTTTCACTTTTGCAAACTCTGGTGCCCTCTTTCCACACGGGCAACCAATTGACAGGTTCAGGTGATACATTCTGATTGGAGCTTGCTTGGACAGAAGAAGGAGAAGGCTTTTTCTCTAGTTTTATCTTGCTTTGAGACATTTTTCCATCTTTTGCTTTTGATGTGTGTAATGGAATGTGGAATTTATTTCCTTATCTTTTGAGACTTACTGTATTGCTAAGTGGATCCTGTAAAACTGCATACTCTGATGTTCTGTTGTGATGCTGATGACATTTATTTCCGCTGCATTGGTTTATGTGTTATAATAAGTATCTGAGATCTGTTTTTGTTGTAAATTTGTTGTATTCCTAAATGATTATCCTTACTTTCGGTCTACGGAAGTTTGGGGTCATCACAGTTGGTATCAGAGCCTAAGGTTAACCTTAGCTATGGAATATAACATATTTAGAACAATTCGTCTAGATAGAATCCAAATAATTCTAAGACGGGTAGCTCATTAGAGATAGGACTAGTAATGTCCTCGAGTGAGCACAGTAGAATAGCACATATTTACCAGTCATTACATCATCATCTTTTAATCTCGTCCTTATCTTATCTTTTCTTGAAAAATCCTCATTTTTGTTGGTCTGACTCTTTCCTTGATGATACAGACTGATTTAAATGGATACTAGAGCAAGAAAAACCCAAGGCAGAGCCCGAGGTGGAGCTCGAGGCGGGGCTAGAGGAGGAGCCCGTGTAGGAGCTGGAGGGCAAGCTAGAGACGAGACACCCATCACTCAGGAACAACATAATTCAGAGGTCGTAGTCGAACCACCTCCACAGCCTTTCGATTTGGAGAGAATGTAAAAGAAATTCAAAAACCTTGGAGGTGTACCTTTTACAGGGCGAGAGTCTGCGATTCAGGCCGAAGCATAGCTTAAAGATTGCGAAAAAATCCTAGAGGGCTTGGAGTTGGAAGATCAGCGAAAGCGTTATCTGGCAGTTTGGCAACTAAAAGAGGAAGCAGGGCATTGGTGGGATACGATCAAAATCTGCAATGACGTGGCCAATATGTCTTGGGCCAGATTTAAGGAGCTTTTCAATGAGAAGTATATACCCCCACAAGCTAGAGAGCGTCTGCGCGAGCAGTTCGTTAACCTACAGCAAGGGAATATGACTGTAACACCCCGTATGTTGAATAACTTGCTATAATATAAAACAGGGCAGAATTAAATTTTTAAATCTGAATCAGGGGAAACGGGCTATGCCATTGCGTTCGTCTCGGAAAAATACGCGAAATAGAGTCCGAGTTTTCGAAAATCGGAGTCCGTATGACCCAGTTAAGGCCCGAAGAAGTTTCAGAAAATTTAAAACAGATTTTAAATATTAAAATTTCAAATTTCAGAAGTGGCGGGAAAATTCCCGCCAGACTCAGGGAGTCGACCTG
The DNA here is from genome assembly GCA_030737875.1 of Allium sativum. Classification (NCBI taxonomy): domain Eukaryota; kingdom Viridiplantae; phylum Streptophyta; class Magnoliopsida; order Asparagales; family Amaryllidaceae; genus Allium; species Allium sativum. The sequence continues at coordinate 442,634,366 of CM060915.1, read as the reverse complement.
GGGGTCGACAGGGGTGTCGACCTTCCCACCAGGTCGACTAGGGTGTCGACCCTAGTGTCGACCTGGGGGTCGACCTCCCTGGTCGAGCCCAGGTGACCTGGGTGCACCAGTTTGGCTTTTGGGTTGTGTTTTGGTGGCTAGGACGAGATCTGACGGCTATAATCTGATTTAGGTTTAATCTAATGGCCTAAAAAACCTAACTACTCTATAAATACACCCTAAGACTACCCTAATTCATACTAAAAATAGATACAATGCCGTCATGCCGTCAAAATGCAACTTGAAGGAGCCTCCATCAAATTGTAGAAGAAGATAGCCTCTCAAATCAACCTCTAATCAACTCTAGCAACTTAATCTTCTTCTTAGGAGTGCTAATCAACAAGTTGTGAGTTTCTATAGCCTTAATGACCAATTGTTGAAATGATTATGATAGGATATAATGAGGTTATGGCTATGAATGTGGATCAATGCAAGATTATGTTATCATATGCTATGTGTTTGTGATGTTATGCAAGTTATGCAAGTTATGTGCTATGCGTTCATGATGTTATGCAAGTTATGCAAGTCATATGCTATGTGATCATGATGTTATGCAAGTTATATGCTACATGTTCATGATGTTATGCAAGTTATGCAAGTCATATGCTATGTGATCATGATGTTATGCAAGTTATGCAAGTTATATGCAGCATGTTCATGATGTTATGCAAGTTATGCAAGTCATATGCTACATGTTCATGATGTTATGCAAGTTATGCAAGTTATATGCTATATGATCACGATGTTATGCAAGTTATGCAAGTGATAGGCTATGTGTTCATGATGCTAGTTATGCAAATTGCTATGATAAACATTGATCCATTATGACACCATGATTATGCAAGTTTGGTGTATGATTATATGCAAGTTCATATATGATATGTTATGCAAGTTTGGTGTTTGATTATATGCAAGTTCATATATGACATGTTATGCAAGTTTGGTGTTTGATTATATGCAAGTAACATGTGCAAGTTTACACCTTTGGATGATATGCATACATATGCAAGTTAACCCCTTTGTATGTCATACATACATATGCAAGTTTACCCCTTTGTATGACATAAGTAACTTATGCAAGTTAACCTCTTTATGACATATGTGATTCATGCAAGTTTGGGGTTGATTATTTATGCTAGTTGGGTTTGATGCTATATGCATGTTGACACCTTTAAAACCCATGTTGATGCTAATGTTATGCAAGTTGAACCCATTGTATTTGTGATGAATCTTCCCTTTTATGTCATGTTAGCGAATTATGTGGGGAACGATGGGGGTTAATATTCATGTTAATGAAATGGTTGGTATGATTATGCATACCATAAAGTGGATGGACATAATTGAGTCAATTATGTACATCGTTAAATTTGTAATTAATTAGGGATAATTAATACAAATTATGGAGGGATTAATTAGGTGTAATTAATCGACTAAGACACGAGGTTGGACCCTTTTGTAGCATAAGACTGCCCGGAACCGACCGGTAAATCCAGCGGCTACAAATGATTGGCCCAATGTGAGAGGTCTTAGGCACAAACTAAATACGTGACAAGTGTAAAGACACGAGGTTAGACTCGGTTATGGCGTAAGGCTGCCCGGACCCGACCGGCAAATCCAGCTGCCATAAAAGATAGTCTAATGTGAGAGGTCTTTACAACGGTTACGTTCTTAATCAATTAAGAAACACTTAACCAGATAAGCATGTAGTGGGGCATGAGGGGTTAAGTGGGTGCCTTGGGTGGCATGTGGAAATCAAGTGAGTGCCTTGGGTGGCATGTGGAAATCTAGTGGGTTGCCTTGGGTGGCAATAGAAAATACGATTAGAATACTTAACCAAGTGGAAACATTTAATTAAACATGATTAAAGGGTTAAGTGGGATGCACTAGAAAAAGGGACAAGCTTAGGTGGGTAGCTTGTGGGGGCCCATTTCAACCAGTAACCCATATGTATCTTATTGGGCTCGACCCATGTCGAGGACGGGACACGCGTACTGGGCTTGACTATAAGAGGCCAAAACGGGTTAGCGGTGGCAACGCAAGTCCAACGGGTTTCATATGCGTGTGTGGACCCGGGCTGGTAGGTAAGACGTTGTTGCATCGTGTAGGTATAAGCCGTGCACCATTGGTTGTATCAGGTTGCCACTTTGGGGAGTGATACACCCCACTGTGGGGCCAGCACGGGTATCTACGGTAGGGAGCCGATCGCTTGGGAAGTAGTGGGTACACCTAGTGGAGATAGGGGCAGACGGCACCTATGTAGTCAGCTAGGGGTACACGAAACTACTGGGTAAATTTTCTAAGTCCTTGGGTGGGATCAACCTTTAAGTAGGAATGACTGGTGTGGTGCAGTTAGTAATTACCCTTGGGTGGGTAGATGCGTCTTTACCGTTATCTTAGTTCATCCTTTGTCTAGTTGGCTACTTAGTGTAGTCATTTATCCCCAGTCATCCCGTACCAAGTTTATATCATACCCTAATTACTTTAATGATTGTGTTGTTAAAGTTATAGGGCTCACTCAGACTTATGTCTGACCCTGTTGTTTTTATCTTTTTCCCCCTCAGGTCCTCAGGTTGGGCCTAGCACTAGTGGGCTTTGATCAGATTTCTTTATCTATCTTTTGGAGCTTGGACCGTGATGTAAAGCCCATCTTATCTTTTCTATTATGGCTATTGGTTATGTAGTGGGATTATGTACTTATGTTTTATCAGGATGGATATTTAGTACTTGACTCTTTATGGTGTTGTAACTAAACATGTTTACCTTCTGCTGCAATGAAATGATGTTTTAGATTTTCAAGTATTTATATCTGTCTTGTTGTAATTTTTCTGTTCTATATTCACTTAAAATGCTCCACCGAAGTTAAGGCATTCCCTTAGTGAGTGACCTTAGCGGGTGTAGGGTGTTACAATGACCATTTCTGAGTATGTGAGGAAGTTTGATGAGCTTTCACGATATGCTCCTAGTTTGATTCAAGATCCGGTGGAGAAGAATAAGAAATTTATCAAGGGGCTGTCCAAGAAATATTTAAACCGAGTCACTGCCCATATAAAGCTTCCTTTCAATGAAGTAGTAGAGATGGCGTGCCGCTACGAGGAAAATGACGAGTCTGGACAGCAGGATAGAGGGAAAAGCCAAAGAAACAACCAGAAGGAACAGGCTAACAAGAAACAGGAGGCGAGCAATTCTTCTACAGCTAAACCCCAAGGGAAGAAGAGGGATAGGAGCAAGGTGACCTGCTATAACTGCGGCAAGATTGGACATTTCGATTACGAGTGTAGAGCTCCTAAAAAGGTCAACAGAAATGATTCATGCCCTAGTCATAACCGTGGTCAGAGTTCCCAGAACCATGGTCAAAATCCTCAGAATCGTGGCCAGAGTTCGCAGGACAAAAGGGAATGCTACAATTGTCATCAAAAGGGGCACATTAAGGCGAACTGTCCGCTGCTAAGGAATCTCAGGTGGCACATGTTTATGAGGGAGCAGATACACCAGCTTCGACTGAGGGGCCTAATAAACCCGATGTCTTAGGAGGTACGCTTAATATTAAGAACATCCCTATTACTGTCTTATTTGATACTGGTGCTGCAAGAAGCTTTATTTCTAAAGATGCAAGTAAAAAGTTGAAACTGAAACCAAGAAAACTCAAAAATTTGATTAGAGCTAATAGTCCGATAGGAGGTTCCCTCATTCTAGATCAGTATTGTAAAGTGCTTATCTCCTATTCTCGCTATCAGTTTCCTTTTAATTTGATCATCATGGAGTTTTCTGGGTATGACATCATACTTGGTATAGATTGGTTAGCAAAATATGAAGCTGAGTTAGTATGCGCCGAAAGAATTGTCAAAGTTAAAACTAATCTCGGAAATGTATGTATCCCCTGCCATGGCTCAGCCACCGACAGGAAAACATTCTGGTCTTCTCTAGAAGTTACCCCTACTTCAATTGAGGATATCCCTGTCGTCAAAGATTACGCTGATATATTCAAAGAAGTTGAGGGCCTACCTCCACATAGAGAAATCAGCTTCCGAATTGATTTAGCTCCGAATGCAAGGCCTGTTGTACATCCCATTTGGAGAATGTCGCCAAAAGGAAGAGAGAAGCTGAAAAATCAAACCAAGCAGCTTTTGTGGAAGGGTCTGATCAGGCCCAGCTTCTCAGAATGGGGAGCAGCAGTGGTGTTCGTCCCAAAATCAGATGGTACTCTCAGGCTATGTGTAGACTACCGTGATCTCAACAAGCAAACTCTGAAAAACAAATACCCACTGCCTCGTATAGATGACTTACTTGACCTCTTGCATGGAGCACGAGTATTCTCTAGGATGCACCTAGCTACAGGCTTCCATCAACTTCGCATTGCAGAGGAGTGTGTGCCTTTAACTGCTTTCAAAGGACCGGACATCTTTTATGAATGGCTAGTAATGCCTTTCGGTCTATGTAATGCTCCAGCATATTTTGTTGATTTGATGAATAGAGTATTCATAGATGTTTTAAATAAATTTGTACTCGTGTTCATCGATGACATCCTCATCTTTTCTAAATTCACTGTTAAGCACGAACAACATCTGAGAGAAGTCTTGGAGATTTTGCAAAGAAATGTGCTGAAAGAAAATTTTTCTAAATGCATATTCTGGCAAGAGGATGTGAAATTCCTCGTCCATGTTGTATCAAAGGAAGGCATCTTAGTAGATCCAGGAAAGATCTCAGCCATCCAAGAATGGAAGCAGCCTAGAACTCCCACGGAGGTCAGAAGTTTCTTGGGACTGGCCGGCTATTATCGGAAATTTGTCAAAGATTTTTCGAAGGTAGCTTGCCCATTGACAAACCTGACCAAGAAGCATATGAAATTCAAGTGGACACCGGAATGCGAGACAGCTTTCCAACAGCTAAAGAAGAGGTTGACCAATGCTCCTGTGTTGACCATCATTGATGGCAATCAGGATTTGAAGGTCTGGACCGACGCCTCTAAGCAAGGTTGTTTCTTTTATAAATTAACATGTCAGAGATAACATTTTTCCTTTGATGTAAAATCTCATTTTAACATGTTATCCCTTATTTATTTAAGGTATTGGCGCGGTGCTGATGCAAAGAGGCAGGGTAGTCGCATATGCTAGCCGCCAACTGAAACCACATGAGAAGAATTATGTTACGCATGACCTTGAACTAATGGCCATTGTGTTTGATCTTAAAATATGGAGGCATTATCTTTTGGGTGAGAAATTTGAAATTTACACGGATCACAAATCCTTGAAACACCTTTTTACCCAAAAAGATTTGAATATGAGGCAGCAACGCTGGGTTGAATTTCTTGCATCATATGACCTGGATATCCTATATACTCCGGGAAAAGCCAACGTTGTAGCCGATGCACTCAGTAGAAAGAATGCAGAATGCAACAATCTCATTATCGCCAATCTCATTATCACTCCTACTCTGATTGATAAAGTCTCTGCTCTTCAGAAGAATGATGAATTTATTCAGAAGCTTTGTGAGCGAGTTCGTAAGGGCGAAGCCTCAAGTTTCCAGATTGACGATAATGGAACCCTTAGATTACAAGGGCGAATTTGTGTGCCAGACATTGCTGAGCTAAAAAGAGAAGTGATGGATGAGTGTCACAAATCTAAAATCAGCGTCCATCCAAGTGTAAACAAGATGTACCATGATCTCAAACGCACCTTTTGGTGGAAAGCGATGAAGAGAGATATTTCTATTTATGTTGCTAGATGTCCCACTTGTCAGCAAGTTAAAAGTGATCAACAGAAACTGACAGGGTTGTTGCAACCACTGGGAGTTCCAGGTTGGAAGTGGGAGGAAATTTCTATGGACTTTAGATATGGCTTTCCCCGAAGCAGAAAGGGCAATGATAGCATATGGGTAATTGTCGACCGCTTAACAAAATCTGCCCATTTCATCCCTGTTCGGTCCAATAGAACAGCTCGTAGTTTGGCACAGCTTTATCTCAAAGAGATAGTCAGACTACATGGGGTTCCCAAAAGCATTGTCATTGATCGGGATCCATTATTTACCAGTAAATTCTGGGAAGATTTTCAAGAAGAGCTTGGGACCAAGTTAAATCTGAGCTCTGCATATCACCCTCAGACAGATGGCCAGACTGAGAGGGTGAATCGTGTTTTGGAAGACTTATTGCGTGCTTGTATCCTTGACTATGGCGGTTCATGGGAGGACCACTTGCACTTGGTGGAATTCTCCTATAATAATAGCTACCAAGCAAGCTTGGGGATGTTACCGTTTGAATTACTTTATGGCAGGCCATGCAGATCTCCGGCATGTTGGGTGGAGTTAGGCAATCGACTAGTCTTGGGCCCCGACATGGTTCGTGAAGCATCTGATAAAGTTGACTTGATTAAGAAGCGCTTGTTGACTGCTCAGAGAAGACAAAAGAGCTATGCAGACCAGCAAAGAAGAAATCTAGAATTCTCTGTGGGTGATCGAGTATACTTGAAGGTTTCTCCTTTGAGAGGCGTGATTCGTTTTGGGAAGACGGGAAAGTTGGCACCGAGGTTCATTGGTCCATTCCCTATTCTCGAAAGGATTGGTACTCTCGCTTATAGAGTGCAGCTGCCTGATTGGTTGCCAGGGGTGCATGATGTATTTCATGTGTCTCAACTTCGCAAGCATGTTCACGGTCCAGATCTGATAGAGGACGAATTAAACCAATAGGTCCTAGATATTGCTCCAAATCTGACAGTGAGAAAAGACCCGATAAAGATCGTTGGCAAAGAAACCGAAATCTTGAGGAACAAGAAGATCAACCTAGTTAAGGTTCAATGGAGTGGGGACCCTAGGGACTGTACTTGGGAGATAGAAGATAGCATCAAAAACGCTTACCCCAAGCGCAGAGTGGATATCTCCGAGTAACTCTTGTACTGAGGTACGTTTATACCAATTTAGATTTTCCATCTTGGTTCCTACTTTTCTTTGTGTCCTTCTCGAGGACGAAAATTCTTAAGTGGGGGAGATTGTAACGACCTGGAAAATCCGAACCAATTTAAAAATTTTATTTTAAATTATTTGGTGGAAAAATGTGGCAGAAATTAAAAATTCCATTTTTTAAATAATATTAAAGCCAGTAAAAATAGTCAATTTTCAAACGATCTCTGTTTTTGACGAAACCACTTTCATTGGAACCGGAAAGTCATATTATTGCTAGGTTTCAATTTTTCGAATTTTTCGAATTAATATATGAGCGTGGCGAAGGAAAATGTGTTTGGTCGATTACAGTCAAATTTAATCGACTGAAAAATAGCCATTTTTCAAACTGTCTCAGAATTTGATGAAATTAGTTTTGTTAGGACCGTATCGTCATAACATAGACAAATATATTTTTTCTGGATTTTTCTGAGTCCGTTTGTGGCCTCGGTGAATTTATTTATGCAGACGAGTTAAATTAATAAAGGAATTAAATATTAAATTAAATAATACAGGCCATAGACAGCCGTTTGGGCTGACGGGACCTGTCCCATTGGATCCAGAATATGGGCTATTGGCTAGAGTCACTTTCTGCTGGACTGAAATTGAACCAGTTTGAAAGTTATGGATTTAATTATAAAAATAAACTAAAAACAATATAAAAATAGGAAAAACCCTAAAATATAATACACTATTCACTATCTTCTTCGTAGCCGCCGCAATCCTGCATCTATGGCCGAAATTGTCCATCCCTTCCACCATTAAAATCCTGAAATCCTCTCACTAAAACATCCTACTCCAATTGGATTTTTTGTAGAGGACCTTCTCCTCCACACATCCGTACGGTGAACCCCCCATGTAATTGCCTGTAGCGCTCGCTCCATACCTCGAAGTCCACCGCTTTCCACCACGTCGCTCCCCCTTGGCTCGACCGAGCTCAACCAACCCCCCCTCCCAGCGTGCGCCGTCCGACCTGCTGCGCCGTCCCCCCTTCTGATCGACGAACCCTGCAACCGATTTGGTGAAAAGTCGAACCCTAGGTTCGAAGAAAAGAAAAATCATACGGCCGATATTTTTGATTGGGGGAAGAAAGGTTATTTTCTTTATTAATTTATTAATTAATTTAAATTGTTTCATAACTTAAATTAATCATATCTAACTCGTTTCAACTCGAAATTCGATGATTTCAGCGACGTTGTGATCGTGTGACTGAGATCTACGCGTCTAAACTGACTGGAGCTGATTCTGAACAGTTTGAATTTTGGCCAAAAATCTTCAACGACTGTGAGATTTCTGAATTTGAATAATTAAATGATTTAATTATATTCGATTAGTTGAATCATTGTATGTTTTTTCTGATCTGTTATGTGGTGATTGTTGTATAGTTGAGTTATATTCGTTGTGATATCATGTTATAGTATGACAGTTTGGATATGTAAAATTTTGATGTAATCATAACAAAGTTCTCACTTTTATTTTTATTTTTATTCCTTTCTATTAAAATTGAATTCTATTGTGAAACAAAAAGCAAAGTTAGAACTTTAATTTGATTAAAAAAATAAAATAAAGATTTGATCTTTTGTTTTTGAAACAAAATAAAATAAAGTTTTGATCTTTTGTTTTTGAAACAAAATAAAATAAAGTTTTGATCTTTTGTTTTTGAAACAAAATAAAATAAAGTTTTGATCTTTTGTTTTTGTAATAAAATAAAATAAAGTTTTGATCTTTTGTTTTTGAAACAAAATATAATAAAGTTTTGATCTTCTGTTTTTGAAACAAAATGTAATAAAGATTTGATCTTTTGTTTTTGAAACAAAATATAATAAAGTTTTGATCTTTTGTTTTAGAAGATTTGATCTTTTATTTTGAGATATAATAAATAAAGATTTGATCTTTTATTTTGACTTCTAAAATAAAAGAAGTTGGGTTTATATAATAAATAAAGTTCATATATTTTGTTTGATTTCACAAAATAAAGGTGGGACCTTTTATTTTGATTCATGGAAATTATACACCCGATCATATGTTGTGATGACACAAAATTCATCGTTATGTTGTCGTAGTTGTAATGACACAAAATTTCATCGCTATGTTAATTTAGTGATAATGACACAAAATTCATCGTTATGTTGTCGTAGTTGTAATGACACAAAATTTCATCGTTATGTCTATTTAGTTGAAATGAACATACTTTGGTGTTTGGTTGAAAATTGAAACTTAGAAAGAAAATGGAACATTTACATTTTTCTATGTAAAGAGAAATAATAGAAAACATTTACATTTTTTTCTATGTAAGGGAAAATAAAGAAGGAGTTACATTTTCAATGTAAAGGAAAAAGAAAAGAAAAGAAAGTATTTACATTTTTCAATGTAAAAGAGAAGAAATAGGAGAATTTACATATGTAAATAAAAACAATAAAAAGAGAATTTACATTTCAATGTAGAGAATAAAATGGCATTTACATCTTTCTATTGTGATAAAGAGTAATAGAAAATTTACATTTATCTATTATAATAAAGAGTAATAGGAAATTTACATTTTTCTATTGTAATAAAGAGAAATAGAAAATTTACATTTTTTTTCTATGTTAAAATATAACATTTACGTTTTTCTATGTAAAGATAGGAAATTTACATTTTAAATTATAAAATTTTCATTTTCCTATGTGAAGGTATAAGATTTACATTTTTCTTTGTAACTATGAAAAGTTTACATTTTCCCAATGTAATGATAAAAGAATTTACTTGTTTCATTGTAAAAGAAAAGGAGATAAAATTTTATGAAAAACATAAAAGTTCATTTGTTGTTATAAAAATGAAGTAGGATAAAAGTTCATTTGTATGTTATTAAAAAGGGAATAGGATAAAGAGCTCATTTTTATGCCTTTATAACAAATAGTATAAAAGAACATTTTTATAACTAAAGAAAAGAGAACATTTTAAAACATCATTTTGGTCGCATTAGAATTGGCGAACAAAAATGTCATTTTTGTTGAATATAAAATATACATCGTTGAAACATTATTTCTGTCGCATTAGAATTGGCGAACAAAAATGTCATTTTTGTTGAATATAAAATATACGACGTTGAAAACATCATTTTTGTCGCATTAGAGTTGGCGAACAAAAATGTCATTTTTGTTGAATATAAAATTATACATCGTTAAAAACATCATTTTTGTCGCATTAGAGTTGGCGAACAAAAATGTCATTTTTGTTGAATATAAAAGTATACATCGTTAAAAACATCATTTTTGTCGCATTAGAGTTGGCGAACAAAAATGTCATTTTTATTTGATATAAAATTATACATTGTTGAAAACATCATTTTTGTCGCATTAGAATTGGCGGACGAAAATATTATTTTCATAGAATAAAAGGAATGGATTTTAATAAAAGGAATCGCCCAATGGTTTATATATAAATATAAAATAAAAAAATAAACGAAACGAGCACGGCAGTTCACGTATCCACAATCGTAACTTCAAACGAATATATAGAAAGATCCGACCGTTGGATTTTCCCAAAACTAGAACCGTTAGGACCGCTTTGGGAAGAGCTTTCCAACGATATAAGTTTCATCAAAATCCGACGGTTAGATTTTAAGATATGTGTAAATAAAATTTTGGTAAAAGCAGCGCCAGCGCCGCCCATTGACCCGAAACATCGTTTATTTATTTCGAGCTATTTTGAATAAATAAAAATAGCGATAAATAGTTATAAATATGTATGAAATGTTTTAAATTATAATTATGCGACAATTATTTGAAAAGGCCGAGTTTAACTCATTTCAAATAATTGCACGGCGAATAAATCCAAGATGTAAGAAGACGATGGTTGAAGACCGGCGATCTTCACATCGAATGGACGATGACTTCTGATACCTTGGACTGACTTGCTCCCAGGACTGGGTTGAAGCAGTAATTGTCCGGATGTGTGTGTTGGTCGTGCGGATAAGTGAGCGCCTTTTTGGTGTCTCCGGATTCGTTCAGACCCAGAACGGACTTGTAAATGGATGCGTGTCTGACGTTGAAATTCACTTCATGTAATTAAATTAATTTCTATTAATATATGTCTGTTTGGTGGTAGAGAATTTATTCTCTACTTAACACCCTGATACGTAGGAATAGTTATTGATCGCATGGCATTGAATTGTCAACGTGGCACGCCAAGATGCAATGATCAAGGCTTTGTTGCAAAGCAGGACTTGTGGCTGATGATCAAAGCATAGCCTGTTTAGGCATAGCTTTGTGTATATCGTGACTTCGCGAGCCTCACACCCCGATATGAGTCAAAAACGGGATATGGACCGTAGGGAGTGCACACGTTTCTTTCTAGCTAGGAGTGGTGCTTGGGTTTTGACATGGCCCGGCATTTTACTTATGTGGATTTTGGATTGAGGTACCTCGGGTTTTTATAGGCCGGAAGTGGTCATATTATAGATCCAAAGGGACTGGGAAACGTGTGTTCAGGCATAACTAATCCACTACCGTTAGGTAGGGACCGGCCCTACCGCATCCAAGGGTTCACTGCGTGGGATCCTGAGGCATTTGCTAGAGTGTCTCGAATCGGAAGAGGACGATCCCTAGCCTCGATCTCATGACAGAAAACCAATTCCCAATACGACAACATTTCGGTTTTGATTGTAAACTTATATACGTCGACATAGTAGGATGGGGTACTATGCCGTCTAGGATTGATATATTTATATTGAAGTATTTTAATACTGCTTAAACACTAATGATAATATTAAAATATTACTTTTCACGTATTAAGCATGTTTGATCATCATAAGGGAAAACTCTATCCTCCTGTGTGCGTTGCATTGTGTGATAGGATCTGAGTCTTATGATGATTTCATTTTTCAAAAGTCATTTCGCTGTTTTATATAAACTTTATAATATTATGCACTGGCAATCCAATGGAGTAAACTCGTTCCGCGTTAGCGGCGTGGTCCTCAGATTTGCCACGTAGTTAGTTAATTTAGTTAAGAATTCTCACACCAGTCCCATGACTGACTCGTAGTTTGTTTCACTTTCGCAAACTCGGGTGCCCTCTTTCCACACGGGCAGCCAATTGACAGGTTCAGGTGATACATTCTGATTGGAGCTTGCTTGGACGGAAGAAGGAGAAGGCTTTTTCTCTAGTTTTATCTTGCTTTTAGACATTTTTCCATCTTTTGCTTTTGATGTGTGTAATGGAATTTGGAATTTATTTCCTTATCTTTTGAGACTTACTATATTGCTGAGTGGATCCTGTAAAACTGCATACTCTAATGTTCTGTTGTGATGCTGATGACATTTATTTCCGCTGCATTGGTTTATGTGTTATAATAAGTATCTGACATCTGTTTTTGTTGTAAATATGTTGTATTCCTAAATGATTATCCTTACTTTCGGTCTACGGAAGTTTGGGGTCATCACATATAGCTATTGCAGTTCATTGTTCAACAAGTCAATTTTAGTTCATGCCTTATCAATATACAATATAAATCGTAAATTTTAATATTTAAAACAACTTTGTTCTAAATCACATAAAATTTGATATTTTAATTTGTCGCAAAACTCGGGATGTTACATGATAACTGATTGAGTCGCATTCCGATTCAGAATGTTTTAAATAAAGATTATTCAAAAACAAAGAACCTTTTAAAGTAAAGAATATTTTAAAATATAGAGTATTTTAAAATAAATTTATTGAAGAATAAAATTATGATTTTTATGTCATTTTTTGGATGGACACAAAAATATAAAAATATGAAGCCAGGTTAAGTATAGAAATGCCATTTTTAACCCGAACGGGTTTATTGATCGATTTTATTCATTTTATAGTGAATATCGAAAAGTAGTGATTTAAAAATTTAATATTTTGAAAATATTATAGTATGATACAGATATAGAATATTCAATTTGATCTAAAATTAAAAATGGAGTTGAAATCGTTTTAAAATGAATTTATAAATATTTTATGAAATACTATTTAAATGGAAATCGACGAAATATATATAACAAATATTATAGCTATTTAATGGCCTGAATAGAATGGGCCGCACAGCGACCGTTCGCGAATTTCGATCATTAACTTCAAATTGATGTAACGGGAGATCCGACTGTCGGATTCTCCTAAAACCAGAACCTTTGGGTTCGTACTGAAAAGAGCTTTCCAATGAATATAAGAGTTTTGAAATCTAACGGTTGGATTTGTAATTATATCCAAATCAAATTTGAAAAAGGTAGCTATGGATGCAGTTCGGTGGCCGTTATTGGAAACCAACTGTACGGACCTTGATAAAATTATTACAAATATGGTAAAATTATGTAAAATCATAATAAGTGATTCGGAAAGATTTTGGATGAAAAAATCCATATTTGAAAAGATAAAAATACATTTTTATCAAAAATAACTAGTTATTGAGTAGAATTTTAATCCAATGTTTTTAAATAAAGTGAAATTGGATTTTGGGTTTGTCGTGAATGGTGTCTTCAATAACACTGTTCTTAAACACCGTATGAAAAGAATAAATCTTTTAATTAAGATTATTAGAGTTCCCAATTATATTTTGTGATTGGAATAAAGTGAAATGTGAATTGGGTTTATTGTAAAATGTGTTTTTAACGACATTCGTTCTTTAACCCAATTAACAATGAAGATATGATTTGAAATTTATAAATCTTTTTATTAAGATTTAATGGAAATTTTCCAAAGTAAAATTTTTCAATTTAATAGAAGAAATTGGAATTGAATGGAATTCGATTTAATAATAATTGAGATGAGCTTCTGTAAAAGAAGACCGTTATTATATATGGAATTTAAACGGCTTTGCCGTATTCCATTTATATTATTAGTCTAATACGGAAATTTATATCGATTTGATTTTTGTGAAAATTCCATATTTAATGGAAGATGATTTTGGGTTTATCGTGAATTGTGTTTTAAATGACATTGGTTCTTTAACCCAGTTGAAGACAAGATTAATTTCTTAAAGTTGAATAATCATAAAGTAATGATTTTTGATATTAAAACCAAATTGGAGTTTTAATGAATCTTTGAAAAGAAGATCAAAGAATAAATTTAAAAGAATTTATCTTTGATAAAATTAATGGGAACCTTTCTCTAATAATGTGAATATTTTATTAAAAGAATATTCTGAATTGGAATGAGGCGTATGATGTGTCACTATAGCACTTAATTATTGATTATAAAATATGCGAGTTATTCGGAAAGACCGGGTTCAACCCATTCTGAATAATTACTACGACGATTAAAAGTCGAAGATAAAGACGGCGGTTGAAGACTGGAGATCTTCACATCATTTGGATGATTACTGATGTCTTGATTGGGAGGCATCCCAAGACAAGGTAATAAGTGGTGATCGTCCAGACGTACTTGGAGATCGATGGATATGCGAGAACCTCTCTCATGTATTGGACATATGGGACGAGGAATAAGATGTAACAACCCGGAAATTCTGAGCCAGTTAAAAAATTTTATTTTGGCAATTTTAATGAATTTTTAATATTTAAAATGAATTATTTTAAATAATAACGACGAGAAATTTATTTTGAATATAATTCGAACGTATATATTTATATACATCGTCGTTAGAATATAAATAATTATATATAATTATAAAAGGAATTGAAAATGGCGCGGTAGTTCGATAATTCGATTTCAAATTTCAATTGAACATACCGGGTTGCAAAATAAACCGGATTTTGGCGAAAACAAAAATATTAGAATCTTGTTGAGAATATCTTTCCAACGAATCTGAAAAATCGAAATTTCATAGCGGGAATCAAAAGTTATGCCCAGTTGAAAATTCAGAATAGTCGCTATGTAAATTATACATGGCCCAAAAGGTCAAATTTTGCATACGGATGAATTTGGACTCGAAACCACTTCCATTGAGTTCAAAATGCCGTTTAGAACTCCAAAAAGTATAAGCTTCGATATATTCTGATATCCGGAATAGTGGCAAAGCCTGGAGTTGTTCGGTTAACAAAACATAGCCCTTAAAAAGTGAAATTTTGCATACGAGCTCAGAATTCGACGAGATAAATTTTTATGGATTCATAATGACAAATTATTGTTGAGTTCCAAAGGGCACGTCGAACGGAGTCAGTATGTGGCCGTGCGAGTTAAAACAGTTCAGGGTAAAACGAGCAGTCATTTTACAAAGGAACATTACTGATACGACCTCAGAATTCGATTCTACCTTTTTTTCTGGATTTGTATCGTCTAATAATGGCTAAATCCAAGAGGGCATGATTTTTGGAGTTAGTGTGTGAGCGTGCGAGAAGAAAAGGTGCGCCAAAATCGCATTTTTGAGCAATATCTGAGCATATTCGTGATTTTTTTTGAACGGTCAAACGAACTCGGAATTCGACGAAACTTGTTTCATTGGACTCGTCTTCGCGTCTACTATCTCGTGTCCGAAAGCCGCAGCAGTTGGAGATCGTTGGCGTTCAGGCCATACGCGAGAAACTAGCATATAATCACTTTTCCTTCCTTTTGTTTCTCACTTTCTTCCTCTTCCTCTTTTTGCATTTTTCTTCTTTAATTGTCACCGCTCCACCATGCCGCTGCCCTCCTCCACCAGCGCCACCACCGGCCTCCACCGCCCACCGCCGGCCGCCCGCACCCCCTCCTCCTCCTCCTCTTCCTCCTCCTCCTTCTCTCTCCTCTTTTCATGAACCCTAAACCCCCAAATCACCAACCACCACCACCGCGGCCACCATGGGCCCCACCACCGCCCTTAGCACCCTCCCCCACGTCCATCAAGCCTTCCACCGCCCGCTGGCCACCCAACTCCGGCCGTGGGCCCTGCTACACTCAAAAACTCATTTTCACCAAAATTCTCGTTTTGCACAAAACACCCCGGACTGTTTTGGCCTATATCTCTCAAACGGTGCGTTTCTGGCCAAAGTTCCTCTAGACCAAAGTTGTAGAGCGCGAAATTCTCTTCGATTTGGCTATATGGAAGTCATGTTTTGGAGTTCGGAGCTGCTCGGAAAACGCATTCAAAGTCTGCTGTCTGAAAGCGGTAAAATTCGTGTACTTACGCGAATTCTGGCGAATTGGAGCATTTTCGGCAAAAAGACCCTTAGGCAAAAGTTGTTCAGAATGGCGTGCTTGTGCTAAAAAAAAGATGGGTTGAAGATTGGAGCTTGTATGCGAAGCCTGGAGCTCAATCAAAAATTCAGCAGTTCAGAAAAGGCGTCAGAGAAAAATCAAGGTGAGAACTTCTCACTCAAATTTTATTTTCTAGTTTGAAATATATACTAGGATGCAGGCGGTGCTTAATAGAAGCACCCGACACCTTTGTTTGAAACCATGAATGTTTGGTTGTTTCGTGAATTGAGTGATTTGGTTGAAATTGGTTTGGAAAATGAACGAATTGAGATAATTTGATTTGGGTATGGCGTGGGCCATTATTAGACTGGGGATAAGGCTAGGCCTTGTCCCGTTTCTAGTATCGTGCCGTTATGCCGCCGAAATTTTCTAAAATAAAAAGTGTTAGTTAAAAATAGTAAAGTGTTGAAATAAATATTTTTGACGTTAAAAATATAATTTTTAACGTGTTAAGGAACGACATAAAACTCTTCTGAAAAGAAATAAATATTCATTTACAAATCAGACGATTTGTTTATATACACTGATTTGACTGATATTGATTGAGATGATAAATTTTACACATCACCCAACTGCACAAATAATATTCAGTGTTTGTTGATTTGAAACCCCACACGGGTGTTGGGATGATATTTGGCGTACACTAATCCCAATTATTTAATTGTATGTCGATCGATTGGTCGACAGGCTGTGTAAGCATTAATTATTTATGTTTGATGCTTATGCAGTTGTGTGGTGCACTTTGGATGATTGTTGATTATTTATCGTTGCTATTTATATACATGTGTTGTATGGAATCCATATAATTAACATTATATGGTGATTGATTGGGCCTCATTCCAATCGGGAAATTAATGAATATTATAAAAGAAGATTCATGTGTTGAATAGAATAAATAGTAATGTGTTGACGATGTTCATGTGTTGAAACTATTCATGTGTTGAGTAAAATATTTTAACAATAAAATTTACATCTTTATCATATTTAAAATTAGAATCTACTTCACGGTGGAGTCTGATTAAAAATCAAACGATAGATACCATAGTTTTATAAAATATTTTACATAACAAAAATAGTCGTGTGTTGACAGTACTCATGTGTTGAGATTAGTCATGTGTTGAAAGAAATATAGATTTATGTGTTGAATAGAATAAATATTCATTTGTTGAATAGGATAACGAATTTATTGAAATATATAAAGCCGTGTTGATTAGAGTTGCGCCATTTTGACATGAACGATATTTATATCGATTATATTCGTTTTTATAATGAATATAGAAAAGGTAGTGATTTCAAAATATAACGTTTTGAAAATATTATCATTTATATAGTAATGATATGAAATATCCAATTTTGATTTGAAATTGAATATAGAGTTGAAATGGTTTTGAAAACGAATTTAAAACGATTTATAAAATACGTTTTAAAAAGGAAATCGACGAAATATATAATATATATATATATATATATTATATATATAATGGCCTGAATAGAACGCGCCGCGGCAGTTCGTGAATTTCGACCATTGACTTCGAATTGACGTTGCGGGAGATCCGACCGTCGGATTCTCCTAAAACTGGAACCGTTGGGTTCGTATCGAAAAGAGCTTTCCAATGAATATTAGAAATTTGAAATCTAACGGTTGGATTTGGAATTATGTCCAAATAAAATTTGAAAAAGGTCGTTGTAAGTGCAGTTCGATGGCCATTGGTGGAAATCGACTGTACGGGCCTTGATAAAATTATTAAAAATAATCAATATTCCCAATACGTGAATTGGACTGGAGTTGAATCGAAATTATCTTCGGAATATTTCGATGTTGGATTTCGTGACTATACAGATATTGTTATGGGAATTTGAAAGATATATTTTATATCGTTATTTCCAATACAATATTTGTTGGTTTCAGGATTTGATATTGAATATAAGCCGGTATACTTTCTATTCAGAGCATAGTATTTAATATCAAATGTGATTTGGGTTTGTCGTGAATGGTGTCTTCATTAACACTGTTCTTAAGCCCAATAGAGAAAAAGATTAAATCTTTCTATTTAGATTTAATGAAGTGTAACAATTAAATAATATTTAATTGGAATTGAATTTGAATTGGTTTTTGGGTTTATCGTGAGCGGTGTTTTGAACAACACCTGTTCTTTAACCCGATTAACAATAGAGTGTGATTTTGGGTTTATCGTGAATCGTGTTTTAGGTGACATTGGTTCTTTAACCCAGTTAAATACAGGATATTGATTTTTGAAAAGATTAAAACTAAGTGGAGTTCTAATGAATCTTTAATTAGATTGAAATGTGAATTGATAATTTAAATTATCAAATCTGAAAGGTGATCGAGAATGGAGTACCACCAGTTTTGCTCCAAAGCGATAGTTAAATCTTTAATTAGATTTGAACGTGAAATGGTAATTAATTTTACCAATAGCACCGTAGTGTTAGATATGGAGTATTACCAGTTTTCTCCATGGGATAAATAGTTTGGGATTGGAAAATAAAATAAATAATTACTTCGGTGGTTCGCTAATCCCGACTAGTTTGAAATGATATCCAAAGGAAGATTAAAGAATAAATTTAGAAGAATTTATCTTTGATAAAATTAATGGGAACCTATTCCCTAAAAATGTGATTTTGTGAATAAAAGAATATTCTGAATTGGAATGAGGTGTTTGTTGTGTTTGTGTAACACGTGTTTATTATATATGCGGGTGATTCAGAAAGGCTGGGTTTATACCCATTCTGAATAACCGATTCGGCGATGAGTTGAAGACGAAGACGGTGGTTGAAGACTGGAAGTCTTCACATCGTTTGGGTGATTACTGATGATCTTGATTGGGTTGTACACCCAAGATGAGGGAATCAGTTGGGGATCGTCCAGACGTACTTGGAGATGGAAGGATATGCGAGGAAAGTGCCTCCGGTTTCGTTCAGACCCAGAACGAACTTGTAAATGGATTGTGTGTCTGACATTGGATTTTATTCTATGTTGATTGATCTCTATTAAATATACATCTGTTTGGTGGCGGAGAATTTATTCTCTTGCTTAACGCCCTTCTCTAAGACGTACGAGCTCAGAGGTTGTATATCGATGGACATCAGTCGCATGGAGTGAATTGCCAGTGTGGCACGCGTAAGTGGCAATCGATCAAGGCTTCTGTTGAAAAGCAAAGTCTTGTGGTTGATGATCAAAGCATGGTCTGTGTGACGTAGCGTTGTGTATAACGTGAATTCGCGAGCCTCACACCCCGGTATGAGTCAAAAACGGGAGAAGGACCCAAGGAGTGCACGATGTTTCTTTCTAGCTATGGTGGTGTCAGTGACCTACCAGCCCTGACATTTATATCTACTTTTCACCTATGTGGTTGTTGGAATGCGAGGCGCCTCGGATATAGGTCTGTAAGGATCGGGAAACGTGTGTTCAGGAATTGCCAATCCTCAAAAGTAAGAGAGGACCGGCCTTGGAGGATCCAGGGATTGTTGTGTGCGGTCCCGAGGCATTTGCTAGAGTGTCTCGAATCGGAGAGGAGCTTGCTCCATGCCTCGACTCATGACGGAAATCCAATTTCCAATTTCCAATACGTGTATTTCGGTTTTATTTGTAGAGCCTAGTATGGCGACATAGTGGTATGGGGCACTCATGCCGTCTATGATTTATATTTATGATTGAAACTGTTTTGACACTATACACTTATAATAGTATCAAATAATGTGTTTTAAACATATCAAGCATGCTTTGGCTATTATAAGGTAAAAACCCTATCCTCCGACTTGCGTTGCATTGTGTGATGGGACCTGGGTCTTATAATAGCTTCATTTTTCTTTATTTAGCATTGCGCTGTTTGTTTTATGCACTGGTATTCTTGGGAGGAAACCTGTTCCGTGTTATACGGCATGGTCCCTTGATTTACCGAACTTTAAAATAAAGATTAATAACTGTTTTAGTTCTCACACCAGTCACATGACTGACCTGGAGTTTATTGTTTTAACCTAAACTCTGGGTGCCCCTATTTTCCACACGGCCAGCTAGTAGTTTTGGTTTTGCAGATTTATATTCACAGGATCCTGATTTACAGCTGGAACGATGCTTGGAAAGCTCTGTATCCGTGTATTACTTTCAGTTGTGTTTTGTATTATTTTCCGCTGCTATGTAATTTATTGTAATCTGATATTTGTCAAATGTGTAATTTATTTATTCATACTCTGTATATTCTTGTATTCTGATGGAATTGTTGTAATAAACAATGAAATGTTCTTCTGTCTGACGTTCCGATTTGTCTTGTCCTCAACGCCATCCGTGCTTTCCTTCACGGGGAAGTTCAGGTCGTGTCAGTTTGGTATCAGAGCTTTGGTTTACAGAGCTCGAGAACAAGACACGTTAGAACCATACGAAAGAATTCATCAGGTATTGGATTAGTAATATCCAATTAGAATGACTCGTTAGAGATAGGATCAGTAGTATCCTTGAACGAGTGTGAAGAGTATATTTTTCAAATGAAAACTATTTTGTTTTGAAATTTAAACCATTTTATACGTATTTGAATATTTTATTTGTATTGAATTTGGACAATCGAGTATATAAAGATTTTGAATATACGCGTCATGAACGTATATTCGAAGTTTTAATATACTAGATAGATATAGAATCACACTCTAGTCGCTCGGAGATGATTTTGATGATGGAGCTCCATCACCAATATTTATGTTCGTGTTTCGAAGGTGTGATATCTATATATCTCCATTAGACTGGTGTGAGAACCAAAATATAGCTAGAATACATTGTTATGAATTGGCATCAAAAATGTGATTTTTATATATATATATCAAAATTATGAATTTGAAACAATAATCAACTAATTGATTGATGGTTGTGTTGTTTGATTATTGTTTGATTAATTAAAAGTTGAACCTATAACCAAATTGTATCAAATAGTGAATTGTATTGAAAATTTATTGCATTTGCATGCATGTATATGTACTTACATTGAACATGTATACGGATTAGCTGTTGAGTAAAGAATTTATTTGCGTGCCCGACAAATAGGTAAACCTTAATGAGTTGGATGCGCACTTTTATTATTATATCAACTCCTGTGAGTGCCATTGGATGCGGAGTGCTGGTTATTCTGTGTGTAATTAATAAATGTCGCCATAGGATAGTAACAATTAATTTTGAACTACACTGCATGGCATACTTCCTGAAGATGGCATACTTCTTAATATCGCATACTTCATCATATACCACACAAGCATTTGGAGCTTGTGTGATGACGTGGAAGATTTACCATACAAGCGAGAGGCTTGTTTGGCGATGACTATATATTACAGGTTGAATTGATGACAGATATGGACTATATATTACAGGTTGAACTGATGAATGATATGGACAATATAAAATTGTAACGGTAAAATTGCCAGATTAATAAAAACCCCACACGGGTCTGGAGTTGACAATAATCACATCTCTCTAGTCATTAGATACGACACATGGATTATTTATTTCCCACACGGGACGAGGTGACGAGAATTTATTCTCTAGAGCAATTAAAATACACACTCCCTCAGGCTTTGACAGGGTGACGAGAATTTATTCTCTGGAGTTATTATCTATACACGCTCCCCTGTAAACACCAGAATATATCACTATAAATATGTGTATGCTTTATAGGATTTATTGGGTACCTAATACGGCCCAATAAATTTCCAAACCCCTCCCCGTACAAAGGAGGTTATGGCGATTTTTTTCGAAAATTCCGGGTGTTAGCCAAATTTTTGAAGAAATTGAAAATTCTCAGAAACTGAAAAGTTGGAGAATGGAAGCCAGAATGAACGTTGAGTTGGTTTTTAAAACAACTTTCGGCTTCGTTCCTTTTCGGGGACGAAAAGTTTTAAGTGGGGGAGATAAGGTGTCTCCGGTTTCGTTCAGACCCAGAACGGACTTGTAAATGGATGGTATGTCTGACGTTGTATCCCTTTATGTTGTATTCATTGATCTCTACTAAATATATATCTGTTTGGTGGCGGAGAATTTATTCTCTTGCTTAACACCCTTCTCTAAGACGTACGAGCTTAGAGTTTATATATTGGCAGAAATCAATGGTACGGTATGAATTGACAATATGGCATGCTAAGATGCAAATGATCAAGGCTTTTGTTGAAAAGCAGAGTCTTGTGGATGATGATTACAACACAGCTTTAATTAGCATAGCTTTGTGTATAGCGATACATCGCGAGCCTCACACCTCGGTATGAACCAGAAACGGGAGAGGACTGCAGGGAGGACATACGTTTCTTTCTAGCTAGGAGTGGTGTCATGGTATGGAGCCCAGACATTTTACTTATGTGGATGATGGAATGAGGCGCCTCAGATATTGAGTCCCTAGTGGCTCAAATTTTATGCCCCATAGGGCAGGGAAACGTATTGTTCAGGCATTATTAATCCAATAAAGTATTTTTGGACTGGTCCTGAAGATCCAAGGTGCAGTTGTGGCCGATCCTAAGGCTCGGGCTAGAGAGTCTCGAATTTGGTAAGGACGATCCATTGCCTTGGTTCATGATAGAAATCCAACTTCCAATACAACATCATGCAGTTTTGATTGTAAAACTAGTATGGCGACATAGTATATAGTAGCTATGCCGCCTATGATGATACATTATGATTAAAATTGTTTTTGAAACATATAGACACTAATAATAATATCAAATTTGTTTTATACGTATTAAGCATATTTTGGTCATTATAAGGTAAAACTCTATCCTTCGGTTTGCGTTGCATTGTGTGATGGGACTTCAGTCTTCTAATGACTTCATTTTTCTAGAAAAGCATTGCGTGTTTAATGATTTAATTTATTTTATGCACTGGCAATCCAATGGAGTAAACTTGTTCTGCGTTAGCGGCGTGGTCCTGTGATTAGCCTTATCATCATTAGATAAGTTAAATAAGATTTCTCATATCAGTCCCATGACTTACTCGTAGTTTGTTTCACTTGCAAACTCGGGTGCCCATATTTTTCCACACGGGCAGTCGAGCAGCTTGTTTTGTAGACATTTATTTATTGAGTAGGATTCTGGATCGAAACTTAAAGCTGTTTTCAGAGCATTGATATTCTTCCGCTGTGTTAGTTTATTTGGTTCCGCTGCGTTATATTAAATTTGTTGTAAATTATCTTCCGTTGTATTATATTCGATGTACTCTGATATTTTGTACTCTGATGTAACAATATTATAATGTTTATAAAAGTCTTCTATTATTTGTTCTAATGTGTTGTATGCCCAAAGTTAGCGTATGTGAGATTCGAACGATCTTGGTCGATTTAGCGATTGATTAGGTCCAGGCGAAATCCCTGTCGTTACAACTGGTGTCAGAGCTTTAGTTAACTCAAAGCTTTAGGGTACAACTCGTTAAAACTGAAAAAAGACTCATCAGAGGTAGGATTAGAAATATCCTATAAAAGAATGCTCATTAGGATAGGATCAGTAGTATCCTAGAATGAGAAAAACTCGTCAGAGATAGGGTTAGAAATGCCCTAGAATGAGTTGAGAGTGACAAGTTTATAATTAACGTATTTGTGATTATATATA
Source organism: Allium sativum (assembly GCA_030737875.1). Lineage (NCBI taxonomy): Eukaryota > Viridiplantae > Streptophyta > Magnoliopsida > Asparagales > Amaryllidaceae > Allium > Allium sativum. The sequence goes on along the minus strand of CM060915.1, from coordinate 442,610,681 downwards.
TATAATCCGATCTTAGAAAATATGATTTTTTTTAAATACATAAAAGTTATATATATTTGAAAAGCTAATCAATTAATTGATTGATGATTGTGTTGTGTGATTATTAGTTCAACAAATAAAATTATTGAAACCAATAAAAGAATGAAAGTTGAGTTGGTTAGTTAAACAACTTTCAGCTCTATTCCTTTTCGAGGATGAAAAGTTTTTAAGTGGAGGAGATTGTAACAACCCGAAAATTCTGAACCAATTTAAACTTTTTATTTTAGCAATTTCAATGGATTTTGAATATTTAAAATTATTTATTTTAAATAATAACGATGAAAAATTTGTTTCAATCGAACTTAGAACAAATAAATTTATTTTAAGGAAATTTTGTTAGAAAATGCGTCAGAATTTAAAAATTCTATTATTAAATTAAATTATTGAATATAAAAAGGTTTTTAAATAAAATCATGATGTTATTTATGAATGATTTTAAATTTATTTCTAATAAACAATTATTTGTAATTAGATAAATAGTGATTTATAACAATTGAAATTAGTATCAAATTGTATGTATATTTGTAATAATTAACTTCAAACCATTGATAATAAAAGAAAATAGTAGTTGAATTATTGTTTTGTTTGCTTATTCACATTTCATGCAAGTTTATTTAGTTTTCCTTTCTTTTTCTAACTTCATCAAATTCACTACCTCTTTTCTCACCACTCTCCGTTAATTACGCATTCATTTCTTTTCTTTATCTATTAGTTTATTACTCTTCATTCTATTAACTTATTTCTCTTCATTCTATTTTCACACATGTATTCTTATTTCTTAAATTTACATCCCTTTATTTCTTTCTTTTTTCTTTTCCTTTTATTATTTCTCCACGAAAACAAACCAACTCCATGTATGTATATTTCTTTTTATTTGTGCTTGCATGAGCATTGAATAGGTTCCTTAAATTCTGAAATGTTAATATTATATGTTTTGAAAATTGAAAAGTTATAAACTTTCTAACAATTGGCATTAAAAAATAAATCATGCATTAATTACATTCCCGTTTTCTCTTTCCCTATGTTTTTCTTTTGAATTTTGAATAGGAGATAAACGTTGATTAGATTAACACCTGCCTAGTTAGCTAATTTAATTCCTTTGTAACCTACTATATGTGAAGAGACACATTAGGGTAATGAAATAAATGTTTATTCATTAAAAATAATAATAATAATAATTTTTTTAATGTATATATGCTACGGAGTAGTTATTGGTTAGTTAATAATATATTTTTTAACTAATGTAAGTGACGAAAATAAGAAATGAGAAATAAATATGCCACCTCAGCCAATTTATTTCCCTTGTAACATAAAACATATGTAGGGACACAAGTAAGGAATAAAGTAAAATATATAACCAAATAAAGAAAGTAAAAAAAAAAGTCGCCTGCGTCATAAAACTAGTATAACCGCATAACGGTGGGAAACCCGACTTTGTAATAGGGATCATAAGTCAACAATAATTGTAAATTAATGAAATATTTATTTTTGTAAACAACTTTTATACTAACTTGTATCTATTTTGGAAGCGGCTTGCTTGATTTATGCAAAAATTTCATTCATTTCCAAAAAAGGATTATCCATTACGTTTAACATAATCTTTATTTTTATTTTTGTCAACAACGGCAATATATAATTCTTGTGATGTAATAAACTAAGAAACAAATATCTATAAAATCCAAATATAAGGTAGTTTTTATCCAATGTCAAATCAATACGTAGAAATATTAAATATCTGCATTAAATAAATGATTAATTAAAATAGGTACATTATACGCTAATGCATAATAAATCACAACAATTAATTCTCTTCTATTGCAAAAGGAAATAAAAACATGAAATAGGCTTTACTTCTTGAAATAATTTTTAAATTTTTTCTCAATTTTAATAGAATTTCTTAAATTTTAGAAGAAAAATATCAATATATTTAAATTACAATGATTATTATTAATGTTGCCTTAATTGAAATTTCAAGTTTCATGATAAAGTAATTCATTAACCTTTGAACAAATATATATAATTTGTATCAAATTTTATTACTTTAAAGTTTATTTTATTTACTAATATTTCATTTGAGTTCGATTTCGAAAAAAATAAAAAATGAATTATAGAAGAAAACTACAAATATTGTCTAAGTTAAATGGAATCAATATTCCATTTAAGATTAACTGCGATAAAAGAAATAAAAAGTCAAGAATATTAAGCTATATATATATATATATTAAAAGAAATAATAAATGGCAATAAATTAAAGTTAGTATATACTTGTACATTAATTAGATTAGAAAAAAAATGTACGAAATAAAAGAAAATGAAACTGATGAAAATTATCCACCAATAATTAACATTAACGTTAAAAATGGTCATAAATGCACATAAAGGAAGAAAATATAAGGAACTGATATATAAGGGTTGTCATGATTATTCAATTGACATTTAACATTAACGTTAAAATTAATCATAAATGCACATAAAGAAAGAAAATATAAGGAAATGATATATAAGGCTTGTCATGATTATTCAATAGACATTGTAATTAATGCATCATTCAAAAGAGGACAAAATGGGTATTGTAAAAAAGCTTCAGACGGACATAAGTTTTCGAAGGCTCGGTAGAATTAAGAAAAACTGACAAAGTCGGTTTGATAAATAAAATTTGAAATTATATTCAATGGAAATTAGAGGCGCGTCATTCATTGCAAGAAAAAAATAAAGAAGGAAAAAAGAATAATGATAATGATAATAATAATGGCCGCATGCTGTAACACCCCGTATTTCTGTTAACACTAAAGTTGCTAATACAAAAAAAATAAATGTGTAAAGGGGAGGTGTATCTAATGTGCATACAAGAATAATAATAAATGTGTGAAGGGGAGATGTATCTAATGTGCATACAAAAATAATAATAAATGTGTAAAGGGGAGATGTATCTAATGCGTACGTATTTATATGGATTGACAAATAATAGTAAATGTACATTAAGAAAGAAATGGTGAACATAATTGGCTTCTCTTTACAACGGACGACTCTGGTTAACCCTAGCTTCATCGACGGCTCAAATTAACTTGCAACTCTATAAAAAGACCCTAGGTCTCAAACTAAAAATTCACAAAAAAAAAAAAAAAAAAAAAAAAATTGGAGCCACCATGCTGTCTGCTGAGAACTAGAGGGAGCCTCCACTTGAAAGAGACAAACAACATAGCGAATACAAACTAAAAGATTAAAAAGCAACAACAAATTAGAATCAAAGCAACGTCTTCCCAAAGGAAAGTTTTGCAAATTCAGAATTTCATAACTCAGAAAACAAGACCGTCTACGATTGTAAGTTTAGCTACATTTTTAGAATGCGAATTAATATGAATATCATGTATTGCGATGAAATGATAAAAGTACGATACTCGTTATGTTATTAATATACGTTTGTGATTTGATTCTATTATCATGTTGAATTGAGAATTATTAAGTATGATGTTTATTATGTTTTATAATATTAATCTATGCCAGTGACTTGATTCTATTATCATGTTAAATTTAGGATTATTGGATTAGATTATTTGTATAAGCATGGACTTGGATTGTAACATCTTATGAGAATTGTGTAGTTTATTATGCAAGTTTATGTAATGAAGTTATGCGACCAATTGTCAAATCTATATGTTCATGTTTATGCAAAACTTATGCCATGTTCACACTTATCATATGTTGGGATTAATTTGCAAGTATGTTTAAATCTATGTTACTAATTAACACATGTGTATGTTGATTAGCCTATGTTGCTAACTCACATATACGTATGTTGATTTGCCTATGTTGCAAATTAACACATGTATATGGATTAGTTCATATTGCTAATTCTCATGTATGTTGTTAATATGGCCTATGTTAAAAAACACATATATGTTGAGTTAGCCTATAAGTGCAAGTTCATACCTATGACATTATAATGTTTATGTTAGTCTTTTTGCAAGTTTGTACCTATGACATTATAATGTTCATGTTAGTTATTTTGCAAGTTCACCCCTAAAATGTTCATGTTAGTTATTTTGCAAGTACACCCTATTATGTTCATATTGATTATGCCATCAATACCAAAGTTATACCCTTGTCATGTTTATGCTAATTTATGCCAATTTGCGTATATTAAATTAGGCTAAGTTTTTAGCCTAATACTTCACACCAAAAATCATGCGAACGTAAATTAGGCTGAGATGGTTAGCCTAATATTGGACGGGGTAATGTTGGGTTAAAATGGTAATTTTAGGAAAACTTGCCATAAATTGGTTATTAATCACATAAGTGATTTATGGCATAAGAAGACATTAATTACCTTAATTAATGAGATTAATTGGAAATGAATGTGACACTAATTTGAATATTTTCTAATTTACATATTGGTCATTAATCACATAAGTGATTTATGGCATAAAAAGGCATTAATTACCTTAATTAATGAGATTAATTGGAAATGAATGTGACAGTAATTTGAATTTGAATAATTTACATAATTAAAATGTAAATTAGAAAATACGAACACGCTTAACCCGAGGTTGGATTGAGTTGTGACGTAAACCTGCCCGGACCCGCCCGGCTGTCCAGTTGTCACAACAATAGCTATCCAATGTGAGAGGTTAAGGCATGGGGTCCAATAAAGACCCGAGGTTAAACTGAGTTGTGGCGTAAGACTGCCCGGACCCAACCGGCATACAGGCAGCCACAACAATATCTGTCTAATCTGAGAGGTTGGTGCTCTAATAAGACAATTAGAGCTGAGTTAGGACTGATAGGGTTAAGTCAATTTAATAAATACTTAACCAAATTCAACATGTTAAATAATTTGGATGGGTGGGGGTTAGCTTCATTCAGACACTTAACCACTTACCATGTTTGACTAGAAAACCTAGTAACGGGGACTCGTTTCAGCAGTAACCCAATTAGGTATCATGGTACCCTGAACTAGGCAGGGTGGGGCACGATTACTGGGCTGATTGTAAGTTGTCAAAAGCGACGGTGGTTGGTGCACAGTGTGGGTTCTAACAGAGTGCGGGCATGCACACACTCTGGAGCAGACAAGTCAGGGCACTGGAGCATCAGTAGTATACCCTATGCATGCTAGAATTGTGTCGGGGCCGCCACCATGGGACTTGATACACCCCATGGTGGGACCGACATAGGTATCTACCATATAGGGCCGTAGGACACATGTGAATATACGAGTAGGAACCGATCTTTTAAAGAAAGAGAAAGGGATCACTTCACCCTAATCACGGGGTGCCTGTTGGTATAAGAATTAGTAGGTGCAGAGATAGAGATTTAAGTGCGAAGGGATGTTCGTTTTAGGACACCTTATCTAGTTCTAGGATAGTCTATTATCCTGATATCGTCCTGTTCTCACTTTATGCAAGTCATGATCTTTTAATTATTAACATTCTAGGAATATAACTAGACTTACCAGACTTATGTCTGACCCATTTTCCTTTCGTCTTCTTTTCTTCCGTTTCCCCCCCCCCCAGGTCCACAGGGAGGAAACACCGCAGCTTAGTCAGTTTTTCATCCAGCTTGAAGAGAGAGAATGTATTGCTTGGATTTCTTTCATTTGGACCATGGCTTTGGATAACATTTATGGGGATTATGCAGCTTTATTTATGTTTCATGCTTCTTTAACTTTTAAAATCAAGACAGTATTATGGTTGTAATAATTGGAAGTTAGTTTTGAGGCAATGTTGGAAATGTTCTGTATAAACACGTATTTATGATAATAAAAGTCTGTTGGTTTTTCCGCTGCTTATTTATATGTGTTTATATTTGTCTTATGTTTTATCTGTGTCTTTTACTTATAAACCTCCACCAAAATTAAGGCATTCCCTTTGTGAGTGACCTTAACGGAGGTGGGGTGTTTCATTTAGTATCAGAGCATAGGTTTACCAGACCAGATAAAAAGTTTTTGAAACTATATTCAGATTAAAATTTAAAGAAGCATTTTTCAAGAAAAAGAATTATTTTATAGTTTTAGAAAGGCATAATCCCCCAAAGCCATGTGAATTATCTATCCTTCGTTTTGAATCTTTCCTTTTTCGTTTCAGCATGTCGGGAGAATTTAACCTTCCAGAAGGTGTGACTGTACCTGGTTGGTTTAGAAGGTACTTGGAAGCTAGGGCCAATGAGGCAAGCCCAGCGAATCTTCCTCCCCCAGCTGCAACAATTCCTCCTCCTCCTCCGAGAGGAAATGCTTTTGCCAAGACTTGTAGAGATTTTAAAGCTATGGGTGGGAAAGACTTTCATGGAACCGAGTCCTTCGTAGCAGCCAGGAACTGGCTGAAAGAGACCGAAGATCTTTTCGTTATCTTCGAGGTAGAAGACAGGCAGAAGGTAAGACTGGCAGTGTGGTTGCTCAAAGGAGAGGCTTCCTACTGGTGGGAAGTCACCAATGCAGAAAGACCAGTAGAAACGTGGGAAGATTTCAGATTTAGATTTGAGCTGAAGTTCCTTTCAGAAGCTGAGAGAAGTCTTCAAATGGAGAGGTTCCTATCCCTTAAGCAAGGAAGTATGGCCGTCAAAGATTACGTCAACCAGTTTGATCAGCTGGCTAGGTTCGGACTGGACCTAGTCAACACCCAACACAAGAAGGCTCTCCGCTTTGTCAAGGGACTGAATGAGCCGCTTCATAGCCTGGCCATGACCCATATACCTATGGGAGCTACATATGAAAGGCTGGTACAAATGGCGTTACTACATGAGGAGGATAAAGGCAAGAAGGAGACAAAGGCGGAAGGGTCTCAGGGAAAGAAAGAAGCTTTACAGCCTAAGAAAACAGACTTTAAGAAGGGCGGGAAAAACAACAAAGCTCGCGAAACAAGAAAGTGTAATTTCTGTGGTGTGGTTGGACATGTGGTGAAAGACTGCAGGAAGAAGAAGGCAAAGATGAATGGTGGTTGCTTTCATTGTGGAGAAACATGACACATAGCTAAGGACTGCCCTAAGAGGCGAGGGAAGGCCCAGAAAGCTGCATCCACTTCGGGTTGACAAGTTCACGCACTGGAGGCACCTCCTCTACAACAGCGAGGTAGAAATACATCTGTAGAAAGTTTAGTTTATCTTTATGATCACCCAGTTCGCACTTTATTTGATTCTGGTGCATCACACTCCTTTATTTCATCTGCTTTAGTAGAATCTCTGCACCTAGAAACTAGTATGGTTGAGGATCCCTTGGTTGTCTCCAATCCAATTGGAGGCCCAGCTTATTTGTCAATGATTTGTATGAATTTGAAAATCTCTATTCTAAGTGTAGAATTTAGATATAGTACCTTTGTTTTGGGCTTCTCGGGGTATGGATTGATTTTGGGCATGGACTGGTTATCCAGTAATGGTGCCATCCTTGATTGTGAGAAAAGAGTGGTTAGGCTTTTAACCCAACTCGGTAACACTCTGGAAATTACTTATAATCCCTCGAATGTGGTTATGCTTAGTTATCTTGAATCGCTTGACGCTTCTGTTGAGAATTTGCAGTCAGTTAAGGTGGTCCGAGAATATTCGGATGTCTTTGATGAGGCGAAGGGCTTACCTCCAAAATGGGAAATAGACTTCCGCATCTACCTTGTTGACAATGCGAAGCCCGTTTCTTTGCCTGTTAGGAACATGGCTCCTAGGGAAAGGAAAGAGCTCAGTAAGCAGATTAAAGAGCTTTTAGAAAAGGGGTTCATTAGGCGGAGCATTTCAGAATGGGGCGCTCCAGTGGTGTTCGCTACAAAGGCGGATGGTTCACTCCGTCTATGTGTTGACTATAAGGAGCTAAAAAAGCTGGCTAAAAAGAATAGGCACCCTCTCCCCAGAATTGACGATTTGTTTGACCATCTTGTAGGAGCATCGGTTTTCTCCCAACTTGATTTGGCGACCGGATTTCATCAGCTAAGCGTAGTTGATGATAGCATCGATAAGACAGCTTTCAGAACCCCAGACGGATTCTTTGAGTGGCTTGTCATGCCTTTTGGCTTGACAAACACACCCGCTTACTTCGTGGACCTAATGAGTAGGGTGTTCAGAGATTTCCTCAATAAATTCGTGGTGGTCTTCGTAGACGATATTTTGATCTTCTCAAAAAATGAGGAAGAGCATGCTCAGCACCTAAAGGCAATCATGGAGACTCTTAGAACACATCAGTTAAAAGCTAAATTCTCCAAGTGCCACTTTTGGAGAGAAGAAGTGAGATTTCTTAGGCATATAGTGTCCAAAGAGGGGTTAGCTGTAGACCCCGCAAAAGTAGTAGCGGTGCAAGATTGGAAGGCACCAAGGAATGCAACCGAGGTCCGAAGCTTCCTCGGGCTTGCAGGCTTTTATCGGAAGTTCATAAGAGATTTTGCAAAAATCTCAGCTCCTCTTACAAGGCTAACAAAGAAGAATCTAGTTTTCTCTTGGGATTTGGATTGCGAGTTTGCTTTCCAACGCTTAAAAAGGGCTCTTACAACAGCCCCAGTTCTGACCTTGCCGGATGGAAGCAAAATGTTTACAGTATACACGGATGCATGCGGGACAGGACTAGGCGCTGTCCTAATGCAAGAAGGAAGGGTAGTAGCTTATGGCGGAAGACAGTTGAAAGTTCATGAAAGGAACTACCCAACCCACGACCTTGAGTTGGCCGCCATTGTCTTTGCGCTTAAGTCTTGGCGCCACTATCTCCTAGGTGAGAAATTTGAACTGTATACTGACCATAAATCTTTGAAGTATCTCTTCTCGCAGAAGGACATAAACTTAAGGCAACAAAGGTGGATGGAGTTTCTTGCCTCATATGATTTCGAGATTTCCTACACTCCTGGCAAGGGCAACGTAGTCGCAGATGCCTTGAGTAGAAAGAAGCTAACGTTGAGCCCACTATTTGTTGAAAGGTGAAGCCTAGAGTTTATAGCCAGTTTTGACTTTAGGCCCTCCTCTGATTTTGTACCCGGTCTGTTAGCATCGCTAGAAGTGCGGCCCACTCTCTTAGACTCAATAGGGACCGCACAACGAGAAGACCCTCAACTTGTAGAAGTGGTTGATAAGCTCGTCATGGGTGAGACATCTAGTCACCTCGATAGATACACCATCTTCAAAGGGTGGTTAAGAAGGGATGGAAGACTATGCGTCCCACAGGCAAAGGAGTTGGTGAAGAAAGTTCTTGAGGAGGCACATCATTCCAAGATGACAATACATCCAGGCGGGGACAAAATGTACAAGGACTTAAAGAGAGTTTTCTTTTGGAGTGGCATGAAGAAGGACGTGGCAGATTTTGTTTCTAAGTGCATGATTTGCCAACAAGTCAAGGCGGAGCAGAAGAAGCTTGGCGGTCTACTCCATCCTCTAGAGGTCCCACAGTGGAAGTGGGATAGCATTTCAATGGACTTCATTGATGGGCTGCCTAGGTCTAGAAGAGGCAACACTAGCATTTGGGTAATAGTGGATAGGCTTACTAAAAGCGCCCACTTTTTACCTGTCAAGAGTAGAAGGACTGCCTCGTCTCTAGCATCTCTTTATCTTAAGGAGATAGTTCGACTTCATGGAATACCTTCCAGCATTATTAGCGACAGAGATCCTATCTTCACAAGCGAGTTTTGGCGGAGTCTGCAAGAAGCTGCAGGCACACAGTTATGTTTGAGCACGGCATATCACCCCCAAACCGATGGTCAGACGGAAAGGGTGAACATGATTTTGGAAGACCTTTTGAGACTTTGCGTCCTTGACTTTGGAGGGACTTGGGAGGACCATCTTCCTTTGGTGGAATTTGCCTACAACAACAACTACCAAGCCACCATCGGAATGGCGCCCTTCGAAGCTTTATATGGAAGACCGTGCCGATCGCCCACTTGTTAGTGGGAGTCTACTGACAAGCTCATACTTGGACCAGATATGATCCGAGAGCCTTCAGAGAAAGCAGACTTAATACGGAGAAGAATGAAGACAACCCAAGACAGACAAAAATCCTACGCAGACAAGAGAAAGGGATCACTTCACCCCAATCACGGGGTGCCTGTTGGTATAAGAATTAGTAGGTGCAGAGATAGAGATTTAAAATAGGGTGCGAAGGGATGTTCGTTTTAGGACACCTTATCTAGTTCTAAGATTGTCTATTATCCTGATATCGTCCTGTTCTCACTTTATGCAAGTCATGATCTTTTTATTATTAACATTCTAGGAATATAGCTATACTTACCAGACTTATGTCTGACCCATTTTCCTTTCGTCTTCTTTTCTTCCGTTTCCACCCCAGGTCGACAGGGAGGAAACACCGCAACTTAGTCAGTTTTTCATCCAGCTTGAAGAGAGAGAATGTATTGCTTGGATTTCTTTCATTTGGACTATGGCTTTGGATATCATTTATCGGGATTATGCAGCTTTATTTATGTTTCATGCTTATTTAACTTTTAAAAATCAAGACAGTATTATGGTTGTAATAATAGGAAGTTTGTTTTGAGACAATGTTGGAAATGTTCTGTATGAACACGTATTTATGATAATAAAAGTCTGTTGGTTTTTCCGCTGCTTATTTATATGTGTTTATATATGTCTTGTATTTTATCTGTGTCTTTTACTTATAAACCTCCACCAAAATTAAGGCATTCCCTTTGTGAGTGACCTTAACGGAGGTGGGGTGTTTCACATGCATTTCATTCATATCCTTTATTTCTTTTATGTTCTCTCTCTTCCTCTCATATGCATATATGTCATATTTTATCCCTTTTATAAATACAAGAAAAAAGATAAGATAGACAATTATTTAATTAAATGTTATTTAACACATATATACCCTAGTATATACGGTCAAAACCTAACCCTAATTCTCTTCATTATGTTGTCGTCGCTCCGAACTAAATCAATGGCAACCGTGCTCCCAAATTCCTTTCCCCTTTTCTTTGAATCCAATCAGTAAATTCGAGATCTTCTAAAGAGAAAAACGAAGAACTCCCCATAATCTTTCTAATCAACAGTGAAGATTGGTTGCGTGATGTCCAGGCTACACGGGAAGAAGAAAACAATGGCCTTATGAATGTAATTAAGTAAATAATGAAGTGAATTATATTACAATTAATTTGATTGTGTAATTAAAATTTAGAAGCTTATATCTTCTTCTTACAAAATCAGAATCTAGCGATTTTCGAAGCGTTGGAATTGTATTCAAGAGAGCTACGCAATGGCACTGACCGGAACAAAATTCAGAAGCAGTCAGGAATTTTGATTGAATTAAACACAGAGTTTAATTTAGCTAAAAACAATCATTAATTACCGATTTCGAAACCAATCAAGGTGAGAACTCTCTCACTAAATTCTTTTGTACAATTGTTTATTTTTATAACTGAACTTGTGTTGATTGCCTATTAGCTCACCTCCCTCGTCCACACACCATGACGATATAAATTGATTGTTTTGAGTTGTGATTACGATATGAATAAAAATATATACATGTGATATTTCTTTTTAAATAATTAAAATTAATTAATTATTATCGTGTTTAGAAATTTCTACAAATACGATGTTAATTTCAGTTTGTTGTTATACGTGATCTGATTTGGGTTGATTGATGCTATTATGTTGATTGGATGGATAATTTTGTTGAAATAAAATTGTCAAAACAAAAATTAACATTTTTGTTGAAATAAAATTATCAAAACAAAAATTAACATTTTTGTTGAAATAAAATTGTCAAAACAAAAATTAACATTTTTGTTGAAATATAAAGTGTCAAAAATAAAATAAGCATTTTGTTGAATTAGAATTGACAATATAAAATTGTCATTTTTGTTGAAATTAGAATTGACAATATAAAATTGTCATTTTAGTTGAAATTAGAATTGACAATATAAAATTGTCATTTTTGTTGAAATTAGAATTGACAATATAAAAATGCCCTTTTTGATGTATTAGAATTAACAAATATAAAAATGTGCTTTTTGATGTATCAAAATTGTCAAAACAAAAATATCATTTTTGTTAAAATAGAATTGTCAAAACAAAAATATCATTTTTGTTAAAATTAGAATTGACAAAATAGAATTGTCATTTTGTTGAATTAGAATTGAAAAAATAAAATTTTCATGTTGTTGAATTAGAATTAACAAAATAAATTCGTCATTTTGTTGAATTAGAATTAACAAAATAAAATTGTCATTTTTATTGAATTAGATTGTCAAAATAAATATATCATTTTTGTTAAAATAGAATTGTCAACAAAATAAAAGAATCATTTATATTTGTTTTGTTGAAATAGAATTGTCAACAAAATAAAAGTATCATTTTTATTTGTTTTATTGAAATAGAATTGTCAACGAAATAAAAGTATCATTTTATTTGTTTTATTGAAATAGAATTGTCAACAAAATAAAAGTATTATTTTTATTTGTTTTGTTGAAAATCATCTTTTTATTTGTCATATGTAAATATAGAAATTTGTATACAAGTAAAAATCATATTTTTATTTGTCATTAGAGGCATAAAATTAGTTATACAAGTAAAAATCTCTTTTTATTTGTCATTAGAAAATATAGAAATTTGTATGCAAATAAAATCTTTTTTTTATTTGTCGTTAGAAAAGTAGAAAACATGCAGACAAATAAAATATTCCTTTTTATTTGTCATTAAAACATTGAACTTGTTATGCAAATAAAATATTCCTTTTTATTTGTCATTATATGTTTAGTTTATTCAAAACATTATTAGTTACATATACGAGAAAAATATATCATTTGTCATTTTATGTTTTGTTTATTCAAAACATTATTAGTTACATGTAGAAGAAAATAATCATTTGTTATTTTATGTTTTGTTTATTCAAAACATTATTAGTTACATGTAGTAGAAAAAGAATCATTTGTCATTATATGTTTTGTCTACTGAAAACAATATCACTTGCATGTCAGCGATATTGGAAAATTGATCATATGTTAAAAATATGATTTTGGTTAGATTTAAAACATTATCATTATTATGTTAGCGAAGTCAGGACAATAATCATATGTTTAAAACATGTTTTGTGAAATAAAAATGTCATTTATTTAGAATAATGTTTTGTGAAATAAAAGGTCATCTTGTTAGAATACGTTTTGTTAAATAAAAGGTCTACATGTTAAAATATATGTTTCGTTAGACAAAATGTCACCTTTATCATGTTAGACAAGAGTAAAAATAATTACTTGTTAAAATATATGTTTTGTTGAAATTAAATTATAAATATTTATTTATAATTTAAACAGTGAAAATTTGCTAAATAGAAAATAATTCAAACCGAAATATAATTGGTTAAATTTATTAACCAATGATGTATTTAAATAAACTGCTGTTATCTGGAAACCCTACACGGGTATTGGGAAGATATTTGATATACACTAGTCCCAATATTTAGTTATATGTCAATCGATGGATTGACAGTCTGTGATGAGCGTTATTTATTTATTTTAATGCTTACACAGTTGTAAATTTCACTCTGGATGTGAATGGATTGTTTAATGATTATTTATCATTATTGTTATATACATACGATGTATGAAATCCATGTAACTGAAATTATATGGTAACTGATTGAGTCGCATTCCGATTCAGAATGTTTTAAATAAAGAATATTAAAAAATAAAGAGCCTTTTAAAATAAAGAATATTTTAAAATACAGAGTTTTTTAAAATAAATTTAGTGAAGAATAAAATTATGATTTTTATGTCAATCTTTGGATGGACACAAAAATATAAAAATATGAAGCCGGGTTAAGTATAGAAATGCCATTTTTAGCCCGAACGGGTTTATCGATCGATTTTATACATTTTACAGTGAATATCGAAAAGTAGTGATTTCAAAATTTAATATTTTGAAAATATTATCATCTTATATGATAAAGATATAGAATATTCAATTTTGATTTAAAATTAAAAATGGAGTTGAAATCGTTTTAAAACGAATTTATAAATATTTTATTATATACGATTTAAATGGAAATCGACGAAATATATATATATATAATAAACATTATATATATTTAATGGCCTGAATAGAACGCGTCGCGCAGTGACCGTTCGCGAATTTCGACCATTAACTTCAAATTGATGTAACGAGAGATCCGACCGTCGGATTCTCCTAAAATAGGAACCATTGGGTTCGTATCGAAAAGAGCTTTCCAATGAATATAAGAGTTTTGAAATCTAATGGTTGGATTTGGAATTATGTCCAAATCAGATTTGAAAAAGGTTGTTATGGATGCAGTTCGGTGGCCGTTATTAGAAACCGACTGTACGGGTCTTGATAAAATTATTAGAAATATGGTAAAATTATGTAAAATCATGATAAGTGATTTGGAAAGATTTTGGATGAAAAATTTCATATTTGAAAAGATAAAAATACATTTGTATCAAAATGAACTAGTTATTGACTAGAATGGTAATCCAATGTTTTTAAATAAAGTGAAATTGGATTTTGGGTTTGTCATGAATGGTGTCTTCAATAACACTGTTCTTAAACACCGTATGAAAAGAATAAATATTTTAATTAAGTTTATTAGAGTTCCCAATTATATTTAGTAATTGGAATAAAGTGAACTGGGTTTATCGTGAACTGTGTTTTTAACGACATTCGTTCTTTAACCCAATTAACAATGAAGATATGATTTGAAATTTATAAATCTTTTTATTAAGATTTAATGGAAATTTTCCAAAGTAAAGTTTTCCAATTTAATAGAAGAAATTGGAATTGAATGGAATACGATTTAATAACAATCGAGATGAGCTTCTATAAAAGAAGACAGTTATTATATATGGAATTTAAAGGCTTTGCCGTATTCCATTTATATTATTAGTCTGATACGGAAATTTATATCGATTATATACTGATTTGATTTCTGTGAAAATTCCATATTTAATGGAAGACGATTTTGGGTTTATCGTGATCTGTGTTTTAAATGACATTGGTTATTTAACCCGGTTGAAGACAAGATTAATTTCGTAAAGTCGAATAATCATAAAGCAATGATTTTTGATATTAAAACCAAATTGGAGTTTTAATGAATTTTTTAAAAGAAGATCAAAGAATAAATTTAAAAGAATTTATCTTTGATAAAATTAACGGGAACCTTTCCCTAATAATGTGAATATTTTATTAAAAGAATATTCTGAATTGGAATGAGGCATATGATGTGTTTCCATAGCCCTTAATTATTGATTATAAAATACGAGTTATTCGGAAAGACCGGGTTCAACCCATTCTGAATAATTACTACGACGATTAAAAGTTGAATATGAAGATGGTGGTTGAAGACCGGAGATCTTCACATCGTTTGGATGATTATTGATGTCTTGATTGAGAGGCATCCCAAGACAAGGTAATAAGTGGTGATCGTCCAGACGTACTTGGAGATCGATGGATATGCGAGAACCTCTTTCATGTATTGGACATAAGGGACGAGGAATAAGGTGTCTCCGGTTTCGTTCAGGCCCAGAACGGACTTGTAAATGGATGGTATGTCTAACATTGTCTTCCTTTATGCTGTATTCATTGATCTCTGCTAAATATATATCTGTTTGGTAGCGGAGAATTTATTCTCTTTCTTAACACCCATCTCTGAGATGATGAGCTTAGAGGTAATATATTTGCAGAAATCAATGGTATGGTAAGGATTGACAATGTGGCATGCTAGGATGCAGATGATCAAGGCTTTTGTTGAAAAGCAGAGTCTTGTGAATGATGGTAAAAGTACAGATTTAGTTAGCATAGCTTTGTGTATAGCGATACATCACGAGCCTTACACCCTGGTATGAACCAGAAACGGGAGAGGACTGCAGGGAGGACATACGTTTCTTTCTAGCTAGGAGTGGTGTCATGATATGGAGCCCAGACATTTTACTTATGTGGATGATGGAATGAGGCACTTTGGATATTGAGTCCCTAGTGGCTCAGATTTTATGCCCATAGGGCAGGGAAACGTATTGTTCAAGCATTATTAATCCACTAAAGTATTTGTGGATCGACCCTGAAGATCTAAGGTGCAGTTGCGGCAGATCCTGAGGCTCGGGCTAGAGAGTCTCGAATTCGGTAAGGATGATCTCTTGCCTTGGTTTATGATGGAAATCCAACTTCCAATACGACATCATGCGGTTTTGATTGTAAAACTAGTATGGCGACATAGTATATGGTAGTTATGCCGCCTATCATTGATACATTATGATTGAAATTGTTTTTGAAACATATAGACACTAATAATAATATCAAATTTGTTTTATACGTATCAAACATATTTTGGTCATTATAAGGTAAAACTCTATCCTCCGATTTGCGTTGCATTGTATGATGGGACTTGAGTCTTATAATGGCTTCATTTTTCTAAAAAGCATTTCATGTTTAATGAGTTAATTTATTTTATGCACTGGCAATCCAATGGAGTAAACCCGTTTCGTATTAGCGACATGGTCCTGTGATTAGCCTTATCATTATTAGATAAGTTGAATAAGATTTCTCATACCAGTCCCATGACTGACTCGTAGTTTGTTTCATTTGCAAACTCGGGTGCCCATATTTTTCCACATGGGTAGTCGAGTAGCTTGTTTTGCAGATATTTATTTATTGAGCAGGATTCTGGATCGAAGCGTAAAGCTGTGTCCAGAGCATTGATAGTCTTCCACTGTATTAGTTTATTTGGTTCCGCTGCGTTGTATTAAATTTGTTGTAAATTATCCTCCGCTGTATTATATTCGATGTACTATGATATTCTGTACTCTGATGTAACAATATTATAATGTTTATAAAAGTCTTCTGTTATTTGTTCTGATGTGTTGTATGCCCAAAGTTAGCGTATGTGGAATTCGAACGGTCTTGGTCGATTTAGCGATCGATTAGGCCCGGGCGAAATCCCTGTCGTTACATCATGTTTGTTTAAATAGGACTTACAATATAATTGATTTTGTAAATCTAAGATTTTGAAATTATGTTGTTTAAACAAGATTTTATAATGTTTCGATTTTGTAATATCATAAGGGTTTTCTTATGTAATTTTTTTTTCAATGTAAATTATTTGTTAAAGAATTTGGTTTTTAAAGCGTACCACATTTCCATTTATATAAAGGTTAGATGTAATAAATTTTTATAAATTCAATTTGAAAGAAACCCAATGTAATGTAAATATTGTATAAAGAAGGGTTTGAAGGATTTCTCTTGCAATAACTTAAATTTGATAAAGTAAGATGTTGTTTAAAATAAAATGTGCTTGAGATATTTCGTAAAGATTTATATTTAAAATTATAATTCAAGGAAAACAAGACTTGATGAAATTGGTTTGTATAGATTTATGAATAGTGAAATGTGTTGATTTCTTGGGAAAATGAATTTGCTATAAAGATTTCAAACCTTACTTCGATCTATCAAGATTGATTTAATAAGTTGTATAAGTTTTATTTAAGAGAATCGAAGAGAAAGATAAAATAAAATTTTTGGATAAATTAAAGTGAATGTAAAGAATGAGTCATGTAAAGAAGCTCGGCATCGTGATTTTAGAAGGAAAAGAAATAGCAAAATTTGAATTTACCAAATGGCGATTTAAGCGACGACATAATTAAGCATCGAAGCTATTTTAGAATTTTATACTTTGAAGAAACTCAGAATCAAAGCTACACCTAAGTTGGAATAATGATTTGGAATTATTTCCGTTGTGAGATGAGTGTGAATTCAAACCATAAATAAGGAAATGGATTAAATATTTGAAATACGTATTTGGGATCTAATTGAATCATGCTATTTGAATTAAACTATGTTCTCACAAAAGAAAAGGCATTTCCACATTGCTGGGTTTTTCAAACTATATTCTTTTAATAGATAAATTTGAACCACTTTGATTATATAAACTTTATAACTGCTTTATAACTATTTTACACCTATATATACACTATATTGAGAAATTAACCTTTTACACATATTTTATAGATTAAATGTTTTGGCAATTTAAAATCTTATATTATTTTACAACTATGTACATAAGTATATATACACCATTTCCAAATTTAAAATTTTCAAGTTCACTATTATAATTATTTTATAAATTTAAGTGATCCATGTCTGATCCGAGCTAATGAATCTGAAAGGATTAAAATGAAGATTTTGGTTAAAGGATATTTTGGGAAATTGAAATCTAAACTTGAATGGGTTGATGAAGGGTAATGATGAATGATTTGAAATTTTGACTAAATCATTTTGAAAATTTGAGTAATCGATTTTAAGGAAAAATTTGAAATAAATTGATTCGGCGACTTGGAATGTGATTTGAAATCTAATGACCACGGTGTGAAAAATGTAAGCATTCGGTTGTTAAAGAGACCGGAGTTGGTAGATGTCATACTCTCTGCCAATACCGATACCACTTTAACAACTGTGCACATGGTGGAGTTCCAAAATGAAGTAGGATGGTATGAAGGCGATCACTGGATTTGAAGAAAGAGAACGCTATTGGATTGGCCTTGACCTTCGAGTCATAATTAAAATGACTAAAACAAGAGCTATACCCGAGTTAAGTGAGGTCGCACCTCTGATCGAACACGCTTCTGCGATACCATTTCTACTACTGTTGTGATTGATTTGGGTGCACCCTTTGATTATGGGAGTGTCGTTCGAGGTGGGCGGTAGTTTCTACTATGCGTTACCACAGGCCGCAATCCGGTAGAATCCTACCGTGGGTATTCCTTGTGTGCCTTGTCATATTACCCTTATCGAGCCCCCTACGATTTTGATTTGTATCGTACCTATGGAGTGCCCTATGATGCCATCGGGACACGGTAGATTTACGGTACTGTATAAACTATGGTATTATAAACGGTGTAAGGGTAAAAATGTTGAAACGACCCAAACTCGCCCTTTCGGGAAAGCCCAGATTGAGTTGAGAACACGACAAATCAGAACACAAACAGAAAAACATTTCATTGTTATTACAACAATTTACATCAGAGTACGAGAATATAACAGATATAAATAAATAATATACATAAAAAAATATCAGAGATTTAAATTACATTTAAATAGCAGCGGAAAAATAATACAAAACACAACTAAAAGAAATACACGTATACAGAGCTTTCCGAATATCGCTTCAGCTATAAACCAGGATCCTGTGAATATAATATCTGCAAAACCAAAACTATTAGCTGCTCGTGTAGAAAATATGGGCACCCAGAGTTTAGGGTAAAACAATAAACTCTAAGTCAGTCATGGGACTAGTGTGAGAACTAAAACAGTTACTAACTTCTTTAGTTTAAAAGTTGGCGAAATCATGGGACCACACCGTATAACACGGAACGAGTTTACTCCACATGAACCTCAGTTTAAATTAAAACAATGCAACGCTTTTTAAAAAAATGAAGCTATTATAAGACTTAGGTCCCATCACACAATGCAACGCAAACCGCATGATAGAGTTTTCCCTTATAATAGCCAAACATCCTTGGTACGTTCAAAACAAATTATTTTGATATTGCTATAAGTGCATAGTGTCTAAAAGCAACTTCAAATATAAATGTATCAATCATAGACGACATGGGTACCATATATCATGTCGCCATACTAGTTCTACAATCAAAACCGCACAATGTCGTATTGCAAGTTGGATTTCCATCATGAACCAAGGCAAGGGATAGTCCTTATAGAATTCGAGACAATCTAACCCATGTCTTAGGCTCAGAGTTTGAGTGCGCCTTGGAGCTCCAGGGCCGGTCCACACTTACTTTAGTGGATTGGCAATTCCTGAACAATACGTTTCCCTGCTCTATGGGGCATAAAATCTGAGCCACTAAGGACTCAATATCCGAGGTACCTCACTCTCCATCATCCACATAAGTAAAAATGTCTGGGCTCCATACCATGACACCACTTCTAGCTAGAAAGAAATGCATGTCCTCCCGGGTGTCCTCTCCCGTTTCTGGTTCATACCGGGGTGTGAGGCTCGCGAAGTAACGCTATACACAAAGCTATGCTAATTAAAGCTGTGCTTTGATCATCAACCACAAGACTCTGCTTTTCAACAAAAGCCTTGATCATTTGCATCTTGGCATGCCACACTGACAATTCACGCCATACAACTGATGTCTATCAATATATAACCTCTAAGCTCGTATGTCTCAGAGAAGGGTTGTAACACCCCACATCCATTAAGGTCACTCACAAAGGGAATGCCTTAACTTCAATGGAGCATTATGGGTACTGGAACAGAAATATTACAAGACAGACATATATAAAACAACGGAAAGTAAAGTAGAAGTACTTCAAATCATTTATTAAATAGAATTGTTTACAATAAAAACCCATCAACTTCCAATACCCAAATACATAGCTAAAATATCTATCTTGCTCAAAAACAAAGAAGCATAAAAATAAATTATAGTATTCCCCACTAAAGCAAAGAAAGCCATAGCCAAGAGCAATCCAAGCCTTCATGAAAGAGCCTTGGAGCTTGGTAAGATCCGAACTAAGCAGTACTCCCACCCTGTGAACCTGGGGGGGGGGGAACGGAAGAAAAAGAGGCGAAACAAAACGGGTCAGTCATAAAGACTAAGTAAGTCCTAGTGACTTTCAGCATAAAAACAGATAAAGATAATATGGCATGAATAAACTAAAAGTAAACATAAGCATGATGACAAGATAAGCTACAGGCACGATAAATCAATTATAACATCGCAAGGTTTCTAAGCTTCATCATTAAAATGATATCTATTTGCTCTGCACCACCAAACTAGTGTCCCAACTAGTAATCTGTATAAAATGATCATATGATAACGTGATCCCAATCCCCGAAATTGTGGTTGTTTTCAGGTGTACATCTATTATTTATTACCTAGATCCAATCTAGGGTTTTCTATCGAGCGCTTCCTAGATTCAACCAGGGTTTTCGCGATCTAGGTCCAACTAGGGTTTATGCTACTTATTGAACGTTTCTCGGATTTAGGGTTTATGCCACCTAGGTCCAACCTAGGGATTATGCTACATATTGAACGCTTCTCGGATTTAGGGTTTATGCCACCTAGGTCCAACCTAGGGATTATGCTACCTATTGAACGCTTCTCGGATTTAGGGTTTATGCCACCTGGGTCCAACCTAGGGATTACGCTACCTATGTGTGTCATACGGCCCCCAATGATTGTAGATACCTATGCTGGTCCCACCATGGGGTGTATCAAGACCCATGGTGGCGGCCCGACACAATTCTAGAATATATAGGTTATACTACTGGTGCCCCAGTGCCCTGTTTGTCAGCTCCGGAGTGTGTGCACGCCCGCACCCCGTTAGAACCCACACTGTGCACCCACCGCCGTCGCTTTTTGACCGCTTACAATCAGCCTAGTAATTGTGCCCCACCCTGCCTAGTTTCAGGGTACCATGATACCTGATTGGGTTACTACTGAAATGGGTCCCCGTTACTAGGGTTTCCTACTGGTTAAGTTTGTGGGCCTATATATACAGATATTACCCACCTTTCCGTGGTGTACTTAACCCACCGATTCAAGCATGCTTATTAAATGGTTAGGTTTGTGGGTCTATATTTACTAATATTACCCACCAACCCGATATGTACTTAACCCTCTCCGTCCATCACGTTAAGTTGGTTAAGTGTTTTCTCTTGTTTTACTTAACCCTACCACACATCATGTTATATCGGTTAAGTGTTATTCTTTGTGTTACTTAACCCTACCGCAAGCCTTGTTATACTGGCTAAGTGTTCTCCCTTG
Organism: Allium sativum; assembly: GCA_030737875.1. NCBI lineage: Eukaryota > Viridiplantae > Streptophyta > Magnoliopsida > Asparagales > Amaryllidaceae > Allium > Allium sativum. The sequence continues at coordinate 442,588,947 of CM060915.1, read as the reverse complement.
TGTTAACTTAACCCCACCGCATGTCATGTCATATTGGTTAAGTGTACGTTGACTTAGCCCACCTACTTATCACGTTGTGACGATTAAGTGTTACCCTCTGTTGTTACTTAACCTTACCACGCATCACATTATATTGGTTAAGTGCATGTTAACTTAACCCCATCCACTAGTCATATTATAATGGTTAAGTGTTACCCTCGTGTCTTTACTTAACCCTACCATGCATCAGGTTATATCGATTGGGTGTTATCAACCCATTCAAGTTAAACCAACCCAACCGCTAGTCATGTTATAATGGTTAAGTGTCATTAGCCTAGTCATATTACTTAACACACCCATTGGTTAACATGTTATGCTGGTTAAGCGTTCTTAGTTTTAACTTATTCATTAAAGCACCAACCACTCACATTAGACAGGTATTTTTGCGGTTACTGGACAACCGGTCAGTTCCGGGCAGGTTTACACCGCAACTCAGTCTAACCTCGGGTCCTTTTTGGGCTCAATGCCTTAACCTCCCACATTGGATAGGTATTGTTGTGATTACTGGACAGCCGGGCGGGTCCGGGCAGGTTTACATCACAACTCAATCCAACCTCGGGTTAAGCATTTAATATTTTCTAAATTTGCATATTTGTTCTTTATATGTAAATGTGCTAACAATTTAATGTTAGGGCCCATTTTCCAAGTTCATAATTCACGTTTTTGCCCCAAAACGTATTCCCAAATTATTATCATAATTCACTATAAAGTTATGCCAAGTTATAGCCTTTTATTTACAATACATGCCAACTACCCAAAACCCAACTTAGGCGCGTTCATATTAAACTTTCTCCAAGTCATAAATTATCATATGTGTTTCTATTCCAAATTTTACATAATTAACATATGCCCAAGTTCTAGATTATACATGTCAGTTTTACATATGCCCAATTCATACCAAATTTACATATGTTTAATTCATGCCGTTTTACATGTATGCCAATTTTATGCCATTTTACCCATATTAAGTTCTAGCCAAAATTACATGTATTAAGTTTTATACCCAATAACCCAAATCATGATTCATGATGCAGTTATCCCAAACTATAATCTTTTTATTACAATACATGTCAGTTTCCCAAGTTCATAATACATGTTTATGCCAATTATCAAGTCCACAATCGCTTTCATGTTCAAATTCTCAATTCTACATATGCCTAATTAGCATAAGCGCAATCTTTTGATTTAAGCTGACATAGTCCCAAACTCGTGATTTAATTTACATGCTAATTCATGTATCCCCACTTCATGCCAAGTTATTTACATGTTATATATACCAAATCCCATGTTACATTACATAGATCCTATTTGTGCCAAATTCCATGTATATAATATTTATGCAAAAAAATTTCATAACAAGATTATACCAAAATTTACAGATCACGCCCAAACTTGCAAATACAATGATAATATCCAATTTTATGTTGCCAATTATTACATCATATTCATATAGGCAATAATCCCACAATTCCCCTGTATACATATCGTACGCAAATCGCGATTTTAGGCCATGGTCCGAAATTGACCAAGGTTCATGAAAGAAAATAAATTGGGGGAGATAGAAATTGAATAAAAACGAGATCAGAGGAAAACATCATCATAGGCATAAATATTACAACTTGATGATAACGTCATTACGAATCAAGAAAACTGCTGAATAGATCATAAACTTGTCACGAGCATAAAGATAGACAAGTCCCAAAACACAAGATTCAAGGAGCAACAGAAATAGATCAAAATCGATAAACATACTTAAATCCAATTCCACTTTATTCCATGGCCACATCATAATTAAATATTTTGATCTGAAAATAATTAGAACTTACTGAGCATGGATAATGAATTAAGAAGTAAAATTGTCATAGAACGTTGCAGAGACATTGATTTATCTTCTTGAATTGTTGTAGAATTGCTGTAGAAGCTTTAATCTCTAGTTTGAATTTAGTTTGGAGGCTAAGAGAAAAGTTTAGAGAGCGACGACCATGATCAAGAGGAAGTCCAACAGCATTTTGGTGTTATATGAATTATTGTATGAATTAGGTTAGGCCTTAGGATGTTTATATTGGTGTAGGAACTAGTTTAGGCCCTAGGATAAACCCTAGAACTGATCTGAACCATCCAAATTCGTCACAGGCCCGAAAACAGACTCAGCCAGCCAACCAGACCGAACCAGGTTCGGACTCAGAAATGAGGGGGGGGGGGTCGACACTAGGGTCGACCTGGTCTGGGGAGGTCGACACTATGGTCGACACTAGGGTCGACCTGGTCTAGGGAGGTCGACACTATGGTCGACCCTAGGGTCGACCTGGGTCTGGGCTGTTTTAATTTTCCTGGAACTTCCGAAGGCCATAACTCCTTCATCCGGACTCCGATTTTCGAAAAATCGGACTCTATTCCACGCAGAATTTCGAGACGAATGCAATGGCGAAGCCCGTTTCCCATGATTCTTATTTTAAGATTTAATTCTGCCTTGATTTATGATTTTAATATATTATTAAAATTCGGGTTGTTATATTCTCCCCTCCTTAAAGGATTTCGTCCCCGAAATCTTCAAGTTAAGAAGGGTGTGTCCTACCATCCATCATCCATCTACTCAATACATCATATCCACAAGCAATCATTGCCCTTAAAAAGATTTCTAATGCTATATGAACATATGCAGAAAGTGTGTGTATATGTTCCTTGTCTAATGCAAATTATCAGGCCTGATTGATCTTCTAGATGCAAAATATGTTTAGTGCTATGAGTCCAACATGTATGCAAATAGTCCTAGTCACATAAACACTATATGTGTGCACAAACATCCATCCATATGAAACATTTGCATGATAACACATTAAATTTCATCCACAAACAAGTATAAATACTCATGCATATGCAATATGAAAGGTGACGGAGCCGATCTAGTGCCTAATGTGTATATGCATCCACGAGCAACCACTAGCAACCATCAATCATAACATGTCTCAAACACATGTTTACACCCAATTGTTCCTATCCAAAGATATAGTCGAATGATAGAAGCAAGTAAAAACTTTGCGCCCATTAGGCAATGTCAAAACTGGAAATCTACGCCACATATATACTGATTAGGAGAAGAACTCCCTAAGCATCAGCCCCGAAGACCGAAATCAACATCAGGCTGATGCCCAAAGAATTACTCAACCCAACGGACACCCTCAAGCCCCAACATGTATTACTAACAGATGATCCCTATGGGGTTTTGCGATAGAAATAGGATTGAGAATAGGACCGAGGGGTTATACTTAAAAGATAACATACAAGTAAGCTCTACAGGAAAAGAGGGATCAAGAATATACTCTTAAAAAGAGATATGATGCACGAATCTAGTCTTCAATCTTCTAAGTCGCATTTCCTTGAGCTTAACTCCATTGTGCTTTAACCTTCTTTAACTTCACAATTTCGTAGCTTCTTAATTCTTGTTTCCAAAATATGAGTTGGAACCTATTTCATTGTTTCCTCTTGTTCCACTTTCACTTATTCTTTTTCTAGTATACTCGGCTCAAACATAACTGCGTACTCATGGTTTCATGCAAGCTCTCCAAAATTCACTAGTGAATCCTGGATCTCGTTTACTTACTATAAGGTATTCCACGCAGAAGAACTATCTCTTGAAAACAAACAAATGTCGACCATGTTGCCAAATTTACTTATTAAGGTGATTTTCCATAACTCATGCATAAGCGAAATGAACCATCCGCCTTAGTGGCGAACACTACTCGGATGGATCAATAAATGTATCAAGAGATTCTAGGTAACTAAGCATGGCAGAACCCTAAGGGTTACACTAGACTTCGAGGGCATTACCAAGGCAAGTCAAGAGTCTAACTACCCTCTTTTCATACTTAAGAATGGCACCAGTACTGGATAACCACTCCATCCCTAGCATCAACCAATAGCCCAAAAACATAAGCATTACTTCTAAACTCAACACTTAGCATAGACATTCTCAAATCCAAACAAGTCATGAATAAATGAGCCGATTCCCCAACAGGATTTGAGTCAAAAATGGGATCATCTACTACGCTAGTACTAATGTGAAGAGACTCAACTATTGAAGCAGAATTAAAAGAATGCGATGTACAGAAACAAAGTTCTAACGGGATGATAGAAAAGAAAAGCTAAACCTTTAACTGAAACGTTACCACCCCTCTTAGGTACACTAGTAGTGAGAGCATACAATTGTCCTCTCGATGATCTTATTCTTTATTCTCGTTCTTACTATCCTTGCATAGCTTGTTGACAAGTTTCTCGAAAGCTACCTCCATCGCACGACCACCCTACAAAGCTTGAAATAAGATTAGTCGCAAGTAAAACTATTGCAGCTACAGATGGAGGTTGGGCACTCCTTGCCCTCCGACATGTGTCGTACGCCTACAAAACTATGGTGAAAAGAGAGAAAGAAGAGATTCAAAGAGAGAATCAAAAGATAGCGCATATGGATTTGGGGAATATGCCTTTCGTAAAACAAAACTTTTCTTTAGAAAATTGCTTCTTTGTAAACATTTTGAAAACTAGTTCAGAAGGTTTTTGAAAACTTTTCCCCAGTCTGGTAACCTTCTGCTCTGATACCAAATGTAACACCCCACATCCGTTAAGGTCACTCACAAAGGGAATGCCTTAACTTCAATGGAGCATTATGGGTACTGGAACAGAAATATTACAAGACAGACATATATAAAACAACGGAAAGTAAAGTAGAAGTACTTCAAATCATTTATTAAATAGAATTGTTTACAATAAAAACCCATCAACTTCCAATACCCAAATACATAGCAAAATATCTGTCTTACTCAAAAACAAAGAAGCATAAAAATAAATTATAGTATTCCCCACTAAAGCAAAGCAAGCCATAGCCAAGAGCAATCTAAGCCTTCATGAAAGAGCCTTGGAGCTTGGTAAGATCCGAACTAAGCTGTATTCCCACCCTGTGAACCTGGGGGAGGGGGGAGGAACGGAAGAAAAAGAGGCGAAAAAAAACGGGTCAGTCATAAAGACTGAGTAAGTCCTAGTGACTTTCAGCATAAAAACAGATAAAGATAATATGGCATGAATAAACTGAAAGTAAACATAAGCATGATGACAAGATAAGCTACATGCACGATAAATCAATTATAACATCGCAAGGTTTTTGGGCTTCACCATTAAAATGATATCTATTTGCTCTGCACCACCTAACTAGTGTCCCAACTAGTAATCTGTATAAAATAATCATATGATAACGTGATCCCAATCCCTGAAATTGTGGTTGTTTTCAGGTGTACATCTATTATTTATTACCTAGATCCAATCTAGGGTTTTCTATCGAGCGCTTCCTAGATTCAACCAGGGTTTTCACGATCTAGGTCCAACTAGGGTTTATGCTACTTATTGTACGCTTCTCGGATTTAGGGTTTATGCCACCTAGGTCCAACCTAGGGATTATGCTACCTATTGAACGCTTCTCAGATTTAGGGTTTATGCCACCTAGGTCCAACCTAGGGATTATGCTACCTATTGAACGCTTCTCGGATTTAGGGTTTATGCCACCTAGGTCCAACCTAGGGATTATGCTACCTATGTGTGTCATACGGCCCCCAATGATTGTAGATACCTATGCTGGTCCCACCATGGGGTGTATCAAGACCCATGGTGGCGGCCCGACACAATTCTAGAATACATAGGTTATACTACTGGTGCCCCAGTGCCCTGTTTGTCTGCTCCGGAGTGTGTGGACGCCTGTACCCCGTTAGAACCCACACTGTGCACCCACCGCCGTCACTTTTTGACCGCTTACAATCAGCCCAGTAATCGTGCCCCACACTGCCTAGTTTCAGGGTACCATGATACCTAATTGGGTTACTGCTGAAATGGGTCCCCATTACTAGGGTTTCCTACTGGTTAAGTTTGTGGGCCTATATATACAGATATTACCCACCTTTCCGTGGTGTACTTAACCCACCGATTCAAGCATGCTTATTAAATGGTTAAGTTTGTGGGCCTATATTTACTAATATTACCCACCAACCCGATATGTACTTAACCCTCTCCATCCATCACGTTAAGTTGGTTAAGTGTTTTCTCTTGTTTTACTTAACCCTACCACACATCATGTTATATCGGTTAAGTGTTATTCTTTGTGTTACTTAACCCTACCACAAGCCTTGTTATACTGGCTAAGTGTTCTCCCTTGTGTTAACTTAACCCCATCGCATGTCATGTCATATTGGTTGAGTGTACGTTGACTTAGCCCACCTACTTATCACATTGTGACGATTAAGTGTTACCCTCTGTTGTTACTTAACCTTACCACGCATCACGTTATATTGGTTAAGTGCATGTTAACTTAACCCCATCCACTAGTCATATTATAATGGTTAAGTGTTACCCTCGTGTCTTAACTTAACCCTACCATGCATCAGGTTATATCGATTGGGTGTTATCAACCCATTCAAGTTAAACCAACCCAACCGCTAGTCATGTTATAATGGTTAAGTGTCATTAGCCTAGTCATATTACTTAACCCACCCACTGGTTAACATATTATGCTGGTTAAGCGTTCTTAGTTTTAACTTATTCATTAAAGCACCAAACTCTCACATTAGACAGGTATTGTTGTGGATACTGGACATCCGGTCGGTTTCGGGCAGGTTTACATTGCAACTCAGTCTAACCTCGGGTCCTTATTGGGTCAATGCCTTAACCTCCCACATTGGATAGGTATTGTTGTGATTGCTTGACAGCCGGGCGGGTCCGGGCATGTTTACATCACAACTCAATCCAACCTCGGGTTAAGCATTTAATATTTTCTAAATTTGCATATTTGTTCTTTATATGTAAATGTGCTAACAATTTAATGTTAGGGCCCATTTTCCAAGTTCATAATTCACGTTTTTTCCCCAAAACGTATTCCCAAATTATTATCATAATTCACTATAAAGTTATGCCAAGTTATAGCCTTTTATTTACAATACATGCCAACTAACCAAAACCCAACTTAGGCGCGTTCATATTAAACTTTCTCCAAGTCATAAATTATCATATATGTTTCTATTCCAAATTTTACATAATTAACATATGCCCAAGTTCTAGATTACATGTCAGTTTTACATATGCCCAATTCATACCAAATTTACATATGTTTAATTCATGTCGTTTTACATGTATGCCAATTTTATGCCATTTTACCCATATCAAGTTCTAGCCAAAATTACATGTATTAAGTTTTATACCCAATAAACTCAAATCATGATTCATGATGCAGTTATCCCAAACTATAATCTTTTTATTACAATACATGTCAGTTGCCCAAGTTCATAATACATGTTTATGCCAATTATCAAGTTTACAATCGCTTTCATGTTCAAATTCTCAATTCTACATATGCCTAATTAACATAAGCCTAATCTTTTGATTTAAGCTTACATAGTCCCAAACTCGTGATTTAATTTACATGCTAATTCATGTATGCCCACTTCATGCCAAATTATTTACATGTTATATATACCAAATCTCATGTTACATTACATAGATCCTATTTGCGCCAAATTCCATGTATATAATATTTATGCAAATTTTTTTCATAACAAGATTATACCAAAATTTACATATCACGCCCAAACTTGCAAATACAATGATAATATCCAATTTCATGTTGCCAATTATTACATCATATTCATATAGGCAATAATCCCACAATTCCCCCGTATACATATCGTACGCATATCGCGATTTTAGGCCAAGGTCCGAAATTGACCAAGGTTCATGAAAGAAAATAAATTGGGGGAGATAGAAATTGAATAAAAATAAGATCAGAGGAAAACATCATCATAAGCATAAATATTACAACTTGATGATAACGTCATTACGAATCAAGAAAACCGCTGAATAGATCATAAACTTGTCATGAGCATAAAGATAGACAAGTCCCAAAACACAAGATTCAAGGAGCAACAGAAATAGATCATAATCGATAAACATACTTAAATCCAATTCCACTTTATTCCATGGCCACATCATAATTAAATATTTAGATTTGAAAATAACTAGAACTTACCGAGCATGGCTAATGAATTAAGAACTAAAATTGTCGTAGAACGTTGCAGAGACATTGATTTATCTTCTTGAATTGTTGTAGAAGCTTTAATCTCTAGTTTGAATTTAGTTTAGAGGCCAAGAGAAAAGTTTAGAGAGCGGCGACCATGATCAAGAGGAAGTCCAGCAGCATTTTGGTGTTATATGAATTATTGTATGAATTAGGTTAGGCCTTAGGATGTTTATATAGGTGTAGGAACTACTTTAGGCCCTAGGATAAACCCTAGAACTGATCTGAACCATCCAAATTCGTGACAGGCCCGAAAACAGACTCAGCCAACCAACCAGACCGAACCAGGTTCGGACTCAGAAATGGGGGGGGGGGTCGACACTATGGTTGACACTAGGGTCGACCTGGTCTGGGGAGGTCGACATTATGGTCGACACTAGGGTCGACCTGGTCTGGGGAGGTCGACACTATGGTCGACCCTAGGGTCGATGTAACAACCCGAAAATCTGGGCCAGTTTAAAATTTTTATTTTGGAAATTTTAGCGAATTTTGAACATTTAAAATAGAATATTTTAAATAATATCGACGAGAAATTTATTTTGAATAGAATTCGAACGTATATATTATATACGTCGTCGTTAGAATATAAATAATTATATATAATTATAAATAGAATTGAAAATGGCGCGATAGTTCGATAATTCGATTTCAAATTTCAAATGAATGTACCGGGTGCAAAACAATCCGGATTTTAGTGAAACCGAAAAAATTAGGATCTAATTGATAATATCTTTCCAACGAATCCTAAAAATCGAAATTTCATTGCGGGAATCAAAAGATATGTCCAGTTGGAAATTCTGAATAGTCGCTATGGAATTCAGGCCCTTAAAAATAGACATTTTGCAAACGACCTCAGATTTCGACGAAACCACTTTTGTTGGGTCCGTGATGTCAAATTGTTGCTAGGTTTCAAATTTCAAAATTTTTCGAATCAATATGTGAGCGTGGCAAAGGAAAACGCGTTTGACCAGTTTTAGTTGATTTTAATCGACTGGAAAATGGCCATTTTTCCAACGGTCTCGGAATTCGACGAAACTAGTTTTGTTAGGACCGTATCGTCAATACAAAGCTAGAAAATATTTTTCGAGAATTTTCAGAGTTCGTATGTGACCCCGGTAAATTGAAATGTACGTTAAAAATTCAATATAATGATTTAAATGTAAATTAGACGAAAACTGATCGAAACAGCTTACGATACATATCCCATTGTGTTCGGAATGGGGGTAATTAGCTATGGACGGCAGGCGGTGGGTCTCGTTTTGAGGTCGAAAATAAAAGTTGCTTTTTGGTGGAAAATAAAATAATTAAATAATAAAAATAATAAAACCCTCTCCTTTATTTCTCTCTGCCCCCCCCTTCATCGTTCATTCAGAAAGTAAAAAAGAAGAAGAAGAAGAAGAAGGCGCAGCCGCAGCCGCGCCCTGGCGATCTCCGCCCGCTTCCCCCCCCCCCCCCCCCCGTCCGTTCTGACCTCCGCCTCTTCCCCCTCGTTTCCCCCTTCAGACCGTACCCAAAGCCCCCCCAATCCCCATCTGCTCCACCGCACCTCCCCTGAAGCCCATAGCCGCCACCACCCATAGCCGCACCCCCTTGAGCCCTCCTCCGAGCGCCTCCGCTAGCTGCGGACTCCCCCCATCCCTCGTTAAACCCCCTGTAAGTTTTTTTTATTTGTTTTATTTATTTATTAGGTAATAGATTTTTATTTACTAATGAATAAAGATTATATTTATAAAATACATGTAGGGATAAAGATTAAATTTTTATTCGTAGGAAGTCATGATTTTTATCCGTGTAAAGGTAGGATTTTTCGTTGTAAAAATATAATCTTTTATATTGTAGAGTGATAAAAATATAATCTTTTATATTGTAGAGTGATAAAAATATAATCTTTATATATTTGAAAAGGCGAAATTTTTATCTATATGGTAACGATGTAAAAATAGAATTTTTATCTATATAGTAGCATAGTAAAAATTTGATTTTTATATATTGAATAGCGAAGTAAAAATTCGATTTTTATATATTGAATAACGAAGTAAAAATTCGATTTTTATATATTGAATAGCGAAGTAAAAATTCGATTTTTATATATTGAATAGCGAAGTAAAAATTCGATTTTTATATATTGAATAGCGAAGTAAAAATTCGATTTTTATATATTGAATAGCGAAGTAAAAATTCGATTTTTATACATTGAATAGCGAAGTAAAAATTCGATTTTTATATATTGAATAGCGAAGTAAAAATGTGATTTTTATATATGTAATGGATACGGGCAACGAAAGTGACAAAGGGAGAGAACGGCGAAGATTTCTACATAGGAAGAGTCGAGATGATTGGATTAGCTATTGGTGAGAACTTCTCACTCAAATTTCCTTTTCTAGTTATATATATATATATATACTAGGATGCAGACGGTGCTTAGCAGCACCCGACACCCGTCATCCACAGACCATGGATGGCTTGTTTGTTTGATTGATATGTTGTGAAAACTTGTTGTGAAATTTATGGGAAATAAATAATGAAATATATTCATGTGTTGAAAGGAAATAAAATATTTATATAGTTAAAAATATTTTATCGTTAAAAATATAATTTTTAACGTGAAAGTGAATAAATAAATATTTATAAACAAATCGGCCGATTTGTTTATATACACCGATTTGACTGATATTGATTGGGTCGATAAATTTTACACATCGCCCAACTGCACAAACAAAAATATGTGTTTGTTGATTTGAAACCCCACACGGGTGTTGGGATGATATTTGGCGTACACTAATCCCAATTATTTAATTATTGTCGATCGATTGGTCGACAGACTGTGTAAGTATCGATTATTTATATTTGATGCTTATGCAGTTGTGTGGTGCACTTTGGATGATGGTTGATTGTTTATTGTTGCTATTATATACATGTGTTGTATGGAATCCATATAATTAACGTTATATGGTGATTGATTGGGCCTCATTCCAATCGGAAAAATAATGAATATTATAAGGAAAATCCATGTGTTGAAACTATTCATGTGTTGAGTGAAATATTTTATATAATAAAATTTACATCTTTATCATATTTAAAATTAGAACTACTTCACGGTGGAGTCTAATTAAAAATCAAACGATAGATACCATAATTTTATAAAATATTTTACATAACAAAAATAGTCGTGTGTGGACAGTACTCATGTGTTGAGATTAGTCGTGTGTTGAAAGAAATATAGATTCATGTGTTGAATAGAATAAATATTCATTTGTTGAATAGAGTAAAGAAGTTTTTGAAAAATATAAAGCCGTGTCGATTAGAGATGCGCTATTTTGACGTGAACGATATTTATATCAATTCTATTCGTTTTATAATGAATATTGAAAAGTGATTTCAAAATTTAATATTTTGAAATGAAATTCAAATTAGATTAAAAATTCAAATTGAAATTTTATTGAATCAATTTAAAATGAATTCGAATCGAATAGAAAATGAATTCGATTCGAATTGAATAGAAAGTGAATTTGAATTCAAATTGAATAGAAAGCGAATCTGAATTCGAACTGAATAGAAATGAATTTAAATTGAATTAAATCGAAATTGAATTAAAAACGAATTGAAATCGTTTTGAATGAAATTTAAAACGAACTGAAATTGAATTGAAATCAATTTGAAATGAATTCGAATTGAATTAAATAGAAGGTAAATTCAAATTGAATTGAATTGAAACGAATTAGAATTTGATTTGAATTGAAACGAATTTGAATTCGAATTAAATAAAATTGAAATGAATTTGAATTGAATTGAAATCAAATCGATTTGAAATTGAAGATGAAGTTGAAATTATTTTGAAACGAATTTAGAACTATTTATAAAATTCGTTTTAAAAGGAAATCGACGAAATATATATAATATATATGTATTATATATAATATATATATATATATAATATATAATGGCCTGAATAGAACGCGCCGCGCCGCGGCAGTTCGTGAATTTCGACCATTGACTTCGAATTGACATTACGGGAGATCCGACCGTCGGATTCTCCTAAAACCGGAACCGTTGGGTTCGTATCGAAAAGAGCTTTCCAATGAATATTAAAAATTTGAAATCTAACGGTTGGATTTGGAATTATGTCCAAATCAAATTTAGAAAAGGTCGCTGTAAGTGCAGTTCGATGGCCGTTGATGGAAATCGACTGTACGGGCCTTGATAAAATTATTAAAAATATCTATAATTTGTGTAAAATCATAAGAAATGATTTGGGAAAAGTTGGGCTGAAAAATTCCATATTTGGAAAGGTAAAAATAGATTTTTATCGAAATGAACTAGTTTTGAACTAGAATTAAAATCAATTTATTTTTGAAATAAATAAATTGAATTTGAAAGTGATTTTAAAAATAATCAATATTCCCAATACGTGGATTGGACTGGAGTTGAATCGAAATTATCTTCGGAATATTTCGATGTTAGATTTCGTGACTATACAGATATTGTTATGGGAATTTGAAAGATATGTTTTATATCGTTATTCCCAATACGATATTTGTTGGTTTCAGAATTTGATATTGAATATAAGCCGGTATATTTTCTATTCAGAGCCTTGTATTTATTATCAAACGTGATTTGAGTTTATCGTGAATCGTGTTTTATATGACATTGGTTCTTTAACCCAGTTAAAGGCAGGATGTTGATTTTTGAAAAGATTAAAACTAAGTGGAGTTTTAATGAATCTTTAATTAGATTAAAATGTGAATTGATAATTTAAATTATCAAATCTGAAAAAGTGATCGAGAGTGGAGTATCACCAGTTTTGCTCCAAAGCGATAGTTAAATCTGTAATTAGATTTGAATGTGAAATGGTAATTAATTTTACCGATAACACCGTGGTGTTAGGTATGGAGTATTACCAGTTTTGCTCCATGGGATATATAGGTTGGGATTGAGAAATAAAATAAATAATTACTTCGGTGTGGTTCGTTAATCCCGACTAGTTAGAAATGATATCCAAAGGAAGATCAAAGAATAAATTTAGAAAAATTTATCTTGGATAAAATTAATGGGAACCTTACCCTAAGAATGTGATTTGGTGAATAAAAGAATATTCTGAATTGGAATGAGGCATTTGTTGTGTTTGTGTAACATTTGTTTATCATATACGTGGGTTATTCAGAAAGGCCGGGATATACCCATTCTGAATAACCGATTCGACGAGATGTCGAAGATGAAGACGGTGGTTGAAGACCGGAAGTCTTCACATCGTTTGGGTGATGACTGATGATCTTGATTGGGCTGTACACCCAAGATGAGGGAAACTGTAAAGGCCCGCAAATCCGAGCTATCCGAGTTGACTAAAAACACCACACGTCCAACTCAAATTGCACAGAAATCCGACTCATTATTAGAAAGAAGTTAGAGGATGAGAAATAGAAAGAAAGAAATATTAGAATAGAAGAAGAACGAAGATCACAACTCACAGTGGAACGAATAAAATATATTATATAACATAAGCTCCGAAATACAAATCTGTTTTGTACATATATACATACCATCATCAGAGTACACATAACATTTGATCCAGCGGAAGTAACTCTAAATAACTAACGTTGAAGCCTCCTGCTTCAAGCTCCTCCAAGTGTATCTGTAAAAGCCTGAAACACTTGACTGCCCGTACAAATTTGGGCACCCAAGAGTTTAGGTAAAACAAAACAAAATAAACTCTGGGTCAGTCATGGGACTGGTGTGAGTAAACTCCAACCACTTGTTTAACTCTCAAAATCTTTTTCGAAAGAAAAGATAATAGTAAGACCAGTCCACACATAAACATGGATGGTTTTTACCTTACTATAACCCAAAACACTTTGATACGAAAATCTAGTGATATTATAATAATGTCTACATCAAGTAAATAACCAAATAGCAGAACGCTTGCATCTCACGCTCCACATATATAGTATAAAATCAAAAACCGCATGGCGCTTATTGGAGATTGGATTTCCAACATGACAAGGTATGGGACCACCTTCCGATGATGTATCTCTAGAGGCGAATACACCTGGGTTCAACAAGAACGTCTTGTAACCCGGCCCACACATGACCGACCACTCATTTCGCTTGAGTGTATCGAATGTATATCACCAACGGTTGGACTCAAACCACCGTTTCCCGAATGGGCAGAATCGATAGATTTAGAACAAAAGGAATTTCTCTAGATAGGTGATTATACACCCTAATGGGTGCGACCCACATAGCCATGCTGCCTGCCCGATTTTTTGTCCTTTTCCGGTTGTTGAGGCCTGAGGCTACGAATACTTACCCTTCCTTGATAACACAATCACTTTGAATGCCACATTGTCAGATCCGTTAATCACTAGTTGAGTTTGCACAAACATTCTGGATATTATGCTAAGGGATAAATCCGTTGCAACCATATATATTCATACAGACCAACCCATTTGATCATTGGAAATACTCTGTCAGACATTCGTCCATTTATGTTCGTTCTGGGATTGAACGAAACCGAAGGCACTATTTCTATAAATAGAAAAGCCCTTGCACTTTACTCCGTCTTCAATATATTCAGTATACTTGGTTCGCAACGCTTATGCCGATACGGAGTGGTTCTTCGGATAATAATCCAACCGGTCTCTCCATATGGACAACGATGGTCAAAAACTTCGATAGTCTGTGATTTAACTATCGAATAAAAACAAGTGTTCATCCAACATATCAAACAAATCACTGGGCCCTTTAATTAATATTTCATTAATTAAATCTCTTCTACACTCTCTTATCAATATTTGTTAGCCAAATATTTCAATAACCAAATTGGCCCTTTACGCTATTTTTGATTTCGTTTCCTTATCGAATTCTATATATATATCGATATATAGATTTCTAATTGTCAAATTTCTTAAAAATATTCTAACTCCTTAAATTCCCGGAAAAAATCGCCATAACCTCCCCTGTATCGGGAGCATCGGGAAATTTCAAATAGCATCCCGGTATCTTCCAATCTCAAAAAGAAAAAGAAAAAGCCAAGCGGCTTGCCGATACGGCGCATAAAACCTCATATATGAATTAAACATGTACCTTTTTGTCGGGCACATAAATTAAAATCTTCATATACTTCATCCCATGCCTGTCTAACACCTGTTCACCTGTTTTCACTTCAATTCAACACTATCTAATCGTTTGAATTCAATTTCGCCCATTTATTCTTTAAATCGGCCATTTTGCCTATTTTACTCCTTTGTTTGAACATAGCATTTTCAAACAAAATATTTAACTTGTTTATAACCAAAATTGAATTTCAATTTCAATTCTAGTTTCCTTTTCTATTTCGAATATAAATTCTTAAATCGAATTCACTTATTTAAGGCCCAATATCAATTCAACATCTCATTTGCTAATTTCTATTCGAATTAGTTAATTCTATTCAATAAATCAAAATCTGATTTCTGTTTCAAAAATCATATTCATTTACACACTTGAATTCGCATATATTTTACAACTCAACTCTGAAATTTTCTAAATAGAACTTCGGATTTTATTTGCTTAAAATCCTTTTATAATATTAAATAAACCATTATGGTTTTAAAACGATTCTGCCGCTGCTTTTCTGAAAATTTGATTTTGATATAGCTCAAAATATATACGACGAAATCCAGATTTTTCTCTTTCATTAGAAAACTATTATCAAATCGGTCCTGACGTTTCTTGTTTCGAAGAATTCCGACTTCAATTGAGTCCTGTATACTCAATTGAAGTTCGAGTCGCCAATTCCCGAACTGCAGCGCTGCGGCGAGTTCGTTTTATTTATATTTATATATATAAACTTTAAACTTCTTTAAAATGAATTCTACTTCATTTAACTCTATTTGAATTCCTTGATTCAAATTCCAATCTCACTTTTATTTGAATTCTATATTCAATTTCCAATTCCTTTTCTATTTGATATTCAAATTAAATACTTGCATTTCTATTTGCATTCCCTATATTCAAATTCTATACTTGAATTCATTTGAATTCTCTTATTCAAACTCTATATTCAAATTCCATTTGAACTTCTATATTCCAATTTCTATATTTGAATTCTATTGAAATTCAAATATTCAAACTCCTTTTTAAATTCTATATTCAAAATTCCGTAGTTTAAAACCCATTTGAAATCCTTTATTCGAATTCCATTTCAAATCCTTTATTCGAATTCCATTTTCAAATCCTTTAGTTAATTCTATTTCGAGTTCTATTTGAAATTCTATTTTCAAAGTTTTAATTCAATTTCTACTTTGAAATTCTACATTTGAATTTCCTTATTCAAATCCCATTTCCAATCTCCATTTAAATTTCTATACTCAAATCTCTTTTCATTCTATTTGAATTTCAAATCTCATATTAAACTTCACTTTGAATTCAAATGCCATATTTAAATTTCTCTTGAATTCAAATTCTAGATTTATATCCCTTGGATTCAAATTCTAGATTTATATCTCTTGAATTCCAATTCTGGATTTAAACTCCATTCTCAAATTTTGTTTGAAATTCCCATATTTAAAGTCTATTTGAATTCTCGAATACCCCAACTCCATTTGAAATTCAATTATTCAAACTCCATTTAAATTCTATTTGAAATTCTAAATGTTTCAAATTCCATTTTCTCTTATTTGAAATTCCCAATCTTCAAATTACATTCTTCTTTTATTTGAAATTCCATTTTTGAATTTCCTTTATTTCAATCCCATTTGAATTCCTTTGAATTCAAATTCTATTTCAATTCCCTTAAATTCAAATTCTATTTCAAAACTATTTGGATTTCCTATTTTGAAATCCTATTTCAATCCTACTTTGAAATCCTACTTTCAAAGCTTATTTCAAATTCTATTTTGAAATCTCATATTCAAATTTCTACTTGAATTTCTATATTCGAATTCCTTTGAATTCAAATTTTATTTTAATTCCTTGAATTCAAATTCTATTTTTCATTCTAATTTCGTCTATTCAAATTCTATTTGAACTTCTATTTGAATTTCTAATATTCAATCTCCTTTTAAAATTCAAATATTTAAACTCCTTTTCTAATTCTACTATTCAAATGTTATACTCAAATTTCATTTGAGTTATATATTTAAAAATTTCATTTCACATCCTATTTTGAAATTTCATTTCAAATTCCAATTTCACACTTGTATTTCTATTTCTGAATTATCAAATGATAATTCTCTTTACTTCTTTTGTAACTTCGTTATAAAAGAACTATTTATAAACTTCGTTTATAAAGAAACTACTTGTTTTATTTTTCAAAAACAAGTTTATATTTTATTCCATTAAAAATTCAAATTCTATTTAAAAATAGAATTTCCCCTTTTTAAATCTCAAATATCCTTTCACGATATTTTAAATATCATTACTTAAGCCCAGTGATATTTAAACACACAAGCAACGAATTATTTATTTCTCTAACACACCATATATAACAATATATATGCAAACAAATAAACAAACAGATAATATATTTTTGAGGAATCCAGTTGGATTCCTCCAACCTGTTTTCCTGCATCCACAGATGTTAGCACATAAATAATACCCATTCTGCTTCGTGGCAGAATATCGCGGTATAGAAGGTCATCCACTAATCATAGCGTGGGGGCGTATAGGGTAATCATCCGCTATGAAACTGCGGGCATCCGCTAATGAGACTGCGGGAATCCAACCAATCAATCAACCCAATATATATATATATATATAATAGCCTAAATAACTAATATATATGAAACCACCAGAAAACATTCACACAAGCAACAAACAATTATTTATAACGAAATAAAAATAATTCTAAAGGTGAGTGAGATTTACTCACCGCGATATTTCCTTTTTCTGAATATCCAGTTAATCTCCATATTGCTGCGACTATGAATCGTCTTCAACCAAATCTAGTCGCCCCTATGATAATTTAAGTTTGTTATCGATTAACCATTTGTTAAATTTATATAAATTGCTAAAATAGAATAACTATCCTATGATTATTTAATTAAATGATTAAATGGTTTATAATTTAAACTAATCCTAACAATTTAAATAAATAAATTTTATGAAATTTAAAACTAAATAAAACGTATACCTTAAAGCTACTCCAACCATTCGACTAATCCACAGAGCAATCCTCGAACATCTCCAAAACTGCATCAGCCCCAAAACTGCAATCTGCCTCATTACGGCATTTCATCAAACAGCTTGCTGTCGTCTCTTCCCTGTTCAAAATATCAGACCGCGCTTCCACCCTTTTACCCAAAGTCGAACTGCTTGAACTCCACAAACTTTTCACTGTCGAACTCCTCAAATCCCAATACCGAACTCCAGTTTGTCACTAGAAGGATCGAACTCCTTCACTGAACATCCGTTCGAACTCCAGCCCTCCACTACCAATTCAGATAACCCCTCAACGAACTCGACATCACAATTCGAACTCCAACAACCATCGTGAAATCCCAAACTCGCAGCTTAACAGCGCGCATCCCAAAATCGCAAGTAGATATGGGTTCGATCGAACTCTGGTCGCTCCTCCGAACAACAAACCCTACGACAACCTCGTTTCCCAAATCGCAGGAGTGCTTAGAATGATGTTGAGTTTCAGAAGACCTGTTACTCGCGATTTCCTATTTTCCAATTTTTTTTTTCTTAATTGCGGAGGATTCAATTTTGACTGGGAGGAAAACTAAAGAGGGAAATGGTTTTCGTGAAATTGTGAATGGTAGAGATTCAACAAAGTTCAATATATAGATGCGATAGCAGACAATCGGGTACAAAGGCCATTAAAATCCTGTTTGCCTGATCGTGAAGCTTAGAGACAAAGTTGGTTGCTCGAGATGAAATATAGGGTGTGCGACTTCATTTAGGTCTGCGTTAAACACTTCTTAGGTCGGCTCAGATTTTTTTTTCTTTTATTATTTAGATTGATTTTATTTTAATTAAATAATTAAAACATCTCGCGGCCCTTAACTAGTGAACCACTATTCAACCGTGACGACCGACGATACCAGATTATAACGCTAATCTGGTCTAAATGGAGCAGTATCTAGAATTTTATTTTACTGTCTGCAGGAGATATTTAATTTAAATTAATGGTTTAAACTAAATTTGGTTTAAAAATATAATTTAATTCCAAATAGTTAATTTTATTGAAAATAAATTATTATCGTTCTAATTCAATATTTAAATCCATATTAAATATTTAAAATAAATCGACGAAAAATCTGGGTCGTTACATTCTTTCCCCCTTAAAATAATTTCGTCCTCGAAATTGCTAAGGTAGAAAAAGTGATACAAATCCATTACTTTTCAAAACCTCTTTATATTGAAACTCAACTCCTCATATTTCAATAAATTAACTCCAACCAAAACTTTTGGTCTTCACACATTTAATTCGAATGATCTACGATCAATCCATTTATATCCAATCTATATTCCATTAATCCTATTCAAATTGATTCTAGTTAATTGATTCACTTCAATCCATTTAACTAGTCTAAGTTAAATTTCAATTCCAGAATCCAAATCCCTGGGTTTTCATTTCAAATCCTTCTGAAATCACATAAATATATACATATATTTATTTCCATCTCGAATTCAAAACATTTGAATATTCAAACCAATTTGTTTTCTTCCAAACAAATTTCCATCAAAACTTTCTCTAAGGCAGCAATTCATCACTTAGAAACTCGGAAATGAACACTGATGATGTTGCAATCATCATCAGAATAATTTCCCAGCCACTGAAGTGAGTTCAGTGCTTTATTATTTCAAAATCCATGATTTTCTTTCAAATCCTTTAAAAACAAACCTATATTATTTTAATATACTTTGAAAAATATTTTTCAACTTCCCAGGATTAAAATTCCAAATTCTGGTTCGAATTAAATTCTAATTCATCTCATTTGTATATTTAATTTCTATACAAATTCTATTTTGGTTATAATTAACCATTCTAAGTTTATAATCTCATTTGATTATAAAATCAACATCCAACACATCCATATAATAATAATTCTAGAAAATTATTCTTTCTATATCAAAAATAGAAATTTTGGGTAAAATTATTTCATCTACCCACTTGAAAACAATATCATGTTCAATCTTCTGTTCAAGTGTTTAGAAATTCCTATCGACTTCGTGGCGTCCCACGATTCGACCAGAATTCATAAACCACTCACAGACTAATCAACACAATATAAAACAACTTCTATATCAATTTACAAATACGCTCTCTCGTATATATATACACTCAACTCATTCTAGGGTACTACTGACCCTATCTCTAATGAGCACATGCCACACAAGCCTAGGTATTTGCTCAACCTAAGCTCTGATACCACCTGTAAAGGCCCGCAAATCCGAGCTATCTGAGTTGACTAAAAACACCACACGTCCAACTCAAATTGCACAGAAATCCGACTCATTATTAGAAAGAAGTTAGAGGATGAGAAATAGAAAGAAAGAAATATTAGAATAGAAGAAGAACGAAGATCACAACTCACAGTGGAACGAATAAAATATATTATATAACATAAGCTCCGAAATACAAATCTGTTTTGTACATATATACATACCATCATCAGAGTACACATAACATTTGATCCAGCGGAAGTAACTCTAAATAACTAACGTTGAAGCCTCCTGCTTCAAGCTCCTCCAAGTGTATCTGTAAAAGCCTGAAACACTTGACTGCCCGTACAAATTTGGGCACCCAAGAGTTTAGGTAAAACAAAACAAAATAAACTCTGGGTCAGTCATGGGACTGGTGTGAGTAAACTCCAACCACTTGTTTAACTCTCAAAATCTTTTTCGAAAGAAAAGATAATAGTAAGACCAGTCCACACATAAACATGGATGGTTTTTACCTTACTATAACCCAAAACACTTTGATACGAAAATCTAGTGATATTATAATAATGTCTACATCAAGTAAATAACCAAATAGCAGAACGCTTGCATCTCACGCTCCACATATATAGTATAAAATCAAAAACCGCATGGCGCTTATTGGAGATTGGATTTCCAACATGACAAGGTATGGGACCACCTTCCGATGATGTATCTCTAGAGGCGAATACACCTGGGTTCAACAAGAACGTCTTGTAACCCGGCCCACACATGACCGACCACTCATTTCGCTTGAGTGTATCGAATGTATATCACCAACGGTTGGACTCAAACCACCGTTTCCCGAATGGGCAGAATCGATAGATTTAGAACAAAAGGAATTTCTCTAGATAGGTGATTATACACCCTAATGGGTGCGACCCACATAGCCATGCTGCCTGCCCGATTTTTTGTCCTTTTCCGGTTGTTGAGGCCTGAGGCTACGAATACTTACCCTTCCTTGATAACACAATCACTTTGAATGCCACATTGTCAGATCCGTTAATCACTAGTTGAGTTTGCACAAACATTCTGGATATTATGCTAAGGGATAAATCCGTTGCAACCATATATATTCATACAGACCAACCCATTTGATCATTGGAAATACTCTGTCAGACATTCGTCCATTTATGTTCGTTCTGGGATTGAACGAAACCGAAGGCACTATTTCTATAAATAGAAAAGCCCTTGCACTTTACTCCGTCTTCAATATATTCAGCATACTTGGTTCGCAATGCTTATGCCGATACGGAGTGGTTCTTCGGATAATAATCCAACCGGTCTCTCCATATTGACAACGATGGTCAAAAACTTCGATAGTCTGTGATTTAACTATCGAATAAAAACAAGTGTTCATCCAACATATCAAACAAATCACTGGGCCCTTTAATTAATATTTCATTAATTAAATCTCTTCTACACTCTCTTATCAATATTTGTTAGCCAAATATTTCAATAACCAAATTGGCCCTTTACGCTATTTTTGATTTCGTTTCCTTATCGAATTCTATATATATATCGATATATAGATTTCTAATTGTCAAATTTCTTAAAAATATTCTAACTCCTTAAATTCCCGGAAAAATTCGCCATAACCTCCCCTGTATCGGGAGCATCGGGAAATTTCAAATAGCATCCCGGTATCTTCCAATCTCAAAAAGAAAAAGAAAAAGCCAAGCGGCTTGCCGATACGGCGCATAAAACCTCATATATGAATTAAACATGTACCTTTTTGTCGGGGACATAAATTAAAATCTTCATATACTTCATCCCATGCCTGTCTAACACCTGTTCACCTGTTTTCACTTCAATTCAACACTATCTAATCGTTTGAATTCAATTTCGCCCATTTATTCTTTAAATCGGCCATTTTGCCTATTTTACTCCTTTGTTTGAACATAGCATTTTCAAACAAAATATTTAACTTGTTTATAACCAAAATTGAATTTCAATTTCAATTCTAGTTTCCTTTTCTATTTCGAATATAAATTCTTAAATCGAATTCACTTATTTAAGGCCCAATATCAATTCAACATCTCATTTGCTAATTTCTATTCGAATTAGTTAATTCTATTCAATAAATCAAAATCTGATTTCTGTTTCAAAAATCATATTCATTTACACACTTGAATTCGCATATATTTTACAACTCAACTCTGAAATTTTCTAAATAGAACTTCGGATTTTATTTGCTTAAAATCCTTTTATAATATTAAATAAACCATTATGGTTTTAAAACGATTCTGCCGCTGCTTTTCTGAAAATTTGATTTTGATATAGCTCAAAATATATACGACGAAATCCAGATTTTTCTCTTTCATTAGAAAACTATTATCAAATCGGTCCTGACGTTTCTTGTTTCGAAGAATTCCGACTTCAATTGAGTCCTGTATACTCAATTGAAGTTCGAGTCGCCAATTCCCGAACTGCAGCGCTGCGGCGAGTTCGTTTTATTTATATTTATATATATAAACTTTAAACTTCTTTAAAATGAATTCTACTTCATTTAACTCTATTTGAATTCCTTGATTCAAATTCCAATCTCACTTTTATTTGAATTCTATATTCAATTTCCAATTCCTTTTCTATTTGATATTCAAATTAAATACTTGCATTTCTATTTGCATTCCCTATATTCAAATTCTATACTTGAATTCATTTGAATTCTCTTATTCAAACTCTATATTCAAATTCCATTTGAACTTCTACATTCCAATTTCTATATTTGAATTCTATTGAAATTCAAATATTCAAACTCCTTTTTAAATTCTATATTCAAAATTCCGTAGTTTAAAACCCATTTGAAATCCTTTATTCGAATTCCATTTCAAATCCTTTATTCGAATTCCATTTTCAAATCCTTTAGTTAATTCTATTTCGAGTTCTATTTGAAATTCTATTTTCAAAGTTTTAATTCAAGTTCTACTTTGAAATTCTACATTTGAATTTCCTTATTCAAATCCCATTTCCAATCTCCATTTAAATTTCTATACTCAAATCTCTTTTCATTCTATTTGAATTTCAAATCTCATATTAAACTTCACTTTGAATTCAAATGCCATATTTAAATTTCTCTTGAATTCAAATTCTAGATTTATATCCCTTGGATTCAAATTCTAGATTTATATCTCTTGAATTCCAATTCTGGATTTAAACTCCATTCTCAAATTTTGTTTGAAATTCCCATATTTAAAGTCTATTTGAATTCTCGAATACCCCAACTCCATTTGAAATTCAATTATTCAAACTCCATTTAAATTCTATTTGAAATTCTAAATGTTTCAAATTCCATTTTCTCTTATTTGAAATTCCCAATCTTCAAATTACATTCTTCTTTTATTTGAAATTCCATTTTTGAATTTCCTTTATTTCAATCCCATTTGAATTCCTTTGAATTCAAATTCTATTTCAATTCCCTTGAATTCAAATTCTATTTCAAAACTATTTGGATTTCCTATTTTGAAATCCTATTTCAATCCTACTTTGAAATCCTACTTTCAAAGCTTATTTCAAATTCTATTTTGAAATCTCATATTCAAATTTCTACTTGAATTTCTATATTCGAATTCCTTTGAATTCAAATTTTATTTTAATTCCTTGAATTCAAATTCTATTTTTCATTCTAATTTCGTCTATTCAAATTCTATTTGAACTTCTATTTGAATTTCTAATATTCAATCTCCTTTTAAAATTCAAATATTTAAACTCCTTTTCTAATTCTACTATTCAAATGTTATACTCAAATTTCATTTGAGTTATATATTTAAAAATTTCATTTCACATCCTATTTTGAAATTTCATTTCAAATTCCAATTTCACACTTGTATTTCTACTTCTGAATTATCAAATGATAATTCTCTTTACTTCATTTATAACTTCGTTATAAAAGAACTATTTATAAACTTCGTTTATAAAGAAACTACTTGTTTTATTTTTCAAAAACAAGTTTATATTTTATTCCATTAAAAATTCAAATTCTATTTAAAAATAGAATTTCCCCTTTTTAAATCTCAAATATCCTTTCACGATATTTTAAATATCATTACTTAAGCCCAGTGATATTTAAACACACAAGCAACGAATTATTTATTTCTCTAACACACCATATATAACAATATATATGCAAACAAATAAACAAACAGATAATATATTTTTGAGGAATCCAGTTGGATTCCTCCAACCTGTTTTCCTGCATCCACAGATGTTAGCACATAAATAATACCCATTCTGCTTCGTGGCAGAATATCGCGGTATAGAAGGTCATCCACTAATCATAGCGTGGGGCGTATAGGGTAATCATCCGCTATGAAACTGCGGGCATCCGCTAATGAGACTGCGGGAATCCAACCAATCAATCAACCCAATATATATATATATATAATAGCCTAAATAACTAATATATATGAAACCACCAGAAAACATTCACACAAGCAACAAACAATTATTTATAACGAAATAAAAATAATTCTAAAGGTGAGTGAGATTTACTCACCGCGATATTTCCTTTTTCTGAATATCCAGTTAATCTCCATATTGCTGCGACTATGAATCGTCTTCAACCAAATCTAGTCGCCCCTATGATAATTTAAGTTTGTTATCGATTAACCATTTGTTAAATTTATATAAATTGCTAAAATAGAATAACTATCCTATGATTATTTAATTAAATGATTAAATGGTTTATAATTTAAACTAATCCTAACAATTTAAATAAATAAATTTTATGAAATTTAAAACTAAATAAAACGTATACCTTAAAGCTACTCCAACCATTCGACTAATCCACAGAGCAATCCTCGAACATCTCCAAAACTGCATCAGCCCCAAAACTGCAATCTGCCTCATTACGGCATTTCATCAAACAGCTTGCTGTCGTCTCTTCCCTGTTCAAAATATCAGACCGCGCTTCCACCCTTTTACCCAAAGTCGAACTGCTTGAACTCCACAAACTTTTCACTGTCGAACTCCTCAAATCCCAATACCGAACTCCAGTTTGTCACTAGAAGGATCGAACTCCTTCACTGAACATCCGTTCGAACTCCAGCCCTCCACTACCAATTCAGATAACCCCTCAACGAACTCGACATCACAATTCGAACTCCAACAACCATCGTGAAATCCCAAACTCGCAGCTTAACAGCGCGCATCCCAAAATCGCAAGTAGATATGGGTTCGATCGAACTCTGGTCGCTCCTCCGAACAACAAACCCTACGACAACCTCGTTTCCCAAATCGCAGGAGTGCTTAGAATGATGTTGAGTTTCAGAAGACCTGTTACTCGCGATTTCCTATTTTCCAATTTTTTTTTTTCTTAATTGCGGAGGATTCAATTTTGACTGGGAGGAAAACTAAAGAGGGAAATGGTTTTCGTGAAATTGTGAATGGTAGAGATTCAACAAAGTTCAATATATAGATGCGATAGCAGACAATCGGGTACAAAGGCCATTAAAATCCTGTTTGCCTGATCGTGAAGCTTAGAGACAAAGTTGGTTGCTCGAGATGAAATATAGGGTGTGCGACTTCATTTAGGTCTGCGTTAAACACTTCTTAGGTCGGCTCAGATTTTTTTTTCTTTTATTATTTAGATTGATTTTATTTTAATTAAATAATTAAAACATCTCGCGACCCTTAACTAGTGAACCACTATTCAACCGTGACGACCGACGATACCAGATTATAACGCTAATCTGGTCTAAATGGAGCAGTATCTAGAATTTTATTTTACTGTCTGCAGGAGATATTTAATTTAAATTAATGGTTTAAACTAAATTTGGTTTAAAAATATAATTTAATTCCAAATAGTTAATTTTATTGAAAATAAATTATTATCGTTCTAATTCAATATTTAAATCCATATTAAATATTTAAAATAAATCGACGAAAAATCTGGGTCGTTACAGAAACAGTTGGTGATCTTCCAAACGTACTTGGAGATGGATGGATATGCGAGGAAAGTGCCTCCGGTTTCGTTCAGACCCAGAACGAACTTGTAAATGGATTGTGTGTCTGACATTGGATTTTATTCTGTGTGGATTGATCTCTATTAAATATACATCTGTTTGGCGGCGGAGAATTTATTCTCTTGCTTAACACCCTTCTCTGAGATGTACGAGCTCAAAGGTTGTATATCGATGGACATCAGTCGCATGGAGTGAATTGCCAGTGTGGCACGCGTAAGTGGCAATTGATCAAGGCTTCTGTTGAAAAGCAAAGTCTTGTGGTTGATGATCAAAGCACGGCCTGTGTGGCGCAGCTTTGTGTATAACATGAATTCGCGAGCCTCACACCTCGGTATGAGTCAAAAACGGGATACTGACTGCAGGGAGAGCACGATGTTTCTTTCTAGCTAGGGTGGTGTCAGTGACCTACCAGCCCTGGCATTTATATACTTTTCACCTGTGTGGTTGTTGGAATGCGAGGCGCCTTGGATATAGGTCTGTAAGGACCGGGAAACGTGTGTTCAGGAATTGCCAATCCTCAAAAGTAAGAGAGGACCGGCCCTGAAGATCCAAGGATCATAGTGGGGTCCTGGGACATTTGCTAGAGTGTCTCGAACGCAGAGAGGAGCTTGCCCCTTGCCTCAGGTCATGACGAAAATCCAATTTCAATAAGTGATATTGCGGTTTTAATTGTAGAACCAGTATGGCGATATGATATATGGTACCCATGCCGTCTATGATTGATATTTATGATTGAAAATGTTTTGACACTATACACCTATGATAGTATCAAATGATTTGTTTTAAACGTATCAAGCATTATTTGGCTATTATAAGGAAAACCCTATCCTCCGACTTGCGTTGCATTGTGTGATGGGACCTGGGTCTTATAATAGCTTCATTTTTCTTTATTTAGCATTGCGCTGTTTGTTCTATGCACTGGTATTCTTGGGAGGAAACCCGTTCCGTGTTTTACGACGTGGTCCCTTGATTTACCTAACTTTAAAACCAATATTAATAACTGTTTTAGTTCTCACACCAGTCACATGACTGACCTGGAGTTTATTGTTTTAACCTAAACTCTGGGTGCCCCTATTTTCCACACGGGTAGCTAGTAGTTTTGGTTTTGCAGATTTATATTCACAGGATCCTGATTTACAGCTGGAATGATGCTCGGAAAGCTCTGTATCCGTGTATCACTTCTAGTTGGGTTTTGTATATTTTTCCGCTGCTATGTAATGTATTGTAATCTCTGATATTTATTGAATGTAATTTATTCATTTATACTCTGTATATTCTTGTATCGGATGGAATTGTTGTAATAACAATGAAATGTTCTTCCGTCTGCGTTCTATTTTGTCTTGTCCTCAATTCTATCCGTGCTTTCCTTCACGGGGAAGTTCGGGTCGTCTCAGTTTGGAATCAGAGCTTTGGTTTACAGAGCTCGAGAACAAGACACATTAGAACCATACGAAAGAATTCATCAGATATTGGATTAGTAATATCCAATTAGAATTACTCGTTAGATATAGGATCAGTAGTATCCTAGAACGAGTGTGAAGAGTATATTTTTCAAATGAAAACAATATTGTTTTGAAATTTAATTCGTTTTAAACGTATTTGAATATTTATTTATTTTGAATTTGGACAATCCAATATATAAAGATTTCGCGTATACGCGTCATGAACGTATATTCGAAGTTTTAATATACTGGATAGATATAGAATCACGTTCTAGACATCCGGGAATAATTCTGGTGATGTGGCCACATCATCAGTATTTATATTCGAGTGACGAAGGTGTGATTTCTATATATTTCCATTAGACTGGTGTGAGAACCAAAACTAATATAGCTAGAATACATTGTTGTGAATTGGCATCAAAAACATGATTTTCTGTATATGTATCAAACTTATGAATTTGAAACTCTAATTCACTAATTGATTGATGTTTGTGTTGTTTGTTTATTTGTTTGCTAATTTTTAGCCATTTAGCCTAATTGAACCAAATATTGAATTATATTGAAATTTGGTTGCATTTGTTTGCATATACATGTACTTACATTGAACATGTCATAGCAGGAGGCTAGAGCAGAGAATAAAATTTGTTTGCCCGACAAATAGGTACATGTTTACTATAATTTACTGTTTTGTTTGGGTGATGATGATTTTATGAGCCTATTGGCTAGCCGCTTGGCTTTTTCTTTTTGAGATCAAAAGGCATATATGGCAATTTCGGGATTTTCCCGTGGCTCCCGGTGCAGGGGAGGTTATGGTGAAATTTTTCGAAAATTTAGGGTGTTAGCCAAGTTTTTAAAGAATTTGAAAATTCCCAGAAACTGAAAAGTTGGAGAATGGAAGCCAGATCGAACATAGAGTTGATTAATCAAACCACTTTCGACTTTGTTCCATTTCGGGGACGAAAAGTTTTAAGTGGGGGAGATTGTAACAACCCGAAAATCTGGGCCAGTTTAAAATTTTTATTTTGGCAATTTTAGCGAATTTTGAACATTTAAAATAGAATATTTTAAATAATATCAACGAGAAATTTATTTTGAATAGAATTCGAACGTATATATTATATACGTCGTCGTTAGAATATAAATAATTATATATAATTATAAATAGAATTGAAAATGGCGCGGTAGTTCGATAATTCAATTTCAAATTTCAAATGAATGTACCGGGTGCAAAACAATCCGGATTTTAGTGAAACCAAAAACATTAGGATCTAATTGATAATATCTTTCCAACGAATCCGAAAAATCGAAATTTCATAGCGGGAATCAAAAGATATGTCCAGTTGAAAATTCTGAATAGTCGCTATGGAATTCAGACCCTTAAAAATAGACATTTTGCAAACGACCTCGGATTTTGACGAAACCACTTTTGTTGGGTCCGTGATGTCAAATTATTGCTAGGTTTCAAATTGCATAATTTTTCGAATCAATATGTGAGCGTGGCAAAGGAAAACGCGTTTGACCAGTTTCAGTTGATTTTAATCGACTGGAAAATGGCCATTTTTCCAACGGTCTCGGAATTCGACGAAACTAGTTTTGTTAGGACCGTATCGTCAATACGAAGCTAGAAAATATTTTTTGAGAATTTTTAGAGTTCGTATGTGACCCCGGTAAATTGAAATGTACGTTAAAAATTCAATATAATGATTTAAATGTAAATTAGACGAAAACTGATCGAAACAGCTTACGATACATATCCCATTGTGTTCGGAATGGGGGTAATTAGCTATGGACGATAGGCGGTGGGTCTCGTTTTGAGGTCGAAAATAAAAGTTGCTTTTTGGTGGAAAATAAAATAATAAAATAATAAAAATAATAAAACTCTCTCCTTTATTTCTCTCTGGCCCCCCTTCATCGTTCATTCAGAAAGTAAAAAAAAGAAAGAAGAAGAAGGCGCTGCCGCAGCCGCGCCCTGGCGATCGCCGCCCGCCCCCCCTCGTCTATTCTGACCTCCGCCTCCTCCCCCTCGTTTCCCCCTTCAGACCGTACCCGAAGCCCCCCCCAATCCCCATCTGCTCCACCGCACCTCCCCTGAAGCCCATAGCCGCCACCACCCATAGCCGCACCCCCCTGAGCCCTTCTCCGACCGCCTCCGCTAGCTGTGGACTCCGCCCCCTCCCTCGTTAAACCCCCTGTAAGTTTTGTTTTTGTTTTTTTGTTTTATTTATTTATTAGGTAATAGATTTTTATTTACTGATGAATAAAGATTATATTTGTAAAATACATGTAGGGATAAAGATTAAATTTTTATTCGTAGGAAGTCATGATTTTTATCCGTGTAAAGGTAGGATTTTTCGCTGTAAAAATATAATCTTTTATATTGTAGAGTGATAAAAATATAATCTTTTATATTATAGAGTGATAAAAATATAATCTTTTATATTGTAGAGTGATAAAAATATAATCTTTATATATTTGAAAAGGCGAAATTTTTATCTATATGGTAACGATGTAAAAATAGAATTTTTATCTATATAGTAGCGAAGTAAAAATTCGATTTTTATATATTGAATAGCGAAGTAAAAATTCGATTTTTATATACTGAATAGCGAAGTAAAAATTCGATTTTTATATATTGAATAGCGAAGGCAAAATTCGATTTTTATATATTGAATAGCGAAGTAAAAATTCGATTTTTATATATTGAATAGCGAAGTAAAAATTCGATTTTTATATATTGAATAGCGAAGTAAAAATGTGATTTTTATATATGTAGTGGATACGGGCAACGAAAGTGACAAAGGGAGAGAACGACAAAGATTTCTACATAGGAAGAGTCGAGATGATTGGATTAGCTATCGGTGAGAACTTCTCACTAAAATTTTCTTTTCTAGTTATATATATATACTAGGATGCAGACGGTGCTTAACAGCACCCGACACCCGTCATCCACAGACCATGGATGGCTTGTTTGTTTGATTGATATGTTGTGAAAACTTGTTGTGAAATTGATGGGAAATAAATAATAAAATATATTCATGTGTTGAAAGGAAATAAAATATTTATATATTTAAAAATATTTTATCGTTAAAAATATAATTTTTAACGTGAAAGTGAATAAATAAATATTTATAAACAAATCGGCCTATTTGTTTATATACACTGATTTGACTGATATTGATTGGGTCGATAAATTTTACACATCGTCCAACTGCACAAACAAAAATATGTGTTTGTTGATTTGAAACCCCACATGGGTGTTGGGATAATATTTGGCGTACACTAATCCCAATTATTTAATTATTGTCGATCGATTGGTCGACAGACTGTGTAAGCGTCGATTATTTATATTTGATGCTTATGCAGTTGTGTGGTGCACTTTGGATGATGGTTGATTGTTTATTGTTGCTATTATATACATGTGTTGTATGGAATCCATATAATTAACGTTATATGGTGATTGATTGGGCCTCATTCCAATCGGGAAAATAATGAATATTATAAAGGAAAATTCATGTGTTGAAACTATTCATGTGTTGAGTGAAATATTTTATATAATAAAATTTACATCTTTATCATATTTAAAATTAGAACTACTTCACGGTGGAGTCTAATTAAAAATCAAACGTTAGATACCATAATTTTATAAAATATTTTACATAACAAAAATAGTCGTGTGTGGACAGTACTCATGTGTTGAGATTAGTCGTGTGTTGAAAGAAATATAGATTCATGTGTTGAATAGAATAAATATTCATTTGTTGAATAGAGTAAAGAAGTTTTTGAAAAATACAAAGCCGTGTCGATTAGAGATGCGCTATTTTGACATGAACGATATTTATATCAATTTTATTCGTTTTATAATGAATATTGAAAAGTGATTTCAAAATTTAATATTTTGAAATGAAATTCAAATTAGATTAAAATTCAAATTGAAATTTTATTGAATCAATTTAAAATGAATTCGAATCGAATAGAAAATGAATTCGATTCGAATTGAATAGAAAGTGAATTTGAATTCAAATTGAATAGAAAGCGAATTTGAATTCGAACTGAATAGAAATGAATTCAAATTGAATTAAATCGAAATTGAATTAAAAACGAAATGAAATCGTTTTGAATGAAATTTAAAACGAACTGAAATTGAATTGAAATCAATTTGAAATGAATTCGAATTGAATTAAATAGAAGGTAAATTCAAATTGAATTGAAATGAATTAGAATTTGAATTGAATTGAAACGAATTTGAATTCGAATTAAATAAAATTGAAATGAATTTGAATTGAAATCAAATCGATTTGAAATTGAAGATGAAGTTGAAATTGTTTTGAAACTAATTTAGAACTATTTATAAAATTCGTTTTAAAAGGAAATCGACGAAATATATATAATATATATATATATATATATTATATATAATGGCCTGAATAGAACGCGCCGCGCCGCGGCAGTTCGTGAATTTCGACCATTGACTTCGAATTGACATTACGGGAGATCCGACCGTCGGATTCTCTTAAAACCGGAACCGTTGGGTTTGTATCGAAAAGAGCTTTCCAATGAATATTAGAAATTTGAAATCTAACGGTTGTACTTGGAATTATGTCCAAATCAAATTTAGAAAAGGTCGCTGTAAGTGCAGTTCGATGGCCGTTGATGGAAATCGACTATACGGGCCTGATAAAATTACTAAAAATATCTATAATTTGTGTAAAATCATAAGAAATGATTTGGGAAAAATTGGGCTGAAAAATTCCATATTTGAAAAGGTAAAAATAGATTTTTATCGAAATGAACTAGTTTTGAACTAGAATTAAAATCAATTTATTTTTTAAATAAATAAATTGAATTTGAAAGTGATTTTAAAAATAATCAATATTCCCAATACGTGGATTGGACTGGAGTTGAATCGAAATTATCTTCGGAATATTTCGATGTTAGATTTCGTGACTATACAGATATTGTTATGGGAATTTGAAAGATATGTTTTATATCGTTATTCCCAATACGATATTTGTTGGTTTCAGAATTTGATATTGAATATAAGCCGGTATATTTTCTATTCAGAGCCTTGTATTTAATATCAAACGTGATTTGGGTTTATCATGAATCGTGTTTTATATGACATTAGTTCTTTAACCAAGTTAAAGGCAGGATGTTGATTTTTGAAAAGATTAAAACTAAGTGGAGTTTTAATGAATCTTTAATTAGATTAAAATGTGAATTGATAATTTAAATTATCAAATCTGAAAAAGTGATCGAGAGTGGAGTATCACCAGTTTTGCTCCAAAGCGATAGTTAAATCTGTAATTAGATTTGAATGTGAAATGGTAATTAATTTTACCGATAACACCGTGGTGTTAGGTATGGAGTATTACCAGTTTTGCTCCATGGGATATATAGGTTGGGATTGAGAAATAAAATAAATAATTACTTCGGTGTGGTTCGTTAATCCCGACTAGTTAGAAATGATATCCAAAGGAAGATCAAAGAATAAACTTAGAAAAATTTATCTTGGATAAAATTAATGGGAACCTTACCATAAGAATGTGATTTGGTGAATAAAAGAATATTCTGAATTGGAATGAGGCGTTTGTTGTGTTTGTGTAACATTTGTTTATCATATACGTGGGTTATTCAGAAAGGCCGGGATATACCCATTCTGAATAACCGATTCGACGAGATGTCGAAGATGAAGACGGTGGTTGAAGACCGGAAGTCTTCACATCGTTTGGGTGATGACTGATGATCTTGATTGGGCTGTACACCCAAGATGAGGGAAACAGTTGGTGATCTTCCAGACGTACTTGGAGATGGATGGATATGCGAGGAAAGTGCCTCCGGTTTCGTTCAGACCCAGAACGAACTTGTAAATGAATTGTGTGTCTGACATTGGATTTTATTCTGTGTGGATTGATCTCTATTAAATATACATCTGTTTGGCGGCGGAGAATTTATTCTCTTGCTTAACGCCCTTCTCTGAGACGTACGAGCTCAGAGGTTGTATATCGATGGACATCAGTCGCATGGAGTGAATTGCCAGTGTGGCACGCGTAAGTGGCAATTGATCAAGGCTTCTGTTGAAAAGCAAAGTCTTGTGGTTGATGATCAAAGCACGGCCTGTGTGGCGCAGCTTTGTGTATAACATGAATTCGCGAGCCTCACACCTCGGTATGAGTCAAAAACGGGATACTGACTGCAGGGAGAGCACGACGTTTCTTTCTAGCTAGGGTGGTGTCAGTGACCTACCAGCCCTGACATTTATATACTTTTCACCTGTGTGGTTGTTGGAATGCGAGGCGCCTCGGATATAGGTCTGTAAGGACCGGGAAACGTGTGTTCAGGAATTGCCAATCCTCAAAAGTAAGAGAGGACCGGCCCTGAAGATCCAAGGATCATAGTGGGGTCCTGGGACATTTG
The DNA here is from genome assembly GCA_030737875.1 of Allium sativum. Taxonomy (NCBI): domain Eukaryota; kingdom Viridiplantae; phylum Streptophyta; class Magnoliopsida; order Asparagales; family Amaryllidaceae; genus Allium; species Allium sativum. The sequence goes on along the minus strand of CM060915.1, from coordinate 442,554,580 downwards.
CTAGAGTGTCTCGAACGCGGAGAGGAGCTTGCCCCTTGCCTCGGCTCATGACGGAAATCCAATTTCCAATACGTGATATTGCGGTTTTAATTGTAGAACTAGTATGACGACATGATATATGGTACCCATGCCGTCTATGATTGATATTTATGATTGAAAATGTTTTGACACTATACACCTATGATAGTATCAAATGATTTGTTTTAAACGTATCAAGCATTATTTGGCTATTATAAGGGAAAACCCTATCCTCCGGCTTGCGTTGCATTGTGTGATGGGACCGGGGTCTTATAATAGCTTCATTTTTCTTTATTTAGCATTGCGCTGTTTGTTCTATGCACTGGTATTCTTGGGAGGAAACCCGTTCCGTGTTATACGGCGTGGTCCCTTGATTTACCTAACTTTAAAACCAATATTAATAATTGTTTTAGTTCTCACACCAATCACATGACTGACCTGGAGTTTATTGTTTTAACCTAAACTCTGGGTGCCCCTATTTTCCACACGGGTAGCTAGTAGTTTTGGTTTTGCAGATTTATATTCACAGGATCCCGATTTACAGCTGGAATGATGCTCGGAAAGCTCTGTATCCATGTATAACTTCTAGTTGGGTTTTGTATATTTTTCCGCTGCTATGTAATTTATTGTAATCTCTAATATTTATTGAATGTAATTTATTCATTTATACTTTGTATATTCTTGTATCTGATGGAATTGTTGTAATAACAATGAAATGTTCTTCCGTCTGCGTTCTATTTTGTCTTGTCCTCAATTCTATCCGTGCTTTCCTTCACGGGGAAGTTCGGGTCGTCTCAGTCGACCTGGGTCTAGGCTGTTTAAATTTTCCTGGAACTTCTGAAGGCCATAACTCCTTCATCCGGACTCCGATTTTCGAAAACTCGGACTCTATTCGACGCAGAATTTCGAGACGAACGCAACGGCGCAGCCCGTTTCCCATGATTCTTATTTTAAGATTTAATTCTGCCTTGATTTATGATTTTAATATATTATTAAAATTCGGGTTGTTACAAGGGTGTTAAGCAAGAGAATAAATTCTCCGCCACCAAAAAAATATATATAAAATAGAAATCAATTAATATAGAATGAAATCCAATGTCAGACACACATCCGTTTACATGTCCGTTCTGGGTCTGAGTGAAACCGAAGGCACCTTATTCCTTGCCCCATATGTCCAATACAGGAGAGAAGTCCTCGCATATCCGTCGATCTCCAAGTACGTCTGGACGATCACCACTTATTACCTTGTCTTGGGTGTACAGCCTAATCAAGACATCAGTAATCATCCAAACGGTGTGAAGAACTTCAGTCTTCAACCACAGTCCTCATCGTCGACTTTTGGTCGTCGTATTAATTATTCAGAATGGGTTAAACCCGGTCTTTCTGAATAATTCGCGTATTTTATAATCAATAATAAAGTGCTATAAAATTTTATCATATGTCTCATTCCAATTCAGAATATTCTTCAATAAGATATTCACATTATTCGGGAAAGGTTCCCATTAACTTTATCAAAGATAAATTCTTTCAAATTTATTCTTAAATCTTCCATTGGATATCAATTTCAAAAGATTTTATTAACTAGGCGGGATTATCGAACCTTACCACAATAATCATTTATTATTTTCCAATCCCAACCTATTCATCCCGTGGAGCAAAACTGGTAGCATACCATATCTAACACCCACTGTGTTCTGGGTAAAGTTAATTACCCTTTTACATTCAAATCTAATAAATGGTTTAACTATCGCCTGGAGTAAAACCGGTGATACTCCATTCTCAATCATTTCATGAATTCGATAAATGTAATTATCTCATTCCCATTTCAAACTAATTAAAGATTCATTAAAACTCTAGTTTAGTTTTAATATCAAAAATAATTACTTAATGACTATTCAAATTTAGGAAATAAATCTTGTCTTTAACTGGGTTAAAGAACAAATGTTATTTAAAACATTGTTCACGATAAACCCAAATTCATCTTCTTTTCAAAATGGAATCTACACGGATATCATAGCAGTATATAATCAATATAAATTCCCATGTCAAACTAATAATATAAATGGAATAGCGACTAGGCCTTTTAAATTCCATATATAGTAACGGTCTTCATTCACAAAAGCTCATTTCAATTATTACCAAATCGAATTCCATTCAATTCCCATTTAATATATTAAATTGGTAAACTTTACTTTGGAAAATTTCCATTTAAATCTTAATAAAAGATTTATAAATTCTAAATTATATTTTCACTATTAATTAGGTTAAAGAACAAATGTCGTTCAAAACACAATTCACAGTAAACCCACAATCAACTTTCATTTCAGTTTCAATTACATATTAATTAATTTGTAAATTTCTCTAAATCTTAATTAAAAGATTATTTCTTTAGTCAATTGGGTTTAAGAACAGTGTTATTTAAGACACCATTCACGACCCAAAATCCAATTTATTTATTTAATTCCAATTAAATATTAATTAATTGGAAAACTTCATTAAATTTTAATTTAAAGATTTATTTTTTTCTCATCAGGTTTAAGAACAGTGTTATTGAAGACACCATTCACGACAAACCCAAAATCCAATTTGATATTAAATAAAAGGCTCTGAATAGAAATTATATCGGCTTATATTCAATATCAAATTCTAAAATCAACAAATATCGTATTGGGAATAACGATATTTATATCTTCCAAATTTCTCAACAATATTCATATAATCACGGAATCCAATATTGAAATATTCCAAAGATAATTTCCATTCCAATTCATACTTTGGAAAATTCTGGTTATGTTAAAACCATTTACAAATCCAATTTATTTATTTATTTAAAAACATTGGATTATTATACTAGTTAATAACTAGTTCATTTTGAGAAAAATATATTTTTATCTTTTCAAACTTATAATTTCTCTCTAAACTCTTTCCAAATTATTAATTATTAATTATGATTTTACATAAATTTTCCATATTTTTTATAATTTTATCAAGGCCCGTACAGTCGGTTTTCAATAACGGCCACCGAACTGCATCCATAACGACCTTTTTCAAATTTGATTTGGACATAATTCCAAATCTAATTGTTAGATTTCAAATCTGTTATATTCATTGGAAAGCTCTTTTCGAAACGAACCCAACGGTTCCGGTTTTAGGAGAATCCGACGGTCGGATCTCCAGTTACATCAATTTGAAGCTAATGGTCGAAATTCGTGAGCGGCCGCTGCGCGTTCTATTCAGGCCATTAATATATATAACATATATATATATATATATATTATATTTCGTCGATTTCCATTTAAAACGTATTTTATAAAATATTTATAATTTCATTTTAAAACGATTCCAACTTCTTTTTCAATTTTAAATCAAAATTGGATATTTTATATCATTATAATAATAAAATGATAATATTTTCAAAACATTAGATTTTGAAATCACTTCTTTTTTTATATTCATTATAAAATGAATAAAATCGACCGATAAACCCGTTCGGGTTAAAATGGCGTTTAACTACATAATTATTTTTATTGTTCAAACATTTTATTCAACACATGAATATTTTGTATGAAATATTCATTATTTTAAAATATTCATTATTTTAAAATATTCTTTACTTCTGAATCAAAATGCAACTCAATCAGTTACCATATATTTCAGTTATATGGATTTCATACATCGCGTGTATTCAACAATAATGATAAATAATCATTAAATAGCCCATTCACATCCAGAATGAAATTTACAATTGTGTGATCATGAAAATGAATAAATAAATAACGCTCATCACGGCCTGTCAACCCATCGATTGACATATAATTAAATATTGGGACTAGTGTATGTCAAACATCATCCCAATACCCGTGTGGGATTTTCAAACAACAACAGTTTATTTATTTGTGTAGTTGGGCGATGTGTAAAATTTATCGTCCCAATCAATATCAGTCAAATGAGTGTACAGAAACAAATCGTCCGATTTGTAAATGAATATTTATTTTCATTTCAGGAAAATTTTATGCCGTTCATATATATGTTAAAAATTACATTTTTAACCATAAAATATCTTATTCAACACATGAACATTTTATATTCCATTTCACATTACAATCACAACACAATACAGTCCAATCAATCTAAACAACAATCATGGTTTCAATCAAAGGTGTTGGGTGCTACTAAGCACCGTTTGCATCCTAGTATATATTTAATTGCAAATTAATAGAGTGAGAAAGAGTACTCACCTTGGGTTCTACCCCACCGTTTTTATTTCTAAATTTCTGAACAGCTTGGATTTGCTCCAGCGCGTTGTATTCTTCACCGTGATTCCAAAACTATTCTATTTCACACAGTTTATATTAAAAAACACATTTTAACAATGCTATATATATTTCAAAATCCCATTTTTATTTAAATCTATATATAAAATAAAAATCACATTTTTATTTTAATGCTATATATATAAAAATCAATTTTTTATGATGATGTTTACATTATAAAAACCACATTTTTAACACAAGTTATATAATTAAATATCACATTTTTATACTAAAACCATTTCTGTAAAAATCCTATTTTTTATAACAAAGTATTTTACATAAAAAATACCTTTTTATAACTGAGTATTATAACTTAAATCAATGCTATTTATATAATAAAAATCATATTCTTAAAACCAAGTTATATATAATAAAAATCACCCTTCTTATACATTGTAGTATAAATAAAAATCATACTTTTATTTTAAATCCATATATAATAAAAATTCACATTTTTATATAATGCTATATATATAAAAATCCACATTTTTATATCAAACGTTATATATATAAAAATCCATATTTTTATTTAAAACATTATATTTTTAAACTGATTTTAATCTATGTATTTATATTTTTAAAACTGATTTTATACTATGTATTTAAAACTTGATTACAAAACTAGTTAATTAACTATACTAAATATATAATTAAAAAGTTTAATTACATTTTCAGGCCACTGTCTTCTTCCAGGTCTGTTCGAAGAAAGCTCGGCCCCTAGGGCTTGAAATCGCCCGCACCACAAGGCGTTAGGGCACGATCGCCCATATCCATGATGATCGCCGTTGACTCCTCTCCTCGCGCCACCAAACACACTTAGCTCGCCTATCCTTTGCACCGACGAATCAAGATCGAACGCATGGCTTTCGAGCCCCTTTCCGTCCCCTTCGCTGCTCAGGATCCTGTCAAACCTATATCACAACGAAGCCCACACTTAGATCTAGAGTTTTTTTTGTTTTAGAGGCATAATTAAATTTGAAACCAATTTGGAGTTTTTCATGGATGAATATGGGAGCTCGCAGGCCATTCAATTGAGTTGTTGCGGCGCTAGGTTGAACGAATTAGGGTTTCATAAAATGGGGGGTTATATACTTATATTTTAATAATATTTTATTCTATTTAATTCTCTAATTAATTGTTTAACATCACGAACTCCAAATCAAACCCAACGATTATTGTTCTTAGCTAAAGATCCCCACTCCGGACACAATGGGATATGTTCGGTAAGCCAATTTGACTGTTTGAATCAGTTTTTATCAAAATTAAAATATAAATCAATGTATATTGAATTTAAATGTACATTTTAATTTACCTGGGCCACATACTGACTCCAAAAATTCCAGAAAAATAAATCTAGCTATGTTTTGATGATATAGTCCTAACAAAACTAATTTTCTCGAATTTGGAGACCGTTTGAAAAATGATCATTTTCTAGTCGATTAGATTCAAATTGAAATTACCAAACGTGTTTAAATTCACCACGCTCACATATTAAATACAAAAATTATGAAAATTGGAATATAGCCATAATTTGACATTCCGGATTCAATAAAAGTGGTTTCGTCGAAAATGAAGGTCGTTTGAAAAATTGTTATTTTTAAGGGCTATATATTATATAAAAATATATAAAACCCATAGCGACTATTTTAAATTTTAAACTGAACATAACTTTCAATTTATATTATGAAATCTCAAATTTTCACATTTGTTAGAAAGATATAATTAAATAGATTCAAATATTTCTGGTTTTACTGAAATCCAATTTATTTTAAATTCTATACATTCATTGGAAAATAAAAATCGAATTTTCAAACTACCGCGCCATTTCAAACTCCTTTTATAATTAAAATAAATTAATATGTTCTAACTTCGATTTAAATAAATTTTGAGTCGTTATTATTTAAAATAAATCATTTTAAATATTCAAAATCCATTAAAATAGCCAAAATAAAAATTTTAATTTGGTTTTGAAAATTCGGGTTGTTACAAATGTAATCCCGCTTAAGCTATTTTGGTATATTTACGTTACTGAATAGACATTATTATAATAGCGTATTATACTATATTTATATTAGCTTCACGAATCCTTAAGGGATAGGAATCCCAACCATCCTTTAAGTTATAAATTCATTCCATTTAAACATGTCACTTGAGTTAATTCACTTATATGAGAATGTTAGTCCTGACTCGGGTATTTTGTTTGTTTTATTCCTTGCAAAATACTCGGGTCAGACCGAGTATTTCAGCTTAGAGATATATCTGTTAGAGTTTGAGATTCGTTGGAGATCCAGCCATCCATATACTATGTCATATGTAGTTATGCCCATCTCTGCTCATTACCTAATATTAGTATGATTCTATATTCATTCTTTGATGTATCTATATTTATTTTTGTACTCTGATATCATGTAAATTTAAAAGATTTTGTAGTATTGTATAAATTTTACCTTCGCTGTGAGGTATTCCGTGTTCTGTGTCTGTGATGATTTATATTCAACTTCATAAGCAATAACAATCTGTCGTTTTGATCGATTCGAGTTGGTTTAATTACTAACTTGGAGTGGTCAAGAAGCCAGGTCATTACAATATGGTTAATAATATTTTCCACTATTAACCTACTAGTCCAATTTTATGTTATATTTCTATTACTATTAATAAGGAAGATAATATTCTCCTTACACTAGAATATTTATTTGATTACCTCCTTAATTGGACTCAGTATTTAAACAGCAATAAATATCCATTTATCCCTTTATGACACCCACTTACTTCTATTTCTTTGCTTATTGCCCTTTTATGACCATAACGATCATATTTTCCTAAGGCAACCATTTATCTTTAATTACCATTAATTTCAATTAATACCACTTATGAGCCTAACGACCCTGATTTTCCTAAGACATTAATTACAATGGAATATCCTTATTTTATCAGTCCCGAATATATTTAATTTTTGTACCCCAACAGACAATTCTATTTTAACATATTTATTTATTTATTTACTTAGTTGTTTGTTGATTGTATATATATATATTTACGTACCATGCCTCTCACATTAAGTTGACTACTTGTGGATGCTGTATTTGCCAAACAGTTCTGGGCAGACTTCTACCACAAGTGAACTTAATCTCGTGCCTTAATACGATTACATTTATGCATTATACCTCTCATATTAAGCTAACTACCTGTGGTTGCTGGATTTGTTGGTCGGTTCCGGGCAGACTTATACACAAGTTGAGCTTAACCTCGTGTCTAATGCAGTTATAATTCAAATTTACTATTTGGGGTGTACAATATTTATCCTAAATAAATTTTTGGAATTTTAACCATTATCCTATCATATTCACTTTCCCCATTCAACATTTGGTTACAATTGTTATTTATTGATTTGCGGTCCTATTTATGGCAATTAATTATATTGACTGCTACAAATGGTCACCACAAATATATTAATCCAAAATGGATTATATTTACACATAATTCCATAATTAAATCTTATCCAAACATTCCATACAATGTACATTCTACTGTTTTACACTGATTTGGAAGGATTATATATATATATATATATATATATATATATATATATATATATGTGTGTGTGTGTGTGTGTGTGTGTGTGTGTGTGTGTGTGTGTTTTCATGCAACCAACGTAGTTGTTATTATTTAATTATTATTTTGCAATACTAATTTTTAAATGAATGATTTGGTCTAATCAATTAACCAAACATTCCATTTTTATATTCAATTTTGGCAAAAAGGTTCAAGTCTCACAAGGACCGTTAGTCGTAATCATTGTAAATAATACCTATTTTGTGGAATTGACATATTTCCAAATAACAAGAAATATATGTAATATGTATATATTGGAATATTTGATGCAAATTATATATAAATATATGTATCTATATTTATATGTACCTTTGCACTACTTTTCCCTTTTTAATTTTCTTTTCTTTCATACTTCTTGTGATTCCAAAATAATGCTTCTTTATATTTAAGGAGGAAAAAGGCATATTTACAATGCTTAAGCTAAAATCCAACAATATTGAATATAACAAGGAATAATTCTTTTATTCTTACAATTATATAATACACAAATATCATCTTTTTTACCCAAATTTAAATATTTCATATTTCAGCACTGAACTAAAGATCTCGAACATAACTACAACAAATTTATGTTTAATGCGACTGGTTTCCAGACCCACAGTGCTATGTAACATGTACAACATATTTCATGACATAATTGTAGGAATATATGAGAAAAATATTTAAGAATCCTACATTTCATGTTATACATAATCACAACTTATCATTTACCAATTTAACCATATTCATAATCAGATCTAATGGTTGCCACAATTCACAATTATTTAAATAAATAGATCTGATAGGCATAAAACATAGATTGGATTCAAATGAAATAAATAAGTGATTATAATTGTATTAGCAAATCTTCCACTCACCTTATAGCTTCCAGTTTGTCAGTTTTGAACCTTTTAGGCTTACAATCCCTATAAATTCCTATAAATCTACAATTTATCCAGAAAGGGGAAAATTCTATATCTGTAGAAATGTAAGAAAAAGGGAAGAGAGCGAAGAATAATCTAGCGCTGAGCATCCTTTTCCATTGAATATATTAATCTTCCCAATTTAATGTGAATTTGACTTGATTTGGTATATATATGAATATATTTTATTTAGAAATTAGGTTAGAAGAGGAAGGAAAATGGCAGAGCTCCGCTGCCTCTATAGATTTGAATGGTAAATAATGGGGCTCCACCCCTTTATTTATAGGGGTGGAAATGGCCTAGAACCATCGGATTAGTTTTAAGTTACATCCGTCCATTCGTTATATATTAAAATTAACCTAACCCTTCAAGACCTAGCCGCCACTGTGTGATCTGACGCCCTGTAGGTCCACCCCATGTCGACCTCCTGGGCACCAGATTGCCCAGGTCAACTGGGTTATACTAGGTAAATTATTAATTAAATATTCTGTTTATTTATTTTTCGTCCATTTTCGTGTTTCGTCCGTAAATTTTTCATATGGATTTCGTTCTCGAAACTCTAAACATGAAAGTTGACCAGAATTCCAAGAGGAACGCAACGGTTAAAGTTTCATGGTCAAATTCCACCATTTGCAGAAATCCCTATTTTTGAGCTTTTAATAAAATAAGTATTTATTGTCAAAATTTTGGGTTGTTACATTCTTCCCCCTTAAAAGGAATTTCGTCTCGAATTCTGACACCTAGTTATCCTTTCCTACACAACCAATTTGTGTACATCCACTTTGCAACCATGTATATATGTGCATGGTGTACATAATGCATTTCAACTATAAAACATGCATGCAAGATAATTCTAAATCGGGCCCTCTATATGTATGCATTGAGATTTTTAAAACACTTTTGAAAACATGATGTAAAACATCTTAAACATACTGGCAGTTCTATATGAATGCAAATGTTGAAAACTCTTTTTTGTCCATTACCTTCATACAATTACGAATAAAAGTTTGAAACAACCAATTTTACATTGAAACCCTACCATCCAAAATGTTACACAATCTAATCGTTTCCTATTTAATTTCTCCTAATCCGAAAAAAGGAAATCAAAGCGAAGAATTTTAACATTTCCTTCGCTTACAATTATTCCATTTCCCAACCTACAATGGAATTTTCACCTCATTTGCCTAAATACTCCAAAAATTTCCACTATAGACTATAAAGGAGGTTTAAAACAAGCTCTAAAACGTAAAACGAGTTATTTAATAGCTTGTGAGCATCGTTAACAAGTATGGAACCAGCATTTCCAAGGCTAAAACAACTATTTCCTTATTACCGATAACTTTTTATCATATCGTCGGTCCGATTGCACCGCTAAAACGCGCATATAAAGCATCCAAAAATCTTCCTTACACCGTTCATGTGACCAAAAGTCAAATTTTTTCAAAAAAGTAAATTCCCGCTTAAAAACTTGTCATGTTTATTTTGAAAATTTTCTTTCAAAACCGTTTCTTTTTCCTATAAAATAAGAAAATGATAAAAATGTTTTTTTTTTCAAACAACATTTTCCAAAAACTTCGAAAATGTATTTTATGGAAATTTAAATGAGTCAAGTCACATGTTAGCGAAAAAGGAAGTCAGTTACACCAAAAATGCGAAAACTGAAATCATACACAAAAGATCAAAATAAATTTTAGCTTTAACAAGGAACGGGGATTTATTTACCTATATACCCGTGACGAAAACAACGCAAAACCGGCCCTTTGCTAAATTTTATCCAACACAGAATTTGCTTTTAACCCAACTCGAGCTGAAGAGACTTATTCAATGGTCACTGCTAACTGCTTTTGGTCCCGACTGTCCTCAACAGACTCCCAACTCGAGGAACACAAAGTTTTTTATGATCTTTTTGTTCAAATAATAATTATGGTGAAGCAGGGTCGGAATAAAATGGAGATTACCTCTGGGAGAGGTGGCTCACTAACCAACTTTTAGGAGAGACATAATTAACTGCATGCAAGCGTTATCCGGAATGATTGGGCGTAAGCTGAAAAAGACCGAAGCCGCGGTATTTTTTTCACTCTGTGAAGATGCGGACTACCTGCACCTGGACAGAAAGACCCTATGAAGCTTCACTGTTCCCTGGGATTGGCTTTGGGCCTTTCCTGCGCAGCTTAGGTGGAAGGCGAAGAAGTCCTCCTTCCGGTGGGGGGATGGGGGGACCGAGCTGCATACATCACTGCACTTCCACTTGACACCTATCGTAATGATAAACAACGCATTCCAAAAAATAGGATATACAGGAAATTCAAAAAGTTTTTTTTGTTCGGCAAACAAATAAGAAAATCTTGGAATAATTTTTTTCCGTGATTTTAAGAACTTTTCTATATATAGAATATGCAAATTTTTACGAAAATGAGATTTCGGTCGAATAGGAACGCGTGAATGACATAAATATCTTCAAACATAGAAATCTCATTAACCTAAGCCGTGCGATTTAAACAACACTAACAGTTACAAGCACGAATCACCACAACCAGGAACCCAATGCTAGAAAGGGATGACAACAAAATAACACCAAAAATCCCAAAACAATGGTTATAAACAATGAGATGCCTTGCTCCAGGGCTTGAGCTCAAACCATTTTTATGATCTTTGATTAACCATACCATGGTAGTAAAAATGCCCAATCTCGTATTACAAACATTGTTGGTGTTGTTAGAGGTTTCCACATCACCATCTCTTCTAAGAGAGAATCTATGACGAGAAAAGAAATTTACCACAAAACTGCTTCTCATGGAAACCCACCTAATATTGTCTAAAGACAAAGTGGATATGTGAATTTATAGAAGCTAATCCCATGAGACAACATACAGGCATAACAAACTGAACCTGGATATGATGCAGCACTAAATGATGGTTATGCCATAGATCAAGAAAAAGATTGATTTCCACATCATGAGACAAATCCAGTCATAACTTCCCATTTAGAGAACGATATGCTAAACATGTCACACGTCCACATGGGAAGTTCGAACATAGATTCCCGACATCAAGAAAAAGAGTTTTGCTGCAAAAATCTCCAAGGCTGGTCAAACAAGAGATAATTCAAGTCTGCGTTCAACACGGATTCCTCTAAAATCTCATCGAGGTTCTCCTTAGAAAAACCATCGAAAGATAGCTTAAATCTTCATCTTCGAAACGATGATCACCTTCGAAAGAACCTATTCGAACAAGGTATAACAAAGGCGGATGCAGCACAAACACAAATCATATTCAAGATCTTGAAGCAATGGACCAGTGCATGCCCAACTGTCTTGCCAAATTTTCTTAGCCCTAAAGCGTTAAGACATTTTTGCTCATTCTGATCCAACCAAATGATCTCTACCCTAGGATGACACTTAAATGGTGTGAGTAAGATCGAATAGTGCAACTAGGTTTTATAGGCCAAGAAATGTTGGGAGAGAAGAAATTAGATCTTGGAGTACTAGTGAGGCAAGATCTAATGCGCAAACAAACGCGGAAAAGGAGGAGACAAGGCGACGACAAGAAGGATAGGGATATGGTTCGGCTAAATGAGGAAGGACGAAAGAAAGAAGTTAAGAGGGGTAATTTGGATGCAACTTTTATGGTTGAGTCCTAGGTCCATGTTGTACCAAAACTCATCAATTAACTAACCGTCCTAGTATAGCACTAAACGATCAACTACCAAATGGGCTTTGGACAGAGGATAGACCTTGACCTTATTAGGCCAGATTAATATATTAATCGTCCTGTGTCATCTTTTAAGATTCAACGCGTTTCGAAAAATAATTATCCTCATCACCGCGGTACTTAAAGACCGTGGTTAAACTCCGAACCAACTCCAAGGATATATAGTCTCAACAACAATTCTGCAACCATACCACGAACGAACAAATTCCAAAAATAATTCAGCTAGAAATCCGTAATATAACTAAAACGAAATTTCCCCTTACATAGCTAACAACAAAAAGATTATTCACGAAATCAAATATCCCAAGATCCAGATGAAGGATTTTCCTTAGCCTTTTCGAAAAAAAAATTAAAACTTTTCCAAAAATGGAATTTATTTATAAACTAATGGTTTCATATTTATAAATGCCTTTATATTATTGCTATCATTTATATTCCAATTTATATTTCACACTGGAAAACCTTTTCGGGATAATTGTGATAATTCCAATAAATTATCCAATATATATAGGAAGAGGGACATTAAAAACTACAAGGAATAGATATTTATTATTTTCATGTTTTGTGACAAATTCCTTGTCATTTCCAATCCCATCTTTCCTACCAATCAGGCTATGTCTATTAAAATTGCACAATAGCCCTATAATTTTGAAACACGAATAGATTAAGAGTTTAAAAACCATATCTTTATAAAACTAGACCTTTATAAAACCATTTTCCGAAATCGTATTACAAAACCGTTGAAATCCATTATTATTTTTCAAATAGTTTAGAAATAAAATTTCCTCGAATACAAGGCTAAGATCTCAATTTAATATATCAACAAAGGTAGATTCGGAAATTTAATGAAGTAACAAATGGATATACCTCGTAATTATATTTCCGAAATGAATACGACATATTAACGTGGGCTTCTTTCCATTTGTCTTAACCGGAATTACCGACGAAACCAAACCAGGAATTTATGATTATCTCGGTTGTACCTAGCTTTTTTTTCAGTCTCCAACCCGAGCCAACGGACTTCACCATATGCCATCCTCATGTTCTTCACGATGAAATCGCCAACGTACTGTGGGGTAAGACAGAATTGGCTAGAACCCAAACTCAACATATTTCAACCCTTAGTCGCTTAAAGCCCATTTATTATTAGGCCCACGATTAATTCATCGTTGAAATAAATTAAAGCCGAGTAAGAAAGATGAATAAAAACAAAAAACAAAATCGAATTGCATTCTCTCATGATTCATAATTTGATTAATTCCTCTGATTGTTTAACCTAAGCTTTGATACCAAATGTAACTCTCCACACTTTTGTGCACCCAAATTTCGACAAAAAACGAAATTCAAACACATCCAAGCATAGGTCGTGTATATCTGGTACCTGCAATAAATGAGCATGAGCATAACCAGAGTACGATAAAATAACTCATAGCGGAAACAAAATAGGATAAACTAGTATTAACTTAGGTAACTACCTTTTCCAAAGTAAGTCGCTTTCCCAATACTAAACTTGAGAGAAAACGAGAACCGAAAGCCCAACATAATCATCTGTGTGAACCCGACCTTCTCTAGGAAACCTGGGAGGTTGTAATAAGGAGGGGGTTAGAACAACAAGTTCTGGTGACTAAGAGATGTACAACACAGACTATAACACAGATATATTTCGTTTGGTTCAACCCAAGGCTCTATGCCTAACCAGATTAGTGATTCAAGCCTAACCTAGTAAATGTTTAAGCACGACTTTACTACCCTTCCCAAAGTAGTATTCCAGAAGTATTATACCGAGATACGACGTTTTACTCATATTTTTGGTAAAGCCTTTATACTAAACTTAACCGCTTCACTATATCGAGAGTGGGCCTGAAAATTTCGGGGTTTCTATCTATATCCTCATTTACTATTCTTTATTATTTAACGCCTCACTATCAATGATAGATAAGGTGGATTCTCCCTGATCACTTAAGACCCTAGGTGGACCTATTGGTCACTTATTAACCCTCGATAATTTTCTTAATGCAAACATAAACTAGAGGGCACTAGCTGTAACGACCCGGATTTTTGGTCGAATTATTTTAAATATTTAGTATGGTTTTAAATATTGGATCTATAATATAAATGGTATTTTATTGGGTTATCGATTAAATAATCAAAATACGATTTATTTTGATAATTATCGAAATACGAGAACGGAAATAATGTAATTCAAAGATAAAACTGAATCGAAACGGTTCAGATGATCAATATATATATATACACTATTTAAATATGAACAACGATAATAGAAATTTATTATTGAAGAATTTATTTGTTTTGAATTTAAATTGATTCAATATGGCTATTTTAAATATACGTTCAAATTAAATTGTATAATCTATTTCGTTGAATTCGAAACAGCGTTATAACATTGGAACGACGGTCCGTACGCTAAAATAACGGTTCACGATTTTTAATTGTGAACCCCGATTTATTTGATTGTGGATAGGATCTAAATCAAATCAGTATCTATTTAAAAAGGAAATAAAATCTCTTTAAATCAAATCGTATTAATGTATAATCAAATCACATTTAATATCGTTGTACTTAAGCCTACATCTTTTAATTGCCATGTACTATTGTCGCCCATCTTCTCCTATAAAACCAAACCTCGCCTTCAGTTTCTTCCATCATCTGAAACCGAAATAAATCCCAAGTCTCAGAATTTGTAAATGGCCGCTCCATTCCTTTCTAAATCAATTTCCCCTTTTACACTCAGCAAACAATGAAATCGAAAGCCCTTTTCGCTATTTTATTTTCGTTCATTCTCATTCCACCGGTAAGAAAGTCCACTCCGGCCTTCATCAAATCCATTCGAAAATTTCTCATAAATCAAATCTTAAATAAAATAGCACGAGCGTGGATCTATTCTACTCGCTAAATTAAAGGCTTCAACTTTGTATGAGTTTCAACCAATTCGATGTAGTCCTTCTAAGGCACGATTTTGGGTCAGCGCGGCTTTTTGTTAAGTTGCGATTTCATCCAACGCCTCTAAGACCCGGTTCGACGGCAGTAGGGCACTCGTGATTTACAGAATGGAGACAAGGGCCGTTGTCGAAGTTGTTCGAAGTTTTCTATACGAGTTCCGACTTGGTGAGTGCGCGATGTTAAAATGGGTGCGATGTGGTGGTTCGGCAAATTGAACAAGGTAAAGTCTGATGTTGAATTTAGGTCTGAAGATGGAGTTTGAACTGAATGAATTGGTAGGTGCGATGGCTTATTTTTGGCAAGGATACGGTGAAGTCGTGGTTTTGTTCCTGGGTTCCGGTTGCTCGAGTTTGACTGTTGGATGGAAGTGTTGTTCGAATGGTGCAGAGGGTGACTGGAGTTGACCCGGGTGACTGTTAAAGGAGAAGCCTGGACAGTGAGAACCGTAGCTGAAGCAGTGGTTAGTAGGGGTGTCGGGTCTGTGGTGGTTTGGGAATTAAGTCCATGTAGTTGGTAATATAACAGTGGTATGACACTGCTGAAAAGGAGGTGCAGATTGATGCCTGCAAAGTGTTCGACAAAATGTCAAAGAAGCGATATGCAGAATTTTAGGGCTGTGTAGTCTTAGAACTGTTCGGGCATAAACTTCGTGGATTGATCGAGTATTTGCAATAGCGATAAGGTATATATTTTACCAAGTTTAAATTCATAGAGTAATTAAATTTTTATGTTAATAGCCGTCTAATAGTTAAGTTAAAATCAGTTAATCATAGGATAGTTTATCTATTTAGTGAGTTATTTAAATTTAATAAATGGTTAATTGATAGTAAAATTAAATTATCATAGGGGCAACTAGATTTGGTTGGAGATGATTCATAGTCGCAACAATTTGGAATTTAATCGGATATTCGGCAAACGCAAATACAAGGTAAGTAAATCTCACTCACGGTTTTATATTTAAATTTATTTTTATCGAAAAATAAATTTTTTGGTTGCTTGGGTGCATTAATGAATTGTTGAATTTTTGTGGTTATTGGATATTTCCTGTAATACTATTAGCGGATGCCCGCAGTATCATTAGCGGATGACCCTACGCCCACGTATATAAGTGGATCCCCTTTATACTACGATATCCTGCCATGAAGCAGGATGGGTAATATTTCTGTTGACTAACGTCTGTGGATGCAGGAAAACAGGTTGGGGGGTCCAACTGGATTCCCCAAAATATATTATCTGTTTGTTTATTTGTTTGCATATATACTATCATATATGATGAGTTAGAAAAATAAATAATTGGTTGTTTGGTGTTTAAATATCACTGGGCCTAAATATTGATACTTAAAAGTATCATGAAAAGGAATTTCCCAGATTTAAAAGGCAATTCTATTTTTTTTTATAAAATAGAATTTGAAATTTCAAATGGGGAATTCAAATAGAATTTGAATATGAGAAATTCAAAATAGAATTTGAATATGGGAAATTCAATGGAATTTGGATATAGAAAATGCAAAGAGAATTTCGAAAATAAGATTTTGGTTGTGACGACCCTGATTTTCAGAACCAGTTTAAAATTTTTATTTTAGTTATTTTTAATGAATTTTGAATATTTAAAATGATTATTTTAAATAATAACGACTAAAAATTTAGTTTAATCGAAGTTAGAACGTATAAATTTATTTTAATTATATAACGAGCCTGAAATGGCGCGGTAGTTTGAAAATTCGATTTTTAATTTCAAATGAATGCACATGATTCAAATTAAACCGGATTTCAGTAAAACCGGAAATATTTGAATCTGTTAAATCATATCTTTCTAACGAATGTAAGAAACTGAGATTTCAATTTAGAAGTTGAAAGTTATGTCCAGTTTAAAATTCAGAAAAGTCGCTGTGGAATTTATATATATTTTAAAATAATATATAGCCCTTAGAAATAGCCATTTTGCAAACGACCTCTATTTTCGACGAAACCAATTTTGTTGGATCCGCAATGTCAAATTATTACTAGATTCCAATTTTCATAATTTTTGAAATTAATATGTGAGCGCGACAAAAGAAACATGTTTGTTCGGTTTCAGTCAAATTTGATCGACCAGAAAATGACCATTTTACAAACGATCTCAGAATTCGACGAAATTAGTTTTGTTAGGACCGTATCGTCAAAACATAGCTAGATTTATTTTCGGGAATTTTTAAAGTCAGTATGTGGCCCCGGTAATTTAAAATGTATGTTTAAAATTAAATAAATTGATTTATATTTTAATTTTAACGAAAACTAACCAAAACAATCGAATTGGCTTGTGAAACGTATTCCATTGTGTTCGAAATAGGGGTATTTAGCTAGGGGCGACGGTCGGTGGGTTTGAATTGGAGTTCGGGTTGAGAAACTAGTACTTTGGAATTAAATAATAATATAAAATATTATATACCCTTACACCTTCACCAAAACCCTAGTCAACCCAATGCCACAGTCAAACCGTTCCTCCAGCCGTTAAATGCGATTTATGGCCGAAATTGCTCCAAATTTAATTCCTTAATCATTTCAAAATCGCTTAGAATTAAAATGGGAATCCAAAGGAAAATTTCAAGAGCTAAGCGAGCTCTTCAAGATGATAAGGCGATGATCAATTTTCATGAAGAGGACTGGGAGAAATCGCTCCTCAAGAGCGCAGCATTAGAGTTCGTTATTCGAGGTAAGGTGGAGTTCGAACTTCGAACTGATGGGAGCGATGGTGGCTGAGGTGAGTGGCTTCGAAATGGCGTAGGCGGATATGGTTCTAGAAGCTTCTGGAGGGCGCGGTGGTTGAAGAACAAAGTCGGCGAATGGGTTCTGTCGTGTAGAGCAACCTGGAGCTGAAAGGAAGAAAGGGAATGGTCTTAATTGAGTGGAGGGTAATTAAGGAATTTTTAATTAATTAATTAATTAATTATGAAACTAATGTATCGATGTTTAAAATTGTATAACTTTTCCATATTATATAGGAATTCAGTGAAACGAGTTGCGTTGCACTCGTATCGTCGAGCACTACATTTCAGAACTGACTAGAGTTGAAACAGAGCAGATTTGAAATTCAAGCAAATTCAAAATCCGAACCAAAATAAAATAGAATTTCAGAAATATAAACAGATGTAGTGGAACCCCAATGTGAGTTTTCTCACACTGCAAAAGTATTCACATTTTTGTGAAATTAAATTTTGTGATTGAAATGATTATTTGGTTGTTGATTTCTATTTTTAAATGGACATCAAAATTTGAACTGTTAGAAATAAATTTGACATTTAGTTTATTTTTCTGAATTAAATTGCTAGTTAAACCCCGACATGTATAATCAGTTAATTATGGCAAGTTGAACTGTTTTGGATGATGATTGTGATGGATGTTTATTTATGGATATACTTGAACTGTATGGATGTTGTCTTTATTTTGATATCAGTGTTATCACCTTGAATGTTGCGGGCTTCATCATAAACAAAATTCCAAAGTGAAATATATTGAAATGTCGAAAGTAAATTATATTGAAATGTCGAAAGTAAAATATATTGAAATGTCGAAAGTAAATCATATTGAAATGTCGAAAGTGAAATATATTGAAATGTCAAAAGTAAATTATATTGAAATGTCGAAAGTAAAATATATTGAAATGTCGAAAGTAAATTATATTGAAATGTCGAAAGTGAAATATATTGAAATGTCGAAAGTGAAATAATTTGAAATGTCGAAAGTGAAATATATCGAAATGTTGAAATTGAATAAATTTGAAATGTTGAAATTGAATTATTTCAAAGTTTTAAATCTTTATTTAAACTTTGAAATAAAATTCAAAATTGAAATAATCTAAAAATTTGTTATTTGAAATTTGAACTGAAATTGAATTATTTCAAAGGTTTAAATCTTTATTTAAACTTTGAAATAAAATTCAAAATTGAAATAATCTAAAAATTTGTTATTTGAAATTTGAACTGAAATTGAATTATTTCAAAGGTTTAAATCTTTATTTAAACTTTGAAATAAAATTCAAAATTTAAATAATCTAAAAAATTTGTTATTTGAAATTTGAACTGAAATTGAATTATTTCAAAGGTTTAAATCTTTATTTAAACTTTGAAATAAAATTCAAGATTGAAATAATCTAAAAATTTGTTATTTGAAATTTGAAATGAAATTGAATTATTTTAAAGGTTTAAATCTTTATTTAAACTTTGAAATAAAGTTCAAAATTGAAATAATCTAAAATTTTGTTATTTGAAATTTGAACTGAAATTGAATTATTTCAAAGGTTTAAATCTTTATTTAAACTTCGAAATAAAAATTCAAAATTGAAATAATCTAAAAATTTGTTATTTGGAATTTGAACTAAAATTGATTATAATTTAAATTATTTCAAAGGTTTAAATCTTTATTTAAACTTTGAAATTAAACTCAAACTGAAATGATCTAATTTGTTATTCTGAAATTTGAACTAAAATTGGTTATGAATTGAAATTATATAAATTGAAATATACATTGGAATTTGAATTTGAATTTGAAATGTTGAATTTATTTCAAAGGTTTAAATCTTCATTTAAACTTTGAAATTAAATTTGAACTGAAATGATCTAAGAATTGTTATTTGGAATTTGAACTAAAATTGATTATAATTTAAATTATTTCAAAGGTTTAAATCTTCATTTAAACTTTGAAATTAAATTCGAATTAAATGGATTAAATAAATATTATGAACTTGAACTCGAATTTGATTTAAATCGAATAGATTCAAATAATATTTGTAAATGGGAAGTTATCCTTTAAAAATGGATTGTTCTCAAATGAATTTGATTGTGGAATCGATTTGGATTGGATTTTGGAAATCAATTTGGTTTGTTTTGAGATTTGAACTTTGGTTCATATTTATTTGAAATGTAAAGAAACAGTTGTTTTGAAATTATTTCTATATAAACAAATTTATATATAAACTATTTTATGAAATTTATTCCTTTGATATATGGAGTACTTTATATAAATTGTTTTTTTTAAAACCTATTCTTTCTATATATATATATAAAAGTACTTTATCTTATAAAATATTTTAATATACATAAAACCATTTCCCCTACTCAAGCTGTTTTTGGTTTCCAAACTATTCCAAATCTCCTAACTATTTTAAATTATTCCAAGATTTATTTAAACCCCAAAACTATTTCAAACTTATAAACTGTTTTAGAAGTGAAATTATTTACATTTAAATCTCTGATTTAAAAGTGAATATGATTACTTTGATGTTAAAATCAGAAATGAATTCAAAACTATTTTGAAGTAAATTGAACGATTCGAATGAATGTGGTTAATTGAAGTTATAACCAGTTGTTGAAATTGAAATTTATCTCAAAGTGAATATGAAATTTGAAAGTGAATATTATAGTGATTAAAATAATATGATATTTTAAGGTGAAATTTGTTTAGATGAATATGATATTTTGATATCATAACGATTCACTCTTGAAATATAAAATACCAATCGGTGTGTAATATGACGTTTTGTTGTTAAAGTGACCGGGACCTCTTATTGACATACTCTCTGTAAATGTTGGAACCACTTTGACAACAGTATACACGTTGGAGTTCCAGAAATGAAGTAGGATGAATTTGGAGGCGATTACTGGATTTGAAGAAAGTGAACGATAATGGATGACCCCGACACTTGTGTCGATTTGAAATGACTAAAACAGGAGCCGTGCCAGACCAAATGAGGCTTGACTACCTCTTAGTGGACATCTGCTCTTCGATTTTCCTGGGCCTCGGGTCCATACTATTATTATTCAGTTGTTGTTGTTTTGTTGGTGCGCACCCTTGAAGGAATGTATTTCCTTTTGATTCGATATGGGGTAGATGTCTACAGTGGGCCGTTAGGGGTAACCACCAGTCCGGATCAGGCGAACTAGTAGCATACTACTTTGGGTATTGCCTCATGTGCCTTGTCATACGTTTATCCTTATGCGAGACAACTACGATTTTGATTTTTGGCATAGGTCTATAGGGACTCACTGGCTACCGACGTTTTACTGGTTGTGTTACAGGACCTGCATAGACCGTGTGCTTATAAACTGTGTAAGGGTAATCAATGTAACCCCGCTTACGCTATTTTTCTGACAAGTATTTGTTAATAGACACTATTTAAATAGCAAAATTATTTTATATAGTATCTAGTTTGACGGATCCTTAGGAGATGGAATTTCTCGTAACATCTCTTGAGTTATGTGTGTGCATGTTCATATGATGTCGATTTGACTTAGATGAGAATATTTTTTCCTGATCCGAGCTTGTTTTATTTTCACGCTATTACGCTCGGGTCAGACTTGAGCATTCCAGTTTCAAAGGTTATCTTCTGAAGGATGAAGACGAAGACGGTATACTATTATTACTATTGTATTCCACTACTATTCTGCTGCATTACTCTGTATTATCAGTTATATATAGAGATTGTATAACTGTAATGATAATGTATAACTCTGATAAATGTTGTAAAATGATCAAATGTTTATTTTAAACAGCTTCATGAACTGTTATTTGATTATTATATTTTGTCCATTCTGTTGCGAGATTCTGTGCTTGTTTTCTTTTTTCTTCTAATTCTAAATTAATCCCCTTGATTATCTATATTTTTGACTATAATGGTTAAGGATGTGGATCGTCATTTAACAATATGTAAATACGTACAGTTTTGAGTTAGACATGTGTGGATTATTGTCGATTCAAAGGTACGGGTTTCCGGGTCGTTACAGTTGGTATCAGAGCTTATGGTTTAGCAGTAAACCTTGGCTCTATTTAGATTTACTCATTAGAGATAAGGTTAGTAACACCCTAGAATGAATTCTGAGTGTATATATATACGAGAGAGCGTACTTGTATTTTGATATAAAATGATTTTGTATTGTGTTGTTTGGCTTGTTGAGTTTGAGTTTGGAGTTCTGGTCGATGCGTCTGGACAACGTTATCGACAGGAGTTCTAAAACACTTGAATAAGGTATTTTGACACAATATAGTTTTCGATTATATATTTTGTATACAAAGGATATACTTTGAAATTCAGAGAGTTAAATGGTTCAGTAATCAATATTTTTAACCTATTGATTACAAAAAAAAAATCGAAATTTATATTTGATTTATAATTAATGAGGAAGTATAAATAAAATAAAATAAAATTGAGAATTTGAGATATTTAAATCCAATTGGTTTTAAATGATTTTTGAGACTTTGGAAAATTTATAGTAGTAATATTTGAAGGATATTCAAATTAAAAAAAATGGTTAAGTACTCTATTTTTCTACTGGGAAATAAATTTCGGTGATGAGATGATCATAGTCATCGACTTTCATTTTCGAGTCTCAAAGTGGGGGAGACCACTTGGTAGCATTGCTACCTATTCGTTTTTGAAATTTTAAATTTGAAATCTTGAGTATGTATTGATATGAAAAAAATTATGTATAGTATATATTATTTCAAAATGTTTTGAGAAAGAATTGGTATTTAAGATTCTCAAGTCTTTATTTATACGAATTACTCACCTTGTTGATAATCAACGAAATAAATAATTGTCAGTATTAATATCAAATGAAATTTGAATAGGTGAATAAGAAATATGATAAATGAATAAGAAAAATATAAATGAAAATATAATATAAGATTATAAAATTGAAACATAAAGTAAGGAAAATGTTAAAGAAAAATAGAAACAAATACTCCTGTTACTTTGATAATAAAGAGTAGAGTGTGAAATACTAAATTTCATTTGTAATATATACCATCTTACCTAAATGAGAAGTTAAGAGTATATAAATATGTACTGAAATATTTTACAAGTGAAATTTAAATAAATAACATGTTCCAAAATGAAATGTTATTAAGGTTAAATCAAGTGGTTGTAATAATTTTTTTTGTTTGTTAGTGTTCTGAAACGATTAACAAATGCATGGAATATTTGCAAAGAATTGGTAATCACTCAAATTGTAACCTCCTAAAAAAATTGTAAACTTGAATTGAATTGTATCAAAAAGGAAACGAGTCTTAAGTAATGTATAAACTTAAGAAATTAAGTAACATGTCATTTCATAGTAATAAATTTATAAAGTAATGTAAATAACAAAGGAACTAAAGTCTATAAGTTGTGAAATAATGTGAATTAACAATAAATTACAAATTTGGTTAGTTATGAATAAAGGAAAATGGACTTAGATTCTGATTGAATAAAATGTCAAAGATAAACTTAAGAAAATTTACAATAAGCTATTTCACGATGTAAATAAGTATAAGTTGAATCGATTGTAAAATCTATTTAAGCAACCTAATTAAAAACATAGGAAGCTTAAGATGTAGATGAAATTAAAGTATTAACATGTGGAAATTGAGATGAGTAAGTATGAAAATTTCAAATAGGTTGAGAATAAGTGTAGATAAAACGAAATGCCAACATATAGAAATTTTAATATAGTTGAAATAAGTAGTAATAATAATAATAATAAAATCCAACAGTTTTAAATAACAAGTGGATTTTGGACTGACGTGAATGGTGTCTTAAATAACACTGTTCTTAAATCCATTTGAGAAAAGAATAAATCTTTTAACTAAGGTTTAAAGAAGTTTTCCAGTTAATAAATATAATTTGAATTAAGTGGAAGTTGGTTTTGGGTTGATTGTGAACATTGTTTTAAATGACATTAGTTCTTAAAACTTGATTAACAGGGAAATTATCTTTTGAAATTTATTAGTCTTTTAACTAAGATTTAATGAAAAAAGAGCTTTGGTTTACAAAGCGCGAGAACCAAAACTTAGTTAGAGTTTAATGTTTGGGATTTGGCATCGAAAATATGATTTTTTAGTATATACAAAAGTTATATGTTTTGAAAAGCTAGTTAACAAATTGATTGCTGGTTGTGATGTTGGATAATTACTTCAACTAATTAAAGTAATGGAATGAAAAAACCAATAAGAAAAAAAGAGGGTAAAATTAGCCAAATCGAATTTAATATTGAACTAAAGTGAAAATTGATTGAAATTGCATACATACATGTATATATATTGAACAGGTCATAGCATGAAAGCTAAGAAGAGGAATAAAATTGTGTGCCCGACCAATAGGTACATGTTTATTATATTGATTGGGATTTGATGATTTTATGAGCCGATTGGCTAGCCGCTTGGGTTTTTCATTTTCTTTTTGAGTTGAGAGGGTCTGCTTGGTGGTTTGGGGATTTTCCTGATGCTCCTCGTACAAAGGAGGTTATGGCGAAATTTTTCGAAAATTTAGGGTGTTAGCCAAATTTTTGAGAAATTTGAAAATTCTTAGAAACTGAAAAGTTGAAGAATGAAAGCCAGAATGGAAGTTGAGTTGGTTGGTTAAACGACTTTCGGCTTCGTTCCTTTTCGAGGACGAAAAGTTTTAAGTGGGGGAGATTGTGACGACCCTGATTTTCAGAACCAGTTTAAAATTTTTATTTTAGTTATTTTTAATGAATTTTGAATATTTAAAATGATTATTTTAAATAATAACGACTAAAAATTTAGTTTAATCGAAGTTTGAACGTATAAATTTATTTTAATTATATAACGAGCCTGAAATGGCGCGGTAGTTTGAAAATTCGATTTTTAATTTCAAATGAATGCACATGATTCAAATTAAATCAGATTTCAGTAAAACCGGAAATATTTGAATCTGTTAAATCATATCTTTCTAACGAATGTAAGAAACTGAGATTTCACTTTAGAAGTTGGAAGTTATGTCCGGTTTAAAATTCAGAAAAGTCATTGTGGAATTTATATATATTTTAATATAATATATAGCCCTTAGAAATAGCCATTTTGCAAACGACCTCTGTTTTCGATGAAACCACTTTTGTTGGATCCGCAATGTCAAATTATTGCTAGATTCCAATTTTCATAATTTTTGAAATTAATATGTGAGCGTGGCAAAAGAAAACGTGTTTGTTCAGTTTTAGTCAAATTTAATCGACCAGAAAATGACCATTTTACAAACGATCTCAGAATTCGACGAAATTAGTTTTGTTAGGACCGTATCATCAAAACATAGCTAGATTTATTTTCGGGAATTTTTAAAGTCAGTATGTGGCCCCGGTAATTTAAAATGTACGTTTAAAATTAAATAAATTGATTTATATTTTAATTTTAATGAAAACTGACCAAAACAATCGAATTGGCTAGTGAAACGTATTCCATTGTGTTCGAAATAGGGGTATTTAGCTAGGGGCGACGGTCGGTGGGTTTGAATTGGAGTTCGGGTTGAGAAACTAGTATTTTGGAATTAAATAATAATATAAAATATCATATATACCCTTACACATTCACCAAAACCCTAGTCAACCCAATGCCACGGTCAAACCGTTCCTCCAGCCGTCAAATGCGATTTATGGCCGAAATTGCTCCAAATTTAATTCCTTAATCATTTCAAAATCGCTTAGAATTAAAATGGGAATCCAAAGGCAAATTTCAAGAGCTACGCGAGCTCTTCAAGATGATAAGGCGACGATCAATTTTCGTGAAGAGGACTGGGAGAAATCGCTCCTCAAGGGCGCAACATTCGAGTTCGTTATTCGAGGTAAGGTGGAGTTCGAACTTCGAACTGATGGGAGCGATGGTGGCTGAGGTGAGTGGCTTCGAAATGGCATAGGCGGATCTGGTTCTGGAAGCTTCTGGAGGGCGCGGTGGTTGAAGAACAAAGTCGGCGAATGGGTTCTGTCGTGCAGAGCAACTTGGAGCTGAAAGGAAGAAAGGGAACGGTCTTAATTGAGTGGAGGGTAATTAAGGAATTTTTAATTAATTAATTAATTAATTATGAAACTAATGTATCGATGTTTAAAATTGTATAACTTCTCCATATTATACCGGAATTCAGTGAAACGAGTTGCGTTGCACTCGTATCGTCGAGCACTACATTTCAGAACTGACTAGAGTTGAAACAGAGCAGATTTGAAATTCAAGCAAATTCAAAATCCGAATCGAAATAAAACAGAATTTCAAAAATATAAACAGACGGAGTGGAACCCCAATGTGAGTTTTCTCACACTGCAAAAATATTCACATTTTTGTGAAATTAAATTTTGTGATTGATTTGACTATTTGGTTGTTGATTTCTATTTTTAAATGGACATCAAAATTTGAACTGTTAGAAATAAATTTGACAGTTAGTTTATTTTTCTGAATTAAATTGCTAGTTAAACCCCGACACGTATAATCAGTTAATTATGGCAAATTGAATTGTTTTGGATGATGATTGTGATGGATGTTTATTTATGGATATACTTGAACTGTATGGATGTTATCTTTATTTTGATATCAGTGTTATCACCTTGAATGTTGCGGGCTTCATCATAAACAAAATTCCAAAGTGAAATATATTGAAATGTCGAAAGTAAATTATATTGAAATGTCAAAAGTAAAATATATTGAAATGTCGAAAGTAAATTATATTGAAATGTCGAAAGTGAAATATATTGAAATGTCGAAAGTAAATTATATTGAAATGTCGAAAGTAAAATATATTGAAATGTCGAAAGTAAATTATATTGAAATGTCGAAAGTGAAATATATTGAAATGTCGAAAGTGAAATATATTGAAATGTCGAAAGTGAAATATATCGAAATGTTGAAATTGAATAAATTTGAAATGTTGAAATTGAATTATTTCAAAGGTTTAAATCTTTATTTAAACTTTTAAATAAAATTCAAAATTGAAATAATCTAAAAATTTGTTATTTGAAATTTGAATTGAAATCGAATTATTTCAAAGGTTTAAATCTTTATTTAAACTTTGAAATAAAATTCAAAATTGAAATAATCTAAAAATTTGTTATTTGAAATTTGAACTGAAATTGAATTATTTCAAAGGTTTAAATCTTTATTTAAACTTTGAAATAATCTAAAAAATTTGTTATTTGAAATTTGAATTGAAATTGAATTATTTCAAAGGTTTAAATCTTTATTTAAACTTTGAAATAAAATTCAAAATTGAAATAATCTAAAAATTTGTTATTTGAACTGAAATTGAATTATATCAAAGGTTTAAATCTTTATTTAAACTTTGAAATAAAATTCAAAATTGAAATAATCTAAAAATTTGTTATTTGAAATTTGAACTGAAATTAAATTATTTAAAAGGTTTAAATCTTTATTTAAACTTCGAAATAAAAATTCAAAATTGAAATAATCTAAAAATTTGTTATTTGAAATTTGAACTAAAATTGATTATAATTTAAATTATTTCAAAGGTTTAAATCTTTATTTAAACTTTGAAATTAAACTCAAACTGAAATGATCTAATTTGTTATTCTGAAATTTGAACTAAAATTGGTTATTTTTTTTGAAAGCAAAATGTGTGATCTTCTGATAAGAAGAGAGCACACATATATATATATAAGAGAAATAGAGGTTACAAGTACCAACAACACAACACACCAACTATGACAAGTCTCCCCATACAAACAACACAAAACATGAAAAACTACAAACACTAAAACAGGCGCTTCACGACTGAGCAAAGAAAGCTCCCAAGCAAAACCATCCACGATCCAAATCAACACACTATAGATCTCCTCAACAAATACTACTACCAGAATCTGTATAAGATCTAATCCGCGCACTACGACGAACCCAGCCCGCATGAGAACCTCTCCTGCGTATACCCCTCCTAGTCATAGAAATCGTCAAATCATCCAGATCTCTAGACTGCCTAGGAGCTTCAGACACCGATCTAGCATGCTCACAGTTCATATGATCATAATCAGAGAAAGAGCCCTGACTGCTACTCAAACCTGACATCACCGAACCCAAGCAAAATCCCTTATTCATAGACAACCAAAGCTTATGCTTCATATCAGCTGAGATTCATCTCCCCTTAATCATATGAGAATCATGTAAATGTTTGGAAAACAAAGAGCCCCCTTTCGAAACAAACTTAATTCCCTGACTTAAACCAAAAGCCCTTAATTTCTCTTCAGATTCCAATACCACCACACCATCTTTAATGGCCGGTTCTATAACTGAAGGATGAACCATAACACCAGCATCATCACTTAAAGTCGTCTCCAGAATCTTACCAGTTCTCAAACAAACACCCTCTACAGTCAATTTCGGCATTGACTTCCCAGTCTTTTCAATACATTCCCCTTCTTCAATAAAATCCAACAATACATCAACGTTCTTAGACGGCCTCAATTCATCAGCAACTGGCCTCTCATGACCCATATCTTCATGCATAGTAAGTTTAGTTATAACAGGAAAGGAATCCAAGCACTTAACTGTATCTACATAATGCAAGTCCACCATTTCAATACCCCTTATCACCCTACCATCGACTAATGATTCTGAATTATCAAAACAAGACTGAACGAAAGGATCAAATATCAATGGATCCGAATGCTGTGAAACCAATAATTTCTCAGAATAACCCATCATCTCTTCTTCACAAAACAGCGAACCCTTAAACGACGCATTATCCACAACACCCATTATGTCACTAACTACATCCCTCCTTGATATACCATCCTTCTTGTTAGAAACCCTCACAGTTCTCATAACAGTATCATCCTCCCTTTTCGAAGAGCCCATAAGAGCAACATCATTACGATCACAGTTTACAACAATGATAATAAAAACGAAATGAAGCATAATCCCATTCAAAAGCAATAAACCCTTCTTCTTAAATTTTGAATTCGACTCAGTGAAAATATTCCTCAAATTCAAGAAATTAAAACAAAATGATGAAGCATGTTCTTCCCTCTCAAGCGGATAAGGCAATGGAGGAAAAACAACATCACTATGAACCCTTTTTTGCCACAACAAACCATCTACCAAACATTCAATTTTGAAATTATATAAATTGAAATATACATTGGAATTTGAATTTGAAATGTTGAATTTGAATTTATTTCAAAGGTTTAAATCTTCATTTAAACTTTGAAATTAAATTCGAATTAAATGGCTTAAATAAATATTATGAACTTGAACTTGAACTCGGATTTGATTTGAATCGAATAGATTCAAATAATATTTGTAATGTAACGACCCGGAAAATCTGAACCAATTTAAAAATTTTAAATTGTCTAAAATAGTGGATTTTAAATATTTAACATAAATATTTTAAATAATAGCGATGAAAAGTAAGTTTGAATCGACATTCGAAAACGAATATAATTAATTCTAATTATAAACAAGGCCTGAAATGGCGTAGTAGTTTCAAAATTTGAATTCAAACTTTGACTGACTGTACCGGGTGCAAAACAAAGCGGATTTGAGCGAAACCAAAAATATTTAAATCTGTTAGTGAATACCTTTCTAACAAATCTGAAAAATCGAAGTTTCAAAGCGGAAAGCAAAAGTTATGGCCAAATGAATTTTCAGAAAGGTCGCTATGGAATTTTTATAGCCCGTGAAATTGGCCATTTTGCATACGACCTCGGAATTCGACGAAACCTCTTTTGTTGGATCCGGGATGTGAAGTTATTGCTAGGTTTCAAATTTCATAATTTTTGAAGCTAGTATGTGAGCGTGGCAAAGGAAAACGTGTTTTGATCAATTACAGTTAAATTGGATCGACCAGAAATGGGCCTTTTTGCAAACGGTCTCAGAATTCGACGAAACTTGTTTTGTTGGGACCGTATCATCAAAACTTAGCCAGATTTATTTTTCTGGAATTTATCGAATCAGTTTGTGGCCCTGGCAAATTGAAATGTACGTTCAAATCAAATATTGAATGTTATATATTTTAATCTGAATGAAAACTGACTGAAACAGTCGAATTGGCCAATGATACATATCACGTTGTGTCCGGAATGGGGGTATTTAGCTGTGGGCGACAGTCGTTGGGTTCGTATTGGAGTTCGCTTGTAAAAACACTATTTAAAAAGTTAATAAAACCTTAACCAATCATAAAATTCCTTTCATAATTTTTAAAAATAAAAAATCCTCCAAAAACACTCGACGTTATCTTCTCTGGACGATTCACGTCGTTCGATCCTTCCCTCCCACTTCGCCCTCGCTACGGCCAATGCCAACCACCGCCACCTACCTCCGTCGACTCGCCTCCTCCTCCTCTTCAAATCCGACCCAAGCTCGACCTCCCCCGTCACCTCCATCGCCAGAATCGAGGCCAAGAAGTCAGCGACTTCCCAGCGCCGCCACGATCGCCGGAGACCACCGAACCACCTCCGACCACCCTGCGCCGACTCCCCTCTCCTCCCTCTTCCACGTCATCACTTCCGATCATTCCAATACGCAGCGGATTTCGAGAAAATCTGAAACCCTTGTTTGAACCAACGATAAAGGTGATGCCTTTATTATTTCTGAACTGATTTAAACACTTTATAGTGTTGCAAACTTTGAAAAATCATATCTTTTTCGTTTCTTGATGAAATTCGATGAAACAGGAAACATCGTGACCGTGTGGACGTCTTCTACATTCTAGAAGAGACCGCATATTTTTCTGAGCCTTCTGCAATTTTTGGTGGAGTGGAACCCAATGTGAGATTTCTAATTTATAAACGATATGGAAAACGACGATGTATAAATTATATAGTTGATGTATGAGTTATATAAGCGTTGTACACCTCTTGTATAAGCATTGTATAAGTTGTACGTTCGATGTATAAGTTGTATATGCGTTGTAAAAATTATATATGTGTTGAAATAGAAGTGAAAGGCTATATATAAATATATATATATACACCCCTCGTCCACAAACCATGGACGATATTTATTGGTTGTGATTGGTGTGAAAATTGATTGATAGCGAATGGTTGATTGGAATTGTTTGTGATTGAAATTGATTTATTGTGGTTGAAAAATACCCGTTTGTGGTTGAGAAATATTTGGTTGAAACCACATAGGAATAGTTTGTGGAAATGAAAAAAATATACATGCCGCCTGCGTGCGAACTAGATGCATGATTCCCATTGTCAAAAGCTGCGAGGCTTTAAGGTGAGCGAGGAGCCGTACTAGGGACGGTCCCGGTTTTAACTACCCTGCCGTTATGCTGCCGAAATTTTGAATAATATTCATGTGTTAGATTTATTTTCATTTGTTGAAACTATATTTATTCGTTGAATAGAAAACCTTCATGTGTTGAATTGAAATTCATTCGTTGAATAGAATTCATGTGTTGAATGGTATTCATGTTTTCAAATATAAAAATCACCTTTTTATCTATATATACAAACTATAGAAAACCTTCATGTGTTGAATCGAAATTCATTTGTTGAATTGAAATTCATGTGTTGAATGGTATTCGTGTTTCAAATATAAAAATCACCTTTTTATCTATATATACAAACTATAGAAAACCTTCATGTGTTGAATAGAAATTCATTCGTTGAATAGAAATTCATGTGTTGAATGGTATTCGTGTTTTAAATATAAAAATCACCCTTTTATCGATATATACAAACTATAGAAAACCTTCATGTGTTGAATCGAAATTCATTCGTTGAATTGAAATTCATGTGTTGAATGGTATTCATATTTTGAAAGAAATTGTTTTATAATAAAAATCCTATTTTTATCATCGATATGAACTATATAAAATAATCTTGTTTTGAAATAAATTGTTTTATAATAAAAATCCTATTTTTATTACCTATATGAACTATATAAAATAATCTTGTTTTGAAATGAATTGTTTTACAATAAAAATCACATTTTTATTATATACATGAATTGTTAAAAATAGCGAAGTGTTGAAATAGAAGACAGGTTGATAAAAATGTAATTTTTATCAAATGTATGAAAAGAATATAGCTTTGAAATCGAAGAATCGATATATATATATATATATATATATATAAATAGAATTAAAATATATCGAATAACGAAGCTGCAGTTCGTATTTTGAAACCGTGATTTCAAACGATTAGTGCGGGAGATCCGACCATCGGATTTTCCCGAAACCGCAACCGTTGGGTTCGCTTTGAAAATAGCTTTCCAACGGCACCAACTTTGCAAAAATCCAACGGTTGGATTGTCTGGAATGTTTAATTCAAATCTGAAGAAAAACAGCGCCAGAATCGATTTTATTTATATATATATAAATATAATTATATTAAATCGAATAACGACGCTGCAGTTCGTATTTTGAAATCGAAACTTCAAACGATTATACCGGGAGATCCGACCGTCGGATTTTCCCGAAATTGGAACCGTTGGATTCGTTTTGAAAAGATCTTTCTAGTCATGTAAATTTTATGAAGATCCAACGGTTCGATTTTCCGATATGTGTAAATCAAATCTGAAGAAAAACAGCGCCACGACCACGTTATGGCCCGAAGTGTCGTTTTGAATAAATTGGCTATTTTAAAATAAATAAAAATAGCGATAAATCTTTATAAAATATTATAAACGATATGGATGTGAAATTTAGAAACTAACTGAAGGTTGGCTAAGTCGAATGGTTTCTTGGGTATTGATCTGATGTTGGTTTCGGCCTTCGGGGTTAATATTAGTGAAATCGTTCTCTTATTAATTGACGGTTAGTGACTAATGAATTGAAATGATGCG
Source organism: Allium sativum (assembly GCA_030737875.1). Classification (NCBI taxonomy): domain Eukaryota; kingdom Viridiplantae; phylum Streptophyta; class Magnoliopsida; order Asparagales; family Amaryllidaceae; genus Allium; species Allium sativum. Next base: position 442,521,531 of record CM060915.1, on the reverse strand, counting down.
TAGTAGTGTTTTTGTAGCACTTGTTTATTATCTACGCGAGTTGCTCAGAAAGACCGGGTTTATCCCATTCTGAATAACTGAATCGACGATAAGAAATCGAAGATGAAGACGGTGGTCGAAGACCGGAGATCTTCACCTCGTTTGGATGGTAACCGAGGTCCTAATTGGGAGGCATCCCGTAATATGGATAATGAGTGGTGATCGTCCAGACGTACATGGTGATCGATGGGTTTGCGAGGTATATAGTGCCTCCGGTTTCGTTCAGACCCAGAACGGACTTGCAAAGGGACAGTGTGTCTAACATTGGAATTTATTCTGTGTGATTGATAGCCATCAGTTGCACGGTGTGAATTACCTGTGTGGCAAGCTAAGATGCAATGATCAGGACTTCTGTTGAAAAGCAAAGTCTTGTGGTGATGATCAAAGCACCGCCTGTGTGGTGTAGCTTTGTGTATAACGTGAAATCGCAAGCCTCACACCCCGGTATGAACCAGAAACGGGAGAGGACCTCAGGGGGGACGTGCGTTTTCTTTCTAGCTAGAAGTGGCGTCAGTGGTTTTACACACCCTGACGAGTTTGACTTATGTGGTTGTTACTGTTGCGAGGCGCCTCGGTTAGATCAGACCATCCGGGTCCGATGGAGTCATTCGTTGGCTCATTTACGCCCCAAAGGGCGGAGGGACGCATTGTTCAGGCATTATAATCCACTTCGTGTGGACCGGCCCTGACAATCCAAGGTATGGTTGCGGCTGTGCCTAAGGCTCGGGCTAGAGAGTCTCGAAGGCGGAAAGGACTATCTTTTGCCTTGGTTCATGACGGAAATCCAATTTCCAAATACGACATCGTGCGGTTTTGATTGTATATATATATGGCGACATGATATATGGTACCCATGCCGTCTATGATTGATAGTTATGATGCGAAATTGTTTTTGAAACATGTAAACACTAGTAATAATATCAAATGCTTTTGTTTTATTCGTATCAAGCATATTTTGGCTATTATAAGGTAAAACTCTATCCTCCGGTTTGCGTTGCATTGTGTGATGGGAACTGAGTCTTATAATGGCTTCATTTTTATAAAAAGCATTGCGATGTTTAAAAGAATGATTTGTTTTAAAGCACTGGCAATCCAATGGAGTAAACCCGTTCCACGAAAGTGGCGTGGTCCTGTGATTAGCCATATTTTGAATGTGTTGAGTAGATCTCTCATACCAGTCCCATGACTGACTCGTAGTTTGTTTTACTTTCAAACTCGGGTGCCCCTTTTTCTACATGGGCAGCCTTGTATTCAGGTTTAGCTGGCTTTCTCTGGATAGCTGGAGCTGAAGATGGATTTTATCATTTATCTCTTTTTATGCTGTTCAGCTCCTATTGTACATATTATGTTTGTTTCCGCTGTAGACATTTATGTATAGCTGAACTGTATTTGTTCTAAGTATGATCCTGTATACTGTGTAACTCTGATGATTACGTTTATCCAGTATATTCTATTGTTCATTTTCTGATGTATTTATTTATTTCTGTTCTGCTATTATCTGTTTATGTGTTATATTCCAAGGATTACCCTTGCCGCCGTTAGTACGGGGTTTGGGGTCGTCTCATTTGGTATCAGAGCTTTGGTTAAGCTTAATTCTGGAATATAACATATCAATGAACTCGTCAGAAATAGAACCAGTAGTGTTCTAGGACGAGTAACTCATTACAGATAGGATCAGTAGTATCCTAGTATGAGTAAAGCAGAATGAAATACACCACAATAGATACATTTACATTCAAGTATATGTTTCTATGTTTTGAAATATCTTTTCTGTGACCTGACACTTGATCTGCTGTTTGCAGAAGTACTAGAAAATGAGTGTCAGAAACAGAAGAAATGTAGAACCAGATCTAGAGACTCTATTTAAGAGATATCGAAATCTGGGTGGAGCACAATTATCGGGCAATGAATCTATTATTCAAACTCAAGCTTGGGTGAGCTCTGCAGAAAGAATATTTGAGCGTTTCCAGCTGAGAGATGACCAGAAGAGGTTAGTAGCATCTTGGGCGCTCAAAGGAGAAGCTTTAATCTGGTGGGAAACAATCATCAAAGATAATCCAGAAGGTGATATCACATGGGATAGATTCAAAGAGATTTTCCTAGGAAGATTTACTCCTCCTGAAGTGACTGAGCGATTATGTGATGAATTCTCTTATCTGATACAAGGTGATATGACCATCCCAGAATATCATAAGAAATTCAATGAACTTTCTCACTTTGCTCCTCATCTGATTCAAGATCCAAAGAGGAAGAATCTGAGATTTATTCATGGCCTGCAAAGGAGATATCAGAATAGTGTAATGAGGAATGTGAAGCTTCCTTTTTCAGAAATGATATACATGGCTTATCAGTATGAAGATCTCCATAAGAAAGGCATGTTGCAGGTCGAAGAGGAAGTCAGTTCGAGTAACAAAGGTGAGCCTGAAACAGATAATCCTGAGGCCAGTACGGTGTCTGAGGTCAGTAAGAGGCCCAGTGCCAAGAGAAAAAGGGCCAGATCTGAGAAAGAACTAGTAACGACAGCTGTATGCAGTAACTGCAATAAACAAGGACATCTCTCGATAAGATGCAGATCTCTGAAGAAACGAAAGAATAATGGGTTTAAATCCGGCAAGAAGCTCCAGAAAAGTAAGGGATGCAATCAATGTCATCGGTTTGGTCATGTAAAACAAGAGTGTCGGCTGTTAAAAACAACCAAAGAAGCTCAGGTAAATGAAATAGCCGAAGTGCCTGCATCTTCATCTGCTCAAGAGAGACCTGATGTTTTAGAAGGCACGCTAACTGTCAAAGATATTCCAGTTAAAGTACCGTTTGACACAGACGCGTCACAAAGCTTCATTGCCAAGAATGCAGCTAAGAAGCTGGATTTGAATTTGAATAAGCTCAAGGAACCAATGACTGTCCAGAATCCGGTTGGGGGTTCCATTGATCTCAGTTGGGTTTGTGGAGTGCCGGTTTCCTTTTCTCGTTATCGGTTTCCTACCATCGCGGCCGTCATGAATTTTACAGAGTTTGATCTTATCTTGGGGTTAGACTGGTTGACCAAGTATGAAGCTGAGGTTAAATGCGCCGACAGAGTCGTTAAGGCGAAGATTAAATCAGGTGATTATATAACCATTCCCTGTGAAGGTCAGAATGCTAATAGAAAAGACTTCTGGGCAGCTATGGATGTTTCTCCTGTTCAAATAGAAAATATCCCTGAAGTCACAGAGAATATTCCTGACCTCATCAAAGACATTCCTGTCGTTAAGAACTATGCGGATGTGTTCGAAGAAGTTGTTCGCTTACCTCCGTAAAGAGAAATATATTTCAAGATTGCTTTGATTCCGAATGCAAGGCCGGTAGTTCACGCTATTCGAAGAATGTCCTTGAAAGAGAAAGAAGAACTTGACAATCAAGCACGACAGCTAGTATGGAAGGGTCTGATCAGGCCTAGTTTCTCAGATTGGGGAGCAGCAGTGGTGTTTGTCCCAAAATCAGACGGTACTCTACGGCTATGTGTGGATTATCGTGATTTAAACAAACAGACAATAAAGAATAAATATCCATTGCCGCGAATTGATGACTTATTGGATCGTCTGAATGGAGCACAAGTATTTTCAAGGATGGACCTAGCTACAGGCTTCCATCAGCTTCGAATTGCCGAAGAGTGTGTTCCAATGACAACATTCAGAGGTCCCGACTTATTTTATGAGTGGTTAGTAATGCCGTTCGGCTTATGTAACACTCCAGCATACTTCGTCGATTTGATGAATAGAGTGTTCAGAGGGGTTTTGAATAATTTTGTTCTGGTTTTTATTGACGATATTCTAATCTTCTCTAAATCAAAGGCCGAACATGAAAAACATTTGGAACAGGTTTTGGAAATCCTCAGAAGGAATGTATTAAAAGCCAAACTATCCAAATGTATATTCTGGCAAGATGAGGTGAAATTTCTAGGCCATGTCGTATCGAAAGAAGGAATTGCTGTGGATCCAAGTAAAATCACAGCTATTCAAAACTGGAAACAGCCCAGTACCCCTACAGAAGTCCGCAGTTTTCTCGGATTGGCTAGTTATTATCAGAAGTTCATTAAAAACTTTTCAAAGATATCTGGTCACTTAACGAAGCTTACAAAGAAGCACTCTAAATTCAAATGGACTCCAGAAAGTGAAGAGGCTTTTGAAGAGCTAAAGTTAAGATTAACAACTGCTCCAGTGTTAACCATCATTGATGGCAATCAGGATTTGAAAGTCTGGACTGATGCTTTTAGAGAAGGCCTTGGCGCCGTGTTAATGCAAAGGGGTCAAGTGATTGCTTATGCTAGCCGTCAGCTGAAGCCGCACGAGAAAAACTACGTAACTCATGATCTTGAGTTATTGGCTATAGTATTCACCTTGAAAATCTGGAGACACTATCTTCTGGGTGAGAAATTTGAACTGTTTACAGATCACCAGTCGTTAAAGTATCTGTTTACCCAGAAAGACTTGAATCTGAGGCAGCAACGTTGGCTAGAGTTCCTTGCAGCATACGATTTTGAGATTATATACACTCCAGGGAAAGCCAATGTCGTGGCCGATGCGTTAAGCCGAAAGAATGAAATGATCGCCAGTTTTATTATCACGACTTCATTGATAGATAAAATATCTTCTCTTCAGAAGGATGATCACTTCATTCAGAAGATCAGGGAGATAATTCAACAAGGCGAACCCTCGAGTTTTCAAGTTGATAATGATGGGATTCTAAGGCTCAAAGGTCGAATCTGTGTCCCTAACATTTCTGATCTCCGAAAGGAAGTACTGGATGAATGCCACAAGTCAAAACTTAGTATCCATCCGGGAGTAAGAAAAATGTATAATGACATCAAACGCACTTTCTGGTGGAAGTCGATGAAGAGGGACATTTCTTTATATGTTAGTCGATGCCCTACTTGCAAGCTAGTCAAAAGCGACCAACAGAAACTGGCTGGATTGTTGCAACTGCTGGACGTTCCTGGTTGGAAGTGGGAACATATTTCCATGGACTTCATTGATGGTTTGCCCAGAACCAGAAAAGGAAATGACAGTATTTGGGTGATCGTAGATCACTTCACGAAGACCGCCCATTTCATACCTGTCAGATCAAACAGAACTGCTCAGAGTCTGGTGCAGATATACTTCAAGGAAATTGTTAGACTACATGGAGTTCCTCTCAGTATAGTCAGTGATAGAGATACAATATTTACTAGCAAATTCTGGGAGGCATTTCAAGTAGAGTTGGGAACAAAGCTGAACCTAAGCACCGCCTATCATCCTAAGACAGATGGTCAAACTGAGAGGGTGAATCGTATACTAGAAGATCTATTGCGGGCTTGTGTTCTAGATTTCGGTGGATCATGGGAAGACCATCTGCATTTGGCTGAATTCTCATATAATAACAGCTACCAGGCGAGCCTGACAATGTCGCCATTCGAAGCATTATATGGTAGACCGTGTCGATCTCCTGCTTGTTGGGTCGAACCCGGTAATAGACTTGTGTTGGGGCCTGATATGATCCGAGAAGCTGCCGACAAAGTCGATTTTATCAAGAAACGATTACTCGCCGCTCAAAGCCGACAGAAGAGCTATGCCGACAAGAGAAGAAGAGATATATCATTTGCTGTGGGCGACTATGTATATCTGAAAGTATCGCCGATGAGAGGAGTTATCCGGTTCGGTAAAACTGGGAAGTTGGCGCCTAAATTCATTGGTCCATTTCCTATTCTGGAACGGATTGGAACTCTCGCTTATAGGGTTAAATTGCCTGATTGGTTGCCTGGAGTTCATGATGTTTTTCACATATCTCAACTTCGAAAGCACGTTCATGATCCAGACTTGATCTTGGAAGAAGCAGCCCAAAAGGATATTGAAATTACTCCAAAATTGGCTGTGAGAAGAGAGCCGCTAAAGATCATCGGCAAAGAAACCAAAGAGCTGAGGAACAAGAAGGTTCACTTAGTCAAAGTGCAATGGAGTGGAGATCCGCGAGATTGTACTTGGGAAACTGAGGAGAGCATTCAGAAAGCATATCCTAGATGCCGAGTGGATATCTCTGATTGACTCCGGTGCAAGGTACAATTACCATACTTTGCATTAACAATTAGTTCTCTACTCCGTTGTAATTTTCTTTCCATGGTTGTGCACTTTTAATTCTATAGTCTGAATGATTTTAAAAGAGTATAGAAATTGATTAGTATATTTTTGAAAAGTTAAAAACAAATTGCTTGTTTTTTGCGTTGTGTGATAGTAGATTTGATTAATTAAAATTATTGAAACGATAGTTAATTTAATCAATAATAGAATGAATGGTAAAATTTATTCGATTATATCACACATTGAAATGATTTAAAAATAGATAGGAATATATATACATGTGCACTATATATGTTTGAACAGGTAAATGGATAGCTGTTGAGTAAAGATTTTATTTGCGTGCCTGACAAATAGGTAAACCTTAATGAGTTGGATGCGAAATATTATTATATCAACTCCTGTGAATGCCATTGGATGCGGAGTGCTGGTTATTCTGTGTATAATAATAAATGTCGCCATAGGATAGTAACAATTAATTTTGAACTACACTGCATGGCATACTTCTGAAGATAGGCATACTTCATCATATACCACATTAGCATTTGGAGCTTGTGTGACGAGGTGGAAGATTTACGATACGAGCGAGAGGCTTGTATGGCGATGACTATATTTTACAGGTTGAATTGATGACTGATATGACCATATAAAATTGTAACGACAAATTGCCAGATTAATAAAAACCCCACACGGGTCTGGAGTTGACAATAATCACGTCTCTCTAGTTATTAGATACGGCACATGGACTATTTATTTCCCACACAGGACGAGGTGACGAGGATTTATCCTCTGGAGCAATTAAAATACACACTCCCTCAGGCTTTGACAGGGTGACGAGAATTTATTCTCTGGAGTTATTATCAATACACACTCCCCAGTAAACACCAGAATATATCACCATAAATTTGTGTATGCTTATTAGGATTTATTGGGTACCTAATACGGCCCAATAAATTTCCAAACCTCTCCCCGTATAAAGGAGGTTATGGCGAAATATTTCGAAAATTCCGGGTGTTAGCCAAATTTTTGGAGAATTTGAAAATTCTCAAAAATTGAAAAGTTGGAGAATGGAAGCCAGATTGAACGTAGAGTTGATCAATCAAACAACTTTCGACTTTGTTCCTTTTCAGGGACGAAAAGTTTTAAGTGGGGGAGATTGTAACGACCCGAAAAATCTGAGCCAATTTAAATTTTTTAAATTGGCTAAAATAGTGGATTTTAAATATTTAAAATAAATATTTTAAATAATAGCGATGAAAATTAATTTTGAATCGACATTCGAAAACGAATATAATTAATTCTAATTATAAACAAGGCCTGAAATGACGCGGTAGTTTCAAAATTTGAATTCAAACTTTGACTGACTGTACCGGGTGCAAAACAAAGCGGATTTGAGCGAAACCAAAAATATTTAAATCTGTTAGTGAATACCTTTCTAACGAATCTGAAAAATCGAAGTTTCATAGCGGAAAGCAAAAGTTATGGCCAAATGAATTTTCAGAAAGGTCGCTATGGAATTTATATAGCCCGTGAAATTGGCCATTTTGCATACGACCTCGGAATTTGACGAAACCGCTTTTGTTGGATCCAGGATGTGAAGTTATTACTAGGTTTCAAATTTCATAATTTTTGAAGCTAGTATGTGAGCATGGCAAAGGAAAACGTGTTTTGATCAATTATAGTTAAATTGGATCGACCAGAAATGGGCCTTTTTGCAAACGGTCTCAGAATTCGACGAAACTAGTTTTGTTGGCACCGTATCGTCAAAACATAGCCAGATTTATTTTTCTTGAATTTTTCGAATCAGTTTGTGGCCCTGGAAAATTGAAATGTACGTTCAAATCAAATATTGAATGTTATATATTTTAATCTGAATGAAAACTGACTGAAACAGTCGAATTGGCCAACGAAACATATCCCATTGTGTCCAGAATGGGGGTATTTAGCTAGGGCGATAGTCGTTGGGTTCGGATTGGAGTTCGTTTGTAAAAACACTATTTAAAAAGTTAATAAAACCTTAGCCAATCAAAAAATTCCTTTCATAATTTTTAAAAATTAAAAATCCTCCAAAAACCCTCGACGTTATCTTCTCTGGACGATTCACGTCGTTCGATCCTTCCCTCCCACTTTGCCGTCGCTACGGCCAACGCCAGCCACCGCCACCTACCTCCGTCGACTCGCCTCCTCCTCCTCTTCAAATCCGACCCTAGCTCGACCTCCCCCGTCACCTCCATCGCCAGAATCGAGGCCAAGAAGTCAGCGACTTCCCAGCGCTGCCATGATCGCCGGAGACCACCGAACCACCTCCGACCACCCTGCGCCGACTCCCCTCTCCTCCCTCTTCCACGTCATCACTTCCGATCATTCCAATACGCAACGGATTTCGAGAAAATCCGAAACCCTTGTTTGAACCAATGATAAAGGTGATGCCTTTATTATTTCTGAACTGATTTAAACACTTTATAGTGTTGCAAACTTTGAAAAATCATATCTTTTTCGTTTCTTGACGAAATTCGATTAAACAGGAAACATCGTGACCATGTGGACGTCTTCTACATTCTAGAAGAGACCGTATATTTTTCTGAGCCTTCTGCAATTTTTGGTGGAGTGGAACCCAATGTGAGATTTGTAATTTATAAACGATATGGAAAACGACGATGTATAAATTATATAGTCGATGTATGAGTTATATAAGCATTGTACACCTCTTGTATAAGCGTTGTATAAGTTGTACGTTCGATGTATAAGTTGTATATGCGTTGTAAAAATTATATATGTGTTGAAATAGAAGTGAAATGCTATATATATATATATATATATATATACACGCCCCTAGTCCACAAACCATGGACGATATTTATTGGTTGTGATTGGTGTGAAAATTGATTGATAGCGAATGGTTGATTGGAATTGTTTGTGGTTGAAATTGATTTATTGTGGTTGAAAAATACCCGTTTGTGGTTGAGAAATATTTGGTTGAAACCACATAGGATTAGTTTGTGGAAATGAAAAAAATATACATGCCGCCTGCGTGCGAACTAGATGCATGATTCCCCATTGTCAAAAGCTGCGAGGCTTTAAGGTAGAGCGAGGAGCCGTACTAGGGACGGTCCCGGTTTTAACTACCCTGCCGTTATGCTGCCGAAATTTTGAATAATATTCATGTGTTAGATTTATTTTCATTTGTTGAAACTATATTTATTCGTTGAATAGAAAACCTTCATGTGTTGAATTGAAATTCATTCGTTGAATAGAATTCATGTGTTGAATGGTATTCATGTTTTCAAATATAAAAATCACCTTTTTATCTATATATACAAACTATAGAAAACCTTCATGTGTTGAATCGAAATTCATTTGTTGAATTGAAATTCATGTGTTGAATGGTATTCGTGTTTCAAATATAAAAATCACCTTTTTATCTATATATACAAACTATAGAAAACCTTCATGTGTTGAATAGAAATTCATTCGTTGAATAGAAATTCATGTGTTGAATGGTATTCGTGTTTTAAATATAAAAATCACCCTTTTATCGATATATACAAACTATAGAAAACCTTCATGTGTTGAATCGAAATTCATTCGTTGAATTGAAATTCATGTGTTGAATGGTATTCATATTTTGGAAGAAATTGTTTTATAATAAAAATCCTATTTTTATCATCGATATGAACTATATAAAATAATCTTGTTTTGAAATAAATTGTTTTATAATAAAAATCCTATTTTCATTACCTATATGAACTATATAAAATAATCGTGTTTTGAAATGAATTGTTTTACAATAAAAAACACATTTTTATTATATACATGAATTGTTAAAAATAGCGAAGTGTTGAAATAGAAGACATTTGGATAAAAATGTAATTTTTATCAAATGTATGAAAAGAATATAGCTTTGAAATCGAAGAATCGATATATATATATATACATAAATAGAATTAAAATATATCGAATAACGAAGTTGCAGTTCGTATTTTGAAACCGTGATTTCAAACGATTAGTGCGGGAGATCCGACCATCGGATTTTCCCGAAACCCCAACCGTTGGGTTCGCTTTGGAAATATCTTTCCAACGGCACCAACTTTGTAAAAATCCAACGGTTGGATTGTCTGGAATGTTTAATTCAAATCTGAAGAAAAACTGCGCCAGAATCGATTATATTTATATATACATATATATAAATATAATTATATTAAATCGAATAACGACGCTGCAGCTCGTATTTTGAAATTGAAACTTCAAACGATTATACCGGGAGATTCGACCGTCGGATTTTCCCGAAACTGGAACCATTGGATTCGTTTTGAAAAGATCTTTCTAGTGATGTAAATTTTATGAAGATCCCACGGTTCTATTTTCCGATATGTGTAAATCAAATCTAAAGAAAAACAGCGCCACGGCCGCGTTATGGCCCGAAGCGTCATTTTGAATAAATTGGCTATTTTAAAATAAATAAAAATAGCGATAAATTGTTATAAAATATTATAAACGATATGGATGTGAAATTTAGAAACTAACTGAAGGTTGGCTAAGTCGAATGGTTTCTTGGGTATTGATCTGATGTTGGTTTCGGCCTTCGGGGTTAATATTTGGGAAATCGTTCTCTTACTGATTGACGGTTAGTGACTAATGAATTGAAATGATGCGTAGTAGTGTTTTTGTAGCACTTGTTTATTATCTACGCGAGTTGCTCAGAAAGACCGGGTTTATCCCATTCTGAATAACTGAATCGACGATAAGAAATCGAAGATGAAGACGGTGGTCGAAGACCGGAGATCTTCACCTCGTTTGGATGGTAACCGAGGTCCTGATTGGGAGGCATCCCGAAATATGGATAATGAGTGGTGATTGTCCAGACGTACGTGGTGATCGATGGGTTTGCGAGGTATATAGTGCCTCCGGTTTCGTTCTGACCCAGAACGGACTTGCAAAGGGATAGTGTGTCTGACATTGGAATTTATTCTGTGTGATTGATAGCCATCTGTTGCACGGTGTGAATTGCCTGTGTGGCATGCTAAGATGCAATGATCAGGACTTCTGTTGAAAAGAAAAGTCTTGTGGTGATGATCAAAGCACCGCCTGTGTGGTGTAGCTTTGTGTATAACGTGAAATTGCGAGCCTCACACCCCGGTATGAACCAGAAACGGGAGAGGACCTCAGGGGGGACGTGCGTTTTCTTTCTAGCTAGAAGTGGCGTCAGTGGTTTTACACGCCCTGACGAGTTTGACTTATGTGGTTGTTACTGTTGCGAGGCGCCTCGGCTAGATCGGACCATCCGGGTCCGATGGAGTCATTCGTTGGCTCATTTACGCCCCAAAGGGCGGAGGGACGCATTGTTCAGGCATTATAATCCACTTCGTGTGGACCGGCCCTGATGATCCAAGGTACGGTTGCGGCTGTGCCTAAGGCTTGGGCTAGAGAGTCTCGAAGGCGGAAAGGACTATCTTTTGCCTTGGTTCGTAACGGAAATCCAATTTCCAAATACGACATCATGCGGTTTTGATTGTATATATATATGGCGACATGATATATGGTACCCATGCCGTCTATGATTGATAGTTATGATGCGAAATTGTTTTTGAAACATGTAAACACTAGTAATAATATCAAATGCTTTTGTTTTATTCGTATCAAGCATATTTTGGTTATTATAAGGTAAAACTCTATCCTCCAGTTTGCGTTGCATTGTGTGATCGGAACTGAGTCTTATAATGTCTTCATTTTTATAAAAAGCATTGCGATGTTTAAAAGAATGATTTGTTTTAAAGCACTGGCAATCCAATGGAGTAAACCCGTTCCACGAAAGTGGCGTGGTCCTGTGATTAGCCATATTTTGAATGTGTTGAGTAGATCTCTCATACCAGTCCCATGACTGACTCGTAGTTTGTTTCACTTTCAAACTCGGGTGCCCCTTTTTCTACACGGGCAGCCTTGTATTCAGGTTTAGCTGGCTTTCTCTGGATAGCTGGAGCTGAAGATGGATTTTATCATTTATCTCTTTTTATGTTGTTCAGCTCCTATTGTACATATTATGTTTGTTTCCACTGTAGACATTTATGTATAGCTGAACTGTATTTGTTCTAAGTATGATCCTGTATACTGTGTAACTCTAATGATTACGTTTATCCAGTATATTCTATTGTTCATTTTCTGATGTATTTATTTATTTCTGTTCTGCTATTATCTGTTTATGTGTTACATTCCAAGGATTACCCTTACCGCCGTTAGTACGGGGTTTGGGGTCGTCTCATGTAAATGGGAAGTTATCCTTTAAAAATGGATTGTTCTCAAATGAATTTGATTGTGGAATCGATTTGGATTGGATTTTGGAAATCGATTTGGTTTGTTTTGAGATTTGAACTTTGGTTCATATTTATTTGAAATGGAAAGAAACAGTTGTTTTGAAATTATTTCTATATAAACAAATTTATATATAAACTATTTTATGAAATTTATTCCTTTGATATATGGAGTACTTTATATAAATTGTTTTTTTAAAACCTATTCTTTCTATATATATATATATAAATATATATATATAAAAGTAGTTTATCTTATAAAATATTTTAATATACATAAAACCATTTCCCCTACTCAAGCTGTTTTTGATTTCCAAACTATTCCAAATCTCCTAACTATTTTAAATTATTCCAAGATTTATTTAAACCCCAAAACTATTTCAAACTTATAAACTGTTTTAGAAGTGAAATTATTTACATTTAAATCTCTGATTTAAAAGTGAATATGATTACTTTGATGTTAAAATCAGAAATGAATTCAAAACTATTTTGAAGTAAATTGAACGATTCGAATGAATGTGGTTAATTGAAGTTATAACCAGTTGTTGAAATTGAATTTTATCTCAAAGTGAATATGAAATTTGAAAGTAAATATTATAGTGACTAAAATAATATGATATTTTAAGGTGAAATTTGTTTAGATGAATATGATATTTTGATATCATAACGATTCACTCTTGAAATATAAAATACCAATTGGTGCGTAATATGACGTTTTGTTGTTAAAGTGACAGGGACCTCTTATTGACATACTCTCTGTAAATGTTGGAACCACTTCAACAACAGTATACGCGTTGGAGTTCCAGAAATGAAGTAGGATGAATGTGGAGGCGATTACTGGATTTGAAGAAAGTGAACGACAATGGATGACCCCGACACTTGTGTCGATTTGAAATGACTAAAACAGGAGCCGTGCCAGACCAAATGAGGCTTGACTACCTCTTAGTGGACATCTGCTCTTCGATTTTCCAGGGCCTCGGGTCCATACTATTATTATTCAGTTGTTGTTGTTTTGTTGGTGCGCACCCTTGAAGGAATGTATTTCCCTTTGATTCGATATGGGGCGGATGTCTACTGTGGGCCGTTAGGGGTAACCACCAGTCTTGATCAGGCAAACTAGTAGCATACTACTTTGGGTATTGCCTCATGTGCCTTGTCATACGTTTATCCTTATGCGAGACAACTACGATTTTGATTTTTGGCATAGGTCTATAGGGGACTCACTGGCTACCGACGTTTTACTGGTTGTGTTACAGGACCTGCATAGACCGTGTGCTTATAAACTGTGTAAGGGTAATCAATGTAACCCCGCTTACACTATTTTTCTGACAAGTATTTGTGAATAGACACTATTAAAATAGCGAAATTATATTATACAGTATCTAGTTTGACGGATCCTTAGGAGATGGAATTTCCCGTAACATCTCTTGAGTTATGTGTGTGCATGTTCATATGATGTCGATTTGACTTAGATGAGAATATTTTTGCCTGATCCAAGCTTGTTTTATTTTCACGCTATTACGCTCGGGTCAGACTTGAGCATTCCAGTTTCAAAGGTTATCTTCTGAAGGATGAAGACGAAGACGGTATACTATTATTACTATTGTATTCCACTACTATTCTGCTGCATTACTCTGTATTATCAGTTATATATAGAGATTGTATAACTGTAATGATAATGTATAACTCTGATAAATGTTGTAAAATGATCAAATGTTTATTTTAAACAGCTTCATGAACTGTTATTTGATTATTATATTTTGTCCACTCCGTTGCGAGATTTTGTGCTTGTTTTCTTTTTTCTTCTAATTCTAAATTAATCCCCTTGATTATCTATATTTTTGACTATAATGGTTAAGGATGTGGATCATCATTTAACAATCTGTAAATACGTACAGTTTTGAGTTAGACATGTGTGGATTATTGTCGATTCAAAGGTACGGGTTTCCGGGTCGTTACATTGGTTTTAAATGGATTTCGAAATAGGCTTGTTTAAATAAAACAGGGAAATTTATAACTAGTGTTTATAAATATAATGGATAAATTATCAAGAGATAAATTGAATATTTGAATTCAAAGGAATTTGAATACGGAATTTGAATTCAAAGGAAGTGAAATAGAATTTGAATTCAAAGGAATTCAAATAGATTTGAATAAAGAAAGTTCAAATGAAATTTAAATATAGGATTTGAAATTAGAAGTGAAATGGAGTTAAATATAGAAATTCAAATTTAATTTGAATATAGAATTTAAATAGAATTCAAATGGAATTTAAACAAAGGAAATTCAAATTTAGAATTTAAATGTAGAAATTTAAATGGAATTTGTTTATAGAAATTGAATGGAGTTTGGATATAGAAAATTCAAATATGAATTCAAATATAGGGTTTGAAGATAGTAATCCAAATGGAATTTGAATATAGTATTTGAATAAAGAAAATTTAAATAAAAATTCAAATAGAATTGAAATGGGGATTTGAATATATAATTCAAATAGAATTGAAATGGGAATTTGAATATATAATTCAAATAGAGTTGAAAGGGGAATTCGAATATAGAATTTAAATAGAGTTGAAATGGAAATTGAATATGGGAGATTTAAATAGAATTGAATTGGAAATTAAATATAGAAGATCGAAGTATAAATAAATAACCGAGTAAGTGAAAATCGACGGTTTTAGATAATCAAATTTTTTGAGTTGAATTGGGAAAATCGGTTTAATATGTGTTAAAAATATATTAGAATGGAGTTGAATTTATTATAAACGAAGTTTTAAATGTTTATATTTATAAATATAATTAAAACGAACTCGCCGCAGTGCTGCAGTTCATAAATTGGCGATTCGAACTTCAATTTAGTATACAGAACTCAATTGAAGTCAGAAATCTTTGAAACAAGAAACGTCAGGACCGATTTGATAATAGTTTTCTAATGGAGGAGAAAAATCTGGATTTCGTCGAATAGATTTTGAGTTATATCAAAATCAAATTTTTAGAAAAGCAGCGCCAAAATCGTTTTAAACCCATAATGGTTTAATTAAATAAATAAAGGAATTTTAAAGAAATGAATTCCGAATTTTCCATTAGAAAAATCCACACTGGAGATATAAAATAAATGTGAGCTCCAGTGAAGTAAGTGAAATGATTTTTTTTAAACAGAAATCAGATTTTTGATTACTGAATAGAATTAACTAAATTGAATAGTAATTAGTTAATGAGATTTTGAATTGATATTGGGCTTTGAATAAGTGAATTCGATTTGAAAAATTATATTCGAAATCGAAAGAGAAACTAGAATTGAAATTGAATTTCAATTTGGTTATGAGCGAGTTAAATATTTTGCTTGAACATGTTATGTTCAAACAAAGAAGCAAAATAGGCAAAATAGCTAATTAAAGAATAAATGAGTGAAACTGAATTCGAACGAATGAATTAGGTTGAACTGAATTGAAAACAGGTGAACATGTGTTAGACAGGTATGGGATGAAGTATATGAAGATTTTAATTTACGTGCCCGACAAAAAGGTACATGTTTATATGTGCCGTATCGGCAAGCTGCTTGGCTTTTCCTTTTTCTTTTGGATTGGTGAGGGCCATGGGAGGCTATTTGAAATATCCCGATGCTCCCGGTACAAAGGAGGTTATGGCGAATTTTTCCGGGAATTTAAGGAGTTAGAATATTTTTAAAATAATTTGATAGTTAGAAATCAATGTATCGATATATATAGAATTCGATAAGGAAACGAAATAAAATATAGAATTTTGTAAACAAAAAGGGAAATATATAAATTAGAAATAGAAAGCGAACCATATACATGTTCTAAAAATGAATAATTGGGTTTTATAGTCTGTTTATTCGAGGGAAGTGGTTTTGTCTATTTTGAAGTTAATGATGTTTTCAGTCAAGGTCTGAGAGGTAATTTTACCCCAACTTGATTGATTTCATTTTTAATTGATAAATAGCAGGATCCATCCTCGAAGAGAAGTGTTTGAAAAATAGTTAATTGAATAAAATATTTTGGGTTGTTGTAATGATGTTTTTCATAGCATTCGTTTTAATCCAAGTGATGGAATTTTGGAAATATAACAATAAATATTTCCTGGGTATAATTAAAGTAGTGGGGAAAGAGATAAGTGATTGAAATTGTTTCAATTTCAAATAGAATATATTTTCTAAGTACAGAAAATAAAAGAAGGCGAGATATAGAAATGTTTTCCAAAGAATGTAAGAGACCGAGATGATAATTGAAAATATTTGTTTAACAAATATTGATAAGGAAATGGAAAGGGTGATTTAATTAATGAATAGTAATCAAGGGGCCCAGTGATTGGTTGATTGTTTGAATGGATGTTTATTTTTCTTCGATAGTTAAATAACCGACTATCGAAGTATTTGCCAATATCGTTGTCAATATGGAGAGACCGGTTGGATTATTATCCGTGAACCACTCTGTATTGGCAGTAGCGTTGCGAATCAGATTATACATAGGTAATCGAAGACGATGTAAAGTGCAAAGGCTTTTTCTATTAATAGGAATTGTTTCGTTCAATCCCAGAACGAGCGTATATGGACGAATGTCTAACAAAGTATTTCCAATGATCTAATGGGTTGGTCTGTATAAATATATATGGTGGCAACAAATTTATTCCCTTAGCATAACATCCAGAATATTTGTGCAAATCAATTAGTGATTAACGGATCTGACGATGTGGCATTCAAAGTGATTGTGTTATAAATGAATGATAAGTAATCGTAGACTCAGGCCTCAACAACCGGGAAATGACAAAAATAGGGCAGACAGCATGGCTATGTGGGTCGCTCCCATTAGGGTGTATAATCACCTATCTAGATATTCATTTAATTCCTTATTCTATTCGATGCTGTCCCAGTCGGGAGACGGTTGCTGATCCGAACCGTTAGTGATATACATTCGATACACTCAAGCGAAATGAGTGATCGATCATGTGTGGGCCGGGTTGCAAGACGTTCTTGTTGAACCCAGTGTATTCCGCTCTAGAGATACACTATCGGAAGGTGGTTCCATACCTTGTCATGTTGGAAATCCAGTCTCCAATAAGCGCCATGCGGTTTTTGATTTTATACTATATATGTGGAGCGTGAGATGCAAGCGTTCTACTATTTGGTTATTTACTTGATGTAGACATTATTATAATATCACTGGATTTTCGTATCAAAGTGTTTTGGATTATAGTAAGATAAAAACCGTCCATGTTTATGTGTGGGCTGGTCTTACTATTATCTTTTCTTTCGAAAGGATTTTAAGTTAAACAAATGGTTGGAGTTTACTCACACCAGTCCCATGACTGACCCAGAGTTTATTTTGTTGTTTTCCCCAAACTCTTGGGTGCCCAAATTTGTACAAGCAGTCAAGTAGTCGGGATTTTTCAGATTCACTTGGAAGAGCTGGAAGTAGGAGGCTTCACCAGTTAGCTATAGACTATCATATATTCCGCTGTGAACTATGTTTGTATCTGGAAACAGGTGTTTATAACTGTTCCAGGAATAACTGTTGTGCTCTGATGATGGTATGTATATAAAGTTACTGATTTGTATTTCAAAAGTTATGCTATATATTATATTTTATTCATTCCGCTGTGAATTTGTGATCTTTATTTTCTTCTATTCTAATATTTCTTTCTTTCTATTTCTCACCCACTAACTTCTTTCTAATAATGATTCGTATTTCTGTGCAAATTGGGTTGGACGTGTGGTATTATCAGTCAGCTCAGATAGTACGGATTTGCGGGCCATTACAGTTGGTATCAGAGCTTAGGTTGAGCGAATACCTAGGCTTGTGTGGCATGTGCTTATTAGAGATAGGGTCAGTAGTACCCTAGAATGAGTTGAATATATGTATATACGAGAGAGCATATTTGTAATTTGATATAAAAGTTGTTTTATATTGTGTTAGTTAGTCTGTTGGTTTATGAATTCTGATCGAATCGTGGGACGCCACGAAGTTGATAGGAATTTCTAAACGCTTGAACAGGGAATTTGGCACAGTATTGTTTTAAAGCGGGTAAATGAAATGATTTTACCCAAAATTCTATTTTGATAGAAAAGGAATAATTTTCTGAAATTATTATATGTGGATGTGTTGGTTGTTATTATAATCCGTTAAGATTATAAAATTCGGAATGGTTATCTAAAACCAAATTGAATTTGTATATGAGTGAAATATACAAATGGGATGAATTAAAATTGAAATCAAACCACAATTTGGCACTTAAATCCTGGGAAGTTTAAAAATATATTTTCTGAAGTATATTAGAATAATATAGCTTTGTTTAAAAAAGGATTTTGAGTAGAAATCATTTTGAGATGGATTTTTAAAGTGATTAAGCACTGAACTCACTTCGGTGGCTGGAAAATAATTATGATGAGGACTGCAGCTTCATCAGTGTTCATTTTCGAGTTCCTAAGTGATGGATTGCTACCTTAGAAAGATTTTGATGGAAATTGGTTTGAAAGAAAACGAATTTAGTTGGAAAATTCAAATATTTTGAATTTGAAAAGATTATAAATATATGTATATATTTAAGTGATTTCAAAAGGATTTGAAATGAAAATCCTGGGATTTGGATTCTGGAATTGGAATTTAACTTAAGCTGGTTAAATGGATTAAAGTGAATCAATTGACTAGAATCAATTTGAATTGGTTTAATAGAACATAGATTGGATATAAATGGATTGATCATAGATCATTCATATTAAATGATGGAAGATCAAAAGTTTTGGTGGAATTAAATTTGTTAAAATATGAGGAGTTAAGTTTCAACATAAGTGAATTGTTGAAAGGTAATGAGTTTGTACCTTTTTTCCTACATTCGCAATTTCGAGGACGAAATTATTTTAAGGGGGGAAGAATGTAATGACCCGGATTTTTGGTCGAATTATTTTAAATATTTAGTATGGTTTTAAATATTGGATCTATAATATAAATGGTATTTTATTGGGTTATCGATTAAATAATCGAAATACGATTTATTTTGATAATTATCGAAATACGAGAACTGAAATAATGTAATTCAAAGATAAAACTGAATCGAAACAGTTCAGATGATCAATATATATATATGCTATTTAAATATGAACAACGATAATAGAAATTTATTATTGAATAATTTATTTGTTTTGAATTTAAATTGATCTAATATGGCTATTTTAAATATACGTTCAAATTAAATTGTATAATCTATTTCGTTGAATTCAAAATAGCGTTATAACATTGGAACGACGGTCAGTACGCTAAAATAGTGGTTCACGATTTTTAGTTGTGAACCCCGATTTATTTGATTGTAGATAGGATCGAAATCAAATCAGTATCTATTTAAAAAGGAAATAAAATCTCTTTAAATCAAATCGTATTAATGTATAATCAAATCGCATTTAATTTCGTTGTACTTAAGCCTACATCTTTTAATTGCCGTGTACTATTGTCGCCCATCTTCTCCTATAAAACCAAACCTCGCCTTCAGTTTCTTCCATCATCTGAAACCGAAATAAATCCCAAGTCTCAGAATTTGTAAATGGCCGCTCCATTCCTTTCTAAATCAATTTCCCCTTTTACACTCAGCAAACAATGAAACCGAAAGCCCTTTTCCCTATTTTATTTTCGTTCATTCTCATTCCACCGGTAAGTAAGTCCACTCAGGCCTTCATCAAATCCATTCAAAAATTTCTCATAAATCAAATCTTAAATAAAATAGCACGAGCGTGGATCTATTCTACTTGCTAAATTAAAAGCTTCAACTTTGTATGAGTTTCAACCAATTCGATGGAGTCCTTCTAAGGCACGATTTCGGGTCAGCACAGCTTTTTGTTAAGTTGCGATTTCATCCATCGCCTCTAAGACCCGGTTCGACAGCAGTGGGGCACTCGTGATTTACAGAATGGAGACAAGGGTCGTTGTCGAAGTTGTTCGAAGTTTGCTATACGAGTTCCGACTTGGTGAGTGCACAATGTTAAAATGGGAGCGATGTGGTGGTTCGGCAAATTGAACAAGGTAAAGTCTGATGTTGAATTTAGGTCTGAAGATGGAGTATGAACTGAATGAATTGGTATGTGCGATGGCTTATTTTTGGGAAGGATATGGTGAAGTCGCGATTTTGTTCCGGGGTTCCGGTTGCTCGAGTTCGACTGTTGGATGGAAATGTTGTTCGAATAGTGCAGAGGGTGACTGGAGTTGACCCGGGTGCCTGTTAAAGGAGAAGCCTGGACAGTGAGAACCGTAGCTGAAGCAGTGGTAAGTAGGGGTGCCGGGTCTGTGGTGGTTTGGGAATTAAGTCCGTGTAGTTGGTAGTACAACAGTGGTATGACACTGTTGAAAAGGAGGTGCAGATTGATGCCTGCAAAGTGTTCGACAAAATGTCAAAGAAGCGATATGCAGAATTTTAGGGCTGGTGTAGTCTTGGAACTGTTCGGGCATTGAAATGACCCAAACTTCCCAGTAAAGGAAAGGCTGGATTGCTTTGAGAACAATACACATTAGAGCACAAACTGAAGAACATTTTATTGCTGATCACAACAATTACACCAGAGTACAAGAATATAACTGAGTATGAACTTATAATATACATTGGAAATACAATAATATCAGAGTTTTAAATTACATTTAAATAGCAGTGGAAAAATAATACAAATATACAACTGGAAGGAATACACAGATACAGAGCTTTCCGATTACTGCTTCAGCTGTAAGCCAGGATCCTGTAAACATATCTGCAAAAAGCTACTCGACTGCCCGTGTGGAAAATAACGACACCCGAGTTTGCCAGTGAAACAAACTACAGGTCAGTCATGGGACTGGTATGAGAAATCTTAACTTAACTATCTAATAATAAGGCTAATCACAGGACCACGCCGCTAACACGGAACGGGTTTACTCCATTGGATTGCCAGTGCATAAAATAAAGTAAAAACGTTAAACAACGCAATGCTTTTTAGAAAAATGAAACCATTATAAGACCCAAGTCCCATCACACAATGCAACGCAAACCGGAGGATAGGGTTTTTCCTTATAATGGTCAAAAATGCTTGATACGATAAAACGGATTTAATATTAGTGTGTATATCTATGGGTATATATAATTCAAAAACAATTTCAATCATAATGTATTAATCATAGACGGCATAGTACCCCATCCTACTATGTCGCCATACTAGTTCTACAATCAAAACCGCAAGGTCGTATTGGAAATTGGATTTCCATCATGAGTCGAGGCTAGGGGCAAGCTCCTCTCCGATTTGAGACACTCTAGCAAATGCCTCAGGATCCCCCGCAGTGAACCCTTGGATCTTCAGGGTCGGTCCCTACCTAAGGGTAGTGGATTAATTATGCCTGAACACACACTTCCCGGTTCCTTTGAACCTATATTATGACCACTATCGGGCTATAAAAATCCGAGGCACCTCAAATCCATCATCCACATAAGTAAAATGCTAGGCCGTGTTAAAGCACTGACACTACCACTAGCTAGAAAGAAACGTGTGCACTCCCTGCAGTCCATATCCCGTTTTTGACTCATACCGGGGTGTGAGGCTCGCGAAGTCACGATATACACAAAGCTATGCCGTAATAGGCTATGCTTTGATCATCCCACAAGGCCCTGATTTTCAACAAAAGCCTTGATCATTTGCATCTTGGCGTGCCACATTGACAATTCATGCCATGCGATCAATCACTATTAATATATACCAGGGTGTTAAGTAGAGAATAAATCCTCTACCGCCAAATAGACATACATTAACAGAAATCGATTAAATTCACATGGAACGAAATCCAATGTCAGACACGCATCCATTAACTAGCTTATGCTCTGGGTCTGAGCGAAAACCAAATCCGAACAATCGACAATAGTCCGGACGGCCACCACTGAAGCCCCTTCAAGGTAGCTACTCCCATCAGGGTCTCTGTAGCAACACATCCATTCGATGTGAAGATCGTCGGTCTTCAACCACCGTCTTCATCTTCGACTCTTCATCGTCATAGTAATTATTCGGAATGGGTTAAACCCGGTCTTTCCGAATAACTCGCGTATTTTATAATAAAAATCAAGTACTATAAAACACATCCAACGTCTCTTTCCAATTCAGAATATTCTTTTAAATAAAATATTCAAATTATTCTATCAAAGATAAATTCCTTAACTTTGCACTTAAATCTTTCTTTTAAAAGGTTTATTAAAATCTCAATATGAATTTAGATATTAAAAATCATTATTCAATGATTATTTAAATCCAATTAATCTTATCTTTAACTGGGTTAAAGAACTAATGTCATTTAAAAACATAGTTCATGGTAAACCCAAAATCGTCTTCCATAAAATATGGAATCTTCGCAGAAATCAAATCAATATATAATCGTTATAAATTTCTGTATCCGACCAATAATATAAATGGAATAACGGCACAGCCTTTTAAATTCCATATGTAGTATCGGTCTTCTTTTACAGAAGCTTATCTCGGTTATAACTAATTCGAATCCTATTCAATTCCCATTTAATGTATTAAATTGGAAAACTTTACCTTTGGAAAATTTCCATTTAAATCTTAATAAAAGAATTATAAATTCCAAATCATACTTTCACTGTCAGTTGGGTTAAAGAACACATGTCACTTAAAAACACAGTTCACAATAAACCCGACTCACATTTCATCTTATTTTAATTACTAAATGAAAACTTTAATAATCTAAATTAAAAGATTATTCCTTTCATATGGGGTTTAAGAACAGTGTTATTTAAGACGCTATTCACGACAACCCAAAATCTAATTTATTTAATTTAACTTCAATTAAATCTTAACAAATTGGAAAACTCATTAAATCTGAATTTAATAACTAGTTTATTTCAATAACAATATATTTTCTCAAAATATATTCTTTTTCTAAAATATTCTTTTCATATTTATATTTTCTACAATATTCTTTTCCTAGAATATTCTTTATTGGAATGTGACTCAACCAAACCATATATTTTGTATGGAATCGACAATCGTGATAAATAATTATCAAACATCCAAATGACGACCAAAGTGGAATCTATAACTGTGTGAGCATTAAAGTAAATAACTGACGCTCATCACAGACTATCAATCCATCGATTGACAGATAACTAAATACTGGGATTAGTGTATATCCAAAATCATCCCAATACCCGTGTGGGGTTTCATCCATCAAGCAAATCATAAATCATTTATGCGCTTGGGCGATGTGTGAAAATTATCGTCCCAATCACATAAACAAGTCGGGTAACTTGTAAATGGGAGTGTAACATTTCAGCATCATAAACATATATAATGATGAATCATTTCATATATAATGGAAATGTAAGTTCTCATGTTGACATAATTTATCAAAAACAATGAATCTTTTCTACTTATTCATTTACATAAAAAAATGTGAATTCTGATGTTGACTCACCTACCATGAAGTATGATCTTTTCATTTTACATAAAATGATATTCTGTTTACATTGAATAAAATGAAATCTTTATATTACATTAAAAATATAATCATTTAATCTTATCATTTTTATAACCACTGAAGTGCAGATAAAAATGTACTTTTTGATTTCATGTTTTATTTGCAATAGAGAATGTAAGTAAAAATATAACTTCTTATTTCATGCTTTATTTGCAAAAGAGAATCCAAATAAGATTCAACTTTTTATGTTTATTTACATCGAGGGATGTAAATAAAAATTGTAACTTTTTATTTCTAGTTTTATTTGCAACAAGGATTGCAAATAAAAAGGATAACTTTTAATTGTAATTTTTGTTCACATCTAAAGTTGCAAACAAAATGCATCTTTTTCCTACGGTGTTTATTTGCCTCTAAATATGCAATTAAAAATATAATCTTTTAACTACGATGTTTATTTGCATCTAAATGTGCAAATAAAATAAATATAATCTTTATTAAATGTTTTGTTTGCAACTAAATTTGCAAGCAAAATGTATATTTCCATTTCTAACTAAAATACAAAATAAAAATATAATATTTGTTTGCATCTAAAATTGCAAACAAAATGTAACTCTTTAAATCATATTTTGTTTCACTAGTGTAAATTGACAAAAGTGAATAATCGGTTTCAACTAATGTACATCGCCAAAAGAGTATATTTGGTGTTTCAAATCTAATATAACATAAAGATGCTATATTTTGTTTCATTCTTTTAATTTGGACAAAAATAAGTATTTTTTAATCTACTTCTACTTTAATGAAAACAAATGAATGTTTAGCTATTCATTCTTTTATAACGACAAAAATGAACCTTTCTTATTTATTCTCTTTTTAATGTATAAAATGTGATAGTTTTGTTAAACTCTTTTTTTCCAATGATCAATAATGTAATCTTCCTTCTTAATGACCAAAATGTATATTTTGGTTAAACAATTTTTAATGTATAAAAAATATACATTTTTTTTCCAATTCATACTTTTAATGTATAAAAAAATACATTTTCATGTCATTAACAGGTCTTAACAAAAATTGTTATTTTTATTTCAATAATCATTCTCTTGACAAGAATGTAATTTTATTTTACAAATCATTCTTTTGACGAAAAGGTAATTTTAACTCATATTAACATTTTATAATCAAAATGTCCTTTTTATTTTCATTAACATTTTATAGTGACAAATTGTCAATTTCCTTTAATGTAAACAAAAATGCAATTTGAACAAATCCTTTTAATGTAAACAAAAATGTCTATTTATTCTAATATACACTTTCTAGCAAAATGTATATTTCATTCCAATTCTTTTAATGTATAAAAATATACATTTTCTCATCATTCTTTTTAATGTACACTAATTACATAACAATGTAATTTTACATGTTAACAAATCCTAATACATATAAAAACACATTTCTTATTCAAAAATGTTATTTTATTTCTATGTGACATTTAATAATAAAAATGTTAATTTTCTTATGCTAACCTTTTATACCAAAATGATGTTTTTAACTTCACATTTTACTAAAATGATAATTCTTATTCTAATATGCCAATTAACAAAAATGATGATTCTTATTCTAGTATGACATTTAACTAAAATGATAATTCCTTCATGACATGCCATTATTATAACATAAATGGTATCTTTTTATTTATGAACATGTTCTAATCAAAAGTGTCAATTTAAATCAAATAAAACATTTCATAATAAAAGGACAATTTTAGTCTAAATGATCATTGCTAACTAAAATGACAATTTTGACAAAATCTATATTTTTAAACATGTCATTCTTTTTATTTAAATTAAACATGAACATCTTATCCTACATATACAATAAAAATATGGTTTTATTGTATATACAAAATTCTGAAAAACATGAATACACTCTTCAATACGGTGGTTCATCACAATCACAGAACACATCAACATTGCAATAATTATATACACAACATGAATATAAAATAAATATAAATTTCACATTTGAAGTAAATCATTAATTTAAATCTTAAAATAGAAATCTCACTTCGATATTTATTCCTTCTGAATTTTCGAAGTGTTCGGTTTCAGATCTGCTTTGTTCCAGGGTTTAGGCCTCATCACAAGGATTCCAACGGATTTCGTTTCATCAAATTTTGTGTCCATTTGAAGAAGGTACGACTTTTAAAATTAATACACTTTATTAATTTATTAAATAATTAATAAATTTCTTAAATTGCATTGTTAAGGTTAATAACCTTCCTCTTCTTCCCGAATTTCCTGTAAGAAGCTGAACCCCAAAACCGCGCAGGGATTTCCACCGCCGCACCCTTCTTGAAGCCACCATCCACCGATCCAACATCACGTTGTCGAAGCCCTGTCCACCCTACATCATCGCCGGCCACCCTGGGGAGCTCGGTGCCGCCCTCCGCCTGCTGGAGGCTCTCAAACGTGCCAACTTTGGCCTTGAAATTCTCGCAACATACACCACTAGAGACGATCATGTCCGTTCAGTTTAGAGAGCTTGGAGGGCTCTTCAATTTTGTGTTTGGAGCTTGGGAAGAAATTGCGGGGATTGGGAGATCGAGGGAGTGGAAGGTGGAAGCGTATCGGCCATTGAATTGGCATAGGGCGGCGACTGTAACATATTGACTAGGGTTTAGCGTATATGGCCCGTATTTATACTAGTATATTATTTAATTTAATTCTATTTAATTTGAATTCAATTTCTATATCGCTCTTAAACCGAAATCAAACCCAACGAGTGACGCCTCTAGCTAATTACCCCCGTCTCGGACACAATGGAACACGTTTCGTAACCCAGTTCGGGTGTCACAACATGTTTTTTCTTTAAATTAAAATATAAAACATTTAATTATTAAATTTAAACGTACATTTTAAATTACCGGGGCCACATACGAACTCTAAAAATTACAGAAAAATTATTTCTAGTTATGTTTTGACGATACGGTTCTAACAAGACTAATTTCGTCGAATTCTGAGACTGTTGGAAAAATGGTCATTTTCAAGTCGATTAAATTTAACTAAAACAGTCAAAACACATTTTCTTTTGCCACGCTCACATATTAATTCGAAAAATTATGAAAATTGAAACTTAGCAATAATTTGACATTCCGGTTCCAACAAAAGTGGTTTCGTCGAAAACCGAGGTCGTTTGAAAAATGACTATTTTAAGGCCAATATATTTAATATTAAAAATACATTTATAAACAAATAACTCCGAAACTCAAAATATATAAGTGTTTACTGTTTCTCAATGCAGGAATGTCATTCCGAACTCAATGGAAGTGGTTTCGAGTCGAAATTCCTTCATATGTGCAAAGTAGCCTTTCGGGCCCTATATAATATATATATATAAATTCTACAGCGACCTTTCTAAAAATTGAATTGGCCATAACTTTTGATTTCCGCTATGAAATTTCAATTTTTCAGATTCGTTAGAAAGATATTATTAAATAGATTTAAATATTTCTTGTTTCGTTCAATTCTGATTTATTTTGAATCCGGTACGATCAATCAAAGTTCAAATTCAAAATTTCAAACTACAGCGCTGTTTTAAACTCCTTTTATAATTAAATTGAATTTATTCATTCTAAAATAAATTTTTAGTCGTTCCTATTTAAAATAAATTATTTTAAATATTAAAGTCCATTAAAATTTCTAAAATAAAAATTTTAAATTGGCCCAAAATTCCGGGTCGTTACAATCGCCCCCACTTAAAAATCTTTTCGTCCTCGAAAAGGAACGGAGCTAAAAGTTGTTTAATTAACCAACTCAACTTTATTGGTTTACATAATTTTGTTAGTTAAATTAATTATCATTTCAACACTTTTATTAGTTAAACTAATAATCAAACATCACAACCAGCAATCCATTGGGTGATTAACTTTCCAAATATATATAACTTTTATATATAGCCAAAAATCATATTTTTTGTGCAAATCACAGCAAGAGTCCTAACTAAGTTTTGGTTCTCATACCAGTCAATGGAAATATATAGAAATCCCACCATCGAGACTCGAACATAAATACTGGTGATGGTCGACCTATCACCAGAATTACCTCCGGGCGACTAGAGTGTGATTCTATATCTATCCAGTATATTAAAACTTCGAATATCCGTTAATTACTCATATATTCAAAATCCTTATATACTCGATTGTCCACATTAAAATATAATAATATACTCAAATAAGTACTTTAAGATAAAATTTTCAAAACTAAATTATTATTATTATTATTATTTTTAGAGAAAATAATACTCTTCACACTCGTTCTAGGATACTACTGATCCTATCTCTAACGAGTTATTCTCATTGGATATTACTAATCCAGTCTCTGATGAATTCTTTCGTTCGGTTCTTAATGTGTCTTGTTCTCGAGCTCTGTAAACCAAAGCTCTGATACCAACTGAAATGACCCAAACTTCCCAGTAAAGGAAAGGCTGGATTGCTTTGAGAACAATACACATTAGAGCACAAACTGAAGAACATTTTATTGCTGATCACAACAATTACACCAGAGTACAAGAATATAACTGAGTATGAACTTATAATATACATTGGAAATACAATAATATCAGAGTTTTAAATTACATTTAAATAGCAGCGGAAAAACAATACAAATATACAACTGGAAGGAATACACGGATACAGAGCTTTCCGAATACCGCTTCAGCTGTAAGCCAGGATCCTGTAAACATATCTGCAAAAAGCTACTCGACTGCCCATGTGGAAAATAAGGGCACCCGAGTTAAACAAACTACAGGTCAGTCATGGGACTGGTATGAGAAATCTTAACTTAACTATCTAATAATAAGGCTAATAACAGGACCACGCCGCTAACGCGGAACGGGTTTACTCCATTGGATTGCCAGTGCATAAAATAAAGTAAAAACGTTAACAACGCAATGCTTTTTAGAAAAATGAAACCATTATAAGACCCAAGTCCCATCACACAATGCAACGCAAACCGGAGGATAGAGTTTTTCCTTATAATGGTCAAAAATGCTTGATACGATAAAACAAATTTAATATTAGTGTGTATATCTATGGGTATATATAATTCAAAAACAATTTCAATCATAATGTATTAATCATAGACGGCATAGTACCCCATCCTACTATGTCGCCATACTAGTTCTACAATCAAAACCGCAAGGTCGCATTGGAAATTGGATTTCCATCATGAGTCGAGGCTAGGGGCAAGCTCCTCTCCGATTCGAGACACTCTAGCAAATGCCTCAGGATCCCTCGCAGTGAACTCATGGATC
This sequence comes from Allium sativum, assembly GCA_030737875.1. Lineage (NCBI taxonomy): Eukaryota > Viridiplantae > Streptophyta > Magnoliopsida > Asparagales > Amaryllidaceae > Allium > Allium sativum. Next base: position 442,492,347 of record CM060915.1, on the reverse strand, counting down.
TTCAGGGCCGGTCCCTACCTAAGGGTAGTGGATTAATTATGCCTGAACACACGCTTCCCGGTTCCATTGAACCTATAATATGAACACTATCGGCCTATAAAAATCCGAGGCTCCTCAAAATCCATCATTCACATAAGTAAAATGCCAGGCCGTGTTAAAGCACTGACACTACCACTAGCTAGAAAGAAACGTGTGCACTCCCTGCAGTCCATATCCCGTTTTTGACTCATACCGGGGTGTGAGGCTCGCGAAGTCACGATATACACAAAGCTATGCCGTAATAGGCTATGCTTTGATCATCCTACAAGGCCCTGCTTTTCAACAAAAGCCTTGATCATTTGCATCTTGGCGTGCCACATTGACAATTCATGCCATGCGATCAATCACTATTAATATATACCAGGGTGTTAAGTAGAGAATAAATCCTCTACCGCCAAACAGACATACATTAACAGAAATCGATTAAATTCACATGGAACGAAATCCAATGTCAGACACACATCCATTTACTAGCTTATGCTCTGGGTCTGAGCGAAAACCAAATCCGAACAATCAACAATAGTCCGGACGGCCACCACTGAAGCCCCTTCAAGGTAGCTACTCCCATCAGGGTCTCTGTAGCAACACATCCATTCGATGTGAAGATCGTCGGTCTTCAACCACCATCTTCATCTTCGACTCTTCATCGTCGTATTAATTATTAGGAATGGGTTAAACCCAGTCTTTCCGAAAAACTCGCGTATTTTATAATAAAAATCAAGTACTATAAAACACATCCAACGTCTCCTTCCAATTCAGAATATTCTTTTAAATAAAATATTCAAATTATTCTATCAAAGATAAATTCCTTAACTTTGCACTTAAATCTTTCTTTTAAAAGGTTTATTAAAATCTCAATTTGAATTTAGATATTAAAAATCTTTATTCAATGATTATTTAAATCCATGAAATTAATCTTATCTTTAACTGGGTTAAAGAACTAATGTCATTTAAAAACATAGTTTACGGTAAACCCAAAATCGTCTTCCATAAAATATGGAATCTTCATAGAAATCAAATCAATATATAATCGTTATAAATTTCTGTATCCGACCCATAATATAAATGGAATAACGGCACAGCCTTTTAAATTCCATATGTAGTATCGGTCTTCTTTTACAGAAGCTTATCTCGGTTATAACTAATTCGAATCCTATTCAATTCCCATTTAATGTATTAAATTGGAAAACTTTACCTTTGGAAAATTTCCATTTAAATCTTAATAAAAGAATTATAAATTCCAAATCATACTTTCACTGTCAGTTGGGTTAAAGAACACATGTCACTTAAAAACACAGTTCACAATTAACCCGACTCACATTTCATCTTATTTTAATTACTAAATGAAAACTTTAATAATCTAAATTAAAAGATTATTCCTTTCATATGGGGTTTAAGAACAGTGTTATTTAAGACGCTATTCACGACAACCCAAAATCTAATTTATTTAATTTAACTTCAATTAAATCTTAACAAATTGGAAAACTCATTAAATCTGAATTTAATAACTAGTTTATTTCAATAACAATATATTTTCTCAAAATATATTCTTTTTCTAAAATATTCTTTTCATATTTATATTTTCTACAATATTCTTTTCCTAGAATATTCTTTATTGGAATGTGACTCAACCAAACCATATATTTTGTATGGAATCGACAATCATGATAAATAATTATCAAACATCCAAATGACGACGAAAGTGGAATCTATAATTGTGTGAGCATTAAAGTAAATAACTGACGCTCATCACAGACTGTCAATCCATCGATTGACAGATAACTAAATACTTGGATTAGTGTGTATCCAAAATCATCCCAATACCCATGTGGGGTTTCATCCATCAAGCAAATCATAAATCATTTGTGCGCTTGGGCGATGTATGAAAATTATCGTCCCAATCACATAAACAAGTCGGGTAACTTGTAAATGGGAGTGTAACATTTCAGCATCATAAACATATATAATGATGAATCATTTCATATATAATGGAAATGTAAGTTCTCATGTTGACATAATTTATCAAAAACAATGAATCTTTTCTACTTATTCATTTACATAAAAAAAATGTAAATTCTGATGTTGACTCACCTACCATGAAGTATGATCTTTTCATTTTACATAAAATGATATTCTTTTTACATTGTATAAAATGAAATCTTTATATTACATTAAAAATGTAATCATTTTATCTTATCATTTTTATAACCACTGAAGTGCAGATAAAAATGTACTTTTTAATTTCATGTTTTATTTGCAATAGAGAATGTAAGTAAAAATATAACTTCTTATTTCATGCTTTATTTGCAAAAGAGAATCCAAATAAGATTCAACTTTTTATGTTTATTTACATCAAGGGATGTAAATAAAAATTGTAACTTTTTATTTCTAGTTTTATTTGCAACAAGGATTGCAAATAAAAAGGATAACTTTTAATTGTAATTTTTGTTCACATCTAAAGTTGCAAACAAAATGCATCTTTTTCCTATGGTGTTTATTTGCCTCTAAATATGCAATTAAAAATATAATCTTTTAACTACGATGTTTATTTGCATCTAAATATGCAAATAAAATAAATATAATCTTGATTAAATGTTTTGTTTGCAACTAAATTTGCAAGCAAAATGTATATTTCCATTTCTAACTAAAATACAAAATAAAAATATATTTGTTTGCATCTAAAATTGCAAACGAAATGTAACTCTTTAAATCATATTTTGTTTCACTAGTGTAAATTGACAAAAGTGAATAATCGGTTTCAACTAATGTACATTGCCAAAAGTGTATATTTGGTGTTTCAAATCTAATATAACATAAAGATGCTATATTTTGTTTCATTCTTTTAATTTGGACTAAAATAAGTATTTTTTTATCTACTTCTACTTTAATGAAAACAAATGAATGTTTAGCTATTCATTCTTTTATAACGACAAAAATGAACCTTTCTAATTTATTCTCTTTTTAATGTATAAAATGTGATAGTTTTGTTAAACTCTTTTTTTTTCCAATGATCAATAATGTAATCTTCCTTCTTAATGACCAAAATGTATATTTTGGTTAAACTATTTTTAATGTATAAAAAATATACTTTTTTTTTCAATTCATACTTTTAATGTATAAAAAATACATTTTCATGTCATTAACAGGTCTTAACAAAAATTGTTATTTTATTTCAATAATCATTCTCTTGACAAGAATGTAATTTTATTTCACAAATCATTCTTTTGACAAAAAGGTAATTTTAACTCATATTAACATTTTATAATCAAAATGTCCTTTTTATTTTCATTAACATTTTATAGTGACAAAATGTCAATTTCCTTTAATGTAAACAAAAATGCAATTTGAACAAATCCTTTTAATGTAAACAAAAATGTCTATTTATTCTAATATACACTTTCTAGCAAAATGTATATTTCATTCCAATTCTTTTAATGTATAAAAATATACATTTTCTCATCATTCTTTTTAATGTACACTAATTACATAACAATGTAATTTTACATGTTAACAAATCCTAATACATATAAAAAGACATTTCTTATTCAAAAATGTTATTTTATTTCTATGTGACATTTAATAATAAAAATGTTAATTTTCTTATGCTAACCTTTTATACCAAAATGATGTTTTTAACTTCACATTTTACTAAAATGATAATTCTTATCTAATATTCCAATTAACAAAAACGATGATTCTTATTCTAGTATGACATTTAACTAAAATGATAATTCCTTCATGACATGCCATTATTATAACATAAATGGTATCTTTTTATTTATGAACATGTTCTAATCAAAAGTGTCAATGTAAATCAAATAAAACATTTCATAATAAAAGGACAATTTTAGTCTAAATGATCATTGCTAACTAAAATGACAATTTTGACAAAATCTATATTTTTAAACATGTCATTCTTTTTATTTAAATTAAACATGAACATCTTATCCTACATATACAATAAAAATATGGTTTTATTGTATATACAAAATTCTGACAAACATGAATACACACTTCAATACGGTGGTTCATCACAATCACAGAACACATCAACATTGCAATAATTATATACACAACATGAATATAAAATAAATATAAATTTCACATTTGAAGTAAATCATTAATTTAAATCTTAAAATAGAAATCTCACTTCGATATTTATTCCTTCTGAATTTTCGAAGTGTTCGGTTTCAGATCTGCTTTGTTCCAGGGTCTAGGCCTCATCACAAGGATTCCAACGGATTTCGTTTCATCAAATTCTGTGTCCATTTGAAGAATATACGACTGTTTAAAATTAATACACTTTATTAATTTATTAAATAATTAATAAATTTCTTAAATTGCATTGTTAAGGTTAATAACCTTCCTCTTCTTCCCGAATTTCCTGTAAGAAGCTGAACCCAAAAACCGCGCAGGGATTTCCACCGCCGCACCCTTCTTGAAGCCACCATCCACCGATCCAACATCACGTTGTCGAAGCCCTGTCCACCCTACATCATCGCTGGCCACCCTGGGGAGCTCGGTGCCGCCCTCCGCCTGCTGGAGGCTCTCGAACGTGCCAACTTTGGCCTTGAAATTCTCGCAACATAAACCACTAGAGACGATCATGTCCGTTCAGTTTAGAGAGCTTGGAGGGCTCTTCAATTTTGTGTTTGGAGCTTAGAAAGAAATTGCGGGGATTGGAAGATCGAGGGAGAGGAAGGTGGAAGCGTATCGGCCATTGAATTGGCATAGGGCGGCGGCTGTAACATATTGTCTAGGGTTTAGCGTATATGGCCCGTATTTATACTAGTATATTATTTAATTTAATTCTATTTAATTTGAATTCAATTTCTATATCGCTCTTAAACCGAAATCAAACCCAACGAGTGACGCCCGCAGCTAATTACCCCCGTCCCGGACACAATGGAACACGTTTAGTAACCCAGTTCGGTTGTCACAACATGTTTTTTCTTTAAATTAAAATAGAAAACATTTAATTATTAAATTTAAACGTACATTTTAAATTACCGGGGTTACATACGAACTCTAAAAATTACAGAAAAATTATTTCTAGTTATGTTTTGACGATACGGTTCTAACAAGACTAATTTCTTCGAATTCTGAGACTGTTGGAAAAATGGTCATTTTCAAGTCGATTAAATTTAACTAAAACAGTCAAAACACATTTTCTTTTGCCACGCTCACATATTAATTCGAAAAATTATGAAAATTGAAACTTAGCAATAATTTGACATTCCGGTTCCAACAAAAGTGGTTTCGTCGAAAACCGAAGTCGTTTGAAAAATGACTATTTTTAAGGCCAATATATTTAATATTAAAAATACATTTTTTAAACAAATAACTCCGAAACTCAAAATATATAAGTGTTTACTGTTTTTCAATGCAGGAACGTCATTCCGAACTCAATGGAAGTTGTTTCGAGTCAAAATTCCTTCATATGTGCAAAGTAGCCTTTCGGGCCCTATATAATATATATATAAATTCTACAGCGACCTTTCTAAAAATTGAATTGGCCATAACTTTTGATTTCCGCTATGAAATTTCAATTTTTCAGATTCGTTAGAAAGATATTATTAAACAGATTTAAATATTTCTTGTTTCGTTCAATTCTGATTTGTTTTGAATCCGGTACGGTCAGTCAAAATTCAAATTCAAAATTTCAAACTACAGCGCTGTTTTAAACTCCTTTTATAATTAAATTGAATTTATTCATTCTAAAATAAATTTTTAGTCGTTCCTATTTAAAATAAATTATTTTAAATATTAAAGTCCATTAAAATATCTAAAATAAAAATTTTAAATTGGCCCAAAATTCCGGGTCGTTACAGGCTTAAACTTCGTGGATTGATCGAGTATTTGCAATAGCGATACGGTATATATTTTACCAAGTTTAAATTCATAGAGTAATTAAATTTTGTATGTTAATAGCCGTCTAATAGTTAAGTTAAAATCAGTTAATCATAGGATAGTTTATCTATTTAGTGAGTTATTTAAATTTAATAAACGGTTAATCGATAGTAAAATTAAATTATCATAGGGGCAACTAGATTCGCAACAATTTGGAATTTAATCGGATATTCGGCAAACGCAAATACAAGGTGAGTAAATCTCACTCACGGTTTTATATTTAAATTTATTTTTATCGAAAAATAAATTTGTTGGTTGCTTGGGTGCATGAATGAATTGTTGAATTTTTGTGGTTATTGGATATTTCCCACAATACTATTAGCGGATGCCCGCAGTATCATTAGCGGATGACCCTACGCCCACGTATATAAGTGGATCCCCTTTATACCGCGATATCCTACCACGAAGCAGGATGGGTATTATTTCTGTTGACTAATGTCTGTCGATGCAGGAAAACAGGTTGGAGGGGTCCAACTGGATTCCCCAAAATATATTATTTGTTTGTTTATTTATTTGCATATATACTATCATATATGATGAGTTAGAAAAATAAAAAATTGGTTGTTTGGTGTTTAAATATCACTGGGCCCAAATACTGATACTTAAAAGTATCATGAAAAGGAATTTCGCAGATTTAAAAGGAAATTCTATTTTTTTTCTAAAATAGAATTGGAAATTTCAAATGAGGAATTCAAATAGAATTTGAATATGAGAAATTCAAAATAGAATTTGAATATGGGAAATTCAATGGAATTTGGATATAGAAAATGCAAAGAGAATTTCCAAAATAAGATTTTGGTTTTAAATGGATTTCGAAATAGACTTGTTTAAATAAAACAGGGAAATTTATAAATAGTGTTTATAAATATAATGGATAAATTATCAAGAGATAAATTGAATATTTGAATTCAAAGGAATTTAAATACGGGATTTGAATTCAATGGAAGTGAAATAGAATTTGAATTCAAAGGAATTCAAATAGATTTGAATAAAGAAAGTTCAAATGAAATTTAAATAGAGGATTTGAAATTAGAAGTGAAATGGAGTTAAATATAGAAATTCAAATGTAATTTGAATATAGAATTTAAATAGAATTCAAATGGAATTTAAACAAAGGAAATTCAAATTTAGAATTTAAATGTAGAAATTTAAATGGAATTTGTTTGTAGAAATTGAATGGAGTTTGGATATAGAAAATTCAAATATGAATTCAAATATAGGGTTTGAAGATAGTAATCCAAATGGAATTTGAATATAGTATTTGAATAAAGAAAATAAAAATAAAAATAAAAATTCAATTAGAATTGAAATAGGGATTTGAATATATAATTCAAATAGAATTGAAATGGGAATTTGAATATATAATTCAAATAGAGTTGAAATGGAATTCGAATATAGAATTTAAATAGAGTTGAAATGGAAATTGAATATGGGAGATTTAAATAGAATTGAATTGGAATTTAAATATAGAAGATCGAAGTATAAATAAATAACCGAGTAAGTGAAAATCGACGGTTTTAGATACTCAAAATTTTTGAGTTGAATTGGGGAAATCGGTTTAATATATGTTAAAAATATATTAGAATGGAGTTGAATTTATTATAAACGAAGTTTTAAACGTTTATATTTATAAATATAATTAAAATGAACTCGCCGCAGCGCTGCAGTTCGTAAATTGGCGATTCGAACTTCAATTGAGTATACAGAACTCAATTGAAGTCAGAAATCTTTGAAACAAGAAACGTCAGGACCGATTTGATAATAGTTTTCTAATGGAGGAGAAAAATATGGATTTCGTCGAATAGATTTGAGTTATAACAAAATCAAATTTTTAGAAAAGCAGTGCCAAAATCGTTTTAAACCCATAATGGTTTAATTAAATAAATAAAGGAATTTTAAAGAAATGAATTCCGAATTTGCCATTAGAAAAATTCATACTGGAGATATAAAATAAATGTGAGCTCCAGTGAAGTAAGTGAAATGATTTTTTTTTAAACAGAAATCAGATTTTTGATTATTGAATAGGATTAACTAAATTGAATAGTAATTAGTTAATGAGATTTTGAATTGATATTGGGCTTTGAATAAGTGAATTCGATTTGAAAATTTATATTCGAAAGAGAAACTAGAATTGAAATTGAATTTCAATTTGGTTATGGGCGAGTTAAATATTTTGTTTGAACATGTTATGTTCAAACAACGAAGCGAAATAGGCAAAATAGCTAATTAAAGAATAAATGAGTGAAACTAAATTAAACGAATGAATTAGGTTGAATTGAATTGAGAACAGGTGAACATTTGTTAGACAGGATGGGATGAAGTATATGAAGATTTTAATTTATGTGCCCGACAAAAAGGTACATGTTTAAATTCATATATGAGGTTTTATGCTCCGTATCGGCAAGCCGCTTGGCTTTTCCTTTTTCTTTTGGATTGGTAAGGGCCTTGGGAGGCTATTTGAAATATCCCGATGCTCCCGGTACAAAGGAGGTTATGCCGACTTTTTCCGGGAATTTAAGGAGTTAAAATATTTTTAAAATAATTTGATAGTTAGAAATCAATGTATCAATATATATAAAATTCGATAAGGAAACGAAATAGAATATAGAATTTTGTAAACAAAAAGGGAAATATATAAATTAGAAATAGAAAGCGAACCATATACATGTTTTAAAAATGAATAATTGGGTTTTATAGTCCGTTTATTCGAGGGAAGTGGTTTTGTCTGTTTTGAAGTTAATGATGTTTTCAGTCAAGGTCTGAGAGGTAATTTTACCCCAACTTGATTGATTTCATTTTTAATTGATAAATAGCAGGATCCATCCTTGAAGAGAAGTGTTTGAAAAATAGTTAATTGAATAAAATATTTTGGGTTGTTGTAATGATGTTTTGCACAGCATTCGTTTTAATCCAAGTGATGGAATTTTGGAAATATAACAATAAATATTTCCTGGGTATAATTAAAGTAGTAGGGAAAGAGATAAGTGATTGAAATTGTTCCAATTTCAAAAAGAATATATTTTCTAAGTACAGAAAATAAAAGAAGGCGAGATATAGAAATGTTTTCCAAAGAATGTAAGAGACCGAGATGATAATTGAAAATATTTGTTTAACAAATATTGATAAGGAAACGGAAAGGGTGATTTAATTAATGAATAGTAATCAAGGGGCCCAGTGATTGGTTGATTGTTTGAATGGATGTTTATTCTTCTTCGTAACCGACTATCGAAGTATTTGCCAATATCGTTGTCAATATGGAGAGACCGGTTGGATTATTATCCGTGAACCACTCTGTATTGGAAGTAGCATTGCGAATCAGATTATACAAAGGTAATCGAAGAAGATGTAAAATGCAAGGCTTTTTCTATTAATAGGAATTGTGCCTTCGGTTTTGTTTAATCCCAGAACGAGCGTATATGGACGAATGTCTGACAAAGTATTTCCAATGATCTAATGGGTTGGTCTGTATAAATATATATATGGTGGCAACGGATTTATTCCCTTAGCATAACATCCAGAATATTTGTGCAAATCAATTAGTGATTAACGGATCTGACGATGTGGCATTCAAAGTGATTGTGTTATAAATGAATGATAAGTAATCGTAGACTCAGGCCTCAACAACCGGGAAATGACAAAAATTGGGCAGGCAGCATGGCTATGTGGGTCGCTCCCATTAGGGTGTATAATCACCTATCTAAAGATTCATTTAATTCCTTATTCTATTCGATGATGTCCCAGTCGGGAGACGGTTGCTGATCCCAACCGTTGGTGATATACATTCGATACACTCAAGCGAAATGAGTGGTCGGTCATGTGTGGGTCGGGTTGCAAGACGTTCTTGTTGAACCCAGTGTATTCCTCTCTAGAGATACATTATCGGAAGGTGGTTCCATACCTTGTCATGTTGGAAATCTAGTCTCCAATAAGCGCCATGCGGTTTTTGATTTTATACAATATATGTGAAGCGTGAGATGCAAGCGTTCTACTATTTGGTTATTTACTTGATGTAGACATTATTATAATATCACTGGATTTTCGTATCAAAGTGTTTTGGAGTATAGTAAGGTAAATACCGTCCATGTTTATGTGTGGGCTGGTCTTACTATTATCTTTTCTTTCAAAAGGATTTTAAGTTAAACAAATGGTTGGAGTTTACTCACACCAGTCCCATGACTGACCCAGAGTTTATTTTGATTGTTTTCCCTAAACTTTTGGGTGTCCAAATTTGTACGGGTAGTCAAGTAGTCAGGATTTTTCAGATTCACTTGGAAGGGCTGGAAGCAGGAGGCTTCACCAGTTAGCTATAGACTATCATATATTCCTCTGTGAACTATGTTTGTATCTGGAAACAGGTGTTTATAACTGTTCCAGGAATAACTGTTGTGCTCTGATGATGGTATGTATATAAAGTTACTGATTTGTATTTCAAAAGTTATGTTATATATTATATTTTATTCGTTCTGCTGTGAATTTGTGATCTTCATTTTCTTCTATTCTAATATTTCTTTCTGTAATGGCTGGATTTTTCAAGCACCTGATATTCATTTTAATAAGGAAATTAAAGTGTATCTAGAAGACTCGGCCAATTTAAATATGTATAATCACTTATATGTATGTATATACATATATGATTTACACTATAACTTAATTATTACAAGATATATTAAGTATGAATCTTTTAACAACTTAAGAAATAATGGCGACACATTTTATAACATTTTGAAGTGTAGGGAAGCTAGCAACATGAAATAAGTGTGGAAATTCCTATTTTACAACTAACATGTATAAGTTGTCATATACTAAGCAAACAAGTAATGAGATTAACACCTATATATTTATCTATTTATATATATAAGTATAGCATGAAAAGTATAGGCATATATATATATATTTCTATATACATATGCTACGGCCTAAGTATATATATAAGTATATATATACACCAAGTTCATTTGCAAGAAGTATAGTCCAACCTTTAAACAAAATCAAGTCCAAAACCCCATCATTTAGAAATAGATTTGAATTTAATCATCACCTAATCCCTACACTATTACTTGCGGCTGAACTAAAAATGAAGACAAACAAAATATCAAAGAGGAAAAAACTATTTTCTCTTAAGTTTTGTGATGGTAAGTATTGAGAACATTTAATGCAAGCAAGGGGAGCATTTAATGAAAGCATATAGTCTTGTACTTAGGAGAGACCAAGGAGACGTTGGTAGAAATATCTCTTGGGGAAAGTACTTTGAAAAAAAACATGCTGTATAATGTTTAGACCATTCAAATGAGAGAGAAAGGGGTAGGTAGAAGACGTGGGTTTATACTATTAAAAGCATAAGGGATAAACTATTGTTTAAAGAGAAGAGTTGGCCTATAAATACACCATCATATCCATGCAAATCGTCTTTCACAAACACAAGAACACTTTGCTGAAAACAAAAACCATCCACAGCAAGAAATTTGTGAAAGCTTTTCAAGTGAGTAAACCTCACAAAGTTCAAGTTTGATTTCATGTTTTACTGTAAACAGTTTGTGCTTTCATGTTCATTTATGTCAATGCAAGTTCTATCATGTTGTTATCAACCTTGTAGATGCTAGAACACCAAGTATATATCACCAATAAACCATGTATGCAAGTGTTTATAAAATAGTAAGGAGTTCATCACCTTAATCTTGATCAAGGAAAATACTGTTGTTTTGTTTCCTGTCAAAACACAACTCTGTTATTTGAAACTAAACCTTGATGATCTAAAAACACAAACCATACAAGTGTATTGATGAGTTACCTTGTATACGAGAATATATATATATACATTATAGCAAGAATAAAGGATCAACTATATATGTTTTGAAAACCAAGAATGCAAGGAAACAGATGATTCTCTGTATCAACATTTCAGCCCAAAAATTCAAACATCGTAGAATCGAATTACAGAGATATGAATGTAATCAACAAACAAAACGATGATTTTTAAAAGTGGTTTCACGATTTTAAACGTTGGGATGAGGGAGAAAGCTTGATATGGCCGAAAATGACATGTTGACCAAATTCCGGCGAACGACGAAGGTGGTGACCAAATCATGGAGCGTGGAGGAGCTGCACACATCGGGGAACTCGAGAAAACTACCCGATGATTTTTCCATCAAGTGATTTGAGCTGACGAACTCGGTTTAGGTGTTGAAAGAAAAAATGGGTTCATCGGTTTGGCGACGACGTGGGGGACCCACGGTGGTGCGAGTTGGCCAGAATTGGGCGTGGAGCGGCGTCGAGACTTGGCGGAGCTGGTGGCGGCGGTGCGAAGTGTTCAGGTGGTCGGAGGTGGTGGTGCGAGCTCAATGTAGGTGGTGTACTTTTTGAACCGTGTACTGGAAGTTGCGGTGAGGGGGTGAAATCGAGGTGGAGGTGACGATGGGTGGTGGCAAGGCGTCAGAGATGATCGGTGGATGAAGTGGAGTTTGTGGGTGGAGGTTCGACGTTGATCTGGTGGCGGGGAAGGTGGTGCACGTGCACAGCTGTGCACGTTTGCACAGGAAGTCGATGGCAAAATGGAGAAGAAAAAGGGGAAGACTTGGCACAGTGATTTTCGAGTGATCCATCGGTGGATCACCATGTTTTTGAGGGGGATCTAAGGCTTGGCACGAAGGTCTGGCAACATGGGTTTGGCAACGTTTTCGAAGTGATCAACACCAGGGCACGAGAGTTTGGCAACACCGGAGTTAGCAAGGCAAGTCCAAACAAGAATCGTTTTCAAAAGACAATAATTAAATTAAATCAATTTTAATTTAATTAAATAATTAAAAGTAATTAATCAGTAATTAATTATTTAAATAAAAATAGAGTTTTTATTTAATATGGCATAAACAAGTGAAACAGTAAAGATGACAGTGAGGTCAGAGAATCGAAGTTGTTCGAAGAAGTTCGTCGAAGTTAGAACTTGAGTTCTAAAAGATAATTTAACTTAAATTAAATTATAAAACAATTTATTTAAGTTTAAATAAAAGAAATAAATATTTGACAAATCAAATCAGAGTATAGAACATCGTCTGACAGTCGATGATAAGCAAGATTTAACACCGTGTGCGTAGCACGGGCTTTTTCTATACACTTCCAAATAGTGATTAAAACTGTATAACATCTTGTGTGCGTCGCACACACTTTAACTACACAATTGTAAATGATATTTAAGATATCCAGATATGAACCTGAGAATTTTATACTGTATATATAATTATAAATACAGGATGTGCAAACTGAATTAAAGACAGTTAAGCTGAAAATAAATTATCGACTATAAAAGATATTTCGTACATCGTTTCGAAGAGTCCGGAATTTACATTCCACTTCGACTCGGATTTATACGACATATACCGAAATCGATAAAGATGAAGAATGCAAGGACTATTTCAAAATAGTATCTACGGTCTGTTCAATCCCAGAACAGATCCGAACAGTCGGATGTCTGACAACGTATATCGATCAGATTTTACACATCGACTTTTCGTAAGTGTATTTTGTTGGTGGCAAAGAAATTCGTTTCTTTAGCCTTATACCCAGAATATGTTTGTGGAAACAAATGAGTGATCTGTTAGATAGGACGGTGTGATATTCAAAGACGTTGAAGAATAATCCGTCAATGGTAACGTGACTTAAAACCTCACAACCCGAGAAAGACAATAGTTGGGCTAGGCAGCATGGCTAGTTGGGTCATACCCAAGCAGGGTATATTATCACCATCTAGAGTAATTCCTTTTGTTTCTTAATCTATATTCACTGCTGTAACTTCGGTAATCGGAAGGGTCATTCCCAACCATGGAGGTGGTAATATATTCGTTACACTCAAGCTAAATGAGTGGACGGTCATGTGTGGCCGGGTTGCAGGACGTTCTTGTTGAACCCTAGTGTATCTTCTCTAGAGTACACTGATCGGTGGGTGCTCCCATACCCTGTCAGTTAGAAACCAAATTTCCAATAAGCGCTCGACGGTTTTAGATTTTTTCTATGTACGTGAACGTGAGATGCAAGCGATTCACTAGATGATTATTTATTTGATAAATACTATCATAAATATCAAACGTTTTGATATTAAAATACAAGGGTCGTTTTCCATATAGTAGTTATGGATTGGGCTTAAGATTTCTAAAGTAATTGAATCTGTTAATAACGGAACACCATATCCCTTATTTTTCCCCCGTGTACATCTTTTTAACTATGTTTACTCACACCAGTCCCCTGACTGACCCGGAGTTTATTTTCTGTGTTTTCCCTAAACTCTTGGGTACTCATAATGATTATTATGAGTAGGCAAGTAATTCAGGTTGGAAAATGGAATCCTCGCGAAGTTCAAGTTGCAGGACAAGTCTAGTAGTTTTAACTACACCTATGTATCCAGTTAGATTTGTATTTCCATATCATGATGTATTAGTATGTGAATGTACTATGATGTTGTAAGTTGTTGATGTATTATGATGTATCAGACCCTATGATGTAATGTATTTGTATTTTTAAATTCCGCTGTGAGTTTTCTGATAACTTCTTATTCTTCTATTCTATTAGTTCTATCTTTTCTATCTCATCTTCTAATTTCTTTCAATAATGACACGGTTTTCGGAGGGTCGAAAATCGCGCCGTTACAGTTGGTATCAGAGCCTATGTTCTTCGGAAACATTTAGGCTTTAAAATAGTGAGAGAGCGTATTTTACTAAAAACTATATTTTAGTATAGGTAGATCGTAGTTACTTAGGAAATCCCTTGACAAATTTTTCCGATGAGTCATAAAATTTCAATCCGTGTACTCAGGGAGTTGAAAATGAGTTCTCGTGGAGGAAGAGGCCGAGGAACAAGCGGAGCAACTACGAAAAACGGACACACTGTTAACCAGACCCAAGTGGATACTACTGAAGTAATCCGAGCACCAACTCAGCCTAACTTTGCTATGGTCTGTAAGAATTACACAACTCTGGGAGGAAAGATTTTCAGAGGTACTGAATCACTGGTCGGAGTCCAAGCATGGATTAGGTCATGTGAGAAGATCTTTAAAGGACTGAGGTTGGATGACGAGCATAAGCGTCTCTTAGCTTCATGGAATTTGGAAGGAGCCGCAGCAATATGGTGGGATGCCCAGACTGCTAACACTCCTGAGGAAAACTTTACTTGGCCCATGTTCAAAGAAGCTTTTGAAGGTCAGTATCTACCTGCTACTGGAAGGACAAGGATGTACCGGGACTTCATTGACTTAAAGCAGGAAAGCATGTCTGTCGCTGAGTACGAAAACCAGTTCAACGCACTTTCAATCTTTGGGCCGGAGCTGATAAATACTCTTTTGAAAAAGAACGAGATGTTTGTTGCTGGTCTTAGAGATAATCTGCAAGGAAGGATGATGGGACATTTGAAGGATCCATTTGTGGAACTAGTTGACCTAGCACTTAGATATGAAGCACTAGATGCAAAGAAACCAGGAGCAAGGATCCAGACTGGGGAGACAAGTGGGGGAAATGCCATGAAAAGAAAGATCAACCCAGATTGGAAAGATAATCAGGGCCAAGCTAAGACGGGACAACAGACACTTGAAGGTAGATTTAAAAATGTCCTATGCCATAACTGCAAACAAAAGGGACACATTGCACGATTCTGCAAACAAAAGGGGAACCAGAAACCCCAGCAATACCCACAACAGCAACAGAAACCCCAGCAATACCCGCGACAGCAACAAAAACCTCAGCAATAGAATCAGCAACAGAAACAGAATCAGAACCAGAACCAGAATCAAAGGAACGAGATGGTAGTGAAGAATCTCTGTTTCAATTGTCATCAACCAGGACACATGGTGAAAGACTGTCCATTGATGAAGAGGGCACCACAGCCTAGGGTTTTTACAATCAAAGATGAACCGTCTACTTCTCAGAATGTGAAAGGGAAGGGAGTGCTAGAAGGTACTTTACAGTTTAATGGAATTTACCTACGTGTTTTATTTGATACCGGCACTTCACACAGTTTTATTTCAGCCGAAACCATAGATCAATTTGACCTTAAACCAATTATATCACCAAGCCCCATTTGCGTATCAAACCCCATAGGGGGGAAGACTGAGCTTAAAATGTGTTGTGAGGATATAACTCTCTTATATCTCTCACACTCTTTCCGATTTGACTTCTATGTTCTAGACTTCAAAAGTTTCAATTTTATACTTGGATTAGACTAGTTAAGCAAGTTCCAAGCCAAGATAAAATGTGATAAAGAAATCATAACCCTTATAACTAGCTTAGAGCGAAAAGCTAGAATAACTTGTGGGAAACCGGGAATTCACACCTGTAGTTTTCTATATGCTTTAGAAGCACCTCAAGAAAGTCTTGACACTTTGGAAGTAGTAAGAGAATTCAAGGACGTATTCGAGGAAGTCGGAAGTTTGCCTCCGCATCGAGAGATCGAATTCCGAATTGATTTAGTCCCAGGAGCTAGACAAATGATTCAACCAAAGAGACGGATGGCTCCCAAGGAAGTTCAGGAATTAGAGAAACAAACTCGGGATTTGCTGAGTAAAGGCTTAATCCGACCAAGTTTTTCTAGTTGGGGCTCTGCGGTGGTTTTTGTAGTGAAGTCGGATGGATCCTTACGACTGTGTGTAGACTACCGAGAATTAAATAAAGTAACCATCCGAAATAGATATCCATTACCTAGAATTGATGACCTTTTCGACCAATTGCACGGAGCAACGGTATTCTCCCAAATGGATTTAGCAACAGGATTTCACCAACTGAGAATCTCTGAAGATTGTATTCCTTTAACAGCATTCAGAGGCCCAGATTTCTTTTATGAGTGGTTGGTTATGCCGTTCGGATTAACCAACGCACCAGCTTTCTTCGTAGATCTGATGAAAAGAGTTTTTAGGAAAATTCTTAATAAATTCGTTCTCGTTTTCATTGACGATATCTTAATCTTTTCAAAAACCGAAGAAGAGCACCGTGGTCATCTTAGAGTAGTGCTAGAAACTCTAAGGAAGCACGTGTTGAAGGCAAAGTTTTCAAAATGTCACTTTTGGAAATCGGAAGTGAGATTTTTGGGGCACATAGTAAACGAAGATGGGATATCAGTAGACCTAGTTAAAGTAAATGCAGTACAACTATGGAAACAACCTCAAACACCAACAGATATTCGTAGTTTCCTAGGACTGGCGGGATACTATCGAAGATTTATCCGAGACTACTCCAAAATATCGTCACATCTGACCAAGTTAACAAAGAAGGGCCAAAAGTTTATGTGGGACCCAAAGTGTGAAAAATCGTTTCAAGAACTAAAGAAGAGATTAACAGAAGCACCAGTATTAGCTGTTCCCGATGGAACGAGCGGATTTGCAGTATACACTGATGCTTGTGTAAGAGGAGTAGGAGCGGTGTTAATGCAGAAGGGACAAGTGATTGCATATGCAAGTATACAGATGGCACCATATGAAGCATTATATGGAAGACCTTGTAAAGCGCCAGCATGTTGGGTAGAGTCCGGAAACAAATTGGTACTTGGTCCGGATATGATACTAGAAGCGACAGCGAAAGTGGAATTAGTGAAACTGAGAATGAAAGAAGCCCAGGATCTCCAGAAAAGTTATGCCGATCAAAGACGAAGAGATTTAGTATTCGAAATAGAAGATCTAGTTTTTGTGAAGATCTCACCAATGAAGGGAGTAGTAAGATTTGGAAAATATGGAAAGTTAGCACCAAGATATGTTGGACCTTTCCGCGTCTTAGAAAGAATTGGTTTTCAAGCATATAAAGTTGAATTACCAGAATATATGGCGGGAATTCACAACGTATTTCACGTATCACACTTGAGAAAATGTATGCACAATCCACCATTAATTCTGGAACCCTCTGTTCAGCAAGAGATAGAGATTGAGCCAGACTTGACAGTGATTAGACATCCATTCAGTATTATTGACCGAGAGGGAAAGCAACTTCGCAACAAAGTGGTGAGGCTACTAAAGATCCAGTGGAGCGAAAACCCGAAAGACTGTACGTGGGAGACCGAGAAGCAGATAAAGAAATTATACCCAGATTTTCCTACGAGTTAGGTATGATTTACTTTGGTATAGTTAAATGTAATGAAATTTCGATTTCTACATTTCTGGGGGCATATGCATGTGTGTTTTATGGATTCAGTTTATTAGGACTTATGAACTCTCTTGTATGTTTACATCACTGATGAGTTCTATATTCTTGCTTACGTGTTAGATGGCTCCAGTATGGAAGACCACGGCAAGAAAGAGGGTGACACCACTCCAGTTTCTTATGCTGCGAGCAAAGAGACAAAGAGTAGGAGATTCCGACAACAACCGAGAGAGATCACCCATCGATGACGAAGGTACACACATATCATCAGAAGGATCAGTGCTTGGCAGGAACGAACCAGTAGAACAAGAGGGAGGACACCAAGACTTTACTGATGAGGATGAAGTGATAGGAGATGAAGGAAGTGTTGACGGTTATGGTGAAGGAGATGAGGATGGCGAAGAAGAGGAAGAATATGAAGAAGAATATGAAGAAGAATATGAGGAAGAATATGAGGAAGAAGAAGACCAAGTTGTTCCGGGAACCCCAGTCATTGCTACGGGAAACCAGCAAGAAGAACAAGTAGCCCAAAGGACAACGATATGGAATAGATTGGAACAAGTTCTCGTCGAGTTTCGCATGGCAGGAGGAGGAGTACAAGTATTCGGTGAGTATGGATATCCCGTGGTGAGGCTATATTTAATACCACCAGTGGGCCTGATTTATATAGAGGATGACGAGGAGGAGACTGATGCAGAGGACGTAGTTGAAGTCCTTAATATATCTGATGACGAGGAGGTCGTAGAGATAATAGATATCTCTGACGACGAGTAGTAGGACAGGGACTCGAGGAGGATAGTTACGTATGTATATTTTGGGGCAGTTTAGAACTTGAGTAGTCAAGTCTAGTATTATTGTATGTATCGAGACTAGTGATAGTATAAAACTAGTCGTATGTGTATGTGTACTAAAGCAACCAGTTTATGAAATATTTTCTTTTGGAAACTTTCTATCTTTCTTATGTAATTTCGGGGCGAAATTCTTTTACGTGGGGTAGTCTATAATGGATGGATTTTTCAAGCACCTGATATTCATTTTAATAAGGAAATTAAAGTGTATCTAGAAGACTCGACCAATTTAAATATGTATAATCACTTATATGTATGTATATACATATATGATTTACACTATAACTTAATTATTACAAGATATATTAAGTACGAATGTTTTAACAACTTAAGAAATAATGGCGACACATTTTATAACATTTTGAAGTGTAGGGAAGCTAGCAACATGAAATAAGTGTGGAAATTCCTATTTTACAACTAACATGTATAAGTTGTCATATACTAAGCAAACAAGTAATGAGATTAACACCTATATATTTATATATTTATATATATAAGTATAGCATGAAAAGTATAGGCATATATATATATTTCTATATACATATGCTACGGCCTAAGTATATATATAAGTATATATATACACCAAGTTTGTAACAACCCGCAAAAATCAGGACCAATTTAAAATTTTATTTTAGAAAATTTTAATGAGTTTTGACAATATAAAATAATTTATTTAAATAATAATGATCACAATTTTGATTTAAATCGAAGTTAGAATGAATGATTTAATTTTAATTAACAAAAGAGTTAGAAATAGCGCGGTAGTTTGAAAAGTCAAACTTGAACTTTGACTGACCATACAGGATGCAAAATTTAACGGATTTTAGTGAAACCAAAAACATTAGAATCTATTTAAAAATATCTTTCTAACGAATCTGAAAAATCGAAATTTCATAATGGAAATCAAAAGTTATGGCCAATTCAATTTTTAGAAAGGTCGTTGTAGAATATATAGGGCCCGAAAGGCTACTTTTCACATATATAGGAATTTGAACTCGAAACCACTTCCATTGAGTTCGGAATGGCGTTTCTGCATTGAAAAACAGTAAACACTTATATATTTTGAGTTTCGGGATTTATTTGTTTAAAAATGTATTTTTAATATTAAATATATTGGCCTTAAAAATAGTCATTTTTCAAACGACCTCCGTTTTCGACGAAACCACTTTTGTTGGAACCGGAATGTCAAATTATTGCTAGGTTTCAATTTTCAGAATTTTTCGAATTAATATGTGAGCGTAGCGAAATAAAATGTGTTTTGACTATTTACAGTTAAATTTGAACGCCTTAAAAATAGCCATTTTTCAAACAGTCTCAGAATTCGACGAAAATAATTTTGTTGGATTCGTATCGTCATAAGAAAGCTAAAAATATTTTTTTTAGAATTTTCTGAGGTCGTATGTGGCCCCGGCACATTTAAATGTTTGGTAGGAATTAAATAATTAATTTAATATTGTATTTTAAATTAAAACCGAAATAAAACGTGTAGACATCAGAATTGGACATTGGGACATAGCCCATCGCGTTCAGAAGGCCTCAAAACGTTAAGATCGACAGTAAGCAGGCCCAAATCCGAGAAAGTTCAAAAATCCACTTTATTTCACGAAATTCGGAATTTAATATTAAAATAATATAAAAATCCGAAAACCCTAACCCTAACACTGTTCATGGCGGCCGCCGCCCAGAAAATTAATGGCCAGAATTGCTCCAACTTCAAACGCTAATATCTCCCAATCCGTTCGTCGAAAATTTATGTATGACCTACCAAATCGAAGAGAATTCAGAGACCTTTCAATCTATACGGTTAAGATCGGATTTTGATGCACGGATTTCGCGAATTTTGGCCGAGAAGTCGCTGCGGTTTTCAGTGATTTGCGGGTGATTGGGGAGGCCGAGCTTCAAGGGGTTGGTGGTGTAGGTTGCTCTTGGCATGGTGGTTCGTGTGGCGGTGTCTGATCGGCGGTTGGTGGTCCGTGGGGTGGTGCGCACGGAAGGAGGGAGGAGCAAAATGGTTCGGCCGTGCGTTTCACGATGGGGAGGAAGAAGGTCCCGATTTCTTTTTTTTAATATTATTTTATTATTTAAATATTTAAATTATCCAATGTTTGAAATTCAATAACTCTCTCATACGAGGTCCGTTTGACAAACCGTAAATTGCGCTGGACTCGTCTTTCCGAGCTCTTCGCGATGGCGCAGTCCACACCTGATTCTGAGACAGTTGATTTTCAGCCAAAATTTGGGGTGAGAGTTCAAATTCTATTATTTATTTAATTATTAATTTATTTTCCCACATGAAAATAATTGTATGATGATGATGATTTAGTTCTGAAATGTTTTGGGTGTATGAATTATCGATTGTTGCTTGTGGTGTGCTTATTGTTCATGTTATGCTTAAATCCGTCTTTATATTGTATATGTTATTGAGTTAAATTGCAGTTGGAAAATTAAATCTAAATTTAGATTTAAAACATATTTTATTCAAATCTAGACGTTCTAATTTATTTTATTTTAATGTCATTTTCATTCTTCTGAAATGAACAAAGAAATGGAACGACAAATAAAACTTTATTTTATTTGTTGATGTTACAATGAAATTTGAACGACAAATAGAATATTATTTTTATTTGTTTTGTTTACAATAGACTATGAACAACGAATAAAATATATTTCTTTTTGTTCGCCTTAAAGGTTAACTAACAAAGTCCTCATTTTTGGTTGCATAAAAAGAAAACAAAAACTCTCAATTTTGTTGCATTAAAAGTTAACAAACAAAAATTCATATTTTTGTCACCGAAGAAAAAAATGAAACGAGAACTGATATTTCTGTCATTGAATATAGATGAAACAAAAATCCATACTTTTTTTTTCATTGGAAAAAAAAAGAAAATGAAAGAAAAAGAAGAAGAAATTTTCCTTTTATTTGAATTGATGTGAAATATCGATTCAATGTTGATAAAAGAGGATTGTGTTTTGTTTGCATTTCTCAAACAGAAATGTACGAAGGAATAAAAAGATTGTATTTTGTTTGCTTCCCTTGATGCGAACAAAATGACAAAATATAGATTTACATTTAGAATAAAAAGAATTATATTTTTCTTGCATTTCTCAATGCAAACAAAATGTTTAAATAAAAAGAGAATTATATTTTGTTTGCATCCCTTGACGCGAACAAAGTATTGAAATAAAGATTTACATTAAAATTTATATTTTTATTTGTGTTTTCAAGACACAAATGAACTTGAAACAAAACTTACTTTTATTTATTTATTTACATTTCATAATGCAAATATCACTTGAAAATAAAACTTACCTTTTTATTTATATTTTATAATGTAAAGATGACCTGAAAACTAAAACTTATTTTATTATTTGCATATTATAATGCAAATGAGACTTGAAAACAAAACTTACATTTTTGTTAACATTTCATGATGTGAATATAACTTGATGATAAAGCTATTTTTATTATTTGCATACTATAATGAAAATAAAACTTGAAAATAAAATTTACATTTTTATTTGCACTTTATAATACGAATATAACATTGAAAATAAAACTTACCTTTTCATTTGCATTTTATAATGCAAATACAACATAAGGATAGAACCTACCTTTTATATGCAATTTACAATGTAAAATAAAAAGTACATTTTTATATGTAATTAGAAAGGGGATTTGCAATAAAATATAAAATTACATTTTTATATGTAATTTATAATGGGATATATAATTGTAAAATAAAGTTTACATTTCTATATGTAGTAAAAAAATTGAGAATTCGCATTGATATTAAAATAACACTTTTGTAAAGATATCGCATTTGAATAAAAAGATAATTTTTGTCGCTTTTGCTTTTTAGAAAAAAAAAACATATTTTGTCACCCTTTTCTTTTTAACATAAAAAAAGGGTCATTTTGTCGCTTCTTCTTTTTAACATTAAAAGAACATTTTTATGTCATGTTTCTTTTTAGCATTAAAGGAAGCATCTTTGTTGTTTTTCCTTTTAGTAATAAAAAGAACATTTTGCTTTCATTTCTTATGATAATATTTTATCGTCATTTTGAATGCGGTAAAAATAGAATTGTTAATGTTGAATATTTTATCGTCATTTTGAATGCGGTAAAAATAGAATTGTTAATGTTGAATATTTTATCGTCATTTTGAATGCGGTAAAAAATAGAATTGTTAATGTTGAATATTTTATCGTCATTTTGAATGCGGTAAAAATAGAATTGTTAATGTTGAATATTTTATCGTCATTTTGGATGCGGTGAAAATAGAATAGTTAATGTTGTCATTTTTATCGACATTTTTGGTGCGATAAAAATAGACAATGTTAGTGATTCTTTTTATCGACATTTTTGGTGCGATAAAAATAGACAATGTTAGTGATTCATTTTTATCGACATTTTTGGTGCGATAAAGATAGACAATGTTAGTGATTCATTTTATCGACATTTTGGTGCGATAAAAATAGACAATGTTAGTGATTCATTTTTATCGGCATTTTTGATGCGATAAAAATAGCAATGTTAATGTTACATTTTTATCATCATTTTAGATGCGATAAAAAGAATATATTTTTGTGTTACATTTTATTGTCTTTCCAGAGACAATAAGAAGAATAAAATTAAAGAATTACAATTTTATGTAAAATTGCTTTCATTGAAAAGAATAAATATAGAAGACGAGACTTTTGTTGTTAATAATAAAAAAATGAAATGGGAACATTTACATTTTGATGTAAATAAACAATAAAAAGAAAAATTACATTCAAAATGTAAGTTAGAATAAAAAGGACATTTTGTTAAGTAAAAATGTAAATTACAATAAAAAGTATAGAAATAAAGATCACATTTTTATTGACCGTTTATAGGCAATAAAAGGAATATAAATAAAAGAGACATTTTTCACACATCGCCCAAGTGCACAAATTAGTTTATCATTTGCTTGATTGGTTGAAAACCCCACACGGGTGTTGGGATGAAAATTTACATACACTAATCCCAATATTAGTTGTATGTTGATCGTTAGATCGACGGGCTGTGATGAGCGTTATTATTTAATTTTAACGCTTACACAGTGGAAAATTACACTTTGGATGTAATGGATGACTTGATGATTGTACTGTTATTGTCATATATATGATGTGTGTGAAATCCATATAATCCAAATTATATGGTAAATGTTTTGAGTCGCATTTCGATTCAAGTGTTCTTTTAAATAAGACTATTTTTACATTAGAAATCCTTTTTATATAAAGTATATATATTTTAAAAAATATAGAATTTTAATTAAGTATATGTTAAAACAAGGAATATTTGTAGAAGATAAAGATTTGTAAAATAAAGAATACTTCTCATTTAGAATCTTTTATCTAAAGAATATTTTTATGATTATTTTAAAATATGTTTTTAAAGAGATTACTAGCATTTGCAATCATATTTTGTGATATGTAATAAATTGAGATGTGAAGTGGGTTTACCGTGGACGATGTTTTAAACGACATCTATCCTTTAATCCAATTTGCATTGAAATCATTATTTGGAACTTATAAATCTATTTTATAGAATTAAAAAGACATTTTCTATAAATCAAGTTTTTCAACTAATATATTAAATAGGAACTAAGTGGAAATTCTATTGGTAATAATTGAGATGGGCTTCTATAAAAGAAGACCGATATTATATATGGAGTTTAAGAGGCTTTGCCGTTATTCCATTTATACTATTAGTCTGATACAGAAATCTATATCGATTATGTATTGATTGGATTTCTGTGGAATTCCATATTTTTAGAAATTGATTTATAGATTGTATTTTAAATATTTATCTTTGATAAAATTAATGAGAATCTTCTAAAACGAATATCTTATTAAAAGAATATTCTGAGTTGAGATGTGACGAAATGTGTGATTTTCCAACATTTGTTTAATCCCAAATTACGCAAGTTATTTAGAAAGACCGGGTTTAACCCATTCTGAATAATCAACACGACGATCAAGAGTCGAAGACGAAGACGATGATTGAAGACCGAAGATTTTCACATCGTTGGGATGATGATGACTAGTATCTTGAATTGGGATTGGCCTTCCAAGGCAAGGTATTTGGTAATGATCGTCCAAACGCATTTGGAGATCGACGGACACGATGTTTCGTTCAGACCCAGAACGAACTTATAAATGGATAGCATGCCTGACATTGAAATTTATTTCATGTAATTAAATCGGTTTTTATTTAATATATAAATGCATGGTGGCGGAGGATTTATTCTCTTGCTTAACACCCTTTTGTATGTTAAATAATTACCGATCGCATGATATGAGTTGTTGATGTGGCACGCCAAGTTGCAATTGAACAAAGCTTATTGTTGCAAAGCAGAGCCTTGTATGATGATCAAAGCATAGTCTGGTATGGACATAGCTTTGTGTAATACGTTACTTCGCGAGCCTCACACCCCGGTTGAGTCTAAAACGGAGTAAGGGAACGCAGGGAGTGCGCACGTTTCTTTCTAGCTAGAAGTGGTGTCGGTGCTTAAACTGGCTGACATTTTACTTATGTGGTTGTTGGATTTGAGGTACCTCAGGTATATTGGTCGTATTGTGGCCAATCAGAGATCCGTTAGGATCGGGAAACGTGTGTTCAGGAATAACTAATCCAGTCCATTGCACCAGTTGGACAGAGTACCAACACGGGGACGGACCGGCCCTGCAGGATCCAAGGGTTGGACAGAGTACCAATCCTGGGGCATTGCTAGAGTGTCTCGAATCGGTAAGGAATTCGCTCCTAGCCTTGACTCAGATGGAAACCCAAATTTCCAATACGACATCACGCGGTTTTGATTGTATACCTATACATGGCGACATAGTGGGATGGGGCACTCATGCCGCCTAGGATTGATATATTTACTTTAATGTATTTCAAATTGGTTGCACACTATTATTATATACTACCGTGTTTATCGTATCAAGCATCTTTTGATCATTATAAGGTAAAACCCTATCCTCCGGTTTGCGTTGCATTGTGTGATGGGACTTGGGTCTTATAATGGTTTCATTTTTCTAAAAAGCATTGCGTTATTTTGACGATTTACTTTAGTCATGCACTGGCAATCCATAGGAGAAAACCCGTTCCGCGAAAGTGGCGTGGTCCTGTGATTAGCCTTATTATATTATATAGGTTAAGTAGAATTCTCACACCAGTCCCACGACTGACCTGTAGTTTGTTTCACTTTGCAAACTCGGGTGCCCTCTTTCCACACGGGCAGTCGAGTAGCTTATTTGACAGATAGATAAAACAAGATCCTGGATTGAAGATTGAAGCTGTGGCCATAGTGTTGATAGCCTTCCACCGAGATTAGTTCCGCTGCAATGTATTCATTTATTGTAATTTATTCTTCCGCTGTAATTATTTTCCAATGTACTCTGATATGTATATTCTGTACTCTGATGTAACATTTATTATTGATGTTATAAAAGTCTGTGTTTTTTGTTCTGATGTGTTGTATGCCCAAAGTTAAAGTATTCGTAGGTTTCCGCTTTTTGGATCAGACCTGTGTGGTTTATGGTCGATTCAAAGGGTGGGAATTTGCGGGTCTTTACAGTTGGTATCAGAGCTCAGGTTAGCTCAAATCTTTGGGGTACAACTCGTTAGAACTGAACGGAAGACTCATCAGAGATTGGATTAGTAATGTCCAATAAGAATACTCATTAGAGATAGGATCAGCAGTATCCTAGAATGAGTGAGCTCGTTAGAGATGGGGTTAGTAATGCCCTAGAACGAGTTAAGAGTTACGAATTTATAATTAACGTATTTTTGATATTTATAATCTATTCTTTGAAATATGATTTTTATAAATGTAAAGTTATGTATATTTTGAAAAGATAATCAACCATTAAAAATTAAAATTGAGATAGTTAATTTTACAATTTTTAGATACGTTCCTTTTCGAGGACGAAAAGTTTTTAAGTGGGGGCGATTGTAACAACCCGCAAAAATCAGGACCAATTTAAAATTTTATTTTAGAAAATTTTAATGAGTTTTGACAATATAAAATAATTTATTTAAATAATAATGATCACAATTTTGATTTAAATCGAAGTTAGAATGAATGATTTAATTTTAATTAACAAAAGAGTTAGAAATAGCGCGGTAGTTTGAAAAGTCAAACTTGAACTTTGACTGACCATACAGGATGCAAAATTTAACGGATTTTAGTGAAACCAAAAACATTAGAATCTATTTAAAAATATCTTTCTAACGAATCTGAAAAATCGAAATTTCATAACGGAAATCAAAAGTTATGGCCAATTCAATTTTTAGAAAGGTCGCTGTAGAATATATAGGGCCCGAAAGGCTACTTTTCACATATATAGGAATTTGAACTCGAAACCACTTCCATTGAGTTCGGAATGGCGTTTCTGCATTGAAAAACAGTAAACACTTATATATTTTGAGTTTCGGGATTTATTTGTTTAAAAATGTATTTTTAATATTAAATATATTGGCCTTAAAAATAGTCATTTTTCAAACGACCTCCGTTTTCGACGAAACCACTTTTGTTGGAACCGGAATGTCAAATTATTGCTAGGTTTCAATTTTCAGAATTTTTCGAATTAATATGTGAGCGTAGCGAAATAAAATGTGTTTTGACTATTTACAGTTAAATTTGAACGCCTTAAAAATAGCCATTTTTCAAACAGTCTCAGAATTCGACGAAAATAATTTTGTTGGATTCGTATCGTCATAAGAAAGCTAAAAATATATTTTTTAGAATTTTCTGAGGTCATATGTGGCCCCGGCACATTTAAATGTTTGGTAGGAATTAAATAATTAATTTAATATTGTATTTTAAATTAAAACCGAAAATAAAACGTGTAGACATCAGAATTGGACATTGGGACATAGCCCATCGCGTTCAGAAGGCCTCAAAACGTTAAGATCGACAGTAAGCAGGCCCAAATCCGAGAAAGTTCAAAAATCCACTTTATTTCACGAAATTCGGAATTTAATATTAAAATAATATAAAAATCCGAAAACCCTAACCCTAACACTGTTCATGGCGGCCGCCGCCCAGAAAATTAATGGCCAGAATTGCTCCAACTTCAAACGCTAATATCTCCCAATCCGTTCGTCGAAAATTTATGTATGACCTACCAAATCGAAGAGAATTCAGAGACCTTTCAATCTATACGGTTAAGATCGGATTTTGATGCACGGATTTCGCGAATTTTGGCCGAGAAGTCGCTGCGGTTTTCAGTGATTTGCGGGTGATTGGGGAGGCCGAGCTTCAAGGGGTTGGTGGTGTAGGTTGCTCTTGGCATGGTGGTTCGTGTGACGGTGTCTGATCGGCGGTTGGTGGTCCGTGGGGTGGTGCGCACGGAAGGAGGGAGGAGCAAAATGGTTCGGCCGTGCGTTTCACGATGGGGAGGAAGAAGGTCCCGATTTCTTTTTTTTAATATTATTTTATTATTTAAATATTTAAATTATCCAATGTTTGAAATTCAATAACTCTCTCATACGAGGTCCGTTTGACAAACCGTAAATTGCGCTGGACTCGTCTTTCCGAGCTCTTCGCGATGGCGCAGTCCACACCTGATTCTGAGACAGTTGATTTTCAGCCAAAATTTGGGGTGAGAGTTCAAATTCTATTATTTATTTAATTATTAATTTATTTTCCCACATGAAAATAATTGTATGATGATGATGATTTAGTTCTGAAATGTTTTGGGTGTATGAATTATCGATTGTTGCTTGTGGTGTGCTTATTGTTCATGTTATGCTTAAATCCGTCTTTATATTGTATATGTTATTGAGTTAAATTGCAGTTGGAAAATTAAATCTAAATTTAGATTTAAAACATATTTTATTCAAATCTAGACGTTCTAATTTATTTTATTTTAATGTCATTTTCATTCTTCTGAAATGAACAAAGAAATGGAACGACAAATAAAACTTTATTTTATTTGTTGATGTTACAATGAAATTTGAACGACAAATAGAATATTATTTTTATTTGTTTTGTTTACAATAGACTATGAACAACGAATAAAATATATTTCTTTTTGTTCGCCTTAAAGGTTAACTAACAAAGTCCTCATTTTTGGTTGCATAAAAAGAAAACAAAAACTCTCAATTTTGTTGCATTAAAAGTTAACAAACAAAAATTCATATTTTTGTCACCGAAGAAAAAAATGAAACGAGAACTGATATTTCTGTCATTGAATATAGATGAAACAAAAATCCATACTTTTTTTTTTCATTGGAAAAAAAAAGAAAATGAAAGAAAAAGAAGAAGAAATTTTCCTTTTATTTGAATTGATGTGAAATATCGATTCAATGTTGATAAAAGAGGATTGTGTTTTGTTTGCATTTCTCAAACAGAAATGTACGAAGGAATAAAAAGATTGTATTTTGTTTGCTTCCCTTGATGCGAACAAAATGACAAAATATAGATTTACATTTAGAATAAAAAGAATTATATTTTTCTTGCATTTCTCAATGCAAACAAAATGTTTAAATAAAAAGAGAATTATATTTTGTTTGCATCCCTTGACGCGAACAAAGTATTGAAATAAAGATTTACATTAAAATTTAAATTTTTATTTGTGTTTTCAAGACACAAATGAACTTGAAACAAAACTTACTTTTATTTATTTATTTACATTTCATAATGCAAATATCACTTGAAAATAAAACTTACCTTTTTATTTATATTTTATAATGTAAAGATGACCTGAAAACTAAAACTTATTTTATTATTTGCATATTATAATGCAAATGAGACTTGAAAACAAAACTTACATTTTTGTTAACATTTCATGATGTGAATATAACTTGATGATAAAGCTATTTTTATTATTTGCATACTATAATGAAAATAAAACTTGAAAATAAAATTTACATTTTTATTTGCACTTTATAATACGAATATAACATTGAAAATAAAACTTACCTTTTCATTTGCATTTTATAATGCAAATACAACATAAGGATAGAACCTACCTTTTATATGCAATTTACAATGTAAAATAAAAAGTACATTTTTATATGTAATTAGAAAGGGGATTTGCAATAAAATATAAAATTACATTTTTATATGTAATTTATAATGGGATATATAATTGTAAAATAAAGTTTACATTTCTATATGTAGTAAAAAAATTGAGAATTCGCATTGATATTAAAATAACACTTTTGTAAAGATATCGCATTTGAATAAAAAGATAATTTTTGTCGCTTTTGCTTTTTAGAAAAAAAAAACATATTTTGTCACCCTTTTCTTTTTAACATAAAAAAAGGGTCATTTTGTCGCTTCTTCTTTTTAACATTAAAAGAACATTTTTATGTCATGTTTCTTTTTAGCATTAAAGGAAGCATCTTTGTTGTTTTTCCTTTTAGTAATAAAAAGAACATTTTGCTTTCATTTCTTATGATAATATTTTATCGTCATTTTGAATGCGGTAAAAATAGAATTGTTAATGTTGAATATTTTATCGTCATTTTGAATGCGGTAAAAATAGAATTGTTAATGTTGAATATTTTATCGTCATTTTGAATGCGGTAAAAAATAGAATTGTTAATGTTGAATATTTTATCGTCATTTTGAATGCGGT
Source organism: Allium sativum (assembly GCA_030737875.1). Lineage (NCBI taxonomy): Eukaryota > Viridiplantae > Streptophyta > Magnoliopsida > Asparagales > Amaryllidaceae > Allium > Allium sativum. The sequence goes on along the minus strand of CM060915.1, from coordinate 442,461,834 downwards.
AAAAATAGAATTGTTAATGTTGAATATTTTATCGTCATTTTGGATGCGGTGAAAATAGAATAGTTAATGTTGTCATTTTTATCGACATTTTTGGTGCGATAAAAATAGACAATGTTAGTGATTCTTTTTATCGACATTTTTGGTGCGATAAAAATAGACAATGTTAGTGATTCATTTTTATCGACATTTTTGGTGCGATAAAGATAGACAATGTTAGTGATTCATTTTATCGACATTTTGGTGCGATAAAAATAGACAATGTTAGTGATTCATTTTTATCGGCATTTTTGATGCGATAAAAATAGCAATGTTAATGTTACATTTTTATCATCATTTTAGATGCGATAAAAAGAATATATTTTTGTGTTACATTTTATTGTCTTTCCAGAGACAATAAGAAGAATAAAATTAAAGAATTACAATTTTATGTAAAATTGCTTTCATTGAAAAGAATAAATATAGAAGACGAGACTTTTGTTGTTAATAATAAAAAATGAAATGGGAACATTTACATTTTGATGTAAATAAACAATAAAAAGAAAAATTACATTCAAAATGTAAGTTAGAATAAAAAGGACATTTTGTTAAGTAAAAATGTAAATTACAATAAAAAGTATAGAAATAAAGATCACATTTTTATTGACCGTTTATAGGCAATAAAAGGAATATAAATAAAAGAGACATTTTTCACACATCGCCCAAGTGCACAAATTAGTTTATCATTTGCTTGATTGGTTGAAAACCCCACACGGGTGTTGGGATGAAAATTTACATACACTAATCCCAATATTAGTTGTATGTTGATCGTTAGATCGACGGGCTGTGATGAGCGTTATTATTTAATTTTAACGCTTACACAGTGGAAAATTACACTTTGGATGTAATGGATGACTTGATGATTGTACTGTTATTGTCATATATATGATGTGTGTGAAATCCATATAATCCAAATTATATGGTAAATGTTTTGAGTCGCATTTCGATTCAAGTGTTCTTTTAAATAAGACTATTTTTACATTAGAAATCCTTTTTATATAAAGTATATATATTTTAAAAAATATAGAATTTTAATTAAGTATATGTTAAAACAAGGAATATTTGTAGAAGATAAAGATTTGTAAAATAAAGAATACTTCTCATTTAGAATCTTTTATCTAAAGAATATTTTTATGATTATTTTAAAATATGTTTTTAAAGAGATTACTAGCATTTGCAATCATATTTTGTGATATGTAATAAATTGAGATGTGAAGTGGGTTTACCGTGGACGATGTTTTAAACGACATCTATCCTTTAATCCAATTTGCATTGAAATCATTATTTGGAACTTATAAATCTATTTTATAGAATTAAAAAGACATTTTCTATAAATCAAGTTTTTCAACTAATATATTAAATAGGAACTAAGTGGAAATTCTATTGGTAATAATTGAGATGGGCTTCTGTAAAAGAAGACCGATATTATATATGGAGTTTAAGAGGCTTTGCCGTTATTCCATTTATACTATTAGTCTGATACAGAAATCTATATCGATTATGTATTGATTGGATTTCTGTGGAATTCCATATTTTTAGAAATTGATTTATAGATTGTATTTTAAATATTTATCTTTGATAAAATTAATGAGAATCTTCTAAAACGAATATCTTATTAAAAGAATATTCTGAGTTGAGATGTGACGAAATGTGTGATTTTCCAACATTTGTTTAATCCCAAATTACGCAAGTTATTTAGAAAGACCGGGTTTAACCCATTCTGAATAATCAACACGACGATCAAGAGTCGAAGACGAAGACGATGATTGAAGACCGAAGATTTTCACATCGTTGGGATGATGATGACTAGTATCTTGAATTGGGATTGGCCTTCCAAGGCAAGGTATTTGGTAATGATCGTCCAAACGCATTTGGAGATCGACGGACACGATGTTTCGTTCAGACCCAGAACGAACTTATAAATGGATAGCATGCCTGACATTGAAATTTATTTCATGTAATTAAATCGGTTTTTATTTAATATATAAATGCATGGTGGCGGAGGATTTATTCTCTTGCTTAACACCCTTTTGTATGTTAAATAATTACCGATCGCATGATATGAGTTGTTGATGTGGCACGCCAAGTTGCAATTGAACAAAGCTTATTGTTGCAAAGCAGAGCCTTGTATGATGATCAAAGCATAGTCTGGTATGGACATAGCTTTGTGTAATACGTTACTTCGCGAGCCTCACACCCCGGTTGAGTCTAAAACGGAGTAAGGGAACGCAGGGAGTGCGCACGTTTCTTTCTAGCTAGAAGTGGTGTCGGTGCTTAAACTGGCTGACATTTTACTTATGTGGTTGTTGGATTTGAGGTACCTCAGGTATATTGGTCGTATTGTGGCCAATCAGAGATCCGTTAGGATCGAGAAACGTGTGTTCAGGAATAACTAATCCAGTCCATTGCACCAGTTGGACAGAGTACCAACACGGGGACGGACCGGCCCTGCAGGATCCAAGGGTTGGACAGAGTACCAATCCTGGGGCATTGCTAGAGTGTCTCGAATCGGTAAGGAATTCGCTCCTAGCCTTGACTCAGATGGAAACCCAAATTTCCAATACGACATCACGCGGTTTTGATTGTATACCTATACATGGCGACATAGTGGGATGGGGCACTCATGCCGCCTAGGATTGATATATTTACTTTAATGTATTTCAAATTGGTTGCACACTATTATTATATACTACCGTGTTTATCGTATCAAGCATCTTTTGATCATTATAAGGTAAAACCCTATCCTCCGGTTTGCGTTGCATTGTGTGATGGGACTTGGGTCTTATAATGGTTTCATTTTTCTAAAAAGCATTGCGTTATTTTGACGATTTACTTTAGTCATGCACTGGCAATCCATAGGAGAAAACCCGTTCCGCGAAAGTGGCGTGGTCCTGTGATTAGCCTTATTATATTATATAGGTTAAGTAGAATTCTCACACCAGTCCCACGACTGACCTGTAGTTTGTTTCACTTTGCAAACTCGGGTGCCCTCTTTCCACACGGGCAGTCGAGTAGCTTATTTGACAGATAGATAAAACAAGATCCTGGATTGAAGATTGAAGCTGTGGCCATAGTGTTGATAGCCTTCCACCGAGATTAGTTCCGCTGCAATGTATTCATTTATTGTAATTTATTCTTCCGCTGTAATTATTTTCCAATGTACTCTGATATGTATATTCTGTACTCTGATGTAACATTTATTATTGATGTTATAAAAGTCTGTGTTTTTTGTTCTGATGTGTTGTATGCCCAAAGTTAAAGTATTCGTAGGTTTCCGCTTTTTGGATCAGACCTGTGTGGTTTATGGTCGATTCAAAGGGTGGGAATTTGCGGGTCTTTACAGTTGGTATCAGAGCTCAGGTTAGCTCAAATCTTTGGGGTACAACTCGTTAGAACTGAACGGAAGACTCATCAGAGATTGGATTAGTAATGTCCAATAAGAATACTCATTAGAGATAGGATCAGCAGTATCCTAGAATGAGTGAGCTCGTTAGAGATGGGGTTAGTAATGCCCTAGAACGAGTTAAGAGTTACGAATTTATAATTAACGTATTTTTGATATTTATAATCTATTCTTTGAAATATGATTTTTATAAATGTAAAGTTATGTATATTTTGAAAAGATAATCAACCATTAAAAATTAAAATTGAGATAGTTAATTTTACAATTTTTAGATACGTTCCTTTTCGAGGACGAAAAGTTTTTAAGTGGGGGCGATTGTAACAACCCGCAAAAATCAGGACCAATTTAAAATTTTATTTTAGAAAATTTTAATGAGTTTTGACAATATAAAATAATTTATTTAAATAATAATGATCACAATTTTGATTTAAATCGAAGTTAGAATGAATGATTTAATTTTAATTAACAAAAGAGTTAGAAATAGCGCGGTAGTTTGAAAAGTCAAACTTGAACTTTGACTGACCATACAGGATGCAAAATTTAACGGATTTTAGTGAAACCAAAAACATTAGAATCTATTTAAAAATATCTTTCTAACGAATCTGAAAAATCGAAATTTCATAACGGAAATCAAAAGTTATGGCCAATTCAATTTTTAGAAAGGTCGCTGTAGAATATATAGGGCCCGAAAGGCTACTTTTCACATATATAGGAATTTGAACTCGAAACCACTTCCATTGAGTTCAGAATGGCGTTTCTGCATTGAAAAACAGTAAACACTTATATATTTTGAGTTTCGGGATTTATTTGTTTAAAAATGTATTTTTAATATTAAATATATTGGCCTTAAAAATAGTCATTTTTCAAACGACCTCCGTTTTCGACGAAACCACTTTTGTTGGAACCGGAATGTCATATTATTGCTAGGTTTCAATTTTCAGAATTTTTCGAATTAATATGTGAGCGTAGCGAAATAAAATGTGTTTTGACTATTTACAGTTAAATTTGAACGCCTTAAAAATAGCCATTTTTCAAACAGTCTCAGAATTCGACGAAAATAATTTTGTTGGATTCGTATCGTCATAAGAAAGCTAAAAATATTTTTTTTAGAATTTTCTGAGGTCGTATGTGGCCCCGGCACATTTAAATGTTTGGTAGGAATTAAATAATTATTTAATATTGTATTTTAAATTAAAACCGAAAATAAAACGTGTAGACATCAGAATTGGACATTGGGACATAGCCCATCGCGTTCAGAAGGCCTCAAAACGTTAAGATCGACAGTAAGCAGGCCCAAATCCGAGAAAGTTCAAAAATCCACTTTATTTCACGAAATTCGGAATTTAATATTAAAATAATATAAAAATCCGAAAACCCTAACCCTAACACTGTTCATGGCGGCCGCCGCCCAGAAAATTAATGGCCAGAATTGCTCCAACTTCAAACGCTAATATCTCCCAATCCGTTCGTCGAAAATTTATGTATGACCTACCAAATCGAAGAGAATTCAGAGACCTTTCAATCTATACGGTTAAGATCGGATTTTGATGCACGGATTTCGCGAATTTTGGCCGAGAAGTCGCTGCGGTTTTCAGTGATTTGCGGGTGATTGGGGAGGCCGAGCTTCAAGGGGTTGGTGGTGTAGGTTGCTCTTGGCATGGTGGTTCGTGTGGCGGTGTCTGATCGGCGGTTGGTGGTCCGTGGGGTGGTGCGCACGGAAGGAGGGAGGAGCAAAATGGTTCGGCCGTGCGTTTCACGATGGGGAGGAAGAAGGTCCCGATTTCTTTTTTTTAATATTATTTTATTATTTAAATATTTAAATTATCCAATGTTTGAAATTCAATAACTCTCTCATACGAGGTCCGTTTGACAAACCGTAAATTGCGCTGGACTCGTCTTTCCGAGCTCTTCGCGATGGCGCAGTCCACACCTGATTCTGAGACAGTTGATTTTCAGCCAAAATTTGGGGTGAGAGTTCAAATTCTATTATTTATTTAATTATTAATTTATTTTCCCACATGAAAATAATTGTATGATGATGATGATTTAGTTCTGAAATGTTTTGGGTGTATGAATTATCGATTGTTGCTTGTGGTGTGCTTATTGTTCATGTTATGCTTAAATCCGTCTTTATATTGTATATGTTATTGAGTTAAATTGCAGTTGGAAAATTAAATCTAAATTTAGATTTAAAACATATTTTATTCAAATCTAGACGTTCTAATTTATTTTATTTTAATGTCATTTTCATTCTTCTGAAATGAACAAAGAAATGGAACGACAAATAAAACTTTATTTTATTTGTTGATGTTACAATGAAATTTGAACGACAAATAGAATATTATTTTTATTTGTTTTGTTTACAATAGACTATGAACAACGAATAAAATATATTTCTTTTTGTTCGCCTTAAAGGTTAACTAACAAAGTCCTCATTTTTGGTTGCATAAAAAGAAAACAAAAACTCTCAATTTTGTTGCATTAAAAGTTAACAAACAAAAATTCATATTTTTGTCACCGAAGAAAAAAATGAAACGAGAACTGATATTTCTGTCATTGAATATAGATGAAACAAAAATCCATACTTTTTTTTTCATTGGAAAAAAAAAGAAAATGAAAGAAAAAGAAGAAGAAATTTTCCTTTTATTTGAATTGATGTGAAATATCGATTCAATGTTGATAAAAGAGGATTGTGTTTTGTTTGCATTTCTCAAACAGAAATGTACGAAGGAATAAAAAGATTGTATTTTGTTTGCTTCCCTTGATGCGAACAAAATGACAAAATATAGATTTACATTTAGAATAAAAAGAATTATATTTTTCTTGCATTTCTCAATGCAAACAAAATGTTTAAATAAAAAGAGAATTATATTTTGTTTGCATCCCTTGACGCGAACAAAGTATTGAAATAAAGATTTACATTAAAATTTATATTTTTATTTGTGTTTTCAAGACACAAATGAACTTGAAACAAAACTTACTTTTATTTATTTATTTACATTTCATAATGCAAATATCACTTGAAAATAAAACTTACCTTTTTATTTATATTTTATAATGTAAAGATGACCTGAAAACTAAAACTTATTTTATTATTTGCATATTATAATGCAAATGAGACTTGAAAACAAAACTTACATTTTTGTTAACATTTCATGATGTGAATATAACTTGATGATAAAGCTATTTTTATTATTTGCATACTATAATGAAAATAAAACTTGAAAATAAAATTTACATTTTTATTTGCACTTTATAATACGAATATAACATTGAAAATAAAACTTACCTTTTCATTTGCATTTTATAATGCAAATACAACATAAGGATAGAACCTACCTTTTATATGCAATTTACAATGTAAAATAAAAAGTACATTTTTATATGTAATTAGAAAGGGGATTTGCAATAAAATATAAAATTACATTTTTATATGTAATTTATAATGGGATATATAATTGTAAAATAAAGTTTACATTTCTATATGTAGTAAAAAAATTGAGAATTCGCATTGATATTAAAATAACACTTTTGTAAAGATATCGCATTTGAATAAAAAGATAATTTTTGTCGCTTTTGCTTTTTAGAAAAAAAAACATATTTTGTCACCCTTTTCTTTTTAACATAAAAAAAGGGTCATTTTGTCGCTTCTTCTTTTTAACATTAAAAGAACATTTTTATGTCATGTTTCTTTTTAGCATTAAAGGAAGCATCTTTGTTGTTTTTCCTTTTAGTAATAAAAAGAACATTTTGCTTTCATTTCTTATGATAATATTTTATCGTCATTTTGAATGCGGTAAAAATAGAATTGTTAATGTTGAATATTTTATCGTCATTTTGAATGCGGTAAAAATAGAATTGTTAATGTTGAATATTTTATCGTCATTTTGAATGCGGTAAAAAATAGAATTGTTAATGTTGAATATTTTATCGTAATTTTGAATGCGGTAAAAATAGAATTGTTAATGTTGAATATTTTATCGTCATTTTGGATGCGGTGAAAATAGAATAGTTAATGTTGTCATTTTTATCGACATTTTTGGTGCGATAAAAATAGACAATGTTAGTGATTCTTTTTATCGACATTTTTGGTGCGATAAAAATAGACAATGTTAGTGATTCATTTTTATCGACATTTTTGGTGCGATAAAGATAGACAATGTTAGTGATTCATTTTATCGACATTTTGGTGCGATAAAAATAGACAATGTTAGTGATTCATTTTTATCGGCATTTTTGATGCGATAAAAATAGCAATGTTAATGTTACATTTTTATCATCATTTTAGATGCGATAAAACGAATATATTTTTGTGTTACATTTTATTGTCTTTCCAGAGACAATAAGAAGAATAAAATTAAAGAATTACAATTTTATGTAAAATTGCTTTCATTGAAAAGAATAAATATAGAAGACGAGACTTTTGTTGTTAATAATAAAAAAATGAAATGGGAACATTTACATTTTGATGTAAATAAACAATAAAAAGAAAAATTACATTCAAAATGTAAGTTAGAATAAAAAGGACATTTTGTTAAGTAAAAATGTAAATTACAATAAAAAGTATAGAAATAAAGATCACATTTTTATTGACCGTTTATAGGCAATAAAAGGAATATAAATAAAAGAGACATTTTTCACACATCGCCCAAGTGCACAAATTAGTTTAACATTTGCTTGATTGGTTGAAAACCCCACACGGGTGTTGGGATGAAAATTTACATACACTAATCCCAATATTAGTTGTATGTTGATCGTTAGATCGACGGGCTGTGATGAGCGTTATTATTTAATTTTAACGCTTACACAGTGGAAAATTACACTTTGGATGTAATGGATGACTTGATGATTGTACTGTTATTGTCATATATATGATGTGTGTGAAATCCATATAATCCAAATTATATGGTAAATGTTTTGAGTCGCATTTCGATTCAAGTGTTCTTTTAAATAAGACTATTTTTACATTAGAAATCCTTTTTATATAAAGTATATATATTTTAAAAAATATAGAATTTTAATTAAGTATATGTTAAAACAAGGAATATTTGTAGAAGATAAAGATTTGTAAAATAAAGAATACTTCTCATTTAGAATCTTTTATCTAAAGAATATTTTTATGATTATTTTAAAATATGTTTTTAAAGAGATTACTAGCATTTGCAATCATATTTTGTGATATGTAATAAATTGAGATGTGAAGTGGGTTTACCGTGGACGATGTTTTAAACGACATCTATCCTTTAATCCAATTTGCATTGAAATCATTATTTGGAACTTATAAATCTATTTTATAGAATTAAAAAGACATTTTCTATAAATCAAGTTTTTCAACTAATATATTAAATAGGAACTAAGTGGAAATTCTATTGGTAATAATTGAGATGGGCTTCTGTAAAAGAAGACCGATATTATATATGGAGTTTAAGAGGCTTTGCCGTTATTCCATTTATACTATTAGTCTGATACAGAAATCTATATCGATTATGTATTGATTGGATTTCTGTGGAATTCCATATTTTTAGAAATTGATTTATAGATTGTATTTTAAATATTTATCTTTGATAAAATTAATGAGAATCTTCTAAAACGAATATCTTATTAAAAGAATATTCTGAGTTGAGATGTGACGAAATGTGTGATTTTCCAACATTTGTTTAATCCCAAATTACGCAAGTTATTTAGAAAGACCGGGTTTAACCCATTCTGAATAATCAACACGACGATCAAGAGTCGAAGACGAAGACGATGATTGAAGACCGAAGATTTTCACATCGTTGGGATGATGATGACTAGTATCTTGAATTGGGATTGGCCTTCCAAGGCAAGGTATTTGGTAATGATCGTCCAAACGCATTTGGAGATCGACGGACACGATGTTTCGTTCAGACCCAGAACGAACTTATAAATGGATAGCATGCCTGACATTGAAATTTATTTCATGTAATTAAATCGGTTTTTATTTAATATATAAATGCATGGTGGCGGAGGATTTATTCTCTTGCTTAACACCCTTTTGTATGTTAAATAATTACCGATCGCATGATATGAGTTGTTGATGTGGCACGCCAAGTTGCAATTGAACAAAGCTTATTGTTGCAAAGCAGAGCCTTGTATGATGATCAAAGCATAGTCTGGTATGGACATAGCTTTGTGTAATACGTTACTTCGCGAGCCTCACACCCCGGTTGAGTCTAAAACGGAGTAAGGGAACGCAGGGAGTGCGCACGTTTCTTTCTAGCTAGAAGTGGTGTCGGTGCTTAAACTGGCTGACATTTTACTTATGTGGTTGTTGGATTTGAGGTACCTCAGGTATATTGGTCGTATTGTGGCCAATCAGAGATCCGTTAGGATCGGGAAACGTGTGTTCAGGAATAACTAATCCAGTCCATTGCACCAGTTGGACAGAGTACCAACACGGGGACGGACCGGCCCTGCAGGATCCAAGGGTTGGACAGAGTACCAATCCTGGGGCATTGCTAGAGTGTCTCGAATCGGTAAGGAATTCGCTCCTAGCCTTGACTCAGATGGAAACCCAAATTTCCAATACGACATCACGCGGTTTTGATTGTATACCTATACATGGCGACATAGTGGGATGGGGCACTCATGCCGCCTAGGATTGATATATTTACTTTAATGTATTTCAAATTGGTTGCACACTATTATTATATACTACCGTGTTTATCGTATCAAGCATCTTTTGATCATTATAAGGTAAAACCCTATCCTCCGGTTTGCGTTGCATTGTGTGATGGGACTTGGGTCTTATAATGGTTTCATTTTTCTAAAAAGCATTGCGTTATTTTGACGATTTACTTTAGTCATGCACAGGCAATCCATAGGAGAAAACCCGTTCCGCGAAAGTGGCGTGGTCCTGTGATTAGCCTTATTATATTATATAGGTTAAGTAGAATTCTCACACCAGTCCCACGACTGACCTGTAGTTTGTTTCACTTTGCAAACTCGGGTGCCCTCTTTCCACACGGGCAGTCGAGTAGCTTATTTGACAGATAGATAAAACAAGATCCTGGATTGAAGATTGAAGCTGTGGCCATAGTGTTGATAGCCTTCCACCGAGATTAGTTCCGCTGCAATGTATTCATTTATTGTAATTTATTCTTCCGCTATAATTATTTTCCAATGTACTCTGATATGTATATTCTGTACTCTGATGTAACATTTATTATTGATGTTATAAAAGTCTGTGTTTTTTGTTCTGATGTGTTGTATGCCCAAAGTTAAAGTATTCGTAGGTTTCCGCTTTTTGGATCAGACCTGTGTGGTTTATGGTCGATTCAAAGGGTGGGAATTTGCGGGTCTTTACAAAGTTCATTTGCAAGAAGTATAGTCCAATCTTTAAACAAAATCAAGTCCAAAACCCCATCATTTAGAAATAGATTTGAATTCAATCATCACCTAATCCCTACACTATTACTTGCGGCTGAACTAAAAATGAAGACAAACAAAATATCAAAGAGGAAAAAACTATTTTCTCTTAAGTTTTGTGATGGTAAGTATTGAGAGCATTTAATGCAAGCAAGGGGAGCATTTAATGAAAGCATATAGTCTTGTACTTAGGAGAGACCAAGGAGACGTTGGTAGAAATATCTCTTGGGGAAAGTACTTTGAAAAAAAACATGCTGTATAATGTTTAGACCATTCAAATGAGAGAGAAAGGGGTAGGTAGAAGACGTGGGTTTATACTATTAAAAGCATAAGGGAAAAACTATTGTTTAAAGAGAAGAGTTGGCCTATAAATACACCATCATATCCATGCAAATCGTCTTTCACAAACACAAGAACACTTTGCTGAAAACAAAAACCATCCACAGCAAGAAATTTGTGAAAGCTTTTCAAGTGAGTAAACCTCACTAAGTTCAAGTTTGATTTCATGTTTTACTGTAAACAGTTTGTGCTTTCATGTTCATTTATGTCAATGCAAGTTCTATCATGTTGTTATCAACCTTGTAGATGCTAGAACACCAAGTATATATCACCAGTAAACCATGTATGCAAGTGTTTATAAAATAGTAAGGAGTTCATCACCTTAATCTTGATCAAGGAAAATACTGTTGTTTTGTTTCCTGTCAAAACACAACTCTGTTATTTGAAACTAAACCTTGATGATCTAAAAACACAAACCATACAAGTGTATTGATGAGTTACCTTGTATACGAGAATATATATATACATTATAGCAAGAATAAAGGATCAACTATATATGTTTTGAAAACCAAGAATGCAAGGAAACAGATGATTCTCTGTATCAACATTTCAGCCCAAAAATTCAAACATCGTAGAATCGAATTACAGAGATATGAATGTAATCAACAAACAAAATGATGATTTTTAAAAGTGGTTTCACGATTTTAAACGTTGGGATGAGGGAGAAAGCTTGAGATGGCCGAAAATGACATGTTGACCAAATTCCGGCGAACGACGAAGGTGGTGACCAAATCATGGAGCGTGGAGGAGCTGCACACATCGGGGAACTCGAGAAAAATACCCGATGATTTTTCCATCAAGTGATTTGAGCTGACGAACTCGGTTTAGGTGTTGAAAGCAAAAATGGGTTCATCGGTTTGGCGACGACGTGGGGGACCCACGGTGGTGCGAGTTGGCCAGAATTGGGCGTGGAGCGGCGTCGAGACTTGGCGGAGCTGGTGGCGGCGGTGCGAAGTGTTCAGGTGGTCGGAGGTGGTGGTGCGAGCTCGATGTAGGTGGTGTACTTTTTGAACTGTGTACTGGAAGTTGCGGTGAGGGGGTGAAATCGAGGTGGAGGTGACGATGGGTGGTGGCAAGGCGTCAGAGATGATCGGTGGATGAAGTGGAGTTTGTGGGTGGAGGTTCGACGTTGATCTGGTGGCGGGAAGGTGGTGCACGTGCACAGCTGTGCACGTTTGCACAGGAAGTCGATGGCAAAATGGAGAAGAAAAAGGGGAAACTTGGCATGGTGATTTTCGAGTGATCCATCGGTGGATCACCATGTTTTTGAGGGGGATCGAAGGCTTGGCACGAAGGTCTGGCAACATGGGTTTGGCAACGTTTTCGAAGTGATCAACACCAGGGCACGAGAGTTTGGCAACACCGGAGTTAGCAAGGCAAGTCCAAACAAGAATCGTTTTCAAAAGACAATAATTAAATTAAATCAATTTTAATTTAATTAAATAATTAAAAGTAATTAATCAGTAATTAATTATTTAAATAAAAATAGAGTTTTTATTTAATATGGCATAAACAAGTGAAACAGTAAAGATGACAGTGAGGTCAGAGAATCGAAGTTGTTCGAAGAAGTTCGTCGAAGTTAGAACATGAGTTCTAAAAGATAATTTAACTTAAATTAAATTATAAAACAATTTATTTAAGTTTAAATAAAAGAAATAAATATTTGACAAATCAAATCAGAGTATAGAACATCGTCTGACAGTCGATGATAAGCAAGATTTAACACCGTGTGCGTAGCACGGGCTTTTTCTATACACTTCCAAATAGTGATAAAAACTGTATAACATCTTGTGTGCGTCGCACACACTTTAACTACACAATTGTAAATGATATTTAAGATATCCAGATATGAACTTGAGAATTTTATACTGTATATATAATTATAAATACAGGATGTGCAAACTGAATTAAAGACAGTTAAGCTGAAAATAAATTATCGACTATAAAAGATATTTCGTACATCGTTTCGAAGAGTCCGGAATTTACATTCCACTTCGACTCGGATTTATACGACGTATACCGAAATCGATAAAGATGAAGAATGCAAGGACTATTTCAAAATAGTATCTACGGTCTGTTCAATCCCAGAACAGATCCGAACAGTCGGATGTCTGACAACGTATATCGATCAGATTTTACACATCGACTTTTCGTAAGTGTATTTTGTTGGTGGCAAAGAAATTCGTTTCTTTAGCCTTATACCCAGAATATGTTTGTGGAGACAAATGAGTGATCTGTCAGATAGGACGGTGTGATATTCAAAGACGTTGAAGAATAATCCGTCAATGGTAACGTGACTTAAAACCTCACAACCCGAGAAAGACAATAGTTGGGCTAGGCAGCATGGCTAGTTGGGTCATACCCAAGCAGGGTATATTATCACCATCTAGAGTAATTCCTTTTGTTTCTTAATCTATATTCACTGCTGTAACTTCGGTAATCGGAAGGGTCATTCCCAACCGTGGAGGTGGTAATATATTCGTTACACTCAAGCTAAATGAGTGGACGGTCATGTGTGGCCGGGTTGCAGGACGTTCTTGTTGAACCCCAGTGTATCTTCTCTAGAGTACACTGATCGGTGGGTGCTCCCATACCCTGTCAGTTAGAAACCAAATTTCCAATAAGCGCTCGACGGTTTTAGATTTTTTTCTATGTACGTGAACGTGAGATGCAAGCGATTCACTAGATGATTATTTATTTGATAAATACTATCATAAATATCAAACGTTTTGATATTAAAATACAAGGGTCGTTTTCCATATAGTAGTTATGGATTGGGCTTAAGATTTCTAAAGTAATTGAATCTGTTAATAACGAAACACCATATCCCTTATTTTTTCCCCGTGTACATCTTTTTAACTATGTTTACTCACACCAGTCCCCTGACTGACCCGGAGTTTATTTTCTGTGTTTTCCCTAAACTCTTGGGTACTCATAATGATTATTATGAGTAGGCAAGTAATTCAGGTTGGCAAATGGAATCCTCGCGAAGTTCAAGTTGCAGGACAAGTCTAGTAGTTTTAACTACACCTATGTATCCAGTTAGATTTGTATTTCCATATCATGATGTATTAGTATGTGAATGTACTATGATGTTGTAAGTTGTTGATGTATTATGATGTATCAGACCCTATGATGTAATGTATTTGTATTTTTAAATTCCGCTGTGAGTTTTCTGATAACTTCTTATTCTTCTATTCTATTAGTTCTATCTTTTCTATCTCATCTTCTAATTTCTTTCAATAATGACACGGTTTTCGGAGGGTCGAAAATCGCGCCGTTACACTTTCTTTCTATTTCTCACCCTCCAACTTCTTTCTAATAATGATTCGTATTTCTGTGCAATTTGGGTTGGACGTGTGGTATTATTAGTCAGCTCAGATAGTACGGATTTGCGGGCCATTACACTAGCTACGAGCCCTACTAGTTAGAGCTTTCGTCACTCACGCATACATCCTTGCCCCACATAAGCTGAGAGAAGGTGTTTTATCGTTCGTTGTACCTTCTAGCTGACCTTACTAGATAACCTCCATAGTCGCTTATTACTTCCCGCAGGATAGGCAGCCATATATGACGTTTTAAATTTCCAGGTTTGGGTAGGCCCACACACACCTACCATAAAAGACCCCTAAACTGAAAGACCTATTCCCAGGAGGACTCTTCAACCGCTAGTCTCTTAGCCTTTTAGGACCCAGGAAGCGGACTATACACGAGGGTTATTGGTTCATACCCCCATTAGCCTATTTTACCTTTCCCTATTTGAGATAAAGTGGACTACATTATCGAGTCATTCACATTTAGTTCATCTACATGGGAATACCCTACTTACACGATTTCTTTTGTCATGGGCTTTATATGGTTAATAATATTTTCCACTATTAGCCTATTAAATCCAATTTTATCTTCTATTTCCATTACTATTAATAAGGATGGTTATATTCTCTTTACCCTATAATATTTATTTGATTACCTCCTTAATTAGATTTAGTATTTAAACAACAATCGATATCCATTTATCCCCTTATGACACCCATTTACTTCTATTTTTTGCTTATTGCCCTTTTATGACCATCTTGGTCATATTTTCCTAAGGCAACCATTTATCTTTAATTACCATTGATTTCAATTAATGCCATTTATGAGTCTAACTGCCATAATTTTCCTAAGACATTAATTACAATGGAATTTCCTTATTTTATCAGTCCTGAATATATTTAATTGTTGTACCCCAATAGATATTTCTAATTTAACTTATTTATTTAGTTGTTCGTTGACTGTTATATATATATATATACACACACACACACATACATACGTACCAGGCCTCTCACGTTAAGTTGACTACTTGTAGATGCTGGATTTGCCAGACGGCTCCGGGTAGACTTCTACCATAAGTGAACTTAACCCTGTGCCTTAATATGATTGCATTTATGCATTAGACCCCTCACATTAAGCTGATTACCTTTGTTTGCTGGATTTGCCGGTCGGTTCCGGATAGACTTATAAACAACTTGAGTTTAACCTCGTGTCTAAATGCGGTTATAATTTAAATTTCCTAATTGGGGTGTACAACATTTATCCTAAATAAATTTTAGGAATTGTAACCATTATCCTATCATATTCACTCTCCCCATTCAACATTTGGTTACAATTGTTATTTATTGATTTGCGGTCTTATTTATGGCAATTAATTATATTGATTGCTACAAATGGTCACTACAAATATATTAATTCAAAATGGATTATATTTACACATAATTCCAGAATAAAATCTTATCCAAACATTCTGTACAATGTATATTTTACCGTTTTATGCTGATTTAGATGGATAACATATATATATATATATATATATATATATATATATGTTTTCGTGCGGTTAACGTAGTTGTTATTATTTATTTATTATTCTGCAATACTTATTTTTAAATTAACGATTTGGTCTAATCAATTAACCAAACATTCCCTTTTATATCTAATCTTGCTAAAAAGGTTTCAAGTCTCACAAGGACCATTAGCTGTAACCACTATAAATAATGCCTATTTTGTGGAATTGACATATTTCCAAATCACAAGAAATATATGTAATATGCATATATTGGAATAGTCGATGCAAATTACAAACAAATATGCATATTTATATTTATATGCATCTTTGCACCACTTTTCCCTTTTTTTCTTTCATACTTCTTGTGATTACAAAATAATGCCTCTTTATATTTAAGGAGGAAAAAGGCATATCTACAATGCTTAAGCTAAAGCCCAACAATATTGAATATAACAAGGAATATTTATTTTATTATTACAATCACATAATACACAAATTTCATCTTTTTAACCAAATTCACATATTTCATATTTTAACACCGAACTAAAGATCTGGAACATAACTACAACAAATTTATGTTTAATGAGACTGATTTCCAGATCCACAGTGATATGTAACATGTACAACTGTAACAAATTAGAGATTTAATATTAAAATATTATTAAAATATTCAGGCCGAAACCCTAATTTGACATGGCAGCCGCCACCTAAACCGAAGGCCAGAATTTCTCCAATTTCAAACGCTCATAACTTTTGATCCGCTCAACGAAAATCGACAAACTTGGTACCAAATCGAAGCTTTCAGAGAGATCTTTCAATCCATACAGTCAAGATCGGGTTTTAGTTCATGGATTTCACGAATTCTAGGCTGAAACGTGGCGGGTTCGGGTTCGTTTTTTGAGAGGAGGAGGCCTAGTTCGGAGCTATTGGGGGCGGTGGTGGCTCGCGGGCGGAGCGTCGGAGTGGCGGGGTCTGATCGGCGGTCGGTGGCTCGG
This sequence comes from Allium sativum, assembly GCA_030737875.1. Lineage (NCBI taxonomy): Eukaryota > Viridiplantae > Streptophyta > Magnoliopsida > Asparagales > Amaryllidaceae > Allium > Allium sativum. The sequence continues at coordinate 442,444,844 of CM060915.1, read as the reverse complement.
AGGGTGGCGCGCGCAGAAGGGTTGGAAGATGAAGTTGGGTTCGACTGAAGCGTCGTGAACACGAGGAAGAAGTATATTATATTTTTATTTTATTTATTTAATTATTTAATTTATGCAATCTTTAAAAAATAATATCTCTTTCATACGAGGTCCGATTGACGAACCGTAAGTTGCGTTGGACTCGTCTTTCCGAGATCTTCGCGATGGCGGAGACCAGAGATGATTCCGAGACAGTCGAATTTTCAGCCATATCAATGTGAGATTTCTGAATTTAATTTAATTATTTAATAAATTCAATTATTTTCATAGCCGTTAAATAATGGATTGTATGTGATGAGATAATCCTGTGTTGTGATAAAATTTGGATGATGATTTGTCTGTTTGTTTGTTGATTATAATCCTATTTTGTCTGTTTATTGGATTTAGTTAGAATTGCCAATTCAATGTATAAAAAAATATCACCTTGTTTGTTGATTGTATTATCATTTCTTTTTAGTGATAAAAAGGGAATCAAGTTTGTTGTTATTTCTTTTATAACAAAAAGATCAATTTAAGTTGTTATTTCTTTTATAATAAAAAGATCAATTTATGTTGTTATTCCTTTTATAATAAAAAGATCAATTTATGTTGTTATTCCTTTTATAATAAAAAGATCAATTTATGTTGTTATTTCTTTTATAATAAAAAGATCAATTTATGTTGTTATTCCTTTTATAATAAAAAGATCAATTTATGTTGTTATTCCTTTTATGATAAAAAGGTCAATTTATGTTGTTAATTCTTTGGTAATAAAAGATCATTTTGTTTTGCATTTCTTTTTACATATAAAAAGAAACATTTTTGTTTATATTTCATTTTATCAGCAAAAAGAGACATTTTTGTTCATATTCGTTTTTATCAACAAAAAGAATCATTTTAGTTGCTTTTTCTTTTAAGATATTAAAAAGAATGAATCGTTGTTTGAAACTTGTTTACATGTAATTTACACTTTTAATGATAATTAGAACTTATTAAAAAGAATGAATCTTTGTTTGAAACCTGTTTACATGTAATTTACACTTTTAATGATAGATAGAATTCATTAAAAAGAATGAACCTTTGTTTGAAAACTTGTGAACAAGTAATTCATTTTTTTTTATGTAAATGAATTATTAAAATTGCTATATAAATTAAAAAATTATTTTATTTGTCAGTTGTAGTCACAGTCAAACATCATGTTTCTTGTTATATATTAAAAGAGTAAAATTGTCAAAACTTGATTGTTGAATTGAAAATATCATTTTTGTCAAAACTGGATTAATGAAATAAAAGTAACAATTTTGTTTACATTTTTTTTATATGTAGATAAGAAATTATTTTCATAAGTTACATAGAAAATAAAGTTTATTCTTTTATTTGCATTTATCAATGCAAATAGTCAATGAACCTATGTCTATTTTCTATATTTACAATTACCAATACAAATGTACACACTTTCATACAATTAGCAGAATTTGTTTAAATATGCTTTGAAAATAAATTTTGTTTTTTTATTTACATTCACTAATGTAAATATAATTTATAAACAAAATTATCCTTTGTTTGCATTCATAAATGCAAATACTCTTTTAAATAAATTTGTTTCTTTTATTTACATTCAATAATGTAAATACACTTTGTAAATGAGGTTCTTTTTACATTCACTCAAATATACTTTTAATTAAAAATAAAAGTTACATTTATTACTTGCATTCCTTGTTGCAAACAAAACCTTAAAACAAAGTTCATCTTTGTTTGCAATTCATTAATGCAAACAAACCATCAGATTTAAAATTATATTCTTGATTTATAATTTTGATATAAATAAAGAATGTTTGAAATAAAGGATAGAATTTAAAAGTTACATTTTAATAACTAAACATTCACATTTTTATCATTAAAGTAAAATAGACAAAAACACTCATTTTGTCTAAATTAAAAGAATGAAACAAAATATAGCACTGGAATATTTTATTTGAATTGAAACTCAAATTATTCATTTTTGTAAATTTATATTAATTAAAAACCAATTATTCATTTTTGTTAATTTACATTAGTTAAAAATAATTATTCATTTTAGCCAATTTATACTAGTTAAACAAAATTTTACATTTTGTCAGAAATATTCATTTTTATCAAAATGAATTAGTTGAAGCAATTTATATATATATATATATATATGTTTGACAAGATATATACGTGTCAAGATAGGATAGTTAAAACAAATATTTATCATTTTGTCTCATTAGAATTGCCAAAACAAAGTAACCATTTTTGTTTAGAGTTTAAATTAGCAAAATAGAATTTGTCAACAGAGACAAAGTTATTATGCTTATTCATCATTGCAATAGAGATATTTTCTTGTCGCCATTATATGTATTGTGTATTACACTTCCATGCACAAGTTACCCGACTTGTGTATGTGATTGGGACGATAATTTTTCACACATCTCCCAAGTGCACAAATTAGTTTATTATTTGTTTGTTTGGTTGAAACCCCACACGGGTGTTGGGATGAAAATTTTTATACACTAATCCCAATATTTAGTTGTATGTTGATCGTTAGATCGACAGGCTGCGATGAGCATTATTATTTAATTTTAACGCTTACACAGTGGAATTCACACTTTGGATGTAGATGGATGATTTGATGATTTTACCATTATTGTCATATATATGATGTGTGTGAAATCCATATAATCCAAATTATATGGTAAATGTTTGAGTCGCATTTCGATTCAGGTGTTCTTTTAAATAATGATATTTTTACATTGGAAATCCTTTTTATATAAAGTGCATATGTTTTCATAATATATTTTTAATCCAACTATATGTTAAGACAAAGAACATTTGTAAAATAAAGAATTCGTAATATAAAAAAATACCTTTCATTTAGAGTCTTTATATAAAGAATATTTTTACGATTATTTTAAAATATGTTTTTAAAAGATTACTAGCATTTGCATTTTTTTTTTGTGATTATAAATAAATTGAGATGTGAAGTGGATTTATCGTGGACGGTGTTTTTAAACGACATTTGTCCTTTAATCCAATTTACGCTGAAATTATTATTTGGAATTTATAAATCTATTTTATAGATTTAAAAAGGCATTTTCTAAAAATCAAGTTTTTCCAATTTAATATATTAAAGAGGAATTAAGTGGAAATTTGATTGGTAACAATCGAAATGGGCTTCTGTAAAAGAAGACCGATATTATATATGGAATTTAAGAGGCTTTGCCATTATTCCATTTATACTATTAGTCCGATACAGAAATCTATATCGATTATGTATTGATTTGATTTCTGTGAAATTCCCTATTTCGGAAATTGATTTATAGATTTTATTTTTCAGTGTCTATCTTTGATAAAATTAATGAGAATCTTTTAAAACGAATATCTTATTAAAAAAATATTCTGAGTTGGAATGTGGCGTTATATGTGATTTTCCAATATTTGTTTTTAATCCCAAAATACGCGAGTTATTCAGAAGGACCGGGTTTAACCCATTCTGAATAATCATCACGACGATCAAGAGTCGAAGATGAAGATGGTGATTGAAGACCGAAGGTTTTCACATCGTTGGGATGATGATGACTGGTATCTTGAATTGGGATTGGCCTTCCAAGGCAAGGTATTTGGTAATGATCGTCCAAACGCATTTGGAGATCGACGGACACGTTGTTTCGCTCAGACCCAGAGCGGACTTGTAAATGGATTGTGTGTCTGACATTGTATTCATTTCTGCTGTATTTGCTGAATGCTAATGATTATATATTTCTGTTTAGTGGTGAAGAATTCATTCTTTACTTATCACCCTTCTCTAAGACGTATGAGCTTAGAGGTTATATATATATATATATATATATATATATATATTGGTAGATGATCAATAATATGGTAGGGTCTGACAATGTGACATGCTAAGATACAAATGATCAAGGCTTTGTTGAAAAGCAGGCCTTGTGGTTGATTATCAAAGCATAGCCTGTTTAGGCATAGCTTTGTGTATAGCGTGACTTCGCGAACCTCACACCCCGGTATGAGTCAAAAACGGGATTAGGACTGCAGGGAGTGCACACATTTCTTTCTAGCTAGTGGTGTTTGGGCTTTAACATGGCCTGGCATTTTACTTATGTGGATTTTGGATTGAGGTACCTCGGGTTTTTATAGGCCGGAAGTGGTCATACTATAGGTTCATAGAAACTGGGTAACGTGTGTTCAGGCATAATTAATCCACTACCTTTAGGTGGGGACCGGCCCTGAAGATCCATGGGTTCACTGCGGGGGATCCTGGGGCATTTGCTAGAGTGTCTCGAATCGGAAGAGGACGATCCCTAGCCTCGATTTCATGATAGAAAACCAATTTCCAATACAACACCACGGTTTTAATTGAAAACTTATATATGGCGACATAGTAGGATGGGGCACTATGCCGTCTAAGATTAATACATTTATATTGAAATGTTTTAAGTATATATATACACACTAATAATAATATCGTTTTTACGTATCAAGCATCTTTTGACCATTATAAGGTAAAACCCTATCCTCTGGTGTGCGTTGCATTGTGTGATGGGACCTGGGTCTTATAATGGTTTCATTTTCCTAAAAAGCATTGCGTTATTTGAGGATTTACTTTATTTATGCACTGGCAATCCAATGAAGTAAACCCGTTCCGCGTTAGCGGCGTGGTCCTGTGATTAGCCTACTTATTAGATAGGTTAAGTTAAGAATTCTCACACCAGCCCCACGACTGACCTGTAGTTTGTTTCACTTTGCAAACTCGGGTGCCCTCTTTCCACATGGGCAGTCGAGTAGCTTTTTTCAGATATAGTTAAGCAGGATTCTGGATTGAAGTCTGAAGCTGGGTCCAGAATATTGATGGCCTTCCGCTGAGATTAGTTCCGCTGCAATGTATTTAATTTATTGTAAATGTATATTCCGCTGTATTATTTATTGATGTACTCTGATATATTCTGTACTCTGATGTAACATTTATTATTGATGTTATAAAAGTCAGTGTTGTTGTTCTGATGTGTTGTATGCCCAAAGTTAACGTACGCGTGTAATAACCCAAAAATCTGGGCCAGTTTAAAATTTTTATTTTGGCAATTTTAGCGAATTTTGAACATTTAAAATGAAATATTTTAAATAATAACTACGAAAAATTTAATTTGAACAGAATTCGAACGTATATATTATATACGTCGTCGTTAGAATATAAATATTTATTTTAAATTATAATAGGAATTGAAAATGGCGCGGTAGTTCGATAATTCGATTTCAAACTTCAATTGAATGTACCGAGTGCAAAATAAACCGGATTTTAGCGAAACCGAAAATAATAGGATCTATTTGGGAATATCTTTGCAACGAATCCGAAAAATCAAAATTTCATAGCGGGAATCAAAAGATATGTCCAGTTGAAAATTCTGAATAGTCGCTACGGAATTCAGGCCCTTAAAAATGGAAATTTTGCAAACGACCTCGGATTTCGACGAAACCACTTTTGTTGGATCCGTGATGTCAAGTTATTGCTAGATTCCAATTTTCATAATTTTTGAATTCAATATGTGAGCGTGGCAAAGGAAAACGCATTTGACCAATTTCAGTTGAATTTAATCGACTGGAAAACGGTGTTTAGTAGCACCCGACACCCGTCATCCACAGACCAAGGATGGCTTGTTTGTTTGATTGATGTGTTGTGGAAATTATTTGTGATGTTGATGTGAAATAGATAATAAAATATATTCATAGGTCGAATAAAATATTTTGGTCGTTAAAAATATAATTTTTAACGTGAACGTGAATAAATAAATATTCATTTACAAACCGAACGGTTTGTTTATGTACACCTATTTGAAGGACATTGATTGGGATGAGAAATTTTACACATCGCCCAACTACACAAATAAAATCTATGTTTGTTGATTTGAAACCCCACACGGGTATTGGGATAAAATACAGCGTACACTAATCCCAATAATTAGTTGTATGTCGATCGATTGATTGACCGGCTGTTATAAGCGTTAGATATCTATATTTGATGCTTATACAGTGTAGTGCACTTTGGATGATGGTTGATTATTTATCGTTGCTATTATATACATGTGTTGTATGGAATCCATATAGTTAACGCTATATGGTAATTGATTGGGCCTCATTCCAATTTAGAAAATAAAGAATTTTATAAAATAAAGGTTCATGTGTTGAAAGTACTCATCCGTTGAGATTAGTCATGTGTTGAACGAAATATTTTAACAATAAAATTTACATCTTTATTATATATAGAATTAGAAACTAACTTCTTTAGAAAATAAAGGTTCATGTGTTGACAGTACTCATCCGTTGAGATTAGCCATGTGTTGAACGAAATATTTTAACAATAAAATTTACATCTTTATTATATATAGAATTAGAAACTAACTTCTTTAGAAAATAAAGGTTCATGTGTTGACAGTACTCATCCGTTGAGATTAGTCATGTGTTGAACGAAATATTTTAACAATAAAATTTACATCTTTATTATATATAGAATTAGAAACTAACTTCTTTAGAAAATAAAGGTTCATGTGTTGACAGTACTCATCCGTTGAGATTAGTCATGTGTTGAACGAAATATTTTAACAATAAAAATTACATCTTTATCATATATAGAATTAGAAACTAACTGGAAAATAGACAAGATGAGTGGTCTCCTGGATATTGATCTGATGTTGGTTTCGGCCTTCGGGGTTAATATTTAGGGAATCGTTCTCTTACTAGTTTACGGTTGGAGTCTGATTTGAAATCAAACGATAGATACCAAATTTTTTATAAAATATATTAAATAAGAAAAATAGTCACATGTGGACAATACTCATTCGTTGAGATTAGTCAGGAGTTGACAAAAATATAGATTCACGTATTGAATAGAATTAATATTCATTTGTTGAATAGAATAACGGAATTATTGAAATATATAAAGCCGTGTTGATTAGAGATGCGCTATTTTGACGCGAACGATATTTATATCGATTATATTCGTTTTTATAATTGAATTGAATCGAATAGAAAACGAATTTGAGTTGAATCGAATAGAAAACGAATTTGAATTGAATCGAATAGAAAACGAATTTGAATTGAATCGAATAGAAAACGAATTTGAATTGAATTGAATCGAATAGAAAACGAATTTGAATTGAATCGATTAGAAAACGAATTTGAATTGAATTGAATAGAAAACGAATTTGAATTGAATTGAATAGAAAACGAATTTGAAATAGAATTGAAATCGATTTGAATTTGAAATGAATGTTGAAATTGTTTTTGAAACAAATTTGAAACGATTTATAAAATTCGTTTAAAAAGGGGAAATCGACGAAATATATAATATATATATGTATATATATTATATATAATGGCCTGAATAGAACGCGCCGCGCCGCGGCAGTTCGTAAATTTCGACCATTGACTTCGAACGGACATTACGGGAGATCCGACTGTCGGATTCTCCTAAAACTTGAACCGTTGGGTTCGTATCGAAAAGAGCTTTCTAACGAATATTAGAAATTTGAAATCTAACGGTTGGATTTGGAGATACGTCCAAATCAAATTTGGAACGGATCGTTGTAAGTGCAGTTCGATGGCCGTTGTTGGAAATCGATTGTATGGGCCTTGATAAAATTATTAAAAATAGTAATAATTTGTGTAAAATCATAAGAAATGATTTGGGAAAAATTAGGATGAAAAACTCCATATTTGAAAAGATAAAAATAGATTTTTATCGAAATGAACTAGTTTTGAACTAAAATTAAAACCCATTTATTTTTAAATAAATAAATTGGATTTGAAATGGGTTGTAAATAGAATTGATTTGCGGGTTTATCGTGAACGGTGTTTTAAATAACACTTATTCTTTGACCCGATAATAAATAGAATGTGAGTTGGGTTTATCGTGAACTGTGTTTTAAATGACATAAATTCTTTAACCAAGAAAAAGGAGTTTTAATGAATCTGCAATTAGATTAAAATGTGAATTGATAATTTAAATTATCAAATTAGGAAAATGAGCGAGAACGGAGTATCACCAGTTTTGCTCCAAGCGATAGTTAAATCTTTAATTGGATTTGAACGTGAAATGGTAATTTTACCGATAACACCGTAGTGTTAGATATGGAGTATTACTAGTTTTGCTTCATGGGATGAATAGGTTGGGGTTGGGAAATAAAATAAATAATTACTTCGATGTGGTTCGCTAATCTCGACTAGTTTGGAAAACCATAATTTGGTTTGATAGGACATCTAATGTAACACCCCACCTCCGCCAGGGTGACTCTTGCAAGCACTCTGACTTTGGAGGGGCGTTTGAATCAAGTAAACATGCATAATGATATATCAAGGCAGAACAAGAACATATGTGTATATGTAAACAGAGTAAATAAGATAAGTAAAACAGCGGAAGATTTCAAACTATTTCAAAACAAGTCTGGTACAACATAATGTCAACTTTCCAAATACACAAGTCTAGATAAAAACAACATCACTGAAAAACTGAAATACATAAGTACTATCCCCAAAATAAGTGATAACCATACCTAGCTTCATGTCAAGACCGTACATGAGCTAAAATCCCACAAGCAAGTGATCAGAAATCCAAGCTAAGCTCCAATATTCCCACCCTGAGAACCTGGGGGGGGGACGGAAGAAAAGAGGCGAAAGAAAAACAGGTCAGTCAAAAAGACTGAGTAAGCCCTACTACAATCAATGTAAACTGATAAAGTTAACTGGCATGAGAAGCAGGGATGAACATAAGGATAACAACATACTAGCATGATGATTAACTAACAAGGTAGATAAAGGTGTCATCGCATAATCAGGATTAAGGTTTTGCACCACAGGTGTACTAGCAAACTAACATGACTTGAATAAACAAGTATTGATCCCTTGGCCCAAGCTTTGGCCCAATAACATGGAGTGACCCTAATACGAGGTCCAATAAACATGAAGTGACCCTAATACGAGGTCCAATAACATGAAGTGACCCTAATACGAGGTCCAATAACATGAAGTGACCCTAATACGAGGTCCAATAACATGAAGTGACCCTAATACGAGGTCCAACCAAACGGTCTAGTCGATCGGCTCCCTATAAGCCTAACTCGTCACGTGTTGGTGTCAATACGGCCCAAACATAATTGTAGTCAGACTGTGCCGGGTCTCCCGTCGGGTGTATCAAGCCCTAGGGTGTCAACCCCTGGACACCATAAACATAAGTGCACAGTCTAGATCTACTGGTACCCATGCTTGACTTCTCCAAATACGGACTACGTGCACGACCATAGTCCGTCCGGAACTACATCGGCGTACCACTCTGCCGTCGTTTTTGGTCACTTACCTCAAGTCCAGTAATCGTGCCCCCACCCTAGCCTAGTCCCTAGGGTCTTAATGATACAAACTTGGGATTACTGCTGGAGTGGACCCCCATTGCTAGGATTTTCTAGTGGGTTAAGTATGGTTTAACCCTCTTGCTAATCATGGATTAACTTGGTTAAGTGTAATGATGAGTTCACGACTTAACCCTGATTAATCTACCAAGCCCAAATTGGTTAAGTATTAAGTGGACCATGACTTAACCCTAATCATGAGGCATTAATTAATTAATGAGCCTTAACCTCTCACATTAGACTTTGTTGCGGTTACTAGTTAAGCCGGTCGGTTCCGGGTAGCTTTACACCACAACTTGGTCTAACCTCGGGTTCAAGGTACAACATGACCAACTTCTCACATTGGGTCCTATTGTTTGTAGCAACTAGTTAAGCCGGTCGGTTCCGGGTAGGTTTACGCTACAAACTCAACCCAACCTCGAGTTGGTCACACTTATATTTTCTAAGTGTCGTATCCATCATGTTTCCAAAACATATTACAAGTTTTCAAGAATTTGGGTAGACCTAACTTAATAGGTAAATTCCCAATGGGTAGACCTAACTAAATAGGTAAATTCCCAATCTTATGTTTTTATGTCTTTTAAGTTTACCCAACCCCAAACGCAATCCCATCGCTTACATATCGCAATAGCGCATAAAGGATAGAAAGAGGGAACTTGGCATAATCATGACATAAAGGTGTTGAAGCCACAAGTTTAACATGGTGGCATATGAAATGTACATATGTTCATATACTTGCATATTACATTTTTAGGCCTCAAAAGCATGCATAAAACCAAACTTAGCATATTGGTGATACATGGTGATAAATGACATGTAGAAATGGCCATAAGTTCGCATTTAGCCTCACATGCAAGTTATCATAAGAGATATGATAACTTACATGTTGCCCAAATGCAACCTTTAGCATAAAGCTTAAAGCTTTATGTTCATATACTCAAGGTAAGCTTGCATAACATGATAACATGAGTAAAATGATCCACCCAAACTTGCATAACATACATGACAAACTTGCATATCATAACATAGCAAACTTGCATAACATAACATGGCAAACTTGCATATAAACTTGCATATCATAACATATCAAACTTGCATATCATAACATGGCAAACTTGCATAACATAACATTATTAACTTGCATATCATAATATGGTAAACTTGCATATCATAACATATCAAACTTGCATAACATGACATAGTAAACTTGCATATCATGGCAAACTTGCATATCATAATGATCAACCAAACTTGCATCATTCATTTAACTTTAGAGTTTAAATATGAAAGTAGAAAAGGGCTTACAATGCTTATGAAGACACAAAAATATGACAAAGCCCTTATGCAATCAAATAGACCCAAAATGCAAGCTCTAATAGAAAAACCCTTGAGCCAAAATGATCAAAACCCTTGCTTTATGATGTAAATATGGAAACTTGACTTGAATGCAAGCTAATGATGCTCATGCAAGCTTGAAAACACTTGTATGCATTGAAAATCTCTCATAGAAATGACTTAGGAATTTTATGAAGAGAGTGGAGGCCATGAGAGGAATGATTTTGCCATAGTTTAGTTACTTGAATGAATAATGATGATTTAGGGTTAGGTTAGGGGCTTATTTGTAGAGATTAGGATTAGTTTCAACCTTAGGATTAAACCCTAATTCCAATCTCAGCCCTTAAAACCGAATCTGGCCCCCAAACTCAACACAACTCCAAAATGGTGCACCAGGCAAAACTGCCCGGCTGAGCCAAGTCGACAGCCAAGTCGACAGGGCTGTCGACTTGGGTCCAACCAAGTCGACTCCCAAGTCGATAGGGCTGTCGACTTGGGTGCTCTGGCGGGAATTTTCCCGCCTAGCCCAATCTTCCCTAATTTCCAAATTCAAACTTGAATTTGAAATCTGTTTTTTACTTTGAAATTTTCTGAAAACTTCGTTGGGCCTTAATCGGGTCATACGGACTCCGATTTTCGAAAACTCGGACTCTATTTCGCGTATTTTTTCGAGACGAACACAGTGGCATAGCCCGTTTCCCTTGATTCAGATTTTAGAATTAAATTCTGCCTCGATTTACGTTATAACAGGTTATTAAAAATACGGGTTGTTACATTTTCCCCTCCTTAAAGGATTTCGTCCCCGAAATCTTCAAGTTAGGAAGAACGTATCCTACCATCCAACATCCATCTACTCAAAACATCATTCACGAGCAATCATTGTCCTTACAAGATTCTAAATGTTGTATGAACATATGCAAACGTGTGTGTATATGTACTTATCTAATGCAAATATCATCAATGCAAATTATGTTAGTGAAATGAATCCATATGTATGCAATTCCTAACATAATGTATAACATCTATATGTGTGCACATAACATACATCCATATGCAAAGTCCATGTGATAACATAACATATTCATCCATGAATAAGCATAAACACTCATGCATATGCAATATGAGGAGTGTGTGAGCCGATCTAGTGCCTAATGTGTATAATGCATCCACGAGTAACCACTTGCAACCACTTGCAACCATCAAGCATAACATGTTTCAAACACATGTTTCATCCAAAGGGTTTCTACCTAAGGTTCTCATGACAAGATTAACATGATAAACTAGATAATCAAGACAATCATGGATAGCAAAAGATATGCTACAAAGAGATCGGGAAGATAAGCAGGATATACTCCTTTCGGATTACAAGAAATCCCTTCCTAACCCAACCCATATTCTATAAAAGCCCAAAAGGTTTAGTCAACCTAACGGACCCCTTCAAACCCTGACATGTATTACTAGCCAATAAGGCATACCTCCTGACTGAAATAGGACCGAGAATGGGACCGAGAGGATATACGTAAAAAGATAACATGCGAGTAAGTTCCACAGGAAAACAAGGATCAAGGATATGCTCTTAAAAAGAGATATGATGTGCGTATCTAGCCTTCAGTCTTCTAAGTCACGTTTCCTTGAGTTTAACTCCACTGTGCTTTGACCGTCTTTTACTTCATGATTCCTTGGCTTCTTAACTCTTATTTCCAAATATGAGTTGGAATCCATTTCATTGTCGCCTCTCGTCTTCCTCTTTCACTTACTCTTCTATCATTCTTGGCTTAAACATAACTATGACCTCATGGTTTCATGCAAGCTCTCCAAAATTCACTAGTGAATCCTGGATCTCGTTTACTTACTATAAAGTATTCCACGCAGCAGAACTTTTCTTGAAAATACCAACCCTCGTTGCCAATTGCTCTTACTAACATGATTTTCTATAACTCATGCTTGAACGAAATGAACCATCCGCCTGCGAATGATTGAGTCATGGTTACTAACTATACTTTAGGGAACCTCGTGCAACCGCTTTATTTCTTAAAAGTAAACTGTCGCTAGGTATGATGCAGTCCTTTCGCTCTTTACCGGAGTGAAATGAGCACTCTTCGTGAGTCTACCTACTATGACCCACATGCTCGTATTCCCTTTTCTTGATCTAGGCAGTCCATCCACGAAATCCTTTGTGACGCTTTACTACTTCCATTGCGGGGACCTCCAATGGATGTAATAGCCCACCGGGCTTTTTATGACTCGGCCTTAATCTGTTGGCACAACATGCACCTTGGGACAAACTCGGCCACCTCCTCGAGTGTTGTGCATCTTCAAGAGCCTTCTTTCTCTTATTGCGTCTTAGCCATCCCTTGTCATCTATAGCGAGGTGTCTTAACATCTCGCCTCGAATCAGCTTGTCCATGATCTCGACTAACTGCAGGTCTTCTTTCTGTGAAGTCCCTACTTGATCTAGAAGGGTAGGTCTAAGCTCAAGGGATGCTAACTAACTAATTAAACTGAGAGAACTTCTTACTTCAATTGTCCTCGTCGGAGCTTTTCGGTTTTGAACCGCGACCACTTTAGCAGGATCCACCACTAAGCCTTGCTTAGAAACTATGTGCCCAAGAAATCTAACTCCTTTTTCTCCAAAATGACATTTGGAGGACTTGGCTTTCAACTGATGCGCTCTAAGCGTATCCATCACCTCCTTGAGATGCCTAGCATGTTCTTCCTCGTTCTTTAAGAAAGTCAGGATATCATCTACAAAGACTACCACAAACTCGTTCAGGAACTCTCTAGACACCCTACTCATCAAGTCCACGAAGTAGGCGGGTGCATTAGTCAAACCGAATGGCATGACTAGCCATTCTAAGAATCCATCTGGAGTTTTGAACACAGTTTTGTCTATACTATCCTCAGCTAGTCTGAGCTGATGGAATCCAGTAGCAAGATCAAGAGAAAACAGATGTTCCTACAAGCTGATCAAACAAATCATTGATCCTTGGCAATGGTTGCCTATTCTCTTTGTTTAACTCACGATAATCAACACAAAGTCGAAGAGAACCATCTGCCTTGGTAGTAAATACTACAGGCGCTCCCCATTCAGATATACTTCGTCTAATAAAGTTCTTCTCAAGCAACTCCTTGACTTGCTTTCTTAACTCTCATCTTGCGGGGCCATGTGCCTAACCGGCCACGAAACTATCTTGGCATTATCAACCAGATAAATGCGGAAATCAATCTCTCGTTTAGGGGTAACCCCCTTCACTTCACCCAAGATATCAGGATATTCTCGGACCACCCTCACCGATTGCAAACTATCGATAGACGAGTTGAGGGATTCAAGATAACACAACATGACGGGACTCATAGGGTTACTAGAAATTTTTAGGGTATTACCGAGGCGAGTCATGAGCCTCTCAACCCTATGCTCAAAAATCAAGAATGGCTCCAAAACTGGACAACCAATCCATGCCCAAAATCAACCCATACCCCATGAAACCGAGAATATAAGCATCACGCGAGAATTCTATACTCAAGATAGGGATTTTCAAATCCACGTAGATAATAGACAAATGGGCGGAACCCCCAGTTGGATTTGAAACACACACGGGATCATCTACCAAGCTAGTACTAAGGTGCAAACTATCAACAAGATCAGATGAGATAAAGCTATGCGATGCACCAGAATCAAACAAGGTACAAACTGGAAAATCAGAAATATATACAAGGCTCTCAACAGAAATACTACCTCGATCGGGAACTGGAGCGACATTGAGAGCATGAACTTGCCCTCCTGAAGGTCCAACACGCTGAGTCTGACCCTGGCCTTGCCCTTGCTTCTTCGGGCAATCCTTACTGAAATGTCCAGTCTCACAGCAGAAAAAGCATTCACCATTCTTCCTTTTCCTCTTCTTACAATCCTTAATAAGATGCCCAACTGAACCGCAATAATGGCACTTCCCCTTGTTGTTCTTGCCCTTGTTGTTGTTCCCCTTGTTGCCTTGACTCTTGTTCTTGTTCTTGTTCTGATTGCCTTGACTGCTCTGACCACTTGGATTACCCTGATTTCCTTTCCACTGGGAATCAGTCTTCTTGGCTTGAGTATCATTCGTCTTGATCTCTTTCTTGACATCTCCCTGAAGTAACGCCATATCAACCAAGCTCTCAAACGTGGCCCCATGGGGAATATGTGACATAGCAAATCCCTGCAACGGCTCATTCAATCCTCTAGCAAAACGAAGAGCCTTCTTCTGAGGAGTACTCACCATATCCAAGCCAAAACGAGCTAACTGATTGAACTTGTTCACATATTCTTTGACAGACATTTCTCCCTGTTTCAAAGTTATGAACCTCTCCATTTGCAGATTCTCCTCAGCAGAGGATAGAAACTTAAGCACGAACCTTGCCCTGAAATCGGCCCAAGTCTCAACAGGCCTAGTACCATTGGTGACTTCCCACCAATAAGCGGCTTCATCCTTCATAAGCCAAACCGCCAACAAGATCTTCCTCTGATCGTCTAACCCAAAGATAGCAAATAAATCCTCGGTCTCTTTCAACCAATTTCTGGCCTCTACAAAAGTCTCAGTGCCTTGAAAGTTCTTGCCACCCATTGCTTTGAAATCTTTGCAAGTCTTTGCGAAGTCAGCTTGAGGATGCTGAGGGGGAGGAGGAAGAGGAACCTCAGCGACAGGAGGAGGAGGAACATCAGCGACAGGAGGAGGAGGAACATTAACTACCGGAGGAGGAGGAGGAACATTAACTACCGGAGGAGGAGGAGGAGGAACATCTACGGGGCCGGCTTCGGTCGCCCTAGCCTCCAAAAGTCTCCTATACCAAACAGGTACGTGTACTCCCTCCGGAATAGCAAAGTTATCAGCCATACTGAAAACGAAGAAAAGGACAGATTCAGAATGGAGAAAAACGAAGGAATTTTGCTAATGGCTTTTTGGGGAATAGCCTTTAAAATAAACTAGACTTTTCTTTGGAAAATACTTTATACTTGGTTTTGAAAATAGTTTTCCAAAAGTTTTAAAAACCTTTTTGTTCCTTCTCGTAAACCATATGCTCTGATACCAAATGTAACACCCCACCTCCGCCAGGGTGACTCTTGCAAGCACTCTGACTTTGGAGGGGCGTTTGAATCAGGTAAACATGCATAATGATATATCAAGGCAGAATAAGAACATATGTGTATATGTAAACAGAGTAAATAAGATAAGTAAAACAGCGGAAGATTTCAAACTATTTCAAAACAAGTCTGGTACAACATAATGTCAACTTTCCAAATACACAAGTCTAGATAAAAACAACATCACTGAAAAACTGAAATACATAAGTACTATCCCCAAAATAAGTGATAACCATACCTAGCTTCATGTCAAGACCGTACATGAGCTAAAATCCCACAAGCAAGTGATCAGAAATCCAAGCTAAGCTCCAATATTCCCACCCTGAGAACCTGGGGGGGGGGGGGGAAATGGAAGAAAAGAGGCGAAAGAAAAACAGGTCAGTCAAAAAGACTGAGTAAGCCCTACTACAATCAATGTAAACTGATAAAGTTAACTGGCATGAGAAGCAGGGATGAACATAAGGATAACAACATACTAGCATGATGATTAACTAACAAGGTAGATAAAGGTGTCATCGCATAATCAGGATTAAAGTTTTGCACCACAGGTGTACTAGCAAACTAACATGACTTGAATAAACAAGTATTGATCCCTTGGCCCAAGCTTTGGCCCAATAACATGGAGTGACCCTAATACGAGGTCCAATAAACATGAAGTGACCCTAATACGAGGTCCAATAACATGAAGTGACCCTAATACGAGGTCCAATAACATGAAGTGACCCTAATACGAGGTCCAATAACATGAAGTGACCCTAATACGAGGTCCAACCAAACGGTCTAGTCGATCGGCTCCCTATAAGCCTAACTCGTCACGTGTTGGTGTCAATACGGCCCAAACATAATTGTAGTCAGACTGTGCCGGGTCTCCCGTCGGGTGTATCAAGCCCTAGGGTGTCAACCCCTGGACACCATAAACATAAGTGCACAGTCTAGATCTACTGGTACCCATGCTTGACTTCTCCAAATACGGACTACGTGCACGACCATAGTCCGTCCGGAACTACATCGGCGTACCACTATGCCGTCGTTTTTGGTCACTTACCTCAAGTCCAGTAATCGTGCCCCCACCCTAGCCTAGTCCCTAGGGTCTTAATGATACAAACTTGGGATTACTGCTGGAGTGGACCCCCATTGCTAGGATTTTCTAGTGGGTTAAGTACGGTTTAACCCTCTTGCTAATCATGGATTAACTTGGTTAAGTGTAACGATGAGTTCACGACTTAACCCTGATTAATCTACCAAGCCCAAATTGGTTAAGTATTAAGTGGACCATGACTTAACCCTAATCATGAGGCATTAATTAATTAATGAGCCTTAACCTCTCACATTAGACTTTGTTGGGGTTACTAGTTAAGCCGGTCGGTTCCGGGTAGCTTTACACCACAACTTGGTCTAACCTCGGGTTCAAGGTACAACATGACCAACTTCTCACATTGGGTCCTATTGTTTGTAGCAACTAGTTAAGCCGGTCGGTTCCGGGTAGGTTTACGCTACAAACTCAACCCAACCTCGAGTTGGTCACACTTATATTTTCTAAGTGTCATGTCCATCATGTTTCCAAAACATATTACAAGTTTTCAAGAATTTGGGTAGACCTAACTTAATAGGTAAATTCCCAATGGGTAGACCTAACTTAATAGGTAAATTCCCAATCTTATGTTTTTATGTCTTTTAAGTTTACCCAACCCCAAACGCAATCCCATCGCTTACATATCGCAATAGCGCATAAAGGATAGAAAGAGGGAACTTGGCATAATCATGACATAAAGGTGTTGAAGCCACAAGTTTAACATGGTGGCATATGAAATGTACATATGTTCATATACTTGCATATTACATTTTTAGGCCTCAAAAGCATGCATAAGACCAAACTTAGCATATTTGTGATACATGGTGATAAATGACATGTAGAAATGGCCATAAGTTCGCATTTAGCCTCACATGCAAGTTATCATAAGAGATATGATAACTTACATGTTGCCAAAATGCAACCTTTAGCATAAAGCTTAAAGCTTTATGTTCATATACTCAAGGTAAGCTTGCATAACATGATAACATGAGTAAAATGATCCACCCAAACTTGCATAACATACATGGCAAACTTGCATATCATAACATAGCAAACTTGCATAACATAACATGGCAAACTTGCATATAAACTTGCATATCATAACATATCAAACTTGCATATCATAACATGGCAAACTTGCATAACATAACATTATTAACTTGCATATCATAACATGGTAAACTTGCATATCATAACATATCAAACTTGCATAACATGACATAGTAAACTTGCATATCATGGCAAACTTGCATATCATAATGATCAACCAAACTTGCATCATTCATTTAACTTTAGAGTTTAAATATGAAAGTAGAAAAGGGCTTACAATGCTTATGAAGACACAAAAATACGACAAAGCCCTTATGCAATCAAATAGACCCAAAATGCAAGCTCTAATAGAAAAACCCTTGAGCCAAAATGATCAAAACCCTTGCTTTATGATGTAAATATGGAAACTTTACTTGAATGCAAGCTAATAATGCTCATGCAAGCTTGAAAACACTTGTATGCATTGAAAATCTCTCATAGAAATGACTTAGGAATTTCATGAAGAGAGTGGAGGCCATGAGAGGAATGATTTTGCCATAGTTTAGTTACTTGAATGAATAATGATGATTTAGGGTTAGGTTAGGGGCTTATTTATAGAGATTAGGATTAGTTTCAACCTTAGGATTAAACCCTAATTCCAATCTCAGCCCTTAAAACCGAATCTGGCCCCCAAACTCAACACAACTCCAAAATGGTGCACCAGGCAAAACTGCCCGGCTGAGCCAAGTCGACAGCCAAGTCGACAGGGCTGTCGACTTGGGTCCAACCAAGTCGACTCCCAAGTCGACAGGGCTGTCGACTTGGGTGCTCTGGCGGTAATTTTCCCGCCTAGCCCAATCTGCCCTAATTTCCAAATTCAAACTTGAATTTGAAATCTGTTTTTTACTTTGAAATTTTCTGAAAACTTCGTTGGGCCTTAATCGGGTCATACGGACTCCGATTTTCGAAAACTCGGACTCTATTTCGCGTATTTTTCCGAGACGAACGCAATGGCATAGACCGTTTCCCTTGATTCAGATTTTAGAATTAAATTCTGCCTCGATTTACGTTATAACAGGTTATTAAAAATACGGGTTGTTACATCTATTGGAAGATTAAAGAATAAATTCAAAGAATTTATCTTGGATAAAATTAATGGGAACCTTTCCCTAAGGATATGAAATTTAGAAACTAGCTGTAGGTTAGCTAAGAAGAATGGTTTCCTAGGTATTGATCTGATGTTGGTTTCGGCCCTCGGGGTTAATATTTAGGGAATTGTTCTCTTGTTGATTTACGGTTAGTGACTAATGAATTGGAATGAGGCGTATGTTGTGTTTGTATAACATTTGTTTTTAATATACGCGGGTTGTTCGGAAAGGCCGGGTTTATACCCATTCTGAATAACTGATTCGACGATATGTCGAAGATGAAGACGGTGGTTGAAGACCGGAAGTCTTCACATCGTTTGGGTGATTACTGATGATCTTGATTGGGCTGTACACCCAATGTAACGACCCAGCGGTTTCGGTCCTGAAAATCGACATAAATACCTTTACTGTATCTCATGTCGACCTTTCAACACCGAGAACACTGGATTGTTCATGAAAGAAATTAGAGGGTGAGATAAGAAAGAAAAAAATATTAGAATAGAAGAGGAAGAAGAACACAACACAGAGTCTCACATCGCAGCGGAACAAAATACAATATAGAAATAAATCTTTATTGAGAGCTTTAAATAAAACTTACAATCATCATAGTACATCAACATCACTGGACAGTTATAATAATCTGCCCTTATACACACAGCGGAATAACACTAGGTATGTCTGGACTCCTCGAGCACGCCTTTCGTAGTGTTCAATAACCTGAACCTGCAAACCTGGGCTAACCCGAGCATTTACAAAATACCGGGTCAGTCTGGTGAACCAGAGTGAGATAAACTCGCACAGTATTAAGGGTAAATCATCCAACCATGATTTTAAAGTTCAAAATCTTTTCAAAAGAAAAGGATAATCGTAAGACTGAATCCACACATAAACATGGAAGGTTTTTACCTTATGATAACCCAAAACAGTTTTTGAAATCATAACTTGATTTGATATTATAATAATGTCTAAATACAATATAATAACAATCTAGAGGAACGCTTGCATCTCATGCTCCCCATATATAGTATACAAACCAAAACCACGGGCGCTTATTGGGTATTGGATTCCAGCTTGACAGGGTATGGGACCACCTTCCGCACATGTATCTCTAGAGGCAAATACACTGGGTTCAACAAGAATGTCTTGCAACCCGACCCTCACATGACCGACCACTCATTTCTCTTGAGTGTATCGAATGTATATCACCGACGGTTGGGATTAATAACCGTCTTCCCGAAAAGGGACAGCATCGAACATAGATTAAAGAAGCAAATGGAATTTCTCTAGATAGGTGATCATACACCCTAATGGGAGCGACCCACATAGCCATGCTGCCTGCCCGATTTTTGTCATCTCCCGGTTGATGAGGCTTGAGGCTAGAATTCCTTTTCGAACATCTGGCCACCATTCACTTTGAATGCCACATCATCAGATCCTCTGGATATCACTAATTGACGTCCACAAAAACACTCTAGTTATTTGGCCAGAGAAAACCATTTCTCTGCCATCAACCATGGTACGTTTGATGAAATCAACGTACGTAATCTCCTTTGGAAATACTCTGTCAGACACTCGTCCATACAAGTAATCCAGAAACAGGATGAACCGAAGGCATCCTCCTACTGCATCCCAGGAATCACCCTATGGATCAGTAGCGAGTAGTCCTTGCAACCCGTAGATCCCAACCACGACAGAACCACAGTTTATCTCTGGTTGCAATCTCAGAGATTCTTAGCGGTTCTTCCGTTTATGAAGATCCACGGTCTTCAATGCTCCATCTCACTCATCTCTTGGTATCATCACGTATTTGTTGGTCAGAATGGTTTTCGAATATAAATTCGATCCCGGTCTTTCCGTACCAGCAATCGTATTGGACAGATTTGATAGTCGGTGATTTAACTATCAAAATGATCAGTGTTTCAATCATGACAATCCAATGGGTCTACTGGTTGGGTATTTAACATCACTTGTCCCTTTTTAATTAAAAACCCATTAACGATAATAAATCTTACATTCTTTATCTTTTCAATATTTCAAATACAACATATTTGACGTAAGGCCGTCACTTTCATATCTAAGGAAATATTCAATAATCATACTCAACTCTTATTCGGCTATCGTTTCTAACCCATTTACTTATTTTATTTCTAATGAACCCTATTTAGAAAACGACTCATCTTATTTCAAATGAAACAACATTATGAAATCTTCTTTACTTTATCACTTGGATAAAATAACCATTTATTTTACCTTTAGTATAAACCATTCACGAATCTTAACGCTTCAACTTCCATTTATCTCGAAAACACCATTTTTAACTTCCCACCATTTCCTTTTCCTTTTTTTTCACTTTGAACATTTATATATATAAATACCAAATTCTTTTCACTTCCGTTACTTGGAAAAATCATTTATATATTCTCGACCCTTTCTCTTCATCTCGTTATTATTTCCCATATGGAAAATAAATTATTCCACTCCTTTCACATTACAACTAATATTATCTTTAGACAATTCCGAGGTCGTTCAAGTTGGGGTATTTATTTACCTCTCAGACCTTGATCAACAACGGTCTTGCCTTCAGATAACGTCAGTTGAAATTCACAAACCATTATTCATTCTAACACCAAATATATCCCATCTAGATCTCTTACCTTTTTAAAGAAAAACTTTCCTCGAGTATGCCTATTTTTCTTAATTCATTTATTAAGAAAAACAATACCTTTCCTTTACTTCTCTAAGCGGTTCATTATCTTCTTGGATTCATGTTAAAATCCTATCTCTCACTCCCTTACCAAATTTACTTTTAATTCCCTTGCTCGAAATCTCCTTTCGACAAATTCTACTTAATTCTACCTTTTAGTAACGCTTTACACCTCATTTCCCTTCCATAAATTCTGTTTATAAATCATGGTTCTTTATAACCCTTTTATTTTCACTTTCCTTTATAAAATCATTTAAAACCCAATTATAAACTCAATTTATAAATAATAAATACTCATTTGCTTTTTACAAATTTTAATTCAAATAATAGATTTAAAAATCTATGCTCAGTTATAGAATAAATTTTATAACTTTAACTCGTCGATTTACTTGACGGTACGTCGATATTCATAAAACGGTGAATTCACAGGCCATGTGTTGCCAATCACTCAACCAATAATACCCATTGGTTTTAAACCAACCAAATGGTGGATTTCAGGTCAATATTCAACCATCAAATCAAAACAATTCAATAAGGGTCTCATAGCAGTTTATAACGAACATTCAATGTCAACCACAACAATCAATCAAAGCAACACGTTTATTTTATAAACTTGACCAATAAGGTAACTTACCTCAATTGGAACCAATCGTTAAAATAACGATTTGGATTTCATTGAAATTAAACGACGTTTGATTTCATCAGTCTAAAACAATATATATGGATATATATCATCAACCAGTCAAAACACTAGCAACCATAACACACAAAAATAAAACCCTAACTTATAACACATAAGCGGGAGTAACTGAGTGAGTTTAACTCACCTTGATTTGATCCCATTTATTTCTGGACTGGTCTGGATACAGTTAAATTAAACAATCGTTTTAATTTAACTGTAATTCTCACTGTCTCCAGCTCCGTCTAGATTTGGTCCATAAAATTCTGCTTGTTTCCAAGATTGTAACACAAGTTGATTTGCCCGATTCTGCCCATATATGAATTGGGTCATATTGTTTGAACATTAATGATTTAAATTAAATTTACTAAACCCTTAACTAGATTAAATAAATTAAATCCCATTTTGCTAAACTAACTACTCCATTATACATACCCTAACCCATTCATAACTCACTATGTTTTAAATTATTTAATTTCGTTTAAGGTTTATATAATTTAGTTAAAATAAACCTTAATCCCTTTTAATTAACAACTTAATTATATCAACGAATGACTAATAAGATTTCATATGACATGATCAACTTGACTAACCAAGTAACCGTATGAAAAGGTTTTAATTTCATTAATTAAATTTGACTTTCGCTAATTAAAACCCCTCAAGTAAATTAACCAAGGGACTTCATTCTAATTTAATTTAAACAAACTTAGTGTATTAAGTAAATTTGGGCCATACCATGATTCCCTTCCGCCCACTCAAAGCATAACAGGCCCGCACCACTTCCGTTCCATTTAAAACCCTAAAACCATCGGCTCCTCCCTCATTCCCTTTACCATCTTTTATTTCGTAGCCGCCACAACATTTGGGAAAAAGAAAAAAAACTACGTCTCCTCCTTCAATGATTCGAGGTCCGCAATCAACCGCCGCCCCACAACATGTCGACGAACCTCTGAGCCTTCCTTCAGTTGCTCCGCCGCACCCCAGCCCGAAACGTCCATCCCCAAAAGCTAAGTCTTTTTCCCAATTTAATTTTTGTTTTGTTTGATTTTTTTCCTTTGAGTTGAATTCGGTTTGTTTCTTGCTGTGTTGATCTAGTTTGTTGTGGCAACCTTATCACTTTGCTAGCGTACTTATACTAGAAAGTATTGCAGTGATCCATGAATTGTTAAATCCTAGCTTAGACCTAGTTGCCTAAACCCTAGACGCCTCGGTTCTACTATGATCTGTTTGATGGTTTGCGTATGATGGTTTGCGTGTGATGTTCAATAGGCAGTATCAGGATTTGTGATGGATCAAACTGTTCATATTTAGATTAGGTACAACTACCTGTATTGTTTATTCGCAGAAAATACTGATCGAATTGCCAATGGATTGTCATTCAAATTTCTGAGATATTGAACTGTATTTATAAATCTTCTGTCTCCTTTAAATATACATGACAACCGTCCTGTGATGTATCCGTATGCATTCACTGTATACATATACAACTGTTTGGTTTGCTTACCCTAGATGTGATGTTATAAGATATACACATATCTATTTTCTCCTTTTCTTTTTGCTGTGCTATGATCTATTTGTACTAGTAATGGGAACACTGATCGATATATGATACTTAACAAGGAAATGGTACAGTTTTGAGTAGATTTTCCATGTGCAAAATCTTGCTTAGATATACACAGAACTGAACTGTTCCTATATAGTAGGCAAGACTATAAGTTGTTTATTTGTATTATACATGGCCTGATTGTACTATATACACAACTATTGAATTGTATTGTCAACTCATATTGTATTGTCTATTTCATACTGTGAGTCATTTATTTTTCTCCTCTTTCCTTTTCTGAGCATTATACATCCTTAGCTGTAAAAATACATAGCTGTTTCTAGCTATGCTCTTAACTGTTCATATATTTGTTCACTGATTTTTAGCTATTTGATTTGTTGGTTTGAGCTATTTCTTATATCTCTCTTTTTCTTTTTCTTTGATTTGAAATCTTTCCACTTTATAAATATAGCTACTCATAGCCGTATATTTTTCTTTTTCCCAGGTAAATCTAGTGGACAGTGGTGCATTTATGGAGATACATGTTTACAGCAAACGCTTGTGTATCCCAGTGGAAAAATATTGGGCTTAGAGATGACAACAGTCATTCAATCAAGTTGCCGTCGAATTCTATAAACAAGAATACCTTCCATAAACAAGGATGAAAATTCCGGTAACAAGTATGTTTCAAGCACATCTCTCTGGGATTTCCTCCAGATTAGGAGCAGAAGAAAATGACAAGCTTATTGTAAAAATATTGTTTTTCATAAATATCGTGTATGTAATGTTCTTACTTGGTAAATTTAATAGTGGAACATCTTACCTTAGTGTATTTACTTAGTGGATGTTGTCAACCAGTTATAGTGATAAATAAAATGTGTTCATTCTTGGTAATTGTGTTTTAACTAATTTTCCTTTTTCTTATATTTTCTCTTTCTTTAAGTTCAGTATTTACTTCGTCCAATTTGAAATTCCAAGTCTTCAATTCAACAATTAGTTCTTTCGATTAAATTTTCTTGTCAATTGCTTTCTTGAAATTAAATCTTTCCATTTTCGATTCCTGTTATATAAATTTCCAGTTCCGTCTTTACATGCTTTTATGGTTACGAGAATGACCCTTCACTTAAAATCCTACTAATCTTATGAAACTGATTTTATTAAAATCCATCACCCCCATCTCAAAATAGCTATATTAATTAGATTAAAATAATACAAATAATTCATATTTCTACCAAATAAATATTAAATAGTTCATTTAAAATTACCTTATTTCCCATTACATTTCAATCAGTGTATATCACTATCCAAAAAATCATTTATATGAGAAATCCAAATTAAACGTTATTCAAAATATTAGAAATCATTTTGTTTAATGAAATACATTGTTATAATATATAAGTGATCCCAAATATATTATTATATTAATATAATTAAAATATTCTAATTAAAATGGTTAAATCATAATATTTAAACTCAAATAAATATTTTAAACAAATAAAAATATTTCAAATAAATGGTCAGAAAAATACGGGACATTACATTCTTCCCCCCTTAAAATAATTTCGTCCTCGAAATTGCTAAGGTAAGAAAAAATGGGGTAAATCCTATTAACTTTAAAAATATATTTTATTCCAAAGCAAAACCAATTATTTTGATAAAACAAAATTTTCAAAAATATCGAAAATATTTTAACGTATTAAATCCTCAGAAAAATTTAACAGACTCTTCCCTGCATGGAGGGACTTCTGCAATATTGCAGAAACACGTAATATTGACCCACACGGTCCAAAATCAAAATTTTCATTTTCACGAAGGCGTACCTTTTTCGAGCGTGATTGAGTCTACTACTCAATTTACGTGCAACTTACGCCTTCAAACTCAATCTTCATAGTCCTCTGGCTCCTGTACTTATCTCGATTCATCATATAAACAACACATATATGAAATATTCAAATAACACTTTATATATATATATTTCAGTTTATTTTACTCTCCATCAAATCATGGATGAATTTTATTCAGCCGAACCAACAAGTAGACAACAATCAATCAACAATCAAGGCACAACAACTCAATCAAATCACCTAATTTCACAATCAATATTCCTATTTAATTCAGCATATTTGAATACCAATCGATTTATATTCGATTGATCTCTATTTAATTATTATTCATTAAATCTCCAAATTTACTTCAAATTTATTACAACATTATTTCTTAATTTGGTTTCAATATCATTGTTAATTATTTAATTGAGTTTCACTTAACCCAGTTAAGTTTCAATTCAAAATTTTAACCAAATATCTAAATAATTTCATAAAATTATTTCCTTTCTATACAAAAATAAATTTCGGGTAAAATTATTTCATTTACCCCTTTACAAACAATATTGTGCCCTTATCAGTTCAATGCTTTTCAACACTTGAACCGATCCATGACACAATACAAAACATTTGTATATAAAATTTACAAATACGCCCTCACATATATAAACACTCAAACTCAATCTAGGGTATTACTAACCCCATCTCTATCGAGTTGCGCCACAGAGCCAAGGTTATCATTAAACCAATAGCTCTGATACCACTGTAACAACCCAGCGGTTTCGGTCCTGAAAATCAACATAAATACCTTTACTGTATCTCATGTCGACCTTTCAACACCGAGAACACTGGATTGTTCATGAAAGAAATTAGAGGGTGAGATAAGAAAGAAAGAAATATTAGAATAGAAGAGGAAGAAGAACACAACATAGAGTCTCACATCGCAGCGGAACAAAATATAATATAGAAATAAATCTTTATTGAGAGCTTTAAATAAAACTTACAATCATCATAGTACATCAACATCACTGGACAGTTATAATAATCTGCCCTTATACACACAGCGGAATAACACTAGGTATGTCTGGACTCCTCGAGCACGCCTTTCGTAGTGTTCAATAACCTGAACCTGCAAACCTGGGCTAACCCGAGCATTTACAAAATACCGGGTCAGTCTGGTGAACCAGAGTGAGATAAACTCGCACAGTATTAAGGGTAAATCATCCAACCATGATTTTAAAGTTCAAAATCTTTTTAAAAGAAAAGGATAATCGTAAGATTGAATCCACACATAAACACGGACGGTTTTTACCTTACGATAACCCAAAACAGTTTTTGAAATCATAACTTGATCTGATATTATAATAATGTCTAAATACAATATAATAACAATCTAGAGGAACGCTTGCATCTCACGCTCCCCATATATAGTATACAAACCAAAACCGTGGGCGCTTATTGGGTATTGGATTCCAGCTTGACAGGGTATGGGACCACCTTCCGCATGTGTATCTCTAGAGGCAAATACACTGGGTTCAACAAGAACGTCTTGCAACCCGGCCCTCACATGACCGACCACTCATTTTGCTTGAGTGTATCGAATGTATATCACCGACGGTTGGGATCAGCAACCGTCTGCTCGAAAAGGGACAACATCGAACATAGATTAAAGAAGCAAATGGAATTTCTCTAGATAGGTGATCATACACCCTAATGGGAGCGACCCACATAGCCATGCTGCCTGCCCGATTTTTGTCATCTCCCGGTTGATGAGGCTTGAGGCTAGAATTCCTTTTCGAACATCTGGCCACCATTCACTTTGAATGCCACATCGTCGGATCCTCTGGATATCACTAACTGACGTCCACAAAAACACTCTAGTTATTTGGCTAGAGAAAACCATTTCTCTGCCATCAACCATGGTACGTTTGAAGAAATCAACGTACGTAATCTCCTTTGGAAATACTCTGTCAGACACTCGTCCATACAAGTCATCCAGGAATAGGATGAACCGAAGGCATCCTCCTACTGCGTCCCAGGAATCACCCTATGGATCAATAGCGAGTAGTCCTTGCAACCCGTAGATCCCAACCACGACAGAACCACAGTTTATCTCTGGTTGCAATCCCAGAGATTCTTAGCGGTTCTTCCGTTTATGAAGATCCACGGTCTTCAATGCTCCATCTCACTCATCTCTTGGTATCATCACGTATTCGTTGGTCGGAATGGTTTTCGAATATAAATTCGATCCCGGTATTTCCGTACCAGCAATCGTATTGGACAGATTTGATAGTCGGTGATTTAACTATCAAAATGATCAGTGTTTCAATCATGACAATCCAATGGGTCTACTGGTTGGGTATTTAACATCACTTGGCCCTTTTTAATTAAAAACCCATTAACGATAATAAATGTTACATTCTTTATCTTTTCAATATTCCAAATACAACATATTTGACGTAAGGCCGTCACTTTCATATCTAAGGAAATATTCAATAATCATACTCAATTCTTATTCGGCTATCGTTTCTAACCCATTTACTTATTTTATTTCTAATGAACCATAATTAGAAAACGACTCATCTTATTTCAAATGAAACAACATTATGAAATCTTCTTTACTTTATCACTTGGATAAAATAACCATTTATTTTACCTTTAGTATAAACCATTCACGAATCTTAACGCTTCAACTTCCTTTTATCTCGAAAACACCATTTTTAACTTCCCACCATTTCCTTTTCCTTTTTTTTCACTTTGAACATTTATATATATAAATACCAAATTCTTTTCACTTCCGTTACTTGGAAAAATCATTTATATATTCTCGACCCTTTCTCTTCATCTCGTTATTATTTCCCATATGGAAAATAAATTATTCCACTCCTTTCACATTACAACTAATATTATCTTTAGACAATTCCGAGGTCGTTCAAGTTGGGGTATTTATTTACCTCTCAGACCTTGATCAACAAAGGTCTTGCCTTCAGATAACATCAGTTGAAATTCACAAACCAGTATTCATTCTAACACCAAATATATCCCATCTAGATCTCTTACCTTTTTAAAGAAAAACTTTCCTCGAGTATGCCTATTTTTCTTAATTCATTTATTAAGAAAAACAATACCTTTCCTTTACTTCTCTAAGCGGTTCATTATCTTCTTGGATTCATGTTAAAATCCTATCTCTCACTCCCTTACCAAATTTACTTTTAATTCCCTTGCTCGAAATCTCCTTTCGACAAATTCTACTTAATTCTACCTTTTAGTAACGCTTTACACCTCATTTCCCTTTCATAAATTCTGTTTATAAATCATGGTTCTTTATAACCCTTTTATTTTCACTTTCCTTTATAAAATCATTCAAAACCCAATTATAAACTCAATTTATAAATAATAAATACTCATTTGCTTTTTACAAATTTTAATTCAAATAATAGATTTAAAAATCTATGCTCAGTTATAGAATAAATTTTATAACTTTAACTCGTCGATTTACTTGACGGTACGTCGATATTCATAAAACGGTGAATTCACAGGCCATGTGTTGCCAATCACTCAACCAATAATACCCATTGGTTTTAAACCAACCAAATTGTGGATTTTAGGTCAATATTTAACCATCAAATCAAAACAATTCAATAAGGGTCTCATAGCAGTTTATAACGAACATTCAATGTCAACCACAACAATCAATCAAAGCAACACGTTTATTTTATAAACTTGACCAATAAGGTAACTTACCTCAATTGGAACCAATCGTTAAAACAACGATTTGGATTTCATTGAAATTAAACGACGTTTAATTTCATCAGTCTAAAACAATATATATGGATATATATCATCAACCAGTCAAAACACTAGCAACCATAACACACAAAAATAAAACCCCAACTTATAACACATAAGCGGGAGTAAATGAGTGAGTTTAACTCACCTTGATTTGATCCCATTTATTTCTGGACTGGTCTGGTTATAGTTAAATTAAACAATCATTTTAATTTAACTGTAATTCTCACTGTCTCCAGCTCCGTCTAGATTTGGTCCATAAAATTCTGCTTGTTTCCAAGATTGTAACACAAGTTGATTTGCCCGATTCTGCCCATATATGAATTGGGTCATATTGTTTGAACATTAATGATTTAAATTAAATTTACTAAACCCTTAACTAGATTAAATAAATTAAATCCCATTTTGCTAAACTAACTACTCCATTATACATACCCTAACCCATTCATAACTCACTATGTTTTAAATTAATTAATTTCGTTTAAGGTTTATATAATTTAGTTAAAATAAACCTTAATCCCTTTTAATTAACAACTTAATTATATCAACGAATGACTAATAAGATTTCATATGACATGATCAACTTGACTAACCAAGTAACTGTATGAAAAGGTTTTAATTTCATTAATTAAATTTGACTTTCGCTAATTAAAACCCCTCAACTAAATTAACCAAGGGACTTCATTCTAATTTAATTTAAACAAACTTAGTGTATTAAGTAAATTTGGGCCATACCATGATTCCCTTCAGCCCACTTAAAGCATAACAGGCCCGCACCACTTCCGTTCCATTTAAAACCCTAAAACCATCGGCTCCTCCCTCATTCCCTTCACCATATTTTATTTCGTAGCCGCCACAACATTTGGGAAAAAGAAAAAAAAACTACGTCTCCTCCTTCAATGATTCGAGGTCCGCAATCAACCGCCGCCCCATAGCATGTCGACGAACCTCTGAGCCTTCCTTCAGTTGCTCCGCCGCACCCCAGCCCGAAACGTCCATCCCCAAAATATAAGTCTTTTTCCCAATTTAATTTTTGTTTTGTTTGATCTTTTCCTTTGAGTTGAATTCGGTTTATTTCTTGCTGTGTTGATCTAGTTTGTTGTGGCAACCTTATCACTTTGCTAGCGTATTTATACTAGAAAGTATTGCAGTGATCCATGAATTGTTAAATCCTAGCTTAGACCTAGTTGCCTAAACCCTAGACGCCTCGGTTCTACTATGATCTGTTTGATGGTTTGCGTGTGATGTTCAATAGGCAGTATCAGGATTTGTGATGGATCAAACTGTTCATATTTAGATTAGGTACAACTACCTGTATTGTCTATTCGCAGAAAATACTGATCGAATTGCCAATGGATTGTCATTCAAATTTCTGAGATATTGAACTGTATTTATAAATCTTCTGTCCCCTTTAAATACATGACAACCGTCCTGTCATGTATCCGTATGCATTCACTGTATACATATACAACTGTTTGGTTTGCTTACCGTAGATGTGATGTTATAAGATATACACATATCTATTTTCTCCTTTTCTTTTTGCTGTGCTATGATCTGTTTTTACTAGTAATGGGAACACTGATCGATATATGATACTTAACAAGGAAATGGTGCAATTTTGAGTAGATTTTCCATGTGCAAAATCTTGCTTAGATATACACAGAACTGAACTGTTCCTATATAGTAGGCAAGACTATAAGTTGTTTATTTGTATTGTACATGGCCTGATTGTACTATATACACAACTATTGAATTGTATTGTCGACTCATATTGTATTATCTGTTTCATACTGTGAGTCATTTATTTTTCTCCTCTTTCCTTTTCTGAGCGTTATACATCCTTAGCTGTAAAAATACATAGTTGTTTCTAGCTATGCTCTTAACTGTTCATATATTTGTTCACTGATTTTTAGCTATTTGATTTGCTGGTTTGAGCTATTTCTTATATCTCTCTTTTTCTTTTTCTTTGATTTGAAATCTTTCCACTTTATAAATATAGCTACTCATAGCCGTATATTTTTCTTTTTCCCAGGTAAATCTAGTGGACAGTGGTGCATTTATGGAGATACATGTTTACAGCAAACGCTTGTGTATCCCAGTGGAAAAATATTAGGCTTAGAGATGACAACAGTCATTCAATCAAGTTGTCGTCGAATTCTACAAACAAGAATACCTTCCATAAACAAGGATGAAAATTCCAGTAACAAGTATGTTTCAAGCACATCTCTCTGGGATTTCCTCCAGATTAGGAGCAGAAGAAAATGACAAGCTTATTGTAAAAATATTTTTTTTCATAAATATCGTGTATGTAATGTTCTTACTTGGTAAATTTAATAGTGGAACATCTTACCTTAGTGTATTTACTTAGTGGATGTTGTCAACCAGTTATAGTGATAAATAAAATGTGTTTATTCTTGGTAATTGTGTTTTAACTAATTTTCCTTTTTCTTATATTTTCTCTTTCTTTAAGTTCAGTATTTACTCCGTCCAATTTGAAATTCCAAGTCTTTAATTCAACAATTAATTCTTTCGATTAAATTTTCTTGTCAATTGCTTTCTTGAAATTAAATCTTTCCATTTTCGATTCCTGTTATATAAATTTCCAGTTCCGTCTTTACATGCTTTTATGGTTACGAGAATGACCCTTCACTTAAAATCCTACTGATCTTATGAAACTGATTTTATTAAAATCCGTCACCCCCATCTCAAAATAGCTATATTAATTAGATTAAAATAATACAAATAATTCATATTTCTACCAAATAAATATTAAACAGTTCATTTAAAATTACCTTATTTCCCATTATATTTCAATCAGCGTATATCACTATCCAAAAATCATTTATATGAGAAATCCAAATTAAACGTTATTCATAATATTAGAAATCATTTTGTTTAATGAAATACATTGTTATAATATATAAGTGATCCCAAATATATTATTATATTAATATAATTAAAATATTCTAATTAAAATGGTTAAATCATATTATTTAAACTCAAATAAATATTTTAAACAAATAAAAATATTTCAAATAAATGGTCGGAAAAATACGGGACATTACACCCAAGATGAGGGAATCAGTTGGTGGTCATTCGGACGTACTTGGAGATCGATGGATATGCGAGGAAAGTGCCTCCGGTTTCGTTCAGACTCAGAACGAACTTGTAAATGGATTGTGTGTCTGACATTGGATTTTATTATGTGTTGATTGATTTCTGTTAAATGTATATCTGTTTGGCGGCGGAGAATTTATTCTCTTGCTTAACGCCCTTCTCTGAGACGTACGAGCTTAGAGGTTATATATCGATAGATATCAATCGCATGGCATGAATTGCCTATGTGGCACGCTGAGTTGCATGGATCAAGGCTTCTGTTGAAAAGCAAAGTTTTGTGGTTGATGATCAAAGCACGACCTACGTGGCGTAGCTTTGTGTATAACGTGAATTCGCGAGCCTCACACCTCGGTATGAGTTAAAAACGGGATAAGGACTACAGGGAGAGCACGACGTTTCTTTCTAGCTTTGGTGGTGTCAGTGACTTACCAGCCCTGACATTTATATACTTTTCACCTATGTGGTTGTTGGATGAGGCGCCTCGATTTTAGGTCTGTTAGGACCGAGAAACGTGTGTTCAAGAATAACTAATCCTCAAACGTAAGAGAGGACCGGCCCTGAAGCATCCAGGGGTTACCCAAAGTGTGTAGTCCCGAGGCATTTGCTAGAGTGTCTCGAAGTGGAGAGGAGCTTGCCCCTTGCCTCGACTCAAGACGGAAATCCAATTTCCGATACGTGTATTGCGGTTTTAATTGTAGAACTAGTATGGCGACATGATATATGGTACCCATGTCGTCTATGATTGATATTTATGATTGAAAATGTTTTGACACTATACACTTATAATAGTATCAAATGATTTGTTTTAAACGTACCAAGCATGTTTGGCTATTATAAGGGAAAACCCTATCCTCCGGCTTGCGTTGCATTGTGTGATGGGACCTGGGTCTTATAATAGCTTCATTTTTCGAAAAAGCATTGCGTTGTCTTTTCTATGCACTGGTATTCTTGGGAGGAAACCCGTTCCGTGTTATACGGCATGGTCCCTTGAATTACTCTCTTTTAAAGTAAAGTTTTGAACAACTGTTTTAGTTCTCACACCAGTCACATGACTGACTTGGAGTTTATTGTTTTAACCGAACTCTGGGTGCCCCTATTTTCGATACGGGCAGCTAGTAGTTTTGGTTTTGCAGATTTATATTCACAGGATCCTGGTTTACAGCTGTAATGATATCCGGAAAGCTCTGTATCAGTATATCACCTTCAGTTGTGCTTTGTATTATTTTCCGCTGCTATGTAATTTATTGTAATCTCTGATATTTATCGAATGTAATTTATCCATTTATACTCTGTATATTCTTATATCTGATGGAATTGTTGTAATAGCAATGAAATGTTCTTCCGTCTGCGTTCTGATTTGTCCTGTTCTAAAACGATCAGGGGTTTCGAATGGTCTAGATCGCTTTAACGACTGATTCGGATCGAGCGAAATTCCCGGCCGTCACATTTGGTATCAGAGCTTTGGTTTACAGAGCTCGAGAACAAGACACATTAGAACCATACGAAAGAATTCATCAGATATTGGATTAGTAATATCCAATTAGAATGACTCGTTAGAGATAGGATTAGTAGTATCCTAGAACGAGTGTGAAGAGTATATTTTCAAATGAAAACAATTTTGTTTTGAAATTTAAATCGTTTTATACGTATTTGAATAATTTATTTATATTGATTTGGACAATCTAGTATATAAAGGTTTTGCATATATGCGTCATGAACGTATATTCGAAGTTTTAATATATTGGATAGATATAGAATCACATTCTAGACACCCGGAGATGATTCTGATGATTGATATATCATCATCAGAATTTGTGTTCGTGTTTCGAAAGTGTGATATTTATATATTTCCATTAGACTGGTGTGAGAACCAAAACTTATATAGATAGATTTATTGTTGTGATTTGGCATCAAAAATGTAATTTTTGTATATATATCAAAAATTATGAATTTGAAACGTTAATCCACTAATTGATTGATGTTTGTGTTGTTTGATTATTGTTTGTCTAATTGAATTTTGAACCATTATGCCTAATTGTACCGAATATTAAATTGTATTGAAAATTAGACGCATTTACTTGCATATACATGTACTTACACTGAACAGGTCATAGCAAGGAGGCTAGAGCAGAGAATAAAATTTGTTTGCCCGACAAATAGGTACATGTTTACTAAAATTTACTGTTTTGTTTGGGTGATGATGATTTTATCAGCCGATTGGCTAGTCGCTTGGCTTTTTCTTTTTCTTTTCGAGATCAGAAGGCCTGTATGGCAATTTCGGGATTTTCCCAGTGCTCCCGGTGCAGGGGAGGTTATTGCAAAAAAATTCGAAAATTTAGGGTGTTAGCCAAATTTTTGAAAAATTTGAAAAGTTCTTAGAAACTGAAAAGTTGAAGAACTTAAGCCGTAGTCAAAATATGGAAAGTTGAGTTGATTAGTAAACAACTTTCGGCTTCGTTCCTTTTCGGGGACGAAAAGTTTTAAGTGGGGGAGATTGTAATAACCCAAAAATCTGGGCCAGTTTAAAAATTTTATTTTGGCAATTTTAGTGAATTTTGAACATTTAAAATGAATTATTTTAAATAATAACGACGAAAAATTTAATTTGAATAGAATTCGAATGTATATATTATATACGTAGTCGTTAGAATATAAATATTTATTTTAAATTATAAAAGGAATTGAAAATGGCGCGGTAGTTCGATAATTCGATTTCAAACTTCAATTGAATGTACCGGGTGCAAAATAAACCGGATTTTAGCGAAACTGAAAATAATAGGATCTCGAAAAATCAAAATTTCATAGCGGGAATCAAAAGATATGTCCAGTTGAAAATTCTGAATAGTCGCTATGGAATTCAGGCCCTTAAAAATGGAAATTTTGCAAACGACCTCGGATTTCGACGAAACCACTTTTGTTGGATCCGTGATGTAAAGTTATTGCTAGATTCCAATTTTCATAATTTTTGAATTCAATATGTTTGCGTGGCAAAGGAAAACGCGTTTGACCAATTTCAGTTGATTTTAATCGACTGGAAAATGGTCATTTTTCCAACGGTCTAAGAATTTGACGAAACTAGTTTTGTTAGGACTGTATCGTCAATACGAATCTAGAAAATATTTTCTGGAATTTTTAGAGGCTGTATGTGGCCCCGGTAAATTGAAATGTGCGTTTAAATTGAATATATAAAGATTTATATTTTTAAATCCAACGGAAACTGATTCAAACAGTCAAATTGACCTGTGATACATATCCCATTGTGTTCGGAATGGGGGTATTACGCTGGGGGCGACAGTCGTTGGGTCTCGATAGAAAAGTCAACTTTTTGAATTTTAAAGTTGAAATTAAATTAAAATATATATATACTCTCCACTCTCTTTCTCTCTTTTCATTTCAGAATCGATTATATAAAAAAAACCCGTGCCCTAAATCGCCTACCGCCTTTGCCCTCCGTCGCGGCCCCCTCCAGTGGCACCGCCGCCGTCCATCGCCTTCCCCCCTCCTCTGCAACTCCTCCTCTTTCCTGTTCCTCTCCCTCCTCCTGTGGGACATCGAGCCCCCCCTCGCGATTGAAGAACCAAAACCCGACCCGCCTTACCTTGAGGCGTGCGCGAGCACCTGACCCCATCCCTTGTCGATCTTCTTCCCTTTAGCACTCATCCCCTCCTCTGAAACCGACGCTGAACCCCTTGCCACCACAACTCAGGCGCTTCTTCCTCCAACAACAAGGGTTCTGATTCCCGAAGCCCAGTATACATTCAAGAAGAAGAAAGTGTGGTTTTCATCTTAGTGTTACAAAACTGTGAGTTTTTATTTATTTTTATCTAAAATAATCAGTTTATAAAAATAAAGTGAGGTTTTTTATAGGATAAAGTTAGAAAAAATTATGATTTTTAGTTAGGGAAACGTATGATTTTTCATTTATAAAATATTTGATTTTTCATTGTATAAGAATATAATTTTTTATATCAAAGAAGTGATAGGAAAAATATAATTTTTATTATATAGAGGAGTTAAAAATATAATTTTTATAATATAGAAAGGTTAATAATATAATTTTTATAATATAGGAAGGTTAAAAATGAGATTTTTAGCTAGTACAAGATAAGTAAATATTTTGAAAAGGTTAAAAATATAATCTTTTATAGGTAGAGATATTAATAAAAAATAATCTTTTATAGAAGTAGGAGGTTAAAGATATGATTTTTATATATTGAATAGAGTAGTAAAAATTCAATTTTTATATATTGAATAGCAATATAAAAATGGGATTTTTATATATATGAAATAAAAATATGATTTTTAATATATAGAAGGTTCGATTTTTAACTTCAAAAAGGTTAAATTCCTCTATGTGAAAAAAATTAGATCTTTCTATATGAAAAGATAGGAAAGTGTATTTGGTTGAAAAGGGAATAAAAATATGATTTTTATAGTATAGAGAAAATAAAAATTCGATTTTTATATTATATAGATAATAAAAATTCGATCTTTATTATGTAGGAGGTATAAAAATAGAATTTTTATCTATATAGTAACGATGTAAAAATAGGTTTTTTATCTATATAGTAGCGATGTAAAAGTAGAATTTTTATCCATATGGAGTGATTATAAAAATATGATTTTTATATACACATAGCAACAATATAAAAATGTGACTTTTACATATGTAGTGGCTACGGGCAACGAAAGTGAAGAAAGGCGAGAACGACGAAGATTTCTATAAATGAAGTGTCGTGGAGTTGGGATAGCTATTGGTGAGAATTTCTCACTCTTTAATTTAAATTTGCTAGTTATATATATACACTAGGATGCAGACGGTGTTTAGTAGCACCCGACACCCGTCATCCACAGACCATGGATGGCTTGTTTGTTTGATTGATGTGTTGTGGAAATTGTTTGTGATGTTGATGTGAAATAGATAATAAAATATATTCATAGGTCGAATAAAATATTTTGGTCGTTAAAAATATAATTTTTAACGTGAACGTGAATAAATAAATATTCATTTACAAACCAAACGGTTTGTTTATGTACACCTATTTGAAGGACATTGATTGGGACGGGAAATTTTACACATCGCCCAACTGCACAAATAAAATATGTGTTTGTTGATTTGAAACCCCACACGGGTATTGGGATAAAATACAGTATACACTAATCCCAATAATTAGTTGTATGTCGATCGATTGATTGACAGGCTGTTATAAGCGTTAGATATCTATATTTGATGCTTATACAGTGTAGTGCACTTTGGATGATGGTTGATTATTTATCGTTGCTATTATATACATGTGTTGTATGGAATCCATATAGTTAACGCTATATGGTAATTGATTGGGCCTCATTCCAATTTAGAAAATAAAGAATTTTATAAAATAAAGGTTCATGTGTTGACAATACTCATCCGTTGAGATTAGTCATGTGTTAAACGAAATATTTTAACAATAAAATTTACATCTTTATTATATATAGAATTAGAAACTAACTTCTTTAGAAAATAAAGGTTCATGTGTTGACAGTACTCATCTGTTGAGATTAGTCATGTGTTGAACGAAATATTTTAACAATAAAATTTACATCTTTATTATATATAGAATTAGAAACTAACTTCTTTAGAAAATAAAGGTTCATGTGTTGACAGTACTCATCCGTTGAGATTAGTCATGTGTTGAACGAAATATTTTAACAATAAAATTTACATCTTTATTATATATAGAATTAGAAACTAACTTCTTTAGAAAATAAAGGTTCATGTATTGACAGTACTCATCCGTTGAGATTAGTCATGTGTTGAACGAAATATTTTAACAATGAAATTTACATCTTTATCATATATAGAATTAGAAACTAAC
Source organism: Allium sativum (assembly GCA_030737875.1). Classification (NCBI taxonomy): domain Eukaryota; kingdom Viridiplantae; phylum Streptophyta; class Magnoliopsida; order Asparagales; family Amaryllidaceae; genus Allium; species Allium sativum. The sequence continues at coordinate 442,406,188 of CM060915.1, read as the reverse complement.
TGGAAAATAGACAAGATGAGTGGTCTCCTAGATATTGATCTGATGTTGGTTTCGGCCTTCGGGGTTAATATTTAGGGAATCGTTCTCTTACTAGTTTACGGTTGGAGTCTGATTTGAAATCAAACGATAGATACCAAAATTTTTATAAAATATACTAAATAAGAAAAATAGTCACACGTGGACAGTACTCATTCGTTGAGATTAGTCAGGTGTTGACAAAAATATAGATTCACGTATTGAATAGAATAAATATTCGTTTGTTGAATAGAATAACGGAATTATTGAAATATATAAAGCCCTGTTGATTAGAGATACGCTATTTTGACGCGAACGATATTTATATCGATTATATTCATTTTTATAATTGAATTGAATCGAATTGAAAACGAATTTGAATTGAATCGAATAGAAAACGAATTTGAATTGAATCGAGTAGAAAACGAATTTGAATTGAATCGAATAGAAAACGAATTTGAATTGAATCGAATAGAAAACGAATTTGGATTGAATCGAATAGAAAACGAATTTGAATTGAATCGAATAGAAAACGAATTTGAATTGAATCGAATAGAAAACGAATTTGAATTGAATCGATTAGAAAACGAATTTGAATTGAATCGAATAGAAAACAAATTTGAATTGAATCGAATAGAAAACAAATTTGAATTGAATCGAATAGAAAACGAGTTTGAATTGAATCGAATAGAAAACGAATTTGAATTGAATTGAATAGAAAACGAATTTGAAATAGAATTGAAATCGATTTGAATTTGAAATGAATGTTGAAATTGTTTTTGAAACAAATTTGAAACGATTTATAAAATTCGTTTAAAAAGGGGAAATCGACGAAATATATAATATATATATATATATATTATATAATGGCCTGAATAGAACGCGCCGCGCCGCGGCAGTTTGTAAATTTCGACCATTGACTTCGAACGGACATTACGGGAGATCCGACCGTTGGATTCTCTTAAAACCGGAACCGTTGGGTTCGTATCGAAAAGAGCTTTCTAACAAATATTAGAAATTTGAAATCTAACGGTTGGATTTGGAGATACGTCCAAATCAAATTTTGAAAGGGTCGCTGTAAGTGCAGTTCGATGGCCGTTGTTGGAAATCGACTGTACGGGCCTTGATAAAATTATTAAAAATAGTAATAATTTGTGTAAAATCATAAGAAATGATTTGGGAAAAATTATGATGAAAAACTCCATATTTGAAAAGATAAAAATAGATTTTTATCGAAATGAACTAGTTTTGAACTAAAATTAAAACCCATTTATTTTTAAATAAATAAATTGGATTTGAAATGGGTTGTAAATAGAATTGATTTGCGGGTTTATCGTGAACGGTGTTTTAAATAACACTTGTTCTTTAACCCGATAATAAATAGAATGTGATTTGGGTTTATCGTGAACTGAGTTTTAAATGACATAAATTCTTTAACCCAGAAAAAGGAGTTTTAATGAATCTGCAATTAGATTGAAATGTGAATTGATAATTTAAATTATCAAATTAGGAAAATGAGCGAGAATGGAGTATCACCAGTTTTGCTCCAAGCGATAGTTAAATCTTTAATTATATTTGAACGTGAAATGGTAATTAATTTTACCGATAACACCGTAGTGTTAGATATGGAGTATTACCAGTTTTGCTTCATGGGATGAATAGGTTGGGGTTGGGAAATAAAATAAATAATTACTTCGGTGTGGTTCGCTAATCTTGACTAGTTTGGAAAACCATAATTTGGTTTGATAGGACATCTAATGGAAGATTAAAGAATAAATTCAAAGAATTTATCTTGGATAAAATTAATGGGAACCTTTCCCTAAGTATATGAAATTTAGAAACTAGTTGTAGGTTAGCTAAGAAGAATGGTTTCCTGGGTATTGATCTGATGTTGGTTTCGGCCCTCGGGGTTAATATTTGGGGAATTGTTCTCTTGTTGATTTACGGTTAGTGACTAATGAATTGGAATGAGGCGTATGTTGTGTTTGTATAACATTTGTTTTTAATATATGCGGGTTGTTCGGAAAGGCCGGGTTTATACCCATTCTGAATAACCGATTCGGCGATATGTCGAAGATGAAGACGGTGGTTGAAGACCGGAAGTCTTCACATCGTTTGGGTGATTACTGATGATCTTGATTGGGCTGTACACCCAAGATGAGGGAATCAGTTGGTGGTCGTCCAGACGTACTTGGAGATCGATGGATATGCGAGGAAAGTGCCTCCGGTTTCGTTCAGACCTAGAACGAACTTGTAAATGGATTGTGTGTCTGACATTGGATTTTATTCTGTGTTGATTGATTTCTGTTAAATATATATCTGTTTGGCGGCGTAGAATTTATTCTCTTGCTTAACGCCCTTCTCTGAGACGTACGAGCTTAGAGGTTATATATCGATAGATATCAATCGCATGGCATGAATTGCCTGTGTGGCACGCTGAGTTGCATGGATCAAGGCTTCTGTTGAAAAGCAAAGTCTTGTGGTTGATGATCAAAGCACGGCCTACGTGGCGTAGCTTTGTGTATAACATGAATTCGCGAGCCTCACACCACGGTATGAGTTAAAAACGGGATAAGGACTGCAGGGAGAGCACGACGTTTCTTTCTAGCTTTGGTGGTGTAAGTGACTTACCAGCCCTGACATTTATATACTTTTCACCTATGTGGTTGTTGGATGAGGCGCCTCGATTTTAGGTCTGTTAGGACCGGGAAACGTGTGTTCAGGAATAACTAATCCTCAAACGTAAGAGAGGACCGGCCCTGAAGCATCCAGGGGTTACCCAGAGTGTGTAGTCCCGAGGCATTTGCTAGAGTGTCTCGATGCGGAGAGGAGCTTGCCCCTTGCCTCGACTCATGACGAAAATCCAATTTCAGATTCGTGTATTTCGATTTTAATTGTAGAACTAGTATGGCGACATGATATATGGTACCCATGTCGTCTATGATTGATATTTATGATTGAAAATGTTTTGACACTATACACTTATAATAGTATCAAATGATTTGTTTTAAACGTACCAAGCATGTTTGGCTATTATAAGGGAAAACCCTATCCTCCGGCTTGCATTGCATTGTGTGATGGGACCTGGGTCTAATAATAGCTTCATTTTTCGAAAAAGCATTGCGTTGTCTTTTCTATGCACTGGTATTCTTGGGAGGAAACCCGTTCCGTGTTATACGGCGTGGTCCCTTGAATTACTCTCTTTTTAAAGTAAAGTTTTGAATAACTATTTTAGTTCTCACACCAGTCACATGACTGACCTGGAGTTTATTGTTTTAACCTAAACTCTAGGTGCCCCTATTTTCGACACGGGCAGCTAGTAGTTATGGTTTTGCAGATTTATATTCACAGGATCCTGGTTTACAGCTAGAATGATATCCGGAAAGCTCTGTATCCGTATATCACCTTCAGTTGTGCTTTGTATTATTTTCCGCTGCTATGTAATTTATTGTAATCTCTGATATTTATTGAATGTAATTTATCCATTTATACTATGTATATTCTTGTATCTGATGGAATTGTTGTAATAGCATTGAAATGTTCTTCCGTCTGCGTTTTGATTTGTCCTGTTCTAAAACGATCAGGGGTTTCGAATGGTCTAGATCGATTTGACGACTGATTCGGATCGAGCGAAATTCCCGGCCGTCACAACGCGGGTTTTGAACGGTCTTAATCGATCTTGCGATTGATTGGGGTCGGGCGAAATTCGGGTCGTTACAGCTGGTATCGGAGCTCAGGTTAGCTCAAATCTTTGGGGTACAACTCGTTAGAACTAAACAGAAGACTCATCAGAGGTTGGATTAGTAATATCCAATAGGAATACTCATTAGAGATAGGATCAGCAGTATCCTAGAATGAGAATACTCATTAGAGATGGGGTTAGCAATGCCCTAGAATGAGTCAGAGTGAAGAAGAATTCATAATTAACGTACTTGTTATTATATATAGGTCGATTTTAGAAAATATGATTTTTGAATATATAAAGGTTATATATTTTGAAAATTTAATCTATCAACTAATTGATTGATGATTGGGTTGTGTGAATTCAACTAATAAAATGATTAAACAATTAAAGAATGAAAATTAAATTAGTTAAATAAACAACTTTAGCTTCATTTCCTTTTCGAGGACGAAAAGATTTTATGTGGGGGAGATTGTAACAACCCGCAAATTCCGAACCAATTTAAAATTTTTATTTTAGAAAATTTTAAATTTTAATGAATTTTGAGGATATAATATAATTTATTATTAATAATAATGGCTAGAATTTATTTTTTTCGAAGTTAAAACGAATAAATTTAATTTAAATATAAAAGGAGTTAGAAATGGCGCGGTAGTTTGAAAATTCGATTTTGAACTTTAACTGAATGTACAGGACTCAAAATAAATCAGAATTGAGTGAAACCAGAAATATTTAAATCTGTTTAACCATATCTTTCTAACGAATTTGAAAAATTGAAATTTCATAGCGGAAATCAAAAGTTTTGGCCAATTCAATTTTTAGAAAGGTCGCTATAGAATTTATATAATATATAGGGCCCGAAAGGGTACTTTTCACATATGAAGGAATTTCGACTCGAAACCACTTCCATTGAGTTTGGAATGATGTTTCTGCATTGAAAAACAGTAAATACTTATATATTTTGAGTTTCGGAAATTATTTGTTTAAAAATGTATTTTTAATATTAAATATATTGCCCTTAAAAATAGTCATTTTTCAAACGACCTCTGTTTTCGACGAAACCACTTTTGTTGGAACCGAAATGCCAAATTATTGCTAGGTTTCAATTTTCAGAATTTTTCGAATTAATATGTGAGCGTGGCAAGAGAAAATGTGTTTTGACTATTTACAGTTAAATTTAAGTGAAAATTAGTCTCACATCCTTAAAACTAAAGTTAATTAGGCTCACATCCTCCCCTTTTGAAACATATAAATTTCATCCCTATTTTTAAAACGCAGCTTTTTTTTTTTGGAAATGCCCTCATTCGATTTTAACGGTGTGTTTTTCACTATATGTTACGTATTAGGGTTTTATTTTCTACAGAAATAAAATTTTCAAATCCATGGTGGCGGCGGCTCCATCTTTCACTCATCTCAGCAACTCTCGTCCTCTACTGTTACTCACGGCATTTTCCTCATCTCAGCAACCTCATCTACATCATCTTCCTCATCTACAGCATCTTCCTCATCTCAACAAACGCATCAATTATCTCGCGGCATCAACCAGGCAGCGACATCATTCCAGGCGGCTTCCACAAATCTCGGCAGCTTCCACGTATCTCCAGCGGCGTCAGGCATCGGCGTCAGTTTTCCTCCTCAGCTTGTCAGCGCAGGCATCGGCGTCAAGCACTGGAGGTCGATGGCCTCTCAAACCGTCCACAGCAAACCATTGTGAGTTTTTTTTTCTATTCTTTCTGATTTTACTTGCAGGATAAATATTAGGTTTTTATTAGCATTAAAATACGATTTTTCATATGACAAGGACTTGTAAAAAACATAAATTCATGAAACCATTGTTAATACTCGTGGAATTTTGCTGAACTTCTGATAAAAAGTTGCGGACAAGTATGCATTTATTCTTAATATATGCATATATGTATGCAATTTTTTATCAAACAAACAGAAAAACATATTATTATACAAATATATTCATATTTTTGTGCATATATCTGGAATACTTGCATATAAATATTCAGAAATTATTGATTTTTGTTGAATTGTACGCATTAAGCTTATTAATGTGATAAAGATCTGGAAAATAGGATTTTGTAAATCGTGGATTGATTATGGTGTTAGTATGGTTATTGAGGTGAAGAAATGCTTGAGCAAGCGGACTGTGTCAGAATTACAAATTTGATAGATTTGGAATTTAAGTATTTCTATAATCAATTTGTTTCAAGATATGGCTTTTACTCTGTATTCGAGCAAGCAATGTAAAATATCCTTTTGATTTTTTACATTTAATTGGCGCAGCAGGTTTTATTACATTTAAGTTGCGGACAAGTATGCATTTATTCTTAATATATGCATATATGTATGCAATTTTTTATCAAACAAACAGAAAAACATATTATTTTACAAATATATTCATATTTCTATGCATATATCTGGAATACTTGCATATAAATATTCAGAAATTATTGTTTTTTGCTTAATTGTATGCATGTATTTATATTATTCTGAAGCAGTTTTTGTAATTTAGGTTACTGCACATTAAGCTTATTAATGTTGATTTTCTTTTTTTGATAACAGTGTTTCGGCGGATATTGGTGTAGTGGTGTTGTTGAAGCTTGGTCCTCCATCCTTTTCCGAATGATTGAAATCTGCAGTTGTTTCTACAGAGACTACTAGATGTGGTTTGCGCAATAAGCTGGGTCTTAACAAAATTATTTGTTCTTCAAAAGACCATCATCTCTGCTTTGTAAATGTTCTGAAATTTTTGATGTAGTACATGTAAATGTGGTTTGTACTAATTTTTTGATGTAGTACATGTAAATGTTATGAAATTTTTCATGTAAGTATGCACATATTTCTGTTATTTGCATATATATATATATATATATATATATATATATATATATATGCATCTTGTTATAATTATATGTATTTACTTTTTTGTCTTTTCTTTTGTTTCAGCAATTATGCAGTACAGTTCTGTATATGTATGCAATTATTTCACTTTTTTGCATAAATGTATGCAATTTTAATTAATATTTGTATCTAATTGTCTAGTTTTTCGTAAAAATCAAATCTTAATAAAAAAATTATAGTCCCTACATTCAAGTAATTATTTATCTCTGTATTATATTAATGTATGCACGTCTACTTCATTGTTGCGCAAAACTAATAATTTATTTTCTGCATAATATTAATATATGGATGTAATTATTCCACTTAGTTGTATAAATGTATGCAATTTTACGTAATATATGTATATAATTGTCTAGTTTTTCGTAAAAATCAAAAAATAAAAATAAAAAAAATCGCTGTTGGAGTGATTGACGGTTTTCCAGAATTGTAGGATTAGGTTTGAGCGAGATAATAGGAGCGATAGACTGAGTAAATGAGGACAAACAGTTGTTGGATAGTTTTTTAGGTGTGTAAGGGTAGATCTGGAATTTTTTTAGCGGAAATTCAAAAATAGGGATGTATTCTATATTATTTTTATCACCGGGTTTTTTTTATATTTTGAAACTTAATAGGGACCTGTAAAAAAGGCACCCTAAATTTAAACGCCTTAAAAATAGCCATTTTTCAAACAGTCTCAGAATTCGACGAAAATAATTTTGTTCGATTCGTATCGTCATAAGAAAGCTAAAAATATTTTTTTTAGAATTTTCTGAGGTCATATGTGGCCCCGGCATATTTATATGTACGGTCAATATTTAATTAATTAATTTTTAATGCAATTTTAAATAAAAATCGTACAGATTTCGGAATTGGGCCACGGGACCTATCCCATTGCGTTCAGAAGGTGTCAAAACCTTAAGAACGACAGTAAGCAGGCCCAAATCAGAGAAAGTCCGAAAATCCACCTTTAAAGCACAATTTTCGATATTTAATATTAAAATATTATTATATTCAGGCCGAAACCCTAATTTGACATGGCAGCCGCCACCTAAACCGAAGGCCAGAATTTCTCCAATTTCAAACGCTCTTAACTTTTGATCCGCTCAACGAAAATCGACAAACTTAGTACCAAATCGAAACTTTCGGAGAGATCTTTCAATCCATATGGTCAAGATCAGGTTTTGATTCGCTGATTTCGCGAATTCTGGGCTGAAACGTGGCGGGTTCGGGTTCGTTTTTCGAGAGGAGGAGGAGGCCGAGTTCGGAGCTATTGGGGGCGGTGGTGGCTCACGGGCGGAGCGTCGGAGTGGCGGGGTCTGATCGGCGGTCGGTGGCTCGGAGGGTGGCGTGCGCAGAAGGGTTGGAAGACGAAGTTGGGTTCGGCTGAAGCGTCGTGAACACGAGGAAGAAGTATATTATATTTTTATTTTATTTATTTAATTATTTAATTTATGCAATCTTTAAAAATTAATATCTCTTTCATACGAGGTCTGATTGATGAACCGTAAGTTGCGTTGGACTTGTCTTTTCGAGATCTTTGCGATGGCGCAGACCAGATCTGATTCTGAGACAGTCGAATTTTCAGCCATATCAATGTGAGATTTCTGAATTTAATTATTTAATAAATTCAATTATTTTCATAGCCGTTAAATAATGGATTGTATGTAATGAGATAATCCTGTGTTGTGATAAAATTTGGATGATGATTTGTCTGTTTGTTTGTTGATTATAATCCCATTTTGTCTGTTTATTGGATTTAGTTAGAATTGCCAATTCAATGTATAAAAAATATCACCTTGCTTGTTTGTTGATTGTATTGTCATTTATTTTTAGTGATAAAAAGGGAATCAAGTTTGTTGTTATTTCTTTTATAATAAAAAGATCAATTTATGTTGTTATTTCTTTTATAATAAAAAGATCAATTTATGTTGTTGTTCCTTTTATAATAAAAAGATCAATTTATGTTGTTGTTTCTTTTATAATAAAAAGATCAATTTATGTTGTTATTCCTTTTATAATAAAAAGATCAATTTATGTTGTTATTCCTTTTATAATAAAAAGATCAATTTATGTTGTTATTCCTTTTATAATAAAAAGATCAATTTATGTTGTTATTCCTTTTATGATAAAAAGGTCAATTTATGTTGTTAATTCTTTGGTAATAAAAGATCATTTTGTTTTGCATTTCTTTTTACATATAAAAAGAAACATTTTTGATTATATTTCTTTTTATCAGCAAAAAGAGACATTTTTGTTCATATTCCTTTTTGTCAATAAAAAGAGTCATTTTAGTCGCTTTTTCTTTTAAGATATTAAAAAGAATGAATCGTTGTTTGAAACTTGTTTACATGTAATTTACACTTTTAATGATAATTAGAACCTATTAAAAAGAATGAATCGTTGTTTGAAACATGTTTACATGTAATTTACACTTTTAATGATAGATAGAATTCATCAAAAAGAATGAACCTTTGTTTGAAAACTTGTGAACATGTAATTCATTTTTTTTATGTAAATCAATTATTAAAATTGCTATACAAATAAAACATTATTTTATTTGTCAGTTGTAGTCACAGTCAAACATCATGTTTATTGTTATATATTAAAAGAGTAAAATTGTCAAAACTTGATTGTTGAATTGAAAATATCATTTTTGTCAAAACTGGATTAATGAAATAAAAGTAACAATTTTGTTTACATTTTTTTTATATGTAGATAAGAAATTATTTTCAGAAGTTACGTAGAAAATAAAGTTTATTCTTTTATTTGCATTTATTAATGCAAATAGTCAATGAAACTATAGTCTATTTTCTTTATTTACAATTACCAATACAAATGTACACACTTTTATACAATTAACAGAATTTGTTTAAATATGCTTTGAAAATAAATTTTGTTTTTTTATTTACATTCACTAATGTAAATATAATTTATAAACAAAATTATCCTTTGTTTGCATTCATAAATGCAAATACTCTTTTAAATAAATTTGTTTCTTTTATTTACATTCAATAATGTAAATACACTTTGTAAATTAGGTTCTTTTTACATTCACTCAAATATACTTTTAATTAAAAATAAAAGTTACATTTGTTATTTGCATTCCTTGTTGCAAACAAAACCTTAAAATAAAGTTCATCTTTGTTTGCAATTCATTAATGCAAACAAACCATCAGATTTAAAATTATATTCTTGATTTATAATTTTGATATGAATAAAGATTGTTTGAAATAAAGGATAGAATTTAAAAGTTACATTTTAATAACTAAACATTCACATTTTTATCATTAAACTAAAATAGACAAAACACTCATTTTGTCTAAATTAAAAGAATGAAACAAAATATAGCACTAGAATATTTTATTTGAATTGAAACTCAAATTATTCATTTTTGTAAATTTATATTAGTTAAAAACCAATTATTCATTTTTGTTAATTTACATTAGTTAAAAATAATTTTTCATTTTAGCCAATTTATACTAGTTAAACAAAATTTTACATTTTGTCAGAAATATTCATTTTTGTCAAAATGAATTAGTTGAAACAATTTTTATATATATATAAATGTTTGACAAGATAAATACATGTCAAGATAGGATAGTTAAAACAAATATTTATCATTTTGTCTCATTAGAATGGCCAAAACAAAATAACCATTTTTGTTTAGAGTTTAAATTAGCAAAATAGAATTTGTCTACAGAGACAAAGTTATTATGCTTATTCATACATTGCAATAGAGATATTTTCTTGTCGCCATTATATGTATTGTGTATTACACTTCCATGCACAAGTTACCCGACTTGTGTATGTGATCGGGACGATAATTTTTCACACATCGCCCAAGTGCACAAATTAGTTTATTATTTGTTTGTTTGGTTGAAACCTCACATGGGTGTTGGAATGAAAATTTTTATACACTAATCCCAATATTTAGTTGTATGTTGATCATTAGATCGACAGGCTGCGATGAGCCTTATTATTTAATTTTAACGCTTACACAGTGGAATTCACACTTTGGATGTAGATGGATGATTTGACGATTTTACCATTATTGTCATATATATGATGTGTGTGAAATCCATATAATCCAAATTATATGGTAAATGTTTGAGTCGCATTTCGATTCAGGTGTTCTTTTAAATAATGATATTTTTACGTTGGAAATCCTTTTTATATAAAGTGTATATGTTTTCATAATATATTTTTAATCCAACTATATGTTAAGACAAAGAACATTTGTAAAATAAAGAATTCGTAATATAAAAAATACCTTTCATTTAGAGTCTTTATATAAAGAATATTTTTACGATTATTTTAAATTATGTTTTTAAAAGATTACTAGCATTTGCAATTATTATTATATTTTGTGATTATAAATAAATTGAGATGTGAAGTGGATTTATCGTGGACGGTGTTTTTAAACGACATTTGTCCTTTAATCCAATTTACGTTGAAATTATTATTTGGAATTTATAAATCTATTTTATAGATTTAAAAAGGCATTTTCTAAAAATCAAGTTTTTCCAATTTAATATATTAAATAGGAATTAAGTGGAAATTCGATTGGTAACAATCGAAATGGGCTTCTGTAAAAGAAGACCGATATTATATATGGAATTTAAGAGGCTTTGCCATTATTCCATTTATACTATTAGTCCGATACAGAAATATATATCGATTATGTATTGATTTGATTTCTGTGAAATTCCCTATTTCGAAAATTGATTTATAGATTTTATTTTTCAGTGTCTATCTTTGATAAAATTAATGAGAATCTTTTAAAACGAATATCTTATTAAAAGAATATTCTGAGTTGGAATGTGGCATAATATGTGATTTTCCAATATTTGTTTTTAATCCCAAAATACGCGAGTTATTCAGAAAGACCGGGTTTAACCCATTCTGAATAATCATCACGACGATGAAGAGTCGAAGATGAAGACGGTGATTGAAGACCAAAGGTTTTCACATCGTTGGAATGATGATGACTGGTATCTTGAATTGGGATTGGCCTTCCAAGGCAAGGTATTTGGTAATGATCGTCCAAACGCATTTGGAGATCGACGGACACATTGTTTCGCTCAGACCCAGAGCGGACTTGTAAATGGATTGTGTGTCTGACATTGTATTCATTTCTGCTATATTTGTTGAACGCTACTGATTATATATTTCTGTTTGGTGGTGAAGAATTTATTCTTTACTAATCACCCTTCTCTAAGGCGTATGAGCTTAGAGGTTATATATATTGGTAGATGATCAATAATATGGTAGGGTCTGACAATGTGACATGCTAAGATGCAAATGATCAAGGCTTTGTTGAAAAGCAGGCCTTGTGGTTGATGATCAAAGCATAGCCTGTTTAGGCATAGCTTTGTGTATAGCGTGACTTCGCGAACCTTACACCCCGGTATGAGTCAAAAACGGGATTAGGACTGCAGGGAGTGCACACGTTTATTTCTAGCTAGTGGTGTTTGGGCTTTAACACGGCCCGTCATTTTACTTATGTGGATTTTGGATTGAGGTACCTCGGGTTTTTATAGGCCGGAAGTGGTCATACTATAGGTTCATAGGAACCGGGAAACGTGTGTTCAGGCATAACTAATCCACTACCGTTAGGTGGGGACCGGCCCTGAAGAACCAAGGGTTCACTGCGGGGGATCCTGGGGCATTTGCTAGAGTGTCTCGAATCGGAAGAGGACGATCCCTAGCCTTGATTTCATGACAGAAAACCAATTCCCCATACGACACCACGGTTTTGATTGTAAACTTATATATGGCGACATAGTAGGATGGGGTACTATGCCGTCTAAGATTAATACATTTATATTGAAATGTTTTAAGTATATATATACACACTAATAATAATATCGTTTTTACGTATCAAGCTTCTTTTGACCATTATATGGTAAAACCCTATCCTCTGGTGTGCGTTGCATTGTGTGATGGGACCTGGGTCTTATAATGGTTTCATTTCCCTAAAAAGCATTGCGTTATTTGACGATTTACTTTATTTATGCACTGGCAATCCAATGGAGTAAACACGTTCCACGTTAGCGGCGTGGTCCTGTGATTAGCCTACTTATTAGATAGGTTAAGTTAAGAATTCTCACACCAGTCCCACGACTAACCTGTAGTTTGTTTCACTTTACAAACTCGGGTGCCCTCTTTCCACACGGGCAGTCGAGTAGCTTTTTGCAGATATAGTTAAGCAGGATTCTGGATTAAAGTCTGAAGCTGGGTCCAGAATATTGATGCCTTTCACTGAGATTAGTTCCGCTGCAATGTATTTAATTTATTGTAAATGTATCTTCCGCTGTATTATTTATTGATGTGCTCTGATATATTCTGTACTCTGATGTAACATTTGTTATTGATGTTATAAAAGTCTGTGTTGTTGTTCTGATGTGTTGTATGCCCAAAGTTAACGTACGCGGGTTTTGAACGGTCTTAATCGATCTTGCGATCGATTGGGGTCGGGCGAAATTCGGGTCGTTACAGCAACATATTTTTTGACATAGCTGTTGGAATATGTAGGAAAAATATTTAAGAATCCTACAATTCATGTTATACATAATCACAACTTATCATTTACAATTTAAACCATATTCATAATCAGATCTGATGGTTGCCACAATTCACAATTATTTAAATAAACAGATCCAACAGGCATAAAACATAGATTGGATTCAAACAAGATTACAATGGATCTATGATAAGATCGTTTATTTATTTACAATTACAATGGAATTGTATATAAAGTCAACTGATCTCAACTAATGATTAAATTGGATTCAAGGCTACACTAACCGTTGAGGGTAGTTCTGGATCTAAGCCAAGACAAACAACTGTAGGGAGTTATTGAAACCATTGAATTCATAATATGATAAAGTAGCTCTAGGCTGGGGGACTACACCACTTATAGGAGTTGTAGTTGCTCTATTTGCAATATTCCTATCTATTCTTTTGGAAATTTATATTCCTTCCGTTTTGCTGGATGAAATTTCATTGAGTTATGTTCATAACAACTATGAACCTCTAGTTTTTCAATAAGAAAAGGCCATCATTGACGTAAAGAGTTCTAAAGAAGGTCTCAGCGTGGAAAGCTCGTGTTCTATTACAAGCAAGATGAATTACACTTATTAGGGCAGTTGCATCCGCTATACCAGCCCCTTTTATATTAGTCCACTTATTTATTGCCCAAATCTTTATGTGTGTCTATTGAGAAAAGCCTTAAGGACTTCTGGTGGGGGTTCAAGGAAGATAAACATAGGAACTATGCACCGAAGGCTTCAGAGTCAATTTGTAAACCAGTTATGGGGGCCTTGGATTACGACATAACATCAATTTAGTGTTTCCCATAAATTTGTTTGGTTTTTCTCGTTTGCTGTTACATTTTATCAAGTCATGACTTTCTCATTAATTCGTCTCTCCCTTGGGAAAGAAGTGAATTGAGACCCTCTTTTAGAGAATTTGGGTTGTTGCATTAGGAGCGGTTTTTTTAGTGAATTGGTTGGCGTATTGCTTCCTATATAAAATAACGGTGGTCCCCCCCCCCCCGGACCGCCCGGATCCCATGAGTGAATAGAAAGTTAGATCTACATTGGATCTCACATGAATCTCCCCATCCATCCTCCTGAGGAGAAGTTTGGTTTCAAAATCTAATTCGAACAGGAGGAATACACCATGCTAATGTGATTTTTTATCACGAAGAGGTCTACGAATTTTTTTGGGAAAACGTCAATGACTGTTGGATTATTTATCAAAGAAAAATCGAGTAAGTAATAAGAAATCAATTAACCAGTTGGGCATTAGGGAGTCAAAAACTCATTAATTTTAAGTTTAAGATTTGTTTGAATTTAAGTGATTATGTTTCCCAGGGCAAACATATCGAGCTTCAATTTGCTCACACTTTTCATCCAGACTAGGAAGTGACCAGGTAAGCAACATCAGTTCAGGGTTGCCCATAAATTAAATTGGTTTTTTTGTTTTCTATTACATTTTGACAAGTCGTAACTTTTTCATTAATTCACCTCTCCCTTGGGAAAGCAGTGAATTGAGACCCTCTTTTAAAGAGTTTTGGCAGTTGCATTAGGAGCAGTTTTCTAGTGAATTGGTTCAAATTTCTAATCCGTTGGCCCTCCCCGGAGAAGAGAATCCGAAAGCTTCTTACACGGACTAGAACTTGCAGCTGGGAGTGATGGTGCGTACACCTTAAAGTGGTAGCAAACAAAAACTCTTCTTTAAGAAAGCTTACTGAGCCAGAATGAGAATCTTTCTGTTCAGCTGGACTTGAGCCCGACTTAGGCAACAGGTGGTTACTTGGAAGTGCATGGGAAAATAGTTAAGGCTAGGCATGGGAACGTAGATGTTTATTATTACTCCCTACCCGAATATTCATAAATAGGGATTTTCTACCCCTCTAGACTGGTATATTCACTACCATCATATTGGTTAATATGAGACTTATTAGGTATTCCCGTGCTTATAAGGTATGACGAATAGATATTATTTGATTCCATCATATGAAGCTTCTCTACTGGCTATTAGAAAGACTGATTCTCTACCCGGAGCAGTCATCTTAACTTAGATTCGACACCCAGGGGTAATCGCTTAGATTCTCTACTATATGATCATTGTCAATTCGATACTCGGCTCAAGGGAATAACAACTATTAGATATGGGAATGGATTTCTTTCATGGTTCACAACGAACTAGCTGATTCAAACACGCTAGCAGATGCGTGACTTATAACTCATTACACTTTTCATAATGTGATTGAATATTCACTACCCGAATTCATATCTACTGGATAGGAGAGAGAAAAACAGTCATACTTCCCAACGAAATATATAAGTCATTATAATTGTATTAGTAAATTTCCCACTCATCTTATAGCTTCCAATTTATCAGTTTTGAACCTTTTAGGCTTACAATCACGAAATTCTTATATATCTATAATTTAACTAGAAAGGGGAAAATTCTAGATCTATAGAAACGTAAGAAAAAGGGAAGAAAGCGAAGCATCTATCACTGAGCATCCTCTTCCACTGAATCTACTAATCTTCCCAATTTCAAGTGAATTTGATTTGATTTGGTATATATATGAATATATTTTATTTAGAAGGAAGAAAAATGGCTGAGCTCTGCTGCCTCTATAGATTTGAATGGAAGGGAATGGGGCTCTACCCCTTTATTTATATGGGTGGAAATGGCCTAGAACCATCAAATTAGTTTTAAGTTACATTCTTCCATTCATTTTATATAAAAGTTAACCTAACCCTTCAAGACCTAGCCGCCACTGGGCGTTCTGACGCTCAGCAGGTCGACCTAGGAGGTCGACTGCCGGTCGACCTGGGAGGTTGACCGCAGGTGTAACAACCCGCAAATTCTGAACCAATTTAAAAATTTTATTTTAGAAAATTTTAATGAATTTTGAGGATATAATATAATTTATTATTAATAATAATGGCTAGAATTTATTTTTGTCGAAGTTAAAACGAATAAATTTAATTTAAATATAAAAGGAGTTAGAAATGGCGCGGTAGTTTGAAAATTTGATTTTGAACTTTAACTGAATGTACATGACTCAAAATAAATCAGAATTGAGTGAAACCAGAAATATTTAAATTAAATTTATTCGTTTTAACTTCGACAAAAATAAATTCTAGCCATTATTATTAATAATAAATTATATTATATCCTCAAAATTCATTAAAATTTTCTA
The DNA here is from genome assembly GCA_030737875.1 of Allium sativum. Lineage (NCBI taxonomy): Eukaryota > Viridiplantae > Streptophyta > Magnoliopsida > Asparagales > Amaryllidaceae > Allium > Allium sativum. The sequence continues at coordinate 442,389,878 of CM060915.1, read as the reverse complement.
AAATAAAATTTTTAAATTGGTTCGGAATTTGCGGGTTGTTACAGCCGGCAAACCACCATGTCGACCGCCTAGGCACCAGATTGCCGAGATTAGCTGGGTTTTATTAGGTTAATTAGTAATTAAATATTGTTTATTTATTTTTCGTCAGTTTTCATATTTCGTCCGTAACTTTTTTCATAAGGACTCCGTTCGCGAACTTCAGACATGAAAATTGACCAGAATTCCAAGACAAACACAACAGTTAATGTTTTATGGTCAAATTCCATCATTTGCAGAAATTCTTATTTTTGAGATTTTAATAAAATAACTATTTATTGTCAAAATTCCAGGTTGTTACAAAAATGATCCAACAGAAAAGAAGTTGAAGTATCACAAGTGTAACAAAAGTATGGTAGTATGCTAAGGATTGTAAATTTGCCTACTTAAGGGGGAAAATTGTTACATTTATCATCAAGAGTATCGACCAATAGAGAGGGAAGGAACAAAGAAAGTGGTCATCAAATATAAAGCATCATCTATTTATAGTTTTTCTATTTATTCTTTAGAGCATCACACTCCTTTATTTCTATCACTTTAGTTGATTTTTTTTGCACCTAGATATTTTTATAGTCACGAACCAAGTAATAGTTTCTAACCCCGTGGGATGATCGGTTTAGTTATCTATGACATTCCAAGGTCTAAAACTTATGATCTTAGATATATAGTTGATAGTGACCCTTATGTTTTGTTCTTTTCTGAGCATGGGTCTATTTCAGGTTTAGACTGGTTAGCTATATATGTGGATATCCTAGATTGTGATAGGAGGGTTGTTATTTTAGGCACATGTAGTAGGTGTATGCTTGATGTTTTTTGTGGCCAGAGAGGACCAGTTGGGCTAGGTCATCTTTACTCCCCAGACATATCTTTTAATGAGATGAGTTCCATACCTGTTTTTAGAAACCTTTTAGTTGTATTTGAGGAGGTCACTAGATTTTCGCATAAGAGAGAAACATAATTTAAGGTATATCTTACTGATAATGCCAGACCCGTAAAATTACTAGTAAAATGTATGACTCAAAAAGAAAGTTGCAAATTAAGTTAGCAAAATAACATGCTTTTGGAAAAAGGCTTTATCAAAAGGACTATTTACAAAATGGGAAGCACCAGTCATCTTTGCAACAAAGGTGGATGATTCCCTATAACGACCTAAATTTTCGGTCTATTTTAAATATTATATTTGAAATATTAATGGATTTTAATATAGAATTCGTTAATTAAACGACGATTAAGCGTGTAAATTTATATTTAATTTAAAACGAACTTGTAACGGCATGGTGGTCTGTAATATTGAGTTTCGAACTTCAATTGAATATACGGAATCCGTTTTAAGTCGGAATTTTGTAAAACAGGAAACGTCTAAGTTTATTAGATTATAATTTTCTAATGAAAGAGAAAAATCGAGATTTTATCTTATATATTGTAAGTTATGTCCAAATCAAATTTTAAAATAGTCGTTATGGATTTATTTATAAATTATAACGTTTATTTAATAACTATAGAAAGAAATTTTATATAATTTGGGTATCATTTAACTCGAAAATGATAATGTTAAGTTATAATTCCATATTGGCTGAATTTGAAATGATATATTATTTTATTTGGAAATGTACGACAATAATTATTTTTTATTATTTAATTTAATGGTTTTGGGATTAATTAATATTATATCGATACTATATTAGACTTAGAAATAGCTATTTTTCAAAGGACCTCTGTTTTCGACAAAACAGATTTTATTGGAATACGTTTGACTAATTATTGCTAGATTTCCAGTTTGGAGCCAATCAGAGTTGTTTTGTAGGCGGGCGATAATTTAATTGGGAACCGACTAATAGACTTGAAATTTAAATAACGTTGTTTTGCAAACGAAGTCGGATTTCAACGAAATAAATTTCGTTGAAACCGGAATGTTAAGACGCAGCGGTACATCCGTTTTTGTAGCGTCTGAAGATCGTGAATGTCGGTGCGCATATAGAACGTGCAAAGATTATCTGAGGTAAAATAAGATAACTATATAAAAACAAGTTAAAATTAAAACTTAAGCTTTAAGTAATTTAAATAATAATAAAAAAGTTTCCTTCCTTCATAAGTCTCTAACCGATATTTTAATGCAATACAAATGTAGCCACCCTACCTATGCTAAACGAACGTGACATTCCATACCGCTTAGTTACACGTACAACCTACGAATAAAATTTAATACATACCCACGCACAAACCCTACACACTAAAATTAGATGTGTAGACGCCCTATTTTACTAGTTATCCACATGCTATATTAGAAGATATGCTAACCTACTTCGTACACCCCTAATATGTGTTCCCCACGATACGTGCTGCCCACATTCTTTGCTCTATATATATGGCATTACTAGGCATGGCATTGGGTTGGGGCGGGCACAGGTATATCCACCCATCACCTGCCTCGTTGGGTAATTTTTTTCCCTGTGCCCACCCCATCCCCGCACGAGTACCCATTAAACGGATTTTAAACAAGTATTGCGGGTATTTGTGGGTATTCGCGGGTATCCATGATATTTTATTCAATTTATTTTCTAACCATATACTGAAATTGTTTAAAAATACATCCAATAAAAAAACAAGTTAGACCAGGCGTGAAGTTTGTAGCGTGTTGCTTGGATTTGGCAACAATTTGACATAAACCAGTGTGGAGGAGTGAAGCAAGAACTTTTGCAGGATGAGTTGAATTGTTCAATAAAAGCATGCGCATAAATGCTCAAAAGCCAACAACAGCGATTTATGAATTGACAATAAATCACACTCAATTCGGGCATGGGTACCCACAGACACAAATATCTTACTATCCGTACCCGCCCCGTTAATTAACGCATATTTAACAAACTTGTTTATTTTATACACGGGTACCCATTTAGCTATCTGTTTCATACCCATGACGGATTTTATCCACGGGTAATCGTGGGTATGGATTTTTTTTTACCATCCTTAGGCGTTACCCCATCCATTTCGTTCTTCCTTGAAATTATCAAACCCATACCTCCATTCCTTCCTTCCCTCATACACTACATGCTAATTTACTTCCAAGGGAAGAAATTATGCCAAACACCTTCACTTATATGTACGTATAAAACCAATCCCACTGGAAATAAAAGAACGAGCAGGCAAGGTCGGACTGGAGAGGGGAGGTCGGTGCCGAAGTGGGTGGTGTGGAGTGGAGTTCCGGCTAGCAATGAAAGCAGCGACAAGAGGTGAGGCGATGTGTGTGTGTTGGTCGAAGGAAATGGTGCTGCAAGTTTTGAAAAGGGAGGAGTTATTTTGGGTCCTGGACCTTTTGGATGAAAGGAAAAAAAAATTGGCATGGGTAAGTTGCATTCAAAGTAGAAGGTGGGGAATAAAAGGTGATAGTGGTGAAGAAACATATAAGGGGAAGGTGGGTTGTATTTTTGTAGTAGGCTTTCGGGCTTTAGAAAAAGAACAAAACGAAACTGGAAGGGGAACGGAGAAATTGTTTACTGGGAATAAAGTGATACAGGTGATGCTGGGAAAGAAGAAATGGTGAGGTAGCCTTCGAATAGTAGCAGGTAAAACATATACAGCCGATTCAACTAAAGCAAGTGATTAAGTTATAATATATAATTAGATTAGTTAAATTTGTTTAATTATGGATCAATAAACTGTTAACTTATTAAATTTATAACTCATTCATAAAATGTGTCAGAATCGAACCAAACCAGAAGCATTGAAACCATATTAAGGAGCACTACATTCTGGAGTTGGAACTGACAGAGCCTGAAGCTGTTGGAAATTTTAATTAAATTAAATGCATGTTTAATTTAATTAAAACCAACCGTTTTAACGATGAATCAAACCAAGGTGAGTATAACTCAGTCAGTTGTCTCATTTATATTTTGTATAAGTCGGGTTTAATGTTTGTGTGCTGTATTTGCTAATTGTTGGTTGATTTGATGATTGTTTGAATATATGCGGAGTATTTTTATATAAAAAATTTATATTAAACATTCGTTTAATTTAATTGAAACCAATCGGTATTTTTAATGATTATTTTCAATTGAGGTAACTTACCTTATTGGTTACGTTTATAATAATACAATTATACTAAATTAAATTGGATGCTTGAATTGTTATTATTAGTTGACTATTATCAGTTGAACTAATTATTCATGTTTATTATAACAGATAATTAAATATGTTGTTTCATTTGAAGTAGCCTATTTGGATACAAGAAAAAACAAGTTGGACGGATCTAACTGAATTCCTCAAATTTATTGTTTATTTACATATTATCATTATATGAATTGTTTAACGAATATGATTGGATTATCGACTTAGTTATTGATCGTTGAATCCAAAATCAATGATTGTTTTGTTATTAACAAATGGGTATTGTTGATTAGGAAATTGACAGTAGATGGCCTAAATATGCATCTTTGATTCACCGTCAAGTAAATCGGTAAAAATGAAGTTATAAAATTTATTTTATAACTGAAGACAGAATTTGTAATATATTATTTTGAATGGAAGTTTATAAAAAGGAAATAACAGTTATATTTATTATATAAGTTTATATGTAATTATTAAATGATTTTATTAAAGTTAATTCTTTTAATAATAAGACTGACAGGCAAGAAAACATAAATTAATGTAACGATTAATAACCAAGATTAATTGTTTTAAGAAATTATTAAAATGGGACTATATTGAATTGATTATTATATATTTAATAATCAAAGTTAATGAGATTATTTAAATTAATTATATTATTAATTAATTTAAATGAAAAGGATAATTGAAATGGATTAACGAGTTAATCATGTTTAGAGTTGAACAAGTCAACTGCGTTAATTGAAATTGATTATTAATTCGGTTTGTTGGTTTAATGGAAATAATTAATGGTGGAGTAAACCATATTTGTTTTTAATAAATGTTGAAATTTGATTATTATTTATTTAATAATAATCAAAGGGGTAATATTGGAATTTAAAATTTATTAATGGAAGTTTATGAAGTCTAAAAGCCCTGTATATAGTTCAATGAATTTTTAAGCGATCTGATATTAATAATAATAAAAGTTAAGTTTAAATTGAATTCTTATTAGAATTCTATTTTATAAAATCCAAGTTGAATGAAGCTGTTAAAATATTAAATATAGAGTAAATGATTTCAATTAGTAAAACGAGTTATTAGATATGACTTATGAATGGAGTAAAAGTCTGAGATATAAAATTAAAGAATTGGAACCTAATAGGGGATCGGTTAAGTTAAATGTTTTTTGAGTATTGATGTGACATTGGTTTCGATCTTTGGGGTTGATATTTAGGGAATTATTTTCTTGCTAATTTACTGTTAGGGACTGATGAAGGTAAAAAAAGGAAATAGAAAATAGAAATTCAAATTTGAAATAAAGTGGTTAAGCGAGTTAAGTTATAAAGATACGATCTAAATTCACTATATTAAATAAGAAACGCGGTTTTAGTCGAGATATAACTGAAATGGATTTGGAATAAACTTATTAAATGTTTTATAAAGGATTCTATTTATAATAGGATCAAGGCTCGTATGTAATGGTTTACAGGATGGTTAAATTCATTAAAAAGGTTTTAAATAATAATTTACTTAATACTTGAATTAAGTAAACATGGTTAAGATTTAAATAAGGTTTCCAAAGAGAGAGTATGGTATTTTAAATTATAATTCAAAAAGTTTATAAGCTGAATAGAAGCTTTTGAGTATAATATTGTTTTTGAAATAAGAAGTAAAAGTTGTGTTCTAAATATTGGAATATTTAAAAGTTTTGATTTACGAATGGAAAATTAAAAGACCAAGTGACGTTGTGTACCAAACTGGTGAATCCGTTTTATTTTTATGACTGTTTATTTTGATAGTCAAATAACGGACTGTCAAAATATGGCCTAATGCGTTGTTGGTACAAAAAAACTGGCAGCGGATTTATACTCGAAAACCATTCCGAACCAGCAAATACGTAAACGAAGCAGATATCTGTTGCTGATCGAGATGGAGCAATTGAAGACCGTAAATCTTCACGAGCGGAAGAACTATTGTCGAATTTCTCTAGCTAATCATTAGAGATATATGTTTTACAGGGATTTTATCGTGATTGAAATCTACGGATTGTAAGGGCTACTCACTTCTGTTCTATAGGGCGATTCCTAGGATGGGTAGGAGAGTGCCTTCGGTTTGTCCTATCCCAGAACAATTTGTATGGACATATGTCTGACAGAGTATTTCCAAAAGGGTCACATACATTATTTCTTCAAACGTATTTCTATTTGGTGGTGGAGAAGACACCTTATCTTTACTTAATGACCAAAGTATTTTTATGGATGTCAATTAGTGATTTTCTAGCGGATCTGACAATGTGGCATTCAAAGTGAATGGTGGCCATATGTTCTAAAAAGGTAATCATAACCTCAAGCCTCGTCAACTGGGAAATGGTATAAAATCGAGTAGGTCGCATGGCTATGTGGGTCGCTCCCATCAGGGTGTATTGTCACCATCTAGAGAAATTTCGTTTGTTCTTCTTTCATTCCTGTTTCTTCGCGGAATACGGTGGCTGCAGTCATAAGGTGACAATATATTCAGAACATTCAAGCGAAATGAATAGCCAGTCATGTTAGACAGGGTTGCAATATGTTCCTGTTGAATGCTGGTGTATTTTCTCTAGAGGTACACTGTTGGAAGGTGGTCCTATACCTTGCCATTATTGAAAATCCATTCTCTAGTAAGATCTCGTGGTTTTTGATTATAAACTATATATGTAGAGCGTGAGATGCAAATGTTCTATTAGATGGTTATTTATTTGATTTAGTCACTATTATAATATCAGAAAAGGTATGATTTCGAATGTTTTGAGTTATCATAAGGTTAAATTTATGTGTGGATTTGGTCTTATGATTATCCTTTTCTTTTGGAAAGATTTGACTTTAAAATCAAGCTGGATGATACCTATAGACTTAGTGAGTTTTCTCACGTTGGTTTACTATATTGGTCCTGGCGTTTGCAATGCGCGGGTCAGACCGAGTTTTATAGGTTTAGACTATCGGATGCTACGTAGTCCAGAGATGAGCTAGAGAAGTCTAGATGTATGATATCTAGTATTTATTCTGTTGTATGTTGTATACGAGGATAGATTATTATAACTGTTCAGATGTATTGATGTACTCTGATGATTGTAAGTTTTATTTCAAGCTCTCAATAAAGATTTATTTCTATAATATATTTTGTTCCGCTACGATATGAGATTTTGATTTGTTTTCTTCTTCTTCTTCTTCTTTTCTTCTATTCCAATCTTTATTTCTTATCTTTTCCTCACCCTCTAGTATTCTTTCTTTTAGCTTTCTGGGTTTTTGGTACTTGAGTTTGGACACGGAATATATTAGTGTTGAAATTCTAGCATTGAATTTTCTCGGATCGCTACATTTGGTATCACATCAATGGTTTAGTAATAACCTTGGCTCTGTGACGTAACTCGATAAAGATTAGGTTAGTAATACCCTAGATTGAGTTGGAGTGTATATGTATAAGAGAGCGCATTTGTATATTTTATATAAAAATGTATTATATTGTGTTGTTTGATCGGTTCAAGTTGAATTGGCAACTGATGCAATATTGTTTTGTAAAGAGATTAAATGAGATAATTTTTCCTAAATTATATTTTTGTATAAAAAAGAGATAATTTTATAAAATTATTGAGATATTGCTGTGTTTGATTGATTTGAATGGAATTCAAATGGGATTTTGAATGGTTTAATAGAACAAAAAGGAAATTTGAAATATAGAATTTGTAAATAGAATTAATATGGAATCAAATAAACCAACATGTAACTGAAGATAAGTTAAACAAAATTAGAAAAGAAAATGGAATGATTTGGTTATATTGATTGTTGATTGTTTGTTTATTGGATGATAGATTGGTTGTATAGTAAAGTTCATCAACAATTATATAGATTGAGAACTAAATAAATAAATTCCAGAATAATGATTTGGAATAGAAGCACATATAATATAAAACTAGATGATTTAACCATGTGATGTGCAGGTTGGAAGAGAGAAAGAGTTGTTATATACCCCTGATTTGGGTAGCCACTTGGCTTTTGTTTTCCTTTGATCAATGTGAGGCCTGGAGTGGCATTTGTAGTTGTTCCGATCGAGCCGTGCAGAGGAGACACTAGTGATTTTTCTCGTAAAAACTTAATACTTTGAAATATTTTGATAATATTTAATTAATTATTTTTAAAATAATTGGATTTAGAGCTTCTTATTTAGTAATTTCGGGGACGAAATTCTATTAAGGGGGAAGAATGTAACGACTCAGATTTATCGGTCTACTTAATTCTATTTTAAATATTATATTTGAAATTTTAATGGATTTTAATATAGAATTCATTAATTAAATGATGATTTAACGTATAAATTTATATTTAATTTAAAACGAACTCATAATGGCATGGTAGTTCGTAATATTGAGTTTTAAACTTCAATTAAATATATAGAATCTTGTTTAAGTAGGAATTCTGTGAAACAAGAAGCGTCTGAATCTATTAGATTATGATTGTCCAATAAAAGAGGAAAATAGAGATTTTGTCTTATATATTGTAAGTGTCCAGATCAAGTCTCAAAATAGTCGTTATGGATTCGTTTATAAATTATAACGTTTATTCAATAAATATAAAAGGAAATTTTATATAATTTGGATGTCGTTTAACTCAAAAATGATAATGTTGAGTTATAATTTAATATTGGCAGAAATTTGTTGATTCGCAAGACTTTTGATTCACGACAACGAAGAAATGAAGATCGATTGAAGAGTTAGTATATATGTTTATGTGTGTGTTTAGTATGTCTAAGAATATTGTTAAAATCTATCCTCAAATAATTCTACACAAATGCACAAAGAAACTATGGAAAGAACTAGTCAACTAGTTAAAAATCTATTAGTCAAGTAGTAGCAACTACTAGTCAACTAGTAGCAACTACTAGTCAACTGGCCAAAAATCAATTAGTCAACTAGTAACCAGAACTACACATTTTTGTACTAACTCGTCAACCGGTTAGTTTTCTACCAGTCGACTAGTAAACATAAAAATGTACAGTAATGGAATTTTTTCAAGCAATTTTCCAATAATTTTTTTTATTATTAACCAGTTGACTGGTGATTTTCAGACCAATTGACTGATTCGATATAACATTCATTTTTATGAAAGGTTGCCATTCTTCATGAAAAGGTTTCTCTTCATTTATGAAAAGAAATGGGTGCATCTCTTTGATTAAACTCTTCAGGGAGGATCACTACCTTTTAACTATTATATATACATTTCAAACATGATTTACGAACATCGATTTTAATTCTATTCTATCTATTTTCTGATTTTCACTTCTATGTTCATTGCAAACAAATACTCTCTCAATTTCAAGTTACTTGTTGAATCTTTGATAACATTTCATATATCTTGATTCGAGAAGCAACAATCTTCCTTAAATCTTTGTATTCAAATCGTATACTTGAGGATAAGATTATAGGAAGGGTGTACTTAAACCGTTGACTATCTGCGTTGATCAAAGAACACAAAGCAGAAGTCCAAAACACTTGTAATTGTTGAAGTCCTGTGTAGTTGCTCAGGCGAGGGGCATCCTTGTTGGGCTCGGGTGTATTGACCTATTCCTTTGGGTTAAGAGAGGGGGTGATAGTGAATTCCGAAGGGGAGCTTCGGGACTGGACGTAGGGCGGGAAGTCTGAACCAGTATAAAATTCCTGGTGTCGTTTCTTATTGCATTTATTTTTGATATATTACTATAGCATAGCTTTTTACCTGTGAAACTATTAGCTAGTTTATCATTTCCGCTACATCCATATAAGTATTCTGCTTAAGTCGTATACACCGACTTTTCAATTGGTATCAGAGCCTGGTGTTCTAGAGATCGTAACAACATCCTAGAACAAATGGCAAGAAAGAAGTCTAGTCAAGGGATTAGAAAATGGAAAAGCAACAAAGAAGAATCAATAGAGCAAGGAAGCAAATGTCTCATGGCTATAGTCAAATAATAATCAGTATATAAAGATTCATTATATAAAGATCTTCTATTAGACCATGAAAAACTGTTAAAAGATTTTAAAAGCTTGGGTAAACTTAATGTATTTATTTTAGCCAAGTTTAAAGATTGTGAGCAAAAAAATTCCAAATTAATAGAGGAAAACAATTTTTTAGTTAAGCCAAATGTTTTGAAAATTCCTTAGAAGAGCTTATTTTTCAAAAAAAATACTTCTAAAAGAACATGAGCAGCTAGAAGATAAAAACAAAGTTCTTTTAAAGGAAATTGATCTTTTACAAAATAAAAATACATCTTTAGAAGATTCTTTAACTAATTCTAGTTCTTTAATTTTGTCTCTTAAAAAGGAGAATAGAGCTTTAATTGAAAAGAATCTAAAATTATCTAAAGAATGTGAGTTTATAAAGGTTAATCATAATATTTTGCAAAATGAAATTTCTGACTCAAAAGAAAATTTCGAAAAATTACAATATTGTTTAGATAATTAAGAATACCAAATTTTTGCTGTCAAAACTGAGAATGATTCTTTAAAATGGAAGATTCTAAATTAAATAAGAAAATTGATGATTTAAAAATTAACAAAATGTCTTACGAAAATGTCAATCGCGACTTTGGGATCAAAATTGATAAACGTACAAGTAAGTTCACGAAATTTAATAAAGGTCAAAATGATTTAAAAATGATTTTATCTAGTTCTAGACCTTTACATGACAAAAGTTTTTTAGGATATAATAAAACTAATCATGGAAATAGTACTAGATATGTTTTTATGTATAATAGAAATATATTTGCTAGTGCTAATGAACATCCAAGATCCAATTATTATAGATTTTTGAAAATTCTATGAATAGAGATATTTATCATAAATCTGGAAGTATAAAAGGAAATACCAATAGAAGTCGTTTAAATATTTGGGTTCCTGTAAATTGGAAAAACAGAGAAAAATATATTGATGATTACTTTAATTCAGTAGTTAATAATGAAAATTTCATTTTTAGAGGTTCCATTAAACCCTCTTGGGTATGGTTACCTTCCATCTAACCCCTGGACCCTAACGAAGGAAGTGGGTACCAAAGTATATATATCATATTTTTTGTAGGTACACTACAACAAAAGGAAGGCTATTTCGGTATCTCTAAGTATCTGTGAAAACTCAGCTTATCGAAAAAGCACATACCTAAAGGTGCTATAATTATCTATATTCTCTACTATTCTCGATTACTGATATCTCATGATACTTATTCTTTTTAGTCGATGACAAAGGGGGAGAAATATGTTTACAATGTTATATAACATTTTGTTACAGGAAACAGTAAGTTTATTATATATATATATATATATATATACATAACAAAATGTTGCAGGTAAGCTTTTTAGTCAGGGAGAGATAAAAGTATACAAGCATACATTCAGGGGGCGGGAGGAAATCAATATCTCAACAAATATGCAAGGTGTTTTCATCAATCAAAAAAGAGGAAGAATGTTGATTCGCAAGATTTTTGATTCACGACAACGAAGAAATGAAGATTGATTGAAGAGTTAGTATATATGTTTATGTCTGTGCTTAGTATGTTAGAATATTGTTAAAATCTATCCTCAAATAATTCTACACAAATGCACGAAGAAACTATGGAAAGAACTAGTCAACTAGTTAAAAATCTACTAGTCAACTAGTTAAAAATCTACTAGTCAACTAGTAGCAACTACTAGTCAACTGGTCAAAAATCAACTAGTCAACTAGTAACCAAAACTACACATTTTTGTACTAAGCAATCGACTGGTTAGTTTTCTACCAGTAGACTGGTAAACATAAAAATGTACAGTAACAGCTATTTTTTCAAGCAATTTTCAAATATAAATATTTTTTTTATTAACTAGTTGACTGGTGATTTTCAGGCCAGTTGACTGATTCGACATAACAATCATTTTTATGAAAGCTTTCCATTCTTCATGAAAAGGTTTCTCTTCATTTATGAAAAGAAACGGGAGCATCTCTTTTTTTAAACTCTTCATGAAGGTCAATACCTTTTAACTATTATATATGCACTTCAAAAATGATTTACAAACATCGATTTTAATTCTATTCTATCTATTTTCTGATTTTCACTCCTATATTCATTGCAAACAAAAGCACTCTCAATTTCAAGCTACTTGTTGAATCCTTGATAACATTTCATATATCTTGATTCGACAAGCAACAATCTTCCTTAAATCTTTGTATTCAAATCATATACTCGAGGATAAAATTATAGGAAGGGTGTACTTAAACCGTTGACTATCCGTGTTGATCAAAGAACACAAAGTAGAAGTCAAAACACTTGTAATTGTTGAAGTCCCGTGTAGTTTCTCAGGCGAGTGGCATCCTTGTTGTGCTCAGGTATACTGAATTATTCCTCTTGGTTAAGAGAGGGCGTGATAGTGAATTCCGAAGAGAAGCTTCGGTACTGGACGTAGGGCGGGAAGTCTGAACTAGTATAAAATTCCTAGTGTCATTTCTTATTGCATTTATTTTATATATATTACTATAGCATAGCTTTTTATCTGCGTAACTATTAGCTAGTTTATCATTTCCTCTACATCCATATAAGTATCCTGCTTAAGTCGTATACACCGACTTTTCAATTGGTATCAGAGCCTGGTGTTCTAGAGATCGTAACAACATCCTAGAACAAATGGCAATAAAGAAGTCTAGTTAAGGGATTAGAAAATGGAAAAGCAAAAAAGATGTGACGAAAAGGAATTTCGCTCGATCCGAATCAGTCGCTAAACCGACCAAGACCATTCGAAACCCCTGATTGTTTTGATAACACGACAAATTAGAACGCAAACAGAAGAACATTTCGTTGTTTATTACAACAATTCCATCAGAATAAAAGAATATACGGAGTATGAATAAATATTACACAGAAAATATCAGAGATTACAATACATTACATAGCAGCGGAAAATAATACAATACACAAATAGAAGTAATACATGGATACAGAGCTTTCCGATTATCGTTCCAGCTGTAAATCAGGATCCTGTGAATATAAATCTGCAAAACCCAAAACTACTAGCTGCCCGTGTCAAAATAAGAGCACCCAGAGTTTAGGTTAAAACATTAAACTCCAGGTCAGTCATGTGACTAGTGTGAGAACTAAAACAGTTATTTAAAACTTTACTTTAAATCAGATATATCAAGGGACCACGCCGTATAACACGGAACGGGTTTCCTCCCAAGAACACCAGTGCATACAACAAAACAGCGCAATGCTTTTTGGAAAAATGAAGCTATTATAAGACCCAGGTCCCATCACACAATTGAACGCAAGCCGGAGGATAGGGTTTTCCCTTATAATAGCCAAATATGCTTAGTACGTTTAAAACAAATCATTTGATACTATTATAAGTGCATAGTGTATAAAACAACTTCAAATCATAAGTATCAATCATAGACGACATGGGTACCATATATCATGTCGCCAATACTAGGCTCTACAATCAAAACCGCAAAGTCACGTATTTGGAAGTTGGATTTCCATCTGTGAACCGAGGCAAAATATAGTCGTCACTGAATTCGAGAGACTCTAGCCCGAGCCTCAGGACAAGTACTCAGTCAAGCCCTTGGAGTGACAGGGTTAGTCCACCGATGTGGATTAAAATGCCTGAACGCTGCGTTTCCCCACCCTTTGGGGCATAAATGAGCCAAATGACTCCTTCGGCTCCACACAGTCACCGATATATCCGAGGCGCCTCGCAACAACAACAACAACACAGGTGAAAATTATATAAATGCCAGCCAGTTTAAGCACTGATACCACCTCTAGCTAGAAAGAAACGCATGTCCTCCCTGAGGTCCTCTCCCGTTTCTGGTTCACAACCAGGATGTGAGGCTCGCGAATCAACGCTGCACAAAGCTATGCCACACAGGTCGTGCTTTGATCATCAACCACAAGACTTTGCTTTTCAACAGAAGCCTTGATCATTTGCTGCTTAGGCATGCCACACAGGCCATTCACTCCATGCGATTGATATCAATCAATATATAACCCCTGAGCTCGTACGTCTCAGAGAAGGGCGTTAAGCAAGAGAATAAATTCTCCGCCGCCAAACAGATATATATTTAATAGAAATCAATCATACAAAATAAAATCCAATGTCAGACACACAGTCCATTTACAAGTTCGTTCTGGGTCTGAACGAAACCGGAGGCACCTTGTACCTCGCATATCCATCGATCTCCAAGTACGTCTGTGTAACACCCCACCTCTGCTAGGGTCACTCACAAAGGGAATGCACTAGGTTTGGTGAAATATTATCGAGGTAAACATGCACAGAAATATTACATGACATAACATATATAAAACAGCGGAAGTAAAACAAATTTCGTTACCTTATAAAATAAGGTCTAAAGCCTTTTACATCAGAATACATCAAAACCTGTCTTGCAATAGTAAAGAAGCATAAAACCTTTTCATAAATTATTCCCCAAAATAAAGCGGTGAAGCAGCCATAGCCAAGAGAAGATCAAGCTATACATGATGATCTTCAAGCATAAGAGGTCTGAACTAACAACAGCATTTCCTCCCTGAAAACCTGGGGGGGGGGGGAACGGAAGACAAAGAGGCGAAAGAAAACGGGGTTAGTCATAAAGACTGGTAAGTCCTATCTACTTCCAGCATAAAAACAGGTAAAGGTAACATGACATGCATAAACTGAAAGTAAACATAAGGATGATGACAAGATAGATAAGCTTGACCAAGATAACAGGATGAACCACTGTATCAAGAGAAACTAAGGTATCACATTGTCAGGTTTCTATCAGGTATAAAATCCCGAGGTATCTATCATGTATATTTGCTCTGCACCTCCCGTACTGGTATCCCAACCCGTGTCATGAGTTAACTATAAAATGTCCCTTGACCAAAGTCATGAAATGGTCCATGTCAACCTAATATATCGCGTACATAGGTTTTCTTAACTCGTATGTTTCTTTCGATGTATAAGTTCAGTCCTTTGTCGTAGGCCGTACGGGCTTTCCCATGTAAATCTATACCACCTCAACGTAGTACCATTTTATCCTTGAAGTTATTTTGGACTGCTACCCTTGATCTGGTTATGCTTTCTTACCATGAACTATCGCGTGTTCACCTAGGATTTATGCCACCTAGGACCGCTAGGGATTATGCTACCTAATGAACGTTTTCATATCTCGGTTTGGGTTTTAGCCACCTAGGGCTACTAGGGATTATGCTACCCGTCAACCGCGCCCTTTTTCCCACGTAAGCACTGTGAATCGTTTTTCCATGTCTAACTACACATGTATCTCAATGTGCCATCCGAGTCCCGTGCCAGGGCAAATCAAGAAATACGAGACTCGGTCGGGAGCTTTAAGTCGTCTGCCGAATGCAGATATCAAGGTCTGTTTTTGTATCCGTGGCTATGGTCCCACGTGACCCCTCCCTCAACTACTGAAAGGCAATCCAAGAAAACTCATGCACGAGAACTATACTTCGGCCCCCTATGCCCCACTTACCTATTGGCCAACCTCACCCATAACTCGATAGCAAGTATATGGTCTATTGGGAGTTCTCTGCCTTTCCGCATACGTACACGGTTGACTAAAGATGGTAGGTAGTCGACGACGCGCTATCCAGAGCAAAAATCAAGTATCGTCGACTCCACGCTAATCCATCCCCGTCTTTAGGTTGCTCGCACAACAACCAAGGCATACTCTTGGTTCTTATACCGCAGAACTTAACCTCTGTGAGCCCAGGCGGATCATCTGCAACCTCACAGAGGGATACCAAGAGTACCCTCACGTCCCCCGAAGCTACTGCTTCGTCACCCAGTTCGTTGGAGCCTTTATCTAAGTCAAATAATTTGCTCCTCCTCGTGTGTTCAAGCGATGACCTACCGTATCAGGTTACTCATCTATCTGTGAACTGGTCCAAATCCCTTGACTAAGAATTATTACTTAGTTATCCTAAACTAAGGTTTATCACTTAGTTCCCTTTCCTGTTATCCTTGTTAACTACGCTTTTCCACCTAGTCCCCTGAACTAGGGTTTTGACTAATGGGTTAAGTGTTGTCAATCCAATTCATGACTTAACCCGCCTACGAATCATGTCAAGACTGGCTAAGTATTTAAGCTCATGACTTAGCCCTACAAGTTGGTTAAGTATACCAAGAAGCTCATGACTTAACCCTATTCAATTATCAAGTCAGATTGGTTAAGTATTAGTTTGTCTTGACCCTATCGAATTATCGTGTTAGATTGGTTAAGCATAGATTATCTTAACCTCATCAGATTATCGAGTCAGATTGGTTAAGTATGGGTTAGCTTAACCCCATCCACTAATCGTATTACAATGGTTAAGTATATTTAAACGGTCTTGTGACTTAACCCTATCAAGTTCTCATATTAGATTGGTTAAGTATAGGTTACTTAACCTCATCAAATCATCATGTATAATTAGCTAAGTATAAGTTACTTAACCTCATTGAATTATCATGTTAAATTGGTTAAGTATTGGTTACTTAACCTCATTGAATTATCATGTTTAGATTGTTTAAGTATTTAACTTAACCCCATCGAATTACCGTGTTTAGATTAGTTAAGTCTAGGTTAACTTAACTCCATCTAATTACCGTGTTTAGATTAGTTAAGTGTAGGTTACTTAACCCCATCTAATTACCGAGTCGGATTAGTTAAGTATGGATTAGCTTAACCCCATCCCCTAACTGTATTTTACGGTTAAGTGTCATTAAGAAATCAAGTCCGGTTTCACTTAACCTACCCATTCATGTCATATCAGTTAAGTGTCATTAGTCAGATTTACTTAACCTTATCATGTGGCATTAATTGAATTAATGCACTCTCAACCTCTCACATTAGACGTTGTTGTGGTTACTGGTTACGCCGGGCGGGTCCGGGAAGATTTACACCACAACCTAGTCTAACCTCGTGTTTCAAGCGCGATATGACCAACTACCCACATTGGGTCCTATTGTTTGTAGCCACTGGATTTGCCGGGCGGGTCCGGGTAGATTTATGCTACAAACTCAACCCAACCTCGAGTTGGCCACTTCCATGTTTTTCTACGTGTCATGTTCATGTCAAGTTTAGACCCCTTTTTTAAGTCTATGTTTTCATGTAACCCCATGTCAAGTTTTCGTGTCCTATTCACGTTTATTATCATTACATGTTCCATGTAATTCCATGTCAAGTTCATAGCCCATTTTCAAGTTTGCCTAAACTACCCAAAACGTGTCCCCAACACACATGAAAGCGAATCAACATATTTGGAATAATATGACAAAGATGGGTACAAGATGGCAAAGATGAATCACAAGTTAAACATGGTGAAAATTGAGGCAAAGGTGTTCACATAACTAGCATATCGCATATTGGCCTCAAAACATGCACGATGTCATAAAGGGATTGGCCACAAACATGCACGGTATCATAAGGGGTTTGGCCTCAAACATGCATAATATCATAAGGGGTTTGGCCTCAAACATGCATAATATCATAAGGGGTTTGGCCTCACATAAACATGAAATCATAAGGGGTTTTGGGTTCTTTTACATGCATAAGCCCCAAGTCAAATTCATGCACATATTTCACAAGTCAAAAATGGTTCCAAGTGTTTATGCCAACATCCCACAAATAAAGGTTCAATCTTGCATGGCAAACTAAGTCCAATGCAACATGAGTAACTTGATTTAGTCACTAAACATAGCCTAAAGTCACAGGTTCAAGCAAAAGAGGCATGACAAGGTTCATATAGGCTAGCATACTTATGTTCACCGCATTTTATTCCATGTCACATTAGAACTATCGTTTAGATCTACAAGTAGCTAGAACTTACATAGCGTGGCTAAGGGATTATGAGCATGAATCGTCTTGTCGTAGAATCGTCATGAAATTTGCGTAGCAACGTTGATCCACTCCCTTGATTTGATGTAGCAAGCTAGCATCTTTGATTCGGATCCGATTTGAATGCATAAGCTCTTGGAGTTGGAGATGGAGGCCATGATCAAGAGGGATTTGGGCAGCACTTCGTTGTTAGATTGATATTGAGTGATTTAGGTTAGGTCCTAGGGTGTTTTTATAGAGATTAGGAGTAGTTTAGGCCATAGGATAAACCCTAGGATAGATCTGAGCCCTCAAAATTCGTCACAGGCCCATAAAATCGAGCCAAGACAGTAGCAGGTGCACCCAGGCCAAAGTGGCCGGACCACCCAGGTCGACACCCGTGTCGACTGGGCAGTCGACCTGCCCCCTGGGCGTATCGACTCCCCAGTCGACACCCCAGTCGACCTGGGGCTTGGGCGGGAATTTTTCCCGCCCAGTCTGTTTGGCTCCAGATTTGAATTTTGAACTGTTTTTTTTTTTTTTTTGAACTTGAATTTTTCTGAAAACTTCGACGGCCCATAACTCGGTCATACGGACTCCAATTTCTGAAAACTCGGACTCTATTTCGCGTATTTTTCCGAGACAAATGCAATGGCACAGCCCTTTTCCCCTGATTCAGTTTTTAAAATTTAATTCTGCCTTGATTCTTGTCTTAACATGTTATAAAAATCCGGATTGTTACATTCTCCCCAACTTAAAGGATTTCGTCCTCGAAATCTCCAAGTTAGGAAGAACGTATCCTACCATCCATCGTCCATCTACTCAAAACATCATTCACAGGCAACCATGGTCCTTAAAAGACTCCTAATGCTTTATGAACACATGCAGAAAGTGTGTGTATATGTTCCTTAGCTAATGCTAATGATCAGGCCTGAATGATCTTTCTAATGCAAAATATGTTTAGTGCCATGAGTCCAACATGTATGCAAATAGTCCTAATCATATAAACACTATATGTGTGCACAACCATTCATCCACATGCAACATCCACATGATAACATATTCAATTTCATCCATAAACAAGTACAAATACTCGTGCATATGCAATATGAAATGTGACTGAATCTACCTAGTGTCTAATGTGTACTCAATCATCCACGAGCAACCACTTGCAACCACTGGCAACCATATCAATCATAACATGTTTCAAATACATGTTTACATCCATAGGGTTCTACCTAAGGTTCCCAAGATAGGATCGAGGAGATAAACAAGATAAACTCCTTACGGGGTTTGCAACGGAAACAGGATCGAGAGGATATCCACCAAGCGATAGCATGCAATCAAGCTCTACAGGAGAACCAGGGATCAATGATATACTCTTAAAAAGAGATACGATGCACGCGTTTAAGCCGCATTTCCTTGAGCTTAATTCCGGTGTGCCTTGACCACCTTTGACTTCATGATTTTCATAGCTCTTTGATTCCTATTTCCAAGGTATGAGTTGGAACTCATTTCACTGTCGCCTCTCGTTTCACTTTCACTTATTCTTTCCCTAGTATGCTCGGCTCAAACATATCTGCGTACTCATGCACGCTCTCCAAAATTCATTAGTGAATTCTGGATCTCGTTTACCGATGCCAATCCATGTTACCACGTGCACTTACTAGGGTGATTCCTATAACCCATGCTTAAGCGGAATGAACCATCCGCCTTATTGGCGAACATTACTCGATCGGATCAGAGATTTCCGATAAATGCATCAAGAGATTCTAGGTAACTAACCATGACAAAACCCAAAAGGTTATACGAGACTTCGAGGGTATTACCAAGGCAAGTTAAGAGTTTAACTACCCTCCCTTCAAAACCGAGAATGGCATCCCTTACTGGATAACCACTTCATCCCTAGAATCCATCCATAGCTCAACAATAGAAGCATTGCTTCTAATCTCAACACTTGGCATTTACACTCTCAATTCCAAACAAGTCATGAATAAATGGACCGATCCTCCAACAGGATTTGAGACAAAAATGGGATCCTCTACCACGCTAGTACTAAGGTGCAGAGACTCAACTATCGAAGTAGACTTAAATGATGCGATGATCAAGACAAAGTCTAGACGGGATGGTAGAAAAGAAAGGCTAAACCTTCAACAGAAACGGTACCATCCCTCTTAGGTACGCTAGAAATGAGAGCATACAATTGCCCTCTCGATGATCTTGTCCTCGTCCCATAACACTTAACTATGCGTCCCGTTTTACCATGTCAAAGATACTCTCTCATCATGGGTTTTATTGTTCATCTTTTTCCCTCCTTTGTGGATTAAGCCATATCAACAAGTTGCTTATCTTTAAGCACGTGTCCTCTATCCTTGCTCTTATTATCCTTCCTTATAGCACGGCAACATGTCTCTCGAGGACTCCCTCCATCATACGGAAAACTCTTACTTAGCTAGACAGGGATTAGTCGCAGTTAAAACTACTGTGACTACGGATGGAGGAAGGAAAGGAAAAGAGACTCGATCAATGAAACAAAGGATAGTGCTAATGGCTTTTGGGGAATAGCCTTTAAAAAAATTTCTTGAAAATGCTTCTTTGTAAACGGTTTCTCAAATAGTTTTCAGAAGGTTTTAAAAACTTTTGCCCGGTCTGGTAACCTTCTGCTCTGATACCAAATGTAACACCCCACCTCCGCTAGGGTCACTCATAAAGGGAATGCACTAGGTTTGGTGAAGTATTATCGAGGTAAACATGCACAGAAATATTACAAGACAGAACATATATAAAACAGTGGAAGTAAAACAAATTTCATTACCTTATAAAATAAGGTCTAAAGCCTTTTACATCAGAATACATCAAAACCTGTCTTGCAATAGTAAAGAAGCATAAAACCTTTTCATAAATTATTCCCCAAAATAAAGCGGTGAAGCAGCCATAGCCAAGAGAAGACCAAGCTATACATGATGACCTTCAAGCATAAGAGGTCTGAATTAACAACAGCATTTCCTCCCTGAAAACCTGGGGGGGAACGGAAGACAAAGAGGCGAAAGAAAACGGGGTCAGTCATAAAGACTGGTAAGTCCTATCTACTTCCAGCATAAAAACAGGTAAAGGTAACATGACAATCATAAACTGAAAGTAAACATAAGGATGATGACAAGATAGATAAGCTTGACTAAGATAACATGATGAACCATTGTATCAAGTTAAACTAAGGTATCACATTGTCAGGATTCTTTCAAGTATAAAATCCCGAGGTATCTATCATGTATATTTGCTCTGCACCTCCCGTACTGGTATCCCAACCCGTGTCATGAGTTAACTATAAAATGTCCCTTGACCAAAGTCATGAAATGGTCCATGTCAACCTAATATATCGCGTACATAGGTTTTCTTAACTCGTATGTTTCTTTCCATGTATAAGTTCAGTCCTTTGCTGTAGGCCGTATGGGCTTTCCCATGTAAATCTATACCACCTCAACGTAGTACCATTTTATCCTTGTAGTTGTTGTGGACTGCTACCCTTGATCTGGTTATTCTTTCTTACCATGAACTATCGCGTGTTCAACTAGGATTTATGCCACCTAGGACCGCTAGGGATTATGCTACTTAATGAACGTTTTCGTATCTCGGTTTGGGTTTTAGCCACCTAGGGCTACTAGGGATTATGCTACCCGTCAACCGCGCCCTTTTTCTCACGTAAGCACCGTGAATCGTTTTTACATGTCTAACTGCAAATGTATCTCAATGTGCCATCCGAGTCCCGTGCCAGGGCAAATCAAGAAATACGAGACTCGGTCGGGAGCTTTAAGTCGTCTGCCGAATGCAGATATCAAGGTCTGTTTTTGTATCCGTGGCTATGGTCCCACGTGAACCCTCCCTCAACTACTGAAAGGAAATCCAAGAAAAATCATGCACGAGAACTATACTCCGGCCGCCTATGCCCCACTTACCTATTGGCCAACCTCACCCATAACTCGATAGCAAGTATATGGTCTGTTGGGAGTTCTCTGCCTTTCCGTATACGTACACGATTGACTAAAGATGGTAGGTAGTCGATGACGCGCTATCCAGGGGAAAAATCAAGTATCGTCGACTCCACGCTAATCCATCCCCGTCTTTAGGTTGCTTGCACAGCAACCAAGGCATACTCTTGGTTCTTCTACCGCAGACCTTAACCTCTGTGAGCCCAGGCGAATCATCTGCAACCTCACAGAGGGATACCAAGAGTACCCTCACGTCCCCTGAAGCTACTGCTTCGTCACCCAGTTCGTTGGAGCCTTTATCTAAGTCAGATAATTTGCTCCTCCTCGTGTGTTTAAGCGATGACCTACCATATCGGGTTACTCATCTATCTGTGAACTGGTCCAAATCCCTTGACTAAGAATTATTACTTAGTTATCCTAAACTAAGGTTTATCACTTAGTTCCCTTTCCCGTTATCCTTGTTAACTACGCTTTTCCACCTAGTCCCCTGAACTAGGGTTTTGTCTAATGGGTTAAGTGTTGTCAATCCAGTTCATGACTTAACCCTCCTACGAATCATGTCAAGATTGGCTAAGTATTTAAGCTCAAGACTTAGCCCTACAAGTTGGTTAAGTATACCAAGAAGCTCATGACTTAACCCTATTCAATTATCAAGTCAGATTGGTTAAGTATTAGTTTGTCTTGACCCTATCGGATTATCGTGTTAGATTGGTTAAGCATAGATTATCTTAACCTCATCAGATTATCGAGTCGGATTGGTTAAGTATGGGTTAGCTTAACCCCATCCACTAATCGTATTACAATGGTTAAGTATATTTAAACGGTCTTGTGACTTAACCCTATCAAGTTCTCATATTAGATTGGTTAAGTATAGGTTACTTAACCTCATCAAATCATCATGTATAATTGGCTAAGTATAAGTTACTTAACCTCATTGAATTATCATGTTAAATTGGTTAAGTATTGGTTACTTAACCTCATTGAATTATCATGTTTAGATTGTTTAAGTATTTAACTTAACCCCATCGAATTACCGTGTTTAGACTAGTTTAGTCTAGGTTAACTTAACTCCATCTAATTACCGTGTTTAGATTAGTTAAGTGTAGGTTACTTAACCCCATCTAATTACCGAGTCGGATTAGTTAAGTATGGATTAGCTTAACCCCATCCCCTAACTGTATTTTACGATTAAGTGTCATTAAGAAATCAAGTCCGGTTTCACTTAACCTACCCATTCATGTCATATCGGTTAAGTGTCATTAGTCAAATTTACTTAACCTTATCATGTGGCATTAATTGAATTAATGCACTCTCAACCTCTCACATTAGATTTTGTTGTGGTTACTGGTTACGCCGGGCGGGTCCGGGCAGATTTACACCACAACCTAGTCTAACCTCGGGTTTCAAGCGCGATATGACCAACTACCCACATTGGGTCCTATTGTTTGTAGCCACTGGATTTGCCGGGCGGGTCCGGGCAGATTTATGCTACAAACTCAACCCAACCTCGAGTTGGCCACTTCCATGTTTTTCTACGTGTCATGTTCATGTCAAGTTTATACCCCTTTTTTAAGTCTATGTTTTCATGTAACCCCATGTCAAGTTTTCGTGTCCTATTCACATTTATTATCATTACATTTTCCATGTAATTCCATGTCAAGTTCATAGCCCATTTTCAAGTTTGCCTAAACTACCCAAAGCGTGTCCCCAACGCACATGAAAGCGAATCAACATATTTGGAATAATATGACAGAGATGGGTACAAGATGGCAAAGATGAATCACAAGTTAAACATGGTGAAAATTGAGGCAAAGGTGTTCACATAACTAGCATATCGCATATTGGCCACAAAACATGCACAATGTCATAAAGGGATTGGCCACAAACATGCACGGTATCATAAGGGGTTTGGCCTCAAACATGCATAATATCATAAGGGGTTTGGGGGTTTGGCCTCAAACATGCATAATATCATAAGGGGTTTGGCCTCACATAAACATGAAATCATAAGGGGTTTTGGGTTCTTTTACATGCATAAGCCCCAAGTCAAATTCATGCACATATTTCACAAGTCAAAAATGGTTCCAAGTGTTTATGCCAACATCCCACAAATAAAGGTTCAATCTTGCATGGCAAACTAAGTCCAATGCAACATGAGTAACTTGATTTAGTCACTAAACATAGCCTAAAGTCGTAGGTTCAAGCAAAAGAGGCATGACAAGGTTCATATAGGCTAGCCTACTTATGTTCACCGCATTTTATTCCATGTCACATTAGAACTATCGTTTAGATCTACAAGTAGCTAGAACTTACATAGCGTGGCTAAGGGATTATGAGCATGAATCGTCTTGTCGTAGAATCATCATGAAATTTGCATAGCAACTTTGATCCACTCCCTTGATTTGATGTAGCAAGCTAGCATCTTTGATTCGGATTCGATTTGAATGCATAAGCTCTTGGAGTTGGAGATGGAGGCCATGATCAAGAGGGATTTGGGCAGCACTTCTTTGTTAGATTGATTTTGAGTGATTTAGGTTAGGTCCTAGGGTGTTTTTATAGAGATTAGGAGTAGTTTAGGCCATAGGATAAACCCTAGGATAGATCTGAGCCCTCAAAATCCGTCACAGGCCCATAAAACCGAGCCAAGACAGCAGCAGGTGCACCCAGGCAAAGTGGCCGGACCACCCAGGTCGACACCCGTGTCGACTGGGCAGTCGACCTGCCCTCTGGGCGTGTCGACTCCCCAGTCGACACCCCAGTCGACCTGGGGCTTGGGCGGGAATTTTTCCCGCCCAGTCTGTTTGGCTCCAGATTTGAATTTTGAACTGTTTTTTTTTTAACTTGAATTTTTCTGAAAACTTCGACGTCCCATAACTAGGTCATACGGACTCCGATTTCCGAAAACTCGGACTCTATTTCGCGTATTTTTTCGAGACGAACGCAATGGCACAGCCCGTTTCCCCTGATTCAGTTTATAAATTTAATTCCGCCTTGATTCTTGTCTTAACACGTTATAAAAATCCGGGTTGTTACAGTCTGGACGATCACCAACTGATTCCCTCCTCTTGGGTGAACAACCCAATCAAGATCATCAGTAATCACCCAAACGATGTGAAGACCTCCGATCTTCGACCACCATCTTCATCCTCGACACCACGTCGAATCAGTTATTCAGAATGGGATAAACCCGGTCTTTCTGAATAACTCGTGTATATAATAAACAAGTGTTACACAAACACAACATACGCCTCATTCCAATTCATCAGTCACTAACCGTAAATTAGCAAGAGAACAATTCCCCAAATATTAACCTCGAAGGCCGAAACCAACATCAGATCAATACCCAGGAAACCATCCTTCTTAGCTAACCTACAGTTAGTTTCCAAATTTCACATTCTTAGGGAAAGGTTCCTATTAATTTTATCAAAGATAACAACATCAGATCAATACCCAGGAAACCATCCTTCTTAGCTAACCTACAGTTAGTTTCCAAATTTCACATTCTTAGGGAAAGGTTCCTATTAATTTTATCAAAGATAATTTTTTCTAAATTTATTCTTTAATCTTCTTTTGAATATCAATTCAAACTAGTCGGGATTAGCGAACCACACCGAAGTAATCATTTATTCTATTTCCCAATCCCAACCTATTCATCCCATGAAGTAAAACTGGTAATACTTCATATCTAACACCACGGTGTTATCGGTAAATTCAATTACCATTTCACATTCAAATCTAATTAAAGATTTAACTATCGTCTGGGGCAAAACTGGTGATACCCCATTCGCGACCATTTCAATCTAATTAAAGATTCATTAAAACTCCACTTAATTTTAATCTTCCCAAAATCAATATTAATGATTGTTTAACTTGGGAAATCACATCCTGTCTTTAACCGGGTTAAAGAACCAATGTCATTTAAATCACGGTTCATTATAAACCCAAAATCACATTCCATTAATTATTGGGTTAAAGAACAAGTGTTATTTAAAACACCGTTCACGATAAACCCAAAAATCAATTCAAATTCAATTCCAATTAAATACCATTTAATTGGCACACTTCATTAAATCTAAATAAAAAGATTTAACCTTTTTCTCTACTGGGTTTAAGAACAGTGTTAATGAAGACACCATTTACGACAAACCCAAACACAATTGATATTAAATACAAGGCTCTGAATAGAAAATATATCGACTTATATTCAATATCAAATTCTACGACCAACAAATATCGTATTGAAAATAACGATATAAATATATCTTTCAAATTCCCATAACAATATCTGTATAATCACGAAATCCAACATCGAAATATTCCAAAGACAATTTCGATTCACATCCCTTCCAATTCAATTATTGGAAATTCTGGTTACTTTTAAAACCATTTCAAATCCACTTTATTTATTTTAAAAATAAATAGAATTATAATTCTAGTTCAAAACTAGTTCATTTCGATAAAAATCTATTTTTATCTTTTCAAATATGGGATTTTTCATCCCAATTCTTCACAAATCATTTCTTATGATTTTACACAAATTATTACTATTTTTAATAATTTTATCAAGGCCCATACAGTCGATTTCCATCAACGACCATCGAACTGCACTTACATCGACCTTTTCCAAATTTGATTTGGACATAATTCCAAATCCAACCGTTAGATTTCAAATCTCTAATATTCACTGGAAATATCTTTTCGATACGAACCCAACGGTTTTGGTTTTAGGAGAATCCGATGGTCGGATCTCCAGTAATATCCATTCGAAGTCAACGATCGAAATTCGCGAACTGCCGCAGCGCGGCGCGTTCTATTCAGGCCATTCTATATATATAATATATATATTATATATATTTCGTCGATTTCCCTTTAAAACATATTTTATAAATCATTTTAAATTCGTTTTTAAAACGATTTCAACTTCATATTCAATTTCGAAACAAAATTGAATATTCCACATCATCAATATACAAATAATAATATTTTCAAAACGTTATATTCTGAAATCACTTCCTTTTCTATATTCATTATAAAAATGAATAAAATCGATATAAATATCGTTCACATCAAAATGCCGTCCATCTAATCAACACGACTTTTATTCAACACATGAATATTTTACAATTCAACACATGAATTTATTTTCTATTCAACACATGAATTTATTTTCAATTCAACACTTGAATTTATATTCAATTCAACACATGAATTTATTTTCAATTCAACACATGAATTTATTTTCTATATTGGAACGAGGCCCAATCAATTACCATATAATGTTAATTATATGGATTTTCTACAACACATGTATATAATAGCAACGATAAATAATCAACCATCATCCAGAGTGCACCACACAACTGCATAAAATATAAATAATTAACGCTTACACTGTCTGTCAACCCATCGATTGACATACAACTAAACAATCGGGATTAGTGTACGTCAAATATCATCCCAATACCCGTGTGGGGTTTCAAATCAACAAACACATATTTTATTTGTGAGGTTGGGCGATGTGTAAAATTTATCGTCCCAATGAATATCAGTCAAATCAGTGTATAAACAAATCGTCCGATTCATTTATTACTATTTAGTTTATATTCACGTTAAAAATCATATTTTTAACTATAAAATATTTTATTTCATTCCACATCACACAATCAAATTTCACAACACAGCAATCAAGCAAACAAGTCATCCATGGTCTGTGGACGACGGGTGTCAGGTGCTACAAAACACCGTTTGCATCCTAGTATATATTTCAACTAGAAATCAAAATAAAGGTGAGGAGTTCTCACCTTTGGGATCCACTCCGCCATTTCATTTCTGAACGGTTTGAATTTGTTCGAAATTCCAACACATCTTTTTCACGTTGTTCATATATAAAAATCACATTTTTAATAACGCTATATGTACATAAAAATCATATTTTTATTTCCACTTCATATATATAAAAATCGAATTTTTATCTTCACTTCATATATACAAAAACCGAATTTTTATTATCATACATATATCAAAATCATAATTTTTTGGTTCTTCCCATGTAATAAAAATCATTTTTTATTCCTCCTATAATATAAAAATCATATTTTTATATTTCTCTAACTTCATAATAAGGATCATATTTTCAATATGCCATTCATATATTAAAAATCGTATTTTTACTTTGCTTTCTAGGTGATAAAAATCAAATTTTTATTATGCTATCATATAAATAAAAATCAAATTTTTATAACTTTACTACATATATAAAAATCTGATCTTTAAACCTAGTATATATATAAAAATCTGATCTTTAAATTCAATGCCAATCATATAGAAAAAAATCAGAAAAGAAATCAATAATGCTATATAATTAAGCTAATTAAACTTAAAGACTCACTGTACATCGCAAAAATTCATCAGCGCCTCCACTATGAAGCCGGACGAAGCTCTAACAAGCGGATGATGCCAGCCGGAAGATGTGACTCTCGGCGGAGGTCTGGAAGCGGAGCTCGCGGAGGATGGCAGTCGTTGTGGTTGCTTCAGGTAGCCAGGGTTCGACATCGACGGGGTTCTTTGGGGGGGGGGCACGCTCGGCTAAACGTGGGGGGGGGGGAATCGGGGGGATCGAGCGGTGGTGGGCGTATTGGGCGCGAGATCCGATTCCGTTGGGGTGAGAGAGCGTGGATAAGAGGAGCGGGAGGAGAGGAGTGCGCAGTCTGGACGGTGGCGCCGCCGCTGCTATGGTGGTGGAGGGGGAGCAGCGTGCGGTCTCCGCTTTCCTCTTTTTTTTATTTTTTTATTTATAGTCGATTTGTAATGAACGAAAAAAGGGGGGGTTGAGGGAAGAAAAGGAGTTGACTAAAATAAATTTATTTTTATTTAATTAATTTAATTCCCATAAAGTTATCTTTCCATTCAGACTCCAATCCAAACCCAACGACTATCACCCCAAGCTAATAACCCCCATTCCGAACACAATGTGATATGTATCGTAAGTTAATTCAATTGTTTTGATCAGTTTCTGTCCAAATCAAAATATAACTCTATATATTGAATTTGAACGCACATTTCAATTTACCGGGGCCACATACTGATTCTAAAAATTCCAGAAAAATTATTTCTATCTTCGTATTGACGATACGGTCCTAACAAAACTAATTTCGTCAAATTCTGAGATCGTTTGAAAAATGGCCATTTTCTGGTCGATCCAAATTGACAAAACACGTTTTACTTTGCCACATTCACATATTGATTCAGAAAATTATGAGTTTTGAAACCTAGCAAAAACTAGACATCCCAGATCCAACAAAAGTGGTTTCGTCGAAAACCGAGGTCATTTGCAAAATTTCCATTTTTAAGGACCAGAATTCTATAGCGATATTCTGAATTTTCAACTGGGCTTATCTTTTGATTCCCGCTATGAAATTTTGATTTTTCGGATTTGTTGGAAAGATATTTTTAAATAGATCCCAATACTTTTGGTTTCGCAAAAATCCGGTTTATTTTGAATCCTGTACATCCATTTGAACTTTGAAATTGAATTTTCAAACTACCGCGCCATTTTCAATTCCTTTTATAATTATAAATAAATATTTATATTCTAACGACGATTCATATAAATATATACGTTCTAATTCTATTCAAAATAAATTTCTCGTCGTTATTATTTAAAATAATTCATTATAAATATTCAAAATTTGCTAAAATTGCCAAAATAAAAATTTTAAATTGGCTCGGATTTCCGGGTTATTACAATCTCCCCCACTTAAAACTTTTCGTCCCCGAAAAGGAACGAAGCCAAAAGTTGTTTCACAAACCAACTCAACTTCCATTATTTTCATTACGGCTTAAGTTCTTCAACTTTTCAGTTTCTAAGAACTTTTCAAATTTTTCAAAAATTTGGCTAACACCCTAAATTTTCGAAAAATTTCGCCATAACCTCCCGTGCACCGGGGACTTTGGGTTATTTCAAATAGCCTCCCATGACCCTCATCAATCCAAAAAGAAAAAGAAACAGCCAAGCGGCTCATAAAATCATCCAAACCCATAAATTTGTAAACACGTACCTATTTGTCAGGCAAACAATTTTATTCTTCTGCTCTGGCCTCCTTGCTATGAGATGTTCAATGTAAGTACATGTATATGCATGCAAATGCGACAAATTTTCAATACAATTCACTATTTGATTCAATTTGGCTAAATGGTCCAAATTTTAATTAATCGAACAACAATCAAACAACACAATCAGCAATCAATTAGTTGATTATCATTTCGAATTCATAATTTTGATATATAGTCCAAAAATCAGATTTTTGATGCCAAATCACTACAATAAGCCCTACCTAATTTTGGTTCTCACACCAGTCAATTGGAATCATATAGAAATCCCACCTTCGAAACAT
Source organism: Allium sativum (assembly GCA_030737875.1). Lineage (NCBI taxonomy): Eukaryota > Viridiplantae > Streptophyta > Magnoliopsida > Asparagales > Amaryllidaceae > Allium > Allium sativum. Next base: position 442,359,552 of record CM060915.1, on the reverse strand, counting down.
GAACATAAATACTGATGATGTCCGTACATCATCAGAATTATCCCCAAGTGGCTAGAGTGTGATTCTATATCTATCTAGTATATTAAAACTTCGAATACCCGTGGATCAGACGTATATGAAAAATCTTTATTTACTGGATTATCCAAACTAGTACAAATAAATATTCATATACGAATAATTGAATTAAATTTTCAAAACAAAATTTGTTTTCACCTTTATTTCAAAAACACTACTCTTCACACTCGTTCTAGGATACTACTGATCCTATCTCTAACGAGTCATTCTCATTGGATATTACTAATCCAATCTCCGATGAATTCTTTCGTTTGGTTCTAATGTGTCTTGTTCTCCGAGCTCTGTAAACCAAAGCTCTGATACCAAATATGACAAAAAGGAATTTCGCTCGATCCGAATCAGTCGCTAAACCGACCAAGACTGTTCGAAACCCCTGATTGTTTTGAGAACACGACAAATTAGAACGCAAACAGAAGAACATTTCGTTGTTTATTACAACAATTCCATCAGAATAAAAGAATATACAGAGTACGAATAAATATTACACAAAAAATATCAGAGATTACAATACATTACATAGCAGCGGAAAATAATACAATACACAACTAGAAGTAATACACGGATATAGAGCTTTCCGAGTATCGTTCCAGCTGTAAATCAGGATCGTGTGAATATAAATCTGCAAAACCCAAAACTACTAGCTGCCCGTGTCAAAATAAGGGCACCCAGAGTTTAGGTTAAAACAATAAACTCCAGGTCTGTCATGCGACAGTGTGAGAACTAAAACAGTTATTTAAATATTTTATAGTTAAAAATATAATTTTAACGTGTTTTGACAGTCGTTGGGTTTCGTTTCAAGTTTGAAATAAAAAGTTACTTTTTGAAAATTAAATAAATTAAATATAAAACCCTTTATAAAAGAAACCCCCCTCCCCTTTATTTTCTTCAGACCCCCCCCCCTTTATCCTCCAAACCCGATTTCACTTCAGAAAAAAAAAAGATTATATATATGAAAGTGAAAAAAATGAATCAACAGAGCAAGGAACCAAATGTCTCATGGCTAAAGTCAGTTCACAATTGTTACGTAAAGATCCATTATATAAAGATCTTCTGTTAGACCATGAAAAACTGTTAAAAGATTTTAAAAGCTTGGGTAAACTTAATGCAATTATTTTAGCCAAGTTTAAGATTGCGAGCAAGAAAATTCCGAATTGATAGAGGGAAACAATTTTTTAGTTAAACAAGCCAAATGTTTTTAAAATTCCTTAGAACAGCTTATTTTTCACAAAGATTTTCTTCTAAAAGAAAATGAGCAGCTAGAAGATAAAAACAATATTCTTTTAAAGGAAATCGATCTTTTACAAAATAAAAATACATCTTTAGAAGATTCTTTAACTAATTCTAGTTCTTTAATTTTGTCTCTTAAAAAGAAGAATGGAGCTTTAATTGAAAATAATCTATAATTATCTAAAGAATGTGAGTTTTTAAAGGTTAATCATAATATTTTGCAAAATGATATTTCTGACTCGAAAGAAAATTTTGAAAAATTACAATCTTCTTTAGATAATTCAGTATCTCAAAATTTTAGTGTTAAAACTGAGAATGATTATTTAAAATGGAAAACCTCTGAATTCAGAATCAACTAGTAACCAGAACTACACATTTTTTTACTAACCAGTCGACTAATAGTTGCTACTAGTTGACTAGTAGTTGCTATTAGTTGACTAGTAGATTTTTAACTAGTTGACTAGTTCTTTCCATAGTTTCTTCGTGCATTTGTGTAGAATTATTTGAGGATAGATTTTAACAATATTCTAACATACTAAACACACACATAAACATATATGCTAACTCTTCAATCGATCTTCATTTCTTCGTTGTCGTGAATCAAAAATCTTGCGAATCAACAAACTTGAAATGATATATTATTTTATTTGAATATATATGACAATAATAATCTTTTATTATTTTATTTAATGATTTTGGGATTAATTAAAATTACATCGATAATATATAAGACTTAAAAATAGCTAATTTTCAAACGACCTCTGTTTTAGATGAAACGAATTTTATTGGAATACGTATGACTAATTATTGCCAGATTTCCATTTCGGAGTTAATCAGAGTTGTTTGTGGGTAGGTATAATTTAATTGTGAATAGACTAATAAACTTGAAATTAAAATAACATCGTCATGCAAACGGAGTCGGATTTCAATGAAATAAATTTCTCCATCTTAAGTCTCCAACCTATATTTTAATGCATTACAAATGTGTCCCCCCACCTATGCTAAATAAACGTGATATTCCATACTGCCTAATCACACGTACAACCTACAAACAAAATTTAATACATACCCACGCACAAACCGTACACGTTGAAATAAGATGTGTAGACACCCTATTTTACCAGTTATGCACATGCTATGCTAGAAAATTTCTCAATCTAGTTCGTATCGCCTAATACGTGATATCCATGTTCTTTGCTCTATATATATAGTGTTACCCCATCCATTTTGTTCTTCGTTGAAATGATGAAACCCAAAACTCCATTCCTTCCTCTCCGCATATAACGTGCCATTTTTCTTCCCGGGAAAGAAATTATGCCAAACACTTCACTTATATATACGTATAAAACTGAACCCATCAGGAAAAAAAATGAAGAGAGAAACAAGCATGCATGGTCGGACTGGAGAGGGGAGGTCGGCACCAAAGTGGGTTGTGTGGAATGGAGCTCTGGTTGGCCATTGAAGCGGCGGTAGGAGGTGAGGTGATATGCTTGACTTGATCGAAGGGAATGGCGCTGCATGTTTTGAAAAGGGAGAAGGATTTATTTTCGATTCCGAGACCTTTTGAAAGAAAGGGAAAAATGGCATGGGGAAGTTGCGTTCAAAGTAAAAAGTGGTGAAGAAAATGTGATAGTGGAAAAGAAACTTATAAGGAAAAGGTAGGCTGTCTTTTTGTAGTGGGCTTTTGGGCTTTAATAAAAATAAAAATAAAGAATGGAACAAAACCGGAAGGGGAATAGAGAAATTGTTTACTGGGAAGAAAGTAATATGGGTGGCGTTCGGAAAGAAGAAAAGGTAGGGAGAAGAAATGGTGAGGTAGCATTCGAATAGTAGTAGGTATAACATATATGATCGATTTAACTAAAGCAAGTGATTAAGTTATAATATATAGTTGGACTTGTTTAATTTGTTTAATTAAGGATCAATAAACCATTAACTTATCAAATTTATAACTCGTTAATAAAATGTCAGAATCGAACTGAACCGGAAGCATTGAAACCATATTATTGAGGACTACATTTTGAAGTTGGAAGGGACGGAGCTAGAAGCTATTTGAAATTTTAATTAAATTAAACACATGTTTAATTTAATTAAAACCAACGGTTTTAACGACGAATCAAATCAATGTTAGTATAACTCACTAAGTTGTCTCACTTATATTTCATATAAGTCGGATTTAATATTTGTGTGTTATATTTGCTAATTGTTGGTTGATTTGATGATTGTTTGAATATATGCAGAGTATTTTTATGTAACTAATTTAAATTAAACATTCGTTTAATTTAATCGAAACCAATCGTTATTTTTAACAATTATTTCCAATTGAGGCAACTTACCTTGTTGGTTATGTTTATAATAATATAAATGTATTAAATTAAATTGGATGATTGAATTGTTATTTTTAGTTGATTGTTATCAGTTGAACTAATTATTCATATTTATTATAACAGATAATTAAATAGATTGTTTTATTTGAGGTGACCTATTTAGATGCACGGAAAAACAGGTTGAAGGGATCCAACTGGATTCATCAAATTTATTGTTTATTTTCATATTATCATTATATGAACTGTCTAGCGAATACGATTGAATTATTGACTTAGTTATTGATTGTTAAATTCAAATTCAATGATTATTTTGTTATTAACAAATGGGTAGTATTGATTGGGAAATTGACAGTAGACTGCCAAAATATGCATCATTGATTCACCACCGTCTGGTAAATCTATAAAAATAAAGTTATAAAATTTATTTTATAACTGAAGATAGAATTTGAAGTATATTATTTTGGACAAAAGCTTGTAAAAAGGAAATAAATATTTATATTTATTATTTAAGTTTATATGTAGTTATTAAATGATTTTTTTAAAGCTAATTCTTATATCAATAAGGTTGACAAGCAAGAAAATAGGAATTAACGTAACGATGAATAACCAAGGTTAAATGTTTTAAAAAAAATTAAAATGGGATTATATCGAAATGATTATTATTTATTTAATAATCAAAGTAAATGAGATTATTTAAATTAATTATATTATTTATTAATTTAAATGAAAAGGATAATTGGAATGGATGAACGAGATAATCATGTTTAGAGTTCAACAAATCAACTACGTTAAATGAAATTGATTATTAATTTGGTTTGTTAATTTAATGGAAAGAATTAATGGCGGAGTAAACCATTATTATTTTTAATAAATGTTGAAATTTGATTATTATTAATTTAATAATAGTCAAAGTGGTAATCTTGGAATTTAAATTTTATTAATGTAAGTTTATGAAGTCTAAAAGCCCTGTTTATAGTTTAATGAATTTTAAGCGATTTGATATTAATAATTATACAAGTTAAGTTTAAACTGAATTCTTATTGGAATTCTATTTTATAGAATCCAAGTTGAACGAAGTTGCTAAAAACGAGTTTATTAAATATGGAGTAAACAATTTCAATTAGTAAAACGAGTTATTAGAAATGATTTACGAATGGAATAAAAGTCCAAGATATGAAATTAAAATATTGTAACCTAACTGGAGATTAGTTGAGTTAAATGATTTTATGACTAATGATCTGATGTTGGTTTCATCCTTTAGGGTTGATATTTAGGGAATTATTTTCTTTTTTATTTACAGTTAGAGACTGATGAAGGTATGAAATGCAAATTGACAACAGAAACTCAAATTTGAAATAAAGTGGTTAGGCAAATTAAGTTATAAAGATGCGATCTAAATTCACTATATTAAATAAGAGATTAGTTTTTTATCGAGATATAACTGAAATCGGTTTGGAATAAACTTATCATAAGTTTTATAAAAGAATTCTATTTATAATAGGATCGAGGCTTGTATATAATGGTTGAAAGAATGGTTAAATTTAATAGAAAGGTTTTAAATAATAATTTACGTAATACTTGAATTAAGTGATGTGGTTAAGACTGAAATAAAATTTACAAAGAGAGAGTATGGTATTTTAAATTATAATTCGAAAAATTTATAAGTTGAATAGAAGCGTTTGAGTATTAATATTGTTTTTGAAATGAGAAGTAAAAGTTGTGTTCCAAATATTGGAAGATTTAAAGGTTTTGATTAACGAATGGAAAATTAAAAGGTAAGTGACGTTGTGTACTAAACCAGTGAATCCGTTTTATTTTTATGATTGTTTATTTTGAAGGTTAAATAACAGACTATCAAAATATGGCCTAACACATTGTTGGTACGGAAAGACTGGGATCGAATTTATATTCGAAAATCATTCCAAACTAGCAAATATGTAAACGAAGATGTTATCTGATGCTGATCGAGATGGAGCAATCGAAGACCGTAAATCTTCATGTGCGGAAGAACTATTATTGAATTTCTCTAGATGATCCCTAGATATATATATTTTTAGCAGTTATATTGTAGTGCTTGAAATCTACAGATTGCAAGGACTACACATTACTGATCTATAGAGTGATTCCTAGAATGTGGTAGGAGGGTGCCTTTGGTTTGTCTAGTCCTAGGACATCTTGTATAGACGGATGCATGACATAGTATTTCCAACAAGGGTCACGTACGTTAATTTCTTCAAACATATTTTTGTTTTGTGGTGGGGAAGACACCTTCTCTTAGCCTAACACCTAGAGTATTTTTGTGGATGTCAATTAGTGATCTTTTGGTGGATCTGACAATGTGGCATTTAAAGTGAATGGTGGCTAGATGTTCTAAAAGGAAGTTATAACCTCAAGCCTTGTCAATCGGAAAATGGTATAAAATCGGGTAAGTCACATGGCTATGTAGGTCGCTCCCATAGGGGGTGTATTATCAACATTTAGAGAAATTTCATTTGTTCTTCTTTCGTTTCTATCTCCGCGGAATACGGTGGCTGCAGTCATAAGGTGATAATATATTCGGAACATTCAAGCAAACCGAATGGTCGGTCATGTTTAGCTAGGGTTGCAAGATGTTTTTGTTGAATCCTAGTGTGTTTTTTCTAGAGGTACACTGTCGGAAGGTGGTCCAATCCCTTTCCATAGTTGGAAATTCATTCTCCATAAGAGCCAGCGGTTTTTGATTATAGACTGTGTATGTAGAGCGTGAGATGCAAGCGTTCTGCTAGATGGTTATTTATTTTATTTAGACACTATTATAATATGTAACACCCCACCTCTGTTAAGGTCACTCACAAAGGGAATGTCTTAACTTCAATGGAGCGCTTTAGTAGACAGAACAGAATATTACAAGACAGATAAGTAGTACTTGAAAATTTATAACTTTATTACAGCAGAAGCAGAAATAAGTTTGGTTACATCTTTCTAAATCACAATACCAAAACTCAAGTACACAATTATCAGAATGTAAAGTTTCAAAGCCATAATCCTCAACATAAACTGCCATGAAAAGATAGAGTCAAAGTCAAGCAATACTCCAAGCACTTCAAGCAGAGAGAATCAGAATTAAGCTTCTATGTTTCCACCCTGAGCACCTGGGGAGGGGGGAACGGAAAGAAAAGGGGAGAAAACAAACGAGGTCAGACATAAAGTCTGGCGAGTCCAGTGACTTCCAGCATATAAACAGATAATATTATCATGACATGTAAATAAAGCAAGATGAGAGATTACATCAATAGGAATAATAGATATACTTTAAGTTAACAGAACAAACAGAATGATGTAAACCAAGTTATGTTCCTTACTTACATCTTACTTCTCTACACTAATACTAGTATAACAGGGTTAGGTGTTACCCTATTGTCTTAACTGAAACAGAATCGAAACGGAATAATCTATACAGAAACAGAATGCTAGTAACGAGCCTTCACCACCCCAATAGACAGAAGGTACAAAAGTAGAATACAAATAATAGGCCTTTACTACCCCAACAGACAGAAGGTACGGAAACAAAATACTAATAATAGGCCTTTACCACCCCAACAGACAGAAGGTACGGAAACAGAATCGAAAACGGAATCAGAGACTGAAACAGAATAATCCCTACGGAAACAGAATGTTAGAATTAGGTGTTCACTAGTAATGAGCCTTTACCACCCCAACAAACGGTACCACGCAGAAACAGACAGGTGTTACCACCCAACAGAAAAAGACGGTACCAACAGAAACAGGCAGAACTAAGTGTACCCTAAGTCCTACCCCAAGCGATCGACTCCCTAATACATAAATACCCTATGTTGGCCCCACAGTAGGGTGTATCACTCCCTAAAGTGGCAACCTATTGGCACAGACCTATTTACAGATGTCACGGTGTCTTACATCTTCAGAGCAGACCGGATCCATGCACGCACATGACCCGGTTAGAACACACCATCAACACCCTTCGCCATTATACGAATGAACTGCTTATAATTAGTCCAGTAAGAGTGCACGGACCCCTACATAGCATGGGGTCAAAGTTTTTGATACCAGAAAGGGTTACTGACTAATATGGGTCCAAACAACAGATGACACAAGTATTTCCCCTCCTAACCTTGTGTCTCCGGACTAACAGATTTCAGATTAAATTGTTTACAAGTTTCAGACATATAGAGTTCAGATTTACTAGTTCACAGATCAGAAAATCAAGTTAACAAGTTTTCATACTAACGGATCAGATGTACAGTTTTAACAGACTTACAGATTGTCTAACTTTGTATTGGGCCTACAGATTCACGAAACGGGTTTGTTAAATTCATCAGTCCAGTTGGTTTAACCCTATCCACCCAACATGTTTTAGACATCATATTTATCACAGATTTGCATTAATTAAATATTAATGCACAGACCTCTCACATTAGGTCGGTAGCTTGTGGCCGCTTGATATGTCGGGCGGTTCCGGGCAGATTTCTGCCACAAGGCAGACCTAATCCCGTGTCTAAGCATATTTTAGTTATGCCTATGACCTCTCACATTAGACTGATAGTTTATGGTCGCTGGTTAAGCCGGTTGGTTCCGGGTAGGCTTCTACCGCAAACGGAGTCTAACCTCGTGTCATAGCCAATTTATTCAAATACAGATTATACAGATATCAGACTAATTATGTCCATTTAACAGATTAAACTTCTTTACAGGTTACAGCAGATTAATCAAATTTCCATGTTTTACTCAATCTTAGATCGAGCCTACGGATTTTCATACCCAAATTACAATTATTCAGCTTTCAACAGATTAAGCAATTCAACATTTAACAGATCTAGGAGATTAGACGATTCAACAGATTTAGCAGATAACAGATTAGGCAATTCAATAGATTAAACATTTCTAAAATTCTATTTACATATCTTGCCTAATCATAAATTAAGCCTAAACTTACATGCCTAAATCTTGGTCATAATTCATAATACAACATATGCCCAAATTTTTAGTTAAACTTTGCACAGTACAGAATATTTTCTAAAAGCCCCAAATCATGATATAAAATATGAATTATGCCAAATTATAGCCTTTAATGCCAACATCCAAAAATCCATTTTTAGGCGCATTCACATTAATAGTTATCATATTTTAATATAGGTCTTTACGCCTAAGTCACATATTCCTTTTTCAAGTCATGAATCGTTATATAAAAATATGCCCAAGAATCTAGATTTTTAAATTATAACATCTCAAAATCAGATCCTAATTTTAAACATGCATTATGTCCCCAAGTTTCAAGTCATATGTTAACATACAATGGTTCCTCTTCTTCTAAATCACAGAGTATGCACGGATCTAGATCTAATTTACAACATATGTCCCTTTCTCAAATCAGTCACAGATCAATCATGTCCAATTATGCATTATTTATTATTTACCCCAAAATTTAGCGTTCGTGTGTTAATCTCTTATCAGATTTGGCGCAGGCTCGTAATAGCCTGGCTATACAACAGAAAAAGAATGAAAGAGAATAGTCATAGAAAAACAGATCTGACAGATAAGAATATGCATAATCTCAGATTCAGATTCAGATTTATAACCATGTCAATATCATAATTAAAGTTCATATCTGAAAATAACTGTACTCACAAAAAGGGAATGATTGTTGTATTCTGGAATCTGTATTCTGACACCGAATAGCTCTCCTTTGGCGTAGACTATCATTAGATTAGAAAATAGTTGTTCTCTTTTAATTCTATTCAGATTGGAAGAAGATGCATTAATCCTAGTTTTGATTCCAGCAGAGTAGCGACGCCATTTTTATTTTTAATTAGAATAGAGGAAGAGTATAGGCAGAATGAAATTGTGTGGAGAGAAAGCTAGGTCTGGGGGGTGTTTAAATAACATAGGGGGTCACAAATCTGGTCAGAACGAGCGTTTAAATACAGAAAAATGCATCTGTCCACGGATCTGGAAATAAGGGGGGAGGTCGACCCTAAGGTCGACCCTAGTGTTGACCTGTTTACCCAGGTCGACCCCCAGGATGACCCTAGTGTCGACTTGGGTCTTGGGCAGGAATTTTCCCGCCCAGCCCGGGTGTCTGTTTTGAATTTCGAGATCTGAATTTTTGAATTTCGGGCTGGTTTTTATTGAAACTTCTGAAGACCATATCTTCTTCATACGGAGTCCGATTTATGCAAACTTGGACTCTATTCCAATCAGAATTTCGAGACGAACGTAATGGCGTAACCCGTTTCCCTTAATTATTCTGTTACAATTTAATTATTCTCTGGTTTGTCATTCTTATGTTCACAGAAAATACGGGGTGTTACATTCTCCCCTCCTTAAAGGATTTCGTCCCCGAAATCTTCAAGTTAAGAAGAATGTGTCCTACCATCCAATCACCCATCTACTTAACAATCATCCACAAGCATCCATTGTCCTTAGAAACTTCTAACATTGTATGAACATATGCAAAAGTGTGTGTATATGTTCCTTATCTAATGCAAAGATCAGGCGGTCTACTGATTCAGTTGACCTCCTTAATGCGAATTATGTCAGTGCAATGAGTCCAACATGTATGCAATTTTCCTATTTGATACATATCATTTCTATATGAGTGCACAACCGTTCATTCATATGCAACATCCATGTGCCGAGTCAACCATTTTGCATCTATAAAAATTATAAAAATGCACACACATCCATATGCAGTATGCGAGTGTTTTTGAGCCGATCTAGTGCCTAGTGTATGTATATGCATCCACGAGCAACCACTTGCATCTACTTGCAACCATCAAACATAACATGCTTCAAACATATGTTTACACCTATTAGTTTCTACCTAAAGGTCGAAGATTCAATAGATATGATACAACTGAGTGACAGAAGCAAGTACGATTAAAACAAGAGCTATGTTCCTATTAGACATCGGTTAAGAAAATAATTCCCTAAGTATCAACCCCGAAGACCGAAATCAACATTAGATTGACACCCAGTGAATTACTCCCATTAAACAATGCCAGACTGGAAATCTACTTCACGCTTTGAGTAGAAACCCTTAACCTTATCAGAAATATTCAGATACTTACGGACTACTGGTACAGATCAGATTACCAAATGATTCTTAGGAAACTAAGCATGATAAAAACCCGTAATGTATGCGTCATAGTCAACTTAACGCCCAACACAGACACCCTCAAACCCCAACTTATCACAAATAGTTGAGTGATAACCCTTATGGGTCTGAGTCTACAGCAGGATCAAAAACAAGACCAGTATTAAAGTGCAGAGTATCAATTACAGAATCAAAATGCCAGAATCAGAAAGAGTTTTAACTCAAAAATCGGATAAGGAAAATAAACCTTCTACAGAAAGTTTTCCTATTTCTATCCTACCCACCAGCCTCGAGGGTATTCGCCTGCCCTTCAGAAGTAGTACCTGTCCCCTACCCTTGCCCTCGTTTCTTCGAGCAGTCCCTAGTGAAGTGTCCCATCTCACCACAGTTAAAGCAAGTGCCCTTCCTCTTTCTGCAGTCCTTGTTCAGATAGGTCGAGTTTCCACATGTAAAGCACTTCTTCTCCTTCTTTTGTGTTGCCTTTCTGGGCCCCGCCTTCTTGTTCTGTGGTCCTTCAAGCTTTTCTTCTTTCTTCTCACTTTTGGTTTCCTCTTCATGCATCGATGCCATGTCAACTAATTTCTCGAAAGTAGCCCCCATAGGAATGTGGGACATTGCTAATCCGTGTAGCGGCTCGTTCAAACCTTTAGCAAACCTTAGTGCCTTCTTATGTGGTGTATTTACCAAATCTAAGCTGAATCTCACCAAATGATTAAACTTGTTGATGTACTCTCTCACTGATAAATTCCCCTGCTTCAACGCCAAGAACCTCTCTACCTATAGACTCTCTTCCGCTCGTGAGAGAAATTTCATCTCGAACCTATGCCTGAAATCCATCCATGTCTCTATCAGACGCTCTCCATTTGTGACCTCCCACCAAAATAAGCTTCGTCGTTAAGCAACCATACTGCCAACTGTATCTTCTGCCTATCGTCCACCTCGAAGATAACAAACAAATCCTCAGTTTCTTTGAGCCAGTTCCTTGCCTCCACGAAGGATTCAGTTCCGTTAAAGTTCTTCCCACCCATGGCTCGAAAGTCTCTACATATCTTTGGGAAAGTGTTCACGTGCGGAGGAGGAGGAACCGCTGCAGCAGGGGGAGGAGGAACGTCTGCTGGGCCTGCATCATTAGACCTAGCTTCTAGGTACCTCCTGAACCAGCCAGGTATCGGTACGCCCTCTGGAATGTTAAGATCCCCAGACATGCTAAAACGAAAAAAGGAAAGATTCAAAACAAAGGGTAGAAAAATAGACATATGGCTTTGGGGATTATGTTTTTCAAAATAAACTCTACTTTTGAAATTACTTCCTTTTTAAACCTTTTTTGAAAATAGTTTTCAAATTTTTTTTATCAAATCTGGTAATCTTCAGCTCTGATACCAAGTGCAACACCCCACCTCCGTTAAGGTCACTCACAATGGGAATGCCTTAACTTTGATGGAGGATTTTAGTAGACAGAATAGAATATTACAAGACAGATAAGTAGTACTTGAAAAAATACATCTTTCTAAATCACAATACCAAAACTCAAGTACACAATTATCAGTCTTTTACAAAATCCTTCAGAATGTAAAGTTTCAAAGCCATAATCCCCAACATAAACTTCCATGAAAAGATAGAGTCAAAGCTAAGCAATACTCTAAGCACTTCAAGCAGAGAGAATCAGAATCAAGCTCCTATGTTTCCACCCTGAGCACCTGGGGGGGAGGGGAGGGGACGGAAAGAAAAGGGGCAAAAACAAATGAGGTCAGACATAAAGTCTGGCGAGTCCAGTGACTTCTAGCATATAAACAGATAATATTATCATGACATGTCAATAAAGCTGGATGAGAGATTACATCAACAGGAATAACAAATATACTTTAAGTTAACAGAAGAAATAGAATGATGTAAACCAAGTTATGTTCCTTACTTACATCTTACTTCTCTGCACTAATACTACTATAACAGGGTTAGGTGTTACCCTAATGTCTAAACTGAAATAGAATCGAAACAGAATAATTATACAGAAATAGAATGCTAGTAATGGGCCTTCACCACCCCAACAGACAGAAGGTACAGAAGTAGAATACTAATAATGGGCCTTTACCACCCCAACAGACAGAAGGTACGGAAACAGAATACTAATAATGGGCCTTTACCACCCCAACAGACATAAGGTACGGAAACATAATCGGAAACGGAATCAGAGACGGAAACAGAATAATCCCTACGGAAACAGAATGTTAGAATTATGTGTACACTAGTAATGGGCCTTTACCACCCCAACAAACGGTACCACGCAGAAACAGACAGGTGTTACCACCCAACAGAAACAGACGGTACCAATAGAAACAGGCATAACTAAGTGTACCCTAAGTCCTACCCCAAGCGATCGGCTCCCTAATACATAAATACCCTATGTCGGCCCCACAATAGGGTGTATCACTCCCTAAAATGGCAACCTATTGGCACATACCTACTTACAGATGTCACGGTGTCTTACATCCTCAGAGCAGACCGGATCCATGCATGCACATGACCTGATTGGATCACACCATCAACACCCCTCGCCATTATCAGAATGAACCGCTTATAATTAGTTCAATAAGCGTGCCCAGACCACTACATAGCGTGGGGTCAAAGTTTTTGATACCAGAAAGGGTTACTGAATAATATGGGTCCCAAACAACAGATGACACAAGTATTTCCCCTCCTAACCTTGTGTCCCCAGACTAACAGATTTCAGATTAACTTGTTTACAAGTTTCAGAAAAACAAAGTTCAGATTTACTAGTTCACAGATCAGACAATCAAGTTAACAAGTTTTCAGACTAACGGATCAGTTGTACAGTTTTAACAGACTTACAGATTGTCTAACTTTGTATTGGGCCTACAGATTCACGAAATGGGTTTGTTAAATTCATCAGTCCAGTTGGTTTAACCCTATCCACCCAACACGTTTTAGACGTCATATTTATCTTAGATTTGCATTAATTAAACATTAATGCACAGACCTCTCACATTAGGTCGGTAGCTTGTGGCAGTTGGATATGCCGGGCGGTTCCAGGCAGACTTCTGCCACAAGCCAGATCTAGCATCGTGTCTAAGCGTATTTTAGTTATGCCTACGACCTCTCACATTAGACTGACAGTTTGAGGTCACTGGTTAAGCCGGTTGGTTCCGGGCAGGCTTCTACCGCAAATGGAGTCTAACCTCGTGTCATAGCCAATTTATTCCAATACAGATTATACAGATATCAGACTAATTATGTCCATTTAACAGATTATTCTTTACAGGTTACAGCAGATTAATCAAATTTCCATGTTTTACTCAATCTTAGATCGAGCCTACAGATTTTCGTACCCAAATTACAATTATTCAGCTTTCAACAGATTAAGCAATTCAACAGATAACAGATCTAGCAGATTACACAATTCAACAGATTTAGCAGATAAAAGATTTAGCAGATTAGGCAATTCAGTAGATTAAACATTTCTAAAATTCTATTTACATATCTTGCCTAATCATAAATTAAGCCTAAACTTACATGCCTAAATTACGGTCATAATTCATAATACAACATATGCCCACATTTTTAGTTAAACTTTGCACAGTACAGAATATTTTCTAAAAGCCCCAAATCATGATATAAAATATGAATTATGCCAAATTATAGCCTTTAATGCCAATACCCAAAAATCCATTTTTAGGCGCATTCACGTTAATAGTTATCCTATTTTAATATAGGTCTTTATGCCTAAGTCACATATTCCTTTTTCAAGTCATGAATCGTTATACAAAAATATGCCCAAGAATCTAGATCTTTAAATTATAACATCTCAAAATCAGATCTTGCTTTTAAACATGCGTTTTGTCCCCAAGTTTCAAGTTATGTGTTAACATACAATGGTTCCTCTTCTTCCAAATCACAGAGTATGCACAGATCTAGATCTAATTTACAACATATGTCCCTTTTCTCAAATCAGTCATGTCCAATTATGCATTATTCATTATTTACCCCAAAATTTTGCGTTCGTTCATTAATCTCTTATGATTATTCATCAATCAACACTGATCTCCTTTAATTATGCATTATTCATCAATCAACACTGATCTCCTTTAATTTAATTTATCATTTAATTGTTCATTTCCCATTTCTATATATTAGTAAATTTTTATTTTCTAAATTTAGAAAATATATTTTATTAAACATTGGAAAATATTTCCATATTTGTTCTCATTCCTTATTTTCTATACTAGAAAACATTTTTGATTTCTTTTATTTGTAAACGTTTCCAAATCTCCTTTATTGGATTTAATAGATGTTTAAATAAAACATCACTAAGCCAATTCAAACAATTACACTCATTAACTAAATTTACTTAACCAACCCTCACTATCGAACCTTAACCATTTCTTAGTTAAAACTAAAGCCAATCAAGTTGGGGTATAATTACCTCTCAGACCTTAACTGAACAACATTTCTAACCTCGAAATAGACAAAGTCCACCTTTCAAATCTTTAACAAACTAACTTACGTAACTTTAGGATTATACTTACGGATCCACTTCTTTATTTTAAAACATTTGATTATAACTATAGCATTATAATCCCTTCTTCTTAAATATCTAACTTCAAAATATAACTTTTATTTCTTAATTTAACTCAATAACTATATAGACAATATATGAAAAATTCATAAATCTTGATTAAATGGAAAGTGTACTTTCCCGAATTCGATATAATCGAATTTCAACATATAACTCTCTTTCAAATAATCTCTATTCGATAACTCCTTTCGAATAAACTATATTCGATAACCCTTTCTTCGAATAACTGTAGTCGATAACTCTTTCTTCGAATGATTTACATTCGATCAACTCTCTTCGAATGATTTAAATTCGATTAATCTCCTTTCAAATAAACTATATTCGATTAACTCCCTTAATTCTATTCGAATAAATTATTTCGAATAACTCATTTAATTCTATTCGAATAAACTATTTCGAATAACTCCTTTGGATTAACTCAGTTTTATTAACTCATTTTGACTAACTCAACTCGATTAACTCAACTTGATTAACTTACTTGATTAACTCAACTTATTTAACTCAACTTATTTAACTCCTATCAAATTACTAATATTCGATTAACTTATATTCGAATAACTATGTTTGTTTTAACTTTATTTCGAATGGCTAATATTCTATTTTACTCCATTCGCTTGACTCTAGATCGCAACGATCACAATGGTTACGCTTGATTACCTCAGGAAACATCCGACCGCCATAGGCTATCTGCAGCCCTGCGAATTACGCTAGCAGTCGTATGAAATGGCAACTCATCCTGAATAACTATGCTCGACTAACTCTATCTCAAATAACTATATTCGATCAACTCTAATTGAATAACTAATATTCAATTAATCCTAATTCGATTAACTATGTTCAATTTACTCTATCTGGTTAACTCTTACTGGTAAACTCTATCTAATTAACTCAAACTGGTTAACTCTAACTGATTAACTCTAATTAGTTACTCTAATTTGATTAACTCCTATCAATTGACTCTAACTTGATTAACTCAAATTGATTAATTCTAATTCGATTAATTTTGATCGATTAACCTAACTTGATTAACTCTAATCAATTACTCTATTCGAATAACTAATATTCGATTTACTCTCTTTCATTTTGATTAACACATTTTGATTAACTCTACGTCCATTTTCAGTTTCAATTATCGATGTTGAAATCGATTCTTGCTTCTTTATATAAATCCCGACTTATATATATTCTATTTATCCAATGATAAACATTTCATTTAATTTATAAAATATTATTTATAAATTTTTCTTCTCAATCTATCGGTTATAATAGATTCTATTTAAAATCTTTGCTTTAAATCCATATCATGTTATTCCCGTGTGCGAAGCACGGGTCTAAACCTTTCAAATATAAAATTCACTTTTATATTATTCTATTCACTTTTCAAGCATTTCCTTTTTATGGTATCTTATTTATTTTCTAAATAAATATTCCTTTTATCCTTCTATTTATTTAACAAATAAATATTCCTTTTTAATCTATTTGTAAATGTTTTACAAATAGTTCCCTTTTTAATTCTTTTTATTTGTTTTACAAATAGATATTCCTTTTTGATCTATTTTTCTAAATAAATATTTTTCTTTTTATAAAATCTTTTGATTTTATAAATATTTATTTTTCAATATAATATTGAAAATTTCCTTTTTAACATTCCAGTATTCCTTATGGTATTTAATGTACCATATAAAAATGATCGGTATCATTCCAACATACAAAATCAACAACAAATTTCATATCACATCATATAACACAATATACGAAAAACAGTAAAATAAATGTTGAGGATCCCAGTTAGGTCCCTCCGACCTATTTCCCTGCAGCCACAAATGTTAATCAACAAAAATGACACGGATGTGAAGTATTCTGATAAACAGAATTTATATTTGATTAACGATTTATATCTATATCATTATCTATATTTTCAATTAATTAACTAGCAGTTCAACCAAACAGCCAACACACAGCAAACAACCATCATTTAGAAATTCTAAAAATATTTTATAAAAATATAAATTGAGCAGAGTTAGTGAGATTTACTCACCTTGGACGATTATCGTTAAATAACGATAATTGGTCATTGATTCGATTCAGGCGTTTAATTTCACCATAAATCCAAACGAGCTTCAATTCACTCCCGGTTAATTCCATGGTGTAGCTACCGTCCATACAATCCCAACTGATCTGACCGTTCGAAATTCTGATACAGTATGTACCCGATATTAAAATGACAAGTTGTGTATATTTTTACTTAAAATAAAACTTCACTTATAAACTTGGACCTTACCAACGTACATAGCCCATCCCCTTCCATTAAGGCCCATAACCGCACCTTTCTTCCCCAATAAATCCTCTCGTATGCTGCACCTTCAATTCAAGGTATTACCGCACCTTTGAACCGTCCAACCTCCATCTCCGGTTTTTTAAAATCAAACCAAAAATCACGAAATCATCTCATCAAATAATCTCTCTCCTCATGCTAACAACTTCGAACTCGAATTCATGGCCCAAGTTGCGTCGTTCAACTCTTGACGAGCGATACTGGTGAACTCGCAACACTTTTTTATGTCGGATACATTCAAAAATTTAACCA
The DNA here is from genome assembly GCA_030737875.1 of Allium sativum. NCBI lineage: Eukaryota > Viridiplantae > Streptophyta > Magnoliopsida > Asparagales > Amaryllidaceae > Allium > Allium sativum. The sequence continues at coordinate 442,341,634 of CM060915.1, read as the reverse complement.
CCAGATGTAATTGCACCTCCTGAATCAAAAACCCAACCTCATTTCACCAATTGACGCTCCAAATCCAAGAAATACCCAACCCAAACCCAACGCCGTAAAATTCCAGCGTAAATAAAACCCACCGAACTCCACAAAACGTATATGGGATCAAAGAGAATCACGATGGGAACTCGAATTAACTTGTTTGGAGATTTATAGGATTTTATTCCATTTTCTACAAATTTTGAAGATCGAAAATGTTTTACTGGAGAAAAGCTTGCGGAGGCGCTATGTTTGACCAGTGAAAAAATGATTTTAGGGTTAGGTAGAAGTGAGGGGTATATATAGGAAACTTAAGTATATTTTTATTCGGTTATTTTTTTTTGTCCATCGCTGCTTGTATATGCTGTTTGAAAATCTCTGTGATCACACACAATATCCAAAAATCACGGAAATGGATACGCAGCTACAGTTTGACATTAGGGACCCAACGAAACTAGTTTGGTCGAATTCCGACTCCGTTTGCTCCAACAACATATTTTTAAAGTCATAAAATTGCCTGTTTTTCACATTAAAATTGCCCACGGTCACATACTGACTCTAAAAATCACGAAAATTGAAATCTAACAATAATTTGACATTACGAATCCAACAAAATTGGTTTCGTCAAATTTGGAGGTCGTTTGCAAAACTGGTATTTTTAAAGCTCTAAATAACCCATTTAAATATATAAATATATTTAAAAATAATTAAATTAAATATAAATAAGTACATATTATCGTATATATTTACAATAGAATACCATACAGCTCCAGTTGGATTTATAACTCGATATTCAAATCCGGGTTGAATCGATATTTAATTTATATTGAAAAATCCTTTTATAATATAAATAAATCGATATAAATTATGAAGGAATTCCGTAGCGACTTTTCGAAAATTTTATTTGGACATAACTAAAAATCTGTACAATGAAATCCCGATTTTTCTCTCCCACTAGAAAAATATACTTCACCAGCTCCGAACGATTCTTGTTTCATAGAAATCCGATTCAAAACGGACCCTGTATATTTAGTTGAAGTTCGAATCGCCAAATAGCGAACTGTCGCGCTATTTCGAGCTTGATTTTTATTATAATATAAATTATACGTTCAACTGTCGTTCAAATAATATATTCGTTATTCCAATTCAAATTCCAAACTGAATTATATATTTTGAGTTGCCCAATTCACAACGTATTGCCATTTCAGCTAATTCTGATTATTTCAGAACTAAATATATTATTTAATTATTATATTAATTAAATATTCAATATAATTTAATTAAAAAACCTTTAAATTTCTAAACCATCATTTTAAAAAATTAAATTAATTAATTATTTGACCGTAAAATACGGGTCGTTATAGAGAATAACATTTTAGTTAGAAATGTTAAATTAGATCAAAAATGTCACTTTGTTTAGAAATGGTTATTTAGAATTGAAACATCACTTTGTTTAGAAATGTTTATTTAGAATTGAAACATCACTTTGTTTAGAAATGGTTATTTAGAATTAAAACATCGCTTTGTTTATTAATGTTTATTTATATTAAAAACATCACTTCGTGTAGAAATGTTACATTAGAGATGTAAAATATAAAAGTGTCAAATTTGTGGTATTAGAAATGTAGAATATAAAATATTATTTTGGTCATTTTTTTGAATTGAATTATTTTGTCAATTCAATATAAAATAAACACCGTAGAAAAAGATCACCTTTTTTATTTGCATATTTAGATGCAAATAAACCCCGTAGAAAATGATCACATTTTTATTTGCATATTTAGATGCAAATAAACACTGTAGAAAATGATCACCTTTTTTATTTGCATATTTAGATGCAAATAAACACCATAGAAAAAGATTACCTTTTTTATTTGCATATTTAGATGCAAATAAACACCATTAAAAAAGATTACATTTTTATTTGCATTTTAAATGCAAACATAAAACATGAAATAAAAATTACATTTTTATTTGCATTCTTTGATGCAAATAAAATATAAAATTAAAAGTTGAATTTTTATTTGCATTCTTTGATGCAAATAAAACATGAATTAAAAAGGTTTCCTTTTTTTGCATTTTAGATGCAGATAAAAGCCTAGTTTAAGAAGTTACATTTTTCACTTGCATTTTTGATACAAATAAAAGAATAGAAGAAAGGTTATATTTTTTTTCACTTACATTTTGATGCAAAAGAAAGAATAGTATAAAATATGCATTAGAAATAAAATAGCATTTTTGTTTAAAAATGTGACATTGGAGAAAATAACATTTTATGATAAAATGGGACATTAATTTAAAGTAACAATTTTGTTAAGAAAGATTAAAATGACATTTTTGTTAAGAAATGTTCATTAGAATAAATATGGCATGTTAGTTAAAAATGGTTTATTAGAATAAAAATGTCACATTTGCTAGAAATGTTACATTAGAATAAATATGTCATTTTAGTAAAAAATGTCACATTAGAATTAAATTGTCATATATTTAGATATGTTCATGTTACATCAATCAATTCATGTTAATATAAAAATATCCCGTTTACTTAGAATAATATCATGTAGATAAATATAGCATTTTGTTTAGAATCATGATATGTAAATAAAAAGAACATTCATTTAGAAATTTCATGTTAAAATAATAATGTCACCTTGTTAGACAAGAATAAAAATAATTACTTGACAAGATATATGTTTTGTTGAAATTAAATTGTAAATATCCATTTATAATTTAAGCAGTGAAAATTTTCCTAATAGGAAATAATTCAAATAGAATTATAATTGGTTAAATTTATTAACCAATAATCTATTTTGATGAACTGCTGTTGTTTGAAAACCCCACACGGGTGTTGGGATGACAAACACTAGTCCCAATATTTAGCTGTATGTCAATCGATGGATTAACAGTTTGTGTTGAGCGTTACTTATTTATTTATTTATTTTAACACTTACCCAATTATAAATTCCACTTTGGTCGTGAATGGTTTGCTTAGTAATTATGTATCATTATTGTTATATATATACATGCGATGTATGAAATCCATACAACTGAAATTGTATGGTAATTGATTGAGTCACATTCCGATTTAGAATATCTTTTGATATAAAGGATATTTTAAAATAAAGAACATTTTGATATAAAGAATGTTTTAAAAAATCTTTTAAATAAAGAATATTTTTCAATAACGAATATTTCTATATTAATTTAATGAAGATTAAAATTATGATTTTTATGCCCATTTTTGGATGGACACAAAATACTGAAATATGAAGCCGTGTTATGTAGAAACGCTATTTTTTAACCCGAACGGGTTTATCGATCAATTTACCTCATTTTAATATGAATATAAAAAGTAGAAGTGATTTAAAATATAATATTTTGGAAATATTATTATTTTAATATAATAAAGATATAGAGTATTCAGTTTTGCTTTAGAATTGAAAATGAAGTTAAAATCATTTTAAAATGAATTTATAAATATTTTATAAATACGATTTAAATAGAAATCGATGATATATGTATTATATATATTATATATTTATTTAATGGCCTGAATAGAATGCGCCGCGCAGCGACCGTTCGCGAATTTCGACCATTAACTTCAAATTGACGTAACGGAAGATCCGACCGTCGGATTCTTCTAAAACCGTAACCATTGGGTTCGTATCGAAAGGAAATTTCCAATGAATATAAGAGTTTTTAAATCTAATGGTCAGATTTGGAATTATGTCCAAATCAATTTCAGAAAAGGTCGATGTAAGTGCAGTTCGGTGGCCGCTATTGGAAACCGACGGTACAGGCCTAAATAAAATTATTAAAAATATGGAAAAATTATGTAAAATCATAATAAATGATTTGGAAAGAGTTTGGATGAAAAATTCCATATTTTAAAAGATAAAAATATATTTTCATCGAAGTGAACAAGTTATTAACTAGAATAAATCTTTAAAATAAGATTTAATGAAGTTTTCCAATTAATTGATATTTAATTGGAATTAAATAAGATAAATTGGATATGTGGGTTTGTTTGAACGATGTTTTAAAAGAAATTTGTTCTTGAACCCCATATAAAAGAATAAACCTTTTAATTAAGATTATTAGAGTTTCTAATTATATTTAGTAATTGGAATAAAATGAAATGTGAATTGGGTTTACCGTGAATTGTGTTTTAAACGACATTGTCTTTAACCCAGTTGAAGATAAGATTTATTTCTTAAATTGAATAATCATTGCATAGTGATTTTGATATTAAAACCAAATTGGGGTTTTAATGAATCTTTAGAAAGAAGATTAAAGAATAAATTTATAAGGATTTATCTTTGATAAAATTAATAGGAACCTTTCCCTAATAATATGAATATCTTATTAAAAGAATATTCTGAATTGGAATAAGGCGTATAATGTGTTCTTATAGCACTTGATTTTTAATTTTAAAATACGCGAGTTATTTGGAAAGACCAGGTTTAACCCATTCTGAATAATTACTATGACGATCAAGAGTCGAAGATGAAGATGGTGGTTGAAGACCGGCGATCTTCACATCGAATGGACGGCCACTGATGCCTTTGATTAGAGTTGCTGCCTTGAGAGGGTTCCAGTGGTAGTTGTCCGGACGTATTGTTGATTGTTAGATATGCGAGGTATAAGGTGCCTCCGGTTTCGTTTAGACCCAGAACGGACTTGTAAATGGATGTATGTCTGACGTTGTATTCCTTTATGCTGTATTCGTTGATCTCTGCTAAATATATATCTGCGGTGGCGGAGAATTTATTCTCTTGCTTAACACCCTTCTCTGAGACGTACGAGCTTAGAGGTTATATATTGGTAGAAATCAATGGTATGGTATGGATTGGCAATGTGGCATGCCAAGATGCAAATGATCAAGGCTTTTGTTGAAAAACAGAGTCTTGTGGTTGATGATCAAAGCACAGCTTTAACTAGCATAGCTTTGTGTATAGCGTTACTTCGCGAGCCTCACCTCCCGGTATGAACCAGAAATAGGAGAAGGATCCAGGGAGGACATACGTTTCTTTCTAGCTAGAAGTGGTGTCAGTGACTTACCAGCCCTGGCATTTTTACTTTAGTGGATGATGGAATTAGCCGCCTCGGTTATTTGATTCCCTTATGGCTCTATTTATGTCCCATAGGGCGGGGAGACATATTGTTCACGAATTTATATATAATCCACCAACGTAAGTTGGGGACCGGCCCTGTGGCTCCTAGGTGCATTTGCGGCTGATCCTGAACCACAGGCTAGAGTGTCTCGAATTTGGTAAGGACTATCTTTTGCCTTGGTTCATGATGGAAATCCAACTTCCAATACGACCCATGCGGTTTTGATTGTATTACTAGTACGGCGACATAATATATGGTAGCTATGCCGTCTATGATTAATATTATGATTGAAATGTTTTAAAACATATACACACTATAATAATATCAACTCCGTTTTATCGTATCAAGCATTTTTGACCATCATAAGGTAAAATTCTATCCTCCGGTTTGCGTTGCATTGTGTGATGGGACTTAAGTCTTATAATGGTTTCATTTTTCTAAAAAGCATTGCGTTGTTTAAAACGATTTACTTTATTTATGCACTGGCAATTCAATGGAGTAAACCCGTTCCGCATTAGCGGCGTGGTCCTGTGATTAGCCTCATTATTAGATAAGTTAAGTAGATTTCTCATACCAGTCCCATGACTGACCTGTAGTTTGTTTCACTTGCAAACTCGGGTGCCTTCTTTTCCACACGGGCAGTCGAGTAGCTTCTTTGCAGATATTCATTTCTTGAGCAGGATTCTGGATCGAAGCTTAAAGCTGTGTCCAGAGCATTGATAGTCATCCGCTATGTTAGTTAAATTGTTCCGCTGCATTGTATCAAATTTATTGTAATTTATCTTCCGCTGTATTTTATTCAATGTACTCTGATATTCTGTACTCTGATGTAACATTATTGTAATGTTTATAAAAGTCTGCTGTTATTTGTTCTATTGTATTGTATGTCCAAAGTTAAAGTATTCGTGGATTTCTGACTTTTGGATCAGACCTATGTGGTTTATGGTTGATTAAAAGGGCAGGGATTTACGGGTCCTTACATTACTCCTCCACATTCACATCCTTCGACCGTCAATTAGCAAGTGAACAACTTCCTAAGTATCGATCCCGAAGGCCGGAACCAACATCAGATCAACACTCAGGAAATTATTCAACTTAACTAATTTCCAGTCAGTTTCTAAATCTCTTAACCTCATCCATTACGAGATCCTCGGGTTCAAATTTGAAATCCACTTCTCTTACGTTTTGTCTCCCTTCGTTTTCGACGTGCATCTCTTCAGTTCTCACCATTCTGATTTGTCAAAACTCGTTATCTTCTCACAATTCTTGAAAAAACAATTCATATTCATTTTTTTATAATTCTTGAAAATCTCCTATTACCATTGGAAAACATTTCCATATATTTGCAACTCTTTAGTTTCAGTAAAAATATATTTTATTCTCCGAAGGGAGTTTTTCTAAATTCGTTATCCGGACGAAAACAAATATTAAATACACACCGCTGTTTTCAATTAACTGCTAACACTCATTTCTTCCTTCACTTAACCAACTCTTGATATCGAATTTTAACCATTTCTTAGTCAACAATGAAGTCAATTAAGTTGGGAGTATATTTACCTCTCAGACCTTAACTGAACAACATTATTAACTTTGAAACAGATAAAATTCATCGCTTCAAACACTAACAAAACATTTATTCTCAAAATTTCTCATTTTAAGTTAATAATTTATTTCCTTTATAATAATCGTTGATTATAACAACAATCCACGCCTTTGAAATATTTAACTTTAAAATACACTTTATTCTTTAATCTGAATATATAAATAATCAATCAATAACAAATTAAATTTTAATTAAAAACGGAAAGTAAATGGTACTTTCTTGAAGTTCAACATAATTGTCTCTCGTAAATAACTCCTTTCTGAATGATCTCTTATCCGATAATATTTTCCGAACTTCGGAAAAATCTCATTGGATTTACATTCTGAACTTCAGAATAGCTTCACCTTACTAGTCCACTCCATTTCTCTTATTCCCAATTTCCTTTGCAACATTTTTGCTTTCAAACGTTATTCACTTCTAAAATATTATTCCTTTTATAAGAATCTGGACCCATCAAAATGATTTCATTTTAAACATAAGTTCAAATCTCTTTAAAATCTTCATTCATATTCCGCTTCATTCATAACTCTCGTTTACAATCCGCTTATTGTTAATTAATTAACAAGTTTATACTTCAATATTGAACTCTTATATTCAATTATACATTATTAGTTTAAACTCAATTATAAATCATCTTGCCAAATTCTGAATAACTCAAATAGATTAATCGAATTTAGCACAGTCGTATTCCAATCATATCTTTTTCCGATTCTACTTCAATTTATTCCCATCCCGAATATCAAAATAAAATTTAATATTTCATTTCTGACACGATTCCATATTTCTTCTTTTCACTTAAATTTCCATCAGAATTCTTATAACTAATAAATTTCAGTTATCTTTTGATTGCTAAAATACACGATTGGAGAAATTTATTCGTCGATTATCTTATACTTCTTTTCATTTTATATCATTCGATACTGGATTCGAGATTCAAACCTAAGGGTTTCTTATCGAAGAATAACTATTGCAACTCTGATCAAAAGTCTGGGGAGTCTGAAAAAAATTAAATTTCAAAATAAATTTTTATTTCTGCTGTATCAATTCCAAAATACAAATTTCCAAAATATAATATTTTCAAAATTTACTTTAAAATTGTTTTCATTTCAAATTTTTTATTTTGAAACCGTTTTATTCCAAAATTCATTTTTTTTCTTTCTAATGTCGATTCTACTCATTCAAACTCGATAAGCTAAGCTTTGAACAAACCAAAGCTTTGATACCACTTGTAACGTCCCGCCATTTTGCCCGCTTCAAATTGGTATTTAAACCAACTTAGAACGTTCAAAACGACGGATCGTTATTTAGCTTACAGAGTTTAAATCTGAATCGACACAGGAAATCAACACAGAACAAATAAATAACATGGTATTTGAACAACGAAATGACTTTTATATATATTAATCAAAAAATTGATATAAAGAATTTCCTGTACAGCGGAATTTTAAAAGAAACGGTTTAAAATACAAGAAAAATCTTTACTGTATTAAAAATCTTCAGAGTGCACCTCCTGAAATCGCCAGCCTTGGAAATCTTCAAATCCTAAGCTGAAATATTTAAATCTGCACTGCTCGGGTTCGTTGTCGTGTTCTCCTAAGGATTTATTTCAGACGTGGCGGCTGTTTCCATTCCCCAGTGATGCTTGTTCGTGAAATCGACAATGGAGGCTTCAAAATTGATAAAAGCGACGACTTTCGATCCGAGGTGGCAACAGTGGCGCTGCTGGAACTGGCAGCAACTGTGGTGACAGAGCTGATGATGTAGTGGCGGCGCAAGGAAGAGTGGTTTTCGAGAACTCGCGGGTCTTGGTGGCAACGCCTGAACTTGGCGCGGTGGTGGAAGAACCGAACTACATAAAGAAGGCGTTGCAGATCTTGGTGGAAGAGAGGAAAATCGATTTGGGGATAAATTATTTGGTAATCCGCCATTAAAATTTAGAAAGGAAGAAAAATGATTTTTATTTGCTGAGTGAAATTGGGGAAGGAAGGCGTCATTCTTATAGGGTTGAAATTAGAGATATGTATAACGTATTTTCACTAGCCTTTAGGGTTGGGGCGTGGTTCAAACTATAGTACAACAAAATATTAACTGAGGTAGGTTACGTATAGTATAATTAAATATTAAATCTTCACTACGAATACCACAGAACATCCTAATTTCTTATGGCCAACGCAGTCTCCAAACGCGACAAAAATTATATGTATGTCTTTGTTTTTTTTCTTTCTGAATCTCATAAAATTATTCTGGATTCAATTTAACTATGTTTGTATATGATGATATTTTATTTTAAACTATTTATTGTTTCACATATTTTATTTTGTCTATTCACCAATTATTCCATTCGTTTACAAATTTTGAAATGTTAATTTCAATTTCTTTATATACACGTATAGCCATATTCAAGTCAATTTCTACAAATAAAATATCCCATTCGATTGATGTCTAATATGTTTATTTTAAAGTTCAACACTTTATATTTTCCAATCGAATTTCAAATTAGATTTAAATATCCAATTCAAATATCCAGCCAAATTCAATTCAAAACTTCCACAATAAATATTTGATTTTTTACTAACCACTCTGAATTAAATATTAGCTTCAATTCATACACAACAATATATTTTTGATTTTAAAATTGTAACTCCAATATCAATATAAAAATGATCATTATAATTAAATCATAAATGACTTTCACATTCTAGTTGTCGAAATTCCTGGGACGTTAAAGGGTTATTGACCTTCAGATGTACAGACTAGTCCAAGCGCCATAGGTTGATGTGTTATTAGACCCTATGTCTAAACATTTAATTACGCGCTTGCTCTACCTAATCAAATTTCCAGTTAACTTGGTTATTTCAAGTCATATTGACTTCTTATTCAAGTTACCTATTTTCTCTTGCTCATTAGTTTTAGTTGTATAACTTAACCCATTTAAGTTCATTAATAAGCCTTTAACATGTTATTCTTATCAACAGATTTCAGATTTCCAAGTTAACAGATAACATGTTCTCCTTGTCAGTAGAATTTTGATTCTCAAGTTTACAGACTACTTAATGAATAGTATAACTTATTGCATTTCATAAGTTTTCCCCTCTTTTCTCTACTTATCACAAACCGCAGGTTTTAGGTTTCCAGATTTACATATTAATTAATTTATAATTAAGTACAACTTATTTCATTACATAAGTTATCTCATTTCGTCTATCGTTTATCATAACCTAAGTTATAATTACCACTTGTCCCTAGGACAAACTAACCTATTATCTTCCCTTCTCCCTAGGACAAACCAACCAATCGTCTATCGTTTATCACAACCTGACCCCTCACATCAAATTGACCACCTGTGGATGCTGGATTTGCTGGGATGTTCTGGGCAGACTTCTACCACAAGTTGAATTTAACCTCGTGTCTAGGTGCGATTACAGTTTTCTATTTACTGTGAATTTAGGCATATTCATTCTTCCAATTTTTTTGTAATTCTAATTTACAATCTTTTGGCATAATAATATTCTTAAACAAATATTCATGTTCATTGTAAATTCCATAATTACAGCAGTCACAGAAATTCCCAATTCATATAGATGATTAATGGAAATAGGCTTTATACAGCAGAAATGTTATCAGCCGATTTAATTTCAATTACCATAATTATTCTCAATTTCATTGCAACTTAACTTACAATATCCAATTAACGGGTTATTAGAACAGGTTTATATACACTGGTAATCCTTTCCACATATTCTAACAGGTTTATACATTTCACCAGATTTACATTTTAGCAGAGTTATATATTTCAACAGATTTTACATTTCGACTGATTTATACATTCCAACAGGTTTACATTTCAGCAGATTCATACATTTCAGCAGGTTAAAACATATTAACGGGGAATGCCAAACGATAGATATACCCTTATCAAAAAGTATAACTTAAATCCACTCACCTAATAGCTTTTCAATTCATGAATCTAGTCTAGACCTAGCATTCCATGGCTCCCTAACTGAATCTAGAACCTAAATAACCATGGATTCATAATTCTCTACCTAAAAGAAAAGGGAAGAAAGAGGAGAAATCTAAATTGACCAGATCCATGAATTTACCTCACTTCGATCAGAATTCTGTACACCCATTTGCAGATATACATTCTTTTCCTCCAGATCTTGAATCACAATTTTCTTTGACTAATTATTCTATTATCTAAAGAGATTTGAGGAGGAAGAAGAATGGTAGAGTCTTGGAAGCATTTCAGAAAATATGAAATGTAGGCTAGGCTGTGCTAATATATTTATAAGTGCTCGGCAACGAATATGGTCCAAAAAACAGTCCACAATCGCAGAACGTACCTACCAAGATCAGGGCTGGGTCGACCCCGGGGTCTACCCTAGGGTTGACACACCCTTGCATGGGTCGACCTTGTGGGGGTGTAAGTTGACCCCTAACGGGTCAATTTCCCTCCCTATTCTCCCGCGGTGTACATTTTGAATTGCTGGATTTATTTATTTATATATAAGCTTGTTATATGTATACAACTTCTAAAGCCCCTAACTCCTTCATACATTATCCATTTTACGCAAACTTGGAGTCTATCTGAACCAGAATTTCGACATGAACGCAGCAGTGATGCCGGTTCCAGTTAATTCTTAATATTTAATTAAGTTATTCCCATTTTTATTATCTTCAAGTATGGTTATAGTGTATTAAATTTTGGGGTATTACATTCTCCCACCCTTAGCAAATTTCGTCCCCGAAATTTGATAAGGGAAAAATTAAATAATCCCTCTCATAATATGCATCCATCATGTATGCATCCAATTTTTGCCAACATCTGTGCATTCATGCAAAGTGTAATACAACAAGTAATACATGTATGCCTAAGCGGTACCTCCTATATGTATGCAATTTTTCAAAAATCCTTTAAAAACATGATGCACAAATCCTGACAATTCTACATGAATGCAATAATTCGAAAATCAAAATATATTTTCATCCAAATTTTCCCACACTTTTGTATAGAAAGAGCGTAGTTCATCCAATTGTGGCATCCAAAATCCTACTAAGCAACCTTTATTTTTTCGAATTTCATAAAAATCTAATTTTCTAAATTCGATTTCATATGTTACAAAAAAGTGGAAAACGGAAAACTTCACATCTTTCGTTTTTCTTTTATATACCTTTTTTCTAACTGTATTTGGATTTTGTGAAATTATTATATAAAGATTCTCTATTTTCCCATCCAAGCACAGCCCACATAAGAAAACTTTCTTTGTTACAGAGTTTTTTTCATCTTATCTTGGAAAAATTTATTCTTATTCACCTTTTCTCAGAATTTTCCATTTTTCTTTAGCTGTCATTTTTGTTGCTCTACTGAATTTGTTTTTTCCTTTTTGTTTATGTCATTACTCTTTTCTTAGCTTATTTCACTTAATCCTCTGGTCTAAGTTTAGTTTCAAATAAGCCTTCTAGTCCTTCAACTAAAGCAAGAAAACAAATGCTTTACACAGCTACTACTAAGGGCTAAGAATCTCTGGACTACGTCTCCCTCAAACAGAAAAGTTCAAACCACAGGATCAATGACAGGTTTAGGCATTACCCTAATTACCCAACAGGAACAAAATAACAAAACGATCCCAACAGAAATGTAATAACGAGTTTTACCCTAATGGGAAAATTAGCAATAGGATCTAAACACTTACTTGCCCTTCACTATCTAGTATTCACCCCTAGCCCTGGCTGTGTACTAACAGTCATTTCCAAGAAACACCCTAGGCTTTTCAATGCTTGTTCATTCAATGGGGACTTACCATTTTCCAAGATAATTCTCGCTATCTACTTCACAGCCTCAAAAAATTTCGCATCTCCCCTAGGCACTAGTCCTGACCTACTCTAAAATTTTAAAAACGTGGTTTGGCTTCCTTATTTTACTTTCCTTCCAAAAGTTAAAAGTGTTAAAACTTTATTTTCCACATCAAAACTTATTTTTTCCAAACTATAAAACATGTCATCTAAAAAAAATGCAAATAATTTTTTTTTTCAAATCACAAAAATTGGAGTAGACAAGGACAACTATTACTCAATCAGGTTTACAACTATTCTTACTTACAATTAGGTGCAAACATCTATCTACTATTTAACTTCTACAACTTATTTTGTCTACCCAACAAAATTTTATGTCAAAACATGGGGTGTGCATGATGCAGTGATAACAAACATCAAACATAGCAATCATCCTCACATCTCTCACTCAGTGCGTAAAGCATGCGATATCCACCACTCGATCACCCAATCCTTTGCTATGATCATCTTACTCCATGGAGTCACAATGGCCCCATTGCACTGATCCATAGCCACTAATCTATCTCTCAGCGGTGAACTAAAGTTATGGATATCGATAACCCCTTTGCACACGTCGTGCAGCAAAGCCCAACTCATGAAGTTAACTCGTTGGTTCCCAACTAGATCCTGAGTTCTACTTCCTACTTGGACTACCTTTGAATCTCGGGTTTTGCTCTCCTTCAGTCCAGTTCGTCACATTCAGTTCGTTAGTCTCCGTTCGTGACGTGCAATCGATTCTTGGTGCAAAATTCGTGGTCAAGCTCTCCGGGTTGTGACCTTGCTTTCCACTCGTGATCCTCCATAGGGGTCGGGTCGTGATCCTCTATAGGGGTCGGGTCGTGATCCCTACCCCTTCAGGAACCAAATTTTTGTAGTTTTTCCTATGAGCTAATTTCGCTAAATGATGGCGTTTTTGACCATTATAACTTTTCTATGAAATAACAAAAACACTCCAAAAAGTCATAGCAACATATGGAATCGACTATAAACACCTAAAAAACAATTTAACATGTTTATATGGATCAAACATACCCAAAACCCATGTTTTCCCCTTAATCCCCTTAATCATGAATTAACCATACGATTAGCAAAACATATCCAAATTAGCCCAAATTTCTATCAAAGCCCTAAAATAATAGAATTTTACAAATTTTTCCATATTTTTATAAAGCATAATTTCGCTAATTATCACTAATCACCCCTAATTAGCCGTAATTAGTGAAAAATGATGCAAATCACTCACCTTAGCCACAAATAAATTATCAAATCTGAAAACTCCACTGTTTGGGTCGAATTCTGTAACATCCCACGTCCATTAATGTCACTCACAAAGGGAATGCATTAACTTCCATGGAGCATATTTAGTGTATAGAACAGAATATAACAAGACAGATATAAATAATGGTACTTGAAAAATGTAAAACAACTTTTATTGTAGCGGAGAAATGGTTTGATTATAACAACTTCATAAACCAAGTACACTTAATATCCATCTTGATAAATTGTTTCAGAGTACATAAAATAAAAAGCATAAACCCCAACACAAGTATCCATAAAAGAGATGAGCTGAACTTTACTTTCAACAATCCAAGCACTTCCAAAAGAGAGAGAAAGAGATCTGAGATCAAGCTCCACTAGTACTAGTCCCACCCTGAGAACTTGTGGGGGGGGGGAGGAAGAAAAGTGGCGAAAACAAGGGGTTCAGACATAAAGTTTGGCAAGTACAATAACTTTAACAATATAATTATTAAAGTAACTATGATAAGGCATAAACTGGTAAGACAAGATATAACCATGAAACAAGTGGGCATGACAAAGCAAATAAGAGGAATATTCTGGCGTTAATCTCTTTCCTAATCACTATAGGATAATTAATATACTGCACCACCACTAGTCACCCTAAATGTTGATCCCGCCTATAGAACGTAATAACGATAATGGTAGTTTCGTGTACCCCTAGTTGCCTTCATGGGTGTCGTCTGCCCCTATCTCCACTAGGTGTACCCACTACCCCCATTCGATCGACTCCCTAACTCGTAGATACCCGTGCGGGTCCCACAGTGGGGTGTATCACTCCCCAAAGTGGCAACCCGATACCACCAAAGATGCACAGCCTATATCTACATGATGCAACAACGTCTTACCTACCAGCTCGGCCCACGCACGCACATGACCCCGTTGGACTTGCGTTGCCACCGCTAACCCGTTTTGACCTCTTACAATCAAATCCAGTAAGCGTGTCCCGTCCTCGACTTGGGTCGAGCTCACAAAGATACTTAATGGGTTACTGGTTTGAAAAGGGTCCCCATGCTTGACACAAGCCTTCCACCTATGCTTGGTCCCCACTAAGGTTTCCCCACTTAGCCCCATTCTTATTCATGTCTTCTTACATGTTTCAATCTTGGTTAAGTTCATCTAATCGTATTTCACATGCCTCCTACATGCCACCCAAGGCACACACTTAACCCCCCATGTCCCACCACATGTTTATCTGGTTAAGTGTTACTTAATTCATTAGAACCGTAACCTTGTAAAGACCTCCCACATTAGGATGACATTTGCGGTTGCTGGATTTGCTGGGCGGGTCCGGGCAGTCTTATACCGCAAACGAGCCTAACCTTGTGTCTTTACAATTGTTACGCATTTAATTCGTGCCTTTGACCTCTCACATTAGACTGGCATTTTTGGCAGTTGGATTTATCGGGCGGGTCCGGGCAGTCTTACACCACAAAAGAGTCTAACCTCGTGTCTTAGGCAGTTAATTATTACACATCTTTATTTAACCCCAAATTGGATTAATATTCCTATTCAAATTTGTCAATAAATTCAAAATTCATTTATGTCCATAATTGTCTCTTAAAATTATGTCCATAAATACGAATTATGCCAATTAATATCTCAAATTAATTATATGCCTTTTATGGCCATTTTATGCCAATTTACAATTTATGTATATTCAATATTATCCCATCATCCCCACGCTATTCGTACGTTTTCATATGACATATGTTAGAATCACAAATAGTTTAACTTATAAGAAGAAAAACAACATCACATAACACATAAAATAGATCTAAGGATCATGACATAAGATTAGATAGCCAATAACTTGCATATGAATTTCATTCAAACTAGCATATGATACAAAACTAGCATAGGTAATGGGCATTAACTTGCATAACTTATGTACTGCTATAGATCTAAACATAAAGGTGTGAACTTGCATATGGATCTAAATATAAAGATGTAAACTTGCATATAGATCTAAACATAAAGATGTAAACTTGCATATGCATCTAAACATAAAGATGTAAACTTGCATATGGGTCTAAACATAAAGATGTAAACTTGCATACGGATCTAGACATAAAGGTTAATGTCACATAAACTAGCATATGCATATACATGTCTCAAATATATTTTAACGACCCAAACTTGCATAAGATTCATATATGAATATATGATCCAATCATCACAAACTTGCATAAGATATATGATTCAACTTGCATAAGATTCACATAAGAATTAACATATGATCCAACTTGCATAAGACTAACATATGATTCTAACATATGATTCAACACCACAAATATATATATAATTTACATCACAAGATTCAAAATCATATTCTCATAATCCCAATTATATCTTATCATAATTAAATTAATTAATTAATTTGTGAAAGCTATCATACTCACAATTAAAAAGAATAGTCTTGTCTTTCTGGGATCTGTATTTTGAAACTAAAGTGCTTGCCTTTGATGTAGACTAATCATTATTTAGATTTGATTTGATTTTGATTCAAGCTTCCATCTTGCTTTAGGGTTGAAAGTGTATGGCGGCAACTCTAGGTTCTCCATTGACGGCATGGCGGCTCTTGTTATGAATTAATGTGATTAGGGTTAGGGGTTTAGGAGTGTTTTTATAGAAGTTTAATTTAATAAGTGCCGTCGGATCAACCTAGGGATAACCAGAACCATCAAGACCACTCAGATGCCACATAAGCCCTTAGGGCGAATCGAGCCATGGGTTGACAACCAAACACCCTGGATCGACCCCTAGTCGACCCAGCGAGGCTTGGGTTGACACCAAAAATGGTGCGGTTCGGCTATTC
Organism: Allium sativum; assembly: GCA_030737875.1. Taxonomy (NCBI): domain Eukaryota; kingdom Viridiplantae; phylum Streptophyta; class Magnoliopsida; order Asparagales; family Amaryllidaceae; genus Allium; species Allium sativum. The sequence goes on along the minus strand of CM060915.1, from coordinate 442,324,949 downwards.
CCCCTCCCGATTCGCTGTTCTGAACTTTTTTTGAATATTTTATATATATATATATCTCATATGCATACAAACTTCAAGGCTTAATAACTTCTTCATAAGTTATCCGCTTTTATGCAAAACAAATGTCTATCTTGACCCAAAATTTTGAGACGAACATAATAGCGCAACCTATTTCACTTAATTCTTCTTCTAAAAAATTAAGTATACTTTAATTTGTGAATTTTAATGTTATTAAATTACGGGGTGTTACATTCTCCCCTCCTAAAAGGATTTCATCCCCGAAATCTCTAAGTTAAGAAGAATGTATCCTACCAACCAATCATCCATCTACTCAACCATCATCCAAAAGTATCCATTGTCCTTAAAGAAATTTCTAATGCTATATGAACTTATGCAAAAATGTGTGTATATGTTCCTTATCTAATGCAAAGATCAGGCGGTCCACTGATTCAGTTGACCTCCTAATGTAAATCATTATAGTGCCATGCGTCCATTATGTATGCGAAAGAATCCTATCGATACATATTACTTCTACATGTGTGCACAACCATTCATCAAAATGCGGCATCCATATGATAACACAACCATTATACATCCATTAATTTAGATATGCACACGCATTTATATGCAAAATGAAGGTGATTGAGCCGATCTAGTGCCTAATGTGTGTGTACATGCATCCACGAGCAACCACTAGCAACCACTTGCATCCATTTGCATCCACCAAACATAATATGTCTCAAACACATGTTTGCAACCATAGGGTTCTTCCTAACAAAAGATCGAAGATGTCATCGCAAAGATAATACTAAAAGATAGGACAAGTGTCAACAAAGCGGTAGAAAAAGGAGAAATTAAAACATGCCCTCAAAAAGGAAAGGGTACAGCGTACGCATTTTGTCTTCCGTCTCCCAAGTCACGTCTCTTTGATCATCTCCCCATTGCTTTTTGACCAACTTGACCTCTTTGTTGCGAAGCTTTTTGACCTCTGATCTGAGAATGTGTAGGAGCTCGTCTGATCGTGGCATTGCACTCTACTTCCACTTCTTCGAGCGTGCTCGGCTCTACCACTTCCGCCGTATCGTGTAAACACTTACGCAAATGCGAAACGTGAAACACGTCATGAACTCCACTGAGCTTCTCTGGTAACTTTACTCTATACGCCATCTGTCCAATCCTCTCCATAATTGGAAAGGGTCCTACGAATCTCAGTGCCAACTTCCCTAATGATCCAAAACAGACTACGTTTCTTAACGGTGACACCTTAACAAAAACCATGTCCCCAATATTGAATTCAAGATCGGTTCGTCTCCTATCATCATTTGACTTCTGTCAGTCCTATGCCGTCTTCATTCGCCGTCGAATCAGGTATATCGTCTCTGAAGTCTCCCTAATCGTGTCGGGTCCAAGAAAAACCTTATCAGTGGATTCCCACCAACATGTAGGTGATCAACACGGTCGTCCATAAAGAGCCTCAAAAGGTGCCATGCCAATGCTAGCCTGAAAACTATTATTATTGGCGAACTCCACTAATGGAAGGTGTTCTTCCCATGTTCCTCCAAAGTCTAGGATGCATAGTCTCAGAAGGTCTTCTAGAACTCGATTTACTCTCTCGGTCTGGCTGTCCGTCTGAGGGTGATAAGCGGTACTTAAGCATAATTGCGTTCCAACCTCCTCTTGTAAGCTTTTCCAAAATGCACTTGTGAAAATGGGATCTCTATCGCACAATGCTAGAGGGTATGCCGTGCAAACGAACTATCTCTCGAAGGTAAACAGATGCTAACCACGCGGCGGTCCTTCTACTTTTAACGGGAATAAAATGGGCACTTTTGGTAAGTCTGTCTACAATTACCCAAATCCCCGTATTACCCTTCCTTGATCTTGGTAACCTATCTACAAAATCCAGGGAAACGCTTTCCCATTTCCAAAGCGGAATCTCTAAGGGATGGAGCAAACTTCCAGGCTTCTTTTGCTCCGCCTTGACTTCTTGGCACACTAAGCATGTAGCAACGAACTCGGCCACGTCCTTCTTCATTCCGGCCCAAAAGAAAACTCGCTTCGTATCCCTATACATCTTATCACAACCGGGATGTATGGTCATCTTAGAGTGATGCGAGTCTTCAAGAATTGACTTCTTCAAACTCTCGTCTTATGGTACGCAAAGTCTTCCATCTCTACGCAGCCAACCTCTCTTATCTATAGCATATCTATCAAGATGACTCGAGGACCCCCTCCTATAAGCTTGCCTACTATCTCAACCAACTGTGGGTCATTTCGCTGTGCCTCTCCAACTCGACCCAAAAGTGTTGGTTGCACCTCTAACGATGCCAATAATCCGGGTACATAATCGACAGAGGGTCTGAAGTCAAAGGAAGATATATACTCCAAACTCTGCCGCTCTACGAATAAAGGACTTAAAGTTAACTTCTTTCTACTTAAGGCGTCGGCTACAATGTTACCCTTGCCAGGGGTATATGCGATCTCAAAATTGTAGGATGCCAAAAACTCCATCCATCTCTGTTGCCTCAAGTTTAGGTCCTTCTAAGAGAATAAGTATTTTAGCGACTTATGGTCTGTATACAACGCAAACCTCTCGCCAAGCAAATAATGATGCCATGAATTAAGCGCAAAAACTATGGCCGCCAACTCTAAGTCGTGGGTAGGGTAATTTTTCTCGTGGGCTTTCAACTGTCTTCCACCATAGCATATCACCCTTCCTTCTTGCATTAAAACTACGCCAAGCCCTGTCCCGCAAGCATCGGTATATACAGTGAATGTCTTACTCCCGTCTGGCAAAACTAAAACTGGAGCTGTCATCAAAGCCCTCTTCATACGTTGGAAAGCATCGTCACAGTCAGCGTCCCAAGTAAAAGTCAAATTCTTCTTCGTTAATTGAGTGAGAGGAGCTAATATCTTCGCGAAGTCCTTAATGAACTTCCTATAATAGCCAGCCAGCCCTATAAAGCTTCTTACTTCTGTTGCGTTCTTAGGAGTTTTCCAATCTTGGATTGCCACCACCTTGGCGGGATCCACAGCTATCCCTTCCTTAGAGACCACATGTCCTAAGAACCTCACTTCTTTTCTCCAAAAATGGCATTTGGAGAACTTAGCTGATGCGCTCGTAGGGTCTCTAAGACTTCCCTAAGATGTAGGGCATGCTCTTCTTCATTGTAGAGAAAACCAGAATATCATCTACAAAGACTACCACAAATTTGTTTAGAAACTCCCTAAACACCCTACTCATTAAGTCAACAAAGTATGCGGGTGCATTCGTCAAACCAAAAGGCATGACGAGCCACTCAAATAAACCGTCAGGAGTTCTAAAGGTAGTCTTATCGATGCTATCTTCAGCCACCCTTAGCTGATGAAACCCTGTAGCTAAATCCAGTTGCGAGAAAACTGAAGCACCCACCAACTGATCGAATAAATCATCTATCCTCAGCAATGGGTGCCTGTTCTTCTTTGTTAGCTTATTCAGCTCTCTATAGTCCACACACAATCTAAGTGAACCATCAGCTTTGTAGCAAAAACGACTGGAGCACCCCACTCCGAAATACTTCTTCTTATGAACCTCTTCTCAAGTAATTCTTTCACTTGCTTACTGAGTTCTCTTCTCTCTCTCGGAGCCATGCGGCGCACTGGTAATGCAACTGGCTTTGCATTATCTACTCGATATATTCGAAAGTTTATCTCGCGCCTGGGGGTAAACCTCGAACTTCATCGAAGACGTCACTATATTCACGGACCACACGAGAAGATTTCAAATCATCATTGGATGTGTCTAGGGATTCTAGGTAGCTAAGCATTACCGGACCTCTAGGGTCACAAGAAATATCAAGGGTCTTTCCACAACGAGTCAACAATCTAACTACCCTTCTTTCACAATCTAAGATGGCACCGTATCTAGTTAGCCAATCCATACCTAGAATCAAGCCGTAGCCCATGAAGCCAAGAACAAAGGCATTGCATTCAAACCCAACGCCCAAGATAGACACTCTCAAATCCCGAGAAATCATAGAAAGATGAGTCGAACCACCAATAGGATTTGAGACTACTATAGGATCCGTAACTAGACTAGTATTAAGGTGCAGTGTTTCAACTAACGAAGCAGATACAAATGAGTGTGAAGCGCCAGAGTCAAACAAAGTACGAACAGGATGATCAAACAGAAAAACTAAACTTTCAACGGAAATGTTTCTACCTCTCTCTTGTCCTGGTGCCATGAGAGCCTGAATCTGCCCTCTCGGCTGCCCTGGTGCCATGAGAGCCTGAAGCTGCCCTCCAGAAGTTCTTTGCCCTTGCCCATGTTTCCTTGGGCAGTCCTTAACTAGATGACCTGCCTCTCCACAGTGGAAACAACCAGTCTTCTTCTTTTTCCTACAGTCTTTGCTCAAATGGCCTGGTGTCCCCCAATTAAAGCACTTCTTCTTTCCTTTGCCATTATTGTTCTTCCCGCCTTTCTTGTTTTGCTACTGTGGCTTCTTCTGGTCTCCTTTCTTCTCTGATGCCTTCTTAGCATTCGCACCTTTCTCTTCCTCATGCATAAGCGCCATGTCAACCAGTTTCTTAAAGGTAGCCCCCATCGGAATGTGGGTAGCGGCTCAATCAAACCTTTAACGAACCTCAGGGCCTTCTTCTCAGGTGTGTTTACCAATTCCAAGCCAAATCTCGCCAACTGATTGAACTTGTTGACGTACTCCTTTACTGATAAATCCCCTTGCTTCAACGCCAAGAATCTTTCCATATATAAATTCTCTTCTGCTCGTGAGAGAAACTTCATTACGAACCTACGCTTGAAATCCATCCATGTCTCCACCGGACGCTCTCCGTTCGTGACCTTCCACCAAAACGAGGCTTCGTCTTTCATTAACCAAGCAGCCAATTGGACCTTCCTTCCATCTTCTACTTCGAAAATACCAAATAGATCTTCCACCTCCTTAAGCCAATTTCGAGCTTCAACAAACGTCTCTGATCCGTGAAAAGGTTTCCCGCCCATTGCCCTAAAATCTTTGCATATCTTTGCAAAAGTATCAACACGGGGAGGAGGAGGAGGAGTAGCATTTGCTGGGCCTGTGACATTGGCCCTAGCTTCCAGATACCTTCTAAACCATCCTGGTATCGGTATCCCCTCGGGTATCTCGGGAATTCCAGACATGCTGAAAAGAAAATGAAGAGATTCAAAACGGAGAACTTGAAAGAAAGATATATGGCTCTTAGGGGTTATGTTTTTAAAACAAACTTTTCTCTTGAAAATACTTTCCTTAAAAAAACTTTTGAAAGTATTTCTTTATAAAATGCTTTTTGAAAAATAGTTTTTCAAAATTCCTATATGGTCCGGTAACCTTCAGCTCTGATACCACGTGTAACACCCCACATCCATTAATGTTAGTCACAAAGGGAATGCATTAACTTCCATGGAGTGTATTTAGTGTATAGAAAAGAATATAACAAGACAGATATAAATAATGGTACTTGAAAATTTTAAAACAACTTTTATTGCAGTGGAGAAATAGTTTGATTACAACAACTTCATAAACCAAGTACACTTAATATCCATCTTGATAAATTGTTTCAGAGTACATAAAATAAAAAGCATAAACCCCAACACAAGTACCCATAAAAGAGATGAGCTGAACTTTACTTTCAGCAACCCAAGCACTTCCAAAAGAGAGAGAAAGAGATCCGAGATCAAGCTCCACTAGTACTTGTCCCACCCTGAGAACTTGGGGGAGGGAGGAAGAAAAGAGGCGAAAACAAGGGGGTCAGACATAAAGTCTGGCGAGTATAATAACTTTAACAATATAATTATTAAAGTAACTAGGATAAGGCATAAACTGGTAAGACAAGATATGACCATGAAACAAGTGGGCATGACAAAGCAAATAAGAGGAATATTATGGCGTTAATCTCGTTCCTAATCACTATAGGATAATTACTATACTGCACCACCACTAGTCACCCTAAAAGTTGATCCCGCCTACAGAACTTAATAATGATAATGGTAGTTTCGTGTACCTATAGCTGCCTTCATAGGTGCCGTCTGCCCCTATCTCCACTAGTTGTACCCACTACCCCCAATCGATCGGCTTCCTAACTCGTAGATACCCGTGTTAGTCCCACAGTGGGGTGTATCACTCACCAAAGTGGCAACCCGATACCACCAAAGATGCACGGCTTATATCTACATGATGTAACAACGTCTTACCTACCATCCCAGCCCATGCACGCACATGACCCCGTTGGACTTGCGTTGCCACCGCTAACCCGTTTTGACCTCTTACAATCAAATCCAGTAAGCGTGTCCCGTCCTCGACTTGGGTCGAGCTCACAAAGATACTTAATGGGTTATTGGTTTGAAAAGGGCCCCCATGCTTGACACAAGCTTTCCACCTATGCTTGGTCCCCACTAAGGTTTCCCCACTTAACCCCATTCTTATTCATGTCTTCTTACATGTTTCAATCTTGGTTAAGTGCATCTAATCGTATTTCACATACCACCCAACCCACTTAACCCCCCATGTCCCACCACATGTTTATCTGGTTAAGTGTTAATTAATTCATTAGAACTGTAACCTTGTAAAGACCTCCCACATTAGGCTGACATTTGCGGTTGCTGGATTTGCCGGGCAGGTCCGGGCAGTCTTATACCGCAAACGAGCCTAACCTCGTGTCTTTACAATTGTTACGCATTTAATTTGTGCCTTTGACCTCTCACATTAGACTGGCATTTGTGGCTACTGGATTTGTCGGGAGGGTCCGAGCAGTTTTACACCACATAAGAGTCTAACCTCGTGTCTTAGGCGGTTAATTATTATACATTTTTATTTAACTCCAAATTGGATTAATATCCCTATTCAAATTTGTCAATAAATTCCAAATTTATTTATGTCCATAATTGTCTCTTAAAATTATGTCCATAAATACCAATTATGCCAATTAATGTCTCAAATTAATTATATGCCTTTTAACGCCATTTTATGCCAATTCACAATTTATGTATATTCAATATTATCCCATCATCCCCACGCTATTCGTATGTTTTCATATGACATATGTTAGAATCGCAAATAGTCTAACTTATAAAAAGAAAAACAACATCACATAACACATAAAATAGATCTAAGGATCATGACATAAGATTACATAGCCAATAACTTGCATATGAATTTCATTCAAACTAGCATATGATACAAAACTAGCATAGGTAATGGGCATTAACTTGCATAACTTATATACTGCTACAGATCCAAACATAAAGGTGTGAACTTGCATACGGATCTAAACATAAAGATGTAAACTTGCATATAGATCTAAACATAAAGATGTAAACTTGCATTGGGTCTAAACATAAAGATGTAAACTTGCATATGGATCTAGACATAAAGGTTAATGTCGCATAAACTAGCATATGCATATACATGTCTCACATATATTTTAACAACCCAAACTTGCATAAGATTCATACATGAATATATGATCCAATCATCACAAACTTGCATAAGATATATGATTCAACTTGCATAAGATTCACATAAGAACTAACATATGATCCAACTTGCATAAGACTAACATATGATTCAACACCACAAACATACATATAATTTACATCACATGATGGTGCGGTTCGGCTATTCGCCCTCCCGATTCGTTGTTTTGAACTTTTTTGAATATATATATATATATATATATATATATATATATATATATATATATATATATATTTCGCTCATATGCATACAAACTTCAAGGCTTAATAACTTCTTCATAAGTTATCCATTTTATGCAAACCAAATGTCTATCTTGACCCAAAATTTTGAGACGGACATAATAGCGCAACCCATTTCACTTAATTCTTCTTCTAAAAATTAAGTATACTTTAATTTGTGAATTTTAATGTTATAAAATTACAGGGTGTTACAAATTCTAATGCCTAGCAGCAGCTCCAACTCTGATTTTGTGTTATTTCTCCTTGATTTGAGATAGATTAGCTTAATCCTTGATTAGAGAGAGATTTGGAATGAAATTAGAAGGTGGAGGCCATTGTTAGGGTTTCTAAGAGGTAAATGGTGGCTAGAAATTTGAAATAGAATGAAAACCTAACTCATTTCAGCCTCCCCATAACCCTAATCCCGACATGGGTTATGGGCCCATTTGCTAATTACCCTAATCAGCCCACTTAAGCATCTTTTCACCTTCTAAACATTGTTTCAGCCATAACTCCCAAACAGTGAGTCCGTTTGGCTAATGTGACCACTCTATGGAAATGTAAACCATTATCCAAATCCAATGGTAGTAGTTTCAGGTCAAAGCTCCTTACCAATCAAAAGTTATGGCCGAAACAATATCAGCTAGGAGCAAAACGGTCATTCAAAATTTGGCAAAAATCGTGAATATAGGAAATGACCCCAGTCGTCATTCCCCAAAGTGACACGACCATATGACTTCATATGAAAAAGAAATAAATATTCTACGATCCTCCGATGTGTAGAATGCGGGTCATTGCAATATGAACATATGAAAAGTTGTGTATATATATCCCTATACTAATGTGAAAGATCAGGCAGCCTACTGATTCAGTTGACCTCCTAAATGCAATGTATGTTAGTTCCATGAATCCAACATGTATGCAAAAAATCCTAATATAACATGTAAGCTCTATTTGTGTGCACAATCATTCATTCAAATGCAACATCCATATGATGATACACCCATTTTCATCCATAAAATAAGAAGAAAAAACGCACACACATCCATATGCAGTATGGGAGTGATTGAGATGATCTAGTGCTTAATGTGTGTGTATATGCATCCACGAGCAACCACTAGCAAACACTTGCATCCACTTGTATCCATCAAACATAACATGTCTCGACACATGTTTACATCCATGGGAAACCTACCAAAAGGTCGAAGATTCGATCGATAGGATATACTTAAATGATAGAAACAAGCATGAATAAAGGCTTTGGAAAAAGAAGTTAAGAACATACCCTTAAAGAGAAAAGGGTATGAAGCGCGAATATTGTCTACAGTCTCCCAAATTGCATCCTCATGGTTATCTCCCCATTGAACTTTCACCAACTTGACCTCTCGGTTGCGTAGCTTTTTAACCTTTGATCCAAGAATACGGGTAGGAACTCGTCTAACAGTTGCCTCCCGTTCCACCTCTACTTCCTCAAGCATACTCGGCTCAACTACTTCCGTGGTGTCATGCAAGCACTTTCGTAAATGAGAAACGTGGAAAACATCATGAATGCCAGATAGTCTTTCTGGTAGCTTTACTCTATAGGCCATTTTGCCAATCCTTTCTGTCACAGGGAATGGCCCTACAAACACTGGTACCAATTTCCCTATAGATCCAAAACAAACTACATTCCTCAAAGTGATACCTTGATGAAACCCATGTCTTCCACCTCAAACTCAATGTCGGTCCTACTCTTATCTGAGTAGGACTTCTGCCTGTCCTGAGCTGTCTTCATGCACAGGCGGATAAGATCAATCTTTTCTGAAGTTTTTCTAACATCTCATGTCCAGGTAGAAGCCTTTCTGTAGATTCCCACTAGCAAGTCGATGATCTACATCGTCGTCCGTACAATGCTTCGAAGGGTATCATGCCAATACTAGCCTGGTAACTGTTGTTGTGGGCTAACTCTACTAAAGGAAGATGCTCTTCCGAAGTCCCTCAGAAGTCTAGGATAGACAGTCTTGAAAGATCCTCAAGGACTCTATTCACCCTTTTCGTCTATCCATCAGTCTGTGGGTGATAGCAGTGCTCAAACACAACTGTGTACCTAACGCTTCTTGCAAGCCCCTCCAAAACTCACTGGTGAAAATGGGGTCAGGAACACTCAAAATACTAGAAGGTACTCCATGCAGACGGACTATCTCACGAAGATAAATTGCAGCCAACCATGTTGTTGTCCTCTTACTCTTAATGGGGATGAAATGAGCGCTCCTAGTAAGCCTGTCAACTATAATCCAAATACTAGTGTTTCCTTTCCTCGATCTAGGAAAACCATCAGTGAAATCCATAGAGATGATCCCCCGCTTCCACTGTGGGATTTCCAAAGGATAAAGTAAACCACCGGGCTTCCTTTTCTCAGCTTTGACTTGCTGGAAAATCAAACATCTAGAAACAAATTCTGCCACAGCTTTCTTTATCCCAACCTAAAGAAAACCCTCTTCATATCTCTATACATCTTATCACCGGCTGGATGAATAGTCATCCTAGAATGATGGGCTTCCTCAAGGATTGTCTTCAACAAACTCCCAACTTAGGGAACACAAAGCCTTCCATTTTATCGCAACCACCCTCTATCATCCGTGGAATATCTACTGAGGTGACTAGAAGTATCCCCTGTACTGAGCCTATCCAAGAGATCTGCTAGTTGTGGGTCCTCTCGCTGCGAAGTCCCTATCTGGTCTAACAGAGTAGGTCGCACCTCTAATGATGCCAATAAACCAGGTGTAAACTCGGTGGAGGGTATAAAATAAAAAGTTGATATAAACTCCAAGCTTTTCTTCTCTACAAACAGAGGACTCAAGGTCATCCTCTGCCTAACGTCTGCTACCATATTACCCTTGCCAAGCGTATAAGCAATCTCAAAGTCATAGGACGCTAGGAACTCCATCCATCTTTGTTACTTTAAGTTAAGATCTTTTCACGAGAACAAGTATTTGAGAGATTTATGATCAGTGTACAACTCGAACTTCTCTCATAGAGATAATAGCACCAAGTCTTAAGAATGAATACTATGGCAGCCAACTCTAAGTCATGGGTAGGGTAGTTCTTCTCATAAACTCTTAGCTGTCTACCTCCATAACATACTACCCTTCCTTCTTGAATCAAAACTAAACCAAGCCCTGTACTGCATGCATTAGTGTATACTGTGAACACCTTGTTCCCATTAGACAAAAATTGGGGCTGTTGTCAGAGCCCTATTCAATCTCTGAAAAGCCTCGTCATAGTCTATACTCCAAGAAAATGTCAGATTCTTCTTCGTCAGTCTAGTGAGTGGGGCTGATATCTTTGCGAAGTCCTTAATGAACTTCCTATAATAGCCCACTAAAGCAAAAAAACTCCTCACCTCAGTTGCATTCTTTGGGACCTGCCAATCTTGAACCACAACTACCTTCGCGGGATCTACTGCTATCCCATCTTTAGAGACCACATGCCCTAGAAATCTCACTTATTTTCTCCAAAAATGACGTTTGATGAATTTCACCTTAAGCTGGTGTGCATGGAGAGTTTTCAAAACCCCCCCTCAAATGTAGAGTATTCACTTCCTTCTTCTTCGAGAAAATCAAGATGTCATCAACAAAGACCACGATGAACTTATTTAGGAATTCTCGAAACACCCTACTCATCAGATCAAAAAAATAGGCGGGTGCATTCGTCAACCCAAAAGGCATGACGAGCCACTCGAAGAAACCATCAAGAGTTCTAAAACGGTTTTGTCTGTATTCTCCTCGACCATCCTCAACTAATGAAACCACGTAGCCAAGTCTAACTGAGAGAAAACAGATGGACCAACAAGCTGGTCAAACAGACCATCTATCCTCAAAAGTGGGTTCCTATTCTTCTTAGTGAGTTTATTCGACTCTCTGTAGTCCACACATAAGCGAAGCGAACCATCCGCCTTAGTGACGAAAACTAGTGGAGCACCCCATTCAGACATGCTTTGCCTAATAAACCCTTTCCCAGGTAGCTCCTCTACTTGCTTACTGAGCACCCTCCTTTCTCTTGGAGCCATATAGCGCACAGGCAATGCAACTAGCTTTGCATTATCCACCAAGTATATACAGAAATCAATCTCGCGCCTCAGAGGTAATCCTCGAACTTCCTCAAAAACATCAGAATACTCACAGACTACTAATATAGATCGTAATCGATAGATGCATCGAGCGACTCTAGGAAACTAAGCATGACAGACCCTTTAAGGTCACAAGAAATCACGAAGGTCCTCCCATAACAAGTCAAAAGTCTAACGACCCTCCTTTTGCAATCCAAAATGGCACCATACATGGCTAGCCTATCCATCCTTAGAATCAAACCATAGCCCATGAAACCAAGCAAGAGGAATTTAATAGTTTGAATAAGAAGTCAATATGAATTGGAATAACCAAGTTAAATGGAATAACTTATGTAATGAGATAAGTTGTACTTAATTGTAAATTAAGTTATTTATAAAAAACGAGAATCTGAAATCTACGGATGAGGACAACATAGGTTATATTTATGGAAATGAAACTTATTAATAAACTTTAGTTAATAAAACTATGTTAATAAGTAAACAACGGTAAGTGGTGGTGATAGTGTATGATGGAATTATGATTAAATAAGAAAGAATGAGGCAAACTTATGAAATGAAATAAGTATATTTAACATAAATAATGAGTGACATGTTAAACAGAAAACATGTGAATTAAGATATACTTAATTACATACTAAGTAGAACATGTTATTATAACTATGAAATCAAACAATAATATAAAGGGAATGTGGACTACAGACCTTAGTTCACAATCTAGAGAATAACATGTTGTGGGCTTATTAATAAACTTAAATGGGTTAAGTTATATGACTGATTACTTGAATAAGAAGTCAATATGAATGGGAATAACCAAGTTAAATGGGAACCCGATAAGATAGAGCAAGCGCATAATTGAATGTTTAGACATAGGGTCTAATAACACATTAAACTAAGGTGCTTAGACTAGTCCGTACGTTTGAGGGTGAATAACCCAATGGGGTAGATCATCGTGGTGTCATGAGGCACGAGGGGAGAAAGTTTGTCTCATTCTTTCTTATTTAGTCATAAATAATGAGTGACATGTTAAACAGAAAACATGTGAATTAAGATATACTTAATTACATATTAAGTAGAACATGTTATTGTAACTATGAAATCAAACAATAATATAAAGGGATTGTGAATTACAGACCTTGGATCACAATCTAGAGAATATTAGGGGATATTTACATATATATTATATTAGGTTAATCCACTGGGATGTAGATAGGTACGACGTGTGTGTAAGCCTTGAGTGTTGATAACCCAAGTAACCTAATAAACAAGAAAATGTAACTGAATGGTATATGTAGGATTATCCAAAATGTATAGTTTAAATCCAGTCACCAGAACTTGTGTTCTGACCCCCTCCTCATAACATGCTCGCAGGTTAGATTTATCCACAGCTCATATTCATTCAGTAATTCTACCCCTTCTGAATTCTTGGACCTCGCTTAAAAATATTTTGACTCTTCCATGTTGTGTCTCAGGAACCTCTTCAATACGGTCTGGATTGCTAGCTCCCGTTCATAGTTATGCTACAAACGATACACAAGGAAGATTTTTATGGCGGTTCTTCCTTCTAATTACAGGCATATATATGAATCTTTTCTACCAGATGAAGCAGCAGGCATCGGTCCGTATAACCTATAAAAAAGAGATGGTTGTTGCGCGAAGTACTCTTGTGCACCTACGTCACTCGGCTCGCACGCAACCCCCATCCCGTTATGTTATAGAAGAATTGAGCTAATTGCTGGTTATTCAGAGCCAGCAATTGGTTGCCGGATTTCATCCCGAATTAATATACTACGCTTCGGAAGTCACTGTGGCATGGCTGAATGTAGAGCAGTCCGCGACGGAAGAGTCTTTGATCAGTAGATTATTTAGAACTTCGGAAGATGGTCAAGGTAGCTTACTTCCAAGCCACTGCACTAGATGCGCATGTAGTCGTAGCTGCAGTCCTGCCGGTAGCAAAACAAAAAGGGTAGCATAGCCAGCCGGTTTCAGCTGCAATCAAGTTGTCCAGTAGCCAGAAAGCTAGCAGCGGGGCAGTGAGCAATCAAGTGGTAGCCAAGGATAGGGGTCCACTTATATTAATCTGGGCTCCAACAAAACAAGGTATGAGCATGTGTTCGCTGTCCAAACTTATCAATATACTATAGATTCTTTTCAAATTTTCTTAACAAATCTCCAATATTCTAATATTGGTGTACCCAGATATCACAAGGATGGTTGGAATGTCATTCAGATTGGTGGTTTAAACCTCATGATACTGATTGGATCTGGGAACGGGACAAAGAAATCCAACCGGAGAGAGAACATACGCACTTTCGTGACTGGTCTTCTTACCAAGGCTAGTTATTTATTACTGGGAGAGATAATATTACTAACTTGAATCCGAGGCAAGATTTCATATAATTATTCCACATTCGAGTGTGAAGAAAGCATGACGGCTAACGGGAGGTCAAATGGTGCTCACCAGACCACTGATACCGCCTTCCAATCCTGATTCATCGATGTAACGGGTCAAATCAATATGTTCTAAGAAGAAATATTTGAATGTAAATCTCATCGATCTCATAAGTATCATACCAAATTCTATCAATCGAATCCCAGTATAAACATAGGGAAATACAAGACATCTAAGCAAGGTGTGAAACTAGAAGGGGGAAGAGGAGTTGTCACGATAGAAAAGATAAATGACTCTAAGGAACCAACGATTATCTCTTTTTAAACAACCTATATCCTCCAAACTTAACCAACATTCGATAGATTATCCAACCCCGAGCAATCTTAGTTATTGGTGGGGGTTCGGCTCGTTAGCTGGTATTTGTTTAGTCATTCAGATAGTGACTGGCATTTTTTAGCTATGCATTACACACCTCATGTAGATCTAGCTTTCAGCAGCATAGAACACGTTATGAGAGATGTTGAAGGGGGTTGGTTGCTCCGTTATATGCATGCTAATGGGGGCAAGTATGTTTCTCATTGTGGTTCACCTTCATATTTTTCGTGGTCTATATCATGCGAGTTATAGCAGTCCTAGGGAATTAGTTTGGTGTCTCGGAGTTGTCATATTCCTATTAATGATTGTGACAGCTTTTATAGGATATGTACCACCTTGGGGTCAGATGAGGTTTTGGGGAGCTACAGTAATCACAAGCTTAGCTAGCGCCATACCTGTAGTAGAGATACCATAGTGACTTGGCTTTGGGGTGGTTTCTCCGTGGACAATGCCACCTTAAATCATTTTTTTAGTCTCCATCATCTACTCCCCCTTATTTTAGTAGGCGCCAGTCTTCTTCATCTGGCCGCATTGCATCAATATGGATCAAATAATCCATTGGGTGTACATTCAGAGATGGAAAAATGGCTTCTTTCTCTTATTTTTATGTAAAGGATCTAGTAGGTCGGGTAGCTTCTGCTATCTTTTTTTTCATTTGGATTTTTTATGCTCCTAATGTTTTGGGGCATCCCGACAATTATATACCTGCTAATCCGATGCCCACCCCGCATCATATTGTGCCGGAATGGTATTTCCTACCAATCATGCCATTCTTCGCAGTATACCTGACAAATTGGGAGGTGTAGCCGCAATAGCACTAGTTTCTATATCTCTGTTGGCTTTACCCTTTTTTTAAAATATGTATGTGCATAGTTCAAGTTTTCGCCCGATGAACCAAGGAATATTTTGTTTGCTTTTGGTGGATTGCTTACTACTGGGTTGGATCAGATGTCAACCTGTGGAGGCACCATTTGTGACTATTAGACAAATTTCTTCTGTCTTTTTCTTCTTGTTCTTTTCCATAATGCCCATTCCAGACGTGTTGGAAGAGGAATTCAAAATTCTTACACGGATGAGCATGGATTTACAGGTCACACCTGACTGGAATATGATTTTATTACATCAATCATTTTTTTCTTACGAGTTAGTATTACACCATGAATTTACAAGCAAATGATTCTTACGGACCTCCACTTAGTTTCACCCAAGCTTCATCCTGGTCATGGATAGATCACCCGGGTTCGGGTCCATAAGCAGTGACAATCGCCCTATAAAGACTCGCTTTCGCTACGGCTCCGGTTCCCGCCCCAGTATATTATTAGGCATCGCTGACTCATTCTTCAACAGGCACCCTGGGTATACTAGGCCTCCCTATGGGAACCTCCCACTGCTTAGGAGCTCATGATTTCATGTTCTATTTCACTCCCCGATTGGGTTGGGGAGGAAACAAAGAAAAGAGCATGAACCTATGAATCTTGGGTCGCAAGCGAAGCGAGATTCCTACAGAACTAAGTAGAAAAGCGGATTCAGAATGAAATAGAAAAGAGGCCTGATCTAGTATATTAATTGCTCTTGATCGGGATGTTGGTTCATGTCCAACCAGACAACTTTCCAAACTCTATCACACAGTTGACAATCCTTCAGTAACTGGTGCGGAGCGCCAATATATTAATTTCCAGATCCGACTATTTTTGGGGTTCACCTAATAATATACTGGGGCTTGGCTGGTGCATATCCTAGCTCAGATACGTATGAAAAGGTAGGCCTCAGATGGAAAGAAAGACATGACCCTGCTCCTGTGGCTTACATCACTGCTTTAGCTGCGCTACCTCCCAGAGGAAATATACGCCTCCCCTGCCCCGCCTACCTGCCTGGCTGCTCCACCATCTTAGTTGAGTTCCCTAGTAGCGAGAAGGGTTTACCTAGCTAACTTGTAAGTGGAAGATCTTGCATCAGCTAAAGATGTTCGAGAAGATTCCCATCCAGACCTTATTGGAACTGTATCCCTGGCCGGTATAAACATTGGTAGACCACGATGCTTTGGCTAAAGAACATCTCCTCCCGTTGGTCTCCTTGACAGTTGCAATTAATATGCTTCATCAAAAGACAAATAAATTCTCTTCAAAGACAATGACAACCCTTAACTGTTATTTCATAGCGATCCCTATTATCCAGTGTTTCGTACTTCCCATTTGAACTGAACCTCTGCAAAGTGATTGTATTCGGCAGCATAATTGTACTGATAACGAACCTTGACTAACCCATATAATATAGAGGAAAGAGAACCTAGCCCAACAAGTGAGGTTAGCGATATCCAATATCAGATAGGTAGGGAAAGAAACCCCGGCCTAACAAGAAAAAGAAGCGGTGTCGTGCCTAAATATTTTCTTTCAAGTGCGAGATGTGTCTTTTCTTTCTAACAGAGGTAGCGAAGCTGGAATTAATATACTGCCATCCACGCCTAAAAAGAGAGGTTAGCGATGCGAGACCTTCTGGGTTGGGTGAGGCTTAAGGAGGGGCCTGTCGATGCAGTACTTCAGTTGGAGAGGATGAAGCATGTTGGTAAGGAAGGTCCAAACTATCAGTAGGGCATGCACTTAATAAAAAAGCAGACAACAAGTAAACCTAGTATATTAATTGCCTGGCCTATTTTCAGGGGGACCTCTTTGATGCCAGCCATCATGAATACTAAGTTCCCGGGTATTAAAAAAAGGATTCATTGAGTGGAGCCTGCTACGCACCTTGTTTGCATTCCAGGTTGGTTCCAAAGTGCCGGGTTGGAAAAGAGAATCAAACTGATCCCAGTATATTAATTGCACCCTCCCGTCCCATTCCATTTCCTAAGATCCGTTGTGGTTCGGAGTCTCGTACTAGTCCCACCCTATCTAAGTAAGGAAGATGGAAGATGGTTCTTCTTTCTTTTGACTAACCATTTGCTCTCTCGCTTTATTTTATTGGTAGAGCATTTCTTGCTAGATCGGATTGAGAGTGACTTCTTCCGCTGTTTACGCTTTCAAACAAATTTCATCGGTGTTGATATTTTATTCATCTCAGCCAGTTCCGGCTTGCCCCGCACAGGCTACATCTCGGCCTTTCATTGATATTCTTTCAATTCATTTTTGAAGCCCTTCCTTCGGTCCGGGGGTAGGGAATCACTTTGATAGATTGCTTGCGACAGCTTATCGATGCTCGTTAGCGGTGAAGTCCCTCAAACTAGAAGTTTCAAACGCGGGCCTACGGGAGAAATTGACTTTACATACTGATACTGTTTACCGAAGGGTGCTCGTAAATCAGTTGCACCACTCATCCTTACCTTCCTCCTGCCGTCTCCCTCCTCTTTGTTAGCATCCTTTGATAAGAAAGTTGAATAAGCCTTCAAAAAGAGGGGAGATAGATTCATTTTATTTTTAGAAATGGAAATCTATGACAAAGGAAGACAAAGTTTTTTTCCACAGGTTGGAGGAAGAATAAAAGGAGCTGACGAAAAAACGAGTTTGATCGAAATCCAAATTATTATTCATACACTGACTGGATTTGAAGTGAAGGCCTCTAAAAGAGATTTTCTCATTACAGACATTTATAATAGAAGAGATATTCGTCCCTCTCCTACCTAATAGGCGCTTCCTTTTAGCCTCTTCCCCCCTGAGAGGGATTCTCATGCCACACACAGGGTAGCATCATTCGCAGGCGCACTATGGGGAGGCAAATAAGTTCATCACATCACATAAAAGATATTTCCAAATCGTAGGATAGAAAATGAACCCAAAAATCGAAGAAATTAGGCATGAAGGACGCGAAAGCATCTCCTTATTGAGCGAGAAGCGCAGGGCACAGTTCTCACTTGGGCAAGGAATCCATGGCGGGATCGGATTGGCTCAAAACCCCCTTTCTTTATATGATTTCTTGGTTTTTAGATGATGATGAGAAGAATCGTTATCACACTGAAATGCGTTAAATATGAATGAGACATCGCGTCGTGAACTGATTCGAATCCTGGAATTCGCACTAGGTTTGACTTCTTCCATGGGATTTTGTTTGATGGCGAACCTAGAGGGTTGAACTCCAACAAGGTCATGCTAGAAGTTCGTTGCTTGGCGTCTTGCCCACTTTCTCTTAGTTTGCGTCTTGAACGCCTTTCGAGTCCACCAAATCGTAATAGAATATGCGAGGTATACTAAATCGAGCAAGTCCGTGGATTTGCTTGTCTTCCTTTGAGCCCAATTCATGGTTTGGGAGTCAATCAAAAGAAAAAAAGCAGATGAGGAGAGAGCCTCAATATCTATTTATTTACAGGGCCAGTGACATCTAAAAGAAGAAAAAGTTTCCAGCATTTCACGTCCCCGAAGATCAGATTTTGCTGGTTCCCGCCTAAGAAGAAGGCTTGATTATTGAATAAAATAGGGAGTGGATTCCTAGCCCACGTCTAAGAGCCTAGACTGTCTTTCGCTGCGCACCTTATTAGATAACACTTCTTAGTGAAATCCATAAGAAAAGCAGACTTTCAATACTCTTTTTTTCACAAGTAGAAGTGATTTGGGGCACAGAGGATGCGCCTGAGACAAGAATGGTTCTCGTCCTGAGGTCACTCTCAAGAGAAGGAGCAGCATCATTTATTTATATTATGTATTTATCCAATTGATTGTGTAAGAGAGTCGGTTCTTTCTATTCTTCCTACAGGCGCACAAATAAATAATACAAATAAATGCATATAAATAGAGGGATTCTCTAGTCTAGTAGCTATGAGTCTAAGTACAAGAGGTTTTTATCCCACTTGTTGAGCCTTGGCTAACTGTTAGTTGAATAAGTTGTCTTTCTCTTTCCGTTTGGTCGAGTGTGAAATCGTCGAGCCTAATAATCATCAGTCTTTCCAGTCATCAAACTATGATATGGAATTAGCTCCCCGGTCACTCCACCAAGAAAGGTCCCAAACGCCATCATTCTGAGATGAAGCATAAGCAGTCGAAGCGGCGACCTCAATCTTTTTTAGCTGGTTCTTGAGCTTTGTTTCATCAAGTTTGAACTGAAATCCTGAGGTGCATAGAGAATCCAAAATAGTCGATGAGGCCTTCTATTCTTAACAAACTAACCTTAGTGCCAAGTAACGAGAAATCCTATCTTGCAAGAAATCTATGTGAGTTTTGAAATATTATTCTATGCTGAGAGTAAATGCACATATAGTAAATGTTGGTATTTTGTCCAGGAATGGCTCTCTCTCTCTGATGTCACTCTCACTCTATAAAGAGTAGTGTGCCCTAAGCAGAGGATAAACTACTTACTAATACTAATAGACAATAGGAAGACTCAAAGGAAAGGCCTGGGCCTGACCTCCATTTGGTAGGAAATCCATAAGAATCGGAGTTGGCTAGGCCAGCGACTTTTGTTTCGAGGTTAAGGTTTTTTGTCCTATTTACATTGACTTTGACTCAGCACGAACTGCTACTAGAAGCGAAGTCCCACAAGCAACTACAAGAAGAACCTTTTCAATGAAAGAATCAGTTGTTGTTTTTATTATTATTAGTGGACTGTTTAGTGATAAAAACTAGATACAGAGGGGCTTGATCCTACGTTCATGGACTTCGATCAATCGGGATGAGGCTTTGGGAAAGCAACAAAGTACCTCCAGGAGGCGAAGTTAATTTCTTTTTTTGTTTATATTAATTTCGTCCCCCATTCAAAAGGAATGGGGCGAAGGGGAGACAAACTAACACAGGGCTTGATGCCTTTCAACAAAAACAAATAAAGAAAAAAAAATAAGAGAAGAGTCTGGAAGGGTAATTTCGCGGGCTCTCCATCTTCTGCATTGGTGGAAAGGCAAAGTGCAAACTAGTGGGATCTGAAGCAAATGAGAGAGGCATGAAGCGAGAAAGAAGTGGGACTTTGAAATTGAAGGAATGCAGGCGACCCCGACAGCAATTATCCAACCCCCAGTATATTAATTGCCAGCCAGGTCCGAATCTCTACCTTCAAGTTCCAGAGTCAATAGGCTTTTCTTTGACCACCGTATAGGAGTACTCCAGCGCTACCAGAGTGAAAAAACCACATTTTATTCCAAGAAATAAGATAAAGAATCTATATTGAAATTCTCTCTTGGAAGCATATCCCTAAGTAAAAATTTCTATGTTCTCTAGCTCACTACAAAATCGATACCAATGCAAACACCTCATCTTATTCATACTCTGAGATCACATGTGTCATTTTTCCAATTTCTAAATTATAGGAACAAATAACATTATTTCGGACGTTTTCTGCCTATGAGGGCATTAACATCACTAGAACATCGTTATCTGGCTTCCTTCCTAAAATTCCATCCAAATCCATTCTTTATCTTACGAGTAGATTTAGAATGTTTTCATGGTCCGATCTTTAGTATATTAATTGGCGATCATTTCTAATTTTCCTTCTCTTTGACCGATATTTATAATAGTTTGCTCTTCAAGCCTTGTTCGGTCGTTCAGAAATGGTTAGGGTTGTCGCTCCTTAGTTCATCTCTCGGTAGAATAAGGCCACCGCTTAGGTGGGTTCGACGCCCACGGGAGCGCACATTGCCAATCTAATTGGTACTTTTCTTTTATGAATTCTCAGCTCTTGCTGTCAATTACTGATTCTTTAGCGATGTAAAGTAATATTACTGAGGGCAGTAGACTAGTAAGGGAATGGCTGTTTCGGTATTCGTTCTGGAATCAGTGATTGAGAGTAAGGGCTAGTGATAAATAAAAGAAGACTAGTGGGGCATCTTGCTTTTTATAGTAAGCAACTCTCTTTAGAAGGCTATTTCTTTTATCGAAGTAAAGAGTAGTTCCTCTTGTTGAATTCCTTTTAGGCGAGCTACTTTCTTCCTCTTGTTCCTATTCTCCGATTCAGAATCTGATTTGATCCCGAACTCAGCAATAAGTCTTTCGAGCTCTGTAGAGCGTTAGAATGTGTAACACCCCACATGCGTTAGTGTCACTCCCAAAGGGAATGCACTAAGTTCTGTGGAGCATTTAGGGTAAAAGATGCAGATAAATTACAAGACAGACAGAAATTAAACAGCGGAAAATAAAACTTTGCTTTATTGATAAAATAGTTTGTACAATGATTTCTTTACAATATCAGAGTATCATCTGTCTTACAAAATAAGAAGCATAAAACAACATTTATATTCCCCAATTTTAGCAAGAGCCAACCATAGCATCTGAGAAGAGAATCCAAGCAAAACTTCGACAAATCTTCAAGCTGGGAAAGAGTGACAGTCCAACTTAACTTGAGCTATACTATTCCCTCCTTTACTACCTGAGGGGGGGGGACGGAAGACAAGAAGATGAAAGGAAAACAGAGTCAGACATAAAGCCTGAGTAAGTTCAGTAACTTCTAGCATGTGAACATGAAGAAACAAAATGACATGAATTAACTGAATACAAGATAACACCATGATGATAGGGTTGGTAAGATTAGACAAGATTAACACAAGATATGCTAAGATAAGATAACTGGATATGCTCTAATACTTTTTGCCGCTTCGCTATTTCCTTGTTATACGGATTTCTATTATCTCTGCACCACCTAACTAGTGTCCCAACTAGTAACGATAACGTGATCTCAATCCCTGTATTTTCCATCGCCTTCAGGCATACATTCATTATTTATTACCTAGATCAAATCTAGGGTTTTCTATCAAGTGCTTTCTAGATTTAACTAGAGTTTACGCTACCTACTGAACGTTTTTCGAGTTCAGGGTTTATGCCACCTAGTCCAACTAGGGATTACGCTACTTGTCAAACGATGCCCCCAAGTCTAGGACACACTACCTAGAGTGGTATATGTTCCTATACTTCCCCACGCATGTATCGCGAATCTTTATCGCTTGTCTAGATGCACATGTCCCATAATGTGCGGTCCGAGTCCTGTGTCAGGGCAAATCAAGGAATACAGAACTCGGTCGGGAGCTTTCAGATATATGCCAATGCAGATGCTAAGGTCTTTTTTTATTTCAGTGGCTATGGTCCCACTTGACCCCTCCCTCAACTAATGTAAGGCACACCTTGTAAAATGAGAACTATACGCCGGCCCTGGTGCCCCACTATCCTATGGCCATCCTCACCCATAACTAGATAGCAAGTATATGGTCTTAAGGAGTTCTCCGCCTTTCCGCTTCACGTATCTCGACTGACTCAAGATGGATGGTAGACGACGAGTTGCTATCACAGGGCTACCGTTTTCTCGCCGAATCACGTCGGTCCATCCTAGTCTTTAGGTTGCCATACATATTGCAACCAAGGCATACCCTCGGTTCTTCTACGCTGACCTTAACCTCTGTTGGCCCAGGCGGATCATCTGCAGCCTCATAGAGGGATACCAAGAGTACCCTCACGTCCCCTCGAAGCCTCGGGCTTCGTAACCCAATTCGTTGGATCCTTCTCTCTATTCAGACAGACATTCGCTCCTTCCCGTGTTATACTAAGAATTACTACTTAGTTTTACTAACTAAGATTTTCCACTTAGTTTCTAGAATCGTTGTTTTCTAAGGTTTACTACTTAGTTCCCTTTCCCGTCAATTTGGATTGGTTAAGTGTCATTAGTCAATTCAAGCCAACTTAACCCTCTTCATTCATCCTGTTATACTGGTTAAGTGTTATCGGTAATTCATGTTGACTTAACCCCACCACAACCCAAGTTATATTGGTTAAGTATTTCTTATTACTTAACCCTACCCATTCACCCTGTATTGGTTAAGTGTTCCTTTTTAACTTAACCTTGCCCGTCTGTTTTAACTAACCTGTTATTAACGGTTAAGTATTATCCCTTCATGTTTTAGACTTAACCCTATTCCTTTATCAAAATCTGATGGTTAAGTGTTCAAGTTTACTTAACCCTACGGTCTAGCCCAGCTAACATATCAAATTGGCTAAGTGTATTAAATTTTACTTAACCCCAACCTCTAGTCTAGTTAACACATTAATTTGGCTAAGTGTATTAACTTTACTTAACCCCACTTTCTAGACTAGTTAACATGTTAATTTGGCTAGGTGTTTTCGTAGTTACTTAACCTCTACAAATCTTGTCTTGTTACCATGAGTTTGGTTAAGTGTCCCTGTGGACTTAGCCCTCCGTTCTAGCTTAACTATGCTTAAGTTGGTTAAGTGTTCCTATGGACTTAACCCTCCCATTCTAGCTTAACTGTATGAACCTAACCCCACCTACCAGTCTTGTTATCATGTTGAGTTGGTTAAGTGTCTTAGTTAACTTAACCCTAGCATTCTTGTTCTAGCTTTAACTAAATAAATTAAAGCCACGACCACTCACATTAGACAGATATTGTTGCGATTACTGGATGTGCCGGTTGGTTCCGGGCAGGTTTACATCGCAACTCAGTCTAACCTCAGGTTAGGCCTATTCGTGTTTTCTAGTTCAAAGGGTTTTGATTAATTTTCAAATTAGGTTTTGAAAGTAACCATCCCGTCCGTCGGACCAGTTAGGGATAGCCAGGGAGAGCAGGAAACTTGTATTTTCCAAACTCAAGCCTAGACACTATCCTCTCTGTCACCCAAGAACTTTCCGGTTTATTGTTAAAAGAGATGTCGTTAATAAACCTTTCTTTTGTATATAAATAAATTGTTAACAATTTATCCTCAAAGCCCATTTTCCCTTTCTTAAAATAAATTTGGCCTATACCCTATACATTTGCCATGCCTACCAATGGACTTGTATTCTAGGCCCAAATCTAGATTTGCCTATCTTACAGTTTGTAGCAATTTAGATCCAACATCCCCCATTTACAAGTTTATGCCAAAACTAGATTTTATATTTTAGTTTACAGTTTATGCCAAACTAGATTTCATATTCTAGTTCCCCGTTTATGCCAAAACTCAATTTGCGTACCAACTACCTATTTTGTGGCCCACCAAACCCTTTTCCCTTTTACGCCCGACGTATGTAAATTATGCTAACATACTTATCATACTTAATTTAGCCAACCAATTCTGATTTAATATTCTAATTTCAGTTCATTACCAAAACTAGACTTGTTGTTCTAATTTTCATCAAATTATGCCAATTTCCAAGTTTAGTCAATTTCATGTTTTTTTTCCAAAACGTATTCCCATCGTTCGCATAATCGTGGTTCAACCTAGATTATAAATAAAGCTGAATTCGTGGGTAGAAGGGAATGAGCCAAAATGCCATAAAAGAACAGACATAACAATTGGCATAAGATGACAATTCACAGGCATATAGATATGGTAATATTACGACATGAAAAGGGTTGAATAACGACGTAGGTTCAGAACATGGGTAGACCTAACTTAATAGGTAAATTCCCAAGGTCTAAAACCAAGAATAGACAGAGTTGGTTCAAGAACATGGGTAGACCTAACTGAATAGGTAAATTCCCAAGGTCTAAAACCAAAGATAACCATGAATAAACTGAATAGAAAGTCAGACCTAGATCCAAAATAATGTTAGTTTGTTAAACAACATGGTTTTGTAACTACAATGTCATGGGCATAAATAATAATCTTATATCCATAGTCATGGGCAATAATCCTCACAGTTCAATGAATCACAGTCATAGGCGATGTTCATAGTCATAGGCAACGTTCATAGTCATAGGAAATGTTCATAGTCATAGGCAATAATCCTCACAGTTCAATGAATCACAGTCTTAGGCGATGTTCATAGTCATAGGCAACGTTCATAGTCATAGGAAATATTCATAGTCATAGGCAATGTTTTATGTCCCAAAATCAAAGGCTTATGTTCATAGTTCAAAGGTATATGGTTCCAAAGTCCATAGTTTCACCGTCACAGTCTTATTGGTCATCGAATCACAACAGTTCTTAATTAGGTCCAAAGGTACAAGCACTGATTCAAGAAGAAAGATTAGGCATAGTCTTTTATCCCTTTAATTTCATGTCACGAATAAAAACAAAACGTTCAAATCTAAAAATAACTGACTTACAGAGATTTAGATTAGAAAAGAAAGATGGCGTTGCTATGATTCGTGCGACGTTGCTTGAAACCGTTGAATCAGCTTTTGATTCCCTTCTTGAAGCTTTAATCTTGATTTGAATCTCCAATTAGAAGAAGAACTATAACTTGTTTTAGTGGAGAATTAGATTTATTTTAATGGTGGAGGCTAGAGTAGAGAGAAGCAGTATGTAGATGCCTTAGAGAATTTGTGTGGAGGAACCCTTAGGTCTAGGCATTCTTTTATAGGTGTAGAGAGTGTTTTAGGGCCCTTAGATCATCATAGAAGCCATCAGAATCGCACAGGTCGAATACACATCATCCAACCACTCAAAAGGAGACACGTCAGCACAGAACACTCCAGAATTCGGTGTTGGATTAGTATGGGCGCACTTGGCAGGTGCGCCAGTGCATTTTTGTACTGGCGCACTTCACAAGTGCGCCAGTGCATTCTGGTCTGTTTCCGGTTTCTCTGCCTAACTTCGTTCGTCCATATCTCCTTCATACGGAGTCCGATTTATGCAAACTCGGACTCTATCTCAAGCAGAATTTCGAGACGAACGCAATGGCGCAACCTGTTTCCCTTAATTCTTCTTTTAAAAATTAATTATACCCTGATTTGTGAATCTTAGTGTTACAGGATTACGGGGTGTTACTTTCTGCCCCACTTAAAAGGATTTCGTCCCCGAAATCTTCAAGTTAGGAAGAATGTGTCCTACCATCCAATCACCCATCTACTCAACCATTCAATCACAGGCATCCATTTTCCTTAAAAGTTTTCTAATGCTTTCATGTTCATATGCATAGTGTGTGTATATGTCTTTATCTAATGCAAAATCAGGCGGTCTACTGATTCAGTTGACCTCCTTAATGCAAATCATGTCAGTGCCATGCGTCCAATCATGTATGCAAGCATCCCTAGTTACGTAAATACTACATGCGTGCACAGCTATTCATCCATATGCATCATCCATATGATCACATATCAAGTTCAACTTACAAACAAATACATACCTGTAAATGCAAGATGAAAGCGTCCGAACTTGGTCTAGTGCCTAATACGTATGCATATGCATCCACGAGCAACCATTAGCAACCACTTGCAACCACCAACCATAACATGTTTCAAACACATGTTTACATCCATTGGCTTCTACCTAAGGATCGAAGATACGACCTAGGTGATATACCTTGGAAAGAGAGAAACAATTATGCGTAAAGCTCCTAAAACAAAGAAATCAAGGATGCACCCTCAAGGAAAAGGGTATGATGCTAGTATCTAGCCTTCTTGAGCTTTACTCCACTGTATCTTAACTAATTTAACTTCACGATTGTGAAGTTCCGGATCTCCATTTCCAAAACAGATTTCAATCATGGTACCAGGTATACATACTAAGATGATCAGAGGTCTCCCTCTTATCCGCCATGCCATAACTATAAGAGTCGAAAGGTCACTACGCGCTCTTTGGAGTGCCTGCAACAACTATTCCTCTCTCACGTAAACCATCCTAGTCGAACTTGACATTCCTCAAGTACAAGCCCCAAAGGCCTGAACCAATATCAGACAAGCACCCAAGGAATATCTCCTTTGAATTTAAACGATCTACGTGAGATGATATAAGCAAACTCGATAGCTATTCTCAAATCCCTACTAACCAAAAATAAACTGGTCGGACCACCAATTGGATTTGAAATACTAGTGGGATCTTTCTACTATACAAGTACTATGGTGCAGAGACTCAACTATGGAAGTAGATATGAAAAAAAATGCGAAGCGCTAAAGCCAAAGGAAATAGTACGAATAGCAAAACTAGACTCTTCCATCAGAACTTTACTACCTTTCTTCTAGGTACGCTTGGTGTCGAAAGCATGTACTTGTCCTTCTGAAAATCTCGTCCTCATTCTTGCCCTTTTCCTTAAGTATATGCCCTATCATACCCTAGTAAAGATACTTCCTCTTGTCTTAGGTTTTATAATTCCTTCCTCCTTTGTGAGCTAAATCTGCATCCATGAATTCCTCATCCTAGGGTTGTGCTCCCTAGCCAAACTCCTCATCCCCTTCCGTGTGTAGTCATTTTGACAAATCCCTCGAAAACTACCTCCATCGTCCGGAAAACCCTATAAGCTTCGAAAGAAAACTGCTCGTAGATGAAACAACTACGGCTATGGATGGAAGCCGGGCACTACTTTGCCCTTCGACGAGGTTACCTCCCAGAAAGCCAGGAGCCCCAGAGACTCAAGAAAGAAGGAGACAAGAATTTAAAAAGAGGAAGAGAAGATAGTGCGTATGGCTTTGGGGAATATGTCTTTAAAACAAAACTTTTCTTTTGAAAATGCTTCTTTAAAGACCGTTTTGAAAAATAATTTTTCAAATCTTTTATCTGATCTGGTAACCTTCAGCTCTGATACCACGTGTAACACCCCACATGCGTTATTGTCACTCCCAAAGGGAATGCACTAAGTTCTGTGGAGCATTTAGGGTAAAAGATGCAGATAAATTACAAGACAGACAGAAATTAAACAGCGGAAAATAAAACTTTGCTTTATTGATAAAATAGTTTGTACAATGATTTCTTTACAATATCAGAGTATCATCTGTCTTACAAAATAAAGAAGCATAAAACAACATTTATATTCCCCAATTTTAGCAAGAGCCAGCCATAGCATCTGAGAAGAGAATCCAAGCAAAACTTCGACAAATCTTCAAGCTGGGAAAGAGTGACAGTCCAACTTAACCTGAGCTATACTATTCCCTCCTTTACTACCTGAGGGGGGGGGAACGGAAGACAAGAAGACGAAAGGAAAACAGAGTCAGACATAAAGCCTGAGTAAGTTCAGTAACTTCTAGCATGTGAACATGAAGAAACAAAATGACATGAATTAACTGAATACACGATAACACCATGATGATAGGGTTGGTAAGATTAGACAAGATTAACACAAGATATGCTAAGATAAGATAACTGGATATGCTCTAATACTTTTGCCGCTTCGCTATTTCCTTGTTATACGGATTTCTATTATCTCTGCACCACCTAACTAGTGTCCCAACTAGTAACGATAACGTGATCTCAATCCCTGTATTTTCCATCGCCTTCAGGCATACATTCATTATTTATTACCTAGATCAAATCTAGGGTTTTCTATCAAGTGATTTCTAGATTTAACTAGAGTTTACGCTACCTGCTGAACGTTTTTCGAGTTCAGGGTTTATGCCACCTAGTCCAACTAGGGATTACGCTACTTGTCAAACGATGCCCCCAAGTCTAGGACACACTACCTAGAGTGGTATATGTTCCTATACTTCCCCACGCATGTATCGTGAATCTTTATCGCTTGTCTAGATGCACATGTCCCATAATGTGCGGTCCGAGTCCTGTGTCAGGGCAAATCAAGGAATACAGAACTCGGTCGGGAGCTTTCAGATATCTGCCGATGCAGATGCTAAGGTCTGTTTTTATTTCAGTGGCTATGATCCCACTTGACCCCTCCCTCAACTAATGAAAGGTACACCTTGTAAAATGAGAACTATACGCCGGCCCTGGTGCCCCACTATCCTATGGCCATCCTCACCCATAACTAGATAGCAAGTATATGGTCTTAAGGAGTTCTCCGCCTTTCCGCTTCACGTATCTCGACTGACTCAAGATGGATGGTAGACGACGAGTTGCTATCACAGGGCTACCGTTTTCTCGCCGAATCACGTCGGTCCATCCTAGTCTTTAGGTTGCCATATATATTTCAACCAAGGCATACCCCTGGTTCTTCTACGCAGACCTTAACCTCTGTGGGCCCAGGCGGATCATCTGCAGCCTCACAGAGGGATACCAAGAGTACCCTCACGTCCCCTCGAAGCCTCGGGCTTCGTAACCCAATTCGTTGGATCCTTCTCTCTATTCAGACAGACATTCGCTCCTTCCCGTGTTATACTAATAATTACTACTTAGTTTTACTAACTAAGATTTTCCACTTAGTTTCCAGAATCGTTGTTTTCTAAGGTTTATTACTCAGTTCCCTTTCCCGTCAATTTGGATTGGTTAAGTGTCATTAGTCAATTCAAGCCAACTTAACCCTCTTCATTCATCCTGTTATACTGGTTAAGTGTTATCGGTAATTCATGTTGACTTAACCCCACCACAACCCAAGTTATATTGGTTAAGTATTTCTTATTACCTAACCCTACCCATTCACCCTGTATTGGTTAAGTGTTCCTTTTTAACTTAACCTTTCCCGTCTGTTTTAACTAACCTGTTATTAACGGTTAAGTATTATCCCTTCATGTTTTAGACTTAACCCTATTCCTTTATCAAAATCTGATGGTTAAGTGTTCAAGTTTACTTAACCCTACGGTCTAGCCCAGCTAACATATCAAATTGGCTAAGTGTATTAAATCTTACTTAACCCCAACCTCTAGTCTAGTTAACACGTTAATTTGGCTAAGTGTATTAACTTTACTTAACCCCACTTTCTAGACTAGTTAACATGTTAATTTGGCTAAGTGTTTTCTTAGTTACTTAACCTCTACAAATCTTGTCTTGTTACCATGAGTTTGGTTAAGTGTCCCTGTGGACTTAGCCCTCCGTTCTAGCTTAACTATGCTTAAGTTGGTTAAGTGTTCCTATGGACTTAACCCTCCCATTCTAGCTTAACTGTATGAACCTAACCCCACCTACCAGTCTTGTTATCATGTTGAGTTGGTTAAGTGTCTTAGTTAACTTAACCCTAGCATTCTTGTTCTAGCTTTAACTAAATAAATTAAAGCCACGACCACTCACATTAGACAGATATTGTTGCGATTACTGGATGTGCCGGTTGGTTCCGGGCAGGTTTACATCGCAACTCAGTCTAACCTCGGGTTAGGCCTATTCGTGTTTTCTAGTTCAAAGGGTTTTGATTAATTTTCAAATTAGGTTTTGAAAGTAACCATCCAGTCCGTCGGACCAGTTAGGGATAGCCAGGGAGAGCAGGAAACTTGTATTTTCCAAACTCAAGCCTAGACACTATCCTCTCTGTCACCCAAGAACTTTCCGGTTTATTGTTAAAAGAGATGTCGTTAATAAACCTTTCTTTTGTATATAAATAAATTGTTAACAATTTATCCTCAAAGCCCATTTTCCCTTTCTTAAAATAAATTTGGCCTATACCCTATACATTTGCCATGCCTACCAATGGACTTGTATTCTAGGCCCAAATCTAGATTTGCCTATCTTACAGTTTGTAGCAATTTAGATCCAACATCCCCCATTTACAAGTTTATGCCAAAACTAGATTTTATATTTTAGTTTACAGTTTATGCCAAACTAGATTTCATATTCTAGTTCCCCGTTTATGCCAAAACTCAATTTGCGTACCAACTACCTATTTTGTGGCCCACCAAACCCTTTTCCCTTTTACGCCCGACGTATGTAAATTATGCTAACATACTTATCATACTTAATTTAGCCAACCAATTCTGATTTAATATTCTAATTTCAGTTCATTACCAAAACTAGACTTGTTGTTCTAATTTTCATCAAATTATGCCAATTTCCAAGTTTAGTCAATTTCATGTTTTTTTTCCAAAACGTATTCCCATCGTTCGCATAATCGTGGTTCAACCTAGATTATAAATAAAGCTGAATTCGTGGGTAGAAGGGAATGAGCCAAAATGCCATAAAAGAACAGACATAACAATTGGCATAAGATGACAATTCACAGGCATATAGATATGGTAATATTACGACATGAAAAGGGTTGAATAACGACGTAGGTTCAGAACATGGGTAGACCTAACTTAATAGGTAAATTCCCAAGGTCTAAAACCAAGAATAGACAGAGTTGGTTCAAGAACATGGGTAGACCTAACTGAATAGGTAAATTCCCAAGGTCTAAAACCAAAGATAACCATGAATAAACTGAATAGAAAGTCAGACCTAGATCCAAAATAATGTTAGTTTGTTAAACAACATGGTTTTGTAACTACAATGTCATGGGCATAAATAATAATCTTATATCCATAGTCATGGGCAATAATCCTCACAGTTCAATGAATCACAGTCATAGGCGATGTTCATAGTCATAGGCAACGTTCATAGTCATAGGAAATGTCATAGTCATAGGCAATAATCCTCACAGTTCAATGAATCACAGTCTTAGGCGATGTTCATAGTCATAGGCAACGTTCATAGTCATAGGAAATATTCATAGTCATAGGCAATGTTTTATGTCCCAAAATCAAAGGCTTATGTTCATAGTTCCAAGGCATATGGTTCCAAAGTCCATAGTTTCACCGTCACAGTCTTATTGGTCATCGAATCACAACAGTTCTTAATTAGGTCCAAAGGTACAAGCACTGATTCAAGAAGAAAGATTAGGCATAGTCTTTTATCCCTTTAATTTCATGTCACGAATAAAAACAAAACGTTCAAATCTAAAAATAACTGACTTACAGAGATTTAGATTAGAAAAGAAAGATGGCGTTGCTATGATTCGTGCGACGTTGCTTGAAACCGTTGAATCAGCTTTTGATTCCCTTCTTGAAGCTTTAATCTTGATTTGAATCTCCAATTAGAAGAAGAACTATAACTTGTTTTAGTGGAGAATTAGATTTATTTTAATGGTGGAGGCTAGAGTAGAGAGAAGCAGTATGTAGATGCCTTAGAGAATTTGTGTGGAGGAACCCTTAGGTCTAGGCATTCTTTTATAGGTGTAGAGAGTGTTTTAGGGCCCTTAGATCATCATAGAAGCCATCAGAATCGCACAGGTCGAATACACATCATCCAACCACTCAAAAGGAGACACGTCAGCACAGAACACTCCAGAATTCGGTGCTGGATTAGTATGGGCGCACTTGGCAGTTGCGCCAGTGCGTTTTTGTACTGGCGCACTTCACAAGTCGCCAGTGCATTCTGTTCTGTTTCCGGTTTCTCTGCCTAACTTCATTCGTCCATATCTCCTTCATACGGAGTCCGATCTATGCAAACTCAGACTCTATCTCAAGCAGAATTTCGAGACGAACGCAATGGCGCAACCTGTTTCCCTTAATTCTTCTTTTAAAAATTAATTATACCCTGATTTGTGAATCTTAGTGTTACAGGATTACGGGGTGTTATAGAATGTGTCTTCCGGTCCTCATGTGGGTGATTCCCCCATCTGATTCGTTAAACGTTGGGTTCTCAATAAGAAGATCGTTGTCTGCTGGGATCTAGTCCATGAAAGAAAGAATTTCCTTTTATGCTATAGAAAAATATGATCATATGGATCCATGCAAACAAAGAGTCAATTAATTGCTTATCTTATACGGGGGTAGACGACGTTGGTTAACTACTTATTTCATTGTTATTGAATTTGAAAGACTCATTGATGACTATTCTGCTCACTCTCAGGAGCTTGAGTAGACCATTCGTTCAACTCGCCTGAAGGAGACTATACTTCCTTAGATAGAAAACCCCGCTTCGCTCCCTTCGCACTCGTTTACCAGTTGCTCTTCTTATTCATGATTATGTCGTTCATAGACATTCCTGGTCAAATTGACTGGGTAATTTGAGGATAATGTCAAGGCATATGTTCATGTCATGTCCAATAGCTCATCACGGGCAAGGCGGGTGAACGAATGTAGTTAGCCGGTAAACGAATAAGCAAAGGTTAGCGCTTATACAATCGGTCTTACTAAATGCATCCCTGGCTAGAGAGTAGTGTGGAAGCCCTAAAAGGGTAGGTTTGAGACATTATAATTTCCTTCGAGTTGGGTTCTCTACTCGACTAAAAGAAGAGGCTAAAGAGCCATCCGAGAAAGCCAATGAAGAATGAAGTTGGCAGATAGGATGATGTCGGGCTTTACACACCCATGTCCGTGGGACAATGGGATAGAGCGGGATAATTCTCCAGATTTAGATCCATATTTAGGGAACGGTTGAACTCATTATGTCATGCTTTCTTGGCTAACAAGTATCTTTGGGCGAAATCATTCGCATAAGCTGAATTCAAATTCTCAGGTTCGGGTTACTATACTTGGAGCTCTATGAAAAAACAACTTTGGTAGGTAACTCTTTTTTTTTAAATTCGATGAATTTAATAGGAGTGGTGGCTAAGCCGAGAAGAAGCTCTTGGAAGAAGTCCTGGGTTATAGTCGGGTTATCGGTCAACAACTGGCATGGCGCGTTAACACCTTTACGCCCTTCTTTCTTGTCAGAAGCAGATTCAATAGCTTCGGACGCAAAGAAGCAGGTCAGGCAGGTAAGAGATTCTACACTTGCTCGCGCGCATACACGAATGAGACCTCAGGGGATAGCGCAACTCGAAATAAAAGATTTTGGGTTCTCTTTCAACAACTGCCTGCTTAGCCCAATAAAAGTACTTGATGAATTAAAACTCGTCAAGTTAGAGATCAGATCGAATTAGTTTCTATAATTTCTTTCTTGAGATCAAGTTCGGATTATATTCCTTCCCAAGCGCTTAGTTCGGGTACAACCGTGCTAGGAGAGAAGTGAAAAAGCTCAATTCAATTTTTATGATGTTAGGGCAACAATGCTACATCCCCGCAAGAGGAACCATTCAACCATAGCAAGTAAACCATACACTCGTAAAGACTCCTTCTTCGGCCCAAGACTGTTGTTTAAGAATCATGCCTATTAGCCTGATTTCAATTAGTCTTTGAAGACCTCTGCTCTGAAAGCGACAGGGTATCCGACGTTTCATTCATTGGTTGGGATCCAAATCCACTATACTATGTCCAGACGACGGTGGAAGAGGATCCTAGCTTTGTCCCACAAGCGATTACTGGGTCCGTTCTTAGGTAAACTAGAGTGGTGGATAGGAAGGCCTCTTTCTCCCTACCTTAAAGGAATACTTGTGGAGCGGATTCGGGCTCGAGTTGAAACAACTCAAGTTGCCTCCTGATGATCTGTGGTGGTCTGAAGGGGAGCGGAATAATGGTGAGTATACTCTTCTCCGTAATTGAAAGCGACATGGCATTTATTTCTATACGCAATTCACAGGCTTCAACAATTTCTGATCTCTAGAGGACTTCTTTTACTTTCTGTGATCTCTTAAGATAATAATAGTCAAATCATAAGAATTAAACAGTAAGACTCTTTGCCTTGAAATATAGAACATGCCTGCTTCTAGAACTAGTCTGTCCTTAAGAATGCCTTAGGATAGGGTGAAGTTCCCATAGAAATGTTATAGTCGTGCTGATGCTATATTAAAGAAAAGAATCTAAAAATGAAAGTTGAAGAGAGAACATATTTCACACTCTTTATAAAAGTCTTCTTAGTATTACACAAAATTGGAAAAAAAGACCTTTCTCAAGTAAAAACTACCTCAAGAAGTCTGCTACTCTACCTAATGATTGCCACTACCACGTTCTCAGCTTCTTCAACAAGGTCTGTCTTTCCCTGCCTTATGGGCAGAGAATAGAAGCACACACGCTAAGACAGTAACAAAGAAAAAGCGGAAGATAAACGTTCTCGAGTTCGTTCCTCTTTCAAGGATCACATCGAGAAGTTTATAAACCCGTATTTTTTCCGGCCAGATTTCACCAAGTAACCATGTCTCTCTCAGGTTTGGCTAGAAGCCTATAACGGGGAAAATGGAAACTAAATTATAGAATTTAGCTCCTCACTTCGCTCACCTGCTGCCCAACACTCGAAAAAGGAAGCTGATCTGCCAACAAGCCCTCTTCTCCTTACTAATAACTGGAACGGGGAACAAAAGTCCTTACCTTAAAAAAGCAAACAAGGCCAGGTGCCATACCCCAGTATATTAATTCTATTGAAGTGAAGTAAATCATCCGAAAGAAAATCATGCTTGTGAAAGGTGTTTTCGACATACATGCGCGCTTACTTTCTCTTATTATTTAATAAACTTCTGCTTACATTTATTTTATCTAGTTTAGATCTAGACTATAACGGGAGAGAGAACTCCTAAATTCAACCTAAGGAAGCCTTTCTATTCAAAGCGAGACCACCTAATTCAAGAAAGAAATTTCCAAGAGCAGCCGATGAAAGATAGGTTTGAGTGCCCATTCTTCTCGAAGCTGGAAATGGGGATTTCGGAGACCTTCTTCCGTCTACCCTTCGCCTAGCGGCTAAGCTCGGAGACCCAAATTCGACTAAGCGCTTTGAGACAGCCTAAGAGAATGAGTGGCTTAACACTCTAACGGCCGGGACAAAGCCATATCTTTCAATCTCGTATCTGACGGAAGTTCCTGAACTCCTTCTTTGGTTTGGAGCGAAATTCCCTCAAAGGGGATGGATAGGTTTCATTGAGTGCCTTACCGGAAAGCGACGATCTAAAGGAAGGGCTCTTTAGCTTACTCCGAAAGAGGTCCCCTTCTCCCTTAGCTGCGAAACCTGTTAAAAACATAGGGTATTTAGGTCCAGCCGAGACTATGTTCTACTCTAAGTGCAGTTGCCTCAATAGAAATGTTTTCCCCGAGATCAAAGACGGAATCTTTCTCATTAGATCGGTGAGGATGAAATACCTTCCAGGGTTTAGATCTTTGGTCAATCCATCATTGGCTAAGCCATTTCTTTCTATTTCTTTTGGACTTGGCCTTTGATAATTCTCAACTAACATTGCCTCGATTCTTCCTTTTTGCGCCTAATCAAGGTAACTCCAATTACCTGACTCTTTATAGTAAGGAATGGAAGCACATCTTGGACCTTCTATGATCCATTCAACCAGCCTGAAAGATGAGAGATAGGCCTGACACAAGGAGATTTGGCACGAAAAGGCGGATTAGGTCTGATAATCGAGACTTCTTTGATAGGCCCAAGTCTTAATTTGTAGGCTTCGGCTCTGGGAGAACTTTACCTACAGCTAACCTAGAGAGCTTTACTTTAAGATAGCTCGACACTCGTCCTCGGAAAGAGAAGTTGCTTGCCTTACCATACCAATCACCTTAGCTCCGGGAGTTCTAGCAAGGAGCAGCTAGGCAAAAGAAGATTAGATATCAAATTAATATTCATTAGATTAGAGATTGTGGATCTTTTTTTGGTGATGACAACCTTCGTTTATGATGAGACTTACGAAACCCACTCGAAGTGAATCAGGTAATTTAAGTAGCAGGCCATAAGTCAGTCTGTGCCAAAGCCAAAGTACTACTCCATATCCCAAGGTTATCCAGGGCCCTATCTTTTATTATGGCACTCTATATGTGAAAGTAAGGGAGGCTAAGTTGTAACAACCCGGAAAATCTGGGCCAGTTTAAAATTTTTATTTTGGCAATTTTAGCGAATTTTGATTATTTAAAATGAATTATTTTAAATAAAACGACGAGAAAATTTATTTTGAATATAAATCGAACGTATATATTATACGCGTCGTCGCTAGAACATAAATATTTATATATAATTATAAATAGAATTGAAAATGGCGCGGTAGTTCGATAATTCGATTTCAAACTTCAATTGAATGTACCGGGTGCAAAACAATCCGGATTTTAGTGAAACCAAAAATAATGGAATCTAATAGTGAATATCTTTCCAACGAATCCAAAAAATCGAAATTTCATATCAGGAATCAAAAGATATGTCCAGTTGAAAATTCTGAATAGTCGCTATGGAATTCAGGCCCTTAAAAATGGACATTTTGCAAATGATCTCGGATTTCGACGAAACCAGTTTTGTTGGGTCCGTGATGTTAAGTTATTGCTAGATTCCAAATTTCGTAGTTTTTCGAATCAATATGTGAGCGTGGCAAATGAAAACGCGTTTGACCATTTTCAGTTGATTTTAATCGACTGGAAATTGGCCATTTTACAAACGGTCTCAGAATTCGACGAAACTAGTTTTGTTAGGACCGTATCGTCAATACGAAGCTAGAAAATATTTTTCTGTAATTTTTCGAGTTCGTATGCGACCCCGATAATTCGAAAGGTACGTTTAAAATTCAATAAAGTGATTTAAATGTAAATTCAACGGAAGCTAATCAAATCGATCAAATCAACCTACGATACATATCCCATTGGGTTCGGAATGGGGGTAAAACGCTATAGACGACAGTCGGTGGATTTGATTTGGGGTTCGTTTGGAGTTAGATACGTTAAACAAGTTAAATTGGATTTAAATAGTATTTAAATATATATATTACAACCTAGGTTAGAATTTCATTGGTCAAAGACCCTCTTTCCCGTTCAGCGTGGTCAACGCTTCCATATCAGCCCCAATTCGATTTTCTGGAGGAAAAAAAAAACAAAAAAAAAAAAAAAAAAAATGGATCGAGGGGCGCTCATCGATCGCGACTTCGGGCTCCATCAGCAAGCGCGCCTTTCGAGGCCGACATCTCTGCCCATCGCAGTGGCGGCGTCAGTCACCCCCACCTCCAACTGAAGCCCTTCCATCACTTGTCAGTTATCGCAACAGGGAGCACCACCAGACTCCGACTAACGCGCCTCCACCCCCTTAACCGCCTAAGCCTAACCGCCCCCCCTCGCCGATCTCCTCCTCTGTCCCTCTTCTTTTACCCGAAGCCCCCCCTCTCTGTAAGTCTTCCTTTTTTTTATTTTTTTTTATTATTTTATTTTGTTTATATAAACTGAAAAAAAAAGGGATTAAAAACTGTTTTTTTATTTTACTTAAACTGTTTTTTTTATTTTACTTAAACTGTTTTATTTTATTTTATTTTACTTGAAACCTGTTTTTTTTATTTATTTTGAAAACTGTTTTTTTTATTTGATTTTTAAAACTGAATGTTTAAATATGAAAAACCGATTTTTTTTTAAGTGTTTAAAACTGATGTTAAAAGATTTAAAAAACTGATTTGGGTTTTAATAATAAAAACTGATTTTTCAACAAAATAAAAACTGAATATTTTAAATAAAATAAAAACTGATTTTTAAATAAAATAAAAACTGAAATTTTTAGAAAAGTTAGAACTGTTTTTATAAAGTAATTAAAAACTGTTTTTTTTATAAAGCAATTAAAATCTGTTTTATGTTTAAAAAGGTTTAACAACTGAATTTTTTTTTAAAAGTATTAAAAACAGAAATTTATATAAAATTAAAACTGGTTTTGTCTTTGAGAAAAGTGAAAACTGATTTTTGTTTTTAATAAAATGAAAACTGATTTTACAATTCTTAAAAACTGAAATTTTAAAGAATATAAAAACTGATTTTAAAATGATTTATAAACTAGAAAACGGATTTTGTTTTAAAGTAAAAATCATATTTTTATATGTTGGAAGTTAAAGTAAAAATCATATTTTTATATGTTGGAAGTTAAAGTAAAAATCATATTTTTATATCTTGAAAGCAAAAGTCAAAATTCGATTTTTATATATTGAACTTTGAACTAAAAATTCGATTTTTTATATATTGAATAGCGAACTAAAAATTCGATTTTTATATATTGAACTTTGAACTAAAAATTCGATTTTTATATATTGAACTTTGAACTAAAAATTCGATTTTTATATATTGAACTTTGAACTAAAAATTCGATTTTTATATATTGAACTTTGAACTAAAAATTCGATTTTTATATATTGAACTTCGAACTAAAAATTCGATTTTTACATATGTAGTGGCTACAACAACGAAGATGCGATGACGAGGAAGATTTCTATCAACGAAGTGCCGTGGAGCTAGGATAGCTATCAGTGAGAATTTCTCACCTTTCAATTTCTTTCTAGTTTTATATATATACTAGGATGCAGACGGTGCTTAGTAGCACCCGACACAATCGTCCACAGACCATGGACTTGTTTGTTTGGTTGCATAGATTAGTTGGATTATTTGTTGGAATTGAATTGTTTGGTGAGATGAAATTGATATGATTGATGTGTGAATGGCGTGGGCCTTCACTAGACCGGGGATAAGGCTAGGCCTCGTCCCGTTTCTAGTATCGTGCCGTTATGCCGCCGAAATTTTCTAAAATATGTTAGAAAATAAAAATATCATTTTATTGTGTAAATGAATAATAGAAATTCATATGTTGGAATAAAATGTTTTATCGTTAAAAATATAATTTTTAACGTGAGAATGAATATAGTGAAAGTGAATAAAATAAAATATTCATTTACAAACCAGATGGTTTGTTTATGTACACCTATTTGAAGGACATTGATTGGGTCGATAAATTTTACACATCGCCCAACGGCACAAATAAAATATGTGTTTGATTGTTTGAAACCCCACACGGGTGTTGGGATGAAATTTGAAGTTCACTCATCCCGATTGATTGAATATGTCGATCGGTTGATTGACAGGCTGTTTTAAGCGTTGGATATCTATATTTGATGCTTATACAGTGTAGTGCACTTTGGTTGATGGTTGATTATTTTTCCAAGCTATTATATACATGTGTTGTATGAAAATCCATATAATTAACTTTATATGGTAATGGATTGGGCCTCATTCCAGTTTTAAAATAGAATATTTGAAATAGAAATATTTGAAATAGAATATTTGAAATTAGAAATTTATGAAGCCGTGTTGATTAGATTGACGCCATTTTGACGTGATCGATATTTATATCGATTTTGAAAACGATTTCGAAATGAATTGAATTGAAAACGATTTCGAAATGAATTGAATTGAAAACGATTTCGAAATGAATTGAATTGAAAACGATTTCGAAATGAATTGAATTGAAAACGATTTCGAAATGAATTGAATTGAAAACGATTTCGAAGTGAATTGAATTGAATATGAATTCAAATTGAATTGAAATTTGAATTGAATAGAAAGGAATTTTAAAACGAATTTATAAAGAAGAATTCAATTTTGCTTTGAATTGAAATAGAAGTTGAAATAGAATTGGAAACGAATTTAAAACTATTTATATAATTCGTTTTAAATAGAAATCGACGAAATATATATTATATATATTATATATATAATATAATGGCCTGAATAGAACGCGCCGCGCCGCGGCAGTTCGTGAATTTCGACCATTTATTTCAAACGGACATTACGGGAGATCCGACCGTCGGATTCTCCTAAAACCGGAACCGTTG
Source organism: Allium sativum (assembly GCA_030737875.1). Lineage (NCBI taxonomy): Eukaryota > Viridiplantae > Streptophyta > Magnoliopsida > Asparagales > Amaryllidaceae > Allium > Allium sativum. The sequence continues at coordinate 442,284,491 of CM060915.1, read as the reverse complement.
GGTTCGTATCGAAAAGAGCTTTCTAACGAATATTAGAAATTTGAAATCTAACGGTTGGATTTGGAGATACGTCCAAATCAAATTCGAAAAAGGTCGCTGTAAGTGCAGTTCGATGGCCATTGTTGGAAATCGACTGTACGGGCCTTGATAAAATTATTAAAAATAGTAATAATTTATGTAAGATCATAAGAAATGATTTAGAAAGAATTGGGATGATAAACTCCATAGTTGAAAAGATAAAAATAGATTTTTATCGAAATGAACTAGTTTTGAGCTAGAATTATAATTCTATTTATTTTTAAATAAATAAATTGAATTTGAAAAGGGTTTTATAAATAACCAGAATCTCCAATGATTTCATTGGAGTGGATTTGAATCGAAATTGTCTTCGGAATATTTCGATGTTGGAATTCGTGATTATACAGGTGTTGTTATGGAAATTTGAAAGATATATTTATATCGTTATTTCCAATACGACATTTGTTAATCGTAGAATTTGATATTGAATATAGGCCGATATATTTTCTATTCAGAGCCTTGTATTGAATATCGAATGTGATTTGGGTTTGTCGTGAATGGTGTCTTCACTAACACTGTTCTTGAACCCAGTTGAGAAAAGATTAAATCTTTTTATTTAGATTTAATGAAGTGTACCAATTAAATAATATTTAATTGGAATTGAATTGATATTGATTTTTGGGTTTATCGTGAACAGTGTTTTAAATAACACTCGCTCTTTAACCCGATAATTAATGAATGTGACTTTGGGTTTATCGTGAACCGTGTTTTAAATGACACTGATTCTTTAACCCAGTTAACGATTAAAACTAAGTGGAGTTTTAATGAATCTTTAATTAGATTGAAATAATCGAGAATGGAGTATCACCAGTTTTACTCCAGGCGATAGTTAAATCTTTAATTAGATTTGAACGTGAAATGGTAATTGAATTTACCGATAACACTGTGGTGTTAGATATGAAGTATTACCAGTTTTACTTCATGGGATAAATAGGTTGGGATTGGGAAATTAAAACAAATGATTACTTCGGTAAGGTTCGCTAATCCCGACTAGTTTGAATTGATATTCAAAAATGGATTAAAGAATAAATTCAAGGAATTTATCTTGGATAAAATTAATGGGAACCTTTCCCTATGAATGTGAAATTTAGAAACTAACTGTCGGTTAGCTAAGCAGAATGGTTTTCTGGATATTGATCTGATGTTGGTTTCGGCCTTCGGGGTTAATATTCGGAGAATTATTCTCTTGATTAATTTACGGTTAGTGACTAATGAATTGGAATGAGGCGTATGTTGTGTTTGTGTAACACTTATTTAAAATATACGCGAGTTATTCGGAAAGACCGGGTTTATCCCATTCTGAATAACTGATACGACGATAAGTCGAAGATGAAGACGATGGTCGAAGACCGGAAGTCTTCACGTCGTTTGGGTGATAACTGATGATCTTGATTGGGCTGTACACCCAAGAAGATGGAAACAGTTGGTGATCGTCCAGACGTACTTGGAGATCGATGGATATGCGAGGTACTAGGTGCCTCCGGTTTCGTTCAGACCCAGGACGGACTTGTAAATGGACTGTGTGTCTGACATCGGATTTCATTCTGTGTGATTGATATCGGTTGCATAGGATGGTTTGCCTGTGTGGCATGCTAAGATGCAAATGATCAAGGCTTCTGTTGAAAAGCAAAGTCTTGTGGTTGATGATCAAAGCACGGCCTTTGTGGCGTAGCTTTGTGTAACGTTTACCTCGCGTGTTTCACACCAGGTATGAACCAAAAACGGGAGACGGACCTCAGGGAGGGCCTGCGTTTCTTTCTAGCTAGAAGTGGCGTCAGTGGTTTTACACGCCCTGACGAGTTTGACTTATGTTGTTGTTGCTGTTGCGAGGCGCCTCGGATTGATCGGTCGTTCTCGAACCGATGGAGTCATTTAGTTGGCTCATTTACACCCCATAGGGTGGGGAAACGTAGTGTTCAGGCATTTTAATCCACATCGGTGGACCGGCCCTGTCGCTCCAAGGGCCCACCTGAGTCTGGGTCCTGTGGCTCGGGCTAGAGAGTCACGAATCGGTGGAGGACTATCTTTTGCCTCGGTTCATAGACGGAAATCCAATTTCCAAATACGTGACATTTGCGGTTTTATTTGTAAACATATATATGGCGACATGATATATGGTACCCATGCCGCCTATGATTGATACTTATGATTTGAAGTTGTTTTATACTCTATGCACTTATAATAGTATCAAATGATTTGTTTTAAACGTATCAAGCATTCTTTGGCTGTTATAAGGGAAAACCCTATCCTCGGCTGCGTTGCATTGTGTGATGGGACCTGGGTCTTATGACAGCTTCATTTTTCTTTATTTAGCATGGCGCTGTTTGTTTTATGCACTGGTATTCTTGGGAGGAAACCCGTTCCGTGTTATACGGCGTGGTCCCTTGATTTACCTAATGATTTAAAATAAAGATTAATAACTGTTTTAGTTCTCACACCAGTCACATGACTGACCTGGAGTTTATTGTTTTAACCTAAACTCTGGGTGCCCTTATTTTCGACACGGGCAGCTAGTAGTTTTGGTTTTGCAGATTTATATTCACAGGATCCTGGTTTACAGCTGGAACGATATCCGGAAAGCTTTGTATCCGTATATCCACTTCTAGTTGTGTATTGTATTATTTTCCGCTGCTATGTATTTAAATGTAATTTAAATCTCTGGTATTTCTGTGTGATATTCTGTTATACTCTGTATATTCTTGTAATCTGATGCATTGTTGTAATAAGCAATGAAGTGTTCTTCTGTATGCGTTCTATTTTGTCGTGTTCTCAAACGATAGGGCGTTTCGAACGGTCTGGGTCGGTTTAGCGACTGGTTCGGACCGAGCGAAATTCCTTGCCGTCACAGTTGGTATCAGAGCTTTGGTTTACAAAGCTCAGAGAACAAGGCACATTAGAAACATACGAAAGAATTCATCAGATATTGGATTAGTAATATCCAATTAGAATGACTCGTTAGAGATGGGATCAGTAGTATCCTAGAACGAGTGTGAAGAGTATATTTTTAAAGTGAAAACAAATTTTGTTTTGAAAATTTAAATCAATTATTCGTATTTGATTATTTATATGGATGTGGACAATCGAGTATATATAGATTTCGCGTATACGCGTCATGAACGTATATTCGAAGTTTTAATATATTGGATAGATATAGCATCACACTCTAGTCGCCCGGAGATATTATTGATGATAGCGATCGCATCATCAACATTTATGTTCGTGTTTCGAAGGTGTGATTTTCTATATATTTCCATTAGGCTGGTGTGAGAACCAAAACTTATATATAGCTAGAATACATTGTTGTGAATTGGCATCAAAAACATGATTTTTGTATATGTATCAAAATTATGAATTTCAAACTCTAATCAACTAATTGATTGATGTTTGTGTTGTTTGTTCATTTGTTTGCTAATTTTGAACCTTTAGCCTATTTGAATCAAATATTGAATTGTATTGAAAATTGGTCGCATTTGCTTGCATATACATGTATATCATTGAACAGGTCATAGCAAGGAGGCTAGAGCCAGAGAATAAAATTTGTTTGCCCGACAAATAGGTACATGTTTACTACATAATTTCCTGTTTTGTTTGGGTGATGATGATTTTGTGAGCCTATTGGCTAGCCGCTTGGCTTTTTCTTTTTGAGATCTGAAGGACCGGGGAAGCTATTTGAAATTCCCCGATGCTCCCAGTGCAGGGGAGGTTATGGCGAAATTTTTCGAAAATTTAGGGAGTTAGCCAAATTTTTGAAATTTTGAAAATTCTCAGAAACTAAAGAGTTGGAGAATGGAAGCCAGATCGAACGTAGGGCTTATTAATCAAACCACTTTCGACTTTGTTCCTTTTCGGGGACGAAAAGCTTTAAGTGGGGGAGATTGTAACAACCCGGAAAATCTGGGCCAGTTTAAATTTTTTATTTTGGCAATTTTAGCGAATTTTGATTATTTAAAATGAATTATTTTAAATAAAACGACGAGAAAATTTATTTTGAATATAAATCGAACGTATATATTATACGCGTCGTCGCTAGAACATAAATATTTATATATAATTATAAATAGAATTGAAAATGGCGCGGTAGTTCGATAATTCGATTTCAAACTTCAATTGAATGTACCGGGTGCAAAACAATCCGGATTTTAGTGAAACCAAAAATAATGGAATCTAATAGTGAATATCTTTCCAACGAATCCAAAAAATCGAAATTTCATATCAGGAATCAAAAGATATGTCCAGTTGAAAATTCTGAATAGTCGCTATGGAATTCAGGCCCTTAAAAATGGACATTTTGCAAATGATCTCGGATTTCGACGAAACCAGTTTTGTTGGGTCCGTGATGTTAAGTTATTGCTAGATTCCAAATTTCGTAGTTTTTCGAATCAATATGTGAGCGTGGCAAATGAAAACGCGTTTGACCATTTTCAGTTGATTTTAATCGACTGGAAATTGGCCATTTTACAAACGGTCTCAGAATTCGACGAAACTAGTTTTGTTAGGACCGTATCGTCAATACGAAGCTAGAAAATATTTTTCTGTAATTTTTCGAGTTCGTATGCGACCCCGATAATTCGAAAGGTACGTTTAAAATTCAATAAAGTGATTTAAATGTAAATTCAACGGAAGCTAATCAAATCGATCAAATCAACCTACGATACATATCCCATTGGGTTCGGAATGGGGGTAAAACGCTATAGACGACAGTCGGTGGATTTGATTTGGGGTTCGTTTGGAGTTAGATACGTTAAACAAGTTAAATTGGATTTAAATAGTATTTAAATATATATATTACAACCTAGGTTAGAATTTCATTGGTCAAAGACCCTCTTTCCCGTTCAGCGTGGTCAACGCTTCCATATCAGCCCCAATTCGATTTTCTGGAGGAAAAAAAAAAACAAAACAAAAAACAAAACAAAAATGGATCGAGGGGCGCTCATCGATCGCGACTTCGGGCTCCATCAGCAAGCGCGCCTTTCGAGGCCGACATCTCTGCCCATCGCAGTGGCGGCGTCAGTCACCCCCACCTCCAACTGAAGCCCTTCCATCACTTGTCAGTTATCGCAACAGGGAGCACCACCAGACTCCGACTAACGCGCCTCCACCCCCTTAACCGCCTAAGCCTAACCGCCCCCCCCTCGCCGATCTCCTCCTCTGTCCCTCTTCTTTTACCCGAAGCCCCCCCCCCTCTCTGTAAGTCTTCCTTTTTTTATTTTTATTTTTTATTATTTTATTTTGTTTATATAAACTGAAAAAAAAAGGGATTAAAAACTGTTTTTTTATTTTACTTAAACTGTTTTTTTTATTTTACTTAAACTGTTTTTTTTTTATTTTATTTTACTTGAAACCTGTTTTATTTATTTATTTTGAAAACTGTTTTTTTTATTTGATTTTTAAAACTGAATGTTTAAATATGAAAAACCGATTTTTTTTTTAAGTGTTTAAAACTGATGTTAAAAGATTTAAAAACTGATTTGGGTTTTAATAATAAAAACTGATTTTTCAACAAAATAAAAACTGAATATTTTAAATAAAATAAAAACTGATTTTTAAATAAAATAAAAACTGAAATTTTTAGAAAAGTTAGAACTGTTTTTATAAAGTAATTAAAAACTGTTTTTTTTATAAAGCAATTAAAATCTGTTTTATGTTTAAAAAGGTTTAACAACTGAATTTTTTTTTAAAAGTATTAAAAACAGAAATTTATATAAAATTAAAACTGGTTTTGTCTTTGAGAAAAATGAAAACTGATTTTTGTTTTTAATAAAATGAAAACTGATTTTACAATTCTTAAAAACTGAAATTTTAAAGAATATAAAAACTGATTTTAAAATGATTTATAAACTAGAAAACGGATTTTGTTTTAAAGTAAAAATCATATTTTTATATGTTGGAAGTTAAAGTAAAAATCATATTTTTATATGTTGGAAGTTAAAGTAAAAATCATATTTTTATATCTTGAAAGCAAAAGTCAAAATTCGATTTTTATATATTGAACTTTGAACTAAAAATTCGATTTTTATATATTGAATAGCGAACTAAAAATTCGATTTTTATATATTGAACTTTGAACTAAAAATTCGATTTTTATATATTGAACTTTGAACTAAAAATTCGATTTTTATATATTGAACTTTGAACTAAAAATTCGATTTTTATATATTGAACTTTGAACTAAAAATTCGATTTTTATATATTGAACTTCGAACTAAAAATTCGATTTTTACATATGTAGTGGCTACAACAACGAAGATGCGATGACGAGGAAGATTTCTATCAACGAAGTGCCGTGGAGCTAGGATAGCTATCAGTGAGAATTTCTCACCTTTCAATTTCTTTCTAGTTTTATATATATACTAGGATGCAGACGGTGCTTAGTAGCACCCGACACAATCGTCCACAGACCATGGACTTGTTTGTTTGGTTGCATAGATTAGTTGGATTATTTGTTGGAATTGAATTGTTTGGTGAGATGAAATTGATATGATTGATGTGTGAATGGCGTGGGCCTTCACTAGACCGGGGATAAGGCTAGGCCTCGTCCCGTTTCTAGTATCGTGCCGTTATGCCGCCGAAATTTTCTAAAATATGTTAGAAAATAAAAATATCATTTTATTGTGTAAATGAATAATAGAAATTCATATGTTGGAATAAAATGTTTTATCGTTAAAAATATAATTTTTAACGTGAGAATGAATATAGTGAAAGTGAATAAAATAAAATATTCATTTACAAACCAGATGGTTTGTTTATGTACACCTATTTGAAGGACATTGATTGGGTCGATAAATTTTACACATCGCCCAACGGCACAAATAAAATATGTGTTTGATTGTTTGAAACCCCACACGGGTGTTGGGATGAAATTTGAAGTTCACTCATCCCGATTGATTGAATATGTCGATCGGTTGATTGACAGGCTGTTTTAAGCGTTGGATATCTATATTTGATGCTTATACAGTGTAGTGCACTTTGGTTGATGGTTGATTATTTTTCCATGCTATTATATACATGTGTTGTATGAAAATCCATATAATTAACTTTATATGGTAATGGATTGGGCCTCATTCCAGTTTTAAAATAGAATATTTGAAATAGAAATATTTGAAATAGAATATTAGAAATTAGAAATTTATGAAGCCGTGTTGATTAGATTGACGCCATTTTGACGTGATCGATATTTATATCGATTTTGAAAACGATTTCGAAATGAATTGAATTGAAAACGATTTCGAAATGAATTGAATTGAAAACGATTTCGAAATGAATTGAATTGAAAACGATTTCGAAATGAATTGAATTGAAAACGATTTCGAAATGAATTGAATTGAAAACGATTTCGAAATGAATTGAATTGAAAACGATTTCGAAGTGAATTGAATTGAATATGAATTCAAATTGAATTGAAATTTGAATTGAATAGAAAGGAATTTTAAAACGAATTTATAAAGAAGAATTCAATTTTGCTTTGAATTGAAATAGAAGTTGAAATAGAATTGGAAACGAATTTAAAACTATTTATATAATTCGTTTTAAATAGAAATCGACGAAATATATATTATATATATTATATATATAATATAATGGCCTGAATAGAACGCGCCGCGCCGCGGCAGTTCGTGAATTTCGACCATTTATTTCAAACGGACATTACGGGAGATCCGACCGTCGGATTCTCCTAAAACCGGAACCGTTGGGTTCGTATCGAAAAGAGCTTTCTAACGAATATTAGAAATTTGAAATCTAACGGTTGGATTTGGAGATACGTCCAAATCAAATTCGAAAAAGGTCGTTGTAAGTGCAGTTCGATGGCCATTGTTGGAAATCGACTGTACGGGCCTTGATAAAATTATTAAAAATAGTAATAATTTATGTAAGATCATAAGAAATGATTTAGAAAGAATTGGGATGATAAACTCCATAGTTGAAAAGATAAAAATAGATTTTTATCGAAATGAACTAGTTTTGAGCTAGAATTATAATTCTATTTATTTTTAAATAAATAAATTGAATTTGAAAAGGGTTTTATAAATAACCAGAATCTCCAATGATTTCATTGGAGTGGATTTGAATCGAAATTGTCTTCGGAATATTTCGATGTTGGAATTCGTGATTATACAGGTGTTGTTATGGAAATTTGAAAGATATATTTATATCGTTATTTCCAATACGACATTTGTTAATCGTAGAATTTGATATTGAATATAGGCCGATATATTTTCTATTCAGAGCCTTGTATTGAATATCGAATGTGATTTGGGTTTGTCGTGAATGGTGTCTTCACTAACACTGTTCTTGAACCCAGTTGAGAAAAGATTAAATCTTTTTATTTAGATTTAATGAAGTGTACCAATTAAATAATATTTAATTGGAATTGAATTGATATTGATTTTTGGGTTTATCGTGAACAGTGTTTTAAATAACACTCGCTCTTTAACCCGATAATTAATGAATGTGACTTTGGGTTTATCGTGAACCGTGTTTTAAATGACACTGATTCTTTAACCCAGTTAACGATTAAAACTAAGTGGAGTTTTAATGAATCTTTAATTAGATTGAAATAATCGAGAATGGAGTATCACCAGTTTTACTCCAGGCGATAGTTAAATCTTTAATTAGATTTGAACGTGAAATGGTAATTGAATTTACCGATAACACTGTGGTGTTAGATATGAAGTATTACCAGTTTTACTTCATGGGATAAATAGGTTGGGATTGGGAAATTAAAACAAATGATTACTTCGGTAAGGTTCGCTAATCCCGACTAGTTTGAATTGATATTCAAAAATGGATTAAAGAATAAATTCAAGGAATTTATCTTGGATAAAATTAATGGGAACCTTTCCCTATGAATGTGAAATTTAGAAACTAACTGTCGGTTAGCTAAGCAGAATGGTTTTCTGGATATTGATCTGATGTTGGTTTCGGCCTTCGGGGTTAATATTCGGAGAATTATTCTCTTGATTAATTTACGGTTAGTGACTAATGAATTGGAATGAGGCGTATGTTGTGTTTGTGTAACACTTATTTAAAATATACGCGAGTTATTCGGAAAGACCGGGTTTATCCCATTCTGAATAACTGATACGACGATAAGTCGAAGATGAAGACGATGGTCGAAGACCGGAAGTCTTCACGTCGTTTGGGTGATAACTGATGATCTTGATTGGGCTGTACACCCAAGAAGATGGAAACAGTTGGTGATCGTCCAGACGTACTTGGAGATCGATGGATATGCGAGGTACTAGGTGCCTCCGGTTTCGTTCAGACCCAGGACGGACTTGTAAATGGACTGTGTGTCTGACATCGGATTTCATTCTGTGTGATTGATATCGGTTGCATAGGATGGTTTGCCTGTGTGGCATGCTAAGATGCAAATGATCAAGGCTTCTGTTGAAAAGCAAAGTCTTGTGGTTGATGATCAAAGCACGGCCTTTGTGGCGTAGCTTTGTGTAACGTTTACCTCGCGTGTTTCACACCAGGTATGAACCAAAAACGGGAGACGGACCTCAGGGAGGGCCTGCGTTTCTTTCTAGCTAGAAGTGGCGTCAGTGGTTTTACACGCCCTGACGAGTTTGACTTATGTTGTTGTTGCTGTTGCGAGGCGCCTCGGATTGATCGGTCGTTCTCGAACCGATGGAGTCATTTAGTTGGCTCATTTACACCCCATAGGGTGGGGAAACGTAGTGTTCAGGCATTTTAATCCACATCGGTGGACCGGCCCTGTCGCTCCAAGGGCCCACCTGAGTCTGGGTCCTGTGGCTCGGGCTAGAGAGTCACGAATCGGTGGAGGACTATCTTTTGCCTCGGTTCATAGACGGAAATCCAATTTCCAAATACGTGACATTTGCGGTTTTATTTGTAAACATATATATGGCGACATGATATATGGTACCCATGCCGCCTATGATTGATACTTATGATTTGAAGTTGTTTTATACTCTATGCACTTATAATAGTATCAAATGATTTGTTTTAAACGTATCAAGCATTCTTTGGCTGTTATAAGGGAAAACCCTATCCTCGGCTGCGTTGCATTGTGTGATGGGACCTGGGTCTTATGACAGCTTCATTTTTCTTTATTTAGCATGGCGCTGTTTGTTTTATGCACTGGTATTCTTGGGAGGAAACCCGTTCCGTGTTATACGGCGTGGTCCCTTGATTTACCTAATGATTTAAAATAAAGATTAATAACTGTTTTAGTTCTCACACCAGTCACATGACTGACCTGGAGTTTATTGTTTTAACCTAAACTCTGGGTGCCCTTATTTTCGACACGGGCAGCTAGTAGTTTTGGTTTTGCAGATTTATATTCACAGGATCCTGGTTTACAGCTGGAACGATATCCGGAAAGCTTTGTATCCGTATATCCACTTCTAGTTGTGTATTGTATTATTTTCCGCTGCTATGTATTTAAATGTAATTTAAATCTCTGGTATTTCTGTGTGATATTCTGTTATACTCTGTATATTCTTGTAATCTGATGCATTGTTGTAATAAGCAATGAAGTGTTCTTCTGTATGCGTTCTATTTTGTCGTGTTCTCAAACGATAGGGCGTTTCGAACGGTCTGGGTCGGTTTAGCGACTGGTTCGGACCGAGCGAAATTCCTTGCCGTCACATAAGTCCTGAGGGAGCGGGAGAGGAATGTGTTCAAAAGGCGGACCACCGATAGCAAGAGGATGGATATTAAGTCCTATGGGGTAAAATGTTGATGAGATCACCCTAGAAATAAGATTGGATGGAGTGCTTCACCACTTCAAAGTTAGGTTTCGGAACTACGTGAGCTCGAAGACGCTATATGGAATAACATATAGCCATAAACCGATGTGAGACCAATGTGTGAGCGACTTAGCTGCTTTCATGTTTGGAACAGATTCCCATTTGTTGGAGATAATATCTATAAAAAAAAGAAAGGCACTGGTAATTATATTACTAGTCAGATGCCCCCTTTCTCAACGCTTTTCATAAGGTGCGTAGCAGAAAATTCGGTCAATTAAGAACTAATACTAATAGACAATAGGAAGACTCGTGTGAATCAAAGCTGAAGGTATATGTCGACGAGTCGGAAACCCTTTCTCCTCAGTCAGCTGTCCCATCTTATATAAGTTCTACCGAACTTTCTGATCACGTCGGTAAGGACAAGTAAGGACAAGGATGGGCACTCCCTAGCTTGAGATGAGAGGTCGGACTCAACTTATTATCCTTTAAGGGCTCAGGGGCTCAATATTCTATGTAGTTCAGGCTGATAACTCTTGACTTGTCACCGTTTTAGAAAGAAAGTATAGCACTGGATATAGATGCGCCTTGGATATAGAATAGAGATCCACTCCTCTCAGTACCGACCCTAACTCCGCTACCAAATATTATTAGATATGCATATTCTTGTGCTTTGAAATAACATGCTAATTGTTGGCATATGGGTAAGCATATATAGCAGAGTTGTCTTTATCCGGCTGGGTACTATGCAAATTATCAATGGACATTTTATTCATTTTTATATGTAGACCCTTGCTTTGTCACTATTTTAAGAGGGAATAATGGGTTTAGTCTGTGAACAAACCGGAACCACCGAAATCAGACCTTCCTCATGTAGTGGTGTCCGTGGTTGCGGTATGATAGGCTGTACCGCCCGCATGCGTGAATCTTTGAAGTCTGACTGACTTTATTTACGACTCTGCTTGGGCCAGTGATCACTATGCCCTAGTCTGCGGGAGGTTCACCATTATGAAGTCTGGAAGGACGGTCCCAATTATATTAGCATTTATCGAACAAAGAAAGCTTATTCTCGTCACAATCATTCTCGGCAAACCCGGCTTGTTGACCAAGTAAAGCAAAGCTTGGTGATCCACGAATAAGACTCATTTCGTCCCAAGCAAGAGAGGAAGTACGCATTAGATAAAGCCAAGAAGTGTGAAAGGAGGATTAACCCACTTAGCAAGACTACTGTTCACTTGCTCCGAAAGGCAAGGCGTATCATGACAACACGCCTGGATAAGCACTTTCCGAAGCCTACTTCAGTATGTACAACCTGCTCCCTTGGGTGTAAGTAAGGCCATTAGCCAACAATTCCGAGTCGTCCCTTTCTGTACCTGCTCCATGATCCCGGTTTAATGTCCTAAATAAATTTCCTGGAGTCGTTCTGCAAGTGTCCCAATGACCCTGGCTCGTTTGCTACCCCTCCCTTATTGTAGTAAAATATGCTCGTCTGTTGAGCGCATCCGAAACCACTTTATACTTAACACCAGATCCCACTAGAACTCTTGCCATCTCGACGGGACAACTTCTACTGTGTCGCAAAGTACATTGTGGCTACTCCTCACCACAAACCTTGCACCCACCCGTAAGCAATGCACTAAAGCTGCAATCTCCTTCTCGTGTGTCGAGTACCTCCATTCTCGGTCGTTTCGTTGAGCATACGACTCTCATAAGCAACCCCCGCCTTTCGGCGAGATATTCGCCTTCATTTTCTTCAACCTTGGAGACGATCTGGGACCCTATTCTTTGTGTAGTATCCTATCTGGAATAATATACTTTTATAGGAAATTTCTTCTTACGGAGTTCACAATGTGGATACCAGAGATTTTTTTATATATATTAATTCGAAGCATTAAACGATTTCTCATTGATTGTTGACTAGTGGCATTGCACTCACTCTTCGTTGACAAGTCAGCGAATGAGCCTATGTACGTATGGCCAAGTGCGCTCGTTAGGCAATATAGATAGGTCAAGGATAGGATATGGGTGATGAGAGCGTATAACGACACCCCCAACCAATCAAACTCTTGCCTATCCCTATCCCATAGATGCAGAGACTTGTTGCGTAATGGCTTCTTCTTCCTCTAGACCCCTAAAAATGGGGATTTCTCTCTCTTCCTTGCCACTCTTAGCAAGCTGCTTTCTAGCGAGTCTTTCCTAAAGATGAAGAAGTGGATAAGACGAGATGTGCACTATTCGCTGTGTTCTCTCGCCCGTCACTGGAGAAGCAGATCCACAACCAAAAGCAGAAGCAGGGATCCAGGAAAACAACCCAAGCTAGATAAGTAAGACTTCATTTTGGCTTTCCTTGATCAACAGGCCGTCAATCCTTTCGCAAGCACCTCAAGAGTTAGGTAATTCTATGAATATGCACTGATGAAAACATCCGAAGTTTTATCCGCGTTAGAAGGCCCCGCTGCTAAGGCGACCAACAGGAGGCCGCACCTAACTAATAAAAATTCCTGAGGGACGCGAGTGTTTAGTTAATCTGGGTTGCCAACATGACGGGCCTACAAGAAAGATCCAGAACTTTTCCTTATAATGAAACCTCTGACCTCTTTCTGGCTGGTGAGCTCCTCTAAAGAGCAGTATATTAATTGGCGACTCGCTCTCAAAGTGAGTTGGCTTCCGAGCCTAGTAGCGCTAGTAGGAGGGAAGGGCGTCTAGCCATATCGAAAAGAACCATCGGACTCTACTCTAGTTCTATCGTCCATTTCTGATTGGCGAAGTCGCAAAACTGGTGCCTTCATCTCGGCTAGCCAATATTCCCCCTTTTGGGAAGTAGGAATCCACGGGCCCGTCAGTGGTATAATAAGGGCTGCTTCCAACTCAATATACTTACGCCATTTTTTTTTGCCAAAAAGTGGGATCCCTTTAGGTGACTGGTAGCTCGGCTCTCAAAATGAGTTGTCTTCCCTGCCCGCCATGCCAGACGCACGTAGTCTCTTACACAATCAGGTAAAGTAAGGACTAGTTTAAGGCAGTCTGCTTATGCCCCTCGCTTGGTAATCTTTCGGAAAGATTGCTTCCGTTTCCTCTTCTTCGAGTTGACTAAAGTGGTGCGCCTTCGCTCCATTCCAAGGTAATAGGATCTGTCCTTTTGGAATCCTGTATCGAAGGAAGTTAGATAGAAGGTCGATCAGTTGCGGACTCCGCTAACGCCGGTTAGGGAGAATGCATGTGGTGAATTTACCTCTTTAACTCACCTGTCCCCAGTTATAAGAAAGAATCTGAGGTCTTGAAAGATTTTCTCGCTTCGCCAATGTCAGAGGTGCGTAGCGGGAACTACGGGCATGGAAGGCTTAGCTATCAGGGGAGGCTCAAGTAGTATACCTGCCTCTAGAAAGGCTTTAGGTCTCATCATAGCACTCAAGGGCATCTAAGATAGGTGAGTTCGCTTGCTGAAAGATGAACCCTCCCTCTCTTCCACCTACCCAAACAGTCGCATAACCAAATAAAGGACTTTCCAGTGATGGATTCCCGGCTACCGAATGAATGGTAGAGGTTTCCGATACCAAGATCAGCACCGGCCGATACTGCTAACACTAGTGATGCTATTCCGGGTGACGCCCCCAGTCGAAACTCCTAAAAGAGTGTCTCTCCTAGGCTGCCAAGGCAACTAACTCATCTAGCCATTCTCGGCATTCTCCTAGCTATGCCAACCGAGGGTTACATTACGAAGAGGAAGGTACCAGGAGGCCGGAGGGAAGCATGGAGATTAATTACAAATGTTATCTATGTTAGTCTAAAGTTCAAATTCCGAGTCACTCCTAATACTAGGCTCGAGTTAATATATTCGTTAACACTCCTGCTGGTCGCCAATTAATATACCTCCCCACTGTTTATACCGGCGCCTATATTTATACTGGCCAATGAATATACCTACCCAATTAATATACTAAAGGCAATTAATATACTAGCGAGGTGTGGACCCAATTAATATACTAAAGGGGAGTATATTCCTCACTTACGCTCGCCTCATGCCAGTATATTAATTTCTCCTCGCCCCAATTAATATACTGGCCTTGCTTCGGAATTTGGAAGTGATTGTTTCAATCTCAATAGGAGGTTTCTATCACTCTCAAGATATTAACTTTTCCCTAGAGGTCTATTTATACTGGCCAATTAATATACTGGGCTTGCGAGGTCTCCTGCACTTCGCTTTTGTCCGTGTTACACATTTCCTATTCCAATAGGACCCAGGATAGATAGGTTCTCCGTCTGTTGAGTGACACATCCCATCAGTAGTATGCTTCCTGAGAAACTAGTATTTGTTCTTCCCATTGTGATTGATAGGTTCGCGCATACTCTTATATAAAACCAGTTGCTTGCTTTGATCTACCTTTTCACTACATACCAAACTACTTAGAAACATAAGGGCTCGTGAATAAAGAACCTCACCAATGAGATGCTACACTCTTATCGCTACACTTGTTTAGTCTTTCCTGTTCCAATAGGACCCAGGATAGATAGTTTCTCCGCCCTCCCCCAATTGATCGGGGTCGCCTAGTGTAACACCCTGAATAAGACTCTCCTAGCTTTGCTAGTTCTTCTTTGCATTGGAGTGGAACCAGATTCTGAATGAAAAGTGAAACCCCGATATTGATTAGGGAAACATTGGTTGATATTCAAATAATGTACTGGATGTTGGTTGTCTAAGTTCTGGTTATCGAAGCGACCCAATTAATATAGGGTTGGTTGTCGCAAATTAATATACTGCGCCTTGACAGAAGCTGGCATGTTAGAAGGAAGTCGCTAATGATGTTCGCCGGGTTGGTTATCAAAATCAGTCTATCAGCAATTGTGTTGGCACGGGTCGAAGAAGGTCTATCTTTTGAACCATGCTGAAACCAGATTGAACGAACGAGTTCCACGACTATTGGTTTGGTAGAGAATAAACGAAATAGACTAAGCAATAGCATGGGCGAAGAAAGCAAGCCCTATCAGGCTAATTTACTATCCCTTAGTCATTTTAGTAATTAATGTATCGGTATTCTTCCGTAGTTAAGTGATATCTGTTCAATGAACCCATGAATGGAGAAACGAGGTCTTTTGAACCAGCGTGGACAAGTGGTAAGGCAAGAAGTCTTTCATTTCAGGGAACATGGTATAGGTATAGATGGAGCTAGTAGAGGAGAGAACATCCTGTCAGGCTATGTTATTTATCCGGACGTCGTGCCAGGGGGGCGATCCAACCGAAGTCAATTCTCATAAGCCATGCGCTTGTCAGATGAAAGGAGCGTAGCATCAAAGAAAGATAAGCAAACAACCATATCATAAGGGAAGAACTGGCCTAGTAACACTATGAGCAACGTAAGTGGATCTAAGAGATCTATCGGGAGTGGGACGAATGAATCATTCCAGTAGACTAGCCCAGATATCAGGACTGGCTACGCACCTTTCTTTTTGGAGCGTATACATGGCATCCATGATATCATTCGGAGAGGAAGATGAATATACACTCGAACATGGTTCTGTGCCCTCTCGCTACGCACCTAGTGCGTTCATAGCTTCATTGAACAATTCCTTGTTAGAATGCTAAGGCGACATCTTACTGATGTCCAGTATGAACTCCGAGGGTTCAGTTAGCTTTGGCTTTGGTCGTAAGCCGGTATATTAATTCGGAAGGACCAATCCAAACTATTCGCTGAGGTTGTAATGACTAGTTCGGGTTGAAGTTTTGACTTTCCTGATGGCTTTTCTTATCTAAAACGAAAAGGAAGAGAAGTCGGTACCAATGTCGACAATAAGCTGCTTGTCTCCAGGGACGCCAGTATACAGAGTTGTTTTTGGACCAGGCACGACCATAGGATGCAGGTATAAGGAAGCAATTATGTAAGTGGGTAGTCATGACGCCCCAAGAGCCATTAGTGGTCCCCTTAGCCATAGACTATGCTTCTCCCTTTGCAACCATTAATCTTACGACCAGAACACAAGTTCTTTCTGAAAAGAACACGTGCCCAATGCTGCTTAAGCTATTGTAGCAGCGAACATGAGACATCCTTCTTTACCGGGACAGATCGAGAATAGGTGTTATGAAAGCTAACGACGGAACACTATCCCGCAATAACTGGAAGCAACCGATCCAGTATACTTGGCCAGTATATTAATTGCGGCGACAACTAACATCCAGTATATTAGAGTTCAGGATTGGTTCGGAACAGAACAAGTACCAGTCTGATCAAGTCCAGGTCTGATGCGCCCGTGTAAAAGCATTACGGGTGTGCATGTACGTACGTGTATGTAACAAACCAGACAAAACAAATCAATTAAGGAATTTCACATAAGGAAATACCTGTTATGGGTCTATTTTCGATGTACTAGATCTACATAATAGAGGACTCGCTGCTCGGGAGCAATGAGGTGTGCAGCGAAAGAGAAAGAGTTTTCCGCGATATCTCTTTAATTGGGGACAGATTACTTCGTTCATTAGGTTGTTAACAAGTTTTCCCAAGGTAACACCAAGGCCAGTATATTAATTGGGAGCGAGAGCCCTCAATCACACATTCCTTTCATTTTTGGTGAGGTCTTTGCCAGTATATTAATTCGGTCACGTGTTCGCCTAGTATAAACATTGGCCTTTGAATGACACTGAGCGAGCAACAAGCATAGGCAATAGTGTTCGTTGGGGTGGGACGCGCTAGCTAGCAAGCGTTTTCAGGCTCCTCTAGCTAGCTAGCGTACTCTTCTGCTCTGCTATTAATGAAACCGAAAGAAAAACCTGTGCCCTTTCGTTTAGACCAAAACTATGTATAACCCTTATGTAATACGGAGCATAATAGATGGAAGGAAATCGTTCGATAACACTTCTTTCTGATATCCGACGCCCCCAATATAACTTACTCTCTCTTTCATTTCATAAAAGTAAAAAAGAGAACTATAAGAGTATAACATTTCCTATTGATTTGTCCCCAGGACTGGGCCTCTCCTATGTTGATTCTGAATTCGATTTATTAAATATTAACTTACGCCCCTATTAATATCAAAGTTCCCAAGGACTAGCAGAATCGAAATAGCGAAATTGTTGGGTCATCTCAATGGGTTCAAAAACCACACGTTTCTCTGGATCATCATAGCGTACTTCCACATATCCACTCAGAGGAAAGTCTTTGCGTAATGGATGACCCTCGAAACCATGATCTTTTGATATACAGCGTAAATCTGGATGATTGATGGAAGAAACACCAAACATATCCCATACTTCTCGCTCCCACCGGCCGACTGATGGAAATAGACTGACTACCGGAGATATTCGTGTTACTTCATCTGCACTTGTTTGTACACGAATGCGTGAGTTATACCGTGTAATGACCCAATTTTCTAGTGCCTCTGAATTTGTATCATTATTTAAGAAAAGAAATAGATAGAAGAATAGAACTAAGAAAAGACATCAGAATCTCACAGCGGAACTTGGGAAAATATATAATAACCCAAAATATTACATAACATAAGTCAAGTACATTGGAATACTTCATACATAGGGATACATGTCATCACAATTACATACTTAACACTTGTGATGCTAACTTGCAGATAATTCTACATAACATATGATAGATAAGCCAACACTTCAGATCCTGCCATCCAGCTACTCCAAAGTTACTTTAGAACCTGGATCACTTGTCTACTCATAATAAATATTATGAGTACCCAAGAGTTTAAGGAAAACACAGAAAATAAACTCCAGGTCAGTCATGGACTGGTACGAGTAAACGATTTATAAACAAGTTTCAATAAATCACAATGATTCATAAGACCAAGCCGTGAATACGGAACGGGTTTTTACCTTATGAGATCAAAACAGTTTGCATATTTAAACCGATATTATGATAATGTCTAGGGTGTCCACAAATAATTCATAATCTAGTAGAATGCTTACAACTCACATTCTACTTATAGTATATGAAACACCCCACCTCCGTTAGGGTCACTCTCAAAGGGAATGCCCTAATTTTGCTGGAGGTTTATAAGTATAAATCACAGATATACAAGACAGATATAATAACACATATTTTTGAACAGCGGAAAACAACAACTTTTATTTCATTAAAATACGTGTTACACTAACCATACCATAATTGTCTTACAATACTTCCAAAAACATAACATCTTCATAACTGTCTTGATTACATTATTTAAAGAAGCATAAAGAAAACATAAATAAACTGCAAAAGTCCCATAATTGCTGTCCAAAGCCATAGTCCAAAACGAAAAGATCCAAGCAATACATTCTTTCTCTTCAAGCTGGATATGAAGGCTGGTCAAGCTGCGGTATTCCCTCCCTGTGGACCTGGGGGGGAAACGGAAGAAAAGAAGACGAAAGAAAAGTAGAGTCAGAAATAAAGCCTGAGTAAGTCTAGGACCATTCAGTCTATGAATAAAGAACTGGGTATGATAAGTATAAACTAGAAATGGGAAAGCACCATAAACTTAGTTAAGTTGTCTAGGGTCGAATATACTATCATACCCCATATTAATCTCTGTACCCATATAAACTAGTTCCCAACGGGCACCCCATAATCAGGGTGAAGTGATCCATTTTATGATGATTGGCTCCTACTCGCATAGTTACATGTGTCTTACGGCCCCCGATGTTGTAGTTACCTATGCTGGTCCCACCATGGGGTGTATCAAGTCCCATGGTGGCGGCCCGACACAATCCTAGAATGCACAGGTATGCTACTGGTGCCCAGTGCCTTATTTTTCTGCGCCGGAGTGTGTGCACGCCCGCACCCCGTTAGAACCTACACTGCTGCACCACCGCCGTTGATTTGACCTCCTACAGTCAGCCCAGTAATCGTGCCCCACCCTGCCTAGTTTCAGGGTATCATGATACCTTGTAGGGTTACTGCTGAAAAGGGTCCCCTGCTACTAGGTTTTCTATTTCTAGCCAACATGCTAAGTTGGTTAAGTGTTTTATAAACCTAACCCCCAATCAGTCTGTTTAGTTTAGCATGTTCTAATTTGATTAAGTATTAATATAATTTACTTAATCCTATCAATCCTGACTCAGCCTTAATTGTCTTATTAAAGCCTTGACCTCTCACATTAGACATGTATTGTTGTGGCTGCCTGTTGCCGGTTGGGTCCGGGCAGTCTTACGCCACAACTCAGTCTAACCTCGGGTCCTTATTGGGCTCCGTGTTTAACCACCCACATTGGATAGGTATTGTTGTGACTACTGGTCAGCCGGGCGGTTCCGAGCAGGTTTACATCACAACTCAATCCAACCTCGGGTTAAACACATCGTGTTTTCTACATTTACATATTTTGTCTCTTTTCTTTTTATATGTAAATATTTGCGGCCCATTATTCAAATTCATCTTTATTGATTAAAATTTATTTATGCCACTTATTTGTTCTTTCAAGGTTGTTGGCATGCGTCAAACATGCCAACACATATGTTCTATATTTTAGCCCAAACGTCATTACCCCCGTATTATACGTTCGCTCCAATGTAAGGTGTGTTGGGTTTAATACTTAAACCCAATTTAGCCAAATGAAAAGGGGAGGCTTATAACATGGTGTTTATAAGGTAACATGAAAAAGGGGGGTGTGAACGCATGAACTTGCAACGAACGATTCAATTAACATAAAGTAGGCACATGTGAACTTGCAATTGTAACATCATATAATCATGGCATAACATGAATCATTTTATTCATATAATCATAGCATAAACAATACTTAAACGTGAATCATTCTATTCATATAATATGGTATAGACAATACTTAAACATGAATCATTCTATTCATATGGTTATGGCATAAATAGTACTTAAACATGAATCATTTATTCATATGATTATGGCATAAATAATACCTAAACATGAATTATTCTATTCATATGATTATGGCATAAACAATACCTAAGCATGAATTATTCTATTCATATGATTATGGCATAAACAATACTTAAACATGAATTATTCTATTCATATGATTATGGCATAAACAATACCTAAGCATGAATTATTCTATTCATATGATTATGGCATAAACAATACTTAAACATGAATTATTCTATTCATATGATTATGGCATAAACAATACCTAAGCATGAATTATTCTATTCATATGATTATGGCATAAACAATACTTAAACATGAATTATTCTATTCATATGATTATGACATAAACAATACCTAAGCATGAATTATTCTATTCATATGATTATGGCATAAACAATACTTAAACATGAATCATAGGTTCAACTAACCATGTAAAATTGAAATTAAGAATCTAACTAAATTAGATATCATTATTATTGGCACATGGTCTTGACTAGAAATATAAGCCTATATTTTTATTTAGGCATAATATAAACTAATCATGTTCATAAAATCACTACATGCTAACAAAAAGGTACTTACTATTGTCACTAATACAAAAGTATGGTTCAACTAGAATTATCCCAACCTAATTCTTATATGAGTCATGGTTTTTAATCCATTTATAGAATTATAGCATAAACATACCTAAACTTAAATCATGGTTTTTATTCTATCTATGTAAACTTGCAAGTGGAATGTAATTCTAATGTAATTCTAATGTAACTTATGTGTCACATATATTATCATATGATTATGATAACAACATAAGCCTAAAAACATGTTTTTCAATTGGGCATAATACAAACATAGTTTGGTCATGTTCATAAAGGTGTTTACTTTTGTTTCTACACAAAAGTATGATTTGCCAATTTCAACATAGATTCATATAAATCATAGTACTTAATTGATTCAATTACACAGTAAAAGTTATCATAAAAGTATGTACATCACATTAGCATAATAATGAATCATATACTTGCATGAATCCCAATTAAAATTCCACAACATGTGGTTGTCAACATAAATCATATACTTGTATGGATCCAATCGTACACCATAGCATTGCCAAATCGTTTAGAATCAAAATAACATACAAATATAGATTATTATCGCCACAATTCCATTTCGTTGTTAACTTCCAACGCAAATCACGTACTTGCAAATATCCAATCGCATACCATAATATT
The DNA here is from genome assembly GCA_030737875.1 of Allium sativum. Lineage (NCBI taxonomy): Eukaryota > Viridiplantae > Streptophyta > Magnoliopsida > Asparagales > Amaryllidaceae > Allium > Allium sativum. The sequence goes on along the minus strand of CM060915.1, from coordinate 442,262,642 downwards.
CCCAAATCGTTTAGAATCAAAATAACATACAAATATATATTATTATCGCCACAATTCCATTTCGCATCTTACACAAATCAACATAATTGTTTAATTCATATCGGAATAGCACTCTACTTACAACGTATGACGAATCTTCAATTCAGGAATCTGAATTCTGAATTTGGAGATGCTATCCTTTGTTGTAGGCGTTGCTTTGATTTGATTAACGTTGCTTTAAGCTTTGAATTATCTCCTAGTTGTCTCTCTATTTCTGACGGCTATCCTCAGTCTCTCCTCAGCAGCATGACGGTCTCATCTCCATTTTAGTTTATGTGAATTAGGGTTAGTCTTAGGTCCTTTTTATAGAGTTTGTGAGTTGATTTAGACCGTCGATGAAGCTTGGTTCAATAATAGCCGTTCGTTTGAAGGAGAGACCAACCAGGAGCTGACACCTAGCCCTAGTGACAAGGCAAGGCTCAGAAAATCGACCAAACACAGACCTGGCCAGCTAAGACTTGACCAGACCTGACCAGCAGGTCATTTTGACCTGGGCGCACTTGGCAAGTGCGCCAGGTCAAAAATGTACTGGCGCACTTCCCAAGTGCGCCAGTTCATTTTTGTTCTGGCGCACTTCCCAAGTGCGCCAGTGCATTCTGACCCGTTTTCTGGTTTTTCTCCCAACTTCGTTCGTCCATATCTTCTTCATACGATATCCGTTTTACGCAAACTCAGACTCTATCTCAAGCAGAATTCCGAGACGAACGCAATAGCGTATCCCGTTTCCCTTAATTCTCTGATTTGAAATTAGTTATACTTTAATTTGTGAATTTCACGGTTATAGAATACACGGGGTGTTACATTCTCCCCCACTTAAAAAAGGATTTCGTCCCCGAAATCTTCAAGTTCAGGAAGAATGTACATCCTAACATCCAAACATCCATCTACTCATCCATCAAACACGAGTATCCATTGTCCTTAAAAGACTTCTAATGCTTCATGATAATATGCGAAGTGTGTGTGTACATGTACTTATCTAATGCAAAATCAGGCGGTCTACTGATTCAGTTGACCTCCTTAATGCAAATTATGTAAGTGCCATGAATCCATTATGTATGCAAATTTTCCTATTTGTGATTCTATATGAGTGCGCATTCATTCATACAAATGCAACATCCATATGACAACACATTAAAGTTCAACCATATACGAATGCAAACATATATGCATATGCAATATGAAGTGACTGAGCCGATCTAAAACCTAGATTGTGTGTGTATATGCAACCACGAGCAACCACTAGCAATCACTTGCAACCACTTGCAACCATCAATCATAACATGTCTCAAACACATGTTTACACCCAATTGTTCCTATCTAAAGGTATAGTCGAATGATAGAAGCAAGTAAAAACTTTGTGCCCATTAGGCAATGTCAAAACTGGAAATCTATGCCACATATATATTGACTAGGAGAAGAACTCTCTAAGCATCAGCCCCGAAGACCGAAATCAACATCAGACTGACACCCAAAGAATTACTCAACCCAACCACTATATATGATTCTAGGAAACTAAGCATGATGGACTCCTTTTAGGTCACAAGGGAGTCCCTTCCTAAGACCAACCCGTATCCTATAAAACCCAAAAAGTTTAGTCAAACCAACGAACACCCTCCAGCCCCAACATGTGTTACTAACAGATGAGTCATACTCCTTATGGGGTTTGCAACAGAAATTGGATTGAGAATGGGACCGAGAGGATATACACAAAAGATAGCCTGAAAGTAAGCTCTACAGGAAGAGAGGGATCAAAGATATACTCTTAAGAAGAGATATGATGCACGAACCTAGTCTTTAATCTTCTAAGTCGCATTTCCTTGAGCTTAACTCCATTATGCTTTGTCCGTCTTTAACTTCACAATTTCGTAGCTTCTTAATTCTTGTTTCCAAAATATGAGTTAGAACCTATTTCACTGTTGCCTCTCGTTCCTCTTTCACTTACTCTACTTCTAGTATACTCGGCTCAAACATAACGGCGTACTCATGGTTTCATGCAAGCTCTCCAAAATTCACTAGTGAATCTTAGATCTTGTCCACTTACTATCAGGTGTTCCACGTAGAAGAACTATCTCTTGGAAATAAATGCCAACCATGTTGCCAAATGTACTTACTAAGGTGATTCTCCACAACTCATGCATAAGCGAAATGAACCTTCTGCCTTAGTGGCGAACACTACTCGATCGGATTACAAATTACCAATAAATGTGTCAAGAGATTCTAGGAAACAAATCATGATAGAACCCTAAAGGTTACCTGCGACTTCGAGGGTATTACCGAGGCAAGTCAAGAGTCTAACTACCCTCTTTTCGAAACCGAGATGGTCACCCTTACTGGATAACCACTCCATCGCTAGAATCAACCAATGGCCCAAAACAAAGGCACTACATTTAAACTCTACGCTTAGAATAGAAATTTTCAATCCCACACAGATCATAGACAAATGAGCCGGGCCCCCAATTGGGTTTGAAACAATTAAGGGGTCCTCTACCATACTAGTTCTTAGGTGCAGAGATTCTACTAAAGCAGACGAGATAAAGGAGTGTGATGCGCCGGAATCAAATAAAGTGCGAACGGGGTGATCATAAAGATAAACTACACTTTCTACAGAAGTATTTATACCTCGTTTCTTTGGGCAGTCCTTAGCCATGTGGCCTATCTCACCGCAAGAAAAGCACCCACCATTCATCTTGGCCTTCTTTTTCCGGCAATCTTTCGCTAAGTGCCCCACTTTGCCACAGAATTTACACTCCCTCTTCTCTCGGGACTTGTTGTCTTTCCCGCCCTTCTCAAAGTCTGTCTTCTCAGGGCAGTCTTTGCTGATGTGTCCAGTCTCCCCACAATGAAAACATTCTCCTTGCTTTCTTTTCCTTTTTCTACAATCCTTGGCTATGTGCCCTTCCGTACCACAAAAATTGCATTTCCTTTTTTCTCGTTTCTTATTATTACTGTTACGATCCTTTCTTGTTTGACTATTATTCGTCTTCCTACTCTGGGACTCTTCCGCTTGCTGGTTCACGTGGAGGAGGAGGAGTGAAAGCGTCAGCAGCTGGGGAGTAAGGTCTCCAGACATGCTGAAACATAAAGGATAGATTCAAAACGAAGGATAAGAGATAGTACCTATGGCTTTGGGGGACTTTGCCTTTTTAAAATAAAATAATATTTTATCTTTTAAAAATGCTTATTTAAATTCCCTTTTTGAAAATAATTTTTCAAAACTTTTTATCTTATCTGGTAAACCTATGCTCTGATACCAAGTGAAACACCCCACCTCCGTTAGGGTCACTCTCAAAGGGAATGCCCTAATTTTGGTGGAGGTTTATAAGTATAAATCACAGATATACAAGACAAATATAATAACACATATTTTTGAACAGCGAAAAACAACAACTTTTATTTCATTAAAATACGTGTTACACCAACCATACCATAATTGTCTTACAATACTTCCAAAAACATAACATCTTCATAACTGTCTTGATTACATTATTTAAAGAAGCATAAAGAAAACATAAATAAACTGCAAAAGTCCCATAATTGCTGTCCAAAGCCATAGTCCAAAACGAAAAGATCCAAGCAATACATTCTTTCTCTTCAAGCTGGATATGAAGGCTGGTCAAGCTGCGGTATTCCCTCCCTGTGGACCTGGGGGGGAATGGAAGAAAAGAAGACGAAAGAAAAGTAGAGTCAGACATAAAGCATGAGTAAGTCTAGGACCATTCAGTCTATGAATAAAGAACTGGGTATGATAAGTATAAACTAGAAATGGGAAAGCACCATAAACTTAGTTAAGTTGTCTAGGGTCGAATATACTATCGTACCCCATATTAATCTCTGTACCCATATAAACTAGTTCCCAACGGGCACCCCATAATCAGGGTGAAGTGATCCATTTTATGATGATCGGCTCCTACTCGCATAGTTACATGTGTCTTACGGCCCCCGATGTTGTAGTTACCTATGCTGGTCCCACCATGGGGTGTATCAAGTCCCATGGTGGCGGCCCGACACAATCCTAGAATGCACAGGTATGCTACTGGTGCCCAGTGCCTTATTTTTCTGCGCCGAAGTGTGTGCACGCCCGCACCCCGTTAGAACCTACACTGCTGCACCACCGCCGTCGATTTGACCTCCTACAGTCAGCCCAGTAATCGTGCCCCACCCTGCCTAGTTTCAGGGTATCATGATACCTTGTAGGGTTACTGCTGAAAAGGGTCCCCCGCTACTAGGTTTTCTATTTCTAGCCAACATGCTAAGTTGGTTAAGTGTTTTATAAACCTAACCCCCAATCAGTCTGTTTAGTTTAGCATGTTCTAATTTGATTAAGTATTAATATAATTTACTTAATCCTATCAATCCTGACTCAGCCTTAATTGTCTAATTAAAGCCTTGACCTCTCACATTAGACAGGTATTGTTGTGGCTGCCTGTTGCCGGTTGGGTCCGGGCAGTCTTACGCCACAACTCAGTCTAACCTCGGATCCTTATTGGGCTCCGTGTTTAACCACCCACATTGGATAGGTATTGTTGTGACTACTGGATAGCCGGGCGGTTCCGGGCAGGTTTACATCACAACTCAATCCAACCTCGGGTTAAACACATCGTGTTTTCTACATTTACATATTTTGTCTCTTTTCTTTTTATATGTAAATATTTGCGGCCCATTATTCAAATTCATCTTTATTGATTAAAATTTATTTATGCGACTTAATTGTTCTTTCAAGGTTGTTGGCATGCGTCAAACATGCCAACACATATGTTCTATATTTTAGCCCAAACGTCATTACCCCCGTATTATACGTTCGCTCCAATGTAAGGTGTGTTGGGTTAATACTTAAACCCAATTTAGCCAAATGAAAAGGGGAGGCTTATAACATGGTGTTTATAAGGTAACATGAAAAAGGGGGGTGTGAACGCATGAACTTGCAACGAACGATTCAATTAACATAAAGTAGGCACATGTGAACTTGCAATTGTAACATCATATAATCATGGCATAACATGAATCATTTTATTCATATAATCATAGCATAAACAATACTTAAACATGAATCATTCTATTCATATAATTATGGTATAGACAATACTTAAACATGAATCATTCTATTCATATGGTTATGGCATAAACAGTACTTAAACATGAATCATTTATTCATATGATTATGGCATAAAAAATACCTAAACATGAATTATTCTATTCATATGATTATGGCATAAACAATACCTAAGCATGAATTATTCTATTCATATGATTATGGCATAAACAATACTTAAACATGAATTATTCTATTCATATGATTATGGCATAAACAATACCTAAGCATGAATTATTCTATTCATATGATTATGGCATAAACAATACTTAAACATGAATTATTCTATTCATATGATTATGGCATAAACAATACCTAAGCATGAATTATTCTATTCATATGATTATGGCATAAACAATACTTAAACATGAATTATTCTATTCATATGATTATGGCATAAACAATACCTAAGCATGAATTATTCTATTCATATGATTATGGCATAAACAATACTTAAACATGAATCATAGGTTCAACTAACCATGTAAACTTGAAATTAAGAATCTAACTAAATTAGATATCATTATTATTGGCACATGGTCTTGACTAGAAATATAAGCCTATATTTTTATTTAGGCATAATATAAACTAATCATGTTCATAAAATCACTACATGCTAACAAAAAGGTACTTACTTTTGTCACTAATACAAAAGTATGGTTCAACTAGAATTATCCCAACCTAATTCTTATATGAGTCATGGTTTTTAATCCATTTATAGAATTATAGCATAAACATACCTAAACTTAAATCATGGTTTTTATTCTATCTATGTAAACTTGCAAGTGGAATGTAATTCTAATGTAATTCTAATGTAACTTATGTGTCACATATATTATCATATGATTATGATAAAAACATAAGCCTAAAAACATGTTTTTCAATTGGGCATAATACAAACATAGTTTGGTCATGTTCATAAAGGTGTTTACTTTTGTTTCTACACAAAAGTATGATTTGCCAATTTCAACATAGATTCATATAAATCATAGTACTTAATTGATTCAATTACACAGTAAAAGTTATCATAAAAGTATGTACATCACATTAGCATAATAATGAATCATATACTTGCATGAATCCCAATTAAAATTCCACAACATGTGGTTGTCAACATAAATCATATACTTGTATGGATCCAATCGTACACCATAGCATTGCCAAATCGTTTAGAATCAAAATAACATACAAATATAGATTATTATCGCCACAATTCCATTTCGTTGTTAACTTCCAACGCAAATCACGTACTTGCAAATATCCAATCGCATACCATAATATTCCCAAATCGTTTAGAATCAAAATAACATACAAATATATATTATTATCGCCACAATTCCATTTCGCATCTTATACAAATCAACACAATTGTTTAACTCACATCGGAATAGCACTCTACTTACAACGTATGACGAATCTTCAATTCAGGAATCTGAATTCTGAATTTGGAGATGCTATCCTTTGTTGTAGGCGTTGCTTTGATTTGATTAACGTTGCTTTAAGCTTTGAATTATCTCCTAGTTGTCTCTCTATTTCTGACGGCTATCCTCAATCTCTCCTCAGCAGCATGACGGTCTCATCTCCATTTTAGTTTATGTGAATTAGGTTTAGTCTTAGGTCCTTTTTATAGAGTTTGTGAGTTGATTTAGACCGTCGATGAAGCTTGGTTCAATAATAGTCGTTCGTTTGAAGGAGAGACCAACCAGGAGCTGACACCTAGCCCTAGTGACAAGGCAAGGCTTAGAAAATCGACCAAACACAGACCTGGCCAGCCAAGACTTGACCAGACCTGACTAGCAGGTCATTTTGACCTGGGCGCACTTGGCAGGTGCGCCAGGTCAAAAATGTACTGGCGCACTACCCAAGTGCGCCAGTTCATTTTTGTTCTGGCGCACTTCCCAAGTGCGCCAGTGCATTCTGACCCATTTTCTGGTTTTTCGCCCAACTTCGTTCGTCCATATCTTCTTCATACGATATCCGTTTTACGCAAACTCAGACTCTATCTCAAGCAGAATTCCGAGACGAACGCAATGGCGTATCCCGTTTCCCTTAATTCTCTGATTTGAAGTTAGTTATACTTTAATTTGTGAATTTCACAGTTATAGAATACACGGGGTGTTACAGTATACAAACAAAACCGTTAAGTGCTTATGGATATTTGGTTTCCAACTATGACAAGGTATGGAATCACCTTCCGGAGGTGTATCTTTAGATACGAATACACGGGTTCAACAAGAACATCTTGTAACCCGGCCACACATGACCGACCACTCATTTCTCTTGAGTGTATCGAATGTATATCACCAACGGTGGTAGCAAGCCAACCGTTTCCCGAATCGGGTCAGGATCGACAATAGATTTTTAGAAGTAAATGAAACTCTAGATCAGGTGATGATACATCCTAATGGGAGCTACCCACATAGCCATGTTGCCTGCCCGATTTTTGTCATTTCCGGTTGTGAAGCTTGAGGCTAAACTTACCCTGACACATGCTTTTTATTTGCTTTGAACGTCACATCGTCAAACCCGCTAATCCACTAATTGACTTCTCCAAAAATATATTACAAGTATAAAGTAAGAGAAACGAATTTCTCTACCACTTATAACTACATTTGAAAATGTCAACGTACGCGATCAGTTAGGAGTACTCCGTCAGACGTTCGTCCATACAAGTTGTCCTGGGACTGGAAAAACCGAAGGCACTATTCAGTACATCCATCTTAGCCAATTGTTATCTAAGATTTATACAACAGCCCTTGCATTTTACTCCGTCTTCGATATATTCAGCATACTTGTTTCGCAATGCTTATGCTAATACGGAGTGGTTCTTTGGATAATAATCCAACCAGTCTCTCCATATTAACAACGTTAAATGGTCAAGCTTTGGTAGTCGGTGATTAACTATCAAATAAAAATACGTGTGCAAGCAACAATCTTATTTCCAATTGAAATTTCTATTGACCAATCATCATCATATATATCTATATATTTTCTATGTTTACGTATCACTATCCTTCCACATCGATCAGTTGCTGATTATAACTAGTATGCGAACAACTTCCTAAGTATAAACCCCGAAGGCCGAAACCAACATCAGATCGATACTCAAAAAACTATTCAACATAACTAATCTCTAGTCAGTTTCTAATTTTGTTTAACTTCTTTCTCTACTATTCAATTACCTTTATTTGATTAACTCTATTTCGAACAGCTAATTCAAATAACTCCTAAGTGTTTAACTCTATTCGAATAACTAATTCGAATAACTCTTAGGTGTTTAACTCTCATTCGACTAACTAATAGTTGATTAACTTTATTTAATTAACTAACCTTCGATCAATTTAAAATCGATTAACTCGACTAACTGGGTTCATTTAACTATATTATACTTAAATGGACCAGATTTAATTTCCTAATTAATTTACTTTTAATTACTAATGATTTGATTCGTTAAATCATTCTAATCGATTCTGACTTTGGATGACAGAATCATACTTCATGTTTATTCAAGACATTTGAATGTTCATGTTGACTATAGTCTTTTTCTCTTGTTCTACCTTTATTTTTATTTATCGTTGACTTGATCTAATAAAATAACATTTACTTGATTTCAGATTAATAATCTACAACTCGATTTCTATTTACAAATGTCCGCAAGTAAGTTATATAAATTTTCTCTAATTTATATAATTAATTAAAGTCTTATTTATTTAATTATTTAATTAATTATTTAATAAACTAATTAAATAAATTTCCAGATATAAATTTCCTAACCTTTTTATATGTTATAAAAATGTTACCAAAGGATGTATATAAATTTTCCTTCATTCATATATTACTTAAAGTCTAATTATTTATTTATTTAATTAAAAATAAATAAATAAAATAAATTTCCGAAGATATTTTTCTTTTATTTTATTTTCCTATTTTCCGTTTTTAAATTTAAAACTGTTTTTAATTTAAAACTTTTGTTCAAAAATCACTTTTGTTCATGTTTTACCAAAGTGCCAAGTACCACTTTTGAAACTACGGTGTGCACATGGTAAAACTGCCCTGAATCACGTGTTCTTCTCAAAGTGCCAAGTACCAAAGTGGTACTACCACTTTTGAAAGTACCACCACTTCAAAATGCTGTGCCAAACCCCTTGGCCACCGTAATTCCTTCGTGCCCAATCCTTGCCAAAACAAAGTGGTACTACCACTTTTATACTGCCCTGTTCAAACCCTGATCGGAGAATCTTCCCCAAACCGCCACCTCAGGCCATCGGAAGCCTGACGCCTCCAGCCACCCATCGATGACACCCAGCCCCGTCGTTCGCCGCAGGTGCGGCACCCCCAATCGTCCCCAGCGCGGTGCAGTTTACCGATGAAGTCGTACGAGCAAACACGAGAAACCCATACCCTCGATCCCCCAAATTCAAAATCTACACATTATAAAAATCCTGATGTATTTTTCCCATGATCTCAAGGTCCTCACGTCCATGTACGCTCGAGTATACGATCAGTTATCGGGTAGATCAACCCAAATCGATCATTTTACCATTTTTGACAAAAACTGTTTTTCTCTTGATTCCCCTATCTAAAAATCGTGATTCTTGTTTCTAAATTCTCATCTTGATATGTCGAACAGGTTCATGTACCTGAGATTCGAAATCGAGATGGTTGAATTTCTTGTTTGCAAGCTTGGTTTTAACAGTTTTCTTTACTGTTAATCATACTGTGTTCATCAATGTGTGATGTACATGTTATATATGATATACAAACTTATTAAAGGTTGCTTATATACACAGATGACTCATATATAAAGGATTAGTGTTGGATCTTAACACTTCTATGTAAAATGGAATCATAGAGCACTGTTTTCACCCCATGGATACACAGTTTTCCCTTTAACAGAGAATGTCTTAAAGGTTGGTTCAACACACAGGTAACAACACATAATAAACTCAAATGCCAGTACAAACCTGAATATATATTCATGAACCACTAACAAGGCATCATGCTGAACACAGTAAAGTTTATTCATGAAGGTTACTCCACACATATGGGTTTTTCATACATGGTTCATGTTATCTAAACAACTTGAAAATCATCTCATGATCACTTAATCAAAGTGGTATGTACTTAGCAAACCCATAAGTTCTAATAGTGGCCTTTTCATTTTGGTGTGTGTCCATGATATGTTTGATCGAGCACAACATGATTTCAATAGAAAGTCTTAGCAATAATGCTCTATATAAAAGCAACAAGAAAAATCACTTTCACTTGCATGGTTTAAAAGAGAATATGGTGCGTGTTTACTCACAGTTTAACGGCAGCTGTGATGGTGTGTTTATATCTCCAGATCTCCTTCTCTCTGGTCGAGTTTTAGGTCCAGCATTGGTGGAGAATGATTATATATATATAGGCTTATATATATTGTATTATATTAGTTTTCATTATCATTTAATTAACTAAATCTTAATTACTCACATCATTAATATATTGCGCAGGATTTGGCAGCAGAGAATGTTCCTATGAAAGCTACACTTGCTTTTGGCATACATGCTCACGGCCTTGTTGGAGGAATGGATGCAATACACTTCTTTTCAAGCCATGACAAAACATCAACTTGCTGCTGTCCTTCTCTAATTTATACTCATAAACAAATGGAAGCTTCTATGGGTAAATACACATGTCAATCTTCTCATGGTCCTAGATTTTCCACCTATTAGCTTCTTAAATCTTAATGCAAAGGTAAGTAAATCTCTTGGCATTAAATGCCTGCAGCAAGTCTAAAGAAAATCATCACACCTCTTATAATTTGTTAAGTATTAATTCATTTTGTAATTAGTTCCTTTCATACATGTACTTACACTTGGCTATGAAGTAAACTACACAAATGGGCCTTTGTTTGGGCTTGTTACTTATGTGTAAGAGAATGGGTTCATGTGCATGTTAGAAAAGGTCAAACGCACATGCCATGGTTAGCTTAGGAAAGGTATGAGCTAGTGCACACATTATATAGTTAATGAGCTATTCGATTTATCTCTAAAAGTCAAGTAATTCTTTAGTTAAAAATTTTCTATACTTTTGCTACGGTGGATTTGTACTGCTTTAGCTACGGTGCTTCTAGTAATGCTTCGCTACAGTACTTTAGTAGTGCTGTTGTTACTACATTTAGCTACGCTTACCTATATATATATATTCATATACAAGCATTGATCTTGTTCTTAAGTCATTTGTACAGTTATATAAAAATTTACTTTTTACAACGTTTCCTTTTTGTTAAAATATTTCCTGTTTATAACGTTCAGTGTTTTTAGTTATGCTTTCGCTACACTTTTGTTACTTTTAAATAAAATATCCTTCATTTAAAATTTTGTATGTTTCAGTTTTTAGTTCCAAATCCCTGGTCATTACATACCGAGTACTCAGTAAATTATGGACAACTTCAAATCTTCGTTTTCGAGAGGGATGATCAACTCCGCAAACATCGATTGAAACTTGAACCCATGTATAGGTATGCAATTTTAGAAAGCACAACACTGGAAATGGGCAGTCAGTATTGGTATAAGATCTATTCCCATGTTCCGATCTTTCCATTTTACATACCCATTTCTTAGGGAAAGTCCCCCAACTATATTTGAAAATGGATTGGTTATCCAAAAATATGAAGAAAGCGTCGATTTTGGCTTCTTGCTCTAGCAGAAAGACTTGTCGGAAATCGCCGGTTGGGTTGGTCCAACCAAGAAAGGCATGGGAGTAGAGAGGCGTTGCTTGGGCTAAGTAAAGCTTGGCAAGTAACCCAATGGTGTTGTAAAGACTAGGCTAGGCATGTTTGATTTGAGTAAGGTGCGGAGCATAACCAAATGATTGTTTTTCCAATGATGAATTTCTAGCCATAGAATGGATCAAAGAACTGAACACGTTTCCAATACTATTCATTAGTACAAGACAAGTAAATGCCCTTAGATCTATTTATACTGGCGACAAGCTCTATTGTTCTCTCCCGGTCACTCCTATAGTCACTCCTGCGGACTGCTCTGTTATCTACCATTTACGTATTGATTTTTACGTATGCCATCTCGAACCATCCTACATATACTATTCCATAGCTATAGGCGTAATCCGTTCCACATAGTGCAAGGCTCGACCAAAGGTAGTGAAGCTGTGCTCCAAAGAGCGCATAGGGAGGAGTGCTCCAAAGAGTACTCCGAGGGAGCGTAGCGGTGGTGCCGTAACGGCCCGAGACCTGGCTTTTGTCCAACTCTTCTGATCTGATCAAAGCTTTCCTCATCCATAGGATGTGACTGAGACACCAGCGGCTTCCCTTGCTGCTAGTAAGCAACCTTTGAAGCGAAGTAAGACCCACTGGTATTTCGCACCCAAATGACTCACCATAGAGCTGCGAAGCCCAATTAATATACTGCCTGGTCTTATGGGTAATAAAGTTGAGTCTATTGCTCATAGAGTGTATGATAAAGCCGCTTGGGAGATACATTTGAATGACTAGGCGCCTTGTATACTGAGTCCAGTATATTAATTGGGCGGGGCGTATTAGACTTGAGAGAGAAGATAGGTGCCAGTATATTAATTGGGGGAACCACTCAACCTGCTAGTATATTAATTGCGCCTGAGAATCTTGTTACCAACAAGCCTGTTGAGCCGCGCTTACGAGTTAACGGCCAAGTTTCTTTTTAATGGCATGGTGAGTGGATAAGCAAGCTGTAGTGAATAGGAATCCGCTTCTATTTATTCTACATTCATTGATCTGGAACAAAGGCCTACTACCTCACAAATGAATCACTAATCACTGCCCCTGGTCTCTTGCTCTTGTTTGGCTACCGAGGTAGCGTAGCTCTAACGCCTAGTATATTAATTGGATCTCTTGTGAGAAGGAGTTCACTGCCACACCTGCGGTTAGCCCTGTTCTTTCTTAGCTCACAGCAGCTCAATTAGGTTAACTTACTACGGTGTGAACTTCTTCTGGTACCAATTTCCCCCAACTCTCTATATGTTCGCAATACCAAAAATCTTACAACATCTTTCCCCCTACTGAATGAGTGGCAGTATACTAGGGGTGCGGCTAAGCGCTATAACAACTGATGTCAAGTCAGCAATGAATACAAACTGGCAATGACCAGCTCGCTAATGGTGAATTCACGAACTCATGAGTCTGATAGGGCGTCATAGCCAGAATGAATACAAAGGCCCTCAGATTAATTGCCATAGAATTTCCTAAGATCATTCATTGATTTCATCAGCTTTACTATTATGGTTTCCAGTTAATTATTTTCTTTCCATTTGAGCAAGATTGGAGCTGGTTGGATTCAACGAGAGGTAGTCCGCGTAGAGTCCAGATCACCGTTAGGGGCTTTTCCATTATTTCTGGCTCATTAGGTAAACAACATGGGGTTAGGCCCAATTGAAATTTCATTTTCGATTATTGCACGTATATGGAAGCCAGTAAGACTCGCCCAGTATATTAATTGGTCAGGATTCGCGAATATGCCGATATTCCGATATTTGCTATGTGATTACCGTATGAATAGAGTCAACATGTGTCGGCACTGAACGAATGACTCCCGAGTGCGTTATTTCATGTTGTTATGGGGCAATCTGTTGACTATAAATCAAACTGCGAATCTGCTATCACTCAACAAGATATTTGTTTTATACATGTCGATTTCTCTCTGGTCAATTTGCTAATGCGCTATGTTCATTTCTTATAGCCTTCCGCCAATTGCTTATCGTTATTTGTTTGTTCGATTAAGGAAATAGCCACCTAACCCATACACTTATACTTAATGTTCCAATTAGGGAGGAATAGCAATAATGGGTTTCCATCATCGGCGTATTCGCCTGACTTTGTTTATTGTTGAACCAAGGTACCCCGCCTCAATCCTTAATCCATTCAAAATGAGTTCGTGAATTCACCATTATTTCATTCTTGAGCTAGGATAAGACCTTTGACTTTCTTTTTCATCTTGCTCCTCCCCCAATTGATCGGGGTTGCCAATTAATATACTGGCACACAAAGAAAACTCAGGTTTTTGAACATAGAATAGAGAGAGTATGCTCGAAGCTCGAACATAGAGAGAGTTAAATTGGTACGGATTAAACCTAACATTCTTTTGACTGGAAGGAATAAGTAGAGTGGCCTGATCCCGGGCTTACTGACTACGTGCCTGCCAGGGAAAAAAGGCATGTAACTAGTTTGGGTTGAACCACTAGATATGCACCTTTCTTCTTGCAGTCTTATGGGACAAAGCTTGCTTCTTTTACTGTTTCGCTGCAGATAGGCCGGGAGTATGGCTTCCTGGTCCATAGACCAATTGTTCTCATTTCTTAGGGCACTGTTCACAAAAGATAGAACTCGTTTATTAACCCCGGCAGCCTTACCGAAGTTCTAAGAGAGCGCCAATATATTAATTTCCAGATCCATCTATTTTTACGGGTACCAGATAAGGCTTCTTTGGTAGTTCAGTCCCAATAGCCAGTTGCCTGGTCCCTTGTTGGTTGTCATCTTCCTCCCTGTTGGTCGCGTTAGTCGTCCCAGTATATTAATTCGCCTGGTTCAACCTGTTCAACTAATAACCGTTTTGGGCTAGATATGAGTCGGGAGCAGCTGCCCATGGAAGAAATAAAGAGTAACCAGAGCTTAGGTTGACTCAACAGATACGTCTCTTATGGGAACCAATACCCGAATCCTATAATATAATCCCAGTCTTTGTCAAGCTCTTTGATTCGGGCAAGTTCTGGCGTAAGACTAGTGATTCTCTTCTCATATTCAAGATCAATATTCTTTCCGCAGACTAGTGAGACAATGCTTATATTCTTGACTTGACCAGCTACGCTACCTCCCGTTGGTCTCCTTCATCATCAACAATTTTGTTAATTGCTTGCTTCCAAGTCCGCCTTCCACTACAATAGATAGGTCTTCCAGAACCTCGTTTTCGGAATCATATTAGTAAGAATCCGAACTTGCACACCAACTTACCCACATAAGGCATGAGGCTATCCTGCCCAGCCAACAAGTTGATAACCTTCCCAAAGACACTCCATTAAGCACCAGTATATTAATTCGGATCGCTTGTAGCTTTATTATATTAGTTCATTTAGTGTTTAGCTCGAAGTCTAGTCAGCTGTCCGAAAGCTGGTCCGACTACAGCGGCTTACTGACATGCCACCCCTATCTCTTAAAGTAAAGGCTTCCCCTCATCTATAAAAGAAATTCCCAGTATATTCATTGGGCGGGCCAAATGAATATTCTTCCTGAGTCTGAATTTGTTAAGCCATTTGACATTGAACTGTTGGCAATATTCCAGGCTTGACTCTCTGATTGGACAGTTGGCACTGGAATGATAGCAAGCATCCCCCACTAAAGTACATCCAGTTAATAAAAAGAAGGAGCTAGGATCAATCTCCTTAGTACAAGCATTAAGTTGGATAACCACTGTTTAAACTAACAAGGGGACAGACAAGCAAAGCATGACATGCTCTGATCTAATTGCTTTTCCGTCTGTGCTATAGACAAAATAGAATAGTTCTCCTTATGGCATGGGATAATTGTCTACACCATGATGGTCAACTTAGCCCCTAATATACTGGGTCCCTGATGTTAGACCCTTTTTCCCAATATTGATAGGTGAAAGCCTCTTTCCAATGTGTAAACTGAAAGGGCATCTCTCTATAAGGTCCAGCATCACAGCGAATCCTGCAATAGCACAACGATGGAATTAACCTCTCATCTACCGCCTTTGTTTGATTGATCTTTGGGCCCTCTTTTTTTCATCTTGCATAAGCGAAGTAGAATAGTTAAATCGTTATCCTTTCATCTCGAGTATCTAGCGAGCTATTTTTCTGTTGGAAGTATTCATCTCGAAACCCTCTCTCAGCTCTTCTCCTATGTCAGTTCGTTCTGCCTTCACTTGTGAAGAGAAGTATCCATAGTGAACCTAACATCAATCAATATGTGGGAAAGCAACAACATCTACATTAGCAACAGCAGCAACCTACATTCTGCAATTAATATACTGGCTCCTCCTGCGTCCACTCATGTTCCTTCCTTCGGGCGCCTATTGCCTATTTTCTTCTTCAAGTGCCATTAAATTAATATACCTCCCTAATTAATATATTGGCTCCTCCGAATGAATATCTGGGGCGAATATCTGGGGCTCAATTTATTAATAATAGGCTTCTTATTATCTCTCTCTCTCGTTCTCCACTAGATCCTTGTAGTTCTCACTTCACTAGCTTCGCACGTTCAGATTCAATCTAGCCACAGGTTTCCCTATGGCTACCTTGTTACGATTTCACCCCAGTCGAAGACCCCACTGTGGTATGCGCCAATAAGACCACCAAAAGCCTTTGTGGCACTAGTGATACACATAAGTCATGGGTGATCATTGGTCCGATGCTTCGGGCGAAACCCATTTCAAGGGTGTGATGGGCAGTGTGTACAGGGCCTAGGTACATATTCACTGCGACATTCTGATCCGCGATTACTAGCGATTCCAACTTCACATTCCCGAGTTGCAGAGAATAATCCGAACTGAGGCAATCTTTCCGGATTCGCTCCGCCTTACAGCCTTACTTCCCATTGTCATTGCCATTGTAGCACGTGTGTGGCCCAGCCCATAAGGGCAGCGGACTTGACGTCATCCCCACCTTCCTCCAGTATCTCACTGGCAGTCCCTCATGAGTGCAGCATGCACCTTTCTTTGTTTCGGAGTGGGGCGCGTACTATTACCACTACGTACCACACCACCGGGCGGCTCGCCTGAATGCCAAGTCTTCCTCCGCCGCCAACTCGACGTCGTCGTAACCAAGCCTAACCAAACCATCATGGTCACTGGTACTTTGATGTCACTATAGGTAGGGGAACGAGCAACACGACTTCGGTTCACACATGAAATTTGAAAGGCTCCCTGAAATTCTTGCTAAAAGCCCATGAAATTCTTGGTTGGCACTCAAGTCAAGTAGTAGCGCGTCACTCGGCTCCCCGGCTCACTTCGCATTTCTCCTTAGGCGCATGTCTCAGCAACACAAAACGAGGGTTTCACTCGTTATAGGACTTGACCAAACATCTCATGACACGAGCTGACGACAGCCATGCAACACCTATATGAAAGTCAATACCATCCCGTTAAGGACAGGTTTTGTTGTTCATATGTCAAGGGCTGGTAAGGTTTTGCACGTTGTATCGAATGAAACCACATGCTCCACCACTTGTGCAGGCCCCCGTCAATTCCTTTGAGTTTCGGTCTTGCGACCATACTCCCCAGGCGAAGTGTTTCATGCGTTAGCTGGGCCCTTGATCCGCGTAGACCCAGAGCGAACACTCATCGTTTATGGCATGGACTACCAGGGTATCTAATCCTGTTCTCTCCCTATGCTTTCGCACCCCAGCGTCGATAGGGACCCAGAGAGCTGCCTTCGCTCTTGGCGTTCCTTCTTAGATCTACGGATTTCACCCCTACACACAAAATTCCACTCTCCTTTGTCTCACTCAAGTGAATTGGTTTTGAGAGCATTCCGCCAGTTTTTGGCGACTTTCACTTTCAACCCGATTCACCGCCTACGTGCCCTTTACGCCCAGTCATTCCGAAGAACACTTGCCTCCCCTGGTCTTACCGCGGCTGCTGGCACGGAGTTAGCTGGGGCTTCTTCCTTGAGTCCTTTCATGATCGCGCACTCGACGAAAGAGCTTTACAAGCGGCATTGCCCTTCTTCACTCACGCGATATTGCTGGATCGGGCTTTCGCCCATTGTCCAAGATTCCACACTACTGCCCCCGTGGGAGTCCGGGCCGTGTCTCAGTCCCAGTGTGGCTGATTATCCGAAAAGACCAGCTAAGCATCATTGGCTTGGTCAGCTTAACATTGGAGGAGATTTATTTGATGATGTTAGGGAAGTATAATCGGGTATGAGGAGTTTTAATTTGCTAATGACCTTACAATCTGATATGTGAAGTATAAAACTTAGGCTAACTGATATTTAAGGTAAATTAATATTTAAATAAATTGTTTTCATTAAATTAGTAAACAAACTGTGCATACTCAGAGTATGTTTCCTATATTGAATATCTTTACCAGCTGTTGGTGCCATTGGGCATTCAGGTTCCAACATGAAGTAACGTGAGTTGTATTTTGGTGAGGAAGCAGTATCAGCGAATGGTATTGATGAAGCAGAGGAGGGAAATGTGAGTGTTATGCCTGGACAAAGAAAGATTGAATGGAGTTTTAGTGGGAAGATGGTGTTCGTGCAATACTGGATTTAAGGAAAAATGGGTTCAGGGTATGGGAAAATAACGGTGATTAGGGTGGGCTTCTTCGTGGCTTCTTCGTGAATTTTGGGCTACTAAATTAGTTAAAAACGGTATTAATTTAATCTAATTACATGATTAAGGATCTAAATAATTTTAGTATAGGTTAAAAACTTGAAATATTGGTATCTTTTCATTTGTAAACAGAAATCAGCAAAGTAAGATCCGATGGGATCGCGCAGCGGATACAACGCGATCAAGAAGATTTGGGATTACTCGGAGTTCACTGGAATGTCAAGAAAAAAAATCAAATGCTTGTTTTATTTTAAATGAAATAAAAGTTGAATCATCAACTGCAAATCAAGGTGAGTAAACTCACTAACTCTTTATATTTTTATATAAACGAGTTTTAAATTTATATATAATAATTTTATGCTGTCTGATGGTTGGTTGGATGAATGGTTGATATAATTGGTTGGAATGATTGATTAATTTTATATATTAATCATTGATTAGATATTGATTCCAACTACTATGATATTTCATGTTGAAATGAATTTGATGTTATTTATGTTGATTAACATCTGTGGATGCAGGGAAACAGGTTGGAGGAATCCAATTGGTTTCCTCAACAATTATATTGTTGTTTTTCATATATCGTGTTATATGATGTGATATATTATGTGATGGATTTTGTTGAGTTTGGATACCAGTGGCCCTAGAATTTTGGTATTTAAATACCGTAAAATATTTTTGAATAGAAAATGAAATTTGAGATTTAAAAAGGAAATATATTTTTCCAAAAATTGAAGTGTAAGTTTGAATGGAGTTAAAAAGTAGAAACTTGTTTGATTAAAACAAGAAGTTGATTTTAAACGAGTTTATAAATTAAATGAATTATTTAACATTGGATAAAATGAAATATAAAATTATTCATATGAAAAAGTGGAAATGGTTTTGAAACCAATATTTGAAATGAGATTTGAACTTAGCAAAATTATAAAGGAAATTATAAACGAGATTTTAAATGATTTCAATACAAATAATATTGGTATGGAAAATCTGAATAGAAGTTATAAATAGGATTTGAGTTTAAGATATTATTTTTAAGCATGAAATCAAACTGATTTAATTGTATAGAAAAGAAATATATTCACGATTAAAGTGAACAATGGTTAAAAGGAAATGGTTTGCAAATGAAATACCTCTAAAGGAAATTTAGATTTGAAATATGAATCCAAATAGGAAATTGAGTAAAAAGGGAATTGGGCAATCAATGTTTTTACTTTCCATTTTGTATCAAAATTAATTATTTAATTATCTATTTATTTACTTATTAATTGAAATAATAAGTACAAGTTATATTTTTATCAACCAAATATTGGAAACAACGATTATAGCACTACCATTATAATAAATGTTTTATAAATCTTAACAGCGATTATAATGCTACCGTTATAATAATAGTTCTATAAAAATCTAAACAGCGATTTTAACGCTACCATTATAATTAATGTTGTATAAATCAAATATTTGGAAAACAGCGATTACAACGCTACCGTTATAATCAATGTTTCATGTAAAAGAAGTGGATTCTTAGATTGAATCTGAGAATGTGAAAGTAATGTTTGTTAGAGTTTGAAGTTGTGAGCTTTGACTATTTCAAAATTGAGAATGTTGTTTAATTAAGGTCTGATAGGTAATTATACCCCAACTTGATTGACTTCATGATTGATGGAAGAATGGTTAAGGTTCGATAGTGATGATTGATTAGCAATATGGTTAGTTAATAAATGATTAATGGTTTGAGTTATAATAACGATGTTTTATAACATTGCGTTAATTTAAAGGATTTTTGAAATGTTTCCCAAATAAAATAAAAGATATTTCCTACGTATAGAAAATGAAATGAAATGGGTTAATGAGAAGTTAAGGAATGAGATATGGAAATATTTTCCAAATGGTAAATAACGTATATTCCTAAATATAGAAAATGAGAATTCATGAATATATGGAAATGTTTTCCAACTGTGATAAAAGATATTTTCCCAAAATAAAATAAATAAATAGTTATAGTATATGGAAATTTTTCCCAAGAATTGTGAGAGAAAAGGGGTTGTGAGGAATATCAGGGAAATAGAAATGTAATAAGAAAATCATTTAACGGGGCCCAGTTTTGCTTGATGGTTGAACGGTAGAATTTCCATTTGGTAACAGGATCGTTGGTTGTATGGATGTTTTTTATATAGTTAAATCACCGGCTATCAAAGTTTGACTTATTTTATACCTCCGTTGTCAATACAGAGAGACCGGGATCAGATTTAATATCTGAAAACCACTCCGTATTGGCGTAAGCATTATGAATCAACTTATGCTAAAGGTAATTGAAGACGGAGTAAAATTCAAGGGTTGTTCTATTAATCCTAGGTAGAAATTGCCCAGGATGGATTAGTAGAATGGTGCCTTTAATTTTTCCAGTCCCAGGATAATGTATATGGACAAATGTCTGACGACGTGATATTCAAAGTAAACAGTGGCAAGATGTTCTAAAAGGATAATCGTGACCTCAAGCCTCATCACTCAGGAAATGATAGAAATCGGGCAGGCAACATGGCCATGTGGGTCATTCCCATATAGGGTATTATCACTTGATCTAGAGAAAATACATTTGGTTCTTATTCTATTCACGGCTGTATGCTTTCGGTAACGGTAGCTGATCACAACCATTGGTGATAATATGCTCGATACACTCAAGTTAAATGAGTGGTCAGCCATGTGTGGGTCAGGTTGCAAGATGTTCTTGTTGAACCCAGTGTATTCCCCTCTAGAGATACACTATCGGAAGGTGGTTCCATACCTTGTCATGTTGCAAATCCAATCTCCAATAAGCGCCCTGCGGTTTATGATTTTATATTATATATGGAGTGTGAGATGCAAGCGTTTCGCTAAATGGTTATTTATTTGATTTAGACATTATTATAATATCACCAGATTTTGATATTAAATAAAAATTGGTTATCATAAGGTAAAAACCATCCGTGTTTATGTGTGGATCGGTCTTACGATTATCATTTCTTTCGAAAGGATTTTGAAAGTTAAACAAATGGTTAGAGTTTACTCACACCAGTCCTCTGACTGACCCATAGTTTATTTTGTTTGTTTTCCCTAAACTCTTGGGTGCCTGAATTTGTATAGGCAGTCAAGTAGTAGGGATTTTACAGATTCACTTGGAGGAGCATGAAGCAGGAGGCTTCATCAACTAGTAATAGACTATCATATTTTCCGCTGTGTACTATGTTGTATCTGGAAACAGGTGTTTATAACTGTTCCAGGAATAGCTGTTGTTCTTTGATAATAGTATGTATATACAGTTACTGATTTGTATTTCAAAAGTTATTTAATATATTTTATTCATTCCTCTATGAGACTTGTGTTCTTCGTTTTCTTCTATTCTAACTTTTCTTTCTTTCTATTCCTCATCCTCTAACTTCTTTCTACTGATGGTTCGTATTTCTGTATATCATTTGGGTTGGACGTGTGGTGTTATTAGTCATCTCAAAAGGTGTAACGACCCGGAAAATCCGAACCAATTTAAAAAAATTATTTTAAATTATTTGGTGGAAAAATGTGGCAGAAATTAAAATTTTCATTTTTAAATAATATTAAAGCCAGTGAAAATAGTCAATTTTCAAATGATCTCTGTTTTCGACGAAACCACTTTTGTTGGAACCGGAATGTTGAATTATTGCTAGGTTTCAATTTTTAGAATTTTTCGAATTAATATGTGAGTGTGGCGAAGGAAAATGTGTTTGGTCGATTACAGTCAAATTTAATCGATTGAAAAATAGACATTTTTCAAACAGTCCCGGAATTCGACGAAATTAGTTTTGTTAGAACCATATCGTCATAACATAGACAAATATAATTTTTTTCTGGATTTTTCTGAGTCTGTTTGTGCCCTCGGTAAATTTATTTTTGCAAACGAATTAAATTAATAAAGGAATTAAATATTAAATTAAATAATATAGGCCACAGACAGCCGTTTGGGCTGACGGGACCTGTCCCATTGGATCTGGAATATGGGCTATTGGCTAGGGGCACCTTCTGCTGTACTGAAATCGAACCGGTTTGAAAGATATGGTTTTTTTTGTAAAAATACATTAAATAATATTATAAATATTGGATTTTTAAAACCCTAGGTTCACTATTCATCATCTCCTAGCCGCCACCCCCCAAAATCAATGGCCACCGACCTCCAAATTTCCTCCACCAATCTCTCCTTCATCTCTTCGAATTAGAACCCCACACATATACCAAATCGAAGCCCTTTCCTCCCCCTTTAATTTCATACGGGTAGATCACCTTCTCGTCGACCGTAGACCGAGCACGAACCCTCCAAAGGCGCCGCCTGGCGACCACCGCCCTTCCCCCTACAGGCCGCCGAGTTCGCCAGCAAACTGGCCGTGGGTGCACCGTCCGACCCGCTCTGACGTCCCCCCTTCTGATCGACGAACCCTGCAACCGATTTGGTGAAAAATCGAACTAAAATTTTGAGCAGAAAAAAAAAACATGGCCTTGTTCTGTTCAAAGAGAAGAAGGGTAATTTCTTAATTAAATTATTTAATTAATTAAAGTTGTTTCTAATCTTATTTTGACCTTAACAAACCCATACGAACATGAAATTGAATAATTTCAAAAGCTGTGTGATTGTGTGACTGAGATCTACGCGTCTAAACTAACTGGAGCTGATTCTGAACAGTTGGAATTTTGGCCAAAATCTGCAACGACTGTGAGAATTCTGATTAATTTAATTAATTAAAATTGTGAAATCATGATTTGTATGTTATTATTGCTGATCTGCGACGTGGTAATATAGAATATTTATTGTTGTGTGATTTGAAATGTTTTTGTGCTATGTTGAAATAGCCATGCTAGTCTAGATCTACATTTTGATGTAATCATAATAAAGTTCACATTTTTTTATTCCTTTCTATTAAAGTTGAATTTTTATTTTGAAACAAAAAGCAAAGTTAGAATTTTAATTTGATTTACAAAATTTACAAAGTTTTGATCTTTTGTTTTTGAAACAAAATATAATAAAATTTTGATCTTTTGTTCTTGAAACAAATCAAAACAAAGTTGAGTCTTTTATTTTGATTTATATAATAAAATAAAATAAGATTTGATCTTTTATTTTGAGATATAATAAATAAAGATTTGATCTTTTATTTTGATTTATAAAATAAAAGAATGTTGGATTTATATAATAAATAAAGATTTGATCTTTTATTCTAATTTATAAAATAAATAAAGTCCAGATATTTTGTTTGATTTCATAAAATAAAGGTGGGACCTTTTTATTTTGATTCATGGAAATTATACACCCGATCATATGTTGTCGTTGTTGTGATGACACAAAATTTCATCGTTATGTTAATTTAGTTGTAATGACACGAAATTTCATCGTTATGTTAATTTAGTTGTAATGACACAAAATTTCATCGTTATGTTAATTTAGTTGTAATGACACGAAATTTCATCATTATGTTAATTTAGTTGTAATGACACAAAATTTCATCGTTATGTTAATTTAGTTGTAATGACACGGAATTTCATCATTATGTTAATTTAGT
Organism: Allium sativum; assembly: GCA_030737875.1. Lineage (NCBI taxonomy): Eukaryota > Viridiplantae > Streptophyta > Magnoliopsida > Asparagales > Amaryllidaceae > Allium > Allium sativum. Next base: position 442,238,632 of record CM060915.1, on the reverse strand, counting down.
TGTAATGACATGAAATTTCATTGTTATGTTAATTTAGTTGTAATGACACAAAATTTCATCGTTATGTTAATTTAGTTGTAATGACACAAAATTTCATCGTTATGTTGTCGTTGTTGTGATGACACAAAAATTTCATAGTTATGTTAATTTAGTTGAAATGTATCAAAATTTCATCGTTATGTCTATTTAGTTGAAATGAACATACTTTGGTGTTGGGTTAAAAATTGAAACTTAGAAAAATAATAGAACATTTACATTTTTCTATGTAAAGAAAAATAATAGAAAACATTTACATTTTTCTATGTAAAGGAAAATAAAAGAAGGATTTACATTTTCAATGTAAAGGAAAAAGAAAAGAAAAGAAAATATTTACATTTTTCAATGTAAAAGAGAAGAAATAAGAGAATTTACATATGTAAATAAAAACAATAAAAAGAGAATTTACATTTAAATGTAAAGAATAAAAAGAAATTTACATTTCAATGTAAAGAGTAATAGGAAATTTACATTTTCCCATTGTAATAAAGAGAAATAGAGAATTTACATTTTTCTATTATAATAAAGTGTAATAGGAAATTTACATTTTTCTATTGTAATAAAGAGAGATAGATAATTTACATTTTTCTATGTTAAAATATAAGATTTACATTTTCCTGTGTGAAGATGAAAGATTTACAATTTTTTTTCTATGTAATAATGAAAGGTTCACATTCTTCAATGCAAAAGAATTTACATTTTTCATTGTCAAAGAAAAAGAGATGAAACTTTTGCATTTTATAAAAAGTACATTTGTGTGTTATAAAAATGGATTAGGATAAAAAGTTCATTTTTGTGTTGTAAAAATGGATTAGAATAAAAAGTTCAATTTTATGTCTTTAAAACAAATAGGATAAAAGAACATTTTTATAATTAAAAAATGAGTATGTATTAAAACATCATTTTTGTCGCATTAGAATTGGCGAACAATAATGTCATTTTTTTTTAATATAAAAATATATGATGTTGAAAACATCATTTTTGTCGCATTAAAATTGGCGAACAAAAATGTCATTTTTTATTTGAGATAAAATTATACGAGTTTGAAAACATCATTTTTGTCGCATTAGAGTTGGCGAACAAAAATGTCATTTTTTATTTGAGATAAAATTATACGATGTTGAAAACATCATTTTTGTCGCATTAGAGTTGGCGAACAAAAATGTCATTTTTTATTTGATATAAAATTATACATCGTTGAAAACATCATTTTTGTCGCATTAGAATTGGCAAACAAAAATGTCATTTTTGTTGAATATAAAATATAAATCGTTGAAAACATCATTTTTTGTCGCATTAGAATTGACGAACAAAAATGTCATTTTTATTTGATATAAAATTATACATTGTTGAAACCATCATTTTTGTCGCATTAGAATTGGCAGACAAAAATATTGTTTTTATAGAATACAAAAGGAATTGATTTTAGAATAGGGGAAATCGCCAAATGTTTATATATATAAATTTAAAATATAAAATTAAACGAAACGAGAGCGGCAGTTCACGTATCGACAATCGTAACTTCAAACGAATATATAGAAAGACCCGACCATTGGAATTTCCCGAAACTGGAACCGTTAGGACCGCTTTGGGAAGAGCTTTCCAACGATATAAATTTCATCAAAATCCGACGGTTAGATTTTAAGATATGTGTAAATCAAATTTTGGAATGTTTATTTATTTATTTGAAAAGGACCGCTTTGGGAACATCCGTCGTTTATTTATTTCGAGCTATTTTTAATAAATAAAAATAGCGATAAATAGTTATAAATATATATGGAATGTTTTAAACTATAATTATGCGACAATTATTTGAAAAGGTCGAGTTTAACTCATTTCAAATAATTGAACGGCGATTAAATCAAAGATGTAAGAAGACGACGGTTGAAGACCGGCGATCTTCACATCGAATGGACGATGACTTCTGATACCTTAGACTGATTTGCTCCCAGGACAGGGTTGAAGCAGTAATTGTCCGGACGTGTGTGTTGGTCGTGCGGATAAGCGAGCGCCTTTTTGGTGTCTCCAGTTTCGTTCAAACCCAGAACGGACTTGTAAATGGATGCGTGTCTGACGTTGAAATTCACTTCATGTAATTAAATCAATTTCTATTAATATATGTCTGTTTGATGGTAGAGAATTTTATTCTCTACTTAACACCCTGATACGTAGTAATGGTTATCGATCGCATGGCGTTGAATTGTCAACGTGGCACGCCAAGATGCAATGATCAAGGCTTTGCTGAAAAGCAGGCCTTGTGGCTGATGATCAAAGCATAGCCTGTTTAGGCATAGCTTTGTGTATAACGTGACTTTGCGAGCCTCACACCCCAGTATGAGTCAAAAACGGGATTAGGACTGCAGGTAGTGCACACGTTTCTTTCTAGGTAGTGGTGTTTGGGCTTTAACACGACCCAACATTTTACTTATGTGGATTTTGGATTGAGGTACCTCGGGTTTTTATAGGCCGGAAGTGGTCATACTATAGGTTCATAGGAACCGGGAAACGTGTGTTCAGGCATAATTAATCCACTACCGTTAGGTGGGGACCGGCCCTGAAGATCCAAGGGTTCACTGCGGGGGATCCTGAGGCATTTTCTAGAGTGTCTCGAATCGGAAGAGGACGATCCCTAGCCTCGATTTCATGACAGAAAACCAATTCCCAATACGACAACATTTCGTTTTTGATTGTAAACTTATATACGTCGACATAGTAGGATGGGGTACTATGCCGTCTAGGATTGATATATTTATATTAAAGTATATTAATACTTCTTAAACACTAATGATAATATTAAATTACTTTTCATGTATTAAGCATGTTTGATCATCATAAGGGAAAACTCTATCCTCCTGTGTGCATTACATTGTGTGATAGGATCTGAATCTTATGAGGATTTCATTTTTCAAAAGTCATTTCGTTGTTTTATCCAAATTTTATAAAATTATGCACTGGCAATCCAATGGAGTAAACCCGTTCCGCGTTAGCGGCGTGGTCCTGAGATTCACCATATTGATAGTTAATTTAGTTAAGAATTCTCACACCAATCTCATGACTGACTCGTAGTTTGTTTCACTTTTGCAAACTCGGGTGCCCTCTTTCCACACGGGCAGCCAATTGACAGGTTCAGGTGATACATTCTGATTGGAGCTTGCTTGGACGGACGAAGAAGAAGACCTTTTCTCTAGTTTTTATTTCTGCTTTGATACATTTTTATCTGTAGCTTTGATGTATGTGACGGAGTTTTGAGATTGTTTCTTTTCCATTTGGAAACTTATTTCCCTTTTTGTTGAGACTCTTTATTTGGCTAAGTTGTATCCTGTACTGCGTACTCTGATGTATTGGATATTATGATGCTGATGACATTTATTTCCGCTGCAATGGTTTATGTGTTATGATAATTATCTGAGATCTGCTTTTGTTGTAAATATGTTGTATTCCTAAATGATTATCCTTACTTTCGGTCTACGGAAGTTTGGGGGTCATCACAGTTGGTATCAGAGCCTAAGATTAACCTTAGCTTTGGAATATAACATATTTAGAACAACTCATCTAGATAGAATCCACATTATTCTAAGACGAGTAGCTCATTAGAGATAGGACTAGTAATGTCCTAGAGTGAGCACAGCAGAATAGCACATATTTACCAGTCATTACATCATCATCTTTTCATCTCGTCCTTATCTTATCTTTTCTTGAAAAATTCTCATTTTTGTTGGTCTGACTCTTTCCTTGATGGTAGAGACTGATTTAAATGGATACTAGAGCAAGAACAGCCCGAGGCGGAGCCCGAGGTGGAGCTCGAGGCGGGGCTAGAGGAGGAGCCCGAGTAGGAGCTGGAGGGCAAGCTAGAGACGAGACACTCATCACTCAGGAACAGCATAATTCAGAGGTTTTAGTCGAACCACCTCCACAGCCTTTCGATTTGGAGAGAATGTCAAAGAAATTCAAAAACCTTGGAGGTGTACCTTTTACAGGGCGAGAGTCTGCGATTCAGGCAGAAGCATGGCTTAAAGATTGCGAAAAGACCCTAGAAGGCTTGGAACTGGAAGATCAGCGAAAGCGTTACCTGGCGGTTTGGCAACTAAAAGAGGAAGCAGGGCATTGGTGGGATACGATCAAAATCTGTAATGACGTGGACAATATGTCTTGGGCCAGATTTAAGGAGCTTTTCAATGAGAAGTATATACCCCCACAAGCTAGAGAGCGCCTGCGCGAGCAGTTCTTTAACCTACAGCAAGGGAATATGACCGTTTCTGAGTATGTGAGGAAGTTTGATGAGCTTTCACGATATGCCCCTAGTTTGATTCAAGATCCGGTAGAGAAGAATAAGAAATTTATCAAGGGGTTGTCCAAGAAATATTTGAACCGAGTCACTGCCCATATTAAGCTTCCTTTCAATGAAGTAGTAGAGATGGCGTGCCGCTATGAGGAAAATGACGAGTCTGGACCGCAGGATAGAGGGAAAAGTCAAGGTAACAACCAGAAGGAACAGGCTAACAAGAAACAGGAGGCGAGCAATTCTTCTACAGCTAAACCCCAAGGGAAGAAGAGGGATAGGAGCAAGGTGACCTGCTATAACTGCGGCAAGATTGGACATTTCGATTACGAGTGTAGAGCACCTAAAAAGGTCAAGAGAAATGATTCAGGCCCTAGTCAGAACCGTGGTCAGAATCCTCAGAATCGTGGCCAGAGTTCGCAGGACAAAAGGGAATGCTACAATTTTCATCAAAATGGGCACATTAAGGCGAACTGCCCACTGCTAAGGAATGCTCAGGTGGCACATGTTTATGAGGGAGCAGAGGCCCCAGCTTCTGCCGAGGGTCCAGTTAAAACCGATGTCTTAGGAGGTATGCTTAATATTAAGAACATCCCTATTACCGTCTTATTTGATACTGGTGCTGCTCGAAGTTTTATTTCTAATGATGCCATTCAAAAGTTGAAACTGAAACCAAGAAAACTTAAAGAGTTGATTAGAGCAAACAGTCCGATAGGAGGTTCTCTTATACTAGATATATACTGTAGAGTGCCAATCTCTTATTCTTGCTACCAATTCCCTATAAATCTAATAGTTATGAATTTCTCTGGGTATGATGTAATCCTTGGGATTGATTGGTTATCGAGGCATGGGGCTGAAGTCAAGTGTGCCGAGAGGATTGTCAAAGTTAAAACTAAACTCGGTAATGTATGTATCCCCTGCCATGGCTCAGCCACCGACAGGAAAACATTCTAGTCTTCTCTAGAAGTTACCCCTACTTCTATTGAGGATATCCCTGTCGTCAAAGATTTCGCTGATGTATTCAAAGAAGTTGAGGGCCTACCTCCGCATAGAGAAGTCAGCTTCCGAATTGATTTAGCTCCGAATGCAAGGCCTGTTGTACATCCCATTCGGAGAATGTCGCCAAAAGAAAGGGAGGAGCTGAAAAATCAAACCAAGCAGCTTTTGTGGAAGGGTCTGATCAGGCCCAGCTTCTCAGAATGGGGAGCAGCAGTGGTGTTCGTCCCAAAATCAGACGGTACTCTCAGGCTATGTGTAGACTACCGTGACCTCAACAAACAAACTCTGAAGAACAAATACCCACTGCCTCGTATAGATGACTTACTTGACCGCTTGCATGGAGCACGAGTATTATCTAGGATGGACCTAGCTACAGGCTTCCATCAACTTCGCATTGCAGAGGAGTGTGTGTCTTTAACTGCTTTCAGAGGCCCGGACATCTTTTATGAATGGCAAGTAATGCCTTTCGGTCTATGTAATGCTCCAGCATATTTTGAGATCTGATGAATAGAGTATTCAGAGATGTTTTAAATAAATTTGTGCTCGTGTTCATCGATGACATCCTCATCTTTTATGAATCCACTACTGAGCATGAACAACATCTGAGAGAAGTCTTAGAGATTTTGCGATGAAATGTGCTGAAAGCAAAATTTTCTAAATGCATATTCTGGCAAGAAGAGGTGAAATTCCTTGGCCATGTTGTATCAAAGGAAGGCATCTCAGTAGATCCAGGAAAGATCTCAGCCAACCAAGAATGGAAGCAGCCTAGAACTCCCACGGTGGTCAGAAGTTTCTTGGGACTGGCTGGCTATTATCGGAAATTTGTCAAAGATTTCTCGAAGGTAGCTTGCCCATTGACAAGCTTAACCAAGAAACATACAAAATTCAAGTGGACACCGGAATGCGAGACAGCTTTCCAAGAGCTAAAGAAGAGGTTGACCAATGCTCCTGTGTTGACCATCATAGATGGCAATCAGGATTTGAAGGTCTGGACCGACGCCTCTAAGTAAGGTTGTTTCTTTTATAAATTAACATGTCAGAGATAACATTTTTCCTTTGATGTCAAATCTCATTTTAATATGTTATCCCTTATTTATTTAAGGTATTGGTGCGTTACTGATGCAAAGAGACAGAGTTGTCGCATATGCTAGCCGCCAGCTGAAACCGCATGAGAAGAATTACGTCACGCATGATCTTGAGCTAATGGCCATTGTGTTTGCTCTTAAAATATGGAGGCATTATCTTTTGGGTGAGAAGTTTGAAATTTACATGGATCGCAAATCCTTGAAACACCTTTTTACCCAAAAAGATTTGAATATGAGGCAACAACGCCGGGTCGAATTTCTTGCATTATATGACCTGGATATCCTATATACTCTGGGAAAAGCCAACGTTGTAGCCGATGCGCTCAGTAGAAAGAATGCAGAATGCAACAATCTCATTATCGCCAGTCTCATTATCACTCCTTCTTTGATTGATAAATTTTCTGCTCTTCAGAAGAATGATAAATTTATTCAGAAGCTGTGTGAGCGAGTTCATAAAGGCGAGGCCTCAAGTTTCCAGATTGACGATAATGGGACCCTTAGATTGCAAGGGCGAATTTGTGTGCCTGACATTGCTGAGATAAAAAGAGAAGTGATGGATGAGTGCCACAAATCTAAAATCAACGTCCATCCAGGTGTAAACAAAATGTACCATGATCTTAAGCGCACCTTTTGGTGGAAATCGATGAAGATGGATATTTCTATTTATGTGGCTAGATGTCCCACTTGTCAGCAAGTTAAAAGTGATCAACAGAAACTGGCAGGTTTGTTGCAACCGCTAGGAGTTCCTAGTTGGAAGTGGGAGGAAATTTCTATTGACTTTATAGATGGCTTGCCCCGAAGCAGAAAAGGCAAAGATAGCATATGGGTGGTTGTCGACCGCTTAACAAAATCTGTCCATTTCATCCATGTTCGATCCAATAGAACAACTCGTAGTTTGGCACAGCTTTATCTCAGAGAGATAGTCAGACTGCATGGGCTTCCCAAAAGCATTGTCAGTGATCGGGATCCATTATTCACCAGCAAATTCTGGGAAGCTTTTCAAGAAGAGCTTGGGACCAAGTTGAATCTGAGCTCTGCCTATCACCCTCAGACAGATGGCCAGACAGAGAGGGTGAATCATGTTTTGGAAGACTTATTGCGTGCTTGCATCCTTGATTATGGCGGTTCATGGGAGGACCACTTGCACTTGGTGGAATTCTCCTATAATAATAGCTACCAAGCAAGCTTGGGGATGTCACCGTTTGAATTACTTTACGGCAGGCCGTGCAGATCTCCGGCATGTTGGGTGGAGTCAGGCAATCAACTAGTCTTGGGCCCCAACATGGTTCGTGAAGCATCGGATAAGGTTGACTTGATTAAGAAGCGCTTGTTGACTGCTCAGAGCCGACAAAAGAGCTATGCAGACCAACGAAGAAGAAATCTAGAATTCTCTGTGGGTGATCGAGTATACTTGAAGGTTTCTCCTTTGAGAGGTGTGATTCGTTTTGGGAAGACGGGAAAGTTGGCATCGAGGTTCATTGGTCCATTCCCTATTCTCGAAAGGATTGGTACTCTGGCTTATAGAGTGCAGCTGCCCGACTGGTTGCCAGGGGTGCATGATGTATTTCATGTGTCGCAACTCCACAAGCATGTGCACGATCCAGATCTGATAGAGGATGAATTAAATCAACAGGTCCTAGACATTGCTCCAAATTTGACAGTGAGGAAGGACCCGATTAAGATCATTGGCAAAGAAACCAAAATTTTGAGGAACAAGAGGATCAACCTAGTCAAGGTTCAATGGAGTGGGGATCCTAGAGACTGTACTTGGGAGACAGAAGATAGCATCAAAAAGGCTTACCCCAAGTGCAGAGTGGATATCTCTGAATAACTCTTGTGTAAGGTACGTTTATACCAATTTACATTTTCCATCTTGGTTCCTACTTTTCTTTGTTTCCTTTTCGAGGACGAAAATTCTTAAGTGGGGGAGATTGTAACGACCCAGAAAATCCGAACCAATTTAAAAATTTTATTTTAAATTATTTGGTGGAAAAATGTGGCAGAAATTAAAATTTTCATTTTTAAATAATATTAAAGCCAGTGAAAATAGTCAATTTTCAAACGATCTCTGTTTTCGAAGAAACCACTTTTGTTGGAACCGGAATGTTGAATTATTGCTAGGTTTCAATTTTTAGAATTTTTCGAATTAATATGTGAGCGTGGTGAAGGAAAATGTGTTTGGTCGATCACAGTCAAATTTAATCGACTGAAAAATAGCCATTTTTCAAACAGTCTCGGAATTCGACGAAACTAGTTTTGTTAGGACCGTATCGTCATAACATAGACAAATATATTTTTTTCTGGATTTTTCTGAGTCCGTTTGTGGCCTCGGTAAATTTATTTTTGCAGACGAATTAAATTAATAAAGGAATTAAATATTAAATTAAATAATACAAGCCACAGACAGCCGTTTGGGCTGACGGGACCTGTCCCATTGGATCCGGAATATGGGCTATTGGCTAGGGGCACCTTCTGCTGTACTGAAATCGAACCTGTTTGAAAGATATGGATTTTTTGTAAAAATACATTAAATAATATTATAAATATTGGATTTTTAAAACCCTAGGTTCACTATTCAACATCTCCCAGCCGCCACCCCCCAAAATCAATGGCCACCGACCTCCAAATTTCCTCCACCAATCTCTCCTTCATCTCTTCGAATTAGAACCCCTCACATATACCAAATCGAAGCCCTTTCCTCCCCCTTTAATTTCATACGGGTAGATCACCTTCTCGTCGACCGTAGACCGAGCACGAACCCGCCAAAGGCGCCGCTTGGCGACCGTCGCCCTGCCCCCTACAGGCCGCCGAGTTCGCCAACAAACTGGCCGTGGGTGCGCCGTCCGACCCGCTCCGACGTCCCCTCTTCTGATCGGCGAACCCTGCAACCGATTTGGTGAAAAATCGAACTAAAGTTTTGAGCAGAAAAAAAAAACACGGCCTTGTTCTGTTCAAAGAGAAGAAGGGTAATTTCTTAATTAAATTAATTAATTAATTAATTAAAATTGTTTCTAATCTTATTTTGACCTTAACAAACCCATACGAACATGAAATTGAATAATTTCAGAAGCTGTGTGATCGTGTGACTGAGATCTACGCGTCTAAACTGACTGGAGCTGATTCTGAACAGTTGGAATTTTGGCAAAAATCTGCAATGACTGTGAGAATTCTGATTAATTTAATTAATTAAAATTGTGAAATCATGATCTGTATGTTATTATTGCTGATCTGCGATGTGGTAATATAGAATATTTATTGTTGTGTGATTTGAAATGTTTTTGTGCTGTGTTGAAATAGCCATGCTAGTCTAGATCTACATTTTGATGTAATCATAACAAAGTTCTCATTTTTTTTTTTATTCCTTTCTATTAAAGTTGAATTTTTATTTTGAAACAAAAAGCAAAGTTAGAATTTTAATTTGATTTACAAAATTTACAAAGTTTTGATCTTTTGTTTTTGAAACAAAATATAATAAAATTTTGATCTTTTGTTCTTGAAACAAATCAAAACAAAGTTGAGTCTTTTATTTTGATTTATATAATAAAATAAAAGAAGATTTGATCTTTTATTTTGAGATATAATAAATAAAGATTTGATCTCTTATTTTGATTTATAAAATAAAAGAAAGTTGGATTTATATAATAAATAAAGATTTGATCTTTTATTCTAATTTATAAAATAAATAAAGTCTAGGTATTTTGTTTGATTTCAGAAAATAAAGGTGGGACCTTTTTATTTTGATTCATAGAAATTATACACCCGATCATATGTTGTCGTTGTTGTGATGACACAAAATTTCATCGTTATGTTAATTTAGTTGTAATGACACGAAATTTCATCGTTATGTTAATTTAGTTGTAATGACACGAAATTTCATCGTTATGTTAATTTAGTTGTAATGACACGAAATTTCATCGTTATGTTAATTTAGTTGTAATGACACAAAATTTCATCGTTATGTTAATTTAGTTGTAATGACACAAAATTCATCGTTATGTTGTCGTTGTTGTGATGACACAAAAATTTCATAGTTATGTTAATTTAGTTGAAATGTATCAAAATTTCATCGTCATGTCTATTTTGTTGAAATAAACATACTTTGGTGTTGGGTTAAAAATTAAAACTTAGAAAAATAATATAACATTTACATTTTTCTATGTAAAGAAAAATAATATAAAACATTTACATTTTTCTATGTAAAGGAAAATAAGAGAAGGAGTTACATTTTCAATGTAAAGGAAAAAGAAAAGAAAAGAAAATATTTACATTTTTCGATGTAAAAGAGAAGAAATAAGAGAATTTACATATGTAAATAAAAACCATAAAAGGAGAATTTACATTTAAATCTAAAGAATAAAAAGAAATTTACATTTCAATGTAAAGAGTAATAGGAAATTTACATTTTCCCATTTTAATAAAGAGAAATAGGGAATTTACATTTTTCTATTATAATAAAGTGTAAAAGGAAATTTACATTTTTCTATTGTAATAAAGAGAGATAGATAATTTACATTTTTCTATGTTAAAATATAAGATTTACATTTTCCTGTGTGAAGACGAAAGATTTACAATTTTTTTTCTATGTAAAAATGAAAGGTTCACATTCTTCAATGCAAAAGAATTTACATTTTTCATTGTCAAAGAAAAAGAGATGAAACATTTACATTTTATAAAAAGTACATTTGTGTGTTATAAAAATGGATTCGGATAAAAAGTTCATTTTTATGTTGTAAAAATGGATTAGAATAAAAAGTTCATTTTTATGTCTTTAAAACAAATAGGACAAGAACATTTTTATAATTAAAGAATGAGTACATTTTAAAACATCATTTTTGTCGCATTAGAATTGGCAAACAAAAATGTCATTTTTGTTGAATATAAAAATATACGATGTTGAAAACATCATTTTTGTCGCATTAGAATTGGCGAACAAAAATGTCATTTTTTATTGGAGATAAAATTATACGATTTTGAAAACATCATTTTTGTCGCATTAGAGTTGGCGAACAAAAATGTCATTTTTTATTTGAGATAAAATTATACGATGTTGAAAACATCATTTTTGTCGCATTAGAGTTAGCGAACAAAAATGTCATTTTTTATTTGATATAAAATTATACATTGTTGAAAACATCATTTTTGTCGCATTAGAATTGGTGAACAAAAATTTCATTTTTGTTGAATATAAAATATACATCGTTGAAAACATCATTTTTTGTCGCATTAGAATTGGCGAACAAAAATGTCATTTTTATTTGATATAAAATTATACATTGTTGAAACCATCATTTTTGTCGCATTAGAATTGGCGGACAAAAATATTGTTTTTATAGAATACAAAAGGAATGGATTTTAGAATAGGGGAGATCTCCAAATGGTTTATATATATAAATTTAAAATATAAAATTAAACAAAACGAGAGCGGCAGTTCGCGTATCGACAATCGTAACTTCAAACGAATATATAGAAAGATCCGACCGTTGGATTTTCCCAAAACTGGTTAGGACCGCTTTGGGAAGAGCTTTCCAACGATATAAATTTCATCAAAATCCGACGGTTAGATTTTAAGATATGTGTAAATCAAATTTTGGTAAAAGCAGCGCTAGGGTCGCCCATTGACCCGAAACGTCGTTTATTTATTTCGAGCTATTTTTAATAAATAAAAATAGCGATAAATAGTTATAAATATATATGGAATGTTTTAAACTATAATTATGCGACAATTATTTGAAAAGGCCGAGTTTAACTCATTTCAAATAATTGAACGGCGATTAAATCAAAGATGTAAGAAGACGACGGTTGAAGACCGGCGATCTTCACATCGAATGGACGATGACTTCTGATACCTTAGACTGATTTGCTCCTAGGACAGGGTTGAAGCAGTAATTGTCCGGACGTGTGTGTTGGTCGTGCGGATAAGCGAGCGCCTTTTTGGTGTCTCCGGTTTCGTTCAGACCCAGAACGGACTTGTAAATGGATGCGTGTCTGACGTTGAAATTCACTTCATGTAATTAAATCGATTTCTATTAATATATGTCTGTTTGGTGGTAGAGAATTTTATTCTCTACTTAACACCCTGATATGTAGTAATGGTTATCGATCGCATGGCGTTGAATTGTCAACGTGGCACACCAAGATGCAATGATCAAGGCTTTGTTGAGAAGCATGCCTTGTGGCTGATGATCAAAGCATAGCCTGTTTAGGCATAGCTTTGTGTATAACGTGACTTCGCAAGCCTCACACCCCGGTATGATCAAAAACGCGATTAGGACTGAAGGGAGTGCACACGTTTCTTTCTAGCTAGTGGTGTTTGGGCTTTAACATGGCCCGACATTTTACTTATGTGGATTTTGGATTGAGGTACCTCGGGTTTTTATAAGCCGGAAGTGGTCATACTATAGGTTCATAGGAACCGGGAAACGTGTGTTCAGGCATAATTAGTCCACTACCGTTAGGTGGGGACCGGCCCTGAAGATCCAAGGGTTCACTACGAGGGATCCTGAGGCATTTGCTAGAGTGTCTCGAATCGGAAGAGGACGATCCCTAGCCTCGATTTCATGACAGAAAACCAATTCCCAATACGAAAACATTTCGGTTTTGATTTAAACTTATATATGTCGACATAGTTGGATGGGGTACTATGCCGTCTAGGATTGATATATTTATATTGAAGTATATTAATACTGCTTAAACACTAATGATAATATTAAATTACTTTTCACGTATTAAGCATGTTTGATCATCATAAGGGAAAACTCTATCCTCCTGTGTGCGTTGCATTGTGTGATAGGATCTGAGTCTTATGAGGATTTCATTTTTCAAAAGTCATTTCGTTGTTTTATCCAAACTTTATAAAATTATGCACTGGCAATCCAATGGAGTAAACCCGTTCCGCGTTAGCGGCGTGGTCCTGAGATTCACCATATTGATAGTTAATTTAGTTAAGAATTCTCACACCAGTCCCATGACTGACTTGTAGTTTGTTTCACTTTTGCAAACTCGGGTGCCCTCTTTCCACACGGGCAGCCAATTGACAGGTTCAGGTGATACATTCTGATTGGAGCTTGCTTGGACGGACGAAGAAGAAGACCTTTTCTCTAGTTTTTATTTCTGCTTTGAGACATTTTTATCTGTAGCTTTGATGTATGTGACGGAGTTTTGAGATTGTTTCTTTTCCATTTGGAAACTTATTTCCCTTTTTGTTGAGACTCTTTATTTGGCTAAGTTGTATCCTGTACTACGTACTCTGATGTATTGGATATTATGATGCTGATGACATTTATTTCCGCTGCAATGGTTTATGTGTTATGATAATTATCTAAGATCTGTTTTTGTTGTAAATATGTTGTATTCCTAAATGATTATCCTTACTTTCGGTCTACGGAAGTTTGGGGGTCATCACAAAAGGTATGGAAATTCGGGCCATTACATGCAGCTTTATATATTTCAATATTTTTGTGTCCATCCAATCGGACATCAAAATCGTATTTTAATTCTTTACTGAATTTTATTTTAAAATATTCATTATTTTAAAATATTCATTATTTTAAAATATTCTTTACTTCTGAATCGGAATGCGACTCAATCAATACCATATAATTTCAGTTATATGGATTTCATACATCGCATGTATTCAACAATAATGATAAATAATCATTAACCATTCAACCATCACCCAGAGTGCAATTTACAACTATCTAAGCATTAAAATAAATAAATAACGCTTACAACAGTCTGTCAATCCATCGACTGACATATAACTAAATATTGGGATTAGTGTATGTCAAATTCATCCCAATAACGGTGTGGGGTTTTCAAACAACGGTCTATTTAAATAAATCATTGGTTATTAAATTTAACCAACTCTAATTCGGTTTGAATTATTTCTCTAATTAACCAATTTTTACTGTTCAATATATAAACGATTATTTTGTCCATTTTCATCCATTAGTTTAATATTAACATTTCTAACATGTTAAAATCATCATTAAAATACATAAATCACCAAATCATCTAAATAAATACTCAACTACACGATGCCATTTACAGCGCCAAAGTGGCCATTCGTCGGAGTATGAAATTCGAGTGTCGCTAATATCCATACATCGCTTTCAATTTATGTGATTTGTGCGAATTCGTGTGTTGAACTCTACACAATAGATAAAAATAAATATTGGAAATTTAATTCTATATGTTTATATTTATAAAATAAATTAAATAACTGTACAATAATCTTAGTGAGAGAATTCTCACTTTGAGTTCCACTTTGCCATTCTTTTATTTCTGAAATCAGTACTATTTTGATTTAAATTAACCTCTAATTCTATTTTGCTCCAAATCTCTTCTAGTCAGTTCCATTGCCTAGATCTCGAATTTACGTTTGCAACGCACCCGGCCTCGTCAAATTATGTATTCGTATTTTCAAGATATAAGCATTTCAAGTTATACGGTTTAAGTTAATTAATTAAAAAAAATTAATAACCTTAATTACCTTGGTTAATCAGTTAATCGCATCGTTAAGGGGTTTAATCCCTGCGTCTTCTTCCTGCCTTCGTGAGTTCCAGGACAAAAAGCAAAAACAATATCGAAAACTAGGGTTCGATACTTCCTCCACCATGCTTCGTCGGAATATTATCAGGGATAGCCATGTGAAGCCGCACCTTGCCGCCATCCAACGCCTCGATTTCTATCCCGCTCGATGGCCATATGTGGCCTAGAAATGCCAGCGAACATGCTGCGTTTGAGAGCCAAAATTGAGCTCCCTTTTACCCCAATTCAGATCATAGCCGTATCAATTCGTAGATCGTAGAAAGCTTTATGATTTTTGTTTTGGAAGCCCCAAATAATTCTTGGTGGATTTGGAGGCAAATCGGAAAAAAATTAGGAGCAATTCGGCCATTGATTTAGTCTGTGGCGGCGCTGAATCAGGTCTTAGGGTTAGGGTGGAGAAAACTATATATTTATACCTTTAATTTAATATTATTTAATTCAACTTTACATGTTTAATGCCCCTAACTCCAACGACTGTCGCCCCTAGCTGAATACCCCCATTCTAAACATAATGGAATATGTTTCTTAAGACAATTCGACTGTTTCGAATAGTTTTTATCAAAATTAAAATATAAATCTATATACTGAATTTTTAACGTACACATTAATTTATCGGGGCCACATACTGACTCCAAAAATTACAGAAAAATAAATATAGCTATGTTTTGACAATATGGTCCTAAAAAATTAATTCATCGAATTTCGAGGCCGTTTGAAAAATGACCATTTTCCAGTCGATTAAATTTAATCTGAATTGACAAAACATGTTTAAATTCACTGCGCTCACATATTAATTCCAAAAATTATGAAATTTGAAATCTAACAATAATTTGACATTCTGGATCCAACAAAAGTGGTTTCATCGAAAATGGAGGTCATTTGCAAAATGACCATTTTCAAGGGCTATATATTATATTCATATATATATATATATATATATATTCCATAGTGGCTATTTTAAAATTTAAACTGGACATAACTTTCAATTTATATTATGAAATTTGAATTTTTCACATCCGCTTAGAAAGATATTGTAAACAGATTCAAATGTTTCTGGTTTTACCGAAATCCATTTTATTTTGAATTATGTACATTCAATTGAAATTAAAAATTGAATTTTCAAACTATCGCGCCATTTCAAGCTCATTTTATAATTAAAATAAACTTATACGTTCTAACTTCAATTTAAATAAATTTTAAATCGTTATTATTAAAAAGAAATCATTTAAATATTCAAAATCCATTAAAATAGCTAAAATAAAAATTTTAAATTGGTTCAGAAGTTTCTTGTTGTTACAGGGACGTTTTCTCTATTGGGTCGGTCGCCTGAAAAGGTGTATGGATGGAGGTATAATGTGATGATTAGAAGTTTCTAATTGGGGAGGGGTTCGACGGAGAATAGTTAGATTTTGGAATTTTTAAGGCTGACGGTGGCGATTCTGGTCATGCCACCTAAACGAAAAAGAAAGAGGGGAGTGAGGGGGTTCTAAACAGGGTGGCACGATGACCTAAAGTGGAGCGAGGCAGTTGAAATTAGGGCACAAAGCGACGCCTTTTGTTGTAGATTTTACAGCGATCCAATTGATGATAGATGGCATGTTTTAGGCGACGAATGCTCTTGGCGGGGGGAGGGAGGGGGAGGCGAGTGGCAGGTTAAGGTCAGGCTCTAGTAATGTACAGTGGCGGCACGGTGGATCTGATGGCATCATGTACGGTTGAAGAAGATGGAACAAAGTATCGAAGAAAATGGAGGATTAAGGTTCTAAAAATACAATTGGAGAAAACGTGTGAAATTAAGAATTGGATTAAGCGGTTAATCACACGTGTTAAGAATCGCGCAAAACCGGTAGTGATGCGATCATGACGACGGAGGCTACATTGTTGAAAAGATTTGGAGAGGATCGAAGGCAGTTGGTTTTTCATTTAATTTTAAAGGACTGTAAACGAAATAACATGATAATCGTCAACAGAAAATAAATGTGAGTTAACTTTCACACATTTCTGGAATTCTATGATATGGTTAAATTCATATAATTAAATCTAGTCGCTGATAGTAAAAATTGGATGTTTGGACGCCTTGGATGCCTATTGTTGATTGAATGGTTGGCGTTATTAATATTATCATCGTTTAATATATTGCATTAAAATTATATGCTGTTATGAAATGTTATAACGGTCTGTGATGCTGGGAAGAACAGGTTGGAGGGACCCAACCGGATTCCTCAAATATTATGCATGTTGTTTTTATGTTATTTTATATGAACTGATTGGACCCATAGGCATTGAAAACCTGTTTGGATATTGATGTTGAATTGTTATTCAACATTGTTGTGATTTAAATCAATAGACAGTGTTGATTTAGGGATTGGCAACAAATGGCCTAAAATCCACTTATTTTGTTAAAACATTGATTTGTCGTTAGGTGAATTAATTAACTAACTAAGTTATAAAATTTATTTTATAACTGAATCAAGATTTTAAATTATATTTTATATGTTATAATGAAGTTTGGTTTTATTAAAACATTATGGAATGATTATCTAATAGAATTTGACGTTTAAGTAAGTTCTATAAGGAATAAAACAGTAATTAACCTAGTGTTAATATTCTAGGATAATTATTCTTAAGAAAATAATTAAGTCATATTATTAGATTAATTTAAAAAGAAGTAATTGAAATCAGTTAATGTTTAACTAATGATGTCAGTTGATTAAGTTAACCATTTAATGGAAAGCGGATGATAAGATTATTCTGTTCTAATTAATCTAACGGAAACGATTTAATAAATATTTGTTTAAATTCGATTAACCTTTCATAAAATATAACCTACCTTTATTAACGATATTTGAATATTATTAATATAATTAGTAATTGTTTTTAAAGGTGATTAGCTAATCTACTTTTATAGTTGATGAAAAGGTAAACTGTTTTTACTTCGGTAAGTAAGGATGTTAATTATTATTTTAAGTAATAATCATTAAAGCATTTATTTCTTAAATACTATTCATTTAAGAAAGCAACCGAGTTTGTCATAAGGTTAAATTTGGATATTTGAAACTTGGTAAAGAGTTTTTCTTCCAAGTTTTGGTAGAGTTTATAAAGATAATTTGGAGCTAAATATAATTTTAATGAAGTTGTAACGGCGTGCAAATCCGTACTATCTAAGTTGACTACATACATCACACATCCAACCCAAATATCACAGAAATACGAATAATTTTTTTTTTGAAGAAAAAGGTAGAAGAAGAACAGAAATAACAACACAGAATCTCACATCGCAGCGGAACAAAATATAATATATCATAACTTTTTAAATTTAAAATTTTAACTGTATAACGTACAATTATCAAAGAACAACATTTACAACACAGCGGAAATGAAAATACTATATATCTAACATTGGAGCCTCCTGCTCCAAGCTCCTTTAGATAGATCTGTAAAATCCTTAACAACTTGACTGCCCGTACAAACTTGGACACCCATGAGTTTAGGTAAAACAAAACAAAATAAACTCTGGGTCAGTGATGGGATTGGTATGAGTAAACAATTTAAAACACTTTAAGAAAATAAACGATATCTCATAAGACCATGCCGTATGGCACAGAACGGGTTTTTCCCTTATAAGAATCCAAAACATTTGCTTCAACTTTCAAAATCTTTTTGAAATAAAATGATAATATTTATATCAAAACTTTTTTGATATTATAATAGTGTCTAAATCAAATAAATAGAAATCTAGTGGAACGCTTGCATCTCACGTTCCACATGTATATAATATACAATCAATGAAAACCGCAAGCACTTATTGGGTAATGAATTTCCATCTATGACAAGGTATGGAACCATCTTCCGGTAGTGTATCTCTAGAGGAGAATACACTGGGTTCAACAAGAACATCTTGTAACCCGGCCAAACATGACCGACCACTCATTTCGCTTGAGTGTATCGAATGTATATCACCAACGGTTAGGATCAGCAACCGTTTCCCGAATGGGATAGCAACGAATAAAATAAGGAATTAATTGAATTTCTCTAGATAGGTGATAATACACCCTAATGGGAACCGATTTTTGTCATTTCCCGGTTGTTGAGGCATGAGGCTACGATTACTTATCATTCATTGATAACACAATCACTTTGAATGCCACATTGTCAGATCCGTTAATCATTAATTTATTTGCACAAATATATTTTGGATATTATGCTAAGAGAATAAATTCTCCGCCACCATATATATCTGTACAGATCAACATATGCGATCATTGGAAATAATATGTCAGACATTCGTCCATACACTTCGATTTGGGACTGAACGAAACCGAAGGCACAATTTCTTTTAATAGAAAAAGTCCTTGCACTTTAATCCATCTTTGATTATCTTCATATAATCTGATTCGCAATGCTACTGCCAATATGGAGTGGTTCTCGGATAATAATCCAACTAGTCTCTCCATATTGACAACGATATTGGAAAATACTTCGATGGTCGGTTATTTAACTATCGAAGAAAAAAAAAAACATCCAAAGCAACAAACAAATCGCTCGACCCCTTAATTAATATTTCATTAATTAAATCACTTCTCCATTTCTGTATCAATATTTTTCAACCAGATATTTTCAATAATCATTTTGGCCTCTTACGCTATTTTCAAAAACATTTCCATATATTGCCTTCTTTTATTTTATATACTTAGAAAATACCTTCTATTAATAATTGGAAAACATTCCAATTACTTCTCTTTTTCACGCCCGTTCATTTCAATACTTAGGAAATATTTATCATTATATTACCAAGATTCCACTTACTTGTGTTAAAATGAATGTTGTATAAAACACCATTACAACAACCCAAAATATTTCATTCAACTAAATTTCTTATTCAAATATATCTCTTCGAGGCTGGATCTTGCTATTTATCTGTTAAAAATGAAATCAATCAAGTTGGTGTATAATTACCTCTCAGACCTTGATTGAAATCATCATTAACTTTAAAACAGACAAGACCACTTGCCTCGAATAATCAACACCATACAAATCAATTATTCATTTTTAAACTTATGTATGTTTCTCTTTCTAACTTTACTAGCTTTAATTATAGAATTCCTTTTTGTTTATAATATTTTATTTTTAAGTTCGTTTCCTTATCGACTTCTATATATATCGATACATTGATTTCTAACTATAAAAATTTCTTAAAAATATTCTAACTCCTTAAATTTCCAGAAAATTTCGCCATAACCTCCTTTGTACGGGTCACTCGATACAACTACAAAATGCCTCTCCGGGCCCTTTCCATTCAAAAAGAAAATCAAAAAGCCAAGCGGCTTGCCGATTCGGCGCGTAAAATCTCATATGAAATTTAAACATGTACCTTTTTGTCGGTCACTCGATTTATAATCTTCATACACTTTATTCTATACCTATCTAACCCATATACGTCCATTCCCAATTTATTCTAACTCAATCTAGTCTTTTTAATTCAATTCGGTAATAAATTCTCTAATTAGCATTTTTGCCTATTCCACTTTTCAACTGAACATATCACGTTCATATACTATTTTAAATTTAGTTATAAACCAATCAAATTCCATTTTGAATTAAAGTTTCATATTCGATTTTGAATATAAATTTACAAACCCAATTTACTTATCCAAAGCCCAATTTCAATTCAAACTCCATTAATTAATTATTCTTCAAACTAGTTAATTCTATTCAATAATTAACAAAATCTAATTTTTGTTTCAAAAATCATTTCATTACTCCACTTGAGTTTAGATATGTTTTATAACTCAAATCTGGATTTTTCTAATGAAGATTCAGATTTTTATTTGCTCAAAACCCTTTTATAAATTTAAATAAACCATTATGGTTTTATAATGATTATGGCGCTATTTTTCTGGAAATTTGATTTTGACATATCTCAAAATCTATAAGGCGAAATCAATATTTTTCTCTTCCATTAGAAAACTATTATCAAATCGGTCCTGACGATTCTTGTTTCGAAGAATTTCGACTTAAATTGAGTTCGGTATACTCAATTGAAGTTCGAAACGCCAAATTACAAACTACAGCGCTGGGGCGAGTTCGTTTTAATTATATTTTGATATATAAACATTTAAACTTCATTTATAATAAATTTCAATTCCATTTCTTAAATATTAAATATAAATTAAACCTGTTTACCAAATCTAACTAGATATTTCGATTATTCCTAACTGAGTTATAAATTTATTTATACTTCGATCTTCTATATTTAATTCCAATTCCTTTTATAAATAAATCATTTATAAATTCGATATAATCGAATTTCAATATAAACCCATTAGATTTATCTTAACTCACTTTATACTCCCAAACTTTGGAATATAATTAATCATTCCATTTTCAACACGTTTTCAAATTTCACTTTTTAAATTCTTACTTGAATTAAAACTTCTAAATTATCCAATGATAATTTATTTCACTAGATTTACTAGCATTGTTTATAAACCCCACTCTCTTGTTTTATATATTAAAACAAGTTTTATTTCAAAAATTCTATTTGAACTCACTTCATTTTATATTCCGAATTCTGGAATAAAACCCATCATTTTCTTTTCGAAATGATTACAATTTCTATATTTAAATTCATACTTGAATTTAAATATTAAATTTATCAAACGATAATTTTTCCACTTTATGTATAAACATTGTTTATAAATTCATTTCAATTTCTGATTATCCGATGAAAATCATTCCATTTTATTTATAAATACCATTTATAAATTTACCTCAATTTCACGTATTATTTAATTTATAAATATCGTTTATAAATTCAATACTTCAATTTCATGTATTATTCAATTTATAAGCATCGTTTATAAATTCAATACTTGTTTTATTTATTCAAACAAGTTAATATCTCTCGCCCATTTTGAATTCAAATTCTATTTTTGAAAAATAGATTTTCCATTATAAATCTCGAAATATCCTTTTCACGGTATTTCAACATTTTTGGGCCAGCTATATTTAAACAATCAAACCACCCAATTATCAATCAACACATCATATATGATTATAAATGTATAAAAACAAACAATAATAAATTCTGAGGAATCCAGTTGGATCCCTCCAACCCGTTTTCCTGCATCCAAATATGTTAGCCAACATAAATAATATCCATCCTGCTTCGAGGCAGGATATCGCGGTATAGAAGGTCATCCACTATCATAGCGTGGGGCGCATAGGGTCACCTGCTAATGATACTGCGGGCATCCTCTAATGGTACTGGGGAACAATCCAATCATGAATGTATATATAATAACGACAAACACCAATCCTAAATAACTAATATATATTTAATAGTCCCAAAAATATTTTAGTGCATGCAAACAACCAACGAACAATTATTTTAACGAATAAAATAAATCTAAATAAAAATATGAGTGAGATTTTACTCACCGGGATTATTTCGATCCATTCTGATTCCCTTTTAAATTCCTGATTAGGTATCACATAGCTACGGATTAAACGACTGATTTCCATTCGATAAGATCTTGTATAAATTTAACAATTAATATTCATTATTCAAACTATCGAATTATTTAAATGGAATTAAAAATTAATTACTAAATTAAAAATAATCACCTTGATTATTTTAGCACCTTCTAAATGATTACGTTGTCCAGTATTTCCATCCTCATTTCAAGCTTGATTCACTTTGATTGTTCCAGTACAAAGTTATTTCAAAATCAAGACAGTGTCACCCCTTCAACACAATATCTAACTCCTTGACATACCATTCTTCCCAAATTCCATCACGACTACGAATGCCTTGAACCAATATGCTTATTTCTTATTGCCATTGTTTAAGCTTCGTAGAGTCATCTGAATCCCAATATTCCTTTCCTGATTACTGCAGTTTTTTCATCAACACCTCGTCACTCCAGTTTGATAGTCACGACCCTTTTTTGACGAACTCCGATATCCCTTCAAAATGGCGATCTGCGCCATTGTCGCGAGTACAGGGAACGCCTCCCCCAAATCTGAATCGTGATGAGAAGAAGAACCCACACAACTTGATAAACTCTCAGACCCTACAACCTGTAACAAACTCGCACCTTCTCACTTCCAGAAGCACCACGCAACCCTGTAAAGGACCCAACGCCTCTTTCCATTCTTCTATACCGCAAGCCCTAATCCACCGAGCGCAAATTCGCAAGCCCCGAAACATCGACAGCCCTAGTTCATTAATTTTGAACTCGAGTTGCATAGTTATGATCGCACCATAAATCGACAATCCCTACTTGAAGCCTTAGGATCTTATTGAATCCAAAATTGATGGGTTTAATGAAGTATGTGATTAAAAGAATCAGTTGAAGAATTAGAGGAGGAAACGGCTACAGGTTTCGTTCATTCTGAAGAAAGAAAAATGGAAAAGCAAAAAAAGGAAAGGGAAATAAAAGGAGATATGGGAGCATTGCATTAAATGATAATAGGAAGATTAAAATCTAATAAAGGATCAGCCATTTTATTTGGAGCTTTCTATCTGACTTTTAGAACGAAAAAGAGGGGTAGTTGCGCGTTATATTTAAAGAGGAAGAAACTTAGCTACTAAGGAATTTTTTGTCAACGCAAAGTACATAAGGTAGCTTAAGGAGGAAGGAACCGATTTAAAATATTATTTTTATTTCTAATTTATTTTAGATTTAATTAAAATTGGTACCCTTAAATTTTAAATTATCATGTTGATTCAACTCCAATTTGAGTCCAACAACAGGCCTTCCTAGGGTTAAACCACATTCTGAACCCACCGGGATAGGTTTCAAAGCCTTATTCGATCATCTGGAGAAGATATTAATTTAATTGATATAAATTAAATTCAAAACAATTAATTCTTCGATAATAAATATTATTATTCTAATTCAAACAGAATTTTTGTATTGATCGTCTGAATTGTTTTCAATTCAGTTTTAACTTTGAATTCAATTATATTACGTATTACGATAATTTAATATATTTGGTATATATTGAAGTCGATTTTTAAATCGATAACTTAATATAAAATTCATTTATATTATCAACTCAATATTTAAAATGATATTAAATATTTAAAATATGGATCAAAATTTCGGGTCGTTACATTCTTCCCCCCTTAAAAGAATTTCATCCCCGAAATTACTAAGGTAGGAAAAATGGTACAAATCCATTACTTTTCAAAATCACACTAATGTTGAAACTCAACTCTTCACATTTCAACAAATTTAATTCCACCAAAACTTTTGGTTTTCCTTCATTTAATTCGAATGATCTATAATCAATGCATTTATATCTAATCCGTATTCCATTATACTTATTCAAATTGATTATGGTCAATCGATTCACTTCAATCCATTTAACTTGCTTAAGTTAATTTAAATTTCAGCATTCAAATTTCCGAGTTTTCATTTCGAATATTTGAAATCCCATAAATATATGTATATATTTATATCCACCTCAAATTCAAAACATTTAATTTTTCAAAACAACTTGTTTTCTTTCAAACAAATTCCCTTCAAAAACTTTTCTAAGGTAGAAATCCATCACTTAGAAACTCGGAAATAAACACTGATAATGTTGCGATCATCATCAGAATTATTTCCTAGCCACTGTAGTGAGTTTCGTGCTTTATCGTTTTCAAAATCCATCTCAAGATGATTTTTATTCAAAATCCTTCAAACACAAGCTATATTGTTCTAATATGCTTCAGAAAATATTTTCAAACTTCCCAGGATTTAAATTCCAAATTCTGGTTTAAATTCAATTTTAATTCATCTCATTTTTATATATTCCATTCATGTACAAATAAATTTTGGTTATATATAACCATTTCATTTTTATAATCTCATTTGATTATAATAACACCTAACACATCCATATAGTATAATAATTTCAGAAAATTATTATTTTTATATCAAATATAATTTTGGATAAAATTATTTCATTTATCCACTTTAAAACATTATTGTGTCAAATTTATCTATTCAAGTGTTCATAAACTTTTATCAACATCGTGGCGCCCACGATTTGATCAGAATTCATAAATCACTCAACAAACTAGCCAACACGATATAAAACAGTTATTATATCACTTAACAAATACGCTCTCTCGTATATATATATATATATATACACACACTCAACTCATTCTAGGGTACTACTGACCTTATCTCTAATGAGCACATCCCACCAAAGCCTAGGTATTCGCTCAACCTAACCTCTGATACCAACTGTAACGGCCCGCAAATTCGTACTATCTGAGTTGACTACATACATCACACATCCAACCCAAATATCACAGAAATACGAATCTTTTTTTTTTGAAGAAAAAGGTAGAAGAAGAACAGAAATAACAACACAGAATCTCACATCGCAGCAGAACAAAATACAATATATCATAACTTTTGAAATATAGAATTTTAACTATATAACATACAATTATCAGAGTATAACACTTACAACACATAGGAAATAAAAATACTATATATCTAACACTGAAGCCTCATGCTCCAAGCTCGCTTAGATAGATCTATACAATCCTGAACTACTTGACTGCCCGTACAAATTTGGACACCCAAGAGTTTAGGTAAAACAAAATAAACTCTGGGTCAGTCATAGGACTGGTATGAGTAAACAATTTAAAACAGTTTGAGAAAATAAACGATATCTCATAAGACCACGTCGTATGACACAGAACGGGTTTTTCCCTTATGAGAAACCAAAACACTTGATTCAACTTTCAAAATCTTTTTGAAAGAAAACGATAATGTTTATATTAAAACTCTTTTGATATTATAATAGTGTCTAAATCAAATAAGTAGAAATCTAGTGGAACGCTTGCATCTCATGTTCCACATGTATATAATATACAATCAATCAAAACCGCGAGCACTTATTGGGTAATGAATTTCCAACTATGATAAGGTATGGAACAACCTTCCGATAGTGTATCTCTAGAGGAGAATACACTGGGTTCAACAAGAACATCTTGTAACCCGGCCACACATGACCGACCACTCATTTCGCTTGAGTGTATCGAATGTATATCACCAACGGTTGGGATCAGCTACCGTTTAAATGAATTTCTCTAGATAGGTGATAATATACCCTAATGGGAGCTACCCACATAGCCATGCTGCCTGCCCGATTTTTAACATTTCCCGGTTGTTGAGGCATGAGGCTACGATTACTTATCATTCATTGATAGCACAATCACTTTGAATGCCACATTGTCAGATCCATTAACCATTAATTTATTTGCACAAATATATTCTGGATATTATGCTAAGAGAATAAATTCTCTGCCACCATATATATCTATGCAGACCAACATATGCGATCATTGGAAATACTTTGTTAGAAATTCGTCCATACACTTCGTTCTGGAACTGATGGAAATCGAAGGCACAATTTCTATTAATAGAAAAAGTCCTTGCACTTTACTCCATCTTCAATTATCTTCATATAATCTGATTCGCAATGCTACTACCAATATGGAGTGGTTCTCGGATAATAATCCAATCAGTCTCTCCATATTGACAACGATATTGGCAAATAATTCGATAGTTGGTTATTTAACTATCGAAGAAAAACAAACAAACATCCAAAGCAACAAACAAATCACTGGGTCCCTTAATTAATATTTCATTAATTAAATCACTTCTTCATTTCTTTATCAATATTTGTTAACCAAATATTTTCAATAATCATTTTGGCCTCTCACGCTATTTGGAAAACATTTCCATATATCGTGTAACAACTCGCTATTTTTAACGAATTAAATTTCGATTTAAATCATATTTTTATTTTTAAAAAACAAATAATATATTCTATGGTTTTTTTCATAATGGGAATTCGATATTTGAAATATGTATAGTGAAATGTAGCAACTGTGAAAATTTCGTCGGAAAATTTGAATGTAGTCGGTCGTGCTATAACAGTTCAAATTTTAGCAATTTTAAAATCTCTTCGAAACCAGTTCGGACAAACACGAAAAATATTCTATTCGTTATCAGTAATCTAACGGCGAAATTCATTTCGCGAAAATCAGACGTTTTGATCTTCGTTTCTCATCCGTATTTCTACGTTAAAGGGGTCTGTAACGCGTTTTTGAACGGAGCATGCAGACACTGCCAATTATATACAGTTGTGTCCGTCTCCTCGCACTGATTACCAAAATATATTCATTTTTCAGTTTAGGTGTTCGATTTGCGCTAAAATTGTGAAAATGCTTGCATAGTTCATTTTTAAAACAGAGCCATTTGAGTTCGATGTGTCCCTTTTACGATCTTACATACTTTTCTAAGCATTTTGGGTCTGCAAAATCCGTCCTTTTATTTTAATAAAATACCCATTTTTTTTTTTTTTTGGGTTTAGATGATGGACATCTTTGCTATGTTAAAATGCATGCACGTGTAGTGCATTTCAAAAAAGAAAATTTGCAAGCCATTTCACTACTTTGCATGCGTCCATTTTGGTGTATCATTTTTTTTTAACACCATGCGTTCATGTAACGTTATGCATCATGTACTCTACTATTCAATCCATGCTTTCATTTTTTTTCATGTACTTAGCTTTCATTTGGTTTACCAGACAATGCACCATGCTTGTGCGTTCATTTGGTTTACCAGGACAATGCACCAAGCTTGTGCTTTAAAAATGTGAATGACTGAACCCATGCCCCCACGTTCCTTATTTTAAGGACTGAACCATTTTTTCCTGCTGCCATAAATCTCTCTACTTCCCATTCCTCATCGCAAAAAAAACCTCTCTTTCCCACTCTTTCTCCAATCGCGAGCTTCCTCTCACCTCGCCCACGCCTTGACCCTCTCGCCGCGACAGCCAAAACCCGGCGCAACCCCAGCGTCCCACGTCCATCGCCCTCCGACAGCCCGTGATCACTCCATCCTCCAGCTCCTTTATGAAACTCAGCCTTCAACAGCAGTACTGCAACTCCCCTCTCCGCCTCTCCTTCCCGAAACCAATGTCCTCCGCCCCTACAGCAGCTCCGTAGCCCCATCTCCTTCGCATCCGAACTCCGGCCCCTACTCCGACCGACCCTCAGTCGAGCTTCGCCATGCCATAGCGTTGCCCACGTCGCCCAAGTCCCAAGCTCCAAACCTCACCTCGAACCTTTCATGTTGCCGGCCCTCTGTCGAGTCTCTTCGAGCTTTGCTGATCAGCCTTCACCCGCGCCTACCCAAGCCCAGCTCCATCGACAGCTTTCACCCGCACCTTGCTTGCCCCCTCCTCTTCCTCAGCACTAGCGCTGCTTTGTTTCCCCCCTCCTCGGTCCGGTTTGCATGCATGTTGAGTTCTATGTGATGAAATGTGTGTGTGTTGCATGAGATTTGTTGTGTTCATTTAAACTGTGTGTGTCTTACGTTTTGTGTTTATTAATAATTGTATATATATAGTTATATGATCAGTTTGGATAGTTATATAAATTATAATACATATCTGTTATAATTTGTGTTGGGTGTGTATAACGTCATGTTGGTTTTAAAGAAATAAGTATATATATAGTTTTCCTGCATGTGTTTATCTTATTATACTTATATATATATTGCGGTGTCAAGACGTTTTACTGTGTGTGGGTGATTTTCATTCTTATGAAGTTTGTTGTGTGTGTGGTATTCGGCGAGAAGTTTTATACATATAAATATATTTTAAAAATAAATGTATATATTTTAAATTGTTTTGATAGTGTGTATACTTTTGTAAGATATATATCATGTCAGTAGTGTACTTTTGTATGTGTGAATTGCTTTGCAATTTATTTATTTCGAAATTTTATGTATACGTATATTTTGTTTAAAAGTTCATATATATGATTTTATAACTGATTTCAGTGTGCGTTGAAATTTTAAATATATATATATAATTTTTACCATGTATACGTATATAAGTATTATTTTGCAAAAGTGTTGTGTCTAGTTTCTTGTGTGGAGTTGGCATTGAGTTCAGAACCGTCTCGAAACCAAATTCTCGTACCGTCCCTAAACCCAATAACCGATCCATTGGAAAATTTCCCAACCTCCTCTAATAAATAAATATATAATAGGTGATTTTCGAGTTGAATCATTTCCGTGTCGTGCCTGGAAGTTGTCGTCGCATTCAGTGTTCATCCATTAGTCGTCTCCTTCTCTGTGCCACGAAAGGTGAGTTTTCTCACACCTGCAAAAATATTCACATTTTTGTGAAATTGAAATCTGTGGTTGATTTGATTTTTGTTTGTTGGTTTCTATATTTAAATGGACATCCAGTTTAAACTATAGAAATTGAATTGACAGTTAGTTTATTTTTGAACTGAATTGCTAGTTAAACCCCGACACATATAATCAGCTAATTATTGCAAATTGAACTGTTTTGGATGATGGTTGTGATGTGTGTTTATTTATTGATATATTGAACTGTACAGATTCTGTCTATATTTTTATATCAGTGTTATCACCTTGGATGTTACGGGCATCATCATTAACTGTCATTTCGAACAAATTAAGAAATAGGTTGAAATGATATATACCTATGACATTTGACCTTTGGATTGAAATGATATATATCCATTTCCTAAAATTAAAAATTAAAAATTTGAAATAACTGATCACTTGGCCATAGGATAGAGAATTATTATACGGACATCGGATTGGTTAAATCTATAAATTTGTGAAACCGTGATTCTGTGTAAAGAAAATAAATTGAAATTATGTAAATTGAATTATACATTGGATTTTGAATTTGAATTTGAAATGTTGAAATTTAAATTATTTCAAAGGTTTAAATCTTTATTTAAACTTTGAAATTAAATTCGAATTGAAATGATCTAAAATTTGTTATCTGAAATTTGAACTAAAATTGATTATAATTTAAATTATTTCAAAGGTTTAAATCTTTATTTAAACTTTGAAATTTAATTCGAATTAAATGGCTTAAATAAATATTATGAACTTGAACTTGAACTCGGATTTGATTTGAATCGAATAGATTCAAATAATATTTTGAAATGGGAAGTTATCCTTTAAAATAGATTGTTCTCAAATAAATTTGATTTTGGGAATCGATTTGGACTGAATATTGGAAATCGATTTGGTTTGTTTTGAGATTTGAACTTTGGTTCATATTTATTGAAAATGGAAAGAAACAGTTGATTTGAAATTATTTCTATATAAACAAATTTATATAAATTGTTTTCCAAAAACCTATACTTTCTATATATATATATATATATATATATATATAAGTAGTTTATTTTATAAAATATTTTATATACCTAAAACCATTTCCAACACTCAAACTGTGTTGATTTCCAAGCTATTCCAAATCTCCCAAATTTATTTACAACTAATCAAAAATTTATTTAAACCCCAAAACTATTTCAAACTTACAAACTGTTTTAGAAGTAAAAAGTGTTTACATTTAAATCTGTGATTTAAAAGTAAATATGATCATTTTGATGTTAAAATCAGAAATGAATTCAAAACTATTTTTGAAGTAAATTGAATGATTCGAAGAAAATGTGGTTAATTGAAGTATAACTAATTATTGAATTTGAAATTTATCTCAAAATGAATATGAATTTTTAAAGTAAATATTATAGTGATTAAAATAATGTGATATTTTAAAGTGAAATTTATTTAGATGAATATGATATTTTGATATCATAACGATTCACTTTTGAAATATAAAATACCAATCGGTGTGTAACATGACGTTTTGTTGTTAAAGAGACCGGGGCCTCTTATTGACATACTCTCTGTCAATGTTGGAACCACTTTCACAACTGCGTACGCGGTGGAGTTCCAGAAACTAAGTAGGATGAATTTGGAGGCGATTACTGGATTTGAAGAAAGTGAACGATAATGGATGACCCCGACACTTGTGTCAATGTGAAATGACTAAAACAGGAGCCATGCCAGACCAAATGAGGCTTGACTACCTCTTAGTGGACATCTGCTCTTTGATTTTATTTGGCCTCGGGTCCATACTATTACTATTCAGTTGTTGTTGTTTTGTTGGTGCGCACCCTCGATGGGATGTATTTCCCTTTGATTCGATATGGGGCAGATGTCTACGGTGGGCCGTTAGGGGTAACCACCAGTCTGGATCAGGCAAACTGGTAGCATACTACCTTGGGTATTGCCTCATGTGCCTTGTCATACGTTTATCCTTATGCGAGATAACTACGATTTTGATTTTGGTATAGGTCTATAGGGGACTCACTGGCTACCGACGTTATACTGGTTGTGTTACAGGACCTGCATAGACCACGTGCTTGTAAACTGTGTAAGGGTAATCAATGTAACCCCGCTTACACTAATTTTCTGACAAGTATTTGTGAATAGACATTATTATAATAGCGAAATTATATTATATAGCATCTAGTTTGACAGATCCTTAGGAGATGGAAATTCCCGTAACATCTCTTGAGTTATGTGTGTGCATGTTCATATGATGTCGATTTGACTTAGATGAGAATATTTTTGCCTGATCTGAGCTTGTTTTATTTTCACGCTATTACGCTTGGGTCAGACTTGAGCATTCCAATTTCAAAGGTTATCTTCCAAAGGATGAAGACGAAGACGGTATACTATTATTACTATTGTATTCCACTACTATTCTGCTATATTACTCTGTATTATCAGTTATGTATATAAATGTATAACTCCGATAAATGTTGTAAAATGATCAAAAGTTTATTTTAAACAGCTTCATGAACTGTTATTTGATTATTATATTTTGTTCATTCCGTTGCGAGATTCTGTCCTTGTTTTCTTCTTTCTTTCTAATTCTAAATTAATCCCCTTGATTATCTATATTTTTGATTATAATGGTTAAAGATGTGGATCGTCATTTAACAATCTGTAAATACGTACAGTTTTGAGTTAGGCATGTGTGGAATATTGTCGATTCAAAAGGTATGGATTCCCAGGTCGTTACAGTTGGTATCAGAGCTTATGGTTTAGCAGTAAACCTTGGCTCTATTGGGATTTACTCATTTGAGATAGGGTTAGTAACACCCTAGAATGAGTTCTGAGTGTATATATATACGAGAGAGCGTATTTGTACTTTTTGATATAAAAAAATGGTTTTATATTGTGTTATTTGGCTTACTGAGTTGAGTTCGGAGTTCCAGTCGATGCGTGTTGCAAGCGTTACCGAATGGGATTTCAAAACACTTGAACAAGGCATTCTAACACAATATTGTTTTCATATAAATTTTATATATGCAAGATAAATAATTTTGAAATTTGATGGTAAATTAGTTAATACTCTTAACCTATTGACTATAACAATAAATCGATCTTTTATATATGATTTAAAATTAACTATAAACCAAATAAATTTAAATGGAGAATTTGAGGTACTCAAAATCCAATTGGTTTTAAATGATTTTCAAGACTTTGAAAAATAATATAGTGGTGGTATTTAAAAGTATTTTCCATAGATTTCATTTTAAAAGTAATTTTAAAGTGAAATTGGTTCAGTACTCCACTTCGGTCGCTGGAAGATAAATTTCGATGAGTGTGGCCACATCACCGACTTTCATTTTCGACTCTCTAAGTGGGGAAGAGCCCTTTGTAGCTTTGCTACATATTTGTTTGAAAATAATTATAGATTAAAATCTTAAGTATGTTTTGTTATACAAAATATATATGGTATATAACATTTCAAAATGACTTGAAAGAAACTTGGTATTCAAAATTCTAAAGTCTTTGTATAATCTTGAATAGCTTAACTTTTAAATATATGAAATGAGAAAATAAATCTAATGTTTAAAAGAACATGAATCCAAATAGTAACTCTCGGAAAAAAAGAGGAAGAAGATAATATGAATTAAAATTGTTGAATGCTCTTATTTGATTAAATTGAATCGGATTAAAATATAAAATACTTAGTGGCATCCGATAACTAAAAAAAAGGGTTAAATGTGTATGAATATGATGAAAATACAAATGTAACTTAAGTAATGAAAATGCTTCAAAGTGAAATTTGAATCATGAAAATGTTATAAATAGGAGTCAAGTTGTTATAATATGATACAAATTTGTTAATATTCTAAAAAAGATTAATAAAATAAAAAGGGAATATTAATAAAGGACAAGTATTTAAGCATATGCAATAACAACTTACGAGAAAGAATTTTTTTAAATCGGACCATATTTTTGTATATTATTGAAAAATATAACGAAATTTGCAAAAGATTGGTAATAACTAAAATTGTAACGTTCTGAGATAATTGAAAACTGGAATAGAATTGTATCAAAAAAAAGGAAACGAGTCTTAAGTAATGTATAAACTTAAGAAATTATGTAACAAGTCATTTCATAGTAATAAATTTATAAAGTAACGTAAAGAACAAAGGAACTAAAGTCTATATGTTGTGAAATAATGTGAATTAGAAATAAATTACAAAATTTGGTTAGTTATGAATAAAGGAAAATGAAACATTAACAGATAAATATGAAATTGGAGAATTGCGAATAATTGAATTTCTAACAAATGGAATCTATAGAATGTGAATTTATTAAACATGAATAAGCGCATGCAACCAATTGAATATTACAATTGAAATGAAATCAATTCAAAGTCAATGAAATAAATTTAGATAAACTTAAAGTGAATAAATTGCATACAAGTCTATTAAATGTAAATAGATTATGTAAATTAAACGGTCACTAGTACGTAAATGAAATTGAATGGAAAATCAATGTACCATGAACATTACAAAAGTGATTATATATATTTGTAATGGCCCGCAAATCCGTACTATCTGAGTTGACTAATAATACCACACGTACAACCCAAATTGCACAGAAATACGAATCGTTGTTAGAAAGAAGTCAGAGAATGAGAAATAGAAAGAAAGAAATATTAGAATAAAATAAAACAAAGAAGACAAATCTCACAGCGGAACGAATAAAATATATTATATAACATAACCTTTGAAATACAATCAGTAACTTTATATAAATATCATCAATTAGAGCGCAACAGTGATTCCTGGAACAGTTATAAACACCTATTTCCAGATACAAACATGGTTCACAGCGGAATATATGGTAGTCTATAGCTAACTGGTGAAGCCTCCTGCTTCCAGCTCCTTCCAATGAATCTGAAAATCCCGACTACTTGACTGCCCGTACAAATTTGGGCATCTAAGAGTTTAGGGAAAGAAAACAAAATAAACTCTGGGTCAGTCATGGGACTGGTGTGAGTAAACTCCAACCAATTGTTTAACTTTCAAAATCCTTCCGAAAGAAATGATAATCGTAAGACCGATCCACACATAAACACGGATGGTTTTTACCTTACGATAACCCAAAACATCTTTGATATCAAATCCAGTGATATTATACTAATGTCTAAATCAAATAAATAGAATCTAGCGGAACGCTTGCATCTCACGCTCCACATACATAGTATAAAATCAAAAACCGTGTGGCACTTATTGGAGATTGGATTTCCAACATGACAAGGTATGGAACCACCTTCCGATCAGTGTACTCTAGAGGCGATACACTAGGGTTCAACAAGAACATCTTGCAACCCGGCCCACACATGACCGACCACTCATTTTGCTTGAGTGTATCGAATGTATATCACCAACGGTTGGGATCAGCAACCGTCTCCCGAATGGGACAGCATCGAATAGAATAAGAAATTAAATGAATCTCTAGATAGGTGATTATACAACCTAATGGGAGCGACCCACATAGACATGCTGCCTGCCCAATTTTTGTCATTTCCCGGTTGTTGAGGCCTGAGGCTACGATTACGTTCTATCCATTGATAGCACAATCACTTTGAATGTCACATTGTTAGATCCGTTAATCACTAATTGATTCGCACAAATATTCTGGATGTTATGCTAAGGGAATAAATCCGTTGCAACCATATATATTTATACAGACCAACCCATTTGATCATTGGAAATACTCTGTCAGACATTCGTCCATATACGTTCGTTCTGGGATTGAACGAAACCAAAGGCACAATTTCTATTAATAGTAAAATCCCTTGCACTTTACTTCGTCTTTGATTATCTTTATATAATCTGATTTGCAACGCTACTGCCAATACAGAGTGGTTCTCGGATAATAATCCAACCGGTCTCTCCATATTGACATCGATGGTCAAAAACTTCGATAGTCTGTGATTTAACTATCGAATAAAAACAAGTGTTTCGATAGTCGATGATTTAACTATCGAAGAAAAACAAGTGTTCATCCAACATATCAAACAAATCACTGGGCTCTTTAATTAATATTTCATTAATTAAATCTCTTCTCCATTTCCCTATCAATATTTGTTAACAAATATTTTCAATTATCATCACGGTCTCTTACATTCTTTGGAAAACATTTCTATATCTCGCCTTCTATTATTTTCTACACTTAGAAAATATATTCTATTTGAAATTGAAACAATTTCAATCACTTATCTCTTTCCCGACTATCTTAATTATACTCAGGAAATATTTACCTTTATATTTCCAAAATTCCATCCCTTGGGTTAAAGCGAATGCTGTATAAAACATCGTTACAACAATCCAAGATATTTTATTCAACCAACCCTTTTTCAAACACTTCTCTTCGAGACTGGATCCTGCTATTTATCGATTAAAAATGAAATCAATCAAGTTGAGGTAAAATTACCTCTCAGACCTTGACTGAAAACATCCTCAATTTCAAAACGGCAAAACCACTAACCTAGAATAAACACACTATAAAACCCAATTATTCATTTTTAAAACATGTATATGGTTCGCTTTCTATTTCTAATTTTTAGATTTCCCTTTTTGTTTATAACATTCTATTTTTGATTTCGTTCCGTTATCAAATTCTATATATATCGATACATTGATTTCTAATTATCAAATTATCTTAAAAATATTCTAACTCCTTAAATTCCCGGAAAATTTCGCCATAACCTCCCCTGCACCGGGAGCTTCGGGATATTTCAAATAGCCTCCCATGGCACTTTCAAATCCAAAAGAAAAAGAAAAAGCCAAGCGGCTTGCCGATACGTGCATAAAACCTCATATATGAAATTAAACATGTACCTTTTTGTTGGACACATAAATTAAAATTTTCATATACCTCATCCCATACCTGTCTAACACATGTTCACCTGTTTTCAATTCAACTCAATCCAATCGTTTGAATTCAGTTTCGCTCATTTATTCCTTAATTAGCTATTTTTCTTAGTTCACTTCTTTGTTTGAATATAACGTGTTCAAAAAATATATTTAACTTGCTCATAACCAAATTGAATTTCAATTTCAATTCTAGTTTTCTTTTTGATTTCGAATATAAATTTTCAAATCGAATTCACTTATTTGAAGCCCAATATCTATTCAAAATCTCATTAACTAATTACCATTCAAATCAGTAAATTTTATTCAATAATAAAAAATCAATTCACTTACTTCACTGGAGCTCATATCTATTTTATATCTCCAGTGTGGATTTTTCTAATGGCAAATTCGGAATTTATTTCTTTAAAATTCCTTTATTTATTTTATTAAACCATTATGGGTTTAAAACGATCTTGGCGCTGCTTTTCTAAAAATTTGATTCTTATATAACTCAAAATCTATTCGACGAAATCCAGATTTTTCTCCTCCATTAGAAAACTATTATCAAATCGGTCCTAACATTTCTTGTTTCAAAGATTTCCGACTTCAATTGAGTTCTGTATACTCAATTGAAGTTCGAATCGCCAATTTACGAACTGCAGCGCTGCGGCGAGTTTGTTTTAATTATATTTATATATAAAAAAGTTTTAAAACTTAGTTTATAATAAATTCCACTTCATTCAAATATATTTTTAATATATCAAATCAATTTTTCCCTATTCAATATAGAATTTCCGATCTATTTCACTTCTATTTGAAATTCTATATTCAAATTTCAATTCACTTCTATTTTTCAAATTCTATTTGAATTTCCATATCCGAATTTCCTTTATTCAAATTCCATTTGAATTTCTACGTTCAAATTCTATATTTGAATTTCCTTTGAATTTCATGTATTCAAACTCCATTTGAATTTCTATATTCAAATCCCCTTTGAATTTCTATTTGAATTCTATATTCAAATCCTATAGTTTAAATTCCATTTCACTTCTAATTTCAAATTCTATCGTTAAATTTCATTTGAACTTTATTTTCAGATCTCTATAGTCAACTCCATTTGAATTCTATTTTCAAATCTCTATAATTAACTCCATTTGAATTTTCTTAATTCAAATCCATTTGAATTCCTTTGAATTTAAATTCTATTTGAATTCCTTTGAATTCGAATTTCTGTATATTCAAATTCTATTCAGATTCAATATATTTAAATTCTATTTAAATTTTCTATGATAAATTCTATTTGAATTTCATTTTCAAATTCCATTTTAACTCTATTAAGTTCTATACTCAAAGTCTGTTTCTA
This sequence comes from Allium sativum, assembly GCA_030737875.1. Lineage (NCBI taxonomy): Eukaryota > Viridiplantae > Streptophyta > Magnoliopsida > Asparagales > Amaryllidaceae > Allium > Allium sativum. Next base: position 442,201,226 of record CM060915.1, on the reverse strand, counting down.
TTTGAATTCTATATTCAAATTCTCGTTTCAATCTGTTTGAATTCTATATTTAAATTTCTTTATATTTTCTATATTCAATTTCTATTTGAATTTTTATATTCAATTTCTTTAAGCAAGTCTCGATTCCAATTCCTTTTGAAATCGATATTTCTATTTTTTTGAAAATAGATTTCCCTTTCAATTTTACACCTGTATTTCTATTTCTGAATTATCCAGTGATAATTCTTTTCACTTCATTTATAAACTTCGTTTATAAAAGAACTATTTATAAACTTTGTTTATAAGGGAACCACTTGTTTTATTTTCAAAACAAGTTTATATTTCGAATCTATTTAAAAATTCAAATTCTATTTTAGAAAAATAGAATTTCACTTTTTAAATCCCAAATACCCCTTTCAGGGTATTTTTATAAATTATCACTTAGGCCCAGTGATATTTAAACACCAAACAACCAATTATTTCTTTCGGGGTTTCTAACACATCATATATGACAGTATATATGCAAACAAATAAATAAACAGATAATATATTTTGAGGAATCCAGTTGGATCCCTCCAACCTGTTTTCCTGCATCCACAAATGTTAGTCAACAGAAATAATACTCATCCTGCTTTGTGGCAGGATATCGCGGTATAGAAGGGGATCCACTTATATATGTGGGCGTAGGGTCATCCGCTAATGATACTGCGGGCATCCGCTAATAATACTGCGGGAATCCAACCACCAAACCAATATAAATATATATATATAATAGGCACCCTAAATAACTAATATATTTAGAACAACCATAAATCATTCAACAAGCATCAAACAATTATATTTAACGAATAAAAATAATTCTAAATAAAAGGTGAGTGAGATTTACTCACCTGGATTTTTTTCTTTGTTGGATATCCTGTTAAATGTCGTATCTTCGCGGCTATGAATCAACTCGAATTATTTCAATGAATTTGTTTGCACCTCAACGCCTTGCAAATAATTCGATCAATCAATGAAGCATATCCCGAACAAATGACACTGCAAACCAGCCCCCCCTAAACTGCAATCAGCTCCCCATAACTGATGTCGTCCATTTTGGCATTTCATCAACCAACTCACAGACTATGGTTCATTCCTTCCAGCAACTCCCTCACGTTATATTCTCCTTTTCATTACCAGAAAGACAAACTCCAATATCTCCTTCCTTATCCACTATTAACAGCGCATCCAACACCAAAGCACTCGGCACAAACAAGCATACCGCAACTCCAATCATACTCCAACCTTTGTGTGATGAACTGGCATCATCGACGAAACCTAAGCCTAGTTGTGTGGTGATAAAGTCAGACACCACAACAAGCATCGCACCCACTGATGCCACTAAACCAAACGCGAAATCCAATCCCTAAATCAAAGCTTTGAATTCAAAGCTGCTTTAACCCTAGAATCGAACGAAGCAGTTGAAAGCCCATCCCATTTCCTCCTGATTCGCGAGCGCCTCTGAGGTTTGAAGTCGAGCTTCAAAATTTCGGTGGTGTTCAAATCGTGATTCACAGCATTGATTTACTCTTCGTCTTTTTTTATAACAATCGATTTTGATTTCGACGTGATTTGAGAGTGTGACATATTTTTTTTATTTTTGCTGAAGTCCCTTTCATGTTTTTCAATTGAATAGAAGGACAATGGGAAATGCGATATATAAAGAAGTGGAAGGGGAGACACTTGTACATACGCCATTAATTCTATGTTTTACTTTGCGTTGAAACATAGAGACAGAATTCAATGCTCGAGAACGATAGGTTGTGCGGATTGATTTCCTTAGGTCTGCATAATAAAGACTTTAGGGTGGTTGTCTGTACATAAGGTGGGCGTTAATTAATATAATTCGATTTTTTTTAATAAAATAACCAGAATATCTCGTGTCCCTTAAATCAAAATCCCGGACCGCTATTTCAACGTAATAACCAATGTTTTCAATGTTATTTGCCATTTTGGCCCCAGCGGAGCAAGTTCTGAAGTTTAGTTTGATTTTATGAAGAAGATGAATTCAAATCGACAATAAATATTAGATTCAATTGATAAAAATATAAATCAATTTCAAAATAATTTTGTTCATTGAAAATTAGTAATTATTACCGCTCTAATTCGATACAGAATTTATATAAATCGACTGAATTGCTTTTATTCAGTTTTAACTCTGAATTCAACTATTTATTGTTAATCTGATATATTTGAAATCAGATCGTACATTGATTAATAAAACAATAAATTTCATATTAAAATTCATTTATAATTCCAATTCAACATTTAAAGCTAATTTAAATATTAAATATTAAACGGTCAAAAATCTGGGATGTTACATTCCTTCTCCCTTAAAAGAATTTCGTCCCCGAAATTACTAAGGCAGAAGAAATGCTACGGACCAGTTAACTTTTCAAAATCCACTTACGGTGAAATTCAACGTTTAATACTTCTACAATTTGTATTTATACCAAAACCTTGGAATTTTTTTATTCATATTGCATCCCATTTATGCTTTCATTCATTTGCATTCAAATTCATTCAAATTGATACAAATTCATTCAAATTGATACAAATCAATTATTTTAGTTTATGATAAATGAAAATTTTTCTATACCCTTTGATGTTTTTTTTAATAAAATACCCATTGATTCTCTTTGGCTAATTTCAATTGATTCCAAATCAATTTATTCATTTCAATCCATTTAACTTACTTAAGTTAAATTTGGATTCCAGAATTCAAATACCCGGGTTTTTATTTCAAATCCCTTTGAAATCATACAAACATATACCTATATTTATAACCATTTCAAATTCAAAACATTTGAAATTTCAAACTATCTGTTTTCTTCTAAACAAATTTCCATAAAAAACTTTTCTAAAGCAGCAATCCATCACTTAGAAACTCGAAAATGAACACTGATGATGCTGAAGTCATCATCAGAATTATTTCTCAACGACTGAAGTGAGTTCAGTGCTTTATCGCTTTCGAAATTCATTCAAAACGATTTTTATTCAAAAATCCTTCTAACACAAAGCTATTGTAATAACCCGGAAAATCTGGGCCAGTTTAAAATTTTTATTTTGGCTATTTTAACGAATTTTGAAGATTTAAAATAGATTATTTTAAATAATATCGACGAGAAATTTATTTTGAATATATTCGAATGTATATATTATACGCGTCGTCGTTAGAATATAAATATTTATTTTAAATTATAAATAGAATTGAAAATGGCGCGGTAGTTCGATAATTCGATTTCAAACTTCAATTGAATGTACCGGGTGCAAAACAATCCGAATTTTAGTGAAACCAAAAATAATAGGATCTATTTGATAATATCTTTCCAACGAATCCGAGAAATCGAAATTTCATAGCGGGGATCAAAAGATATGTTCAGTTGAAAATTCTGAATAGTCGCTATGGAATTCGGGCCCTTAAAAATGGAAATTTTGCAAACGACCTCGGATTTCGGCGAAACCAATTTTGTTGGATCCGGGATGTCAAATTATTGCTAGGTTTCAAATTTCATAATTTTTCGAATCAATATGTGAGTGTGGCAAAGGAAAACGCGTTTGACCAGTTTCAGTTGATTTTAATCGCCTGGAAAATGGCCATTTTTCCAACGGTCTCAGAATTCAACGAAACTAGTTTTGTTATGACCGTATCGTCAATACGAAGCTAGAAAATATTTTTCTGGAATTTTTAAAGTTCGTATGCGACCCCAGTAATTTGAAATGTACGTTTAAAATTCAATATAATGATTTAAATGTAAATTCAACGGAAATTGATCAAAACAATCGAATCAGCTTGCGATACATATCCCGTCGTGTTCGGAATGGGGGTGAAACGCTATGGGCGACAGGCAGTGGGCCTCGTTTAGAGGTCATATGTGAAAGTCAACTTTTTGAAATAAAATATATTATATCTTCCCTCTCTCCTCCCTTATACGCTGGACCCCCCCCCCCCCTTAGTTCAATCAGATCGAACGAATAGAAATAAAAAAAAATGGCAGCGACGGAGACCCGCCGCCACCGATGGAGCGCGCCTCAGGCGCCAGCGCGCCGCCCTCCCCTTCCCCGCTCTCTCTTTTCCCCTCTCTCCTCTGTCACACGAGACACCGCCCCCCCCCCCTTGAAAACCCTGCCCCTTCAAATCAGCCTCCGCCTGACCACCACAGCCCCGCCACCGCACCAGAGCTCCAGCGACCCCTCCTCCCGTCCAAGACCGAAGATGCCTCACCCCCCCCCCCCCCCTCGCAGATTACAGTAAGTTCGTTTTTATTTATTTTAATTCTGAAATTTCAATTTTTATGTATTGAAAGGACTGAATTTTTATAGTGTTAAAAACTGAATTTTTAAATGGTTAAAAACAGAATTTTTATGATGTTAAAGATTAGATTTTTAATATAGTAAAGATCGATTTTTTTTGGGTTAAAGGCGAGATTTTTATCGTATGAAGATGAGATTTTTATATAAGGAAGGGGTAGAAAAGATTTTTATTCAATTAAAAATATGATTTTTATATTTTTAAAGTATTAAAAATATAATCTTTATTATGTAGAAAGTGGAAAAATATGAATTTTGTTTATGTAGAGAATTAAAAATATAATTTTTATAGGATAGAGAATATCATCTTTGTATATGTAACGAAATAAAAATCTGATTTTTTTTTTATTTTATATACGTTGAAATAAAGAGGTGATTTTTATAGTAACGAAATCTTTATGTTTGAAAAGGCGAAATCTTTATGTAGAGTATAACGAAGTAAAAATTCGATTTTTATATATTGAATAGCATAGTAAAAATTCGATTTTTATATATTGAATAGCATAGTAAAAATTCGATTTTTATATATTGAATAGCATAGTAAAAATTCGATTTTTATATATTGAATAGCATAGTAAAAAATTCGATTCTTATATATTGAATAGCGAAGTGAAAATGTGATTTTTATATATATAGTGGCTACGGGCGACGAAAGTGATAAGAGGCGAGAACGGTGAAGATTTCCTGCATTGGAAGTGCCGTGAAGTTGGATAGCTATCTGTGAGAACTTCTCACCTTTCAATTTCCTTTTCTAGTTATATATCTATACTAGGATGCAGACGATGCTTAGTAGCACCCGACACAATCGTCCACAGACCATGGACTTGTTTGTTTGATTGCAAAAATTAGTTAGATTATTTGATTGAAATTGAATTGTTTGGTGAAATGGAATGGATTGATTGATGTGTGAATGGCGTGGGCCTTCACTAGACCGGGGATAAGGCTAGGCCTCGTCCCGTTTCTAGTATCGTGCCGTTATGCCGCCGAAATTTTCTAAAATAAGTTAGAAAAATAAGAATATCATTTTATTTAAAGAATGAACTGAATAGAAATTCATGTGTTGAAATAAAATATTTAATCGTTAAAAATATAATCTTTAACGTGGAAGTGAATAAAATAAAATATTCATTTACAAACCGGACGGTTTGTTTATGTACACCTATTTGAAGGACATTGATTGGGTCGATAAATTTTACACATCGCCCAACTACACAAATAAAATCTGTGTTTGTTGATTTGAAACCCCACACGGGTGTTGGGATGAAATATGAAGTTCACTCATCCTGATTGATTAAATGTGTCGATCGATTGATTGACAGGCTATTATAAGCGTTAGATATCTATATTTGATGCTTATACAGTGTAGTGCACTTTGGTTGATGGTTGATTATTTTTCAATGCTATTATATATGTGTGATGTGTGAAAATCCATATAATTAACTTTATATGGTAATTGATTGGGCCTCATTCCAATTTAGAAAATAAAGAATATTATAATATAAAGGTTCATGTGTTGACTGTACTCATCCATTGAGATTAGTCATGTGTTGAACGAAATGTTTTAACAATAAAATTTATATCTTTATCACTATAAAATAAAGGTTCATGTGTTGACTGTACTCATCCATTGAGATTAGTCATGTGTTGAACGAAATGTTTTAACAATAAAATTTATATCTTTATCACTATAAAATAAAGGTTCATGTGTTGACAGTACTCATGCGTTGAGATTAGTCATTTGTTGAACGAAATATTTTAAAAATAGAAATATTTGAAATAGAAATATTTGAATAGGAAATATTTGAATAAGAAATATTTGAAATAGAATATTTGAAAATAGAAATATATGAAGCCGTGTTGATTAGATTGACGCCATTTTGACGTGAACGATATTTATATCAATTTTATTCATTTTAAAATGAATATTGAAAAGTGATTTCGAAATCGAATATTTTGAAATGAAATTTGAATTAAATGGATTAGAAAACGAATTTGATTTCAATTGAATATATAACGAATTTGGTTTCAATTGAATATATAACGAATTTGATTTCAATTGAATATATAACGAATTTGATTTCAATTGAATATATAACGAATTTGATTTCAATTGAATATATAACAAATTTGAATTGAATCGAATATATAACAAATTTGAATTTGAATTGAATAGAAAACCAATTTGAATTGAATTGAATAGAAGACCAATTTGAATTGAATTGAATTGAAAACGAATTCAAATTGAATTGAAAGCGAATTGAAATGAATTCAAATTGAATTGAAATTTGAATTGAATAGAAATGAATTTTAAAACGAATTTATAAAGAAGAATTCAATTTTTCTTTGGATTGAAATGGAAGTTGAAATTGTTTTTGAAACGAATTTAAAGCTATTTATATAATTCATTTTAAATAGAAATCGACGAAATATATATTATATATATTATATATATAGTATAATGGCCTGAATAGAACGCGCCGCGCCGCGGCAGTTCGTGAATTTCGACCATTTATTTCAAACGGACATTACGGGAGATCCGACCGTCGGATTCTCCTAAAACCGGAACCGTTGGGTTCATATCGAAACAAGCTTTCTAACAAATATTAGAAATTTGAAATCTAACGGTTGGATTTGGAGATACGTCCAAATCAAATTCGAAAAAGGTCGCTGTAAGTGCAATTCGATGGCCGTTGTTGGAAATCGACTGTACGGGCCTTGTTAAAATTATTAAAAATATCAATAATTTGTGTAAAATCATAAGAAATGATTTGAGAAAAATTGGGGTGAAAAACTCCATATTTGAAAAGATAAAAATGGATTTTTATTGAAATGAACTAGTTTTGAACTAAATTTAAAACCCAATTATTATTTTTAAATAAATGAATTAGATTTAAAAAGGGGTTTTAAATAAATCGGAATTTCAAATATATTTGATTGGATTTGAAATGGGTTTATCGTGAACGGTGTTTTAAATAACACTGGTTCTTTAACCCGATAATAAATAGAATATGATTTGGGTTTGTCGTGAACTGTGCTTTAAATAACACCTAGTTCTTTAACCCAGTAAAAGGAGTTTTAACGAATCTGCAATTAGGATGAAATGTGAATCTAAAATCTAAATTATCAAATTTAGAAATGAGCGAGAATGGAGTATCACCAGTTTTTCTCCAAAGCGGTAGTTAAATCTTTTATTAGATTTGAACGTGAAATGGTAATTAATTTTACCGACAACACTGTGGTGTTAGATATGGAGTATTACCAGTTTTGCTTCATGGGATGAATAGGTTGGGATTGGGAAATAAAATAAATAATTACTTCGGTGTGGTTCGCTAATCTCGACTAGTTTGGAAAACCATAATTTGGTTTGAAACGACATCCAAAGGAAGTTTAAAGGATAAATTTTAAAGAATTTATCTTGGATAAAATTAATGGGAACTTTTTCCCAAAAGATGTGGATATTTAAATAACAGAATATCCAGAATTGGAATGAGGCGTATGTTGTGTTTGTGTAACATTTGTTTTCAATATACGCGGGTTGTTCGGAAAGTCCGGGTTTATACCCATTCTGAATAATCGATTCGACGATATGTCGAAGATGAAGACGGTGGTTGAAGACCGGAAGTCTTCACATCGTTTGGGTGATTACTGATGATCTTGATTGGGCTGTACACCCAAGATGAGGGAATTAGTTGGTGGTCGTCCAGACGTACTTGGAGATGGATGGATATGCGAGGAAAGTGCCTCCGGTTTCGTTCAGACCCAGAACGGACTTGTAAATGGATTGTGTGTCTGACATTGGATTTTATTCTGTGTTGATCGATTTCTGTTAAATATACATCTGTTTGGCAGCGGAGAATTTATTCTCTTGCTTAACGCCCTTCTCTGAGACGTACGAGCTTAGAGGTTATATATCGATAGATATCAATCGCATAGCATGAATTGCCTGTGTGGCACGCTGAGTTGCATGGATCAAGGCTTCTGTTGAAAAGCAAAGTCTTGTGGTTGATGATCAAAGCACGGCCTACGTGGCAGCTTTGTGTATAACGTGAATTCGCGAGCCTCACACCTCGGTATGAGTTAAAAACGGGATACGGGCCGTTGGGAGAACACGACGTTTCTTTCTAGCTTTGGTGGTGTCAGTGACTTACCAGCCCTGACATTTATATACATTTCACCTTTGTGGTTGTTGGAATGAGGCGCCTCGATTATAGGTCTGTAAGGACCGGGAAACGTGTGTTCAGGAATAACTAATCCTCTAACGTAAGTGAGGACCGGCCCAACCGATCCAAGTGGCTACCCAGAGTGTGTAGTCCTGAGCATTTGCTAGAGTGTCTCGAAGCGGAGAGGAGCATGCCCCTTGCCTCGACTCATGACGGAAATCCAATTTCCAATACGTGTATTTCGGTTTTATTTGTAGAGCCTAGTATGGCGACATAGTGGGATGGGGCACTCATGCCGTCTATGATTTATATTTATGATTGAAATTGTTTTGACACTATACACTTATTATAGTATCAAATGATTTGTTTTAAACGTATCAAGCATGTTTGGCTGTTATAAGGTAAAACCCTATCCTCCGGCTTGCGTTGCATTGTGTGATGGGACCTGGGTCTTATAACAGCTTCATTTTTCGAAAAAGCATTGCGTTGTTTATTCTATGCACTGGTATTCTTGGGAGGAAACCCGTTCCGTGTTATACGGCGTGGTCCCTTGAATTACTCTCTTTTAAAGTAAAGTTTTAAATAACTGTTTTAGTTCTCACACCAGTCACATGACTGACCTGGAGTTTATTGTTTTAACCTAAACTCTGGGTGCCCCTATTTTCCGCACGGGCAGCTAGTAGTTTTGGTTTTGCAGATTTATAATCGCAGGATCCTGGTTTACAGCTGGAATGATATCCGGAAAGCTCTGTATCCGTGTATTACTTTTAGTTGTGTTTTATATTGTTTTTCTGCTGCAATGTAATTTATTGTAATCTCTGATAATTATCGTATGTAATTTATTCATTATACTCTGTATATTCTTGTATCTGATGGAATTGTTGTAATAGCAATGAAATGTTCTTCCGTCTGCGTTCTGTTTTGTCCTGTTCTCAAATGAACAGGGGTTTCGAACGGTCTAAATCGGTTTAACGACTGATTCGGATCGAGCGAAATTCCCGGTCGTCACAGCTATATTATTTAAATATACCTTGAAAGATATTTTCCAACTTCCCAGGATTTAAATTCTGAATTCTGTTTTGAATTCAATTTTGATTCATCTCAATTGTATATCTTATTCATATACAAGTTCCATTTGGTTCTATATAACCATTTTATTTCTTATAATCTCATTTAATTATAATAATAACAACCAATACATCCATATATTATAATACTTTCAAAAAAATTATTCCTTTTCTATCAAAATAGAATTTTGGGTAAAATTATTTCATTTACCCAATTAAAACAATACTGTGTCAAATTCCTCTGTTCAAGTGTTTAGAAATTCCTATCGACTTCGTGGCGTCCCACGATTCGATCAGAATTCATAAACCACTCAACAGACTAACCAACACAATATAAAACAACTTTTATATCAAATTATAAATATGCTCTCTCGTATATACATACACTCAACTCATCCTAGGGTACTACTGACCCTATCTCTAATGAGCACATCCCACCAAAGCCTAGGTATTCGCTCAACCTAAGCTCTGATACCAACTTTAATGGCCCGTAAATCCGTAATGTCTGAGTTGACTAATAATACCACACGTCCAACCCAAATTGCACAGAAATACGAATCGTTATTAGAAAGAAGTCAGAGGATGAGAAATAGAAAGAAAGAAATATTAGAATAAAAGAAAACAAAGAAGACAAATCTCACAGTGGAACGAATAAAATATATTATATAACATAACCTTTGAAATACAATCAGTAACTTTATATAAATATCATCAATTAGAGCACAACAGTGATTCCTGGAACAGTTATAAACACCTGTTTCCAGATACAAACATGGTTCACAGCGGAATATATGGTAGTCTATAGCTAACTGGTGAAGCCTCCTGCTTCCAGCTCCTTCCAATGAATCTGAAAAATCCCGACTACTTGACTGCCCGTACAAATTTGGGCACCCAAGAGTTTAGGGAAAGCAAACAAAATAAACTCTGGGTCAGTCATGGGACTAGTGCGAGTAAACTCCAACCAATTGTTTAACTTTCAAAATCCTTCCAAAAGAAATGATAATCGTAAGACCGATCCACACATAAACACGGATGGTTTTTACCTTACGATAACCCAAAACATCTTTGATATTAAATCCAGTGATATTATACTAATGTCTAAATCAAATAAATAGAATCTAGCGGAACGCTTGCATCTCACGCTCCACATACATAGTATAAAATCAAAAACCGCGTGGCGCTTATTGGAGATTGGATTTCCAACATGACAAGGTATGGAACCACCTTCCGATCAGTGTACTCTAGAGGCGATACACTGGGGTTCAACAAGAACATCTTGCAACCCGGCCCACACATGACCGACCACTCATTTCGCTTGAGTGTATCGAATGTATATCACCAACGGTTGGGATCATCAACCGTCTCCCGAATGGTACAGCATCGAATAGAATAAGAAATTAAATGAATCTCTAGATAGGTGATTATACATCCTAATGGGAGAGACCCACATAGACATGCTGCATGCCCGATTTTTGTCATTTCCCGGTTGTTGAGGCCTGAGGCTACGATTACGTTCTATCCATTGATAGCACAATCACTTTGAATGTCACATTGTCAGATCCGTTAATCACTAATTGATTTGCACAAATATTCTGGATGTTATGCTAAGGGAATAAATACGTTGCAACCATATATATTTATACAGACCAACCCATTTGATCATTGGAAATACTCTGTCAGACATTCGTCCATATACGTTAGTTCTGGGATTAAACGAAACCGAAGGCACAATTTCTATTAATAGAAAAAGCCCTTGCACTTTACTCCGTCTTTGATTATCTTTATATAATTTGATTCGAAACGCTACTGCCAATACAGAGTGGTTCTCGGATAATAATCCAACCGGTCTCTCCATATTGGCATCGATGGTCAAAAACTTCGATAGTCTGTGATTTAACTATCAAATAAAAACAAGTGTTTCGATAGTCGATGATTTAACTATCGAAGAAAAACAAGTGTTCATCCAATATATCAAACAAATCACTGGGCTCTTTAATAAATATTTCATTAATTAAATCTCTTCTCCATTTCCCTATCAATATTTGTTAAACAAATATTTTCAATTATCATCACGGTCTCTTACATTCTTTGGAAAACATTTCTATATCTCGCCTTCTATTATTTTCTACACTTAGAAAATATATTCTATTTGAAATTGAAACAATTTCAATCACTTATCTCTTTCCCGACTATCTTAATTATACTCAGGAAATATTTACCTTTATATTTCCAAAATTCCATCCCTTGGGTTAAAGCGAATGCTTTATAAAACATCGTTACAACAATCCAAGATATTTTATTCAACCAACCCTTTTTCAAACACTTCTCTTCGAGACTGGATCCTGCTATTTATCGATTAAAAATGAAATCAATCAAGTTGGGGTAAAATTACCTCTCAGACCTTGACTGAAAAAGTCCTCAATTTCAAAACGGCAAAACCACTAACCTGGAATAAACACACTATAAAAACCAATTATTCATTTTTAAAACATGTATATGCTTCGCTTTCTATTTCTAATTTTTAGATTTCCCTTTTTGTTTATAACATTATATTTTTGATTTCGTTCCCTTATCAAATTCTATATATATCGATACATTGATTTCTAATTATCAAATTATCTTAAAAATATTCTAACTTCTTAAATTCCTGGAAAATTTCGCCATAACCTCCCCTGCACCGGGAGCTTCGGGAGATTTCAAATAGCCTCCTATGGCACTTTCAAATCCAAAAGAAAAAGAAAAAGCCAAGCGGCTTGCCGATACGTGCATAAAACCTCATATATGAAATTAAACATGTACCTTTTTGTTGGGCACATAAATTAAAATCTTCATATACCTCATCCCATACATGTCTAACACATGTTCACCTATTTTCAATTCAATTCAACTCAATCCAATCGTTTGAATTCAGTTTCGCTCATTTATTCCTTAATTAGCTATTTTTCCTAGTTCACTTCTTTGTTTGAACATAACGTGTTCAAAAAATATATTTAACTTGCTCATAACCAAATTGAATTTCAATTTCAATTCTAGTTTTCTTTTTGATTTCGAATATAAATTTTCAAATCGAATTCACTTATTCGAAGCCCAATATCTATTCAAAATCTCATTAACTAATTACCATTCAAATCAGTTAATTCTATTCAATAATCAAAAATCTGATTTCTGTTTTCAAAAATCATTTCACTTACTTCACTGGAGCTCATATCTATTTTATATCTCCAGTGTGGATTTTTCTAATGGCAAATTCGGAATTTATTTCTTTAAAATTCCTTTATTTATTTTATAAAACCATTATTGGTTTAAAATGATTTTGGCGCTGCTTTTCTAAAAATTTGATTTTGATATAACTCAAAATCTATTCGACGAAATCCAGATTTTTCTCCTCCATTAGAAAACTATTATCAAATCGGTCCCGACGTTTCTTGTTTCAAAGATTTCCGACTTCAATTGAGTTCTGTATACTCAATTGAAGTTCGAATCGCCAATTAATGAACTGCAGCGCTGCGGCGAGTTTGTTTTAATTATATTTATATATATAAAAGTTTTAAAACTTCGTTTATAATAAATTCCACTTCATTCTAATATATTTTTAATATATCAAATCAATTTTTCCCTATTCAATATAGAATTTCCGATCTATTTCACTTATATTTGAAATTCTATATTCAAATTTCAATTCACTTCTATTTTTCAAATTCTATTTGAATTTCCATATCCGAATTTCCTTTATTCAAATTCCATTTGAATTTCTACGTTCAAATTCTATATTTGAATTTCCTTTGAATTTCATGTATTCAAACTCCATTTGAATTTCTATATTCAAATCCCCTTTGAATTTCTATTTGAATTCAATATTCAAATCCCATAGTTTAAATTCCATTTCACTTCTAATTTCAAATTCTATCGTTAAATTTCATTTGAACTTTATTTTCAAATCTCTATAGTCCACTCCATTTGAATTCTATTTTCAAATCTCTATAATTAACTCCATTTGAATTTTCTTAATTCAAATCCATTTGAATTCCTTTGAATACAAATTCTATTTGAATTCCTTTGAATTCGAATTTCTGTATATTCAAATTCTATTCAAATTCAATATATTCAAATTCTATTTAAATTTTCTATGATAAATTCTATTTGAATTTCATTTTCAAATTCCATTTTAATTCTATTAAGTTCTATACTCAAAGTCTGTTTCTATTTGAATTCTATATTCAAATTCTCGTTTCAATCTGTTTGAATTCTATATTTGAATTTCTTTATATTTTCTATATTCAATTTCTATTTGAATTTTTATATTCAATTTCTTTAAGCAAGTCTCGATTCCAATTCCTTTTGAAATCAATATTTCTATTTTTTTGAAAATAGATTTCCCTTTCAATTTTACACCTGTATTTCTATTTCTGAATTATCCAGTGATAATTCTTTTCACTTCATTTATAAACTTCGTTTATAAAAGAACTATTTATAAACTTTTTTTATAAGGGAACCACTTGTTTTATTTTCAAAACAAGTTTATATTTCGAATCTATTTAAAAATTCAAATTCTATTTTAGAAAAATAGAATTTCCCTTTTTAAATCCCAAATACCCCTTTCAGGGTATTTTTATAAATTATCACTTAGGCCCAGTGATATTTAAACACCAAACAACAAATTATTTCTTTCGGGGTTTCTAACACATCATATACGACAGTATATATGCAAACAAATAAATAAACAGATAATATATTTTGAGGAATCCAGTTGGATCCCTCCAACCTGTTTTCCTGCATCCACAAACGTTAGTCAACAGAAATAATACCCATCCTGCTTCGTGGCAGGATATCGCGGTATAGAAGGGGATCCACTTATATATGTGGGCGTAGGGTCATCCGCTAATGATACTGCGGGCATCCGCTAATAATACTGCGGGAATCCAACCACCAAACCAATATATATATATATATATATATATATATATATATATATATATATTAGGCACCCTAAATAAGTAATATATTTAGAACAACCATAAAGCATTAAACAAGCATCAAACAATTATTTTTAACGAATAAAAATAATTCTAAATAAAAGGTGAGTGAGATTTACTCACCTGGATTTTTTTTCTTTGTTGGATATCCTGTTAAATGTCGTATCTTCGCGGCTATGAATCAACTCTAATTATTTCAATGAATTTGTTTGCACCTCAACGCCTTGCAAATAATTCGATCAATCAATGAAGCATATCCCGAACAAATGACACTGCAAACCAGCCCCCCCTAAACTGCAATCAGCTCCCCATAACTGCTATCGTCCATTTTGGCATTTCATCAACCAACTCACAGACTATGGCTCATTCCTTCCAGCAACTCCCTCACATTATATTCTCCTTTTCATTACCAGAAAGACAAACCCCAATATCTCCTTCCTTATCCACTATTAACAGCGCATCCAACACCAAAGCACTCGGCACAAACAAGCATACCACAACTCCAATCATACTCCAATCATACTCCAACCTTTGTGTGATGAACTGGCATCATCGACGAACCCTAAGCCTAGTTGCGTGGTGATAAAGTCATACACCACAACAAGCATCGCACCCACTGATGCCACTAAACCAAACGCGAAATCAAATCCCTAAATCAAAGCTTTGAATTCAAAGCTGCTTTAACCCTAGAATCGAACGAAGCAGTTGAAAGCCCATCCCATTTCCTCCTGATTCGCGAGCGCCTCTGAGGTTTGAAGTCGAGCTTCAAAATTTCGGTGGTGTTCAAATCGTGATTCATAGCATTGATTTACTCTTCGTCTTTTTTTTATAACAATCGATTTTGATTTCGACGTAATTTGAGAGTGCGGCATATTTTTTGTTTTTGCTGAAGTCCCTTTCATGTTTTTCAATTGAATAGAAGGACAATGGGAAATGCGATATATAAAGAAGTGGAAGGGGAGACACTCGTACATACGCCATTAATTCTATGTTTTACTTTGCGTGGAAACATAGAGACAGAATTCGATGCTCGAGAACGATAGGTTGTGCAGATTGATTTCCTTAGGTCTGCGTAATAAAGACTTTAGGGTGGTTGTCTGTACATAAGGTGGGCGTTTATTAATATAATTCGATTTTTTTTTTTAATAAAATAACCAAAATATCTCGTCTCCCTTAAATCAAAATCCCGGACCGCTATTTCAACGTAATAACCAACGTTTTCAATGTTATTTGCCATTTTGGCCCCAGCGGAGCAAGTTCTGAAGTTTAGTTTGATTTTATGAAGAAGATGAATTCAAATCGATAATAAATATTAGATTCAATTGATAAAAATATAAATCGATTTCAAAATAATTTAGTTCATTGAAAATAAATAATTATTACCGCTCTAATTCGATACAGAATTTATATAAATTGATTGAATTGTTTTTATTCAGTTTTAACTCTGAATTCAACTATTTATTGTTAATCCGATATATTCGAAATCAGATCGCACATTGATTATTAAAACAATAAATTTCATATTAAAATTCATTTATAATTCCAATTCAACATTTAAAGCTAATTTAAATATTAAATATTAAACGGTCAAAAATCTGGGACGTTACAATATTAGATTAAATAAATTTGGGTGGGTTAGAACTTGAAAGGATAAAACCAACGCAATTGAAAAATTAGAAACGTTCAATAATAGTTGGAAAAAAAACTTGGATTTTACTGCTGTCCCAATTTGATATTTTAATTTTGAAATTAAATTTAGTGTTATATATCATGTATACTAGGTGTGTTACTCCATCATTATATATATACTAAATTTTCTTCTAAGTTTTGAGAATTTAGCAGGTGTGAAGATCATTGCTTCGTTGTATAGCTTGCGTGCGCATAATATATTGCTTTTGCTTGCGTACATAAGCGAACTCGCTTATATATATAAAAATAAATAAAATGGTATGCCTACGAAAAAGTAATAAATAAGATGTGTATATAATTGATATATTGTGTTTTCCGGTCATGTGAGCCGATGCATATGTTTTCATCTCTACTGGCATATTGCCAAAGTCCCTCCGTACAAAGGAGGTTCTAACGAATTTTTTCTATGATTTCGGGCATTAGAAATTTTTTTGGAGACTTTAACATTCGAAACATACAAATTTTGTTTTTTTTACATTACTTTGCGGTAAGTATATATGTACTTACTACTGTGCTTCGTTCCTTTTCAGGGACGAAAAGTTTTAAGTGTGGGAGATTGTAACAACTCGCTATTTTTAACGAATTAAATTTCGATTTAAATCATATTTTTATTTTTATTTTAAAAAAACAAATAATATATTCTATGGTTTTTTTCATAATGGGAATTCGATATTTGAAATACGTATAGTGAAATGTAGCAGCTGTGAAAATTTCGTCGGAAAATTTGAATGTAGTCGGTCGTGCTATTTTCAGTGCGCGCTGCGCATAACAGTTCAAATTTTAGCAATTTTAAAATATCTTCGAAACCAGTTCGGACAAACACGAAAAATATTCTATTCGTTATCAGTAAACTAACGGCGAAATTCGTTTCGCGAAAATTAGAAGTTTTGATCTCGTTTCTCATCCGTATTTCTACGTTAAAGGGGTCTGTAACGCGTTTTTGAACGGAGCATGCAGACACTGCAAATTATATACCGTTGTGTCCGTCTCGTCGCACTGATTACCAAAATATATTCATTTGTCAGTTTAGGTGTTCGATTTGCGCTGAAATTGTGAAAATGCTTGCACGGTTCATTTTTAAAACAGAGCCGTTTGAGTTCGATGTGTTCCTTTTACGATCTTACATACTTTTCTAAGCATTTTGGGTCTGCAAAATCCATCCTTTTATTTTAATAAAATACCCATTTTTCTTTATTTTTGGGTTTAGATGATGGACATCTTTGCTATGTAAAATGCATGCACGTGTAGTGCATTTCAAAAAAGAAAATTTGCAAGCCATTTCACTACTTTGCATGCGTCCATTTTGGTGTATCATTTTTTTTAACACCATGCGTTCATGTAACGTTATGCATCATGTACTCTACTATTCAATCCATGCTTTCATTTTTGTTCATGTACTTAGCTTTCATTTGGTTTACCAGACAATGAACCATGCTTGTGCGTTCATTTGGTTTACCAGGACAATGCACCATGCTTGTGCTTTAAAAATGTAAATGACTGAACTCATGCCCCCACGTTCCTTATTTTAAGGACTGAACCATTTTTTCCTGCTGCCATAAATCTCTCTGCTTCCCATTCCTCATCGCAAAAAAAACCCTCTCTTTCCCACTCTTTCTCCAATCGCGAGCTTCCTCTCACCTCGCCCATGCCTTGACCCTCTCGCCGCGACAGCCAAAACCCGGCGCAACCCCAGCGTCCATCGCCCTCCGACAGCCCGTGATCACTCCATCCTCCAGCTCCTTTACGAAACTCAGCTTTCAACAGCAGTACCGCAACTCCCCTCTCCGCCTCTCCTTCCCGAAACCAATGTCCTCCGCCCCTACAGCAGCTCCATAGCCCCATCTCCTTCGCATCCGAACTCCGGCCCCTACTCCGACTGACCCTCAGTCGAGCTTCGCCATGCCATAGCATTGCCCACGTCGCCCAAGTCCCAAGCTCCGAACCTCACCTCAAATCTTTCCTGTTGCCGACCCTCTGTCGAGTCTCTCCGAGCTCTGCTGATCAGCCTTCACCCGCGCCTACCCAAGCCTAGCTCCATCGACAGCTTTCACCCGCGCCTTGCTTGCCCCTCCTCTTCCTAAGCACTAGCGCTGCTTTGTTTCCCCCCTCCTCGGTCCGGTTTGCATGCATGTTGAGTTCTATGTGATGAAATGTGTGTGTGCGTCACTGTATGTGTGTGTGTTGCATGAGATTTGTTGTGTTCATTTAAACTGTGTGTGTCTTACGTTTTGTGTTTATTAATAATTATATATATATATATATATATAGTTATATGATCAGTTTGGATAGTTATATAAATTATAATACATATCTGTTATAATTTGTGTTGGGTGTGTATAACGTCATGTTGGTTTTAAAGAAATAAGTATATATATAGTTTTCCTGCATGTGTTTATCTTACTATACTTATATATATATATATATATATTGCGGTGTCAAGACGTTTTACTGTGTGTGGGTGATTTTCATTCTTATGAAGTTTGTTGTGTGTGTGGTATTCGGCAAGAAGTTTTATACATACAAATATATTTTTAAAATAAATATATATGTTTTAAATTGTTTTGATAGTGTGTATACTTTTGTAAGATATATATCATGTCAGTAGTGTACTTTTGTATGTGTGAATTGCTTTGCAATTTATTTATTTCGAAATTTTATGTATACATATATTTTGTTTAAAAGTTCATATATATGATTTTATAACTGATTTCAGTGTGCGTTGAAATTTTAAATATATATATATATATATATAAATTTTACCATGTATACGTATATAAGTATTATTTTGCAAAAGTGTTGTGTTTAGTTTCTTGTGGGGAGTTGGCGTTTATTTCGGAACCGTCTCGAAACCAAATTCTCGTACCATCCCTAAATCCAATAACCGATCCATTGGAAAATTTCCCAACCTCCTCTAATAAATAAATATATAATAAGTGATTTTCGATTTGAATCATTTCCGTGTCGTGCCTGGAAGTTGTCGTCGCATTCAGTGTTCATCCATTAGTCGTCTCCTTCTCTGTGCCACGAAAGGTGAGTTTTCTCACATCTGCAAAAATATTCACATTTTTGTGAAATTGAAATCTGTGATTGATTTGATTTTTGTTTGTTGGTTGCTATATTTAAATGGACATCCAGTTTAAACTGTAGAAATTGAATTGACAGTTAGTTTATTTTTGAACTGATTTGCTAGTTAAACCCCGACACGTATAATCAGTTAATTATTGCAAATTGAACTGTTTTCGATGATGGTTGTGATGTGTGTTTATTTATGGATATATTGAACTGTACAGATTCTGTCTATATTTTTATATCAGTGTTATCACCTTGGATGTTACGGGCATCATCATAAACTGCCATTTCGAATAAATTAAGAAATAGGTTGAAATGATATATACCTATGACATTTGACCTTTGGATTGAAAAGATATATATCCATTTCCTGAAATTAAAAATTAAAAATTTGAAATAACTGATCACTTGGCCATAGGATAGAGAATTATTATACGGACACCGGATTGGTTAAATCTATAAATTTGTGAAACCGTGATTCTGTGTAAAGAAAATAAATTGAAATTATGTAAACTGAATTATACATTGGATTTTGAATTTGAATTTGAAATGTTGAAATTTAAATTATTTCAAAGGTTTAAATCGTTATTTAAACTTTGAAATTAAATTCAAATTGAAATGATCTAAATTTGTTAAATTGAAATTTGAACTAAAATTGATTATAATTTGAATTATATCAAAGGTTTAAATCTTTATTTAAACTTTGAAATTTAATTTGAATTGAATTTGAAAAGTTGAAATTGAATTATTTCAAAGGTTTAAATCTTTATTTAAACTTTGAAATTAAATTCGAATTGAAATGATCTAAAATTTGTTATCTGAAATTTGAACTAAAATTGATTATAATTTAAATTATTTCAAAGGTTTAAATCTTTATTTAAAAATTGAAATTTAATTCGAATTAAATGGCTTAAATAAATATTATGAACTTGAACTTGAACTCAGATTTGATTTGAATCGAATAGATTCAAATAATATTTTGAAATAGGAAGTTATCCTTTAAAATGGATTGTTCTCAAATAAATTTGATTTTGGGAATCGATTTGGACTGAATATTGGAAATTGATTTGGTTTGTTTTGAGATTTGAACTTTGGTTCATATTTATTGAAAATGGAAAGAAACAGTTGATTTGAAATTATTTCTATATAAACAAATTTATATAAATTGTTTTCCAAAAACCTATTCTTTCTATATATATATAAGTAGTTTATTTTATAAAATATTATATATACCTAAAACCATTTCCAACACTCAAATTGTTTTGATTTCCAAGCTATTCCAAGTCTCCCAAATTTATTTACAACTAATCAAAAATTTATTTAAACCCCAAAACTATTTCAAACTTACAAACTGTTTTAGAAGTAAAACGTGTTTACATTTAAATCCGTGATTTAAAAGTAAATATGATCATTTTGATGTTAAAATCAGAAATGAATTCAAAACTATTTTTGAAGTAAATTGAATGATTGGAAGAAAATGTGGTTAATTGAAGTATAACCAATTATTGAATTTGAAATTTATCTCAAAGTGAATATGAATTTTTAAAGTAAATATTATAGTGATTAAAATAATGTGATATTTTAAACTGAAATTTATTTAGATGAATATGATATTTTGATATCATAACGTTCACTTTTGAAATATAAAATACCAATCGGTGTGTAACATGACGTTTTGTTGTTAAAGAGACCGGGGCCTCTTATTGACATACTCTCTGTCAATGTTGGAACCACTTTCACAACTGTGTACGCGGTGGAGTTCCAGAAACTAAGTAGGATGAATTTGGAGGCGATTACTGGATTTGAAGAAAGTGAACGATAATGGATGACCCCGACACTTGTGTCAATGTGAAATGACTAAAACAGGAGCCGTGCCGGACCAAATGAGGCTTGACTGCCTCTTAGTGGACATCTGCTCTTTGATTTTCCTGGGCCTCGGGTCCATACTATTACTATTCGGTTGTTGTTGTTTTTTTGGTGCGCACCCTCAATGGGATGTATTTCCCTTTGATTCGATATGGGGCGGATGTCTACGGTGGGCCGTTAGGGGTAACCACCAGTCTGGATCAGGCAAACTGGTAGCATACTACCTTGGGTATTGCCTCATGTGCCTTGTCATACGTTTATCCTTATGCGAGACAACTACGATTTTGATTTTGGTATAGGTCTATAGGGGACTCACTGGCTACCGACGTTATACTGGTTGTGTTACAGGACCTGCATAGACCATGTGCTTGTAAACTGTGTAAAGGTAATCAATGTAACCCCGCTTACACTAATTTTCTGACAAGTATTTGTGAATAGACATTATTATAATAGCGAAATTTTATTATATAGTATCTAGTTTGACGGATCCTTAGGAGATGGAAATTCCCGTAACATCTCTTGAGTTATGTGTGTGCATGTTCATATGATGTCGATTTGACTTAGATGAGAATATTTTTGCCTGATCCGAGCTTGTTTTATTTTCACGCTATTACGCTCGGGTTAGACTTAAGCATTCCAATTTCAAAGGTTATCTTCCGTAGGATGAAGACGAAGACGGTATACTATTATTACTATTGTATTCCACTACTATTCTGCTATATTACTCTGTATTATCAGTTATGTATATAAATGTATAACTCTGATAAATGTTGTAAAATGATCAAATGTTTATTTTAAACAGCTTCATGAACTGTTATTTGATTATTATATTTTGTTCATTCCGTTGCGAGATTCTGTGCTTGTTTTCTTCTTTCTTTCTAATTCTAAATTAATCCCCTTGATTATCTATATTTTTGATTATGATGGTTAAAGATGTGGATCGTCATTTAACAATCTGTAAATACGTATAGTTTTGAGTTAGACATGTGTGGATTATTGTTGATTCAAAAGGTATGGATTCCCAGGTCGTTACATATCACCTTCTTTTATTTTCTATACTTAGAAAATACCTTTTGAATTAGAAACTATACGTATTTAATTGGCAAAGAGGCATATATGTAAATTGAGATATTAATTGGCAAAGTGATATATGGACATAATTAATGTGAATTATGGTCATAAAGATAATTGGAATTTTATTAACATATTTGATTAGGAATAATTAATCCAAATATGGGATGAAAATATTGATTATGTTAATAAATGTGAATTGGCATGTAAATGAGGCATATAACGAATTTGAGATATTAATTAAGGTGAATTGCCTTAAAAGGCGAAAAATTTAATGAAGGCACTAATTGGAAAATTAATGTGTAGTAATGGACATAGTTTAATTATAGACATAGATTAATTTGAATTTGAATAGGGATATTAAATATTGAGAATTGGCACAAATGCCTAAAAAGGCATGAAATTAATTTGAGATGTAAATTGGTACAATTTATGTACCATAAATAGTGGACATAATTAAGGTGGCATATTTATACATAAATAAATATGGAAATGATTTGTAATTTGTATAGGGAAAGTAATTCAAATATTGGGGGAAATTAGTTATGTATAATTAATTGCCTAAGACACGAGGTTGGACTCATTTGTGGTGTAAGACTGCCCGGACCCGCCCGGCAAATCCAGCAGCCACAAATGGTAGCCCAATGTGAGAGGTCAAAGGCCCAAACTAAATGCGTAACAATTGTATGGACACGAGGTTAGGCTCGTTTGTGGTGTAAGACTGCTCGGACCCGCCCAGCAAATCCAGCAGCCACAAATGTCAGTCTAATGTGAGAGGTCCTACAGGGGTTACGATAGTAATAAATTAAGAAACACTTAACCAAAGTAAAACATGTGGTGGAACATGGGGGTTAAGTGGGTGCCTTGGGTGGCATGAGAAAATACAACTAGTAACACTTAACCAAAGTAAATATGTAGTGGGACATGAGGGGGTTAAGTGGGTGCCTTGGGTGGCATGAGGAATCTAGTGGGTGACACGTGGGTGACATGTGGATGTCATGAGAAATACGATTAGAAAAATGGAGTAATTTGAATCTAAACAATTATGACATGTAATTCAAATTATTGGATAAAATAGGTATTGACACCTATGAAGGGAAAGGTTTTAATTAATTGATTAATTAATTAAAAATGGACATGGTAAATGAAATGGACTACTTAACCAAATCTGATCCCTAGGGATTGTAAAAACTTAAGTTTAAGTTGGGGGTTAAGTAAACTGGGTTATACGGAATGAGTGGGTTAAGTAAATCTTGGGTAGGTGGGTAATATTAGTACATATAGGCCCATAAACTTAACCGTAAATTAAATATGTCTGAACCAGTGAGAGGGTTAAGTAAATCTTGGGTAGGTGGGTAATATTTGTGTATATATGCCCACAGACTTAACCAATACAACCTGTTAATTAAACAAAAGGGTGAGACTAGGTTAAATTAGAAAACACTTAACCAAATTTATACATGTAAGTGGACATGGGGTTAAGTGGGATGTATTAGAGGGGACCAAGCCTAGGTGGGAAGCTTGGTGGGGGGCCTTTTCAATCCAGTAGCCCATTAAGTATCTTTGTGAGCTTGACCCAAGTCGAGGACAGGACACGCCTACTGGGCCTGATTGTTAGAGGCCAAAATGGGTTAGCGGTGGCAACGCAAGTCCAACGGGATCATGTGCGTGCGTGGGCCCGGGCTGGTAGGTAATACGTTGTTGCATCGTGTAGGTATAAGCCATGCATCCTTAAGTTGTATTGGGTTGCCACTTTAGGGGAGTGATACACCCCACTGTGGGACCAGCACGGGTATCTACGAGTTAGGGAGCCGATCGAATGGGGCAGGGTAGTCGGTACATCTAGTGGAGATAGGAGCAGACGGCACCTATGTAGTCAGCTAGGGGTACACGAAGCTACTATTATTAATTAATCATTAAAGGGGTACACCTAGTGGAGACAGGAGCAGGCGGCACCTATGACGTCAGCTAGGAGTACATGGAATTACCATTGAAGGGGTACATCTAGTGGGGATAGTGGGTACATCTAGTAGTACACGAAGCTATCATCATTCTATTTAGTCAAGAGGGATCAAGTTTCTAGAGTGACTAGTATGGGTGCAGTTAGTGTTAGTACAGTACAGTACAGTACAGTACGTTAGAGTATAGTAATTACCCTATATTGATTACGAAGCGCCTTTAACGTTATCTTTGCTCATCCTATTATTTTTGGTTGCTTTGTCTTGCCATTAATTCACAGTCATTTCCTTATTTACCAAGCTTATGTCTTATCCTGGTTACTTTGATAATTATATTGTTGGAGTTATCGGACTTGCCAGACTTTATGTCTGACCCCCTTTGTTTCCACCTCTTTTCTTCCTCCCCCCCCCCCCCCCTCTAAGTTCTTAGGGTGGGAAGCTTGATTTGGATCTCTTTGGGAGCACTTGGATTTGGATTGCTAAAGTAAAGCTCAACATATCTCTTTTATGACTATTTATGGGATTATGCTTTTTATATTATGTACTCTGATTTTGTCAAGATGGATATTATGTACTTGACTTTAGTCTTTGGGTTTTGGTGATGTAACCAAACATATTTACCTTCCGTTGCAATAAATAAAGTTTTAAATTTTCAAGTACTATTTCATATCTGTCTTGTTGTGATTTTCTGTTCTATATTCACTTAAAACGCTCCATAGAAGTTAATGCATTCCCTTTGTGAGTGACATTAATGGACATGGGGCGTTACAGATATAGTTTTGATAAATGATTTCAAATATGAAGGATCCGAGCTGCCAATATACTTGACAATACTATGAAATTGATAGTTAAAAACCTGATTATCAATGAAATATCTTACTACACTTTTGACGTGTTGAGTCGAAGAGACCGGGATGGGAACTAGACCCAAAACCACTTCGAACCAACATTGCATTCAAAAATTAATTTGCAGTGACACGTTTAAAAATGAAGCATTAAAGACCATAAATCTTTATAAGAGAAGGAACTACTTGTTGAATTTCTCTACCTGATCCCTAGAGATATTTCGGCAGTGATTATGTTATGATTGAAATCTATATATTGCAAGGACTACTCGCTACTGATCTTTTGGGTGATTCCTAGGATGCAGTAGTAGGGTGCCTTTGGTTCATCATGTTCGTGGATGACTTATATGGACGAATAATTGACAGAGTATTTCCTGGAACTCACGTACGTTGATTTTAACGAATATACCAAGTTTAATTGCAGAGAAGTTCTCTTAGCATAACACCCAGAGTATATTTGTGGACATCAATTAGTCATTTGACAATATGACAATGTAGCATTCAAAGTTATGAATGTTCTCTGAAAGGTAAATCGTGACGTCATGCCTCATCAACTGGGAAATAACAGAAATCGAGCAGACATCATGATAAATGGGTCATTCCCATTAGGGTATATTTGTCACTGATCTAGAGAAAATTCATTTTGTTCTTCTATTCGCTTAAGTATCTCCCGGGAAACGGTTATGTCAGTACCAACAGTTGGTGACAATATATACGATACACTCAAGATGAATGGGTGGTTGATCATGTGTAGCTGGGTTACAAGATGTTCTTATGAACCCCAACGTATCCTTTCTAGAGTACACTGATCGGAAGGTGGTCATATACCTTGTCATGTTGGAAACCCAATCTCCAATAAGCATAATGTGGTTTTTGGTTATATACTAAATACATAGAGTGTGAGATGCAAGCATTCTGCTAGATGGTTATTTATTTGTGATCTGATAAACACTATTATAATAACATTGAATTTTGATATAAGAAGTGTTTTGGGTTATCGTAAGGTAAAACCCCTCCGTGTTTATGCATGGACCAGTCTTACGATTATCCTTTTCTCTCAACGGATTACCAAAGTTAAGCATGTTGTTGTGTTATGAATTTATCACTGAAAGTATTCTAGACTAATCCAGGTGAATTTTGCTTTGCTTCAAATGTGCTCGGGTCAGACCAAGTATATTATCAGGTTAGGTTTCATTTGGGCTTCAAAAGAGGAGCTAGAGGTGAGACGTAAATCCCATATTTTTCTGGTAATAAGTATTTACTCTGTGTAAATTGTATTATTCTGTGTTGTACTCTGATATTGTAATCATATATATATACACATAGTTTCCTTTTGAATAAAGTATTGCTGATATATTATATTTTGTTCATTCTGCTATAAGACTCTGATCTTCTTATTCTTCTATTCTAATATTTATTTATTTCTTCGCTCACCCTCTAACTTCTTTCTATTAACTATCTGCTTTTCTGTGTGATTTGAGTTGACATGGGTTGTTAAATGCCAGCTTAAACTGTATAGCAAAAGTGGTCCGTTACAGTTTGCACTGGGTCACTTTGGTTTTTGACCTGAGAATTCAATTTAAAATTCTATACATTGGGCACTTAAAATTTGTTGACCTAAACCTGTAGATTTTGAAATGTATGCACTGAAACCTTATAATCTTAACTTAACAATTGAATATAAAATTCTATACACTTGGGCACTTAAAATTTTGTTGGCCAGAAATTTGTATAAGGAAATTTACATATCTGTGTCACTTGTCATTGGGAATTTGCATATATATATATATATATATATATATTTATTTATTTATGGATATATGTGGGTATGTATATATATGTATGTGTGTATGCATATATATATACACGTATTACCATACGTACATATGCATGTTATACCAGTAGCATGGCTGTAATTGGATTATGGTGTTTGAGTCACTTATGCACTTTGTTTTGGCCTTTTGGTCTTGAATCTATGTCGATTGGTCATCTTGTCTTGAAACCGTGATGAATGTAAACAAAAGCAACACTAGATTTTTTTTATAAACTACCTAAAACAATTTAGTTCAAACTTTTATATCTTGAGTATTTTGTTGGAGTTGATTTACATGAATAAAAGTTAATCCTGGCTCGAGTGTATTGTTTCTTTTACTTACGCTCGAGTCAGCTCGAGTATTACAGCTAGAGATTTGCATCTGACGAAGCTGGAGATTCGTGACGACCTGATCTTTATCCAATCATTTCTGTTATTTTATATATATATATATATATTCAAAATTCATGTGCTATACTTCCTTTGTATTAAAATTTTGTTACTCTGATAAATTGTATTATTTATTCCGCTATGAGATATTGTACTTTCTTCTGTGTCTTTGATTAAGCAATAACAGTCTGTTGTTTTGAACGATTCAAGCTGGTTTGATTATCGACTTGAAGTGGTTGCAAAACATATATTATATTTTTATATACATCCATGGAGATAAATTATAAGGTTTGATGATAATGGGCCAGGATGAATATTTAGTGCCAAATTGAGAAAATAGTGAAAAACCATTCGTATATTATCCTAGTCTAACCTCTGTTATGCAAAATTAAGATAAGTTTTGTCCAAATGCTTTCATGCTTCTCCATCGGGGGGATATGAAAATGTACCCTCTTCCTTCGTTCTTACACTATGTCATCTCATATGAGATGCAGTGACAGAAGATGCTTATAATCTTTGAAGCCTAGAAGCGATAGGTAAGAACTCCATACGCTTGCACGAAACTTCCTTTCCCTTTTCCCTTGGTTTGTATCTTTCCTGATTTATTTTACAATTTTTAAGGTTGATGTCTTCTTTACAAAATGACATGTAGTCATGTAAACATGTATTTATTTTCTGATAAGGTAAAACAAAAGATGACATAAGTTTTTTTAACTCTGTAGTGATTTTCACATTAAATTATCAGATGGTATATGTCTTTTTGCAGCTTGTACAATAGCTGTAAATCTGACTTCAATGTTGTTGTATTTTAACTTAATCGCAACGTATTCTACGATTTCTGACAATTGTATGCCAGTTTTACAACCATTCCAAATAGGTTTATTAGCAACATCTGGTAAATTATAAAAGAATCTTTAATATTTGACTCTTTAGCATTTTCATCATCGTCGTCAAATTCAATCGTATGGAACATTAGTCGTGCTGCATTTTCAACCAAGTTTTCTATACAGAACATCGTAACAGTTTTATTACCAACACTTACTAATTCATACTCTACAGAAATATTTGGTATAACTTCTCCATGACGATCTCAATCATAATACTCGGTTATGAAACCATTTTTGCACAAATAGACTTTCACAATATCGGATAACAAATACTTCAAATGTCTATATGTGCTATACACACAACGAATTTCTACATTATTTCCGTTATTACTGAAAGCAAGTTCAATAATACGTTTATACCATTATAAAAATCTTCTTTTATTGTGCCTCTCAACCCTCTTCTTTGATACATCAATCTCCTCCAATAATTATTGATCATTTTTCCTACTTGAGAAAATGAATCACAATTTCGAAAACAAATATTGGTTCTTAGAAATAAAAAATCAAAAAAACTTATTTTCATGGTCATATTTTATAATTATAATATTTGAAGTTAAATACATATTTCACAAATTCAGAAATATTTTCAAATATGTCACATTTTATTTTTCACGTATTGATACAAAAAAATTATACGCATCAATTCTACTCCACTTAAGAATACAATATTTTGTTTGACAAAACATATATAAATACAATAAATGAAGAAAAACAACATTTCTTCGATGGCTCACAAAAACAGACCAATAACGCTATACTCGCAATTACGTTTGTGAAAAAAAACTGATACCACACACAAAATCTCCAAGATGACTTCATAGGAAAACAAAATGCACAAAATCAAAACAAATGCCATAAGAGCCAGAACACAGGAAACATTACTCCTCAAGAACCCAAAAAGGAGCAGAGATTTAT
This sequence comes from Allium sativum, assembly GCA_030737875.1. NCBI lineage: Eukaryota > Viridiplantae > Streptophyta > Magnoliopsida > Asparagales > Amaryllidaceae > Allium > Allium sativum. The sequence continues at coordinate 442,172,194 of CM060915.1, read as the reverse complement.
ACGCTCCATCTAGAAGAGACAAAAGAAAAACTAGTGCTCGACAACAACCAGAATCTTAAATCCAATAACGAAATCCCTCCTGGCCTACAGGAACATCTAAGAGTGTTCCATCACCAGCAACCACCTAGAAATCCATCCAAGAGACGCGCTCCAGCTTCCAAATCACTAGTAACCGTCCTATGGATCAGCCAACCAGTAGAATCTTCTATCTGCATTAGGGGCCCCACTAGAAAAGGAAAGAGGTCTAGCTATGAAAATCAGACAGCAAGCCAAAGCCAACAAGCTCCAACGAAAAACCCGTAAAAAAAACCCACACCCTCTTGGGAATAAGTTCCTCGGGTAATAGAGAAAACACATGCCAAAGAGTATGAAAGGGAAAAAAGATTTCCATGAAGGACCTACCTTTGAAAGCGAAGTAGACATTATCCGAAACTTTTCGAATGATGGAAGAAGACAACATAGGGGACTCATTAAAAACCGTCTTGTTCCGGAAACACCAAAGATGCCAACAAATGAGACAAGGGATAAGTCTGAAAAGGGTTTACAAGTTCCTTTCCAAGCCTCCGACTCTACCAAGCATGAAGTAGGTCAAGTAGAGAAGGTTGGGATCCATGGAGACCAATCAAGCCCTTGAAGAAAGACCAAACCGCAATAGCACACTCATCTCCCATGAATAAGTATGCAGTCGACTCTAATAAACCGAACCAACAACACCTATAACGAGACACAAGAAAGATGTCAATCCTCATAAGGTTAACATTCAGTGGAAGCTTCTTATAAAGGATTTTCCATATAAGGATGGAGAAGTTAGGAGGACTGCGCATGTCCCAAATGAAAGAAAAAGCTGAAATTCTAAAATCCAGAATTCCTGCAGAATTCCAGGAGGCCCTAAGGGTGGAAGGAACCTCATTCCAGCCAAAACCCCTACCGTATATCGGTAAAGGCCTTGACTGACTACATCCACGTCTCACTGACATAAGACTTAAGAATACAATATAGAAGTGTTGATTTATGGTTATCTTTTATCCATGGTCAACCAACCTACTTCCTATTACAAGCACAGTAAACACTTGTAGTTTGTACATTATTTCGTTTGAAACGATTTGTCAAAATTTCAACAGCACTTCCCTTTTGTTTCCTGCATCATACACAAATGCGTGTATGTAGGAAACAAAACAGAAAAGAAAAGTTATGGCGTTATTTTATGAACTATTTGAAACGAAATAATATGTGAAATGTAATTTCTTATTATGTTTATAACTTGTCTAGTACATAGACAAATCCAACAAGCATTGTACTAGATGAATATAAATGATTGTTTTGTGGCCAAAATGACTACATATATAACGTCAATCAGAAGCGGCCGAGGCCAAAAACTCTCTAAGGGACATAAAAAATTATTTTATGAAAAAAAACATTTTCACTAATTTTATACATTTCAAAAAAATAGTTTAATTGATCACATTTGTTTGACGCATTTCATTGAATTAAGGTTGTTTCGGTATTGTTGTCATTTTCTAACACAGTATAATTGCTTTTAGACTCATGCATTCATTTTTGTTGCATAAATCAAGATGTGCACAGTATAACATTCCAAACTTGTGCATTCATTTTTTTTCTTATTCCAATAATTCAATCCAATGACAGAAACGATGCATATATACAATGGTTTACATACACACAAACAACCACAAATTATACATACTTTGCACAATTTCACGATATCAAATGAGATATGTATATCATGGGATGTTATAACCATTATTACACTATTTAAAATAATTGCAATCACTAACTAGCCCTAATTTATCAACTTATGCAAACCTGGATTTAGGGTAAAAATAAGATTTTTAATAAAAATAAGATATTATACCTAAATTAGAGAATTGTTGATATTGATTAGGCAACCTAGAGGATCCAAGAAGTTGAAATTTGCATTTGGAAGCTTGGAGAGGTGAAAAAGGGGTTTGGAGCTATTTTTCTTGGTAGTTGGAATGAGGAAGAAGAAGGCTCCGTTGGAGAATAGAGTTTTCATGACAACAACCTTATTTCAGTATTAGTTGATTATAAAATATATACAAACACTATTGTATAGGATACATATATACACACACATGCAGGATCTATATACAAGAAATATCATTGAAGACTGTACAGTTTAAAGATATTACAGAATCAGAGTTCAGAGAAATTCGAAGACTCATGAGTATTCAAGAGTTCAAGACTAATATAGTTATAGAGTCTAGATTATGTAAGACACTAAATAGCACTCCAGGTTCATTTCAAATTCTGTTTTCAAATTATATCTTCAATCATTTCTATTTTATTTTCTCTCTATTTTACCTTTTATCCTTTCTATTTTCCTTTCTTATTTTATTTTCTATTTTCAATCTCAAAATTTTATAAGTTTCATATATTTATATTTATACATTTTATATTTATATAGTTTTAAATTTTATAATTTTATAAATATGTTTATATAGTTCATATTTGTGCTTTCATATGATTTCCTACTTTATAATATTAGTTTATAACACTATATTTTAATTCAAGAATTTCCAGAATTTTATTTATATCAAAACACTTTAAAAAATTTCAAAAATCAAATATCTACTATGGATATGTCGACATGTAACTGTCAGAAATTTGAATTTGAAAGGAAGTTTCTTTTCACTAATTGTGACGGTTCTGAAGCATGACATCTTTTCATACACTATAAGAAGGGCGTGAATTTGTATTTTTAATAATTTCTTCTTCTCTGACTTCATTCCCTTTCTCTACATCATTATTCTTAATCATTTTTATGATTTCTACACTTATACTCTGCCGAATTCAATTCTGTGTTGATCAAACTTCTTCTTCTCTCTACACTCTCTACTCTCTGAATCAAGTGCTATTGAAGAGTTATAGGGTTGTTTGTAATTGTTTGGGTTGAGTAAAGTAATCGGTGGTATCCCTTGTAGCTAGAATCGGTGGTATCCCTTGTAGCCGCGAAATCAAGGACGGGCAAAACTTGATCAAGTGTGTGTGGAAACAGCGGTACCCTTGTAGCCGTGAAATCAAGGAGGGTTGTAATTGTATATTGATATAGTAATAAAACTCTTCACAATCCAGCGTTCCATGGGATTGGACATAGGAGCAATCTGAATCAGTATAAAATCCTTGTGTTCTTTCCTTTTCTGCATTTTTATTTCTGTTTATTTTGCATCTGTGTTTGATTTTGTGTCTGTGATTGTTTCTGTAGTGTTTGATTCATATAGTTTATAACAAAAAATTTATATTTCCATTAAATTCTCAAAAAAACTATTCACCCCCCTCCTCTAGTGTTTATTTTGCCTTAACAATCCTTTCCGCAATCCCTAACAATTGGTATCAGAGCAAGGTCTTTCAAAAAGTTCATAATCTAATTTTTGTAAAAAAAAAATTAAAATGACAAATTTTGGAATCTCTGTTAATAATAGTGTCAATTCATGTATTGTATCAATATTGAAAGAATCTGCATATAATAATGTTAAAAAGGCATGTGATCTACTGAAATATTGTTCAATCCAGAAAAAGATGTGTAACGAACTGGGATTTTCGACCCAGAAAATCAACATCAAACCCATGTTAATTATTCAGGCATCGAACATTCCAGATCATTAATAGAAAGAAATTAGAGGGTGAGAATAGATAAGATAGAAAATTAGAATAGAAGAAGAAGAACACAATCAGAGTAAATACGAATCTCACAGCGGAACGAATAAAATATAATACATAACATAACTTTGAAATAAAACGGTATATATGCAACAACATTATCAGAGTACAACACTTACACCCAGCGGAATTAACAATACCTATATAATCCTGAAGCCTCCTGCTTCAAGCTCCTCCAAGTACATCTGTAAAGACCTGAACTACTTGACTGCCCGTACAAATTTGGGCACCCTAGAGTTTGGGGAAAAACAAAACAAAATAAACTCTGGGTCAGTCATGGGACTGGTGTGAGTAAACTCAAATGATCGGTTTAACTTTTCAAAATCCATTTCAAAGAAAAGATAATCGTAAGACCGATCCACACATAAACACGGATGGTTTTTACCTTACGATAACCCAAAACAGCTTGGAAACCAATACTTCTCTGATATTATAATAATGTCTAATCACAAGTAATTAGCATCTAGCAGAACGCTTGCATCTCACGTTCCACATATATAGTATACAAACAAAACCGCAGGCGCTTATTGGAGATTGGATTCCAACTATGACAAGGTATGGGACCACCTGCCGATAGTGTATCTCTAGAGGCAAATACACTGGGTTCAACAAGAACGTCTTGCAACCCGGCCCTCACATGACCGACCACTCATTTCGCTTGAGTGTATCGAATGTATATCACCAACGGTTGGGAGCTACCCACCGTCTTCCCAAAAAGGGACAGCATCGAAATAGATAATAGAAAGAAATGGATTTTCTCTAGATAGGTGATATACACCCTAATGGGAGCGACCCACATAGCCATGTTGCCTGCCCGATTTCTGTCATTTCCCGGTTGATGAGGGTTGAAGTCATTACGTATCTTTTGAAGCACCTGACCACCATTCACTTTGAATGCCACATCGCCATACTCGTCAAATCACAAATTGATTTCCCCAAAATACCACCGGTATAAAGCTAAGAGGAACGAATTCCTCCACCACCAAACGTAAGTACTTTTGAAGAGATCAACTTACGCGATCCGTTAGATATACTCTGTCAGACATTCGTCCATTCACGTTTGTCCTGGGACTGGACAAACCGAAGGCACTATTCTGTAATCAGGATAGCCCTTGCATAACTCCGTCTTCAATATTTGATCTGAATATTTGATCGCAACACTAACGTCCATATAGAGTGGTTTTCAGATAATGAATCTGATCCCGGTCTCTCCGTATTGATGACGTAAAATGGTCAAAAACTTCGATAGTCGGTGATTTAACTATCAAAGAAAAACAGATGTGCAAACAACGATATTATTTCCAGATGGAAATTCTATCGAGCAATCAACATTCAACATTTTTCTTTATTAATTTAATCTATCATTAATTCACTCATTCCCCATTTTCTAAATACTCAACATCTCTTATTCCCTAAATTTATGAAATATACGTCATCAATCATTGGAAAACATTTCCATCTCTGTTTCACGTATTACTGTCATTCCAGTATTCTTTCTCATCAACATTTCATTTTCTATGATTAGAAAATATCTCTAGTTATATTTGGAAAATGTTTCCAAAATGTATTTATTTGATTTAAACAGATGTTTAAATGAAACATCACTAAGACAATCTAAACCATCACGGTCATTAACTCAACTTCTTAACCAACTTTCACTATCGAACCTTAACCACTTCTTAATTAAAACTGAAGTCAATCAAGTTGGGGTATAATTACCTCTCAGACCTTAACTGAACGACAATTCTAACCTTGAAATAGACAAAGTTCACCTTCCAAATTCTTAACACTTCCTTATATAACTCGGATTCTATTTATGAATCTACTTCTTTTATCAAATCATTTGATTATAAATATGGTGTTATAATCTCATGCTTTCAAAATATAATAACTTAAATAAAATTCTTATTCCTTATTTTGAATAAATAACCAATAACTAATTGAATAATAATAATAATAATATACATCTTGATTCAAAGACAGAAAGTAATTAGAACTTTCCCTAATTCGATATAATCGAATTTAACGTATAATTCTCTTTTTCGAATAATCTCTATTCGATAACTCCTTTTCAAATAGACTATTTTCGCTAACCCTTCCTTCGAATAACTATATTCGATAATCTCTCTTCGAATGATTCACATTCGATTAACTTTCTACGAATGAATTACATTCGATTAATCTCCATTCGAATAAACTATATTCGATTAACTCCTTTTACTCTATTCGAATAAACTATATTCGATTTACTCCTTTCGATTAACTCCTTTGGATTAACTCCTTTTGATTAACTCAACTCGGTTAATTCAATCTTATTAACTTACTTGATTAACTCAACTTGTTTAATTCCTATCGAATAACGAATATTCGATTAACTTATATTCGAATAACGATGTCTATTCTAACTTTATTTCGAATGTCTAATGTTTGATTTAACTCCATTCGTTTGACTCTAAATCGCAGCGATCACAATGGTTACGCCTGATTTCCCCAGTAAACATCCGACCGCCATAGGCTATCTGCAGCCCTGCGAATTACGCTAGCAGTCGTACGAAATAGCAACACATCCTAAATAACTATGTTGACTAACTCTATCTCAAATAACTATATTTGATCAACTCTAATTGAATAATTAATATTCAATTAATTTTAATTCGATTAACTCTAACTGATTAACTCCTTTGATTCACTCTACGTTTATTCAGTTTGAATATCGATGTTGAAATTGATTCTTACTTCTCTATATAAGTCCTGACTTATATATTCTATTTATCAAATGATAAACATTGCATTTAATTTATAAAATATTATTTATAAATTATTCTTCTCAATCTATCGGTCAGGATAGATTTTATTCAAAAAAAAATTTAAATCCATATCACGTTACACCGTGTGCGAAGCACGGGTTTAAACTTTTCAAATGTAAATTCTCCTTTTACACAATCCTAGTCACCTTTTCAAGTATTCCTTTTTATAATCTATTCATTTACAAAATAAATCCCTTTTTGTAATTCTATTTATTCTATAATATATTTTCTATTTATATAATCTATTGATTTTATAAGTAATTCCTTTTATAATCTAACTATTCCTTTTACACATATTTCCCCTTTCTATTCTATTTATTTTTCAAATAAATATTCCTTTCAATTTTATTTATAAATAGATTACAAATATTTCTTTCATTGCTATTTATTTGATTAACAAATAAATATTTCTTCTTAATCTATTTATTTCCTAAATAAATAGTTTTCCTTTTTATAAGATCTTTGATTTTATAAATATTTCTTTTTTAATAATAGCATTGAAAATTTCCCTTTTAACATTCCAGTATTCCCTATGGTATTTAACATACCATACAACAATGATCGGCATCATTCGACCATACAAAATCAACAACAGATTTCATATCACATCATATACCACAATATATGAAAAAGACATCAAAATAAATGTTGAGGAACCCAGTTGGGTCCCTCCAACCTGTTTCCCTGCATCCACAGATGTCAGTCAACATAAATAACATGAGTATAAAATATACTGATGAACAGAATCAGTATTCGATTAACGATTTATATATATATCGTTATCTATATTTGTAATCAACTGACTAGCAGTTCAACCAAACAGCCAACACAAAGTAAACAACCATCATTTATCATTTCTAAAAATACTTTAGAAAAATATAACTGAGCAGAGTTAGTGAGATTACTCACATTGGACGGTTATCGTTAAATAACGATAATTGGTCATTGATTGGATTGAGGCGTTTAATTTAACCATAAATCCAAGCGAGCCCCAAATCACTCCTAGTCAGTTTCATTGCGAAGCCCTTGTCCCTACGGTCCCAATGGATCCGGCCGCTCGAAATTCTGATTAAGTATGACAAAGATATTTAATTTTCTAAGTTCATACTTTAATTAAATAAAAATAAAACTTGTGTTTTAAAATGATTTTGGGCTTACTATTGAACAAGGCCCATCACCGTTCTCATAAATGCACGACCCAACATGATGCTCTTCTTCAAACACCCGCTTCAGTTGAGATCCACTCCAGAACCGTTCCTCTCCCTCAACAAACGAAAACCGCAAGCATACTACTTCTTCCTAAAATCCACCGTGCTTCAGTTATTCCACAGACCCCATTCCCAAGCTTTAACCACCCTCATCTCCTACCATAATTCACTTAAATTCAAGGGGAAAATATCAAAATTCCTCTCGTTCTAACCTCCCTCACCCTTTCACCAACAATTGAAACTCGCACAAGGATTTTGCCTTGCGTCCTCCGACCTGGTGCTTCACACACAGTAGAAAAATCGAGACTTTTTGTGATGAAATCCCTCACATCCCCACTTCCTACATCGTTGCCTACAACTCTCAACAACTGGAGCCTAGTGCTACTGAAAAATACTGAGCGGTATTAACAGCGTCGCACCCCTCGAAGGGGCATACGAATGGAGAGGCGCTCCCAGTAATATCATATATATATATATATAACTTCTTTTTTTCTTTCTTTCCTGAACTGAAAAGAGACTAGCTTTTAGTTGGTGGGTATATATACACCATAATTCCTTGCACGCCAAGGAGTAAGTACACCGTAGAGACGTAGGCCTGTATTGGAAACAGAGGTTTGCATCGAATTATCTTACTGTATTTGAAAGAAAGCTGTGAGTACAATGCTTGGCAGGCAAGGTGTTATTTTTAATTGGTTTAGGGTAGGTTGTACAGTTGAGTTTTCAGTTTACAGCTTTTGGTTTCGACAACATAGCTGTATTGAGTTGTCTTCGGGTTTTAAAATCCGGTGAAGTAGAAGAAACCAACAAAGATATTGGTGCTCACCTATAGAGTTGGTTCTTAAGTAGTAGCATAACCTAAGTAGGAAGAACTAGGAACAACTTTTCTTTGAATCGTCCAGTCTTGGCATGCGAGGTAATGAAAATTTACATATTAATATATACTTTAACAGGTTAAATTCGGTATGCATTTGCGAGTATACTATACACAAAATGATCTGAAGCTTCACTTAGTTTACGGTAATAGTTCAAAAGGTTTTGGATTGGACTGCTTCTACATTTTAGATTGATATTGCTATCAATATATATAAATGTTGAGCACAAGCTATTAATTCAAGTATTATAATAAGTTTCCACATGGACTATATCTCGGTGTAGACTAGTAGATAATTTACCAAAGCAAACAGCTAGACCCACTTCTCTTTCACTAAAGATCCATTTTTACTAGTTTACTTCACTCTAAACTACGAAACTATTACTATTAAAGTGTTCTTAAGAGGGTACCCGTAAGTTGTTTAAGTTTCAAAGGGGTTTTGCCATTCGTTATATAAGGCTTCGTCCATGATCAGACCGTTGGCGACAAAAATAAAAATACCGTCATGACGAGCAATTTGTCACGATCCCAAAAATATAATAATACCGGTAGGTTGACTTATATTTTGAAACCCCGAAATACAGATACAGGGTGCAAAATACTCCAAAAAGTTGCTTATTTAATTAATTAAAAATTACAGTAAAATTCTAAAAATTAAATTATCACTATGTCTCAAAAGGACCTTGTCTAAATACAAATCCAGTATGCAGTTATTTCAAATAAATAGTTACGGTCGATGAACAATTCTATAGCGACTATTTGAAAATTTGATTTGGACCTAACTCACAATCTATAAGACGAAATCTCGATTTTTCTCTTCCGTCAGAAAAATATACTTCACCAGCTCCGAACGTTTCTAGTTTCACAGAAATCCAATTTAAAATGGACCCTGTACATTCAGTAGAAGTTCAAATCGCCAAATAGCGAACTACAGCGCCATTTCGAGCTCGATTATAATTATATTATAATTATACATTCAAACTGCTGTTCAAATAATATATTCGTTATTCTAATTCAATTCTAAACTCAATTAAATACCACAGATGATCCAATTCACACTATTTTGTGAATTCCACCATTTCTGACTATTTCAGAAATCAAGTATATTATTATATTATTTGTTTTAATTAAATATTCAATATTATTTAATTCTGGTCATTTTAAATAACCAAACCATTATTTAAATAATTAAATAAATTAAATATATCGCTGAAAAATGCGGGTCGTTACATTCTTCCCCCCCTAAAATAATTTCGTCCTCGAAATTGCTAAGGTAGAAGACAGACCCTATGGACTAGGTTAAAAATTATTCGTTCACTTTTGACTTCAGTTTCAACTGAACCAATTTATTTTCAATTAAAATATTAATTTATTCTTATCAACAATAATTTTCTAAAATACCGAAAATTTTCTAACACCCGAAATTTTCGAAAAATTTCGCCAGCACCTCCTTTGTACCGGTCAATAGTTCAAACCCCAACTCGCCTCTCTAGGCCCTTTCCAATCCAAAAGAAAATCAATTAGCCAAGTGGCTTTCCAAATCAGCACATAAAAATCATATGGAAACTTAAACATGTACCTTTTTGTCGGGCATATCATTATATCCTTGCACTTGTTTCTACTCAATATCTGCTGATCATATATCCATCTATACCAGTCGATTTCCAATCAATTTCAACCAATCAAATCTCAAATCCAATCAAACCAAATCTCATTCCAAACCTTCAAATTCCATTACCAATTCCAACTCTTACTTACCAGTCTAATATACTTAACCAAATTCATAACTCACAATCCAGTTTTATTCGATATCGTTCTATTTCAATTCAATTTCTAGTTAATTGGTTTCAATTCAATTCATATTTTCTTTCACAAATTTCTTTTTAACTTTGTTTGTAATTCATACTATCCTTCCTGGGAATTTTAAATAGTTTAGTTTTTCAAAAATAAATTATTTCCTTTCGAGATTTAAATCAACTCGTTTTCCTCAAAACAATCCAAAACAATTTCTTTGGTAGTAATCCGTCACTTAGAACTTGAAAATGAACACTGATGATGTGGCCAGCATCATCAGAGTTATTTCCCAGCTACTGAAGTGAGTTCAATTCTATATCACTTATCAAAACCATATTTAAACACTTTCATTTTGAAATCTTTTTCAAAATATCATTCTCGATACTTGTAAACAATTTAAAATCTCCCAGGATTTTAAAATTTTCTTAAACTTAACTCAAATCCATTTACGAACACTTTTTCCCCAATTTTCAGAATTTTAATTCCAATTCTGATTTAATTCAGATTTAATTAATCTGCTTTTATATTATACGAACTCAAATTGGTTAGTTATATAACCATTTCAATTATAATCAACCAACACATCCAATATATGATAATAATTCCAAGATATACCTTTCTTTTATATCAAAATATATTTTGGGTAAACTTATTTCATTTACCCTCTTTCAAAACATACTGTGTCGGTTTATCGTATTCAAGTGTTTGGTAATCCCGGTCGATACAGTGGATCAAACTGATCGACCAGAAATCACAAACAACTCAACCAATAAATCTCCACAATATAGAAATCATTTTTATAAAATCCAAAAATACGTGCACTCGTATATATATACTCAGACTCAATCTAGGGTATTACTAACCTCATCTCTATTGAGTCACGCCACAGAGCCAAGGTAATCAATTAACCATAAGCTCTGATACCACTGTAATGAACTGGGATTTTCGACCCAGAAAATCAACATCAAACCCATGTTAATTATTCAGGCATCGAACATTCCAGATCATTAATAGAAAGAAATTAGAGGGTGAGAATAGATAAGATAGAAAATTAGAATAGAAGAAGAAGAACACAATTAGAGTAAATACGAATCTCACAGCGGAACGAATAAAATATAATACATAACATAATTTTGAAATAAAACGGTATATATGCAACAAAATTATCAGAGTACAACACTTACACCCAGCGGAATTAACAATAGCGATATAATCCTGAAGCCTCCTACTTCAAGCTCCACCAAGTACATCTGTAAAGACCTGAACTACTTGACTGCCCGTACAAATTTGGGCACCCTAGAGTTTGGGGAAAAACAAAACAAAATAAACTCTGGGTCAGTCATGGGACTGGTGTGAGTAAACTCAAATCATCGGTTTGACTTTACAAAATCCTTTTCAAAGAAAAGATAATCGTAAGACCGATCCACACATAAACACGGATGGTTTTTACCTTACGATAACCCAAAACAGCTTGGAAACCAATACTTGTCTGATATTATAATAATGTCTAATCACAATTAATTAGCATCTAGCAGAACGCTTGCATCTCACGTTCCACATATATAGTATACAAACAAAATCGCGGACGCTTATTGGAGATTGGATTCCAACTATGACAAGGTATGGGACCACCTGCCGATAGTGTATATCTAGAGGAAAATACACTGGGTTCAACAAGAACGTCTTGCAACTCGGCCCTCACATGACCGACCACTCATTTCGCTTGAGTGTATCGAATGTATATCACCAACGGTTGGGAGCTACCCACCGTCTTCCCGAAAAGGGACAACATCGAAATAGACAATAGAATGAAATGGATTTTCTCTAGATAGGTGATATACACCCTAATGGGAGCGACCCACATAGCCATGCTGCCTGCCCGATTTCTGTCATTTCCTGGTTGATGAGGGTTGAAGTCATTACGTATCTTTTGAAGCACTTGACCACCATTCACTTTGAATACCACATCGTCATACCCATCAAATCACAAATTGATTTCCCTGAAATACCACGGGTATAAAGCTAAGAGGAACGAATTCCTCCGCCACCAAACGTAAGTACTTTTGAAGAGATCAACTTACGTGCCGTTAGATATACTCTGTCAGACATTCGTCCATTCACGTTTGTCCTGGGACTGGACAAACCGAAGGCACTATTCTGTAATCAGGATAGCCCTTGCATCACTACATCTTCAATATTTGATCTTAATATTTGATCGCAACGCTAACGTCCATACAGAGTGGTTTTCAGATAATGAATCTGATACCGGTCTCTCCGTATTGACGACGTAAAATGGTCAAAAACTTCGATAGTCGGTGATTTAACTATCAAAGAAAAACAGGTGTGCAAACAACGATATTATTTCCAGATGGAAATTCTATCGAGCAATCAACATTCAACATTTTTCTTTATTAATTTAATTTATCATTAATTCACTCATTCCCCATTTTTTAAATACTCAACATCTCTTATTCCCTAAATTTATGAAATATACGTCATCAATCATTGGAAAACATTTCCATCTCTGTTTCATTACTGTCATTCCAGTATTCTTTCTCATCAACATTTCATTTTCTATGATTAGAAAATATCTCTGGTTATATTTGGAAAATGTTTCCAAAATGTATTCATTTGATTTAAACAGATGTTTAAATGAAACATCACTAAGCCAATCTAAACCATCACGGTCATTAACTCAACTTCTTAACCAACTTTCACTATCGAACCTTAACCACATCTTAATTAAAACTGAAGTCAATCAAGTTGGGGTATAATTACCTCTCAGACCTTAACTGAACGACAATTCTAACCTTGAAATAGACAAAGTTCACCTTCCAAATTCTTAACACTTCCTTATATAACTCGGATTCTATTTATGAATCTACTTCTTTTATCAAATCATTTGATTATAACGATGGTGTTATAATCTCATGCTTTCAAAATATAATAACTTAAATAAAATTCTTATTCCTTATTTTGAATAAATAACCAATAACTAATTGAATAATAATAATAATATACATCTTGATTCAAAGACGGAAAGTAATTAGAACTTTCCCTAATTCGATATAATCGAATTTAACGTATAATTCTCTTTTTCGAATAATCTCTATTCGATAACTCCTTTTCAAATAGACTATTTTCGCTAACCCTTCCTTCGAATAACTATATTCGATAATCTCTCTTCGAATGATTCACATTCGATTAACTTTCTACGAATGATTTACATTCGATTAATCTCCTTTCGAATAAACTATATTCGATTAACTCCTTTTACTCTATTCGAATAAACTATATTCGATTTACTCCTTTCGATTAACTCCTTTTGATTAACTCAACTCAGTTAATTCAACCTAATTAACTTACTTGATTAACTCAACTTGTTTAATTCCTATCGAATAACGAATATTCGATTAACTTATATTCGAATAACGATGTCTATTCTAACTTTATTTCGAATGTCTAATGTTTGATTTAACTTCATTCGTTTGACTCTAGATCGCAGCGATCACAATGGTTACGCCTGATTTCCCCAGGAAACATCCGACCGCCATAGGCTATCTACAGCCCTGCGAATTGCACTAGCAGTCGTACGAAATGGCAACACATCCTAAATAACTATGTTGACTAACTCTATCTCAAATAACTATATTTGGTCAACTCTAATTGAATAATTAATATTCAATTAATTTTAATTCGATTAACTCTAACTGATTAACTCCTTTGATTCACTCTACGTTTATTCAGTTTGAATATTGATGTTGAAATCGGTTCTTACTTCTCTATATAAGTCCTGACTTATATATTCTATTTATCAAATGATAAACATTTCATTTAATTTATAAAATATTATTTATAAATTATTCTTCTCAATCTATCGGTCAGGATAGATTCTATTCAAAAAATTTGCTTTAAATCCATATCACGTTACACCGTGTGCGAAGCACGGGTTTAAACTTTTCAAATGTAAATTCTCCTTTTACACAATCCTAGTCACCTTTTCAAGTATTCCTTTTTATAATCTATTCATTTACAAAATAAATCCCTTTTTGTAATTCTATTTATTCTATAATATATTATCTATTTATATAATCTATTGATTTTATAAGTAATTCCTTTTATAATCTAACTATTCCTTTTTCACATATTTCCCCTTTCTATTCTATTTATTTTTCAAATAAATATTCCTTTCAATTTTATTTATAAATAGATTACAAATATTTCTTTCATTGCTATCTATTTGATTAACAAATAAATATTTCTTCTTAATCTGTTTATTTCCTAAATAAATAGTTTTCCTTTTTATAAGATCTTTGATTTTATAAATATTTCTTTTTCAATAATAGCATTGAAAATTTCCCTTTTAAAATTCCAGTATTTCCTATGGTATTTAACATACCATACAACAATGATCGGCATCATTCAACCATACAAAATCAACAACATATTTCATATCACATCATATACCACAATATATGAAAAAAAACATTAAAATAAATGTTGAGGAACCCAGTTGGGTCCCTCCGACATGTTTCCCTGCATCCACAGATGTCAGTCAACATAAATAACATGAGTATAAAATATACTGATGAACAGAATCAGTATTCGATTAACGATTTATATATATCGTTATCTATATTTTTAATCAACTGACTAGCAGTTCAACCAAACAGCCAACACATAGCAAACAACCATCATTTATCATTTCTAAAAATTCTTTAGAAAAATATAACTGAGCAGAGTTAGTGAGATTACTCACATTGGACGGTTATCGTTAAGTAACGATAATTGGTCATTGATTTGATTGAGGCATTTAATTTTACCATAAATCCAAACGAGCCCCAAATCACTCCTAGTCGGTTTCATTGCGAAGCCCTTGTCCCTACGGTCCCAATGGATCCGACCGCTCGAAATTCTGATTAAGTATGACAAAGATATTTAATTTTCTAAGTTCATACTTTAATTAAATAAAAATAAAACTTACGTTTTAAAATGATTTTGGGCTTACTATTGAACAAGGCCCATTACCATTCTCATAAATGCACGACCCAACATGATGCTCTTCTTCAAACACCCGCTTCAGTTGAAATCCACTCCAGAACCGTTCCTCTCCCTCAACAAACGAAAACCGCAAGCATACTACTTCTTCCTAAAATCCACCGTGCTTCAGTTATTCCACAGACCCCATTCCCAAGCTTTAACCACCCTCATCTCCTTCCATAATTCACTTAAATTCAAGGGGAAAATATCAAAATTCCTCTCGTTCTAACCTCCCTCACCCTTTCACCATCAATTGAAACTCGCACAAGGATTTTGCCTTGCGTCCTCCGACCTGGTGCTTCACGCATAGTAGAAAAATCGAGACTTTTTGTGATGAAATCCCTCACATCCCCACTTCCTATATCGTTGCCTACAACTCTCGAAAACCGGAGCCTAGTGCTACTGAAAAATACTGAGCGGTATTAACAGCGTCGCACCCCTCGAAGGGGCATACGAATGGAGAGGCGCTCCTAGTAATATCATATATATATATATATATATATATATATGTATAACTTTTTTTTCTTTCTTTCCTGAACTGAAAAGAGACTAGCTTTTAGTTGGTGGGTATATATACACCATAATTCCTTGCACGCCAAGGAGTAAGTACACCGTAGAGACGTAGGCCTGTATTGGAAATAGAGGTTTGCATCGAATTGTCATACTGTATTTGAAAGAAAGCTGTGAGTACAATGCTTGGCAGGCAAGGTGTTATTTTTAATTGGTTTAGGGTAGGTTGTACAGTTGAGTTTTCAGTTTACAGCTTTTGGTTTCGACAACATAGCTGTATTGAGTTGTCTTCGGGTTTTGAAATCTGATGAAGTAGAAGAAACCAACAAAGATATTGGTGCTCACTTATAGAGTTGGTTCTTAAGTAGTAGCATAACCTAAGTAGGAAGAACTAGGAACAACTTTTCTTTGAATCGTCCAGTCTTGGCATGCGAGGTAATGAAAATTTACATATTAATATATACTTTAACAGGTTAAATTCGGTATGCATTTGCGAGTATACTGTACACAAAATGATCTGAAGCTTCACTTAGTTTACGGTAATAGTTCAAAAGGTTTTGGATTGGACTGCTTTTACATTTTAGATTGATATTGCTATCAATATATATAAATGCTGAGCACAAGCTATTAATTCAAGTATTATAATAAGTTTCCACATGGACTATAGCTCGGTGTAGACTGGTAGATAATTTACCAAAGCAAACAGCTAGACCCACTTCTCTTTCACTAAAGATCCATTTTTACTAGTTTACTTCACTCTAAACTACGAAACTATTACTATTAAAGTGTTCTTAAGAGGGTACCCATAAGTTGTTTAAGTTTCAAAGGGGTTTTGCCATTCGTTATATAAGGCTTCGTCCATGATCAGACCGTTGGCGACAAAAATAAAAATACCGTCATGATGAGCAATTTGTCACGATCCCAAAAATATAATAATACCGGTAGGTTGACTTATATTTTGAAACCCCGAAATACTGATACAAGGTGCAAAATACTCCAAAAAGTTGCGTATTTAATTAATTAAAAATTACAGTAAAATTCTAAAAATTAAATTATCACTATGTCTCAAAAGGACCTTGTCTAAATTCAAATCCAGTATGCAGTTATTTCAAATAAATAGTTACGGTCGATGAAAAATTCTATAGCGACTATTTGAAAATTTGATTTGGATCTAACTCACAATCTATAAGACGAAATCTCGATTTTTCTCTTCCGTCAGAAAAATATACTTCACCAGCTTCGAACGTTTCTAGTTTCACAGAAATCCGATTTAAAATGGACCCTGTACATTCAGTTGAAGTTCAAATCGCCAAATAGCGAACTGCAGTGCCATTTCGAGCTCGATTATAATTATATTATAATTATACATTCAAACTGCCATTCAAATAATATATTCGTTATTCTAATTCAATTCTAAACTGAATTAAATACCACAGATGATCCAATTCAAACTATTTTGTGAATTCCACCATTTCTGACTATTTCAGAAATCAAATATATTATTATATTATTTATTTTAATTAAATATTCAATATTATTTAATTCTGGTCATTTTAAATAACCAAACCATTATTTAAATAATTAAATAAATTAAATATATCGCTGAAAAATGCGGGTCGTTACAAGATGAGTTCTATGACTTTTGAAAATTCAAAAGTTGAAAAGATGGGTAAAATGGTTGTTGGCAATTCAAATTCTGAAAAGCTGGCTGTTGGAAATTCAAATTCTGTACTGGTGTGTTACATGGCTGTTGAGAATTCAAATTCTGGAAAGCAATGTGTGGAAATGAAGAAGGGAAAATGGATAGTGTATGTTCAAGACATATGACTGGAAATCCAGAACTACTCAATAATCTGAAATATGAAGATGGTGGAATGGTGAACTTCGGGAATAACTCTAAAGGATACATTATTAGAATCGACAATGTCGGTAATTCAGAAACTCCTACTATTTCTGATGTTTTATTAGTTAGGTATTTAAAACACAACTTACTAAGTATAAGTCAACTTTGCGATAAGGGCTATAAAATAAACTTCGAAAAGAATAAATGTTTCAAAGAAGATAGGAATTCAAAAGTTATATTCAAAGGAGATAGAAAGAAAAATATCTATATATTAAGTATGTAAATCTCCAGTGATTACCTATGTCTTATGGCCAATTCAAATGACCCATGGATTTGGCATAAGAGATTTGTTCGTATAAATTTTAAACATATTTCTAGGATTTCTTCAGTTAGAAGATTACCCAAAATGAAGTTTAGAGTCAATAACTTATGCGATTCTTGTCAATTCGGAAAACTAAAGACATTTAAATCAAAAGAGGAAATCACTACATCAAAACCATTAGAGTTAATACACATGGATTTATTTGATCCATCTCAAGTTCAATCAATAAACCATAATAGATATGTTTACGTAATAGTTGACAATTTTTCTAGATTTACTTAGACTTTGTTTCTTAAAAATAAAAGTGATGCTTTTGATCAATTTAAAACTTTTTCTAGAAGAATTCAAAATTTATTTTCACTAAAAATTAAAACAATACGTAGTGATCAAGGCGGAGAATTTGAAAATGAAAATTTTGAAAAATATTGTAATAAAAAGGGAACAACCCATAATTTTTTAATTCCAAGAACCCCTCAACAAAACGGAGTAGTTGAACGCAAAAATAGGACGATACAAGAATGTGCGAGAACTGTGTTATCTAGTAGTAATTTACTAAGGAACTTTTGGGCTGAGGCAGTTGCAA
Source organism: Allium sativum (assembly GCA_030737875.1). NCBI lineage: Eukaryota > Viridiplantae > Streptophyta > Magnoliopsida > Asparagales > Amaryllidaceae > Allium > Allium sativum. The sequence continues at coordinate 442,153,517 of CM060915.1, read as the reverse complement.
CAGCTTGCTATATTATCAAAAGAATTTCAATTAGACGTTTAACTCATAAAACCCCATATGAAGTTTTGTATAACAAGAAACTAAAAGTATCATATTTTAAACTATTTGGAAGTAAATGTTTTATACTAAATACAAAAGATAATTTAGATAAGTTTGATTCAAAATCCAATAAAGGAATATTTATTGGATACTCAATTAGAAGTAAGGCATATAGAGTTTTAAATACTCGAACCAATACCACAGAAGAAACTCTAAATGTATCTTTTAACTACCACTGTAAAAGTATAATTCAAAATAGTGAAGATGATTGTGAAAATGAGATTAATGAAATAAATCATCAAGATAACCAACCAAATAAAAGAATTAGATTACTTAGAGATCATCCTATAGAAAATATTTTAGGATATATTGAATCCATTACTAGAACCTGTAATCCATTAAATAATATGAGTAATGTGGCTTTTATTTAAACTAATGAACCTAAAAATCCAAAGGAAGCATCTTCCGACGATTCATGGATACTTGCTATGCAAGAAGAACTGAATTAGTTTACTAGAAATGTTGTATGGGAACTTGTTCACTTGAGGATAAGGCTATAATAGGAACCAATTGGGTCTATAAAAATAAAATGAATGAACACGGTGTGGTAGTAAGAAATATGGCACGACCAGTAGCACAAGGTTTTACTCAAGAAAGATGAATAGATTATGATGAAACTTTTGCTCCTGTAGCAAGATTAGAAGCTATTAGGATATTACTAGTTTTTGCAAACCATAATAATTTTAAATTATATCAAATGGTTGTCAAAAGTGCTTTTCTAAATGGATTTGTCAAAAAAGACTTATATGTAGAGCAACCACCTCTGTTTGAAGTTGAAAAATTACCAAATCATGTATATAAGTTAAAGAAAGCGTTATATAGATTAAAACAGGTTCTTAGGGCTTGGTATGATAGATTAAGAAATTATATGTTACAATCAAACTTTGGAATAGGAAAATTAGATAATACTTTGTTTATCAAGAAGAATAACAAAGATATACAACTAGTACAAATATATGTTGATATAATTTTCGGATCAACAAACGATAAAATGAATAAAAAAATTTCAGATATTATGACCCAAGAATTTGAAATGAGTCATATGGGAGAACTAGAATTCTTTTTAGGATTACAAATTCGTCAATTAAAAAATGGAATATTTATTAATCAAGAAAAATACGCAAAAGACTTAATTAATAAATATAGTTTAACAATGACTAATGGGAGACTAACACCTATGGCGGTTAATATAGCTTTAAGCAAAGATGATATATGTAAAGATGTTGACCAAAAACTATATAGAGGAATGATAGGGTCGTTATAATATATAACTGCTAGTAGACCAGATATAATGCATAGTGTGTGTATTTGTGAAAAATATCAATCACAACCTAAGGAAACACATTTTAAATCCGTAAAACGTATTCTAAGGTATGTAAAGCATACATTAGATTTTGGATTATTTTACCCTAAGGATGATTCATTTGAATTAGTTTCATACTGTGACGCTAACTATGCACGATGTAAATCAGATCGTAAAAGTACTGGTGGAACATGTCACTTTTTCGCATATTCACTAGTCTCGTGGTTGAGTAAAAAACAAAATACTGTATCTTTGTCAACAACTAAAGAAAAAAATATCTCTGCTGCTTTGGCTTGTTCAAAAGTAATATATATGCAACAAATTTTAAATGATTTTGGTTTAAATATAAATAAATCACCTATATACTGTGATAATACAAGTACTATAAATATTTCTAAAAATCCAACTCATCGTTTGAGTACTAAACATATCAATGTGAGGCATCATTTTCTAAGAGCTAAAGTAAGGAAAAGATTTTACTTGAATTTATAGAAACTGATAAACAAATAACAGATATATTAACTAGACCATTAATGCAACATTCACTAAATTTAGGAGAGAATTAGGCATATGTTCATTAAGTGAGTTAGAATAATTAAATATATTATAATATATAAAAATAACATAAGAAATTAGAAAAATAAAATTTAAAACTAAAGTATGCCGACATAAAAATAAGTGTATGTCGACGTATAACTACCAGAATTTCAAAATTAATTCCCACAAAAAGTTAGTTATTTTAATTATTTAAAACTTCTATTTCGAGTTTTCTTCTTCATTTTCATTTCTCTTCTCTGTAAAAACTCTAAATTAAAAAATACAATGAACTTCACTAATCTAAACACCCAAACCAACTCTGATTCACAAGATGAACCATCCGAGAGTCCATTCCAACGATCTACGCTCTCTCGTGTCATCAAAATCGAAGAAAAAATGGAGTATGCTCTGCAGATGATGGCTAAGATACAAGTACTCCATATTAGAATGAGTCTGGAGCAGAATAGGCATTGGAAATTAATAAGAAGTCTTCTAAAGTTTATAATGGATAACGAGATAATCCGATTATCATAGATGATGATAATCAAGCCATGAATGAGGAGCAAGAGCCAGAGGAAGAACCAGAAGAGGAAGAGGAAACGATGGAGGAGGAAGAACATCAAGAGACTCAACCAATGATTATGGAAGAAGATGATATGGTTGAATGTGTATGAGAGGTCTTATGCGACCAAAATTGGAATGTGATTGAGAGAAATGGAGAATTTTGTCTCCATTATCCAAATTGTCCAATTCACAAATCTCCCATTGTCAAAGATATCTAGTATTTAAGGTCTTCTACGATTTTCGTTCCTTTGCGTTCTTACGATGTGTTGTACTTGTATAAATTCGTGTACTTGTACAAATTTAAGTTTAATACAATAATTGTTTATAAGTTAATTGTTATAATTGGTGATTACACTATAAACATGGACATAAGATTAAGGGGGAGTATAAGAATTATTAAATAGAATATTTCACTTAAGGGAAGGGTTCTACTTTGAATTAATTTTGGATTAAGGGTTAATATCATTAGTTACTTAATGGCTTATAAATTTTGTGTACATAAGTTATATAATTTAGGGGGAGTAGTTTTAGAATTTCCTTTTGATAATGCGAAAGGGGGAGAAATTATAAAATATAGAATTCACATAGACATGGGGAGTATTTAAAGAGGATCATCATCAACAGATATATATAGGTATGATATTTTATAAACTAAGGTTGTCATCATCAAAAAGGGGGAGATTGTTGGAGAATGGAGTTTTGATGACAACAACCTTATTTCAATATTAATCGATTATAAAATATACACTAACGCTTTTGTATAGAATATATACACACACACATATGCAGGATCTATATACAGGAAATATTATTGAAGACTGTACAGTTTAAAGATATTAGAGAATCAGAGTTCAGAGAAATTTCAAGACTCATGAGTATCCAGGATTTCAAGAGTTCAAGACTAATATAGTTATGAGTCTAGATTATGTAAGACTCTAAATAGCACTCCAGGTTCATTTCAAATTCTGTTTTCAAAATCTATTTTCAATCCTCTCTATTTTATTTTCTATCTATTTTATCTTCTATCCTTTCTATTTTCCTTTCTTATTTTATTTTTTGTTTTCAATCTCAAAGTTTTATAAGTTTCATATATTTATATTTTTACATTTTATATTTATATAATTTTATAAATATGTTTATATAGTTCATATTTGTGTTTCCATATGATTTCCTACTTTATAGTATTAGTTTATAACACTATATTTTATTTCAAGAATTTCCAGATTTATATTTATATCAAAATACTTTAAAAATATTCAAAAATCAAATTTCTACTATGGATATGTCGACATAAATAATACTATATGTTGACATATAACTGTCAGAAATTTGAATTGAAAGAAAGTGTCTTTTCACTAATTGTGACGGTTTTGAAGAGTGGCATCTTTTCATACATTATAAAAAGGGCTTGAATTCGAATTTTAAATAATCTCTTCTTCTTTAACTTCATCCCCTTTCTCCACATCATTATTCTTAATCAGTTTTATGATTTCTACATCTATACTCTACCGAATTCAATTCTGTTTTGATCAAACTCCTTCTCTCTACACTCTCTACTCTCTAAATCAAGTGCTATTGAAGAGTTATAGGGTTGTTTGTAATTGTTTGGGTTGAGTAAAGTAATCGATGGTATCCCTTGTAGCCGTAAAATCAAGGACAGAATCGGTGGTATCTCTTGTAGCCATGAAATCAATGACGGGCAAAACTTGATCAGGTGTGTGTGGAAATGGTGGTATGCTTGTAGCCGTGAAATCAAGGAGGGTTGTAATTGAATGTTGATATAGTACTAAAATTTTGCACAATCCAGCGTTGCGTGGGATTAGACGTAGGAGCAATCCGAACCAGTATAAAATCCGGTGTGTTCGTTCCTTTTCTAGATTTTTATTTCTATTTATTTTGCATCTGTGTTTGATTCTGTGATTGCTTCTGTAGTGCTTGATTCATATAGTTTATAACATAAGTTTTATGTGACGACCCCAAACCCCGATAGGACGGTGGCAAGGGTAATCTTGGGAATATAACACATAAACAGATAATAGTAGAACAGAATTAAATAAATACACCAGATAATGTACAAATAATACGCTGGATAAACATAATCATCAGAGTTACACAGTATTCAGGATCATACTTAGTACAAATACAGTCCAGCTATACATAAATGTCTACAGCGGAAAACAAACATAATATGTACAATAGGAGCTGAACAGCATAAAAAGAGATAAATGATAGAATCCATCTTCAGCTCCAGCTATCCAGAAAGAGCCTGCTAAAACCTTAATACAAGGCTGGCCATGTAGAAAAAGGGGCACCCGAGTTTGCAAGTGAAACAAACCACGAGTCAGTCATGGGACTGGTATGAGAAATCTACCTAACACATTTTATAATATGGCTAATCACAGGACCACGCCACTTTCGCGGAACGGGTTTACTCCATTGGATTTCCAGTGCTTTACAACAAATAAATTTTTTAACCATCGCAATGCTATTTATAAAAATGAAGCCATTATAAGACTCAGTTCCCATCACACAATGCAACGCAAATCGGAGGATAGAGTTTTTACCTTATAATGGCCAAAATATGCTTGATATGAATAAAGCAAAAGAATTTGATATTATTACTAGTGTTTATATGTTTCAAAAGCAATTTCAAATCATAAGTATCAATCATAGACGGCATGGGTACCATATATCATGTCGCCATATATAGGTATACAATCAAAACCGCATAGTCATGTATTTGGAAATTGGATTTCCGTCATGAACCAAGGCAAAAGATAGTCCTTACCGACTTCGAGACTCTCTAGCCCGAGCCTCAGGAACAGCCGCAACTGCCCCTTGGATCTTTAGGGCCGGTCCACCGATGTGGATTATTATGCCTGAACACTATGTTTCCCCATCCTTTGGGGCGTAAATGAGCCCTATGACTCCATCGGCTTCACATAGTCACCGATACATCCGAGGCGCCTCACAACAGCAACAACCACACAGGTGAAAATAATATATATGTCAGCCAGTTTAAGCACTGACACCACCTCTAGCTAGAAAGAAACGCATGTTCTCCCTGAGGTCCTCTCTCGTTTCTGGCTCATACCGGGGTGTGAGGCTCGCGAATTCACGTTATACACAAAGCTATGCCACACAGGCCGTGCTTTGATCATCAACCACAAGACTTTGCTTTTCAACAGAAGCCTTGATCATCTGCCACTTAGGCGTGCCACACAGGCAATTCACGCTATGCGATTGATTTCTATCGATATATAACCTCTGAGCTCGTACGTCTCATAGAAGGGCGTTAAGCAAGAGAATAAGTTCTCCGCCGCCAAACATATATATATATAATAGAGATCAATCAGCATAGAACAAAATCCAATGTCAGACACACAATCCATTCGCAAGTTCGTTCTGGGTCCGAACGAAACTGGAGGCACTATATACCTCGCATACCCATCAATCTCCAAGCACGTCTGGACGATCACCACTTATTATCTATATTTCGGGATGCCTTCCAATCAAGACATCAGTTACCGTCCAACCAAGGTGAAGATCTCCGGTCTTCAACCACCATTTTCTTATCGTCGATCAATTATTTGAAATGATATTTAACTCGGCCTTTTCAAATAATTCACGTATATTTAGAATTTAAATCAATTCATTTCAATGGTTAAATTATTCGACAACAATTCACGCCAAGCACATTCAACCATCAAATATCCACTAAACCGGGAAATTCGGTTTATTTCCATTCCATATCGTTTATAATATTTTATAACGATTTATCGCTATTTTTATTTATTTAAAAGTAGCCATTTCATTCAAACGACGCTTTCGACCATAATGCGGCCCTGGCGTTGTTTTTGTTCAGATTTGATTTACACATATATAAAAATCTAACCGTTGGATCTTCACAAGTTTTATATCATTAGAAAGATCTTTTCAAAACAAATCCAAAGGTTTCAGTTTTGGGAAAATCCGGCGGTTGGATCTTCCGGTACACTCGTTTGAAGTTTCGATTTCAAAATACGAATTGCAACATCGTTATTCGATTTATTTTAATTATATATATAATCGATTCTGGCGTTGTTTTTCTTCAGATTTGAATTAAACATTCCAGAAAATCCAACCGTTGGATCTTCACAAAATGGGTGTCGTTGGAAAGATATTTCCAAGGCGAACCCAACGGTTTCGGTTTCGGGAAAATCCGACGGTGGATCTCCCGCACTAATCGTTTGAAATCACGGTTTCAAAACACGAAATGCAGCTTCGTTATTCGATATATTTTAATTATATATATATATATATGAATATAATCGATTCTTCGATTTCAAAACCATTTTCGCTTCACATATTTGATAAAAACAATATTTTTATCCAACAGATATTTATTTCAGCACATGAATTTTATTTATTTTATTTCCACACAGGAATTTCTATTCAACACATGAATTTTATTTATTTTATTTCCACACAGGAATTTCTACTCAACACATGAATTTTTATTCAACACATGAATTTTATTTCAACGTTCGACACATGAATATTTTCTATAGTTTATATATATATAATAAAAATGTGATTTTTATTGCAAAACAATTTATTTCAAAACACGATTATTTTATATAGTTTATATATAATAAAAATGTGATTTTTATTGCAAAACAATTTATTTCAAAACACGATTATTTTATATAGTTTATATATAAGGTAAAAATGTTATTTTTGGTGTTAAAACAATTTATTTCAAAACACGATTATTTTATCTAGTTTATATATAAGGTAAAAATGTTATTTTTATTTTTCAAAGAATTTATTCAATACACGAACTCCATTCAACACATGAATTTATTTCAACATTCAACACATGAATATTATTTCAACATTTAACACATGAATTTTATTTCAACATTCAACACATGAATTTAAATCAAACACAGAAATATTTCAGAAAATTTCAGCAGCATAACGGCAGGGTAGTTAAAACCGGGACCGTCCCTAGTTTGGCTCCTCGCTCTACCTTAAAGCCTCGCAGCTTTTGACAATGGGGATTTCATGCATCTAGTTCGCACGCAGGCGGCATGTTTTTTTTTTCCTTTTCCACAAACTAATCCTATGTGGTTTCAACCAAATAATTCTCAACCACAAACGGGTATTTTACAACCACAAACAATTCTAATCAACCTTTCGCTATCAACCAATTTTCACACCAATCACAACCAATAAATATCGTCCATGGTTTGTGGACGAGGGGCGTATATATATAAGTATATTTCACTTCCATTTCAACACATATATAATTTTTACAATGCATATATAACTTATACATCGAACATACAACTTATTCAACGCTTATACATGAGGTGTACAACGCTTATATAACTCATACTTTGAATATATATAATTTATACATCGTCATTTCCATATCGTTTATAATTCAGAAATCTCACATTGGGTTCCACTCCACCAAAAATAGCAGAAGGCTCAGAAAAATATCCGGGCTCTACTAGAATGTAGAAGACGTCAGCACGAGTCCACTGTCTCTTGTTTCATTGGATTCGACAAGAAACGAAAAGGATATGATTTTTATTGTAAAATCATAAACCGTAGTGCTTTAAAGTGCTATTAAACAGTTAAAATAAATTCAGTCGTTACCTTTCTGAAATCGTCCAAAACTAGGTTTAGCTTTTTCGATTAATCCACGAAGTTATAGCACGATCTGACCATACAGCGTTGAAGAGGGACGTGGGCTGCGCCTGGTGGTGGCGTGGGGTTCGGTGGTCGAAATTCGCCCCAGCGGCGATCGAAAGCCACCAACTTCTCGAGCTCGATTCGAGCTTAATACTCCACGAAAAATTTCAAACTTTATATGGATGTGAAGCTCATGAGACGATCTACAAAAACCTTAACTGGGGCATATGATTTTGGTGCGTGGATTCGGAGAAAAAGAGGAGTGAAGGCCTTTCCGTCGTTTACCGCGAGCGTGGAGAGAGGAAACAGAGAGAGAGAGAAATGTACGGCCAATCAGATTTTTTTATTTTATTTATATATTTTTAAAATTTTAAAATACCCCTTATCTCATATGGTCTCCAATACAAACCCAATGACTGTCGTCCCTAGCTAAATACCCTCATTCCGAACACAATGGGATATGTTTCGAAGGCCCATTCGACTGTTTCAGTCAGTTTTCCCTCAAATTAAAATATAAAACATTCGATATTTAATTTGAACGTACATTTCAATTTGCCGGGGCCACATACTGATGCTAAAAATTCTCGAAAAATATTTTCTAGCTTCGTATTGATGATACGGTCCCAACAAAACTAGTTTCGCCAAATTCTGAGACCATTTGAAAAATGTCCCTTTTCTGGTCGATCCAATTTAATAGAAATCGACCAAACACATTTTCCTTTACCATGCTTACATACTAGCTTCAAAAATTATGAAATTTGAAACCTAAAAATAATTTGACATCCCGGATCCAACAAAAGTGGTTTCATCGAATTCTGAGGTCGTTTGCAAAATGGCCATTTTCACGGGTTATATAAACTCTATAGCGACCTTTCTGAAAATTCATTTGGCCATAACTTTTGCTTCCCGCTACGAAACTTCGATTTTTCAAATCTGTTAGAAAGATATTCACTAACAGATTTAAATATTTTTGGTTTCACTAAAATCCGTTTTGTTTTGCACCCGGTACAGTCAGTCAAAGTTTTAATTCAAATTTTGAAACTACCGCGCCATTTCAGGCCTTGTTTATAATTAGAAATAATTATATTCATTTTCAAACATCAATTCAAACTTACTTTTCGTCGTTATTATTTAAAATATTTATTTTAAAATTTTAAATTCACTAAAATAGCCAAATTAAAAATTTTAAATTGGCTCAGATTTTCCGGGTTGTTACAATAGATTTCCTTTAAATTTTTAAAAACACTATTCACCCTCCCTCTAGTGTTTGTTTTTCCTTAACAATCCTTTCCGCAATGCCTAACAGGCTCAGGTGTTGCAGGCCATTCCTGATTTTCTGGCGGTTTACGACGGTCCGCCGAAAGCCATCGAAATAGGCCATCGGAAATTGTCGCTCCCTTCTGCCGTAATGACAGCCTTTTCTAATAGTGTGCATTTTATTTGAAATGTGCTTTCTTTCTGTTTTTGAAGCATTTATGTATTTTTTTCGTAAATACGAAGATGATTATATATTGAATTAAAATTTGAAATTTGGTAGTCTTTTACGTAGATTTTTGATTATTTTCGAAAAACAGAAACCTGAATTAAATAATTTTAAGACAGAGAGATTTTGTGTACTTTGAAACTTAAAAGAAACCTTAGCCAAAATGTCCTATTTTATATTGATAAGAATAAATGAAACGGCCAATATAATTATCAACATGATTATACTTCTATAGGAAAACACACTATGATTTTGAATGTAAAAGATATGGTAGCAATCAATATACGTAGCACTAGTCTGTACTACTTTGAATAAGAATTGAACTATAAATAAAAATAGAAGATTGCAATTGGAAAGCTAATTAATAGGAGAACTAGACTAAAATCTAGTAAGCATAAATAGAAATGAAGACAGAATTATGCTTTATTTTTTGTCTAATACATGCACATTTATATAAATATAGTGCCCAAATAGACCAAAATCACAACCATAGCAAACCCGCACTACTCAAAAATATTGAATGTACAAACACAATGCTTAAACTTGCCCAAAATTTGACTGTTCCAGATGTGCATGTGCACATCATGCACATACAAATACATCAAAATATCTCTGTTCTCATGCCATAATTTCTACAGCTAAAGCATTTGATATATGAATAACAACCTTATCCATCACCTGTAACGAACTTAAGACCATCTTTAGCAAACTTGGCTGAAATTCAATTCGTCTTTTCTCCAATTTCTAAGAGCAAGAAGCAAACTCTTTTCTCCACAATCTTGGCAACAAGATCTAGGTTACTATATAACTCTCCACCTTTAAGAACGACATCATTCTCAAGGATGAGTAACAGCAAATAATGTGATCAATTTAAGTTTGGTTGATTCCTTTGGTTATCCGATTAACCGAGCAAAATATATTTTGCACTTTATATTTGAAATATTCATTAATTTGCAATAAAACATATTTATTATTCTTATGCCTTCTGAAAATAATTTTGATAGATATACGATAAATAAAAAATATTTGAATAATTAAACTATTCTAGATTTTTATCATACATTCGATGATTTATGAAAATATAATAAAGTTCGACTAATTCGATTAAACAGATAACAAAACGATACTTAGTTATGGATCATAAATCATTATAGTTTAAAAAGTAAACCAAACTGAGACAATTGATTTTGTTGGTTTATTTGGTTTAACTAAATAATATTCACCTTTACAATAAGCCTCCAACATACACACCTCCCTTTACCTTCGGAAGAGCGCAAAATGATCAGTCTAAAGCCTAATACATGCTAACCGTTTGATAAGCATGCATAGAAAACATCCAAACGTGCTTTGTACCATTGTTTAAACACATTGCTAATCCACGCCGACTTCCCACTGCAATAAATAGACAAGAATCCCACATGGAAAGGGGGATGGGGTTCCAACACATTTTTATTCCTATTTAGGAAACTAACTAAATATGATTTTACATTTCTCCATATGCTCCAAAATTACAATCGTTATTCATATATGATAAGATAAGCAGAGTGTTATCTTTTATTGATTCAGCAAAGCAATATATACACAAGTTGTTAGGCAATCAATCAAGATCCCCAAACCTATAGTAACCACAAATAAGTGTAACGACCCGGACTTTTGGTCGCCTAAATTTGAATATTTAAATTTGTTTTAAATGTTATATTAGAAGTATAAATACATTTTTATATGGAATTTATTAATAAAACAAAGTTTAAACATATAAATTTATATTTAGTTTAAAACGAGCCCGCAACGACATGGTAGTTCATAATATTGAGTTTGAATTTCAATTGAATATACATGCTGCGATATGAGTCGGAATTATTTGAAATAAGAAATGTTTGAATCTATTTGATTATATTTTCCTAATAAAGGAGAAAAATCAAGATTTCATATTATAGATTTTAAGTTATATTAAAATCAAATTTTCAGAAAGTTGTTAAATATAATGATTTATTTAATATAATAAAAGTGTTTTAATATAATTTGAATGATATATATAATTCCATTTGGATAAATACAGTAACAATAATTTATTTTTGTTTAATTGGATTGTTTGGAATTTATTTATATTATATAGCCCTTAAGAATGGCCATTTTGTGAACGGCCTCAGATTTTGAGGTAATTAGTTTCGTCGGATCTATAATGTTATATTACTATACGAAACCAACTTTCATGGTAATCCGATGTCATACATGACAACAGTAGCCATAAATGCTCGGTCGTTTTATATAGCACGTAATTAAATGAATTTAATTAAAATAGATGAGAATTTGTGAATAGCTTGATAAAACGATTGAATTAAGATGCGAAACCAATTCCGTCGGATTCATATTGACATTTAGAGGCATGATATGTATATAGTTCATTATTTTTGAAGACCAGGTAATTTGGTGTCCAAAATAGCGTCGTCGTGCGTATAAAATATCCTTTTGGGAAACAGTCTCAGAATGCGATGAAACTTATATCGTTGGAACCGTATTAGTTAGTTATTATGGGATTTCGATTTTCGAATCGATCGGATTTACTGTTTGATCATGCGAATAGTAAACGCTTTAGTTTTCATTTAATCGTTTTATCAATTTAATATGGAACTAAAGAATAACGATTTTCAAACAGACTTGGTTTATGTGTGGACTCTGTTTATAATATCAGAAGCGTTTTTATATCAAGAAATGTTTTAGGTTACGGTAACGTAAAAACCATCTGTGTTTATGTGTGGATTGGTCTTATGATTATCCTTTTCTTTCTAGAAAGTTTTAAAGATAAAATCGAGTTGGATAATACCTATAAACTTAGTGAGTTTTCTCATGCTGGTTCACCAAACTAATCAGTGGCGTTTGCAATGCTCGGGTAAGACTGAGTTTTACAGGTTTATGATAGGATGATACAGACTTGAGGAGACGAGATGGAGGAACTCAGACGTAAGGTATATATTCAGTATTTATTCTGCTGTGTGATGTATATGAGGACATTTTGTTATAACTGTCCAGATATATTAGTTGATTCTTGTACTCTGATGATTATAAGTACTATTTCAAGCTCTCGATAAAGATTTATTTGTATGTTATGTTTTATCCCGTTGTGATATGAGACTCTGTGTTTTGTTAGTTAGTTTGGTTCTTCTTCTTTTCTAATATTTCTTTCTTTTCCTCACCCTATAACTTCTTTCTTTTAGTAATCCATTTTCTAGTGCAGCATTGGACTTGTGTTGTTTTGGTTGACTCAAAAGGTACCAGAATTTCAGGTTGCTGCAGTTGGCATCAGTGCTAACGGTTTAGTGATAAACTTGGCTCTGTGACGTAACTGAATAGCGATGGGGTTAGTAATACCCTAGACTAAGTTTGAGCATATACATGAGAGAGCGTATTTGCAGATTTTATATGCAATATTTTGTATTGTGTTGTTTGAGCGGTTCAAGTATCTAGAGACCATGTTGAACTGGCAACTGACAGGATATTGTTTTGCAAAGAGGGTAAATGAAATAATTTTGCCCAAATTAAATTTTTGTATAGAACAGAAATAACTTTATTAAATCATTGAGATATCGGTTTGTTTGATTGACTTGAATGAAATTCAAATGGGATTATGAATTTGAATGGTTTAATATAACCAGAAGAAATTTCACATATAGAATTTGTGAATAGAATTTTAATATGGAATTGAATGAATCAGAATTTAATTTAAAGATAAGTCAAATGAAATTAGAAGTGTGATTTTTGGAATAAAAAATAGAATTTAAAAGTGAAATAATAGAAAGACTAATTAGTTAATTGAATATAAAATGAGATTAACTTGGTTAAGTAAATAAGTGGGTGAATTAAATTTGAAATTTTGAGTAATGAAACTATTTGCTAAGTGCTTAACAGCTAATGGATTGGGAAATAATAATTGAATGGAAGTCAATTTGATATTAAGCAATTATTAATGAAATATGTTACACCCAAGTGAATGTAAACAAGTAAATATTAATTTCGAATATTAGTTGAATTAAATTAAAAGAATTGGATGATGTGGTTATGTTGATTGGTATTGTTTGCCATTTGGATGCTAGATTGGTTGAATAAAAATATTCATCAACAAATTAATAAAGAATTTAAATGAACTGGAAGCTAAGAAAATGAATTCTTGTATAAAGAATTTGAATAGAATCGCTTATGGAACGAAACTAAATGATTTAACCATGTATTTGTTAGTTACATTGTAAATTGAGTTAAGTGAAGTTCAGAAGAAGAAAGAGTTGTTAGTTTCTTTGCTTTAGAATTAGAGTGTGGATGCCCGACAAATAGATAAACCTTATATTGTTTGGGTGATTGATTTTATACCGCTGAGATGGGTTAGTCTCTTGGTTTTTGTTTTCTTTTGATCGAAGTGAGGCCTGGAGTGACATTTGTAGTTATTCCAATCGAGCCGTGTAGAGGAGGTGCTAGCGATTTTTTCGTAAATTTTAAAGACTTAGAAATTTTTGACGATAATTCAAAAATGACTATTTTATAAATAATCAGGTTTGGAGCATTCTTCTTACCTAGTAATTTCAGGGGCCAAATTCTTTTAAAGGGGGAAGAATGTAATGACCCGGATTTTTGGTCACCAAAATTTAAATTTGTTTTGAATGCTATGTTAGAAATATAAATGGATTTTTATATGGAATTAATTAATAAAACAAAGTTTAAACATATAAATTTATATTTAGTTTAAAATGAGCCCGCAACAACGCGGTAGTTCGTAATATTGAGTTTTGAACTTCAATTGAATGTACAAGTTCTGATATAAATCAGGATTCTTTGAAACAAGAAAAGTTTGAGTCTATTTGATTATAATTTTATAATAAAAGAGAAAAATCAAGAATTTATACTACAAATTCTAAGTTATGTTAAAGTTAAATTTTTAGAAAGTAAACAATAACGATTTATTTAATATAATAAAAGCGTTTTAATATAATTTGAATATCGATTTAACAGTTAAATTTTTAAACGTTGTGTTATAAAAATTCACATTAGTTATGTATAATTTCATTTGCATAAATACGATGGTAATAATTTGTTTTTACTAATTGGATTATTTGAAATTTATTATATTATATAAGCCTTAAGAATGGCCATTTTGCAAACGGTGTTGGTTTTTGATGAAATTAGTTTAATTGGATTTGTAACGTTAGATTATTGTATGAAACCATTTTTTGTGGCATTCTGATGTCATATGCGACAACGGTAGCCATAAACGCCCGATCGTTTTGTATAGCGCGTAATTAAATGAATTTAATTTAAATAGATGAGTATTTGTGCGTAACTTGAGATAATGATTGAATTAAGATGCAAAACCAATTCTGCTGGATTCGTATTGACGTTTAAAGGCATGAGTATAGTTCGTAATTTTTGGAGACCAGGTAATTTGGTATCGAAAATAGCATCGTTGTTCGTATAAAATATCATTCAGAGAAACAGTCTCGGAATGCGACAAAACTTATGCCATTGGAACTGTATTAGTTAGTTATTGTAGGATTTCCATTTCATATGGATTAGATTTACTGTGTGATCGTGCGAATAGTAGACATTTAGATATTCAATTAATCGTTTTATCAATTTAATACGAAACTAAACAATAACCTGTTTTCAAACGGACTTGGAATTCAATGAAACTAATTTTACTAAATCCCTAATGATTAATTATTATAGGATTGCAAGTTTCAAGTTAATTGGATTTATTTTGTGATCGTGCGCAATTTAAACACATGTCGATTCACATTGTGAATTATAAAGTAATTTTTACAAACGATTTCCGAATTCGACGAAACCTGTTCCATCGTGTCTGAAATATTATTTTATGCCAGGATTACAATTTTCATCACGATCGAAGGTCGTATGTAGTTGTTTTAACGCGTTACTTTGTAACAAAGTTTCGACAAATAATATAATATTATTACCCCTTCCTATATATATACCCTCATAACCTAACTCTAAATTCTATTGTTCTGGTCAATAAATCTTCCGTGGTCAATGAAATACCTCCGCCTCCACCATTGAATGGATGATCAGAACCTCCCTCCCTTCCATCGGTTTTACTTGGAAACTGTCATCTTCTCATAATTGTTTCAACTACAAAATTGTCAATGTAACATACCATCTTTCGTCCGCTTCAAACCGGTAATTAAACCAACTCAAACCGTTCAAAATGACAGAACGTTATCAGCTTTTGAGGTAAATAGAATAAATCATAGAATCACAGAATCACAGACACAGAGCAATATAATGTCTCGCAGCGGAAAATACATAATACCATAGTAGTTCATGAAGCTACTAAATAAATTTTTACAACAGAGTTTACACAAACAGTACAGTGGAAGTCTAATACAATGATTTCTAATACATGAATAATAATAACATTATGAAACATTAACGACAAGAATAGCTGAAATTGGATCAACTGAACAGGTAAATACAGGTGAGTGAAGCCCAATATAAGCTCCAACTCCAAGAGTGAATCTCGACAGCTGTAATACTCGATCTGACCCGAGCAATAAGGCAAAACAAAACAACTATGATCAGGACTAACATTCTCATGGAAGTAAATCAACTCAAATGAAATGTTCATTGAAATGCAATAAGTAACTTAAAAATGTTTGGGATCATTATCCTCTAAGGATCCGTTAGACTAATATCATATAATACAATACGCTATATAATGATGTCTATGGTTAAATATAAAATATTAAAATAGCGTAAATGAGATTACATTTTTACCCTTACACCGTTTATAATACCGTAGTCTATACAAATATTGTAAAGTCCATAGTAACGTTGTGGCTATCAGAGAGAACTCCATAGGTACGATACAAAACAAAATCGTAGGGGGCTCGATCAGGATAATATGACAAGGCACACGAGGAATACCCACGGTAGGATTCTACCGATACACGCCCATGACCGGTGGTAATGCATAGCCGCGACTACCGCCCACCTCGAAACACACTCCCAAAATCAAAGATGCACTAATCAAATCACAAAGTAATAGATATGGGTTCGAAAAAGTGTGTCCGATAGGAGGTGGTACCTCATTTAATCACGGTATAGCACATGTTTTAGTCATTTAATTATGACCTGAAGGTCAAAGACATCCATCATCGTTCTATTTCTTCAACTCCAGTGATCACCTCTAAATTCATCCTTCTTCATTATGGAACTCCACCACGCACACAGTTGTTAAAGTGGTTTTCGGTATTGGTAGAGAGTATGACATATCCGATCCCGGTCTCTTTAACAACCAATCGTTTACATTTTTCACATTGTGGCCATTATTTTATAAATCACCTTATAAATTCATTTATATGAATCTCAGTTTTAGATTTTGAATTCAAACTTAGATACTTAACTTTGATTTTAATTAATTCTGAAACAACTCACTTATATCGCTTTAATCAAATCGATTACAAAACCATATCATAAAGATCTCAAAATATAGTATAAACTAATGTTATACTATTTAACTTTGGTTTTATATAATTTTCCAAAATTATTAACATTACGATTTTCAATCCGAAGACAACTTATTTTCGAATCATATCTTAACGATCGCAATTTCCACTTAAATCGATACAAAATATTTACTTCTATTTCGGTTTGGTTTATATTCATCAAAACTCAAGTTCAACAATTCAATTGTTTCATGTTTACCATTATAAGATATCGTTTTAAATCGATTTATCAAATCCAATATTTCGGTTCAAATTCAATACATACACTTTAAATCAAAATCTCATATTTCGCTTATATAATTCAAAACAAATCGTATCATACTTTATAACTTAAATCATAAATTTAAATTCATTATTTAAAATTTGAATCAAACTCTTATATTTTAAATTCGACAAATCATATCTTACTTACTCAAGTCATACAATTCCATATTGGCAAAATTCAAATCATACGTTTTAAAACCATCTTATAAATTCGATTTCACAAATTTCATAATTCAACCAAATTATAAAAATCAATTCTGTATATAAAATTATATATATATATATATATTCTAAATCATATTTAGTCACTTTAAGTTCAATTCAATTTGAATTCAAATTCATATCTCATACGAGTTCATTGTTAAAATCAAATATCGTTATAACAAATTCAAACCTCGAAATTAAGTCATGAAATCTTAACCTAAACCAATGTTGAGTTTAAAGTTTGCAAAATATGTATAAAAGATAAATTAAATTTTGAATATATATAAGAAATTAACCTTTGAAAATAAATAGATATAAATATATATAAGTTTAAAAAATTCTAATAATAATTAGAAAATAGATTATAAAAATATATAAATTTAAAATAATATATAATAGGTTTAAAGAAAATATTAATTAATATACAAAAGTTTAAATTACATATATGATTAAATTATATGGTTTAAAATAAATAAAACTATAGGTAAAATCTCAAATAAATATTTAAAACCGTTTTTACTCAAAAATCATTTTAAAACATATAATTTAAAATTTACAAAACTTAAGTTTAAAATTCTTAAAATATAAATATAAAATATAAAAACTAAAATTATTATTTAAAACTCAATTTCAAATTACTTTACTTCTAAAAACGTGACCAACGATGTCTGTATATAAATTTCTACCCTATGGTCAAGTGATATGAATGTTTATCATTTCAACCCTCAATTTATAAAATTTCTACGGGTCTATCATTTCAACCCACAATCCCAAATTCAGTAAAAATCGTTCATGTCTATCATTTCAACCAATAACGATTTTTGCCTAATCTAATTTCCGTTCGGCTATGTATCATTTCAACCCTTAGTGGTATTTCCTAAACTTGGGGAATCAACAGTATAGATTATTCATGGCATTAATATCATTATATCACTAATTATATATTATCAGTGCGCCTACGTGTCACATATATATATATATCGTGTCATATATGAAATGTATATACATATTAAACAAACAAATTTTACTGGCAATCCTATACATTTCATTAACAGTTCAATTGTGCTAATCTAACATCCATGAACAATGTAGGTCAAGTGTGAGATAAACTCGCCTTTCGTGGCATAGAATGGAGACAGTACACGAATCGACACTAAATAAATCGATGACTTTTAGGCACGATTCAGAATAGATTCAACTCAAAGATCACTCAATATTTTATTATTTTTATAAGAGGAGGTCATGGAATTTTCAATGGATGTGTTCGGCTAATGGGTTTTGGAACGGTTTCGAACTCAACACCAAAACCGACTCAAAATAAACACAACAAATATTTACAATAATATTACATATATTTTATATTTAAATATACACTGAAATTATAACGTGTATATATATATATAGTTTTTTTTTTTTTGAAACTTCGATGCACACCAAAAAAAAATATACACCCACATACAATTATATACAATATATTATATGTATAGATAAATTGTTCAAAACAAATAAATATATAAAACCTAAAAATATGTTTGTTTTATATATATAAATATAAATTTATACACATACCCAAACTCAACCCAAAATCACACATGAAAACACACATAAATACACATTAAAATCACACACGCACTCAACCGCACACCACTCATAAAAAAGCACACAGAAAATACCAAACACTCACGCAAAACTCAACAGGGAAAAATAATAAACTCACGCCCACTCACGCAAAAGAAACACGCACAAAAATTCAGCAATATATATATAATATAATATCACACTAAACTCACGCTCAACGCCACACAAATATCACCCTGACTCAAGAAGACAGAAAATGACGCGGGTGCAGCTTGGGGCCTATAACACCCCCACTCTGATATACTTATCCAGAAGCGGTGAAGCTACGTATAAGCCATGGTGCTAATAGAACAGTATCACAACTTAACAATAGCTTGTCGGAATATAAAATCAATCATAATACATGATTTTAAACGGAAGAGCTGTTATACAATCATCCTACCATAGCATATGGTTACAAGATCCAAGATTCTAGTCATTAAATAATTATACGTATCAGTACTTAAGAGATAATATACATAGTAAAAGTCTTCACTTCAAAGCAACCAACTAACCATCTAAACCTGAAAAGTTTTAAGTGTAGCATCATGAGCAACACAGACCCAGTGAGATAGTTATTTAATCTTAGTTTTCACATCATTTCTTAGTGGGTTGTATTATAGTTTCATCATGACTCTTTTCTTCGAAGGTTTCATCATTCATCAATCCAAAGTTTAAAACAAAAATTAAGGAAGACTACGGAATATTGAAACAAACAAATTTATGATAACTTCATTCCATCAAAAACTCATAATTTATCAAATATATAGTTATGAATCTAAACAACACCCTCGACTTGGTTTGGATGTTAGGATATGTTCTCTATTGCGGTTGGCATCCCGTCATCAAATAGGGATGTACTCTACTAGGCTCAGTACCAACATAGAGTAATAGTGCACAATCCAAGATCTATTGTCTTATACTGCGCCCCCATCGAAGAAATTTAATTAATAAAATGTATCTCATAAGTAATCTTAAATTACTTTTCAAGTTCACATTTTTAAGGGTTTAAGATGAATCCAAAACTATCTCAAAATTATTCCACTTGATGTTTAAAAGAATGTCAAAACTACTTCATAAAAATTTAAAATTTAAAATTTAAAAGAAAAAGAAAAGGTAGCATTTGAAAAAGTGCTATAAAAAGTTTCAGCGTCCATAAAATAAAAACCGGAGCGTTATAAAATGTTTCTAGGTAATTTTAGGCTTAAAACAGCTATCTACAGCGTTTCAGGCATGCTACAAAAAGTTCTGGGTGGTTTTAGGCTTAAAACAGCTATCTACAGCGTTTCAGCCATGCTACAAAAAGTTATGGGTGGTTTTAGGCTTAAAGCAGCTATTATAGCGTTTCAGGCTCGCTATAAAAGGTTCTGTTCATGTTAAAGGACTTTATAATCAACTTAGAGAAAGACAGTGCTTCATGAATGCTACAGAAAGCTCGGGTTAGTTTAGAATGGTTTGAAACCGATACTGCAGCGTTTCGAATGCGCTGTGACAAGTTTTAGTCTTATTATAGTGCTTTATAAATGATTCAGAAAAAGATAGCGCTTCAGAAATGCTATAGAAATCTCTGGTCTGAAACACTGAAAGGTTAGAAACATTAAAAATTGTTTCAAATTCCAGAAGTGTTTCAAATTTCTGAAATTCAGATTTTCAGTCAGTTTTTCAGTAAAATGTTTGAGGTTGTTTCTCTAATGATAAAAATAGTTTTTGACCCTAAATTTTCTATAGTAAGAAGCTCTCTTTGTCTACTTAATCATCATAAAAAGAAACCCTTAAAATTATTTATTTATTTAATAAATAAAATTCAACAGTACAAGGCATTTTTAACATGTCCATGTCGGGTTGATTTTTACCTTACTTTGCATCTAGTTTTCGGGTATACAAACGGCCGAACTAGAAAAAGTGCCAAAGGTGAAAGTTGTAGCCTTTTGAATTAGCTTTCTAGATTGATAGAGAAGTCGAAATTTCATTAAGAATTGCAAAATTTATGCCCAAAATACTGAATGTCATTTTCGGGGTTTCAAGTCTAATTACTCATTCTTAAATTTCACAACTTTTGTTCAAAATATGAAATGAATACACAAGCTTAAATAGGTTTTCTCACCTTAGACTTTTATCTTAGTCTTGTGTTTATCCTCTTGGCTTCTCCTAAACTTCTCCTTTTTATCTTATCTTATTTTTGTTTTGTGAATGTATGAAATAAAGTGAACCTTTCCACCCTTTATATAGTAATTTTCAAGGCTAGTTTGGTAATTTAGTTTTGGACACTTGTCCTTCTTATCTTCATGCAAGATTTAGGATGTAGACACATGCCTACTCAGGTGCCTTTAGATGTTACTACACATGGACACCTAATGGGTGTATGTGTCTTAACCTTATTTACTTACAAGACATGTGTTCCTTTCATTTGATGACACGTTGTGATGACCCCAAACTTCCACGGATGAAAGCAAGGGATGATCATTTTTGGAATACAACATAAATACAATAAAACAGAACACAGATACAATATAGCAAAGGAAATTCATAGAGTAATAACATTATAGCAGTGGAAAAATATAATGTCATCAATCACAGAATCTAAGCTATTACAACAAGTTTGCAGAAAAGAAATAAGTTTGATGTCTAAAAAGAAAAGAAAAGATGCCATAGAAACAAAAGATAAATGTCTTCAAGCTCTATGTCATCACCTCTCCACAAAAGCAAATCCAAGAAAAATGATAAGCGGCTCCAAAGAAAAACTCCAAGCAAAGAATGAACCTGTCTACTTGGTTGCCCGTGTATAAGAGAGGGCACCCAAGTTTGCAAAAAGGTGAAACAAACTATGGGTCAGTCGTGGGACTGGTGTGAGAATTCTTAACTAAAACTACCAGAAATAAGGCAAATCCAAAAGACCACGCCTCTAACGCGGAACGGGTTTACTCTAATGGATTGTCGTGCATAGTTTAAAGTGTCATAACAAATAAATAAGTACATCGTAAACATCGCAATGCTTTTTGGAAAAAAAAATGGAATCACCATAAGACGCAAGTCCCATCACACAATGCAACGCACACCAGAGGATAGGGTTTTACCTTATGGTGATTAAACATGCTAAATACGGCAAATACGCATCTAATATTATTATTAGTGTATATGAAAGCATTTCAAAGTAAATGTATTAATCTTAGGAAGCATAGGTACCATATACTATGCCTCCGTACTAGTAATACAATCAAATTCGTCGGTTCGTATTTGGATTTTGGTTTCCATCATGAGTCAAGGCTAGAGCGGAGCTCCTTACCGATTCGAGACACTCTAGCTAGTGCCTCAGGATTCCCCGCGGAGAACCCTTGGAAATGGCAGGGCCGGTCCGCAAATACAGCTTAGCGGATTGGCAATTCCTAAGCACACGTTTCCCGGTCCTATAGGACATATCCGAGGCGCGCCACATTCCATCATCCACATAAGTAAAGTATCAGCGCTGGGAGGTCCCTGACACTACTTCTAGCTAGAAAGAAACGTGCTGCTTTCCCTGCGTTTCCTTCGCCCGTTTTAGACTCCACCGGTTTGTGAGGCTCGTGAGGCTACGTAATACACAAAGCTCTGCTTATTCAAGCAGTGCTTTGATCGTCACCACAAGGTTCTGCTTTTCAACAAGAAACCTTGATCATTGCATCTTAGTATGCCACACTATCACTCCATGCCATACCATTGCTTCTCCATCAATACATAAATGGGTGTTAAGTAGAGAATAAATTCTCCACCACCAATATTTATATATTAACAGAAAATCAACAATATGATATATAACGAAGTACGATGTCAGACACACCATCCATTTAAACTTATGCTCTGGGTCTGAACGAAAGTCAAATCCGTGGAACCAACACATATGTCTGGGCAATGACCTTGACCCATGAATTGGTAGCAAGTCAATTCAGGGTCTCGATCGCTGTCCATTCGAGGGAAGATTTACGGTCTTCATGCGTCGTCTTCTTACTTCGATCTTTAACGCCGGTGGATTAATTTAGGATGAGAATATCTCGGACTTCCCAAACAATCCTCGTATGTATATACATATATATATCTTGAAAATCCTTCTTATTTGTTAATAATTATTTTTATTAACAATTCATTTTATTTTAATTATTTAAAATAGTCAAACTTCTTATTTAACGACGCATTCTCAAAATCATATTTTTATTTACATTAATTAAAATGTAAACTTTCATTACATATCGCATTCTTGTTTTCTTTACATTTAATAAAATGCAAACTTGAAATTACATGTCACATTCTTACTTATTTACATTGAATAAAATGTAAACTTGCATTTACATGTCGCATTCTTACCTATTTACATTGAATAAAATGTAAACTCATCCTACGGTGGAATTCCTTTATTTTAACATTAAAATAATGTAATTTTTTCCCTATGGTATATACACTTTTTATATTAACATTTAGAATAATGTTAACTCATCCTACGATGCATATTTTCTTAATTTTAACATTAAAGATAATGTTGACTTATCCTATGGTTAAATTACCCTTTATTAACATTAAAAATAATGTTAACTCGCCCTATGGCGTTATTCCTTCTTAATTTCATAAAAAAAATGTAACATTCCTACGGTCAATTCTCTTTTATGTTAACATTATATAATAATGTAAATTTTCTCCTACGAAGTAATTCTCTTAATATTAACATTAAAAATAAATGTATATTAACCCTATGGTTAAATTATCCTTTATTAACATTAAAAATAATGTAATCTCATCCTATGTTAAATTACTTTATTACTTTACATAAAAAATAATGTAGCTCAATCCTACGGTTAAGTTACTCTTTAATTTAACATTAAAATTTTGTTAATTCAACCTACGGTTGAATTTCCTTTATTTTAACATAAACAAAATATAATGTTAATTCATACTACGGTGGAATTCACTATATATTAACATTAAAAACAATGTTAATTCATCTTACGGTCAAATTTGAAATTCTTTTGTTTAAACATTAAAAATAATGTTAAATCCTTCTACGGTGAAATTCTTTTACTTTAACATTAAAAATAATGTTAATCATCCTACGATGTAAATTCTTTTTTTATTTAACATTAAAAATAATGTTAATCTTATCATACGTTTAAATTACGCATCATTAACATTAAAAATAAAGTTAATTTTATCATACGGTTAAATTTTCTTTATATTAACATTATAAATAATGTTAACTAAATCCTACGGTTGAAATTTCTAGTTAATTTACATTAAAAATGTCCATTTCATCCTACGGTAAAATTACTATTTAATTGACATTAAAAATGTCCATTTTTCATGCATTGTAAATTACTTATTTTTAACATCAAAAATAATATTAATTCCTCATACAACGTAAATTCTTATTTGTATCATTAACAAAATTGTTAATTTTCATTCGATGTGAATACTTATTTTTAACATTGACACAAAAATGTTAATTTATCATACGTTGTAAATACTTTTATATTAACATTAAAAATATTAATGACATCCTACGGTTAAAATTTTATTATATTAACATTAAAAATGTTAATTACATCATACGGTGTTATCTTTAACATTAAAAATGTTAATTTACACATGCGGTGAAATTACTATTTAATTAACATTAAAAATAATGTTAATTGCTCATGCGGTGTAGTTTCTTATTATTAACATTTAAAAATAATGTTACTGTCTCATACCATGTAAATTCCTTATATTTAACATTAAACAAAATGTTAATTTCTCATCACTTTAATTTTACATAATTCAATGTGAATTTCATGTTAACACAAATTCCTACTTTGGTTTTACATAATTAAATGTAAATTTATGTCATTCCAAATTTCATACCTTAATTTTACATAATTAAATGTAAATTTAATGTTAACACCAATTCCTACTTTAATTACATTGATAAAAATGTAATCTTTTTCCCACGGTGAAGTTCTTGAATATATTACATTAATAAAAATGTAAACTTTATTTACATATCACATTCTTAATAAAATAAAACGTAAACTTTAGTTACATTTCACATTCTCAATTTGTTTACATAAAATAAAAGGTAAACTTTAGTTACATTTCTAAAAATTTAAATTTCACCTGCGGAGTAAATTCTTATATATATTACATTAATAAGAATGCATATTGTGCATACAGTTAAAATTACCATTTTATTCACATTACAATTTATTCACATTAATAAAAATGTGTTACATGTCTAATAATTTATTTTATTCACATAAGTAAAAATGTGAAATTTTACATGTCCAATATTTAATTTATAATATTAACATTAAAAATGTTAATGTACATACGGTTGAATTTTTATAATATTAACATTAAAAATGTTAATGTACATACGGTTGAATTTTTATAATATTAACATTAAAAATGTTAATGTAATACGGTTGAATTTTTATAATATTAACATTAAAAATGTTAATTTCATCCTACGTTTTATTTCTTTTTATATTAACATTAAAAAAATGTTAATGTACACTTGCGGTGAAATTACTATTTAATTAACATTAAAAATGTTAATTTTTCATGCATTGAAAATTACTTATTATTAACACCAAAATAAATGTTAATTTTTCATACAACGTAATTACTTATTATTAACATCAAAATAAATTTCAATTTTTCCCTATTTCAATTTTACAAAAAAAAAAAAATGTAAATTTCATCACAAGTCGCGTTCTTATTTACATCAAATAAACTGTAAATTCTCATCACATCGCATAACAACATCCAAATACAACAATAGGATCAGATTCGATACTAGCATCGAGGTAAATTGCAAGATGGGGTTTCACACAGCATATGTAAAATCAACATGGCATGGTTAAATAAATAACACATAATTAATTTTAATTAATTATGTATTCAGATTTAAGCCTAAAATTTCAGATCTAATCACAAAGCACTATAGGCAATTTAGATTCCACATCATATGTTATGAACGGTTTAGATCTATGTTTAAACATCGTCTCATATTAATTTTATTGTTAATAATCATGCAAATAATAATTAAATAAATTAAATTAAATTTAAAAATAAAATTCTCACAGTGTTTGGTCAGAGAGGTGATTCAGGTTCGGTCAGATTCGGTGTTCCAATTCAAGACGATTTCAGATCTGGAACGATTCGAATACAAATTCATACACAAAATCAAAAATCAGCTTTTTACAACTGGCTGTGTAATGCTTAAAAGCATGGGGAAATCTGAAGCAAAATCTACCTTAGAACGTTCAAAACTTCAAATTCGATTTTCTGGAGTTGTAGTTGACGAAACGACGAGCCGTTTGTTGGAGAAGGACCGGCTACGAGAGAGCTACGCACGGTCAGAAGGTGGCGAGGTGCGGCGGCGGCGTGGGGCCCAGGGGAGGCAACGACCGGCGGCTCTTTGGAGGGACGGGGCGGGCGGATCGAGGCACGAGAATGGCTGAGGTTGGTACCAAATCGAAGAGCTCGGCGAGAGCTTCGAAACGAGTACTCACACGCCAAATTCCGTTAAGAAATGAGAGAGAAAACTGAGTTTGAATTTTCGAAGGGAGGTGGGTTCACTTGTGGCTGAAATGACGAAGAGGAAGACGAATGAACAGTAATTCCGAATTTTATAATATTATATTAGGTTTTCCTAATCATTATTTAGTAATTTAATTAGCCCGTTAAGGCCCGTTTTGGTCCGAACCCCGATTTAAGCCTGCTTACTGTCGTTCTTAAGGTTTTGAGGCCTTCTGAACGCAATGGAACATGTTACAGGACCCAAGTCCGAAATTTATTATGAGTTCTGGAATAATTATATTATTTTATTAATATTTTAATGTATACCGTACATGAAAATTCACCGAGGTCACAAATTAACTTCAAAAATTCTCAAAAAATATATTTAGCTATGTTTTGATGCTGTGGACTTATGAAAATTAATTTCGTTCAATTCTGAGCCCGTATGAATTTTTTTATGAATTTTTAAAGTCAAAAATTGTCCGTTTACACTGAAAAATCAATTATAATTATATATTAATTCCAAAAATTACCGAAAAATCATTTTTAGCTTTGTTTTGATGATACGAATCCAACAAAATTTATTTCGTTGAATTCTGAGACTTTTTGAAAAATGACTATTTTTAAGGCCAGTATTTAATATTAAAAATACATTTTTAAACAAATAATTTCCGAAACTCGAAATATATAAGTGTTTACTGTTTTTCAATGCAGAAACATCATTTCGAACTCAATGGAAGTGGTTTCGAGTCGAAATTCCTTTATATGCAAAAAGTAGCATTTTTGACCTATGCAAATTACCCAACGACCTTTCTAAATATTGAATTGGCCATAACTTTTGATTTCCGCTATGAAATTTCGATTTTTCGGATTCGTTGGAAAGATATTTTTAAATGGATTCTAATATTTTTGGTTTTACTAAAATCCGTTAAATTTTGCATCCTATATGGTTAGTCAAAGTTCAAGTTTGACTTTTCAAACTACCGCGCTATTTCTATAATTAAAATTAATTTATTCATTCTAAAATCGATTTGAACCAAATTTGTGATCCTTATTATTTAAAATAGATTATTTTAAATATCAAAACTCATTTAAAATCACTTAAAATAAATTTTAAATTG
Organism: Allium sativum; assembly: GCA_030737875.1. NCBI lineage: Eukaryota > Viridiplantae > Streptophyta > Magnoliopsida > Asparagales > Amaryllidaceae > Allium > Allium sativum. The sequence goes on along the minus strand of CM060915.1, from coordinate 442,125,611 downwards.
GCCCCAAAATTCAGGGTTGTTACAGTCTCCCCCACTTAAAAACTTTTCGTCCCCGAAAAGGAAAAAGAAAAATAGAAGAGGAAGAATAAACACAGAGAATGTTTTTAACAGAGATGGTACCGTCTAAAACACAAGGCTTTTCACCGAAGAAGTTGGTCCTTTCGTTCCTTCGTAAACATGTGCCAATTGAGCATCGCCACTTCACTTAGTCTTCTTCGAATGCACGATCAAGGGGAGAGTCAAAACAACTGAAATGGTGATTCTAGGAGATAGAAAAGATCGAAGGATGAATGAAAAGATGACGATAAAGTGACTGGCTATTATGTATCCCATGAAATGTTCGCCGTAGAATATAGTGATTCTACGTAAACGAATTATTATAAATATGTTATATTCCGCTTTGTAAACCAAAGCTCTGATACCAACTGTGATGACCACAAACTTCCACGGATGAAAGCAAGGGATGATCATTTTTGGAATACAACATAAATACAATAAAACAGAACACAGATACAATATAGCAAAGGAAATTCATAGAGTAATAACATTATAGCAGCGGAAAAATATAATGTCATCAATCACAGAAAATCCACAGTCACAGAATCTAAGCTATTACAACAAGTTTGCAGAAAAGAAATAAGTTTGATGTCTAAAAAGAAAAGAAAAGATGCCATAGAAACAAAAGATAAATGTCTTCAAGCTCCAAGTCATCACCTCTCCACAAAAGCAAATCCAAGAAAAATGATAAGCGGCTCCAAAGAAAAACTCCAAGCAAAGAATGAACCTGTCTACTTGGCTGCCCGTGTATAAGAGAGGGCACCCAAGTTTGCAAAAAGGTGAAACAAACTATGGGTCAGTCGTGGGACTGGTGTGAGAATTCTTAACTAAAACTACCAGAAATAAGGCAAATCCAAAAGACCACGCTGCTAACGCGGAGCGGGTTTACTCTAATGGATTGTCGTGCATAGTTTAAAGTGTCATAACAAATAAATAAGTACATCGTAAACATCGCAATGCTTTTTGGAAAAAAAAATGGAATCACCATAAGACCCAAGTCCCATCACACAATGCAACGCGCACCAGAGGATAGGGTTTTACCTTATGGTGATTAAACATGCTAAATACGGCAAATACGCATCTAATATTATTATTAGTGTATATGAAAGCATTTCAAAGTAAATGTATTAATCTTAGGAAGCATAGGTACCATATACTATGCCTCCGTACTAGTAATACAATCAAATTCGTCGGTTCGTATTTGGATTTTGGTTTCCATCATGAGTCAAGGCTAGAGCGGAGCTCCTTACCGATTCGAGACATTCTAGCTAGTACCTCAGGATTCCCCGCGGAGAACCCTTGGAAATGGCAGGGCCGGTCCGCAAATACAGCTTAGCGGATTGGCAATTCCTAAGCACATGTTTCCCGGTCCTATAGGACCTATCCGAGGCGCGCCACATTCCATCATCCACATAAGTAAAGTATCAGCGTTGGGAGGTCCCTGACACTACTTCTAGCTAGAAAGAAACGTGCTGCTTTCCCTACGTTCCCTTCGCCCGTTTTAGACTCTACCGGTTTGTGAGGCTCGTGAGGCTACGTAATACACAAAACTCTGCTTATTCAAGCAGTGCTTTGATCGTCACCACAAGGTTCTGCTTTTCAACAAGAAACCTTGATCATTGCATCTTAGTATGCCACACTGTCACTCCATGCCATACCATTGCTTCTCCATCAATACATAAATGGGTGTTAAGTAGAGAATAAATTCTCCACCACCAATATTTATATATTAACAGAAAATCAACAATATGATATATAACGAAGTACGATGTCAGACACACCATCCATTTAAACTTATGCTCTGGGTCTGAACGAAAGTCAAATCCGTGAAACCAACACGTACGTCTGGGCAATGACCTTGACCCATGAATTGGTAGCAAGTCAATTCAGGGTCTCGATCGCTGTCCATTCGAGGGAAGATTTACGGTCTTCATGCGTCGTCTTCTTACTTCGATCTTTAACGCCGGTGGATTAATTTAGGATGAGAATATCTCGGACTTCCCAAACAATCTTCGTATGTATATACATATATATATCTTGAAAATCCTTCTTATTTGTTAATAATTATTTTTATTAACAATTCATTTTATTTTAATTATTTAAAATAGTCAAACTTCTTATTTAACGACGCATTCTCAAAATCATATTTTTATTTACATTAATTAAAATGTAAACTTTCATTACATATCGCATTCTTGTTTTCTTTACATTTAATAAAATGCAAACTTGAAATTACATGTCACATTCTTACTTATTTACATTGAATAAAATGTAAACTTGCATTTACATGTCGCATTCTTACCTATTTACATTGAATAAAATGTAAACTCATCCTACGGTGGAATTCCTTTATTTTAACATTAAAATAATGTAAATTTTTCCCTATGGTATATACACTTTTTATATTAACATTTAGAATAATGTTAACTCATCCTACGATGCATATTTTCTTAATTTTAACATTAAAGATAATGTTGACTTATCCTATGGTTAAATTACCCTTTATTAACATTAAAAATAATGTTAACTTGCCCTATGGCGTTATTCCTTCTTAATTTCATAAAAAAAATGTAACATTCCTACGGTCAATTCTCTTTTATGTTAACATTATATAATAATGTAAATTTTCTCCTACGAAGTAATTCTCTTAATATTAACATTAAAAATAAATGTATATTAACCCTATGGTTAAATTATCCTTTATAACATTAAAAATAATGTAATCTCATCCTATGTTAAATTACTTTATTACTTTACATTAAAAATAATGTAGCTCAATCCTACGGTTAAGTTACTCTTTAATTTAACATTAAAATTTTGTTAATTCAACCTACGGTTGAATTTCCTTTATTTTAACATAAACAAAATATAATGTTAATTCATACTACGGTGGAATTCACTATATATTAACATTAAAAACAATGTTAATTCATCTTACGGTCAAATTTGAAATTCTTTTGTTTAAACATTAAAAATAATGTTAAATCCTTCTACGGTGAAATTCTTTTACTTTAACATTAAAAATAATGTTAATCATCCTACGATGTAAATTCTTTTTTTATTTAACATTAAAAATAATGTTAATCTTATCATACGTTTAAATTACGCATCATTAACATTAAAAATAAAGTTAATTTTATCATACGGTTAAATTTTCTTTATATTAACATTATAAATAATGTTAACTAAATCCTACGGTTGAAATTTCTAGTTAATTTACATTAAAAATGTCCATTTCATCCTACGGTAAAATTACTATTTAATTGACATTAAAAATGTCCATTTTTCATGCATTGTAAATTACTTATTTTTAACATCAAAAATAATATTAATTCCTCATACAACGTAAATTCTTATTTGTATCATTAACAAAATTGTTAATTTTCATTCGATGTGAATACTTATTTTTAACATTGACACAAAAATGTTAATTTATCATACGTTGTAAATACTTTTATATTAACATTAAAAATATTAATGACATCCTACGGTTAAAATTTTATTATATTAACATTAAAAATGTTAATTACATCATACGGTGTTATCTTTAACATTAAAAATGTTAATTTACACATGCGGTGAAATTACTATTTAATTAACATTAAAAATAATGTTAATTGCTCATGCGATGTAGTTTCTTATTATTAACATTTAAAAATAATGTTACTGTCTCATACCATGTAAATTCCTCATATTTAACATTAAACAAAATGTTAATTTCTCATCACTTTAATTTTACATAATTCAATGTGAATTTCATGTTAACACAAATTCCTACTTTGGTTTTACATAATTAAATGTAAATTTATGTCATTCCAAATTTCATACCTTAATTTTACATAATTAAATGTAAATTTAATGTTAACACCAATTCCTACTTTAATTACATTGATAAAAATGTTAATTCTTATATATATTACATTAATAAGAATGCATATTGTGCATACAGTTAAAATTACCATTTTATTCACATTACAATTTATTCACATTAATAAAAATGTGTTACATGTCTAATAATTTATTTTATTCACATAAGTAAAAATGTGAAATTTTACATGTCCAATATTTAATTTATAATATTAACATTAAAAATGTTAATGTACATACGGTTGAATTTTTATAATATTAACATTAAAAATGTTAATGTACATACGGTTGAATTTTTATAATATTAACATTAAAAATGTTAATGTACATACGGTTGAATTTTTATAATATTAACATTAAAAATGTTAATTTCATCCTACGTTTTATTTCTTTTTATATTAACATTAAAAAAATGTTAATGTACACTTGCGGTAAAATTACTATTTAATTAACATTAAAAATGTTAATTTTTCATGCATTGAAAATTACTTATTATTAACACCAAAATAAATGTTAATTTTTCATACAACGTAAATTACTTATTATTAACATCAAAATAAATGTCAATTTTTCCCTATTTCAATTTTACAAAAAAAAAATGTAAATTTCATCACAAGTCACGTTCTTATTTACATCAAATAAACTGTAAATTCTCATCACATCGCATAACAACATCCAAATACAACAATAGGATCAGATTCGATACTAGCATCGAGGTAAATTGCAAGATGGGGTTTCACACAGCATATGTAAAATCAACATGGCATGGTTAAATAAATAACACATAATTAATTTTAATTAATTATGAATTCAGATTTAAGCCTAAAATTTCAGATCTAATCACAAAGCACTATAGGCAATTTAGATTCCACATCATATGTTATGAACGGTTTAGATCTATGTTTAAACATCGTCTCATATTAATTCTACTGTTAATAATCATGCAAATAATAATTAAATAAATTAAATTAAATTTAAAAATAAAATTCTCACAGTGTTTGGTCAGAGAGGTGATTCAGGTTCGGTCAGATTCGGTGTTCCAATTCAAGACGATTTCAGATCTGGAACGATTCGAATACAAATTCATACACAAAATCAAAAATCAGCTTTTTACAACTGGCTGTGTAACGCTTAAAAGCGTGGGGAAATCTGAAGCAAAATCTACCTTAGAACGTTCAAAACTTCAAATTCGATTTTCTGGAGTTGTAGTTGACGAAACGACGAGCCGTTTGTTGGAGAAGGACCGGCTACGAGAGAGCTACGCACGGCCAGAAGGTGGCGAGGTGCGGCGGCGGCGTGGGGCCTAGGGGAGGCGGCGACCGGCGGCTCTTTGGAGGGACGGGGCGGGCGGATCGAGGCATGAGAATGGCTGAGGTTGGTACCAAATCGAAGAGCTCGGCGAGAGCTTCGAAACGAGTACTCACACGCCAAATTCCGTCAAGAAATGAGAGAGAAAACTGAGTTTGAATTTTCGAAGGGAGGTGGGTTCACTTGCGGCTGAAATGACGAAGAGGAAGACGAATGAACAGTAATTCCGAATTTTATAATATTATATTAGGTTTTCCTAATCATTATTTAGTAATTTAATTAGCCCGTTAAGGCCCGTTTTGGTCCGAACCCCGATTTAAGCCTGCTTACTGTCGTTCTTAAGGTTTTGAGGCCTTCTGAACGCAATGGAACATGTTACAGGACCCAATTCCGAAATTTATTATGAGTTCTGGAATAATTATATTATTTTATTAATATTTTAATGTATACCGTACATGAAAATTCACCGAGGTCACAAATTAACTTCAAAAATTCTCAAAAAATATATTTAGCTATGTTTTGATGTTGTGGACTTATGAAAATTAATTTCGTTCAATTCTGAGCCCGTATGAATTTTTTTATGAATTTTTAAAGTCAAAAATTGTCCGTTTACACTGAAAAATCAATTATAATTATATATTAATTCCAAAAATTACCGAAAAATCATTTTTAGCTTTGTTTTGATGATACGAATCCAACAAAATTTATTTCGTTGAATTCTGAGACTTTTTGAAAAATGACTTTTTTTAAGGCCAGTATTTAATATTAAAAATATATTTTTAAACAAATAATTTCCGAAACTCGAAATATATAAGTGTTTACTGTTTTTCAATGCAGAAACATCATTTTGAACTCAATGGAAGTGGTTTCGAGTCGAAATTCCTTTATATGCAAAAAGTAGCATTTTTGACCTATGCAAATTACCCAGCGACCTTTCTAAAAATTGAATTGGCCATAACTTTTGATTTCCGCTATGAAATTTCGATTTTTCGGATTCGTTGGAAAGATATTTTTAAATTGATTCTAATATTTTTGGTTTTACTAAAATTCGTTAAATTTTGCATCCTGTATGGTTAGTCAAAGTTCAAGTTTGACTTTTCAAACTACCGCGCTATTTCTAGCTCTTTTTATAATTAAAATTAATTTATTCATTCTAACTTCGATTTGAACCAAATTTGTGATCCTTATTATTTAAAATAGATTATTTTAAATATCAAAACTCATTTAAAATCACTTAAAATAAATTTTAAATTGGCCCCAAAATTCAGGGTTGTTACACATGTGTCCCTATCATTTTAAGCCATTTTCATATTTTAGAATATGTACACATATACCATTTGTAAACTATGTGTTATGTATATATTTATACATATATATGTATGTATTTATAATACTTAAATATTTGAATCGGATTGAACTAATATATTCAACATTTCTAGAAACTTTTTCTTACCCGGATTTTTGAGTTAGGCTGTTAGAGGGCCGAAGGGATTGGAGCGTGTCGAGGCGGAGGGTCAGAGTTTCGCTTCAGGCTGAGGAGACGGGAAGTCATATCGGAAGCTTAGGCATAGGTTGGTAGCGATATGGAAAGGCTAGCATGGGAGTCAGATTATAGTTGAGCGAGTTGAGTGGGTGGATAGACGGTTTGGCAGGAGGACGTGGGTTCCGACAGCTAACTGGGCAAAATTCGGGTTCATAATGGGTGCTGGAGATGGCAACAGATATTGGCTTGAGATCGGAGGGCGTGGCGAGGCTTGGTGTCTAATGGGGAGGTGCACGATGTTGAGCTGTGTGGTTCGAGGAGATGGGAGCTTGCGAGGTACAGGGAAAATGGGCGATGAGATAGAGGAAAAGAAAATGGGGAGGAGTAGCTGTTGACAGTTTGTCATGAAATAAAAACGAGGGAGTGGATTTTATCAATGGGAAATAGGGGAGTTTGAACGAGCAAAGTGGAATTTGAAATGGATGCAGAAGAACAGTTCATCTTGCGATTTGGAGGGGAGCAAAGTTTTGAAATGGTTTGGAACCGACAAGTTTAAGAAGTAATCAAAGTATGAACAGAAATGGGCAATGAATGGATAATTTTTTTAACTCACTAGCTCACACGTTTTTCCTAAAAAAAACAAAGTGTAGAACAATGGTTTGGGAAGGAAAATGAAAGAGACCTTAATGCATGCACATTGAATTAAAAGCGACGTGCATATGTAAATGTGTCGACTTATTAAAAAAAGAATGAAAGGTTATGGAGTTTATATATAAAAAAAATATGGTCATTATGCAAATAAAGGGAACGTTTGCATGCATTGGAAATAAATACACGAGATGAAAAGAAGCTATGTTGAGGGTGGAATGCATGGTTTTGGAACTTGAAAAGTATACCCATATGTGTCTTTATTAGCGTAGGAAAGAAATAAAAAAAAATGACAGGTTTTGCAGACCCAAAATGATTAGAAAAATATGCGGGATCCGAAAAGGGACACAACGAACTCAAATGGCTATGTTTCAAAAATGAACTGTGCAAGCCTTTTCACAATTTTGTCACGAACCGAGCACCGAAACTTACAAACTGAATATATTGCGGTAATCAACGCGACGAGACGGACACAACGGTATATAGTTTGCAATGTCAGGATGCTCCGTTCAAAAAGGTATTACGGACCCCTTTAAACGGAAAATTCGGGTAAGAAAACGGAGGTCAAAATGTCTGATTTTCGTGAAATGAATTTTTCTGCCGGATTCGTGACAACGAATAGAATATTTTTCATGTTTGTCCAAACTGATTCCGGAGAAATTCTAAAATTGCTAAAATTTGAATTATTATACGCAACTTTGCACTGCAAATTGCGCGACCGACAAATAGTAAAATTTTCATAGCTATTACATCTTACTGTACGTATTTTAAAGTCCAAATTCCCATTATGAAAAACCATAAAATATTTTCAAAATAAAAATATCAATTTAAATTAGAATTTAAATAATTAAAATTAGTGGGTTGTTACAGTCAACCTCACTGAGATCTTGAGTTTGAATGGTGATGATGGGCTTTGTTGAACTATGGTGGCGTGAAATGGTTCAAGAAGGGTCGGTGGTTTTGTGTTGTTTTCTGGTGAAGGGAGAGCTCAGGTGCAGCGACAGTTAAGGCGCAGGGCAGTGACAGTGGGGCGCTGAAGCCGGAAGGCTCTGATTTAACAGAGGTAGAGGAGGGGCGGTGCAATGACGGTCTGATAGTTTGCAGCGTGGGTATTGGTTTTGAATAAGAAATAAGTCAACGGGTTGGGGAATAAACAAAACAGTAGGAAGGAAAATAAATCGGCCAGATTTGCCTAAAATCCAAAAGTAGTTAATTTGTTAATAACGTGATTAAAGGAGTTAATAAATAATTAAATTGTATAACTTATCATGTCCATAACTTTTGCCTACATTAACAAAATCGAACGAACAAGTTGCAAGGGGGTTGTGATGACGAGATCTACACTCTGGAATAGATCTAGAAGCAGTTGGAATTTTCAGTTAAATTAAACATTTGTTTAATTTAACTGAAATCAAATCGCTTAGGCGACAAATAGAATCAAAGTGAGTAAATATGACTCGCTTATATTTTATATAATTCGGGTTTTTTATTGTGTGCTATGATTGGTGATTGTTTGATGTATGCTAAATATTATATACTTATATTGGACGAATTGATTAAATTAAACATTCGTTTAATTTAATTAAAATAAACCGTTATTTTAACGGTTATTACCTATGGCGGTGACTTCCCTTGTTGACCATGTTTATAATAATATAAATATATTAAATTTAAAAGATTGATGCTTTGATTGCTATTATTGATATATCGTTGAAAATTATATGTGTATATTGAAATGAATGATTTTATTTGACGTAACTTATTTGAACATAGGGAATGACAGGTTGGAGGAATCCAATAGGATTCCTCACTAATATGATAATGTTTATCATTGTATTGAATATATGTTGTTATTGATGTGAAATGGGTTGATATTTCACAGTTTGGTACTTTAGTAGACATTTGCCTTTTTAGTATTGTCGATAAATAAAAGATTTTTGGAATTAATGTTGAATTGATTCTAAACGTTTTTTAAATAATTATATATATATATATATATATATATATTTGAAATACGATGTTTGTCTTAAAAGTAAGCGCCGAAGTTTTATTTACATTTATATAACCATTTAAATTATAACTACTGGAAATTTCATGATATTATTAGGTAAATGGTTAAGCGGTATAAACTTGTCATATTAGTTCATTAGAGTGTTAAAATGGTAACGTAAAGGACCTTAAGTGTCGTAAATGGAATTTATAAGATTTAAAAACATTGAGATGGGTTAAGGGGATTTTAAGTGTACGTGAATTGATTTAAAAAGAATTGAAAAGTGATTTTTTGTAACTAATGAATATCTTTGCAAACATTGTTTACAAATATATGAAATGTGATTAAATAGAATCCGTGAATGAGATTAACGAATAAATGTAATTAGAAATGGAACATGAATACGGACTTATAAGTTTAATGTGAAACCAATATTTAGTATTGGATTCAAAGCCCAGTATTTTAATGATTAGTAAATGGATATTAAGTAGAGTTGAAATTTATAACATTGGCTTGTTAAACTTAGAGAAATTGTTTTGGAAAAAACAGGTAATAAATTATTGCACTAGTTTGAGAATGAATAATAGTTTACTACATGATATTATAAAGGAAGTTAATTGAGTTTTGAGAAGTAAACTTAGATAGCTAAGTTGTTGATAAACATAAATTTTAATAATAAAGATTATCATTTTCATATATAATAATGAATTCATAGACCATAACACTATTGTTATGAGAAATGATTTCCAAAGGAATATGATGTTTTTTTAAGAAATTAGAACATGTTGTATGTTGGTTGAGTCGATGTGACGGCCCGCCCCGCACCAACCGACATTTACTCCAAAGGTGCGCTGTACACATGTCCAGTTAGCACGGAACGGGTCGTGAGAAGGAAATGAACATACAAAGAACCTGTAGAATGTCTCACAGCGCATAGAACAAAATATAATAATAACATACTTGACATAAAACAGGAGAGACAGTGCATAAGCTGAAAATCAGAACTAAACATCATAGCAGCGGAAATCCAAAATACAGCTTATTACAACATTCAAACTGTCTCAAAGCAAAAGAAAGATAAAGGAGGTATACTACTAATGCCCAAGTAGCGACCACCAACGACACAGGAAGAATGTGTATATATATATATATCATACGTGGAAGCCTCCTGCCCGCCTCCGAATCAGCTACTCGCGCATCACCAGCTAACCTGTCTCTAGTCTGCTCGTGTGAGCACCCAGAGTAATAAGAGGAGACATAAAACTCTGGGTCAGACATAAAGCCTGGTATGAGCGATAAGCATCTAAAGTGAACAATAACAGGTAGACTAAAACATACCTGGACCTGCAACCAAAGAGTTAGCACTACATACTGTACAACACTCTAAGGTATCATATCAAACAATATAAGATACGGAGGTGGGGGAGGTGTGCATGTCATAGGGATGGCAAACAATCAAACATAGCATCCATCCTCGCATCTCTCACTCAGTGCGTAAAGCATACGATATTCACTACTTCGATCACCCAACATACCTTGCTACGATCACTCTGCCCCATGAAGTCATAAATGGCTTCACTGCACTGATAACGTAGCCACTAATCATTTGCTATGTCCACTTTGCCCCATGGAGTCACAAGAACCCCACTGCACTGGCTCATAGCCTTACCAATCCTTACTATGTCCACTTTGCCCCATGGAGTCACAAGAACCCCACTGCACTGGCTCATAGTCTTACTAATCCTTACTATGTCCACTTGCCCCATGGAGTTATTCACCCCATCTGCGCTGGCTCATAGTCTTACTACGCATCACCTTGCCCCTCAGGTCATAATGACCCTACTGCACTGATAACGTAGTCTTGCTACCATCACCTTGCCCCTCAGGTCAGAATGACCCTACTGCACTGATAAGTAGCCCATCATTCCTTTTTAGTGGTGAATCGAAGTTATGAACGTCGACAACTCCTTAGCACGCGTCCCGCAGCAAAGTCCAACCTTGAAGTGAACTCATCGGTTCCCAACTGGATCCTGAGCTCTAACTTCCCATATTGGACTACCTTTGCATCTCGGGTTATTGGTCAATACTGGGTCGGGTCGGGTTCCTTCTCAAGCCATCGGTTCGGGTCGGGTATCCTTCCTCTGTTCGGGTCGGGTCTCCTTCTGGTGCGGTTCGGGTCGGTTGTCCTCCATCGGTTCGGGTCGGGTGCTTCGTCTCGGGTCGGGTCGGGTGTCATCTCCCCTCCAGCTTGCGCCTCCGTTCCGATCCGTCCTCCTCGATCCGATCCGTCCTTCTCGATCCGATCCGTTCTCCTCGATCCGATCCGATCCCAGTTCAGCTAGCGTGGCCTTCCTTTTTGCCACTTTTCCCAAGTGTTGGGTTCTGATCCGATCGGATTCTTTGCTCAGTTCAACATATCCGATCCGAGCCCTATGTCCGATCCGATCCGAATCCTGCACTGTTTTCTGAGACTGTTCCAGCAAGTGTTTACGCCATTCGACGACGTTTTCGACCATTCTAACTATTGAAATCAATCACAAAGCATTTCATACAGTCATAGCAACATGCATAATCAACCACAAACATCAAAACATCAACATGGTAGGTTAAAATGGATCAAACATACCCAAAACCCCATATTTCCCCCTAAGCATGTTTAGGTGAAAACTAATGATAGGATTAGCAAAACTTAACCAAATTAACCCAAATTCATATCAGAGATCTAAAACATCATTTAAGAATTTATGAACATTTTTCCCGAATTTATTAGTGTATAAATTCGCTAATTAACACTAATTACCCTCAACTAGCCATAATTAGTGTAAAACTATGCAAATCACTCGCCTTAGCCACAAATGAACTAAGATCTGAAATAATTCTCTGATTTGATGTGAATTCCAATGCCAAACAGCAGCTCCTATATTGATTTGGTGAAGATCTTCCTTGATTAGAGGTTGCTAAGCTTAATCCTTGACCAAAAGATGATTTGGAGGTGATTTAGAGGTTAGAGGCCATTTTTAGGGTTCCTTGGTGATAAGTGGAGGCTAGAAAACTGAAATGGAATGATCCTCTATCTCATTTCAGCCTCCCCATAACCCTAATCCCGAAATGGGTTATGGGCCTACTCACTAATCACCCGATTTGGCCCGGTTAAGCAGTTTTTCCACCCTCCAAACCTTAATTCAGCAATATCTCCCAAACGGTAAGTCCTTTTGGCTATTATGACCACTCTACGGAAAGGTAAACCATCAAACGAATCAAATGGAAGTGGTTTTAGGTCAAAATTCCTTTCCAATCAAAAGTTATGGCCAAAACAGTACCAACTAGGGGCAAAATGGTCATTTAAAAATCGACAAAAATCATGAACATGGGAAATGACTCTAATAGATGTTTCCCAAAGTTACATGACCATACGACTTCACACGGGAAAGAAATAAATATTCTACAATCCTATGATGTGTAGAATACGGGTCGTTACAGTCGAATTGCTTTTGAGTTGCCAATCTGATGTTGGTTCGGCCTTCGGGGTTGTATACCTGTAGATTTATTCACTTACAAATTTACAATGAGAAGTTAGTAAAGTAGAAGTGGAACGATAATTGAATATTCTTTTATTAAATAAGAAAAAGTTAAATGTTTTCCTAATATTGGAAGATTAAGAAGTTTTAATTAACGACTAGTTAATTAAAGAGGCTGAATGATGCATGATTTTGAATCAGTGAATTTATTTTCTTTTATGAATGAATGGTTGTTTATTTGATAGTTAAATAACCGACTATGAAATTTGGTCTATACGATTGTTGGTACGGAAAGACCGGGATGAGTTTATATTCGAAATTCATTCTGAACCATCAAATACGTAAACATGGAAGATGCTTATTTAAGATGGAGCAGTTCAAGACTACGGATCTTCATGAGCGGAAGAACTACTTGTTGAATTTTCTCTACGTTGCAACCAGAAATATTTCGGTAGGAATTCTGTCGTGATTGAAATCTTTGGATTGCAAGGACTACTAACTACTGACCATTGGGATGATTCCTATATAAGGATGTGGTAGGAGGGTGCCTTCGGTTCATCCTGTTCCTGGATGACTTGTACGGATGATTGTCTGACAGAGTATTTCCAAAGGATCATGTACATTGATTTCCCCAAACGTCCTTCTGTGGTGCAGAGATGACACCTTCTCTTAGTTTAACACCCAAAGTATTTTTGTGGACGTCAATTAGTGATATGGCGGGTCTGAGAATGTAGCGTTCAAAGTGAATGATGATGTGATGCTCTAAAAGGTAATAGTAACCTTAAGCCTCATCAATCAAGAAATGACAAAAATCGGGCATACATCATGAAACACCCCCACCTCCATTAAGGTCACTCACAAAGGGAATGCCTTAACTTTGGTGGAGGTTTATAAGTAAAATCCATAGATAAACTCAAGACAGATATAAATACACATATTTTAAACAGCGGAAACCAAACAGACTTTTATTTCATCAATATGTGTTCAAAACAAAACATTCCATAATTGTCTCAAAATACTTCCATCATTACAACCTCATAACTGTCTTGATTATTAAAGAAGCATAAAACATAAATAAAGTGACAAAAATCCCCATCGTGATATCCAAAGCCATAATCCGAGCAAAAGAGATCTGAATCATACATCTACGGTCTTGGAGCTTGTAAAGAGCCTGACTGAGCTGAGTTGTTTCCTCCCTGTGGACCGGGGGGGAAACGAAAGAAAAGAAGACGAAGAGAAAATAGAGTCAGACATAAAGCCTAAGTAAATCTAGTAACTCTTCAGTATGTGAATAAGAAAAGGGCATGATAGATATATACTGAAAATAGGAAAGTGTCACAAGCTAAGGAAGTGTCGCTTAGAACCGAATATACTATCGCACCCACACTATATCTCTGCACCTACTTGAGTTTATTCTAATTGGCACCCCATGGTGAGGGTGAAGTGATCCCCATTCTTATTAAAAGATCGGCTCCTACTCGCGTTAACATGTGTCATACGGCCCCCAAGAATTGTTGATACCTATGCTGGTCCCACCATGGGGTGTATCAAGACCCATGGTGGCGGCTCTGACACAAATTCTAGAAGGCATAGGTTATACTACTGGTGTCCCCAGTGTCCTGGTTGTATGCTCCGGAGTGTGTGCACGCCCGCACCCCATTAGACCTGCACTGTGCACCCACCGCCGTCGTTTGACCGCTTACAATCAGCCCAGTAATCGTGCCCCACCCTGCCTAGTTTCAGGGTACCGTTGATACCTAACTTGGGTTACTGCTGAAACGGGTCCCTCGTTACCAGGATTTTCTAGTCAAACATGTTAAGTGGTTAAGTGTCTGTATTTACCTAACCCCACTCATCAATTCTTGTTAACATGTTGAATTTGGTTAAGTGTTATAGTTGACTTAACCCTACCATCTGTCCTTAGCCTCTTAGGAGCACCTGACCACTCACATTAGACAGGTATTGCTACGGTTACTGGATATGCCGGTCGGTTCCGGGCAGGTTTACACCGTAGCTCAGTCTAACCTCGGGTCATTATTGGGCTCAATGTTTAACCACCCACATTGGCTAGGTATTGTTGTGACTACTGGACAGCCGGACGGGTCCGGGCAGGTTTACATCACAACTCAATCCAACATCGGGTTAAGCATATCGTGTTTTCTAAATTTACATATTTTATTATTTTTCAATTATATATGTAAATGTCATGTCTTTTATTCTTGGGTATAACAATTCATACCGCTTTAAATGTCATTGTCGTTGGCATGTGCCAGCCATGCCAACATATATTTTCATGTTTTACACCCAACTTTAATACCCCCGTTTGTTCGCAACTTTATAACATGTGTTGAGCTTGTCACACTTCAGCCCAACTTTATAAACGTGAGAAAAAGGGGAAATCAAAACATGTAATACATAAAGGTGTGTGGCGCATGAACTTGCAATTTAGCGATTCAACTAACATATAATATGGGTCATGTGAACTTGCATTCAAATCAATGTATAACTAAGTAGGTGACATATGAAATGGCATAGTTTAGACTTACACAAACTTGTGTTTAAACATGTTTAACTTGGCATAATGTCAAACACAAAACTAGCATGATGTATATTCACCAAAATGTCCAATTATAACATTTAATCACATAGCCTATTTCAACATGAAATTGCATAGTTTTTGAAACCCAAACGATACTTAAATAGATCCAATTACACTTGCAAATAAACATGAACTTGCATAGTTTATGAAACACAAACGATGCTTAACATAGATCCAATTATACTTGCAAATAAACATGGAAGTGATATCATAGGTTTTGGGTCATGTAGGCATAAAAGGTTTCAAGTCTAAATCATGTTTACGTAAGCCTTAATTTAGACTTAGTGAATGTATAAGGTCCATGTCATAGGCATAAACAAAAAGGGATCAATTTCTAGTTTTTGCCACAAACTTACAAGTGCCATTGTTTTCATATACAACTGTTCAATAGGCTTGCATCAATCAATTTATGCCACAAACATCAATACACAAGTCATGATAGAACCATCACAATACATAGAATTTATACAATACAATAACACAATTCTATTTTCATTTACATCAAATCACATCACAAATTTTTATTCATATTCTGAAATCTCACTATACTTACAACGAATGCAGAATCTTGAATTCTGGATTCTAAATTCTGAAATTGAGATGCGCTCCTTTGGGTAGACTAACGTTGCGTTGATTAATTTGATTAAACTTTAATCTTCTTCTTAATTTGATTCGTCTCTAGGCTTTTCTCTCTTGACGGCTATGTTCAATTCCTCCCTAGCAGTATGACGACTCCTTTCTTATTTTTTTGTGTGAATTTTCAGTTGAGACTTAGGGTGTGTTTATAGATTTTTAATTTGTTTTGAGCCGTCAAATGAAGACAGGAGGAATCTAGGCCATACAAAGTTCAAAGAGCCAATCAAGAGGTGACACGTCAGCCCTAGTGACACACAGGGCCACAGAAATTCGAGCTAGAGCCAGACCTATTCAGCAAGGTCGACCTGGGGGGGACCAGGTCGACACCATGGTCGACCTGGGGTGACCAGGTCGACACCATGGTCGACCCTATGGTCGACCTGGTCTCTGGGCGGGAATTTTCCCGCCCAGCCCAGTTTGAACCTGAAATTCGAATTTTGAAATTTAACCTGAGCTGTTTGAATTTAAATTTTGTTCTGAAACTTCCGAAGGCCATAACTCCTTCATACGGAGTCCGATTCACGCAAACTCGGATTCTATCTCAAGCAGAATTCCGAGACGAACGCAATGGTGTAACCCATTTCCCTTAATTCTTTCATTTAGAATTAATTATACTTTAATTTGTGAAGCTTAACGTTATAGAATTCACGGGGTGTTACACATCATGGCTATGTGGGTCGCTCCCATTAGGATGTATTATCACCATCTAGAGAAATTTCATTTATTCCTTTTGTCGCTTCTGTATCTCGCGGGAAAAATGGTGGTTGCACAACCGTTGGTAATAAGAGACTCGGTACACTCAGTGGCTGGTCATGTATGGTCGTGTTGCAAGATGTTCTTGTTGAATTCAGTGTATTCCTCTCTAGAGATACACTATCGGAAGGTGGTTCCATACCTTTTCATAGTTGGAAATTCATTCTCCAATAAGAGCCCACGGTTTTTGATTATATACTATGTATGCAGAGTGTGAGATGCAAGCGTTCTGCTAGTTGGTTACTTATTTGATTTAGACACTGTTATAATATCAGAATAGTTTGATATCAATAAATGTTTTGGGTTATCGTAAGGTAAAAACCGTCTGTGTTTATGTGTAGATTGGTCTTACGATTATCATTTTCTTTCGAAAGAAGTTCTAAAGACAAAATCAAGTTGGATGATACCTATAACTTAGTGAGTTTTCTCATGCTAGTTCACCAGACTGATCCGTGCCGTTTGCGATGCTCAGGTCAAACCGAGTTTTTACAGGTTTAGGATACGATGATACTGACTTTAGGAGACAAGATGGAGGAGTTCAGACATATGATATGTATTTAGTATTTATCTCAATGTGTGTTGTATATGAGGACAGGTTGTTATAACTATGTCTAGATGTATTGGTTGACTGTTGTACTCTAATGATTGTAAGTATTATTTCAAGCTCTCAGTAAAGATTTATTTGTATATTATATTTTATCCCGTTACAATATAAGACTCTGTGTATTGTTGGTTAGCTTGATTCTTCTTAGCTTGATTCTTCTTCTTTTTTAATATTTCTTTCTTTCTTTTCCTCACCCTCAAACTTCTTTCTTTTCGTAATCTGTTTTCCAGTGCACTTTAGGTTGGACTTGTGTTGTTTTGGTCAACTCAAAGGGTACCGAAATTTTGGGTCAATCAATCAGGCACATCTAATATTCTCAAATACCTTGGCAAATCTTCTAGTTTTAGGAAATAACTAAAAGATATCAAAATATATATCAATAACCATAAATCAATCTTATCTAATATTCTTAAATATCTTGGCAAAATATATTCGTAATACACCCACCACCTCAAGTTGGAGCATGGGGTTCAAAAATGCCCAACTTGAAAAGAAGAAAATCAAGTTGTGACTTGCCGAGTGCCTTAGTACAAATATCGGCCAATTGTGAAGCTGTTGAAAAATGTGACAGAGAGACTTGAAACTTGATGAAACTGGAAGCTGGAAGCTTTGAAACTTGAAAGATGAAACTGGAAACTTGCTCGCAGGTCTTGTACAATCTGCCCCCAGCTCGTATTCTCCTCATTCTTCTTGGTCTTCGCCTTCATTGAGGCCTAAGAATAAAAGAAAGTTTGGAACACTGTAATAGTCGAACCCAAGGCATTCAATGGCCTGATCGGATTCCTAAACACAATCAAAGAAGCAGCAATAACAACCATCCTCTTTATAGTACTTCCAACCGAAAATGTCAAAGGATTAATCTTATCCAATGCTTGATGGACTGATTGATTATAAATATGGTAAACACGCCAAAGAACATACTCCAATTGTAAAAAGTCCACGGATTGGAGGATGTTTCAGTTGCCTTATGAAAACCGCTTACCCAGTGTTTACCTTCTACAAAAACCGCAACAGGGAACAAGCAAAGAAAACTAACAATGAATATACTGCCATACAAATTCATCCCATTTATATGCTTAAAGCTATATAGACTCTTCTTTGAGTAAATATTACAAAAAACTAAGGTTTTAAATCTGGGATATTGGTCGTGTTTCGTCTCGGTGATTTTAGAGACTTGATCTCATATTGGGGGAGATCTCGAATGAGATGAGACTAACTCGGGGGTTTGTATCGGATTTCCATCTCGGCTCTGAAAGCTCAAATCGGAACAATCTCAGGATATATCATACGGTAAAAACTGATATTCTTGCACTATAATTCTCATGGATGTTATTATAAATATAATAACTAGACTTGAATTGCAAAACCAATTCATTCTTCTTAATTTATGAAAGAACATTCATGTCATAAATCACATTATGCTTAAAATAAAATAAAAAACATAATACAAATAGATTAGTGCTTATAACTTATGATCCATTAACATGAATTATCGTTAGACGAAGAACATAAAAAGATCTGAAACATAAAATAGATTAGTGCAACATAAGTAGAACATAAAATACATAATTTCATAGGTAACATACTAGTTGAAAAATATAGAATATGAAAATCATAAGTATTGTAGAACATATATGAATATAGATACGATCGTTTAACATGCAAAATATAAAATAAAAGGAGATTATCATGGCTAAATTTGAGTTTTTTTTATTATTATTTTGGTTTAGGCACAGGTTTAAATTTTAACTGAAAAAACTAAGATTTCGATCGATATTCTAGTATCTCATTCTGATCCATATATCGTTCGATATCGCAATATCTCAGACGATATATTCGAAATGAGATTTACAGTGATATATGTTGTTTCATTTCGGGAGGGACTCGAAACGAGATCTCGGAGGAGATCTAGGGCGATATATTCAAGATCTGAAACAGTGCAAAGAACAAAACCAACATTACTGATCAACACACTCGTTAACCCTTCTGCGTTGAAGGAAACTTTTGTCACAACAACTAGATAACAACCAAACACAATAGGCAATACAGAGAGCCATACACTTATCAGATAAAACTGCACAAATGCTGCAGAGAATATAATTGAGAAAACTGGTTCAGAGGCCTTAATTAAATAAGTAAAAGAAACAGCGACTTTTGAAAATGAGATGCAAGCTGAGATACGACCATGGTGTGAAAAAGAGTAGGACCCAACAATGCTATAGAGAACTCTTTAGAAACCTTAGGGTAAGGCTGCAAACCACCAAGCCATAGAAAACCCATCCACAAATATCCAACAAAAAGCTGGAAAGAAGCGAGAAGCCATGGATACGGTAACAAGTTGACAGCTTTCTTGTTATAAATGTTGAAAATCACATTCTGAACGTACCAAAGTCCGAAAACTATTGCTAATTTCAATGTGGAACCCGAATCATTCAGGGGAATCTTGGTATTCGACCTCATTTGAAACTGGGTTGATTGGATCCTCAATGGGTTCGTCTGGAATCAGATATCGGATTATCGAAGATGAATCTACAGCTCTGGGAACGAATAAAAGATTGGAACTTTTTGGAATAGGCGAGAAAGTTGGTGCTTTTATTGTCGAGGTCAAGATTGAGTTTGAGGATAGGTTTGCTATTGCGGGAAACTTTGTTGATCAGAGAAATGGAGGTGAGGGAGTGTAATGAGAACATCTTTAAGGAAACGACATTAGGGGAAGTGATGGAGAAACGAGAAATTTTGATAGGTCATTACCATAGAAAATTAAAGAAATGACTCTGATATCATGAAAATATAGGCAGAATGTTGTCTTTTTTTGATTCAACAAAGACATATATACACAAACACACACACACATACAATATATATATATATATATATATATATATATATATATATATATATATATGTCGTTAGGCAATCAATCAAGACCCCTAAACCTACGGCGGCCACAAATAAGATAGGAAAGAAATATATCAATCAGTTAGGTAGCCACAAATAGAAAATATATCAATTAATCAAGCCTATCTAATATTCTTAAATATCTTGGCAAATCTTTTAGTTTTAGGAAATAGCCAAAAGATATTATCAATAACCATAAATCAAGCCTATCTAAAATTCTTAAATATCTTGGCAAAATGTATCCGTAATACTATAGCAATTTGTTATATAATTCAAGCACACAAGTAAAATTTCACATTATACTAAATTTAGAGGGAATTGGTGAGATGAAGCAGAAGTAAACATCAAAAAAGGTGAATGTTAGACTTAGATTTTTAAAATCAAATTTAATACAATAAAGCTTTTTTCAAAAAAAGATTATAGAGTAGATTTTTGTAATTTAATTAGTGCAATTAGATATTTTCTGAAAATAACAACCAAAATTTCCACAACTTTAAAAAATTACCACAAATTTCCATAACTTTTTTTTTTTTTTATTAAGTACAGGAATTTTCTTAATTTTTTATCAAGTAGTTACAAAAATATTAATAATTTTTTAATACAATAGCATAAACTACTATAATTATTGATGCATAAATTTATACACTTACTATAACTTAATTCGACCTAATTTACATGCTTTCTTGATAAGAAATATGTAATTTAAAAAGGAAGAAAAAAAAAAAAAAAAAAACTTAAATAAGGATTTCAGTCAACAACACCCCCCCCCCCCCCCCCCCCACAAAACAAAGGACTTTAAAAGACGTGTTACAACACGGTTCGCCTACAAATGCAAAACATCCAGCCAGTTGACCATAGAGAACGAAGCCTATACATGCATTAAGAGAACGCTACAAGCTAAAAAAATAAATAAATTTGGAGCCTAGCAGGATACGCAAACGAAATAACATGGAAAGGAATGAGAAACAGAACAAGATGCCACAGGCAGAAGTAGAAACCATCATCTTTCCTTCCATTCATTCTTACCAGGCTTCCATCGTTCACAAATTTTAATTTTCAAATTACACAACATATGCCGACCGCTAACGATGGATACACGCGCATTACCCTAATACAAACTACTACTAACATCAAACCTAAATATATGACAGCCTATTATCCTGGGATAACCTTTCAGAAACAACTAAATAGTGCTTCTACCACCACCTAGTAAAACAGTGCATATTATTCTATAGACGATTTAATGATGATGAAACACGCCACAAAATCAGCATCTGACATGACTCGCCACTTCAAAACCCACCATACTGCTAATACTACATGCCAACACAAAAAAGATTAAACATGTAACAAAGAAGAAAATAAAAATATGTAAAACCCATGTTTAAACATATACAAGCTACCCTTTCCCTGTACAAAATACACAGTCCAAAAATGGACAGCTTGCCAACAGACGCAGAAAAGACAATCATGATACTTGGTAAGTTTCGATGCTCGGGATTGCTCATCCACAATGAAATATGGTTTCTTTTCCTTCCTATCCACTCAATTTGCAGCCAAGGTGAACCCATAATTTGAATACTTAGTCCAAGATAGAATCAGTAGCTATGAATTGCGAGGCCGAACGGAGCGTCGCCGACGAGGATGGGAGAATATACTATCATATTTCCGGATGTTGGAGGTTGTATTCCTCTCTTGGACTCCATTCATGCTCAGAAGCAAAGATGCTGAAAAACATAAGAAATATCAAGTATTTGTTAGTAAGCATGATATGAGTTATATGGTCTCTTTCGGCATTGCACTATGCCATAGCTAATTGAAAGAAAACTGGGTTATTAATGCTTATTACATGCATATTCTTAAACAGAAACAAAAGTAATGACAAATATGGGGGGTTTTCCTATTAAAAACAAAAAAACCAAGATGTAGGAGACAATGTTACACAGTTGAAATTGGGTATCTACACTTGTTATCGCCATTTTCCAATAATGACGTTTAAAAGGTTTTTCTGACTACGCAAGCTTCAACAGAATTGAAAGCAAGCATAGAACAATGCCAAGTAGCAAGAGCTGTCACTCCACACTGTGATGTATCTGGTGGAAATGTCTGTAACCTGCACATTCAAAGTAAACATACACACTATGCCGTCGCAAAGATCTTACGAATTATTTATCCTCGTAATCTACTTATCCCTGAAATAATTTATCCTCGAAACCTATTTGAATTCTACTATACGTCAACAAGTATAGCAGTTCATCCTAAGGACGCTCAAAACCAGTCGAAAGCTATGCAGTGGGCAAACAGTGCAAGAGACAGCCAAGGCTCTTCACACATCCAATGATTTGCTCTACTCATTCAGTGAGCAAGTTTAAGCGATCGGTTAGAATGGTAGCTTGTCATTATTATTGTTCTTGTTGCCACTATTATTTAAGTATCAGGTAAACCAAACGCCATCTGTATGCTCCTGAAGGAATATGCGCATTGATCTCACAACGCATTTCCAGATCATTGGCAAAGCGTTTTATCGTCATCCTTAGAAATTGATCCTTGCATCTTCATTGCATCTTGATGACTTGACCAACTGGACTACCCTTCTGAGAGTTCTGTAGATATTTTGTATGTCTAGTACAATGATATCCCCAGAAATAAAAGCTAAAATAGACCTAGCTGTAATAAATATTTCATGTATAACATGTGATAACGGGAACCTAAAAGGAAATGGTTTTCATCCAGTCAATCTTCTATACATGACTACTTTAAAAGTACATGTACAATTTATTTCCGCCAAGTTCAAGTGAAAACATACTGTAAAGATAGATTTGATTTTCACCAGGTCAGCCTTCTACATCGTGTACTTTAAAAGCATGCATCAAATTGTATGGTAGGTCACAAATCGGAAGAATTCGTATCGACTCTGACTTCCGCGAGACAAGCTAGAAACAATGCTAAATCTCGTCGTTAGTTTGAAAAAAAAAATACTTATCATCCACTGGCATGTACAAAATATAAATTTGCACTTGCACATGTACAAATTCTGACCAGACGGAAAGATAAGTTGAAAGGGTTAAATGTTTTAGAACGATCCAAAATTTTGTGTACATGATCTCGACAACAAATAGATTATATGTACTTCTTTTCTGAACTATTTTAACACAAAAAAGATGAAGAGGAGCTACATAATATAGGGACTATGGATTCCTCCTTACACGTATAACAGGTAACTATTTTCAGTTCACGAAACTTGCTACTATTTTCTAGATAGACTTATGATTTCATATATGTATATGTGTCTGTGTGTGTGTGTGTGTGTGTGTTTGGGAGGGGGGGGGGGGTTAACTTGGACACAAAGCCTTGACCATTGGATCTTTTTGTCGTTATATGGAGGAGTGGAATTCATGGGGTGATCCAACGGTGCAAATTAATTGTGTCACCGATTGTGTCAGTTTTGTGTCTAAATAGACTTTCCTACATACACACACACATACATATGTTTGTGTGTTGTTTGGGAAGGGGGATGTATAAAGGTTGTAAAAATCGCTAGGTGTATGCTAGGCGGTAAGCATGGACTAGGGATTAATCACTAAGGCAGAGATTAATCGAGGATTAATCAAAGTTATGCGTTTTTGACAACTTGGTGCATTTTGGATAAATTTTAATATTGTGTTTAGTTTCAACATATCAACAATGGTAATCATGGATTTTGTTGGATCTTGGAGCAACCATCGAAACAAAATCACTAACAATAAACATTTTGATGCTTATAATAGACATCAAGCCTATTTTGACGCATAGATGGTGCTTATAAACCTGTTT
Source organism: Allium sativum (assembly GCA_030737875.1). NCBI lineage: Eukaryota > Viridiplantae > Streptophyta > Magnoliopsida > Asparagales > Amaryllidaceae > Allium > Allium sativum. The sequence continues at coordinate 442,101,437 of CM060915.1, read as the reverse complement.
ATATGCTTACATAATGTAGTATCATTCAAGGCGGATTACTCAAAAATCGAGGTGGTCAGGCTAGCCTAGCACCTAGGCGGGAACATTGAAGATATATATATATATATATATATATATATATATATATATATATATATATATATAACTCAAGTTAGGCACAACAAGTAGTACCTCCATAACATTGCAAATCATAATAGCAACCTAACATTTTTTCAGGGAAAAACTGTTCTACCTAACAAAGCTTATACTTGATTAAGGCGTTCAAAGAAACTATGAGCTACAATGGCTTGTTTGAGAACATTCTCTAAATTATATAATGAAACATCAGAGAGAAACGTACGAGATCGAGACAATCACAGGAAAAAGAAAAAGAGATCGTAGGTCAGAGCTACGAACCAGTATCATTTTCTTGGGCTGAAAATTGTTGGTTTGAATTGGTTCCATTCGATGAATCATTATCAGCTTTATCTCCCCCACTGAGACCAAGAGAAATCCAATTATCGAAACAATCACCTCTATCTCTATGACCATTCAACTCAGACTGTGGGTTATCACTACAATGGCTTGGAAATAAAGTCTGCAAGGGAGGATCAGCATTTCCATAAGCGGAAGGATTACCAGCCAAATTTTTGTTCCCTTCACCGTTAGGACAAGCAGCAAGATTTTGTGCACTTGAAGTTTCCCCTATGCCTCCATATGATGAAAAATCATTGTCATTAAAAGATGATGCACCAACCAAAGCATCAGACTCATTTGCATACGTGCCGAATGGTTGAAGCTCTGCTTGAGGGTATGTAGGCATCTGCCATTGAGGTAGTACATAATCTCCATTTTCGTTGCTGTGATTGTACCCATAAGATGGATAGGAAATGTCAATAGGGTTTGATGGTGAGGCCATAGCCATAGTATCCTCGTCATCGGAGTCACTTAGGACTATTAAATTAGCATTAGTTGTTGGTACTTTTGAAAGAATTATATCCTCGACCTCATATGTTGGATCAAAGGTGACAATCCCATGAACATGAGTGTTGTTGGTGTTACTAGTAGTAGCAGGGTAATCAGTTGTCATACTACCATCCCGGTTAATACTTTGATCATCACTGCTGCTTGTTGGCATGCTATACTGAAATTGATTATCAAATATCTCTTTTATTTGGGTTTTTTTAGGAGAAATACATTCAGGCTTACATACCTCCCAAACACCATTTTGATTTTTTCTCATACCTAATTTTAAACCTCTATTGAACCCAGAAGAATCTTCTTGGTTCAGATTTAAGTTGTTTACACCTTGTTTCTCTTCTACTTCAACTGTCGTAGATAGAGAGCCATCAGGAAGATGCCATCTCGAAAGAACTTCATTTTCATTTTCATTCTTAACACGCCAAGAACCATCGGGTTTCACATCTATCTCATTTACATCTTCTCCGCAATTTTTCATCTATCGTAAAATAGAAGATCAAATTAGAGCTAAAGAAGATATTGATTTATATTTAGACATGGATACCAACCATAGAGGTAATGCGATTGAAATATGGATCAATGATGATCTTTTCAAGAGAATAGTTTTTAAGACAGATTGGACATTGCCACTGCAAAGAAAAAACAACATTAGCTAAACCTAGCGAAATAAAAAATAAGTAAGACCATATTGGAGTAAGTTTTATGATTTGTCTTTCTTCTTTTTTTCAATATGTTACCTTTCGTGACCGCTGATTAAGTTCTACAAATGTTTCTAAATCAAAACATCCCATGTGAATGCAAGGCTTGAATCTACCAGCAATCCTTATTCTACAGCCACTCATCTGCAAAGTAATGAGCACAATTAGTTAAACAAAAGGACACCAGATGAGTTATTATTTACATTTTACAAGATATGAAGATCGAGCAGTTGCCTTTTACAAATTACACCCAAAAGAAGAAAACCTTAAAGACTATAGGAAAAGTGAGGGTGGTTCCTATAAGCTAGCGTATTGGCATTCACAACGTGTTGCGCGCTATGAAGGTTATATGTTCTAAGAAATCATAAATAGTTATATGTTCTAAGAAATCATAAATACAAACCATGCTTGGATCCAATCAAGTCTTACATAAGGATGTTTGAAACTATTATCAAAAAACATACGTGATTGAAAATAATGTTGTTCAACATGATAATAATCACACAAAATTAACATTCACATTATGCCACTTTTTATGATCCAATAGTTTCATAGAAAGTAGATGTTCTTTTAAAAATTTTTCAGTTATTCACGTTTAATTTGCATACCGAAAAACTTTTGTACAAAACGAAATATAACCAAACTGAAAGACAGAAACAGCAAATTTGAAACTCTAAAGGGAAAAAAATTCTCATTTCACTGAACAGTTGTTGAAGTCTTATTATATCATTTTAATTTGATGTTGAAATGTAGTAGTAGAATAGAGATGAATCAATGAGAATAATAATATATGTGTTGCTGGTATGTAAGTTAGAAACAGGTAGGGGTAGGCACAAGTTCAGTTGACCCGCTATGGAGCTCGAATAGCCTTCAGCCTGCTTTGATCGGTATTATATAGCATTTTTTACAAGCGACTGTTCGATGGAATTCGACTACAAAATGATGAAGGAATCAACGTCGGAGCCTCAGACTCAAAGTCAAAAATTAGGAGAAATAGATGGAAAATTAGGAAAAATAGATAAGCATATGGATTGGCACCAATCCATAAACTTATTGTATTTTCCTTCTGTTTTTATACAGTGTTGAAGAAAGCGATACAAGGGAGGAAATAGAGAAACTTGGCTATGCACCGATCTATAGATTCCCTCCATAAAGTCAATTTTGTCAGTGAATACATAAAAGAACAAGCATAAAGCATCAAAAGAAGATTGAATCAAGAAACAAAGCATCTAAACTAGAGAAAGATGGAAAGAAAGTCACCAAAATATTAAAGGTTATTGATCGATCGTACCGATTGATATATGGATCAGTGTTGATACAACAACTAATCCATTAATTTCAAAGAAGTCGAAGTTGGCTAGAGATGGAAGCCAAAACCAAATGACACAGTCAATTTAAAGGTAATAATAATAAGAGATTGAAATGTGAAAACATAAATAAGATAAAATAAATTAGAGTAAAATAATCAAACAAATAATAATAATAATAATAATAATAATCACGAGTAAATAAAAAACCAACGTGATGATGATGATAATGGTACTAGCAGTAATAAATATCGAAGATCAACATTACGCCTTATGCCCCTATTCATTAGTCTTAGAATCTAAAACTTATAACTCTCTCCCTGAACTAATCCTAAGTTCATGATTCTGGTACATGGATTGCAACTTCCATGCGCTTCCGTTCGACATCGGCTCTCCAGATAAGATATTTTGGGGATGATATATTCTTACTCCTATCTATTAGGATATATGTATAGAACGAATTTTGTTGTGTGCTGGCGAGTAAAAAGTCGAATTACAACCTAGTTCAGCTATATATAGGAGGCTCCCTTCAATAGAACAAGAACTTTTGAACTTTGGTCGTTCATACCTAGGGGAGACCTTCATTACCAACCGTGGAACAAAATTTCGAGTTGTACTTGTAAAATCAGCAAATACATCAAGCAATAAAATATATTCAAAGTGGATGTAGACATAGCTGAAATACTAAAATTAATTTCTCATACCTTTCTTATTCTTCTTCTTCATATGTATATTTTCTTACTTATTCACTGTCCTTCGGTACGATTCTACAACACAGAACCGTCTCTTTGGAATCTAAAGTTTGGGAATGTTAACCAATATTTGGCTAACAGTCAGTTTATCAAAAAGAGAACTATAATCGATGTCTTTTTAGGTACATCAACATACATGAGGCACTGTTTCGATTCGCACCTGGACAAAATAGTTAGCACTAATTCATCCATATAACAGTGGTAAAAGTATTGCATAACAACCATTCCTTGTCTTAATCATAAAGCAAATATTCTACTGCATACCATTGGTCACATATAAATTAGATATATGATATAAAAAACAGTACAAAATTTTATTCTAGGCTTAGGAAAAAAAAAAAAATATTTAAAATGTAGGCCTAGTTCCAAACTTGTTATAAATACAGGCTTTTTTTTCATTTAGCAGCATTTTACAGTCATGCATTTTTACGCAAGAGCAAATTTTAGTTTTGTACTTGCGCAAATCCGAAATGGGCAAGTGTATTCAAAATAAAAAGTTTGTACATACGCATTTTTAGAATGTACATGTAACAAAACGCTATATAGTGAAAAAGATGTATATTTTCATAGTAAGTTTCAAAGGGGACCAAAAATTGAAATAAGCTTTTTTTTCAGAGGCATTGAATAAAATTTTGTACTAAATAAATATTCCACTGCATACAATATGTCATAAACATATGAATTAGATTTATAACATAACTAGTTCATACAAACTATGGGATTTGTTATACTGAAGTTTTTATAACAGCAAATGCAAACCGAAACGTAGAACTATAGCTTATCTGGTCTGGTTTAACAAGACTGGTTCAACAATGAAAACGGTAACTGAACTGATCGGTATTGTTTTGAAGCTTTGTTAACCAATTTGAACCTGGTTCAGTTTCCAGACTGCCATATGGGCTAAGATAGTTTTCATATATTGACCTAATGATGCCCACCACCCCAAATAAAAGGTTTAATATTGTACTTCTATAGTTCTATTGGTATGAGAATCTCAGCGTTCATGTATAAGTAGAAAAGAGACCGCCAACACCAACAGCCATTTGTTTGAAAGAAAGCATAATGGTTTAAATCTTCAGCACGATAATTAAGCTTTTATAATAACGTATTAAAGCTTGTGGTGAAAGAAGGTAGTCCATTCAATATAAATATGGTGTAAAAATCAAACAAGATCAGAAACAGATTATCGAATCAAATGTTGTTAAGAAAAAAATAAAAATAAAATTGGAGTGTGATACATGAGAAAACATATGGATCAAACATGACAAGATGAAGCATATATTTCTAAACATGAGGCTTGATCCATATGACGACTTACACTTCTTCTTCTTCTTCTTCTTCTTCTCTCTCTCTCTCTCTCTCTCTATATATATATCTATATATATATATATATATATATATATATACATACATATATCAATGTTTTAAAACACAAAAGGCGTACGTGAGGCATTTTCGGGTCCGTGAGGCGAGGCGTAAGCCTCGAAGCGTTGAGACGTAAGCCTTTTGGGTAAAGAAAAAGCGCAACACATATACTAAATTTTTAATATGGAATAACATTAAACTTTAAATAATAAGTAAAAACCATATGAATTAACCTAGCCAACAACAGAAATTAGAAACCAATTAAATAAGGACTGATAAAAAAAATATAACAACAACAACAAAGCCATATATCCCAAACAAGTTGGGGTTGGCTAGATATGGAACCCAAAATTAAAATAAAATAAAATAAATAATGATGATAATAATATATATATAAAGGGTTTAAAATAACCAATCAAATAAAAAGTCGTCCGATAAAGGGTTTTTTAAATAATAATAAGAAGAAGAAGTAAAAATGTTCAATAAAAGTGAAATAAAATTTAAAATAGTAAATAAAAAGTAAAAATGTTCAGTAAACGTGAAATAAAGTCTAAAAAAAAACACTATGGTTCTGGTACATGGATTGCCAATTTCCATGCACTCCTATCAACTACCAGCTCTTCCGATAAACTCCAGTTACTTAAATCTCTCTTTATTATCTCCTCCCATGTCATTTTAGGTCGACCTCTACCTCTCTTTGGGCCTTCGGCGCGACCTAGAATTCCAGCGCGTACAGGTGCATCGTATGGTCTACGTTGGATATGTCCAAACCATCTCAAGCGGTATTGGACTAACTTCTCTTCAATACGTGCAACTCCAAGTTTTTCCCGAATATCCTCATTTCTAATCCGATCTCGTCTGGTATGCCCACAGCTCCAACGCAGCATTCGCATCTCTGTTATACTTATCTTCTGGACGTGTTGCCTCTTAGTAGGCCAACATTCTGCACCATATAACATTGCAGGTCTGATTGCTGTTCTATAGAACTTTCCTTTAAGCTTCTGAGGAATCTTCCGATCACAGAGAATGCCAGATGCTAGTCGCCATTTCGACTGATAAATATATATATATATATATATATATACAGTAAAAAAACATAAAAAAAATACAGTAAATTAAAAAAAAACAATTAAATAAGGACTGAATATTTGACCGATAGGGCAAAAGACAGAGTGAAAAGCCTTTGAGGCGTACGTTTATTGCGTTTTTCACGCCTCAATGGGTTGAGACCATGGTTTGGAATTCCGGCCGGAACCACGGGATTCCGGCCATTTCGTTCCGGTTCCGGTTCCGGTTAGAACTGGAACGGAATCTGGCTGGAAACCCGGTTCCGGCCATGGCTGAAGTTAGGGAACCTTTTTTTTGGAAGATGAATGTAAAAAGGAAAATTAATGAGCTGAGAAGAGGAGACGAAGCTTTTTGATCTACTGTGCTGCTTTTCAGAGTAAATAATTGAAAAGAAACCAGGCAATTTGAATTCATTTTTTTTGCGTTGAAAGTGGTGAAAGGACTTTTTACAGCATGGTGAAGGCTAATCCCACTGTACCATATTTCTTGTATCAAAGATATCCTTGTACCTTTCTGGCTAACAAATCTTTATTTACAATAAAACGTACAAATTTGGATCAATTTTCAAACATCAAGCTATTAGCTACCCGGTCATATTAGTGGAAGTAAGTCAACGTAACATACTTCCCTACTTTTCACTTTCATCACACATTCTTTCAACTATGTCTAATAAATATCATTATGTAAAATTTGAGAAAATGCGTATTCTAATTTGCTGCAGATCAGCAGTTTAAAATAGTTTTTTAATATAAAATAATCTGTTTATTATGTTATTTATACAAATGAGCATATGTGTATTAACTTTGAGGAGGAAATAGTACCGGAATTAGTAAACCGGAATTAAAACAGAATATCCGGATTTTCCGAAACGGAACCGAAATTACAAAAAATATCATAGAACGGAACGAAACCGGAAAGCGGAATTTCAAACCTTGGTTGAGACGTACATTTTTTTGCGTTTTTCACGCCTCAACGGGTTGAGGCTTAAGCCTCAAAGGTAAAACGCCTCACGAGTTGAGCCTCAAGGCGTTTTGCTCATGCCTCGCCTCGAGGCGCGCCTTAGGCGCGTTTTTTAAAACAATTATATATATATATATATATATAATGAATATTACGCTTAGGTCCTTAAAATCAAGCTCAATACAACAAAACTCCTCCTCGGAAAAATGATTGTAAATTAGGTCTCCAGAATTTAATTACCGAATAATTGCATGCAATTATTCAGTGAATAATTGCAGAAGCCCCCACAATTTTTTCGAAGTGGCATACCTCTTTGTATTTTTTTGATGAATATTTGCAGAAATTTCCATAAAATTTCATTGAATAAGTGTGAAAATGTCTGTAATTATTCACTGAATAATTACACAAATTTATACGATTATTAACTTAATTATATGGATCTAATTTACATATTTTTTAGCAAGGATGTTTGATGTATTTAAAAACTTAATAGGAATTTTAACCAAACTCTATGTGTGTGTGTGTATGCGAATGTTTGTTTAAACATCAGATTTTAGGTATCAGTTTTACAGTGTGCACAGTATCGGAATTTGACTATCAGTTTTACAGTCGGTGTGGTATCAGAAATTTTACGGTGTGTATGGTATCAGTTTACAGTGTGTAGTGACACACAAAACATAGACACAAATGATGATGCAATGAATCTCCACCATTTGATTGGATTGCCCCCTGATTTCCACCCTCCATTTAAGGACAAAATAATCCAACAATTGAGATTTTGTCTTTCAATTTATGTCAAATTTTATGTCTAAATAGTTGCCCCACACACACAAACACACACACACACACACATATATATATATATATATATATAGCGCTCTCTTACAAGTTTTATCTTTGTTATGTTTTTCACACATTTTATTTTATTTTACTTATTTTCGGCAGCAATCTATTGTCAAAATAAAAGGTAATAATATAACAATGAAGATGTGCCACTTTAAATATTCATTTCAAATTTTCTTCTGTTATCCTTAGTTTAAGGTTAAAAAATCAGTTTCAATATTGACCCTTTCTAGATTATGCAATTTTGGACAGCTTTCTTAGTTTTGAAATTTGTGGTCATGATTTCGAATAGGGCTATCAGTTTCCTACACGACCCGAAACCCGAACCGAAATCCATACGGAAATTAGCAGGTTAACCCGACCCGTTTAGTTGACGGGTCATTCTCGGGTCAACCCAAATTTGACCCGTTTATAAACGGGTGGGTTTAGGGTTGACCTAATAACTCGAATTTGACCCATTAAACCCGATTATACGTTGTATCTCTTCCATACTATTAATCTTTTATGTAGGCTGTTAGTGTTAGTCTTTTATGTATGCAGTAATAAATATGCTCATATATTCTTGTGTAAGCTGTTATATTTTACCAATTTATTCTTGTATGTTAGTTATATTTTACTTATAGCAACTATATCTCTTCCAAACTGTTAGTCTTTTATTTATGCAATATGCTCATATATTCCTACTTATGGAGAATGATTTTTGGATATGGTAATTTCATGTTTTATATATGTTACTACCAAAAGTCAACAGCGAGATGAGCTGGTGGTGAAGGGGTATCGGAGGACCGAAGGCTCGCAGGAGGCCCAATAGAAAGTGGGAGCTAGATAACAAGAAGGATAAGAACAAAAAGAAATAATCCGAAAAGCCGCATCATCCGAAGTTTTCTTTCCTCTCTCCCCCTAAGGGAAAAGATCGTAAAGAACTGTGGGATATAACCGACAAGGTCTATCCACCAGGGTTAATCCGACAAGACCTTTCGACGGTTCAGCTCAACGGAAGACTCCGTGAGAGGAACCACCCATCTCCTAAAACCAAGTAAGCCAAAAGCGATAAACTCGATAAACAAAGCCCAAAGGAATCTTCAATAATGACCAGCCCGAATGTCGACACACCCGAAGACGGAAGCATCGAAGGCACTAAACCGGAAGAATGTGAAGGTCATCCAGAACCAACTTCTGGAGCACCTACTGCATGGAGACCGAAAGGATGAATTCACAAATAACAGGAAAAGACACCAGGAGTCATCCCCCTGGGAATCCAGGCCACCACAAAAAGCCCCACCGAAAGGCTAACCGAGACCCAAGCGGATATACAGGCTACCCGTACTAATTCACTTAGTACTGAAACCCGTGGCGGCTTCGAACCGGCAGTTATCAACATATAACATGAGAGCAAGCCTCTCTAAGTATTTACGATAAGGCCGGAGGCATACATCTGAGAGCTCGTATACGAGAGCCTATATTCAGGACCGCTGCTGAAGACTCAAATTTCATCCAAGGACCACGGCTGACACTCCAAGAATGGCCAAAAGGCAAGCGCCCGAAACTCGGGAAAAAAGCAACCGGCAAAGACTTTCGTAGGCCCAATAGCTCGTCAACGGAAGGAGCACCAAACCACTATAAATAAGACCCCAAAGGTCACATTCAGAGGGGGGGTTTTTAGCCTCTAAAAACAATTGTACTCTTGAAATTAACTTAGAGAAGGTATCAATGGGGAAACCCCCCATGACATTCATGTACTCTCTGTGAAAGTTGAATAAAAAGGAATCTATTACAAGAAAGTTGCTTTGTAAGTGTGTACTACCGTTTTCTGATCATCACCAAGGTTGTTTGTTTTCTTTTTCAGATTAAAACTGGATTTCCTCTTCGATACACCCTCGATAAGGAAAACACGCTTCATCCCCTGAGTCTATACCCATTCTGATTGCCCTTGGCAAGCCCCTTTTTCTTCGATCCCACTTCCAGGGCGATAACCCGATTTAAACCATAAAACAGCCCGCCAACCATTCCCTCAGATCCGCCTCAGTCGACCTGTCTCCGGTGTTGACGAAAAATATCGTTAACAATATATGTGCTAGTTTCCCGTTAGTGATTTTATAACTTGCTGCATGTTGGTGATTTGGTTCTTTTGTTGTTTATATTAATGGGCAATATTTGTTAATGGATCAAACGGGTAAACCCGACTCGACCCGTTTAGTTAAACGGGTTACGCGGGTCGGATTGGGGGAAAATGACTCATTTATAAATCGACCCGACCCGACACGACCCATTGACAGCCCTAATTTCGAGTTTCTCATTCAAATAGAAATATAGATTTATTTTGATAATATTTAAAAACAAATCTGGATAACTTATCGAGAATATAGTTCGATATTCTCCAAATATCGAGTTGGAAAAGTTGGTTGGGTTGAACATATTTTCTTAATCCAAATCTCCCACTAAACCCATTACAATAACGAAACCTTAGCAATAACAAAATGTCAATCATGTGGCAACCTTCTTTTGTCATTCTTAAGTTTTTTCCCATTTAATCATCAATTTCCACACAATCAAAACAGAGATTATGATCCATGTATTGTGATTTGCGGTTTGGTTGAAAATCCAGGATATTCTCTTGATGAGAAGGTAGAGTTCTTCCTATTTTTCTTTTACTTTGCTTCTTTAATCATGAGGCCTTTTTTTTTTTTTTTTTTTTTGAAGTTGTTACTCCTTTGTGGTATGATTTTGAAACTAATGCGAAATTTTACAGTTTCCACGGATGTTATTATTGAAAGCAGAAGTTGCTTCTTGTATTGCCCTCACATCATAACCTTTAACACACACATAATTATGTCTTTTTACAGAACTCCATTTTTTTTGTTACAAAATTTGCAGTTATTTTTATCAATTTTTTTAAAAAATATCAAAGAAAAAAAATATCAATTGTTGATATCAAACTGAAATTGAAACTGTTTTAATACCAATTATCAACTTATTGTCAAAACTCTGAATACAATAAACATTTGATATAACCCGAATATTTTTTGTAAATTTTTAAAAGATGAATTGAAACTGAAAATTGTTATACTGTTTACATTGCCATTTGAATGTAAAAACAAAAACAAAAAACATAAATTTTGAACCAATTAAACATTTGAAACATTAACCACTCGCTAATTTAAACAAAGGGTGTGTTTGGCACAAGCGGAAGCGGTATTTCAGCGGAGTATTAAAGCGGAGAATTGTAGTCAGCGAAGAATGCGTTTGGCACGTTAAACAGAGTATTTAAGCGGAGCATTTTATTTATATCTTGTAATTTAATTAATTACCGATTAAAACATAACATTATAATTATTGCAGAATAACACAGTTAGCAAAACATAACAGTCAATTACATAAAAACAATACAGAAAGTGATACATTGCAGAAATACAAAATAAGTACAAATCTATCAGTGCAACCCTGCTGCAACAAGCTCCTTTGTTATTCTATCTCGACGTACTACCATATCAGCGCTGCCTTGATAGCGTTGAGCCGGTGCAAGGTCATTACTGCCTATGTTTCTCAAGTCGGCATATCCTTCAGCATACTCATTTGGAATAAGATCTGCATTATCGTCATATGCCATAATATCCAGATCACCATGTTATATTTATTTGCGTATATAATTGTGTATAGCCATTGTAGCAACAACAATTTTTGTTTGAGTTTCGAACTTGAAGGTTGTCATATTTCTGAGTATAACAAATTTTGTTTCCATATTCCTAAGGTCCTCTCAATTGCCATATGTAAACTAGAATGATAGAAATAAAAAAAATTATTATTCGACTTAGGTTGATTTGTGGTCATACGAAACTATGGGATGTGATATTTAACATTTCGATATGGTGGTATATATCCAGTTGTTAGTGGGAAACCAGAATCCACAACATAATATTGTCCAGGAGGAGGATGAGGAAAATTGCAATTTCTGTCATTCACTACAGAATAAAAAATTCAACTGTCGTGCGCAGTATCTTCCCAATCAGCTAGTAAATTGAACGAGCATGCAGCTAAAATATTCTGTGTAGCGTATCATTTTCGTCCAATAAACGAAACAATTCAATCTGAAGGTAAGTGTGCCACTACACGTGTACCATCTATGGCACCGATACAGTTTTTAAAGTACGGGTAGTAACAGATATCATTCCTAATTTCAGTTGGAAGTGAGTTAAATTGAGGATCGATAGGCTTTATAATAACTATAGATAAATATAGGACGACATTCAGTTCAGCATGAAAATAACGAGAGATTGTGCTACCTGAACGTTGAAATCTTTCAGCCACTTGTCTATTCGAATTAGATGTAGCTATAGTGTATAAAAATATATCAACCGCTTCTCGAACACTAATGTTTTCCGATGCAACCAAATCACAACTCTCCAGCTTATCGCACAAAGAAAGAAAACATAATTGTTTCATACGAAACTGCCTTTGGCATCTTCCTTGATGACCGTTCAATATATCGTCTATCCATATTAAACCAGTAAACTCCGACGTGTGCATCCGATGGCCTCTTTCGCTACATCTTTCACGTTAAATACTCTCCAATTAATACGATATATTCCATATCTTCCAAATCAGAATCAACCTCGTTTGGAAACGGATTTTCCATTACATGCACATGAAGCATGAAAAAGAAAGATGTGGAAGAAGGTAGTGAAGAGATGTGGATTGGAGGAGGGGTTGAAGAAGGAGATATAAAGAAGAAGGGAGCTCAACAGCTCAAACTAGAGCCGTTGACTGTCTACGCGTCGACGCTCAACGGCTCCTATTTGAGCCGTTGAGCAGTTGGTCCAAATTGCACCGTTGACAAACGGACGCGTCCGTTTGTCAGTTGGTCCGTTTTGGACCAAGAACAGACACTAAACATCAAACGTTAAAATTAAGGACACAAATTTTTGCTACTATATTTTGTGTGAGCCAGCAAGGTACGGACCATGCACAAGCAGTATATCGCTCGTAAACAAGAAACTAAATAAAGGAACATCTAATCAAAAGAGAACTCAAAACTATGGCACCGGCAGAGTAAATTTAACGTGAAGCTATGAACATGAAGGTAGTCTAAAGCAATCAAGCATGTTGAAATGATTGGTGATTCAAAGAAATATTTCAACTTACTGGACAACGAAGATTGACTGGGACTGAATCAGCAACAACCTCTATATCACTGTCGCTATCCGCGTTGTCTGTAACATTACCACCACCAACACAACGACGAACACGGGCTAATGCTTCTTCATATCGTTCACCATCTTCTTCGTTTGGTATCATACTGAGAACCTACACATTCAATAGAATGCTCAACTAATGCTGTTGCAATTCGATATATTATTCCACAATTAACTGGAAACTGGTCATTGAACAGAAACAAATAACATTCCTCTTTTCCATTAAATAACCTATCAGATATCGATACATATTTAGGAAAACATAAGGTATCTAACATTACGCTGGTGAATAGTGCAAGATCCGTAAGAGAATAATTCACAACATTACAATGGCCAGTAAAAAAGAAAAATAACAGGAGATAAAAAGTAAAACCAAATTAAGCAACCGCGGAGATAAGCATATAGGCATACTTGTTGCATTGTGCGACGCTTAGCAATTCTGATACCAACACAAAATGTACGGGCATCACAATGTGATAAATATAACCGATTGATTCCTTCCCTGCTGCACGTGGTGATCTGAAAAGTGAATTTAGCAGTGACAGTACTTCAAAGGTAAATTAATTAGATAAGTGTGCACACATTTGAAAACTAATGTTAATAAGAGCTGCAGTGAACCATTTAACATAAATGGAGAAGAAGAAAAAATACCAATGGACCATCATCTCTCCCATTAATTCCTAATAACTGAGCACCGGGACGATTGGTGGTTCTCACTGGAATGCCTGTATTTTTGTACACCATAAACGAGAAGAAACCAGTGAATTACAGGTGAACATTTACAGAGAGAACATCTTTATAAGTTGCAAAGTTTTAAAAGCGTACATGAGACGTTCTTTTGCACGGAACATAAACCTCAAAACATTGAGGCATAAGCATTACAAGTAAACATTGAAACGTAAGTTATAGTTTCGTTATTATTAATTTTCGATTGATCAATAAAAGTTAACAATTAATCATATAAAACTGTAAATAACTAACAATATAAACACGTAAAGCTTACAGAAATCAATCGTCACCATCCTTTATAATTGACTCATAAAAGTGTAAATAATTAAAACTATAAATAAATAAAATTCAAGTACTAGGTAATAAATATATAAATGATTCAACTTTTTGATGAATTCGTATTCAGGTTTCAACCCCGCAATGGTATGTACTTTATTTTACTTCTGCATCCTCCCTCTATTTATCTTATCTTTTCTAAATTTTTGAAATGATCTTTGATCAATTTTAGTAGAATCAACCTCTGTTACAAGCAGTGAAAAATCATGTTAGTTATTATTTTATTTATATTTCTTCAACCAATTTAAACCGATTCGCAAAATCTAATCAGAGGTTCAGTGATGACAATTCAGAAATTTTCTTCAAATAATAATTGAGAGAATCACTTATGCAGCTCTTGATTGTTGTTTCAAAAAACAACCTTATATTAAAATTGAAAAAATAAAAAAGTTTCTTGAATCGCGCATGCTTCAACCGTTTAAGTGCGTGAGGCATTCGTTATGTATGCTTCGTATGCCTTAAGTTGATGAAGCGTAAACCTCAAAGGTTTAAACAATAAAAATTCTTCGACAGAGCCTTAAAGCGTTTTATCTTCCTTTGCCTTCAGATACTTCACGAGGCAGGCATCGAGGCGGGTTTCATTTCAATATTAAAAGGGCATAGCAATAAAAAAAAATCAACAATGATAAACTATATAAGAACAATAATAATCTTGTTTACAGATGAATATTGTAACTCTAAGTATATGCTTTAAAAAAATGTTATAATATATTTTGATTTACTGATAAATATAGTATGATGTTACACAGTATATAGAAAAAGAAGATAACACTCACAAAAATTTATGAAATACATTGAAAAACACTTAGAATATACGTACAACAATCTGATGATTATAAATAACACTTCTTATTGATATTAATGTTTATGTTTCATTTGTTGTTTTAATATTTCGTACTGTAAAAATGCTAATAACAATAACAGTAACTTCAATATATGTTGTAAGATATTGTAAGTATTAATAAACGCATATATTGTATATTAACAATTATATAGGAAAACACTGATAATAAATATATTTTGGAAGGTGTCCATTGGTGGAAATAGTTTAAAAAAACGTAAAGAATAAGTAAAACATATTATATATATATATAATATTTATATTTATATTTATATATGATAATCTTTAGTCTTTGTATGAACAATAATATAAAAATGAATGAATACAATTCCATGCCATTTTCTGATTCCATAAATACGCCACAAGCCATTTTCTTTCCAAACCTTTTATTTCATTCTTATTTAGTTTAACATCCTAATCAAAACACATTACCAAACCACCAACACAACATCCATCACCCATCAACAAAATATTTGTATCCACCATTGACAAAATCACCATTGTTTGTGCCCTCGGTTTCTAATATCAATGAAGGAAAATAGTTGTATAAAACACAGCGATGTTTATTGTTCCAATTGCCATCCAAGTTTATGGATATCAATCCAACTTTTCATATTTTATTACATATTCACATCAGGTGCATGCATGCATGCACACATCGTGCATGTCATATACTACTATAACTAGTACTCATGTAATCCACTGTCGCAATTTAATTTACAAGTTTTACGCAAAGTTTTAACAAATGAAGCTTGTACAGTGAATCACTAAAGATAGATACTCTTGTGACCCTCTACTTCAGTAAAATACGAGTCAGGTTGAAGGAACACCAAGAAAACATTTAGAGTTGTGCAATTTGAGGTGATGTAGTTTGCATAGAGTTAAATTTTGGTGGTGGTTTCTTGTGCTTTCATGAAGAAATGTAGGAGCCTGAGGCTTGGGAAGGATCGACTAAGGGGAGATGGGTATCGTTCAGGAAGGAGAAGCAGGATGCAATTTGAAGGATTTATTTTAACTAGAATGGTGTAATCAATGGACTTTATTTTAAAATCGTTAACTTATATATTGCATATCTCTCTTATATGAGAGCCAAATACAACGTGGTTTGACAATGTCATGTTGGACTTGTATTAACATCCTTTAAACTATGGAATTGTGTTGGTTGCAATTGAAGATAGTAAGAATTTTGGTCAAGTTGAATGTTAAAAATTGAAAAAAAATAGAACGCGAAAGCAACAGCTAAAACGATGGTGAGTAAAATTCACCTTTCAGATTAACCAGCATAGTGTAAAGTATATTAAAATATAGATTACCCACTTGATTGTTGAAATTGTTTGTTGTTTGGGTTGGTTAAATCATTATATTATAAATTATCTGTTTGAATTGATTTAATTCATAAATTGCTGAATTAAATTTAGAATCATGATATAGCACTTTGAAATGTTATTAGGTTGTTTGAACCTAATTTAGAATCACAATATAACATCTTGAATTGATATTAGACATTGTTTGAGTTCATTTTTATATTCAACTTATTGCAAGTACTTAACTATATGTAAACTATGAATAATACCAGTTGGATTACATTGTTTAATTATAACTAGTTAATCTAAATATATGTGATGTTATCTATTTGATCAAATAAACAACATCTAGAAAATTAATTTTACTTATTCTAAATGACATCATGTTAATAGAATAAATTCGCTTTCTGTTGTTATATTAATTTGAGCATTTATGTTTATTTCGGTTAATTAATAATGAATAAGTGTTATATTAGTTGTTGATTGCTAATTGTTTACCTATTTACATATCTGTTTGCTTATGTAAATAAAAGGTGCTATGGTTGGAAAATGAATGGATTTATTGGTAGCTTCTTTAAGTACCATTGTGATCGCTAACCCCTATTGAATAAATATTTTTAAATTATAAATTTTTGTTATATTACTTATGGTTTCTCTAAGATAGACGTAACTATCGCATAGCTGCAGTCGTTAAGTTCGTTTGAAAACAAAATTTTCAAATTATTTGTTATTCTAATTATGATGTTTCAAAATAATCAATCATATTTAAAGATGTTTTTAAAAGTAAAATAATCATTTATTTATGAAGCCATGAAGTTAGATAATTATACCATCATGTTTAAAGTTAACTGATTTTTATTTAAATGAAGACTTAGTAGTCAATAATTATTTATTTAGAAGCCAATTTATTACTTTGTTAATAAGGTTTGAAGTTAAATATTTGTTATCTTATTAATAATGATTTAAGTTAAATATTTGTTTTATAGATAATGATGATTATAAATAATTATTTATACCGTTTAAAGGAAGATCAATTATTACCTACTTGATAAGGATTAAAAGAATTATTTGCAATGGATTATTTATTTATTTGGTTTAAATATAATAATCATTTATTAATAATGGTTTGAAGATTTATTATTATCCATTAAGAATATTTTTAAAATAATTTATTTTATTTATATTAGTTTTAAAATAAGCAAGCATTACGAAGGTGCTTTTATTATCCAATAATAAAGGATTGCTCTATTCTATTGACATGATTTTTAGGTAAATTTCTTACTTATTTGTATCTTGAAAGTGATAAATCATTTAAGTAGTGATAAACATAAATTGTGTTTATAAAGGATTTTTTTTTAAAAAACGAGCTTTAAGAATATGAACGAGTCTTAATAAGAAATTTTATAAAAAGATTTACCGAAGAGATTTATAAAGAAAATTGAGACTTGTTTCTCCCAACCCGATCTTCTTCAACATGATTGTATGGACATTAGTTTCATAGTTAACAATGGAGGAATCATATTTGAATTTATGCTTATATCTCTTTCTTTTTAAATAACTTCGTCGGATCCTTTAATATGATTTGGACAAGGAAGCTTTTCTGATTGCTTGTAAATATATTGATTCAAATAAAATAAGTTACAAATATAATTTCTAAGTAATGAAAATATAATGTTTCGCGAATATGCTTAGGTCAATGAGATACGTATATGAATATTTCTAATAAATATTTTAAAATGATATTTTATAAATGAAAAATTCAATTAAAAAGAGGATTGGTGATTGTTATGCGAAATTTAGATCCCCGGATGATTACTATTTGTATATATGGATAGTTAAATAACAGAGTATCAAATCCGATCAGTTTAACTCTAGAAATATATATGAAAGACGATAAGGATATCCATTCTCAAAAACGGTTAGGAGGTGAACTCCACTCTTATGTATTGTCAGTTATTTCTTAATGAACCGAAGATGAATTTTCCCGAAACTATTTATTGCCGTTTCGGAGAGATCAGGATTGGACCTGTTGTCTGAAAACCACTTTGATCTGACCGAAGCATTTCGAAATGAAAATGCCTTGAAGTAATTCAGTTTCATTCAAACCTAAAATGAATTTGTATGGATGAATGCAGATATTACATATATGCATGAAGAACAGTGTTAGCATTCCAGGATGATCTTGCAATTTATAAGGTAAATGTGATATTTAACCTCATCATCCAGTAAATGACTAAAGCAGAGACATACAATAGGGCTATGTGAGTAGCTTCTATTAGAGTATGATCATCTCATATCTAATGTCAATACTTTTATATGCTTTAGGGCCCAATTGGTTGTTTTTATCAGCAATGATCATATTCGGTGTTATCCATTTTAAGAGTAATGAAGATCCTCAGTAGCTGAAGTGCAAATTAAGGACCCCTCCCTTGCATTTTATCTAGAGATGCACAGATTCAGTGGGTAGATTGTTACCATTTCATAGTTGGAATCAATTCTCCAATACGAGTGGAGCTTCTGAATTTGATTGTATACCTATTATAATAGTAGTTAAGGCGCTAAGGCGCAAGCATTGAGCCTAGGGCTTTTTTTAGCCTTGAGCTTTTTTGTGTGCCTTTTTATATGAGCTTGATCTGCTATTTACTAACTACAAATTAATTTTTAAACCATATTTTATAATTCATTCAATTATTTACATATTTTATTAATAAGATTAAAATTTTAAACCATATTTTATAATTTTTTGAACAATCAAATTTTTTATTTAACTATTTATAAACAAAATTATGAATTTAGCCAAAAAAAAGCCTCAAAAACTGTAAAAAGGCGCAAACCTTGAGCCTTACGCTTTTTTGCGCTTAGGCGCGCCTAAGCGCACACCTTGATAACTATGCCTATTATGTTGAAACGTGAGACGCAAGCATTGTGGTTATGTTAATATATTTATTTTGTGGATTCTATACATTATTATAATATTATTGAATTTACAGTAAAAAGTGTTTTGGTTATCGTAAGGTAAAACTCATTCGTGTTTATGTACGGCATGAACCTACGAGATACCTTTGATTCAAGGGTTTTCAAGTTTAAAGAATTAATTTCCTATGATTTGAGTTTTCTCAAGTTGATTTACCAAACTGGTCCGGGTGTTATTTTATTATAAGACTTGTGTTAGACCGAATATATTTCCAGACGAGTTTTTATTGCTTTGGAGGAGCTTCAGGAGAGAAGCTGAAGGCCCAAGTCGTACTCTCATATTTGTTTTCCGTTGTATCTGCTTGTTGTATTCTTCAGCGTTTGTAAAGGCAGACTATTATAACTATCCATGTTAATTTTGTGATTAGTTCTCCGATATATGTACATAAATTACATTTTTTTTATGTGTAAAAATCACTGTTATATTATAGAATACTGATTCCACACTGTTTAGTATCTTCTTCCTCCAACAACCCATTTTTAAGGCACTTTGATTGTTCAGCACGTAAATACCGTAGATGTATTAGTGTCGGCTTTTGGGGATCGAGAAGGTGGTTCGTTACATTAATCTAGGACCGTTAACATGTGGTAAGGTCTTATGTCTTGAAATCAAAGTATTGAGCCATCATTAAGTTTCATTCCTCTATATATACATATGATATGTATATGTGTGTTTGTAATCATCAAACAACCATATGAGCATTATTTAATACCATTTATTCATTAAATCAATCAAATATACGTTGTGAAAATGCAAATGGGGTACAAAAAGTTTTGAGTGTCGGTAAAGTTAATTACATTACACGGAGAGACAAATGATCCATGGTTCCAAGAAATACATTTTAATGGTAAAATATCCATATGCCTTTTTATCATATTTATATATTTCACACAACACGTTGCAACGAATTCATTACATACACATCAATTTTTTAAAAGGCAAAAGCGCCCACGAGTTGTTTTTGTGCTCGTGGGGTGGAGCACAAGTCGTGAGACGTTAAGACATAAGTCTTTACTCAATATCAAAAGCATGAAATATCAACGAATTATAAGTATCGATATATCCATTAATGACAAGAGTTCCTTATTAAACAATAAACATGTATCGTTTGCAATTTTTGCTAAACGATAAACATGCATTTTTAATTAAACAGCAAACAACTTTGCAACATTTAGCAAGTTAATGATATATAACTTGGAACTAATAGCATATTAAATAATAAACAGTAGTATCAAGCTGTGTAAGTTATTCTTTTATTTTTCTTCCTCCCTGATTCTTCCTTTTCTAAAACAAGAGTTCAATTGATCTTAAATTAAAAAACAAATTTAATTCTTTGAAACTTGAAAGTAACTACTTCATGTTGACGTAGTAATTTCACAAATTAAGAAAAATACTGGTATGTTTCCTTGACCTCATCCTTTATTTTATTCGCTACGAAATGAATAGGGTTTTGTAACTTTTATTAGCTCAATTTTCATGATAATAAGAGATAAATTTGTTGCCACAAGGCGTATGTCTCTGCAGTGTGAGGCATACAGTTTACACATCCCGCTAAAACGTAAACACAAAGGGCTTTTATAAGCAAGCCTAAAGGCGTTTTATATTCCCTTGCTTTAAGGCGCTGACAAGAAAGACAAAATTTAAAACATTGATACAGGAAATAAATTGATATTTATATCCATATATGATAATATACATACATACATATATATAGTGGAAATTTGGATGTGGCCTCATTTTCAAGTTTGATACACAAGAAACTTTCCTGAAAACATGTTCTAAAGTACACCCCTAAAAATATTTTCAACAGCAAAAAATTCAAATATTTTTCAAAATCAAATCTGAATTTAATCGCAGGTTTCCATGACCAAAATTAAATTATTATTTGATTTATTTTATTTTTATTTTATTTTATTTTTATTATTTTTGGCAAAACTGCAAATATTTGCAGTCAGGTTTAAACCATGGTTACATAGGACGTGGTTCGATACGAAACACGGTACAAAAACGGATACGTGGAAGGCTGTCTTGAATGTTTCCAGTACGAGGGAACGCACGGGTACAAGGGAACGCAAGGGTACGAAACATGTTTTTTCTTCTACTTTGGAAAAACTAATCTATTTATTTTCTATGTTAATTACCAAATTTTGTAAAGATCTTGCAAATTTACAGCCGCCCTTTCAATCTATATACAAATTGATATATTATATAGTTGTCCTTCCAATATATATTACAACCATATACAATTGTACAACACAAATCGAAGAGTCGTTTATTCTTTTCAAAAACCTGTGCGTCATCATCTTCTTTTCGCGACCGCTAACGTTTTTGGGTCGCGTTTCGTTTCGAGATCGGGGACGAACAAACCGGTTCGTAGATCGTGGCCACGTCCCACGTTCCTTGTTTCTATGGTTTAAACAACGTACATGACTGTACTTCATATCTGGTTTTTGAGGAGCATAAGTGTATTTTGAAACTTAAAGACGATGTTTTATCAAAGTTTACCTATATAATGTATGTGAATTTATGTATATGCACCATAGTCAGACAAAGAATGAGGTATATGTTTCTTGTGGGCTAATGGATAAACTAAATAGTATGAAACATAGTTCAACACATAACAATACTATCTACCATTTACTTCCAGATCTGGATGTTGTGGCCACTGCATTCTGAAAGGGATTTTATCATTGAGAAGAATACACCAAACCTGTAATAATAACAATAACAAGGTAATGTAGTCGTTAAATCATGTAGTAGGTTAAGCATGTAGACATTGGAAAATCTTAAGAAAACCAAAAACTAAGTTGAACTCCATTAATTCCAAAGCATCAATTATGTAGCATGAAATATAAGAACAGTAGTTTGACTGAGCTGATCAAAATAGTTGCTGAATGCAAGTACAGGTTGAGAAGAAGAAATTGTGGTCAGGACTAAGGGTATGAGAATACGATGCGATATTAGTTATATCACACATACTTAGTCCAATATACATTGGCAAGATGCCCAATTTTTTGCTATTGCTATTTTTTGTGTCCTTGGAATTTCAATCGGGTTGTTGGGGATAAATCAGCGTCCCTATTTGATCATACTCACTCACTGATAACCATATAATACCAGTTTCCAAGTTCAACACATGCAGCAAAAAGGTTGATCAAATCTTGTTGTTATTTTTAATTTACAATTCACTGACTGATGAAACACAAAAGCACAAATTTTTATTCTCTTAGTTCAGTGGAGCACCAAAGTGCTATTCTTGACTACCCAAAAGGAGATTTAAGCTGCTAATTGGATATTAACAAGCATTATACCTGTAGAACAAACCACTTCTCTACTTTACTTACCATGTTACATGCACCAAACAGAACAAAACCCCGATTTAGCCAGTCATATAATATTTTGTGTCAAAGAGGGAAATTGAATTTTTAGTTAGAGCACTTGACAAGTGATAACTACACTACAGCATATTACATTATAACAAATTGCTAAATTTTCGATTCTTTCCTCGAAGATAAATTAATATTTTTCTCAAGCAATGATAATTAGTCAATATTACCCCTATCTCTGGATTTTCTTCAAATACCTTCCTTTATATGAATGAAAATCACAAATACACAACCTACACAAGTTTTGATTTCATTATTACAGTAATTAGTGCAACTGTATTTTCAGATTATTCAGAGATCCCAGCTAGATTGATCAAAAATATTTCGAGCTGATGCATATCTATTGTCTAGTACTATATACATGACTCAGTTCACCATTCATTTGCTGTTGGTTCTGCTTCAAAATGAGCCTATATATGAATGGATAAGTGAGTGTGAGAGGGACTTCCTGGGAGAGGGGGGTTGTTTGGTTGGGGGTGAGGGGTTGGGGGTGTACAACATCCAAATTATTCTCTATATGCATAGAGATTAATAAGTA
Organism: Allium sativum; assembly: GCA_030737875.1. NCBI lineage: Eukaryota > Viridiplantae > Streptophyta > Magnoliopsida > Asparagales > Amaryllidaceae > Allium > Allium sativum. Next base: position 442,078,187 of record CM060915.1, on the reverse strand, counting down.
CAATGCGTTCTCAAATCAAAGTTTCAGTTATCCAAAAGGATGCAAGTAACAAGCTTCCATTTGTGAAGTTTGAAACCGTAAGTTCCATCAGGAAATATTTACTTTTTGTTGAGTGAATATAAGTATTTATGACCTCTAGAAAACTGTGCTTAACATTCCTGATGATGAGATGGTAAGCCTACCATCCTCACCCTCTCTGCTCGCATTCACAGGATACTTTTCCCCCATTAACTGTTAGTTAAACTGTTATAGCTTGTCTTTAAATTTGGAGTAGGCAGTATAGTAGACTGATCAAGGAGGGGTTGACTAAGTACATAGTAGTCAAGGCGCTAAGGCGCAAACATTGAGCCTGAGGCTTTTTTGAGCCTTGGGCTTTTTCGTGTGCCTTTTATATGAGTTTGATCTATTATTTTACTGACTACAAAATAAATTTTTTAAACCATATTTTATAATTCACTCAATTATCTACATATTTTATTAATAAGATTTAAATTTTAAACCATATTTTATAATTTATTGAACAATTAAATTTTTTATTTAATTTTTTATAAACAAAATTTTGAATTTAGCCAAAAAAGCGCCTCAAACTGCAAAAAGGTGCAAGCCTTGAGCCTTGGGCTTTTCTGTGCTTAGGCGCGCCTAAGCGCGCGCCTTGATAACTACGACTAAGTAGACAACTGGGAAGTTGAAAACATAAAAAAGATTCCTTTTTGCAGATGTAGATAACATTTTGTCAAGCGAGTAAGAGTATTTATGAACATCAACAATCCAGATGATAAGATGGTAGGCACATGATCCTGATGTACTGTCACATGCAGTGGATTTTTTTTTATTTTTCCCACCGAGTGTTACTTGATTTAGACTGTTAATGGTATGCAAAAAAAAAAAAAAAAAAAAAAAAAAAAAAAAAAAATCATGTAGGTACCATAATTGACTGGCTTTTACTGATCAAGAACTCACTTCCGCAAACTTCAGCAGTAACTTACCAGTTTCAGACCCTTGCAAAACAAGTAATAAATACAGTTACAGATAACTGAAGACGGCATACCTGAAGATCAAAATCAGTACTTTGTAACAATTCTCTATCGGCTCTTGAAAGAGTATACATTATTTCCACAGAATGTGTCGTGTTTGATCTGGAGAAAACAAGACAGCCTCTCCACATATAAGATAATCAAGTCAAAAATGATGTATACAATATGAGGGTAAAAAATAGAAAACTAAAAACACACATAAGAAAAGATTCAATTATTTGGATGAGCCAAATATCCGTCAGAAGTTTAGAATCAATGGCTCTGAATCGGAACATAACCCTAGCAAACAGGGTTTTCAATGAAGAGAAGACTGGCCTTCTTATTTCAGTCATGTTTTATTTTCTACACTTACCAAGTACTTAAACAGTTTCCATTCAGCAGGATTTAATATTTAGGGTATGACATGTGTGTAGGTTTACGACATTGATTAATAATCATAAATTTTTATTTAGCTTATAACAGTTGCATATTAACCACAAAACAACAAGAATGCTCAAAAGTAATAGCATAAGTGTATGACAAGCTTAATTTATATACAAGATAACAATAATCAAGAACACCGCTTACACATTTGGATTGAAATTAGCAGAAACCAGTTTTGTTGGAAGCAATGGATGCCTAACCGTAAGCCAAAATCTACACAAAAAGCAAGGACATGAATAAAATTAGTCACAAATATACATGCAAACACACATACATTACCTCCTTGGATGCACATGCGTATAAAAAAATAAGCATGCAACAGTTTATATTCAAAAGTAGATGATAATTTTTTTATTGAAGATATAAAATAAATTTTGAGCACAAAAAAATTAACGGATACAAATTTATTTCTAGGAAATAACAAATAAATGCATGATGGGATATAAAACAGCAACTAAAGAGTTGAAATACAACCTAAACGTTCATCTACTTCAAATTAGCATTCAATTCTGAATGATTTATGCCCAAAAAAAAAAAAAAAAAAAAAAAAACAAGAAGAAAATGAAGCTTTGTTCGTAAAATCTAAGTGTGCCCCGAACTCACAGAATATACTCTGAGAATTTTCACATAGTTTTAATGCCCAGAATTTTTTTATCTTATATTAGTATGAGCTCAATTGTGAATGATTCATGCAAAGGTGTTTTAAAAAAGGGGATAACTTTTTTATACTATTGAGGTACCCTTTTGTCTAGCACGTGAAAGAGCTCTATGTCCAATTGCATCATTAAAATATAGCATATCATTTGCATCTAACTAGAGTCAACTGAGTTTATTTAATCAACGGTGTTTTATAACAAGTTTTCAAAATGGAATTTAAATCGTAAAGTACAAATTTTAAATCGAAATGGAATTTGAATTGTGAATAGTATATTCAATATATACATATTTTGTGATTTGTGCACACTTTAAAAAATTTCTGATGTTTGTTCTACATATAAGCCTAAACTTGATTGTTCCTCATTTCATTCTTATTTTGCTTAAAAAGCATATCGGAATTGTGTATCAAAATATAAATATTCAAAATATCAACATAGATTGGATGAATTATCTCGGTTGTGGTTTTGACTGAGTTTGAACGTGAATGTCAATCAAATCGTAACAGGAGAGTTTCAATATAAAACGAAATTTAAATCACAATATTTTTGGACCTTTGATAACAACGTTTAATGACGCTTGCATGGCAATAATCAATATTGACGATTAATGATATAGTTAACATTACCACTAGTCGTTAATTAAGTCAATTCAATTTACGATATTAGAATAATTTTGCAACCAGTACTTAACAAAGAAAAGAAAAAAAAAATGATGCCAATGTTTGGAGATGTTTGTCTGCAGTAAGTGTTCAGCATTATGCAAACCCTCAACTATTTATATCTTGAAATAAGTGGCATGTTGGCATCATTAACAGCTTTTGAATGTCGAATGATTAATAAATCAATCATGCCCTTAACTGAATTCATAAATTACAGTACCATTTTAGTACTGATTGAGTTTACAATTTTGCAATTTCACCACTTTTTATCTTCTTCGCACGTCCTAAAATTAAAAAACAAAAATCCAAATAAAGTGCTATCGTCTTTTCTTTAACCTTTGAATGTCAGATGATTTTTTTTAAAAAGCATAATAACCGAATTCATATATAACAGTACCTTTGGTATATATTGGGTTTACGGCTTGGCAATTTCACTTCTTATCTATTTTGCATATCTTAAATAAAATTAATTAAAAAAACCAAATAATGTACATCACTTATTCAACAAATATTCTTAGATGAGAAACATTATTGTTTGTCAAAATAACATATTTACTTTGATCAAATGCCATAATACTTGCTCTATATTTATAATCAAAATATTGTAACTTCCATGTGATTATATATTAGATAGTTAACGTCTTAAATCAGGAAATTTGTATTCCTTTTATAAACATGGAGGCAATATTGTCAAAACAATTATTTTATTTAATGAAACAAAATTTAAGTTCAGAAAAGTATTTAATAAAACTGTATTATTCAGTAAAATCAACATACAGCAATCAACATGCAGCTGTCAGCATCGATAAGCATTTTAAGCAAATACAATCTCAGGTACAAATATGTTAATGAACGTAGTTCAGGCACATATGCATTAAGGGTTACAGATTAAAATCAAGGGGTATTTAGTTTTAAGGACACATCTAAAAAAAAATGGATCAAAGGACAACTAAGTTCAATAATTAAATTAAGGACAAAGGCAAAATTTTATTATGCAACATTATCACTTTAACTCTCATTATTAATGAATTAATTTATAAAATAAAAGACAACCCTCAAAATTGAAAGAAAAAATATGATTTTAAAAATATTTTAGTCAATTTATGTTAGCATATATGTATAAAAATAATCAGCTCAGAAAGCTAAATTAATATAGCTTTATAACTTAAAAATATAGCTTTATACCGTATCACCCAAATACAAAATTAAGTCATTTTAAAGCTAATCTCGTTTACACCATAAAAAAGCTATACCGTAAATAACGAAGCTATATCCATTTAGCTTTCCGTCCTGAATTTTCTTATATTTTTTTCTTCCATATTAACAACAACAAAAAAACATTTCATAATTAATTTTTAATCATATAATCACAGGAAAATATTTTTGTATTAATTTTTATTATTTGTGAAATGACAACACATGTCCTTAGTTTAAAATATTTGGACTTTTTCCAATTAAAACATGAAAGTAGTCATAATTTACATAGCAAAAGTCATTTGTCCTTAGATCTATTTATATATATATATATATATATATATATATATATACATATACATATACATATAATGTATCTTTAAAACAGATATCCACTAAAATCAATTTCTAGGTCCTTTTTTATATAAAAGAAGAAGAAGAAGATGGATGTGAAAGCCCAAGAGTCTCCACGGACATGAATTTGTACTAAAATAACCGGATATTCCAAGATGTGTATGTGCACATCAATCACCAAATTCCAACAGAAACAGAAACACAACAAATGCCTACATTAAGAAAGCTGATCATCAAAAATCAAAATGATATGTTAGGTGGACTGCGGTAGAGTAGAAAAATCAACTATAGTAGCTAATTTAAAAGAGAATTGCTTTAACAGGCAGTGGCATTAAGTGTGGTGGGGTGGGAATGAGGTGGGTTGAAGTGAAAGTTAATGATACAACTCAGATTGAAAAATATGCATATTTGATGTAAAACGGACCATTTTCAACAAATATAGTCTAAGAAATACAGATGCAAAACTTATAAATGGAAAAGATGGCAGTGCAGCAGAATTGTATATAATAAAGCAATTTGCATGGTCCTCGTACACACACACGCACATACGCATGCGCACGCACACACACACACACACACACACACAGAGAGAGAGAGAGAGAGAGAGACTAAACAAAAAAAACAAGTAAAATAATACTATTAGAGAATAAAATGATATCTCAGAAACTTACTCGCACAAGTCCAGAATCATGCGAAGAATTACTAGAATTATTAGGAAACCGAGTGGTTAGGTTGATTAAATCTAGCAGGACATAATGACATGTATCATGTATGTATGTATACTAGGACTGTCAATTTCCTACACGATCCGAAACCCGCATGGAAATTAGCAGGTTAACTCAACCCGTTTAGTCGGTGCATCATTCTCGGGTCAACCCGAATTTGACCCATTTATAAACGGGTGGATTTAGGGTTGACCCGGTAACCGAATTTGACCCGCCAAACCCGATTATATGTTGTATTTCTTCCATACCGTTAGTATTTATGTAAGTTGTTAATGTTAGTCTTTTATGTATGCAATAATCAATATACTCATATATTCTTGTGTAAGCTGTTATATTTTACTGATTTATTCTTGTATGTTGTTAGTTATATTTTACTTATAACAACTGTTTCTCTTCCAAACTGTTAGTCTTTTATTTGTGCAGTATGCTCATATATTCTTATGTATGGAGAATGATTTTAGGATATGGTGATTTCATGCTTTATATATGTGATGATTGCCTGTTGGTGATTTATAACTTGCTGTCTGTTGGTGATTATATAATAGTGGTGCATGTTGGTGATTTGATTCTTTTGTTGTTTATATTTGTGGGCAATATTTGCCAATGGTCAAACGGGTAAATTCGACCCGACCCGTTTAATTAAACGGGCTACATGGGTCGGGTTGGGTCAACCTGTTTATAAACGGATCGGGTTAGGGTTGGAAAAAATGACCCGTTTAATAAACGGGTGACTCGACCCGTTTATAAATCAACCCGAACCCGACTTGACCTGATCCATTGACAGACATTGACAGCGAGCTGATAGCTAGAGGACTATTGACTAGCATAACAAATATTAGAATCTTTAATGTGGTAAAAGTGTTCTAATATTGTTTACGATAACACATTTATGCAAGCATTCCATACGACAGAAAAACTTAAAAATGTTGTTTGATACATAACTCGGTGACTCGGTCTGGTACATTTCACACTTAAGATTATCCCATAACAACACGATGTCTCGCTTGATACTATTGGCAAACTTAAAAAACTAAAACTCCATGCAATTAGCAAGTATAAACTATAAAAGGATATACAATTAATGACACATACGGATCTGCTCTACTGAGTCGACATGTTTCACAGTAGAATTGATACGGAAGATTTGGGAAAGCACCCTCCATGGGTTTCTCAGGTATAATGACACACTCGATATGCTGCCAAACCTGGCATCTTGTTTCTTCACACTGCAAAAAGAGAATAAAGTTGTATTCAGCATGACAAAATATTCCATATTCCCTACGGCATCTAACCAATAGTTCACTAAATATACATCAATATTTTCTAAAATAATTCAAAGACAAAATTGACCTACTACTTACTTGCAGTACCTAACATGTTTCTTTCTTAACCATTCGAATAACACAATTGAAACCCTGAAAGTTAAAAACTAAAATGAATTTTATCTGATTTGATCATTGAATATGAAGATCACATAAAAATGAGATTGAAAGTTAATGGACATAACATTGTTATTTATTTTAAATTAATTTTATTCAAATTAACCAAATTCATCATTAATGTTGAAGTAAATGTTGATGGAGTTGCAGTAATGATTGACATGAATTAACATAAGAAATTAAAAGGTTAACTGATTTCTGGGCCTGAATTTGATGTGACAAATTCTAGGGTTTGGGAAATTAGTTTGAAGAGATGACGATGAAGAGGTAAGGATAAATTGTAACTTTTTAAAAAGGAAAGATAGTATTGTAATTATGCTGGTGTAACTAAAGTACAAAATTGATGCACGTTGAGTTATTAAATAATTTGGTGTGACTATAACGATTTTAGCATCCAAAGAATTTGCCTAGAATTGCTAATTTGAAATCCATCTTCCAAGGACTCTACTTCTCTTAAACATTTGCTAAAGCATCGTGCCACCATAGTTTACAGAGGAAATTATGCCTCAAAATGCAACGCAACATCAAACTGGAATAGGCCAATGATGACTTGATGCAGAGGATATGAACATCATTGCGACCAGACTAGAAATATTCCCAAATGCTTTATATGTCCATCAGTTTGTTCTACATAGCGCTAGTTGTGAATCTCACGGAGTTTTCAAACAAACAAAATAAGGTTTTTTGATTTCTCATAAAATCAGGGCCATGCAAAGATGGATGGTTTCTAGAAGTAGCACCAGTCAAGATGAGATTTGAGGTTATTTGGGAACAAATATCAATCTCTGAAACAGTATTTGCAGTTCTAACCATGAATCTAGGTATTTGTGATAGCTTAAATTCAATTACACGGATGTGTTCTATTATAAATTGCAAGTTATGCTAATAACAGTACGCAAACTTTTCAGATTTACTTCCCCAAATTCATCTTCTTTTTAATAACTAGAGATTTCTATTTAGAGAACATTACATTACATAACGCTATTGAACATGATGTGGATTTCTCAAAATAAAGATGATACCAGAAACACCCCCCCCCCCTCCCCCTCCCCCTCCCCCCCCCCCAAAAAAAGTTCCCAAAACGATCTTTTTAAAATAAGAAAAGGGTATGGCATAACAGGTTTTTCCATGACACAGCAGTAAAGATAACGGATAATAATCTTACATGTCACATGTTTGGCGTAAGGTAATGCTATCCACAAACACAGCTCAAATATATCCTTAAAAATAATATTTAATTTACTGGAAACTTTTTGTTTCTTTCTAATAAACCTAATTTAACTAATAGAATCAGGGTATAGGTTTGTATACAAAGTTGTTTATGTTAAAATAATAATATGAACAAAAATGTAAGCATTAATAAGCACCTGAATCATAGAATTGGTACGCAAAGAACTCCCACATGGGCATCTAATTTTGAAACCTGTCCCCTTCGAACCCAACAGATGAGAATCATTTGCCTCTTCCCTTGGTTTTACATGGTTAGCATCTAAGCTAGTTTGGCTTCTTGAAGTCACCTCAGTTGTCCTTGGAGTTTGCATCTTTCTGTATAACCAGAAAATGTTAACGCACAGAAATGAAACCTTATTCCATCTCTGACAATAGATATACAAACTACTCGATTATTATTCGAACAAAGTAATCGTTGGTTGCAAAACATTCTACCGTACCTGTATGTATCATCAATAACTTTTGCAACTCTTGTTTTCTCAATAGGTAGTTTCCTTGCCCCACCATTTGAATTTGAATCTGTGACATGAAATACACAGGTAATGCTTGGAACATGTACGGCTGGAGTTGCTGTAACAAGTAATATGTCAAACTCTAAAAACTGGTAAAGTAATGCAGACAAGATGCATTTCAATAATTGGAGTAAGCCAGTAAGGTGTGGTTTCTCATTAAACAATATATCAGTTCTTATTCCACATGCACGCACGCGTGCACGCGCACACACACAAAGAGAAAAAGTTAGGATGTTCCCACTAACTCGATTCTATGGTGTCTGATGATGCTGAAGATGGAATACACATGTAAGGCTTGATAATTAATAAATTTAAATTATATGAACATAAATTCTGACCCATGCAAGATGAGTCGGTTATGATGATATAATTTAATGACTATCCATGTTGCAACTAAAAAATCCATATTCCAGTACAATCAATAGGATTAAACTTGTTTAGGTTTCCCCAAACGTTACTAAGTTGCAGGTTGATTTGGTTTTAAAAAAATAAAAACAAAAAACTTAAATATAATTTATTACTAAATGTTCTAATGCGAGAAACCACTTATTGCAATGGCACCTAAAATTTATCCCAACTTGTCCAAATTGGAAGCCAGATTTTGGAGCATCAACTTACACAACTACACACACACACACACACACACACACACACACACACACACACACACATATATATATATATATATATATATAATGACTATACAATGTTGGTCCAAATTTACTTTTTTGTGACACAAGGTGCCACCTGTAAACAATGTTCCATTATACACAAATCTACACCAATATTGCCCAAAATTTTTCCGGTTATGCTTTTTCTAAAACTGAAATAAAAGAATCTGCAGACTATAAGCACCAAGGGGGATCTTTCATCTGATAGAAGCAGAGAAACATGCCGCAATTTCACTGTGATTGATCATGTTCATAAAAAAGAAACAAAATGAAAATTATTACCAATTTTATGACAGTTGCAAGCCACCATGCAGTATCCCTATCTTCCATGAAGAATTACAATAGCATCAAAATAATAATGATCTTTATGTATTCATGCCTTATAATTCATAATTACAAATATCTGTAAATGATAACATTCAAGGGTTGCTCTATTGTTAGCCATATGAACTTGAGCAACCTGTGAACTTAGTCTAAACATGAGAATTGAATAGTGAGAATAAACCAAAAAAGATTGATATATTCATCAACAGGGTAACTCTTTTTCTTCGTTTTGATCAGGCATTCCCTCATGAAATAGAAGTTTATTTCCTCAACATGCTTTTTCTTTCCCTTTATACATAACCAGTCTGTTGGTTGTACATAGCGATAATTCATGTATCAACAATTATTGTTTGTTATACTTGTGATCTTCCTTATTCGTGTTCCTTCTGATTTCCTGATTTTGCTTATTTAAATTTTATGTTTGAAGTGCATGATGTGAAATTTAAAATTTTGCAATCAAAATTATATTGTTTCGCTTCAGTTGCCAGATATATATATATATATATATATATATATATATATATATATATGCGCGCGTGTGTGTGTTTGTATGTATATATATGTGAGAGCGGCTATATGAACACAAAAGTTTGACACAAATCAAGAGACACAAAATCTCAACCACGTGATTGATTTGTCTTTATGTGAGGGGTGCAAATCATGGGGTAATCCTATGGTTCATATATATATATATATATATATATATATATATATATAATATTCGTTGTATGCATATAATATGTATGTATGCATACACACATGTACACATACATAATGTATACATATACATATAACAAACTGATCGTTTATTTGAATGAAAAATGTTCTGGAAACTTTATTTACAGATGAGAGCAATGCTACAATTTCAAATATAGTATTGATAGAAAAAAGAACAGTAGGTGAATACAGAATAAAAGTAAAGCTAAAACATCCACGAAACCGACAGATATGTTGAATTTGAGAAAACTGACAGACTGATATACAAAAGATCGCAATCTAACTTAAAATCATGGCAGACTTACAAGCAGACTAATCGTTTTGTGAAATATCGAGGAAGGGAAATTTATGTTACCTTGTTCATCAGAGAGCAACAACAAAATTTTGTCCACCAGTTCCTGCAAATCAAGAATGATCACACAAATAAGTGAACAAACTGCTAAATTAGGTGGCAAAAGATAACGGCTTTAACAACTTTACAATAAATGTGAAACATTTGAACACATAATTATAACATGTAACGGATAATTTATTACTGATCCAGTATGGACATAAATATTCTCAACTACACTACTTAATCAGATTATTGTTCCACCTTCCTTCTATAATCCAATTTCTTTATACCTAATATCTCTCATTATGCAATTTCACCTAATTTAATGAGTTTTCCACATGGAACCCAAAGAGATTCCTGTCTAATTTTGCTATTCAATGATTATCTTACTGCATCCATTGTTTACTAGTTGAAAATTTTAACCTTAGTTGTCCAAAAACCTATCATATAAGTTAAGTTTCAAAATTAGCAGGGTTCAACAGTTGATACAAGCCATTTTTATTTATCTATCGTCGGATTGCCAGATTGTTATTGGTATATACTTTTCAAAGACAGCTTGTCCCATGAACAAATGAAAACTGAAATGATATCTATTGAGATACAGAAGTAGTGGCATTACAATTTTTAAAAATAAGGGAGAAATACACAATTCTTATGACCATAAGTCACAATGAATTTTGAAAAAGGCTGATAGAACAATAATTATGAAATTAATCATCGTTGTTAGATGACTAATTTACTTTTATTTAGGCAGAAAAAAATAGTACATTTATTCGAATGATTAGTAGAGCAATACAGGAGTAAACAAAAAGATTACATATCATATTAATAGGTTTAGAAAAAAGTGTATGATAACGTAGCACGAGACACAATTTCATGGGAATCAAGTTTTAAAAAAAAAACACCTAATAAAATTAATCCAAATGTGTGGAAATATCTGAAATGGAAGTTTGGACTACATGCAGCGAGTCTAGTAAGTTTCTAGTAAATACATCGGTTAGTCCTTCGTCCATATATGTTTGTGTAATTCTGACTACATAACAATAGAAATTCAAAAGGAATATACTATGATGCATGACGTACACAGACTACGTCATGCTAATTGATACCTCGAAAGAAAAAATATAATAATAATCCGAAAAATAGACAAATAACTCTAATCAAAATGATTGAAACTTAGTAGGATTAAAACCAAGTATATGTCAAACAACTAGAGATGATAACATGATAAATATATAAGATCGAATTATTAACAAAATAGATATGTTTAAACATCTAGATCCATCAATACAAGAAAACAAAGAGATAAAAGGATATAACAAGTCAAATCAATACAGATCGAATAATTCAGAAACAAACTAGTACCATTTGTACGATACACATTAAAAGGAAATTTTGCCCGATAGCGATTAAAACTATTTTATTGCATGGAGACAAAATATTGCACTCTGAAAAGAAACTATACACATATGTATATATAGACGTAGAAGAAATGTGAATGCTAAAAGTGAATATAGAGTTAGAAATGACATAGTGAAAGAGAAACTCGAATTACTTTGTTAATGAGAAAATTAGGGAAGTAGACAGATGGTACGAACATACAAAAAATTCAAAATGATGCACTGATGAGACGAGTATATAACACTAAGTTGAAGAGAAATGACAAAATGGAAGATTCAAATTGACATGAAAACAACACATTAAAACGGTAATAAAACATTTCAATAGAATACAACTTAAGACAGAAAATCGTGGAACTTGAGTATTCATGTAGTCAGCCTCAATTATTTGGGGAAAAAACAATGACAATCTATGTTAGCAAAGTTACAACATTCTATATAAGTAAAGCTACCAGATTTGGGGCATAGGTCAGACGTTCCATAAAAACATTCAGTGCCACTGTTCACAACCACCGTAAAGTGAAAGTATATTGAATCTAATATTGATCTTAGCTAGGCACAAACATGGCATCTTAGTGCATTTAGTTATTTGAATTTAATCAGTTTACCCGTAGATATTTAAATGTTAGGAAATTTCATTTCCGACATTAGATTACCACAGCATATAGCATGGGCACTTATAAGTTTATGAAAATAACATTTGTCATTTGAATAAGAAATACACATGCAATATGACATGCATCCAAGATGATTATGATACCTCCATGATGGTTGTAGTTATATATAGAAATCTTTTGCATGGCAATTAAATTTCAGTGTTACCTAATATAAAACATTCTCTTCTCTTCCAAAAGTGCCATTACTATCAATCAAATTAAATTGTGAGCAAGAAACGTTACTGATTTGGTTCTTCATTTCTATCAATCAAATCAATTCTACAATAAATGAAAAGGTGAGATTATGACTCATGGTTATTCGTCCAAGTAATGGTTAGTATCATGAATGATAAAGTAAATTATTGATCATTGAAAAAAAATCAAGCCAGTCAGAAACGGGTGAAATATGTAGATTTCAAAAATAAAATCATTTTTTGATCTATTGGGGCTATATAGCCTAAAGAGTTATCAAGTCCAATATATTATATTTTTTAGATAAATCTCATTTTATTTAAATTGTTCAAAAAGGAATTTCATGAATTTGATATAAATTAGAGTATATTAAATATGCTATTGTATGTATATGTGTAATAATTAATTGCTTTGTATTATTATTTTGGGCAAGTGAAGGCTTGTAATTAGCATCCAAGTTGTTTGGGTTTATTTTACTTAAATAATGGTTTAATTTCTTTTTTTTTTTATTGTTTAAATTTGCAAACTACTTCTACTCTAAGTATTGTGCAACTGAAGGACTAATGTGTTGTATAGCTAAAGGACTAGATTGAAGAATATTGTTCTAATATAGAAGTTAGTGCACACAATCAATTGTTTGACGGTCTTTTTGGCTTACTGTCTATTTAATTATCTGATATAGTTTTAGTGATATGACATTTGTCATTGTTTGCTAACTATTTTGGTGTTATTTATGATTTTACGTATTAAAAAAAGGAACCAATTGATTACCCTTTTGAGTACATAATTTGTATGTCACTGATTATTTAATGAATTCATCATTGAATAATAATAATATATATTATTATATTCAGCTTCTGAGCTTCATGTAGAAATCAACTTTAAAAGGATGGGTAGTCTAGAAAGTGATGAGTTGGTATCACTGGATATCTAACGTGATTGAAGAATATTGTTCTAATATAGAAGTTAGTGCACACAATCAATTGTTTGACGGTCTTTTTGTCTTACTGTCTATTTAATTATCTGATATAGTTTTAGTGATATGACATTTGTCATTGTTTGCTAACTATTTTGGTGTTATTTATGATTTTACGTATTAAAAAAAGGAACCAATTGATTACCCTTTTGAGTACATAATTTGTATGTCACTGATTATTTAATGAATTCATCATTGAATAATAATAATAATAATATATATTATTATATTCAGCTTCTGAGCTTCATGTAGAAATCAACTTTAAAAGGATGGGTAGTCTAGAAAGTGATGAGTTGGTATCACTGGATATCTAACGTTGGATATCGCATACAAACAAAAACATTACAGTTGTATTATTGTATACGTACCTAATTATTTGCTATATTATTACTTAACAAAATAGTCTGAACTTTTAAAGTTCAATTTAAGATTGGGCGAACAAATTAACACATGATTAGCCATGTTAACTTTTTTATTAAAAATGTGAATTTCATTTGATCACGGAAGCCTATAAACTTAATTATATTAAGTTTGATGCTAAGGGCACCCCAATATCCTCTTCCAAATACCACAATTAAAAAAAATAAAACTCATTAAATTTTGTATGCTTCCTAATACCACATTACCTCTATATTCTAATCTTTCACTCAACTAGAATTTGTCGAACTAATCACGCAGTCAGCTCTAATCTAAAAACCTAATCAACAATCGTTGTCTACTTCATCTTCCCCACGGGAAAATTCAAAATTTTACCATATGAAGCCCTAAACTTACTTGATTGAGTTGACTGGGGTTGAGACAACGACGTAACTGCAACTTTTTTCTTTCTCGACGTATATGCGTTGTCGAACAATTTATCGTCGATCGATCGATTGAAGAACTAAGGTTTCACAATGGAATGAAAGAGGAACGAGTAAGAGACGAGAGAGAAATAAGGTAACGGTTGTGTGGTAGCCCCTATTTTTACGTGAGGTATTAAGAAGAGTGTAATAATAATTTTGTGGTATTTTTTAGTAGCGGTAATAGGAAGAATAAATTGGTGTGCCCTTAGCACCGCACTATATTAATGTGAATGAGTTCAAAGTTTACATGTGTTTTTTTTTCTCTTCAAATTTTGAAAAAATAATTTACTCACTATGGGGTTACTCGACTGTAATTAATGATAGAGATTAAGTGATGCATTCATTTTACTGATATTTCAATGCAATTAAGAAAGCCAAACATTTTTCCATTATATATAGGATTAGTCTACTTAATATAATAATGTTTAAATCTTTGTGAAGTTTAGCAATGTTTTGATATCGTGCATTAAGTTAAGTTGGCCCTACTTGACGTGACGTGTGAATTTAGACTGTGCTTGCATGCTTGCATGTAGTGTTTCAAATCCATCGGTGATAACTGATATCGACACAAAGTAAAGATTTGATATGTTGTATTATATTTAATGGTCAAATTAATCAATGTTATTTGTAACAATTATTCTGTTTCAAGTCTCACATAAATAATGATCTAAATTTATCAATACTTGGATAAGAGTGTGTCAATTTGTTAGAATAAACCTTATGCACTAAATAAAGTTAAATGTATAATATTCAGCTTAAGTAGAATTCATAGTACTAATAGCAAGTATGTTTTGTAGATGTGATTGTTAAAAAAAAAAAAGATAATGTTAATACGAAATTTACGTAATAACTAATAAAAGATAATGTTATTATGAAATTTATGGAATAAACACAGCGTTTATACAATCTTATAGTACTTACATAATTCATGAAAAGTATATCATCCAGTATTACAATTAATTGCATGTTATATTTACAAATTACAATATTGGAAAGTAATCATTGCATGTGAGATACTTGTAGTAAGGCACTGACGTTTTGGTGTAACCAATTTTTTTTATGCGTTAAAGAGATTTTCAACGCATAATGATAAGATCAAGAGGTCTTAATTGAAGTTTTTAGTATCGAATCTATATTATTTAGAATTTCTATAGTAAAGTGAACTTATTACTAACAATGAATTAATTATTACATGTTATAACAACAAAATTTTGTTCAATTAGTTATTAGCATGTGCCATAATGTGCTTGGTTGTTTTCCCATATTTGTGTTAATTCATTGACATGAATTCAAGTTAGACATAAAGAAAGCACGTGAAGAGTGGGAATCATCTAGATCTAGCCACTCATAAATCGAGTTTAAACAACCAGAAAGAAGGAGATTAATATTTATATAGTTTTAAAATGTGAAACAATTTGATTTGGGTACATAAAAAAATCTACATAAATGTACACATCGCTATGGTATTCGGAAGTCGTTGCAGATATTCAATAAGAAAACAAAATAAAAAAGCTACAATGTTATGTATTAGGCTTAAGAATTTTATCACAAAGTGGTAAACAATTGAAATCAGAGAACAAATTTCTGGATGCAATTTTCCAAAAATAAAAAAGAAAGTCAAATTAAGCGAGGTAGTTAGCAAATAAGCAAAATAGTACAACACTTACGTCCTGTGCTATTTTATGCAATGCTTTATAGCTTATTTGTTTTGTAAACTTGGCTTCTTTCCATTAAACATAAACAGGACTAAGTAGTTGTGGTCCGTGTTTCCATAAATATCAAATCGCTAATTTATGATTATCACTATTATTTTATTAGAATTTTAAGTCAAAATAAACTAATCCATAAGGTCGTTTTTAAAGTATTTATCGAGCAGCACGTTTAATTTATAAGCGATTAAATTTATTAATGTTTTACCAAATGAAAGAACTTTAGTTTCAAAAGTTTCTTCAAAATAATTTAAAACAAAGGAAGTTTCAACCTTTGTAATTTACTTTTTCAATATTAAAAATGGCGTAGATAACAAAATCCAATATTGCAAACTAATCGGTTTTATATATATATATATAACACTAAATATGATAAATAACATAACAAGCAAACAAAAATGTTATAAAGTTTATACCTACATATATTGCTATAGAAAAAAAAAACTACTAACTTGTTCTACGTAGACGTTTTTAGTATACCTACCAAACACCTACATTTGATTTTACTTGAAGGAATCATGATCATTCTTTATTAAATGATTCTGATTTATTATTGAAGATGAATGATTGATTAGTAATACTCATGTCCTGGTTTGAATCATGCAATGTTATTTGAGCTTTTTTTTTAAATACACACATAAAATAAACAAATAGACAAAATAGCGCGCTATTTTGGACTACTGTTATTTTTTGCTTTGAGCAAATTGCATGCTATTGTGCGACACACACACACACACACACACACACATATATATATATATATATATACATATATATATATATATACATATATATATATAGACGCGCGCGCGACACGTGCATTATTTACCTACTATTATAAGGTAACAGCGTGCACCCTGCAATTTAATGATATAATGTGCGCTATGGTAGGTTAACATAAGATGATCACATAATGACATTTTAAAGCATACGAAGAATGCAGTCATACAGCAAACTAATGTGTAACTCGCGTGTTGCACACGATAGCGTCATAAAAGTAATTGACAGACATACATGATTAAATAGTTGAGATGTAATGCAATATACTAATGTTAAACATTGATTAATATAAAGTCATTTGTTTCATTTGTTGTGTGGTACATTAGTTTGTTGTAAAACACTAATTGCGGAAGAAAAATAACAACATAAACTCGAATGCAACTTAGTAAAACAAAATTGAAGAGAACCTTTCAAACAATCTACAAATTATATTTCAATATAAAATAGTGATAAGAACTAAGAAGAGCCTTAATTTGTGTGCATATGTTTTTTGTTAAAAAATATTTTCTATGAAGAAAATAATAATACAAACTTAAATGTAGAATAATTGAAGATAATTAAACATTGGTGGAACATATACTTGTGACTGAAATGGTGGATCAGAATTAAGAAGACTTACAAATAACTGTATAAATTGTAAATTACAAAATTTGGGGCAAAAAATTAGAAACTTTATCATACTTAGAATTCATAAGATAGTTGTAAATTCTTTTGCCTTACTATTATTTGATAGAATATATTTAATAAATTAACCAATAATAAATTAGATAACATGTTATACATTATCGTATCTATTATCAATATCAATATATATAATGACATGTTTGAATATAATATAATTAAAAAATATTTTTTAAATTTAAATATAGTATACATTAAGTATAGCAATTAACTAATTTGTTATACATTAAATATAAGATTCAATTAATTTTTTGTATATTGAGTATAAATAAATTAACTGAAAACTAAAATTATTATTTTTGTATCTATGTGTTATTATAATATTTTTGTTGTTGTAAAATATTATTTCCCAATTAAGTAGATTATATTGTAAATATCATACTAAAATAGCCTATATATTTTAAATAGTTATAAATAGCTACAGATATTTTTTATTCTACATATTCAAAAGAATAAGTTTATTTTAAATTAGTTTAAAATAACATTTTCTTGTAAAAAATCAGTAAGTTATATGCTAAACTATATGAAATATTTGAATATAAGATTTAGGTGAAAATATCTAACTATAGTAGATATATTTATAAATAATTAAAGATAACTAATATTGTATATTTTTTAATTTAAGAAAAAATGTGAGACTTAATGGCAATATTCTGTAAATAATTGAAGACAACTATACCATTGTTCTCAACAAGTTGTGGTGGACTAGAGATAGAACCCAGAACCCAATGACAAAGTCAATCTAAAAGTAAGAATAACAATAATGGATTTGAAAGAGACAATAGAAATAAAAATAAAAAAAATAAAGTACAATAATTAAACAAATAATAATAAATAAAAATAATAAAAATAGATGAATTTGAATGAAAACCATGATAATAGTAATCAGTGTAGTCTATAGCACATAGCGGAAGGCTTGCGCTATGCGCTATAGCGCGCGCTATTGCGTTCATTTAGAAAAAAAAATGTAATCAAATATATTTTGTCTAACTATTTTTTTTGTTCTTGTTTTGTATATTTTGCATCATATTCAAACCGTTCAAGACTCCAAATACAAGCAGTACCATACTTTATGCATGTATTAAATATATTTTTATATAAAATGTAACTGTATTTGATAAGTTCATATTGTACATTCAAAGTAATTGATGGATTTTATATATTTGTGTCTTACAAATTTGAAATTTATTCTTATAACTGTGAGTTATAATGAAATTTATTTCTATTTATCAATTATGGTAATATAAAACTCTAAGAAAAAATGCATGAAAATACATGTTTGTACAACACTTTAAAAAAATACTAACAAGTACTAAGAAAAAAAATTATAAATAAGAAAAGTTGTGAAGTGAAAACAAGATCAAATGAAAACAATATATGAAATCTACAATAACAAGATTCGAATAAACAAAAGTTAAACGAGATTCAAGTGTACAATAACAAAACATAGAAATTATATTATGCATCTAAATTTTTAAAACATAGTCATTAGTTTTATCTAAATCATAACCGTTAATCATTATTTAAACGATCATCAATTTCTTCTTCGTTCGAGTCATACTCAGCATTTTTCCTTTGAGTCATTATAAATACAATAGTGTGCTATTTTGGGCTTAATTCACTGTTCAAACATTAAAAAAAAAAAAAGACAAAAACAAAATAGCATGCTATTTAGAGCTATGCGCTATTTTGCGCTATGATAAAATATCGCGCTATTTTTGCGCTATAGGGAACCCTTGCGCTATTATACGTACAATAGCGCAAGCAATGCGCTATGCGCTATTTGCCCCTATAGCGAGCGCTTCGATAACACAGATAGTAATAGTAATAATGGTGCAAATAGTAATAGGGATCAAAGACCAAACACTATGTGTCTTAAGCTCCTATTCACTAGTCATACAAATTATAACACTACCCTCAAACTAACCACAAGTTTATAGTTTTGATACATGGATCGCCAACTTCGTCTGTGAAGTTTTCTATGCAGCATGTCCCAAGTCAGGATAAAGGCGGACAATTGTGATAGGCTTGACGAACCAATATAAAAATCATAATCTCTCTTATGTAAATGGAACCTTATTAATTAGAGAGAATCAAGGAGGAAAATGTATTGTTTTCACTTTACTATTATTTAGCATATCAATACATATAAACATATAGATTAACGAATTTAATATGATTAATAGAAAAGATTGTATGTAATAATGTTTTTTTCCAAATTATATATAAAATGATATATAAAATAATTATAAACTTCACATAAACATAATCACTTGTGTTTTTTGTTAAAAAAAAATTAAAAAAAAAACATTTTGGAAACATAATAAGTTATACGTAAATATCATAAATTACTAATTCATACACTGTTACTATAATTATAACAACCAAATTTTTTTTTTATTTCATATACCATTCAAAATGATACATTTTGTATTAAATTAATTTTAAAATAATATTTTAAAATTTTAGAACTATGCATCAAAAATAATATTTTATTAATTTATACATTTTAAGTAAATGTAAATAAATTTTAGAATAATTTCACTTTCAAAATTTAATGTTTTAACATATTAGCTTCTAATTTTGAAATAAGTTTAAGTAATATTATATTAATATAAGAAATTATATATCAAATATGAAACTTGACTAACATATGTATACATGAAATATTTGCCAACAAATTATTTATGCAGTAAATTTCAAAGCCTAAATATTGCAGTTATATTTTCTTTTTTGAAATACAAAAACAGCAACAACAATTAAGTCATACTTGGCGTGTTGATGCGCGTTGTGCATAAGGCATAAAGGATTGAAGCGCGCATAGTTCAAGTTGCATCGCATACTTTAAGCGAAGCGCTTCAGGTGCGCATTGTTGCGCGTTGCGCATATGCGTGCTTTTAATAACACTGGGTAAATTGTTTATGATATTAGACATGTAACGATGTTAATCCAAAGAAATATTAAAGTGTGACAACCAAATATCACCTCATTCTTCGTACCGTCGATCAGTATTACCTAATGATATTCTTTAGTGGAATGGGTACAAAGATGGGATGTTATAATTTAGTAGGATAAATGAATTATACATTAAACGGTTATTAATGTGTACTATTTGATATTTATTATTTATATTCGAATGAAAAATTAATTTTATACTATTTTGTTACTATCTATACATGTTAACATTGTTATTTCTAGGATTTGCTAGACAAAAGAATAGATAATAAACAATTAAATAGTTCATGTTTAATATTATTTAATTAATTCAAACATATATAAACTTAAAGCTAAATTATATGTGAAAATTGAAAATACTAGTAGTGCACACTTTTTTTAACATAAAACAATAGTAGAGAATTAATAAAATATTGTAAACAATTGTAAAAGATCATAAATAATATTGAGACTTTAAAATAAAATGTCAATAGATATCTACAAGAATTTAGAAGGATCATAAAATCAGTGTAGCCACTAGAATTTCTTATGTTTTACTATTATTTTATAGATGGATGTTGTTTGCCGGCTTTAGAATGGAAATTTTCTACAAATATAGTAGTTTTTAGTATTTAAACATGATCTATAAAGTATATGCACAAGTTTCAAATCATGTGACAATTTACTTATGCAAGTAAACTGAACTTGAACTCGAAATAGTGCTACTATCCAAAATATTTGCACACTACAGATATTTCAAGCTTAATAAAAATAGCACGTAGTTCATTAAAGTGTAACTATTCAATTGACCATAAAGTAAAGATGCAATATAGCTATGATATAAAGACACTGGGTCAAGTGGGAAGATATCAGAAATTTTCGTTGTTGCTCTAATCTATGATACACTGTTGTGTGAACATGTACTAATTTATATAGATGACACTTACCATTTGAAAATGAAATTTACGCGTGATATAGCATTTTTATAATATAGGTATGATAACTTTATGATTGTTTAAGGTTATACATAAAAGTCTGTAACCTACCCGAAATTGCGATAGTCAAATTAGTTGTCTAATACAAAGTACTCCCTTTTCCGTCTTGAACATAACTAAATGGACAAATTTCCGAATTAGGCTACTTTTTGAAACAATTTTGTGTTTGAGGCGGCTAGTTTCGAAACTTATTACCAAACAAGGTTGGTTTATGCCCAGTCAGCAGCCTAGTTGGCATTTTTGCAACTGAAATCCATGAGATGCAACTACGAGTTGCGACCCATATTGTAAAAAAAAGGCGGGCTTGTTTTTATCCCTAAAACAAAACAAAAAAAACATGAGTTTCACGTGGCGCAACTATGAGTTGCGCCACTACAACCTTGTTTTTTTATTTTTATTTTTTGGCCATAAAAATATGTGGCTTAGCCATAGTGTTACTGTTTAAAAAAAAACCTGGGCGCAACAATGAGTTGCGCCTACACGTGGCAGTTACAAAATTGCTGATTTGGCAGCTGACTAAGCAGAAACTAGTCTTGTTTAGTAATAAGTTTGCAAACTAGCTCTAAACACGAAATTGCTTCGAAAACTAGCCCACTTCGAAAATTTATCCTAACTACAATTGTAGTAGGCAAGAAATGGTAGTGATTTGGTTCTTTATTTAAATATTAGTCGAATTAATTGCACAGCAAGTGAAAAGTATTTATTTAATACATGATTAGTAATTATGTTCACAATACTTGTTAATCATTCTATTATGCTCGTAAATGAAAAGGTACACGTCCCCACCTCCAACAACAACCCCCACCCCTTTTCCACTCCCCCTCCCCCCACCCCGGCTTTTTAAATATTAAGTTCAATTGCAAACAAACGAAACCTAGTTCACAAAATCTGCAGCTCTAACCTGCTTTTTCCCCTGCTTTGGAAGTCCGAGCTGAGTAAGAACATATTTGAGCTCTTTTATTCTGAAATATGCCAGCTTATCCTACAATAGTTTTAAAAAAAATGGAAATTTATATTAGCAATTCAAGTAAACGCTCCAAAATTACCTATTGCGCCCACAGTATATCAGTTTCAGCTCCGGACACCAAATTATCTTATACATGCAAAATTAACTAATCCTAATGCAATTCAATCTTCCACGATTTTCAGTTGTCGCTATGTCAAAACACGTAGACCCACGTAGAATCAATGTAATACAGCACTTACTTTGCAGCTAGTTATCAAATTCATCTCCCCAAAACCTTTATTTTGGTGAGACTGCTCGAGACAACCCCTCAACACGCGAAACTATACTATTTCTCTAAGTAAATCAATCCTCTGTGTGCTCGATTGAACACTCTCAGACTAAAAGGAATGTATGCCTCTGTGTATTAATCTTCGAAATATTGATGTAATTCGATTTAATTGAGGGAGAAAGCTAAAACAGACCGAACGGGCGCCGCGGACGTAAAGCACGCATTTCAATTTGGTTTATTTTGTCGGTTCGAATCCGATGTGTAACACACGAGACGGTGGCTACTCCAACGTAGGCATGAATGTGTTGTTGGTTCGGTTTATCCAATGATTAAAATTTTCAAATCAAACTGAAACCGATAAAAATGCAAATCAAACCAAACCAACCAAATTAAGTTTGATTGGTTCGGTTGATTATCCGATTTGACCGAAATAAAAATATTTTAGACTTTATGTTTGTAATGTTAACTATAATTTGAAATGTATCATAAATATACGATTAGAGTATAATTATTTATGATTCTTATGCTTTCTAAAAGTAAATTTGATGGATATGTGATGATTAAATTTTACTTGGATAACTAATCTAACCTGAAATATTTATTAAAATATTGATAATTTTGAAAATATAATAAAAGTTCGGTTTATTTGGTTAAACCGATAACCAAATTAAATATATTTTTCGAACCGATTACAAACCGATCTAAATTCAAAACCAAACCAAACCGACCATAATAAATTGATTTGGTTGGTTTATTCGGTTTAACCAAATAATGCTCACCCCTATATGACACGCCATACTTGTGTAGTCATATTGTTTTATATTCAAAAGCATTTAACATTACGGTCCATCTAGCATGAAAGTTGGCGCAAAGTGCACCGCGATCTCTGCTCCATTTTATTTGTCAAATTTTGCTCACGCTAAACTTACAAGCTATCCAATATCACCCTTTAACAAAAGCAGTGTTATTCAACAATATTGAAATCAACTAATTTAATTTCTTTGATTCCATATTTCTCTGATTTTTCCTTTTTAAATTCGATATTCAATTTACCTATGTAGAAAAATCACATCTAAATTAGAAAAAAAAAAACAAGTCTTTGATCTTTTTAAAAACAAACAAACATTGATTATTATTTTTATAGTTGAGCCGCCATGAGATGATTATTTCTTTATCATGGTGTTATTTGATATTTTTGTTTTCTCGTACTCTACTGTTAGTATTGAACAACGTTCAACATTTTTACTCCAAGGTATACAAGTATGTGACAATTGAAAATTTATTTTCTACATCATGATTTATTTAGTAATATAAAATTATCTTATATAAGAATTTATTCTGGAATCGTAGTGCCAAATGTGTTGGGTTAACATGAAGTGTTGTTCTTTTATATTTTCTTTCAAGGGTGAAGTGGATTAAGGATTAGGTTTGGGGTGCATTTAG
This sequence comes from Allium sativum, assembly GCA_030737875.1. NCBI lineage: Eukaryota > Viridiplantae > Streptophyta > Magnoliopsida > Asparagales > Amaryllidaceae > Allium > Allium sativum. The sequence continues at coordinate 442,054,072 of CM060915.1, read as the reverse complement.
CACTACTTTAAATAAAAGTAATGATCCAAAATTTTGAACATTTCGTATTTGAATTTTAGATTAAATATGATTAAAGTGATTTAATAATCCTGTTAGCCTTCTTTTAAATCATAACTAATGATGATAACTTGTTTTAAAAGATTGTCTACAAAACTAATTATTTTGAAGAAATATCGACAATGTGACTAGACATCGTTTTATCAGTAAATAGTTTTTTACTTTGTTCATTCTTTTCTCACATACACCTTTTTTTAAGCAAAATTGAGCTGGTTTTTATAGTGGCCGCAACCACTTTTCATTGTAAACAAATAATGAATATGATTTAAAACCAAGAGACGGACATTTTAACTGACTCAGAGTTTTAAATCTTGGATATCGATCGTGTTTCGTCTCGGGGATTTTATAGACTTGATCTCGTATGGGGGGAGATCTCGGACGAGATGAGTCTAACTCGGGAGTTCATCTCAGATTTACATCTCAGGTCTGAAAGTTCATATTGGGACAATCTCGGGATACATGATATGTTAAAAAATGATATTTTTACAAAATGAATTTTATGAGTGTTGAAACCGAAATTGGTCTACAACACCAAAGGTGTTATGGAAACACTTCATCAAATGGTTAGATTAGAAAATGGAGCCACGTAATTCAAAATAAAGGGCAAAAAGTAAAGAACAAGGAATTTTTAGAGTGGTTTGGTCAATTTAGACCTACATCCACTATGGAATCACTTCTCATTATCATATTTTGTTTTACAAAATACATGAATTCACACATATTGTTCATCTCTCTATTTTCTCTCTCTTTACGATCTAGATTTCACTTGAATTTGCAAAGGAATCAGTGAGATCTCTTGCTTTATGATGGTGGATGTGTAGATTTTCTATCACTTTAACAATTGAGCGACCTCCATGGATTCGATGGTGATTAGCGTTAGATCTAGGCTTTAGAGAAGACTAGTGGAGATTAGAGTAGCTTGAATTGAACTTGAGAGGGAATTAATGGTGTTTGGAGAAGATTAAATCCATTTGATGTTAGAGGAAGATAGCTTGAGCTTGGGAAGCCATTAATGGAGTTTGGAGTGTTTGAGAGTGGTGGAGAAATGATTTAGGCAGCCCTTCGGGGTGGAGAAATCGGTCCCTTCAATGGTGGTGAAATGGGGTATTTATAGGTGGAGTTGGTATGGAATGGCAATGTTGTAATTATGGAGTACAGGGTAGAGGTTGAGCGTACACGTATTTACGAAACTGCCACTAGACAACTGGAGCCAATTGTACACAGCTGGCAACAGCTGCCATGCTCGACCAAAATATTACGACTTTGCCACTTGCCTTTTTCACTGTCCGACCCTATAAAATTTGCACGAGCGACCCTCCAGGAATATATGCGCGACCCATCTTTAACTCAATGCATGAGCAAGCAGTAGATTATGTGAGTGAGCGACCCCATATTCTAACATATATATATGACCGATCCCTTTTATGCTTGCCACGTGTTTATTTGTTTTGCCATATGTACAGTTGTTTTGCTTTCACTTACGTGGCTTCTCCTCATGCAGGGCTTATATTTATGGGACCAACAATTGCATCTTTGCCATTATACAAACTTACTGAAACGATTCCTGCTATATTACGTGACTGGGAAGAAAACTCTTGCGCGTTCAAGCATAAGTGCGCTCGAGCATAAATCATGCATGACCGAATTAATTGCTCGACCGACCTCTCTATACCAACACATGCGCGACTCTTCGGAGTGGCCACACATTGCTCGACTGGTGATGCACGACCTAACATATTATTTGCTGGGACTGTACTTATAATAAGTATGCCATCACTTCATTTTTAATGATCGACCCATGCTTCTTGTGTCAATGCCAATTCATGCGGACGAGTTCCTCTGATCCACATGATCTGTTTGTGTTCCAACCATGCTGACGTGGAACATATATGAATAACCCAGCCCGATTTCTTCATACGGTCTGAGCTTATAGTCATACGACCTGAATCACTTTTGACAACCTGGTTATATTATATACATTAATGTACATAACACATCTAGTTCTTGATCCATTTCTTTTTCATATATGAAATTACACGTTCATTTTATACATGCTCGACCCTTTGGACCGCTATGCTCGACCGAGCTGATACTCGAGCCATTGCTGGTGTGAACGACCCATGCCAATGAAGACGAGTGAGCGAGCTGTCATGCTGATAAAGACGAGTGAGCGAGCAGTGATGCTGGATGTTGTTCATTCCCTTGACATGATGGTGCTCGATCAGCATCATGATACTGTAATGCACAACCGGTACAACCGTGTTGGACCAGTTCACTTTCCCATAAGGCACGTGTCAACTTTGTTATCGACCCGTATTATTGGTGGATGATCGACCGATCCATGGTGTACAATGTGAGCGGCCAGTTTTGTGGTGCATGACCGATTAGACAAAGATGTGACCAACCGTGTAAGGCTCGACCGACCCCGGTAGTATGCAACCACTTGTGATCGAGCAGGCGATGTACGACTGAACCCTTATGTTGCTCCACCATCTTGCGCTCGACCAGTCTAGTGCTCGTATGCTTTGAGATGTGTCCGAGCCATTGTTTTTATAACGAGGTTAACATTTGCCCCTCGAAGCTTGTATTTTTATTCGTGAAAAATGCAGGCTTTGAAATGAACGTTGTTAATACATCTTGCGCTGAGATTCAGCCGTAGCTTTTTGTTTGCTATGGTAAATCATGCTTTGAATTTATATGCTTCATGTCACCTGCTCTGTAATTAAAACAAGTGATTGCACGATTTTGGACTTATACTTCGCCACCGACCGTCCATATCGGTAGTGAGTTAGATAATTCGTTAGAAAATGAATTATAGCGAATTTTTTCTTAAATTAAATAAAATGTTTACACAGGACTGTTTTATTCAACGGTTTATAGCTCGCCGATTATTATCTACACAAACACGATATTCTAGTTTTGAATTTGCGTTAACACGTGAGATCAATGAATCGACTAAAACCGACTGTGGATTTCAAATGTCATCATTTTAATCGACTTATATGGTAGTGTACGATATTTCACATTTGGGAAATACGTATCTGTGATTTATTTTCTGCATCTTCTTGGCTAAGCTCTAATTTCGTCCCCTTGTCTGGAAAGGCATCATTAATCTTCATTGTGGGGAGAACTTTTATGGCTCAGTGTTCATCTACTTTGTTGATTAACTCTGTCATTGGAGACTCCATTGGATTCCCCTACGATGTAAAGGTTGTTTATAACCTAACGTTCGTCCTTTCCTGCTGACTGAATCAACTTTATAAACTTCATTGGGCATTGTTGATATCTGCTGTGGAGAGGTTGCTTTCTCTATGTAAAGGATTTTTGTTGTTGTGCCCCCCCCCCCCCCACTTGGGAAGGACTTTGAATTTTGTTCCCCTTCTTGGGCTAAAATCTAACACTTGTCGCGTCGGGGATATTCAGACACTACACAAGTTAATTGGTTAATGACCAACACCCATCGCATCTGAGATATTCAGACACTATGCGAGTTAGTTGGAGGCCCGACATTCTTCACATCTGAAATAATTAGATGCTACGCAAATGGATTTCATCATTCTTCACATCCGAGATAATTAGATGTTATGCAAAAGGTTTGACATTCTTCACATCTGAGATTTCAGATGATACGCAAATAATTTGACATTCTTCACATCTGGGGATTCCAGATGCTACGCAAATGGTTTACATTCTTTACATCTGGGGATTCCAAATGCTACGCAAATGAATTGGTCATCCTTCACATCTGAGATTTTCAGGTGCTACGCAAATGATTTGACATTCTTCACATCTGGGGATTCTAGATGATACGCAAATGGTTAACATTCTTCACATCTAGGGATTCTAGATGTTATGCAAATGAATTGGTCATTCTTCACATTTGAGATTTTCAGCTGCTACGCAAATGAATTGGTCAGTCTTCACATCTAAGATTTTCAGATGATACGCAATCGATTTGACATTCTTCACATCTGGGAATTCCAAATGCTACGCAAATGGTTTACATTCTTCACATCTGGGGATTCTAGATGCTACATAAATGAATTGATCATTCTTCACATCTAAGATTTTTAGATGCTACGCAAATGATTTGACATTCTTCATATCTGAGGATTCCAGATGATACGCAAGTGATTTACATTCTTCACATCTGGGGATTCCAGATGTTATGCAAATGAATTGGTCATTCTTCACATCTGAGATTTTTGGATGCTATGCAAATGAATTGGTCATTCTTCGCATCTGAGATCTTCAGATGCTACGCAAATGATTTGACATTCTTTACATATGTGGATTCCAAATGATACGCAAATGATTTGACATTCTTCACATCTGGGGATTCCAGATGCTACGCAAATGGTTTACATTCTTCACATATGTGGATTCCAGATGCTACGCAAATGAATTGGTCACTCTTCACATCTGAAATTTTCAGATGCTATGCAAATGATTTGACATTCTTCATATCTGGGGATTCCAAATGATACGCAAATGATTTACATTCTTCACAACTAGGGATTCCAGATGTTACGCAAATGGTTTACATTCCTCACATCTGGGGATTCCAGATGTTATGCAAATGGTTTACATTCTTCCCATCTGGAGATTCCAAATGCTACGTAAATGATTTGACATTCTTCACATCTGGGGATTCCAGATGCTACGCAAATGGTTTGGATGGTTGCTTTATCGTTCCATGGGACAGGCACCAATTCCTTTATCGGACGTTTGGCTTGGCGAGCTATCTCAATTTAGGAGCTGGGGCTTTGAACCTCTCATTTGGGGAAATGCCCCTTCGACGAAAGTTAAAGCCCTCTCGTTTATTTGTCGTGGCGCTTGTTCGTTGTTTGAATCTTTGTGGCTCTTCCCATTCACTTTCCAAGGCAGTGTTTTTCTTTCTTTGCATCTGTGCATGTTGATATTTACAACATTTGGCACTTAAACTAGTGTTGCTGGGGTCGCCATGTTTCGTCGGATTTTGATGGAACGAGCGCTCGACGGGTAGCCTGCAATATAAAATCAACTTTAAGTAAATTTTGAATTAATGCAAATTTTGCAAGCAAAAGATTTACACAGGAAGGTATGTTTTCAGTGGAAGATATGGTATTCTATTGCAATTGCTCCTTTACCAAGGGAGGTTTATATTTGTAAAAGAAAGTATATCAATTTTTCATAAGCACCAAGTAGTGCTTTTATGTAGAATGTTGACACATGCGGTCGTTATTTCGGATTCTTGGTATTGAGGTTCCATCAAATGTTGACAATTTGTAGATGCCATTTAGAACCTTTTGACTAATGATACATGACCCTTGCCAGTTAGGCTCAAATAGTCCAATACTAGCCTTTACTGAGCTTTGGTATATAAGTGCTTGGCGATCATTGGGTGAACATGAGCTTTTAATTCCATAGGAGTCATTGCTTCTGTTGGACTATAATCATTAAGCATTCGCGTAGCTTTGCATCTTCTCCCAGCTTTTTTCAGCTGAGCAAGAATTATTTGCTGTTGGAGCCCTTTCATCCGAGCCCAGTTGATTGGTGGGTACGCTTTGCCCTTGGGTAGTTAGAAGAGAATTTATTGCATGCGATTTCTTAACATATTGTTGCAACTTGTCCCTTTTAACCAACATTTCAATTGAGCTTTTTAGATGTCTGCAATTATTGGTATCATGGTCAGGCCGATTATGATAGCGGAAAAATCTTCCAAACATCGCTGCTTTATCGCCTATCCTTACTGGTTTTGGTTCCGCGTATTCTTCAGAATGCTTCGTTGCAAGATAGATATTTTTAGGGGTGTCATTCAAAGGCGTCAGTTTTGATGGGTTGAAAAGGTGAATTTTCTTATATTATTTGTTGCTCTTTCCATCGTTGGTGCTTTTTTGCCACTGAGTATTTTTCTGATTGTCCTCCAAATTGTCGGGAAAGAAAGGTCTTGGGATCAACTTCCTCTTGACCACGGTAAATACACTTCCCTTTATGAAAACTCGAAGCATAGGAATATGGGTTTCCTTCCAAACTAATGTTTGTTAAGTGATTTGCAGGATCATTTTGAGCGGCTTTGAGAACATAGAGCTGGTTCAAAAACATCTCATTCGAAGCATCAATTTTTAGATGTAAATTGGCTATAACACTGTTGAATTCTTCTCGAGATACAAGATCCCTTGGAGCTTGGCCAATAGTCGGATTATTAGTTTGAGAAGTGGCGGAGACATCATCATCTTCATTATGACCAACATGAACCTTTTGAGGGGCTGGATTTGGTTGACCATTGAGAACCGCATCTAACTTGTCCATGAAAGCCTTAGTAGAACCACCCATCCGTTGGTTTAAATTGGTGATAACGGCGTTTAACTTGGCTTTAGTTATTCCGGCTCCGCCTGTCGAGCTTTCTCCTACTTCAAAGCGGTTAGTAAGTGGTGTAGTCTCATTAGCAACATTTTCGGTTTTCTTAGATTTAGCCATTATCTCGGAGAAGGTTTAGAACTTCAATGCAAGGCTCTTAAGATTGAGAGAAGTACGAATGTGGCCACACGGTGGGCACCAAATGCTGAAACCAAAATTGGTCTACAACACCAAAGGTGTTACGGAGACACTTCATCAAATGGTTAGATTAGAAAATGGAGCCATGTAATTTAAAATAAAGAGCAAAAAATAAAGAGCAAAAAATAAAGAACAAGGAATTTAGAGTGGTTCGGTCAATTTAGACCTACGTGCACTATGGAATCACTTCTCATTATCATACTTTGTTTTACAAAATACATGAATTCACACATATTGTTCATCTCTCTTTTCTACCTTTTCTCTCTCTTTACGATCTAGATTTCACTTGAATTTGCAAAGGAATCGGTGAGATCTCTTGCTTTGTGATGGTGGATGTGTAGGTCTTCTATCACTTTAACAATTGAGCGATCTTCATGGATTCCATGGTGATTTAGCGTTAGATCTAGGATGTAGAGAAGATTAATGGAGATTAGAGTAGCTTGGATTGAACTTGAGAGAGAATTAATGGTGTTTGGAGAAGATTAGATCCATTTGATGTTGGAGAAAGATAGCTTGAGCTTGGGAAGCCATTAATGGAGTTTGGAGTGTATGAGAGTGGTGGAGAAATGATTTAGGCAGCCCTTCGGGTTTGAGAAATCGGTCCCTTCAATGGTGGTGAAATGGCGTATTTATAGGTGGAGTTGGTATGGAGTGGTAATGTTGTAAATATGGAGTACAGGGTTAGGGTTGAGCGTACACGTATTTATGAAACTGCCACTGGATAGTTAGAGCCAGTTGTACACAGCTGGTAACAACTGTCATGCCCGACCAAAATATTACGACTTTGCCACTGATCTTTTTCACTTCCCGACCTTATAAAGTTTGCATGAGCGACCCTTCAGGAATAGATGCGCGACCCATCTTTACAATGCATGAGCAAGCAGTAGACTATATGAGCGAGCGACCCCATATTCTAACATATATATTTGACAGATCTCTTTTATGCTTGCCACATGCTTATTTGTTTTTCCATACGTACATTTATTTTGCTTTCACTTACGTGGCTTCACCTCATGCAAGGCTTATATTTATAGGAACAACAATTGCATCATTGCCATTATACAAACTTACTGAAACTGTAACAACCCGGAATTTTAGGACTAAAATAAAATATTATTTTTGATTAATTTAATGAGTTTTGGACATTTAAAAACAGTTTATAAAAAAAAAGAGTTAAACATGGATAATACATCAAGACGCTTGACCAATGAATTCAGCACAACAAAACGGATATGCATTCAAGTTTAACATGGATTTTGTGGATCGTTCGAATTATATGTTTGTTGCTATCAAATAAAACAAATAATAATGATTGAAGTGGAAGAAAGAAAAATAAGAGGAAGGGAGCAACGTGGGTAGATTTTAGGAAGGAAGCGACATCTGTTGCTTTGAGGTCTAATTAACATACAAGTGTTCATTTCTATATATGTTTAATTAGATAGGTGCTTAATTAATTTCTATTAATGCGCATTTAATAATTTTCTTCTTTTATATGATGATAAAAGGAATCCATCAATTTGTGGAATACAAGGAAAATACGAACCATATTTACAAACAATTGTTGTTCCCCTTTTTGTGTGTTTCTAGCATGAAATTAAAGATTCGGGCCCACGGATGATCAAATTTTCTAAAACGAAAAATGGTGTTCTACTTAGAATACCATCTAGTAATTTAGGCAAGATTCGCCTGAATTCCGACGTCATTCCATCTTGTAATCATTTATTAAATGTCAAATTAAATGACACGCACAAAACGAACTTATTTATTTTTCTACAAAATTAATTCTCTTGCTATATCCAGCTAGACGCATCTCAAAATAAAGGACAAAGGGCGTAATCCTATATATGATTTTTTTTAGTAACTATGTTAATTAAATACGCAAAAGGGTAATAAAAAGGGAATTTAATATAACCTAATTTGGAAAGTTAGTAATATTTTGGATGGTTGGAAAAGAATAGATTTTCATATTACAATTTTTATTAAAACGCAATGGATGTCATTACAAGGATAATGTTAAAAGAAGAAAGATTAATACAAAATAGAGATGTTAATGTATTTTGTACTACCTAACAAAAAAGAAAGAAAACAGAAAAGGTGTTTTCTAATTATGAATCGCGGAAGGAATTATTCTATAATAAATATGGATATAGATTTTAGAAGTGTTTCCATAGCCAACCCAGTAGAATATGACTAGCTCCCTAAAGAAAAGATTTATAATAGTAGCAAGGATTAAAGAATAACAATTAAGATAAAGGTAAAAAGGAAAAATGACACTAATCAAGTTAAATATCTCGTAGACTGAAAATGAAAAATCCTGAATGGTAAAAGATATAAAAGACAAATAAAGGAAAGAATTAATGTATTTCTTTAAGACACATTCCATTTACTCTCTCTTCTCTCATTCCATTTATTCTTGTTTTCTCATTCCATTATTTTTCAAATATATATTATCTGTATTCCACTTAGAATAGCAACATGTAGGTTTAAATAACCTAGGGGTCTAATTAAAAAAAAAATACCTACTTCTATATAATATCATATTCCCCAACCCTAACCTATTCTCTAAACCTAAAGCTACGCTCTTTCTACTTCCTCTCAACAATGGCTGCTCTCTTCTCCATCAAAAACATGTTAAAATCCAATTCTCTCCAAACCCTAACAAATTATATGTCAACGCGAAGGTATCGACGATACGAAGCTACTGGTGTCGTCGGTTTCGTCAAACAACGCCCGGATTTGACAAAATTTCCGATCAAAAGTTCAGATTTTCGGATTTTAAAAGCTAAAAAAAAACCGCCCATTTAAACCCATTGAGGTGAGAACTCCTTTCACTCTAATTATTTTACAGTTAAATTTATATTAGAATATAAACGGTGCTTAGCAGCATCCGACACTATTGATTGTACAAAACCATGATGGTTTGTTGGGATTGTGATTTGGTTTGTTATTGTGTGATATTGTTATACATGAAAATTATTTATATAAAATATATATATATAAATTATCGTGAAATAAAAACTTCATTTTGTTATATAAAAAGCTAGCATAACAAAAACTTCATTTTTGTTATATGAAATGTAACATGATCAAAAACTTCTTTTTTTATTGTATAAAAATGTTAACATAGAAAAGATTCATTTTTATTGCGTAAAAATGTTAACATAGGAAAACTCCATTTTCTACATTTTAATGCATAGGATAAATCAATTAAAAGATTAAATGTTGACCAAAATGTCCCTTTAACATATTAGTTTAGAATAAGATAATTATATGTTAATCATATGTCTACTTAACCAAAATGTCACCTTATCATATTAGTTTAGAATAAAAGAATTATTTGTTAACATATGTTTTATTGGAACAAATGTCATTTGTATCTTGACAATGTAGAATGAAAGAATTATTTGTTAATAAAATTGTCATCTTTGACAAAATAGAATGGTTGATTTATAACCATCATTTATGTTAGAGTTGTCATATCTGAATAAAACCATCACTTATGTTAGAATTGTCTTTTAGTTATGGCTTGTTATGTTAAATAGAAAGTGAGAGCTCTTTTCTCACTCATTCTTTATTTCAGTATTTATTTATTTATTTTTTTATAAATAAATATTTTTAAATGCTTGAGATGATTGTTTGTGGTTTAATTTCATATTATACATGAATGGTTGTGGATTGATGTTGTTAATTAGTGTTATGAATTAATGCGATGTTTTGAAAATTGAAACCATGAAACTGGATAATTAATGTCGAGTGTTATTTATGTTAAATTATATATGTTACACTTCCGTACATAAGTGACCTGACTTATGTACGTTGATTGGGTAAATATTTACACACAATTTCCCAAGTGCACAATTAAATGTGTTGTTATTTGGTTGTTTTATTGTTAAAGATAATTGTGTGATGGTTGATATGTCAAATTTAATGTATGCTGTTTGAAAGTCATTTACATAAATTAATGAATGTTATCGAATGTAAGGTGAATTGAGCAATGTAGGAAAATGTTGTAAATGCAATATTTGAAGTATCATTTATGTTATTATGTGGGTCTCATTCCAAATAAGAGAATTTGAACATTTTCAAAAGGTTATCTCATTAAAAGAATTTATTGTGGTTTTAAATGTCGTTTAATGTCATTTAATTAATACAAAGCCGTTTAGATAGTTTCACGTTATTTTTGGCAAAAATGGTCAATACCATTTATTTCATTCATTAAATATAAATGATTTAAGTTTTGAAATTTGAAAATTTTCAATTTTACGTTTATTTTAATATAATTAAAATGAATAGATTCTGCTTGACCCGAGATTAGATTGAGTTGTGGTATAAGACTGCCCGGACCCGCCCGGCATATCCAGCCACCACAACAATATATATCTAATGTGAGAGGTTAATGCAGTATTAAATAATTAATTAATATTAAAGTTTGAAATTTAAAACTATATAATTTTGAAAATATAATAATTAATACAGAACTAATTAATTAATTAATATAGGAGATTTTGAAATCCCAAGTAACATTTTGGGAAACGTAATAATTAACGCAGAATTTATTAATTTGTTAATATGGAGATTTGAAATTCAAAATATGTATTTTTGAAAAGTTAATATTTCTTTTAATATTATAAACATAAATGCATCATTAATGAATGATTAATTCTGAAAGTTGAATTTCAAAAGTGAACGCTGTGAAACATTAATATTATATCAATATAATATTAAAGGAAGTTGAAAAGTCAAAACTTGTTTATTATTTAAATCTAAGTTTGCAATTATTATTAATAATTTTAATTTATACTAAATAGGAAACGTTTTGAATGAAAATTAATTAAATAATATTAATATATTATTTATTATTATTCAATGGCTTGAATAGAACGTTTCGCGTAGCGACCGTTCGCGAATTTCAACCGTTGACTTTGAATGAACGTAAGGTTAGGAATAAAAGATTATTTTCTTTTATTTAGAATGAACGCTAATGTTAATTAATAAAAGATTATTTCTTTTATGCAACTATGAATGCTAATGTTAACAAATAAAAGATTATTTCTTTTATAAAACTAGGAATGCTAACACTAAAAATATAATATATATATATATATATAAATACTTCTTTACATGGGTTAATGAACGTTAATGTTTATTAATAAATGATACTTCTTTTGTATGAGATAATGAATTCTAAATAAGTCTCGTTAATGAAAGTTTTCTTTTATTTATAGTTAAAGAAAGCCAAAAAGGTTTTGTAAACAAAAGCAATCCTTTTATTTAAGATTTAGGACGGCGAATATGTTTTTTTTTTTTTAAAAAAAGTAATTTTTTATTTAAGATTAGAGCGTCGAATATGCTTTGTTCATAAAGGTTAATCTTTTATTAAGATTAGGAATGCTAAATATATTTTGCTAATAAAGGCCATTCTTTTATGTATGTTAAAGAACCGTCAAACATGTTTTAATGAAACAAAGTAGGATAATAAAAGTTTAATCTTTTATTTTGAAAAGGAATATGAAACAAAGTGTGAAATAAAGTTTATCTTTTATTTATGAATGAATATGGAATAAGAATTATAAATAAAGTTTATCTTTTATTTATGAATGAATATGAAATAAGAATTATAAATAAAAGTTTATCTTTTATTTATGGATTGAATATAAAATAAGAATGGTAAACAAAGGTTTATCTTTTAATTATGAAATGAATATGAAATACGACACGTAAATAAAAGTTATCCTTTTATTTATTGAATTAAACAGGTAATATGAAATGAGAAATAAAGGTTATTCTTTTATCAATGATATGAACATGAAAATGAAGGTTTTACTTTATTTAAGTTATGACAATGAAATAATATTTGACAATAAAAGTTAACTTTTACTTGAATTCTAAACATGAAAAATGTCTCATTAATTAATGATTTAGAAGATTGAATCTAATTTGAATTTTGAGAAATCTTAAATTAGATTAAAGAAGAGAGTTTCCAATGAAAAGAATTTTTAAATAAACAAATTTTCTTAATGGGAATGAGGCGTTGATTGTGTTTTAGACACATGATTTTAAATAGCGCAAATTATTCAGGAAGACCGGGTTTACCCATTCTGAATGATTCATACGACGATTGAAGACCGACGATGGAGACGGTTGTTGAAGACCGGGAAATTTCCATATCGAATGAATGATTATTGATATCTTGATTGGACCGTACACCCAATATGAGGGAAAATTGATGATCATTTAGACGTATTAGGAGATCTACTGGATATGGTTTCGTTCAGGCCCAGAATGGACTAATAAATGGATTGTGTGTCTGACATTGTATTCCTTTATATTGTACTCGTTGATCTCTGTCTAATATATAGCTGTTTGGTGGTGGAGAATTTATTCTCTTGCCTAACACCCTGTTATATATTGGTAGATGATTGATGATATAGTATGGTCTGACAATGTGACATGCTAAGATGCATATGATCAAGGCTTTTGTTGAAAAGCAGGGCCTTGTGGATGATGATCGAAGCACAGCTTTAATTAGCATAGCTTTGTGTACAACGTTACTTCGCGAGCCTCACACCCCGGTATGAGTCAAAAACGGGATACGGACCGTAGGGAGTGCACACGTTTCTTTCTAGCTAGAGTGATGTCAGGGACCTACCAGCGCTGACATTTTACTTATGTGGATGATGGATTTTGATGCGCCTCGTTATTTTTATAGGCCGTTGGTGGTCATACTATAGGTCCAAAGGGACCGGGAAACGTGTGTTCAGGCATAACCAATCCACTGCCCATAGGCGGGGACCGGCCCTACCGCTTCCAAGGGTTCACTGCGGGGGATCCTGAGGCATTTTCTAGAGTGTCTCGAATCGGAGAGGAGCTTGCCCCTAGCCTCGACTCATGATGGAATCCAAATCTCCAATACGACACCATCGGTTTTGATTGTAGAACTAGTATTGGCGACATGCTATATGGTAACCATGCCGTCTAGGATTGATACATTATGATTCAAATTGTTTTAAAACATATATATACACACTAATAGTATCAAAATCCGTTTTTATACGTATCAAGCATCTTTTGACCATTATAAGGTAAAACCCTATCCTCTGGTGTGCGTTGCATTGTGTGATGGGACTTGGGTCTTATAATGGTTTCATTTTTCCAAAAATCATTGCGTTGTTTAAACGATTTACTTTAATTTATGCACCGACAATCCATTGGAACAAAACCCGTTCCGCATTAGCGGCGTGGTCCTTGGATTTGTCTTATTAGTTAAATTAGTTTTGAGTTCTCATACCAGTCTCATGACTGACCTGGAGTTTATTCTTTTAACCTAAACTCTGGGTGCCCATATTTTCCACACGGGCAGCTAGTAGTTTTGGTTTTGCAGATATTACATTCACAGGATCCTGGTCTACAGCTGAAGCGATATTCGGAAAGCTCTGTATCCGTGTATCTCTTTTAGTTGTATTTTGTATTATATTTTCCGCTGCTGTATTTAAATGTAATTTAAACTCTGGTATTGTATTTCCAATGTAAGGTATTGTATTTCCAATGTAAGGTATTTATCTGTACTCTGGAATACTCTTGTACAGTGATGTAATTGTGTTAATAGCAATAAAAATGTTCTTCTGTTTGTGTTCTGATGAGTATTGTTCTCAAAGCAATCCGGGCTTTCCTTTATGGGGAAGTTTGGGTCGTTTCAGAAACGATCCCTGCTATATTACATGACCGGGAAGAAAACTCTTGCACGTTCAAGCATAAGTGCGCTCGAGCATAAATCATGCATGACCAAATTAATTGCTCGACCGACCTCTCTATACCAACACATGCGCGACTCCTCAGAATGGCTACACGTTGCTCGACTGGTGATGCACGACCCAACATATTATTTATTGGGACCGTACTTATTACAAGTATGCCATCACTTCATTTTTAATGATCGACTCATACTTCTTGGGTCAATGCCAATTCATGCGGACAAGTTCCTCTGATTCACATGATTTGTTTATATTCCAACCATGCTGACGTGGAACATATATTAATAACCCAACCTGATTGCTTCATATGGCCTAAGTTTATAGTCATACGACCTGAATCACTTTTGGCAACCTGGTTATGTTATATACATTATGTACATAACACATCTAGTTCTTGATCCATTCCTCTTTCATATATGAAACTGCGCGTTCATTTTATACATGCTCGACCCTCTGGACCGTTGTCCTCGACCGAGCTGCTGCTCGAACCATAGCCAGTGTGAATGACCTGTGCCAATGAAGACTAGTGAGCAAGTCGTGATGCTGGTTAAGAAGAGGGAGCGAGTCGTGATGCTGGATGTTGCTCATCCCCTTGACATGATGGTGCTCGATCAGCATCATGATGCTGTAATGCACAACCGGCAGAACCATGTCCGACCAGTTCACTTTCCCGTCGTGTTGTGTTGACAAGGCACATGTCGACTTTGTGATCGACCCATATTATTGGTAGATGGCTAATTGATCCATGGTGTACAATGTGACCGACTAGTTTTGTGGTGCACGACTGATCAGACAATGATATGACCGACCGTATAAGTCTCGACCGACCTCGTTAGTGTGCGATCACTTGTGATCGAGCATACGATGTACGACCGAACCCTTATGTTGCTCGACCATCTTGCGCTCGACCAGTCTATTGGTCGTACGCATTGAGATGTATCCAAACCATTTTTTTTATAACGGGGTTAACAGTGAGTTCTATTAAAAACATAGTAACTTAAACTTGAACTACAAAGTAACTTTATTATTCTTTATTTTGCGAAAGATCATTCATACTCTAAATCATTATATGCTTAAAAGGGAAATACTGTTAGACATAAAGCATTAAAATGATCCAGAACTTTAAAAATTTTAGCATAAGTAGACCGTAAAATTCATAATTTTATAGGTAACCCGTATATTAGATAGACGAATATGAAAATTACAAGCATTGTAGAACATATATGAACATACAATATGATCATTTAACATGCAAAACTTAAAATAACAAAAGGTTATCGTGGATAAATTTGAGACTTTTAATTATTGTTCTATTTCAAGCAAAGATTTAAATTTTAACATAAAAAACTAAGATCTCAAACGATATTCCATAATTTCGTCTCAGTCGATATATCGTTCGATATTGCAATATCTCGGGAGATATATTCGAAAGGAGATTTAGGATGATATTTGTTGTTTCGTTTCCGAAGGAGCCCAAAACTAGATCTCAGAGAGATCTCAGGCGATATTTGCGAGATCTGACTACTACCCTAGCCAGTTTAAAGTGTCAAGCTCACTGTACATATAAAACATGAGAGAAACAAGTTGCTTCAACTATTAAAAATATCTAGAGGAAGAGGAAAAAGAAGATGAGAGGCTGGGGGTAGGAGAAAACCCAGGACCTCTGTCATGTAACAAATTGGCAAAAAAAGCAGAAAGATTTAGTACATATGCATAGTAATTCATATCATTAACGAACTTCATGTCCCAAGATTCATCATTTAATATAGGCTTGTTGATTTCTTTATAAATACCATCTGTAGCGTCTAGTATTTTTGGTAGTCAAATATCTAATTTATTATATTATATTAAATATTGATTTGGAATTTTAGATGGATTTAAAATATATAATTCATTTATATAACGAAGTTTAAACATTTAATTTATATATAATTATAAAACGAGATCGTAACGTCGTGGTAGTTCGTAATTTACGATTTGAATTTCAATTGAATATACAAGATCCGATATAAGTCAGAATTCTATGAAACAAGAAACGTTTGAATCTAGTTGAATATAATTTTCATATGAAAGAGAAAAATGGAGATTTTCATGTTATAAATTGTTAGTTGTGTCCAATTCAAAATTTCAAATAGTCGCTATGGAATCATTTATAAATTATAACGATTAATATTATGTATTTAATTCGATTTGAAAGGGATTTATTGATAACTCGAGATAACGATCGAATTAAGGTGCGAAACGAATTCCATTGAACTCGTATTGACGTTTAGAGTCAGGATAGATATATAATTCGTTATTTCTGGAGATCGGGTAATTGGGTGTCCAAAATAGCGTTGTTTTACGCGTAAAATATCATTCTGGTGAAACCTTCTCGGAATCGAACGAAACTTGTGTTGTTGGAATTGTAATAAAAAGTTATTGCGAGATTTCGATTTTTGTGTCGATCGGACTTATCGGTTGATCGTACGAATAGAAAACGCTTAGATTTTATTTAATAGTATATTCAATTTAATTTGGAAATATATAATAATAGAATAACTGAGTGTCAAACGAACTCCGTTTTCCGCGAAACTAATTTTATTAAATCTGTAATGGTTAGTATTTATAATGTTTCAAGTTTCAACTTATTTGGATTTATTTTGTGATGGGAAATTTAAACGCGTGATTTTTCACTTGTGAATTTTAAAGGGATTTTTACAAACGATCTCAAAATTAGATGAAACTCATCCCATTGTGTCCGGAGTATTGTTCATTGCTAGGATTACAATTTTTATCTCGATTGGAAGTTGTTTGTAGTAGTTTTAACCTGTTACTTCGTAGCGAAGTTTCGTAAATAATATTTTAATAGTTTATTTCCCCTATATATATAGTCACAAAAACCGTTTACCCTAATCTCTCTCCTATGTATGGTCAAAATTGTATTCAACCGCCACTATCTAAATCATTGGTTAAAACGTTCCCGTCTTTCCCTCGATCCATCCTCCAATCTGTTGATTAAAATTAAAAATACCCAACTACAAAAGTTTCGAGCACTACGAGATCAAGATTCAGTGTACGAATGATGAGTTTCTGGGTGGTGTAGTGGTCGGGGAGGCGCCACAAAGCCACGTCAGTTCGTGAAGATTTACGGGCTGAGGATACGAACTATTGCTTGCAGAAGGGGAGAGCTGTGGGGCGATCGATTTGGCGTTATCTGATCGGACGTTAGTAAAGGAGGGGAGGTGTAGCAATTGGGAGTTCGGTTAGAGCATGGGTACATGCTATGGGGGGATGAAGAGCTTTAAACGATCAGGAAGGCTGAAGGGAAGAATTAAACAAAGATGGATACAAGTAAAATGTGGTAAAGTTTTAACAGATGGGTATATTTCAAAACAAAGGCAGGCCTTTTGAACAGTGGAAAATATTGTTGGCATTTTCTTTGGAACGATAACATGGGAATAATTGGCTCGACAATCAGAAGTAAGAAAGGATTCAGGGCCCGTTTAAAAAAGGAAAAAGAAAAAAGGAAGTTGACCTGATACTTATAATTAGGGAATTCTGGAAACGAAGAGCAGATGGGATAAGCTAGTGAACTCTGGAAATCGGCATTTAGCCCTTAAATAAAGTAATTAAAGTAAATAGTTTATTAATTAGGGAATTAAATTATTTAGCTAAATCATTAACTTATAACCCTAATAATTATTGATTGCAAGGTCTGAATCCGACGAAACAAAGTGCAATGGGATCGTGGTGACGAGCACAACATTATGAAACATATTTGAACAGGATTGGAAACAATAGGAATTTGCAGTTAAACTAAACGACTGTTTAATTTAACTATAACCGAACCGCTTCAGCGATAAACGGAACCAAAATGAGTATAACTCACTCAATTCTTTTAACCACTAATATTTTATATAAGTCAGGATTTATTTTCTATGCTATGGATGATAATTGTTTGTTGTATACTGAATACTACTTATATATTGAATGAATTTGTTGATTTAAAACATTAGCTTAATTTAAATGAAATCTAACCGTTATTCCAACGATTATCTCCGACGAGGTAACTTATATTGTTGGTTATGTTTATAAAAATATAAACGTACTAAATTAAAATATGGATGCTTGTATTACTGTTATTTATTTATCGTTGAATATTACATCTGTTATTGAATTGAATTATAAATTTAAGGTGACGTATTTGGATGCAGGGAAAAACAGGTATGAGGGATCCAACTATATTCCTTAAATTTATTGTTTATTTTCATATTTCCATTATATGAACTGTATTACCAACCCTATTAGATGATTGATTTATTGATGATTGATTTATTGATTGTTGAATCGTAATCCAACATTTGTTATGATATTTACCAATGGGTAATACTGGTTGAGTAATTGGAGGCAGATGGCTTAAAAATCAATCGTTTTAAATATGGATTTACCATTAGGTGAATCGATAGAAATGAAGTTATAAAATTTATTTTATAACTGAGATATCTATTAATTTGAATAAAAGTTTGGAATCTATTAATTTGAATAAAAGTTTATAAAAAAGGAAATCTATATTTATATTTATTATTTACGTTTATAAATAATTATTAAATGTTTTTTTATAAATCAAATTTTTATGTAAATAAGGTTAATAAGTAAATGAGCAGAAATTAACCGACGGTTAAGAGTTGGATTAACTATTTCTAAGAGTATATTTAAATGAGATTATATAAATTATATTATTTATTAATTTGAAGGGAGGAATAACTGGAATTGATTAATGAGATAGTCATGGGTTGAATTGACTAATTCTACTAATTTAGTTGGAATTAGTTATTTGATTAATTTATTTTTAAGTAATCAAATGGAATAGTCTAACGAATAGTTGTTTAATTTTAATAAGACTTTAAAAAAGAAATTTATTATTTATTTTAGTTAATAAAGTAGTTAACTGATTTTACAATAGTTAATGCTGAAGTAAATTATTTGTTTTAATTTAATTGATTACTTCTTAAATGAAATCCATTTAAGTAAGTAATCGAAGTTTGCAATAGAGTATAGTTGATTTTTTGAAAGGAGATTACGATCGGGTTTATACTAAACCCGAGTTTTTATAATAAAGTTATAAAGGAGATTTTAAGTGAATAAGATGGCTTAAATTTAATGTTTTCTTAATATTTGAATTAAGTAAAAGGAAGTGAGATAAAAAAAGGTTTTATATTAAACCAGAACTGTATAAACGAGGTTTATAAAAGAAATGAGAAGTCAAAGTGTTGATTTTGAGTTGGCGATACTTAATAATAAAATTAAGTAAGTTGACTGGAATTTAAACGATATTTTCAAAGTGGGAAAATGGTTGAATGGGTTAGGAGTGGAATAAAATGGGTTGACAAGCAGTTAAGATAAGAATTGGAACCTAACTGGAGATTTGTTGAGTTGAGTGATTTTCTGAGTATTAATCTAATGTTGATTTCAGTCTTCAGGGTTGATGCTTAGGGAGTTATTTGCTTACCAATTTACGGTCAGGGACTAAGGAGTGTTGAAGTGACAAAAATAAAAGATTTGAGAATATATATAATATGATTTCTGAAGAAAAAGGAAACAAAAGGACTCAGAAATATATATAATGGTATTTCCAAAATAACGGAAACATAAGGAGTTTGCATGAAAATATAACGATATTTTCAAGGTAAAAACGAGAAGTTTTATTTTGGAATAGGTATTCTATAAGAATAAGAGTTGGTTATCGTTTTCAAATAATGAAATAAAAGAGATTTTGTAACATTGTTTTACAAGTGATAAGTTGAAGTGATTCCCGGTTATAGATAACGAGAAATGATGTGGCAAAAGTTTTGAAAAAGATAATGGAATAGGAAATTTGATATGAGTGTAGGATATTTTCCTAAGTATTAAAATTAAATTGTTTCTGAGGAATCTTATGTTAAATAATAAGTGAAATGCTATGTTGAAATATCGAAAAGATTTTTAAGTTTTAAATTAACCATTTATTTAATTATTTTAATCAAAGAAGCCAAGCGATTTTGAATATTAAACTAGTGAATCTAATTTTATTTTTATGATTGAATGGTTTTTTTATTTAATAGTTAAATAACAAACTATCAAATTTGGCCAATATGATTGTTGGTATGGAAAGACCAGGATTGAATTTATATTCGAAAATCATTCTGAACCAGCAAATACGTAAATATGGAAGATATTAGATGTTGATCAAGAAGGAACTAAAGACCGTGGATCTTCATAAAATGGTAGAATTACTTAAAATCTCTGGTTTAGCGGCGGGAGATATACTGTAATTATGTCATGGTTGAAATATATGGATTGCAAGGACTACTCGCTACAGATTTGCAAGGTGATTCCTAGGATGTGGTGGGAGGGTACCTTCGATTCATCTTATACCTGGATGACTTGTATGGACGAATGTCTGACAGAGTATTCCCTAAAAAAACACATACATTGATTTTTACAAACGTATTTCTGTTAGTGGTGGAGAATGGCCCTTCACTTAGCTTAACGACTAAAGTATTTTTGTTGATGTCAATTAGTGATTTGACGAATCTGACAATGTGACATTCAAAGTGAATGGTGATATGTGGTTCTAAGTTAATGTTAACCTCAAGCCTCTTCAACCGGGAAATGACAAAAATCGGGTAAGCAGCATGGCTAAGTGGGTCGCCCCCAAGTAGGGTGTATTATCACCTATCTAGGGAAAATCCATTTCCTTCTTTAATCTATTTCGACGTTGTCCCATATCGTGAAACGGTGGGTCGCACCCAACTGTTGATATACATCTGATACACTCAAGTAAAATGAGTGCTCGATCATGTGCGACCGGATTGCAAGATGTTCTTGTTGAACCCAGTGTATTCCCCTCTAGAGATTTAATATCAGAAGGTGGTTCCGTACCTTGTTATAGTTGGAAATCCAATCTCCAATAAGAGCCTACAGTTTTTGATTATATATTATGTATGTAGAGCGTGAGATGCAAGCGTTCTGCTAGATGGTTATTTATTTGATTTAGACAGTATTATAATATCAGAATAAGATATGATTTCAAAAGTATTTTGAGTTATCGTAAGGTAAAATTTGTTTGTGTTTATGTGTGGATCGATCTTACGATTACCCTTTTCTTTCAAAAAGAAATGTTTTGACTTTAAAATCAAGTTGGATGATACCTATAAACTTAGCGAGTTTTCTCACTTTGGTTCACCAAACTGATCCGACGTTTGCAATTCTCGGGTTAGACTGAGTTTTACAGGTTCAAGTTATCGGGTGCTGTAAAGTCTAGAGACGGGCAGAAGGTGTTCAGTCGTATGATATCTAGTATTTATTCTATTGTGTGCTGTATGTGTGGACATTATTATAATTATCCATCTGTATTGATGTACTTTGATGATTGTAGGTTTTATTTCAAAGCTCTCAGTAAAGTTTTATTTTTATACTATATTTTGTTCTGTTGCAATGTGAGACTCTGATGTTGTTGTGTTGTTATTCTTCTTCTTCTTTTTCTCCTACTCTAATATTTCTTTCTTTCATATCTGATCCTCCAATTTCTTTCTGTTAACTATATGATGTTTTTGATACTAGAATTCTGGCAAGTAATATGGGTTTATGTATTATTGTTGGAATTCATGCATTGAATTTGCTGGGTCTTTATAGTGGTATTAGAGCATAAGGTTTAGTTATAACCTTGGCTCTGTGGCGTAACTCGATAGAGATGAGGTTAGTAATACCCAAGATTGAGTTTAAGTGTGTGTGTGTGTGTGTGTGTGTGTGTGTGTATATATATGAGAGAGCGTATTTGTAGATTTTATACAAATGTTTTATGTTGTGTTATTTGATCGGTTTAGGTGTTGAGAAGCACTTGAGTCAGCTATGGACACAATATTGTTTTGTAAAGGGGGTAAATGAAATAATTTTGCCCAGATTATATTTTTATATAAAAGGGAAATAATTGTATCAAATTATTGAGATATTAGTATGATTGATTGATATGAATGGAATTCAAATTGGATTAAAAATTTGAATGCTTGATATAACCAAAGAAAAATTCACATATGAAGTTTGTGAATGAGAATTTCAGTATGAGATTGAACGAATCAAAATTTAACTTAAAGATAAGTTAAAATAAAATCAGAAGAGAAAATGGATGATTTTTGAAATAAAATCAGAATATGGATTTTTTAAGTGGAAGTAAACTAATTTTGAAAATAAATTAGTCAATTGAATGTGAATTGGAATTAACTTGGTTGAATGAAGTTAAGAATGAATAATAATTATGGAAATTAATCAGATATTAATCGATTGATAACCAAAGTGAAGATAACTAAGTAAATATTGCCGTCGAATGTAAATTAAATTGATTTGGTTAAGTTAGTTGTGCAATGTTTGTTGATTGATTGTGTACCGTGTGTTAGATCGATTGGATATTTATTCATTAATAGTCTAATAAGAGTTGAATGAATTGAAAACTAAATTCTTGGATAATAATTTGAATGAATCAAATATGATTTGAAATAAATGATCCAACCCTGTACTTTCACCTGAATGATGCTATATGTTTGATTTTGGAAATCTATATGGTTATACTTGCTAATCAATGAAATATTATTGAAGAATTACATGTAATTATTACTTGCATGTTGAATGGGATTTGCGTAGTTTGCACATAAGTCAAGCAATTATGCTCAATAACGCTTATATAAGTTACGCGTATGCGAAAATATAAATTTTGGTTTTTGAATTTTATTTTCCAACCATTTGGGTCGATGTATATATATTTGTTGATCCGGCAATATCACAGAAATCCCTCCTTACACGGAGACTCTGCCGATTTTTTCTATAAATTTATGTCTTAGAAAATTTTTGGTATTTCTGAAATTTTTTATTAACAATAATGAATTGTTTTTCGATTCAAATTAAATTGGGCTTTTGAAAAGAAAATGGGTTGTAACATTTTTTCTACCTTAGTAATTTTGGGACGAGGGGAAAGGAATGTAATGTCCCGTATTTTTGGTAGTCAAATATTTAATTTATTTTATTATGTTAAAAATTGATTTGGAATTCTAAATGGATTTAAAATATATAATCTGTTTATATAACGAATTTTAAAATTTAATTTATATATAATTATAAAACGAGCTCGTAACGTCACGGTAGTTCGTAATTCACGATTTGAACTTCAATTGATTATACAAGATCCGATATAAGTCGGAATTCTGTGAAACAAGAAACGTTTGAATCTATTTGATTATAATTTTCATATGAAAGAGAAAATGGAGATTTCGTGCTATAAATTGTTAGTTATGTCCAATTCAAAATTTCAAATAGTCGCTATGGAATTGTTTATAAATTATAACGGTTAATATTATATATTTAATTCGATTTGAAAGGGATTTATTGATAACTCGAGGAAATGATTGAATTGAGGCGTGAAACAAATTGCATTGAATTTGCATTGATGTTTAGAGTCAGGATAGATATATAATTCATTATTTTTGAAGACCGGGTAATTTGGTGCCCAAAATAGCGTTGCTTTGCGTGTAAAATATCATTCCGGTGAAACAGTCTCAGAATGGAATGAAACTTTTGCCATTGAACCGTAATAGTAAGTTATTGAGAGATTTCGATTTTCGTGTCGATCAGACTTATCGGTTGATCGTATAGAAAACGCTTAGATTTTATTTAATCGTATATTCGATTTAATTTGGAAATGTATAATAATAGAATAACCGAGTCTTGAACGAACGCTGTTTTCCATGAAACTAATTTTATTAAATCCGTAATAGTTAGTATTTGTAGTGTTTCAAATTTCAAGTTATTTGGACTTATTTTGTGATCGTGGGAAATTTAAACGCGTGATTTTTCACTTGTGAATTATAAAGGGATTTTTACAAACAACATCGGAATTCGACGAAACATGTCCCATCATGTCCGGAATATTGTTTTATGCTAGGATTACAATTTTTATCTCGATCCGAAGTCGTTTGTAGTAGTTTTAACCTGTTACTTTGTAGCGAAGTTTCGTAAATAATATTTTAATAGTTTATTTCCCCTATATATAGCCACGAAGCCATTTACCCTAACCTCTCTCCTGCATATGGTCAAAATTGTATTCAGTCGCCACTATCTAAATCAGTGGCCAAAACATTCCTGTCTTCCCTTGATCCATCTTCCAATCCGTTGACTAAAATTAAAAATGCCCAACTACAAAAGTATCGAGCACTACGAGATCAAGATTCAGAGCGGTGATGATGTGTTTCTGGGTGGTGTAGTGGTCGGGGCGGCGCCACGAAGCCGCGTCAGTTCGTGAAGATTTATAGGCGGAGGAGGCGATGGAATTACGAACTATTGCTGACAGAAGGGGAGTGTTGTGGGGTGATCGATTTGGCGTAGTAGAGGAGGGGAGGTGCAGTAATTAGGAGTTTGGTTGGAGCGTAGGTACATGTTGTGGGGGGGTGAGATGAAAAACTTCAAATGATCAGGAAGGCTGAAGGGAAGAATCAAACACAGCTGGATACAGGTCAAACGTGGTGAAGTTTTAACGATTGGGTATATTTCAAAACAAAGGTGGGCCTTTCGAACAGTGGAAAATATTGTTGGCGTTTTCTTTGGAACGATAACATGGGAATAATTGGGTCAACAATCAGAAGTAAGAAAGGATTTAGGGCCCGTTTAAAAAAGAAAAAAAAAAAGAAAAAAAAAGGAAGTTGACCTGATACTTATAATCGGGAAGAAGGAAACTGTTGATTTTGAGTTGGTGATACTTAATAATGAAATTAAGCAAGATAACTGGAATTGGAACGAGATTTTCAAAGCGGGAAAATGGTTAAATGAGTTAGGATTGGAATAATATGGGACCATAAGAAGTTAAGATAAGAATTGGAACCTAATTGGAGATTGGTTAAGTTGAGTGATTTTATGAGCATTAAACTAATGTTGATTTCAATCACGGGGTTGGTACTTAGGGAGTTATTCTCTTACCAATTTACAGTCAGGGACTAATCGGTGTTGAAGTGACAGAAATAAAAGATTTAAGAATATATATAATATGATTTCTAAAGAAAAGGAAATAAAAGGACTCGAGAATATATATATATATATATAATGAGATTTCCAAAATCACGGAAATAAAAGGAGTTTGCGTGAAAATATAACGATATTTTCAAGGTAAAAGGAAACGGGAAGTTGTGTTTTGAAATAGGTATTCTATAAGAATAAGAGTTGGTTATTGTTTTCAAATAATGAAATAAAAGAAATTTTGTAACGTTATTTTACTAGTGATAAGTTGAAGTGATTTCCTTATTATAGATAATGAGAAATGATGCGACAAATGTTTTGAAAAAGATAATGGAATAGGAAATTTGATATGAGTATAGGATATTTTCCTAAGTATTAAAATTAAATAGTTTTTTAGGATTCTTATGTTAAACAAGAAGTGAAATTGTAACAACCCGCATTCTACGTATCTAGGATCGTAGAATATTTATTTCTTTTTCGTATGAAGTCGTATGGTCGTGTAACTTTGGAAAACAACCATTAGAGTCATTTCCCATGTTCATGGTTTTTGTCGATTTTTAAATGACCATTTTGCCCCTAGCCGATATTATTTTGGCCATAACTTTTGATTGAAAAGGAATATTGACCTGAAACCACTTCCATTAGATTCTTTTGATGGTTTACCTTTCCGTAGAGTGGTCACATTAGCCAAAAGGACTCACCGTTTGGGAGATATGGCTGAAACAATTTTCGGATAGTGAAAAACAACTTAATTGGGCTTAACCGGGTGATTAATAGCTAGGCCCAAAGGGGGATTTCGGGATTAGGGTTATGAGAGGGCTGGAAGGGTTAGGAAAATCATTTCATTTCATTTTTTTCAGCCGCCACAAACCTTCCTTAAGCTCTAGCAATGGCCTCCATCTTCTAAAACACTCCAAAACACCTTTTTGTCATCTCTGATCACATATTAGCCTAATCTACATCAAATCAAGGCGGATTAGCATAAGGATTGGGATAGAGCTGTTGGAACACATAGAGATTGGATCCAAATCAGAGATTATTTCAGATCTACAGTTTACTTTGTGGCAAAGGTGAGTGATTTGCATTGTTTTTCACTAATTACGGCTGATTAGGGTAATTAGCGAAGATTAGCAAAATTATAACTCAGAAAAATCTAGAAAAATTTGTAAAATTCCAGAATATTATTTTATGCCTCTGATATAAATTTGGGTTAATTTGGACTAATTTTGCTAATCCCGGAATTTATGGGATTAAGGGGTGATTAGTGATAATTAGCGAAATTATGCGTCATAAAAATCTGGAAAAAATTTCAAAAATTCTTAAATAATGTTTTAGACCTCTGTTAGAAAATTTGGCTGATTTGGTTAAGTTTTGTTTATCCTATCATTAGATTTGCTTAAACGTGATTAAGAGGGATTAAGGGAAAATATGGGGTTTTTGACTATGTTTGATCCGTTTTAACATACAATATTGTTGTTTTACTGTTTGTGGATGTTTATACATGTTGATATGACTGTATGGTATGCTTTATGATTGATTAGAAAAGTTAGAATGGTCGAAAAAGCCGTCGTATGGCGTAAACAGTCGTTGGAAAAGTTGCAGAAAAATAGTGCAGGTTTTCGGATCGGATCGGGGGAATGGGCTCGGACCGAAGAGAGGACCGGGCAAGGGATCACCGAACTGAACCGAGGCTTGGCACAAGGGGAAAATGTGGCAAAAAGGAAGGCCAAAATGGTTCAACTGGGATCGGATCGAGCTAGAGAAGGGGGGATCGGATCGAAGCGGATGAGAATAGGAATGGGGATCGGATCGGACCAGAAGATCAAGCAAGGGACGGATGGAAGACAGTTGGCGAACCGACCCGATGCGACATGGAGGACGCGAACCGACTCGATGCAACACGGAGGACCCAAACCGACCCGATGTGACATGGAGGACCCGAACCGACCCGATGTGACATGGAGGACCCGAACCGAACCGGCGTACTACTAAGGGACTTGGAGACCCCCGACCCGAACCTAAGCACTTGGAGGATACTGATCCGAACCGACAGAGAAAAAGGACAGAGAACCGAACCGATCCAGTGATGACCAATAACCCGAGATGCAAAGGTAGTCCAAATGGAAGTTAGAGCTCAGGATCTAGATGGGAACCAATGAGTTCACTTCATGATTGGGCTTTGCTGCGGAACGTGTGCAAAGGGGTTATCGGTATCCGTAACCTTGGTTCACTATTGATAGATAGATTAGGGGCTTATAGTGATAGTTGTACGGGATTGGATTCCGTCATGGCCCAAAGGACTAGGTGACCAAGGTAGTGGATATCGTATGTTTTACGCACTTGGTGAGAGATGTGAGGATGGTTGCTATGATTGATTGTTTGACATCACTATGACATGCACACCCCCACCCCCGTATTTCTTACACCATATGCTAGTGGCACCTTAAAGTATTGTACAGTATGTAGTGCTAACTCTTTGGTTGCAGGTCCAGGTTCAGGTATGATTGGATTATACCTGTTATTGTTTTGTCTTGTTGCTTATCGCTCATACCAGACTTTTTTGTCTGACCCTGAGTTTTATGTCTCTTCTTATTACTCTGGGTGCTCACACGAGCAGACTAGAGACATGTTAGCTGGGTATGTACGGGTAGCTGATCCGGAGACGAGCAGGAGGCTTCCACGTATGATATATATAGTATTCTCCCTGTGTTGTTGAAGATCACTGCTTGGGCATTAGTCGTGCATCTTCTACTTTAGCTTTCTTTTGTTTTAGAGACAGTAAATTTGGAAAGTTGTAATAAGCTGTATTTGGATTTCCGCTGCTATGTTGGTTTAGTTTTCAGCTTATGTACTGTCTCGCCTGTTTTATGTCAAGATTATGTTATTATTATATTTTGATTCCATGCGCTGTGAGGCATTCTACAAGTTCCTTTATTTGTTCATTCTCTTCTTTCCTTTCTTCTGACGACCGTTCCGTGCTAGTCGGGCATGTGTACAGCGCACTTTCGGAGGAAATGCCGGCTGGTGCGGGGCGGCCCGTCACATTTGGTATCAGAGCCAGGTTGCGTAGTTAACCTAGGGAAAGACACCAGGGAGAGATAATACGTATATGAGAGTGCGTATTTGTGATTATTTTGGTTTTCAAAAGCTATATATATACTATTAGTAGTATAAGGATGAAGTCGTACTGCAGTAGCACCACTATGGAGATGGTTAATCGTTTTCTCTTTACAGATTGAACGATGAGCCGATACGCAAGAGGTGCCGGTAGGGAAGCTAATAATGGTAATGCCGCTGACATGAGGACGATGTTTACTAACCTCATGAGGGAGATGCTTAGAGATGTTCAGAGGGCAGCTCCCAATGCCGATAATGGTGGTGGTCCAGTAGTGCAGGCACCTAGGGTCGATTTCGCCAAGTTGTGCAAGGATTACACTAACCTTGGTGGGAAGCCGTTCCATGGAACGGAGTCAGCCACATATGTTCAAGATTGGTTGGATAGCTGTGATCGTATCTTCGACGACTTGGGTATCGAGGATGCGATGAAGAGAAGGCTAGCATCCCGTCAGCTGCAAGCATGGGCAATGAATTGGTAGAATGCTATTAAGGCAGCTACTCTAGAGGATCAAGTCACTTGGGATCAGTTTAGAAATCGTTTCAGTGATAAGTTTATCCCCGCTGCTCAGAAGTCAGTGCTGTTTAAGAGATTCTTGGAACTCAAGAAGAATGGCAGAGCTGTCTCGGAGTATATTGCCGAATTCGACACTTTATCCAAGTATGGGTTATCTCTTATTGATACTGCCGAGAAGAAGAACGAGAAGTTCATAACTGGCTTAGATGGATACTTGGGGGAATGGCTTATTAACCACATCGATGAGACGTTTGAATCGATTGTGGGGAAAGCTTTGAGGTCAAAAAGTCTTTACCCTAAGTCGAAGATTGAGGTGGCATCTGCAGAGGAGCCAAAGCCGCAAGTAAGCGGTGGAGGCAAGGATAGTTCCCAAAATAAGAGGAAGCAAGACCAAACTATGGATGGTCAGAATAAGAAAAATAAGAAAGATGGCGAGTGCTTTAGCTGTGGTAAGAAGGGCCACTATGCCAGAGATTGTCGGGAAAAGCCTGGGGAAAGGAAGTGCTTTAATTATGGCCAAGCGGGACATCACAAGAACGAATGTCCACAACCTCCTAGGGAGAAGCAGATCATGAAAGCATATGCTATCAACGCTGTTCCTTCTTCGTCGAATGCCCCAACTGCGGCGCAGAAGGAAAAAGGTGTCGTTATTCGAGGTATGCTATCTATTTAAGATGTTTTGATCGGGTTTTGTTTGACAAACCAGAGTTAGTCGATAGACCTTTAGTAGTGGCGAACCCGATTGGTGGTTCGACTAGCCTCAGTATGATTTACCGTAACGTGGTCTTATCGAGTCATGGATGTAAGTTTGTTTGTGATTACTTTGTTTAGGCTTTACTGGGTTTAGCATTATTTTGGGGAGTCGATCTACTCTAAAGGAATGGGGTGGTATTAGGTACCTACCTAGTGATGGTGGTAACAACTGGAGTTAGGGAAGCTGATAGGTTATCGTTGTCTCTGGGAGGCAAATGAGTGCTCCAGTGCTTAGTTGTTTCGCTAGTATCACTTCACGTGGATTGTCCGAATTCGGAGGAGATGTTCCTTAGGTGCTTGTCTGATATTGGTTTAGGCCTTTGGGGCTTGTGCTTGGGGAATGTCGAGTTTGACTAGGATGGTTTGCGTGAGGGATAAGTAGTCGTTGTGATTTTCATTGGATGATACCTTAGTTTACTCGAGGAGTGATGGGCAGCTGTGATAGGATAAGACTATTCGATGGTATGGACTGCCCCGAGTTGGACTCGATAAGGTTATGAGATGACTCGACTGGGACTCGAGAAAGATGCAAAGTAATGGATTGTTTAGGACTCTATGCTGATGTTCTCTTTGGATAGTAGAACTTTGAAAGAATATGATGAGTTCGTTGATCATGGAAGATGCAACGAAGGTTAGGACGATTCAAGTTGGACTTGAACTCGTAAAAGAAAATAGGTATTCGTTGATCTAGGAGCTGCAACGAATAGGGGGACGACTCATGTTGGACTAGTGTTGGTAGGTAATGGATACTCAAGACTAGGTCTGAGTTTATGGGTAATAGATTGACTCGAGTTGGACTCGAGAAGGCTGCAAGGAATTGGATTGACTCGAGTTGGACTCGAGAGGGCAGCAAGATAATGGATGGACTTGGGTGGGACTCGAGTGTTTCAGGCGGACTAAAAGCAGGGGTATCTGGGGACACCCACTTACCTTGGATCTGTTGGACGTGATCTAATTATCCTTGGAGGATAAACGTACGTTGGACGTACGGTAGTCCGTTTGGAGGCAGAGTTTCCATTAGTTATTGATATTGGTTGGACCAGACATATAGGTATTGACGTATTCATGACTTTAGCAGGTAATAGATAGGATTTGTTTGATGGATTCTATGGTTGTTGTATTTGTTCTTACCTTTCTTCTCTTGAGTATCACTTGTGGGATCCTGTTGAATGGAAATAGGGTAAATTCGTTGATCATGGTGATATGACGAGTGTAAGATACTTTACGTTAGACTTGAAGTATGTTGGGCATTGTGGAGCGTCCGTTGTCTTGGAGATTCAACGGATATAGGAGTTTCAGTTGGACTTGGACTCATAGGCAGAGTAGCTAGATTCATTGGATGAGTCTAGTTCACCTTTGGAAGGTGAATGTACGTTGGACGTACAGTACGGATATAGGTAGAGTACCTAGATTCATTGGATGAGTCTAGTTCACCTTTGGAAGGTGAATGTACGTTGGACGTGCAGTATGAATATGGGTAGGGTACCTGGGTTCATTGGATGAATCTAGTTCACCTTTAGAAGGTGAATGTACGTTAGACGTACAGTGCAGATGTTGGTGTAGTGCCTAGGGTCATTGGATGAGTCTAGTATGCCTCTAGGAAGTGAATGTACGTTGGACGTGCAATACGAATGTAAGAAGGACTCAAGTTGGACTTGAAAGGACATTTGGAATGTAGTTGAAATTTTGGCATATAGGTTTGGATTACCTAAGAAAATGACACTATAGACGAATGCCATAGTATCGGACTGGGTGCAATAGCTGATGCATTGAGTAAGAGACGTGCCAGTTTAGAGGCTATTTTCTGGAATGGAAGCAACTAGAGTATATCATGGGATATGACTTCAGACCTAAGTGTGAATTGGATTCAGAAACGCTAGTAAGCTTGACGATTAGATCGATCTTGATTAAGTGGATCGGTTCCAGTTAGAGGGACGATCCCAACCTATTAGAAGTTACCTCTAGGGTAGAGATGGGAATCGATGGCGAGAGAACGACTGTACTTGGGAAGTAGAGAATGACATAAGGAAGTCGTATCCAAAGCTCCTTGCCTGGTAAGATTTTAGCGGCGATGATTCTTCCCTTGTTAGTAAACCGCATGTTAGGGAAGAATGGTTTTGTTTGTTTTGCATGTTTGATTGTTGTATATGGTAGGTAGGCATGCAGGATCCTTTGTATGTTTTGGGTTAAGGAATTTCGGGGACGAAATTTCTTGGGGGGGGGGGGGGGGGGGAGAATGTAACAACCCGCATTCTACGTATCTAGGATCGTAGAATATTTATTTCTTTTTCGTATGAAGTCGTATGGTCGTGTAACTTTGGGAAACAACCATTAGAGTCATTTCCCATGTTCATGATTTTTGTCGATTTTTAAATGACCATTTTGCCCCTAGCCGATATTGTTTTGGCCATAACTTTTGATTGGAAAGGAATATTGACCTAAAACCACTATCATTAGATTTGTTTGATGGTTTACCTTTCCGTAGAGTGGTCACATTAGCCAAACAGACTCACCGTTTGGGAGATATGGCTGAAACAAGTTTCGGATAGTGAAAAACAGCTTAATTGGGCTTAACCGGGTGATTAATAGCTATGCCCAAAGGGGGATTTCGGGATTAGGGTTATGAGAGGGCTGGAAGGGTTAGGAAAATCATTTCATTTCAGTTTTCTCAGCCGCCACAAACCTTCCTTAAGCTCTAGCAATGGCCTCTATCTTCTAAAACACTCCAATACACTTTTTTGTCATCTCTAATCACATATTAGCCTAATTTACATCAAATCAAGGCGGATTAGCATAAGGATTGGGATAGAGCTGCTGGAAAACATAGAGATTGGATCCAAATCAGAGATTATTTCAGATCTATAGTTTACTTTGTGGTAAAGGTGAGTGATTTGCATTGTTTTTCACTAATTACGGCTGATTAGGGTAATTAGCGAAGATTAGCAAAATTATAACTCAGAAAAATCTAGAAAAATTTGTAAAATTCCAGAATATTATTTTATGCCTCTGATATGAATTTGGGTTAATTTGGACTAATTTTGCTAATCCCGGAATTTAGGGGATTAAGGGGGTGATTAGTGATAATTAGCGAAATTATGCGTCATAAAAATCTGGAAAAATATTCAAAAATTCTTAAATAATGTTTTAGACCTCTGTTAGAAAATTTGGCTGATTTGGTTAAGTTTTTTTAATCCTATCATTAGATTTGCTTAAACGTGATTAAGAGGGATTAAGGGAAAATATGGGGTTTTTGACTATGTTTGATCCGTTTTAACATACAATATTGTTGTTTTACTGTTTGTGGATGTTTATACATGTTGCTATGACTGTATGGTATGCTTTATGATTGATTAGAAAAGTTAGAATGGTCGAAAACGCCGTCGTATGGTGTAAACAGTCGCTGGAAAAGTTGTAGAAAAACAGTGCAGGTTTTCGGATCGGATCGGGGGAATAGGCTCAGACCGAAGAGAGGATTGGGCAAGGGATCACCGAACCGAACCGAGGCTTGGCACAAGGGTAAAATGTGGCAAAAAGGAAGGCCAAAATGGTTGAACTGGGATCGGATCGAGCTAGAGAAGGGGGGATCGGATCGGAGCGTATGAGAATAGGAATGGGGATCGGATCGGACCAGAAGATCAAGCAAGGGACGGAAGGAAGACAGTTGGCGAACCGACCCGATGCGACATGGAGGACGCGAACCGACCCGATGCGACATGGAGGACGCGAACCGACTCGATGCGACATGGAGGACCCGAACCGACCCGATGTGACATGGAGGACCCGAACCGACCCGATGTGACATGGAGGACCCGAACCGAACCGACGTACTACTAAGGGACTTGGAGACCCCCGACCCGAACCGAAGCACTTGGAGGATACCGATCCGAACCGACAGAGAAAAAGGACAGAGAACCGAACCGATCCAGTGATGACCAATTACCCGAGATGCAAAGGTAGTCCAAATGGAAGTTAGAGCTCATGATCCAGATGGGAACCAATGAGTTCACTTCATGATTGGGCTTTGCTGCGGAACGTGTGCAAAGGGGTTATCGGTATCTGTAACCTTGGTTCACTATTGACAGATAGTTTAGGGGCTTATAGTGATAGTTGTACGGGATTGGATTCCGTCATGGCCCAAAGGACTAGGTGACCAAGGTAGTGGATATCGTATGCTTTACGCACTGGGTGAGAGATGTGAGGATGGTTGCTATGATTGATTGTTTGACATCACTATGACATGCACACCCCCACCCCCGTATTTCTTACACCATATGCTAGTGGCACCTTAAAGTATTGTACAGTATGTAGTGCTAACTCTTTGGTTGCAGGTCCAGGTTCAGGTATGATTGGATTATACTTGTTATTGTTTTGTCTTGTTGCTTATCGCTCATGCCAGACTTTTTTGTCTGACCCAGAGTTTTATGTCTCTTCTTATTACTCTGGGTGCTCACACGAGCAGACTAGAGACAGGGTAGCTGGGTATGTACGGGTAGCTGATCCGGAGACGAGCAGGAGGCTTCCACGTATGATATATATAGTATTCTCCCTGTGTTGTTGAAGATCACTGCTTGGGCATTAGTCGTGCATCTTCTACTTTAGCTTTCTTTTGTTTTAGAGACGGTAAATTTGGAAAGTTGTAATAAGCTGTATTTGGATTTCCGCTGCTATGTTAGTTTAGTTTTCAGCTTATGTACTGTCTCGCCTGTTTTATGTCAAGATTATGTTATTATTATATTTTGATTCCATGCGCTTTGAGACATTCTACAGGTTCCTTTATTTGTTCATTCTCTTGTTTCCTTTCTTCTGACGACCATTCCGTGCTAGTCGGGCATGTGTACAACGCACTTTCGGAGGAAATGCCGGCTGATGCGGGGCGGGCCGTCACAGAAATGCTATGTTGAAATATCAAAAGATTTTTAAGTTTTAAATTAACCATTTGTTTAATTATTTTAATTAAAGAAGCCAAGTGATGCTGAATACTGAACCAGTAAATCTATTTTTATTTTTATGATTAAATGGTTATTTATTTGATAGTTAAATAACGGACCATCAAATTTGGCCTATAGATTGTTGGTACGGAAAGACCGAGATCGAATTTATATTCAAATACCAGTCTAAACCAGCAAATATGTAAATATGGAAGATATCAGATGCTGATCAAGATGGAACAATTGAAGGCCATGGATCTTCATAAAACGGTAGAATTACTTAAAATCTCTAGTTTAGCGGTTGGAGATGTACTATAATTTTGTTATGATTGAAATATATGGATTGCAATGACTACTCGCTACTAATCTATAGGGTGATTTCTAGGATGTGGTAGGAGGGTACCTTCGGTTCATCATGTATATGGATGACTTGTATGGACGAATGTCTGACAGAGTATATCCTAAAAACCACGTACATTGTTTTTTACAAACATATTTCTGTTAGTCATGGAGAATGGCCCTTCTCTTAGCTTAATGACCAAAGTATTTTATGGACATCAATTGGTGATTTGACGAATCTGACAATGTTGCATTCAAAGTGAGTGGTGATATGTTGTTCTAAGGTAATATTAACCTCAAGCCTCTTCAACTAGGAAATGACAAAAATCGGGCAGGCAATATGGCTAAATGGGTCGCTCCCAAGTATGACGTATTGTTACTTATCTAAAGAAAATCCATTTCCTTCTTTAATCTATTTCAATGTTGTCCCTTATCGAAAAATTGTGGGTCGCACCCAATAGTTGGTGATATACAATCGATACACTCAAGCGAAATGAGTGGTCGGTCATATGTGGTCGGGTTGCAAGATGTTCTTGTTGAAACCCAGTGTATCCCCATTTAGAGATACACTATCGGAAGGTGGTTACATACCTTATCATAGTTGGAAATCCAATCTCCAATAAGAGCCCTCGGTTTTTGATTATATAGTATGTATGTAGAGCGTGAGATGCAAGCATTATCTAGATGATTATTTATTTGATTTAGACACTATTATAATATTAGAATAAGATATGATTTCAAAAATGTTTTGAGTTATCGTAAGGTAAAAACCGACCGTGGTTATGTGTGGATTGGTCTTACGATTACCCTTTTCTTTCAAAAAGAATTGTTTTGACTTTAAAATCAGGTTGGATGATACTTATAAACTTAGCATGTTTTCTCACTCTTGTTCATTAGACTGATCTGGTGTTTGCAATGCTCGGGTTAGACCGAGTTTTACAGGTTCAGGTTATAGGGTGTTGTGAAGTCCAGAGATGGGCTGAAGGTGTTTAGACGTATGATATCTAGTATTTGTTTCGCTATGTATTATATATGAGAACATTATTATAATTGTCTAGATATATTGATGTACTCTGATGATTGTAAGTTTTATTTCAAAGCTTTCAATAAAGTTTTATTTCTATACTATATTTTGTTCCACTGCGATGTGAGACTCTGATGTTATTGTGTTGTTATTCTTCTTCTTCTCCTCATATTCTAATATTTCTTTCTTTCTTATCTCACCCTCTAATTTCTTTCTAACTATCTGGTGTTTTTGATACTAGAGTTCTTTCAACTAATACAAGTTTATGTATTATTGTTGGAATTCAGACATCGAATTCACCGGGTCATTACACCATCCCTATAAAGCTTCAAGTCAGTTCCATCATCATAGTAGTTTAAGCACCTAATATCACCTCCATCGTCTCCGTCACTAATAAATATGTAAAAAACTTGTTGGAATGGATCATATCGCATTTTAGAACGTAAATGGTGTCATGATTTCTCGTTTATGGAAATCATTAATATGAAATAAAAATGTTTTTATCGTTTATGGAAAATGATGTCATGCATAATGTCAAGGGAAAATATTTTGAAGAAGGATAATGTGGTAGTTAACAAGGAAGATACGAATTTTTTAACTTCTATTTTTGACATGTAAAGTAAAGAACATACAAGGGGATTATTTTAGGTTGGAAGGTGGGGTTCCTAATCCTAGTCGTGTAAACGAGGTAAACAAGAGGGCTTAGATCTGTGCACTAATTCGTTATCTCCTAAGTTTAAAAATTATCAAAAGAATCAAAATGGCGGAAATAGATCACTAATTTACTTATTATAATTAGTTGAATCTCTTCCAAACTCCACCAAACATTCACCAACACTTTAGAATGCCTTAGGAAGTGATAAAAGTAAGAAGTTTTAGAGAAAGATGATTTGCTCTTATTACAGATAATACACCTCTCTTTGCGATTTACATGCTCCAACTTGAGTGGGAGTAAACAGATATATTTTGTAGGATATATTATGGAGATTTGGTTTGATTTGAATCATGATATATCAGGAAACTTATTATGGAGATATAACAAGAAACTTATTAGAATATATCGTATCCCGTAAAATATATTCTAATAAGTTTCCTGTTTTATCATGATTCAAATCAAACTAAATCTCCATAATATATCCTGCAAAATATATCCATTTACTCCCCCTCAAGTTGGAGCATGTAAATCACAAATGCCCAACTTGTGCAATAAATATCCAAACTATTGACGACCAAGTGCCTTTGTCAAAATATCAACTAACTGATCACTAGTAAGTATATATGAAGTAATAATATTTCCATTTTGTAACTCATCACGAACAAAGTGACAATCAACTTCAATGTGCTTAGTGTGGTCATGAAACACTGGGTTCTTTGCAATATACAAAGTGGATTGACTATCACAAAACAGCTGCATGGGTTTGGAATGGATCATGCCAATTGAATGCAACAACGATTTTATCCACTTAAGTTCACAAGTTGCAACAGCCATATAATGATATTCTGCTTCAGTTGATGACTGAGAAACAATCTGCTGCTTCTTAGTTTTCTAAGAAATAAGAGAGCAACCAAGATGCATAAAATATCCAGACATCGATCGACGCGTCAAAGGACAAGCTGCCTAATCACTATCACAATAAGCCGTCAACTGCAAATCACTAGGACGAAGCAAAATACCTTGACTAGGTTGACCTTTAATGTATTATAAGACCCAGATGGCAGCCTCCCAACGTGCAACCTGAGGATTGCTCAAAAACTGAGCAAGAGTATGAAAAAAATAACTCAGCTCAGGTCGAGTAACAGAAAGATACACTAAGTGCCCTACCAAACGCCTATATTGCTCGGGATGTTCATAAGGTTCATTTGCTGCATAAGCTAATCTATGATTCTACTCCATTGGTGTATCAATAGGCTTACAACCGAACATGCCCGTCCCTGTCGATATATCTGAGGCATATTTTCATTGAGAAAGAAACAAACCCTCATCACCACGTGCTACTTCAATCCAAGAAAATATTTCAATACACCTAGACCCTTCATATGAAAACACGTACCTGTATTGTTTGAACCTCAAGATCACATCGTGTGATGTACCTGCAATAATCAAATCATCCACGTAAACTAGTACATGTAGAGAAACCTCATTCTGCTGATAACAAAATAACGAATAATCAGCATATGATTGCACAAAACTAAATTTCTGCAATGCATTAGACAACTTAGCAAACCACTGTTGTGGAGCTTAGCGTAAACCATACAAAGACTTGCGCAACCGACATACTTTCCCAGGGATAATACAATTATAACCTGGTGGAGGCGGCATGTAGACTTCTTCCTCCAAATCACCATGAAGAAAAGCATTACATACATCCATTTGATGCAACATCCAATTATGAGCAATAACAATAACAAGAAAATACGAACAGTTCCCATTTTTAGCAACTGGAGAAAAAGTTTCATTATAATCTATACCGGCTACTTGTTGGTTACCATACACAACCAAACGTCCCTTTAGGCACTCTATATCACCATTAGCACGCCGCTTTATTTTATACGCCCAACCACTACCAATAGACATCTTACCAGATGGAAAATCCTCTAATGTCCACATGCCATTATGTTCTAGTGCATCAACTTTCTCTTTCATTGCCTGATGCCAACCTGCATCTTGAACTGCCTTTTTGAAGGAAGTATGTTTTTTTTGAGATGTAATTGCTACTAAAAACTTTTTATGTCTCATAGAAAATTTATCATAATTCACATAACAAGCTATATCAAAAGGTTTACTTGAGAAACCAAATGGAGGAGGAGAAACAGTGGGTGATGATGTAGCGGGGCTACCTTGCACATGATAGTGTTAGTAACATACCCTTGAAGACAAGACGAATGAAGCTTGATGCAGTTCCCACGACCTATATTATCACCATTTTCCTCGAGTGTTGAATTCTCCTTAGGCTCCTCACAATTTAAATCAACTTTTGTACTCCCCCTCGATTCCACACCATCACATTCATTCATGCCACCTCTATCATCATCCATCACATACTCTAAAACCTCGACATCTTGAGCATTATCCAAATCAGTCACAGCACCCCGCTCATCATCATCAAACAAACCAATCATGGAATTTTGGGATAAAAACTGGTTCAAACATTCATTGGGGGAGGTGGTAGAGGAACCATGTGTAGAAAAAGGAAATACATGCTAACAAGTTTGACGTCACGACTAAAAAAATACACATGAGTATCCAAATCATATACACGCCACCCCTTTTGACCAGAAGGATAACCAACAAATATACATCTCATAGAGCGAGGTCCAAACTTATCTTTGACACGAGGCTGATTTGCAACATAGAAAAGACACCCAAATACATTCAAAGCAGACATACTAGGTGGAATACTAAGCATTTCATATGGTGTTTTACCATCCAAAATAGGAGTAGGAGTTCTATTAATAAGATGACGGGTAGTCAAAACACACTCCTCTCAAAAATCAATAGGTAAGTTTGCTTGAAAGCGCAGGGCACGAGCAACATTTAGAATATGTTTATGTTTACGTTCTACTCTACCATGCTATTGGGGTGTATCAACACATGAGGTTTGATGCAGTGTACCTTATTGAGAAAAAAATTCCCTCAGGCCTTTAAATTTTTGTCCATTATCACTACGCAAAATTTACTTGCCTATTATACTACGTTTTGCCCATATAAAAGAAATTTTGAATTAATTTGCTAACCTATTATTTTCCTACAATCAAATATACCCATGTAGCACGAGAAAAATCATCAACTATGGTTAAAAAATAGTGTGCTCCACAACTAGAAGCAACACGATATGGACCCCAAATACCACAATGTATCAAATCAAACAAATTAGTAGCTTTGCTTATACTTAATGGAAAAGAATCACGAGGATGTTTGGCCACAAAACATACATCACAATTATGATCACAAAGTTTATTTGTACTACATCCAAAATTTAACAAAGAAAGGACCACTTTCATGGAAGGATGACCTAACCGCCTATGCCATAACTATGCAGAATCTGCAATGGTGGAGTTATTTGCTTGGACACTTCTAATTGCTCGAAAGAGATAGACCCCATTACACTGTTCCCCGACTTCAATCAGGTTCCTTAAACTCTGGTCCTGAGTAGTACATAACTTCTTAGTGAAAATTACAATAAATTTTTGCATTTCAATCATTTGTGAAACAGACAACAAATTGCAATTAAGGGTAGACACATACAACACATTATCAAGAATCAAGTTATTGCTTAATTTAATACAACTCTCTCTAGTTGCAGTGATATGTTTTCCATTTAGTAAACCAACTGGTTCCGAAGCAGTATCTTTGATATCAACAAATAAATTATGATTGTATGACATATGATTTGAAGCTCATGTATTAATAATCCATCAGTCCAAAAACTTCTTACCATGTGATCTTGAAGTAGAAGACATGGCCGAAGAGGTCTTGAGATCCACAATCAGCTTTGTACCTGCTCATCACTAAGAGTGGGCAAAGATGAACGATCTACCTCACATAATGACGACGAAGCTTGCTTTCCTTCAGTCATTGCAGGAATTTTCCTTTTTTTAAAGTTACTGGCTTTGATACCATGATAAAAGCAAGAAGTTTTGGAGAAAAATGACTTGCTCTTATTACAGATAATACACCTCTTTTTATACAAGTTTTTATAATCAAATATAAGGAAAGAAATAAAGTAGAATATATCATATCCCATAAAATATATCCTAATAAGTTTCCTTCCATAATAATTTTCCTGTTATATCATGATTCAAATCAAACCAATTCTCTATAATATATCCTGCAAAATATATATGTCTAGGAAGCATGGGTCTAAAATGGAATGTGGGAGAAGTTTATAGGAAATGGTATTTCCTATTTGGATTGAGAACATCAAAATGGAAAGGGGTCTTGGATTTTGCTTAGGTGTGCTGAGGGTTGGATGTTTGAAGATGGCAATAAGTCAGCTCTTTTGCACTGTTTTGGCATCAGCTCGATGAGTTATCTCACTATCTTATATGTACCAGTTGTGTTATATATGTTATGTATTTGAAATATAAAGTTTACTTATTTGTTATCCCACTATCTTGAGACATTCTAAGAGCATCTTTTCTTTGTTAATAAGTAATATAAGTTTACTTACTAATGAAAAAACATGGGATTTTAAATTAGTTATTAACCTATGAAACAAAGTTACAAAAAGTCCTACATAAATAAAGGACGTTTTATAAGCACACTCTGAAATGCCTTGTTTTGATAATTTTGCAATTAATTTGGAAGGCATCCTTAGGAATTTTTATTTGCATTTTCAATGAGTGTTAAGTTTTTGCTTGTTAATGGAACAATATATAAGTTTAAAAGATGTTAGAACTTGCCAAACCAAGTGGCTAAAAATGTAATAAAGGGTGGTAATAAACACACTTTGAAAATAAAGCCTATTTTCGAGAATTTTTATAAACAAATTAAGCAATGTGATTAAGATTTTTTTCACGGTCTTTTACTATCCTAAGGATGGTACTTACTATAAAAATTTCAAGTTTAAAAAAGTTTATTTAACTAGTTAAAATTGATTGTAAATATTGTGTCGTTCTATATTGAATTCTTTAGCAATATTATTAATGACATTATAGATGTTGTATAAATTGTTTGAGGTTTTAAACATCTAAAAATGATATCTAAATGGTATGCTTTTGTAATATATTTAGAGTATTTTTTAGAATTTTAAAGCTTGTTTGAAGTTTAAATACATTTCTAATATTTATTAATGAATTTTCGAAGTAAAGAGGTTTTATGATATAAAATGTTTTTATTTATTTCCATCAAATTACAAATTAGTTATTTTCAAGTAATATTTTACATTCATATTTAATACCTATTTATTTGTATTTAAAATAATGTATGTGATGCCCCGCCCCGAGACCCACACTAATAAAGAGCATTACTAAGTAATATTGCTATTAGAGCAGAGAATAGAGTTGGTTATGGTTGACCATCAGTAATCTTGCATTATACAAGTATCAAATATGTCGATTGGGTGTATAATTTTTTTTTCTAACCTCAAGTGGACTGACACATTCAATTCGTCTAATATAAAATTACGATCTCTAAGGATTCACTTTCAAAACAATTTACTACATATC
This sequence comes from Allium sativum, assembly GCA_030737875.1. Classification (NCBI taxonomy): domain Eukaryota; kingdom Viridiplantae; phylum Streptophyta; class Magnoliopsida; order Asparagales; family Amaryllidaceae; genus Allium; species Allium sativum. The sequence goes on along the minus strand of CM060915.1, from coordinate 442,011,868 downwards.
ACGGATAAAATATCAGACAACATGTATATATAAATACAATCACAGGTTACAACAGATAAATGAGCTACATTTCTGAATGGTTACACATATACCATATATAAATGTAACATCTTCAAAAAACAATATACAACAACTTAAATACATAAATACAGCTAGAATTGGCTCTAAATGATAAAGTCTAATATGAACCAGCAAACCTCGAATCAACATCAAGCTACAACCTGAAATAACCTGGTCAGATCCAATATTAACTCACATGGGTCAGTCTAGTTTACATATAAGTTATAATACAACATGTGAAATATAAAATTATGGATAATAATTCCTCTTGACAAAAAAGGAATTTTATAACTTATGATAACAATTTGAATTCTGACATGATTGTGGCTTAAACAGCCTATAAGATTCTAATGATAACATAAACAAACACCAGGTGGGATTTACTTCCATCAAAAATGTGACGATCCCAAAATCCGAGGGGCGGTATTAAGGATAATCATTGGAATATAACACATCAATCATCATAGCAGAGTACAGATAATAGCAGAAACAATAAATAGAATAATTTTACATGGATATGACAGCGGAATCACAACATGTAGGAACATCAGAATAGCATAACGTGGGATATAACTTAGTAAATAAAAAGGAAAGTGATCAGTCATCATCGCCAGAGGCGGAATACATACATGCAGTGAGACATAATAAGGGTATCAGTCTACATCGCCGAAGGCGGTACATATACATATAATAAGAAATACGGAAAGTAAATCAGTCTGCATCGCCCGTGGCGGAATCATAATATAAGTACAGTAATGGCGGAAAAAGTCAAAGTCGTCTCTGTGAAGTCAGCCTCGCCATGAGCCAAAAATGCACTCTATGCAGCAGTGCAGAGCCAAAAACAACCTGCCACCTGTGTACTAGGCTGCCCGTGTGAAAATAAGGGCACCCGCGTTTGCAAAGTGAAACAAACAACGAGTCAGTCATGGGGACTGGTATGAGGAATCTATTTAACAGTTAAACAACAGTAATAGCAAATCATAGGACCACGCCACTTTCGCGGAACGGGTTTACTCCAGTGATTGCTAGTGCATTTAAAACGAAGTAAATTCTTTTAAAACAACGCAATGCTTTTTGAAAGAATGAAGCCATTATAAGACTCAGGTCCCATCACACAATGCAACGCAAGCCGGAGGATAGAGTTTTACCTTATAATGGCCAAATATGCTTGATACGTATAAAGCAAAATCATTTGATATTATTACTAGTGCATATATGTTTCAAAAACGAATAGCATCATAAATATCAATCATAGACGGCATAAGTGCCCCATACCACTATGTCGCCATACTAGTTCTACAATCGAGTCCGTTATTTCGTATTAGAAATTGGATTTCCGTCATGAGTCGAGGCAAGGGGCAAGCTCCTCTCCGCTTCGAGACACTCTAGCGAATGCCTCAGGACTACACACTCTGGGTAACCCTGGATCCTCCAAGGCCGGTCCTCTCTTACGTTTGAGGATTAATTATTCCTGAGCACACGTTTCCCGGTCCTTACAGACCTATAATCGAGGTGCCTCGCATTCCAACAACCACATAGGTGAAAAATAGATATAAATGTCAGGGCTGGTAAGTCACTGACACCACCATAGCTAGAAAGAAACGTCATGCTCTCCTTGGGTCCTTATCCCGTTTTTGACTCATACCGAGGTGTGAGGCTCGCGAATCTACGAAATACACAAAGCCAGGTCACGCAGACCGTGCTTTGATCATCATCCACAAGACTTTGCTTTGCAACAGAAGCTTTGATCACAGCATCTTGGCATGCCACATAGGCAGTCCACTCCATACGATTGATTTCCATCGATATATAACCCCTGAGCTCGTATGTCTCAGAGAAGGGCGTTAAGCAAAAGAATAAATTCTCCGCCGCCAAACAGATATATATTTAACAGAGATCAATCAGTATAGAACAAAATCCAATGTCAGACACACAGTCCATTTACAAGTCCGTTCTGGGTCTGAACGAAACCGGAGGCGTCAAATTCCTCGCAAATCCGTACAATCAATTCCGTCCCCTTCCGGTAGCTACTCCGGTCAGGAACCTCAGTAGCGCCCATCCAACCGATACGAAGATCGTCGGTCTTGAATTGTCTTTGCATTTTCCAATTCGAATCGCTCGATAAATTATTTGAAATGAGGGTTAGCTCGGCCTTTTCAAATAATTCACGTCATTAGAATTTAAATCGATTCTTTCTATGGTTATATTATTCGACATCCATCTTTCAGTTCTTTAGTGTTATTTTCGTGTCAAACACATACCATCATCAAATATCAAACAATTCAAGCCCAATTGGTTTATTTGCAATCTATGTTGCCTATAATATTTTATAACGATTTTTCGCCATTTTTATTTATTTAAAAATTGCCATATTTAATTAAACGACGTTTCAGGTCGTGCCGTGGCACTGTTTTCCCCCTAATTTGTTTTACACATATCGAAAAATCTAACCGTTGGATTTCTACGAAGTCTATATCAGTGGGAAGATATTCCCAAAGCGAACCCAACGGTTCCAGTTTCGTGAGAATCCGACGGTCGGATCTTCCACACTAGTCGTTTGAAGTTACGGTTTCAAAATTCGAACTGCAGCGTCGTTATTCGATTTAATTTAATTATATTTATATTTATATATAAATATAAACGATTCTGGCGCTGTTTTTCTTTAGATTTAAATTAAACATTCCGGACAATCCAACCGTTGGATTTTTACAAGGTTGGTGCCGTTGGAAAGATATTTCCAAGGCGAACCCAGCGGTTGCGGTTTCGGGAAAATCCGATGGTCGGATTTCTCGCACTAATCGTTTTAAATTATGATTCCGAAACATGAACTGCACGGCCTCTATTCCTTTTATTTATATTTATATTTATATATATAAATATAGTTCATTCTATTATTTCAACTATTCAAATTCTTTGGTAATAACCTAATTTAAAAATTTTAAACTGGTTCACATTTTCCGGGTTATTACAAAAAAGGTATTAAGCTTCAAGCTAAGCATAAGATATAATATCAAGGGATACATCAAAACTCCAATAAAAAAACATGTGAACTTGCATAAGGGTTTACTCAACCAAATAGTGACCCTTATACTTTAATAGATACCAATTAGCTCTAAGGCTATTATTGGTTTCAACTTCAAAAAACTAAAATAAATAGGACCTGAAAGATCAAAAGGAAATGATCCAACTAGCCATGATAAGAGGGGTCCAAAATTACAAAGTCAAAGATATCATTAAAACATCATTTTTGGATTCTAAATGTAACAAACCAGATTTTGGCTATTCCAGTTAAACAATAATTTATTGAATATATTGAGTGATTTATATAATTGAATAAATTTGATTTAATTATTTAAGAAAATTAAACAATTTTTTTATTTAAATCCTATATATACACACACATATTTGTATTATTTATTTCCTTAATAATATGGATATATGTGTATACAATTATGTTATGTAGTGTTCTATTTGTTTTTATAATGGTTTTAAACATATGTTAATTAAAAATAAACATCATTTAAGGGATTAAATGTATATAAATTTAGTATACAAAATTATATTTACTTCATGGAAAACAAACATTCATGATAGAAATATAAACCAGTAGATATTATCATCTAAGCCTTTGGAGAATAAGAAGCCTGAGTTAAACTTTTTATAGGGCTTTTAAGGATAGACTGTCTACTAAACAAGGACATAAGTTAGGCGCATACCAAAATTAACTTTACATTTGTTATGTTAGCATACTTTCCATCCAAGAGTATATTAGTTTGCTTTTGTTGAGTTTTATAATCTCCCTACGAAAAATAGTATTGGGCTTCAATAAATCCAATTCATGTGTGAACAACATTTACACAGTAAGACCAAAGAAAGCCATCAGACCCAATAACCCACTATCATAATATTATATAACCAATATACATACATACATACATATATATATACATATATACATATATATATATATATATATATGTATGCCTCAAGAACCAAGCTTTTAACACTGATTTGTACATGTTTGCGCAGCTATAAACTAGGCTAGACCTGTTAATATGCAGCTAAAAGATTTTTGCAAGATCACTTGATCAAACATTTGCTAGCACATCCTTTTCAAGCTGAAAGGAAAACAAATTTTACATCCATCAAACTACATGTGCTCGAGAACCAAGCATAGCTTTTAAATTGATTCATACATGTGCATTTTGTACTTCAATTTACCTGGACATATAAACCTAAGCATAAAAGTAATGAGCTACATCCCCTTTCCAAATCAAAGAGGCTACAGCTATATATATATATATATATATATATATATACGTCTCAATCACCTATTAAATGCCACCAATATTTTAAGATTTAAACCATGTATAAATAGATGACCAGATGCATAATTGCTTCACACACATTCGAACCAAAACTGAACTAGAAATTGAAGCAAAGCCCTAAAGCAAATACAATGGCAGAGAAGGATTTACCTGTGATTAAACACTCACTGTTTATTTTCATTTTAATCCATGTCATGATCCTATACTTGGCATTTGATATTTATATATATACTGCAACTATTCATGGATGTATTGCAAACCTATGTTTCTGAACCAATATTTGTGATCAAAATCCCTGAGTTCTTCATGTTAGCTAGATACTGGATATACTGTTAAACCCATTTACTATGTTTACATTAAAAATCCCATAACTTAGTTTCTAATGTATATTAGACTCTGGTTTCTTGATGACAATGGTTCATTTAGATTTATAGTTTATATACAAATAATAAGCCACTACAAGTTAAACCATTTAAACCGAGTTTATAAAGAACACAACAAAAGGAAGTGAAAAATAAAAAAATTCGACTAGCTTAGTTTTGAATCTTAGGTATTAAGACATGTTTATGGTACCAAAATATGATTTTTGAAACAAATATCAAGATTTTAAATTTTGAGGGGAGGGAGATACACTGTTTTGGTTGAAAATGACAATCATTGCCAATTCTGATGATCTAAGCAATCATTGATGATGAAAATTTGTGGGTAGGGGCGTGATGATCTTAATAAAAGAGGGAAAATATAGGATAATTTTTCCAATGAGTAGATTTCGAGATTTCGCTTAACTTGGGGTTTTGGGTTACGTTTTTACTGTATAGTTTGGTGATGAACTACGGCTCTGATGGTTGATCAAGTGGGGTGATACTTGGGGAGGAGGTCGGCCTAGGCGTCAGCTTCATGTGGGTAAATTTTGGAGTTGGTCGATAATCTGGGGTGATGTTAGTGGGTGATTATCTGATCAAAGGTTTTTGGGGGGTTTGTTTTTACAGTTCGGTGGCATGGTGTTTTTCCGATCAAGTTGACCGGGGAGGGATTAAAGAGTTTTAGTTGACTTAGGTAAGGGATACATGTATGTAGGGTAGACGATGGACCTTGGTTATAGGTTGGTATGCGTGTGCACACAATACCGTGCTTGGTGGAGCATTTTTTTGGTGCAGACAATTGAAGTACGTAAGTGATAACTGCAGTGTTGATGGCCAGAGACCGGACAATCTGAGCGTATGTTTGATGGGTAAATAATGTTGCCAAACCGACAATATCATTCTCTCTTTTGTGTTGTGATTTGGGCAAAGTATTTCTGGAGGGTACGACATCAGGAAAATGCCAAGTTTCCATGGGTTGGCTCCTCTACACGTTGGAAGAAATGCGATATCGGTTTTTATGTATTTCAGGAAGCTAATGCGTATTCTTGCATGTAAACTGGGTTATGAAAGTAGAGGGAAGATGGGAAGTAGAAGAGAAAGGGAATCAGTGCAGTATTAGTGAAGCGTGAGAAATAATTGGACTGGGCTATACCCATAATAAAAAAAAAACAAAAAAAAATAGGAAACAACCAAAAAGAAGACGGATGGGAAGTTGGGTGCTTTTGTGCCTCGGATGTTTTACTGAGAAGTGTGATTCACATGTTCGTTGATGCGTGGGCCTAGGCTTGGCCCATTAATATAAAATACAAATGAAAATATTAATGGTGTTGAAAGTTTAAATTTAAACTTAGATAAATATAACAATAAAAAGAATGGAAGAAGCAAGTTTTAAGTTATAAATCCAAAGGTAAATAGAATATAGATTATATATATATATATATATATATATATATATATATATATATATGTGTGTGTGTGTGTGTGTGTGAACGTATAAGTTCAGATCAATGATTTTTTTTGAATAGTTTTGGTTTGTGTGAGTATAATGGAGTTAATCGATGGTATATGTAAATAACTCAAAATAATTTATCGAGTTTCAAACAGTTCGAGTTAAAATGAAATTTATTTATTTAGTAATTAAAAGTTATTTTAATACTAAATATTGTTTTAATTTCATTGTAAACTGAATTGACGCGTAAACGACTAATCATTATTGATCTGTAAATGTAGAAACACTAAATTGAATATTCAATTAATTGATGCATTTATTAAGTTCATATAATTACGTTAATCATTTATATTAACATCGGTTAGTGGAAATGAATAGCGTTCCACTATATAACTGAATTTACTGAATTTTTTGGACATCCTTTTAGCAGAAATAAACACCGTTCTGCTATTATACCAGTTTGACATATGTTGTTGATTTATTATATTATAAATTGATAATATTGAATTGTATTTGCATGGTTGATTATGCAAATTGGGCTAGCAACTTGAATGTCGTCTGTTAAAAGAAATGCTATATGCCACTGAGACTACTAAGTTATATTTTCAGTAAAGTAACTTAGAGATAAACTTAAGTTTTTAATAATCAGATATTAATTGTTTATAAGAAACAATTTAATAGATTATTTATATATTTAAAATGGAAAATTAATTATAATCAGGTTGTTTAATGTTATTTAAATCTACTATTTTTATGGGAATTGATTATTAAATTAATTTATTTCGGTTAATTTAATAATAGAAGTTTTAATAGATGGTGGTCTAAAAACTTGGTAATGTTTTAAATTAATAGTTTAGGTAAGATAATAGTGCAGTTAAATATCAAGGTAAAAATTGGATATGTATCCACGATGATATGTTTTAGACTTAATTAATTTCTTGATTGAATTTTAATGATAATCTAATTATAAAAGCAAATAGGAAATCAAATCAATTATTTGAATTAAACTCCTTGATTATTTATGTTAATTAAGTTAACTTAATAAATGATTCCTAAAAACAACGTTCTTTGGAGATGATTTAAGATTTGGAAACCAAATGGGTTTAAAATTTTGGGTTGTCGAATATTTTGGATATCGAACTTCTACGAACCTTGATGATAAGAATGATTTCGACTCAAGTCTGAGAGGTAATTTAAAATACCCCAACTTGAGCAATTTCACTATTATCCGATAGATAGTATTAATTTGTGTTCAGACTAAGTGTTAAAGTTAAATATCGTTTTGAGCTATGAAAATGTATATGCGAGAGTGAGATTATCACGTAAGATTGATAAGAGAATTTTCTAAGTAAATTAATAAGTATGTTTCCAAATAAATATGTTAAGAGTTAATATTTGAATTTAATAATTAAAGATTATTTAAATAAGACTTAGCAGATTCAATGGAAATAAATATGTTTATTTTATATTTGATAGTTAAATCACCAATTATCAAATCTGGACCTTTTCGCTGTCGTTTCGAAGAGACCAGAATCTAAATTCCACTTCGATTCGATTTATACGTTATGAGCTAGGGGTTATTGTAGACCATTAAAGACGAGGTTTATGCAAGCCCTATTTTGTCGATCCTAGGTAGAACTTGCCTAGGATGGATTTACAGGATAGTGCCTTCAGTTTGTCAAATCGCAGGATAATTTGTATGGACGAATCTCTGATAGAGTATACATAATAATTGCATAAGTTGATCTCCTCCAACGTATTTACGTTTGGTGGCAGAGGAATTCATTTCTCTTAGCTTTATACCCATGGTATTTTTAGAGAAGTCAATTTCTAATTTGGCGGGTTTGATGATGTGGCATTCAAAGTGAATGAAGACGTGTTATATATAATGGTAAGTTTAGCCTCAAGCTTCACAACAGGGAAATTACAAAAATCGGGTAGGCAACATGACTAAGTAGGTCGCTCCCAATTAGGGTGTATTATCACCTATCTAGAGAAAAATCCTTTTGTTTCTTATTCTATCGATTCAGTCCCTTTCACTAAATTGTTGCCGTACACAACCATTGGTGATATACATTCGATACACTCAAGCGAAATGAGTAGTCGGTCATGTGTGGCCGAGTTGCAAGATGTTCTTGTTGAACCCAGTGTATTACCCTCTAGAGATACACTATCCGAAGGTGGTTCCATACCTTGCTCTAGTTGGAAATTCATTATCCAATAAGCACTCGCGGTTTTGATTGTACTATATATGTAGAACTTGAGATGCAAGCGTTATGCTAGATTGCTATTTATTTGATTTAAACACTATTATAATATCAGAAAAGTTTTGATACAAAGATAGTTTGGGTTATCATAAGGTAAAATCCATCCATGTTTTTGTGTGGGTCGGTCTTACGATTATCTTTTCTTTCAAACGTTTTTGAAAGTTAAACCAAGTGTTTGTGGATGCTCATAAGGAAAAACCCGTTCCGTTTTTACAGCGTGGTCTTATGAGATATCCTTTATTAATAAAGCTATTTTAAATCTTTTACTCACACCAGTCCCATGACTGACCCAGAGTTTGTTTTTCTATGTTTTCCCTAAACTTTTGGGTGTCCAAATTTGTACGGGCAGTCAAGTAGTTTAAGATTTTATAGATTTTCTGAAGAAGCTTGGAGCAGGAGACTTTATTATTAGATAATTAGGGTTTACTACGATGCATTGTATATGTGATGTACTCTGATTATGTATGTAAGTAAAAATACAGTTTTGTATTCAAAAAGTTATGGTATATATTATATTTTGTCTCGATGCGATTGTGAAATTCTGTTTTGTTGTTCAGTCCTATTTTCTTCTGTTCTAATTTTTTGTCTTTCTATTTCTCATCCTCTAACTTCTTTCGATTAATGATTCATATGTTTGTGCAATTTGGGTTGGACATGAGTTGTATTTAGTCAATTCAAATGGTATGGATTTGCGGGTCGTTACACTAAACCCCAAAATAAATATGATTGTAAGATCAATCATCAAACATCAATATTTGAATCCAAAACAACAAGTTCATCAATAATAATAATTTGGATCTGAAACATCATAGTATTGCATATGCAAGTAGCTCCATCATGAGCTTTGCCAAGTACCATATATGCATCTACTAGTACGATCTGTCTCAATCGAGTAGGCTCTACGGCAACTCGCCATGGTTGAGTATACCTTAATATAGTGACATATCGGTCTGGTGCACACAACTACTACAATCCGTCTCGGTTGAGTATATCACTAAGAGCATCTCGGTCCAACATGAATTTACTATGACCCGCCACGGTTGGGTATACTTGACCACTTCGGTCAAGCAAATGTGTATATGAGACTCCTCGCGAGTCAAGTACTGGCACAACCGTAGGATGTGTCACAGACTTATGGAAAGTAATCCAACGATGGTAACTATGCATCTCATACCACACGTTCTCACTACTGGTTTGCTATTCGCTCATTAATTCCACACTGAATATCATTTGAAACACAAAATCATCAAAAATAACAAGTCACCATAAACATCGAATCATCTACTTCAATTAGACGGGTCTGGGATTAAACGAAAAAAAATACCGTCGTGTCCCCTACCACGAGGTTTACTATGTCGTTTAATCTCTATTGCTCCTTCTTGAAGTGTAATCCGCTTTTGGATCTGGTTCAACCTGGTAATTAAGCCAACTTAAAACATTCTCAAAGGTGGATTGTCGGGGTACTTACACATTAACACAGAAAAAAGGAACATTTTCATTAATATTATCACGATATCACATCAGAGTACAATAGGTATCAGAGTATACTGAAAATACAAACACAACGGAAACATAAAACTCTCAACGGAATACTAAGAAATGATCCAGAGTATAGCTCCATCCATAATCTAGAATCCTTCTCTAAAAAATAAATCCAATGCTAAATCTGCAAAACCAAAACTATCAGGCTGCCCGTGTGGAAAATATGGGCACTTGGAGTTTAGGTGGGAAACAATAAACTCTGAGTCAGTCATGGGAATGGTGTGAGATCTAAAAAAATTACTTTCATTTTAAAGTAAGGTAAATCATAGGACCATGTTGTATAACACAAAACTAGTTTTCCTCATATGAATACCAGTGCATTAAAACTCACAATGCTCTTTAGAAATTAAAGCTACCATAAGATCTCGTGCCATACACACAATGCAAATGCATACTTGCGCGAGGTTTCCCTTATGATAACCAAAATATGTTTGATACATGAAAATCCTCTTATATTATTATCAGTGCATAGTGTAAAAATCACTTTAGCAAATAAATGTTTCAATCCTAGCCAGCATAAGTACCATAATATTATACTAACCTCCTACGTATTTTACGCATGATCTACAATAGAAAATCGTATGTGCACGTAGCTGACTAGTTTGGATTCCCAACAAATGACCAAGGCTAAGGAATTTCCTTATCGAATGGGTATGCCATTAGCAAATGCCCTGAGAAGTAAACCCCTCTCTACAAACATAGTTGTCGGTGCTATCCAAGCCATGCCACATGAGTATGCCATTTCTTGGTTATTATCGACCTTTTCTACGGGCGCTTAAATTTCCATCATAACCACAACAGTAGAATGTCAGGGCTCCATACCATAACACTACCTCATAATAGCCACATAGCGAACACGTGGGCTCCATACCATAGTGTTACTTCAAAAATCTAAAAGGAAATGGTCACCCCCTAAGGGTAGCGAACCCTATAATCTTGCCGCATCTTTTCTTGTTTCGGTCATTTTCGGGATGTGAGGCTTGTTGAAGTCTCGTTACACAAAGCTAAGCTTAACCAAGACATGCTTTGACCATCACTAGCTCATCACTTAGCATGCCACATTATCAATTCACAACATATAATCGGTGTCCTGTGCAGTTAAAGCACTTAGCGGCTCTATAGTGGAAGAAGTGCAAAAGGCTGTAGCGGGGATACAGTGAGGAAATAACGGAAATATAGCGAATGTGTAAAAATGTTCATTAGACGTAAAACCAGATATTTAAAATTAATAAATTATCATTCTCACATCATTTTTGTAAAAGAAAGGAATACTAATTAATATTATAGAACAAAATCAAAGAATATCATGTTTTTGCACATTAGATTGACAAGTATAATATATTCTTCCTTATATAGCACACTTTTGCCTTAAATTAGATCTTTACGCTAATTTTTTTTCGTTTGTTTACGAAGATAATAGGTCAAATCATCCTTTGCATATTAATATTGCTAAAGCAGATGCTAGATAGCCTCGATTTAGCTGGTGCAGCAGAAAATAATAGGGCTAAAAGCGGATCTACTATTCATCAGCGCTAAATAGAAATAACATAGTGGTTGAAAAGTGCTATGGGCTATAGCGAGGATTCAGCGGGGCATTAACTGCATAGTCGATGTCTATTAATATATAACCCTCTGCGTATGTATGTCTTAGAGGAGGGTGTTAAGCTAAGAGAATAAATTCGCTGTTATCAGCTGATATAACATCAATAGAACCAATTGGTTATGTCATAAATTAGAATGTCAGACATACATCCACACAAGTGCGCTCTGGGTTTAAACGAAACTGAAGGCACCTTATTCCTCGTCGAATAAAGAAGAGAGACCCTTGCAAATCCAAAATTCCTTCAAATACGTTTGGACTACTGCCACTTAACTGATATAAAATCCATCTTCAAATGGAAGCTACCCATTTGAGACATTCAACAAGCAGTCCTTTTGATGTAAAGGTTCCTAGTCTTCACCACCGTCTTCAATAGCATTTGATTTGTTCCAACATGTCGTTTTATTATTTGGAATGGTTTACGGATCCAAACACAATTCCCGATTTTTTGAATAATAATCGTATCTTTAAAATGTGTGGAGAATATTCAGGGATGTCATGAGTTTCATTCTATTTTAGATTATTATTTGATTTTAGTTAAGACTTAACACAAAGGTTATTATTTAAATCAAAATCCCACGCACCCAGTTAATGGAATACAGAGGAAGACACCATTCCCACTCTATCGGTCTAGGGTAATTTCTACAGACGATAGAATGTGACTAGCTCCTTACCCCAAATCCATATCTACGTTCATTTTGTAAGTTATAATTACCTTCATTAATCTCTTTTTCATTTCATTAATTTAAATCTTTATTTTAAGATTTATTCAAAACTCTAACTTAGTTTTAAAATCTTCAAAATCATTATTCAATGATTACTTAACTTTGGAAGCCAATCATATCTTTAGCTGGGTTAATGAATAGATGTTATTCAAGACATCATTCACAAAAAGCCCAAAATCCAAACTGATATCAAATATAAGGTTTTAAATCGAAATCATATCGACTTATATTCAACATCAAATTCTGAAATCATCAAATATCGTATAGGGAATAACGATATAAATATCTTCCAAATTCTTTAAATAGTATCCATATAACTACGGAATCCAATGTCCAAATATATGAAGATTATTTTTATCCAAATCCAAATTATTTATATTGAGAAAACTTTATCTTAATTAAAAAATTTATTTAGCTTTCATTTTTTTCTTACATTCCAACTCATATTCTATCTCGGGTTAAAAAATGGTGTCATTTAAAATACCTTTCACAATAAACTCAAAATCATACTTTAATTCAAAATGAAATCTTCACGAAAATCATATTAGCTCATAATCGATATAAATTCCCGTATCGAACTAACACTATAAGCGGAATAAGGGGAAACCCTTTTAAATTCCTCAAATAGTATATGTCCTCATCTATAGATAATTATCTAGATTATCACCAAATCGATTCCCACTAAATTTCAAATTTAATTTATTAATCATTCAAAAATGACTGCTCAAGTCATAGATGAAAACAATTGAGTTTAAAACCTTTAAATAAACCTTTCCAGAAAACGTTGTAATAGCGTCACAAAAAGCGCTACGAATAGGCTTATATTAGTTAGTTTAGTCAAAAAGACTTTTATATTATCCAAAACTTCATTTTATCAATATAAATCACTTTTAAACCATTTGTTATGATTTATCATAATTTATCCCTATTTTTAATAATTTAAAAATAGCTTATGTCATTAAAAATCCAATTTCAGGTCACTAGCTGCAAATTCAGGATTTTTATAATAAACTTATTTTGACTTATTTCAAAATCTTACCATTGGATCTTAAATTTTTTCTTTTCCTTTGTAAGCTCTTTTCATTTTTAACCAAATATTTTTTGTTTTGGGAAAATTCGATGGTCGGATCTCCTGGTGCGTCATTTTGAAGTCAATGGTCGAAATTCGCGAACTACCGCTGTGTGACTAGTCCTACTCGGACCAAACTTCAATTTATAATCAAAATTAAATCGAATTACTTTCAAAATATCTTATTAATTATAAAAAAACATATATACCGTCTAGTCGGCCGGATCAGTTAGCGATAGCCAGAGAGAGCAGAAACTATATTTTTTCCAAACCCAAACCTAGACAATATCCTCTGTGTAATCCTAGAACATTCCAGTATTTTTTGAAAGAGACTTCATAATTATATATGTGTCCAGTACATATGTGTCATCCACTTAAGTGTTACCAAGACTAACACTTAATTATCAAATGGGTATTATTTAACTTAAGTGTTAATACACTTAACACTTGAAATGCACAACCCAATAACAACTCCAATAACCCAATTACTATTCATCTTAACATCCAATAACTTAATTAACATCCAATAACAACATGGGGTGTCATTTGCTTAAGGATTCACACCATTAGCACATAAAGGTGACTCTTATTACACTTTTAAACTAAGTACTCACTATTTTAACCCTCATTATCATCTAATAGCAACATATAACATCCAAGCCAACTAAAAAACACATCCGTTCATCATTAATTCAAACCCAAACATATATACAAGCAATTTTACATCACTTAACACTTAAGTGTGCAGTATTCTCACCGAGGGATCCACTACTTCGTTCTTTACGTGTAGGACTTTGTCTATGGGAAGCAAACACAAAGGGGAACCTTTTTAATTTTTAACTAAGTGAAAATTGGATTTTTATGTGGCACGAGCTTGGATCTACGGAGTATGAAGTGTTTAAGTGGTATAAAGTTGACAAAGCTGGATTTTTAGCCAATAATGGACTCAGCCAGGAGAGAATGGAGAACGCACAAAAGAAGAGAGGAAGTGAGGCTTTGTATGTGAGCTAGTAGGAGGAAATGAAGAAGAAATGAAGTAGTTTTGAGTAAAAAAAAATAAGGGGGAGGAGCACTAAAAGTTTTGGCTGAAACTATTAAAGGAGGAAGCCATTGTTTTGAGCAATGAAGAATAAAAGGAGAGTGAGGTAAAAGTGAGAGGAAGGAGACTTTATTTTTGATAAAAGTGGAAGGTTTCTTAGGGTTTTGACACTTCATATTTCATACAAATAAGACAAATCAAAAGAAGGGCACATGGTTTGGTTCCTTGCCTTGGAAAATGGAGGGTGAGATGTTGTAAAAGAAGGGAAGGGAAGGAAATGACACCTCAAATGTGTTTTCACATGGCTTTTTTTTGTTTTATTCATTTAGGATTTGTTTTAGCTTAGTTTAACTTAAGTGCTTCATTCCTTGGTTAATGATATTAACTAAAACACTTAACTAATTCTTATAACATTTTTTTATAAATCAACATTCATTCTCTAACACAATATTTTGTTAATCCATTATTTACTTAAATTGAAATCAAATAATATATTCTCAAATAGTATATATATATATTTATATTTAAAAATCCATTTAAATTATATTTCAAATCTGTAATTTAAAGTGACTGAAAATACGAATCGTTACATGAAGGGTGCAGAAATGTGTAATTTTGTCTCTATAAAATACTTAGTTTTCTAAAGCGAGATTATAAAAATATTTTCGAACCAATTAAATTTTATTCTTTAATACTTCATACTTTCAATATATATTTAAACTATTGCTTTTAGGTTATTCGTATTTGAAAACCAAATCAACAAAACCATTTTGGCCCAAAGCTATAGAGAAAACTATATTTATACATGTATAAGAAAACTAGCAAAAAACTGTGCACGCATGTAAACACCAGCTAATTCAATATGAGAACTCATCATATAAATCATTAAAATCTGTAAATTTGTCTTTTCATTATTTATGATATGAGTTTACTTTACTAGGAACAAGTTATAGCAAAGTATGGTCATTAAGCTTAAGGAAATTTCCAGGGAAACACAACAATACACTGTAGTAGGAAGGGAAAAACACATGTGCAAATTACACATGCTGGGTCGACCCCTTACAAGGGGTGTGTCGACCCATGGGATGACACATACTATGCCTGGGCCGACATATGTGTCGTCCCTGTTCACGGGAATCTTTCAGACACGAGACTGTCCCCGATTGCAACTTTAAGCAACGATTTCAACCACTAAACTGAATCATAATGACCAGTAACTTGGCATGATCTAAGACTAACAATCCTACTTTGATACTATAATGTCCCAGATTTTCTTAGCGCTTTAATAATTAATTAATTTAATTATTATAATATGTTGGTTTGGTAATTTAAATGATTTGAATTCAAATATTTTGAATATATAAATAATATTAATAATGGAATAATAATTTCAATTCCAAATGGTCGGAGATAAGTCGAATTCGCAATAGTGTGTGAATTAGATAAAATTAGAGATTTAATTCAGTTTAGAATTGAATTATATTAACAAATATATTTATTTAAATGACAGTTGAACGTATTAATTATAATATAAATTATAATCAAGCTCGAAATGCCGCGGTAGTTCATAATATTTCAATTTGAACTTCAACTGAGTATATAGACTCCTTATAAGTCGGATTTCTTTGAAACAAGAAACGTTGGGATCTAATTAACTGTATTTTTCTAATATAAGAGAAAAATTGAGATTTCATCATATAGATTGTGAGTTATGTCCAAATCAAATTTCCAAATAGTCGCTATGGAATCGTTTATAAACCATAACGATTATTTAATTATAATTAAATATTGGCTTCGAATTTGGACAAGATATTTGAGATGTAGTTATAATTTAATTTCTAGAATTTTACTGTAATTTTTAATTTGGAAAATAAGTAACTTTTTGGTTTGGAGTATTTTTACACCCTATATCAGCATTTAGGAATTTTGTTAACTTGTCTATATTGTTATATTTTTGGAGTTGTGGTGCATTACTCAAGACAATGGTATTTTTGCTTTTGTCGTTTACGGATCATATATAAACAAAATAGGGTGTAACGGTGTATCCATAATTTCTGACTAAAACATATATTGTTCTACATGAAATGTTAGTACATGGCATTTTATTATATTAACAACTAATACAGTACAAACATTTAATTTTTCCAATCTTTATTGGATGTCCCTATGGGACATTGTACTGCTAAACATACAAAAAGAGAAAAAAAAACATATGTGAAATGGTTCATACAGCATGTCAAGATGAAGGAAGCTATATCCACTGGTATTTCTTTCAGGTATGCAAGATGCCTTTTCAAATACGTCGTTTAAAGGAAGCATGAATATACCAAGTTCAACACAGGCATTTACAGTCCATTTTTTATATATATTATTATGTTTTACTATGCACACATCAAAAACAACTCATTGAACATGTACCATTTGACTTCATCGCTAAGTATACCCTCTGTACACAAATTGCGTCTCCTGCAATGCTAGCTACTATAGTTGATAGACAGCCTTCCTCTTTCACATCAACCAGTGTATGCTTAGCCATTAAGTATTGTAGCTTATATATATATATATACTACCTCTTGCATACATTTCTTTTTGGCTTTTACCTTCTCTTTCCTTCACCAAATAAACACATACCCATGGCCATGGAGGCTAAAATATTCCCCATATTGCTCCACATACGTCAGGTATTCAAAAATGGAAACACAACACAACAAAGACCTTCTTTTTCTTTCCACTTACACTCATTTATCTTTCTACTTAAAATATTCATTTTTCTCTCCTTGGCGTAAGGAGATGAATTGTTGAGGATAATGGACTGTTCAACCCTCCCTCGCTTCTGAAAAAGATCAAACTCGGGTTCACAGTGCGAGAAATATATGGAGGGAGGATGAGCTTTTGAAATGTTTGGCCAAGGGAATGGTTCACTGAAGCAGCTTTTGAAATATAGGGGAGTATGAAGACGTGACTGTAAAGGGTGCTCCGGGTTTGATGTGGATGGTATGGTTAAATTGGTTGGGAGATGTAGATTTAAATCGTGATTTTGGTATGGATTTTGATGAAATAAAGGAGGAGCATGCAATGAGAATAGAAATATACGGAATTGGAAGGGGAAGGATGGTTTAAAGAATAGACAATGGGAAATATAATTTAAGCGAGCTTGTGTTGTTAACATGGAGGTGCAAACTGAAGTGGTGATGTTTACAATACAAGAGGGACGGCGGGAGAGGCCATGCGTCGGTCTATAGAGGAGGATTAGTAAGCTCAACAAGTCTTGATGACGATGGAAGATACATGGACAGTAAAAGAAATGGTATGGGGAGCGTACTGTTTATACTGGAAGCGGTTATTTCTTTTGTGAAGTTGGAGTGGATCGCGGGTTGACATACACAGGTGATTTATTGGACAAGGAAGAAGAGAGTATAGGGGCTTGCGTGGTATACACTTGGCTGTGTGTTTCTTTTGTGAAGAAACGAAGGTGCAAAGTATAACAATGGAGTATAACGTGGAGCAGCGATTGCCTGGAAGTGAGATCAACCTAGTTGCATGCGCGTATGTTGATTATGGTGGGGGAAGACGAGATTACAATAAGGGAAGGTTTGGTATTTTTGTTGGGATTTATAGTTGAGTGGAAAGGGGAGATGGAAGTGTTCAACGCATGGAAATTATGTTCAAACAGAAGCAGGAACTTGCGGGTTTCAAAAATGGAAGATGGGAATATTGTTCTGTGTGGATCCGAAGTTGGAATGTTGGACTGAGAAGACATGGTGAGGCATAAAGGCATAATTATATATTTATTATAAGTTTAAAATTTAATTTAATAACATATAAATTGGTAAACCCTATAATTTATACATACATTATATGAATTTCGCACATTTGGATCCATTGGGATCGTATGGACGAGGGATACAAAATGGAACCGGTTTGAGCCATTTGGAGTCGTCTGGACTTATGATAGAATTAAACGCCCAGTTCATATCACTCGACCGTAAATCATTATTTAACGATTTACGAACCATTGTGAGTAAACTCACTAACTCTGTCTAGTTTTATAATTTTATAAATGTTATTTAATATTATTAAAAATGATTGAATGTTGTGTGTGATCATTGTTTGGATGATTTGCTAATTTATTGGTTTAAATAATATATATAGTTATACATAAATCGTTAATTGAATACTGATTCCATTTATTAAAATATTTCATATCTATATGAAATAAATGTTGATTAACATCTGTGGATGCAGGGGAACAGGATGGAGGGATCCAACTGGATTCCTCAACAATTATACTGTTGTTTTTCATATATTGCATTATATGATGTGACAAATAATCTTGTTTTGATTATTATGTGTTGGGATGTTTAAACAACATTGACTAGAAATAATTGGTATTTAAATACCATAAGATATATGAATATATCAGAAAATAAACTGGGTTTCAAAAAGGGAATTTCTATTTTTAAATAGAAATGAGATTTCGATTGGCTAGAATATATTTACTTGTTCAATTATATAAAACAAGTAATTTGATTTATAAACAATATTTATAAATAAAGAGAAATTATTTTAATTAAACATTTTGGAAATATAAATTTAAGAAATGAATTTATATAAAAGGAAAGGGGAAATAGGTTAGAAAGAAAAACGATGAATTGATTTCGATGTTCGAAATATGAATAGAAATGAAATAAATCGATAAGGATTTAACGAGATAATTAATATTTGGATTTATTTTCGAATAGGAAATCGAGATTTAAATTATAACTTAAAGTCGGTAGCCACTACCAACCGCCTGTGTGCGAAGCACGGGTCCAATCTAGTTACAACTTATAAAATGAGTTTATAGAATGAAATATGAAGTACGGGTTTATAAAATAACAAAATAAATGGGATCTTAAACTGAAATGATATTTGTTGTTTAAATCAAGATTTAATTTAATAAAATGAGTCCGTATTTCTGTAAAGAAATAATATTCACATTTTAAAGTGAATAATGGTAGAAGCAAACGTTTTGCAAATCAGAATGGTGATAAAACGAAATTGGTAAATGCAGGAAGTGATAAATTCAAAAGTGAATTTAGAAATTTGGGTTGACCTTTAACAATGAGTTTATTCCAAGGTTCGAAACGTTAGTCAAATATAGATTAATCATAAGGGAGTTATAAGTTGAAATTCGATAATATCAAATCCAGGAAAGTAATATTTACTTTCCATTTTTAGATGAAGATTATTTAATTTATTTAATTAATTAAATATTATTTATTTATTAAAAAAAAGAATAAAAGTTATATTTTTAAATTAAATGTTTCAAAGGCAGAGATTGTAACGTCATCGTTATTATTAAAGATTTCCGTAAAGAAGTAGATTCGTAAACTAAATACGAGAGATATGTAAATAGTTTTCTAAATAAGAAATATAGAAATGGATTCAAGGAAATTAGAAACCGACTGGAATTTGGTTAAGTTGAATAGCTGTTTGAGTATCGATCTGATGTTGGTTTCGGCCTTCGGGGTTGATGCTTAGAGAGTTGTTCTCTTACTAGTTTGCAGTTTAGGGACCGATGAATGGGGAAGAATAACGATGCGTGAATAAGCAAATGGAAACGTTTTTCGATGTTAATAACATATATTTTCTAAATATAGTAAATAGGAGTTGTAGATATATGGACTTAATTCCCGATGTTAAAAAGAGATATTTTCTACATATAGAAAATAAATAATTTAAAATAGTGGGAAACTTTTTCCAAAGAATCATGAGAGGCTAAATGAGTTAGAGAAATATATTTGGGTTAAGATATTAAAGGGAAATTAGGGAATGAAATGATGATTGATCAGTAAGATTTCCATTTGGGAATACAACTATTGTTTGTACACATGTTTTCCTTTGATAGTTAAATAACTGACTATCAAAGTTTTTGGGCATTTCGGTTGTCAATACGGAGAGACCGGGATCAGATTTATTATTCGAATACCACTCTCTACGGGCATTATCATTTTGAATCAAATATATCAAAGAAAATTAAAGACGGATTTTATGCAAGGGTTATTCTGGCGATCCTAGGTAGAAATTGCCTAAGATGGATTTAGAGAATAATTCCTTCGGGTTGTCCAGTCCCAGGACAACTTGAATGGACAAATGTCTGACAGAGTATATCTATTAGATCGCATAAGTTGATCATTTCAAACGTATTTACGTTGGTTGTGGAGGAATTCGTTTCTCTTAGCTTATACCCATGGTATTTTTGGGGAAATAAATTTGTGAGACAGGTATGACAATGTGGCATTCAAAGTAAATATAGATGTGATCTGTATATTAATACATTATGACCTCAAGCCTCATCAATCGAGAAATGACGAAAATCGGGCAGGCAGCATGGCTTAGTGGGTCGCACCCAATTAGGGTATATTGTCACCATCTAGAGAATATTCATATTTATTACTTCTTTCAATTCTGTATCTCTCAAGAGCAGTTATGTTGGTATACCAACCGTAAGGTGACAATATATTCGGAACATTCAAGCGAAATGAATGGTCGGTCATGTGTGGCTGAGTTATAAGATGTTCTTGTTGAACTCCAGTATATCGCTTCTAGAGTACACTAATCGGAAGGTGGTTCCATACCTAGTCAGAGTTGGAAATCCATTCCCCAATAAGAGCCCACTGTTTTTTTTATTGTATATTATATATGTAGAGCGTGAGATGAAAGCGTTCTGTTAGATTGCTCTTTACTTGATTTAGACATTATTATAATATCAGAAAATATTAATCTTAAGAAATATTTTGGGTTATCGTAAGGTAAAAACCGTCTGCGTTTATATGTGGATCGGTCTTATGATTATCATTTCTTTTAAAAGAATTTTAAAAGTTAAACCAATTGATTAGAGTTTACTCACACCAGTCACATGACTAACCTAGAGTTTATTTTGTTTGTTTCCCCTAAAATCTTGGGTGCCCAAATTTGTACGGGCTGTCAAGTAGTCGAGATTTTTTAGATACGTGGAGGAGCTCGGAGCAGGAGGCTTCAGAGTTAGATATACATAGAGTTTATTTCTGCTAAGATATTATATGATAATGGTATGCGTGTACAGTTACTAGTTTGTATTTCTAAAGTTGTTATATAATTTATTCTGTTCGATCCACTGTGAGATTCATGTTTACTCTATTCAGTTGTGTTCTTCTTCTATTCTAAGTTTTCTTTCTTTTCTATTTCTCATCCTCTAACTTCTTTCTATTAATGATTTGGTATTTCGGATAATTGATTAGTCGTTATGGTGTTTTACATCGATTTTCAGGGTTGAAAATCCCGCGGTCGTTACAGTGGTATCAGAGCGAGGTTAAGTAATTACCTTAGCTCTGTGGCGTAACTCAATAGAGATGGAGTTAGTAATACCCTAGATTGAGTTTAAGTTTATATATACGAGGGAACGTATTTGTAGAATGCATAAAAAAATGATTTTATATTGTGGAGATCTATTGATTGAGTGGCTTATGAATTCGGGTCCACAATGAGGCACCACAATGTCGATAGGGGTTTCTAAATGCTCGAATACGATGAACTGACACAATATGTTCTTGAAGGAGGGTAAGTGAAATAATTTGACCCAAAATATATTTTGATACAAAAGTGTATATATATATTTGAATTATTATAATATATGGGTTGTGTTTGTTGTTACTATAATAGAATAAAATTATAATTGAGAAGGTTATATATAACCAATTCGAATTTATACAAGATATAAAATCAAATGGCTTAAATCTGAATTTAAAACTCGAATTGGAATTATAATTCTAGAATTTTGTAAGAAGGTTTGGAAATGAAATTTGGATTTAATATATGGAAATTTTAAGATCTTGGGGAAATTTTGAAATATTTTCCTAGTATTGAAAAGATATTTTCGAAGTAATTTTAGAAAGGAAGTGTTTAAAAATGGTTTTGAAATGATATAATATTGAACTCATTCCAGTTGTTGGAAAATAATTCTGATGATGACTGCAGCATCAACAGTGTTCATTTTCGAGTTTCTAAGTGACATATTACTACCAAAAATTCTGTTTTTGTTTTGAGGGGACAAGTTGTTTAAAAATCCAAATGTTTTGAATTGTTATTAATATATATAGGATTTCAAACTGATTTGAAATAAAACCCAAGAATTTAAATTCTGAAATTTAGAATTTAACTTACGAAGTTAAATCAATTTGAAATGGTTAAAGTGAATAAACAAATTAGAATTTAACTTAAACTAAGTTAAATAAAATTGGATTGGATCAGAAATAATCTGGAATGGAATTGGATTGTTGAATAATAATTTGGGATGTGATTAGATTGATGAGTTAAGAGTTGAAGTTGAGGTTGGAATTGAAATTTGAAATGGAATTTGGTTTGGATATAAGCAAATGATGGGTTTTAAGGTGAATTGATTAAAGACCAACTACGGATGAATGGACATATGCCAAAGGATAGAAAATGGAAGAGATAAAGTGGAATTCCCAATAAAAAGGTATGAGTTATATTATATTTAAGTATGAGATTTCTACTTAGCAAACCACTTGACTGTTTGATTTTCTTTTGGATTGGAGGGGGCCTAGAGAGGTGAATTGTAGTTGTATCGATTAAGCCGTGCAAAGGAGACGCTGGCAAAATTTCTCGGAAATTTAAGGTGTTAGAAAATTTTCGGAATTTTTGAAAATTCCCACTAGTAAGATTTAATAAATTTTTTATTAAAATTAATTGGTCCAGTTGAAACTGAAGTTAAGAGGTAAAACAAATTATCCTTAACAAAGTAAATAAGGGTTTATAACGTTTTTTCGGCTTAGTAATTTTGGGGACGAAATTCTATAATGGGAAAAGGAATGTAACGTCCCGGATTTTCTTAGCGATTTAATAATTAATTAATTAATTTATTATAATAGATTGGTTTGATAATTTAAATGATTTGAATTCAAATATTTTGTATATTTAAATGATATTAATAATGGAATAATAATTTCAGTTCCAAATTGTCGGAGATAAATTGAATTCGCAGTAATATGTGAACTAGATAATATATGAGATTTAATTCAGTTTAGAATCGAATTATATTAACGAATATATTTAGTTAAACGACAGTTGAACGTATTAATTATAATATAAATTATAATCAAGCTCAAAATGTTGCGGTAGTTCGTAATATTTCGATTTGAACTTCAACTGAGTATATAAGATCCGTTATAAGTCGGATTTGTTCGAAACAAGAAACGTTGGAATCTAATTAACTGTATTTCTCTAATAGAAGAGAAAAATCGAGATTTCATCATATAGATTGTGAGTTATGTCCAAATCAAATTTCCAAATAGTCGCTATGGAATCGTTTATAAACCATAACGATTATTTAATTATAATTAAATATTGGCTTTGAATTTGGACAAGATATTTGAGACGTAGTAATAATTTAATTTTTAGAATTTTATGGTAATTTTTAATTTGGAAAATAAGTAACTTTTTGGTTTGGAGTATTTTACACCCTATATCAGCATTTAGGAATTTCACAGAATACGTTAACTTGTCTATATTATTATATTTTTGGAATTTTGGTGCATTGCTCAACACAATGGTATTTTTGCTTTTGTCATTTATGGATCATATGTAAACAAAGTAGGGTGTAACGTAGTATCCATAATTTCTAACTAAAATATATATTGTTCTGCGTGAAATGTTAGTACATGGCATTTTATTATATTCACAACTAATACAGTACAAACAGTTAATATTTCCAGTCTTTATCGGATATCCCCTAAGGGATGTTGTACTGCTAAACTTACGAAAAGAGAAAAAATACATATGTGAAATGGTTCATACAGCGTGTCAAGATGAAGGAAGCTATATCCACTGGTATTTCTTTCAAGTATATAAGATGCCTTTTCAAATACGTCGTTTAAAGGAAGCATGAATACACCAAGTTCAACACAGGCATTTACAGTCCATTGTTTTTATATATTTTTATATATTATTATGTTTTACTATGCAGACATAAAAAACAACTCAATGGACATGTACCATTTAACTTCATCGCTAAGTATATCCTTTGTACACAAGTTGCGTCTCCTGCAATGCTACCTACTATCGTTGATAGACTGCCTTCCTCTTTCACATCAACCAGTGTATGCTTAGTCATTAAGTATTGTAGCTTATATATATATATATATACTACCACCTATGCACATTTCTTTTTGGCCTTTACCATCTCTTTCCTTCTCTAAATAAACACATACCCGTGGCCATGGAGGCTAAAATATTCCCCATATTGCTCCACCTACGCCAGCTATTCAAAAGTGGAAACACAACACAACAAAGACCTTCCTTTCCTTTCCACTTACACTCATTTATCTTTCCACTTAAAATGTTCGTTTTTCTTTCCTTGGCGTAAGGAGATGAATTGTTGAGGATAATGGACTATTCATCCCTCCCTCGCTTCTGAAAAAGATCGAACTCGGGTTCGTAGTGCAAGAAATATATGGAGGGAGTATGAGCTTTTGAAATGTTTGGCCAAGGGAACGGTTCACTGAAGCAACTTTTAAATATAGGGGAGCACGAAGACGCTACTGTAAAGGGTGCTTCGGGTTTGACGTGGATGGTATGGTTAAATGGAGTGGGAGATGGAGATTTAAATCATGATTTCGGTATGGATTTTGATGAAGGAAAGGAGGAGCATGCAGTGAGAATAGAAATATACGGAAATGGAAGGGGGAGAATGGTTTAAAGAATGGACAATGGGAAATATAATTTAAGTGAGCTTGCGTTGTTAACATGGAGGTGCGAACTGAAGTGATGATGTTTACAATACAAGAGGGATGGTGGGAGAGGCCATGTGTCGGTCTGCAGTGGAGGAGTAGTGAGCTCGGCAAGTCTTGATGACGATGGAAGAAAATAACATGGACAGTTAAAGAAATGGGTATGGGGAGCGTACTATTTATACTGGGAGTGATTATTTCTTTGGTGAAGTTGGAGTGGAACGCGGGTTGACATACGCAGGTGATTAACTGGATAAGGAAGAAGAGAGTATAGGGGCTTTCGTGGTATACAATGGGCAGTGTGTTTCTTTTGTGAGGAAACGAAGGTGAAAAGTACGCCAATGGAGTATAACGTGGAGCAGCAATTGCCTGGAAGTGAGATCAACCTAGTTGCGTGTGAGTATGTTGATTATGGGAGGGGGAGGACGAGATTACAATAAGGGAAGGTTTGGTATTTTTGTTGGGATTTATTGTTGAGTGAAAAGGGGAGATGGAAGTGTTCAACGCATGGAAATTGCGTTCAAACAGAAGCAGGAACTTGCGGGTTTCAAAAATGGAAGATGGGAATATTGTTCTGCGTGGATCCAGAGTTGGAATTGTAACAACCCGGATTTTCAGAACCAATTTAAATTTTTTTTGGCTAATTTAATGGATCTTGAATATGTAAAATGATTTATTTTAAATAATGACAACGAAAAATTTATTTAAATCGAAGTTAGAACGAATAAATTTATTTTTATTATAAAACGAGCCTAAAATGGGGCGGTAGTTTGAAAATTCGATTTCAAATTTCAAATGAATGTACATGATTCAAAACAAATCAGATTTCAGTAATACAAGAAATATTTGAATCTGTTTAATTATATCTTTCTAACAAATGTGAAAAATCTAGATTTCATAACGGGAATTGAAAGTTATGTCCGGTTTAAAATTTAAAATTATCGCTATGGAATTTAATATAATATATAGCCCTTAAAAATAGCCATTTTGTAAACGACCTTCATTTTCAATGAAACCACTTTTGTTGGATCCGAAATATCAAATTATTGCTAGATTCCAAATTTCATAATTTTTGGAATTATTATGTGAGCGTGACAAATTAAAACGTGTTTGGCAATTTCAAATTGAATTTAATCGACTGGAAAATAATCGTTTTTCAAACGGTCTCCAAATTCAATAAAATTAATTTTGTTAGGACCATATCGTCAAAACATAGCTAGATTTATTTTTTGGGAAATTTTGGAGTCAGTATGTGGCCCCAGTAAATTAAAATGTACGTTGGAATCAATTTTGAATGTTAAATTAATTTGTATTTAAATTTTAATAAAAACTGATCGAAACAGTCGAATTGGCTTACGGGACATTACCCATTGTGTTCGGAATGGGGGTATTTATCTAAGGGCGACAGTCGTTGGGTTCGAATTGGAGTTCGAATTGACTTTATGGAAATTAAATTAAATAAATATATGTATTTACATAACTCAACCTCTCCACTCACTCTCATTCAAAAGTCAAAATAAAATAAAATAAAATAAAACCCGCTCCCCCCTCTATCTTGATCTCAGCCGCCAGTGCCTCCGTCGCGGGTCCTCTAGCAGTGCCCTAGACCAGATCTCCGGCGCTCCTCCCCGTTGCTTTCTCTCTCTCTCTAGCCCCCTTTAAGAGCCCCAAACCCGTTCCGAAACCGTCGCTCCCCCAAGATGCGACCGCCACTGCCTCCCGTGTCACCATCTTCCACCTGCACGCACACCCCCCAAGCACCACTAAGCGACGACGTGAAGACCTGGGATCGACGGCAGGTGGGCTGGATTCCGGTGCGAGGTGGAGTTTTTAGAGGAGCGCGGGTTTCAGTGATTCGGCTGTGCTACTGGAGCATTAATGAAGACCATAAAATGTTAAGGTAATTAATTAAATTGATTAATTATTTATTAATTAATTTAGTTTAGTAAAAAAAGATTAGATTTTTATTTATATAAAGACAAGATTTTTATTTATATAAAGATGGGATATTTATTTATATAAAGATGAGATTTTATTTATATAAAGTTAAGATTTTTAATTATTAAAAGTTAAGATTTTTAATTATTAAAAGATACGATTTTTAATTATGTAAAAATTTGATTTTTAATTATATATAGCAAGTATAAAAATGTAATAGAATTTATGAAAATAGGATTTTTATTGTAAATAACATTGTTTTAAAAAAACTGAATTTTTATATAAATATATTTGATTTAAAAATGTGATTTTTATCAATATAGTTACGATATAAAAATATGATTTTTATATATATAATAGAGATATAAAAAATATGATTTTTATATATATAATAGCGATATAAAAACATGATTTTTATTATATAAGGAGCATTATAAAAATTTGATTTTTATTATATAATAGTGAAATGAAAATATGATTTTTATTATTTGAGTAGAGTAATAAAAATATAATTCATATATGTATAGTAGTGAAATAAAAATATGATTTTTAAAATATATGAAGCGTTATTTAAAAATGTGATTTTTAATATAAACTGTGTGAAACAGATTGCGATGGAACTGATTGGAAACAAATCCAAATCCATACCGTTCAATTAAAGAATGACGGAGTGGAAACCAAAGGTGAGAACTCCTTCTCACTTAATTTATTTTACAATTGAAAATATTATAGGATGCAAACGGGGCTTAGAAGCCCCCGATACTATTTATTGTACAAACCATATTATGTGATTTGAATTATATGAAGTTCAACACTCGAATTCGCACATTCACATAATTTAAAGTGATGTACGGATATTACCAACACACGGATTCCATACTCCGCGAATAACCACTTATGGCATTATAAATGGCATTTGCAGTAGTTGAGTATTTATTCATTTAGAAGTTCTGCGTGATTTGACTATGATTGTAAAATTGGTTGTGGATTTGATTTGAATGTGAATTGGTTTGTGTATGGCGCGAGCCAGTATTAGGCGAGGGATAAGACTAGACCTTATTCCGGTTCTAGTATTGTGTCGTTATGCTGCTGAAATTTTTTAAAAAGTGTTAGAAAAATTTAGTTAGTTGAAAATATTATTTTTAGCTTATAACTGCGATAAATAAAATAATTATTGGATAGTTAAAAATAAGTTTACACATCCATTTACGAGTCAGACGACATGTTTATGCTCGCCTATTTTTGTGATATCGATTAGGGCGATAATTTTTGCACATCGCCCAAGTGCACAAATAATAATAATTATTTGATAGTTGAAACCCCACACAATATTTATAACGCGAATGATATTTATATCGATTTTATTCATTTTTATAATGAATATCGAAAAGGAAATTATTTCAAAATCTGATATTTTGAAAATATTATCATTTAAATATTATAATGATAAGAAGTACTCAATTTTGATTTAAAATTGAAAATGAAGTTAGAATCGTTTTAAAACGAATTTATAAACGATTTATAAAATATGGTTGGAATGGAAATCGACGATATATATATGTTATATATATATTATATGTATATTATATGGAATGAATAGAACGCTCCGCGTGGTGACCGTTCGTGAATTTTGACCATTGACTTCGAATTGACATTACGGGGACCCGACCGTCGGATTCTCCTAAAATCAGTACCATTGGATTCGTACCGAAAAGGGCTTTCCAATGAATCTAAGAGATTTGGAATCTGACGGTTTGATTTGGAATCTAACGGTTGGATTTGGAATTTCCAAATCAAATTTGGAAAAGGTCGCTGCAAGTGTAGTTCAATGTCCGTTTATGGAAATCGACTGAAAGGGCCTTAATAAAATTATTAAAAATATTTATAATTTATGTAAAATCATAATAAATGATTTGGAAAGAAATAGGATGAAAAATTCCATATTTGAAAAGATAAAAATATATTTTTATCGAAATGAACTAGTTATCAACTAGAATTAGAATCCAATTATTTTTAAGTAAATAAATGGATTGAGAAGGGGTTTTAATATAACCAGAATTTCCAATATATGGATTGGAATGGATTTGAATCGAAATTATCATTGGAATATTTCTATATTGGATTCCGTGATTATACGGATATTGTGGAGGAATTGGGAAGATGTATATATCGTTATTCCCAAAACGATATTTATTGGTTTCAGAATAAGATACTGAATATAAGCCGATATAATTTCTATTCAGAGCCTTGTATTTGATATCGAATTAGGTTTTTGGTTTGTCGTGAATGGTGTCTTAAATAACACTATTCTTAAACCCAATTGAGAAAACAAATAAATCATTTAATTAAGATTTAGTGAAGTTTTCCAATTAATTAATATTTAATTGGAACTGAATAAAAGAATTGGATTTTGGGTTTGTCGTGAATGGTGCCTTAAATAACGTTGTTCTTAAACCTCGTGTGAAAAGAATAAATCCTTTAATTAAGATTATTAGAGTTTCAAGTTATATTTAGTAATTGTAACAAAATGGAATGTGAATCGAGTTTATTGTGAACTGTGTTTTTAACGACATTTGTTCTTTAACCCAATTTACGGTGAAATGTGATTTGGAATTTATAAATCTTTTTATTAAGATTTAATGGAAATTTCCAAAGTAAAGTTTTCCAATTTAATATATTAAATTGGAATTGAACGGAATTCGATTTAGTAATAATCGAAGTGAGCTTCTGTGGAGGAACACTGTCAATATACATGGAATTTAAAAGGCTTTGCCATTATTCCGTTTATATTATTAGTCGGATATGGAAATTGATATCGATTATATATTGATCTGTTTTTCTGTGAAGATTCCATAATTAATGGAATGCTATTTTCGGTTTATCGTGAACAGTGTTTTAAATGACATTGGTTCTTTAACCCAGTTAAAGACAGGATTTCATGTCTAACATTGTATTTCGAACTGTATAGTTGATCTCTACTAAATATATATCTTTTTGGTGGTGGATAATTTATTATCTTGCTTAACACCCTTCTCTAAGACATACGAGCTTAGAGGAAATATATCGGTAGAAATCAGTGGTACGGTGCAGATTTTCGAAGCGACATGTTTGATTTCCCAAAGTTAAATAATCATTAATATTGATTTTTGGGAAGATTAAAACTAAGTGAAGTTTTAACGAATCTTTAATTATATGGAATGTGAATGTGATAATTTAAATTATCAAATTTGGGAAATGATCGAGAATGGAGTATCACCAGTTTTGCTCCAAGCGATAGTTAAATCTTTAATTAGATTTGAACGTGAAATGGTAATTAAATCTATCGATAACACCGTAGTATTAGAAATGGAGTATTACCAGTTTTGCTCCATGGGATGAAAAGGTTGGGATTGGGAAATTAAACAAATGATTACTTCGGTAAGGCTCGATAATCCCGACTAGTCCGTATAAACCTTAATTTGGTTTGAATTAATATCCAAAGGAAGATTAAAGAATAAATTTAAAGAATTTATCTTTGATAAAATTAATGGGAACCTTTCCCTATTGATGTGAATATTTGAATAAAAAATATTCCGAATTGGAATGAGGCATATGTTTTGTTTGTGTAGCACTTGTTTATATTATACGCGAGTTATTCGGAAAGGCCAGGTTTATACCCATTTTGAATAACAGATTTGGCGATATGTCGATGATGAAGACGGTGGTTGAAGATCGGAGGTCTTCGCATCGTTTGGATGATTACTAATGTCTTGATTGGGCTGTACACCCAAGACACAGTAATAAGTGGTGATCGTCCAGACGTACTTGGAGATCGACCAGATATGCGAGGACCTCTCTCCTGTATTGGACACGGGATGAGGAATAAGGTGCCTCCGGTTTCTTTCAGACCCAGAACGAACTAGTAAATGGATGTGTGTCTGACATTGGATTTTATTCTTTGTTGATTGATCTCTATTAAATACATATTTGTTTGGTGGTGGAGAATTTATTCTCTTGCTTAACACCCTTCTCTGAAATGTACGAGCTCAGAGATTATATATCGATAGACATCAGTCGCATGGCGTGAATTGTCAGTGTGGCATGCTGAGATGCAAATGATCATGGCTTCTGTTGAAAAGCAGAGTCTTGTGGTTGATGATCAAAGCACGGCTTTAAATAGCATAGCTTTGTGTTTAGCATTAATTCGCGAGCCTCACACCCCGTTGTGAACCAGAAACGGGAGAGGACCACAGGGAGAACATGCGTTTCCTTCTAGCTAGGAGTGGTCTCATGGTATGGAGCAAGACATTTTACTCATGTGGATGTTGTATATTATATTATATGATCGATAGAGAGGCGCCTCAGATATATCAGTCACTACGTGGTCGATGGATGACATGGTCAACATACTGACCAGACTTACGCCCCATAGGGCGGGGAAACGTATTGTTCAGGGATTATTAATCCACTTATGTAGACCGACCCTGACGATCCAGGTGCTGTTGCAGCTGAATCCTGAGACACAGGCTAGAGCATCTCGAATCAGAAGGACGTTCCCTTGCCTTGGTTCACAGACGGAAATCCAATTTCCAATATGTGACATTTCAGTTTTGATTGTAGAGCCTAGTTTGGCGACATAGTAGCATGAGATACTATGCAGTCTATGATATATACATTTATATCTGAATTGATTTTGATACTATATACTTATAGTAATATCAAAATGTTTTGTTTTAAACATACCAAGCATGTTTGGCCATTATAAGGGAAAACTCTATCCTACGGCTTGCGATGCATTGTGTGATGGGACCTGAGTCTTATAATAGCTTCATTTTTTCGAAAAGCATTGCGATGTTTGTTTTATGCACTGGTATTCTTGGGAGAAAACCCATTCCGTGTTATACGGCAAGGTCCCTTGATTTACTTTATTTTAAAGTAAAGATTTAATAACTGTTTTAGTTCTCAAACCAGTCCTATGAATGATTTGGAGTTTATTGTTTTAACCTAAACTCTGGGTGCCCCTATTTTCCACACGGGCAACTAGTAGTTGGGTTTTGCAGATATTATATTCACAGGATCCTGGATTTATAGCTGGAACTATACTTGGAAAGCTCTGTATCCGTGTATTTCTTTCAGTTGTATTATGTATTATTTTTCCGCTGCGTTGTAACTTGTAAATCTCTGATATTTTTCTGATGTATAATATTTATTCATACTCTGTATATTCTTGTACTCTGATGTAAATTGTTTTAATATGCAATGAAATGTTCTTCTGCTCGTATTCTGATTTGTCATCTTCTCAACTCAATCCGGGCTTTCCCGAAAGGGCTAGTTTCGGGCTGTTTCATTTTGGTATCAGAGCTTTGGTTTACGGAGCTCGAGAACAAGACACATTAGAACCGAACGAAAGAATTCATCAGATATTGGATTAGTAATGTCCAATAAGAATGACTCGTTATAGATAGGATCATTAGTATCTTAGAGTGAGTTAAAAGAGTATTACTTATTAAAAACAAATTTAGTTTTGAAAATTTTATTTTATTATACGTATTTGAATATTTATTTTATTTTAAATTTGGACTATCGGGTATATGAAGATTTTGCATATACGCCTAGCTAGCGTGTGTACGAAGTCTCAAATATACTGGATGGATATAGAATCACACTCTAGTCTCCCGGGCATGGTTCTGATGATGGCGCGCCATCATCAGTATTTATGTTCGAGCTTCGAAAGTGGGATACCTATATATTTCCAATTGACTGGTGTGAGAACCAAAACTAGCTAGAATTTATTGTTTATGATTTGACACACAAGATATGATTTCTGAGTATATTAAAAGATATATATTTGAAATTTAATCAACTAATTGATTGCTGATTGTTGATTGTGTTGTGTGATTATTCATAAAACCAATATGATAATGGTTGGGTAAAATTTATCCAAATCGACCAAATACTGAACTGAACAGAATTGATGGAAATTTCATACATGTACATATATATGTGTGAATAGGTCATAGTATGGAAGCTAAGAAGAGGAATAAAATTGTATGCCCGAAAAATAGGTACATGTTTACTATATTTCTTAGGTTTTGATGATTTTATGAGCCGATTGGCTTTTTCTTTTTCTTTTGGATTGATGAGGGCCCTGTGAGGCTGGTTGCGGTTTTAAAGGTCTCCCCGTACAAAGGAGGTTATGGCGAAATTTTTCAAAAATTTAGGGTGTTAGCCAAATTTTTGAAGAATTAGAAAATTCTTAGAAACTGAAAAGTTGAAGAATGAACGCTAGAATGAAAGTTGAGTTAATTGGTTAAACAACTTTCACCTCCGTTCCTTTTTGAGGAAGAAAAGATTTTAACTCGGGAGATTGTAACAACTCGGATTTCCAGAACCAATTTAAAAATTTTATTTTGGCTATTTTAATGGATTTTGAATACTTGAAGTGATTTAATCTAAATATTGACGATGGAAAATTTATTTAAATCGAA
Source organism: Allium sativum (assembly GCA_030737875.1). Taxonomy (NCBI): domain Eukaryota; kingdom Viridiplantae; phylum Streptophyta; class Magnoliopsida; order Asparagales; family Amaryllidaceae; genus Allium; species Allium sativum. The sequence continues at coordinate 441,978,252 of CM060915.1, read as the reverse complement.
CTTAGAACTAATAAATTTATTTTTATTGTAAAACGAGCCTGAAATGGCGCGGTAGTTTGAAAATTCGATTTCAAATTTCAAATGAATGTACAGGATTCAAAATAAATAAGATTTCAGTAAAACCAGAAATATTTGAATCTGTTTAATTATATATTTCTAACGAATGCAAAAAATCTAGATTTCATAACGGGAATTGAAAGTTATGTCCAGTTTAAAATTTAAAATAGTCGCTATGGAATTTAATATAATATATAACCATTTTGCGAACGACCTCCGTTTTCGACGAAACCACTTTTGTTGGATCCGGAATATTAAATTATTGCTAGATTCCAAATTTCGTAATTTTTGGAATTAATATGTTAGCATGGCAAATTAAAACGTGTTCGGCAATTCCAGTTTGAATTTAATTAACTGGAAAATGATCATTTTTCAATCGGTCTCCAAATTCGACGAAATTAGTTTTGTTAGGACCGTATCATCAAAACATAACTAGATTTATTTTTTGGGAATTTTTGGAGTCAGTATGTGGCCCCAGTAAATTAAAATGTACGTTGGAATCAATTTTGAATGTTAAATTAATTTTAATTTTAATTTTAATGAAAACTGATCGAAACAGTCAAATTGGCTTATGAGACATATCCCATTGTGTTCGGAATGGGGGTATTTAGCTAGGAGCGACAGTCATTGGTTTCGCATTGGAGTTCGAATTAAAAATTGACTTTATGGAAATTAAATTAATTAAATAAATATATATTTATATGACTCAACCTCTCCACCCACTCTCGTTCAAAAGTCAAAAGAAAAAAATAAAATACAACCCGCTCCCCCCTCGATCTCAATATCAGCCGCCAGTGCCTCCATCGCGGGCCCCCTAGTCACGCCCTAGACCAGACCTCCGGCGCTCTTCCCTGTCGCGCGCTCTCTCTCTACCCATCCCGCTTTAAAACACCCAAACCCATTCTGAAACTGTCGCCCCCCAAGATCCGACCGCCGCTACCTCCTGTGTCCCCATCTACAACCTGCACGCACGCCCCCCTGAGCACCACTAAGCGACGACGTGAAGACCTAGATCGACGGCAGGTGGGCTGGATTCTGGTGCGAGGTAGAGTATTTCAGAGGAGCGCGGGTTTCAGTGATTCAGCTGTGCTACTGGAGCATTAACGAAGACCACGGGTTTTAAAATGTTAAGGTAATTAATTAACTTGATTAATTAGTTATTCATTAATTTAGTTTAGTTAAAAAAGATTAGATTTTTATTTATATAAAGATTAGATTTTTATTTATATAAAGATGAGATTTTTATTTATATAAAGATGAATTTTTTTTATTTATATAAAGATGAGATTTTTATTTATATAAAGTTAAGATTTTTGATTATGAAAAGTTAAGATTTTTAATTATGAAAAGATATGATTTTTTATTATGTAAAAATCTGATTTTTAATTATATATAGCAAGTATAAAAATGTAATAGAATTTATGAAATCCAGATTTTTATTATAAATAACATTGTTTTGAAAAAACTGAATTTTTATATAAATAGATTTGATTTAAAAATGTGATTTTTACCAATATAGTTCAGATATAAAAATATGATATATATATATATATTAGCAATCTAAAATATGATTTATATATATATATAATAGCGATATAAAAACATGATTTTTATTATATAAGGACACCTATAAATTTTTTATTTTTATTATATAATAGCGATTATGAAAATATGATTTTTATTATTTAAGTAGCGTTATAAAAATATAATTTTTATATATATAGTAGTGAAATAAAAGTATGATTTTTAAAATATATGAAGCGTTATTTAAAAATGTGATTTTTAATATAAACTGCGTGAAACAGATTGCGATGGAACTGATTGGAAACAAATCCAAATCCAAACCATTCAATTAAAGAATGACGGAGTGGAAACCAAAGGTGAGAACTCCTTCTCACTTAATTTACTTTACAATTAAAAATATTCTAGGATGCAGACGGGGCTTAGAAGCCCCCGACACTATTTATTGTACAAACCATATTATGTGATTTGAATTATATGGAGTTCAACACTCGAATTCGCACAATCACATAATTGAAAGCGATGTATGGATATTACCAACACACGGATTCCATACTCCGCGAATAGCCACTTATGGCGCTGTAAATGGCATTTGGGGTAGTTGAGTATTTATTTCTTTGGATGTTCAGCGTGATTTGATTATGATTGTAAAATTGGTTGTGGATATGATTTGAATGTGAATTGGTTTGTGTATGGCGTGAGCCAGTATTAGGCGAGGGATAAGGCTAGACCTTATTCCGGTTCTAGTATAGTGCCGTTATGCTGCCGAAATTTTCTAAAAAGTGTTAGAAAAATTTAGTTAGTTGAAAATATTATTTTTAGCTTATAACCGCGATAAGAAAAATAATTATTGGATAGTTAAAAATAAGTTTACACATCCATTTACGAGTCAGACGACTTGTTTATGCTCGCCTATTTTTTTGATATGATAATTTTTACACATCGCCCAAGTGCACAAATAATAATAATTATTTGATAGCTGAAACCCCACGGGTATTGGGATGATATTTGACGTACACTAATCCCAATTTTTTAGTTGTATGCCAATCGATGGGTTGACAGACTGTTGTAAGCGTTAATTATTTATATTTGATGCTTATGCAGTTGCGTAATGCACTCTGGATGATGGTTGACTGTGTATGATTATTTTTGTGTACTTGTATGCATGAAATACATATAAATAACATTATATGGTAATTGACTGTGTCTGATTCCAATTTAGAAATAACGAATATTTTAAAATAACGAATATTTTAAAATAATATTCCGTAAAGGATTAAACTGTGAAGCCTTGTTGATTAGATTTGCGCCATTTTAACGCGAATGATATTTGTATCGATTTTATTCATTTTTATAATGAATATCGAAAAGTAAATTATTTCAAAATATGATATTATGAAAATATTATAATGATAAGGAGTATTCAATTTTGGTTTAAAATTGAAAATGAAGTTAGAATCGTTTTTAAAACGAATTTATAAATGATTTATAAAATACAGTTGGAATGAAAATCGACGATATATATATTATATATATTATTTGGCCTAAATAGAAAGCGTCGCACAGCGACAATTCGCAGATTTTGACCATTGACTTCGAATTGACATTACGGGAGATCCGACCGTTGGATTCTTCTAAAACCAGAACTATTGGGTTTGTATCGAAAAGAGCTTTCCAATGATTCTAAGAGATTTAAAATCTAATAGTTGGATTTGGAATTATGTCCAAGTCAAATTTGGAAAAGGTCGCTGTAAGTGCAATTCGATGACCGTTTATGGAAATCGACCGAAAGGGCCTTAATAAAATTATTAAAAATATTAATAATTTATGTAAAATCATAATAAATGATTTGGAAAGAAATAGGATGAAAAATTCCATATTTGAAAATACAAAATATATATTTTTATTGAAATGAACTGGTTATTAACTAGAATTAGAATCCAATTATTTTTAAATAAATAAATTGGATTGAGAAGGGGTTTTAATATAACCAGAATTTCCAACATATGGATTGGAATGGATTTGAATTGAAATTATCTTCGGAATATTTCGATATTGGATTCCATGATTATATGGATATTGTGGAGGAATTTGGAAGATATATATATACCGTTATTCCCAAAACGATATTTGTTGGTTTCAGAATTTGATATTGAATATAAGCCGATATAATTTCTATTCAGAGCCTTGTATTTGACATCGAATTGGATTTTGGGTTTGTCGTGAATGGTGTCTTAAATAACACTATTCTTAAACCCAGTTGAGAAAAAGAATAAATCTTTTAATTAAGATTTAGTGAAGTTTTCTAGTTAATTAATATTTAAGTGGAATTGAATAAAAGAATCGGGTTTCGGTTTTGTCGCGAATGGTGTCTTAAATAACATTGTTCTTAAACCCTATGTGAAAAGAATAAATCTTTTAATTAAGATTATTAGAGTTTCCAGTTTTACTTAGTAACTGTAGTAAAATGGAATGTGAATCAGGTTTATTGTGAACTGTGTTTTTAACGACATTCGTTCTTTAACCCGATTTATAGTGAAATGTGATTTGGAATTTATAAATCTTTTTATTAAGATTTAATCGAAATTTCCAAAGTAAAGTTTTCCAGTTTAATATACTAAATTGGAATTGAATGGAATTCGATTTGGTAATAACCGAAGTAAGCTTCTGTGGAGGAAGACTGTTAATATATATGAAATTTTAAAGGCTTTGCCGGTATTCCATTTATATTATTAGTCAGATACTGAAGTTGGTATCGATTATGTATTGATCTGTTTGTCCGTGAAGATTCCATAATTAATGGAATGTGATTTTGGTTTTATCGTGAACTGTGTTTTAAATGACATTGGTTCTTTAACCCAGTTAAAGGCAGGATTTCATGTCTAACATTGTATTTGGAACTGTATTGTTGATCTCTACTAAATATATATCTGTTTGGTGGCGGAGAATTTATTCTCTTACTTAACACCCTTCTCTAAGACCTACGAGATTAGAGGTTATATATCAGCAGAAATCAATGGTACGGTGTAGTTGTTCGATGCGACATGTTTGTTTTCCCAAAGTTAAATGATCGTTAATATTGATTCTTGGGAAGATTAAAACTAATTGGAGTTTTAATGAATCTTTAATTAGATGGAATGTGAATGTGATAATTTAAATTATCAAATTTGAGAAATGATCGAGAATGGAGTATCACCAGTTTTGCTCCAAGCAATAATTAAATCTTTAATTAGATTTGAACGTGAAATGGTAATTACATTTACCGATAACACCGTGGTGTTAAATATGGAGTATTACTAGTTTTGCTTCATGGGATGAATAGGTTGGGATTGGGAAATTAAACAAATGATTACTTCGGTAAGGCTCGATAATCCCGACTAGTCTGGATAAACCTTAATTTGGTTTGAATTGATATTCAAAGGATGATTATAGAATAAATTTAAAGAATTTATCTTTGATAAAATTAATGGGAACCTTTCCCTAATGATGTGAATATTTGAATAAAAGAATATTCCGAATTGGAATGAGATGTATGTTGTGTTTGTGTAGCACTTGTTTATAATATACGCGAGTTATTCGGAAAGGTCAGGTTTTATACCCATTCTGAATAACTGATTCGGCGATATGTCGATGATGAAGACAGTGGTTGAAGATTGGAGGTCTTCGCATCGTTTAGATGATTACTGATGTCTTGATTGTGTTGTACACCCAAGATAAGGTAATAAGTGGTGATCGTCCATATGTACTTGGAGATCGACTGGATATGCGAGGACCACTCTCCTGTATTGGACTCGGGACGAGGAAGAAGGTGCCTCCGGTTTCATTCAGACCCAGAACGAACTAGTAAATGGATGTGTGTCTGACATTGGATTTTATTCTTTTTTGATTGATCTCTATTAAATATATATCTGTTTGGTGGCGGAAAATTTATTTTCTTGCTTAACTCCCTTTTCTGAGACATACAAGCTCAGAGGTTATATATCGATAGAAATCAGTCGCATGGCATGAATTGTCAATGTGGCATGCTGAGATGCAAATAATCAAGGCTTCTGTTGAAAAGCAGAGTCTTGTGGTTGATGATCAAAGCACGACTTTAAATAGCATAGCTTTGTGTATAGCATTAATTCGCGAGCCTCACACCCCCATGCGAATCAGAAACGGAGAGGACCTCAAGGAGAACATGCGTTTCCTTCTAGCTAGGAGTGGTGTCATGGTATGGAGCCCAGACACTTTACTCATGTGGATGTTTCATATTATATTATTTGATGGATAGAGAGGCGCCTCTGATATATCGGTCACTACGGGGCCGATGGATGACATGGTCGACATACTAGCCAGACTTACGCCCCATAGTGCAGGGAAATGTATTGTTCAGGGATTATTAATCAACTTAGGCGGACCGGCCCTGACGATGCAGGTGCAGTTGTGGCTGAATCCTGAGACATGGGCTAGAGCATCTCGAATCGGAAGGACGATCCCTTGCCTGGGTTCACAGACGAAAAACCAATTTCCAATACGTGGAATTTCGGTTTTGTTTGTAGAGCCTAGTATGGCGACATAGTAACATGGGATACTATGCCGTCTATGATTTATACATTTATATTTGAATTGATTTTGACACTATATACTTATAGTAATATCAAAATGATTTGTTTTAAACGTACCAAGCATGTTTGGCTATTATAAGGGAAAACTCTATCCTCCGGCTTGCGTTGCATTGTGTGATGGGACCTGAGTCTTATAATAGCTTCATTTTTTCCAAAAAAACATTGCGCTATTTGTTTTATGCACTGGTATTCTTGGGAGAAGACCCAGTCCGTGTTATATGGTGTGGTCCCTTGATTTACTTTATTTTAAAGTAAAGATTTAATAACTCGTTTAGTTCTCACACCAGTCCCATGACTGACCTGGAGTTTATTGTTTTAACCTAAACTCTGGGTGCCCCTATTTTCCACACGGGCAGCTAGTACTTGGGATTTGCAGATATTATATTCACTGGTTCCTGGATTTACAGCTGGAACTATACTCGGAAAGCTCTGTATCCATGTATTTCTTTCAGTTGTGTTATGTATTATTTTTCCGCTGCATTATAACTTGTAAATCTCTGATATTTTTCTGATGTATAATATTTATTCATACTCTGTATATTCTTGTACTCTGATATAAATTGTTGTAATAAGAAATGAAATGTTCTTCTGTTCATGTTCTGATTTGTCGTGTTCTCAACTCAATCAGGGCTTTCACGAAAGGGCGAGTTTCGGGTTGTTTTAGAATGTTGGGCCAAGAAGACGTGGTGAGGCCCAATTATATATTTATTATAAGTTTAAAATTTAATTTAATAACATATAAATTGGTAAACCCTATAATTTATACATACATTATTAGAATTTCGCATATTTGGATCCGTTGGGATCATATGGACGAAGGCTACAAAATGGAACTGGTTTGGAGCTATTTGGAGCTCGTTTGGATTTACGATAGAATTAAATGCCTAGTTCGTATCACTCGACCATAAATCATTATTTAATGATTTAGGAACCAATGTGAGTAAACTCACTAACTCTGTCGAGTTTTATCATTTTATAAACGTTATTTAATATTGATAAAAATGATTGAATGTTGCGTGCGATGGTTGTCTGGATGATTTGCTAATTTATTGGTTGAAATATATATGTATACTTATACATAAATCGTTAATTGAATACGGATTCCATTTATTAAAATATTTCATATTTATATGAAATAAATTTTGATTAACATATGTGGATGTAGGGAAACTGGTTGGAGGGATCCAACTGGATTCCTCAACAATTATACTGTTGATTTTCATATATTACATTATATGATGTGACAAATAATCTTGTGTTGATTATTGTGTGTTGGGATGTTTAAACCACATTGACCAGAAATAATTGGTATCTAAATACCATAAGATATATGTATATATCAGAAAATAAACTGGGTTCTAAAAAGGGAATTACTATTTTAAATAGAAATGAGATTTCGATTTACTAGAATATATTTACTTGTTCAATTATATAAAGCAAGTAATTTGATTTATTAATGATATTTATAAATAAAGAGAAATTACTTTTATTAAACAGTTTGGAAATATAAATTTAAGAAATGAATTTATATAAAAGGAAAGGGGAAACCGGTTAGAAAGAAAAATGATGAACTTATTTCAATGTTCGAAATATGAATAAAATTGAAATAAATTGATAAGGATTTATAATTATAATTTGATGATGTCAAATGTTATTAGAATAATTTATTTCATAAATATATAAAATGAAATTCAGGATTTGACGAGATAATTAATATTTGGATTTGTTATCGAATAGGAAATCAAGATTTAAATTATAGCTTAAAGTCGGTAGCCACCACCAACCGCCCATGTGCGAAGCACGGGTCCAATCTAGTCATAACTTATAAAATGAGTTTGTGGAATGAAATATGAAGTACGGGTTTATAAAATAACAAAATAAGTGGGATCTTAAATTGAAATGATATTCGTTGTTTAAATCAAGATTTAATTTAATAAAATGACTCCATATTTCTGTAAGGAAATAATATTCACATTTTAAAGTGAATAATGCTAGAAACAAACGTTTTGCAAATCAGAATGGTGATAAAACGAAATTGGTAAATGCTGGAAGTGATCAATTCAAAAGTGAATTTATAAATTTTGGTTGACCTTTAACAGTGAGTTTATTCCAAGGTTCGGAACGTTAATCGAATATAGATTATTCGTAAGGGAGTTATAAGTTGAAATTCGATTATATCAAATCCAAGAAAGTAATATTTACTTTCCGTTTTTAGTTGAAGATTAATTAATTATTATTATTTATTTATTTAAAATAAAGAATAAATGTTATATTTTTAAATTAAATATTTCAAAGGCAGAGATTATAACTTCATCGTTATAATCAAAGATTTTCGTAAAGAAGTAGATTCGTAAACTGAATACGAGATTTGTGTAAATAGTTTCCTAAATAAGAAATATAGAAATGGAGTCAAGGAGATTAGAAACTAACTGGAAATTGGTTATGTTGAATAGATGTTTGAGTATCAATCTGATGTTGGTTTCAGTCTTTGGGTTGATGCTTAGAGAGTTGTTCTCTTACTTGTTTGCAGTTTAGGGACCAATTAATGGGGAAGAACGACGATGCGTGAATAAGCAAATGGAAATGTTTTTCGATATTAATAATGTATATTTTCTAAATATAGTAAATAGAAGTTGTAGATATATGGAGTTAATTCCCGATGTTAAAAAGAGATATTTTCTAAGTATAGAAAATAAATAGTTTAAAATAGTGGGAAACGTTTTTCAAAGAATCGTGAAAGGCTAAATGAGCTTGAGAAATATATTTGGGTAAAGATATTAAAGGGAAATTGGGGAATAAAATGATGATTGATCGGTAAGATTTCCATTTGGGAATACGACCATTGTTTGTACACATGTTTTCCTCTAATAGTTAAATTACCGACTATCAAAGTTTTTGGCATTTTTGTTGTCAATACGGAGTGACCGGGATCAGATTTATTATCTGAAAACCACTCCATATGGGCATTATCGTTTCGAATCAAATATATTGAAGACAATTAATGACGGAGTTTATGCACGGGTTATTCTGGCGATCCTAGGTAGAAATTGCCTAAGATGGATTTATAGAATAATTCCTTCAGGCTGTCCAGGCCCAGGACAACTTGAATGGATGAAGGTCTGACAAAGTATTTCTGTTAGATCACGTAAGTTGATCGTTTCAAACGTATTTACGTTGGTGGCGGAGGAATTCGTTTCTCTTAGCTTATACTCATGGTATTTTTAGGGAAATCAATTTGTGATTTGGTGGGTGTGACGTTGTGGCTTTCAAAGTAAATATAGATGTGATCTGTATAATAGTACGTTATGACCTCAAGCCTCATCAACCGGGAAATGACGAAAATCGGGTAGGCAGCATGGCTAAGTACATCGCACCCAATTAGGATATATTGTTACCATCTAGAGAATATTCATATTTGTTACTTCTTTCAATTTTGTGTCTCCCGGGAACCGTTATGTTGGTATACCGACCGTAAGGTGACAATATATTCGGAACATTCAAGCGAAATGAATGGCTGGTCATGTGTGGCTGAGTTACAAGATGTTCTTGTTGAACTCCAGTGTATCACTTCTAGAGTACACTGATCGGAAGGTGGTTCCATACCTAGTCAGAGTTGGAAATCCATTCCCCAATAAGAGCCCACGATTTTTGATTGTATATTATATATGTAGAGCGTGAGATGAAAGCGTTCTGCTAGATTGCTATTTACTTGATTTAGACATTATTATAATATCAGAAAATATTGGTCTTAAGAAATATTTTGGGTTATCGTAAGGTAAAAACCGTCTGTGTTTATGTGTGGATCGGTCTTATGATTATCATTTCTTTTAAAAGAATTTTAAAAGCTAAACCAATTGATTAGAGTTTACTCACACCAGTCACGTGACTGACCTAGAGTTTATTTTGTTTGTTTCCCCTAAACTCTTGGGTGCCCAAATTTGTACGGGCAGTCAAGTAGTTGGGATTTTTCAGATACATGGAGGAGCTCGGAGCAGGAGGCTTCAGAGTTAGATATATATAGAGTTTCTTTCCGCTGTGATATTATATGATAATGGTATGTATGTACAATTACCAGTTTGTATTTCCAAAGTTGTTACATAATATATTTTATTCGTTCCGCTATGAGATTCGTGTTTACTATGTTCTATTGTGTTTATCTTATTCTATTCTAAGTTTTCTTTCTTTTCTATTTCTCATCCTCTAACTTCTTTCTATTAATGATCTAGTATTTCCAATACTTGATTAGTCGATATAGTGTTTCATATCGATTTTCAGGGTCGAAAATCCCGCGGTCGTTACAGATACAGGGAAGAAATTACGTGAATTCATTAGGATTTAAGCAAGATGTTATAGTCCAAAGTAGACCTAAGATTGTTTTTCACCACAGAAATAAAACATTGACAAAAGCACACAAAATTTAATGAACAACGAATCGATTCATATCAAATGAACATAAGACACTTGTAAACTAGAAAGTGTGAGCCAACACTCACCTGGCTTGGATTATTGACTCAATTCCAATGATTTATAGCCTACAGGAGGTGAATTTGAGCATCAAGAGCTTGAAAAGTCATGAAATACTGGCATGCATGGAAGAAGAAGTTTGTTGTAGCCTTTCTTCTTTGATTTCATAGATTAGCATGATGCTACGTGAATTGGAGTTGACAAAGATGAGAGTTTCTCTCTTTGATTTGATTTAAAAGATGAAGTTTGCATTAGGATTTTGAGGAGGCCATGAATTCCCTTTCTTTTCCGTTTGGGAAGAAGGAAAATAGGGAAAAAGAACAAGTCCCTAAAAAATGTACTCTAATTTCTTAGGAACTTTCTTCTTTTTGGGCCTTGGATCAAAGAACCCTTTGACCTACAACCCAACTAATGTGTTACAAATATATAAGTGTTGCAAATTTATTTGTGTTAGGGTACACACCAATATACACAAGTTTCCACCTTTTAACACAAAATTCTGATTCATGACACACTCCAATATTGTTTAATCCTTACAAATTATTGTACACACATGATACATTATTTTCCAAACCATTTAAACAACAGTTTTAACATAAAGTACTAATGTAATCATGCTTGTCAAAATAATTGTTTTACCTTCAAAACACACATATATTTTTACAAACACAGTTACACACTTCATTGATTTAAACAAATTAAATTAACTAGATGTATTAAAATATTTCCAACCTTCAAGTATTAGTTCTCAATCAATATTTGAATTTCTATTTTGATAACAACCCAGTTAATTCACTAATGTTGTTGTCAATGCCAATATACACTTTTAACAACAATCTACAATTATTTTTCTATCTTGACAAAAATCCAACGTTACATTATAACTTAAATTTTCATATCCATTTCCAAACACGATTTAAAACAAAATACTTATTTTATTTTATCAAGAAATATAACTTACGCTTTCAAACACAAGTGCATCAATTATCCATTATCTTGTTGACAACAGGTTAATATTTCAAACAGAAATATTATTTACACTTAAATATTAATTACGAATCAATATTTTATACTTTCCATATTCACTTTAATCATCAAATCATAATTCACAAGCATAGATTAGATTAAATTTATCATTATATCAAAGATATTTAATTTATTCCAATACACTCAATTCAGAAATTTAAAAATTCTTTATTTTCTTTTTTCAAAATATAGAAAACACTCTATAATTATAACCCAAGAGTTTTTTACCCCGAAAATCGACATTAAAACACCATGTCGACTATTCAAGTATCGAAAATGCCGGAAAATTAATAGAAAGAAGTTAGAGGGTGAAAAATAGAAAGAAAGTTAGAATAGAAGAAGAAGATCACAACAGAACAGAATCAAACTAAACACGAATCTTACAACGAAACGAATAAAATCTATTATATAACATAACTTTTGAAATACAAACCTATAATTGTGTATACATACCATTTCAGAGTATAACTCATAACATCACAGTGGAAATAAATGCTATATATAACTAGTGCTGAAGCCTCCTACTCCAAGCTCCTCCAAGTATATCTGAAACTTCCCGACTACTTGACTACCCGTACAAATTTGGGCACCCAAGAGTTTAGGGTAAAACAAAACAAAATAAACTCTGGGTCAGTCATGGGACTGGTGTGAGTAAACTCCAACCATTTGGTTTAACTTTTCAAAAGAGCTGATAATCGTAAGACCGATCCACACATAAACACAGATGTTTTTTTACCTTACTATAGCCCAAAAATATTTTTCTAAAACAATATTATTCTTATATTATAATAGTGTCTAGTGCAAGTAATTTGCAATCTAGCAGAACACTTGCATCTCACGCTCTACATATATAATATAACATCAAAAACCGCGAGACCTTATTGGAGGTTGGATTTCCCACTATGACAAGATATGGAACCACCTTCTGATCAGTGTACTCTATAGGTGATACACTGGAGTTCAACAAGATCATCTTGCAACTCGGCCACACATGACCGTCCATTCACTTGGTTTGAATGTTCCGAATATATTGTCACCTTGATCGTCGCTTTCCTAAGAACTAGAAAAGCGTAAATTTTAAAATAACTGCAAACGCACAGATCGTGTAATATGCAGGTCGAACACAGGGAGGTAAGTTAAATCAAATTATTTATATAATTTCGTGGGCGAGTTAGACAAATCATGGAGATGGGATAAAATTGAAATTACAATTCAGCTCAGAACAAATTGAATTAAACCGAAAAATAAAATTGTAATTTTCAATAAAAACAACACTGCAATTGAATTAAATATAGATTTGAATCTAATTGAATCTATAAGCAATTCAATGATTAAAAATAAAACAGAGTGCTGGAAATAATTTTGCAGAATGGAAATAAACTAATAGAAATGTTAAATTAGGATTACCGTTGAATCTAATCAGACGGTCAATCACTAATGAGAAGAGTAATTGCAGTAGCAATTGTGTTCTAGCAAATCTAATTGACTAGACAACACAAATTGCCATGAAAATTAAAAAAATTACATAGTTAAAAGAGAACTTTATTAGAGAAACAGTTACAGAAAAAAATGGATCTCTATTTACAATGGATACAAGGTGTATCTATAGGAATTTAGTCCTCTTTCTATGAGAATAATTAGGCCAAGAATGAATCCCTTGAATTAATTTATTTAAAAATAAAAGAGATATGAGGATAAACTTGAGATATTCCATGCAGATTTCCCTCCTTGATTGTTGACATGTAGCAGCATGATTGATTTTCTTTGGCAATAATTCATTCAAATCTTCTTTTATATGGAAGTTGAAAATGGATGATTTAATTTGAGAAGAATATGCTCATTCCTTATTTAAAATCTTTACTAGTGCATACATTATATATACACATAAGAATATATATATATATATATATATATATAACATATCACTATTCCATATATTCTCGGAGCATAGAAGTCGGTGTGTGTATAAATCCATGCTCCCTTTTTCAGCAAAAATAAGGCTTGCCAAGGATCGAACTCAGGTCTCCTTGTTCAGATTTCCATGCCTTAACCAGTGTGCTATAGCTTCCTTTGTGATTGAAAACTTGTTGAGATAGGAAAGTAGCTTCTTTTTCTTATCAAGTGGTCTTTAATTGAATGAAGGAGACAATTATTGAATCTGTGAAATATGCGAAAAAATACCCAAAGTAATATTTATTTATTTACAAAAGATAAGATATATTAGCATAAAATAAGCACATTTCTGTGCTAATCACACCTTATGGTTGGTATACCAACACAACCGTTCCTGGGATATATAGAATTGAAAGAAGTAACAAATATGAATATTCTCTAGATGGTGACAATATACTCTGATTGGTTGCGGCCCACTTAGCCATATTGCCTTCCCGATTTCTGTCATTTCTCGGTTGATGAGGCTTGAGATCATAACTTACCATTAGACAGATCACATCTTCATTTAATTTGGATGCCACATCATCATACCTGCAAAATCACAAATTGATTTCTTCAAAAATACCACGGGTATAAAGCTAATAGAAACGCATTCCTTCGCCACCAACGTAAATATTTTTGAAGAGATCAACTTGTGCGATCTATTAGATTTACTCTATCAATAATCGTTTTATTTCCCAATTTCCCTTAAATATCTTTACCTAAATATTTTCCCAACTCGTTTAGCCTCTCAAGATTTCTTGGAAAATGTTTCCATATATTCACACTTCCTTATTTCTCGTATTTCGAAAATATATGTTATTAAAATTGGAAAATATTTCCATATATTATTCATGCATCACTATTCTTCTACATGGATTAGTCTCTGACAGTAAAATAGTAAGAGAACAAATTCCTAAGTATCAACCCCGAAGGCCGAAACCAACATCAGATCGACACTCTGAAAGCTATTTAACTTAACTAATCTCCAGATAGTTTCTAATTTCCTTAATTTCATTTCTTAATTTCTTATCAAATCTTTGCTTACGAAATTCTCGGATTCGGTTTACGAATCCACTTCTTTTACGGAAAATATTGATTATAACGATAGCATTATAATCCTTGTTTCCAAAGTATTTGACTTTAAAACACAACTTCGATTCGTTACTTTGAATAAATAAATCTTGCTTAAAAACGGAAAGTAAATAGTAGTTTCCTAAGTTTGATATTATTTATTCTCTTTTGAATATTATTTATTCGATTAACGTTTTGAACTCTGGAATAACTCATCGTTTCTGGTCAACTCAATTTCTAAATTCACTTGAATTTATTACTTCCAAAAAGAACACCAATTTTCTTTATAACCGTTCTTGCAAAACATTTGCTTTTAAACCATTATTTACTTTAAACGTGAATATTTGATTTAAGTAATAAATACCATTACAATTTAATATTCCATTTATCTTGTTATTTTATAAATCTATACTACACATTTTATATCATAAGCTCATTTTATAAGTCATAATTTAATCTTGATTACATATTTGATAATAAATCCAAATATTAATTATCTCATCAAATTTTGAATTTCAATATATATATAATTTATAAAAATAATTTATTTTTATAATATTCGACATAGTCAAATTCTAATAATAAATTCTTACGGATTTATTTAGTTCCATCCACATTTCAAACATTGAAATAAATTTCATCATTTTCTTTTGAAACGATTTCCATTTCCCTTTCTATTATTCATTCTTGAGTTTACATTTCATAATAATTATTTCATTATATATACACACACACACACATCATTTATAAACCAAACCACTTATTTTATATAAATTAAACAAGTTAATTTATTCTAGCCCAACCGACATTCAATTTCTATTTAAATAGATATCCTTTTAAAAAACCCAATTTCTTTTCTAATATATCCGAATATATTTTACAGTATTTAAATACAAATTATTTCAGGTCAATGTTGTTCGAACATCCCAACCACACAATAGTCGACACCAGATTATTTTGTCATGTCAGATAATAAAATATATGAAAAGCAATAGTATAATTGTTGAGGAATCCAGTTGGATCCCTCCAACATGTTTTCCTGCATCTACAGATGTTAATCGATAATAATTCCCAGTTTCATATCAGTATGAAATTAAAAATAAACGGAATTGGTATTCGATCAACGATTTATATATATAACTATATATGTTATTTTAACCAATTGATCAATAATTCATCCAAACAACCATCACACATCATTCAATTATTATTTATCAATATTAAATAATGTTTATAATATTATAAAAATGAACAGAGTTAGTGAGTTTACTCACCTTGGTCGTTAATCGTTGAATAATGATTAACGTTCGTTGATTATATCAAACGTTTAATTTTACCGTAAATCGAAACGTTCTTCCAATCTCTTCAAACCAATTTCATCGCGTAGCCTGCCATTATATGATTCCAACATGACAAACCGCTCGTGATTCTGACAAAGTATCTACAAGATATTAACGTTACAAGTTGACGTTCTATTAATTTAAAATTAAACTTTACTCAAATTTTTCTTTTTGGCCTTACCTTAGCCTAAACAATTCCATGCGCATTCGAAACCCGCTTCAACAGTGCACCATCTTTCATAATTTAAACTCACGTCCCCTTCTCTATTTGGATACAACGCTACTCTTCGGTTATCCCCTTTTTTTATGCCTAATATACGTGTGTCCCCTTCCCATTCACGCTTGAATGCTCCTTGCACAATCTCATATAATATCCCACATGCATACAACAAACATGCGCACCGCCTACCTCCTTTAACTCTTCTTGTCTAATTCTCCCTTTCTAATAAGCTATTCCACTTGTTTTTTTTCTTTTCTTTTCGTTTACGATTGGGCTTTACCTATAAAAATCCGACCCGCTAAGCACTTCTTCTGCAATTAGAAAACCCCCTCCAGATACTAGTTCTTCTTCCTCTTTTCATCACGCGAGCTCCAGTATTACTCACCATTTCCGCAACTCTAACTCTCATTCTCTCACGCATGCTCAACAAAAATCACATAATAAAGTGCCACAATTATCTCCCTCAAAATCTTCATCAACCTAGATCATTTTCATCTTTCTTCCCATCTGCTAAAAACCATGCTTCAGTACACATCTTTCCCTCCTCGCATGGCCATGTTTTCAATCCATTGTCCTTCCAAGCCACCGTAATACTCCTCTGGCCGACCTCTTCAGCCCCATGCGTACAATTTGAGGCTCCATTTTCCTATTCACAGAAACATATATTCCTGTGCATGCCACCTAAAACGCTTGTTTCCCCACATCCTGACCTGCTCACGTCCCATTCCTCTTCTCCGCCCCTACTGCTCGTGCAAGCTCGCCACAACCCATACGTACACACACCAAAAACTACACACAAATATACGTATATACTTTTGGTTTCCATTTTATTTCCTTTTAAGGTGACGACATTTTGCGGTTTTGATTTTCTTAAAAAGAAAGAAACGCTGACCTTTAGTATTTATAGTATTATAAAACTTGGCAACTAAGGAACAGGGATTTAAGGTAGCTGAAAGAAAAAGCTAGGCTAGTGATTTGAAAATTCGTTGCCGCATTTACTTGGGCATTAAGCAGTTGAAACCTTTGCAGGAGTTGGCACACTACGTAATAGTTGTAGGATAGGCACCCTGCGTTTTTTTATAAAATCTGATTTGGCCTTATTTTGTAGTTTGCAGTTATATAATAGGTATGCGTGATATATAATTATGTACGCTAGAAAACTTAACCATTAAGAAAAGTGAAAAAATAAACAAAATTAAACATAAGTACAAATAAGTCCTAGGAAGGGTAAGGCATGTATTAAATGGGGATGTGTAGTGGCAGATATGTGGTCACTTTAAAAGGTAATGCATATATTTGTCTATAATAGTTAGATTTTAGGGTACCGTGCTACATGGAGTTTTATCATTTAAAAGACCGCTATCGACAAAAATAGAAATATAGTTGTGACGAGCAATGTGTTACAATTCCAAAAATATAATAAAATATACAAGATAACTTATTCTGTGAAACCTCAAAAATGCTGATTTAGGGTGCAAAATATGTTAAACAAAAGTTGTTTATTTTACAAAATAAAAATTACAGGAAAATTCTATAAATTAAACTGAAAATACATATTGAAAATCTTATCCAAATTCGAAACCAATATTTAATTATATTAAATAAACCGTTATGGTTTATAAACGATTCCATAGCGACCATTTTAAAATTTTATTTGGACATAACTTACAATCTATAAGACAAAATCTTGATTTTTCACTTCCATTAGAAAAAATATAGCTTAAGAGATTCGGGTGTTTCTTGTTTCACAAAAATCTGACTTATACCGAACCCTTATATCCATTTAAAGTTCAAAACTCAATATTACAAACCACCGCAACGTTACGAGCTCGGTTTAAATTATATTATAATTAATACATTCAGTCGTCATTTAATTAATATATTCTTTATTATAAATTCGAACATAAACTCAATTAAATATCTTATATTATCCAATTCACACAATACTGCTAATTTAACTATTTCCGATTATTTCAAAAAATAAAATATTTATTATTCCAGTATTTATGTTAATTAAATATTCTAAATATTTAATTCAAACCATTTAAATTTTCAAAAAAATATATTAAAATAATTAAATACATTAATTATTAAATCTCTGAAATTTCGGGACGTTACAATAATCCCTTTAGCTTGTGTACCCGAAAACCCGAGTTGTTACAATGTGTGTGCGTATATATATATATATATATATATATATATGGAAAAAAATTGTTAAGTATTTTATAAAATAATGAAAGAAAGTTTTGGAATATAACGCTTATGTTATAATAAATGGTATTAAAAAGCTGTTAACAAGAATATTAATAAATGTATAGATACTTAGATTTTTACAATAATGTTTCTAAATATAATGAGAAATATGAAATGGTTTTGGATTGCTTGTGGTAATGTGTTAACTACATTTGACTTTAATCCTTTAAATTATACTTAATATGCACATAGATCTTTAAAATGAATTTGTTTTGACAAGGTCGACCAATTTTTGTAGTGATCCGTAATAATTTTTATTATAACAAGGGGTTTCTAGGCACAAGAACAAAATTAAAGAAAAATTTAGACATAAGGACAAGAGGTCAAAAATTTATCCACAAGGACAATTTTTAATGTAAATCAAAGAATTCAGGGGCCCACTATCATTTTCTATTTTACACTAAAAAGTGTCCTTGTAGTAATGTGTTAACTACATTTGTCTTTAATCCTTTTAATTATACTTAAAATGCACATAGATCTTTAAAATGAATTTGTTTTAACAAAGTCGACCAATTTTTGTAGTGATCCATAATAATTTTTATTATAACAAGGGGTTTCTAGACACAAGAACAAAATTAAAGAAAAATTTAGACACAAGGACAAGAGGTAAAAAATTTATCCACAAGGACAATTTTTATTGTAAATCAAAGAATTCAGGGGCCCACTATCATTTTCTATTTTATACTAAAAAGTGTCCTTATAGCTAAATTTTTGGCCTCTTGTCCTTATGTCTAAACTTTTCTCTAATTTTTTCCTTCACACTATTTCCTTGTTATTTATTATAGCAAATAGCAAATATCCCCACTAGATACAAACCCTTCCTTCTTCCTCGTTCATCGTCGTCGTCCTCTTCACCTTCTCAAACTCGTTCTCTGTCAGCTAATTCTAAACATCGTCCTCAATCGCATCCTTCTTCATCATTTTAAGTCATGAATCATCATCGTCAGTCTGCGCATGCTGACTACCGTTGCTCTCGTCCACCCTTTCCCTATCTTGATCCCAGTAATTCGTCTCCTCTCCCTTCTTCAAATCGTTTCTCAGCTCTATCAGATTTGCCAACTGAATCTCTGACCAAAACCTATTCTCAGGTGACCGCAACCCCTCCACCTTCTCCACCCAAACCACCACCTCCTAGAAAACTGAGAAACCCTCTCCCAATTTTCAAATCCATCTTTCAAACCGTCAATTTTTTGAAAAATGAAAAACGTTGCTTGCGTTTTGCATGTAAGGGCCACGTGGCACAAAATTGTTGGGACCCAAAGGTATATTACAAATTTGGCTTCTTTGGTCACGCAGCTCCACATTGTCCAACGAAGAACAGACGTTTGAATGTGCAGTACATCGGCAACATGAATTATGGCTCGAAAGTACAACGGGTCCCCAAAAAATCTTTTCAAATAGCAGAGCCGTCACACCACACACTACCTCGTAAAGCCACCTGTCATCATAATTACCATGAAAATTCAAATCAAAACCCTAAAGTTGTGCTTAATCATCATTTTCCATCTCCTTTTTCCACGAAAATTGAAACTCGAGAACACTACAGAATGGCGGACTCTTCAAAATGCATTATAGATACAATTTTCAATGGTAAATAGAGCATTGAAACACTTCACTATGTTTTGCAAGCGGCTATGGATCACGATATCTGGCCAATGACGATCATCAACAACAACTCTTTCCCAGTTTATTGTTCAACCTATCTAAAGCGAGACCACGCCCTTTACTTGAAAATTTAAGCCAAACGAGGTGCAATAATTTGCTTGGATATTTGGGACGATAGTGTAAGAGAACCTGAACCTGCTCTAGAAGCTGAATCCTGGGCTAGAATCGAAGGTATTCTTGAATTCCTAAAGCATAGCGAAGATGCAGTGTCGGAGATCTTGAATCCCATGGGACGAGTTCTGGCTTTTGATGATTATGATTGGTGTCACTTCGACCACCACGAATTCCTAGTAAAAATATTTTTTTCCGAAGGGATAGGTGCAATAAGCTCTTTTGTTGCGCGCTTTAACAATAAGACACATATCATCAAAGTGAAGTATAGTTGCCACTCTCATCCTAGTTTGAGACCTGAAACCTTGTTCTTAGGCAATGAAGATGAACAGATTGTCCCATGCATGCATGAGAACAACTCGATAATGAACTCGGAAGATAGATTTGATGCTATGATCAATGAAGCTGCCATGTTACCCCCACTTCCTCCTATTTACATGAAAATGTGTTTAGCCCTAACTTCCCTGATTTTGTAAGTAACAAAGTCAACCAATCTGAACCAATTGATGTTGACCATGAAAATATACGTTGTAATACATGTGTTGTATAAATAAAAATATACATTGTAATACATGTGTTGTATAAATGAAAATATACGTTGTAATACTTGTGTTGTATAAATAAAAATATACATTGTAATACATGTGTTGTATAAATATATATAATATATATATGGAATGGAAAGTATAAATATGTATGCAATATGGAATTTATATGCGATACAGAATATATATACGATATAAAAATATATATGAGATGTGAAATGGAAAATATAAATATAAATATGCGATACGGAATATATATATATATATATATATATATATATATATATATATATATGATACAGAAAATATATATGTGATGTGGAATGGAATATATATAATATATATATGGAATGCAAAATATAAATATATATATATGAAATGGAAAATATATATATATATATATATATATATGGAATGGAAAATAAATAAATAAATAAATATATATGGAATATTCAATTTTGATTTAAAATTGAATACGAAGTTGAAATCGTTTTTAAAACGAATTTAAAACGATCTATAAAATACGTTTTAAATGGAAATCGACGAAATATATATAATATCTATTACATATATATAATGGCCTGAATAGAACGCGCCGCGCCGTGGTAGTTCGCGAATTTCGACCATTGATTTCGAATGGATATTACAGGAGATCCGACCGTCGGATTTTCCTAAAACTAGAACCGTTGGGTTCATATCGGAAAGAGCTTTCCAACGAATTATGTCCAAATCAAATTTGGAAAAGGTCGTTGTAAGTGTAGTTCGATGACCGTTTATGGAAATTGACTGTACGGGCCTTGATAAAATAATTAAAAATATCAATAACTTGTGTAAAATCATAATAAATGATTTGGAAAGAACTGGGATGAAAAATTCCATATTTGAAAAGATAATTTTTTTTATCGAAATGAACTAGTTATGAACTAGAATTATAAATCCAGTATTTTTAAATAAATAAATTGGATTTGAAATGGTTTTAAAAATAACCAGAATTTCCAATATGTGAATTGGAATGGATTTGAATCGAAATTATGTTCGGAATATTTTGATATTGGATTCCGTGATTATACAGATATTGTTGAGGAATTTGGAAGATATATATATATATATATATATCGTTATTCCCAATACGATATTTGTTGATTTCAGAATTTGATATTGAATATAAGTCGATATAATTTCTATTCAGAGCCTTGTATTTAATATCAAATTAGAGTTTGGGTTTGTTGTGAATGGTGTCTTCATTAACACTGTTCTTACACCCAGTTGAGGAAAGAATAAATCTTTTAATTAAGATTTAATGAAGTTTACCAATTAATTAATCTTTAATTGGAATTGAATTGAGATTGGATTTTGGGTTTGTCGTGAACTGTGTTTAAATGACATTGGTTCTTTAACCCGAGTAAAAGCAGGATTAATTTCCAGAAAGTTGAACAATCGATAAGAAATGATTTTAGAGATCGAAGCCAATTGGAGTTTGAACAAATCTTTAATTAGATTGTGAATGTATATATGGTAGTTAAATTACCAAAATATGAAATGTGATTGAACCAAATACACTTGGTTGCAGATATTGATTGTGTTTGATTGATTGTTTGGATTGTGCTCGACCAGTTTATGAGCAGGATATGCTTTTACATTTAGCATTGGGTTGAGTAGAAATACTAGTATGCTAACATCTTGTGAAACACTTCACGATTTGACTCTGAGATGTGTAGCGTTGTTATTGTGTTCATTTCAAATTTAATGAATGATTTTGAAAAGATGTTTTTATTAAGTGAAAAGAAATGTATTCCCGATTTTGGACATGGAACTTTTTTATAAAAATAATTTATAAAACAGAAAGGATTTCGAGGGCTAAAACCCGATGATTTCGAAATGATTTGAAAATGTATTATGGTTTTACATTGTAGTTCATCACATGTTCGATTAGTTGCTATTAATGATGTATCTGTTTGGTGGCGGAGAATTTATTCTCTTGCTTAACACTCTTCTTTGAGACGTACAAGCTCGAAGGTTATGTGATTAATAGTGACTGATCATATGTGTGAATTGCTAATGTGAAGTACTATAGTTTGAAAGTACTTGTGATTATTATGTTGCGAAATGGTTTTCCCCACTTCGGGATATAAAATGATTTAGCAAGTATGTGGCTAAAGTCGGGTGACCGGATAATGGCTAAAAGTATGGGCTGGATCTATATATATCGAGTTGGAGGGGCGCTTACTGCCTGGTCTGAGGGAAGATTCCCGATATTTGGTTGCATACTTGTTTGTATGCATTGTTATGTTTTGGAATTCATATTTCCAAACGAATTGATTTGAGATCCCGAAGTGAAATCTACTTTGATATAGAAAGTTAGATATGTATTTCAAATGATTTGAATTAGGAAATCGGGAAATGAAGTCCAAAGGAATAATTTCTATAAATTGAATTGGATTTGTAAAATCTAAGTGTGGTGATTAATCTAAATGGGTAGATTGGGATATTGCATGTTGATTGATGCATAGTAGATCAACATGTATATTATTGGTTAATGTTTATACACTGGCATTCATGGGGGTAAACCCGTTTCGCGTTAGCGGCTTGGTCCTGTGATTTGCCTTGTCATTTATATAAGTTAATTTTAACTGTAGAGTTTCTCACACCAGTCCCATGACCGACTCATAGTTTGCTTTTCCCTTGTAAACTCGGGTACCCCTATTTTCCATACGGGAAGTCAAGTGTTTTGGTTTTGCAAATATTTATTTATTGAGCAGGATTCTGGATTGAAGCTTTGTCCAGAGCATTGATAGTCTTCTGCTGTGCTAGTTTATTTATTTTCCGCTGTGCATTGTATTACATTTATTGTAAATAAATCTTCCGCTGTATTATTATTTTCGATGTACTCTGATGTAACATTATTTTGATGTTTATGAAAGTCTTCTGTTATTTGTTCTGATGTGTTGTATGCCCAGAGTTAGCGTATGCGGGATTCGAATGGTCTTGGTCGGTTTAGCGATCGATTAGGTCCGGGTGAAATTTGTATCGTTACAATTTCAGACTTATTGGTGGATCCTTTTTAACTGGGTGGACTCATGTCAATGCCGTTTAAACAAAGGGGGTCTTATAACATCATGGAATGAACCTGTTTGGTCCCTTCATCATTCTTTCTCATCCCAATATGCTTTGCATGTTGCCCTCAAACACATTGCTTCGAACACTATTTATTTCTTTTCTAATATATATGGTCCTCAAGATGCTCATGAAAGAATGAATCTTTGGGAGTATTGTAAACACATTGCGAATCAATTTTCAGGCCCATGGGTTATTGGAGGGGATTTTAATACCATGAGAACAGTATTTGAGAGAAACACAGGCAACATTTCTGCTGACTCTGAAGATTTTAATGCTTTTATCTTTAATTGCTATTTGATTGATCCCCCAATCAGCAATCGTTCATTTACTTGGTCTACTCATCAACCTGATCCCATCCTTGTCAAGCTCGGTCATTTTCTTTTTAATGCTGCATAGGAGGAGAAATATCCCTTATCCATTGTTCATGGCCTTGCTTCCATTATTTCAGATCATTATCCCATTCTGCTTTGATACTGGCTCTCATGCTACCTTTAATCGACCTTTCAAATTTGAATGTTTTTGGCTCCTTGAACCATCCTTTTCAGATTTTATCAAAATAATTTGGTCTCAACCTGTTCAAGCTCAATCTGCGTCTCATCATATTGTCTTGAAATTGAGATCATTGAGGAAACTGATTAAACCCTGGGCTAAACACATTTTGGGATCCATTCGAGCTCGCATTTCTATAGTACAAGAAGAGATCCTTGACCTAAATATCTTGGAAGAATCTCATCCCTTGAATAACGATTAAAGAAATTCACTGAAAGACCATGAAATCGAATTAGATAGACTTTTTAAAGAGGACGAAATGGATAGAGGAGGGTGATCGAAACACGGCTTACTTTCATCGTTTAGCTAATGATAGACGTATATCATCTATCATCTCTGAAATTATCCATAATGACCAATCATTTACAGATCAGAGTAGCATTCTCCATCTCTTCACCAATTTCTATCGTTCCATCCTTGGCGGTACTCCATCCGCCTTACCATATATTGACTGGCAATATTTGTATCCTAATCCCTGTCCGATATGTATTGATCATCCATTTTCTGAAAATGAGATTTGGGCCACAGTTAAAGAAATGGATGATGACAAGGCTCTTGGGCCTGATGGGTTTGGGCCTTCTTTCTTTAAGCATTTTTGGGCCTTCGTTAAGGATGATATTATTGATATGTGCATGGAATTGAATGAAAATCCTAGCCATATTTCCAGATTAAACTATGCCAATATAGTTCTTCTCCCTAAACTGGATAGTGCAAATTCTCTCTCTTCCTTTCGTCCTATCAGTTTGCTCAACGCCTCTTTCAAAATCATTACTAAAGTTCTTGCTAATCGTCTTCAATCTGTCATCTCTCCCTTCGTTGGTCCCAAGCAATCCGCTTTCATCCATGACCGAAACATTCTTGATTGCATTGCAGCAACGCAGGAGGTTATTTCTTTCTGCCACAACACATCAACTCCTGGAGTTCTTCTGAAATGGGACTTTCCAAGGCCTTCGACTCTGTCAACTGGGATTTCATTATTCATATGAAACATCGGGGCTTCCACTTAGATGGTGCAATTGGATTGAAAGTATTCTAAAAACAAGCTTCTCAACTGTCTCATTTAATGGAAGTTTAGGTGGGTTTCTCAAATCATCCAGAGGTCTTAGACAAGGGGATCTGTTATCACCTCTCATATTTGTACTCATAGTAGATGTATTCAACCAAATGGTGAAAAAATCTTTAGCTATTAATCTCCTTGATGGCATTCACCTCCCTGATTCAACAATTACAATTTCCAACTTGCAATTCGCCGACGACACTATTATATTTCCATCACCTGGCCCGAAGCACATCTATTGTCTTAAAGTCCTCCTATATGTTTTTGAGCTTGTCTCTGGCCTTTCCATCAATTTTTCTAAAAGCTCTATCATCATGATGGGTAATTATGATTTTCTCAGTCCTACCATTTCTTTCCTTCTTAACTGCCCATTTGAACATTTTCCGATAGTCTATCTTGGTATTCCTATTAGACCTTCAAAATTATTGAAATTTGACTGGTATCCACTCATTCATAAGACTGAGTATAGACTCGCTTCTAGAAAGTCTAACTCCATATCATATGTTGGTCGGTTAGTTCTTGTAAAATCAGTGTTCTCATCTATTCCCACATACTGGATGTCATTCCATAAGTGGCCTAAATGGGTTATTAATAAGATTGATTCAGTCAGAAGCTCTTTCTTGTGGAATGGTATTAATATCAAGAGACTAATCAATTAGCAAATAATATGTTTGCATCGCAATGAGGGAGGACTTGGCATTATTAATCTCTCAAATTTCAACACTGCATTACTTTCAAAGTGGTTACGGCGCCTAATCTCTCCAGGCTCTTTCATTTGGAAAGATTGGATTCTTTCTCTTCACTACTCTTTTAACGCTCATCTTGCCTTACATTTTCCTCCTTCTGCTAAGCCCTCACCATTTTGGTCTGGTGTTACTTTAGCTACATCTTGTATTAAAAACTTATTTCATGTCAAACTGGGTAATAATTCCTCATGCCTTTTTTGGCTTGATATTTGGCATGATCAGTTTCCCTGAACTCACTCTTACCCTGCTCTTTTCTCTTCATCCTCCCACCTGAGCAATTTTGTGGCTCTTACCTTAAACTATGGTCCATTTAGTCTTTCTCCTTCTTTCGTCTTTGATATTCTTGTTTTCCTTAATCTCCTTGCTGTCTCTAACTTGCTTCGGCATACTCATCTTTCCAACTCTCCTGATTATTATATTTGGGCCTTATCTCCTTCTAAAGGCTTTTCAGTGGCATCCTTATATCACTTTCTCAACTATGCTGGTCGATCCTTTAGTTTTGCAAGATTGTGTAAATGTAGATTGCCCCCAAGGGTTCTCTTTTTTCAATGGTGCCTTATTCATGGAAGAATTAATACCATAGCTAGGCTATATCATTTTAATCTGATATCGAACCCTAATTGTGCTCTATGTTCCAACCATGAGGAAACTACTTATCATTTATTCCTTGACTGTGGTGTATATTACCCTATTTTGGCGGAAACCAGTGCTCATTTGCTTGGTCACATTCCTACTTTTTCATCATTTTTTGATTATAGGGAATATAATATTGTTGATCCTTCACTGGATACCTTCATTGCCGTTTATTATTAGTGTATTTGGAAAGAGAGAAATGCTTCAGCTTTTGATAGACCTCGTAAGCATTTTGATGGTATATGCAGACTCATTATTCATCTATTTCAAACTTGGACAGGTTCTTCATCTCAGGCTCGCTTCAGACTTGCCGTTCCACTGCCATTTAGTCCTGCTGAATCTGTGGGCTCGAATCATGGAAGCTCTATCCCTGACTTGTGATGAAGACTCTTGTAGTGTGGGTATGCTGGTTAGTATCGTAGTATCTTATGTTGTTCAGTAAATCTATGTAAATTTGTGTACGTGTGCTATGCACACAAACTGGTTGTAGGTTTTTGCTGGTTTTGCATCTCTGGATATTGCTCATATCGCCACCAGTTGGGCTTGTCAACTAGATTATCTATTAGATAAATATATGCTTTAATCGGTTGTGTAGCATTACGCTACACATCCGTCTTTCTAAAAAAACTAATAGTAAATACAAATAATTACAGAAGACGGATTGATTGTCTAACTACTACACATGGTTTTTATAATGGACTAACCTCTTAGACGGTCTTTAGAGTGGACCGACCATTACACAACACCACATATGGTGTACCATTACACTTTAGGATACCATACGTAGGCACATATGACTGTTGCCAAAGGCGATCAGATAAGAAATGGAAAACATCATGTAAGAGAAAACTCACTAACAATTTACACACATACTCACAACTCAATTGTAGCAAAAACTCATTTCAGCAAATAACGCACTTTAGATTACAAAGCCAAAAGGTAAAGACATGAAAAGTCATAGGAACAAGACTGGAACCCAGGAAAACAATGTGTTCATTGGCCTAAGACCAACTATCCAAACACTACCCTACAAAATTCATTGTCTATGGGAAACAGAAGACCACATGAAAAAAGCACCGCATCCTCAAAATGGGAGAAAGAGCACCACCATGAAAAGCAAACCCGCCTTGACCACCTCTAGAAAACACATAGAAAACCAAAACAAGATACAAGAATAAAGACATCTCATCCATTTAGAATACAAAGAGAGACGTGAAAAACCACTTGAGCAAAACACATAGAGGACATTAAGCTAGAAAATTTAATACAAATCCAGAAATTTTCCAAACCAATCCGCATCAACTGTATAAATTCTCATAGGGAGGTACGATCAATAGGGAGTTCGGCAAAGTAGTGAAACAATTTGGTCCATGACTCCACGCTAGATCTGTCCTCCGTTGGTTCATCAGAGTCAAGGGCGGTTGACGAACTACGCGATTTAGATAAAGAGATTAGCGAGTTGGGTTTCAGGGGTTTGCGAGCATCCAAAACACAAGCGTGGTAAATCTTGGGTCATTGAGGAGGGAAACAAAGATTTGAGGGAAGGCTAAAGGGAAAAAAGTGGATGAAAAGAATGAAAAGGCGAGAGAATAACCTTACTCTCCATTTCCATGTTTTTGAGCCAAATATGTTTGAATTTTCTTAATTTTTAAAATGGAAGTTTTAAAGATAAGCATAAGTGAAATGTTTTTAGGTTAGTAGTACTAGTGATTTAATGACATTTAATTTTAACCCATTAAAGTATTTTTGTGAAAATCTGAAATCTTATTTAAGATTTATTAATATTTTTATACCTAAATCAAAATATGGATACATTTCTAAATATTGATAAGTGTATAAATGTATAGTAGAAATTGATAAACGAAGTTTTAGCATATAACACAAGTTTTCTAGTAAAAGGGGTTTTAATTAATAAAAATATTAATTAAATAAAAAGGCTTATATGACTTGATTGTGCTTTGTATGCAGCTTGTTATAAAAATTGAATAACTATACTTAACACAAAAGCCAATGAAGTAAACTTATCTACTTTTGAGATTTAATGATGATGTTCGAGTAGGGATTAGAAGCAGTAATGCTCTAACCTACTGACGTCGCTCTTAGCTGAGGGATAGTCTAGATAAAGAGATATGAAATGTGTTAATTATGTTGTTTACTTACTCATTTACGAAAAATACTTAGTTGTGTATTTAGATCTAAAAGTTGAGGAAGTAGGCTTGTCTATATGTGGAGGTCAAGAATGAAGTGTGTGACAACCGCGAGACCGAACCTCCGACCCCTCAAAAAGCAACACTACGCATTAACCACTATGCTAAAAGTTCTTTCTGTTAGCTTTTCAAGGGGGTGTTATAGAGTACCCCCATAAAGAGACCAACGTCCTCGTTGGCTCATATCACTCAATCCGGTGTTGTGCATGTAACCTACATTAGTACAACATCGACGGATATCTGCATCATTACATGCATAATTTCGGCTGGGTATTGGCTTTGATACCAAATTTGACAACCGCGGGACACGAACCCCCAATCTCCCAGAAAGCAACACCATGAACTAACCACTAAGCTAAAAGACCTTAGTGTTAGCTTTTCAAGTGGATGTTATAAAGTGCCTAAGCAAGGCATTGATGCAATTGGTGCTCTAACTTGTGCAGTTAAAGCGCTTAACGGTTCTATAATGACAGAGGTGTAAAATGCTGTAGCGGGGATATAGAGGATGTGAAAAAAATGTTAATTAGATGTAAAAATATATAATTTAAATTAAGTAATTATCATTATTGCATCATTTGTGTAAAAGAAACAAATATTGATTAATACCGTATAAAAAATCAGCAAATATCATGGTCGTGCATATTAGATTCGAGGATTAATATAGATTTCTATCTTATATAAGGCACTTATGACTAAAAATTAGCTCTTTATATTAACTTTTATTTATTTATTTTAAAAAAAGAATTGGTTAAATCATCCTCTATATATTAATATTGCTAAAGGGGGTACTAAATAGCGTTGATTTTGTGAGTGTAGCAAAAAATAACGAGCTTAAAGTGGAACTACTGTTCATCAGCGCTAAATTGAAATAACATAGCGTACAGAGAGTGCTATGGGATATAACGAGGATTTTGCGGGGCTTTAGCAACGCTTTAACGACAAAGGCTCTAGCATACGTGGCTTTAGTCATCATCGAGCGACAATGTATGATAAAAATATAGGAAACGCTATAAGTACACGAGACTTGTTTTCATATGCAGTTGCGTAATGACCCTGAATTTTACCAAGTTATTTGGAATATTTAATTCATTTTAAATATTAGTATAATATATTTTACTAATCAAATAGCCCTCTTTTAATTTATAAATGATAGTAGAAAGCTCGATTTTTAATTTTTTTTTTAAATAAAAATGAGTAGTTTGATTAAAAAATCAGAAAACTTGATCCAAATATGTTCTTTGGATTTTTAGTTCTTTGTCAAATGATATAGAAAGCTATTAAACTTTTATTTACATATTTAACAACATTTAAGTGGTTTAATTAAATTAAGTAACCTTTTTATTATAAAATTTCTAGCACAATAATGTTGTAAGTTAATTAATAAATATAATATATCAAATTTAAATTAAAGTTTTAAAAATCTTAAAAATGACGCTTGGCTTCTCAAAGAGGACACATGGCATCATAACGCATTTGGGTGACATGTGGGATTAAGAGCAAAATTGTAATTTCACCCTTTCCATTTTTATATAATAATCATTATTATTATTTTGTTTATGTTTCATTTTTTTCAATGTTCAGTAATTCATTTTAAACTCCCATCTGCTTCTTTCGAATTCTTCTCTTTAATCTTGCATGACATTGAATACTGATTCAATAATGAATTTTAGTTGTGAAAATTTATTCGAGTAATTTTTGGTAATCATAAAGCTTGGATCTTGCATTTTAATCATGGGAGGAATGTGAGAAAATCTTGAATATCTCATTTATGCTCAATACACATAAAATTATGATTATTATTTAATGTCATGATGAAAATATTGATCACTGGTTCGATTTTAGGTTGCATGTTTAGTTGGTTTCGAAGTGGGCTAAGCATGTTTAAGTGTCGATATTAAAAAGATATGCTTACTTTTAGAAATGAAGGTATTATGAATATGCAAATACTTACATGTTCTCCACTTTAACACTTTACCCATGTTTCTTTTCCCAAAGCATATACAACTTCTATGTTCAAACCCTATGTCTTCTTAACCAATCGATATCTGCTTTAGTTATTGGATACAAAGTTGTTTATATAGCTCTCTATGTATTTTAAAAACTTATCATTCAACGTTTCATCGAAGGCGGTAGTAGAAATTGAGGAATGGCAGTAAATGGTGTAAAATATTAAAAAAAATAGCGAGCTTGAGTTTGAGAACGTGTCATATATTCGTACTTACCATTATGAATCATGAATTTTAAGCATGTTCTTATGATTTATAGTCTTTAGATTTGAGAGAGAGAGAGAGAGAGGAGGATAAAAGTTATCGTGCAGGCTTGGGTTTTCCAATAGTGTAGATGAATGAAGGTGGAGTTTCATAGCATGAAGGAGGTTCAGTACTTGGCAAAGGTGCAAGAAGATGCCACTTGACCTCTGATCGCTAGTGGTAGCAACAAACGAAAGGTAGAAAGGTGGCGAAGGAGTAGGAGTGGCATGCTGTTACATGGGTGGTGGTAGGGTTGGCTAGTGTAACGACCCAGATTTATAACCATTTTATTTAATATTTTAAAATGGTTATAAATGTTGTTTAAAAATTTAATTAGCTTAAATTCACTAATTTTGATTATTTTATTAATATAAATTATAGTTTAAATTTCGGAATGGTCGGAATTTGTTGGATTTGCTATATAGTGTGAACGGGAAATTTAAAAGGATTTAATATTGTTTGATTTTGAAATATATTAATGCATTCGTTTATTTAATGACATTTGAACGTTTAACTTATAATTTAATTATAAAACGAGCTGCAGCGGCGCGGTAGTTCGTAATTTAACGTTTAACTTCAAATGGTTATGAAGGATCCAATATAAGTCAGATTTCTTTGAAATAAGAAACGTCCGAATCTATTGGATAATATTTCCCTAATGGAAGAGAAAAATCGAGTTTTCATGTTGTATATTTTGTTTTATGTCCAAATCAAATTTTTAAATAGTCGCTACGGAATTCTTTTATTAATTACAAAGTTTATTTATATAAATAAAAGGGTTTCTAAAATTTATTGAATATCGATTTGGCTTGGAATTCAACACGAGATATTTTATTTTGAAACTACATAAAATTCTGCTTAGGTGTGTCCAATAATGATATTTTATTATTATTATATTGAGAGAACCCGTAACTTCCCCGTGAAGGAAAGAGCGGATACTTTTGAGAACAACACACATCGGAACACAGACAGAAGAACATTTCATTGTTATTACAACAATTCCATCAGATACAAGAATATACAGAGTATAAATGAATAAATTACACAGAAAATATCAGAGATTTAAATTACATTTAAATACATCGCAGCGGAAAATAATACAAAAGAACAAATAGAAGTAATGCACGGATACAGAGCTTTCCGAGCATCGTTCCAGCTGTATATCAGGACCCTGTGAATATAAATCTGCAAAACCAAAACTACTAGCTGCCCGTGCGGAAAATAGGGGCACCCAGAGTTTAGGTTAAAACAATAAACTCCAGGTCAGTCATGTGACTGGTGTGAGAACTAAAACAGTTATTAATATTGGTTTTAAAGTTAGGTAAATCAAGGGACCACGCCGTATAACACGGAACGGGTTTCCTCCCAAGAATACCAGTGCATAGAACAAACAGCGCAATGCTAAATAAAGAAAAATGAAGCTGTTATAAGACCCAGGTCCCATCACACAATGCAACGCAAGCCGGAGGATAGGGTTTTCCCTTATAACAGCCAAAGCATGCTTGATACGTTTAATACAAATCATTTGATACTATCATAAGTGTATAGTGTCAAAACAATTTCAATCATAAATATCAATCATAGACGGCATGGGTACCATATATCATGTCGCCATACTAGTTCTACAATTAAAACCGCAATATCACGTATTGGAAATTGGATTTCCATCATGAGTCGAGGTAAGGGGCAAGCTCCTCTCCGCGTTCGAGACACTCTAGCAAATGTCTCAGGACCCCACTATGATCCTTGGATCTTCAGGGCCGGTCCTCTCTTACTTTTGAGGATTGGCAATTCCTGAACACACGTTTCCCGGTCCTTACAGACCTATATCCGAGGCGCCTCGTATCCAACAACCACACAGATGAAAAGTATATAAATGTCAGGGCTGGTAGGTCACTGACACCACCTTAGCTAGAAAGAAACGTCGTGCTCTCCCTGCAGTCACTGTCCCGTTTTTGACTCATACCGAGGTGTGAGGCTCGCGAATTCACGTTATACACAAAGCTACGCCACACAGGCCGTGCTTTGATCATCAACCACAAGACTTTGCTTTTCAACAGAAGCCCTGATCAATTGCCACTTACGCATGCCACATTGGCAATTCACTCCATGCGACTGATGTCCATCGATATACAACCTCTGAGCTCGTATGTCTCAGAGAAGGGCGTTAAGCAAGAGAATAAATTCTCCGCCGCCAAACAGATGTATATTTAATAGAGATCAATCAACACAGAATAAAATCCAATGTCAGACACACAATCCATTTACAAGTTCGTTCTGGGTCTGAACGAAACCGGAGGCACTTTCCTCGCATATCCATCGATCTCCAAGTACGTCTGGACGATCACCAACTGTTTCCCTCATCTTGGGTGTACAGCCCAATCAAGATCATCAGTAATCACCCAAACGATGTGAAGACTTCCGGTCTATAACCACCGTCTTCATCTTCGACATCTCGTCGAATCGGTTATTCAGAATGGGTATAAACCCGGCCTTTCTGAATAACCCACGTATATGATAAACAAATGTTACACAAACACAACAAACGCCTCATTCCAATTCAGAATATTCTTTTATTCACAAAATCACATTTTTAGGGAAATGTTCCCATTAATTTTATCCAAGATAAATTCTTCTAAATTTATTCTTTATCTTCCTTTGGATATCATTTCAAACTAGTCGGGATTAACGAACCACACCGAAGTAATTATTTATTTTATTTCCCAATCCCAACCTATATATCCCATGGAGCAAAACTGGTGATACTCCATTTCTAACACCACGGTGTTATCGGTAAAATTAATTACCATTTCACGTTCAAATCTAATTAAAGATTTAACTATCGCTTTGGAGCAAAACTGGTGATACTCCACTCTCGATCACTTTTCAGATTTGATAATTTAGATTATCAATTTACATTTTAATCTAATTAAGGATTCATTAAAACTCCACTTAGTTTTAATCTTTTCAAAAATCGATATCTTGCCTTTAACTGGGTTAAAGAACCAATGTCCTCTAAAACACGATTCACGATAAACCCAAATCACATTTGATATTAAATACAAGGCTCTGAATAGAAAATATATCGGTTTATATTCAATATCAAATTCTGAAACCAACATATATTGTATTGGAAATAACGATATTAGATATATCTTTCAAATTCCCATAACAATATCTGTATAGTCACGAAATCCAACATCAAAATATTCCGAAGATAATTTCGATTCAACTCCAGTCCAATCCACGTATTGGGAATATTGATTATTTTTAATAATTTTATCAAGGCCCGTACAGTCGATTTCCATCAACGGCTATCGAACTGCACTTACAACGACCTTTTCCAAATTTGATTTGGACATAATTCCAAATCCAACCGTTAGATTTCAAATTTCTAATATTCATTGGAAAGCTCTTTTCGATACGAACCCAACGGTTCCAGTTTTAGGAGAATCCGACGGTCGGATCTCCCGCAACGTCTATTCGAAGTCAATGGTCGAAATTCACGAACTGCCGCGGCGCGGCGCGTTCTATTCAGGCCATTTTATATATAATATATATATTATATATATATTTCGTCAATTTCCTTTTAAATCGTATTTTATAAATCGTTTTAAATTCGTTTCAAAACCATTTCAACACTATATTCAATTTCTAATCAAAACTGAATACTTTATATCATTACTACATAAATGATAATATTTTCAAAACGATATATTTTGAAATCACTTCTTTTCTATATTCATTATAAAAACGAATATAATCGATATAAATATCGTTCACGTCAAAATAGCGCAACTCTAATCAACACGGCTTTATATATTTCAATAAATGCGTTATTCTATTCAACAAATGAATATTTATCCCATTCAACACATGAATCTATATTTCTTCCAACACCTGACTAATCTCAACACATGAGTACTGTCAACACATCACTATTTTTGTTATGTAAAATATTTTATAAAACTATGGTATCTATCGTTTGATTTTTAATTAGACTTCTACTGGGAAGTAGTTCTAATTTTAAATATGATAAAGATGTAAATTTCATTGTATAAAATATTTCACTCAACACATGAACATCGTCAACACATGACTATTTTTAAATTCAACACATGAATTTTCTTTTATAATATTCCTTATTTTCCCGATTGGAATGAGGCCCAATCAATCACCATATAATGTTAATTATATGGATTCCATACAACACATGTATATAATAGCATTGAAAAATAGTCAACCATCAACCAAAGTGCACTACACTGTATAAGCATCCAATATAGATATCTTACGCTTATAACAGCCTGTCAATCAATCGATCGACATATTTAATCAATCAGGATGAGTGAACTTCAAATTTCATCCCAAAACCCGTGTGGGGTTTCAAACAATCAAACACAGATTTTATTTGTGCAGTTGGGCGATGTGTAAAATTTATCCTCCCAATCAATGTCCTTCAAATAGGTGTACATAAACAAACCGTCCGGTTTGTAAATGAATATTTTATTTTATTCACTTCCACGTTAAAAATTATATTTTTAACGATAAAATATTCTATTTCAACACATGAATTTCTATTCATTTCATTTACACAATAAAAATGATATTTTTATTTTTCTAACATATTTTGGGAAATTTCGGCGGCATAACGGCACGATACTAGAAACGGGATGAGGCCTAGCCTTATCCCCGGTCTAGTGAAGGCCCACGCCATTCACACATCAATCAAATCCATTCCATTTCACCAACCAATTCAATTCAAACCAAATAAACTAACCAACTACACAACCAAACAATTTAACAAACAAGCCATCCATGGTCTGTGGATGACGGGTGTCGGGTGCTACTAAACACCGTCTGCATCCTAGTATATATATATATATAACTAGAAAAAGAGATTTGAAGAGTGAGAAGTTCTCACCGATAGCTATCCAATACCACGACTCTTCTTTTATAGGAATCTTCCTCGTTGTTGCCCGTAGTCACTACATATATAAAAATCACACATTTTTATATTTTGAAGTCTTTAAAATAAAAATCACATTTTTATTTATTCACCTTCAATTTAAAAGTCATATTTTTATAATCACTTCATATATTTAAAAATCGAATTTTCACTACGATGTTCAATATATAAAAATCATATTTTTACTCCTTTACACATACAAAGATGATATTTTTATATTCTCTATCCTATAAAGATTATATTTTTAATACTTTAAAAATATAAAAATCATATTTTTAATATTTCTATATAGTAAAGATTATATTTTTAATACTTTAAAAATATAAAAATCATATTTTTATTACTTTAAAAATAATTTCAGCTTATCAAAATGGTTTCTTTCAATTATGAAAATCATTTCTTTTTACCTAAAAAAAAACAAATCTTTTTCTAAGTAAAAATCTAATTTTTTTGTTTATATAAATCATATCTTTCTATAATTAAAAATCCAGTCTTTCTCTAATTAAAAATTTATATTTTCAGTTTTAAAAATCCTAGCTTTCTTTAGCTAAAAAGGAACAAAACATGAAAACTTACATCGCCACCAAAGCCTCGACTTACAGCAGGTGGAGGTGCTCACGCCGGGATCGCAGTGAGGGGCTTGACAGCTCCAAAGGTGGAGGCGACAACCCGGAGCGGTGCTGGTCTTCTAGGGAGGTGCGACAACTCGATTTGAGGAGGGACTCGCTGTTTTAGGGATAGGAGGAGAGAGATGGGATCGGAGTCGAGGAGGGAGGCCGGTCTGAGGTGGAAGCGGCGCAGGGATTGGCGCTCGATGGAGCGGTGCAGTGATGGGGTGGATTTTAGGTTTGGACGCGGTCATCTAACTGAGGGCTAGGGAGGGTTGCGAGCTTGGAGGCTGCGACGGGGGTTCGACGGTGGGCGTGGCGGTGGCTGCTGATGGAGGCGTCGATCGATTCAGGGATTTTTCTCTTTTTTTTTTCCTTTTTTTATTCGATCTGCATAATGAACGTGAGGGGGGGCCAAATCGTGTTAAAGGGGAGAGAAGGAAATTTAATTTTATTATTTTATTTAATTATTTTAATTAGCAAAAAGTTGACTTCTACATACGACCTCGAAACGAGGCCCACCGCCTGTCGTCTATAGCGTTTTACCCCCATTCCGAACCCAATGGGATATATATATCGCAAGCTGATTTGATCGTTACAATCAGTTTCTGTTGAATTTACATTCAAATCATTATACTGAATTTACAACGTATATTTCACATCACCGGGGTCACATACTAACTAGAAAAATTCCAGAAAAATATTTTCTAGCTTCGTATTGAAGATACGGTCCTAACAAAACTAGTTTCGTCGAATTCTGAGACCGTTAGAAAAATGGCCAATTTCCAGTCGATTAAAATCAACTGAAACTGGTCAAACGCGTTTTCCTTTGCCACGCTCACATATTGATTCGAAAAATTATGAAATTTGAAACCTAGCAATAATTTGACACTGCGGATCCAACAAAAGTGGTTTCGTCGAAATCCGAGGTCATTTGCAAAATGTCCATTTTTAAGGGCCTGAATTCCATAGCGACTATTCAGAATTTTCAACTGGACATATCTTTTGATTCCCGCTATGAAATCTTGATTTTTCGGATTCGTTGG
Organism: Allium sativum; assembly: GCA_030737875.1. Taxonomy (NCBI): domain Eukaryota; kingdom Viridiplantae; phylum Streptophyta; class Magnoliopsida; order Asparagales; family Amaryllidaceae; genus Allium; species Allium sativum. Next base: position 441,940,256 of record CM060915.1, on the reverse strand, counting down.
AAAGATATTGTCAATTAGATCCTAATGTTTTTGGTTTCACTAAAATCCGGATTGTTTTGCACCCGGTACATTCAATTGAAGTTTGAAATCAAATTATCGAACTACCGCGCCATTTTCAATTCCTTTTATAATTATATATAAATATTTATATTCTATCGACGACGTATATAATATATACGTTCTATTATATTCAAAATAAATTTCTCGTCGATATTATTTAAAATTATTCATTTTAAATATTCAAAATTCGCTAAATTTGCCAAAATAAAAATTTTAAACTGGCCCAGATTTTCCGGGTTATTACATATATTGAGGTATTTTAAAATTGATTTATTTTAATTTAAATTGGACCCTTAAAAGGGGACATTATTCGAACGACCTCCGTTTTCAGCCAGATTAATTATATCAAGACCGTAATAGCCCATAATTGTTCAATTTCCAGTTTCTAGTCAGTTGGAGTTATTTTGTGAGTGTAGCAGAATTTAATGTAAATAAATAGACTATTTGGACTCGAATGAGTGCCGTTTGAGAAAATGAACTCGGAATTCGACGAAATAAGATTTGTTAGAACCGTAACATCGAATTATACCATACGTCCATTTTCGTCACGATTGGAGTTCGTATTGATTTGTACGAATAGATGTCACACGTTACACGCTGAAAATATCGTTGGTCTTTTCAGTAAAAATATCGTTAGTCTTTTTCAGAAATATCGTCCTTTCCCTCAAAATTTAAAACGTCTGCTCCTTCACATGATTTACGCATTTCCTTTCAGACTTGTGACACCCCACGTTCGTTAATGTCACTCATTAAGAGAATGCATTAAGTTTCGTGAAGCGTTATAGGTAAACAGAAATAGAAACATTACAAGACATATATATAATTGCAGCGAAATTAAAAACTTTTATTAATTATAAAGCATCGTAGTTCAAAATGTGGTTACATCATATGCTTGAAAAACGTAAAACCCAGTACATCATTAAAATTTCTGTTTTGCACTTAAAACATCAGAGTACAATAAATAAAGAAGCATAATTCACCCAAACAAAACATAGCCATGGTAAAAAGGATAAGAGATCGGGCAATACATCTATGCAGCTCCAAGCAGAATGAAGCAGGGTCCTGGTCAAGCTTGAGTATTCCCACCATGAGAACCTGGGGGGAAACAGAAGAGAAAGAAGAGGAAACAAAATGGGTCAGACATAAAGTTTGGTGACTCCAGTTACTTTTAGCATATAAATAAGTAAAAGTACATTGACAGGCATATAAAGCGGATAAAAGAGATAACATCATAGAAGACAGGTATGACAAGGTAAACATGACAAACGTGATAGAGTATACGCTTCTCTAATGATTTATCTGTTTCATCTACACAATTCTAGTATCTTATTAACAAGATGATCCCCAACAAGTATAAGATGGTAGATTTAGGTGTACTTCCAGTGGGAGGTTTTCACCTCATATAATCAACAGACAGCCCAACATACCGGAGTTACCTCTAAGGGTATTAACGGGCTCAAGTCTAAGTGTACCCTAATTACTACCCCTATTCGATCGGCTCCCTACTCCGTATGTACCCTGTGCTCGCCCAACAGTAGGGTGTATCACTCCCTAAAGTGTCAACCCTTCGTTTTCAGGATGTGCACAACCATATCTACAGGTGCCATGATGGCAAAACCTCCTCTGCTGGACCCATTCATGCACACGACCCCGTGGGAATGCGTTGCCTACACCGTCCCCCACATTGGGATCTCTTACAATCAGCCCAGTAAGTGTGCCCCAACTCCGACTAGTTCGGAGCACTCGTTTGATACCTATATGTAGGTTACTGACTGAAACGGGTCCCACACATAAGATGATACAAGCTTCCCCCTATGCTTGCATCCCCACTAGGTTTTCCACAGGTTATGCCATACCAGAGTAAGAGATTGCATAACCCCACAGGTTAAGTTTGTGGGCCTATATATATAAATATTACACACCCACCGAAGATTTACTTAACCCACCCACTGTTTCAAGCAAGTTTACTTTACCCTTACTCAAGTTATATGTTCATACAATCCATGTGGATTCAACTAGGTTAAGTATTCCAATTCATTACCATATTCATTTACGGTTATAATATGCTAGACCTCCCACATTAAGCCTACCCCTTGTGGATGCTAGTTATGCCGATCGGTTCTGGGCAGACTTATTCCATAAATCAGACTTAACCTCGTGTCTTAGCATATCCCGTGTTTATGCACTTAGACCCCTCACATTAGATTCACCACTTGTGGTCGCTGGATATGTCGGTCGGTTCTAGGCAGACTTTCACCACAAGTGTAATCTAACCTCGTGTCTAAGCGCAGTTACAGTTTCAAATTACTATAATTCTAGGCATTTCCATTATTAACCAATTATTCCAATGTCGTTATAGGATTTCATGCCCCTTTCCCAAGTTATGTCCATAATGAACCATATGCCCCAAATTAAGGTCTTTAATCACAATTTGATTTGTGCCCCCAAATTCATATTCATATATTTCATTAAAGTTATGCCCAAATTACCCAGCACAACTTATGCCCCAAATTTTACGTTTTCCCCTCGTTCCCAATTTAACGCATTCGCATATTTCACCAGCATGCCTGGGCTCGAAGGTAGCCTGGCTATATAAAAATAAAAAAGGAAAAGATAGAGGGAAGAGGACATAAATGATCATACTAACAAGGTGGACATATAATGGCAGAAATAGGCATAAACATATAATGGCATGATGACAAGGTAGGCATATAGGAATAGATCTGATGAACATGTGATAATAAAACTGATTCTAACATAATAGAGATAGCCATGGTGAGATCTAAACAATGAATTAGATATCCAACTAATAACATATCTGATTTAGCCACAAACATAATAAGACATGCATGAGGTGATCTAAATAGTGAATTAGATCTTCAAATAATGGCAGATCTGACATGATAAATAGGTATAGGTTCAGATCTAGTTCATAGTCATGTAATAGTAACTTAGATAAACAGGTTATAGCAGATCTGATATGATTCAAATAGTCACAGACATATATCCAAGTTATAGTCATGTCAAGCTTTACTTTTTAAATATTTAAGTCTACATAGACTCAAAGTGCTTGGATCTAGAAAAGAATTGCTGATGTTGAATCATAGATCTCTAAACTTGAATAACTTTTGTTGATTGACTTGATTGCAAAAGAAGAATAGACTTGATTTAATCTGGGCAGAAGCAGCATCTAGTTCTCCATTATTTTTGGTATGGAGAAACAAGAGAAATGAGGCCATTTATATAGCCGTAATCCCAAACCCTAATCTGGCCAGATCTACAGCGGGGGGGTCGACCCATGGGTCGACACCCCCTTGATGGGGTCGATATCCCTGGGCGGGATTTTTCCCACTCCCCTAATTTGTAAGATTTTGAACTGTTTTGATTTTTCTGGACTAATTATATTCATATATATTCTTCTTACGCGTATTCAAACTTCAAACCTTAATAACTTCTTCATACGGTGTCTGCTTTACGCAAACCAGGTGTCTATTTTGACCAAAATTCCTAGACATACGCAATGACACAGTCTGTTTCGCTTAATTATGAATATTAAATTAATTATTCTTTAATTTTTCATCTTTTAGCATTTAAAATTATGGGGTTTTACAAGACTTCTCTAAGATCCATACGCAATCTGATATATTGAATAAGGAGGGAGATATAGGGTGAGGAGTGGAGCGGATGAGCCGTCGTTGGTCGGAGTTGTTCGTCGTAGTGGTGGGGTCGGCACCAGTCTCCGCGGCATAGAGGAGGGTAGCACGTAAAGGGGGACAACGATGCCAAACATGAGGAGGAATGGGAGTCTGGGTAGATGGTTGTATGCAGTGACTTTAAAGTGGCAACACTCAATTGCAGTTTGCGGGAAAGAGTTGAAGTTCACTGTTTTGTTGATGGGAAGTGGAGAGGATTTTTAATCGGCGGTGCGTGTTGGTGGAAATCTTGGGTGTTGGATATAATGTAGGCGACTCTGGACGTGTGATGAAGTCGGAGTCTTCTTCGTGCATAAGAAAGCGAGCTAAAAGTTTACGAAGGTGGGGTAGATGACATATTGGGCTGTTTAAATTTTGATGTGGGCTTGGGCTTATGGAAAAAAAATATAAGGCAAAAATAAAAGTAAAAATGAAGGAAAGAATTCGTTTGAACGTTTTTACAAGGACCAAGGAAGAAAACGCATGGACGACAGAGCTATCAATGGTAATGGTACATAACTAAGAAATTATTAAGTAGTTAATTATATATATAAAGTTGTAATAACCATAACTTGACCACATATTACCAGAATCACGTGAAACTGGACACATTGGAATCGCATCGACAAAGGCGACATGTACGAACTAAACTGGATTTTTTAGAGATAGTTGATATTTTAATATAATTTCAAACGTACGCTTGGAATTATATAAATCGACGTTGAACCGTTAATCAAATAAAAATGTGAGTTAACTCTCACACGTTTTTGGAATTCGATGATGTGATAAATTCATATAACCAAAATTTAATTATTGATTATATATATATATATATATTGGTTGATTGGATGTCTTGAATGCCTATTATTGATTGAATGGTTAAGTTAATTATATTATCGTCGTTTAATATATTTATTTATAATTTTATACTGTTATGAAATGTTATAATGATATGTGATGCAGGAAATAATAGGTTGGAGGGATCCGACCGGATTCCTCAAATATTATGTGAGTTGTTTGTTTTTATATGATTTTTTATGAACTGATTGAAACCCATTGTCATTGAAAACCGATTAGGATGCAGATGTTGAATTAAAATTCAAAGTTGTTATGATTGGAATCAATAAATGGTATTGATTGAGGGATTGACAGCAAACACGCCTAAAAATCCATATTTTTGTTAAACCGTGATTTGTCGTCTAGTGAATTAACAAAGTTTAGTTATAAGATTTATTTTATAATTGAAGTAAGATTTTTAATTATAATTTATACTTTGTTATGAGATTTTTAAAAATGAGTCAATGTTATAAATGAGTTTTTATAGAAACATTACAAATTGTTTTATTAGAAGAATTTGACGTTGCAATAAGTTTTCATAAGGGTAATAAGCTGTAAGTAATATACGTTTGATATCTTGGAATAACTATTAAGCTATATTATATTAGATTAATTTAATTAATCCAATAGGAAAAGGAAATTGAAATCGGTTAATGAACTTACCGATGTTTTAAAGTTGGCGAAGTCAAATGTTTGACCGGAATGGGTTATTAATGAATAATTGTTTAATTTAATAAGATTTCTTATTTTTAATTACCTTTTTTAAAATTGTTTAAAGATATATAATGAGATCAGTTATGGTTTAATAATAATATTTTCAAAGGGAATTAACTAATCTATTTTAATATGTGAAGCAAGTAAACTATTTTTACCTCGGTAAACGATGAAGTGTATTTGGTAAGTGGTTAAAGTGATTATTTCTTAAATAAAATCTCTTAGGAAGTAATTAAGTGTAACAAGGTTTAATTAATTCTGGAACCAAGTTATAAAAGGAATTTTGGGATAATGCAATAGATTGAATAAATATTTTATTGGGTATAAAGATTTGAAATGAATATTATCAGAATGTAAAAGAATTACTTAAGGGATTTGGGGGGTTATTATCATGAAATTTTAATGGGTTGGATACACTAATAAGTGGATCTTGATTATGAAAATCAAAATTTGGTGCTATAAGATGATGTTAAATGGTTTCAAGTGAAGTATGGTCGTAATACAAGTAATAAATAGAATTGTGTAAAGAAGTTAAATACATTTTCTTAAGCGGCAAATTAAGTAAATATGACTATAATAAATAGAGATTTCAAGAATTAAGAAAATGGTTTATGAAACCATGGTTAAGTAAAAAGAAAATAAGTTTTGATTAATGTTATAGAACTATGGTTTTGAGTTACGAACTTCTATCTATTCTAAGATAAGAACGTTGTTGATCAGGGTCTGAGAGGTAAATAAAATACCCCAACTTGAACGACTTCACTATTACCGCGTAATTAATATTAGTTTGTAATGGTAAAGATGTTGAGATTAATTCAATATTTCCACAAAGAAATATTGTAACGATAGTTTTGAGAATTGGAATATAAATAACAATGCAACACGAGTTGCGAAGTATTGAAATATAAATAAGGTTATTTGGTTTAAAGTAAACAGTGTATAATTTGACGTTATTTGGCCTGTATAAGAACTTTAAATGAATTTATATTGTTGTGTTAATAGTATATGCAAATATTTCTGAAGTATAGGAAATACAGTATGGTTAGAAGAAGATATTTTCAAAGTGAAGAAGGGAGTTGGTAAGTACGTTTATTTTGAAATTGAGAAGAGTTGTTTTAAATGACAAAGACAAGATTTGTTGAGATAAGAAAGCATAATTTATTTTAATCGATGAAATGATTTTTAAAAGATCGATAAGAGTAGTATGAATGCTTTTAGATAAAAAGGTCGAAGCTGCCATGAACTTGACCGTACTATTATAGTTGATAGTTAAAACATCGACTATCAATGAAATATTATTGGGCCTTTTTGACGTGTTGTTTCGAAGAGGCCGGGACGGGAATTAGACCCAAATCTACTTCGAATCAACGTTGCGTACGAAACTAATCTGCAGGCATATGTATGAAGATGGAGCATTAAAGACCATCAATTTTTGTGAGTGGAAGAGCTGCTTGTTGGATTTCTCTAGCTGATCCCTTGAGATATTCCAATAGCGATTCTGTCGTGATTTAAATCTACGGATTGCAAGGACTTCTCGCTACCGATCCTTTGGGTGATTCCTAGGATGCGGTAGGAGGGTGCCTTTTAATGACGAATGTCTGACAGAGTATTTCCTGAAGGTCATGTGCGTTGATTTTTATAAATATACCAATTTTGGTGGTGGAGAAATTCTCTTGCTTAACATTAGAGTATATTTGTGGGCGTCAATTAGTGATTTGACAGATCTGGACAATGTGGCATTAAAAGTAAATATCATGTGATGTTCTGAGTAGGTAAATGTGACCTCAAGCCTCATCAACCGGGAAATGACAAAAATCAGGCAGGCAGCATGGCTAAGTGGGTTATTCCTAAGCAGGGTATATTGTCACCAATCTAGAGAAAATCCTTATTTGCTCTTCTTTCACTTCTGTTTCTCCCGGGAATTATGGTGGTCGCGACAAAAAGCCATAAGTGTGACACCTCACTAAGGGAATGCATTAAGATCCATGAAGCATTATAGGTAAATAAGAACATAATAGCACAAGACAGACATGTAAAATAGCAGTGGAATTAAAAACTTTATTTAAATCAAAACATCATGGTCCCAAATATCGAGTTTACATCATAAGTAACTAATTACATTAATAATCTGTCTTGCTAAAAAATATCAGAGTACAAAAGCATAAAACCATATTTCCCTTGCAAAGCCATAAGAGAGTTGACAAGAAGTCAAAGTAGTACATCTATATCCAAAATCCAAGCTAAGCTGGAAGAATCCAAATCAACTCTAAGCACTTCCACCCTGAGAACTTGGGGGGGGGGGGGACGGAAGAGAGAGAAGAAGAAATAAAAAGGGTTAGACATAAAGTCTGGCGAGTCCAGTTACTTTTAAATATAAATAAATAGAAGTATCAAGGAAGGTATATAAAACTGGAAAAACAAGATAACAGTAACAAGAACAAGTGTGAACTGAGCAAGATAAGATGAACCAGGCGCTTCTTAAATACATCTCTCTACAACGCGCATATACTAGTATATCAAAAGTAGAACAATCCCTACTGATGTCGTTCCATTACATTTTCTTGATTATTAGGTTACTTCGGTTAATAGCACTCAAGACTTATACGCGTATCGTACCCATTTACTTTCCCATGGATTCACCTAATACAATATATGTAGTTATCTCTAAATATTGAGATACACCCCATGGTAGCCCACTCGCACGGTCTCCACCGCAGTGAACACAGTCCCTCATCCTACGTCGGAGTGACGTAAGGATCTATATATAACAATGTTACGTTCTGCATATATTTGTCATTACTATGATAAGTAAGCATACGATCTGCCACCATCGATCGAATCAGATTCCTTATCGGAATAATGCCCTCTAGTCTACGATACAGAGCAGATATGCATATATCTATACTGTCCCACGTATGTATTATAATTGTAGCTCGATGCCTCAATCGCACGTCCTCTAATGTGCATCGAGTTCTGTGGCAGCGATAAACTAGAAACACGGAACTCGGCCGGGAGCTTTTCCATACCTGTACAGGCCGCCTTTAAGTGCCTTCATGTGGCGACCCAAACTTCCCCGTGAAGGAAAGCCCGGATTGCTTCGAGAACACGACAAATCAGAACACAAACAGAAGAACATTTCATTGCTTATTACAACAATTCCATCAGAATACAAGAATATAACAGAGTATGAATAAATATTACACAGAAAAATATCAGAGATTTAAATTACATTAAATACATCGCAGCGGAAAAACAATACAAAGCACAACTGAAAACAGATACACGGATACAGAGCTTTCCGGATATCGTTCCAGTTGTAGATCAGGATCCTATGAATATAAATATGCAAAACCAAAACAACTAGCTGCCCGTGCGAAAAATAGGGGCACCCAGAGTTTAGGTTAAAACAATAAACTCCAGGTCAGTCATGTGACTGGTGTGAGAACTAAAACAGTTATTAATCTTTGTTTTTGAAGTCAGGTAAATCAAGGGATCACGCCGTATAACACGGAATGGGTTTCCTCCCAAGAATACCAGTGCAGAAAACAAACAGCGCAATGCTAAATAAAGAACAATGAAGCTATTATAAGACATAGGTCCCATCACACAATGCAACACAAGCCGGAGGATAGGGTTTTCCCTTATAATAGCCAAATATGCTTGATACGTGAAATTTCATCTTATATTATTACTATAAGTGAAGAAAACAATTTCAAATATAAATGTATCAATCATAGACGGCATGAGTACCATATATCATGTCGCCAATACTAGGCTCTACAATCAAAACCGCAAAATGTCATATTTGGAAATTGGATTTCCATCATGGTGGCTCCTGATTCGAAAGATCGATCGCGTAGTGCCATCACAACGGCTTACGTCTCAGCGAGAGAAAACACCGTAATGCACATCCGCACTTTTGGGAAATCGAGTATCACTGCGGCTTACGCCTCGGCGAGAGAAAACACCGCTTATCCTATCCCTCAGGGAATCGGGGGTGAGCCCTATCCCTCTGAGCACTAAGCTCAATCTCGGTCGACCGAATCCACGACACCACTAAGGTGCCCATCCTCTAAAAATCATACTGATCAAACCACCAGTTACCACCATACCGGGGTGTGAGGCTCGCGAATCAATGCTATACACAAAGCGGCGCTATATTAAAGCTGTGCTTTGATCATCAACCACAAGACTTTGCTTTTCAACAGAAGCCTTGATCATTTGCCACTTAGGCATGCCACACAGGCAATTCATGCCATGCGATTGATATCCATCGATATATAACCTCTGAGCTCGTATGTCTCAGAGAAGGGCGTTAAGCAAGAGAATAAATTCTCCGCCGCCAAACAAATATATATTTAACAGAAATCAATCACACAGAATAAATTCCAATGTAAGACACATAGTCCATTTACAAGTTCATTACGGGTCTGAACAAAACCGGAGGCACTTTCCTCGCATATCCGTCGACCTCCAAATAAGTCCGGATGGCCACCACTTTAGTCCCCTTCAAGGTAGCTACTCCCATCGTGAGCGTCAGTAGCACCCATCCATTCGATGTGAAGATCGTCGGTCTTGCACCGTCTTCAATCTCTTCGATTCATCGTCAAATCAGTTATTCAGAATGGGTTATACCAGGACTTTCTGAATAACTCGCGTATCTTAATCAACAAGTGCTATAAAACACAATATACGCCTCATTCCAATTCATCAATCACTAACCGTAAATTAGTAAGAGAACAATTCCCCAAATATTAACCCCGAAGGCCGAAACCAACATCAGATCAGTACCCAGGAAACCATTCTTCTTAACTAACCTACAGCTAGTTTCTAAATTTCATATTCTTAGGGAAAGGTTCCCATTAATTTTATCAAAGATAAATTCTTTAAAATTTATCCTTTAATCTTCCTTTGGATGACATTTCAAACCAGATTATGGTTTTCCAAACTAGTCGAGGTTAGCGAACCACACCGAAGTAATTATTTATTTTATTTCCCAATCCCAACCTATTTATCCCATGAAGTAAAACTGGTCATACTTCATATCTAACACCACAGTGTTATCGGTAAAATTAATTACCATTTCACATTCAAATCTAATTAAAGATTTAACAATCGCTTTGGAGCAAAACTGGTGATACTCCATTCTCACTCACTTTCCAAATTTGATAATTTAAATTATAAATTCACATTTCAATCTAATTACCGATTCATTAAAACTACTTTTATTGGGTTAAAAAACTAATTTCATTTAAAACACAGTTCACGATAAACCCAAATCACATTCTATTTATTATCGGGTTAAAGAACAAGTGTTACTTAAAAACACCATTCACGGTAAACCCACAAATCAATTCTAATTCAATTCCAATTAAATATATTAGAAATTCTGGTTATTTAAAACCCATTTCAAATTCAATTTATTTATTTCAAAAATAAATTGATTTTAATTCTAGTTCAAAACTAGTCCATTTCGATAAAAATCTATTTTTATCTTTTCAAATATGGAGTTTTTCATCCCAATTTTTTCCAATCATTTCTTATGATTTTACACAAATTATAGATATTTTTAATAATTTTATCAAGGCCTGTACAGTCGGTTTTCAATAACTGCCACCGAACTGCACTTACATCGAACTTTTCAAAATTTGATTTGGACATAATTCCAAATCCAACTGTTAGATTTTTAATTTCTAATATTCATTGGAAAGCTCTTTTCGATATGAACCCAACGGTTCCGGTTTTAGGAGAATCCGACGGCCGGATCTCCCGCAATGTCCGTTCGAAGTCAATGGTCGAAATTCGCAAACTGCCGCGGTGCGGCGCGTTCTATTCAGGCCATTATATTATATATATAATATATATAATGTATGTTTCATCGATTTCTATTTAAAACGAATTTTATAAATCGTTTTAAATTCGTTTCAAAAACAATTTCAACTTCCTTTTCAAATTCAAATCAAAGTTAAATTCTTCCTTATTAGTTCGTTTTAAATTCATTTCAGTTCAATTCAAATTCGATTTCAATTTCAATTCAATTCGATTTCAATTTCAATTTAATTCAATTCGATTTCAATTTCAATTCAACTCAATTCGATTTCAATTTCAATTCAATTCGATTTCCATTCCAATTCAATTCGCTTCGATTTCCATTTCAATTCAATTCGATTTCCATTCCAAATTCTTTTCAATATTCATTATAAAAAAACGAATATAATCGATATAAATATCGTTCGCGTCAAAATAGCGCATCTCTAATCAACACGGCTTTATATTTTTCAATGACTTCGTTATTTTATTCAACAAATGAATATTTATCCTATTCAACACATGAATCTATATTTCTTTCACCACATGACTAATCTCAACAAATGAGTACTGTCAACACGTGACTATTTTTATTTCTTTCATCACATGACTAATCTCAAAAATGAGTACTGTCAACACGTGAATTTTTATTTTATAATATTCTTTATTTTCCCAATTGGAATGAGGCCCAATCAATTACCATATAATGTTAATTATATGGATTCCATACAACACATGTATATAATAACAATGATAAATAATCAACCATCATCCAAAGTGCACCACACAACTGCATAAGCGTCAAATATAAATAATTAACGCTCACACAGTCTGTCGACCAATCGTTCGACATACAACTAAATAATTGGGATTAGTGTACGTCAAATATCGTTTCAACACCCGTGTGGGGTTTCAATCCACAAACACTAAATATTATTTGTGCAGTTGGGCGATGTGTAAAATTTATCGTCCTAATCAATATCCTTCAAATAGGTGTACATAAACAAACCGTCCGGTTTGTAAATGAATATTTATTTATTCACATTCATGTTGAAAATTATATTTTTAACTATATCAAATATTTTTAACTATATAAATATTTTATTTCATTCCACAACACAACCAATTTTCACAATAACATACAATCAAACAAACAAGCCGTCCATGGTCTGTGGACGACGGGTGTCGGGTGCTGCTAAGCACCGTCTGCATCCTAGTATATAAATTAACTAGAAATTCAAAATAAAAGTGAGGAGTTCTCACAGAGGGTTCCACTTCGCCGTGCTTTGCTTTTTGAACTGTTGAACCGTCTGGATCGGTTTGAAATTCTAATGCAGTTCTTTTCACGCTGATCATATAAAAAAAATCACATTTTAGTGTGTTGTTCTTATAAATAAAAATTCCATTTTTAAACCGATGCTATTTATATTTAAAAAAAACACTACTAATTATATTTTAAAAACCAATTCTAATTTTTAAAAATAGTTCTAATTTTATTTTCAAAATAGTACGACATATATATTCAAAACTTTACGATTTATATTTTCAAAGCACTAATAGTATATATGTATATATATTAAAACTTTTCGATATATATATTTTAAAAACTTTAAATTATATATATTCAAAACTTTACATTATATATATTCAAAACCTTTTCTATATATCTGTAAAACAAAACTACTGTTATAATAATAATCTAAAACAGTTGTTATCTCTTTATGAAAAATGTTGTACATATATAATAAAATTGTTGTATAAATATAATAAACTGCTTTTAAAAACAATATAAAACTGCTATTAAAAACAATATAAAACTATTATTAAAAACAATATAAAATTGCTGTTAAAAACAATATAAAACTGCTGTTAAAAACAATATAAAATCTGCTGTTTATGTTTTACAGTAAAAAAAAATAATATAAAAAAAATGATTTTTGAACTCACTACTTGTCGGGTTTTTTTGGGGTTGGAGGAGTGGCGCCAGGATCTGCAGGTGGCCGGTCTGCGAAGGTGGGGTAAGGCGTCGGTCACTGACTGCTCTGGTGAAACTCCGTTCGATGGAGGCTCAGAACTCGAGAGCTGATAGGCGGCTACGGTGGAGCAGCGACAAACCCACTTTGAATGATGCGTGCTCTGCTAGAGTTCGACGGTGCGAAGGGGGATGGCAGCACAGGCGAACGACGACGAAGGTTGATTTCGATTTGTTTTTTTTTAAATCTCGGTTGACTTCGATCTGAGAGAGTAAAGGGGCCAAGGGCCTTTATATAAAAATATATATAATTAATTATTTAATTCCATAAAGTAACTTTTAATTTCGACCTCGAAACGAGACCCACCGCCTGTCGTCCTTAGCTAATTACCCCCATTCCGAACACAACGGGATATGTATCGTATGCCAGTTCGGCTGTTTCGATCAGTTCCCGTCAAAATCAAAATATAACTCTATATATTGAATTTGAACGCACATTTCAATTTACCGGGGCTATATACTAACTAGAAAAATTCCTAAAAAATATTTTCTAGCTTCGTATTGACGATACGGTCCTAACAAAACTAGTTTTGTCAAATTCCGACACCGTTTGAAAAATGGCCATTTTCCAGTCGATTAAAATCAACTGAAACTGGTCAAACGCGTTTTCCTTTGCCACGCTCACATATTGATTCAGAAAATTACGAAATTTGAAACCTAGCAATAACTTGACATCACGGATCCAACAAAAGTGATTTCGTCGAAAACTGAGGTCGTTTGCAAAATTTCCATTTTTAAGGGCCAGAATTCCATAGCGACTATTCTGAAATTTCAATTGGACGTAACTTTTGATTCCCGCTATGAAATTTTGATTTCCCAGATTCTTTGGAAAGATATTATCAATTAGATTCAAATATTTTTGGTTTCGCCAAAATCCGGTTTATTTTGAATCCTGCACATTCATTTGAAATTTGAAATCGAATTATCGAACTACCGCGCCATTTTCAATTCCTTTTATAATTTAAAATAAACATTTATATTCTAACGACGATCTATATAAATATAAACGTTCAAATTCTATTCAAAATAAATTTCTCGTCATTATTATTTAAAATAACCCATTTTAAATATTCAAAATTCTTTAAATTCGCCAAAATAAAATTTTTAAATTAGCTCGGATTTCCGGGTTGTTACAATCTCCCCCACTTAAAACTTTTCATCCCCGAAAAGGAATGAAGCTGAAATTTTTTTAACCAATCAACTCAACTTTCATTATTTTCATTACGGCTTAAGTTCTTCAACTTTTCAGTTTCTAAGAACTTTTCAAATTTTTCAAAAATTTGGCTAACACCCTAAATTTTCGAAAAATTTCGCCATAACCTCCCCTGCACTGGGGACTTCGGGATATTTCATATAGCCTCCCATGGCCTTCTTCAATCCAAAAGATAAAGAAAAAGCTAAGCGGCTAGCCAATCGGCTCATATAATCACCCAAACTCAAGAAATTAGTAAACATGTACCTATTTGTCGGGCAAACAATTTTATTCCTCTGCTCTAGCCTCCTTGCAATGACCTGTTCAATGTATAAACATGTATATGCATGCAAATGCGATAAATTTTCAATACAGTTCGATGTTCGGTGCTAAATTCAACTTGGTTCAACATTTTTCTTACCTTAGTTATATTATACAATACCAATACATTTTTTTAAAACAAAAAGCATAATTACGTCCATACAAGCATCATACATATACATACATATATCCAAAACGCTAGTTCATTATATTAAAACCCAACTTTCTAGGAAGTCGTGCCTTCTTCTTGCATAATTTCCAAAGTTGATAGCTCCTTTCCCTTGGATTTCTTATCATCCTTCTTTAACGGGCAATCTCGGGCTAGATGCCCTACTTCTTTGCATCGAAAGCACTTCTTTTCCTTTCTTAGATTTGTGGGTTTCTTCTTTACCTTCGGCCACTTATGTACGAAATGCCCCGTCTCTTTGCATTTGAAACAAACTATGTCCATTCTCATCATTTTCTCCCTGCTCTTCTTTCTCTCAGGGCACCGAACGGCATAATGTCCTTCTTTTTTGCACATACGGCAATAAATACCCATGTACGTCCCTAAGTTCAACTCACGTTCTTTTTCTGCTTTCTGGTGAGCTCTCCTCGCTTGTTTCGGGGTCATCCAGAATTCAGTATGAGATAAGCCATAGTCGTCCATATCCTATATAATATTTTTAGGATTTTTTTGTCAAGAGAGTTTGCATTATTTTTCACTTAACAATCATCTTGATTATACTTTATTTATCATTCCAGTATTTTTATTAGTTGAATCAATAATCAAACAACACAATCAGCAATCAATTAATTGATTAGCTTTTTTGATATATAGTCAAAAATCACATTTTTGGTGCCAAATCACAACAATAGGCCCTATCTAATTTTGGTTCTCACACCAGTCAATTGGAATCATATAGTTATCCCACTTTCGTCACTCGAACATGAATACTAATGACGACTAGTCAATCATCAGAATCATCCCCGGGCGACTAGAGCGTGATTCTATATCTATCCAGTATATTAAAACTTCAAATATACGTTTGCAAGGCGTATATGCAAAATCTTTATATACTGGATTGTCCAAATCAATATAAAATAAATAATCAAATACGAATAATCGATTTAAATTTTCAAAACAAAATTTGTTTTCATTTCAAAAATATACTCTTCACACTCGTTCTAGAATACTACTGATCCTATCTCTAACGAGTCATTCTCATTGGATATTACTAATCCAATCTCTGATGAATTCTTTCGTTTGGTTCTAACATGTCTTGTTCTTCGATCTCTGTAAACCAAAGCTCTGATACCAAAATGTGGCGACCCAAACTTCCCCGTGAAGGAAAGCCCGGATTGCTTCGAGAACACGACAAATCAGAACACAAATAGAAGAACATTTCATTGCTTATTACGACAATTCCATCAGAATACAAGAATATAACAGAGTATGAATAAATATTACACAGAAAATATCAGAGATTTAAAATAAATTTAAATACATCGCAGCGGAAAAATAATACAAAGCACAACTGAAAACAGATACACGGATACAGAGATTTCCGGATATCGTTCCAGCTATAGATCTGGATCCTGTGAATATAAATCTGCAAAACCAAAACTACTAGCTGCCAGTGCGGAAAATAGGGGCACCCAGAGTTTAGGTTAAAACAATAAACTCTAGGTCAGTCATGTGACTGGTGTGAGAACTAAAACAGTTATTAATCTTTGTTTTTAAAGTTACGTAAATCAAGGGACCACGCCGTATAACACGGAACGGGTTTCCTCAAAAGAATACCAGTGCAGAAAACAAACAGCGCAATGCTAAATAAAGAACAATGAAGCTATTATAAGACCCAGGTCCCATCACACAATGCAACGCAAGCCGGAGGATAGGGTTTACCCTTATAATAGCCGAATATGCTTGATACGTGAAATTTCATCTTATATTATTACTGTACGTGAAGAAAACAACTTCAAATATAAATGTATCAATCATAGACGACATGGGTACCATATATCATGTCGCCAATACTAGGCTCTACAATCAAAACCGTAAAATGTCATATTTGGAAATTGGATTTCAATCATGGTGGCTCCTGATTCGAAAGAGCGATCGCGTAGTGCCATCACAATGGCTTACGTCTCAACGAGAGAAGACACTGTAATGCACATCCGCACTTTTGGGAAATCGAGTATCACTGCGGCTTAGGTCTCGGCGAGAGAAAACACCGCGTACTCTATCCCTCAGGGAATCGGGGGTGAGCCCCATCCCTTTGAGCACTAAGCTCAATCTCGGTCGACCGAATCCACGACACCACTAAGGTGCCAATCCTCTAAAAAGCATACTGATCAAACCATCAGTTTACCACCATACCGGGGTGTGAGGCTCGCGAATCAATGCTATACACAAAGCGGCGCTATATTAAAGCTATGCTTTGATCATCAACCACAAGACTTTGCTTTTCAATAGAATCCTTGATCATTTGCCACTTAGGCATGCCACATAGGCAATTCATGCCATGCTATTGATATCCATCGATATATAACCTCTGAGCTCGTACGTCTCAGATAAGGGCGTTAAGCAAGAGAATAAATTATCCGCCGCCAAACAGATATATATTTAATAGAAATCAATCACACAGAATAAATTCCAATGTCAGACACACAGTCCATTTACAAGTTCGTTCTGGGTCTGAATGAAACCGGAGGCACTTTCCTCGCATATCCGTTGACCTTCAAATACGTCCGGACGGCCACCTCTTTAGCCCCCTTCAAGTTAGCTACTCCCATCGTGAGCGTCAGTAGCACCCATCCATTCGATGTGAAGATCGTCGGTCTTGCACCGTCTTCAATCTCTTCGACTCATCATCGAATCAGTTATTTAGAATGGGTTATACCTGGAATTTCTGAATAACTCGCGTATCTTAATCAACAAGTGCTATAAAAAACAATATATGCCTCATTCCAATTCATCAGTCACTAATCGTAAATTAGTAAGAGAACAATTCCCCAAATATTAACCCCGAAGGCCGAAACCAACATCAGATCAGTACCCAGGAAACCATTCTTTTTAACTAACCTACAGCTAGTTTCTAAATTTCATATTCTTAGGGAAAGGTTCCCATTAATTTTATCAAAGATAAATTCTTTAAAATTTATCCTTTAATCTTCCTTTGGATGACATTTCAAACCAGATTATGGTTTTCCAAACTAGTCGAGGTTAGCGAACCACACCGAAGTAATTATTTATTTTATGTCCCAATCCCAACCTATTCATCCCATGAAGTAAAACTGGTCATACTTCATATCTAACACCACGGTGTTATCGGTAAAATTAATTACCATTTCACGTTCAAATCTAATTAAAGATTTAACTATCGCTTTGGAGCAAAACTGGTGATACTCCATTCTCGCTCACTTTCCAAATTTGATAATTTAAATTATCAATTCACATTTTAATCTAATTACCGATTCATTAAAACTCCTTTTACTGGGTTAAAGAACTAATGTCATTTAAAACACAGTTCACGATAAACCCAAATCACATTCTATTTATTATCGGGTTAAAGAACAAGTGTTATTTAAAAACACCGTTCACGGTAAACCCACAAATCAATTCTAATTCAATTCCAATTAAATATATTAGAAATTTTGGTTATTTAAAACCCATTTCAAATTCAATTTATTTATTTCAAAAATAAATTGATTTTAATTCTAGTTCAAAACTAGTCCATTTCGATAAAAATCTATTTTTATCTTTTCAAATATGGAGTTTTTCACCCCAGTTTTTCCCAGATCATTTCTTATGATTTTACACAAATTATAGATATTTTTAATAATTTTATCAAGGCCCGTACAGTCGGTTTTCAATAAATGTCACCGAACTGCACTTACAACGACCTTTTCCAAATTTGATTTGGTCATAATTCCAAATCCAACCGTTAGATTTTTAATTTCTAATATTCATTGGAAAGCTCTTTTCAATACGAACCCAACGGTTCCGGTTTTAGGAGAATCCGACGACCGGATCTCCCGCAATGTCCGTTCGAAGTCAATGGTCGAAATTCGCGAACTGCCGCGGCGCGGCGCGCTCTATTCAGGCCATTATATTATATATATAATATATATTTCGTCGATTTCTATTTAGAACGAATTTTATAAATCATTTTAAATTCGTTTCAAAAACAATTTCAACTTCCTTTTCAATTTCAAATCAAAGTTAAATTTTTCCTTATAAGTTCGTTTTAAATTCATTTCAATTCAATTCAAATTCGATTTCAATTTCAATTCAATTCGATTTCAATTTCAATTCAATTCAATTCGATTTCAATTTCAATTTCAATTCAATTCGATTTCCATTCCAATTCAATTCAATTCGATTTCCATTCCAATTCAATTCACTTCGATTTCCATTCCAATTCAATTCAATTCGATTTCCATTCCAATTTCTTTTCAATATTCATTATAAAAAACGAATATAATCGATATAAATATCGTTCGCGTCAAAATAGCGCATCTCTAATCAACACGACTTTATATTTTTCAATAACTTCGTTATTCTATTCAACAAATGAATATTTATCCTATTCAACACATGAATCTATATTTTTTTCACCACATGACTAATCTCAACAAATGAGTACTTTCAACACGTGACTATTTTTATTTCTTTCATCACATGACTAATCTCAACAAATGAGTACTGTCAACACGTGAATCTTTATTTTATAATATTCTTTATTTTCCCAATTGGAATGAGGCCCAATCAATTACCATATAATGTTAATTATATAGATTCCATACAACACATGTATATAATAACAATGATAAATAATCAACCATCATCCAAAGTGCACCACACAACTGCATAAGCGTCAAATATAAATAATTAACGCTCACACAGTCTGTCGACCAATCGATCGACATACAACTAAATAATTGGGATTAGTGTACGTCAAATATCATCACAACACCCGTATGGGGTTTCAATCCACAAACACTAAATATTATTTGTGCAGTTGAGCGATGTGTAAAATTTATCGTCCCAATCAATATCCTTCAAATAGGTGTACATTTTTGAATATCGAATTTTGAACCGAATTTATCGTCCCAATCAATATCGAATTTTGAACCGAATTTTGAATTTATGGACCCATTTTTGAATTTCTGAACCTAATATATATATATATATATATATATATATTCTTCCTGTGCATATTCAAACTTCAAACCTTAATAACTTCTTCATACGGTGTCCGATTTACGCAAACCAGGTGTCTATTTTGATCAGAATTTCGAGACGGACGCAATGGCGTAGTCCGTTTTACTCTATTCTGAATATTTAATTAAGTATTTCTTATTTCTTTGTTAATAGTGTATTTCACACTAATTATTCTTTAATTCATCATCTTTAGTGCCGTTAAAATTCCGGGGTGTAACAATAAGGGTGACAATATATTCGATACACTCAAGTTGAATGAGTGGTCGGTCATGTGTGGTCGGGTTGAAAGATATTCTTGTTGAACCCCAGTGTATCCCCTTTAGAGTACACTGATTAGAAGGTGGTCCCATACCTTGTCATAGTGGGAATCCAATCTCAAATAAATGCCTTGCAGTTTTTGATTATATAATGAATGTATTGAGCGTGAGATGCAAGCGTTCTGCTAGATGGTTATTTCTTTGTGATTTGATAGACACTATTATAATATCTCTGGATTTCGATATATCAAAAATATTTTGGGTTATAGTAAGGTGAAAACCATCTGTGTTTATGTGTGGGCTAGTCTTACTATTATCCTTTTCTTTCATAAAGGATTTCTAAAGTTAAGCAAGCTATTTGCCATATGAATTTATCATCGAAAGTATTCCAGACTGACCCGGGTGATTTTTTTCTTTGCTTTAAATGTGCTCGGGTCAGACCGAGTATATTTCCGAGTTAGGTTTCGCGTGGAGTTCCAGAGAAGGAGTTGAAGTTGAGACATATTCCATATATTTATTGGTACTAGTTTATTCCCGCTGTGTGTTGTATTGATCTGAATGTATACTCTGATGTTGTAATATATGTATACAGTTCTTTTGTATAAAATATTTGAAATAACATATTTTATCAATTCCGCTGTGAGACTCTGATCTTCTTATTCTTCTATTCTAATATTTATTTATTTCTTCTCCCACCCTCTAACTTCTTTCTATTAACAATCTGGGATTTGATACTTGGGGTTTTGGCAAGTAATACGAAGTTATGTATTATTGTAGACAATTCAAGCGTCGAATTTTTTGTTTGTTACAGTTGGTATCAGAGCATAAGGTTTACTGATAATCTTGGCTCTGTGGCGTGACTCAATAGAGATTGGGTTAATAATACCCTAGATTGAGTTTGAATGTGTGCATGTATGTGTGTGTATATATAAAAGCACGTATTTGTAATTTGATATAAAATTATTTTAATACATTTTGATATAAAGGAATATTTTTCTAAAAATTATTGATGTGATTGGTTGTTATTATTATAATCAAATGAGATTATAATATGGAGGTGGTTATTTTTAACCAGAGTGAATTCGTATAAAATAAAATAAAATAAACAAATAAGTTAAATTAAATTTGAATTCGTACCATTATTGAATTTAAATCTCAAATATTTGGGAAAATATTTTCTAAGGTATTACAAAGTAATATAATATTACTTTGGAAGGTTTATTGTATAAAAATCATTTTTTTAAAAATAGATTTTTAAAAGTGATTAAGCACTGAAATCACTTTAGTGGCTGGAAAATAATTCTGATAATGGACTGCAGCATTATCGGCATTCATTTTCGAGATTCTAAGTGACAAATGGCTACCTTTGTAAAATATGTTAATGGAAATTTGTTTGTGATAACGAATTTAATTATTTAATTATTTTGAATGAAATTTAAAATTTAAACTTATGTGAGTTAAAACTAAACAAGACAATAAGAATTTGACTTGTGAATAAATCCTAAATGAAATGCTTTGGAATCAGTTTGATTGTATGGTTGAAATTGATTGCATGGTTGTATAGAATAAATTTGATAAAAAAACTGTCTTGAATTGAATTTAATGAATTCAAGATAATGGAATTGGATGATATGCAAGAAATTATTGGAATGGATGACTTGAATATTTGAATCTAACTTGATGATTATGGAATTAATAAAATTTCATGTGAGATTGAGAACAGGTACAAAAGCTAATATTGGTTTAATCCTGGAGTTGATTAGAGTTGCAAATAATAATTGAGCAAGATCAAATATAACTTATCGCTTATCACATAATAATGCTCATGAAAGGTACGCCTACACAAAATATGAATTTTTGGTTTTTGATTTGGGTTTCTGAATTTGATTTTTCTGACCATGTGGGTCGATGTATATCTTTTTGTTGTTCCGACAATATTGTAGAAGCCCATGCCTAAAAATTTCCAAAATTTAAGGTGTTAGAATATTTTCAGTATTTTTGGAAATTTTTGAACTAGTTTTTCTATTGAAACTAATTGATTAGTTAAATTGGAAATTCAGGAAGTGTAACTGAATATTTTTAATAGTTGAATTTTTGAAAAGTTACATGGTTTGTTGATTTTTCCTACCTTAGTAATTCCGTGGATGAAATTATTTTAAGGGGGAAGGAATATAATGACCCAGATTTATAACCGTTTTATTTAATATTTTAGAATGGTTTTAAATGTTGTTTAAGAATTTAATTAGCTTGAATTCACTAATTTTGAATATTTTATTAATATAATTTATAGTTTAAATTTCGGAATGGTCGGAATTTGTTGGATTTGCTATATAATGTGAACGGGCAATTTAAAAGAATTTAATGTTGTTTGGTTTTGGAATATATTAACGTATTCGTTTATTTAACGACGTTTGAATGTTTAATTTATAATTTAATTATAAGACGAGCTGTAGTGGCGTGGTAGTTCGTAATTTAACGTTTTGAACTTCAAATGGTTATACAAGATCCAATATAAGTTGGATTTCTTTGAAACAAGAAATGTCTGAATCTATTAGATAATATTTTCTAATGGAAGAGAAAAATCGAGTTCTCATGTTGTAAATTTTGTTTTATGTCGAAATCAAATTTTTAAATAGTTGCTACGAAATTCGTTTATTAATTACAACGTTTGTTTATATAAATAAAAGGGTTTTTAAATTTATTGAATATCGATTTGGATTGGAATTCAACCCAAGATATTTTATTTTAAAACTACATAAAATTCTACTCGGGTGTGTCCGATAATGATATTTTATTATTGTATTGAGATATTTTAAAATTGATTTATTTTGATTTAAATTAGGCCCTTAAAAAGGGACATTATTCAAACGACCTCCGTTTTCAATGGAACTAATTTTATTAAGACCGTAATAGCCAGTTATTGCTAGATTTCAAGTTTCGCTTCAGTTGGAGTGATTTTGTGAGTGTAGCAAAATTTACTGCAAATAAATCGACTATTTGGACTCGAACGAGCGTCGTTTGAGAAAACGGACTCGAAATTCGACGAAATAAGATTCGTTAGAACCATAACGTCGAATTATACCATACATCCATTTTCGCCACGATCAGAGTTCGTATTGATTTGTGTAAATAGACATCACACGTCACACGCTAAAAATATCATTAGTCTTTTCAGTAAAAAAATCGTTAGTCATTTTCATAAATATCATCCGTCACCTCAAAATTTAAATCATCTGCTCCTTTACATGATTTGTGCGTTTCCTTTTAAACTTCTTTGAGATCCATCTGCAATCTGATATATTAAAAATACAACTTCCATCTATACGGTCATACTCACATGTTAGCCTATGATCATATAGGTCGGTTGTTCGTCAGTTTTAATTAAATAAAAGAAAAAATTGTTGGCCACATCCTATTCTGCAAAGACTTCGCCCCCGGTTTCTTCAATCCGGGTCAAACATTTCGATGCTGACTCATATAATATTCAAAGCTTTTGTCTTCCTCCTTTATAAATACACAACACCTTCATCTTTGTTTTTCTCTGCTACATAAATAAATGAAAGCTTCTATTCCTTAAACAAGACAGTCGATCCATGAAGAAAAAGGAAAGAAATTTTGTTCCTTCCCTTACACTCTGCTATATATAAACATAAGCCTCTCTTCCTATCCCATTCGAGATGACCCTCCTCTTGTGCATATTATTTATGTAAGAAAAAAATGTCGTGCATAATTACTGTAGCCTTACTGTTGAGTGGAGAACACATTTTTCTTAGAGGCTTCGGGTTCGAGCTACTAGGGTAGGGATGGAAGGGTTGGTCTTAAGATGAGGAAACTAATGTAAGTGTCGGTATCACAAGTCATGCACTAAGGAAGAAGTTAGGGGGATGGAAATAATCTACAATGGTGGTGATGCTATACTGGAATGCACAATGTTAAAAATAAAGGAGAAGGAGCCGTTTGAGCTTTGACGGATGGTTTTGTGTGCGGAACTGTGCGCAAGGAGGGAGATGTAGGGAGCGGAATGGTGCGGGCGGGCCGTCGTTGGTCGGAGTTGTTCTTCGCGGTGGTGGGGGTCAACACCAGTTCCCGCGACATGGAGGAGGCATCATGTGAACGGGGCCAGCGACGCAAAACATGAGAAGGAACGGGAGTCTAGGTGGATGATTGTATGCAGTGACTTTTAGGTGGCAACACTTAATCGCAGTTTGCTAGTAAGGGTTAGAGTTCATTGTTTTGTTGATGGGAAGTGGAGAGGAGTTTTAATCGGCAGTGGGTGTAGATGGAAATCAAGGGTGTTGGATATATTGTAGACGGCGCTGGAGGAGAGATGAAGTCAGAGTCTTCTTCGTGCATGAGAATGCGAGCTGGAAGTTTATGAAGATGAGAGAGATGAAGTATTGGGCCATGTAAATTTTGAGGTGGGCTTGGGCTTATGGAAAGAAAAAAATATAAGACAAAAATAAATGAAGGGAAGAATTCATTTGAACGTTTTTGCAAGGACCGGGGAAGAAAACGCATGGACGACAGAGCTATCAATGGTAATGTCACATAACTAAGAAATTATTAAGTAGTTAGATTAATTATTTATATATACATATAAAGTTGTAATAACCATAACTTGACCACATATTATCAGAATCACGTGAAACTGGACATGTTGGAATCACATCGACAAAGGCGACGTGTACGAACCGGACTGGATTTTTTGGGGATAGCTGTGATTTTAATCTAATTTCAAATGTACGTTTGGAATTATATAAATTGACGTTGAACCATCAATCACAATAAAAGGTGAGTTAACTCTCACACATTTCTAGAATTCTATGATGTGCTAAATTCATATAATTAAATTTAATTATATATATATATTGGTTGATTGGATGCCTTGAATGCCTATTGTTGATTGAATGGTTGAGTTAATTATATTATCATCGTTTAATATATTGATTTAAAATTTTATGTTGTTATGAAATGTTATAATGATCTGTGATGTAGGGAAGAACATGTTGGAGGGATCCGACCGGATTCCTCAAATATTATGTGAGTTGTTTGTTTTTATATGATTTATTTATGAAATAACTGAAGCCCATTGTCATTGAAAACTGATTTTGATGTTGACGTTGAATTGAAATTCAAAGCTGTTATAATTGGAATCAATAAATGGTATTGGTTGAGGGATTGGAAGCAAATAAGCCTAAAATCCATGTTTTTGTTAAAACGTGATTTGTTGTCAGGCGAATTAATGAAGTTTAGTTATAAGATTTATTTTATAACTGAAGTAAGATTTTTAATTATAATTTATACATTATTGTAAGATTTTTAAAAATAAGCCAATGTTATAAATGAGTTTTTATAGAAATATTATAATGGTTTTATTATAAGAATTTGACGTTGTAATAAGTTTTCATAAGTGCAATAAGCTGTAATTAATCTATGGTTGATATTTTGGAATAACTATTAAGAAATATTATTATATTAGTTTAATTAATCTAATAGGAAGAGAAATTGAAATCGGTTAATGAATTTACCGATGTTTTAAAGTTGACGAAGTCAACTGTTTGACTGGAATGGTTTATTAATAAATAATTGTTTAATTTAATAAGATTTCTTATTTTTAATTTACCTTTTTAAAAAATGTTTAAAGATTTATAATGTGAACATTTATGGTTTAATAATACTATTTTCAAAGGGAATTAACTGATCTATTTTAATAAATGTGGCAAGTAAACTATTTTTACTTCAGTAAATGATAAAGTATATTTGGTAAGTGGTTAAAGTGATTATTTATTAAATAAAAATCCCTTAGGAAGTAATCAAGAGTAACTAGCTTTAATGAATTTTGGAACCAAGTTATAAAAGGAATTTTGGATAACACGATAGATTGAAATAAATATTTTATTGGGTAAGAAAATTTGAAATGAAGATTATCATAATGTAAAAGTAATACTTAAGGGATTTGGAGGGTTGTCATCATGAAATGTTAATGGGTTGGATACAGAAATAAATAAGTGGATCTTGATTATGAAAATCCAAATTTTGTTTTATAAAATGATGTAAAATGGTTCAAGTGAAATAAGGTCATAATACAAATTATAAATAGAATTGTGTAAAGAAGTTAAAGCAATTTTCTTAAGCGACGAATTAATTAAAAATGACTATAATAGATGGATATTTCAAGAAATAAGAAAATGGTTTATGAAACCATAGTTAAGTAAAAAGAATAAGTTTTGATTAATGTTACAGAAATATGGTTTTGAGTTATAAACTTCTATCTATTCTAAGATAATAACGTTTGTTGATCAACGCCTGAGAGGTAAATAAAATATCCCAACTTGAACGACTTCACTATTATCGAGGAATGATATTAGTTTGTAACGTTAGAGATGTTGAGATTAATATAATATTTCCACAAAGAAATATTTTAACGATAGTTTCAAGAATTGGAATATAAATAACAATGCAACACGTGTTGCGAAGTATTGAAATATAAATAAGGTTATTCAGTTTAAATTAAACAGTGTATAATTTGACGTTGTTTGGCCTGTATAAGAATTTTAAATGAATTTATACTGTTGTGTTAATAGTATATGCAAATATTTCCGAAGTATAGGAAAAACGGTATAGTTAGAAGAAAATATTTTCAAAGTAAAGAAGGGAGTTGGTAAGTACATTTATTTTGAAACTGAGAAGAGTTGTTTTAAATGACGAAGATAAGATTTGTCAAGATAAGAAAATAGAGTTTATTTTAATCGATGAAATGGTTTTTAAAAGATTGATTAGAGTTGTATGAATGATTTTAGATAAAAAGGCCGAAGCTACCACGAACTTGACCGTACTGTTATAGTTGATAGTTAAAACACCGACTATCAATAAAATGTTTTTGGACCTTATTGAAAAGTGTTGTTTCGAAGATACCGGGATAGGAACTAGACCCAAAACCACTTCGAATCAACGTTGCGTTTGAAACAAATCTACAGGGATATGTATGAAGATGGAGCATTGAAGACCGCAAATCTTCATGAGTGGATGAACTAATTGTTGGATTTCTCTAGCTAATCCCTAGAGATATTTGGACAATGATTCTGTCATGATTGAAATCTACGGATTGCAAGGACTTCTCGCTACTGACCTTTGGGTGATTCCTAGGATGCGGTAGGAGTGTGCCTTTGGTTCATCCTGTTCCTGGATGACCTTTATGGACGAATGTTTGACAGAGTATTTCCTAATGGTCGTGTACATTGATTTTTACAAATATACCAAGTTTGGTGGCAGAGAAATTCTATTGCTTAACATCCAGAGTATATATTTGTTGGCATCAATTAGTGATTGGACAGATCTGATGATGTGGCATTAATAGTAAATTATGTTGTGATGTATAGAGAAGGTAAACGTGACCTCAAGCCTCATCAACCTAGAAATGACAAAAATCGGGTAGGCACCATGGCTAGGTGGGTCATTCCTAAGCAGGATATATTGTCACTAATGTAGAGAAAATCCTTATTTGTTCTTTTTTTACCTTTATATCTCCCGGGAATTATGGTGGTTGCAACAAAAAGCCATAAGGGTGACAATATATTCGATACACTCAAGTTAAATGAGTGGTCGGTCATGTGTAGCCGGGTTATAAGATGTTTTTGTTGAACCCCAGTGTATCCCCTCTAGAGTACACTGATCAATAGGTGGTCCCATACCTTGTCATAGTGGGAATCCATTCTCTAATAAGCGCCTTGCGGTTTTTGATTATATAATGAATATATAGAGCGTGAGATGCAAGCGTTTTGCTAGATGGTTTTTTTATTTGTGGTTTGATAAACACTATTATAATATCACTGGATTTTGATATATCAAAATTGTTTGGGGTTATAGTAAGGTAAAAACCGTCCATGTTTATGTGTGGGCTGGTCTTACTATTATCCTTTTCTTTCATAAATGATTTCTAAAGTTAAGCAAGTTGTTTGACATATGAATTTATCACCGAAAGTATTCCAGACTGATCCTGTGAATTTTGCTTTTCTTCAAATGTGCTCTGGTCAGACCGAGTATATTTCCAGGTTAGGTTTCACGTGGAGTTCCAGAGCAGGAGTTGAAGTCGAGATGTATTTCATATATTTACTGGTACTAATTCATTTCCGTTGTGTGTTGTATTTATCTGAATGTATACTCTGATGTTGTAATATATGTATGCAGTTCTTTTGTATAATGTATTTGATATATTATATTTTACCCATTCCGTTGTGAGACTCCGATCTTCTTATTCTTCTATTCTAATATTTCTTTCTTTCTTCTCCCATCCTTTAACTTCTTTTTATTAACAATCTAGTATTTGATACTTTGGTTTTTGGCAGTAATACGGAGTTATGTATTATTTTCGAAAATTCAAGCGTCGAATTTTCGGGTCGTTACAAGTAGAGTTGAATGGACAGGGAGCAGTGGACATTAATGGAGGAGTTTTCATGTTTGTTCAGCTATTGGAGCTCTCGGCTTACAATCAAATTTTGTTCTTAGCCTTAGTGAAGGATGGTGAGTGGTTTCGATGAGATGTGGCAGCAGGTCAAGTTGAATAACCGCGATAGAGTGGCAGTTGTCATTAATGTCGAGAGATGAACATGCACAAGTGTCATGTCTTCATCGTATTTGGGCATTTGAAACTTTTTTGGACGTAGGAACTTAATTTGAACCGGTGATGGATTGGAGGAGATAACGTTGACTAATAAGTGGGTTATTGGGCTAGGTTGAGCCTAAACAAAGTGACATGTTTAATAAATCACATTTGTTTAATTTATTTTGAGTTTTCAAACTTAAAGCTAGCATAACATTCTCATTTTTAATTTGTTTGACTTATGGATTTTAATGTTGAATTGATATCACCAGATAGGCCATATCTATAAAACAGAGTGATGGAATTTTTAAAGAGAAATTTATTTGCAGTGTAATCATCACTGAACTCAATTATGTTGATTCACAATTATAATCTATAGTTGACTCCCTTTTAGCAAGAAATAATCCTTGTTCCACTATAATTAAGTGGAATTGATTTTATGACATTTGTAAGCAGAATAAATCCTCGTTCCTCTATTATATAAATTTAGACATTATTGCATATATCAATCGACTAATATTAGATATGTGATATATTAGCCAATGATTACTAATTTGTTGATTTATTTATGTATATGTCTGCTTACGTAAATACTAGTTGTATAACTTGGAAAGTTAATTGAGTTAATATTAGCTTATTTAAGTACCATTACGATTGCTAAGCCTTATTTGAATAAATATTTTTAAATACTTAATTACTTTATCACAAGATGTTTAAAAGAGATTAATTATGGTTTAAAATTGATAATATATTTATTAATGATATTTTAACATTATTAATTATTTTATCAATAAAGATTTAAAGTTAATTAATTATTTTATAAATTGTATTAGTAATGTTTTAAAAGTTAATTAACTATATTCTATCTGAATAAAAAATTCAAATACTTTACTTTATCACTAGCTGTTTAAAAGTCATTAATAATGTTTAAAAATTGGCAATTTATTTGTTAATGATATTTCAACATTATTGATTATTTTACCAATAAAGATTTAAAGTTAATTAATTATTTTATTAATCATATTAGTAATGCTATAAATTATGTTATCTATTTTTATAAATCATATTAATTATTGTATAAATGTTTTAAAAGTTAACCAGTTACTATATTAATAATATTTTAATATTAATAATTATTTCTTTAACTTAATTTGTTAATGATGTTTCAAAAGTTAACTAATTATTTAGACATGATGTCCAAAAGTTAATTATTGTATTATTAATTTTTAAAGCTTATTAATTGTTATAATATAATTTAAAGTTATTAATTATTTATTAATAATTTTTTAAAGTTAATTTTTTTATCAATAATGTTTTAAAGATAATTAGTTATTATTTTATTAATGACCTTTTAAATTTAATAATTATTCATTAATGATGCTTAAAAATTAGTAATCATTAACTATGATGTATTAAAATTAATAAATTATTTTATTAACAATGGTTTTAAAGATAATTATTTATCCCTTAATAATAGTTGAAAGATAACTAATACTTATTAATATCCTAGGTATTGATTTTGATGACAACAACTGTATAAACATGACTACTAACATATCTTCGAGTTGTGCAGTTACATTAGATATGTTATAGAGTCACTTATAGAGATAACAAAGTGTGCAATGGAAGAATTATGAAGGAAGGAAAATCAGAGAAATTGAAGACCAAAACATATTAGAGAAGAATGTTGAAGGAAAGAGGTGTTTGAAGTGACGAGGAGTTGGTTGAACCTTAGATTATCTTGTTAAAGATCCCATTGCAATTATACTTGAAGCTCATCAACCATCAACCTCAATCGAATCACCAAAATCCACAAATATAAGGAAATTTGAATAGTTGAAAATTTGCAACACATATTAAGTATTACTGTTCATCTTCATAACATCCATGTCGACATGGGGTACCCCACGTGTTAGCATACTAGCCGTTTTTCAATTTTAAATAAAGAGACATTTCCCTCTATCCCTTAACCAAAAGAGATGTCTCTTCGACAAATATATAAAGGTGTTGAAAATGAATTTTAACATCATTTTTTCTCATTTTCTCCTACTTCTTTTTCTCCAAACATTTGCTATATAAATCCATTAAATATTTTCTAATTATCTTCGCAAATTGACTCTATTTCACTCTATTTCCTCAAATTTTTGCAAACTACACAATATTAGAGAGTTATACTTGAATTCACATCATTCTCTCTCTGATTTCATCATATTCCCTTAAAGGATTCAAAGATTTATTGGCATTGAAGGTCTATAGGATCATTGTACCGAACCTGCAAGAATCTGTATTAAAGATACAACTATTTGCTATAGTTTGTTGTTGACGATGAGAAGATGACGTTCTTGTAGCTCGTGAAATCAAGATTGTAAAGATGTTCTTGCCACTAGTGGAAAACAAGCAGTTATAGTGAAATTTTGCATGGTGGAGTGCAGGACTGGATGTTGGATTGGTTAAGCCGAACCAATATAATAATCCTAGTGCTGTTTACTTTACTGCATTTCATTTTGTTACTTATTTCTTTTTGTTTGCAATTTGAATGAATACAGTTAAGTTCATAAGTTAGTTTATAGATTTGAAATATGCACTTCACCTCTTTAGTTTATGAATAGCCTTAAGATACATCTAACATTGTCCTGTAGACACCCCAATTTCCAACAATTGGTATCAGAGCATTAGTTTTCAAAAATTCGTAACTTGTTTTTGAGAAGTATAAATGGCTAATGACACTAGTAACACATTTTTAACACTTCGATGGAAGGGTAATCCACCACTAGGCTCCCTCTATTTGATGATAGCAACTATGCTCATTGGGCATGTAGGATGAAATTTTATTTACAACCTAATGGTTTAGATATCAGGAGCACAAATAGAATACATATAGCCTTAATCTGAATATTCAAAATGGACACTAGACCTAAAGACGCAAGCTCTTAATGATTCTAAAGCCATGAACATTTTTTGCTCCTTAGATAGAAATGAATTTAATTGAGTGTCTACTTGTAATCTTGCATATGAAATTTGGAGAACATTGCAAGCCACACATGAAGTACCAGCAAAATAAAACAGGTAAAGAAATCTATGCTAAATCACCAGTTTCAACTCTTTCAAATGAAACCAAATGAGTCTATTTCTGATATGTATTCTAGATTTCAAGATATACATGCCTTAATATCATTAGGAAAGAAAATTGCTGAAGAAGACCAAGTCAGAAAGATCTCGATGAATTTAATTGAGGGTTTATTTGTAATTCTACATATGAAATTTGGAGAATACTGCAAGTCACACATGAAGGCAGCAGTAAAGTAAAACATGAAAAGATATCTATGCTAACTCACCAGTTTCAACTCTTACAAATGAAACCAAATGAGTTTATTTATGATATGCATTCTTGATTTCAAGATATAGTACATGTCTTAATATCATTAGGAAAGAAAATTGCTAAAGAAGACCAAGTCAGAAAGATCTTGTATTCATTTCCTAGTGAATGGGATCAGAAGAATCTGGCAATCGAAGAAGCCAATGATATTAGTACTATGGGAATTTAAGAGTTAATTGGTAATCTAGTTTCTTATGAAGTAAAATTGAAGGTTAGAAAAGAAAATCCAGGAAATGAAAAGAAATCACTGTAGTGATTTATGCGGAATTTTGATGAGGATCTAGTATTGTTTATTTAGATACTAATGGAGTATAACAAAACAATTATGAAATCTCACAAAAAAAGGACACAGAAGATTTAATGTGGTTCGGATATGAATATCCTACGTCCACAGAGACCCAAAAACTCTTATTTCTCAGTGAAGAAATGAGTACATAAGAGAGGAGGAAGATTACAATAGAGAGAAGATTAATGGTGGTTTGCTTTTTTCATACAATAACATGACCTCTATTTATATAGAGGGATTTCTTGACCTCCAAGTAAACTTGGCACCCAAGTTTTCTTGACCTCCAAGTAAACTTGGCACCCAAGTTTTCTTGACCTCCAAGTAAACTTGGCACCCAAGTTATTCCACATAGGAGCCAATTACATGATTGACAATCAATCTTTCCTTCTCTACAAATATTTGAATCATCAATTTCAACACTCCACCTTGATTCAAATATGACAGTCTTTCTTCATCATCTCATCTTCAACAATCAACATAGAAGTTGTTGGGCCCAGCGCCCCATGGCGCTCAAGTAACAGAA
Source organism: Allium sativum (assembly GCA_030737875.1). Classification (NCBI taxonomy): domain Eukaryota; kingdom Viridiplantae; phylum Streptophyta; class Magnoliopsida; order Asparagales; family Amaryllidaceae; genus Allium; species Allium sativum. The sequence goes on along the minus strand of CM060915.1, from coordinate 441,907,350 downwards.
AGCAAACTGATCAAGTTTGAGCAATGCTCAAACTTGTCCTTCGGAAGTGACTTAGTCATCATATCTGAAGGATTATCCGAAGTACCCAACTTCAATAATTTGATCTTGCTCCGTTCTTCCTCAAAGCATAAGAAAGAAACCTCTAACATCAGTATGCTTTGTCCGTGAACTATAAGCTTGATTCTCAACAAGATGAATCGCACTCTGACTGTTTGAAAATATCTCCACTGTCCGCTGCGGCATTGAAAGACCATCCAACAACTGAAGTAAGTAAAATCCTTCCTTTGTTGCTTCCACAATCGATATCAACTCTGCTTCGGTAGTCGAAAAAGCTACGATAGATTGCAGCTTTGATCTCCATGAAATCGAGCCTATGTCAAGTGTAAAAACATAGCCCGACACTAACTTCCTAGCATCTCTATCCTCAGCATAATTAGAATCACAGTATCCTCTAAGAAAGATGTCACCATATACTCCACCATATAGCAAACCCACCGAAGAAGTGCCTCGAAGATATCTAAGAATCCACTTCACTGCTTGCCAATGTTATTTGCCTGGGTTAGACATATATCGACTGACAACACCAACTGCATGGGCCAAATCTGGTCTCGTGCACACCATCGCATACATGAGACTACCAACAACACTAGAATAAGGTATATTAGCCATATACCTTTTATCTTCTTCAGATGTAGGATCATGATCTTTTGACAACTTAAAATGAGAGCCTAAAGGAGTGCCTACCAATTTGGCTTTCTCCATCCCAAATCGAGCGAGGACTTTCTCGATGTACTGCACCTGAGTGAGCCTTAACTCTCTCCGTTTCCTATTCCAGCTTATCTCCATACCCAATATTCTTTGTGCCTTTCCCGAATCCTTTATATCAAACTCTCTACTGAGCTCCGCTTTCAACTCCTTAATTTTGACCATACTCTGAGATGCAATCGACATATCATCAACATATAATAACAAATAAATCATGTCATCATCAGATCTACTAAAATAAACATACTGGTCTTTGAAGTTTCTCGAGTATCCCTATGAAAGTATAAACTTATAAAATCTCTTGTACCATAGTCTAGGAGCTTGCTTTAGTCCATAAAGAGATTTGTTAAGTTTACAAACATAGTCTGGCCTGCTACTATCAATGAACCCTTCCGGCTGCTGCAAATAAATCTCTTCAACCAGATCACCATGCAAGAAAGTAGTTTTGACATTTAGTTGCTCTAACCCCATGTCATAATGAGCAATTAATGCCAAGAGAATACGAATGGAAGTATGCCTAACAACTGGAGCAAAGATGTCATGATACTCTACCCCTTTCTTTTGAACATACCCCTTTGTTACTAGTCTTGCTTTATATCTGAACTCTCCATTGCCGCCATCTTTCACTCTATAGATCCACTTACATCCGATAGCTCTCTTGTCGGTAGGAAGTGGCACCAAATCCCAAGTGTGATTTTTCCGTAAAGATTTGATCTCCGCTTCCATTACTACTAACCAACTGGAACGGTAAACTGATGCAATAGCGTCTCTATAATCTCTGGGCTCATCATGGACAACATTTAATGCATATGTTGCCATATCATCAAAGTCAATGTCTTTGATGCTCACACCAACAAACTCATCAAGCCATTTGGGCTTTCTTCTTTCTCTAACAAGCCTGGTCTCTGTATGAGCTCCACCTTGAGTTTGATCTTCTATGCCAGTATCCATACTATCCTGATCAACCACGGCGTCATAAAAAACGCCATTTGAACGTTTATGGAAAGAATCAACATATGATTTGCTTTGTGTTTGGTATTTTTCACATGTCCTCTCGTCATCATCCGATAAGGAAGGGTCCACCTTCAACGTAGCCTTCTCATCAAAAGTTACATGCCTGCTTATAATAAGTTTCTTGCTAATAGGACACCACAACCTATATCCTTTTACTCCTCTTCTATAACCTAGAAAGATACACTTGCGAGCTCTAGGTTCCAGCTTTCCTCGACTCTCATGCACAGCTGGACAACCAAATACCTTGAGGAGTGAATAGCTAACAGGCTCTCCTTTCCATACTTCTTCAGCGATCTTCATATCTATGGCAGTAGAAGGTATGCGGTTGATGAGGAAAGCCGCCATAGATAAAGCTTCAGCCCAAAATCCCTTTTTAAACTTAGCAGTCAATCTGAGGCACCTAGTTCTCTCCAACAATGTCTGATTCATCCTTTCTGCAACTCCATTGGACTGGGGGTCACCTGGTGTAGTGTAATGCCTCTTAATGCCTTCGGACTCACAATAATCGATGAATTCCTGTGATACGAATTCACCGCCATTACCTAAACGGAGAAATTTCAACTTCTTCCCTGACTGCTTCTCCACCATGGATTTCCATTTACGAAATCTAGTAAAGGTTTCACTTTTGGACTTTAAAAAGTATACCCAAACTTTACGAGAGAAATCTTCTATAAATGAAACAAAATACCTGGCTCCACCCAAGGATGGGCAAGGGGAAGGTCCCCAAACATCCGCGTGAACATAATCTAAAATAGCTTTTGCCTTATGCTCACCAACACCAAAAGAAATCTTCGTCTGCTTACCAAGAACACGCTCTTCACAAAAACCAAGCTTTGAATCTCGAACTCCGTCAGTAAAACCTTGCTTTCTTAGCTCATCCATGCTGCGCTCGCCAATGTAGCCCATCCGCAAGTGCCATAATCTAGAAGAATCTGAATCAGCTGAAGTAACTGAAGCTGATTCACCAACTACAGTAGTACCTTTTGTAAATAGAGATTTCCTGCCCTCACTCCTTTCATAACGATCATGGAATCCTTAGATATTTTCATCTTCTCTTCTTCAGCTACAATCTTTAGTCCAAGTCTACTCAACGCCCCAACAGAAATCAAGCTCCTCCTTAAATCAGATACATGCCTAACATTAGTAATGGTTCGAATAACACCGTCAAACATCCTGATCTTTACATTACCAACACTAACCATACGGCAAGAAGCATCATTGCCCATCAGAAATTCTCCTACATCAATCTCATGGTAAGTGGAAAAAGAGTTCTTATCAGGTGTCATATGATAGGATGCGCCAGAATCAATCAACCATAGGGTGCTCTTCCCAAAAGAGCTAGAAGCTGTAAACACATCAGTATCACTCTTTGTATCTGATTTCTCCGCTGTAGAGGCTGAAGCTTGCTTAGGGTCTTTTCTTTTTCCTTCAAGCTTGGGACATTGTGCAACAAAGTGCCCGGGCTTCTTACAATAATGGCAAGTCAATTTCTTAGGCCCCCTAGACTGGGACCTCGAAGAATTCCTTTCTTCACCTTTCTTTGACTTGCTTTGACTTCTACCTCTCTGAACAGATAAGCCTTCGGTATCACTATCAATGCTAGTGATCTCCAATCTACCTCTTAACACTTCATTATGAAGGCTAGCCTTTACATCAGAAAGTCTAATTTTACTGCGGCCATAAATCATGGAATTGACAAAAGCAGTATATTCTTTAGGAAAGGAACATAGGAGGATCACAGCTTGAGCCTCATCAGTAATATCAACATCTGCTGCCTTCAGGTTCATAACTAAAGTGGTCAAGGCATCTACATGCTCCATAAGATTGGCTCTAGGCTGTATCTCGAACGAATAAAGTTGTTGTTGTAGAATAATCCGATTTGTGAGAGATTTGTCTTGATATGCATCTAATAATGCATCCCATAGTTCCTTCACCGTCGTCTTCTGAGAAAATTCTCTAAGGACTTCATCTGAAAGACTCAACTGAATTGTTGTGAGAGCTTCGTCTTCCATTTCCTCCAATTCAGTTGCATCAACATCTTTCAATTTCCCAGGCGAAGAAACAACTTTAAAAGTCTTCTCCATTTTCAATACGGCCTCCATCTTTATCTTCTAAGTACCAAAATCTCCTTTTTCGTCAAAATGTGTTACTCCATAATTGATGCCAGATCTTCTAATAGACTTACTAGAAGTAGCCATTAATATCCAAATAAAAACAATAACACCAGCTCCGGTACCAAACTGTAGTGATTTATGCGGAATTTTGATGAGGATCTAGTATTGTTTATTTAGATACTAATGGAGTATAACAAAACAATTATGAAATCTCACAAAAAAAAAACAAAAAAAAAGGTCATAGAAGATTTAATGTGGTTCGGATATGAATATCCTATGTCCACGGAGACCCAACAACATTTATTTCTTAATGAAGAAATGAGTAAATAAGAGAGGAGGAAGATTACAATAGAAATAAGATTAATGGTGGATTGCTTTTTTTCATACAATAACATGACCTCTGTTTATATAGAGGGATTTATTGACCTCTAAGTAAACTTGGCACCCAAGTTTTCTTGACTTCCAAGTAAACCTGGCACCCATGTTATTCCATATAGGAGCCAATTACATGATTGACAATCAACCTTTCCTTCTCTACAAATATTTGAATCATCCATTTCAACAATCACAAGCAGTTGATGTTATGATCGATAATGATGAACTGGATGATGATGTCGTTGATGATGATATCGAGTTTATAACCAAAATGATCAAGAAATTCTTGAAATTTTAGACAATGAAGAAAATTCAAAAAACTAGCATCAATAACTCCAGAAATGAAAATGTTGTATAATGTTTCGAATGTGATAAACTTGGTCATTTGAAAAGGGACTGTCCCAACTTGAAGAAACCAAAGCACTTTTCCAATACTACAAACAAGGAGAGGAAACATGCATTCATTGCAACACAACATGATTCATTTACATCATCAAGTGATAGTGACTAAGAAAAAATAAAGGCTAACATATGCTTCATGGAAATGGATGACCAGGTATGAGATTTTTATAACGAAATTACTACTGTTTTAAATGATATGCACTAGGAATATAAAATACTTAGGAAAGAGCTCAATAATTGTTTGGTAGAAATAGATAGATTAAAAGTATTTAATGAAAAGTTGAGAAAAGAAAAAAAATGTTTAGAAGATGAAATTGAAAGATTTAATGGTCTAAAAATGGAAATGATTTAACACTTGGAAGTTCTGAAAAAAATGAAAAGTAAAAAATGAGTTCTTAAAATTAAAAAAAAACTTTCACTGAAGTCACATATTACTAATCTGAATGATAAAATAACATCTCTGAGCAATGTTATTCTTAGCCGTAGTACGATTTTGACAAAATTAAAATCGATATTGGTAAAATTTAAAAAGGAAAGAATAATCTAAAAAAATTATTATTTGTGTCTAACCACATTAGGAATAAACATGGACTTGGATACACTCCTAAGGTTAAATCAAAGAAAAATAGTACTCAAAGTACCAAGTTTGTTAATGCTACCAAGTTCAGGCCAAAACTTAGGAAAATAAAGATAAAACCTCCAAATAGGTTCACTAATTTATGGAATCCAAGAAGGTTGGATATTATTGAAAAAGAAAAAATACTGATAATTATATTAATAGGGTTCATTCATCGGAATAATTATATTTTGAAATCCATTCAAACACTTCATAGGTTTAGCATCCCAAAACTTAACCCCATGGACTCCAAAATAATAAGGATACTAGTATGCATATTTTATAATTTTTCATGTAGGACGCACAAAGCATATTACAAAAAATCCATCGAACCTTAGATAAATATGAAAAGGATTTATTGTTGGTATTGGCAAAGTTGGTAACTCTAAAACTCATCTAATTATTTGATATTTTTTATTTCGTACTTTGAATTTGTTTGGTTTCCCCTCTTGTGCTTTATTTATATGCATTTATCTCCACATGCAAATTCTACATATTGTTTGAGAATGAGTTAAACGAATCTATTTGCGCCCTTTTTGTTGATGGAAAAGGGGAGAAAAGGTATAAATATACTAGACAAAATGATAGATGAGTGCATAGAGTTAATGGGAGTCAAATATAAAAATATTATATTTTATCTCTTAAATATTTATATGGTTGTCTTCATCAAAAGGAAGAGATTGTTAGTAAGCTAAATCTTTATTTAGTGACAACAACCATATAAACATTACTACTAACTTATCTTCGAGTTGTGCAGTTACATTAGATATATTATGAAGTCATTTATAGAGATCACAGAGAAAGAATAATCAAAGAAATTAAAGACCAAAACCTATTTGAGAAGAATGCTGAAGGAAAGAGGTGTTTGAAGTGATCAAGAGTTGGTTGAACCTTATATTATCTTGTTAAAGATCCCATGGCAATTATAGTTGAAGCTCATCAACTATTGACCCCAACCGAATCACCAAAATCCACAAATATAAGGAAATTTGTATAGCTGGAAATTTGCAACACTTATTCAGTGTTGTTGTTCATCTTTGCAACACCCATATCGTCATGGGGTACCCCACATATGGACATATAGCCATTTTTATTTTTCAAATCTTAAATGAGGAGACATTTCCCTCCATACCTTCACCTAAAGACACGTCTCTTCAACCACTATATAAAGTCATCTAAAAATGAATTTTGACATTAAATTTTCTCATTTTCTCCTACTTCTTCTCCAAACATTTTCAATACAAATCCATTAAATTTTTTCCAATTATCTATGAAAATCCACTCTCTTTCACTCAATTCTTCAAGGATTTGCAAACCGCGGAATATTAGGGAGTTACTTGAATTCACATCATTCTCTCTCTGATTTCATCCTATTTTATCAAAGAATTCAAAGATATATTGCGATTGGATGTCTATCGGATCACTGTACCAAGTCTGCAAGAGTTCATATTGAAGGTACGGCTACTTGCCATAGATTCTTGTTGGTGAAAAGGAGAAGCCAATCTTGGAGCCCACGAAATTAAGATCGTAAAGGTGTTCATGCCACTCGTGGATAATAAGCAGTTATAGTGAAATTATACACAATGGAGTGTAGGACTGGATGTAAGATCGGTCAATCCGAACGAGTAGAAAAATCCATGTGACTGCATTTCATTTTATTACATATTTCTTTCTGTTTGTAATTTGAATCAATATACCGTTAAATTCGTAAATTAGTTTACAGATTTGAAATATACACTTCACCTATCCAGTATCTGAATATCCTTGAGATCAATCCAAAATTGTATTGTATACACCCCAGTGTAATAACCCGGAAAATCTGAACCAATTTAAAAATTTTATTTTGGCAATTTTAATGAATTTTGAATATTTAGAATGATTTACTTTAAATAATAACGACGAGAAATTTATTTTGAATAGAATTAGGACGGAAACATTTATTTGAATCGACGTTAGAATATAAATTTTTATTTTTAAATATAAAAGGAATTGAAAATGGCGCGGTAGTCTGAAAATTTGATTTCAAATTTCAAATGAACGTACAGGATTCAAAATAAACCAGATTTTAGTGAAACCAAAAATATTAGAATCTATTTGAGAATATATTTCCAAGGAATCCGAAAAATTGAAATTTCATAGCGGGAATAAAAAGTTATACCCAATTGAAAATTCAGAATAGTCGCTATGGAATTTTGGCCCTTAAAAATGGAAAATTTGCAAACGACCTCTGTTTCCGACGAAACCACTTTTTTTGGATCCGGGATGTCAAGTTATTTCTAGGTTTCAAAATTCGTAATTTTCTGAATCAATATGCGAGCGTGGCGAAAGAAAACGTGTTTTGACAGTTTCTATCAATTTGTATCGACCAGAAAATGGTCATTTTTCAAACGGTCTTCAAATTTGACGAAATTAGTTTTGTTAGGACCGTATCGTCAATACGAAACTAGAAATAATTTTTCTGGAATTTTTAGAGTCAGTATGTGGCCCCGGTAAATTGAAATGTACGTTTAAAATTGAATATATAGATATATATTTTAACTTCAACCAAAACTGATTGTAACGGTCGAACTGGCTTACGAAACATATCCCATTGTGTACAGAATGGGGATATTTAACTAAGGGAGATAGTCGTTGGGTTTGATTTGGAATTCGTATGGATAAACAACTATTTTTGGGAAATATAATATTATATATATATATTTTTTAATTTTTCTCTAAACCCTAACAACACTTTTCCCAAAAGAAAAATCACGCTCTTCATCATTGACGGCGGAAAACCGCTCAAAACTACGGCCCCCAATCCATCCCAATACACTCAATAATTTCAACGACTCCTTGAGACAAAATCGAAGATCGTTCCACGCTCTTTCGATTCATACCGAAGTGATTCTCTATCGTTCACTATTTTCTTCGAATCGACCTATCAAAGCTTCGCCGTTCGTGTTCAATTTGCTCCACCTGTGCTTGATCAAGTTCGACGTTGCTGGTGGCGTTGGGAAGCTTGTGTGGAGGCACTTCTCGGTGGTGGGTCTGATCTAGCTCCAAGCGGTCGTGGTGGCACTGAACCGGAACCCTAGGACTGAAGCGACCTTCGATTTTTCCAGGAAAGCATCGTTGAAGGTACTGCAGCATTTATCCTTAAACGTAATTAATTAAAGGTTAGTGGGGGAGTGGGTTAGTGAATTTTAATTTTTATCTAATTCCACTTTATTATTCGTTTATTATTTAAAAATCTGAGTTTTTACAAAATAAATTATAAATGTAAATGTAATCTTTATATATTATGCACATTGTTTTTTTATAAAATACTTCGCTTTGAAAATATGGTTTTTATAACTACATATACATATAGTTATGATTTTTATAAATATATAAAATATATTTTTTAGCAAATAAAAATATGATTTTCTTTGTAGGCTATACGATGAAAAAAATATGTTTTTTATTATGAAGTTAGAGTTATAAAATTTCAATATATATATATATATATATATATATATATTTGAAATAAGATGTGATTTTTATTTATATGAATAACATATAAAAATATGGTTTTTATATATAAAAACATCGAGAAAAAGGTGATTGTATCTATATAGCGTTGAAGTAAAAGCATGATATATATATATATAATTTCATAATAAAAATATGATTTTGATAAGGAAGTAGCGCTATAAAAATATAATCTTTTCTATATATAGCATTGTAAAAATATAATCTTTTCTATATATACAGCGTTGTAAAAATATAATCTTTTTTATATATACAGCGTTGTAAAAATATAATCTTTTCTATACATGTAGCGATGTTAAAAATGTGATTTTTAACATATACCGCGTGAAACAGATCTCGTTGAAAACGCGGCGAAGATTTTATACATAAGAAGAGTCGCGACGTTTGGTTTAGCTTCAAAGGTGAGAACTTCTCACTTTTTGTAACACCCCACCTCCGCTAGGGTCGCTCTTTCGGGGGCACTAGCTTCTGGGGGGCGTTAGAACTGGGTAAGCATGCATAATGATATATCAAGGCAGAACAAGAACATAAATATATATGTAAAGCAGAGTAAATAACAGCGGAAGATTTTCAAACCATTTCAAATCAAGTCTTAGTACAACATCATGTCAATTTTCCAAATAAAATAAGTCTAGTACATAAACAACATCATCTGAAAACTGAAAAGAAAAACATAAGTAGCTATCCCCAAAGCAGAAAAACCATAGCGAGCTCAAGTCCAAAGCATACATGAGCTATCCAAGAAAGCAGGTAGGATCCAAGCTAAGCTCCTGTATTCCCTCCCTGAGAACCTGGGGGGGGGGGAAACGGAAGAAAAGAGGCGAAAGAAAACAGGTCAGTCAAAAAGACTGGTAAGCCCTACTACGATCAGTCTATAAACTAATAAAGTTAGCATCATGATGGAAACTGAGATGAACATACTGGCCATAGATAAAGGTGTCATCACATAAAGAAGATTAAGCTTTGCACCACAGTGTACTAGCAAACTAACATAACAGGTATTGATCCCTCAGCCCAAACTTTGGCCCAATAACATGAGGTGACCTTAATACAAGGTCCAGCCCAACGGTCTAGTCGATCGGCTCCCTATAAACCTAACACGTCAAGTGTTGGTGTCCATACGGCCCACATATGGTTGTAGTCAGACTGTGCTGGGTCCACCTTCGGGTGTATCAAGCCCTCGGGTGTCAACCCCAGACACCTAAGCAATAATGCACAGTCTAATCCTACCGGTACCCGTGCCTCGAGTTTGTCCAACACCGGACTACGTGCACGTCCGTAGCCCGCCTGGACCCGCACCGCTGTACCACTCAGCCGTCGCTTTGGTCGCTTACATCAGTCCAGTAATCGTGCCCCGCCCCAGCCTAGCCTCTAGGGTTGTGAATGATACCCAACTGAGATTACTGCTGGAACAGACCACGTTGCTAGGGTTTTCTAAGAGGGTTAAGTGTGGTTTAACCCCTCACTAATCATGGATTAAATTAGTTAAGTGTAACCAACAGTTCACCACTTAACCCCATTTAATCCCTCGTATCCCCAAAATTGGTTAAGTATTAGTGGGCCATGACTTAACCCTAATCATGAGGCATTAACTAATTTAATTGTGCCTTAACCTCTCACATTAGACTTTGTTGCGGTTACTAGTTAAGCCGGGCGGGTCCGGGTAGCTTTACACCACAACTTGGTCTAACCTCGGGTCCAAGGTACACATGACCAACTTCTCACATTGGGTCCTATTGTTTGTAGCAACTAGTTAAGCCGGACGGTTCCGGGTAGGTTTACGCTACAAACTCGACCCAACCTCGAGTTGGCCACACTTATGTTTTCTAAGTGTCATGTCCACTTTATTTTCAAAACATAATTACAAGTTTAACAAATACTTGGGTAGACCTAACTTAAGAGGTAAATTCCCAAGGGGTAGACCTAACTTAATAGGTAAATTCCCAATCTTATATTTTCATGTATTTTAAGTTTTTACCCCAAACCCCCCAACGTCATTCTATCGCTTACATATTCGTTATAACGCATAAAGGATAGAAAGAGGGAACTTGGCACAACATATATGATGAATCTTACATATCATAATAAACATGCATAACATGTTGGACTTGCATAACTTAGCATAGTGAACTTGCATAAACATGCATAACTTGTTAAACTTGCAAATCATGGCATAGTGAACTTGCATAAACATGCATAACTTGTTAAACTTGCAAATCATGGCATAGTGAACTTGCATAAACATGCATAACTTGTTAAACTTGCAAATCATAGCATAGTGAACTTGCATAAACATGCATAACTTGCAAATCATGGCATAGTGAACTTGCATAAACATGCATAACTTATCAAACATGTGTAACATGGCATAGTGAACTCGCATAAGCATGCATAACTTATTAAACATGCATAAATCCAAACTTTCATCACATATTAACTTTAGAGTTTCTAAAATGAAGGTAAGAGGGCTTACAATGCTTATGCGAACTCAAATGAGTATAGCAAATGTAAGAAACCCCTTATGCAACAAAATAAAACCCCAAAATGCAAGTAAACTTGATCAAGACTCCTCCTTTATGTTGACAATAGAGAAACAAGACTTTAATGCAAGCTAAAGAGGATCATACAAGCCTAAATACACTTGTATGCATGGAAATTTCTTAGGAATTTGTTTAGGAATTGTATGAAGAGAGTGGAGGCCATGAGAGGATGGATTTTGACATAGTTTAGTTGCTAGAATGAATAATGAATGATTTAGGGTAGGATAAGGGTCTTATTTATAGAAGATTAAAGTGTTTTTAGCCCTAGGATTAACCCTAGGTTAGTTTAGGTCCGTCAGATTTCGGAATTCTCTAGAACCAAGCCACAAGACCAGACCAAAACCCAAAATGGTGCGCCAGGCAAAACTGCCCGGCCACCCTGTGTCGACAGGGCTGTCGACAGGGCTGTCGACACCCTGGGGACCCTGTCGACATGCCTGTCGACATGGGGGTCCTGGCGGGAGTTTTCCCGCCTGCGCCAGTTTGCCCTAATTTCCAACTTTGAACTTGAAATTCAAATCTGTTTTTACTTAGGAATTTTCTGAAAACTTCGTCGGGCCTTAATCGGGTCATACGGACTCCGATTTTTGAAAACTCGGACTCTATTTCGCGTATTTTTCCGAGACGAACGCAATGGCATAGCCCGTTTCCCTTAATTCAGATTTTAGAATTAATTTCTGCCTCGATTCATGTTATAACAGGTTATTAAAAATACGGGTTGTTACATTCTCCCCTCCTTAAAGGATTTCGTCCCCGAAATCTTCAAGTTAGGAAGAACGTATCCTACCATCCAATCACCCATCTACTCAAAGCATCATCCACGAGCAATCATTGTCCTTACAAGATTCTAAATGCTGGATGAACATATGCAGAGGTGTGTGTATATGTACTTATCTAATGCAAATATCATCAATGCGAATTATGTTAGTGAAATGAATCCATATGTATGCAATTCCTAACATAATGTATATCATCTATATGTGTGCACATAACATACACCCATATGCAACATCCATGTGATAACACATAATTTTCATCCATGAATAAGCATAAACACTCATGCATATGCAATATGAGGAGTGTGCGAGCCAATCTAGTGCCTAATGTGTATCATGCATCCACGAGTAACCACTTGCAAACACTTGCAACCACTTGCAACCATCAAACATAACATGTCTCAAACACATGTTTCATCCAAAGGATTCTACCTAAGGTTCTCATGATAAGATAGGCACGATGAACTAGATAAACTAGATAGACATGGAAAGATAAAGAGATTGAGAGTGTACCCTCAAAAAGGAATGGATAAAGCCTACGCATCTTCTCTTCAGTTTCCCAAGTTGCGTCTTCCTCGGCTTCACCCCATTGAACCTTCACCAACTTGACCTCACGATTCCTTAGCTTCTTGATCTCTGTCCGCAAGATACGAATCGGAGCTCTCCTCAAGGTAGCTTCTTTCTCTACTTCCACATCTTCTAGAACACTTGGCTCAACCACCTCTGCTGACTTATGCAAACACTTCCGGAGATGCGAAACATGAAAAACATTATGCACTCCAGCTAGCTTCTCGGGCAATTCCACTCTATAGGCCATCTGCCCGATCCTCTCTACAACTGGAAACGGTCCAACAAACCTTGGTGCTAACTTTCCTACTGCTCCAAACCGAACCACATTCCGCAAAGGAGAAACCTTCACGAAAACCATATCCCCAACATCAAACTCCAAATCAGTCCTTCGCCTATCAGCATAAGACTTCTGTCTGTCTTGGGCCGCCTTCATCCGTCTTCTAATCAACTCGACCTTCTCGGATGTATCTCTAATCATGTCAGGTCCAAGTATAAGCTTATCTGTAGTCTCCCACCAACATGTAGGTGACTTGCACGGTCTCCCATATAAAGCCTCAAATGGTGCCATCCCAATGCTCGCCTGATAACTGTTATTATAAGCAAATTCCACAAGAGGAAGATGGTCTTCCCAAGTACCACCAAAATCCAGAATGCAAAGCCTCAACAAGTCCTCAAGTACCCTATTCACCCTTTCTGTCTGACCGTCCGTTTGTGGGTGATAAGCCGTACTCAGGTTCAACCTCATGCCCATAGCTTCCTGCAGACTGTTCCAGAACTGACTAGTAAAGATGGGGTCTCGGTCACTGACTATGCTAGAAGGGACTCCATGTAGTCGTACTATCTCACGAAGATATACTGATGCTAGTCCAGATGCAGTCCTTTTGCTCTTTACCGGAATGAAATGAGCACTCTTCGTAAGCCTATCCACAATGACCCATATGCTTGTATTCCCTTTCCTTGACCTTGGCAATCCGTCAACAAAGTCCATAGAAATACTCTCCCACTTCCATAGCGGGACCTCTAGAGGATGCAATAGCCCACCGGGCTTCTTCGACTCGGCTTTTACTCTCTGACAAACAACACATCTAGAGACAAACTCTGCCACATCCTTCTTCATTCCAGGCCAGAAGAAAATGCGCTTCATATCCTTATACATCTTATCTCCACCCGGATGTATAGTCAACCTGGAGCGATGTGCTTCCTCAAGAACTTCCCTCACCAAGTCTTCCACCATCGGAACACAAAGCCTTCCGTCTCTCCTCAACCAACCCTTATCATCTATAGAATACCGAGCAAGGTGACTAGATGTCTCCCCTCGGATCAGCTTATCCATAATCTCAATTATCTGAGGGTCTTCCTTCTGCGAAGCCCCAACTTGATCCAGAAGGGTAGGCCTGAGCTCAAGAGATGCTAAAGAACCTGTCATCGACTCAACTGCCAAAGAGAAATCAAAGGTTGCCAAGAACTCTAAATTCTTCATCTCAACAAATAGAGGACTTAGAGTCAACCTTTTTCTACTCAACGCATCCGCTACAACATTCCCCTTGCCAGGGGTATAGGCTATATCAAAATCGTAGGACGCCAAGAATTCCATCCACCTTTGCTGCCTCAAGTTCAGATCCTTCTGCGAAAAGAGATACTTCAAAGACTTATGATCAGTATACAGCTCAAATCTCTCTCCCAGAAGATAATGACGCCAAGCCTTGAGTGCATATACTATCGCTGCCAGCTCTAGATCATGAGTGGGATAATTCTTCTCATGCACCTTAAGTTGCCTACCACCAAAACATATAACTCTGCCTTCTTGCATCAGAACGACGCCCAATCCCGTGCCACAAGCATCAGTGTACACGGTAAACATCTTACCACCATCGGGTAGATCTAGAACTGGTGCTGAGGTAAGGGCTCTCTTGAGTCTCTGAAAAGCAAGCTCACAGTCCATATCCCAAGCAAAAACTAAGTTCTTCTTCGTCAACTTAGTAAGAGGAGCGGATACCTTCGCGAAGTCCTTGATGAACTTCCGGTAAAAACCTGCAAGACCTAGAAAACTTCTCACTTCGGTTGCATTCCTTGGAGTCTTCCAATCCTGCACAGCAACTACTTTAGCGGGATCCACCGCCAAGCCTTGCTTAGATATTATATGCCCAAGGAACCGAACTTCCCTTCTCCAAAAGTGACACTTGGAGAACTTGGCCTTTAACTGATGCGCTCTAAGCGTATCCATCACCTCTACAAGATGCCTCGCGTGCTCTTCTTCATCCTTAGAGAAGATCAGAATATCATCCACAAAGACCACGACAAACTTGTTCAAGAACTCCCGAAACACCCTACTCATCAAGTCCACGAAATACGCGGGTGCATTCGTCAAACCGAACGACATAACAAGCCATTCAAAGAATCCATCTGGAGTTCTGAATGCAGTCTTGTCTATACTATCTTCAGCCACTCTGAGCTGATGAAATCCAGTAGCCAGATCAAGCTGAGAGAAAACAGAAGCACCAACAAGCTGGTCAAAAAGATCATCAATCCCCGGTAATGGGTGTCTGTTCTTCTTAGTCAGCTTATTCAACTCTCTATAGTCCACACAAAGTCGAAGAGAACCATCTGCCTTAGTAGCAAACACCACAGGCGCTCCCCATTCGGATATACTTCGTTTGATGAAGTTCTTCTCAAGCAACTCCTTTACTTGCTTGCTGAGCTCCCGTCTCTCACGCGGAGCCATGTGCCGAACGGGCAAAGAAACAGGCTTAGCATTATCCACCAGATAAATGCGAAAATCAATCTCTCGCTTAGGGGGCAACCCCTTAACTTCTTCAAAAACATCTGGATAATCTCGGACCACCCTTACAGACTGAAGGGTTTCCTCTGATGAGTCGAGAGATTCAAGATAGCACAACATGACGGGATCCTTCGGATTGCATGAAATCTCTAAGGTGTTGCCAAGGCGAGTCACAAGCCTCACAACCCTATGCTCACAATCAAGAATGGCTCCATGTCTAGACAGCCAATCCATGCCCAAAATCAATCCGTATCCCCTGAAACCAAGAACATACGCACTACACAAGAACTCTACACTGAGTATAGAGATCCTCAGATCCTCACATATCATGGATAGATGAGCAGAACCCCCAATGGGATTCGAAACACAAACGGGATCATCTACTAAGCTAGTACTAAGGTGCAAACTATCAACAAGATCAGATGAAATAAAGCTATGTGATGCACCAGAATCAAACAAGGTACGAACTGGAAGATCGGAAACATAAACAAGGTTCTCAACAGAAACACTACCTCGATCGGGAACTGGAGCGGTATTGAGAGCATGAACTTGCCCTCCTGAAGGTCCAGCACGCTGAGTCTGACCCTGCCCTTTCTTCTTCGGGCATTCCTTGCTGAAGTGTCCAGTCTCACCACAGAAAAAACATCCACCACTAAGCTTCCTTTTCTTCTTCCTACAATCCTTAGCAAAGTGTCCAGGCGCACCACAGTAATTGCACTTTCCCTTGCCTTTGTTGTTGTTCCCCTTCTTGTTCTTGCTCTGATTCCCCTGACTGCTTTGACCACCTTGATTGCCTTTACCCTGAGAATCAGTCTTCTTTGCTTGAGTATCACTCGACGTGACCTCTTTCTTTCCATCTCCCTGAAGTAGAGCCATATCGACCAAACTCTCAAAAGTAGCCCCATGCGGAATATGTGACATCGCCAAACCCTGCAGCGGCTCATTCAACCCTCTAGCAAATCGAAGAGCCTTCTTCTCAGGAGTGTTCACCATATCCAAACCAAAACGGGCCAGCTGATTAAACTTGTTCACATACTCCTTGACAGACATATCACCTTGCTTTAATGCAATGAACTTCTCCATCTGTAAATTCGCCTCAGCAGAAGATAGAAACTTGGCCACAAATCTAGCCCTCAAATCGGCCCAAGTCTCAACAGGCCTCGTCCCATTGGTGACCTCCCACCAATAGGCTGCTTCGTCCTTCAAAAGCCACACTGTCAATAAGATCTTCCTCTCGTCATCAATCCTAAAGATAGCAAACAAGTCCTCAGTGTCTTTCAGCCAATTCCTAGCTTCAACAAAAGATTCCGTGCCTAGGAAATTCTTGCCTCCCATCGCCTTGAAGTCTTTACAAACCTTCGTGAACTCAACCTGAGGATGCTGAGGGGGAGGAGGAGGAAGAGGAGCCTCAACAACTGGAGGGGGAGGAATAGGAACTACCGGAGGAGGGACATTAGGGGGAGGATTCTCAACTACAGGAGGAGGAGTGGGAGTAGGGTTTGCGGGGCCAGCTGCCACTCTAGCTTCTAGAAGTCTCCTATACCAGAGCGGTACGTTTACTCCATCCGGGATGGCAAGATTCTCAGCCATACTGAAACGAAAGATAAGATAAGATTAGGTCAAGGGAACGAAGGATAACGCTATTGGCTTTTTGGGGAATAGCCTTTTAAAATACTAGACTTTTCTTTGGAAAATACTTTATACTTGTTTTGAAAATAGTTTTTCAAAAGTCTTTTAAAAACTTTTTGTTCTTTCTTGTAAACCATATGCTCTGATACCAAATTTGTAACACCCCACCTCCGCTAGGGTCGCTCTTTCGGGGGCACTAGCTTCTGGGGGGCGTTAGAACTGGGTAAGCATGCATAATGATATATCAAGGCAGAACAAGAACATAAATATATATGTAAAGCAGAGTAAATAACAGCGGAAGATTTTCAAACCATTTCAAATCAAGTCTTAGTACAACATCATGTCAATTTTCCAAATAAAATAAGTCTAGTACATAAACAACATCATCTGAAAACTGAAAAGAAAAACATAAGTAGCTATCCCCAAAGCAGAAAAACCATAGCGAGCTCAAGTCCAAAGCATACATGAGCTATCCAAGAAAGCAGGTAGGATCCAAGCTAAGCTCCTGTATTCCCTCCCTGAGAACCTGGGGGGGGGGGGGGGAAACGGAAGAAAAGAGGCGAAAGAAAACAGGTCAGTCAAAAAGACTGGTAAGCCCTACTACGATCAGTCTATAAACTAATAAAGTTAGCATCATGATGGAAACTGAGATGAACATACTGGCCATAGATAAAGGTGTCATCACATAAAGAAGATTAAGCTTTGCACCACAGTGTACTAGCAAACTAACATAACAGGTATTGATCCCTCAGCCCAAACTTTGGCCCAATAACATGAGGTGACCTTAATACAAGGTCCAGCCCAACGGTCTAGTCGATCGGCTCCCTATAAACCTAACACGTCAAGTGTTGGTGTCCATACGGCCCACATATGGTTGTAGTCAGACTGTGCTGGGTCCACCTTCGGGTGTATCAAGCCCTCGGGTGTCAACCCCAGACACCTAAGCAATAATGCACAGTCTAATCCTACTGGTACCCGTGCCTCGAGTTTGTCCAACACCGGACTACGTGCACGTCCGTAGCCCGCCTGGACCCGCACCGCTGTACCACTCAGCCGTCGCTTTGGTCGCTTACATCAGTCCAGTAATCGTGCCCCGCCCCAGCCTAGCCTCTAGGGTTGTGAATGATACCCAACTGGGATTACTGCTGGAACAGACCACGTTGCTAGGGTTTTCTAAGAGGGTTAAGTGTGGTTTAACCCCTCACTAATCATGGATTAAATTAGTTAAGTGTAACCAACAGTTCACCACTTAACCCCATTTAATCCCTCGTATCCCCAAAATTGGTTAAGTATTAGTGGGCCATGACTTAACCCTAATCATGAGGCATTAACTAATTTAATTGTGCCTTAACCTCTCACATTAGACTTTGTTGCGGTTACTAGTTAAGCCGGGCGGGTCCGGGTAGCTTTACACCACAACTTGGTCTAACCTCGGGTCCAAGGTACACATGACCAACTTCTCACATTGGGTCCTATTGTTTGTAGCAACTAGTTAAGCCGGTCGGTTCCGGGTAGGTTTACGCTACAAACTCGACCCAACCTCGAGTTGGCCACACTTATGTTTTCTAAGTGTCATGTCCACTTTATTTTCAAAACATAATTACAAGTTTAACAAATACTTGGGTAGACCTAACTTAAGAGGTAAATTCCCAAGGGGTAGACCTAACTTAATAGGTAAATTCCCAATCTTATATTTTCATGTATTTTAAGTTTTTACCCCAAACCCCCCAACGTCATTCTATCGCTTACATATTCGTTATAACGCATAAAGGATAGAAAGAGGGAACTTGGCACAACATATATGATGAATCTTACATATCATAATAAACATGCATAACATGTTGGACTTGCATAACTTAGCATAGTGAACTTGCATAAACATGCATAACTTGTTAAACTTGCAAATCATGGCATAGTGAACTTGCATAAACATGCATAACTTGTTAAACTTGCAAATCATGGCATAGTGAACTTGCATAAACATGCATAACTTGTTAAACTTGCAAATCATAGCATAGTGAACTTGCATAAACATGCATAACTTGCAAATCATGGCATAGTGAACTTGCATAAACATGCATAACTTATCAAACATGTGTAACATGGCATAGTGAACTCGCATAAGCATGCATAACTTATTAAACATGCATAAATCCCAACTTTCATCACATATTAACTTTAGAGTTTCTAAAATGAAGGTAAGAGGGCTTACAATGCTTATGCGAACTCAAATGAGTATAGCAAATGTAAGAAACCCCTTATGCAACAAAATAAAACCCCAAAATGCAAGCAAACTTGATCAAGACTCCTCCTTTATGTTGACAATAGAGAAACAAGACTTTAATGCAAGCTAAAGAGGATCATACAAGCCTAAATACACTTGTATGCATGGAAATTTCTTAGGAATTAGTTTAGGAATTGTATGAAGAGAGTGGAGGCCATGAGAGGATGGATTTTGACATAGTTTAGTTGCTAGAATGAATAATGAATGATTTAGGGTAGGATTAGGGTCTTATTTATAGAAGATTAAAGTGTTTTTAGCCCTAGGATTAACCCTAGGTTAGTTTAGGTCCGTCAGATTTCGGAATTCTCTAGAACCAAGCCACAAGACCAGACCAAAACCCAAATGGTGCGCCAGGCAAAACTGCCCGGCCACCCTGTGTCGACAGGGCTGTCGACACCCTGGGGACCCTGTCGACATGCCTGTCGACATGGGGGTCCTGGCGGGAGTTTTCCCGCCTGCGCCAGTTTGCCCTAATTTCCAACTTTGAACTTGAAATTCAAATCTGTTTTTACTTAGGAATTTTCTGAAAACTTCGTCGGGCCTTAATCGGGTCATACGGACTCCGATTTTTGAAAACTCGGACTCTATTTCGCGTATTTTTCCGAGACGAACGCAATGGCATAGCCCGTTTCCCTTAATTCAGATTTTAGAATTAATTTCTGCCTCGATTCATGTTATAACAGGTTATTAAAAATACGGGTTGTTACACTTTTTTTTTTCTAGTTTGAAATATATACTAGGATGCATACGGTGCTTAGCGGCACCCGACACCCGTCGTCCACAGACCATGGATGACTTGTTTGTTTGATTGATGTGTTGTGAAAATTGATTGTGTGATGTGGAATGAATAAATATTTTATAGTTAAAAATATAATTTTTAACGTGTATATAAAATAAATATTTATAAACAAATCAGACGATTTGTTTATGTACACACATTTGACTGATATTGATTGGGACGATAAATTTTACACATTGCCCAACTATACAAATAAAACTTGTGTTTGATTGTTTGAAACCCCACGCGGGTGTTGGGATGAAATTGGACATACACTAATCCCAATAATTAGCTGTATGTCGATCGATTGATTGACAAGCTGTTGTAAGCATTAAATAATTATATTTGATGCTTATACAGTGTAGAATGCACTCTGGATGATGGATTTCTGTTTTCATTGTTGTTATACATGTTTGTTGTGTGAAATCCATATAATCAAATTATATGGTAATTGACTATGTCTGATTCCAGTTCAGAAAAAAAGAATATTTCAAAATAACGATTATTTTAAAATAACAAATATTTTCAAACAATATTCAGAAAAGAATCAAAATCTGATTTTGATGTTCGATTTGGGATGGGCACGAATATATTTAAATATATATAGCCGTGTTGATTAGATTAAAGCCATTTTGACGTGAACGATATTTGTATCGACTTTATTCATTTTTATAATGAATATTGAAAAGGAATTGATTTTAAAGTCTAATGTTTTGAAAATATCATCATTTATATATCGATGATATGGAATATTCAATTTTGATTAGAAATTGAATACGAAGTTGAAATCGTTTTGAAAACGAATTTAAAACGATTTATAAAATACGTTTTGAAAGGAAATCGACGAAATATATAATATATATATTATATACATTTAATGGCCTGAACAGAACGCGCTGCACTGCCGTAGTTCGCGAATTTCGACCATTGACTTCAAATGGACATTACCGGAGATCCGACCATCGGATTCTCCTAAAACTGGAATCGTTGGGTTCGTATCGAAAAGAGCTTTCTAAAGAATAATAGAGATTTGAAATCTAACGGTTGGATTTGGAATTATGTCAAAATCAAATTTGGAAAAGGTCGCTGTAAGTGCAGTTCGATGGCCGTTTGTGGAAAGGTTTAACGTGAATGGTGTTTTAAATAACACTTGTTCTTTAACCCGATAATTAATGGAATGTGAACTGGGTTTATTGTGAACTGTGTTTTAACGACATTCATTTTTTAACCCAATTTACAGTGAAATGTGATTTGGAATTTATAAATCTTTTGTTAAGATTTAAAGGAGATTTTCCAAAGTAAAGTTTTCCAATTTAAACAAAATAAATTGGAATGAAATGGAATTCGGTTTGGTAATAATCGAAGTGTATTTCTGTTGATGAGGACTGCTAATATATATGGAATTTAAAAGGATTTGCCGTTATTCCATTTATATTGTTAGTCGGATATGGAAGTTTATATCGATTATATATATCGATTTGTTTTCCATGAAGATTCCATGATTAATGGAATGTGATTTTGGGTTTTCGTGAATGATATCTTTAATGATACTATTCTTAGACCCAACGGAGTTAAGAAAATCAAAAACTAACTGGAGATTAGTTAAGTTGGATAGTTTCTTGGGTATTGATCAAACGTTGGTTTCGGCCTTCGGGGTTAACACTTAGGGAATTATTCACTTGCTAATTTACGGTTAAAGGCTGATGGAATAGAATGTGATTTTGGGTTTATCGTGAACCGTGTTTTAAATGACATTGGTTCTTTAACCAATTAAAGACAGGATATGATTTCCCAAGTTAAACAATCATTAATATTGATTTTTGGGAAGATTAAAACCAAGTGGAGTTTTAATGAATCTTTAATTAGATTGAAATGATCGAGAATGGAGAATCACCAGTTTTGCTCCAGGCGATAGTTAAATCTTTAATTAGATTTGAACATGAAATGGTAATTGAATTTACCGATAACACCGTGGTGTTAGATATGAAGTATTACCAGTTTTACTTCATGGGATGAATAGGTTGGGGTTGGGAAATTAAAACAAATGATTACTTCGGTAATGTTCGTTAATCCAGACTAGTTTGGATAAACCATAATATGGTTTGAATTGATATTCAAAGGAAGATTAAAGAATAAATTTAAAGAATTTATCTTTGATAAAATTAATGGGAACCTTTCCCAAAGTAAAAGAATATTTGAATAAAGGAATATTCTGGATTGGAATAAGGCGCATGTTGTGTTTTTATAACACTTGTTTATTATATACGCGAGTTATTCGGAAAGACCGGGTTTATCCCATTCTGGATAACTGATTCGACGATATGTCGAGGATGAAGACGGTGGTTGAAGACCGGAGGTCTTCACGTTGTTTGGATAATTACTGATGATCTTGATTGGGTTGTATACCCAAGAGGAGGGAATCCGTTGGTGATCGTGCAGACGTACTTGGAGATCGATGGATATGCGAGGAATAAGGTTCCTCCGGTTTCGTTCAGACCCAGAACGTACTTGTAAATGGATGTGTGTCTGACATTGGATTTTATTCTGTGCTGATTGATTTCTATTAAATATATATCTGTTTGGCGGCGGAGAATTTATTCTCTTGCTTAACGCTCTTCTCTGAGACGTACGAGCTCAGAGGTTTTATATCGATAGATATCATTCTCATGGCATGAATTGCCTGTGTGGCATGCTGAGATGCAAATGATCAAGGCTTCTATTGAAAAGCAAAGTCTTGTGGTTGATGATCAAAGCACAGCTTTAATATAGCGTAGCTTTGTGTAGCGTTAATTCGCGAACCTCACACCCCGGTGTGAACCAGAAACGGGAGAAGGACCTCAGGAAGGGCATGCGTTTCCTTCTAGCTAGGAGTGGTGTTTTGGGTTTTACACGCCCGGACATTTTACTTATGTGGATGATGGATAGCGAGGCGCCTCGGTTATATCGGTCGATCCGGGACCGACGGAGTCATTTGGCTCATTTACGCCCCATAGGGCGGGGAAACACATTGTCCAGGGTTTAAGTTTAATCCACATCGAGTGGATCGGCCTTGACGATCCAAGGGCCCACCTGAGTCTGGGTCCTGAGGCTCGGGCTAGAGAGTCTCGAAGCGGTAAGGATGATCCCTGGCCTCGGTTCGCAGACGGAAATCCAACTTCCAATATGTGACAATTGCGGTTTTGATTGTAGAGCCTAGTATTGGCGACATGATATATGGTACCCATGCCGCCTAGGATTGATACATTTATATTTGAAGTTTTTTTATACACTATGCACTTATAATAGTATCAAATGATTTGTTTTAACGTACCAAGCATGTTTGGCTATTATAAGGGAAAACCCTATCCCCCGGCTTGCGTTGCCTTGTGTGATAGGACCTGGGTCTTATAATAGCTTCATTTTTCCAAAAAGCATTGCGCTGTTTTGATATATGCACTGGTATTCTTAGGAGAAAACCCGTTCCGTGTAATACGGCGCGGTCCCTTGATATATCTGATTTAAAGCAAAGGTTAAATAACTGTTTTAGTCCTCATACCAGTCACATGACTGACCTGGAGTTTATTGTTTTAACCTAAACTCTAGGTGCCCTTATTTTCGACACGGACACCTTATAGTTTTGGTTTTGCAGATTTATATTCACAGGATCCTGATTTGCAGCTGGAATGATATTCGGAAAGCTCTGTATCCGTATATTCTTTTCAGTTGTGTTTTGTATTATTTTCCGCTGCTATGTAATGTAATGTAAATCTCTTATATTTATTGAATGTATTTTATTCTTTCATACTCTGTATATTCTTGTATTCTGATGAGATTGTTGTTATAAGCAATGAAATGTTCTTCTGTCTGTGTCCCGATGTGGCTTGTTCTCAATGTAATCCGGGCTTTCCTTCACGGGGAAGTTCGGGTCCCAGTTTCCAACAACAGTACATAAAAAAGTCATTTTACAAGTGTTTAGAGCCACTGCAAAACCATCTCGCAATGGCTACAAACTGTTGCGAAATGAGGGGTGGTTAAATTTTGCAACTGCTTAGAGCCATTGGAAAATTGACTCATGGCAATTGCGTAAATGTTTTTTAGAATGACTACCATGTGATAATTTTGCATCGGTTCTGCACCATAGCTAAATTTCATTTACGAATAATACATGGCTATTGCAAATGTTCAATTAGCAATGGCTATAGACTATTGCAAAATTATCATTTAGCGAAGGTTCTGAGTCGTTGCTTAGTTGTGTTTAACCACCCCCCAAGTCTTTAAAAATCGGATTGAGCTGCTGCTGAGTTATGGTGGCCTATAGCTTTTCTTTATTTTAGCAACGACTAAGAGCCGTTGCTAATTTTCTCTTTTAGATAATTATTGAATTAATTTTTTTAGTGACCTAGTTGTACACACACACATATATATACACACACACGCACACACATATATATACACACACACACATATATATATATATATATGTCAAGTGCATACACACACACACACATATATATATATATATGTATGTATATATGTATATCCTTTAAATTTCAATGCACACACACATAGATATATACACACACATGTATACATATACATATACACACACACATATATATATATATATATACACACACACACACACACACACAAATGAATGACCAACCGAAGACAACGATGGATCGTCCATCCTAAGGGGTGTAGGGCAACCCAGTCTGCGTTACAACTTTGTACAGGTTAACGCAGTTTCCATGGTCCTCCACTAAACCGGGTTAATTTTACTTGGGGATAGGTGCTCAGGGCAGGCCTCGAACTCCTGACCTCTTAACAAGCAGAGATACACCTTTCCACTGAGCCACTAACGCGGACATACACAAACAAATATACACACACACATAAAAGCGATCCTTTATATTTTAGCGTATATAATTCCTTTTAATCAACTACAAATTATTGTTCAAAATTAATTAAGCATAATTACATACAATGATAATTCATGAACAGTAATACAAATCAAATGCAAATAGAACACAACATCCATTTAGTATCGTATTCAAACAAAAATTAACAACATAATAGATTTCTCAGTAAACATAGTTCATTTCAATGTCCAACAAGTTACTGCAGAAAACACACCCTCCTTCATGTCTACATCAAGTAGCAAAGAACCGTCCTAGCCCTAGCTGAAATCTTGACTTTATTGTAAACTACACAAAACAAATCCAATTAGATGATTTCCAATCTTATTGTAAGGATATTACATTTAAAACTAAGCATATCGAATAATATGGATAAAAATATATGAAAGTGTACATCCACGTTGCAGAGTATTGCTAATAAAAATTATTTTGAAATAAACAATATAAAGGGTGTAACGCCTTATTGCTTAAGTGACTTACAGTTCATAGTGCAATAAATCCAACATACAAAATGACCCCGCAATAACAATTACAACCATCTCTCGGCCTGAGACTTTTACCCATCAACTTGTACCACCAACAACAATTAAACAAACTAAGTCTGGATGAGAACTTGTTGGTTCACCCTTTGTTAAAAGTTATTGCCTCAACCTGACTACTAGTCCTCAAAATTTGAAACCTCTCACCTCAAAAACCGCAAGTCAGTTCCACCTATACCTAACAAGACAACCTCCTTTTCCACTAATCCATAAATCATTGCCTAATATTCCTTTACGACACTACAACCAACTCACCACATAAACCAATCACAACATGCAAAATCTGCATTAATTGTTCCACTGCTTCCTCTACCACATCCATATTATTACGATTAAAACTTGGAGCTGTTATCGTCGACAAAACCTAATTCAAATAGGTGGGTACTAATGCTCCTTGTTGGGATGACATTAAAAAGGGAACATATATAGCGGACAATAGAGTTTTCAAGCTTTACTCTCCGGCGTAAAGTTTTTTTTAATATTGTGTTTACATTGTCTTATGTATATTAGAAATATTATGGTTTGAATCTCTTTCCTTGTAGATTTCGAAGTCTCTAAGGTGGGTCTTGGTTTCACCTCAGTTTAAATCAAAAGTTGAGTGGTTGAATTCATTACCCTTATTTGATGGAAAAGCAATATGCAAGTGTAAATTGAATTTTGGATATATTTTAAGTGGGATTAATTTTAAATTATTTTCTATGTGAACAACCAAAAGAGTAGACATTTTAGAAATGTACTTAAAAATAGTTATATGCAGACATTACAATACGAGACTCAAATATGGGTCAAATCGCTAAAGCAAAAGATTGAATTATTAAAAATGAGCTATTTAATTAGAGTAATCTAGTGTAAACAAAGTATCACATTTTTCATCTTTTCCTAAAGTTAAACTTGATATAATATATGATGTTGAATCTTTAAATACAAAAGTGAATGCAATGACCTCTAAATCAATGTTCAAAATTTCTCATTTTTGGTTGGCTAAACCGAGTGAATTCAGTGGGTCAACAAAGTTACTATTTAGCACTCTTCCACTATCTTGACATGTACCACTTCCTCCTGTAGTTGGAGCAATGTCTTCGATGCGACTTCCTTGACCCATGTATCCCTTCATTAAGTTCGCCAATGCCTTCAGTGTACCCTTCATATTTTTAATTCTAGATTTCTAATCTTAAGAATCTCCTTGGTACTTTTGAGTTGTTTACATGATATAGTAGAAGACTTGACCTGGATCCTTGATACCTTATTCCCAATACTTCAATTCCTACCCAATTTAACCTTGCTAAAGAATTGTGACAAGATGCCTTCATCTAGTGGAAAATTTTCTTCATCGATCATTAATTGTTTCCTTTGCTTTTGTAATTTTATCTTAAAATACAACAATAATTGAAATGTTATATTATTATGAACAATATAAACAAAATTAATTATTATTTAATTAACTAAAAGTACGAAAAAGATAAATCTAAACGGTATCATTCTTTTTGTGTGAGTCTTTTCCCACATATAACTTCGTGTGATTTGTTTTGTTGGATTTTCACTGGTCTACAATAGAAAAAATCATAATGATATCTTAGCTAGGCTCATTTAATGAATTACAATCGTTCATTTACAATATCAAACATTAATTATTTTATCAAGCCATATGCATATGCTAGTATAGAGATACAAGTGGTCTAACCTTAATTCATCATGAATAGCAATATAATGTCAGTTGTGCATATCTTAAATGCAACAAAACAAAACCAGTGTGGTCGAAGCTCATGACCAAGCTAGAACTTAGATTAAGCAATAAGAAGAAGAAAACATGAAAACAACAAATCAGGACCATACAACAATGAAAACAGGTGGCATAAATAATTTCAAAACCGGTTCATATTCAATCAGCACACATGGTCATACAATATCAAGAATTTTTTTTCCTAAGAGACGAATGAAGGCAGCAAAACTAAGGCAAGTGCATGTATCATGAATTCATGTACAAGTGCAAACATCTTAATCTAGTTTATATACAAGGGGTAGGGAACATAAGAATGTATGTGGAGGTGACTAAAACTAAAAAGGCGAGTATTGACTAGCGATCCCAAAAGATTAAGACAGTACATACATAATCCTGTATACAAACTTCAGATAAGAGACAATTGATAACCTAAATATTATATCAACAAAAAAGGAATAAATATAAAACACATGTGACCTACATCATAAAAATATTTACATTAATTTTTTAAACCAATTAACAAATAGTTTCATCAACTGGTTGTAAAATTTAACTAATCGTACTTACCAAACAATAAATTTTATAGTGTTTTCTTATCAAACGTATGACAAATATCTTTATAGTTGTGTTAAACCCTAAAAATAATGTTAAATATCGTCAAATAGCACACAACCGATTGTCCGAAGTGCTAGGAACAATGGGATGTCAATCACCTGTTTTCTTAAGGAAATATAATTTTATTACACATAGGAGATTTTGTTTTAAAAAGTATCACATAAAAAAAAAAATACGAATGCAGAAATTGGGTAAGAATAAATAAAAGACAAATAATATGACATAATACAACTGAATTTCTTATTATGACTGTTATGCATATTTTATAATTTACCAATATACAATCCTGCTAATTTCAAATCCAATCAGGACTAGAATAATAAAACAAGTTATACTAAATATTACTGTAACTCTTTTTCGTAGTTTTCCAACATATTGAATGGGTATTTGCTACTATTTTGTGTCCACATCGATGTTAAAATCTATATACTGTTTCTTTAAAAACAATTTAATGCGTAATAATAACAATGAGCACAGAAAATGCCATCATTATCCAATTATATATAAGCCTATTTCGATATTATCATATGCCTTCGACGTAGTATTCACATAATGGGAAGAAGCTACATCACAGGCTAGAACCAAACAAGGATTTTAATTTGGTAATTTTTATTCTAATCTACGGTTTTAATAAGTTAATCCACCATTTTACTTTAATAAGTTAAGCCACAACTATTTTGTAAGTTAATCCATGAGTGGATTAACTTAAAGATTTCACCCTATTATATATCTAACAATCGATTTTGGGCTTCTTGTTTCAGAATTCTGCGTTATTTCACAATTCTCATATCAGATTAATAATAATAATCCAACTAGCCTAAAATCAAGATCTCATACCAGATTAATTATGTGAAAAAAATTCACATTATATCGTAATGTGACATAGATAACATATAAATCTACTGTATGCAACATGTTTCTTATATAAACTACACTGACATGTCAATTTATAAGATTTTCATTTGGTAATCAAGTTCTCTTGCTGTATATGTTAACTTGTGCAGCCACTCATATAGTCATTCATACATGCTAGTATAGTATGCACAAAAATCCAAATGACGTGGCGAGGGACAAACAAGAAATCCTTGCTATAAATAAATAGATCACAGAACAAAACATCAATAGGTTCATCTGAAAATGCACGGCAGTTGATGTAGCATGGCAGATTGTTAACTCAATCCTTGCTATAGTATTTCTATCAAATTTTCAAGATTTCAGAAAATAACTAACTACAATTATACGTGATATTAAAAAAAATACCATTTTGTATGAAATTAATCAACTTCAAAAAAATAAAAAAAATAAACAAACTACTTACTGTTATGCTGAATTACTCTGCTTAACGCTTAAGCTTGGATTTACATGCTAGGATTCCAGAACCGAGAAGAACGACGGAAAACTCACGGAAGAAGAAAATGCACGGAAGAAGAAAACACATGGAAGAAGATTGAGAAGAAGAGAATAGGTACGTTTTTTGTGTGGATGTACTGATTAAAATTTAAATTTTAGTAAAATACAAAGATTCTATAAAATAGGGTGGATTAACTTACTAATATTGTGGATTAGAATAAAAATTACCTTTTAATTACTGATATACATTATATTTTTTTTCTTACTCTTAAAAAATCATCCACAACATACTATGATTTATTTAGTATTCCTTTCTCCTATCTTAATTTTATTCTAATTTAACATTATGTAATATATTAATAACATACTAATTCATATTCTACTACCACGTGACTTGTACGTCATGTATAGTGACCATAGTTTACATTGATTTTTTTGTCTTGATCTTTTATTGGCTTGCATTAGGTTTTGTTTTATTTCTCAAAAACTCATCCTAGTTTTCCTGGCTAATTATTGGTGGACAATTTTTCAGTCTATCCTCATTGTTATCTAATTTGTCATAATATTTTGGCCTTAACTTGCTCTTGTATCACTTAAACTACAAGTGAGCGGCCCATGCTACGCATACGGGAAGTGCTTATAACCATATTAATATAGTACTTTTTTATGAATGTAACTTTGGAAACACCACGTCCAGTAATGACATTTAAAAAATATTCATCAGTATTGTAAAAGTTATTTTTCTTCATGCACCTCATTTGCATCAAGACTGGAACAATATATGAAGTATTTAATTCATAAATGACGCCACTACTACACCTTTTTGTATATATAAAAAAAAAACATGCGAATTGCACAATATCGTAAGCATCAAATACAGAAAATAAGGTAAATATTAAAATTAACTGCCTTAGCAATTTACACATACGTGGATAATACAATAGTACTTGGCAAGCCATTTTTCAATTGTAGATGTAATTATGCAGTAAAAAGGCTAAATTTTCTAATCATGCACATATATGGTGCTAGAATATCCAAATCAACCACACTGATTTGTAAGACTATCAATTAATATATTCTGCAAACAAATCAAATCGTAGTATGTGCATAATTAGGTATATAATTAAAGAATATAATAAAGTAACAATTTTTTAAGGAATGATCAAAATTAAGGGCGAGTGATCGATGTGGTTGATCAGTTTTAAGGTTAAAAATGTCAAACTGAATGAAAAACCAAATCAAAGAGAATTAAATTCTTTTGACTCAGTCTATAACCGATTCAATTATACTAACAAAGCATTTTTACCACAAGTTATTATTCAAATGATTGGTACGATCAAAAGAAGACATGAGTCTATGTTTATAAAAACTATTTTGAGTACACACACACACACACATAAGAAGTTAACTTATTTTAATAGTCGGGGTTTGTTTTTTATTATTGAATCACTCGTTAATAGTACTACAATGCCTCAATTCAGATAATGTATAAAAGTTATGTTCTTTCGGTTAAGTTGATAACCAAAATAAAATTAGTTTTCAAATCAAATTCAAATTGATAAAATGTCATAACCAAACCGAACCAAGCAGAATAAAACGATGTGCTTGGTTTATTATGTTTCAATAAAATATTTTTTACCTCTAACAGAATTTCTATCAGCTACAATTCTAGTTTACCCGAAGCAATTTTTATTAGAAAATACGAATTAGGAAGAAGTAGACCCCCTGAATTTCAGTTGTTAAATCCACATCAAAATTTCACTAATCGCAGTTTTTGATGTAATTTATTTCGGTCACTATAGCAAAACTCTTATGTCAGATATGAGCTCATGCATTTTCCACGAGTTAAAAATAACATGGGGCTTTTGCTTTTTAATTCTTGAAGTGCGGTGCTAAAGACATCATGAAAAATGCTTCAGGGTACTACTGGTACCGTCAAACGTTTTTTATTTTGCCGCATTCGGCGTATAACCACCGACCGAACACTGTTCGGTCAACGCACTTCCTGAAAATGAAGCTCCTTAGAAGAATGGTAGTACTACAAATTCAAATTCCATAAAGAAAATAAATTAAAATATACGAACTAAATTAACATGATAAATTTATTACTATAAGGGTAGATGTGTAAGTCATTGTGTGTGTGTGTGTTTGTTTTTTTTTTGTTTTTTTTCGAAGTTATTGTTTATGGTCTCGTTCCTAAATCAATGAAAGTTATATGTAAATACTGTTGTTGATTTTTTTGTTAATTTATATTTGCTCAAACTATCGTACGACTCCTCAATTCGTGTAATCAAACCAAGTTGAAAAGGTTATAAATTTTGCACCCGTAAACATGTCAAAATTGGTTTTGGAAGACATTTAGTTTTAAGTTTATGCATGTATAATATTTAAATCGCATGGTTGATCACAGATGCATGGACTTTTTTGTAAATGCAAGGTGGAAAAAATTGGATGTCGACGTGAATTGAGTTTATATATGTGTACAAAACAAATAGATATCCGATTGAATATCGTTACTAAATATTTGCAAGATAATATTTCTACCTATAAAGCAACCTAATTGAGTATTCCAGTCACCTCGGTTATGGGTGGTGCATGGACAGTTGTTACCGGATGTGACTGCAGTTTGAAGAGAAATGTTGAAAATGAGAAAATAATATTGGGAACGTACTGACAAAGTTTCATAAAGAATAATCTTGTTTGAACGAACCAAAACGAAAATGGAAAATGCAGCGTAGCTTACTTTATATTCATAACAAAGATGACCCAACTGAGAAAAATTACAAACGAAAAATGAAAATAAGAAAGGACATGGTACAAAAAGGAAGAACCAAATTGAAATAAGACTACAGACTGTAAAAAATTCAAAATTGCTATTTTACCCAATTAAGATTCAGCTATTTCACCCGAACGTTAGATAAAGACTTGAAACCTCTGAATTTCGGCTTAAAATTCGGATCTAAAGTCCCTTTTTTCTCTTTGTTTTTGGTAAAATACCGGAAATCCTTTCGGATATTCTAGCATTGTTCAACAAAATTACAGAATAGTTGATGCAAGAGTTGGGAAGCTTGTCCAAATAAGCGGCATGTTATCTTAGAACCTTTTTCTGTGCAACTCTCTGTTACCCTTTTTTTGCGCAAATCATATTTGGATGAGCTTCTTATGTTTCTCTGTGATGCATGGCCCGCTCTTGCTATTATTATCATATCCTCCATCTGTTTGCCATTGTCAAGCTGCATAATCAGTCTGTTGTGAGCACTATTTTCTATCAAGTTGAAATAAACGTTATATAATCTTCAATGAAACAACTTGGAAACTAAAACGGAATTTCAGCCTTGACATTTAACAGTCTTATCTCATGATTCAAATACTGTATATATTTTAAACGTGAAAATGCAATATATGTCTATGTTAGTAACATGAACCAAAGACCTTGCTGTAAACACTGTTTGAGAAATCCAACATATCGCAAATATCCTCTGTATTTTGTTATTTCCTTTCAGTTATGTTTTGATAAACTGATTATGCATAACCATTGAAAATTTGTAAAGAAACCTTCCATATGACTTGTACTTTTAGTTACATTTTGCAATGTCTGATGCCAAATAAAGTGACACAGACAACCTAATGTCTTATTTAAAATGAATCCTTGTGACTATTTATTTCTAGCCATATTTTGCGATGTCCGATGCTACACAATACATAGAAGAAAAAGAGAATTTCAAATTGATCAATGTTTTTTCTTTTTCAGCCATTCAAGTAAAGATCTAACAGAAAAATAGTGGTTCACTATATTTCTCAACAAAAGATAGTAGTCATGACCATTTAGCCAACTCTTGGTAAAATGATCTTGTCTGAGGTTGCTTAATTTGGCATTCTTTGCGCACAGCAAAAATGATAAATGTTACACAGTGATAATGATAATCTAGGATGTTATTATCCATGTCCTACTGCTTACCGATATGATTTAATGTTTCAAATTATTAACTTGCATGACCATATCGGATTTGTTTTCAGCATTATATCTCCACATTTTTATCTATGGATAGGTTGTCACTTGTAAATAATTTATGTCCAAACATAAGTTATGTAACACTCCAACATGGACGAAAAAGGAATATTGAAACTCAATGTTTGTAAATGTAAATTGTTGTTATTTCAAAATATTAAGTTATATAACTACTATAATTATAAACACTGCAAATGGCTAGGTGCCTAAGTCATAATAGTTAATAAGTATTTGTTTTCCCTAAGTATCGACATATTAAAAATGAATTCACGTATCACACTGGATTATTGGAAATCTACCATGTACCCAAAACACAGATTGTAAAGTATTTAAATTTAAAAAGTCATGAAATCATGCAGTTATATGCTGATATTGGGTCACGGGAACAATGAAGAATATATATATATATATATATATATATATATATATATATATATATATATACACACACACACACATATATATACATATATACATATCTGTGTGTGTCATGATCCAAAGTTAATTAATGCGATAAAGGGTATAAAAACAACTGGATTTAGTTTGATATTGGGCCATGATGCAAAGTTAATTAATGTGATAAAGGGTATAAAAACAACTGGATTTAGTTTGATGTCAGTTCTATGAGAAACAATGTTTTACAATTTTGAAAGTACAATTCCATTACATTCATTCATTCAAAGCTTAATAATACATATATAATTTATCTTCTTCTTTTCTAACATTTCTCACCAGATGAAGAAAAAGAAAATAAAATATTTAAATGGTTCTGTAAAAGAATTTCAATACTTTGATTTTATTTCTGTTTTTGATTTACAGAAATATTTTGATACAGATCACAGCGAAAGCGAAATTGAAATATTGTAATTGATACTGAATGAATAAATGGTCATGATACAAACGTTATTTATATAGTACATAACTGATTTGGATAATTAACTTTGACGGCCCATCTTGTATTTGAATAGAAATTAGGCTTGGGCTTTGGCCTTCTGTCTGTTTGTCGTATATTTGTGTTATGGGATCCGATGTATCCATTATTTCCCCCCCGCAAATCAGTGCTAGGGTTAGGTTTCTCATGCCGTCCTCTTGAGCGATTTTGCAATTTTGTCTTCAATTCGTCCTCTTTCCTGCTTAAATCCATTGATTTCTTTGTCCTTGTAGTCTCTGAGCTGATGGATCTACTTGACTGTGATGTGCTTGAGCTCTTCGTGTCTCTGGTATGTTGTTTGTCTTCAGTCTTCATGTATATATATATCTTCAGTCTTGTTGTTTTCTTCCAGATCTGACCTTTTAATGTTGGCTTCTCCTTGTTTGTTGCAGATTTTAGTGACTTTCAGCAGCTCTCTAAACTTGATGAAATTTGTGTGCGAGAGAGGCTTGGTTAATGTGTCAGCTCTCTGGTAAGTTGCAGGTAAATGTCTGACTTCCAGATTTTCCTTGAGTACTTGTTCTCTTACGAAATAGAGATCGATTTCAACATGCTTAGTTCTTGAATGTAATATAGGATTAGCTGACATAAACACAACACTCTGATTATCACACCATAGTATAGTTTGCTTTGGCTTTATGTTTAATTCTGAAAGTAGAGATCTCAACCACATTATCTCTGAAGTTGCATTAGCAATGCTTCTGTATTCTACTTCAGTGCTTGATCTAGATACAGTTGATTGCTTCTTTGAACACCATGATATTATGTTATCACCCATATATATGCAATATCCTGTAGTTGATTTCCTATCATCTGGATCTGATGCCCAGTCTGCATCAGTATATCCTGTAATAGAGTTGCTGTTGCAAGCTTTGAAAGTGAGTCCATAGTCTGTGGTTGCCTTTAGATACCTAAGTATCCTTTTAACAGCTTTCCAATGTGTGTCCCTGGGTTCCTGCATAAATTGACAAACCTTGTTAACACTGTATGATATGTCAGGCCTGGTAATTGTTGCATATTGTAATGCACCAACTACACTCCTGTATTGTTTTATGTTGTGTATAGGTTCTCCCCTGTGTTTAGACAGAGTCTGACTGCTGACCATAGGTGTTGGTTGGCCTTTAGCTTCTTCCATTTGAGTCTTTGCTAAAAGTTCCCCAATGTATTTCTTTTGTGATAGTGTTATTTCTGTTGGTGACCTTGTGTTCACCTCAATACCTAGAAAGTAATTTAGTTCTCCAAGGTCTTTGACAGAAAATTGGTTGTCCAGATATTGTATAAGTTTGTTTACCTCTGTGCTGTCATTGCCTGTAATTATTATATCATCAACATAGATAAGAATGTAGATAGTACAGTTGTTATCAGACTTTATAAAGAGTGAATTATCAGATTTGGTAAATTGAAAACCCATGTTACTTAATGTGGATTTCAATTTATCAAACCATACTCTTGGGGCTTGTTTTAGACCATATATGGCCTTGTGAAGCTTGCATACAAGTCTGGAGTCTTTAGTATACCCCTGAGGCTGTTCCATGTACACATCCTCATTGAGAATCCCATTTAGGAAGGCATTATTGACATCAAGTTGCCTTAACTTCCATCCTCTGCTTATAGCAATTGACAGAATAACTCTAATTGTTGAGGGTTTGACTACATGAGAGAATGTTTCCTTGTAGTCAAAGTCTTGCTGTTGAGTGAACCCCTTTGCCACTAGCCTGGCTTTGTATCTTTCTATGGACCCATCTGATTTTCTTTTAATCTTGTAAGTCCACTTACAGCCTATGATGTTTTTATTTTGAGGTGGTTCAACCAGTTTCCTTGTCTTGTTTTGTATGAGAGCTTGAAATTCAGTGTCCATGGCTTTAACCCATCTGTTGTCAGTTTTGGCTTGATCATAGTTATATGGTTCTTCATGATTCATGAGAGCAGTATATACTTTTGGCTTAAATATGCCACTTTTGGCCCTTGTAATCATTGGATGAGTGGACTTTCCTTGTGTTTGAGTGTCAGGTGGTTCTTCTTCACTAGTTTCTGGTTCATTATTATTATCCTCATCTTCATTCTGATCATTGTTGATATTGTCTTCATTATCATATGGAACAGGTGACAGTCTAGGCTATGTTGATGATTGAACAGTGTCACTATTAGGTGATGTTGTTTCTTCATTTGTCACTTCAGGTTCACCTGTACTTGTAAATTCAGAATATACAGGTATGGGAGGTATGGACACAGATGCATTGTGTAATTTTCTAGTTGTTTTGATTTTGTCATCATTGTATGGGAATATTCTTTCATTAAACATCACATCTCTGATAATGTACATATGACCACTATCATCTAAACACTTGTATCCCTTTTGATTGTCAGCATACCCCAAGAAAGTACATGGTTTTGACCTGTAATCAAATTTATGCATGTTGTATGGTCTTAAATAGGGGTAGCAAAGACATCCAAAGGTTTTTAGAAAATTATAATCAGGTTTTCTGTTAAACATAACCTCAAATGGACTTAAAACTTTAAGAACTTTGGTTTGTAATCTGTTTATAAGGTAAACAGCGGTTTTAAATGAATCAGGCCAGAACTTTAGTGGTAGTTTAGCTTGAGCAAGTAAGGTCAAACCTGTTTCTATAATGTGTCTGTGTTTCCTCTCAACTAGTCCATTTTGTTCTGATGTATGAGGACAAGTAGTTCTATGAATTATCCCTCTTTTTAGGAAATAGTCTTTTAGAGGTTTATACTTTGCACCACCATCAGAATGAAACACTTTAACTTGAGAATTTGTTTGTTTCTCAGCTTGTGTGATAAAGTGTATAACAGCTTGATATGTATCAGATTTAGACTTTAATAGATATAACCAGGAAAATCTACTGTAGGCATCTACAAAGGAAATATAGTAGTTATACCCATAATCTGAATTAACTGGTGCTAGACCCCATAGGTCAGTAGCAATTAATTCAAGTGGTTTAGTGTACTCAGTGTTAGAGTGTGTGAAAGGTAGTTTGTGTGACTTTCCCATTTGACAGCATGTACACAGATAAGGCAGAGAGATTTCATTACACTTGATATTGTTTTCAGTGATAATTTGTTGGGTAATACTTGCACTAGGATGTCCCAGTTTATTATGCCAAATATCAAACATACTGATCTCTTTTTCAGAGATATTTTGACTATAATTGCAACTTAAAGCTCTTATTCCATCACTGCCATAGGAATTCTGGTTGAATTTGTATAGTCCCTTGACTTCATTGCCCTGCAATAACACTTTCTTAGTTAGAATGTCTTTGATTAGACAATAATCAGGATAGAATTCAAAGTATACATGATTATCCTGAGCAAATTGTGATACACTTATAAGATTTTTCTTTATATTAGGCACTCTCAATAAATTTTTCAAAAGTAGATTTTCATTACCATTTAGAGTACCACATCCAGTATGAGTGATGCAAATAGACTTACCATTGCCCATGCTAACTGACTGATTACCTCTGTATTCTTTGCATCCAAGATTGAGATTCTCCAAATTGTTTGTTAAATGATTGGTAGCCCCTGAGTCTGGATACCAACTTTCATCACTTATATGTTCAGGTCTAGTAATTTCATCAGTGTTGGTAGATTTTCCCTCATTTTGGCTGATTTGATCACTTTGCATTTGAGCAACATTAGCACTAGCATTGTTCCTTTGATTATTATTGGACTGGTTAGGAGTGAAGCTTTGATTGAACCTGAAATAACACTTAAGTGCTGCATGTCCAATTCTTTCACAAATCTGACATTTTGATTTATTGCTGTTGTTACTTATGCCTCTACCTCTTCCTCTATTATTATTAAAACCACCTCTCTGTGTGTTTTGGCCAGATCTTTGATCTCTATATCTGACACTATTAGCATAATTGATAGATAGATTAGTTTCTTGAGTTTTCTTGCTCTCTAATCTGGCCTCATGTGACAAAAGAATCCCATGTACTTCGTCTAGGGCAGGTGTGGTTCTTTGAGAGGATATAATGGCTTCAACAGCTTCATATTCATAGCTCAATCCATTCAAGATATTCAGTACTTATTCTGATTTTGTTACTTTGTGGCCTGTCGCCTCAAGTTGATCAGACAATGTCTTCATCTTTGAGAGATATTCTCTCATGGTACTATTTCCTTTCTTAGTATTCTGAATTTGCCTTCTGTAGTGCATTATTTTTGCTGATGATTGAGCATTAAAGTTCCTTTCAACATTTGTCCATATTTCATTTGATGTTTTGCATCCAACAATTTGAGAAATTAGATTGTTACTTATGGATGATAATAACCATGCACTCACTAATCTGTCCTGTCTGTGATACTTTACATATTCTTCATTTGGGACAACAATATTTTCTGTGTTTGTAATGTATGCTTCTAGAACAGGTAGAGTGCCATAAATGTATCCTTCAAGGCCATATCCTTGAATGGTTGTTTCAACTTGATATTTCTAATTCAGATAATTTGTTTCATCAAGTTTTATGGACACTAATTGATTATGAGGACTAATTGATGTTTTAACTAACTTATGAACAGGTGATGTGATAATAGTTGGCTGATTTTGAGATGAGACAGAAGCTGATGGTGATTTATCAACCATGATGACAGGGAAATTCAGTCAAGTATTGGTTAAACAGGGAAGGATACTTACTTGATCAAATCTTGAATGCTAAAACAAGTTGATTTCTTGATTTTCTGGTGATCTTGATTTGATCTTTTTGATGATTTCCTTTCTTGATTTTCTGGTGATCTTGATTTGATCTTTTTGATGATTTCCTTTCTGTTTTTTCTCAAAACTACTGATCTTCAGGATTGGGTGCAGCCAGTGGTGGTTGCTGGCGAGGTTTTGGTCTTGTGCAGCCAGTAGAAATACTTGGCACGGCAAAGATCCGGTGCATTCAGCAGCTACTGCTTGGCGAGGCACTGATCAGGTTGATCACAACAACTCTCAAATGAGGAGTGAATAACACTTTGATGAGAGGGATCCCCAAATGATGATATTACTCTGATGGGGATAATGAATCTTGATCTTTCAGATATTCAGCGATGATTTGCTGTTAAGCAATAGCGCTCTGATACCATAAAAGAATTTCAATACTTTGATTTTATTTCTGTTTTTGATTTACAGAAATATTTTGATACAGATCACAGCGAAAGCGAAATTGAAATATTGTAATTGATACTGGATGAATAAATGGTCATGATACAAACGTTATTTATATAGTACAGAACTGATTTGGATAATTAACTTTGACGGCCCATCTTGTATTTGAATAGAAATTGGGCTTGGACTTTGGCCTTCTGTCTGTTTGTCGTATATTTGTGTTATGAGATCCGATGTATCCATTATTTTTCTGTCCAATATAAATATGAATTAATGTATATAAATCTTTAAATACACCTTCATCATTACATAATGTATATATAATTACATCTTGACATGTTGAATTTCCTAAGTTAGATAAAATACGGGACATTTAACGGTAGAAAGCTAATGTCCTCGGTTCACCATTGGATCTAATGTCCCATTCGAGGTAGAAAACTGATGTATCAAACAGAAATACTTTCATCTTCAAAATGAAGTTATGATTCAGAAGAAAGAGCAAGGTTTATAGTTTATCATTATGCACTTTATATATCCAAATATAAAGGACTATCCAAGTATGTCCAACTGTTATATGAATACTAATTAATTCAAAAGTAATATTTTAATTTCGTCTTACATTTTAACACCGTTTTATAATCCAAAGTACGAAAAGTAACAAAATGGCTTATTGTGTTTACAACATTTCCATTTAGACCGTGGGAGGTAGGGCAAGAAAGCATCTCTATCTACGTTTAAGTTTAAGTCTATTTGTGTGATTTTGCATTTTAAGTTGGAAACTTAATTCTAAAATGTCAAAAAATGGTTATTTCCCCACATATACTATTTGACTCAGAAGAAAAGATTTAGCAATTTATCGGAATTCAATAAATTACCCATGGCAATTTGAAGGTTTACATTTAAATGGGAAAACTGGGTAAATAATAAAATATCTATCCTTTTTAGCTATAAATACAAAAAATCCACAGAAAAGTAGAGGACATCCATTGAAGATGTTTGAAAAGTCAACTAATCAACAACATAAACTTTTAACCAAGGATGTACAATTCAGAATTGCTAAGTAGATGTCAAAAAAAAAAAATCTAAAAAAAATTGAATCAAATATTTTTTTAGTATGTTAAAAGAGGCAGATGAAGCGATAATGGTTATAGAAGTTTCATCTGAAACATGTAAACTGATTAAGCAGATTTGCATATATTAACTGAAAGGAGACAATACATATAATATTTGACTCAGAAGAAAAGATTTAGCAATTTACCGAAATTCAATAAATTACCCATGGCATTTTGAAGGTTTACATTTAAATGTGAAAACTGGGTAAATAATAAAATATCTATCCTTTTAGCTATAAGTACATAAAATCCACGGAAAAGTAAAGGACGTCGATTAAAGATGTTTGAAAAGTCAACTAATCAATACATGCTAACACGTAAAATAATCAGTCTACATTTATACTCTGCAATTTATAATTAATGAAGTACAAATGTTAGTGACAGTCTTTTACACAAATTATTGAAAAGTAACAACATGTCCTACATTTAACATTTTAAAAAGAATAATGTAGCTAATTATGGATGTTATTCAATTCATTATCATCACACTGAATCTGGAGAATTCCTAAGACAGTCAATATACACAAACAAAATTTTACATGGTAAAAATTTAGTTAAAAAAAAAATCAAATGTTTATTACTTTAATACTACAGACATAAGTTAAGGTCTAAAAAGCCAATATTGTTCCTCATCATTTAGTCCAAATAAATTTACCATAGTAAATTTACCATAGTAAATGATTGTAAATAGAAATACATGAATTTATGCACATGTTTAAATTAACTAAAGCTCTATTATTTCAATTAATGTAATTCAATACTGCACATTTAGAATTCTTTGGAATGGAAGCATAGTTGTAATTAAAACAACACTTCTAGTAGTTGGATTACCTCATACGCCATAGTCAAGGTGGATTGAAAATGGTCACTGCTTGGTTTTTTGGACTATTTATACCATTAGCTGCCTGTAGACAAATAATAAAAAAGGAACATGAATCAAAATTAGAACATTGACGACAAACAAAATTAAACCGTACTAAGAGATACCTATATTTGCAATATTATAGTGAGTCTTTGTAATCTTAACATGTATAAAGTAGGTTATGACTGAGTTTATATGTGTAATGAAAATTTTCAAATTATATTGAACTGGTGATAGGGTGAAAAACCAAATTAATTTGGGATCAACATGTTAAATCAAAGTATTTATATATAGTACCAGGATTTGGTAAATTTGAAAATTGGAAAAAGGTTTACTGAGTAAAACTCAAACATTTAAACAGAGTGTCAATGTGCATTGACCTTATTTGTTTACATTATATATGTAGTATTCGATAATGTAATTGATAAAATAAACAATACTTCTCCCTTAGTTAGAACGAAAAGATCACAAAACTTATAATTAATTTAGGTTTCTAAAAAATGAGGAGTTTTAGCAAAAATTATAGAAGTTAGCGGTTGATGAATAACTTATGAGTCATTAACCATGTAGAAAAAATATATTCAATGTTTTCCTTAATTAGTAATACTGACTTCTCAGACAGTAGCTTTATGTACCAAAGTTATATTATAAACTTTCTTTTTGTAGATAAATGAAACAAAAATAGTACCAACAAAGTATAGTTGAACAATATTGACACGACAAGAAAATTGGTCTTTACCTACCAATTGTAAGCGTAGGTAAAACTAATATAATGGTAGGTAATATATTTTAGCTACCGATATTGAATTGGTAGAAATTGGTAGGTAAAGCTTAGTAGAGAAAAACATTTACCTATACTTTATGATATTGGTAGGTAAAAGAATCAATGGACCCCACTATGTTATGACTCAAAGGATGAGTCATCAGTTGATGTGTTTGATGATGTGTCATCCTACATGGCTACTGACATGACTGATGATGTGTCATCCTACATGGCTACTGACATAGCTGATGATGTGTCATACTACATGGCTGCTGACATGGTTGTCGTAGTAATATACATATGGCATATATTAATGCCGACACTTGGCATTTAATGGTTCGTTCATGTGTCAAACAATGATTTGCCATCCTACATGGCTGCTGACATGGTTATCATCCTACATGGCTACTGACATAGCTGATGATGTGTCATACTACATGGCTGCTGACATGGTTGTCGTAGTAATATACATATGGCATATATTAATGCCGACACTTGGCATTTAATGGTTCGTTCATGTGTCAAACAATGATTTGCCCATGTGTCATCATTTTGATCAGTGCATATGACATCATTTTTTAGACCATATGGCATTATTTACTATAAATAAATATTTACAAGAATTGAATATTTAATACAAAATTTATTTTTAAACAAATAACAAATATTTATTCAAATAAATATTTATTACACTTTCATATAATACACATATTGTCTCTCACTTTTACACTATCACTTATACATAACACTTCCTCGCTACATTTCACCCGTATACATTACCTCCTTACTAGATATTCATTCACTCATATACATGTACACAATCACTCACACTATCACTCTAGTTTTAGTCATC
Organism: Allium sativum; assembly: GCA_030737875.1. Taxonomy (NCBI): domain Eukaryota; kingdom Viridiplantae; phylum Streptophyta; class Magnoliopsida; order Asparagales; family Amaryllidaceae; genus Allium; species Allium sativum. The sequence goes on along the minus strand of CM060915.1, from coordinate 441,864,430 downwards.
GACTTCTTGCTCTAGAATTTATCCAGTCATCTGTCGTACCTGTCATAATAAAATAGCACAGTAAATTGGAAAAGAAACAATTTAATTCTTTTTTTTTTTGCTGCCATTACTAAAATGACTAATCTATAATAATATCAGCATACTCGTCTACAAAAGACCAATAAAGAAATAAGGAAGTAGCAAATTTTTTTCAATTTTATATTATAAATGATACAAACATCATATCCAATCTGAAACAAATATGTGATTCTCTTAAAACTCTACCTTCTCCTGGTTATGGAAAACACATATTTGATAAGTTGTTATCAAGAGAGTTGGCACAGAATCATCCTTTCTAAAATCACTGATATTTAGTTTTCCAATAATGGCATCTTCCTAATTCGTTTAAATAAAAAATATGCTAAAAAAGGGAAATTGCTTCGGTAGAGAAAGATATTCACATTACACATTACCTTAGCTTCAGCTAGGGCCATTACCAAATCCTCGGGCTTCTCTCTTCGAATTTCTCTCTCATCGATATCCACACTCTAAAGAAAAATCCAAATGGTTACCCTTCAAATAATAAAATAATAACATAGTAGTTTGAAATAGATGGAGTGTACTATGATAATGAAATCATATCCCATATCAAATAAAATCTGTTTACGAGAAGAAGATGAAGAACCTAGTATTAACTGCAAAATAAAGAAGCAAAAACATTAGTAAAGGAACCATAAAATATAACACGTTGAATTTCAAAGCCAGACGAAAATTTTGACATTGAAAGGTTATCAGAATCAAAAAATATAACACGTTGTACAAAATCCTACTGTTTCCAGTGTGTGCGTTGAGTTCATTCAAACTAATAAAAAAAATCTATGTTCAAGTTCTCAGAAAAAATCTGAACTTCAACCAGAAAAAGCAGTTGATCTTTGCATAAATTATTAATGAAACAAAAACAAAATCGTGCATTTTAAAACAATGATACCTAGTTTAATGGACGCTCAACAAAATCGTAGATCTGGCAAATCGGATTCATATTTTTTTTTCATCTTATATCAAATGTATAGAGAAGATTATTCAAATATATCACCAACCAAAAAAAGGAAAAACCACAATCCACATCTTGAACAGGTCTTCAGCGCTTGCCAAAAGCAGAAACCAGTTCAAAGAAACCGACAAGAAGTCATAAGCTAAGATGATCAAACATAAACCATATCCTTAGCCTACCGCTGCAACCATTCCGGCAAGTCTGCATAGATCGTCGAAATATCATCAAAACCCAAAAAACCTACTAATCCCTGCATAAAGATGACTTAACTTCCTTCCCAACCTCAGCATGTGCTGCTTATGCTTAGCGGCAGCTGCTTTATCAGCAACTTCTCTTTTAATCGCTCTTTTTGCACGACGCCCTACAATTCCTTTCCAGAATCATCCTTTTTATTACTGTTAGGAGTTCCATAAGCACCAGCAATTGCATCGTGAATTACTGGACGAGCTTCTATCCTCCCTGCCTTGACAAATCGGCTATCCCCCCACCTTCTGTTGCTAACTCTTATGCTCGAGGATGAGCTGCTGCTGAAATAGAAGGTATCATCAAGGTCATAAAGGAGAACTATCGCCGAGGATGCCATGAAGGAAGGAGATATAAGAGAGATTTGAAGTTTGATTTTTGTAGTCAGTCGTATTAGTGGAAGATAAAAGAGGAACGGAAACTGAAAAAAAGGAAAAAAAAAGGGGGAAGAACAAGATGCGAATTGGTAAATCAGATACTTGGTTGTAATAGTAAAATAGGAACGTGCATATCTTCTTTTGGCAATTTTATTATGGCCAATTAGGTAAACATTGCAAGCAATTATCTTTATTAATAATTGTTATCAAATCTCCTTAAAAATAGGATCTAATAATCTATATATGTTATCAAATTTTCTTCAACATAGGATCTAATTAATAAGATATATTTTCACATCTTAATATCCCTTAAGATCTAATATTAAATCTAGAAATTAACATCTCTTAAATACATGATAGGCCAATTAGGTAAACATAGCAAGTAATATCTTTATTAATAGTTGTTATCATGTCTCCTTAAAAATAGGATCTACTAATCTATATATGTTATCAAATTTTCTTCAATGTAGGATCTAATTAATAAGCTATATTTTCACATCTTAATATCCCTTAAGATCTAATATCAAATCTAGAAATTAACATCTCTTAAATACATGATATAAAATTTAGTTTTCTTTACAAACTCAAAACATATTTATACAATAACTTAAAAATATGATATAACAATTAAATTTTTTTTACTTATTAAAAACGTTTATTTAAAAATATTATCAAATCTTATTACTTAAAAATAGATCTAAAAAGTAAACTATTTTTGCAAAATTAATTTGAACATGATTTTATAAAATCTTAATATATATATATATATATATATATATATCACTAAAATATAGGATCTGACATTTAAAAACGTTCATTTAACAATATTATCAAATCTTAATATACATCACTTAAAATAAGGATCTAACAAATAAACTTAATTTACAAATTCATTTTTCATTGTATAATAATAGAAATAGTGATTCAAACTTTGAAAATAATAGATATTGAAACTTAGATATAAAATAAAATCATGTGATTTTAACATAAAAATATATGTGTAAATTATTTTATTTATTTATTAATATTTGTAAATGTTTGGTGTCAACGTGAACTATCAAAAATGTCACTATGTAGATATGATCAAATCTCCTTAAAAATAGGACCTAATCTATATAAGTTACCAAATTTTCTTCAACGTAGGATCTAGTTAATAAACTTTATTTACAAATTCAAAACTCCTATATATTTTCAAATTTTAATATCCCTTAAAAGTAGGATCTATTATCAAAATCTAGGAATTAATATTTCTTAAATACATGATATAAAATTTATTTTTCTTTACAAGTTCAAAACATATTTATACAATAACTTAAAAATATGATATAGTAATTAAACTTCATTTACTAATTAAAAGCGTTCGTCTAAAAATATTATCAAAACTTATTAGTTAAAATAGATCTAAAGAGTAAAATTTCTTTGCAAAAATTAATTTTAACGTGATTTTATTAAATCTTAATATATATCACTAAAATATAGGATCTGGTATATAAAAACGTTCATTTAACAATATTATCAAATCTTAATATATATCACTTAAAATTAGGAAACTTAATTTACAAATTCGTTTTTCGTTATATAATAATAGAAATAGTAATTCAAACTTTAAAAACAATAGATATTGAAACTTAGATATAAAAAATAAAATCTCATGATTTTAACATAAAAATTATACGTAAATCATTTTATTTTAAATGTGTTAATCATATAAGATTTGCAAAGAAAATAACTCATGCGTGAAGCGCGTTCCGTAACGCTCGTAATAAATAGTTGCCATCAAGCATATTGGTATTTATTCATAGTGGTAGTTTTTATGGTTTAATATTGTGGCCAATCAAAAGAGACTACGTGGATTGAGGCCACAAAAGAGATCACGTAGATTGAAATTTGTACCGTTAGATTTGATTTAAAATAAGTTGTTAAATGTATAGCCGGAGAGGATGGTATGGATTGCTTCTCTGCAACAAACTAGATAAAATATGTTTTAATCATTTAAGATGATGACATATTAGTGTGAAATCGTGAAACATTTTAGAAAAATTTAAAGTTTGTAGTCAATTGTTTGAAAAAAAATGTATGATAAGTTATTAACGAATGATTATTTAATATTAATTATTTACAATTTAATTATTGCTTATCAATTCATTAACTGTTAATTATTTCATATTTCAAAATAATTATTAATAATTAATAAAAAAAATGATTTTACAAAAAATATTGTTTGGATATGTAAACAAAATCTTCAATTCAAAAAAATTGCTAGAATATGCTTTTCTGACACATTATCACACAACTCAGCATTATTTTTAGCGAAAGTTTAAAATGATATGAGAAAAATGTAAGGGCTAATCGCAAAAAAATTCCCCTTCTATATATGTGTAGATAATACATTTTACCTACTTATAAATATTAGTAGATAATAATACTTCGAACAATTCTATAACATTGACAGTTTTACCTACCAATAAATTTTATCATTGAATATTGGTAGATAAAGGTTCCATTTACCTACCCATATTTATTGGTAGGTAAAATACTGGTAGGTAAAGGTCATATTTCTTGTAGTGAGAATATGACCACCAAGTCAATCAACACTTCCTCGGCTGAAATATAGATTACATGCAACTGTCTCAGCAAGAAGTGGTGCTAACTAACTTAAATGCAGTAAAACTTCAATACGCAGCTGTTATAAAAAAAGTTGTATGTATGTTATCCACACGTACATGCGTGTGTGCACAAATATATTCATATGTAGTCTAATGCCACTGCCTTTAAGATAAATTATTTTAGTACTTCAAAAGCACATAAATGAAAATAAATATAGGTGTAAATTATTTTAACGATACGTAGTTTCAAAATGTGCACATAAACATATACAAACCCCTTAATGAACCTTAATTTATTATATCCGTAACAGTAAAAACATATGGTATATTTGATACTAAAACTTTACACTAGCTGAGTTGATGTTAAAACAAAATTATGTACTAATTTGGAGTTAAATAAAATAATAACTAAGTGCGACAAAATTGTGCATTCGTGAAAGTATGTTAAAAGGTCGAAACTCAAGGTTCATAGAAGGAAAATGGGCTTGCGATTGCGAACTCCAAAAAATCGGTCAGAATGGCAATTTTATGCAATAGAAAATGCAAAATACTTGATGTTAAAATATCAAGTCTCCTAACTGGCAGTGAAATTATAGCTTGTATGGTAAAAGCTAAGTATAATGAATTTGAACGTGGACTGCAGACGCAGGTCGGCTCTCCGACTTGTGGCTCACTACATTTCCCAAATATGATACCTCGGGTTATACATAGGAAGTAAATTACAAATGCCTTAATGTACGCGTAAAAATGAATTTATATTAAACAGTAAAACACTTAAAATTAGCTTAATAAAAACCCTTCATACCTAAATGAATGAAAAATACATGGATGTTAGTAAAAACAATTCATAACCAAATCAATGTGGCCTGAAATAATATCTGGGAAAATAGCAAAAATTTGATGCCCACTAACCATGATATCATTTGATCAACCTTGTGTACATAGTTTACTCATGATCTGAAGTAATAGGCGTGAATTGTACGATGTGACCAAGATATGACAACTGATTATTTGTGCAACTAAATGGGAATAAGGATAAAATAAAAACTGATAACAGTGCAACATCAGGAAAAAATATATTAAAAAACACAGGTTTTAAATTACCTCCGATCAGCTGAAGCAATCAATGGTAAGAAAATGTACAAAAATTGTAGAAAATAAAAATAAAAACTGAATATTTGATACATGAAGTAATTTAATCGGATATTGAAATTTATCTGTACAACATATCATCAGCCTATCTACCCAAAAAAACCCTGTATGAACTGTTATTTCAATACAACAGACAACAGAAGCAACGGCCACACGCGTTAGCACAAAATGCATAAACAGCAACACTATTAAGTGTAAGAACTCGATCTTGCATACATGATGATTGATTCAGTGAAACAAAACAAGAATCAGTTTCAATCAAGTATACGATATACTGGCAACGAAGAAGTAAATAGCAAAAGAGTAGATAAATCGACTGAGGCTCGGCGTACCGATTTCCTTAAGACTTTATTCGGAGTCTCCCAGGGTACAACAGAAGAAACTGCTCGAGTATGTGATGATCACGTCAGTCTGAGTATAGAGATTTGGCAACAATGGCGGTTTCTATTTTGACAGAGGAAGAGGAAGAAGATTAGAAAATCGGTGAAGAATGTGATCAGGATTCGCCACTTATTTATAATCTTCGAACCATTATAATCCAAATAATCGTGTCCGTTTGACGTTTGATTTTGAATTAAAACCGTCGCATCTATTTAGAACAGGCCGCACCCGTTTCTCTTCATCTATTTAACGGGATGTAAACCCGTTTGATTTTTGTTGGGCCGCGCCCATAGTCATTGCCGCATCCAAAAGAAAAAACCTGTAAAATTGGTTAATTTTTTCGTACTAGAAATAAGATTTCATTCTAAACCCAAGCCCGAACCCTACTCGGCCCGGTTCGGTTCGGTACGGGACGGGCGGGCGGCGCGCGTATGTGTTTGGTTCATATGATATAGGTCCTCCTCCTCGCACAAAATTACCTGACCCTAAGGGCCAATATAGGGAATGGGGAATAAATATATATACATAGATCTAATCTTCTTTTTTCCAATGTGGGACTAAAGTATATGTCATTCATCTTTTGAATTCTAACAACCCCCCAAATGAATGATAATATACTTTTCCCCCACACAAAGTGTAATATCCCAGACTACGTACGGAATAATACTTTATCGTGGATAAGTAGATATTTCACTTTGAACTTTCCCTAGTTAAAACTTATCGGGTCAACTCGGCTAATCGGTGAATTATTTCATCTTGAACCGTTAGCCTTTATTGTATATCCAAACAATAAGCTTTACGAAGCATTGATTCCCTTCTCATCCATTCTCTTGATTGTGTTCATTTTGGTCCTGAACACTTTCTGGTTTTGTGAGTGTCATAGAGAATTCAAGCCTTTTAAAATTCTCATAGAGCCGACCCAGCTCACACTAACATAGGTGATCGCAACCATTAAGAGTATCCTACATATACCCCACTTGTTATTTTCAAGATATGGTCATCATTAAAAAAACATAGTTTAAACCTTGTAATACTTCTGTAGGCATGCATTTATAGTGTGCACCATAGGAATGGAGTAGGACTGAATCCAAAATGCATTACGTCTTGAGTTATTCATAACTCGTTTGCCTATCGATCATAGTCCGTGGGATCTCCAGTCGCTAGGATAGGTTTTCGTATAAGATAGCTCTTGTTGGTTTAAGCTTTTAAACCCATTCCCCTCGATGCGCAGTCAATTTTCTCTCTTGATAAACCTTTAGTAAACGGATCCGCTAGGTTATCATTTGTTCTCACATAATCTATGGAAATAGTTCCATTTGAGATTAACTGCCGAACTGTGTTATGGCGTCTATGAATATGTCGTGACTTTCCATTATACACAAAATTATGCGCTCTACTTAGCGCTGCTTGGTTATCGCAGTGTATGCATATGGCTGGTACAGGTTTAGGCCAGAATGGGATATCTTCTAAAAAATGACGAAGCCATTCTGCTTCTTCGCCTGCTTTATCTAATGCTATGAACTCTTATTCCATAGTGGATCGAGCTATGCATGTCTGTTTAGAAGATTTCCATGACACTGCTGCCCCTGCTAGGGTAAATACATAACCGCTCGTTGATTTTGATTCCACTGAATCAGCAATCCAGTTTGCATCAGTATATCCTTCTAATACGACTGGATATTTTCCGTAGTGTAATAGTTTGTAGAATTTTTTAAATATCCTAGCACTCTCATTGGTGCTTTCCAGTGTTCCTTCCCTAGATTGCTTGTGTACCTGCTTAATCGACTTACTGCATAAGCTATATTTGGTCTTATGCAATTCATGAGATACATGAGACATCCTATTACACGAGAGTATTCCAGTTGCATGACAATCTCATTTGTGTTTTTATGCAGTACTTCAGATGGATTAAAAGGTGTTCGTACTCCTTTTATTCCAAATTTTTTAAATTTGTCAATCACTTTGTCTACATAGTGTGACTGAGACAATTCAATTCCATTAGACGTTCTTATTATTTTGATTCCCAAAATAACGTCTACAACTCCTAAATCTTTCATATCAAAATTGTTGATTAACATTTTCTTGATGGTCTCTATTACTCGGGTATTCAGAAAAAAAAATTAGCATATCGTCTACATACAGACAAATCATTACATATGATTGTCCAATTTGTTTATAATGAACACATTTATCACATTCGTTTATACAAAAACCATTTTTCATCATGACACTATCAAATTTTGCGTGCCATTGTTTTGGAGCTTGTTTTAGTCCATATAACGATTTTACTAATCTACAGAGTTTATTTTCATTTCCTTTGGAAATGAAACCTTCTGGTTGCTCCATGTAGATTTCCTCATCGAGATCTCCATTTAAGAATGCTGTCTCTACATCCATTTGATGAATTTCTAAGTTATAGATGGATGCAATTGCTATCAACATTCTTATAGAGGTTATTCGTGTTACCGGCGAATATGTATCAAAGAAGTCTACTCCTTTTTGATGATAGCCTTTGGCTACTAATCTGGCTTTATATTTGTCAATAGAGCCATCTGCTTTCATTTTCTTTTTGAAAATCCATTTGCAGCCAATTGGTTTTATTCCATGTGGAATATCCACAATTTACCTAGTTTTATTGCTTAGAATTGAATCAATCTCACTTTGGATTGCTTCTTTCCAACATGCAGATTTAGAAGATGACATTGCTTCCTTGTAAGTTTGAGGTTCATGTTCTAACATATATGTTAAAAACTCCGGACCAAATGTCTTGGAAGTTCTAGCCCTTACACTTCTTCTGGGTTCTATTTCCTCAATTTCACGATGACTTTCATCTTCATGTAAATTGGTCGATACTTCTCTTGTCCTTTTAGGGACATAAGTTCTTTCGTTCCATTTGTGTGGAAACACATCTTCAAAGCATGAGCCATCTCTCGATTCCATGATTGTATTTATTCGAATATCAGCTATATCAAACTTGAATACCAAAAATCTGTAGACGCTACTATTTTGGGCTGGCCCTAGGTAGTAGCAGTCAACTGTTTTTGGTCCAAGTTTGACTTTTTTAGGAGGCGGAACTCGAACTTTTGCAAAGCACCCCCATACTTTGAGGTATTTAAAGCTTGGTTTATATCTTAAGACTTTATTGTTTTCATGAAAACAGAGATGGCAGCAGAACAAATATCGATAAAAACCTGTTTAAGGGAGAATGTGATGATTTTTTGACATGGCAAAGTCAGATGCTTTTTTATCTCACTACTCTCGGTCTGGAAAAGTATCTTGAGGAAGATGAACCGATGCCGCCTACGCCTGGCAAAACCAAGGAATCAGATAAGATTCCGAACATTGATGCATGGAGGCACTCAGATTTCCTGTGCAGGAATTACATCCTCAACTGTTTAGACAAAGTTTTGTACAAAGTGTATCAACCAATCAAGATTGCCAAAGCCCTTTGGGATGCACTTACCACAAAGTACAAAACACAAAACGTGAGCCTGAAGAAGTTTATAGTTGACAAGTTCATGGAATACAAAATGGTAGATTCAAAACCTGTTCCTGTGCAACTACATGAACTTCAGATCATCATCCATGAAATGGAAGCAGAAGGCCACGAAGTTGGTGAATTTTTTCTGGTTGAGGCGATCACTGGAAAGTTGCCACCATCTTGGAAAGACTACCGCAACTATTTAAAGCACAAGAAGAAGGAGATATCCTTACAAGACCTAATTGTTAGATTGAAGATTGAGGCAGATAATCGCGGAGTCACTAAACCAAAAAGTGAAGAGGCTTTTGTTGCAAAAGGGTCAAAGAAAAAAGGGCACCCTAACAAAAAGAACAGGAAGACGCCAGAAAAAAAGCAGCATGATCGGAAGCAGTCCAAGAAATTCAATGGCGAATGTTGGATTTGTGGAAAAACTGGTCATCAGGCAAAAGATTGCAAACACAAGAAACAAAAAAATTCAGAAGCGAATGTGGTGGACAACACGGACATCGATGGGCCTAACTTTTCTGGAGTTGTGTCAGAATGCAATCTAGTCCAGAATCCTTCTCATTGGTGGTTTGACACAGGCGCTATACGACATGTGTGTTCTGAAAAGACAATGTTCTCCACATACAACAAACTAGTCTTAAGATGTTATTTCAATACAACAGACAACAGAAGCAACAGCCACACGCGTTAGCCACGCATAAACAGCAACACTATTAAATGTTTGAACTCGATCTTGCGTACACAATGATTGATTCAGTGAAACAAAACAAGAATCAGTTGCAACCAAGTACACGATATACTGGCAACGAAGAAGTAAATAGCAAAAGAGTAGAGAAATCGACTGAGGCTCGGCGTACCGATTTCTTTAAGACTTTATTCGGAGTCTCCCAGGATACAACAGACGAAACTGCTCGAGTATGTGATGATCACGTCAGTCTGAGTATAAAGATTTGGCAGCAATGACGGTTTCTATTTTGACAGAGGAAGAGGAAGAAGATTAGAAAATCGGTGAAGAACGTAATCAGGATTCACACTCATTTATAATCTTCAAACTGTTATAATTCAAATAGTTGCATCAGTTTGACGTTTGATTTTGAATTAAAACCGTCGCATCTATTTGAACAGGCCGCACCCGTTTCTCTTCATCTATTTAACGGGCTGTAAACCCATTTGATTTCCGTTGGGCCGCGCCCATAATCATTGCCGCATCCAAAATAAAAAACCCGCAAAATTGTCTAGTTTTTTCGTAGCAAAAATAAGATTTCATTCTAGACCCAAGCCCGAACCCGACCCCGACCCGGCCCGCCCGGATGGCGCGCGTGTGTTTGGTTCATATGATGTAGGTCCTCCCCCTCGCACAAAATTACCTGACCCTAAGGGCCAATATAGGGAATGGGGAATAGATATATATACATAGATCTAATCTTCTTTTTGCCAATGTGGGACTAAAGTATATGTCATTCATCTTTTGAATTCTAACATGGACTACTTGTGTCGATTTGTGCACAATTTTAAATTTAAAAAAAATGTACACAATCTAACCGACGTAGACCGTGAACGAAGACATTAATGAGGTATAAATTGTTGATATGCGCAGATCGAAGGAAGTAACAGGGTCTCTTAATGTGCCATTACGAAACTGGGAAGACAATAGAAGGAACAAAGAGCAAAACTGACAGTAGCAGTTACATAGGAATTGGTATGCTTCAAAAATAAATGGTGTTTCGGAAGTTGGACAGGTGTCGTCATATAAATTTGTTTATTTCTCCTTTCCTATTTCAGTAATAGATTGTGGTTGAATCAACCGGCGTAGACTGTTGACAAAGACGTTAATGAGGTACAAATTGTTGATATGCACAGATCGAAAGAAGTAGTAGGGTCTCTTAATGTGCCATTACGAAACTGAGAAGACAATAGAAGGAACAAAGAGCGAAACCGACAGCAGCGGTTACATAGGAATCTGTATGCTTCAAAAATAAATGGTGTTTCAGAAGTTGGACAGGTGTCAACATATAAATTTGTTTATTTCTCCTTTCCTATTTAAGTAATAGATTGTTTCATTTAAGAAATTTCCAAGGATAAATGCACTCAGCAAAACGTTACGCCAAGACGTTGGAATAGATAAACTGAATATGATATTATCCATTTTCACAGGACAGGTAAATATGACATACAAATTATAAACATGGACCCCAAACGTAACAAAACTATCAACACACAATGTTATTTAAATTTTGATTTCCAGGTGAATGTGCAATTTCAACAAAAATAAAAGTTCCTATCTTCAAACTTCATTGCTCAAAATATATACAGTAAAATCATTCTTCTTGTATTTTATAGGTAGGAAATTTTTTATATATTAAAAAAAATCCTGAGATACGTATGTATGTCCAAATACAAAGCCTACACACAGTAATCATTTGGTAAATCATTATGTGATTAATTTCTCTCTCCAATTTTCCTTTAAATTTTGATATTTCCAAAATTACCTTTCATCATGAAAGGTGGTGTAGCATATTAATTTCTTAAATCCCTAATTAAGATGAAATGATGAATGTAGTTTCAGTCGCTTAAAATCTCATTTTATTTCAGTATTGGGTTAGCAGATGTGAAGAAAGGATTTGTTGTGTGAAAGACGTTCCTTTTCCATGTTTGAAATCATCCAAAATTTTCATTTACTAGTCAAGACTATACCAAACTTTCCAGAAAACTACATTTCTTTTTTCAAAGTTTAGAATTAGGACAAACTGTATACCATTCTCTATGTTACAACGAAATTGTTTCTTCTCCTCCTCTAAATTAACAACACAAATTCAATCCAGCAACCGGTATAAGGTTTGATGATAATTCAGGGATTGTATCCATAAATGGAACCAACGAAGATAGAAATGAATCATGAGAAAAATTTGGCAACCAATACCAATTCATGGTAAACAATTTTTGAGAATATAGTACTAATCATAACAACAACACTTAATTTGCATAAATTTCATCCATAAAAGATTCGATTTTTTATGAAATTAAAAGGACTAATATTAAAACAACAAAAACAATGATTGACCCATTGAAGTGAGGTACAATAATGTTGTTTTAGAAAGTTTGATGTATGTGAATAGGGAAAATTAAGAGGTTATCAAAGCCCAACTAGAACATTAAACTTTTTATCATTACATACATGCAGAAGTTATAAAAACAACAACAATGATAAAACTGTCGATTTACGGTTACTTTCAAATAAATTTAAACCAAGATCTAACTTTGAGCATCCGATTCAAAAGGCATAAACAAATCATACGCAGGCTCGTCCAGCATATGTGATAAAAACTGTATATAATTAGCATTTTGACTGGCTGAAGATAACTAGTCATGCCATTAGAGGGATTTTGGTTTCTCCTCCAGTAATCCACCCCCTTTCCACGTATAATTTAAGAGCCCTTCCGCAATGACTACAGAAGTGGATCCCCCGACATCGGTACAACTGCAATAAACTAAGGGTAGAATATCTAATTTGGTTAGAGGTTGGGAACGGTCGATCAGAAATGAGTCCGAAGCAAATCTGTTTGTAGTAAAAGCAAAACATTAATGGATGTGGTTTCAGAATTGGAAATGCGGTTAAGAAATTGAAAATGGGAGAAAGGAGTAGATGCGGATAGGGTTCGCTGTTGCCTCGGTAGGATTTAACACGTGTCAATCGAACAAATGCTTGGTTTCTCCTTTCCAGTATAACTAGTGTGTAACCCGTGCGTTGCACACGATAATATTATAAATTATAGTATTTAGAATTTTATTGTTAAAATTAGAACTTTATTATATGACCTATGATAAATCTGATAAAATAAATAAACTTTAAATTATTATTTGTTGTTATTTATATAAGGTATGTATTATGTAACTTTTATTTGTTCGAAGTAAAAATAATTTTATCGTTCTTGTTACTATGAGCAAGTGTTTATGTTGAAACTAACATATTTTAATTATTTTAGATATATTAAAAAAAATATTATTTATTACTTTTAAAAATATGTTAGCTATGAAATTATGTAATTGGTTAAAATATATTATCTTAAGAGTAAATAATCCAAATAAATTGAGAAGAATTTTATAACAAAATTATATAGGTCTTATGGTAGAGTTATTTGATGTTAAAAATAGTATTTTTTTTAATGTAATATGCGATAAATTTATCGTTTATGTACATAAATGATGATAACTATTTACAAATTAACTTTATTATCGTTGTTTATGTACATAAATGCACGCATGTGATCTATATATCAACGTAGTTAAACACAAATTTTTTATTATGATTTTTATTAATATGTAAGTCTACACATATGTGACTGATATATAGATTATTAAAATACTTTAAATTTGAGATTTCGTAAGCAATTTAATACACATGATCTAAATATAAAAATTTAGTAAATAGTTGATGCAGTGCACATAACTATGGAAATGTCAAAATATGATTATTTAAAGTTAAAAATAGAATTTTACAATATAGATAATTTATTGAGATAAATGAATAATGAATTATCTTTGTTAATGTTACTTATGTGTATAATTTATGATATCTAAATTATATACTTCAATATTTAAATGAAAAAATTCATTTGACTATTTTTTTTAAAAGAGCAGTTATTTGGACACAAAATTAGATATAGTTAGTGGCACAAGGGATCTGAAACGCTGGATCTTTTTTTCCTTATATGGAGTGGTAGAATACAGAGGGTGATCTAATGGTGGAGATTAATAGTATCACGAATTATACCAAAATTTTGTGTCTAGAAAGACTTTCCCTTATTTTAATATGAATATGAATGTACATATTGAAATTATTACATTTAAGGATTTATCAGATAAATTAGTGAATAATTATTAATTAAATTTATTCAAATAATTTAAAACCAACATTTGCATGATTAATTGAAAATATATAGATGTAAATGTACAAAATTATGTGATATTGAGGTGGTTTTTTTGGGGCAACTGTCGAAATTTCAACAGGTATGCACTTTAGTTAAAATAAGAATTTTACAGTGTAATGCATTAATGTATCGATACAGATGAATCATAAATTAAACTTGTGATTATTGTTTACATATATAATTATGTTATGTGACTGATGTACTTGTATACCTAAATGAATTTTATACCATTTATTTAATATGAATATGCAAATATTGAAAATTTCATTTTTATTTATGATTTACTTGACACATCAACAACTCATAATTTACTAAATTCAATTATAGTATAAGATTTGTGATTAACTCTAGTGTATGAGGCTAAATATATAAGGAGCAGCTATTTGAACATAAATTGATGACACAAAATTAAATATACAAATTGTGAACCATGATATTTCTTTATCTTTACATGAGAGGTGGAATTCAGGAGGAGATCCAATGGTCCACAATTTGTATATTAAATTATGTACCACTAATTTGTGTTCAAATAGACTTTCCCAAATATAAAATATTAGAAGAGAATTGAGATAGCTTGATAAAAGGTTAAAGTTAAGGTTATTGCTGTAAAAAAACATAGTTTTGTAATGCATGATAGAATTGTTTATACTTTTTTTGATATTTTTTGCTTTTTTTGTTTCATTTCAAAAATTAATTTGTACTTAGTCTCTTCTATAAACATTATTTTTATTTTTCTTTGCATAAATGCATTTCTTTTATAAAAATGGCTGCAATTATTCACCGATTGGCTGGAACTAAAAGTGACAGTGTTTTTAAAGCATGTTAATTTTTTGAGAAACAATGTATAAGTGTTTCAAAATTTAAAGAGTGCTCTCTATTGTTTATGCTATATTATATGCCATGTGACTTACGTGTTTTAATTTTATCAAAATTCAATTTGATCATATTTCACTGATATGAGTGTGACGTATACTATTGAATTTTTCATATTGTCATCCAAACTAATGAATATCACTTAATTACATTATCTTATTATTTTAAACTTAAGATTGTATAATTAATTTAAACATATGAACTGGAACATAAAACATATGAGAAAGTAGGTGAGTTTTGTAAATAATTGTGTTAATTTTAAAATAGGTATTTTAAGTTGAAATGTAAAATTTTATAATGCCATGCATAATAAATATATTTTACCATTTTAAATATAGGTATCTTATGTTAAATGATAAATAAATAAAAAATTAAACTTGTATTATACTAATTATTTGAATATAATAGACTTTTATTTTGAGTGGATTGAACTTTTGTCATTTACTGGAAATCATTGGGCTTTAAATTGTAAATGATTTAGATGAAGTTGTATTTTCATTCTCTGTACATGCGTTGAAACCGAATATTGTGGAAATACTGTTTTAATTAGAAATTGCAACGTGTCTAAATATTAAGCGGAGATGGTATAAAATATGTTTATCCACTGCTATCAAAAATTGCAACCTAATAAGATCTATAAAATAAAAAAAATAAGGCCGAACCCATGATACACACATGGAATGCACCAAATATTTATACCGGTTATACTTCTTTCAATTAAATGGGTATTATTCAAGCATGCATCATTTGCTATGGATCAACCTTAAACTCAGATCTGACCATATCTTGCAAGTAATAATTCTCGTAGATAATAAAACGACTAAAAATTTATCACTTTTGCCCATTAATACGAAGTCCGTACACTCATAATATATTTCATAAAAGATTGATGTTGTAAAGATTGATACATGTAAGTCAACTGGAGAAAAAACACCAAGGAAACAGCTTGTAACCAAGGTTGCACGTAAGTCGGCAACAAAATGCTGGAGTAGTGAAGAAGCCCATCACTACAGACTCTCCGTGAAATGTGCAAGCATTAGAAAAGCACTGGACTTATTATTAGGAAAGCTTCCATTCCAAAGGTGTGTAAGGGAAGTTGCGCGGGACTTCAAGACTGACCTGAGGTCCTAGAGTCATGCTGTGCTTGCCCTTCAAGAAGCTGCAAAGGCCAATCTTGTAGGATTATTTGAAGGCACAGACCTATGTGCCTTTCAAGAAGCTGCAAAGGCCAATCTTGTAGGATTATTTGAAGGCACGGACCTAAGGTCCTAGAGTCATGTTGTGCTTGCCCTTCAAGAAGCTGCAAAGGCCAATCTTGTAGGATTATTTGAAGGCACGGACCTATGTGTCATCCATGCCAAGCATGTTACCATCATGCCTAAGGACACTCAGCGGAGGATCCATGGCGAAAGGGCTTAACTTAAATCTTATTAGGTGCTTATAAGTTATATCATGGATCATATATCTGGCATCAATGTAGTCTTTGGTCTACTATGTAACTACTATTATGAACTTGATGCCAGGATGTAGGATTTTGCAGTCAGTCTTTCAACAACTTAAGGAAAAAAAGCTCTACCCCTCTAAGGATTTATCGTGCACCATATATAAATACGTATGCAAAATATATCCATTTTGAATGTAAATTATGTTTATTTTTACTGCTGAAAGGAAAAAAGTTGTTAAGCAATAACTGATAGAAAAAGGTTGCTTTCCCTGGTAGTCATTGAATCAAACACTAATCTTATTGCCAAATAAATATATCCTTTTTAAATTCATAGAGGATTTTTTAAACATATCATTTCTATTTACATTCTTTTTTCTGTAGCCACCACAAAAATTTGATTTAGCAACAAATTTCATGGTGTTCAAAATTTTAGAAAAGAATGTAGTAGTAACAGGGAAGAAATAAAATGGACAGACAATGCGTAACCATTATTTTTCCAAACTAATAAACAGTGCATAATCTTTATGGACAATGCGTAGCTTAATAAGCAATTTAATGCATAATCTTTATGGACAATGCATAGCCTAATAAGCAATTTAATGCATTTGACGACAGTATGGAAAAGGAGACTAAAGATTTATTTGAATATAGTTTGTCATCAATAAAACTGCAACTGTCATGAAATTAGTACGAATTATGAGCACAACCTTTTACTATGCCAATTATAATACCTTTGTAAGCTACAATTAATTTTCTTTAAATTTGTTGTGCTACATTCAAAATACATATGCACGAATGACTCCTCTATTTATCCTTGAGCTCTTGCTGATGCTGGATTAATTTGATGTCAATGGGAACAAAAAAAGATTGCAAATCCTTGTTGATATGAGCTTTCTCACCATTCAAAAAAAAATTGATTTGTAAATCATCAAGCTCACCAAATGAAAACTCCAAGAATATCTGAATATCCCTTGACCTTCCTTTTGCTATCTTTTATTGTCCTTTCACCTTTTAATTTCAAAGAAAACTCAGCTCTTTTTACTCCTCACCATGACCAAGTAAGTATCCCTAGAATATTTGGACATTTCATCAATGTTTGCATTATCAATTAAGAATTTTAGTTATCCATAGAGGCAAGGAATTACTTTAAATGTTCTTTTCTTCCCATATCCCAAGCTGATCCCAAACAGATCCAAGAAAGCTATTGCTCTTCAACTTCTCGATCAAAATATCCTCAGTTGTCGGTTTTTTGGGTACTAGATTCGGAAGTTGTGTATTTGATACAATGTGTAGGAAGACAGCTCTCTACCACCTTTGTGACGGCCCGCCCCGCACCAACCGACATTTACTCCAAAAGTGCGCTGTACACATGTCCAGTTAGCATGGAACGGGTCGTCAGAAGGAAAAGGAATAAGGAAATGAACACACAAAGAACCTGTAGAATGTCTCACAGCGCATAGAACAAAATATAATAATAACATACTTGACATAAAACAGGAGAGACAGTGTATAAGCTGAAAATCAGAACTAAACATCATAGCAGCGGAAATCCAAAATACAGCTTATTACACCTTTTCAAATTGTCTCAAAGCAAAAGTAAGGTAAATGAGGTACACTACGAATGCCCAAGTAGCGACCACCAACGACACAGGGAGAATGTGTATATATATATATATATCATACGTGGAAGCCTCCTGCCCGCCTCCGAATCAGCTACTCGCGCATCACCAGCTAACCTGTCTCTAGTCTGCTCGTGTGAGAACCCAGAGTAATAAGAGGAGACATAAAACTCTGGGTCAGACATAAAGCCTGGTATGAGCGATAAGCATCTAAAGTGAACAATAACAGGTAGACTAAAACATACCTGAACCTGGACCTGCAACCAAAGAGTTAGCACTACATACTGTACAACACTCTAAGGTACCATCTCAAATAGTGTAAAGATATGGAGGTGGGGGAGGTGTGCATGTCATAATGATGGCAAACAATCAAGCATAGCATCCATCCTCACATCTCTCACTCAGTGCGTAAAGCATACGATATTCACCACTTCGATCACCCAACATACCTTGCTACGATCACTCTGCCCCATGAAGTCATAAATGGCTTCACTGCACTGATAACGTAGCCACAAATCCTTTGCTATGTCCACTTTGCCCCATGGAGTCGCAAGAACCCCACTGCACTGGCTCATAGCCTTACCAATCCTTACTATGTCCACTCTGCCCCATGGAGTCGTAATGACCCCACTGCACTGGCTCATAGTATTACTACGCATCACATTGCCCCTCAGGTCATAATGACCCTACTGCACTGATAACGTAGTCTTGCTACCATCACCTTTCCCCTCAGGTCATAATGACCCTACTGCACTGATGAGTAGCCCATCATTCCTTTTTAGTGGTGAATCGAAGTTATGAACGTCGACAACTCCTTAGCACACGTCCCGCAGCAAAGCCCAACTCATGAAGTGAACTCATTGGTTCCCAACCGGTTCCGGGATCCTGAGCTCTAACTTCCATTTGGACTACCTTTGCATCTCGGGTTATTGGTCATCACCATCGAATCGGATCGGGTCGGCCTTCATCATTCTTCATTGGATTAGATCGGCCTTCATCATTCGGGTCGGGTCGCGCCTCCTGCGTCGGATCGGGTCGTACTCCTCCATTGTCTCGTGAATCCAGTCTCCATCGAATCGGGTCTCCTCTTCTGGTCGGATCGTGAACTCCCAGCGGATCGTGTTCCAACGGGTCAGATCGTGAACTCCCAGCGGATCGTGTTCCAACGGGTCGGATCGTGAACTCCCAGCGGATCGTGTTCCAACGGGTCGGATCGTGCTACATGGATTGGGTTGTGACTTCCCATCAGTTCGTGTGGCTGGTCGATTCGTGGAAGGACGAGGCAGATCGCATGGAAACTCCTCATGTCGGGTCGTGATCATCTGGTTCGGATCGGGGTGCGAAGCGCGAGTGCGGATCGTGGACGTGGCATGCGATCCGATCCGAATCCCTGCATAGTTCCTGCAGCTGTTCCAGCGACTGTTTACGCCCCTCGACGGCGTTTTCGACCATTCCAACTATTCTAACCAATCACAAAACATTTCATACAGTCATAGCAACATGCATAATCAACCACAAACATCAAAACTTCAATATGATAGGTAAAAAGGGATCAAACATACCCAAAATCTCATATTTTCCCCTTAAGCATATTTAGGTGAAACTAATGATAGCATTATCAAAACTTAACCAAATTAACCCAAATTCATATCAGAGGTCTAAAACATCATTCCGAATTTTATAAACATTTTTCCAGAATTTTATCATGTTTAAATTCGCTAATTAACACTAATCACCCCTAATTAGCCATAATTAGTGCAAAACTATGCAAATCACTCACCTTAGCCACAAATAAACTAAGATCTGAAATAATTCTCTGATTTGACGTGAATTTCAATGCCAAACAGCAGCTCCTTTGTTGCTTTGGTGAAGATCTTCCTTGATTAGGGGTTGCTAAGCCAAATCCTTGACCAAAAGATGATTTGGAGGTGATTTAGAGGTTGGAGGCCATTTTTAGGGTTCCTTGGTGATAAGTGGAGGCTAGAAAACTGAAATGGAATGATTCTCCATCTCATTTCAGCCCTCCCATAACCCTAATCCCGAAATGGGTTATGGGCCTACTCACTAATCACCCGATTTGGCCCGGTTAAGCAGTTTTTCACCCTCCAAACCTTGTTTCAGCCATATCTCCCAAACGGTAGGTCCGTTTGGCTATTATGACCACTCTACGGAAAGGTAAACCATCAAACTAATCAAATGGAAGTGGTTTCATGTCAAAATTCCTTTCCAATCAAAAGTTATGGCCAAAACAGTACCGACTAGGGGCAAAATGGTCATTTAAAAATCGACAAAAATCATGAACATGGGAAATGACTCTAATAGATGTTTCCCAAAGTTACACGACCATACGACTTCATACGGGAAAGAAATAAATATTCTACGATCCCCCGATACGTAGGATACGGGTCATTACACTCTTCCCCCCTTACGAAATTTCGCCCCCGAAATTCCCTAATCAAAACACACACAAAGGTCCTGCATGCCTATCAATCATAAAACAACAATCAAACATGCAAAACAAGCAAAACAAATCTACCTTAGCATGCGGAAAAACTAAATTACGAAGTAAGTCTTACCAGGCAAAGAGTTCTGGATACATCTTCCTAATGCTCTCCTCTGTCTCCCAAGTACAATCATTCTCGTCCTCGCCCCACTGAACCTTGACTAGCTTCACCGCCTTCCTTCGAAGTTGCTTCGTATCATGCCCCACAATACGAATCGGCTTGCGGTTCCCAACCGCCTCGGGTTCTACTTCGAAGTCCTCTAACTGATCAGGTGAAATAGTCACATCTGAGCCGTGAACGAACTTCCTTAGTTGGGAAACATGAAATACATTGTGAACTCCCGCCATTTTCTCTGGTAAGCCAACTCTATACGCCAAATTCCCGACTAATTCAAGAACAGGGAATGGGCCAACAAATCTTGGTGCCAACTTGCCTCTCCTGCCAAATCGAATCACGCTCTTTAACGGAGAGATCTTGACGAACACCAAGTCACCAACGGAGAATTTCAAGTCTCTTCTTCTCTTATCGGCATAACTCTTCTGCCTATCCTGAGCAGCTTTCATTCGTTGCCGAATGACCTTAATCTTATCTGAAGTTTCCCTCACCACATCTGGTCCAAGCACAAACTTCTCGCCAGTCTCTATCCAACATGATGGTGAGTTGCACGGTCTTCCGTACAAAGCTTCATATGGAGCCATACCGATACTGGATTGGTAGCTATTATTATATGCAAACTCTACTAGATGGAAATGGTCATCCCATGATCCACCAAAATCCAATATACACGCTCTCAAGAAATCTTCCAATATATGATTCACCCTCTCCGTCTGACCGTCGGTCTAAGGATGATATGCGGTACTGAGATGTAATCCTGACCCTAGAGCCTCTTGTAAGCTCTTCCAAAACCCACTAGTGAACAACGGGTCTCGGTCACTCACAATGCTTTTGGGTACTCCATGAAACCTCACTACCCACTTCATGTACAATTCTGCCAACTTGGCTGCCGTTCTGGTCGATTTGACTGGTATAAATCTTGCACTTTTAGTCAATCGATCCACAATTACCCAAATGCTATCATATACCGATCTAGTCCTTGGTAGGCCATCGATGAAATCCATCGAGACTTTCTCCCATTTCCATCGGGAATTTCTAATGGTTGCAACAACCCACTAGGCTTCTTTTGCTCGGCTTTAACTAGCTGGCAATTCATGCATTTGGATATAAACTTCCCAACGTCTCTTTTCATCCCTTCCCAGTAATAAGTCTGCTTCATGTCTCGATACATCTTATTACCACCGGGATGTATAGTTAGTTTCGAGTGATGACATTCTCTAAGCACTTCATCTCTCAAACCATTCACGTTGGGCACAACTAGTCTTCCATTCTTTCGAAGCCATCCGTCTCGATCAAGCCCATACACATTCATCTCCTCACTGTCGATGTTCATTTCTAACTTGGAGATGATTTCCAATAGATTAGGATCGTTCCTCTGGCTGGAACCAATCCGCTCTATCAAAGTGGGTCTGATCGTCAAACTAGCTAGCATAACTGGATCCAATTCGCACTTTGGTCTGAAATCAAACCCCGCGATATACTCCAGTTGCTTCCATTCAAGAAACATTGCCCCTAAGCTGGCATGTCTCCTACTCAAGGCATCGGCTACCGCATTACCTTTCCTAGGTGTATATGCGATATCAAAATCATACGAAGCCAAGAACTCTAACCATCTCTGCTGACGGAGATTCAGATCTTTCTGGGAGAAGAGATACTTTAACGATTTATGATCAGTAAACAACTCAAATCTTTCTCCCAAGAGGTAATGTCTCCACATCTTCAGCGCAAATACGATCGCTGCCAATTCCAAATCATGGGTAGGATACTTCTTCTCATGCGGCTTTAGCCGTCGACTAGCATAAGCTACAACCCTACCTCCTTGCATCAATACTGCACCCAGTCCGGTACCACAAGCATCCGTGTATACCGTCATCTCTTCATTCCCTTTAGGAATGACTAGCACTGGCGCACGCGTCAACCTCTCTTTTAGACTCTTGAAGGCATCCTCACACACTCCGTCCCAGACGAAGGACTGATTCTTCTTAGTCAACTGAGTCAACGGTGCTGCTATCTTGGAGAAGTCCTGGATAAACTTACAATAATATCCAGCTAATCCCAAGAAACTTCTTACATCTGTTGCATTCTTGCGCGTAGGCCAATCCTGTATCGTAGCCACCTTCGCAGGGTCCACGGCAATACCACTCTCTGTAACAACATGACCCAAGAATCTTACTTCCCTTCTCCAAAAATGACACTTAGAGAATTTCGCTTTCAATTGGTGTTTCCTCAACACCTCCATCACTATCCTCAAGTGTCCCTTGTGTTCCTCCTCTGTCCTTGAGCAAACATGGATATCTTCCACGAACACAAGAACAAACTTATTCAACTGATCTCTGAATACCCGATTCATAAGATCCACAAAGTAGGCTGGTGCATTGGTCAACCCAAATGGCATGACCAACCACTCATAAAATCCAGACGGCGTCCTAAATGCCGTTTTCGGAACACTCTCATCCGCTACTCGTAGCTGATGAAATCCTATCGCGAGGTCCAACTGGGAGAACACTCTAGCTCCTTCCAGTTGATCAAACAAATCATCTATCCGCGGTAGAGGATACTTATTCTTCCTCGTTACCTTATTCAACTCGCGATAGTCCACACACAAACGAAGGGAACCATCTGCCTTAGTGGCAAACACAACTGGTGCTCCCCACTCGGAGACACTCCTTCTAATAAATCCCTTCTTCAAAAGATTGCTGACTTGCACCCCGAGCTCTCGCTGCTCTCTTGGTGCCATACGACGAAGTGGCAACACTATAGGTCTGGCATCTTTCACTAAATCAATACAGAACTCAATCTCTCGGTGTGGTGGAAGCCCGGTCACCTCCTCGAAGACGTCCGGATACTGGCCAACCACGGGCACATCTGACAACTCATCCTGCGGGATGTCGAGGGAATTTACAAAACTAGCCATAACCCCATCACTAGGTAGGCTACCAAACACTACCCTCCGCCCATCATCCGCCCTCACTGTCACCAAAAAGCCCATCACAGTCTACCACCACCCCGTATCTTTGGAGCCAATCGACTCCCAATATAATGCCATACCCAGTAAAGCCCAAAACAAAGCAATCACATACAAACATACATCCATGACTCGATAAGACCAAATTCCTGCAAATCATACTAAGGCTAGTCGAACCACCAATCGGGTTCGTCACAATCAATGGTCTATCGACTATCTCGGGTTCCAGTCCCAACCTATCTACCAGGTCACTAGATATGAAGGAACGGGAAGCCCCGGTATCAAACAAAACTCGAACTGGTATATCATAAATAGAAAGCATACCTTGAATAACAACATTCTTTCCTTTCTCCGCCGCAGTTGGGGCATTCGACGAAGAAGGAACAACATCAATAGCATATGCTTTCACAATCTGCTTCTCCTTAAGAGGTTGCGGACACTTATCCTTATGATGTCCCACTTGACCACAGTTGTAGCACTTCCTTTCCGCTGGCTTCGCCCGACATTCTTTAGCATAATGGCCCTTCTTTCCACAGCTGAAGCACTCAACATCCTTCTTGCTCTTTTTTTGGCCACCTTTTGATTGGTCCTGCTTCCTCTTATTCTGAGAGTTATTCTTGCCTCCACCGCCTGCTTGCGGCTTTGGCCCTTCTGCAGATGCAGCCTCAGTCTTTGACTTAGGGTAAAGGCTCTCTGATCTCAAAGCTTTCCCCACAATCGATTCAAAAGTCTCATCGATGTGGTTGATAAGCCTTTCCCCCAAGTATCCATCCAAACCGGTAATGAACTTCTCATTCTTCTTTTCAGGAATATCGATAAGAGACAGTCCATACTTCGACAAAGTGTCAAACTCAGCAATATAGTCAGAAACTGCCCTTCCGTTCTGCTTGAGTTCCAAGAACCTCTTAAATAATACTGACTTCTGGGCAGCTGGAATAAACTTCTCGCTAAAGCGAGCCTTGAACTGATCCCAAGTAACCTAATCCTCTGGAGTAGTTGTTCTAATGGCATTCCACCAATTCATCGCTCGCCCTTGCAGCTGACGAGACGCTAGCCTTCTCTTCATTGCATCCTCAAGACCCAAGTCATCGAAGATACGGTCACAGCTATCCATCCAGTCCTGAACATTCGTGGCCGACTCCGTTCCGTGGAACGGCTTTCCACCAAGGTTAGTGTAATCTTTGCACAACTTGGCGAAATCGACCCTAGGCGCCTGCACTACTCGGCCAACACCAACTCCGGGATTGGGAATTGCCCCTTGCACTTCTCTAAGCATGTCTCTCATGAGGTTAGTAAACATTGCCCTCATGTCAGCGGCATTCCCTTGGTTGGTCCCTCTACCAGCACCCCTCGTGTCTCGGCTCATCGTTAATCTGTAAAAGGGAAACGATTAACGACCCCATAGTGGTGCTAGTGCAGCGCGACTTCATTTTTATACTACTAATAGTATATATATACATAGCTTTTGAAAACAAAAGTAATCACAAATACGCGCTCTCATATACGTACTATCTCTCCCTAGTGTCTTTCCCTAGGTTAACTACGCAACCTAGAGCTCTGATACCAAGTGTGACGGCCCGCCCCGCACCAACCGACATTTACTCCAAAAGTGCGCTGTACACATGTCCAGTTAGCACAGAACGGGTCGTCAGAAGGAAAAGGAAGAAGGAAATGAACACACAAAGAACCTGTAGAATGTCTCACAGCGCATAGGACAAAATATAATAATAACATACTTGACATAAAACAGGAGAGACAGTGTATAAGCTGAAAATCAGAACTAAACATCATAGCAGCGGAAATCCAAAATACAACTTATTATACCTTTTCAAATTGTCTCAAAGCAAAAGTAAGGTAAATGAGGTACACTACTAATGCCCAAGTAGCGACCACCAACGACACAGGGAGAATGTGTGTATATATATATCATACGTGGAAGCCTCCTGCCCGCCTCCAAATCAGCTACTCGCGCATCACCAGCTAACCTGTCTCTAGTCTGCTCGTGTGAGAACCCAGAGTAATAAGAGGAGACATAAAACTCTGTGTCAGACATAAAGCCTGGTATGAGCGATAAGCATCTAAAGTGAACAATAACAGGTAGACTAAAACATACCTGAACCTGGACCTGCAACCAAAGAGTTAGCACTACATACTGTACAACACTCTAAGGTACCATCTCAAATAGTGTAAAGATACGGAGGTGGGGGAGGTGTGCATGTCATAATGATGGAAAACAATCAAGCATAGCATCCATCCTCACATCTCTCACTCAGTGCGTAAAGCATACAATATTCACCACTTCGATCACCCAACATACCTAGCTACGATCACTCTGCCCCATGAAGTCATAAATGGCTTCACTGCACTGATAACGTAGCCACAAATCCTTTGCTATGTCCACTTTGCCCCATGGAGTCGCAAGAACCCCACTGCACTGGCTCATAGCCTTACCAATCCTTACTATGTCCACTCTGCCCCATGGAGTCGTAATGACCCCACTGCACTGGCTCATAGTCTTACTACGCATCACCTTGCCCCTCAGGTCATAATGACCCTACTGCACTGATAACGTAGTCTTACTACCATCACCTTGCCCCTCAGGTCATAATGACCCTACTGCACTGATAAGTAGCCCATCATTCCTTTTTAGTGGTGAATCGAAGTTATGAACGTCGACAACTCCTTAGCACACGTCCCGCAGCAAAGCCCAACTCATGAAGTGAACTCATTGGTTCCCAACTGGTTCCGGGATCCTGAGCTCTAACTTCCATTTGGACTACCTTTGCATCTCGGGTTATTGGTCATCACCATCGAATCGGATCGGGTCGGCCTTCATCATTCTTCATTGGATCGGATCGGTATTCATCATTCGGGTCGGGTCGCGCCTCCTGCGTCGGATCGGGTCGCACACCTCCATTGTCTCGTGAATCCAGTCTCCATCGAATCGGGTCTCCTCTTCTGGTCGGATCGTGAACTCCCAGCGGATCGTGTTCCAACGGGTCGGATCGTGAACTCCCAGCGGATCGTGTTCCAATGGGTCGGATCGTGCTACATGGATCGGGTCGTGACTTCCCATCAGTTCGTGAGGCTGGTCGGTTCGTGGAAGGACGAGGCAGATCGCATGGAAACTCCTCATGTCGGGCCGTGATCATCTGGTTCGGATCGGGGTGCGAAGCGTGAGTGCGGATCGTGGACGTGGCATGCGATCCGATCCGAATCCCTGCATAGTTCCTGCAGCTGTTCCAGCGACTGTTTACGCCCCTCGACGGCGTTTTCGACCATTCCAACTATTCTAACCAATCACAAAGCATTTCATACAGTCATAGCAACATGCATAATCAACCACAAACATCAAAACATCAGTATGATAGGTAAAAAGGGATCAAACATACCCAAAATCTCATATTTTCCCCTTAAGCATATTTAGGTGAAACTAATGATAGGATTATCAAAACTTAACCAAATTAACCCAAATTCATATCAGAGGTCTAAAACATCATTCCGAATTTTATAAACATTTTTCCAGAATTTTATCATGTTTAAATTCGCTAATTAACACTAATCACCCCTAATTAGCCATAATTAGTGCAAAACTATGCAAATCACTCACCTTAGCCACAAATAAACTAAGATCTGAAATAATTCTCTGATTTGACGTGAATTTCAATGCCAAACAGCAGCTCCTTTGTTGCTTTGGTGAAGATCTTCCTTGATTAGGGGTTGCTAAGCCAAATCCTTGACCAAAAGATGATTTGGAGGTGATTTAGAGGTTGGAGGCCTTTTTTAGGGTTCCTTGGTGATAAGTGGAGGCTAGAAAACTGAAATGGAATGATTCTCCATCTCATTTCAGCCCTCCCATAACCCTAATCCCGAAATGGGTTATGGGCCTACTCACTAATCACCCGATTTGGCCCGGTTAAGCAGTTTTTCACCCTCCAAACCTTGTTTCAGCCATATCTCCCAAACGGTAGGTCCGTTTGGCTATTATGACCACTCTACGGAAAGGTAAACCATCAAACTAATCTAATGGAAGTGGTTTCAGGTCAAAATTCCTTTCCAATCAAAAGTTATGGCCAAAACAGTACCAACTAGGGGCAAAATGGTCATTTAAAAATCGACAAAAATCAAGAACATGGGAAATGACTCTAGTAGATGTTTCCCAAAGTTACATGACCATACGTCTTCATACGGGAAAGAAATAAATATTCTACGATCCCCCGATACGTAGGATACGGGTCATTACAACCTTGCCCTCCATCGCCTTGGAAGTTTGTCCTCCTGTAACATGTATCATATTCAACTTTGTTTGAAGTCCTTGGTTTTTCCATTTTTGTTATTAACTAATTAATATTTTTATTTTTCTCTCAGCCTTACAAATAAGTGATGTCATTATCTGGTGTTACAAACATTTAAATAAAATTAAAAGGGATATAATAAGCCAAATTCAAATCTTTAAACTATAAGAGCGATATGTACAACTTTGTCGACTTTGAAACCTCATGACGATTTCACTTTTGGAGCATTAATGTTTTTGATCAATGGAATCATACCACCAGTTCTATTAGTAACATTAAACTATCTTTTCTAGGGGCAGATTCAAAATATTTCATTAAAATACTTTTGGCTAATTACATCTGAGTTAACAGAAGAGAGAAATTTTGCTGCATTAAGATAAGTCATTCAATGATGTTAGTCATCATAAAATATGTGGTCATAAGCTTAAGTAATAACCAACTCTAACTAAAGGGGGAAGAGTTATAGCTGAAATTAGACAATGGTAAGATATTTAGAATCACCATCTACACAAAATGGCTGTCTTCAAAAAGCAATCAAATACGGCTAATCCACGAAGAGCTTAAGTTATGTTCTTTCAATTAGTTGGCATTGCTTGTAACAATACTTGAACTTAAAGCATGTACTGTTTCGGTTATCCAAATCCATATTTTCGATAATATTTATAGGCTTAGCATGTTTCAGATCCAGCCAGCCATCGCAAGAAAACACAAATAATCACAAAATAAATTAAACAAACATGATAATCAAATCATTATTACTATTTTTGTAATCCAATTTACACTAATTTACTTAGAATTTGCTTGAATTAACTTAAAACGCTTATAGTACAACATAAAGCGAGGGAAATTTTCACCAATTAAGTTGTTTTCACTCTGGATATCTAACAGCTTAACCAAAGTAGAAATTTAGTAATGATTTGATTATCATCAATTACCATATTAAATTGATTTAATACTAATTTACCTTTTTAAATTGTTTTATTTAGCAACATACGTCTGCTGCTGCATACAATACCCTATTAAAATGATTTAATACTGATTAAGTCATAAAGCGATTAATGTATACAACGTTCTTGTTTTATTTAGCAAGAAAGCAAGGAAAATTTTCACCAATTAGCAATAGGTGTATACAATATCCTTGTTTCATATAATACAGATAGGTAGCTGATGTATGTATTATCCTTGTTTTATTTAGCAACAAAGCAAGAGAAATTTTCAATAATTAAGCTTTTTTAACTCTAGATATCCAACATCTTAATTGAAGTATAACAGTAATACTGAGCTGATTATCATTAATTTTCCTATCAAACTGATTTAGTATTATTTCAATCAAGTAAGCTGTCTTATTTAGCAAAATACATCTACTGATAGGTATCCAATAGTTCATGTGTTAATATCACATCCCTGATTTCACGGATCAAACTGATCTAATACCGCTTTAAGAAATTATGCTTTAATCGGATTAATGAAAGTTCAATCAATCTATTTTGATTTTGAATATCCGACAACTGAATTGGAAAAAAATAATACTGATTTGAATATCATTAGTCATCCTAATAACTGATTTGACTTCAATTATCATATTACATATAAAAACCGATTTAGTACTGATTTTTATTAACTTAAAATATTCATAGTATCCTATTAAGTTAATGAATGTTAGTTTTGAAATTTAATACCATTTTGAAAATCAGTTCTAATTTGATTCTTCCTTTTTCCATTTAAACACATTAATTATCAAATGACTTTCGATGTAGTTTTGGCCCATGAACTTTCGTTCTAATGAAAAAAGAAGAAGAGGAAGGAGTTCATTGGCTAACAAACAAAGAATGCTTTTGACTACATTTTCTTGTATTTCATACATACATAACTACATCATTAGTTTTTTCCCCTTTAAACAATCCTCATAATTAATGTGTTGCTCAATTCCCCTAATTAGTAAACTATCATGTGCTTAAATTATCATTCATTTCAATAATAACTTCTCAAATTGTGCAGAAGGTCATCGTATACTTGAGAATTTATTACATATTACATGAAAATCAAAAACCACATTGTAATAACAATAGACGCAAAGTGCATGTAGAGTACAATGTATCCACTAAAATTTAAGTTTATAATAAAATATATCCATTAAGTAAAGTGTATCTTTAAACAGTCAAAATAACGTCATCGAATGGTGGCGATTTAAAGTTAAATCAATATCAGTTAATGAATATTTTGATTAATGCTCAGATTAAATTGTTACTTATCATGGTAGTTAAGAAGAAGAAAATGAATTCTAAATGTGTAAATTGGTTTTGGAGTAAGATCATTTACAAATCTATTTAAACACTGCCATATCTAATAGTTACTTTAATTAATGATTCACCACTAATTATACATGTATAAGTTCAAATGCTACCAAAATCAATTTTATTATATAGTTATTTTCAAGTTAAAAAATAAAAATCATTAGAATCATTAATTAGAATTGTCCTCCCATTGTACAGTAAAAATTTGGGTTTTTCAATAACTAAACAAATATCAATACAAAGTCCAAATGCACTATTATTGGCTTAATGCTTTATCAAAACATGGGTAAACAATGAACGCATGTGTGAAGTTTATCTAAAAATTGCGTTAACCAATACACCAAAGCCAAATCAAACTCATAAATATCATGAATAATGTAGTAATGGGAAGTCTAACATATGGCTTAAACATTAATCAAGTCCAAATAACCGTAAACAATCAAATGTTGTTGCGATATCAATTGAAAACATAAGAAAAAATTTAAAGAAACAAAACTATAGCGGGAACAAATGAAAAGCAATGAAGATTTAGTGGATATATACATAAAGAATGCAAGTTTTTTGTATAAACAACATACAACAGTAAACTTATGTTACTAAGAATACTCAACTTGTTTGTTTGGAACAATTTTTTTTCCTGAGTTATAGAGCAAGTGGAAAATCACTTCAAAAATCTGACCAAATAGGAGAAAAAGGTGGCAATGTATTTACATCTTTGTGAAATAAATTATTATATGCAAAAAATGGGAGATGGCATACTAAACATAATTATGCAATTTAATGTGTAAATTTTTTAGCAAATAATGCAGAAAAAATAGGTAGAAGTCTATCCACATAAAATAGATAATAAATTCCCAATAGCTATTCTTGAGTCCTATAATTTATGTGAAACTCATTTTAATAGATATGTACTACAAATTTTAGATTCCGTCACCTTATTGGTTGTAAAAGAAATGTTAAATCACAGAATAGGGAACACTATTTTTCTAAAACATAGTAGTGAATAATATCGAAATGATAATTTTAATGATACCCTTTGATGAGCATAGGACTGAAAACTTAGATAAAGGAGGTACACTACTAATGTCTCACAGCGCATAGAATAAAATATAATAATAACATAGAATAAAATATAATAAGGAAAAAGGAGGAAGGAAATGAACTAATCAAGAACCTGTAGAATGTCTCACAGCGCATAGAATAAAATATAATAATAACATACTTGACATAAAACAGGTGAGACAGTGCATAAGCTGAAAACCAGAACTAAACATCATAGCAGCGGAAATCCAAAATATAGTTATTACAACTTTTCAAACTGTCTCAAAGCAAAACTTAGATAAAGGAGGTACACTACTAATGCCCAAGTAGCGACCACCAACGACACAGGGAGAATATATATATATATATATATATATATATCATATGTGGAAGCCTCCTGCCCGCCTCCGAATCAGCCACTCGCGCATCACCAGCTAACTTGTCTCTAGTCTGCTCGTGTGAGCACCCAGAGTAATAAGAGGAGACATAAAACTCTGGGTCAGACATAAAGCCTGGTATGAGCGATAAGCATCTAAAGTGAACAATAACAGGTAGACTAAAACATACCTGAACCTGGACCTGCAACCAAAGAGTTAGCACTACATACTGTACAACACTCTAAGGTATCGTATCAAACGGTGTAAAGATCGGAAGGTGGGGGAGGTGTGCATGTCATAGTGACGGCAAACAATCAAACATAGCATCCATCCTTACATCTCTCACTCAGTGCATAAAGCATACGATATTCACCACTTCGATCACCCAACATACCTTGCTACGATCGCTCTGCCCCATGAAGTCATAAATGGCTTCACTGCACTGATAACGTAGCCACTAATCCTTCGCTATGTCCACTTGCCCCATGGAGTTATTCACCCCATCTGCGCTGGCTCATAGTCTTACTACGCATCACTTTGCCCCTCGGGTCATAATGACCCTACTGCACTGATAACGTAGTCTTGCTACCATCACCTTGCCGCTCAGGTCGTAATGACCCTACTGCACTGATAAGTAGCCATCATTCATTTTTAGTGGTGAATCGAAGTTATGAACGTCGACGACTCCTTAGCACACGTCCCGCAGCAAAGTCCAACCATGAAGTGAACTCATCGGTTCCCAACTGGATCCTGAGCTCTAACTTCCCATATTGGACTACCTTTGCATCTCGGGTTATTGGTCAATACTGGGTCGGGTCGGGTTCCTCTTCAAGCCATCGGTTCGGGTCGGGTGTCCTCCATCGGTTCGGGTCTTCTTCTGGTACGGTTCGGGTCGGCTGTCCCTTCTTGGTTTGGGTTGGGTGTCCCTTCTTGGTTCGGGTCGGGTCCTCTTCTGGTACGGTTCGGGTAGGGTGCTTCCCTTTGGGTCGGGTCGGGTGCCATTCCCCCTCCAGTTAATGCTTCCGCTCCGATCCGCCTCCTCATCCTTTACGTGCTTCGATCCGATCCATCCTCCTCTATCCGCTCTGATCCCTACTCCATAATCCGATCTGATCCCAGTTCAGCTAGCGTGGCCTTCCTTTTTGCCACTTTTCCCAAGTGTTGGGTTCCGATCGAATTCTTTGCTCAGTTCAACATATCCGATCCGAGCCCCTATCCGATCCGAACCGTGCACTGTTTTCTGAAACTGTTCCAGCAAGTGTTTACGCCATTCGACGACGTTTTCGACCATTCTAACTATTGAAATCAATCACAAAGCATTTCATGCAGTCATAGCAACATGCATAATCAACCACAAACATCAAAACATCAATATGATAGGTTAAAATGGATCAAACATACCCAAAATCCCACATTTCCCCTTAAGCATGTTTAGGTGAAACTAATGATAGGATTAGCAAAACTTAACCAAATTAACCCAAATTCATATCAGAGGTCTAAAACATCATTCAAGAATTTATGAACATTTTTCCCGAATTTTATCATGCTTAAATTCGCTAATTAACACTAATTACCCTTAACTAGCCATAATTAGTGTAAAACTATGCAAATCACTCACCTTAGCCACAAATAAACTAAGATCTGAAATAAATCTCTGATTTGATGTGAATCTCAATGCTAAACAGCAGCTCCTATGTTTCTTTGGGGTAGATCTCCCTTGATTAGATGTTGCTAAGCTTAATCCTTGACCAAAAGATGATTTGGAGGTGATTTAGAGATGGGAGGCCATTTTTAGGGTTCCTTGGTGATAAGTGGAGGCTAGAAAACTGAAATGGAATGATCCTCTATCTCATTTCAGCCTCCCCATAACCCTAATCCCGAAATGGGTTATGGCCCTACTCACTAATCACCCGATTTGGCCCGGTTAAGCAGTTTTTCACCCTCCAAACCTTGTTTCAGCCATATCTCCCAAACGGTAAGTCCGTTTGGCTATTATTATGACCACTCTACGGAAAGGTAAACCATCAAACGAATCTAATGGAAGTGGTCTCAGGTCAGAATTCCTTTCCAATCAAAAGTTATGGCCAAAACAGTACCAACTAGGGGCAAAATGGTCATTTAAAAATCGACAAAAATCATAAGCATGGGAAATGACTCTAATGGATGTTTCCCAAAGTTACATGACCATATGACCTCATACGGGAAAGAAATAAATATTCTACGATCCCCCGATGCGTAGAATGCGGGTCATTACACTCTCCCCCCCTTAAGAAATTTCGCCCCCGAAATTCCCTAATCAAAACATATACAAAGATCCCGCATGCCTATCAATCATAAAACAACAATCAAACATGCAAACAAACAAAACAAGTCTACTCTAGCATGCGGAAAACTAAATGGCACAGTAAATCTTACCAGGTAAAGAGTTCTGGATATGCCTTCCTAATGCTCTCCTCTGTCTCCCAAGTACAATCATTCTCGTCCTCGCCCCACTGAACCTTGACTAGCTTCACCGCCTTCCTTCGAAGTTGCTTCGTATCGTGCCCTACAATACGAATCGGCTTGCGGTTCCCAACCGCCTCGGGTTCTACTTCGAAATCCTCTAACTGATCAGGTGAAATAGTCATATCTGAGTCGTGAACGAACTTCCTTAGTTGGGAAACATGAAATACATTGTGAACTCCCGTCATCTTCTCTGGTAAGCCAACTCTATACGCCAAATTCCCGACTAATTCAAGAACAGGGAATGGGCCAACAAATCTTGGTGCCAACTTGCCTCTCCTGCCAAATCGAATCACGCTCTTTAACGGAGAGATCTTGACGAACACCAAGTCACCAACGGAGAATTTCAAGTCTCTTCTCCTCTTATCAGCATAGCTCTTCTGCCTATCTTGAGCAGCTTTCATTCGTTGTTGAATGATCTTAATCTTATCGGAAGTTTCCCTCACCACATCTGGTCCAAGCACAAACTTCTCGCCAGTCTCTATCCAACATGATGGTGAGTTGCACGGTCTTCCGTACAAAGCTTCATATGGAGCCATACCGATACTGGATTGGTAGCTATTATTATATGCAAACTCTACTAGATGAAAATAGTCATTCCATGATCCACCAAAATCCAATATACAAGCTCTCAAAAGATCTTCCAATATATGATTCACCCTCTCCGTCTGACCGTCGGTCTGAGGATGATATGCGGTACTGAGATGTAATCCTGACCCTAGAGCCTCTTGTAAGCTCTTCCAAAACCCACTAGTGAACAACGGGTCTCGGTCACTCACAATGCTTTTGGGTACTCCATGAAATCTCACTACCCACTTCATATATAATTCTGCCAACTTGGCTGCCGCCCTGGTCGATTTGACTGGTATAAATCTTGCACTTTTAGTCAATCGATCCACAATTACCCAAATGCTATCATATCCCGATCTAGTCCTTGGTAAGCCATCGATGAAATCCATCGAGACTTGTTCCCATTTCCATTCGGGAACCTCTAATGGTTGCAACAACCCATTAGGCTGCTTTTGCTCAGCTTTAACTAGCTGGCAATTCATGCATTTGGATATAAACTTCCCAACGTCTCTTTTCATCCTTTCCCAGTAGTAAGTCTGCTTCATGTCTTGATACATCTTATTACCACCGGGATGTATAGTCAGTTTTGAGTGATGACATTCTCTAAGCACTTCATCTCTCAAACCATTCACGTTGGGCACAACTAGTCTTCCATTCTTTCGAAGCCATCCATCTCGATCAAGCCCCTACACATTCATCTCCTCACTGTCGATGTTCATCTCTAACTTGGAGATGATATCCAATAGATTAGTATCGTCCCGCTGGCTGGAACCAATCCGCTCTATCAAAGTGGGTCTGATCGTCAAACTAGCTAGCATGACTGGATCCAATTCGCACTTTGGTCTGAAATCAAACCCCGCGATATACTCCAGTAGCTTCCATTCAAGAAACATTGCCCCTAAGCTGGCATGTCTCCTACTCAA
Source organism: Allium sativum (assembly GCA_030737875.1). Taxonomy (NCBI): domain Eukaryota; kingdom Viridiplantae; phylum Streptophyta; class Magnoliopsida; order Asparagales; family Amaryllidaceae; genus Allium; species Allium sativum. The sequence goes on along the minus strand of CM060915.1, from coordinate 441,828,705 downwards.
GGCATCGGCTACAGCATTACCTTTCCCAGGTGTGTATGCGATATCAAAATCATACGAAGCTAAGAACTCTAACCATCTCTGCTGACGGAGATTCAGATCCTTCTGGGAGAAGAGATACTTTAACGATTTATGATCGGTAAACAACTCAAATCTTTCTCCCAAGAGATAATGTTTCCACATCTTCAGCGCAAACACAATCGCTGCCAATTCCAAATCATGGGTAGGATACTTCTTCTCATGTGGCTTTAGCTATCGACTAGCATAAGCTACAATCCTACCTCGTTGCATCAATACTGCACCCAGTCCGGTACCACAAGCATCCGTGTATACTGTCATCTCTTCATTCCCTTTAGGAATGACTAACACTGGCGCACGCATCAATCTCTCCTTTAGACCTTTGAAGGCATCCTCACACACTCCGTCCCAGACGAAGGACTGATTCTTCTTAGTCAATTGAGTCAACGGTGCTGCTATCTTGGAGAAGTCCTGGATAAACTTACGATAATATCCAGCTAATCCCAAGAAACTTCTTACATCTGTAGCATTCTTGGGCGTAGGCCAATCCTGTACCGTAGCCACCTTCGCAGGGTCCACGGCAATACCACTCTCTGAAACAACACGACCCAAGAATCTCACTTCCCTTCTCCAAAAATGACACTTAGAGAATTTCGCTTTCTATTGGTGTTTCCTCAACACCTCCATCACTATCCTCAAGTGTCCCTTGTGTTCTTCCTCTGTCCTTGAGTAAACAAGGATATCATCCACGAACACAAGAACAAACTTATTCAACTGATCTCTGAATACTCGATTCATAAGATCCACAAAATAGGCTGGTGCATTGGTCACATCTGAGAACTCATCCTGCGGGATGACGAGGGAATTTACAAAACTAGCCATAACCCCATCACTAGGTAGACTACCAAACACTACCCTCCGCCCATCATCCGCCCTCACTGTCACCAAAAATCCCTCACAGTCTACTACCACCCCGTATCTTTGGAGCCAATCGACTCCCAATATAATGCCATACCCAGTAAAGCCCAAAACAAAGCAATCACAAACAAACATACATCCATGACTCGATAAGACCAAATTCCTGCATATCATACTAAGGCTAGTTGAACCACCAATCGGGTTCGTCACAACCAATGGTCTATCGACTATCTCGGGTTCCAGTCCCAACCTATCTACCACGTCACTAGATATGAAGGAACGGGAAGCCCCAGTATCAAACAAAACTCGAACTGGTATATCATAAATAGAAAGCATACCTTGAATAACAACATTCTTTCCTTTCTCCGCCGCAGTTGGGGCATTCGACGAAGAAGGAACAGCATCAATAGCATATGCTTTCACAATCTGCTTCTCCTTCAGAGGTTGCGGACACTTATCCTTGAAATGTCCCACTTGACCACAGTTGAAGCACTTCTTATCCGCTGGCTTGGCCCGAAAATCTTTAGCATAATGGCCCTTCTTACCACAGCTGAAGCACTCAACATCCTTTTTGCTCTTTTTCTGGCCACCTTTAGATTGGTCCTGATTCCTCTTATTCTGAGAGTTATTCTTGCCTCCACCGCCTGCTTGCGGCTTTGGCCCTTCTGCAGATGCAGCCTCAGTCTTTGACTTAGGGTAAAGACTCTCTGATCTCAAAGCTTTCCCCACGATCGATTCAAAAGTCTCATCGATGTGGTTAATAAGCCTTTCCCCCAAGTATCCATCCAAACCAGTAATGGACTTCTCATTCTTCTTTTCAGGAGTATCGATAAGAGACAACCCATACTTCAATCAAGTGTCGAACTCAGCAATATAATCAGAAACTGCCCTTCCGTTCTGCTTGAGTTCCAAGAACCTCTTGAACAACACTGACTTCTGGGCAGCTGGGATAAACTTCTCGCTAAAGCGAGCCTTGAACTGATCCCAAGTAACCTGATCCTCTGGAGTAGCTATTCTAATGGCATTCCACCAATTTATCGCTCGCCCTTGCAGCTGACGAGATGCTAGCCTTCTCTTCATCGCATCCTCAAGACCTAAATCATCAAAGATACGGTCACAGCTATCCATCCAATCTTGAACATCTGTGGCCAACTCCGTCCCATGGAACGGCTTCCCACCAAGGTTAGTGTAATCCTTGCACAACTTGGCGAAATCGACCCTAGGCGCCTGCACTACTGGGCCAACACCAACTCCGGGATTGGGAACTGCCCCTTGCACTTCCCTAAGCATGTCTCTCATGAGGTTAGTAAACATTGCCCTCACGTCAGCGGCATTCCCTTGGTTGGTTCCTCTACCAGCACCCCTCGTGTCACGGATCATCGTCAATCTGAAAAAGGGAAACGATTAACGACCCCATAGTGGTGCTAGTGCAGTGCGACTTCATTCTTTATACTACTAATAGTATATATATACATAACTTTTGAAAACCAAATTAATCACAAATATGCGCTCTCATATACGTACTATCTCTCCCTGGTGTCTTTCCCTAGGTTAACTACGCAACCTAGAGCTCTGATACCAAGTGTGACGGCCCGCCCCACACCAACCGACATTTACTCCAAAAGTGCGCTGTACACATGTCCAGTTAGCACGGAACGGGTCGTCAAAAGGAAAAAGGAGGAAGGAAATGAACTAATCAAGAACCTGTAGAATGTCTCACAGCGCATAGAATAAAATATAATAATAACATACTTGACATAAAACAGGTGAGACAGTGCATAAGCTGAAAACCAGAACTAAACATCATAGCAGCGGAAATCCAAAATACAGCTTATTACAACTTTTCAAACTGTCTCAAAGCAAAGGTAAGATAAAGGAGGTACACTACTAATGCCCAAGTAGCGACCACCAACGACACAGGGAGAATATATATATATATATATATATCATACGTGGAAGCCTCCTGCCCGCCTCCGAATCAGCCACTCGCGCATCACCAGCTAACCTGTCTCTAGTCTGCTCGTGTGAGCACCCAGAGTAATAAGAGAAGACATAAAACTCTGGGTCAGACATAAAGCCTGGTATGAGCGATAAGCATCTAAAGTGAACAATAACAGGTAGACTAAAACATACCTGAACCTGGACCTGCAACCAAAGAGTTAGCACTACATACTGTACAACACTCTAAGGTACCATATCAAACGGTGTAAAGATACGGAGGTGGGGGAGGTGTGCATGTCATAGTGACGGCAAACAATCAAACATATCATCCATCCTTACATCTCTCACTCAGTGCATAAAGCATACGATATTCACCACTTCGATCACCCAACATACCTTGCTACGATCACTCTGCCCCATGAAGTCATAAATGGCTTCACTGCACTGATAACATAGCCACTAATCCTTCGCTATGTCCACTTGCCCCATGGAGTTATTCACCCCATCTGCGCTGGCTCATAGTCTTACTACGCATCACTTTGCCCCTCGGGTCATAATGACCCTACTGCACTGATAACGTAGTCTTGCTACCATCACCTTGCCCCTCAGGTCGTAATGACCCTACTGCACTGATAAGTAGCCATCATTCATTTTAGTTGGTGAATCGAAGTTATGAACGTCGACGACTCCTTAGCACACGTCCCGCAGCAAAGTCCAACCATGAAGTGAACTCATCGGTTCCCAACTGGATCCTGAGCTCTAACTTCCCATATTGGACTACCTTTGCATCTCGGGTTATTAATCAATACTGGGTCGGGTCGGGTTCCTCTTCAAGCCATCGGTTCGGGTCGGGTGTCCTCCATCGGTTCGGGTCGGGTCTTCTTCTGGTACGGTTCGGGTCGGGTGTCCCTTCTTGGTTCGGGTCGGGTGTCCCTTCTTGGTTCGGGTCGGTTCCTCTTCTGGTACGGTTCGGGTCGGGTGCTTCCCTTCGGGTTGGGTCGGGTGCCATTCCCCCTCCAGTTAATGCTTCCGCTCCGATCCGCCTCCTCATCCTTTACGTGCTTCGATCCGATCCATCCTCCTCTATCCGCTCTGATCCCTACTCCCTAATCCGATCTGATCCCAGTTCAGCTAGCGTGGCCTTCCTTTTTCCACTTTTCCCAAGTGTTGGGTTCCGATCCGATCGAATTCTTTGCTCAGTTCAACATATCCAATCCGAGCCCCCTATCCGATCCGATCCGAACCCTGCACTGTTTTCTGAAACTGTTCCAGCAAGTGTTTACGCCATTCGACGACGTTTTCGACCATTCTAACTATTGAAATCAATCACAAAGCATTTCATACAGTCATAGCAACATGCATAATCAACCACAAACATCAAAACATCAATATGATAGGTTAAAATGGATCAAACATACCCAAAATCCCACATTTCCCCTTAAGCATGTCTAGGTGAAACTAATGATAGGATTAGCAAAACTTAACCAAATTAACCCAAATTCATATCAGAGGTCTAAAACATCATTCAAGAATTTATGAACATTTTCCCGAATTTTATCATGCTTAAATTCGCTAATTAACACTAATTACCCTTAACTAGCCATAATTAGTGTAAAACTATGCAAATCACTCACCTTAGCCACAAATAAACTAAGATCTGAAATAAATATCTGATTTGATGTGAATCTCAATGCTAAACAGCAGCTCCTATGTTGCTTTGGGGTAGATCTCCCTTGATTAGATGTTGCTAAGCTTAATCCTTGACCAAAAGATGATTTGGAGGTGATTTAGAGATTGTAGGCCATTTTTAGGGTTCCTTGGTGATAAGTGGAGGCTAGAAAACTGAAATGGAATGATCCTCTATCTCATTTCAGCCTCCCCATAACCCTAATCCCGAAATGGGTTATGGGCCTACTCACTAATCACCCGATTTGGCCCGGCTAAGCAGTTTTTCACCCTCCAAACCTTGTTTCAGCCATATCTCCCAAAGGGTAAGTCCGTTTGGCAATTATGACCACTCTACGGAAAGGTAAACCATCAAACAAATCTAATGGAAGTGGTTTCAGGTCAGAATGCCTTTCCAATCAAAAGTTATGGCCAAAACAGTACCAACTAGGGGCAAAATGGTCATTTAAAAATCGACAAAAATCATAAGCATGGGAAATGACTCTAATGGATGTTTCCCAAAGTTACATGACCATATGACCTCATACGGGAAAGAAATAAATATTCTACGATCCCCCGATGCGTAGAATGTGGGTCATTACAAATAATATCAATGAGAAATTTATTTTGAATAGAATTAGAAGTATATATTTATTAGAATCGTTGTTAGAATATAAATATTTTATTTATAATTATAAAAGGAATAGAAAATGGTGCGGTAGTTCGATAATTCGATTTCAAATTTCAAATGAATGTACCGGGTGCAAAACAAACCGGATTTTAGTGAAACCAAAAATATTTGAATCTAATTAAGAATATCTTTCCAACGAATCCAAAAAATTAAAATTTCATAGAGGGATTCAAAAGTTATGCCCAGTTGAAAATTCAGAATAGTCGCTATGGAATTCTGGCCCTTAAAAATGGAAATTTTGCAAACGACCTCGGTTTTCGATGAAACCACTTTTGTTGGATCCGTGATGTTAAGTTAATGCTAGATTCCAAAATTCATAATTTTTCGAATCAATATGTGGGCGTGGCAAAGGAAAACACATTTGACCAGTTTAAGTTGATTTTAATCGACTGGAAAATGTTCATTTTCAAGCGGTCTCAGAAACTGACGAAATTAGTTTTGTTAGAACCATATCGTCAATATGAAGCTAGAAAATATTTTTCGGTAATTTTTAGAGTTAATATGTGGCCCCGGTAGATTGAAATGTGCGTTCAAATTCGATATATAGATTTATATTTGGATTTTGACGGAAACTGATCGAAACGATCGAATCAGCCTACGATACATATCCCATTGTGTTCGGAATGGGGGTAATTAGCTATAGACGACAGGCGGTGGGTCCCGTTTCGAGGTCAAAATAAAAAGTGCCTTTTCGAAATTAAATAATTAAAATAAAATTAAAATAAAAACTCTCACTCTCTCCTTATACCCTCAGCCCCCTTGACTTTTCAGAATCGATTTAGAAAATAAAAAAAGAAAAGGGGGAAGGAGCCGCGCTCCCCCTGGCGAGCCGCCTCCCTGAACGGTCCCACCACCTCCGTCGCTCCTCCCTACCCCCTTCTTCTTCCTCCGCGCCCTCACCCTCTGCTGTTAAACCAAATCGTAACCCCCCCGTGCTCCGCCTTCTCCCTCTTCCATCTCCTCCGCGCCACCCCCCTTAGACCCCGGCGCCGCCTCCGGCCCACCATCCAGCTCCGCCGCCAACAGTGGAACCCCCCCTTCGCCAGTCAACACGATTTTCCCCTCGTCCATTTCAGTTCGCAGCCTTCGCCATTCCTTAAGCCACCTCCAGCTTGTTGCTTTCAGGATCTGTGCGCTGAACCCGTAGACCAAAGCCGTTCTCCATTTTCTTGCGCTCCCTATGTGAGTTTTTATATTTATTTTAATTTATTAAAGTAATTAGTTTTAGGAATATAAAAAATTTCAGTTTTATTTATCTTTATCATGAAATGGTTTTAAAATAAAAATTAGATTTTTATTTATATATTTTTATAATAGAAAAGACTGAATTTTTATAATATAATAGTTTGAATTTTTGTAATAGGAAAGTTTGTATTTTTAAATAGAAAAAGAAACAATTTTTATTAATGTAAAGAATAGATTTTTATCGTATGAACTGAATCATAAAGATATGATTTTTATATATTCATTAGCAAAGTAAAAATATGATTTTTATATATTCATTAGCAAAGTAAAAATATGTTTTTTATATATTCATTAGCAAATTAAAAATTCGATTTTTATATATATGAAGTGGCAATAAAAATTCGATCTTTATATTGTTTTCATCGAAAGAAAAATATAATCTTTTATTAAATGAAGATATGATTTTTTTTTTGAATTTACCAAAGATATGATTTTTATGAAGTAGAAGAATTAAAAATATGATTTTTATATAATAGAGAATATAAAGATTTGATTTTTTTATATATGTAGCGAAATAAAAATATGATTTTTAGTGAAGTAAAAATACGATTTTTATATGGTTAGCGAAATAAAAATTCGATCTTTATATGTGAAATAGAAATATAAAAATATAATTTTTATATAGAAAGAAGCGTTGTAAAAATATATGAAGTAGAAATAAAAATAGAATTTTATTTATTGAAATGAAGCAATAAAAATATAATTTTTATTTGAACAGCGTGAAAAGAACTGCATTGGAATTTCAAACCGGTCCAGATGGTTCAGCAGTTCAAAAGAAAAGCACGGCGGAGTGGAACCCTCTGTGAGAACTTCTCACTTTAAATTTCTTTTTCTAGTTAAATTATATACTAGGATGCAGACTGTGCTTAGTAGCACCCGACACCCGTCGTCCACAGACCATGGACGGCTTGTATGCTTGTTTGATGTGTTGTGAAATTTGTTTGTGATGTTGATGTGAAATCGATAATAAAATGTAGATGGTTGAAATAAATTAATTATCGTTTAAAATATAATTTTTAACGTGAATGTGAATTAATAAATATTCATTTACAAACCGGACGGTTTGTTTATGTACACCTATTTGAAGGATATTGATTGGGATGATAAATTTTACACATCGCCCAACTGCACAAATAATATTCAGTGTTTGTTGATTTGAAACCCCACACGGGTGTTGGGATGATATTTGGCGTACACTAATCTCAATTATTTAATTGTATGTCGATCGATTGGTCGACAGGCTGTGTAAGCGTTAATTATTTATATTTCATGCTTATGCAGTTGTGTGGTGCACTTTGGATGATGGTTGATTGTTTATCGTTGCTATTATATACATGTATTGTATGGAATCCATATAATTAACGTTATATGGTAATTGATTGGGCCTTATTCCAATTGGGAAAATAAAGAATATTAGAATATAAAAATAGTCATGTGTTGACGATGCTCATGTGTTGAGAATATTCATGTGTTGAAACTATTCATGTGTTGAGTAAAATATTTTAACAATAAAATTTACATCTTTATCATATTTTAAGATTAGAAACTACTTTACGGTGGGAGTCTAATTAAAAATCAAACGATAGATACCATAATTTTATAAAATATATTACATAACAAAAATAGTCATGTGTAGACAGTACTCATGTGTTGAGATTAGTCATGTGTTAAAAGAAATATAGATTCATGTGTTGAATATAATAAATATTCATTTGTTGAATAAAATAACAAATTTATTGAAATACATAAAGCCGTGTTGATTAGAGTTGCGCTATTTTGACGTGAACGATATTTATATCGATTATATTCGTTTTTATAATGAATATAGAAAGGGTAGTGATTTCAAAATATAACGTTTTGAAAATATTATCATTTATATAGTAATGATAGGAAATATTCAATTTTGATTTGAAATTGAATATAGAGTTGAAATGGTTTTGAAAACGAATTTAAACGATTTATAAAATACGTTTTAAAAGGAAATCGACGAAATATATATAATATATATATATATTATATATATATAATGGCCTGAATAGAACGCGCCGCGCCGCGGTAGTTCGTGAATTTCGACCATTGACTACGAATTGACGTTGCGGGAGATCCGACCGTCGGATTCTCCTAAATCCGGAACCGTTGGGTTCGTATCAAAAAGAGCTTTCTAACGTATATTAGAAATTTGAAATCTAATGGTTGGATTTGGAATTATGTCCAAATCAAATTAGGAAAAGGTCGCTGTAAGTGCACTTCGATGGCCGTTGATAGAAATCGACTGTACGGGCCTTGATAAAATTATTAAAAATATCAATAATTAGTGTAAAATCATAAGAAATGATTTGAAAAGAACTGGGATGAAAAACTCCATATTTGAAAAGATAAAAATAGATTTTTATCAAAATGAACTAGTTTTGAACTAGAATTAAAATCAATTTATTTTTGAAATAAATAAATTGAAGTTGAATTGGTTTTGAAAATAACCAGAATTTCCAATATATATAAAGTGGAAGTGGATTTGAATCGAAATTGTCTTTGGAATATTTCGATGTTGGATTCCGTAATTATACAGATATTGTTATGGTAATTTGAAAGATATAATTATATCGTTATTTCCAATACGATATTTGTTGGTTTCAGAATTTGATATTGAATATAAGCCGGTATATTTTCTATTCAGAGCCTTGTATTTAATATCAAATGTGATTTGGGTTCGTCGTGAATCGTGTTTTAGGTGACATTAGTTCTTTAACCCAGTTAAAGGCATGATCGATTTGTTGAAAGATTAAAACTAAGTGGAGTTTTAATGAATCTGTAATTAGATTGAAAGTAAATTGATAATTTAAATTATCATATCTGAAAAGTGATCGAGAATGGAGTATCACCAGTTTTGCTCCAAAGCGATAATTAAATCTTTAATTAGATTTGAACATGAAATGATAATTAATTTTACCGATAACACCGTGGTGTTAGATATGGAGTATTACCAGTTTTGCTTCATAGGATGAATAGGTTGGGATTGGGAAATAAAATAAATAATTACTTCGGTGTGGTGCGCTAATCCCGACTAGTTTGGAAAACCATAATATGGTTTGAAATGATATCCAAAGGAAGATTAAAGAATAAATTTAGAAGAATTTATCTTTGATAAAATTAATGGGAACCTTTCCCTAAGAATGTTAAAATTTGAATAAAAGAATATTCTGAATTGGAATGAGGCGTATGTTGTGTTTGTGTAACACGTGTTTATTATAGGGTGCGTTTTTAAGAGGTCCCTACTGAGTTTCAAAATAAAAAAAAACCCGCTCAAAGTTTCATATACATTTCCGGTCCCTATTTTTGAACAGTCGCCTCCTACAATCAAGTATCCGCTCCCTACTTTCACGTCCAGCCTACCCACTTCGCTCCCTTCGCTCCTTCGCTTTTTACAAAAAAAAAAATGTGCGGCCATGTATAAAAAAAAAAAAATTCTAAAATCGTAAAATAATTGCAGCAGTCCACGAAATTGAAAACAAAAAGTTGCATATATATATATGCAAATTATGCCAATAGTTGCATACTTATATGCAATAATTGCTTATGCGCAAAATAGGCTAACGTTTTGCCTGCAGATTTGTTGCACATATGTGTGCATAATTTCGCATTATTTGCACAGCCGAACGCAAATAAAAATAACTGAATTTCATGGTTTTGAATTTGTGCACATATATATGCAGAAAATTGGAATTTGTGCATAATATTATACATTTAACTGCATTTTTCGCTCTTTTTTTCTTGTTTAATTTTATTTTTTTACATGTTTATGATTTTTTTAAACTGAATTAATGGTCGAATGAATAATTTATTTAAATAATAATTTTCGTATTTTTTTTTTACTTTTTTTTCCATTTATTTCACAACTTTTGAAAAATAGGGACCTAATTTATAATAAGTTAATCACTGGATGTGAGCCTAATTAAGTTTGCTTTTAGGGACCTGAGCCTTATTTTCACTTTATTATATACGCGGGTTATTCGGAAAGGCCGGGTTTATACCCATTATGAATAACCGATTCGACGATAAGTCGAAGATGAAGATGGTGGTTGAAGACCAGAAGTCTTCACATCGTTTGGGTAATTACTGATGATCTTGATTGGGCTGTACACCCAAGATGATGGAATCAGTTGGTGATTGTCCAGACGTACTTGGAGATCGATGGATATGCGAGGAAAGTGCCTCCGGTTTCGTTCAGACCCAGAACGAACTTGTAAATGGACTGTGTGTCTAACATTGGATTTTATTCTGTGTTGATTGATCTCTATTAAATATACATCTGTTTGGCGGCGGAGAATTTATTCTCTTGCTTAACGCCATTATCTGAGACGTACGAGCTCAGAGGTTGTATACCGATGGACATCAGTCGCATGGAGTGAATTGCCAGTGTTGGCACGCCTAAGTGGCAAATGATCAAGGCTTCTGTTGAAAAGCAAAGTCTTGTGGTTGATGATCAAAGCACGGCTTGTGTGGCGCAGCCTTGTGTATAGCGTGAATTCGCGAGCCTCACACCTCGGTATAAGTCAAAAAGGGTATACGGACCGTTGGGAGAACACGATGTTTCTTTCTAGCTAGTGGTGGTGTCAGTGCTTAAACTGGATGATATTTATATATACTTTTCACCTGTGTGGTTGTTGGAATACGAGGCGCCTCGGATATAAGTCTGTTAGGACCAGGAAACGTGTGTTCAAGAATAACTAATCCTCAAAAGTAAGAGAGGACCGGCCCAACTGATTCCAAGGATCATAGTGGGGTCCTGAGACATTTGCTAAAGTGTCTCGAACGGAGAGGAGCTTGCCCCTTGCCTCGACTCATGACGGAAATCCAATTTCCAATACGTGATATTGCGGTTTTATTTGTAGAACCTAGTATGGAGACATAGTGGTATGGGTCATTCATGCCGCCTATGATTGATATTTATGATTGAAATTATTTTGACACTATAAACTTATAGTAATATCAAAATAACGTGTTTTAATGTATCAAGCATTCTTTGGCTATTATAAGGTAAAAACCCTATCCTCCGGCTTGCGTTGCATTATGTGATGGGACCTGGGTCTTATAATAGCTTCATTTTTCTTTATTTAGCATTGCGCTGTTTGTTTTATGCACTGGTATTCTTGGGAGGAAACCCGTTCCGTGTTATACGGCATGGTCCCTTGATTTACCGAACTATAAAATAAAGATTAATAACTGTTTTAGTTCTCACATCAGTCACATGACTGACCTGGGGTTTATTGTTTTAACCTAAACTCTCGGTGCTCTTATTTTCGACACGGGCAGCTAGTAGTTTTGGTTTTGTAGGTTTATATTCACAAGATCCTGATTTACAGCTGGAACGATGCTCGGAAAGCTCTGTATTCATATATTACTTTCAGTTGTTTATTGTATTATTTTTCCGCTGCAATGTATTTAAATGTAAATTAAACCTCTGATATTTTCTATGTAATATTTATTCATACTCTGTATATTCTTGTATTTTGATGGAATTGTTGTAATATATAATGAAATGTTCTTCTGTTTGCGTTCTATTTTGTCGTGTTCTCAAAGCAATCTGTCCTTTCCTTACCGGGGAAGTTACAGGTAACTACATTTGGTATCAGAGCTTTGGTTTACAGAGCTCGAGAACAAGACACGTTAGAACCGAATGAAAGAACTCATCAGATATTGGATTAGTAATATCCAATAAGAATGGCTTTTTAGAGATGGGGTCAAAAGTATCCTAGAACGAGTGTGAAGAGTAGTGTTTTTGAAATAAAAGTGAAGACAGATTTTGTTTTGAAGATTTAAATCATTTTATCTGTATTTGAATATTTTATTTATATTGATTTGGACAATCGAGTATATAAAGGTTTTGCATATACGCGTCATGAACGTATATTCGAAGTTTTAATATACTGGATAGATATAGAATCACATTCTAGACACCCGAAGATGGTTCTGATGATTGATTGATCATCATCAGAATTAATGTTCGAGCTTCAAAGGTGTGATATCTATATATTTCCATTAGACTGGTGTGAGAACCAAAATATAGCTAGAATACATTGTTGTGAATTGGCATCAAAAATGTAATTTTTGTATATATATCAAAATTATGAATTTGAAACTCTAATTCACTAATTGATTGATGGTTGTGTTGTTTGTTTATTTGTTTTATAATTTTGAACCATTTAGCCTAATTGAACCGAATATTGAACTATATTGAAAAAATGATTACAATTGCATGCATATACATGTATATCTATTGAACAGGTCATAGCAAGGAGGCTAGAGTAGAGAATAAAATTGTTTGCCCGACAAATAGGTATATATTGACCATAATTTACTGTTTTGTTTGGGTGATGATGATTTTATGAGCCGATTGGCCTTTTCTTTTTCTTTTTGATTGAAGAAGGCCATGGGAGGCTATATAAAATATCCCGAAGTCCCTGGTGCAGGGGAGGTTATGGCGAAATTTTTCGGAAATTTAGGGTGTTAGACAAATTTTTGAAAAATTTGAAAAGTTATTAGAAACTAAAAAGTTGAAGAACTTAAGCCGTAAAAAAATACTGGAAGTTGAGTTTATTAGTTAAACAACTTTCGGCTTCGTTCCTTTTCGGGGATGAAAAGTTTTAAGTGGGGGAGATTGTAACAACTCGAAAAATGCGAGCCAATTTAAATTCTTTATTTTGGCAATTTTAATGAATTTTGAATATTTAAAATGAATTATTTTAAATAAAATCAAAGAGAAATTTATTCTGAATAGAAATAGAAGTATATATTTATTCGAATCGTCGTTAGAATATAAATATTTTATTAATAATTATAAAAGGAATAGAAAATGGCGCGGTAGTTTGATAATTCGATTTCAAATTTCAAATGAATGTACCGGGTGCAAAATAAACCGGATTATAGTGAAGCCAAAAATATTTGAATCTAATTGAGAATATCTGTCCAACGAATCCGAAAAATTGAAATTACATAGCGGGAATCAAATGTTATGCCCAGTTGAAAATTCAGAATATTCGCTATGGAATTCTGGCCCTTAAAAATGGAAATTTTGCAAACGACCTCAGTTTTCGACGAAACCACTTTTTTTGGATCCGTGATGTCAAGTTATTGCTAGATTTCAAATTTTGTAATTTTTCGAATCAATATGTGGGCGTGGCAAAGGAAAACGCGTTTGACCAGTTTTAGTTGATTTTAATCGACTGGAAAATGGCCATTTTTCAAACGGTCTCAGAATCTGACGAAATTATTTTTGTTAGAACCGTATCGTCAATACGAAGCTAGAAAATATTTTTCGGGAATTTTTAGAGCTAATATGTGTCCCCGGTAGATTGAAATGTGCGTTCAAATTCAATATATAGATTTATATTTGGATTTTGATAGAAACTGATCGAAACTATCGAATCAGCCTACGATACATATCCCATTGTGTTCGAAATGAGGGTAATTAGCTATAGACGACAGGCGGTGGGTCCCGTTTCGAGGTCGAAATAAAAAGTACCTTTTCGAAATTAAATAATTAAAATAAAATTAAAATAAAAACTCTCACTCTCTCCTTATACCCTCAGCCCCCCTTGACTTTTCAGAATCGATTTAGAAAATAAAAAAAATAAAAAAAGAAAAGGGGGAAGGAGCCGCGCTGCCCCCTGGCGCGCCGCCGCCCTGAACGGGCCCACCACCTCCGTCGCTCCTCCCTACCCCCTTCTTCTTCTTCCTCCGCGCCCTCCCCCTCTGTTGTTAAACCAAATCGCGACCCCCCCTGTGCTCCGCCTTCTCCCTCTTCCATCTCCTCCGTGTCACCCCCCTCAGACCCCAGCACCGCCTCCGGCCCACCATCCAGCTCCGCCGCCAACAGTGGAACCCCCCCTTCGCCAGTCAACACGATTTTCCGTTCCTCCATTTCAGTTCGCAGCATTCGCCATTCCTGGAGCCACCTCTAGCTCGTCGCTTTCAGGATCTGTGCGCTGAACCCGCAGAGCAAAGACGCTCTCCATTTTCTTGCGCTCCCTATGTGAGTTTTTATATTTATTTTAATTAATTAAAGTAATTAGTTTTAGGAATATAAAAAAATTCAGTTTTATTTATCTTTACCATGAAATGGTTTTAAAATAAAAATTAGATCTTTATTTATATATTTTTATAATAGAAAAGACTGAATTTTTATAATATAAAAGTTTGAATTTTTGTAATAGGAAAGTTTGAACTTTTAAATAGAAAAAGAAACAATTTTTATTAATGTAAAGAATAGATTTTTATCGTATGAACTGAATCATAAAGATATGATTTTTATATATTCATTAGCAAAGTAAAAATATGATTTTTATATATTCATTAGCAAAGTAAAAATTCGATTTTTTATATATATGAAGTGGCGATAAAAATTCGATCTTTATATTGTTTTCATCGAAAGAAAAATATAATCTTTTATTAAATGAAGACATGATTTTTTTTTTTGAATTTACCAAAGATATGATTTTTATAAAGTAGAAGAATTAAAAATATGATTTTTATATAATAGAGAATATAAATATTTGATTTTTATATATGTACCGAAATAAAAATATGATTTTTAGTGAAGTAAAAATACGATTTTTATAAGGTTAGCGAAATAAAAATTCGATCTTTATATGAAATAGAAATATAAAAATATAATTTTTATATAGAAAGAAGCGTTGTAAAAATACATGAAGTAGAAATAAAAATAAAATTTTTATTTATTGAAATGAAGCAATAAAAATATAATTTTTATTTGAACAACGTGAAAAGAACTGCATTGGAATTTCAAACCGGTCCAGACGGTTCAGCAGTTCAAAAGCAATGCACAGCGGAGTGGAATCCTCTGTGAGAACTTCTCACTTTAAATTTCTTTTTCTAGTTAAATTATAAACTAGGATGCAGGTGGTGCTTATTAGGACCCAACACCCGTCGTCCACAGACCATTGACGGCTTGTATGCTTGTTTGATGTGTTGTGAAATTTGTTTGTGATGTTGATGTGAAATCGATAATAAAATGTAGATGGTTGAAATAAATTAATCATCGTTAAAAATATAATTTTTAACGTGAATGTGAATAAATAAATATTCATTTACAAACCGGATGGTTTGTTTATATACAACTATTTGAAGGATATTGATTGGGATGATAAATTTTACACATCGCGCAACTGCACAAATAAAATTCAGTGTTTGTTGATTTGAAACCCCACACGGGTGTTGGGATGATATTTGGCGTACATTAATCCCAATTATTTAATTGTATGTCGATCGATTGGTCGACAAGCTGTGTAAGCGTTAATTATTTATATTTGATGCTTATGCAGTTGTGTGGTGCACTTTGGATGATGGTTGATTATTTATCGTTGCTATTATATACATGTGTTGTATGGAATCCATATAATTAACGTTATATGGTAATTGATTGGGCCTCATTCCAATTGGGAAAATAAAGAATATTAGAATATAAAAATAGTCATGTGTTGACGATGCTCATGTGTTGAAAATATTCATGTGTTGAGTAAAATATTTTAACAATAAAATTTACATCTTTATCATATTTAAGATTAGAAACTACTTTACGGTGGGAGTCTAATTAAAAATCAAACGATAGATACCATAATTTTATAAAATATATTACATAACAAAAAATAGTCATGTGTAGACAGTACTCATGTGTTGAGATTAGTCATGTGTTGAAAGAAATATAGATTCATGTGTTGAATAGAATAAATATTCATTTGTTGAATAGAATAACGAATTTATTGAAATACATAAAGTCATGTTGATTAGAGTTGCGCTATTTTGACGTGAACGATATTATCGATTATATTCGTTTTTATAATGAATATAGAAAGGGTAGTGATTTCAAAATATAATGTTTTTAAAATATTATCATTTATATAGTAATGATAGGAAATATTCAATTTTGATTTGAAATTGAATATAGAGTTGAAATGGTTTTGAAAATGAATTTAAAACGATTTATAAAATACGTTTTAAAAGGAAATCGACGAAATAATATATATATATATGTAATATATATAATGGCCTGAATAGAACGCGCCGCGCCGCGGTAGTTCGTGAACTTCGACCATTGACTACGAATTGATGTTGCGGGAGATCCGACCGTCGGATTCTCCTAAATCCGGAACCGTTGGGTTCGTATCAAAAAGAGCTTTCTAACGTATATTAGAAATTTGAAATCTAATGGTTGGATTTGGAATTATGTCCAAATCAAATTAGGAAAAGGTCGTTGTAAGTGCACTTCGATGGCCGTTGATAGAAATCGACTGTACGGGCCTTGATAAAATTATTAAAAATATCAATAATTAGTGTAAAATCATAAGAAGTGATTTGAAAAGAACTGGGATGAAAAACTCCATATTGGAAAAGATAAAAATAGATTTTTATCGAAATGAACTAGTTTTGAACTAGAATTAAAATCAATTTATTTTTGAAATAAATAATTTGAAGTTGAATTGGTTTTGAAAATAACCAAAATTTCCAATATATATAAAGTGGAAGTGGATTTGAATCGAAATTGTCTTTGGAATATTTTGATGTTGGATTCCGTGATTATACAGATATTGTTATGGGAATTTGAAAGATATAATTATATTGTTATTTCCAATACGATATTTGTTGGTTTTAGAATTTGATATTGAATATAATCCGGTATATTTTCTATTCAGAGCCTTGTATTTAATATCAAATGTGATTTGGTTTCGTCGTGAATCGTGTTTTAGGTGACATTGGTTCTTTAACCTAGTTAAAGGCATGATCGATTTGTTGAAAGATTAAAACTAAGTGGAGTTTTAATGAATCTGTAATTAGATTGAAAGTAAATTGATAATTTAAATTATCATATTTGAAAAGTGATCGAGAATGGAGTATCACCAGTTTTGCTCCAAAGCGATAATTAAATCTTTAATTAGATTTGAACGTGAAATGATAATTAATTTTACCGATAACACCATGGTGTTAGATATGGAGTATTACCAGTTTTGCTTCATAGGATGAATAGGTTGGGATTGGGAAATAAAATAAATAATTACTTCGGTGTGGTGCGCTAATCCCGACTAGTTTGGAAAACCATAATATGGTTTGAAATGATATCCAAAGGAAGATTAAAGAATAAATTTAGAAGAATTTATCTTTGATAAAATTAATGGGAACCTTTCCCTAAGAATGTGAAAATTTGAATAAAAGAATATTCTGAATTGGAATGAGGCGTATGTTGTGTTTGTGTAACACGTGTTTATTATATACGCGGGTTATTCGGAAAGGCCGGGTTTATACCCATTATGAATAACCGATTCGACGATAAGTCGAAGAGGAAGACGGTGGTTGAAGACTGGAGGTCTTCACATCGTTTGGGAGATTACTGATGATTTTGATTGGGCTGTACACCCAAGATGAGGGAATCAGTTGGTGATCGTCCAGACGTATTTGGAGATCAATGGATATGCGAGGAAAGTGCCTCCGTGTAACAACCCGAATTTTAACAACGTGTTAAGACAAGAATCAAGGCAGGATTAAATTAAAAAATCTGAATCAGGATAAACGGGTGGCGCCATTGCGTTTTTCTCGGAAAAATACGCGAAATAGAGTCCGAAATTTCGTAAATCGGAGTCCGTATGACCCAGTTAAGGCCCAACGAAGTTTCACGAAAATTCAAATCCGAAAACAGATTTGAAATTCAGCCCAGAAAGAGAAGGCGGGAAAATTCCCGCCAGACCCACAGGGTGTCGACCCCTGGGTCGACCCCCCCTCCAGGGGGTCGACATGGGTGTCAATCCCTAGGTCGACCCCTCCCCAGGGGGTCGACATGGGTGTCGACCCCTGGGTCAACCCCCCCTGTAGAACCCCGACCTGGTGCACCTTCTTGTCATGTTGGCTCGATTTTGGAGGCTTGTGACGATTTTTTAGGGTTCAGATCTATCCTAGGGTTTATCCTACGGCCTAAACTACTCCTAATCTCTATAAAAAGACCCCTAAGCCTACCCTAAACCCTCACAAATCACTCATGCCACGAAGTGCTGCCCAAATGCCAAGTGATCATGGCCTCCATCTCCAACTCCAAGAGACTATGCATGCAAATCGGATCCGAATCGAAAGGTGCAAGCTTGCTACACCAAATCGAGGCTCGATCAACGTTGCTACGGCGATTTCATGACGGTTCTTCATCAAAGGAGTCACCTTTCATCGTCAAGATGATTCATGCGCACCCTCTAAGCCTCGCTATTTAAGTTCTAGCTACTTGTAGATTCTAACGGTTGTTCTAATGTGACATGGGATAAAATGCGATGAAACATAAGTATGCTAGCTTATGTGAACCTAAATTTGCCCCTTTTCTATGATCTATGACCTTGGGCTAAGTTGTATCGACTTAATCATGCCATCCATGTTATGTTTAACCTAGTATATCTTGCAAGTTTGGATCTTTATCTATGAAATGTTAGTATGAACCTTTGGGAACCACTTGACTTGTGAAACATGGGCAAAGACTTGACTTTGGGGCTTATGCATGTTTGTGGCCAAATTCACTTATGATACTATGCATATTTATGGACAAATTCCCTTATGACACTATGCATGTTTATGGCCAAATCCCCTTATGAAACTATGCATGCTTGTGGCCAAATTTCCTTATGATACTGTGCATGTTTGTGGCCAATATGTTGGCATAATACCCTACTATGTGACTCGCTTCCACTTGGGTTGGAAATACGTTTGGGTAGTTTAGGAAAAACGTGGGTATGACATGAAAAACTTGACATGGGGTTTACATGAGAACATGACATTCATGATACACTTAAATATGGTCATGACACGTGGGAAAACATGGAACTTGAACTAGACATGGGTGGGTTGTAAGTGTAATAAGACACTAGACCAAACATGAAGGTGGCCAACTCGAGGTTGGGTTGAGTTTGTAGCATAAATCTACCCGGACCCGCCCGGCTTAACTAGTGGCTACAAACAATAGGATCCAATGTGAGAAGTTGGTCATGTCGCGCTTAAGACCCGAGGTTAGACTAGGTTGTGGTGTAAAACTACCCGGACCCGCCCGGCTTAACTAGTAACCACAACAAGGTCTAATGTGAGAGGTTGAGAGTGCATTAATTAAATTAATGCCACATGATAAGGTTAAGTAAATTTGACTAATGACACTTAACCAATATGACACTAATGGGTAGGTTAAGTGGGACCGGGCTTGATTTCTTAATGACACTTAACCATACAAGACAATTAGGGGATGGGGTTAAGTAATTTACGCTTAACTAATCCGACTTGGTAATTAGATGGGGTTAAGTAATTTAGACTTAACTAATCTAAACACGGTAATTAGATGGGGTTAAGTAACCTATACTTAACTAATCTAAACACGGTAATTCGATGGGATTAAGTTAAACACTTAACCAATCTAAACTTGGTAATTCAATGAGGTTAAGTAACCAATACTTAACCAATTTAACATGATAATTTAATGGGGTAAGTAACTTATACTTAACCAATTATACATGATGATTTGATGAGGTTAAGTAACCTACACTTAACCAATCTAATATGTGGACCTGGTAGGGTTAAGTCACAAGACCTTTTAAATTAGGCTTAACCATTGTAATACGATTAGTGGATGGGGTTAAGTTAACCTATACTTAACCAATCTGACTCGATAACCTGATGGGATTAAGATAATCTATGCTTAATCAATCTAACATGATAATCTGATAGGGTTAAGACAAATAAATACTTAACCAATTTGACTTGATAGGGTTAAGTCATGAGCTTCTTGGTATACTTAACCAACTTGTAGGGCTAAACCTTGAACTTAAATACTTAGCCAATCTTGACATGATTCGTAGGCGGGCTAAGTCATGAACCTGAATAACAACACTTAACCCAATAGACAAAACCCTAGTGAGAGGAACTAGGTAGAAAATCGTGGTTAATCAAGGGTAACGGGGAAAATAAGCTAAGTGGTAAACCTTAGTTAAGTATAACTAAGTAATAATTCTTAGCCAAGGACATGGGACTAGTTCATGAATGGATGAGTAACCTGATATGGTAGGTCATCGCTTAAACACACGAGGAGGAGCAAATTATCCGACTTGGATAAGGGCTCCAACGAACTGGGTGACGAAGCGGTAGCTTCGGGGGACGTGAGGGTACTCTTGGTATCCCTCTGTGAGGTGGCAGGTGGTCCATGAAACCCGGCCTCACAGAGGTTAAGGTCTGCGGTAGAAGAGCCAAGAGTATGCCTTGGTTGCTATGTGAGCGACCTAAAGACTGGGATGGATTAGCGTGGAGTCGACGATACTTGATTTTGCCCTGGATAGCACGTCGCCGACTACCTACCATCTTTAGTCAATCGTGTACGAACGGAAAGGCAGAGAACTCCCAACACACCATGTTCTTGTTATCGAGTCATGGGTGAGGTTGGCCCATAGGAAAGTGGGGGCTATAGTAGGGCCGGGATGTAGTTCTCATACATGATTTTTCTTGGATTGCCTTTCAGTAGTTGAGGGAGGGGTCACGTGGGACCATAGCCACGGGTACGAAAACAGACCTTGATATCTGCATCAGCAGACGACTTAAAGCTCCCGACCGAGTTCCGTATTTCTTGATTTGTCGTGGCACGGAACTCGGATGGCACATTGAGATACATGTGCGTCTAGACATGGAAAACGATTCACGATACATACGCGGGATAAAGGGCGCGGTTGACGGGTGGCATAATCCCTAGTGGCCCTAAGTGGCCGAACCCAAACCGACACACGGAAACGTTCATTAGGTAGTATAATCTCTAGTGGTCCTTGGTGACATAAATCCTAAGTGAACACGCGATAGTTCATGGTAAGAAAACATAACCAGATCAAGGGTAGCAGTCCAAAATAACCTCAAGGATAAAACGTTTACATTGGAAAGCCCGTATGGCCTACGGCAAAGGACTGAACTTATACATGGAAAGAAACATACGAGTTGGGAAACCTACATATGCTATATATTAGGTTGACATGGACCATTACATGACATTGGGCAAGGGACATTCATAGTTAACACATGACGCGGGTAGGGATACTAGTACGAGAGTTGCAGAGCAAATATACAGGATAGATACCTTGGGATAGTATACTTGATAGAAACCTGACAATGTGATACCTTGATTTATCATGACACCATAGTTTATCATGATATCTTAGTTTATCTTGCTACAGTAGTTCAGCCTGTTACCTTGGTTTAGTTTATTTATCTTGTACTCATCCTTATGTTTACTTTCAGTTTATGCATGTCATGTTACCTTTACCTGTTTTTATACTGGAAGTAGATAGGACTTACCAGTCTTTATGACTGACCCCGTTTTGTTTTGCCTCTTTGTCTTCCGTTTCCCCCCCAGGTTTCAGGGAGGAAACACTGTTATCTAGTTCGGACTTCTTCTGCTTGAAGATCATCACGCATGGCTTGGACTTTTCTTGGCTGTGGCTACTTTACTGTTTTACTTGGGGAATAATTTATGAAATGGTTTTATGCTTCTTTACTATTGCAAGACAGGTTTTGATGTATTCTGATGTAAAAGGCTTTAGACCTTATTTTATAAGGTAATAAAATTTGTTTTACTTCCGCTGTTTTATATATGTTCTGTCTTGTAATATTTCTGTGCATGTTTACCTCGATAATGCTTCACCAAACCTAGTGCATTCCCTTTGTGAGTGGCCCTAGCGGAGGTGGGGTGTTACATTTGGTATCAGAGCAGAAGGTTACCAGACTGGGCAAAAGTTTTTAAAACCTTCTGAAACTATTTGAAAAACCGTTTTACAAAGAAGCATTTTTCAAGAAAAGTTTTGTTTTAAAAGGCTATTCCCCAAAGGCCATTAGCACTATCCTTTGATTCCTTGATTGAATCTCTTTTCCTTTCTTTCCTCCATCTGTAGTCACAGTAGTTCTAACTGTGACTAATCTTTGTCTAGCCACGTAGGTGTTTTCCATGCGATGGAGGTGGTTCTCGAGAGACCTGTTGCCGTGGTACAAGGAAGGATAATAAGAGTAAGGATAAAGGACGCGAGCTTAAGGATAAGCAACTGTTGGTATGGCTTAGTCCATCAAGGAGGACAAGGACAAGATCATCGGAGAGGGCAATTGTACGCTCCCATTTCTAGGGTACCTAAAAGAGATGGTACCGTTTCTGGTAAAGGTTTAGTCGTTCTTTTCTATCATCCCGTCCAGACTTTGTCTTGATCATCGTATCATTTAAGTCTGCTTGGATAGTTGAGTCTCTGCACCTTAGTACTAGCATGGTAGAGGATCCCAGTTTTTGTCCCAAAAATCTGGTTGGAGAGTTGGTCCATTTCTTCAGGACTTGTTTGGATTTCAGAATGCCTATGTTTCTAGGCCGTGGATGGATTCCAGGGATAAAGTGGTCATCCAATAAGGGGTGCCATTCTCGGTTTTGAAAGGAGGGTAGTTAGACTCTTGACTTGCTTTGGTAATACCCTCGAAGTCTCGTGTAACCTTCTACGTTCTGTCACGGCTAGTTACCTAGAATCTCATGATGCAGTTGTTGGTAATCCGTTCGAGAAGAATTCACCGCTAAGTCGGATGGTTCATTTCGCTTATGCATGAGTTATGGGAATCACCCTAGTAAGTACTCTTGGCAACATGGATTGGCATCGACAAACGAGATCCAGAATTCCCTAGTGAATTTTGGAGAGCTTGCATGAGTAAGTGGATACGTTTGAGCCAAGTATACTAGGAAAAGGATAAGTGAAAGCGGAATAAGAGGCGATAATGAAATGAGTTCTAACTCATATCTTGGAAATAGGAATCAAGGAGCTACGAAATCATGGAGTTAAAAAGATGGTCAAGGCACCGAGGAATTAAGCTCAAGGAAATGTGACTTCGAAGACGTAAGGCTAGACACGCGCATCGTACCTCTTTTTAAAGAGTGTATCCTTGATCCCTGGTTTTCCCTGTAGAGCTTGCTCGCATGTTATCTTTTGGTGAATATCCTCTCGGTCATGTTTCTGTTGCAAACCCCGTAGGGAGTTTACCTTGTTTATCTCCTCGATCCTATCGTAAGAACCTTAGGTAGAATCCGATGGATGTAAACATGTGTTTGAAACATGTTATGATTGATATGGTTGCAAATGGTTGCAAGTGGTTGCTCGTGGATGCGCGAATACACATTAGATACTAGATCGACGCACTCACATTTCATATTGCATTTGCACGAGTATTTATACCTGGTTATGGATGAAATTGAATGTGTTATCATGCGGATGTTGCATATGAATGAATGGTTGTGCACACATATAGCATATATATGGCTAGGACTATTTGCATACATGTTGGATTCATGGCACTAAACATAATTTGCATTAGAAGATCATTCAGGCCTGATCATTAGCATTAGCTAAGGAACATATACACACACTTTCTTGCATGTGTTCATAAAGCATTAGAAGCCTTTTAAGGACCATGGTTGTTTGCGGATGATGTTTTGAGTAAATGGATGATGGATGGTAGGGTACGTTCTTCCTAACTTGGAGATTTCGGGGACGAAATCCTTAAAGGAGGGGAGAATGTAACAACCTGAATTTTAACAACGTGTTAAGACAAGAATCAAGGCAGGATTAAATTATAAAATCTGAATCAGGATAAACGGGTTGCTCCATTGCGTTCATCTCGGAAAAATACGCGAAATAGAGTCCGAAATTTCGTAAATCGGAGTCCATATGACCCAGTTAAGGCCCAACGAAGTTTCACGAAAATTCAAATCCAAAAACAGATTTGAAATTCAGCCCAGAAAGAGAAGGCGGGAAAATTCCCGCCTGACCCACAGGGTGTCGACCCCTGGGTCGACCCCCCCTCCAGGGGGTCGACATGGGTGTCGACCCCTGGGTCGACCCCTCCCTAGGGGGTCGACATGGTTGTCGACCCCTGGGTCGACCCCCTCCTGTAGAACCCTGACCTGGTGCACCTGCCTGTCATGTTGGCTCGGTTTTGGAGGCTTGTGACGATTTTTGAGGGTTCAGATCTATCCTAGGGTTTATCCTACGGCCTAAACTACTCCTAATCTCTATAAAAAGACCAATAATCCTACCCTAAACCCTCACAAATCACTCATTCCACGAAGTGCTGCCCAAATGCCAAGTGATCATGGCCTCCATCTCCAACTCCAAGAGACTATGCATGCAAATCGGATCCGAATCGAAAGGCGCAAGCTTGCTACACCAAATCGAGGCTCGATCAACGTTGCTACGGCGATTTCATGACAGTTCTTCATCAAAGGAGTCACCTTTCATCGTCAAGACGATTCATGCGCACCCTCTAAGCCTCGCTATGTAAGTTCTAGCTACTTGTAGATTCTAACGGTGGTTCTAATGTGACATGGGATAAAATGCGAAGAAACATAAGTATGCTAGCTTATGTGAACCTAAATTTTCCCCTTTTCTATGATCTATGACCTTGGGCTAAGTTGTAGCGACTTAATCATGCCATTCATGTTATGTTTAACCTAGTATATCTTGCAAGTTTGGATCTTTATCTATGAAATGTTAGCATGAACCTTTGGGAACCACTTGACATGTGAAACATGGGCAAAGACTTGACTTTGGGGCTTATGCATGTTTGTGGCCAAATTCACTTATGATACTATGCATATTTGTGGCCAAATTCCCTTATGACACTATGCATGTTTATGGACAAATCCCCTTATTAAACTATGCATGCTTGTGGCCAAATTTCCTTATGATACTATGCATGTTTGTGGCCAATATGTTGGCATAATACCCTACTATGTGACTCGCTTCCACTTGGGTTGGAAATACATTTGGGTAGTTTAGGAAAAACGTGGGTATGACATAAAAAACTTGACATGGGGTTTACATGAGAACATGACATTCATGATACACTTAAATATGGTCATGACACGTGGGAAAACATGGAACTTGAACTAGACATGGGTGGGTTGTAAGTGTAATAAGACACTAGACCAAACATAAAGGTGGCCAACTCGAGGTTGGGTTGAGTTTGTAGCATAAATCTACCCGGACCCGCCCGGCTTAACTAGAGGCTACAAACAATAGGATCCAATGTGAGAAGTTGGTCATGTCGCGCTTAAGACCCGAGGTTAGACTAGGTTGTGGTGTAAAACTACCCGGACCCGCCCGGCTTAACTAGTAACCACAACAAGGTCTAATGTGAGAGGTTGAGAGTGCATTAATTAAATTAATGCCACATGATAAGGTTAAGTAAATTTGACTAATGACACTTAACCAATATGACACGAATGGGTTGGTTAAGTGGGACCGGGCTTGATTTCTTAATGACACTTAACCATACAAGACAATTAGGGGATGGGGTTAAGTAATTTACGCTTAACTAATCCGACTTGGTAATTAGATGGGGTTAAGTAATTTAGACTTAACTAATCTAAACATAGTAATTAGATGGGGTTAAGTAACCTATACTTAACTAATCTAAACACGGTAATTCGATGGGATTAAGTTAAACACTTAACCAATCTAAACTTGGTAATTCAATGAGGTTAAGTAACCAATACTTAACCAATTTAACATGATAATTTAATGGGGTAAGTAACTTATACTTAACCAATTATACATGATGATTTGATGAGGTTAAGTAACCTACACTTAACCAATCTAATATGTGGACCTGGTAGGGTTAAGTCACAAGACCTTTTAAATTAGGCTTAACCATTGTAATACGATTAGTGGATGGGGTTAAGTTAACCTATACTTAACCAATCCGACTCGATAACCTGATGGGATTAAGATAATCTATGCTTAATCAATCTAACATGATAATCTGACAGGGTTAAGATAAATAAATACTTAACCAATTTGACTTGATAGGGTTAAGTCATGAGTTTCTTGGTATACTTAACCAACTTGTAGGGCTAAACCTTGAACTTAAATACTTAGCCAATCTTGACATGATTCGTAGGCGGGCTAAGTCATGAACCTGAATAACAACACTTAACCCAATAGACAAAACCCTAGTGAGAGGAACTAGGTAGAAAATCGTGGTAATCAAGGGTAACGGGGAAAAGAAGCTAAGTGGTAAACCTTAGTTAAGTATAACTAAGTAATAATTCTTAGCCAAGGACATGGGACTAGTTCATGAATGGATGAGTAACCCGATATGGTAGGTCTTCGCTTAAACACACGAGGAGGAGCAAATTATCCGACTTGGATAAGGGCTCCAACGAACTGGGAGACGAAGCGGTAGCTTCGGGGGACATGAGGGTACTCTTGGTATCCCTCTGTGAGGTGGCAGGTGGTCCATGAAACCCGGCCTCACAGAGGTTAAGGTCTGCGGTAGAAGAGCCAAGAGTATGCCTTGGTTGCTATGCGAGCGACCTAAAGACTGGGATGGATTAGCGTGGAGTCGACGATACTTGATTTTGTCCTGGATAGCACGTCGCCGACTACCTACCATCTTTAGTCAATCGTGTACGAACGGAAAGGCAGAGAACTCCCAACAGACCATGTTCTTGCTATCGAGTCATGGGTGAGGTTGGCCCATAGGAAAGTGGGGCTATAGTGGGGCCGGGATGTAGTTCTCATACATGATTTTTCTTGGATTGCCTTTCAGTAGTTGAGGGAGGGGTCACGTGGGACCATAGCCACGGGTACAAAAACAGACCTTGATATCTGCATCAGCAGACGACTTAAAGCTCCCGACTGAGTTCCGTATTTCTTGATTTGCCCTGGCACGGAACTCGGATGGCACATTGAGATACATGTGCGTCTAGACATGGAAAACGATTCACGATACATACGCGGGATAAAGGGTGCAGTTGACGGGTGGCATAATCCCTAGTGGCCCTAGGTGGTTGAACCCAAACCGACACACGGAAACGTTCATTAGGTAGTGTAATCCCTAGCGGTCCTAGGTGACATAAATCCTAAGTGAACACGCGATAGTTCATGGTAAGAAAACATAACCAGATCAAGGGTAGCAGTCCAAAATAACCTCAAGGATAAAACATTTACATGGGAAAGCCCGTATGGCCTACGGCAAAGGTCTGAACTTATACATGGAAAGAAACATACGAGTTGGGAAACCTACATATGCTATATATTAGGTTGACATGGACCATTACATGACATTGGGCAAGGGACATTCATAGTTAACACATGACGCGGGTAGGGATACTAGTACGAGAGGTGTAGTGCAAATATACAGGATAGATACCTTGGGATAGTATACTTGATAGAAACCTGACGATGTGATACCTTGATTTATCATGACATCGTAGTTTATCATGATATCTTAGTTTATCTTGCTACAGTAGTTCAGCCTGTTACCCTGGTTTAGTTTATCTATCTTGTAGTCATCCCTATGTTTACTTTCAGTTTATGCATGTCATGTTACCTTTACCTGTTTTTATACTGGAAGTAGATAGGACTTACCAGTCTTTATGACTGACCCCGTTTTGTTTCGCCTCTTTGTCTTCCGTTTCCCCCCCAGGTTTCAGGGAGGAAACACTGTTATCTAGTTCAGACTTCTTCTGCTTGAAGGTCATCATGCATGGCTTGGACTTTTCTTGGCTGTGGCTACTTTACTGTTTTACTTGAGGAATAATTTATGAAATGGTTTTATTCTTCTTTACTATTGCAAGACAGGTTTTGATGTATTCTGATGTAAAAGGCTTTAGACCTTATTTTATAAGGTAATAAAATTTGTTTTACTTCCGCTGTTTTATATATGTTTTGTCTTGTAATATTTCTATGCATGTTTACCTCGATAATGCTTCAACAAACCTAGTGCATTCCCTTTGTGAGTGACCCTAGCGGAGGTGGGGTGTTACACTCCGGTTTCGTTCAGACCCAGAACGAACTTGTAAATGGACTGTGTGTCTGACATTGGATTTTATTCTGTGTTGATTGATCTCTATTAAATATACATCTGTTTGGCGGCGGAAAATTTATTCTCTAGCTTAACGCCCTTCTCTGAGACGTACGAGTTCAGAGGTTGTATATCGATGGACATCAGTCGCATCGAGTGAATTGCCTGTGTGGCACGCCTAAGTGACAAATGATCAAGGCTTCTGTTGAAAAGCAAAGTCTTGTGGTTGATGATCAAAGCACGGCCTGTGTGGCACAGCTTTGTGTATAGCGTGAATTCGCGAGCCTCACACCTCGGTATGAGCCAAAAACGGGATACGGATCGTTGGGAGAACACGACGTTTCTTTCTAGCTAGTGGTGGTGTCAGTGCTTAAATTGGCTGACATTTATATATACTTTTCACCTGTGTGGTTGTGAGAATGTGAGGCGCCTCGGATATAAGTCTGTTAGGACCGGGAAACGTTTGTTCAGGAATAACTAATCCTCAAAAGTAAGAGAGGACCGGCTCAACCGATTCCAAGGATCATAGTGGGGTCCTGAGACATTTGCTAGAGTGTCTCGAACGGAGAGGAGTTTGCCCCTTGCCTCGACTCATGACGGAAATCCAATTTCCAATACGTGATATTGCGGTTTTATTTGTAGAACTTAGTATGGCGACATAGTGGTATGGGTCATTCATGCCGCCTATGATTGAAATTATTTTGACACTATACACTTATAGTAATATCAAAATAATGTGTTTTAACGTATCAAGCATGCTTTGGCTATTATAAGGTAAAATTCCTATCCTCCGGCTTGCGTTGCATTGTGTGATGGGACCTGGGTCTTATAATAGCTTCATTTTTATTTATTTAGCATTGCGCTGTTTGTTTTATGCACTGGTATTCTTGGGAGGAAACCCGTTCCATGTTATACGGTGTGGTCCTTTGATTTACTGAACTTTAAAATAATGATTAATAATTGTTTTAGTTCTCACACCAGTCACATGACTGACCTGGGGTTTATTGTTTTAACCTAAACTCTGGGTGCCCTTATTTTCCACATGGGCAGCTAGTAGTTTTGGTTTTGCAGATTTATATTCACAGGATCCTGATTTACAGTTGGAACGATGCTTGGAAAGCTCTGTATCCGTGTATTACTTTCAGTTGTTTATTGTATTATTTTTCTGCTGCGATGTATTTAAATGTAAATTAAACCTCTGATATTTTCTGTGTAATATTTATTCATACTCTATATATTTTTGTATTCTGATGGAATTGTTGTAATATACAATGAAATGTTCTTCTGTTTGTGTTCTATTTTGTCGTGTTCTCAAAGCAATCCGTGCTTTCCTTACCGGGGAAGTTACGGGTAACTACATTAATAATTGGAAGCTTCAGAAATTTGAAATCAATTACATGGTTAAATACTTCTATTTCACAATTTGAAAAAAAATATCAAATTAACATCACCTAATAAAGAGCATAAAAGATCAACCCAAACAATATATCTTGATGTTAGCAACAACAAAACCATAAAACAGACAAATAAAATACCAAATGATATTCTTACCAGACGATAAAGAGATGGAGGCGGTTCTATTGGTTTAGATGATTGAAGCGTATAGGCATCTGAAGATTGGTGATTGGAGAAGAGGAATATGGACACTGGCGCTTTGTACAGGGTGGTAGCTTAGGTTTTTGGTTGTTCATGTTTGAAGTATTTTACAAATTGAAGATGGAGGCTGGGAGGTAGAGCGGGAATAATACTAACTAGGGTTCCAGGGAGAAGCGATAGGATGAGGAGGAAAGCGATTAAAAATTTCGGCTTTACTGTTATTAGATTAGATAGATTTAATAGACAGATTTGTAATTCAGATTTTGTAATTCTATCTGTAAAAACGCTGAAAATGCGCGAGATATGTAATCCTGGGTAATATTCAGATCTGTAATATATTTATAATTTATTATTGTGTCATTTGATTTGATAAAAGTATCTTTAGAGAGATTTAAGGAGGACTGAGAGAATTGAGAAAAATAAGGGGAATTGAGAGGATTGAGAGAATTAAGGAGAGAGCTAGAAATTCTTCTGCTTTACTATTATTTAATAGATAACAGATAGATTCGGGCTTTAATATATATATATATATATATATACACATACATACATATATACATACATACATACATATATATATATAACAATCCTTTAGGTTGGTTCCGGTTCGAAACAAATCTGTGAAAATTAATAATTAATTACGTAAAAAGGCAACGAGATATAAAATACATGTTTATAAAGAAAACTTAATGTGGTATAAATTCATTTTGGATTACTATCAAATCATCATAAATGCCATCCTTATATTTTTAGGGTACTTTATCCCAACTTTCATATGAGATTGATACATGAATTTTTACTAAAATAAACCAATTTGACTGCCTATTATTCCAGCATTTGTTAAAATGGGAGCTCCATATGCAATAATATCAAATCTGTTCGGTTGCATGGAGGATGAATGAATTACAAAACAGACTGATGCAATTTCTGCTTTTGAAATGTAATTCTATAAAATTAAACAAAGAAAAATCAAGCTTGAAATGTTAAATATACTTTGTGACATATGACAACTTAACAATTTGCACTGAAACATAATTGGTTCCGAGTAAGACACCATTGAACAACTTCTGAAAAGAAGGAGGAACTGCTAATGATAGAGGATGAAATCTTAAATAAGTTAGAGTTGGCACTTACTTTGAAGGTGTAGCTTCTAGTACACATTTGGTTCGAAATACGAATTTGACATTATAAATGTTTCAGGCCCAATTTATTTTCCCACATGTTAATTATACAAATAAAACTTGGTTGATACATGAAATAACCAGAAAAAAAGTAAAATTAATTAGGGTTTTTTTCTAATGTTATCTAATTATATATTTTTTGCATTCTCTACCACATAATTTTTGTGTAACTAAGTGATAATAATAATATTTGTCCTTTATCACGTAAACAAATTATTAAAATTGAAATTGGTTTAACACCTCAAATTGACTGTGTAAAGGATAAAATTAAAGAAAAATAAATAGAAATTGAGTAAAAAGATAGTAACATAATTTATAGTGGTTTGGCTTAAGATTACCATATCCACTTGCTCTACTTTGCCTTTATTTAATAAACTTGAGAGACTAGAAGCTTATGATCATAAATACCATGAATTCAAAGATAAAAAAATGTTAGGGAGCTAAAAAGATGCTTCTTCCATCAAGGGATCTTCTGCTTATAGGTCGCAGGACGATCAGATCGGCCTGAGATAGTGGAGGGAAAGTAGGGAACGTAGGAAAATCAGTTCTGCAAAATTGCACATCCATCCTCCAAACACAGGTTTTGGATCGGTGCCGACCCGTGGTAATCCGGATTGGGGCCAGCACAAAATCACCTTTCTCCTCTTGATCTTTTGCGGTGTTGTACTCAAACCCTTTTTGTCATTTTCCTTGATTATGTATGGCTTTATTTAGAATGGTGCGTCTACAACATCAGCCTAAAGTAAGTCGTACGGTCTGAATCCTTGCACTATGTGGGAGAATGCATGGATCTATATTGAACTAGGTAGATACGCCTTAACTGAACCAGGGCAATTATGGGCAGGTTGAGATGGAGTGTGTAACAACCCGCTCCTCTGTTCATGCAAGATATTGTCCCCAATTTAGCCACCATATAGGTGTGGGGTTTTGTTCCTTAAATGGCCTCGGCGTTAGTAAGAGATTCATACAGGCTTCCACGATATGGAACTTAGGGGTGTTACAGAGTGAGTGAACTTCGTCGATCCGATCCAAGGCAACATATAGGCAGGCTAAGATGGAGTGAGTGCATTTCATCATGTCGATACGAAGCTGGTGACTATAACAACCTAGATGTGTATTGGAGTAGCAATATGAAGAGAAGGTAGGTATGCTTGGTCCAAAGCTAGGCCGGCCCAAGATAATGATCTTGATAAATAATGGGCAGAAAATTTGGTACTATTTGAGTTGACTAAATATACCATACGTTTATCCCAGATTGTACAGAAATACAGATCATTATGGGCAAAGAAGAAAAAGATAGAAGAAGAATAGAAACAACAACACAAAAACCGTTACCGAAAGCATACAACACTATAAAATAAGAAGCAAATGAATTTTATCTAGATCGGGTGATAATACATCCTAATGGGTATGACCCACATAGCCATGTTGTCTGCCCGATTTTTGTCATTTCCCAGTTGATGAGGATTAAGGTCATGAGTACCTTTTCAAAACATCACATTAAATTTGAATGCCACATCATTTGATCTGTCAAATCACTAATTGGCGTCCACAAATATACTATGGGTGTTAAGCTAAAAGAGGTTTCCTTCTTCGCCACCAAACTTGGTATATTTGAAGAAACCAACGTATGTGACCATCTAGAAATACTCTATCAGACATTCATCCATAAACGTTGTCCTAAGACTGGACAAACCGAAGGCACCATCCCATCAACCCATTTTAGGCAATTTTTACCCAGGATTAACTGAACAGCCCTTGCAATTTACTTCATCTTCAATTATCTTTATCAAAATTTGATTTGCAACGCTTACACCTATAAAGAGTGGTCTTCGGATAATAAATCCAATTAGTCTCTCCGTACTGACAACGATGGTACTATTTGGCCAATACTTCGATAGTCGGTTATTTAACTATCGAAGAAACAAGCATTCATCCAAAGATTTTATTCCCAAAGGGAATGCTATTGATTAACACCAAACAATCAGTGACCACTTTTAATTAATATTTCATTAATTAAATTCTTCCCAATATTAATTATTAAATTTCTTTACCGAGATACTTCCCGTCCCACTTTCGATTCTCAACATACTTAGAAAACGTTTCAATATTCTATACTCTTTTATTTTCTATACTTAGAAAATACTTCTATTTGTAATTGGAAAACATTTTCAATCAATTATCCCTTTCACGAACTCATCTGTTTTCTATACTTAGGAAATATTCCTCATTTTATTAGGAAAACATTTCCTAGTCTTATTTACTTAGGTTAAAATGAACGTTACGTAAAACGATATTGCAACAACCCAAAAATACTGCTTTTAACTAACTATCTTTAAATCTTGTATTATATGTTAATTGTTTCCTTTTTAGAAATCATTTACTATAACAATAGTGTTATAGTTCATGCCTTTCTATTTTTAACTAGTGTGTGGCCCGTGCTACGCATACGGGCAGTGTTCGTTATTGGATTGATGTTAAATAAAATACAGTCTACGTAAGATAAATGGATTTTACATAGGAATAATGTGAATATGTATAGTATTATAATGTGCGTATATGAGTGTAATGTACATATGTGTAATCATGCAGATTAATATGTTATTTTTGTAGCTTAGTTTATTAATATAGTAGTTTTTAAGCATAAGTGGACATCTTTATTCTATCTACAAAATTATTGTTTTAAGTATAATAAAACACAAATAAAATATATCATAAATGAAAATACGCAAACGATGATGGATGGCACTCCATGTAGTACGTCTTATGAGATTTATTTAATATTTTGATTTGTATGTATTGAATGGTAAGCAACTCAGATTATATTGGCATTGAGCTGAGAGACCATAGAGGTAAATTATCCATTGTCAATAAAAAATGAGTTTATCAAAATCTAGTTTTTAATGAAATACGTCTAATTTAACATTATATATTTTATTAACTAATTTGGCTCCAAATTCTACAAATAATCGAAGAATCGATTTTAACTACCTTAAATTTTTGGAAAATTTCACCAGCATCTCCTTTGTACGACACAATCGGTACAACTACAAATTGCCTCTCTAGTCCCTTTCCATTTAAAAAGAAAATCTAAAAGCCAACCGGCTTGCCTAATAGGCTCATAAAATCTCATGTTCAATTAAATATGTACCTCTTTTGTTGGGCATTCAATTTATTTCTTCCATTAGCTTCATTCCATACATGTTTAACACATATCGCTAATTTATTTTCTAATTAGCTCTTTTGCCTAATCCACCCTTAGTTTGGACATATCAAGTACAAATATATTTTACTTTGCTTATGAATAAGTAGAATTCCATTTCTAACTTGACTTTCATTTTTAGGTTCAAATTTTAATTTACAAATCCAATTCACTTAATCCAAGTTAAGTTTAATCAAAAAACTTCTTTAACTAATTAATTTCTAATCAGTTACTATCATCCATAATCAAAAATCTGATTTTATTTTAAAAATCAATTCATTTACTCCGCTTGAGTCCATATATATTTTATAACTTAAGTCTGGATTCTTTTTCTAATGAAAATCCGAATTTTATTTATTCAAATTCCTTTTATTTTATTTAATGGATCATTATGATTTATAAACGAATATGCCACTGTTTTTCTCGAAATTTAATTTTGACATAACTCAAAATTTATAAGACGAAATACAGATTTTTCTCTTCCATTAGAAAATTATTACTCAATAGGTCTGGGCTTGTTTCAAAGAATTCTGACTTATATTGAGTTCTATGTACTCAATTGAAGTTCGAAACGCCAAATTACGGAATACCGTGCCGCGGTGTGTTCGTTTAAATTAAATTTAAATATGAACATTTAAACTTCATTTATTTAATAAATTCCAACTCCATTCTTCCATGTTTTAATATAATTTAAACTAGTTTTCCAAATTTAAATTAAATATTCCAATTATTCTAAATCGTCAATCATAATTAGTTTCGAATTTATTTGTAACTCAATCTTCTGTATTAAATTCAATTTTCTTCGAAAATAAGTTATTTTATTCTATTTGACAAAATCAAATTCTAGTTATCAATCTTTCTAGTTATCTCAGTTCAATTTATAGAATTTCTAACTATTGCTTATGCCTTCACTAAAAATGAAACTATTACGCACCCTCTCTTTCAAGAGGACTGTGTCCGCGTTCCCGAAGGCGCCCCTCTCATTTGACAGGATTCGCTGTAATTAATTTTTTCTGGTTAACCCAACAAAAATGTAAAAGAAAATTTTTGTGGAAAGAGCCCAAAAAAAAAAATCTACGCTGCTGCTCAATCTATCAGCTGTGAAATACCATTAACTCTGCATCTAACTCGGCATCATTTCGAAGTCAATGCAAAGTCCACTATTGATCCTGCTTGTGACCGAACTTGGAATTGATCTTTTTGCTCATTGAAAGATCCATGCTAATTCTAGATCATAGTTTGATGACTGGAAAGACAGATTCTTATTAGGCTCAACGATGGTGATGAGTAAATAACGCAGCTTGAGTAGTAAAGTCTTGTGCTATGAATGCATAAGCAGGTAAAGAATACATGTGCTGAGCTCGACCCCAAAATGTCATTCTTTCCCCTAATTTTACAAAAAAGAAAGAAGATGAGTTAGCTAGTTGGTCAGACAATAGCTTACCAAGGCGATGATCAGTAGTTGGTCCGAGAGGATGATCAGCCACACTGGGACTGAGATAGCTTCTCATTTATTATGGCTTGGACCTTTTACGGCGGATATCAGTGCACACAATCATTTCTGATTCAAATCATTCAAAAAAGGGATTCTGGCAATGCATTGGTGTTGGACCCTCATGTCGATCCGAATGAATCAGTCTTTCCACAGAGATAAATCTTTGCCAAGGGAAGAAAATATGAAATAGAAAAAGAACAG
The DNA here is from genome assembly GCA_030737875.1 of Allium sativum. Lineage (NCBI taxonomy): Eukaryota > Viridiplantae > Streptophyta > Magnoliopsida > Asparagales > Amaryllidaceae > Allium > Allium sativum. The sequence goes on along the minus strand of CM060915.1, from coordinate 441,792,664 downwards.
ATTTTGGGTTCGAGTAGCATTTCACCCACAACCACAACTTATCCGCTGATTCTTCAACATCAGTCGGTTTGGACCTCCACTTAGACTGTTAATACGAATAACAGAAACTCTGTTATAGTTGATCCTTTTGTCAATGGATGCCCTTATTACACTCGTAGTCTGTAACACCTCGTAATTTGTCAACATTAAAGAGGATAAATTAAATTATAATTAATTTAATATTCAGAACTAAGGGAAACGAACTACGCCATTGCATCCATCTCGAAATTCTGGCCAAGATAGACATTTGGTTTGCATAAAACGGACAACGCATGAAGAAGTTATGAAGTTATGAAGTTTGTATACGCGTAGAAGAATTATATATATATATATATATATATATATAGGGTCCAGAAAATCAAAATTCAGTTCAAATTTCAAAAATTAAGTTAGACGCAAAACTCCCTCCCTTGGGGTGTTGACCCCTAAGCAGGGGTGTCGACCCCTTAAGGGGGGGTCGACCCCTCTAGGGCTGAGGTGGCAGTCGTTTTAGAGAGGGCTGGCAGCTATATATAGAGATCCCTTTTCTCTGTTTTCTTCATTGAGAATCCATGTGGGCCAAACTCTGACGGTGTCTGAACTGAATTTGATCCGTTATCTTCTTCAACTATCAACTAAAGCAAATCAAACTTAGAGATTCAAGCATAGACCCAACCTCTGTTATCTTCTACCTTTTCTTTCAATCCAAACACTGTGAGTTAATTGCTTTTAGATTTAATGATTAAAAGTAATTTGTGATATGACTGTGATTTGGACATATACATGCTTGTGACCGAATCATATTGGATCTATCATAATTTGTGAACCTATAATATTCTTGGATCCTAGAACTTATCATGCTCGATCTATTTTTTTAGATCTATTTCACCTGTGATTAGTTTATCATGTCACCTTTGTGGATTTGAACCTTTGTCAAGTTCGTGGTTAATTTGGGATTATCATTATATGGACAACTGAACCTTTGTTTAGATCTAGCTCACTATACTATGATTAATTGAGATCTGTTATAATTGGATATATGAACTCTTATTTGGATATGTTCATCCTAATTATATTGGATCTAGTTTTATCATTACCCTTTTTACTAGATCTGTTTTCTTGTCTGCCTTATTATGCCTATTACTTGTCTATGCCAGTATATATGTTTATGTCCCTTTTAGAATGATCATTATTGTCATTTTTCCCATCATTTTCCCTTTTTATTGTTTATGACTAGGCTACTTTCTAGCCTATATGTTGCCAAATATATGCGAATGTGTTAGTTAGGGAATGAGGGAAAAAAGTTAGAATTGACATAATTTAAGTAATGTTTATGAATTGGGCATATAATTCAAAAAGGGGAAAAAGGGGCATAGTTATCTATAATGACATAGGTAAATTTGAATAAGAATGAAATGTCTAATAATTACAATTAGAAATTGTAATTTCACTTAAAACACAAGGTTAGGTTGCATTAGTGGTGTAACTCTGCCCGGACCCGACTGACATATCCAACAACCACTAATGTTGAACCTAATGTGAGAGGTCTAATTACACAAATACGAATCGGGAAAATACACGAGGTTAGGCCTAACTTGTGGAATAAGACTGCCCGGACCCGATCGACATATCCAGCATCCACAAGTTGCAGGCCTAATGTGAGAGGTCTAGCCCATTATAAACCACAAATGGACATGATAACGAATTGGAATACTTAACATAATCTAATTCATAGGGATTGTATGATTATGAAATAAAGTTGGGGTTAAGTAAAATTGGTTGGACAATGGGTGGGTTAAGCAAATCTAGAGGGGGTGGGTAATATTTACACATATAGGCCCACAAAACATAACCCGATAAGGTTATGTAATTAAAGACACCTAGTGGTATACATAACCAGTGGAAATAATAAAGTTATGTAATTAAAGACACCTTTTAGGGTAAGCATAACTTGTAGAAATGATAGGGTTATGTAATTAAAGACACTTAGTGGTATACATAGCCAAAGAAAACCTAGTGGGGGATACAAGACAAGGGGGAGAGCTTGTATCAAATTGTGTGGGATCTGTTTCATCTAGTAATCCAAAGTAGGTATCAAAACATGTACTCCGTACTAGGTCGAAGAAGGGGCTCGCTTACTTTACTGATTGTAAGAGATCTAAACGTGGAGGACGGTGTGGGCAGGGCAAATCGATTGGTCCATGTGCGTGCATGAGCCGGACAGAGGGGGATAAGACGACCGTGACACCTGTAGATATGGGGTTGTGCATACCAGTGAGGGGCTGCCAGTTTAGGACGTGATACATCCTATGGTAGGGCTGGCACAGAGTATCTACGCGGATTAGGGAGCCGATCGATTAGGGTAGTCGTTAGGGTACATTTGGACGTATGCCTAAGTCTACCACCTTATATTGGAAGGGATCATCTCATTCGGGATATACTAGAAATAATGTAGAGTAATCATTAGGGAAGCGTATACACCTCATCCTGTCTACCTTGTCATGCCTGTCTTTTATGTAGTAATCTCTCTTATTCACTTTATATGCCTGTTATGCTACTTTTATTTATTTACTTGCTAAAAGTAACTAGACTCACCAGACATTATGTCTGACCCTTTTTGTTTCCTCTTCTTTCTTTTGTACCCCCCCCCAAGGTTTGCAGGGAGGGAATTCTCAGGCTTAGTCAAGACCCAGTCATCATCTTGCTAGAAGCTACTTTCAAAGCATGGCTCAAGTTCTTATCTCTACTATGGCTTAGCTCTTTTTCTTGGGTAATTATGTTATGCTTTTTGTATTCATGTACTCTGATGGTACAAGACAGAAGTTATATTGTTGTAATGGTTTTTGTGACTTATGGTATTTTGGACCATGCGGTATGATTTATGTTTGAAATAAAAGTTTGAATTTCCGCTGCTATCTTATTTATATCTGTCTTGTAATTATTCTGTGTCTATTTATGTATAACACTTCACGGAACTTAATTCATTCCCTTAGTGAGTGATATTAATGGACGTGGGGTGTCACACTTGGTATCAGAGCTGAAGGTTACCAGATTAGATAAAAGTTTTTGGAAACTATTTTCAAAAAGGTTTTAAAAGAAAGCATTTTCAAAAAGAAAAGTCTGTTTTGAAAAGCATATTTCCCCAAAGCCATATGTAGTATCCTTTGGTCCTTTGTCTAAATCTCTTTCCTTTTATTTTCAGCATGTCTGGGAAACCTAACATTCCTAATATCCCAGAGGGCGTCACGATACCCGGATGGTTCTGCAGGTATCTGGAGGCCACGACGCCTGCTGAAGGCCAAGGAAACATTCCTCCCCCAGCTGCACCAGTCATTCCTCCTCCTCCAAGTGCAGATAATTTTGCTAAGATCTGCAAAGACTTCCGCGCTATGGGTGGGAAGCCATTCCATGGGAACGAGACATTCGCAAAAGCGCGGAATCGGCTCAAGGAGACTAAGGACTTGTTCGTAATATTTGAAGTAGAGGATCAAAGAAACATTCAGTTGGCTACTTGTCTACTAAAGGATGAAGCTTCATTTTTGGTGCGAGGTAACCCAAGCAGGCCATCCAGTGGAAACTTGGGATGACTTTAGACAAAGGTTTGAGATGAAATTCCTTTCCCAAGCTGAGAAGAGCATGCAGATGGAGAGGTTCTTAGCACTCAAACAAGGGAATTTGACCGTGAAAGAGTATGTGAAAAAACTTAACCAGTTGGCAAGATTTGGACTGGAACTGGTAGACACGCCACATAAGAAGGTTTTGCGGTTTGCTAAAGGGCTAAATGAACCCCTTCATGGGTTAGCCATGTCCCACATTCCAGTGAGAGCCACCTTTTAAAGACTTGTTGATATGGCCTTGATGTATGAGGAAGAGAAAGGGGAAAAGAAAGAGGTTAAAGCTGAAGAAACAACGCAAAATAAGAAGATATGGTCCAAGAAAGGACAACAACAACATCAACAAAAGAAGAAAGGAGGAAAGAATGACAAGGGAAAGGAGAAGAGGAAGTGCCACAGCTGTGGGAATGAGGGTCATTTGGAAAAAGACTGCAAAAGAAGGAAGAATTCTTGCTTCAACTGTGGAGAGGTCAGACACTTTGCTAGGGAGTGCCCGAAGAAATAGGGGCAAGGTCAGAGGGCAGGAACTTCTGGAGTGCAGGTGCATGCTCTCGCGATTAGTGCTCCTGACGGAGGTAGAAAATTTATGTGGAAGGTTTTATTTCTCTTTCAAATCATCCTATTAGAACACTTTTTGATTCTGGCGCTTCACATTCATTTATATCTAGTTCTGTGGTTGAATCTCTGCGCTTAATTACTAGTATGGTAGTGGATCCTGTAGTTGTTTCAAACCCCATTGGTGATTCGGCTCATTTATCTATGATTTGTCAGGGTTTGAAAATATCTGTATTAGGCATCGAGTTTGAATGCGACACGTATGTGCTCGGGTTTATGGGCTATGGTTTGATTCTAGGAATGGATTGGCTTACCACGTATGGTGCCATTTTGGATTGTGAGAGGAGGGTCATTAGGCTTCTGACTTGCCATGGGAGGACCCATGAGATTTCTTGCGACCCTAAGGATTTGTTATGCTTAGCTTCCTAGAGTCTCTTGATGCATCCATAGATGACTTGTAATCTGTTCCGATAGTCCGAGATTATTCTGATATTTTTAAGGAGGTCCGGGGCTTACCTTCGAGGCACGGGACCGATTTTCACATATATCTGGTGGACAATGCAAAGCCAGTTGCATTGCCAGTGCGCCATATGGCTCCAAGAAAAAGGAAGGATTTGAGTAAGCAAGTAGGGAAGCTGCTTGAGAAGGTGTTTATCAGATGAAGCATATCTGAATGGGGTGCTCCAGTTATATTCGCAACTAAGGCAGATGGATCGCTTTGTTTGTGCGTGGACTATAGAGATTTGAACAAACTCACAAAGAAGAATAGGCACCCACTTCCGAGGATAGATGACTTGTTTGACCAGCTTGTCGGTGCCTCGGTATTCTCTCAGTTGTACTTGGCCATAGGGTTTCACTAGTCGAGGGTGGATGAGGACAGTATATACAAGACTACTTTTAGGACTCTGAATGGTTTCTTTGAATGGCTAGTTATGCCTTTTGGGCTGAAAAATGCACCTGCCTATTTTGTCAATCTAATGAGTAGGGTGTTCCGGGAATTCCTGAATAAATTTTTCGTAATCTTTGTTGATGATATTTTGATCTTCTCCAAGAGCAAAGAAGAGCATGTTCAACATTTGAGAGAAGTTTTGAAAACACTCCGTGACCATCAGCTTAAGGCAAAGTTCTCCAAATGCCATTTTTGGAGAAAGAAGGTGAGATTCTTAGGGCATGTAGTGTCCAAAGAAGGGATAGCTGTGGATCCCGCGAAAGTAGTTGCAGTGCAAGATTGGCAGATTCCTAAAAATGCAACAAAGGTAAGAAGCTTTCTTCGATTGGCAGGTTATTATAAGAAGTTCATTAAGGACTATGCGAAGATATCAGACGCTCTCACCAGGCTGATGAAGAAGAACTTGGAATTTTCATGGGATATAGATTGTGATGTTGCTTTCCAACGTCTTAATAGGGCTCTTACAACAGCCCCAGTTTTGACTCCGCACGTTGGGAACAAAGTGCTTACGGTTCATACTGATGCATGTGGTACAGGGCTTGGTGCGGTTCTAACGCAAGAAGGAAATGTAGTATGTTATGGGGGTAGACAGTTGAGAGTTCATGAGAAGAACTACCCCACCCATGATCTAGAACTAGCTGCCATAGTATTCGCGCTAAAGACGTGGCGTCATTATTTACTTGAAGAGAAGTTCAAGTTATACACCGATTATAAATCTCTCAAGTATCTATTCTCACAAAAGGATCTTAATTTAAGGCAACAAAGGTGGATGGAATTCTTAGCTTCTTACGATTTTGAAATCGCTTATACCCCTAGCAAGGGTAATGTGTGGGTGATGCACTAAAGGCAGAGGATAGCCTTGAGTCCTCTGTTTTTGGAGAGGAAGAGCTTTGACTTCAGACCCTCCATCGAGATTTTGCCTGATTTGTTTGCATCATTAGAAATACGACCAACTCTTATGGACCAGATAAGAGCTTCACAACAAGGTGACCCGCATATTTTAGACATCACGGATAAGCTTAGAGAAGGGGAGACTTCTAGTCACCTCAGTAGATATACCATATATGAAAAGGGGTGGTTGCGACGATATGGAAGGCTATGTGTCCCTCAAACGGGAAGCTTGATAAAGGCAGTCCTAGAAGAAGCCCACCATTCTAAGATGATCATTCATCCAGGTGGCGATAAGATGTACAAAGACATGAAGAGGCTTTTCTTTTGGGCTGGGATGAATAAAGATGTGGCCAAATTTGTTTCTCAATGTTTAGTTTGCCAGCAAGTTAAAGCTGAGCAAAAGAATCCCGATGGTTTACTTCATCCTTTGGAGGTTCCACAATGGAAGTGGGAGAGCGTCTCCATGAACTTCATAGATGGTTTACCTAGATCAAAGAAAGGCAACACCAGTATTTGGGTAGTAACGAACAGATTGACTAAGAGCGCTCATTTCATTCCAGTGAAGAGTAAGAGGACGACATCATGGTTGGCAGCGATTTACGTTCGTGAGATAGTTCGTTTTCATGGAGTACCTTCCAGTATCATAAGCGATCGTGACCCCATCTTTACCAGTGAATTTTGGAGGAGCTTGCAAGAAGCATCAGGCACATAGTTGTGTTTGAGCATCGCTTATCATTCTCAGACCGATGGGCAGACGGAGAGGGTGAACAGAATTCTTGAAGATCTTTTAAGGGTGTGTATCCTTGACTTTGGAGGGACTTGGGAAGATCATCTTCCTTTAGTAGAGTTTGCATATAACAACAGTTATCAAACTAGCATCGGTATGACACCCTTCGAAGCATTGTACGGATGACCCTGTAGATCACCAACTTGTTGGTGGGAATCTACAGAAAGGTTATTACTTGGACTAGATATGGTTAGAGAAACGTCCAAGAAGATTGACCTTATTCGACAGTGGATGAAGACGGGCCAAGATAGGAAAAAGTCCTATGTAGACAAAAGAAGGACTAACACCAAATTCGAAGTGGGAGAGTTAGTTTTTATTTAAGTGTCACCTCTGTGGAAGTGGTTCACTTCAGATCGGCAGGGAAGTTGGCACCTAGGTTTGTGGGACCATTTCCCATAACCGAGAGGATTGGCCAAATGGCCTATAAAGTAAAGCTTCCAAAAAATTTATCTGGTGTTCATGATGTTTTCCATGTTTCTCATCTACGAAAGTGCTTGCATGACACCGTGGAAGTTGTTGAGCCAAGCATATTGGAAGAAGTGGAAGTAGAGCGAGAGGCGATGGTCAGACGAGTCCCTGCCCGTATTCTTGGATCAGAAGTTAAGAAGCTACGCAATAAAGAAATCAAGTTAATAAAGATTCAATCGGGAGATAACCCAGAGGATGCAACTTGGGAGACCGAAGACAAGATTTGTGCTTCGTACCCTTTTCTTTCGAGGGTATGCTCTTAACTCCTTTTCTGAAGTTTATCTATACCTGTTTCTATCATTTGAGTATGTCCTATAAATAGTATTCTCTACCTTTAGATAGGAATCTTATGGATGTAAGCATGTGTTTGAGACATGTTTTGTTTGATGGATGCAAGTGTTTGCTAGTGGTTTCTTGTGGATGCATATACACACACATTAGGCACTAGATCGGCTCAATCACTCTTATACTGCATATGGATGCATGTGCATTTTTCTTTTCTTTTAACAGGTGAAAATGGATGTATTATCAAATGGATGTTGCATTCGAACAAATGAGTGTGCACACATATAGAACTTCAATGTTATATAGGATTATTTGCATACATATTGGATTCATGGCACTAACATACATTGCATTAAGGAGGTCGACTGAATCAGTAGACCGCCTGATCTTTGCATTAGAATAGAGACATATACACACACATTTGCTTATATACATATAAGCATTAGAAATCTTTAAGGACTATGGATGCCAGTGATTGATGGATGAATAGATGGATGATGGATGGTAGGATATGCATTCTTCTTAACTTGGAGATTTCGGGGACGAAATCCTTTAAGTAGGGGGGAATGTAACACCCCGTAATTTGTCAACATTAAAGAGGATAAATTAAATATATAATTAATTTAATATTTGGAATTAAGGGAAACAGACTATGCCACTGCGTCCATCTCGAAATTCTGGCTAAGATAGACATTTGGTCTGCATAAAACGGACACTATATAAAGAACTTATAAAGGTTTGTTTGTATATGCGCAGAAGAATTATATATATAGGGTCCAAAAAATCAAAATTCAGTTCAGATTTCAAAAATTACGTTTGGTGGAAAAACTCCTGCCCCAGGGGTGTCGACCCCTTAAGAGGGGGGTCAAACCCATAAAGGGGGGGGGTCGACCCCCCTAGGGTTGAGGTGGCAGTCGTTTTAGAGAGGGCTAGCAACTATATATAGAGGTCCCTTTTCTCTGTTCTCTTCATTTAGAATCCATAGGGGCCAAACTCTACCGGTGTCTGAACTGAATTTGATGTTATCTTCTACAACTATCAGCTAAAGCAAATCAAACATAGAGATTCAAGCATAGATCCAACCTCTGCGATCTTCTACCTTTTCTTTCAATCCAAACACTGTGAGTTAGTTACTTTTGGATTTAAATATTAAAAGTAATTTGTGACATGACTGTGATTTGGATATATACATGCCTGTGACTGAATCATTTTGGATCTATCATAATTTATGAACCTATAATATTCTTGGATCCTAGAACTTATCATGCTAGGTCTATTTTTATAGAACTAATTCACCTATGATTAGTTTATCATTTCGCCTTTGTGGATCTGATCCTTTGTCAAGTTTATGGTTAATTTGGGATTATCATTATATGGACAATTGAACCTTCGTTTAGATTTAGATCATCATATTGTGATTAATTGAGATATATTATTATTGGACATATGAACTCTTATTTGGATCTGTTCATCCTAAGTATATTAGATCTAGTTTTATCATTACCCTTTTAACTAGATCTATTTTAATGTCCACCTTATTATGCCTATTACATGTCAATGCCAGTATATATGTTTATGTCCCTTTTAGAATGATCACTATTGTCATTTTTCCCATCACTTTTTCCTTTTTACTGTTTATGACTAGGCTACTTTCTAGCCTATATGCTTCCAAATATATGCGAATGCGTTAGTTAGGGAAGAGGGAAAAAAGGTTAGAACTGGCATAATTTAAGTAATGTTTATGAATTGGGAATATAATTCAAAAAGGGAAAAAAGGGGCATAGTTACCTATAATGTCGTAGGTAAATTTGAATAAGAATGAAATGTCTAATAATTACAATTAGAAATTGTAATTGCACTTACGACACGAGGTTAGGTTGCATTAGTGGTGTAAGTCTGCCCGGACCCGACCGACATATCCACAAACACTAATGTTGAACCTAATGTGATAGGTCTTAGTGCACAAATATGAATCGGGCTAAGACATGAGGCTAGGCCCAACTTGAGGATTAAGACTGCTCGGACCCGACCGACATATCCATCATCCACAAGTTGCAAGCCTAATGTGAGAGGTCTAGCCCATTATAAACCATAAATGGACATGATAACGAATTGTACTACTTAACATAATCTAATTCATAGGAATTGTATGATTATGAACTAAAGTTAGGGTTAAGTGAAATTGGTTGGACAATGGGTGGGTTAAAAAAATCTGGAGGGGGTGGGTAATATTTACACATATCGGCCCACAAAACTTAACCCGATAAGGTTATGTAATTAAAGACACCTATTGGTTTACATAACTAGTGGAAATAATAAAGTTATGTAATTAATGACACCTTTTATGGTAAGCATAACTTGTAGAAATGATAGGGTTATGTAATTAAAGACACCTAGTTGTATACATAGCCAAAGAAAACCTAGTGAGGGATTCAAGACAAGGGGGAGAGATTGTATCATATTGTGTGGGATCTGTTTCATCCAATAACCCAGAGTAGGTATCAAAACATGTACTTCGTACTAGGTCGGAGAAGGGGCATGCTTACTGGATTGATTGTAAGAGATCCAAACGTGGAGGACGGTGTGTGCGGCGCAAACCGACCCGGCCATGTGCGTGCATGAGCCGGGCAGAGGGGGATAAGACGATACCGTGACACCTATAGATATGGGGATGTGCGTATCAGCGAGGGGTTGCCACTTTAGGACGTGATACATCCCACGGTGGGGCCAACAAAGAGTATCTACGTGGATTAGGGAGCCGATTGATTAGGGTAGTGGTTAGGGTACATTTAGATGTATGCCTATGTCTACTACCTTATACTGGAAGAGATCATCTCATTTTGGATACACTAGTAATAATGCAGAGTAATCATTAGGGAAGCGTATACACCTCATCCTGTCTACCTTGTCATGCCTGTCTTTTATGTAGTAATCTCTCTTATCCACTTTATAAGCCTGCCATGCTACTTTATTTATTTACTTGCTAAAAGTAACTAGACTCGCCAGACATTATGTCTGACCCTTTTTGTTTCCTCTTCTTTCTTCCGTTCCCCTCCCCCCATGGTTTGCAGGGAGGGAATTCTCAGGCTTAGTCAAGACTCAGTTATCAACTTGCTAGAAGCTGCTTTCGAAATATGGCTCAGGTTCTTATCTCTACTATAACTTAGCTCTTTTTCTTGGGAATTATGTTATGCTTTTTATATTTATGTACTTTGATGGTACAAGAAAGAAGTTATATTGTTGTAATGGTTTTTGTTACTTATGGTATTTTGGACCATGCAAAATAATTTATGTTTGAAATAAAAGTTTGAATTTTTGCTGCTATCTTATTTATATCTGTCTTGTAATTATTCTGTGTCTGTTTATCTATAACACTTCACGGAACTTAATGCATTCCCTTAGTGAGTAACATTAATAGACGTGGGGTGTCACATAGTCTATGAAGGATGAAAACCAGAAAAAAATAATTCTTTTTTTTTTCGAAACCCGCTTCAATGGGATCCTTCATTCTGGTCGGAGGGGAAATTACCAAAGATGCAAACACCGAAGACATCGCATGTTAGAAAGAATGTTCTCTAAATCTAGAGAACAGACAGTATTCTACGATTACTTCTTTGGGCAAATACTTTCCATATCATTAGTGCTAATATTGGAATCCTTGGGGCAGTGGAAGAAATAACTGATTAGCACTTCTATTTTTTTTCCTTTAGTTTAGAGTTTATGCATTATTTTTTCCCTTTACCTGCTAAGAGTACGGAATGGAAGGAGTTTTCCTCAAAGTCGCAAGCTTTTAATATTATGGTCATGATCTGTCATTACGAAGCTTTTTATCATTCTGGCGTCGAGCTGTTTTTCCGCAGGACCAGAGTCGATACGCGCAATGCCTAGGATACATCGTTTACAGCTAGCACTACTGGGGTATCTAATCCCATTTGCTAAGCAATCGATATTTCATGATCAAAGGTGTAGTACTACTTGCAATACATCTCTTGGATTTGGTGATTGTTGGAGGATTCTTGTGAATTCGACTGCGGAGGATATTGAACCATGTTTTGTTCCGTCTGCGCCAAGCAGCCCTGGCAAGTCGGGTTCGATGCTATTTTTTCAATGTTCTAACTCAAATTTCGTGGACTCTGGACCACGAGAACTATTTGTTTCAATCTGATCAGTTTCGCTACAGCGCCCGCCTCTCTAGCTAATTGTTAACCCTTTCCAAGCAATATTTCTATGTTATATCCTAGAACGGGACTAACGGGGTTTGAACCCGCAGCTTCCGCCTATTTTTCAAAAAAATTGATTCCATCAGTTTTGTTTTCATCGAACCGTGGACATACTCGGTAAAACAAGTCAAACTAATTATTATCGAAATGATGCAATATAAGACACTATTTGACTTGCCATGCCGCTGCTAACCCGAGCGAACATTCAGATATCTGTCCTACATTCATTCGTGAGGGTACTCCTAATGGGTTGAAGACCGAACTTCCAAGTAGGCGCCAGTATTAAGATTTTACAATGGGATGATGGGAGTAGACGAAGGGCCACCAGTTTCAAGGGCTAAACAAGGGGGCAATGAGTAAGGAAAATGGAAGTTTGGGCTCAAGAAGGATTTGGTGTTGCTCATATTTTACAAGAGATGCTTACTTATAAATCTGATCATATTATAGCTCGTCAAGAATTACTTGGTGCTACGATCATTGGAGGAATAGTACCTAAACATGAGGATGCCCCAGAATCTTTTCAATTACTCATTCGAGAACTAGGACCTCCATCGCCGAAGCGAAGAAAGAGGGGTCCCTCAACCTAAGTAGCTAGGTGCGGAAGTAAAATCAATTTTGAAAGCGACTTTCCAAGTACTTGAAGTACTTAAATACTGTTTAATAGATGAAAATAGAAGGATTTATAGTCCCAAACCTTGAAAGAGTATTAGTTAGTCAAGGTAGTGATGCTAAGGTCCAGTATGAACTACGCTAGTATATTAATTGGGTTCGACCTAAGGCGAATTGCTTCTGCGCCAGGAACGGAAGACTGTGCTGTAAAAATGTCTTTTGAGGAATGGGCCAGACCTGGTAATTCGAATCATAGGAGCCGGTAATCATAGATACAAAATTGGTAAAAAGAGGCATATTTATTGTTGAACCAATTCTTCTATCTATGAAGAGGGATAGAAAAGATAGCCGCCTACTGTTTAGGTGGCACCGGCGAGATCCAGCTAAGGTAAAGAACTTGTTGAGTCCCATGTTGGTTATAGAACCAATAACTATCCTTTAGTTTCCTAAATCCCTTTTTCCGCCTCAAGTAAAGTATAATATCTGAAGTAGTTGATGCTACTGAAAGAGGTATGTCACAATCATAAGTAGTTACTTCTTCCATTTTGACTGTAATAGAGTTCAAGTAGTTGATAGCTCCAATCTAAGTAGTTCGCAGAAGAACCACTATGGCTATAAATCAACTCGTATTAATCAACCAAGTTTGTTGAAAAATTAGCCACCTCGGAAATACAGAGTCCAATCAACAGATCTTTTTCCTCCCTCCTTCCGAATTCCGAAATAGAATCTATTGTTCTCTTTTTGAAACAATTTCTAGTTCCCTTTTAAATTCATGCTTGAATTCATATTCCAAAATTATCCCATGATAATTATCCCACTTTATTTATAAACATCATTTATAAATTTACTTCCTTGTTTATACGTTAAAACAAGTACCATTTCAAAATCTATTTGAAATCCAATTCCTATTTTGGAATATTTTATAACTACAGTTATATATATATACATAAATATATAATCTATTTTCATTGATAAATTTAAACTTTAGTTCCTATTTAATACAATTACAATATTCATTCTAGAACTATATTTTTTATAAATTCGACATAGTCGAATTCAAATCATAAATCCTTATGGATTTATTTCAATTCAACTTACATTCCAAATATCAGAATAAATTTCATCATTTCCTTTTCCCAAAACAATTCCAAATTGTAATTCACTTTTTATATACATACTTGAGTTCACATTACCAAATTATCCAATGATAATTTATTTCACTTCATTTAATAAAATATATAAATACTAATTACCATTTCAAAACTAATTACCTCTTGTAATCATGATTAACTGCTTAATACGTCTCCTTCTCCCTATACCTTCGAACCTGAGTATGCAAAAAGAACACGCACCACACAGTGCTTCAAAATACTTACCACAATCAAAATGTAACTAACCCGGATTTTCAAAACTAATTTAATTTATTTTGTTTTAGCTATTTTAATGAATTTTGAATATTTTAAATGATTTATTTTAAATACTAATGACTAAAAATTTATTTTAATCGAAGTTAGAACATATAAATTTATTTTAACTATATAATGAGCCTTAAATGGCGCAACAGTTTGAAAATTCGATTTTAAATTTCAAATGAATGTACAAGATTCAAAATAAATCGGATTTTAGTAAAACTAGAAATATTTGAATCTGTTTAATTATATCTTTCTAACGCATGTGAAAAATCCGGATTTCATAACGGGAATAAAAAGTTATGCCCATTTGAAAATCCAAAATGGTCGCTATGGAATTTATTTATAATTTAATATAATATATAGCCCTTAAAAATAGCCATTTTGCAAACGACCTCCGTTTTCGACGAAACCACTTTTCATGGATCCGGAAGGTCAGATTATTGTTAGTTTCAAATTTCATAATTTTTGGAACTAATACATGACTGTAGTAAATTTAAATGTGTTTGGTAATTTGAATTTGATCGACCAGAAAATGACCAATTTTCATATGGTCTCCAAACTCGACGAAATTAGTTTCGTTAGGACCGTATCTTCAAAACATAGCTAGATTTATTTTTTGGGAATTTTTGGAGTCAGTATGGGGCCCCGATAAATTAAAATGTACGTTCAAATTCAATATATATTGATTTATATTTTAATTTTGATGAAAACTGAGAATTGGCTCATAAAACATATTCCATTGTGCTCGGAATGAGGGTATTTGGTTAGGGGTGACAGTCGTTAGGTTTGATTTGGAGTTTGGATCAATAAATGAGTTTTATTGGAAATAAATATTAAATTAATAATATATATACCCTATTTCTAGAAACCCTAACCCTTTACCATTTGCTCAAGCCGCCAAAAACAAAACCGACGGTCAAACCGCTCCAAAATTCCTTTCAATTTTTCTCTCAATCCATTGACAATTAGCCTGAGTTTCTGTTGAACGAATTGTAGTATGGGATGAGAGCTTTCAGTTGGTACCAATATGATCGATTCATGTTCACTAAATCGCTAGAATCTTCACCACGAAGTGTTGTCATTCACGACATGTTCCAGTCCGCCAGGGGTGATCGATCGAGATGAGATGGATGGCCGTGGGAGAGAATGAGGCAGGGGAGCTTGTGGCGATGTCTGATTGACGTCGCAAAGCCTATGGCGGCGGCGCTAGTCAACGATGAGTGCCGAGGGTTTTTGAACGATGGGTTTGAGTAAAAGACGATGGAGGAAGAAAGGTTAAGGGGTGGGTTTAATTTAATTATTTAATTTAATTACTTAAGCCTAATTAATAATGTAATTAATTTTTAAAATGCCGTATCTTTCTCATACGTGGTCGGAAAAATGCAAACTTGGGTCTGTTGCGATCGTAGAGCCGAGAGCTTCACAAAAAACCGACCGAGACCAATTTGGAGCACATTAGAATTTCGGGCAAATTCAAATTCAGACTGTTTAGAAATACATAAATAAAACTGGCAGAGTGGAAACCGACTGTGATAACTCTTTCTCACTCAATTTATTTATAGTTAAATATATACTAGGATGCAGACGATGCTTAGCAGCACCCGACACTATTTATTGTACAAACCATGGTTGTTTGTGTGGATGGAATGGACTGTATTGTGGTTGTTGATTGTACGGTGTTGAATAATAAAAATATCATTTTTATTGTATAAATAAAATATACAAAATATTCATGTGTTGAATAAAAAAATATCATTTTTATTGTATAAATAAAATATATAAAATATTCATGTGTTGAATAAAATACTTTATCGTTAAAAATATAATTTTTAACGTATAAATGAACGACATAAAATTCTTCTGAAATGAAAAATAAATATTCATTTACAAATCGGACGATTTTTTTATGTACACATATTTATCTGATATTGATTGGGAAAATATATTTTACGTATCGGCCAACTGCACAAATAAAATATGTGTTTGTTGATTGAAACCCCACACTGGTATTGGGACGATATTTGACGTACACTAATCCCAATTGTTTAGCTGTCTGTCAATCGATTAGTTGACAGACTGTTGTAAGCGCTAATTATTTATATTTAACGCTTATGCAGTGGTGTAGTGCACTCTGGATGATGGTTGATTGTTTATCATTGTTGTTGTATATATATGATGTATAAAATCCATATAAATAACGTTATATGGTAATTGACTGTTTCTGATTCCAATTCAGAAAGAAGAATATTTTAAAATAATGAATATTTTAAAATAATATTCAGTAAAGGATTAAAATCTGATTTTGATGCCCGATTTTGGATGGACACGAAAATATTGAAATATGAAGCCATATTATTTAGATATGCGCCATTTTGATGCGAATGATATTTGTATTGATTTTATTCATTTTTATAATGAATATCGAAAAGGAAAATATTTCAAAATCTGATTTTTGAAAATATTATCATTTTTATATATTATAATGATATGGAAAATTCAATTTTGATTTAAAATTCAAAATGAAGTTAGAATAATTTTAAAACGAATTTATAAACAATTTATAAAATACGTTTTAAATGGAAATTGGTGAAATATATATTATATATATTAATGGCCTGAATAGAACGTGCCGCACCGCGACCGTTCGCGAATTTCGACCATTGAATTCGAATTGACATTACGGGAGATTCGTCTATCGGATTCTCCTAAAACCGGAACCATTGGGTTCATGTCGAAAAGATATTTCCAACGAATATAAGAGATTTGAAATCTAACGGTTGGATTTGGAATTATGTCCAAATCAAATTTGGAAAAGGTCGTTGTAAGTGCAGTTCGATGACCGTTTATGGAAATCGACTGAAAAGGCCTTAATAAAATTATTAAAATTATTAATAATTTGTGCAAAATCGTAATAAATGATTTGTTAAGAATTGGGATGAAAAATTCCACGTTTGTAAAGATAAAAATATATTTTTATCAAAATAAACTAGGTATTAACTAGATTTGAAATCTAATAATTTTTAAATAAAATAAATTGGTTTTGTGAATTGTTTTAAAGTAACTAGAAATTTCCAACGAACAAATTGGAATGGATTTGGAATGGAAATAATCTTCAGAATATTTTGATATTAGATTCTGTGATTATACGGATATTGTTATGGAAATTTGGAAGATATATTTATATCGTTATTTCCAATACTATATTCGTTGGTTTTAGAATTTGGTATTGAATATAAGCCAATATAATTTCTATTCAGAGCCTTGTATTTAATATCAAATGGGATTTTGGGTTTGTCGTGAATGGTGTCTTCAGTAACACTGTTCTTAAACCCAGTTGGGAAAAGAATAAATCTTCTAATTAAGATTTAAAGAAGTTTACCAATTAATTAATATTTAATTGGAATTGTATTAAGAATTGGATTTTTGTGTTTATCGTGAACGATGTTTAAATAACACTTGTTCTTCAACACGATTAACAGTGAAATGTGATTTGGAATTTATAAATCTTTTTATTAAGATTTAATGGGAATTTTCCAAAATAAAGTTTTCCAATTTAATATATATTATTGGAATTAAATGGAATTCGATTTGGTAATAATCGAAGTGAGCTTCTGTGGAGGAAGACTAGTAATATATATGGAATTTAAAAGGCTTGGTTGTTATTCCATTTATATCATCAGTCGGATATGGAAATTGATATCGATTACAAATATATTGATCTATTTTCCGTGAAGATTCCATTATTAATGAATGTAATTTTGGGTTTATCGTGAACTATGTTTTAAATGACATTGGTTCTTTAATCCAGTTAAAGACATGATTTCATGTTTAACATTGTATTTCAAACTATACTGTTGATCTCGGCTAAATATATATCTGTTTGATGGCGGAGAATTTATTCTCTTGCTTAACACCCTTCTCTAAGTTGTACGAGCTTAGAGGTTATATATCGGTAGAAATCAATGGTACGATGTAGATTGTCAATGCAACTAGTTTGATTTCCCAAAGTTAAACAATCATTAATATTGATTTTTGGGAAGATTAAAACTAAGTGGAGTTTTAATGAATCTTTGATTAGATTGAAATGAGAATGTGATAATTAAATTATCAAATTTAGGAAAATGACTGAGAATGAAGTACCACCAGTTTTACTCCAAGCGATAGTTAAATTTTTAATTAGATTTGAACATGAAATGGTAATTAAATTTACCGATAACACCATGGTGTTAGTTATGGAGTATTACCAGTTTTTCTCCATGGGATGAATAGGTTGGGATTGGGAAATTAAACAAATGATTACTTCGGTAAAGTGCGCTAATCCCGACTAGTTTGGATAAACCTTTATTTGGTTTGAATTGATATCCAAAGGAAGATTAAAGAATAAATTTAAAGAATTTATCTTTGATAAAATTAATGGGAACCTTTACCTAATCTTGTGAATATTTGAATAAAAGAATATTTTGAATTGGAATGAGGCGTATGTTGTGTTTGTGTAGCACTTGTTTATTACATACGCGAGTTATTCGGAAAGGCCGGGTTTATACCATTTTGAATAACTGATTCGATGATAAGTCGATGATGAAGACGATGGTTGAAGACCGGGGGTCTTTATGTCATTTGGATGATTACTGATGTCTTGATTGGGCTGTACACCCAAGACAAGGTAAAAAGTGGTGATCGTCCAGACATACTTGGAGATCAACCGGATATGCGAGGACCTCTCTCCTGTATTGGACATATGGGACGAGGAATAAGGTGCCTCCGGTTTCGTTCAGACCTAGAACGAACTTGTAAATGGATGTGTGTTTGACATTAGATTTTATTCTGTGTTGATTGATTTCTATTAAATATATATCTTTTTGGTGATGGAGAATTTATTCTCTTGCTTAACACCCTTCTTTGATACGTACGAGCTCAGAGGTTATATATCAATATATATCAGTCGCATGACGTGAATTGCTTGTGTGGCATGCTGAGATGCAAATGATCAAGGCTTTTGTTGAGAAGCATGGCTTTGTAGTTGATGATCAAAGCACGACCTTAAAGGGCATAGTTTTGTGTATAGTGTTAATTCGTGGGCCTCACACCCCGGTGTGAACTAGAAACGGGGGAAGGATCCAGGAAGAACATGCGTTTCTTTTTAGCTAGGAGTGGTGTCATGGTATGGAGCCCAGACATTTTTACTTATGTGGATGATGGAAAGCGAGGTACCTTGGATATCAACCACTACGGGGTCAACGGATGATATGTTCGACATATTGACCACTACGCCCCAAAGGGCGGGGAGATGCATTGTTCAGGAGTTATAATCCTCGAGCGTAAGAGAGGACCGACACTGTGGCTCCTAGGTGCAGTTGCGGCTGTAGCCTGAGACATGGTATACTAGATTGTCTCGAATTCGTTAAGGACGATCCCTTGCCTTGGTTCACAGATGGAAGTCCAACTTCCAATATGACATTGTGCGGTTTTAATTGTAGAACTAGTATGAAGACATGATATATGGTACCCATGCCGTCTATGATTGATGCTTTATATTTGAAGTTGTTTTTAACACTATGCACTTATAATAGTATCAAATGATTTGTTTCAAACGTACGAAGCATGTTTGGGTATTATAAGGGAAAACTCTATCCTCCAGCTTGCGTTGAATTGTGTGATGGAACCTGAGTCTTATAATAGCTTCATTTTTTCCAAAAAGTATTGTGTTGTTTGTTTTATGCACTAGTATTCTTGGGAGGAAACCCGTTCCATTTTATACGGTGTGGTCCCTTGATTTGCTTTATTTTTAAAGTAATGATTTAGTAACTGTTTTAGTTCTCACACCAGTCATATGACTAACCTGAAGTTTATTGTTTTAACCTAAACTATGAGTTCCCCTATTCCACACGGGCAGCTATTAGTTATGGTTTTATAGATATTATATTCACAGGATCCTGGTTTACAACTGGAGCTATATTCGGAACGCTCTGTATCCGTTTATTTCTTACAGTAGTGTTATGTATTAATTTTCCGCTGCTATGTAATGTAATTTAAATCTCTGATATTTTTTTGATGTATATTATTTAATCATACTCTTTATATTCTGGGACTCTGATGTAATTGTTGTAATCAGCAATGAAATGTTCTTCTGTTTGTGTTCTGATATGTCGTGTTCTCAACTCAATCCGGGCTTTCCCGTAAGGGCGAGTTTGGGTCGTTTCACAAACCGAGCTCGACCTCCTCCCTCAATTTGCATTCACAGCCCAACATCACCAGTTCTATCATTGACCTAAGACTTCCCTAATGGACCTTCATTTCCGTTAATCACGAGTACATCCTCCACCACCAATTCACCAGTTACAGACCTCACCTCCAATATCACCATCCCACCATCGATTTCCATCGCGTCACCCCAAACTCGCCTCATACAGTTGTGATTCTAACTATAGATGTGCAAATTTTCTCAACACCGAAGCATCCTAAATCCTTACCGACT
Organism: Allium sativum; assembly: GCA_030737875.1. Lineage (NCBI taxonomy): Eukaryota > Viridiplantae > Streptophyta > Magnoliopsida > Asparagales > Amaryllidaceae > Allium > Allium sativum. The sequence goes on along the minus strand of CM060915.1, from coordinate 441,772,381 downwards.
ACCTCAACTTTGTCGGAGTCGCAAACTACCTGTCATCATTCACAATTTAGTTCAAATCAATTATCTCGTGCCCAAAACCCATGTTTGCTTTACCGATAATTACAACTTAGGTAACGATTTTATCTGAATGAGTTTGGTTTTGAAGATTGGGGAAAGGAATGACTTTGGATTTTTGGACATCTGGTCTTTGAATAGAATAATGAAGGCTCTGATTTTAGTTTGATTTCAATTTTCTTGATTTTTGATGTCACCAAATTCTCATTTTATTTTTTCTTTCTCTCATTTTACTTTTGTTTGAGAATGAGAATGAGTATACAAGTATTTAAAGGGAAAGATAATTTGGCATGCATGACAACTACTGGTTTGTCACACACGGAAATGAAATAGCCTGGGAAGCACGCTGTTCTGAAGATTACATGGTAAAGTGGGACTTTTTTATTTTATTTTATTTTTATTTTAATCTACCACTGTTAATCATTAAATGTTTCCTGTATGGACAATCATATACGAACTCTAACCGCGATAAAAATTATAATCCTACAATAATAATATAATTCGGACAAGATGGAACCAGTTTCATTGAATTCCGAGATCGTTTCTAAAGTTTCCTTTTAATTTCTCAATGTGAATCGATACGCGCGCTTTAAATTAAGCACGATCACAAAATAACTCCACTTGATATGACATTGGAAATCTAGGCATAGTTAACTATTATGGATTTCATACAACTAGTTCCGTTGAAATCTAAGGTCGATTGAAAATTGACTATTCTTAAGTTCCATATCAAATCAATATAATATAATTTCAATTTAAAATAATCAATTCCTCGATAATAAATTATAGTTATCGTTTATATTCAAATAGAATTTATATTGATTATTTGAATCGTTTTGATTTAGCTTTAACTTTGAATCCAATTATTCTCATTTTCTTATTACGATAATTTGATATATTCAATATTAACCGTATTCGATTGTTAAATCCTCGATATAAAAATCCATTTATATTAGCAACTCAACATTTAGAACAATATCGAATGTTCAAAATTAATCGACTAAAATCCGGGTCGTTACATTCTTCCCCCTTAAAAGAATTTCATCTCCGAAATTACTAAGGTAGGAGAAATAATGCAAATCCATTAACATTTCAAAATCCACTTATGTTGAAACCCAACATTTCATACTTTACGGCTCTAGTTTCGTACAAAACTCTTAGTCTTGAGGAATCCATTGATTTCCCATTCCTATTTCAAAATCCTTCAAATTGAACACAAATTGAAAATTATCTGTTTTAGTTTACAAAAAAAATTCAAAAATATTTAAAAAATCTAACTCCCTAAATTTTGGAATTTTTTTGGCATAGTTTGCCATGTACGGAGGAGCTTTTGCAATATACCAAAAGAGTAAAAAATGTATACATCGACCCACACTGTCGAAAAATAGTTCATATACCCTAGTTTGGAATTATTGCGTGAGCGTACCTTATATAAGCGTTATTTAAGTGCATTTGCTTAGCGTTTATGCCATCCATGTACCCTAAACTAAGCCAGGCAGCTCCATGTACTTGTATTTACTGAATTTAAACCATAAGTCTCATAATAATAAGTTTCAATAACTTTCACTCATTAAAATGGTTAAGCACATAGATTCATTTACAGAAAGTCAAACCATGTATGTTTAGCACAAATATGCTAATACAAGTTCAAGTATTTAATTTATACCTCATTTCATTCATATTGCATATCATATATGCTCACGTTCATTCAATGCAAACGATTTACAATCAATACTTTTATATTCAATCTATATTCCACTCGTATGCATTCAAATTTATTCAGATTGATTCTAATTATTTACTTTACTTTCTTTACAACAAACAAAACAAAATTCAATGCATTTTGGAATTATTTGGTTAATAAAGTAACCACTTTTCTCTCTCGTTAAGTTTTAATTGATTCCAAATCAATTTATCCATTTCAATCCATTTAACTTGCTTAATTTAAATTTAAATTTCAGAATTCAAATTCCTAGGTTTTTTTATTTCAAATCCTTTAGATAACACACAAATATATACATGTATATTTATAACCATCATAAATTCAAATCATTTGAATTTTCCAAAGCAACTTGTTTTTTCCAAACCAATTTCCTTTAGAAATTTTACTATGGTAGCAATCCATCACTTAGAAACTCGAAATTAAATGCAAATGATATGCACATCATCATCTGAATTATTTTCCAGCGACTGAAGTGAATTCAGTGCTTTATCACTTTAAAAATCCATCAAAACTGATTTTTATTAAAAATCCTTCAAAATAGAGCTATATTATTTTAATATACTTTGGAAAATTATTTTCTAACTTCCTAGGATTTAAATTCTAAATCCTCGTTTGAATTAAATTCCAGTTTACCTCATTTGTTTATATTATTCGTATACAAGTTTTATTTGGTTATATATAACCATTTCAACTTTATAATCTCATTTGATTATAATAATAACCAACATATCCATATACTACAATAATTTCAGAAAATTATTCCTTTTATATCTAAATTGAATTTTAGGAAAATTATTTCATTTAGCCGCTTTAAAACAATATTACATCGAAATCCTCCATTTAAGTGTTTAGAAACTCCTATCGATGTCGTGGCCTCCCACGATTCAACCAAAATTCATAAGCCACTCGACAGACAAGCCAACACAATATAAAATAATTTTTATATCAACTAACAAATACGTGCTCTCGTATATATACACTAAACTCATTATAGGGTACTGCTGACCCTATCTCTAATGAGTAAACCCCATCAAAGCCTAGGTACTTGTTCAAACTATGCTCTGAAACCAAAATGTAATGGCCTAAATTTCCGTACTATTTGAGTTGACTAAATATACCACATTTCCAACTGTACAGAAATACAAATCATTATGGGTAAAGAAGAAAAATATAGAAGAAGAACAGAAATAACAACACACAATCTCACATCGCAGTAGATCAAAATAATATATATATATATATATATATATCAACCTTTGGAATACAAAATTTTAACTGTATATACATACTATTATCCGAGTACAACGTTTTTTTCATCATAGCGGAAATAAATAATATATAGCTATCTAATGCTGAAGCCTTCTGCTCCAAGCTCCTCCAAGCGTATCTGAAAAATCCTGACTACTTGACTGCCCGTACAAATTTGGGCACCCAACAGTTTAGGGTAAAAGAAACAAAATAAACTCTGGGTCAGTCATGAGATTGGTGTGAGTAAAATCCAACCATTTAGTTTAAATTTTAAAAATCCTTAAAAAAAAGGATAGTCGTAGGACCGATCCACACGTAAACACAGATGGTTTTTACCTTACGATAACCCGAAATATTCTTTATATAAAAACTCTTCTGATATTAAAGCAGTGTCTAAATTAAATTAATAGTAATATATTAGAATGCTTGCATCTCATGCTCCACATATAGTATATAATCAAAAACCATAGGGCGCTTATTGGAATATGGATTTTCAACTATGAAAAGGGATGGAGCCACCTTCCAATAGTGTATCTCTGGAGAGGAACACATAGGCTTCAACAAGAACATCTTGTAACCCGGCCATACATGACCGGCCACTCATTCAACTTGAGCGTACCGAATGTATATCACCAATACGGTTGTGATTGGTAACCGTTATTAAAAGGATACAACAACGATAGAATAAGAAAAAATTGAATTTTATCTATATTAGGTGATAAAACATCCTAATTGGTATGACCCATATAGCCATGCTGCCTGTCCGATTTTTTTCATTTCCTGGTTCATGAGGCTTAAGGTCACGATTACATTTTAGAAAACCACATTTACTTTGAATGCCACGTTGTCAGATCCTCCAAATCACTAATTGATGTTCACAAATATACTCTGGGTGTTAAGCTAAAAGAAGTTTCCTTCTTCGCTACCAAACTTGGTATATTTGAAGAAATCAATGTACCTGACCATCTAGAAATAATATGTCGAACATTCGTCCATATACGTTGTCCTGGGAGTAGACAAACCGAAGGCACCATCCTATCAATAAATCTTAGGCAATCTCTACCTAAGATTAATAGAACAACCCTTGTAATTTAATCTGTCTTCAGTTATCTTTGACATAATTTGATTCGTAATGCTTACACCTATACGGAGTGTTTCTCGGATAATAAATCCAACCGGTTTCTCCATATTGTCAATGATGGTACTAAATTGGTCAATACTTCGATAGTCGGTGTAACAACCCGAATTCCGACAGACCGATTTTTTTTCTTCAAAATTCTAATATATCGAAACTCATGTTGGTTTGCTCTGGTATCCTGCAGAAAAGATAGAGACATAAAATATATCAGAGCTTAGAAAAACATCTCACAGCATAATGAATAAAATATAATGTAATCAAAATATAGCCTTACCATAGTAATAATACTACCTAACTTATCATATCTCTGTCACAAATCTAACCTGCGAGTATGTTATGAGGAGGAGGCCAAAATACAAGTTCTGGTAACAGGATTTAAACTACGCATTTTGGATAATCTTACAAGTATCGTTCAGTTACATTTTCTTGTTTATTAGGTAACGCTTATACACATGTCATACCCATCTACTCCCCAGTGGATTAACCTAATACAATATATATGTAGCTACCTCCAATATTGAGGAGGTACACCCCATGGTACCACACTCACACGATCTCCACCATAATGCCTCAGAAATGTATACAGTATCCCATCCTACGCTGTAGTGGCGTATGGATCTCTGTATAACAACGTTACGTTCCACATATATCTTCCATCGCTATGCTACGTAAGTGTACGGACTGCCACCTTTGATGGAATCAGATCACAGAGTAATGCCTCAGAGTCTACGATACACCACCCAGAGCAAACATGCATGTACCTAGACTTTCCCACGTACGTATCGTCAATCGTACTCGATGCCTTAACCGCACATATCCTTTACTGTGTACGGAGTTCCATGGCAGGGTTGTACAAGAAACACAGAACTCGGTCGGGAGCTTTTCCATATCTGTACAGGCCCGCCTTTAAGGGCCTCAAAATACAGATATCCCTTAGGTATGTTTTTCATGGTTGCTATGACCCCATCTCGGCCCCTCCTTCAACTAATCATCCACTCCTAACAAACAATCTAATCATCCAGTTGGCGTCTCCCCTCAACCACCGTGCCTTGATAGTGAATGGTGGATGGCATCTTGGGTTTAGCTCTAGTCTTTTCACATCCCACTGGTTGCCGATGACGGGTACCAAACGATCTACTATCCTTGTTGGTCGTGACCCTTGCCTCCGTGCTGAGGCGACCACTGAATCACCTTAGTGTCACCTCGTCACAGCTTTCTGACTGCAAATCTACTTTTGCAGTCAAATCTTACTCACTGGGTAGTTATGCGCAGACCCAACCCCTGTGAGCACAGCCCGAACACTGCACCACCATAGAGGATTACCAAGAGCACCTTCCGCGTCCCAGGAAGCCGCGTGCTTCCCCTTCCAGTCCTTTAGAGCCAACAGAATAATCAATGAACATGTGCTCCCGTCGTGCCTCATGACACCACGATGATCTACCCCGTTGGGTTATTCACACACAAACGTACAGACTGGTCCAAGCACCTCAGTTTAGTGTGTTATTAGACCCTGTGCCTAAACATTCAATCATGCGCTTGCTCTACCTCGTCGGGTTTCCATTTAACTTGGTTATTCCCATTCACATTGACTTCTTATTTAAGTTACCAACTTCGTCTTGCTTATCAATTTCATTCATATAACTTAACCCATTTAAGTTTATTAATAAGCCCACAACATGTTATTCTCTAGATTGTGATCCAAGGTCTGTAATCCACGATCTCTTTATATTATTGTTTGATTTCATAGTTACAATAACATGTTCTACTTAATATGTAATTAAGTATATCTCAATTCACATGTTTTCTGTTTAACATGTCACTTATTATTTATGATTAAATATAACTTATTTCATTTCATAAGTTCGTGTCATTCTTTCTTATTTAATCATAATTCCATCTTATGCTATCACTACTACTTATCGTTGTTTATTTATTAACTTAGTTCTCTTAACAAAGGTTTACTAATAAGTTTCTCTTCCCATAAATATAACTTATGTTGTCCTTATCCGTATATTTCATATTCTTGTTCTTACAAATAACTTAATTTACAATTAAGTACAACTTATCTCATAACAAAAGTTATTCATTTTCTTTATCTTTTATTATGACCTAAGTTATAATTTCCGCTTGTCCCTAGGAAAAGCCTACCTATTATATAACATTCTCATTAATGTAATTTATTTATAACCAGTTATTATCATTCTCCATTCATTCCACTTCTTTTACAATTGTAACTTTCATTTATTTCCTTATTCATTTCCATTCATCACAATTAGTGTCATTTATCTTTATCCTTTTATATACATATATTTTTATATATGCTTATTTACTAGGCCTCTCACATTAAGCCTACCACTTGTGGATGTTGGATTTGCGAGCGGTTCCGGGCAGACTTTTTCCACAAGTTGACTTAACCTCGTGTCATAGCACCGTTACATTATATTTATGCACTAGACCCCTCACTTTAAATTAACAACTTATGGATGCTGTATTTGTCAGGTGGTTCCGGGTAGACTTCTACCACTAGTTGATTTAACCTCGTGTCTAGGTGCGTTACAGTTTCTATTTACTATAAATTTAGGCATATTATTCTTTCCAAATTTTTACTGTAATCTATATTACATGTCATCATATTAATCCCATTTTATGCCGCAAGTTCTTCCTAATATGTAATTAATTTCATCTTAAAATAACATGTGTGTTAGACCAAAAATTGGCACTAACACCCAAATGCAGATCACAGATCATAGAATGCAGAAAACAGTAAATAAAGAGGAGACACACAAAGTTTTTATAGTGGTTCGGCTGTAGATGTAGCCTACGTCCACTTTATAATCTTATTGTTATACTGACAGATTACAAGAATCAGTTACACGCAAGCACACAATCCGTGTGTTAATTGAGGTTGCAAGTGATTATACACGTAATTCACGTGTTAATTGTGGAGAAAAGAGAAGAATTTGGCTGTTGTAAAGTGCAAAGTCCTTGCACTTCAGTAATGGTGGAAGTAGTGAAGAAGAATGGCCAAAAGATCCTTGAAAATGCCTTCAAATGGTGTATTTATAGTTGTAGGAGAGCTTCTAGGAAGACCAGTTCGTGATGGGGTACGTGGCACCCGATCCGAAAAACTAGGAGTAAGATGTGGCATGAGAATAGGTCAAAATAGTGCGCGTATCTGCAGGTCTGGAGATCGGATCGTGGTCACGGGGTCGGATCGTGATGGTGGATCGTGACCACCATATGCACCACGAGCGGGTCCATTTGCGAGCTGAAGAGTTGAAGCTAGGATGTCTCAAGCGGGTCGCGATCCGAAGGTGTACCACGAGCCAAGGGGGGCGTTCCGATGATGGGCGATCCGAGGGTACATGAGCCCTACTCCGATCGTGTGACACTTCGTTGCTTTATTCAGGAAATTGCCAGATTACACCAGTTTATGGAAACGGGCATAACTTTCAAACCGTAAGTCCGATTGAGCCAAACCAAAGCTCAAACTGAAGATAATTCGGAGAGCTACAAGAGTTATGGAGCCTAGCTCCGTAATTGCTGTTTTAGGGCCCAAAAGAGGTCGTCTGATAGAAGTTTCGGGCCTTTCTTTGTTCGTGATGCGACTTTGACCAAATCACTGCCTGTCTTCTGATGTTATTCTCCATATCCGAGCGCGATGCTATCCAGATATTCAGTGTGACAGCTTTTACCAAAAAGTGTGTCAAAATGTTTGCCCCCCAGAACATATCTTGCTAGTTGAAGGAAGATGTGTTCTGGATAATCTGAGAGATTCATACTCCATAATGCGGCGATCACGCCGGATCGTATTAAGGCCAGAAAACCGACGATCACATGGGATCGTTTTAAGGCCAAAGAAATCCAAGAAGACCAGGAGTTTGTACCTGCAAGAAGATAAAACAAACAATGCAAGAATATTTCCTAGATGGCCCTACCGGAGTAAACCATCCGAGGAGATGTTAGAGGGGTTCCAAGACGGCCTTACCGGAGTAAGATGACCAAGGAAATGCTATGAAAGTTCCAAGACGGCCTTACCGGAGTAAGACAACCAAGGGAAAGCACATGAGGTTCCAAGACGGCCTTACCAGAGTAAGACAACCAAGGAAAAGCACTGAAGGTTCCAAGACGGCCTTACCGGAATACGACGACCAAGGAAAAGCAAATGAGGTTCCAAGACGGCCTTACCGGAGTAAGACGACCAAGGAAAAGCAATGAAGGTTCCAAGACGGCCTTACTGGAGTAAGACGACCAAGGAAAAGCACATGAGAATTTGTTTATACTAGACGGATCCAGTTAGGAGTCGGAGCTCATGTTTGTACTAGACGGATCCAGTTAGGTGCCGGAGCTCAATGTTTATACTGGACGGATCCAGTTAGGAGCCGGAGCTCAATGCTTATACTGGACGGATCCAGTTAGGAGCCGGAGCTCAATGTTTATACTGGACGGATCCAGTTAGGAGCCGGAGCTCAATTCTTATTACTAATTCATGAAAATGCAGCGGTCGCTTACCGGACACGACTGGAGACTACAAGTCAGTTCTGTGCGTGTGGGCCAATGTTGTCGCACTTATTACATGCATTGAAAACAAAGAGGGGCGAGAAGTCGCCTAAAAGCCTAAAAACATGAACTACGGACCGAAGTCCGGTAAACCGAAGGGATCCGCTGAGTGGGATCAATTGATAATAATCCCGCGATTGCTCGATCCAGGATCACTCCCTCTCCAGGGAGTCGATGGTGGCAGCGCAGGTGTGAGCGTTGTTGGTTGAGTGACATACTCGGGTAGTTCTCCTCGCCTGACCCGAGCCTCAATAAGGTCACGCAAATGTCTGTAGTCATCAGTGTTGTGACCGTCCATGTCATGAAATATGCAGTGTCTGCCAGAATTGTTTTGTGCTAGTGTTGGTTCTCTCTTGGGAGGCCTTGGATAAGAGGCAATACCCCCTGTATCTACGTAGATATTGCTCATGGTGTCATTCAGTTCAGTGTATTTGTCGTATCTGGACCCTCTCCGGGGTGGAACATTACGATCATTCTTTGCATTGGCTGCTGCTTTGCCTTTTCCAGAATCAGATAGTTCTCCATCTTTGAGCATGTTGACTTCGAGGGTTTTCTTCTCGGAAGTTGCATCTTCTTCCCGCAGAAATCTATCTGCTTTAAGGTAGAATTCGCCAAGATTTCGTGGTGGATCTCGGTACAAAGACTTTTTAAACTCCGAGTTATCTAGAATGCCGGATACTGCTACCATCAGTACCATCGATTGTTCAGGGCGATCCACTGATGCTGCTGCAACGTTGAATCTTTCCAGGAATGAACACAGAGTTTCTTTGGGCCTCTGCTTGATTGTAGTGAGTGAAATGACGTTCTTGGGTCGAGTGATGTGGACCCAAAACTGTTCAAGGAAGCGAGCGACCAACATATTCCAGTTGTTGATCGATTCCGTCTCTAGCTACCGAATCCACATGGCTGCTATATCAGTCCGAAAGAGGGGAAAACACTTTGCCATGATGTTTTCTGATGCCGATTGAACTTCCATATGCCGTTTGTAGCGCATGAGACGCACAGTAGGATCTGTCCTTCCGTTGTAGGGCTCCAGTTGTGGAAGTTTGAAATCTGGGGGATTGCGGGAATTTCCGATTTCCTGTGTGAATGGGTTGTGATTGACGTCATCTACGTCATTCTGATAAGTGCGGCCTCTCGTGTGGCGTTGGATCAGATCAGCGAGTCGATTGCCTTCAAAAAGCTGTTGCAAACTGCCATTATGTCTAAACATTCAATTATGCGCTTGCTCTATCTCATCGAGTTTACATTTAACTTGGTTATTCCCATTCACAATGACTTCTTATTTAAGCTACCAAGTTCCTCTTGCTTATTAATTCCAGTCATATAACTTAACCTATTTAAGTTTATTAATATGCCCACAACATGTTATTCTCTAGATTCTGATCCAAGGTCTATAATCCACAATCTCTTTGTATTTTTGTTTGATTTCATAGCTACAATAACATGTTATACTTAATATGTAATTAAGTATATCTCAATTCACATGTTTTCTGTTTAACATGTCACTTGTTATTTATAATTAATTATAACTTATTTCATTTCATAAGTCTGCCTCAATCTTTCTTATTTAATCATAATTCTATCTTATACTATCTCTACTACTAACGTTGTTTACTTATTAACTTAGTTCTCTTAACTAAGGTTTACTAATAAGTTTCTCTTCCCATAAATATAACTTATGTTGTCCTCATCCGTAGATTTCAGATTCTTGTTCTTACAAATAACTTAATTTACAATTAAGTACAACTTATCTCATTACATAAGTTATTCCATTTTCTTTATCATTTATTATTACCTAAGTTATAATTTCCACTTGTCCCTATGACAAGTCTACCTATTATATAATATTATCATTAACGTAATTTATTTATAATAGGGTATTATCATTCCCTGTTCATTCCACTTCTTTTACAGTTGTAACTTTCATTAATTTCATTATTCATTTCCATTGATCACAATTAGTGCCATTTATCTCTATGTTTATATATATATATATATATATGCTTATGTACTAGACCTCGCACATTAAGCCTACCACTTGTGGATGCTAGATTTGCTGAGCAGTTCCGGGCAGACTTCTTCCACAAGTTGACTTAACCTCGTGTCTTAGCACCATTACATGTTTTATTTACGCACTAGACCCCTTACATTAAATTGACAACTTGCAGATGTTGGATTTGCCAGGCGGTTTCGGTCAGACTTCTACCACTAGTTGAATTTAACCTTGTGTCTAGGTGCATTACAGTTTTCTATTTACTATAAATTTAGGCATATTATTCTTTCCAAATTTGTAAATGTCATCATATTAAGCCCATTTTATGTCGCATGTTCTTCCTAACATGTATAATTTCATCTCAAAATAACATGTGATTGTCAAATCATGTAATTATTCTAATTTAACATGCAATTATTCCAATTTCTACAATTAAGGGTTCAAGTACATAAAGCCACAAGTTATCATGTAATTAGAACAACAATAATCGCTACACATATTTTAACAAGTTTACATTTCAGCATATGAACATTTCAGCACATTAAACGTTTCAACATATGAATTCTCCAACATATTAATATTTTAACATATTAATATTTCAACATGTCATATTAGCATTTCAACACTTTTAATCATTCTAGTAGATTTACATTGCATATTAACGAGGAATGACAAACGATAAAATACCATTATCAAAAATGATATAACTTAAATTCACTCACTTAATTTGCTTTTTAAATCCTGAATCTGGTCCAGATCAAGCATCCCATGGTTCCCCTAACTACATTTGGAACTAAACAACCATGGATCCACAATTCTTACTAAAAGAAAAAAGGGAAGAAAGAGGGGAAAATTGAATAGACCAGATCCAATAATTTACCTTGCTTCAAATATGATTTTGAACACCTTCTTATTAATATTCATTCTTTTCCTCCAGATCTTGAATCATAATTTTCCTAAACTAATTATTCTATTTTTCTGAAGAGTTGTGAGGAGGAAGAAGAATGGTAGATTATAGACATCGTCTCAGAAATATGACATTTAGGCTAGTGTAACGAACCGGAAAATTCAATGCTCGAATTTTCGACACAAACACATATAGTGTCCAAACTCGAGTACCGAACATCCAGAAAGTTATTAGAAAGTAGCTAGAGGGTGAGAAAAGAAAGGAAGAAAGTTAGAATAGAAGAAGAAGAACAAACACAACACAGGGTCTCACATCGCAGCGGAACAAAATATAATATATAAATAACTTTATTGAAACCTGAAATAATACTTACATTCAGAGTACATCTGTCAAGACAATCTGGACAGTTATAATAATCTGTCCTTGTATACAATACACAACGGAATAAATACTAATACGTCTGAACTCTTCCAACATGTCTTCTGAACTTCGTAGTGTTCCAATAACCTGAACCTGTACAACTCGGTCTAACCCGAGCATTTCAAATACCGGGTCAGTCCGGTGAACCAGAGTGAGAAAAACTTGCACAGTTTAAGGGAGATCATCTAACTTGATTTTAAAGTTCAAAATCTTTTCGAAAGAAAAGGATAACCGTAAGACCAAATCCATACATAAATACGGGCGGTATTTACCTTACAATAACCCAAAGCATTTTCGAAAATGATATTCTTCTGATATTATAATAATGTCTAACTACAAATAAATATCAATCTAGGAGAACGCTTGCATCTCACGCTCCACATGTATAGCATATAAACAAAACCACAGGCTCTTATTGGAGATTGGATTCCTACTATGAAAAGGTATGGAACTACCTGCCGATACATGACCGACCACTCATTTCTCTTAACTGTATCAAATATATTGCCACCTCACGGCTGCGAAGCTACCGTTTTCCCCGGGAGATACAGAAATGAAAAGAAGTAACAAATATGAATATTCTCTAGATGGTGACAATACACCCTAATGGGTGCGACCCACATAGCCAGGCCGCCTGCCTGATTTTTGTCATTTCCCGATTGATGAGGCTTGAGGTTATAATCTTCTTTTGGGACATCTGGCCACCTTTCACTTTGAATGCCACATCGTCGGATCTGCCGGATATCATAATTGACGTCCGCAAAAATACTCTAGTAGTTAAGCTAAGAGAAGTGCCCTTCTCCGCCACCAACTATCGTACGTTTGAAGAAATCAACATACGTAATCCCTTTGGAAATACTCTGAAAGACATCCGTCCATACAAGTCGTCCTGGGACTGGACGAATCGAAGGTACACTCCTAACACATCCTAGGAATCACCCTATAGATCGGTAGCGAGTGGTCCTTGCAATCCATAGACTCCAACCACGACAGAATCACAGTTTATCTCTGGTTGCAAGTAAGAGAATTTTAGTAATTCTTCCGCTTATGAAGATCTACGGCCTTCAGTGCTCCGATTCGATCATCATCTTGATATCCTCAATATTTTTCGAATATAAATTCGATCCCGGTCTTTCCGTTCCAACAATCGTATGAGTCAGATTTTGATAGTCGGTTATTTAACTATCAAAATAAACAATCATTCAACTATGAAATCAAACGAGTTCACTGGTTCAGTATTAAGCATCACTTAGCCCTTTTTAATATTTCCATTTGTTTATCAAAACCTTTATATTTCCAATATTTGATACAAAGTCCCTTTCATCTCTTATTTCAAAAATACTATTATACTTAAAATCATCTTATTATTTTAAAACATTTCAAACTTTATTATATGATACCATTCATCGAAATTCTAGTTTTACTTCTCTCGACCACACTCATTTCTAAAGTAATATCATTCTTGGATAAACATGAAGTCGTTCAAGTTGGGGTATTTTATTTACCTCTCAGACCTTGAGTAACAACATTTTTATCTTCAGAATAAATAAAAGTTTATCAATGAAATCTAATTTCTCTAATTGTCCCACATATTTCGTTTACCATTCAATTTAAACATAATTTTAATATCACACTTCCTTTTGGAAACCCCATTTCAATCTTAACGCGTTTACTTAATTTTAAGTAAACTATTATTAACCTCCTCTATTAACTTTATAGTATTTGAAACATCCTATACACATCTTAATTCTATTATAATTAGAATTCCTTTATAAACTTCTGATAAGTTTATTTCAAACCCATTTGGTTATATTTCGATTAAACGTCACTTCCTATTAAATATCGCGAATTTAAATCGCATCTTAATAACTTACTCGCCTCACTATTTAATCCAACTTGGGTTTCCAATTCGATTTCCATTTCATACCTTTTATCTGTTCCTAATCGTAAATCAGTAAAAAAACGATTCTCTAAATATCAACCCCGAAGGCCGAAACCAACATCAGATCAATATTTAGAAGATCATTTAACTCAACCGATCTCCTGCTAGGTTCTGATTCTTTACTTTCACATCTTGGGTTTTTATTATATTCATAAACCATTTCAAATACTTGTTCTAATCATATTGTAACAACCCAGAAAATCTGAACTAATTTAAATTTTTTAAATTGGCTATTTTAGTGGATTTTAAACATTTAAAATAAATTATTTTAAATAATAACGAAGAAAAGTATGTTTGAATCGATGTTTGAAAAGAAATATAATTACTTTTAATTATAAACAAGGCCTGAAATTGCGCGGTATTTTCAAAATTTCAATTCAAACTTTGACTGACTGTACCTGGTGCAAAATAAAATGGATTTTAGTGAAACCAAAAATATTTAAATCTGTTAATGAATATCTTTCTAACGAATCTAAAAAATTGAAGTTTCATAGCGGGATCAAAAGTTATGGCCAAATGAATTTTCAGAAAGGTCGATATAGAGTTTATATAGCCCGTGAAAATAGCCATTTTGCAAACGACCTCAGAATTTGAAGAAACCACTTTTGTTGGGTCCGGGATGTCAAATTATTGCTAGGTTTCAAATTTCATAATTTTTGAAGTTAGTATGTGAGTGTGGCAAAGGCAAATGTGTTTGGTCGATTTCTATTAAATTGGATCGATCAGAAAATGGCCATTTTTCAAACGATCTCAAAATTCAATGAAACTAGTTTTGTTGGGACCGTATCATCAGAAAATAGCTAGATTTATTTTTTGGGAATTTTTAGAATCAATATGTGGCCTCGACAAATTGAAATGTACGTTCAAATCAAATATTGAATGTTTTATATTTTAATTTGAAGAAAAGCTGACTGAAACAGTTGAATGGGCCTACGAAACATATCCCATTGTGTTCAGAATGGGGGTATTTAGCTAGGGACGACAGTCGTTGGGTTTGGATTGGAGTTCGTATGAGATAAGGGGTATTTTTGGATTTTTAAAATATATAAATATAAAGAAAAAATATCATTACTCCACTTCATCGTCTCTCTCCCCGATACCTAAATCGCAACGGCGGAAATTGCTCACCACTTCTCTCCTCCTTATCTCCTCATCTACTCATTAAAACCCAACGCTCCTTTGCAGTATTTTGAAGATCTTCTCAAGGGCTTCAAATCCGTATAAGCCACAACCGCCATCGCTTCGTATTTCGTGAGGATCGACGCTGAGAAAACCGCGACTTTGAAGCTCCACCGCGCCGCCGTGCCAGCTTCGAGTTCAGAGCGGTGGGTCCCTCTGGAGGCGCCTCTCCAAGCTCTACGACGTGGAAGAGGCCGATTGTACTATCATGTGATGGTTTAGGTGTAAGATCTAAACCTAGTTTCGAACAAAATTTAAGAGGTAAATGTTTATATATTTTAAACTGTTTTATAGCACTTCTAAGCGCTACGAATTATGATTTACTTCTAAAAATCATATCCTTTTGCTATGTGGTCGAAATTCAGTGAAATAAGAGACAGTGGACTCGTGTGGACGTCTTCTACATTTAGAAGAGACCGGATATTTCTCTGAGCCTTTTACTATTTTTGGTGGATTGGAACCCAATGTGAGATTTCTGAATTATAAACAATATGTAAAACAACGATTTATAAATTATATAGTCGAAGTATGAGTTATATAAGCATTGTACACCTCATGTATAAACGTTGTGTAAGTTGTATGTTTGATGTATAAGTTATATATGCATTGTATAAGTGATATATGCGATGAAATAAATTGAAATGATATTGAAATGAAATCAAAATATAGTTATATACGTGTGTGTATATATATATATATATATATATATATATATATATACTCCCCTCGTCCACAGACTATGGATGACATATATTGTTTGTGATATTGTTTGGATTATTGGTTGATGTGAAAATTTGGTGAATATCATGAATGGTTGGTTTGAAATGATTGATTGTGATTGAAATCCCAATAGGATTAGTATATGGGAAAAATTCGTCTGTGAACGAACTAGATATTGAAAATCCCCATTGTCAAAAGCTGCGAGGCTTTCAGATAGAGCGAGGAGCCATACTAGGGACGGTCCCGGATTTAACTACACTGCTGTTATGTTGCCGAAATTTTCTGAAATATTTCTGTGTTTGATTTAAATTCATGTGGTGAATGTTGAAATAAAATTCATGTGTTGAATGTTGAAATAAAATTCATGTGTTGAATGTTGAAATAAATTCATGTGTTGAATGGAGTTCGTGTATTGAATAAATTCTTTGAAAGATAAAAATAACATTTTTATCATATATATAGACTATATAAAATATTAGTGCTGTAAATAAATTGTTTTAACACCAAAAGTAACATTTTTTACCTTATATATAAACTATATAAAATATAGTGTTTTTAAATAAATTGTTTTACAATAAAAAACACATTTTTATCATATATAAAGACTATATAAAATATTAGTGTTTTGAAATAAATTGTTTTACAATAAAATCATAATTTTTATTATATATATAAACTATAGAAAATATTCATGTATTGAATAAAGGACTAGAACGATAAAAATCATATTTTTATCATATGTGTGAAGTCGAAAACATTTATGTGTTGAATATATAGATTGAACAATAAAATTTACATTTCATTATGAATATGAAGTGCTAAAAATGGTGATGTGTTGAAATAAATATCTATGGGATAAAAATATCATTTTTATCAAATATATGTAGTGAATATGGTTTTGAAATCGAAGAATGAATTATATATATATATATATATATATATATATATATATATGTATGTATATAAATATAAATAAAATAAATCGAATAACGAAGCTGCAATTCGTGTTTTGAAACCGAGATTTCAAACGATTAGTGTGGGAGATCCGACCATCGGATTTTCCCGAAACCGAAACCATTGGGTTCGCTTTGGAAATATCTTTCCAACGACACCCACTTTGTGAAGATCCAACGGTTGGATTGTCTGGAATGTTTAATTCAAATCTAAAGAAAAACAGCATCAGAATCGATTATATATATATAAATATAATTAAATTAAATCGAATAAGGACGCTGCAGTTCGTATTTTGAAATCGTAACTTCAAACGATTATACCGGGAGATCCGACCGTCGGATTTTCCCAAAACTGAAATTGCTGGATTCGTTTTGAAAAGATCTTTCTAATGATATAAAATTTTGAAGATCCAATGGTTAGATTTTCAGATATTTGTAAATCGAATCTGAAGAAAAATAGCGCCATGGCCGCGTTATGGCCTGAAGCGTCGTTTGAATGAAACAGCTATTTTTAAATAAATAAAATAGCGATAAATCGTGATAAAATATTATAAACGATATGGAATGGAAATAACTGAAATTTCTTGGTTTATGTGATATTTGATGGTTGAATGTGTTTGGCGTGAAAGTTACATTAATGAATTTAATTATTGGTGTCGAATAATTTAACCATTGAAATAAATTGATTTGAAATTCTAAATATACACGAATTATTTGAAAAGGCCGAGTTAAATCTCATTTCAAATAATTGATCGGCGATGAGTCGATGTAGAAGACGGTGGTTGAAGACCGGAGATCTTCACCTCGGTTGGATGATAACTGATGTCCTGATTGGGAGGCATCCCGAAATATAGATAATAAGTGGTGATCGTCTAGACGTACGTGGAGATCGATGGATATGCGAGGTATGTGGTGCCTCTGGTTTCATTCAGACCTAGAACGAACTTGTAAATGGACTGTGTGTCTGACATTGTATTTTTTTCTGTGCTGATTGATCTCTATTAAATATATTTTTGTTTGGCGGCGGAGAATTTATTCTTTTCTTAACGCCTTTCTCTGAGAAGTACGAGCTCAGAGGTTATATATCGATAGAAATCAGTCGCATGGAGTGAACTGCCTGTGTGGCACGCCTGAGTGGCAAATGATCAAGGCTTCTGTTGAAAAGCAAAGTCTTATGGTTGATGATCAAAGCACGGCATGTGTGGCATAGCTTTGTGTATAATGTGAATTCGCAAGCCTCACACCCCGGTATGAGCCAGAAATGGGAGAGGACCTCAGGGAGGGAATGCGTTTCCTTCTAGCTAGGGTAGTGTCAGTGACCTACCAGCCTTGACATTTATATTATTTTCACCTGTGTGGTTGTTACTGTTGCGAGGCGCCTCAGATATATCGGTGACTGTGTAGAGCCGATGGAGTCATTTGGCTCATTTATGCCCCAAAGGGCGGGGAAACGCAGTGTTCAGGCCTTTTAATCCACATCGATGGACCAGCCCTGTCGCTCCAAGGGTCACTCGAGCTTTGATCCAGAGACATGGGCTAGATTGTCTGGAAGTCGGTAAGGAATATCTTTTACCTTGGTTCATGACGAAAATCCAATTTCCAAATACGACACCATGCGGTTTTGATTGTATGCCTATATATGGCGACATGATATATGGTACCCATGCCGTCTATGATTGATAGTTATGATTTGAAATTGTTTTTTTGAAACATATATACACTAGTAATAATACCAAATGCTTTTGTTTTATTCGTATCAAGCATATTTTGGCCATTATAAGGTAAAACTCTATCCTCCGGTTTGCGTTGCATTGTGTGATGGGAACTGAGTCTTATAATGGCTTCATTTTTATAAAAAGCATTGCAATGTTTAAAATATTTACTTGTTTTAAAGCACTGGCAATCCACTGGAGTAAACCCGTTCCGCGAAAGTGGCGTGATCCTGTGATTGGCCATATTATAAAATGTGTTAAGTAGATTTCTCATACCAGTCCCATGACTGACTCGTAGTTTGTTTCACTTGCAAACTCGGGTGCCCCTCTTTCTACACGGGCAACCTTGTATTCAGGTTTAGCAGGCTCTTTCGGGATAGCTGGAGCTGAAGATGGATTCAATCATTTATCTCTTTTTATGCTATTCAGCTCCTATTATACATATTATGTTTTGTTTTCCGCTGTAGACATTTATGTGTAGCTGAACTGTATTTTGCACTAAGTATGATCCATTATACTGTGTAACTCTGATGATTATGTTTATCCAGTGTATTCTATTGTACATTATCTGGTGTATTTACTTAATTCTGTTCTGCTGTTATCTGTTTATGTGTTATATTCCAAAGATTACCCTTGTCACCGTCGTACGGGGTTTTGGGGTCGTCACAACGTGGTATCAGAGCCTTGGTTAAGCTTAGTGCTGGAATATAACATATTAACGAACTCGTCAGAAATAGAACCAGTAGTGTTCTAGGACGAATAACTCATTACAGATAGGATTAGCAATATCCTAGTATGAGTATAGCAGAATGAAATAACACCTCGATAAACACATTTACATTCAAGTATATGTTTCTATGCTTTATAATATCTTTTCTGTTGACCTGACACTTGGTCTACTATTTGCAGAAGTACTAGAAAATGAGTGTTAGAAACAGAAGAAGGAATATGGAACCAAATATTGACGCTCTATTAATTAAGTATCGAAACATAGGTGGAATACCGTTCTCGGGCGAAGAATCTATTATTAAAACGCAAGCTTGGATTTGTTCTGCTGAGAAAATCTTTGAAGGTTTAAAGCTCAGAGGCGACTAGAAAAGATTACTGGCATCTTAGGCACTCAAAGACGAAGCTTTGTTCTGGTGGGATTCGATTATTGAGGATAATCCAGAAGGTAATATTACCTGGGATCGATTTAAAGATATTTTCAGTAAAAGATTTATTCCTCCAGAAGCAACTGAGCGATTATGTGATGAATTTTGTTATCTAATACAAGGGGATATGACCATTCCAGAATATCATAAGAAACTCAACGAACTCCCTCATTTTGCCCGGCATCTAATTGAAAATCCAAGGAGGAAGAATATGAGGTTTATTAACGGGCTTCAAAGAAAGTACCAAAGTAAAGTAATGGGGCATTTGAAGCTTCCTTTTTCTGAAATGATATACATGGCTTATCAGTATGAAGATCTCCATAAGAAAGGTCTTTTGAACAATGAAGTAGAAGTCAGTTCTAGTATCAAAGGGGAGTCTGAGACTGATAGTCCTGAGGCCAGTACGATGCCTGAGGTCAGTGAGAAGCTCAAAGCCAAGAGAAAAAGGGTTAAATCTGAGAAAGAACCAGTAACGACCGCCATATGCAATAACTGCCATGAGCAAGGGTATTTGCAAGGAAATTGCAAAACTTCAAAGAAATGAAAGAAGGATGAATCTAAATCCAGTAAGAAGTTTCAAGAGAATAGGAAATGTGGTGGATGTCATCAGACTGTTCATCTTTTAAAGGCCTTCCCGCTATTCAGAAAACCTGAAGCAGTACATGTAAATGAAGTGGAAGAAGTGCCTGTATCTTCGTCTGGTTAGGAAAGGTCTGATGTTTTGGAAGGCACGCTTGATGTCAAAAATATTCCAGTTAAAGTACTGTTTGATACAGGCACGTCACGAAGCTTTATTGCAAAGAATGCAGTTAAGAAGTTGGATTTGAAATTGAAAAAGCTCAAAGAACCCATCACTGTCCATAATCTGGTTGGGAGTTCCCTCAATCTTAGTTGGGTTTGTGGGGTGCCTGTCTCTTTTTCCTATTATAAGTTCCCTACCATCTCGATCGTCATGAATTTTACTGAATTTGATCTTATTTTGGGATTGGATTGGTTGACCAAATATGAAGCTAAGGTTAAGTGTGCTGAGAGAGTAGTTAAGGAAAAGGCCCAACTAGGGAACTATATAACCATACCATGTGAAGGCCCAAATTCAGATAGAAAAGACTTTTGGTCAGCTCTTGATGTTTCTCCTGCTCAAATAGAAAATATCCCTGAAGTCACAGAGAATATTTCCGACCTCATAAAAATATTCCTGTCGTCAAGAATTATGCGGATGTGTTTGAAGAAGTTGTTAGCTTACCTCCGAAGAGAGAAATTGATTTCAAGATCGCTTTAATTCCGAATTCAAGGCCAGTAGTGCACGCTATTCGGAGAATGACTCTAAAGGAGAAAGAAGAATTAGATAATCAAACTCGACAGCTTGTATGGAAGGGTCTAATAAGGCCTACTTTCTCTGATTGGGGAGCGACAGTGGTGTTTGTCCCAAAGTCAGACGGTACTCTTCGACTATGTGTGGATTATCGTGATTTGAACAAACAGACATTAAAGAACAAATATCCATTGCCACAGATTGATGATTTGCTGGATCGATTGAATGGTGCACATGTATTCTCAAGGATGGACCTAGCTACAGGCTTCCATCAGCTTCGTATTGCCGAAGAGTGTGTTCCCATGACAACATTCAAAAGTCCAGACTTATTCTATGAGTGGTTAGTAATGTCGATCGGCTTATGTAATGCTCCAGCGTATTTTGTCGATCTGATGAACCGGGTATTCAGAGAAGTCTTGAATAAATTTGTTCTGGTTTTCATTGATGACATATTAATCTTCTCTAAGTCAGAGAGCGAGCACGCGAAACATTTGGAGCAAGTATTAGAAATTCTCAGAAAGAATGTCTTGAAGGCCAAACTTTCCAAATGTATATTTTGGTAAGAAGAAGTCAAGTTTCTTGGCCACGTTGTATCAAAAGAAGGAATTTCTGTGGATCCCGGTAAAATCACCGCTATTCAAAATTGGAATCAGCCTAGTACTCCTACAGAAGTTCGAAGTTTTCTTGGATTGGCTAGTTATTATCGAAAGTTCGTTAAAGATTTTTCGAAGATATCTAGTTCCTTAACAAAGCTTACCAAGAAGCACGCAAAATTCAAATAGACTCCAGAATGTGAGGAAGCTTTTCAGAAGCTAAAATTAAGATTAACAACTGCTCCTGTGTTAATGATTATAGATGGCAATCAAGACTTGAAAGTCTAGACAGATGCCTCTAGAGAAGGCCTAGGTGCAGTATTAATGCAAAGAGGTCAAGTGGTTGCTTATGCTAGCCGTCAGCGGAAGCCGCATGAGAAGAATTATGTTACCCATGATCTTGAGTTGTTAGCCATTGTATTTGCTTTGTAAATCTGGAGGCATTATCTTATGGGCGAGAAATTCGAGCTGTTTACAGATCATCAGTCGCTAAAGTATCTGTTCACCCAGAAAGACTTGAATCTGAGGCAGCAACGTTGGCTAGAATTTCTTGTAGCATACGATTTTGAGATTTTGTACACTCCAGGGAAAGCCAATGTTGTGGTCGATGCGCTAAGTAGAAAGAATGTAATGATCGCCAGTTTTATTATTACGACTTCATTGATTGATAAAATATCTGCTCTTCAAAAGGGTGATCACTTCATTTAGAGTATCAAAGAAAGAATACAGAAAGGCGAACCCTTGAGTTTCCAGATTGATAACCAAGGGATTCTAAGGCTAAAGGGTCGAATTTGTGTTCCTAACATTTCTGAGCTCCGGAGGGAAGTATTAGATGAATGCCACAAGTCAAAGCTTAGTATCCATCCAGGGGTGAGCAAAATGTATGATGATATTAGGCGTACATTCTGGGTCGATGAAGAGAGACATTTTCATATATGTTAGCAGGTGCTCTACTTGCCAACTAGTCAAAAGCGACCAACAGAAACTGGCTGTATTGTTGCAACCACTAGACATTACAGGTTGTAAGTGGGAACATATTTCCATGGACTTCATAGATGCTTTGACCAGAACCAGGAAAGGAAATGATAGTATTTGGGTGATTGTAGATCGCTTCACGAAGATAGCCCATTTTATACCTGTCAGATCCAATAGAACTGCTCAAAGTCTAGCACAGATTTATTTCAAAGAAATTGTTAAGCTACATGGAGTGCCGATCAGTATAGTCAGTGACAGAGATCCAATATTTACTAGCAAATTCTGGGAGGCATTTCAAGTAGAACTGGGGACAAAGCTGAATCTAAGCACCGCCTATCATCCTCAGACAGATGGTCAGACTGAGAGGGTGAATCGTATACTGGAAGATTTATTACGGGCTTGTGTTCTTGATTTTGGTGGATCATGAGAAGACCATTTGCATTTGGCTGAGTTCTCATACAACAACAGCTACCAAGCAAGCCTAACAATGTCACCATTCGAGGCATTGTATGGTAGACCGTGCCGATCTCCTGCTTGTTGGGTTGAACCTGGTAATAGACTTATATTGGGACCTGATATGATCCGTGAAGCTGCAGATAAAGTCGATTTCGTTAAGAAATGATTACTCGCTGCTCAAAGCCGACAGAAGAGCTATGCTGATTCGAGAAGAAGAGATTTGGCTTTTTCTGTTGGTGATTATGTGCATCTACGGGTTTCTCAGATGAGGGGAGTTGTCAGCTTTGGCTAAACTGGGAAGTTGGCACCCAAATTTATTGGTCCATTCCCTGTACTCGAACGGATTGGAACTCTCGCTTATAGAGTTCAATTACCTGATTGGTTGCCTGGAGTACATGATGTATTTCACATTTCTCAACTTAGAAAGCATGTACATGATCCAGACTCGGTTGTGGAAGGAGCCGCACAACAGGATATGGAAATTACTCCAGAATTGGTTGTGAGAAGAGAGCTGCTAAAGATTATTGGTAAAGAAACCAAAGAACAGAGGAACAAGAAGGTTCACTTAGTCAAAGTGCAATGGAGTGGAGATCCGCGAGATTGTACTTGGGAAACTGAGGAAAGAATTAAGAAATCCTATCCTAAGTGCAGGGTGGATATCTCTGATTGACTCTGGTGCAAGGTACATTTACCATATTTTGCATTTTCATTTTGCTCTCTACTTTGCTGTTGTTTTCTTTTCATGCATGTAAGACTTTTAATTCTATAGTCTGATTATTTTAAAAGAGTATATGAATCAATTAGTATATTTTTGAAAAGTTAAAAACAAATTGATTGTTGTTTGTGTTGTGTGATTGTGGATTTGATTAATTAAATTATTAGAACGATAGTTAATTTAATCAAGAAGAGAAAGATGGTAAATTTATGAAATTAAATCAAGTATTGAACTGATTTAAAAATAGATAGAAATATATACATGTGCATTATGTATGTTTGAATAGGTAAGTGGATTAGCTGTTGAGTAAAGAATTTATTTGCGTGCCCAACAAATAGGTAAACCTCAATGAGTTGGATGCTCAATTTTATTATTATATCGACTCCTGTGAATGCCATTGGATGCGGAGTGCTAGTTGTTCTGTGTGTAATAATAAATGTCGCCATAGGATAGTAACAATTAATTTTGAACTACACTACAAGGAATACTTCTTGAAGATAGGCATACTTCATCATATACCACATAAGCATTTAGAGCTTGTGTGACGAGGTTGAAGATTTACCATATGAGCGAGAGGCTTGTATGGCGATGACTATATATTATAGGTTGAACTAAGGACTGATATAGACCATATAAAATATAACGGTAAATTTCAAGATTAATAAAAAAACCCCACACGGGTCTGGAGATGACAATAAACACGTCTCTCTGGTCATTAAGGCACAAAAACCATTTATTGGGTGATGAGAATTTATTCTCTGGAGTTATGATCTATACACACTCCCCTGTGGACACCGGAATATATCACTATAAATATGTGCATGCTTATTAGGATTTGTTGGGTACCTAATACAGCCCAATAAATTTCCAACCTCCCCCCCCCCGGTACAAAGGAGGTTATGGCGAAATTTTTCAAAAATTTAGGGTGTTAGCCAAATTTTTGAAGAATTTGAAAATTCATAGAAACTGAAAAGTTGGGGAATGGAAGCCAGAATGAAAGTTGAGTTGGTTAGTTAAACAACTTTAGACTTCATTCCTTTTCAAGGACGAAAAGTTTTAAGTTGGGGAGATTGTAATAACCCGAAAAATCTGAACCAATTTAAAAATTTTAAATTGGCTATTTTAGTGGATTTTAAATATTTAAAATAAATTATTTTAAATAATAGTGAAGAAAAGTATGTTTGAATCGATATTTGAAAAGAAATATAATTATTTTTAATTATAAACAAGGCCTGAAATGGCGCGGTAGTTTCAAAATTTCAATTCAAACTTTGACTGACTGTACCGGGTGCAAAATAAAACGGATTTTAGTGAAACCAAAAATATTTAAATCTATTAATGAATATCTTTCTAACTAATCTGAAAAATAAAAGTTTCATAGCGGGAATCAAAAGTTATAGCAAAATGAATTTTCAGAAAGGTCGCTATAGAGTTATATAGCCCGTGAAAATAGACATTTTGCAAACGACCTCAGAATTCGACGAAACCACTTTTGTTGGATCCTGGATGTCAAATTATTGCTAGGTTTCAAATTTCATAATTTTTGAAGTTAGTATGTGAGCGTGGCAAAGGCAAATTTACTTGGTCGATTTCTATTAAATTGGATCGACCAGAAAAGGGCCATTTTTCAAATGATCTCAGAATTCGACGAAACTAGTTTTGTTGGGACCGTATCGTCAAAAAATAGCTAGATTTATTTTCCGGGAATTTTTAGAATCAATTGTGGCCTCGGCAAATTGAAATGTACGTTCAAATCAAATATTGAATGTTTTATATTTTAATTTGAAGAAAAGCTGACTGAAACAGTTGAATGGGCCTACGAAACATATCCCATTGTGTTCGAAATGGGGGTATTTAGCTAGGGACGACAGTTGTTGGGTTTGGATTAGAGTTCGTATGAGATAAGGGGTATTTTTGGATTTTTAAAATATATAAATATAAAGAAAAAATATCATTGGTCCACTTCATCGTCTCTCTCCCCGATACCTAAATCGCAACGGCGGAAATTGCTCACCACTTCTCTCCTCCTTATCTCCTCATCCACTCATTAAAACCCAACGCTCCTTTGGAGTATTTTGAAGATCTTCTCAACGGCTTCAAATCCGTATAAGCCACAACCGCCATCGCTTCGTATTTCGTGAGGATCGACGCTGAGAAGACCGCGACTTTGAAGCTCCGCCGCGCCACCGTGCCAGCTTCGAGATCAGAGCGGTGGGTCCCTCTGGAGGTGCCTCTCCAAGCTCTACGACGTGGAAGAAGCCGATTGTCCTATCATGCGACAGTTTAGGTGTAAGATCAAAACCTTGTTTTGAACGAAATTTGAGAGGTAACAGTTTATATATTTTAAACTGTTTTATAGCACTTCTAAGCGCTACGAATTATGATTTACTTCTAAAAATCATATCTTTTTGCTATGTGGTCGAAATTCAGTGAAACAAGAGACAGTGGACTCGTGTGGATGTCTTCAACATTCTAAAGGAGACCGGATATTTTTCTGAGCCTTTTGCTAATTTTGGTGGAGTGGAACCCAATGTAAGATTTCTGAATTATAAACGATATGGAAAACAACGATGTATAAATTATATAGTCGAAGTATGAGTTATATAAGCGTTGTACACCTCATGTATAAGCGTTGTATAAGTTGTATGTTCGATGTATAAGTTATACATGTGTTGTATAAGTGATATGTGCGTTGAAATAAATTGAAATGAAATCAAAATATAGTTATATACATATACATATACATATATATATATATATATATACATACTCCCCTCGTCCACAGACCATGTACGACATATATTGGTTGTGATATTGTTTGGTTTATTGGTTGATGGGAAAATTTGGTGAATATCATGAATGGTTGGTTTGAAATGATTGATTGTGATTGAAATCCCAATAGGATTAGTATATGGAAAAAATTCATCTGCGTATGAACTAGATATTGAAAATCCCCATTGTCAAAAGCTGCGAGGCTTTAAGGTAGAGCGAGGAGCCTTACAAGGGACGGTCCCGGTTTTAACTACCTTATCGTTATGCTACCGAGATTTTCTGAAATATTTCTGTGTTTGATTTAAATTCATGTGTTGAATGTTGAAATAAAATTCATGTGTTGAATGTTGAAATAAAATTAATGTGTTGAGTAGAAATTCATGTGTTGAAATAATTTCATGTGTTGAAGGGAGTTCGTGTATTGAATAAATTCTTTGAAAGATAAAAATAACATTTTTATCATATATATAGACTATATAAAATATTAGTGTTGTAAATAAATTGTTTTAACACCAAAAGTAACATTTTCACCTTATATATAAACTATATATAATATTAGTATTTTGAAATAAATTGTTTTACAATAAAAATCACATTTTTATCATATATATGGACTATATAAAATATTAGTGTTTTGAAATAAATTGTTTTACAATAAAAATCACATTTTTATTATATATATAAACTATAGAAAATATTCATGTGTTGAATAAAGGACTAGAACGATAAAAATCATATTTTTATCGTACGTGTGAAGTCGAAAACATTTATGTGTTGAATATATAGATTGAACAATAAAATTTACATTTTATTGTGAATATGAAGTGCTAAAAATGGTGATGTGTTGAAATAAATATTTATAGTATAAAAATATCATTTTTATCAAATATATGTAGTGAACATGGTTTTGAAATCGAAGAATGAATTATATATATATATATATATATATATATATAAAAAAAATCGAATAATGAAGCTGCAGTTCATGTTTTGAAACCGAGATTTCAAACGATTAGTGCGGGAGATCTGACCATCGGATTTTCCCGAAACCGTTGGGTACGCTTTGGAAATATCTTTCCAACGACACCCACTTTGTGAAGATCCAACGGTTGGATTGTCTAGAATGTTTAATTCAAATCTGAAGAAAAACAACACCAGAATTGATTATATATATATAATTAAATTAAATCGAATAACGACGCTGTAGTTCGTATTTTGAAATCGTAACTTCAAACGATAATATTGGGAGATCCGACCGCCGGATTTTCCCAAAACTGCAACCGTTGGATTCGTTTTGAAAAGATATTTCTAATGATATAAAATTTGTGAAGATCCAACGGGTAAATTTTCAGATATGTGTAAATCAGATCTGAAGAAAAACAACGCTATGGCCGCGTTATGGCCTGAAGCGTCGTTTGAATGAAACGGCTATTTTTAAATAAATAAAAGTAGCGATAAATCGTGATAAAATATTATAAACGATATGGAAGGGAAATAAACTAAATTTGCTTGGTTTATGTTATATTTAATGGTTTAATGTGTTTGGCGTGAAAGTTACATTAATGAATTTAATTATTGGTGTCGAATAATTTAAACATTGAAATAAATTGATTTGAAATTCTAAATATACGTGAATTATTTGAAAAGGCCAAGTTAAATCTCATTTCAAATAATTGATCGGCGATGAGAAGTCGATGAATAAGACGGTGGTTGAAGACCGGAGATCTTCACCTCGGTTGGATGATAACTGATGTTTTGATTGGGAGGCATCCCAAAATATAGATAATAAGTGGTGATCGTCTAGACGTACGTGGAGATCGATGGATATGCGAGGTATGCGGTGCCTTCGGTTTCGTTCAGACCCAGAACGAACTTGTAAATGGACTGTGTCTGACTTTGGATTTTGTTCTGTGCTAATTGATCTCTATTAAATATATATCTATTTGGCGGTGGAGAATTTATTTTCTTGCTTAACGCCCTTCTCTGAGACGTACGAGCTCAGAGGTTATATGTCAATAGAAATCAGTCGCATGGAGTGAACTGACTGTGTGGCACGCCTGAGTGGCAAATGATCAAGGCTTCTATTGAAAAGCAAAGTCTTGTGGTTGATGATCAAAGCACGGCCTGTGTGGCATAGCTTTGTGTATAACGTGAATTTGCGAGCCTCACACCCCGGTATGAGCCAGAAACGGGAGAAGACCTCAGAGAGGGCAAGCGTTTCCTTTTAGCTAGGG
This sequence comes from Allium sativum, assembly GCA_030737875.1. NCBI lineage: Eukaryota > Viridiplantae > Streptophyta > Magnoliopsida > Asparagales > Amaryllidaceae > Allium > Allium sativum. Next base: position 441,743,618 of record CM060915.1, on the reverse strand, counting down.
TGGTGTCAGTGACCTACCAGCCTTGACATTTTATTATTTTCACATGTGTGGTTGTTGCTGTTGCGAGGGGCCTTGGATATATCGGTGACTATGTGAAGCCGACGGAGTCATTTGGCTCATTTGCGCCCCAAAGGGTGGGGAAACGCAGTGTTCAGGCATTTTAATCCACATCGGTGGACCAGCCTTGTCGCTCCAAGGGTCACTCGAGCTCTGATCCTGAGACATGGGCTAGATTGTCTCGACGTCGGTAAGGACTATCTTTTGCCTTGTTTCATGACGGAAATCCAATTTCCAAATACGACACCGTGCGGTTTTGATTGTATACGTATATATGGCGACATGATATATGGTACCCATGCCGTCTATGATTGATAGTTATGATTTGAAACTGTTTTTTTGAAACATATAAACACTAGTAATAATACCAAATGCTTTTGTTTTATTCGTATCAAGCATATTTTGGCCATTATAAGGTAAAACTCTATCCTCCGGTTTGCGTTGCATTGTGTGATGGGAACTGAGTCTTATAATGGATTCATTTTTATAAAAAGCATTGCGATCTTTAAAAGATTTACTTGTTTTAAAGCACTGGCAATCCAATGGAGTAAACCTGTTCCGCGAAAGTGGTGTGGTCCTATGATTGGCCATATTATAAAATGTGTTAAGTAGATTTCTCATACCAGTCCCATGACTGACTCGTAGTTTGTTTCACTTGCAAACTCGGGTGCCCCTTTTTCTACACGGGTAGCCTTGTATTCAGGTTTTAGCAGGCTCTTTCTGGATATCTGGAGCTGAAGATGGATTCTATCATTTATCTCTTTTTATGATGTTCAGCTCCTATTATACATATTATGTTTTGTTTTCCGCTGTAGACATTTATGTATAGTTGAACTGTATTTTGCACTAAGTATGATCTAGTATACTGTGTAACTCTGATGATTATGTTTATCCAGTGTATTCTATTGTACACTATCTGGTGTATTTACTTAATTCTGTTATGCTGTTATCTGTTTATGTGTTATATTCCAAAGATTACCCTTGCCACCGTCGTATGGGGTTTTGGGGTCATCACACATATCTTAAATGAAACTTGGGATTTATAATAACTTTGTTCAGTTTGAGTTTTACAAAATCTGATTACTTAGAATTCCAATAAGAACCAAATTTAAACTTAAATTCAAACTTAACTTGTATTACTATTAACATAATTTACTTTTAAACTTCATTTAATTATAAATATGTCTTATTTTTTATAAACCCCCATTCATATATTTTATATCCCAAGATTTAATATTTTGATTATTATTAAATAATAATCAAATATCAACATTTATTTAAAATAAATGTGGTTTACTTCCCCATTAAATTAGTAAACTAATTTAATTTTCAAATTTGTTAACTCAGATGACTCAATCAATTCGAACATGATTAATTCGTTAATAAATTTCATTTTTTTCTATTTTTTTTAAATTTAATGACATAAGAATTTTAATTATCAAACCATTAAATAATTTACCTTCAACTTAAATAATAAAAAATAACAATTTATTTCTCTTTTTTTTTTAAAACTTATTTTCGAAATAATATATTTCAACATCCATATCTTCAGTTATAAATAAAATTTATAACTTCATTTTTCTCAGTTCTCCTGACGAAAAATCAGTTCTTATACAAACGGTGTATATTTGGGCCATCTGCTTTTAAATTCCTCAATCAATATTACCCATTGGTTAATAATAGACAAATGTTGAATTTTGATTCAACAAATCAATAATCACATAATCCAATCATATTTGTCAATCAGTTCACATTGTGATGATATGGGAATAAACCATAAGTTTGACGATAGCATGAATAATCAATTCAACCGATCGACTAACCATTCAAGCATTCAGTTAAATAATATACATTTATATTATTATAAACGTAACCAACAAGGTAAGTTACCTCCATTGGAAATAATCGTCAAAAATAACGATTGGTTTTGGTTAAATTAAACGAACGTTTAATTTAAATCAGTTATAAAACATATCAGCATATGTCCAAAACGATCAACAAATTAATCAACAACTAGCAACCATAGCATACAGACAATAAAACCAACTTATAATAAATATAAGTGGGATATCTGAGCGAGTTAAACTCAGCTAGATTTCCATCCATCGCCAGAACAGTTTGTTTTAGTTACTTTCAACTCTATCCAAATCAGTTCCAAATTGTTACGCTTGTTAGTATAATCCAATGTCTCTTGTTTGGTCCGATTCTGTTAACGTATAAAACATGGCACTATTTATATGCATACGATTAAATTAATTAGATTAATACTTTAATCAAATAATTAATTATTATTAATTATAAGTTAATTTAATTGGCCATAAAAATCCTAAGTAGGCACATTATACAAATTTCTGATCGAACCAATGTACTGAAACCATCGGTTACATTAGTTTAGATATTGCATGTATAAATTAACGGTTAGGACATTATATAAACTCCCCGATCATCAACTATTCTCCCATATATAATGGGTATGTAAATAGGCATTTTAAATCTCTTAGTTAGGCACGATTGATTGGCATGTAACCATGATAAAATCAGGTGGTTTCACATATATATGATCGGTATATTTATTGAAAGGATTAAGTATGTAACAACTTCTCACCTGGCTACTGTTGTCCGTCTTCTTCTGGAATGAAACCTTCTACTTGCTTTTTCCAACATGCTTCTACCCCATTCCTCAACTCACTGTTTGTCACGCAACATGTATATACCTTTTACTTATTTTGTTTTTCGGTTCTGATCTTTCTTTGTTCCTCTTGCTGTTCTAGTCTTCGGCGCTGCTTCATTTGCATTTTTTTCTGACAGGGCCGAAGCCCACTTCAGTTCTCAGCCCATCCATCCCCCTTTATACGCCTTCTCCTTTGTTTGGAGAATAAGGCTCCAGTTTCCCATCTCCTTCCCAACGCATTTTAACTCTTTTTTTTCGAGACTCCCTACTGACGTGTTGGACTCAGCACGCAGGCCCCCATGCAACCTTCCTTCATCACTACTCCAGGTTATCCTCCCCATAACCATTGCTTACACCACTTCATGTATATCCATTCCTTCACCAAACCCAAAGCAAACGCCACCAATGGTTTCCCCTTTCCGAGGTTAACCTCTTCCACCGCACCATCTCGAGCTCGCCAGCCTCGTGTCCGTCGCGATCCGAATTCGGTTCCTTGCTGTTACAGAAAGGTGGCGAATTCTTTTGCCACCAAATCTCGTCAAATATTTCACTTAGGCTTCATTCTCCATTAGTAACTCCAATCCAAACTTGAAGTTAAAATATAAGATCGTGCTTCACGCTTCTCCTAATCTTATGCCATGGCAAGTATATGGTATTGACAAAACAAGGTTCGAACTTTTGGAAAAATTAGTGACAACTCGAGGCTCATGGTTAGAAGAAGCCAAAGAAAATGATTCTTGGATTTCAGAATTTGTTTTGGATATATTTAGTTGGAGGGATTTCTCGCGTGACTCCGTTACTGGAATATTGAAACAAATGGAGCAGCAGGGCCATTTTATATAGAGGAGAAGAACCGTGGGAAGCAAGGCTTAGGGGGGTAGGTTTATAGTACTCTATGGATAGCCATATGGGTGGGATTGAAATTTGAACATCTTGGTCGGCACGTAAAAGAAGTTTGGTTGGCAAGAAACTGGGATGTTTGGGACGCAAGCATCAGGTAGATTGGACGCAAGAAAGTATAATAGTTTGGGGGCGCAAGTTCTCTGCAGTGGTAGAGATTTTTAAGTATATTAAATAATATGTTATTATATTATTATACCCCTATATCACCCTACTGACGTTTTAATTTTGTATGGTGTCTGTTACATAAAATTTCGTTCATTTATGAAAAGCTGTAGACAAAAATAAAAATACCGTTGTGACGAGCAATGCCCCAGGACCCCAAAAAAATAATAATATCGGTACATTAACCGTTAACTCATATTGTAAATCCCCAAAATGCTGATGTATGGTGCAAAATACTCCAAATAAAAAGTGGCATATTTTCCCAATTAAAAATTACAGTAAAATTTAAAAAATTTAAATTATAACTGCGTCTCAAAGATCTTGTCCAAATTCGAAATCGATATTTAATTATATTTCATTATCGTTATGGTTTATAATCGATTCAACAGTGATTTTCTGATAATTTGAATTGGACATATCTAACAATCTATACTATGAAATCTCCATTTTTCTCTTCTATTAGAGAGATATAATCATATAGATTCAAACAGTTCTTCTTTCATAGAATTCTGACTTATATCGGATCCTATATATTCAATTGAAGTTCGAAATTCAATATTACGAACTGCCGTGTCATTTCGAGCTCGTTTTAATTATGATATAAATTTATATATTTGAACTCCACTTTATTTAATAACTTCGATATAAAAATCCATTATATTCCAACCTAAAATATTTTAAAACTGATTTAAATACCCAAAGTCAAATAGCTGAAAAATCCGGCATGTTACAGCTAGGCTCTGTTATGCTATTTATAGGTGTTCAGGATCTTATCGTACACGCAGCGTTGAGTCAGCACTCAAACTTGGTTAAGAAAACAGTCCAGATTCATCGATGAATCTGCCTAGATCTGTGGTGGATCGAACCGTATCTGCCTAGATCTGTGGTGGATCGAACCGTAGGTCTACCCCTAGGTCGACCCCTCATAGGTCCCACGAGCTGTTTTGGAACAAAAGTTTAATTGTCGAATGTTTGAATTTCAGGAATTTATTTAACTGTTATATTTACACATAATCTCCTTATATGTATACAAATATTCTAATGACCATTTTACACGTATATATACACACAACTTTTGTTTCATTTTCAAAATTCAAACGATGTTGTATTGTTATTTAATTCTTGCCATATTTCTTTGATTCCAACCTTATCTTGAACTTTTTCTCTTATTTATATATATATACATATATATATATTTATTTCTACACATTTATATGCGTATATTTACATATACATGTATACATATATTTTTCTACACTTCCTTATAAGTATACTTTTCCTTATATGTGAGTTTATGCATATTTTCTCTTTAGAACATGTGTTATTTTAGCCGTTCCCTTAAAACAAACATATGACATTGATGGGGATCGAACTCCATACCTCTTGTATGCAAGCCACATGCTCTAACCAACTGGACTACTAAGGCTATTGTTAACAAGACTTAGAACAATGGTAGTTATTATTCTCTTCTTATTTCTCATTTATTAGTAATGCATAATATTTTTAAATTAGTGCATGAAACATATTTATACTACATGCAACCAATTGTTTCTTTCTTATAATGTACGCGTCGTATTTTTATTTATATTAATATTAATCTTTTCTTCTTTTCCAATGCATGTAGTTATTACATGCAATCATATATTATCATTATTATAATTTTCTTATATATATTTATGTCCATGCATATATATACACATATGCATTATCTAATTATTTAATTGTCATAAAATACGGGGTTTTATAGTCGGTTATTTGACTATCGAAGAAATAAGCATTCATCCAAAGATTTTATTCCCAAAGGGAATACTATCGGTTAACACCAAATAATCACTAAGTCCTTTTAATTAATATTTCATTAATTAAATTATTCTCGATATCCATTATTAAAACTCTTTACCAAGATACTTCCTAACCCACTTTGGATTCCCAACATACTTAGAAAAAATTGCAATATTCTACATTCTTTTATTTTCTATACTTAGAAAATATTTTATATTTATAACTGCAAAACATTTCCAATTACTTGTCCCTTTCGTGAAATCATTCATTTTTACATACTTAGGAAATATTCCCCATTTTATTTGGAAAACATTTCCAAATCATATTTACATGGGTTAAAATGAACGTTGCATAAAACGTCGTTATAACAACCTAAAATACTACTTTTAACTAACTACCTTTAAATCTCGTATTAAATCTTAATCATTTCCTTTTCGGAAATCATTTACTATAACAATAATGTTATAGTTCACGCCTTTCTATTTTTAATGAAATATGTCTAATATAACACTGTATATTTTATTAACAAATTTGGTCCCAAAAATCGATGAACTGATTTTACTTTTCAAATTTTACACAAATTAATATATCTCCTTAAACTTCTGGAAAATTTCGCCAGCATCTCCTTTATACGACTCAATCAGTGCAACTACAAATCTCCTCTCTAGGTCGTTTCCATTCAAAAAGAAAATCAAAAAGCCAAGCGGCTTGCCAAATAGGCTCGTAAAATCTCATATTCAATTAAATACGTACCTCATTTGTTGTACATTCAATTTATTTATTCATTAGCTTCATTCTATACATGTTTAACACATATTTACCTATTTAAAATTTATTCCAACTCAATCCAATGTTTTTAACTCAATTCGCTAATTTTATTTTCTAGTTAGCTCTTTTGTCTAATCCACCCATAGTTTGAACATATCATGTTCCAATATATTTTAATTCACTTACAAACAATCCGAATTCCATTTCTAACTCGAGTTTCATATTCAGCTTCAAATTTTAATTTACAAATCCAATTCACTTAACCCAAGTTTAGTTTAATCCAAAAAGTTCTTTAACTAACTAATTTCTAATCAGTTACTATCATTGCACAATAAATAATTTGATATTATTTTAAAAATCAATTCCTTACCCACTTGGGTTCATATATATTTTATAACTCAAGCCTGGATTTTTTTTTCTAATGGAAATTCGATTTCTGTTTACTCCAAATCTTTTTATTTTATTTAACAAACCGTTATGGTTTATAAACAAATATACCACTATTTTTTTGGAAACTTGATTTTGACATAACTCAAAATTGACAAGGAAAAATCTGGACTTTTCTCTTCCATTAGAAAATAATTACTCAATAGGCCTGGACTTGTTCCAAAGAATTCTAACTTATATTGAGCTCTATATACTCAGTTGAAGTTCAAAACGTCAAATTACGAACTACCATGCCACGGTGAGTTCGTTTTAATTAAATTTAAATATAAACATTTAAACTTCATTTATTTAATAACTTCCAACTCCATTCTTCCATATTTTAATATAATTCAAATTGGTTTTCCAAATTTAACTTAAACATTCAAACAAATTTATTTACAACTCAATCTTCACTAATAAATTCCATTTTCTCCAAAAATAAATTATTTTATATAGTTGGACAAAATCAAATTCTAGATGTAAATCTCTTGGATTATCTCAATTCAGCTTATATCCTAAATTCCGGAATAAAATCTACATTCACTTTTTGAAATGATTTCTAATTCCTTTTTAAATTCATGCTTGAATTCATATTCCCAAATTATCCCATGATAATTATCCCATTTTATTACATCATTTATAGATTTACTTCCTTGTTTTATACATTTAAACAAGTTCCATTTCAAAATCTATTTGAAAACCAATTCCTATTTTGGAATATTTTATAACTATAATTGTTACATAAACATATAATATATTTTCATATTTAAATTTAAACTTTAGTCTCTATTTAATAGAATTCTAATATCCTTTCTAGATTTTTTTTTATAAATTCGACATAGTGGAATTCAAACCATAAATTCTTAGGGATTTATTTCTTCAACTTACATTCCGATCATCAGAATAAATTTCATCGTTTCCTTTTCCTGAAACGATTCCTAATTGTAAATCTCTTTTTAAACTCATACTTGAGTTCACATTTCCCAATTTATCCAATGATAATTTATTTCACTTCATTTAATAAAATATATAAATACTAATTACCATTTTAAAACTAATTACCTCTTGTAATCATGATTAGCCGCTTAATACATATCCTTCTTTGTATACCTTTGAACCTGAGCCTGCAAAAAGAACATACACAACAAAGTGCTTCCACTACCTGTCACCATCAAATCAACCTCGACCCCCTCCCTCGATTTGTGTTCACATCCCAACATTACCAGTTCAATCATCGACCTAAGACTTCCCAAAACGACCTTCCTTTCCCTTAATCTCGGGTACATCCTCTACCAACAATTCACAATTACAGACTTCGCCTCCAATATGACCACGTCACTATCGATTTCCATTACATCACCCCAAACTCACTTTAAACGGATGCAATTCCAACAATAGGCATGCGAATTTTCTCAACACTGAAGCATCCTAAATCCTCGCCGACTACCTCAACTTTGTCGGAGTCGCAAACTCATTGTAGTCGCTTACAATTTAGTTCGAATCAATCATCTTGCTCCCAAAATGTCATGCCCAAAATCCCTCTTTGCTTTATTGATAATCGCGACATAGGTAGTGATTTTATCAGAATGATATTGGTTTTGAAGATTGGGGAGAAGAGACAGCTTTGGATATTTGGAGTGCTGGTCTTTGAATAGAATAACAAAGGCTTCGATTTTAGTTTGATTTCCATTTTGTCTTGATTTTTGAAGTAACAAAACATTCATTTGATTTTTCTTTCTCTCCTTTTTCTTCTTTCTAAGAACAAGAATGAGTATACCAATATTTAAAGTGAAAGATAGTTTTGCACGCATGGCAACTACTAGTTTGGCACACATGGAAATGAAATAGCTTGGTAAGCATGATGTTCTGAAGCTTACAAGGCAAGGTGGAATTTTTATTTTATTTTATTTTTATTTTAATCTATCACTGTTAATCACTAAACATTTCCTTTATGTACAATTACATACAAACTCTAACCACGATAAAAATTATAATCCTGTAATAATAAAATATTCCAAACACGATGAAACCAATTTCATCAACTTTCGAGACCATTTGTAAAATTTCCTTTAAATTTCTCAACGTGAATCTATATGCATTTTAAATTGTGCATGGTCATTAAATAACTCCAATTGACATGAAATTGGAAATCTAAGCATAGTTAACTATTACAGATTTTATGGAATTAGTTCTGTTGAAATCCGAGGTCGATTGAAAATTGACTACTCTTAAGCTCCGTATTAAATCGATATAATATAATTTCAATTCAAAACAATCAATTCCTCGATAATAGTATATTCAAATAGAATTTATATTGATTAGCTGAATTGTTTTGATTCAGCCTTATGTTCGAATTCAATTATTCTCGTTTTCGTTTTACGATACTTCGATATATTTGATACTAATTTGTATTCGACTATTAAATCAACAATATCGATATAAAAATCCATTTATATTGTCAACTTAACATTTAAAACGGCATTAAATGTTAAAAATTAATCGACTGAAATCCCGGTTGTTACATGGTCAACTGTAACAACCCGTATTTTCAATAACCGGTAATGATGTAAATCGAGGCAGAATTTAGTTCTAAAATCTGAATCAAGGGAAACGGGCTATGCCATTGCGTTCGTCTCGGAAAAATACGCGAAATAGAGTCCGAGTTTTCGAAAATCGGAGTCCGTATGACCCGATTAAGGCCCAACGAAGTTTTCAGAAAATTCAAAGTAAAAAACAGATTTCAAATTCAAACTTGAATTTGGAAAATTGGGCCAGTTTGGGCCAAGCGGGAAAATTCCCGCCAGAATACCCAAGTCGACAGCCCTGTCGACTTGGCTGTCGACTTGGTCCAGCCGGGCTGTTTAGCCGGGTGCACCATTTTGAGATTGTGTTGAGCTTGGGGGCCAGATTCGATTTTAAGGGCTGAGATTGCAACTAGGGTTTAATCCTATGGCCTAAAACACTTGCCTAATCTATAAATAAGACCCTAACCTAACCCTAAATCATCATTATTCATTCTAGCAACTAAACTATGGCAAAATCAATCCTCTCATGGCCTCCACTCTCTTCATACAATCTCTAAATAAATTTCTATGAGATTTTCCATGCATACAAGTGTTTTCAAGCTTGTATAAGCATCATTAGCTTGCATTCAAGTCAAGTTTCTATATTTGCATCATTAAGAGAGAGTTTTGATCATTTTGGCTCAAGGGTTTTTATGTTAGAGCTTGCATTTTGGGTTTGATTGATTTCATAAGGGCTTTGTCATATTTTTGTGACTTCTTAAGCATTGTAAGCCCTATTCTACCTTCATACTTAAAGTCTAAAGTTAAATGTGTGATATGCAAGTTCATATGCAAGTTTATCATGTTGTGATATGCAAGTTTATCATGTTGTGATATGCAAGTTTATATGCAAGTATGCCAAGTTATGTTATGCAAATTTGGGTTGAACACTTTGTTCATACTATCATGTTATGCAAGCTTATCTTGGGTTTATGAACATAAAGCTTCAAGCTTTATGCCAAAGGTTGCATTTTGGCAACATGTAAGTTATCATATCTCTTATGATAACTTGCATGTGAGGCTAAATGCGAACTTATGGCCATGTCTACATGTCATTTAGCACCATGTATCACCAATATGCCATGTTTGGTTTTATGCATGCTTTTGAGGCCTAAAAATGTAATATGCAAGTATATGAACATATGTACATTTCTTATGCCACCATGTTGAACTTGTGGCTTCAACACCTTTATGTCACGATTATGCCAAGTTCCCTCTTTCTATCCTTTATGCGCTGTTGCGATATGTAAGCGATGGGATTGCGTTTGGGGTTGGGTAAACCTAAAAGACATAAAAACATAAGCTTGGGAATTTACCTATTAAGTTAGGTCTACCCATTGGGAATTTACCTATTAAGTTAGGTCTACCCAATTGCTTGAAAATTTGTAACATGTTTTGGAAACATGATGGACATGACACTTAGAAAAGATAAGTGTGACCAACTCGAGGTTGGGTTGAGTTTGTAGCGTAAACCTACCCGGAACCGACCGACTTAACTAGTTGCTACAAACAATAGGACCCAATGTGAGAAGTTGGTCATGTTGTACCTTGAACCCGAGGTTAGACCAAGTTGTGGTGTAAAGCTACCCGGACCCGTCCGGCTTAACTAGTAACCACAACGAGGTCTAATGTGAGAGGTTAAGGTGAATTAAAGTAATTAATGTTACATGATAAGGTTAAGTAAATTTAATTTATGACACTTAACCAATTTGACATGAATGGGTAGGTTAAGTGAAACCGGGCTTGATTTCTTAATGACACTTAACCGAAAAATACGACTAGTGGTTAGGGTTAAGTTAACCTACACTTAACCAATCTGAACTCGGTAATTTAACGGGGTTAAGTTGAACTATACTTAGCCAATCCAACTCAGTAATTTGATAAGGCTGAGAACCGATTGGATACCTGGTCTGGATAAACTAACTTGATTGATAAATTAAACGAACCTGTTTTGCGGATCTGTAGGACCCACACCAAGTTAGGCAAGTCTGTAAATCTGTTATCTGATCCGTTAGTCTGAAAACTGATCGTCTGAACCTGGTATGTCTGAACTCTGTTAATAAGTTAATCTGAATCTGATAGTCTGGGGACACAAGGGGGAATACTTGTGTCATCTGTTGTTTGGGACCCATATTAGTCAGTAACCCTTTCTGGTATCAAAACTTTGACCCAACTGTAGGTAGGATCCGGGCATGCTTACTGAACTAATTATAAGTGGTTCATTCTGATAATGGCGATGGGTGTTGATGGTGCGTTCCAACCGGGTCATGTGCGTGCATGGATCCCGGTCTGCCTCTGAGGATGTAAGACGCCGTGACATCTGTAAATACGCCTGTGCCAATTGGTTGCCACTTTAGGGAGTGATACACCCTATCGTGGGGCCGACATAGGGTATTTATGTATTAGGGAGCCGATCGCTTGGGTAGGATTTAGGGTACACTTAGCTCTGTCTGATTCTGTTGGTACCGTTTGTTTGTTGGGTAGTAACACCCGTCTGTGTCTGCGTGGTACCGTCTGTTAGGGTGGTAAAGGCCCACCACTAGTGTACACCTAATTGTAGTATTCCGTTTCTGTACTCTGTTCTGTTAGGGTGGTAAAGGCCCATTATTGTTAGCATTCCGTTTCTGTACTTTATCTGTTAGGGTGGTAAAAGCCCATTTTTCCCGAACTCTATCTATGGACCATTCTGTTCCATCCTGTTTCGATGTAGACATTAGGGTAACACCTAATCCTGTTATACTAGTATTGGTACTAAGAAGTTGGATCTTGACTTAGGTCAACACCTGATATTGGGCCAAGTTTAGGCCAAGGGATAAATTCTTGTTTATACATGACATGTTAGAATGCTGGTACACCTGTGGTGAAAAACTTCACCTTGATTATGTGATGACTCCTTTGAACTATCTGTTAGATATTCACCATGCTAGTATGTAATTATCCTTATGTTCATCCCTGCTTCTCATGCCAGTTAACTTTATCAGTTTACATTGATTGTAGTAGGGCTTACTCAGTCTTTTTGACTGACCTGTTTTCTTTCGCCTCCTTTCTTCCGTTTCCCCCCCAGGTTCTCAGGGAGGGAATATTGGAGCTTAGCTGGATTTCTGATCGCTTGCTTGTGGGATTTTAGCTCATGTACGGTCTTGACATGAAGCTAGCTATGGTTATCACTTATTTTGGGGATAGTACTTATGTATCTCAGTTTTTCAGAAATGTTGTTTTTATCTAGACTTGTGTATTTGGAAAGTTAACGTTATGTTGTACCAGACTTGTTTTGAAATGGTTTAAAAATCTTCCGCTGTTTTATCTATGTTATTTACTCTGTTTACATATATACATATGTTCTTGTTCTGCCTTGATATATCATTATGCTTGTTTACCTGGTTCAAACGCCCCTCCAAAGTCAGAGTGCTTGTAAGAGTCACCCTGGCGGAGGTGGGGTGTTACATCAACCCAGGGTGTTTTGGTATGCCAACTGGGTGTTGGTAAGCTTAGTTGATCCAAGGTAAAAGATAATACCGACCTAGTTTCTCGAAGTGCATAACTTCAAGCATTTGTGATTATCTTGTCCATACCATTCTTTTCTTGTATATGCTCATGCTCAAGTCTTGAGTAAACTGACGGTGGGAAGTTCAAAGCGTGACAACCCTGTAAAAGGGAGGGTCAATACATGCCCACCGAAACCATGTCACATTGCAAACAGTATATGCTTTGAGATGATTGAATTGACCACACTTGCTAGTGTCGCCTATGAGATAACCATAATCTTTTCTAAAGTCATCTCGTAGAAAGGTCATGACTTTTCGAACAGTTACAACACTTGATTCACTTTAGTCCGTATAAATGGTAAAGCGCGCTTCTTACGTCTATGTCTTCGTTTAAGTTTACCAAATCGAGGACTCTGGATTGAGGATCCCTGATAGTCTCAGGTAATTTTACAAATCTCGTCGGGTCAAAAGGTTGAGTATGTCTTTTCATTTAGTTTTGCATGCCGAGTCCTCGTCTCCCGCATGCGCTTAAGCGCATGGAGGTCGTGCCATACAACGTCATAATGTGCGTGATTCGTGCACATCACCGAGTTAAGTCAAGTTTATCATGCGTGCATTCACACACATATTCTTCCCTTTGTTTTTTTCTTCATCACACCATTTTTTTAAAACATCTGGGTTGGTGTACAACTCAAAATCAAGTCTTGTGCCTTAGGTCGGTGCATGCCCAGGGAATACTAGTAAAATCAAAGGGGCGACGAATAGTCCTCGCCTCTAAGTATAAAAGGTGAGCTCATTACCTTCTCTCCCTTCACTTACCCTCTTTATTGTCTTACCTTACAATGCCCTTACTTCCTTTATTTCCAAATTTAAACTCATGCACCCACGATGCATACCTCCTTCGCCCACGCACTCCCTCATAGTGATTCTCACTAGTTTCCAGCCCAATCTCCTATTTTAAGGGGAATTTAAATTTTTGTTGCTTGAGTACTGAGTGTAGAGATCCATGGCTGAGTATTTATGACCAACCATGACAGAGATAGGTAAAGAGAAGGGGAGTTACGGGAGACATGGTGAGGAAGGGAGGCCATGGTGTTATGACAAACTCTTGGTGAAAGGAAGAAGAAAAGGATAGGAGGAGTGGGTCAATCAATAGACATAAAAGGGAAGGAGAAGTCAACCAGATGGAAGGGAAGGAAAATTGCAAGGAGAAGAGATAGTGATAAAGAGGAGATAGAAAAATATAAGAAAAGCGGAGCGTATAAAACCCAAAATTCAATAAAAAATTGTAATATGAAGAAGATTAATAAATCAAACATTGATTAAAATTATGTCCAGAATTGGGTAAAATGGATTTAACTGTTGCGTTCGTTACGAAATTCTGATCCAGATATATTTTTAATTTGCGTAAATTGGACTAAAAATTGAACAAGTTATGACCGATCAAAGTTTGAAATTAAATTGAAATAATAATAATTAATAATCAGAATAAAGCAACGGTAAGAAGCTATATATGGGTCGACCTCGGTGTCGACCCATACGTCGACCTCGATGTCGACCCATGGGTTGATACATGTGTCGACCCACATATAGGGTGGGTCGACCCACTTAGGGCCAGGCACGAGCCTATGCTTGGTCGATGACGCCTGTTTCTAGATAATTCTTTTCTGATGTATTGCTGAGGTGTCTTATATGGTTTAGATTAAAAACCTAGTATCTTATAGCCTAAACTATCCTTCCACACCTATAAATAGACTACCACATTCATTTCTTCCCCACACCTGTTCTTCTCAATCTTCTTATCCTCCACTCCATTATGCTCTAATATAAAATTAAAAATGAGGAAAATTCAGTGTGCTATCAAATTATAGATCTAAAAGGATATTTTTCTCCTTCTTTTTCGAAGGCCTTTTTCTGGATCTACAATAATTCTCTGTGAGTTTTACGTTATTTTAAATTAGCAATCTAAATAAAAAGGATTAAGATAGTAAAATAGATTGGATCTGAAAGTTTAACAATTACATTGTTTATAAATTTATCTTTTACTTGTTATTGTTTGTTTTATTTGCTGTCCATTATTTATTCCTTTTCATTTGTTTTTATTTATAAGTAAATTCTTCTTTATCCCTTTCTCTATCATTATTTTATTTACAACCATGTCATGCTTATTTATTCATTTTGTTATTTCTAAGGCTAAGTCTAATTCCCTTTTTTTTCCTTTGTTTTTGAGCTGAGCCTATGCCAACGAGAGCCTAGGCCTTTACAGGTTAATTTGCGTAAAAATTGGAATAGTACGAAAGAATGTTAAAAAGGGGATTTTAGGCATATTGAGAATTGGTGAATTATTGAGTATAAATTGAGATAAATTCTAATGGAAGAATATGCAAACATGTGAATTGGAATAAAATATACTTAATTGTACATTAAGTAACCTGTAACATGTAACTGTAAAGCATCTGAGAAGTGATGCATTGGACATGTCTGACTTGGGAAGGGTTATATAAAAGATTACATTTAATTAGGAATATTAAATACAACCTAGAAATATAACATGAGGTTATATTGGGCTTATTAATGAACTTAAACACGCTAAGTTAAACCTTTCTGATTAATAAGCTAAGGAGTCCATTCTGGTAAAATAAAAGGGGGCTCGTAGAAATTCTAGTTAACTTGGGGACCAAGTCTAAAGGTGACTTGTGTAAAATACTTTCTTGCTTGTCTGGAACCCGTATCAATCAGTATCCCTGTTATTACCATCTGAATCTCGCATTAGGTAGAGTTTAGGGCACACTTTACTGATTGTGATTGTAAGAGGTTCAATACGAGGCGGTTAAGGGTGCGTTCCTTAGGAACCATGAGTGTGCATTGTTTCAAACAGGGAAGATAAGATGTTGTAACACCTGTGATTAAGGATGTGTCTTTTTAGTTGATGGTTCGAGACTAATAATATCGAATGCCATAGCTACCACAGGTTATTAACACTCTAACTAAGAAGCCGATCACTAGGTAGAAATAATGTAAAATCTAATCTTGATATTTTGATAGTTGGTGTAGAAATTCTGGGGATATGAATGAGAAGCTTATCTTATTTCATGTTTTTTCTACTTTACTGTATTTTCATGTCCATATTCATCTGTCTAAACACTTATTTGTCTTATGCTTATGCTAAAAATCACTGGAACTTGCTAGACTTATGTATGACTTAGTTTTTTTTCTCTTTCTCTTCCTATCCTCCTCAGGTTTTCAGGGCAGAGGATCACAATAGTGACTTTTGATCTTTTGACTCAGCTTGGACTCGGACCATTTCCTACTTCGTGTATTGCTTCAGTACTTGCTTTATTGTAGTGACTTATGAGGGAGATGACTTTTGTGGTTTTATTCTTGTACTCTAATGTTTTTCTTTCCATGTTACAAATTGTGCTATGATAATGATTCCATGGTACTTTGAACTGTAATGCTGTGACTGATTTAATAATAAACGTTTAAAAAAAATTCCGCTTTGTTTTACATTCTATCTTGTGAATTTTAGTCTTTATGTTGTTACCTTATACCTATTGCGCTTCACAAAACTTAGTGCATACTCATAGGGATGACATTAAGGAATGTGGCGTGCGCATTTTGTATAAAAGCAAGGTTACAAGATTAGAGAAAAGTTTTTGAAAAAGTTTTTCAAAGCAAAGAATTTTCAACTAAAAACCATTTTTGAATAAATATCCTCTCAGGTTAATTACAATATTCCTTTGATCTCTTTTTGAATCCTTGTATCTTCTCTTTTCAGCATGTCTGTAGCTCCCAATTTCCCCAAGGGTATTCCTATTCCGACATGGTTTCGTAGATATGTAGAAACTATGGCACTTGTCGAAGCGCAAGGAAATTCCCCACCCCAGCTACAACCGTAGTAGTTCCACCGAATCAAGTTGTTAACTTCTCTAAGCTCTGTAAGGAATTTTGTGCGATGGATGACAAACCATTTCTTGGAACAAAGAGTTACATGGAGGCTCGTAACTTGCTTAGGGAGGTAGAACGTGTGTTTGGATTGTTAGAGCTATATAACAGGAAGATGATTTAGTTGGCGGCTTGGTAGATAAAAGAGGAAGCATTGTATTGGTGGAAGGTAGCTCAGGCAAGGAAGATGGTGGCAACATAGGATGAGTTCAAAGATAGATTTGAAATGAATTTCTTATCACAAGATAAGGAAGGAATACAATTAAGAAAGTTCTTAAGTTTGAAGCAAGGGAATATAACAGTAGAAGAGTACGTGAATAAGTTTAACGAATTAGAAAGGTTTGGCTTGGATCTAGTTAACACTACACACAAGAAGGCTTTGAGATATGCGAGAGGGCTGAGCCAACCCCTCCAAGGACTGGCAATGACACATATCATTATAGGAGCTACATTTGAGAGGCTAGTGGATATGGCCTTGATGCAGGAGGAAAGGAAAGTAGGCAAGCAAGAGGATAAGGCCAAAGAGGCCAAGCCAAAAAATGAAAAGAAAAAATGATGGATCAAGAAAGGTGCAGTAAAAAACGGAGAGAAACCCAAGAAGGCACAAATCAAGATAGATGTTAGGTGTCATGGCTGTGGAAAGGAGGGATCTTTGTTAAGAACGATAAAAAGACTAGGAATGCTTGTTTCAACTGCGGATAGATTGGACATTACGCCAGGCAGTGCCCTATGAAGCAGGGTCGGGGGGCAGGATCATCTGGAGCACAAGCTCATTTGCTTGAGGCGACTCAAACTGACCATAGAAGATTTGATTTCTCTTTTGACTCTTCTATTAGGACTTTTTCGATTTTGGTGCTTCTCATTCTTTCATATCCAATTCTGTTTTGACAGTCTACACTTGTATACTTGTATAGTTTTTGATCGTGTAGTTCTCTTAATCCCCATAGGAGGTATGGCTCACCTATATATGATATATAGGGGTTTGAGGATTTCTGTTCTTGACGTCGGGTTTGAGTGTGATGCATATGTTCTGGGTTTTTTGGGTTATGAGTTTATTCTAGTGATGGATTGGCTAGCTATATATGGTTCCATCCTTTATTGTGAGAGGAGAGTTTTTAGGCTACTGTCATGCCATGTTAGAACTCTCAAGATTTCTTGTGACCTGCGAGGACATTTATGCTTAGTTTTTTAGATTCCCTGGATGCTTCCACTGACGATTTCCGAATGTATTCGATGAGGTGAGAGGATTACTTCCCAAGTGAGAGATAAATTTCCAAATATATTTGGTGGAGAATGCCAGGCCTGTTGCTTTACCAGTGCACTACGTGGCTCCGAGATAGAGAGAAAAAGAGAGAGGAGGGAGCTCAATAAGAAAGAGGGTGAGTTGTTCGAGAAATGATTCATTAGACGGAGCATTTCTGAATGGGGAGCACCATTCATCTTTACGACCAAGGCAGATGACTCTCTTCGTTTATGTGTGGACTATAGGGAGTTGAATAAGCTCACCAAAAAGAATGTACCACAGATAGATGACTTCATTGACTCGTTAGTGGGTGTTTCGGTTTTCTCACGGTTGGATCTAGCTACAGGTTTTCACCAGCTTAGGGTATCAGATAACAACATAGACAAGACTTCTTTTAAGACCCCCGATGGATTCTTTGAGTGGCTGGTTATGCCTTTTGGGATGACCAAAGCACCGATGTAATTTGTGGATTTAACAAGCAGAGTATTTAGGGAGTACCTTAATAAGTTCGTAGTGGTTTTTGTTGATGATATCTTTGTTTTCTCGAGAAGCGAGGAAGAGCACGCCATACGGTTACGAGAGGTTCTCTACACTCTCCGAGCACATCAGTTGGAGGCTAAGTTTTCTAAGTGTCATTTTTGGCGGAAGGAAGTAAGGTTCCTATAGCATGTTGTCGCTAGATATGGTATAATGGTAGACCCCACTAAGGTTATCGTAGCTCAGAATTGGAAAATGCCTAAGAATGTGACAGAAGTTAGAATTTCTTAAGATTGGCAGGATACTATAGAAAGTTCATTAAGGATTTTTCATGGATCTTAGCTCCACTTACCTGTCCGACAAAGAAGAACCTAGTTTTTGCTTGCGATGTAGATTGCAAGGATGCATTCTTGAGATTGAAGAAGGCTCTTACATCAGCTTCAGTTTTTACTCTTCCTGATAGTACCAAGATATGTACTATCTACATGGATGCTTGCAGCATGGGTTTAAGTGCGGTGTTGATGCAGGAAGGTAGGTTGTCTGCTATGGAAGTAGGCAGTTGAGGGTACATGAGAAGAACTGCCTTACTCACAGTTTAGAGCTGGCGGTGACAGTGTTTGCGCTCAAGTATTGGAGACACTATTTACTGGGTGAGAGGTTTGAGCTTTATACACATCATAAATCGCTCAAGTACTTGTTCTCGTAGAAAGATCTCAATTCGCGGCAACAACGTTGGATGGATTTCCTTACGTCCTACGACTTTGAGATAATGTATACCCTGGGGTAGAGGAATGTGGTTGAAAACATGTTGAGTAGGCAGATGATGACCTTGACTCCATTATTTGTCGAGTGGTAGAGCTTGGAGTTTATCTCGTCATTTGATTTTAGACCATCCATGGATTTTGCACTAGGATTGTTGGCATCGTTGGAGGTGCAATATACTCTTTTAGAGCGCATTAGATCCAGTTAGCGTGAAGATCAACAATTAGTGGGCGTCATGGATTGACTCAGTGGAAGAGAGACCTTTAGTCACCTTGCTAGCTATTTTATGGACGAAAGAGGGTGGCTACATCGATATGGAAGACGGTGTGCTCCTAGAGTTGATGATTTGTTGAGATCAGTTCTAGAGGAAGACCATCACTCATGGATGACTATCCATCCAAGTGGTGATAAGAAGTACAGAGATATGAGAAGGGATTTTCATTTAACTGGAATGAAGAAGGACGTGGTAGAGTATGTATCTCTATGTTTGACTTGTCAGCAAGTAAAGGCTGAACAGAAAAAGCCTGGCGATTGTTTTAGCCTTTAGACATACCACATTGGAAGTGGGAGAGCGTCTCTATGGATTTTGTAGATGGTTTGCCTAGATTGTAGAGGGGACAACACTAATATTTGGGTTATAGTTGACTAATTGACTAGGAGTGCTCACTTTATCCCAGTCAAGAGGATGAGGGCCGCAACTTGATTGGCATCGGTATATCTTAGAGAGATCGTCCGACTTCATGGGGTACCTTCTAGTATTGTTAGTAACCGAGATCCCATCTTTACGAGTAAGTTTTGGAGGAGCATGCATGAGGCATTAAGGACACAACTATGACTTAACATCGCATATCACCCTTAGACAGATAGACAGACAAAAGGGGTCAATAGGGTTTGTGACGCCCAGCCCCGAGACCCACATTAGCTAAGAGTATTAACTAGTAATGATGTCTGCTAATACGGAGAATAAGTCGTAATAGGGGAGACCATCCGCAATATTGTATTGAATAAGTATTAAACATGTCACGTTTTTTTAAGTATATCAACATATTTAGTTCTTACCCAATGCACTACTACGGTGGCTTCAAGATCTATTCAAAACAAAACACAATATAATATCAAACACAGAATACAGAACAATAAATACAAATATACATACGTATACATCCTACACAATACATCATACATCTAGAAGTCTGATAGTCGCTACACAAATATACATATATATATATACATGAAAACCCCCAAATAAAATATACATCGTCATATTGTCCACAAGAACTACATAAGATGGAAGCCAAAACTACGTGATCTCCAAAAAGGATGAAGCAAGATGCCCAAGTGAATAACTAATCATGAAGTAGATAAACCTGGCCTATAACTCGGCCTGGCCTGATGAACACACACACGGGTCAGTCTAACTTGAAACGGTTAATTAGTATAAATGTAGTAGTAAATGACTCACAAAGGGTAATATTCCTTTAGGTAATAAAGGAACGAGATGGCACAATACACTACAAGGTTAAATTCCTGTAAAAAATTTATAGAGATAATTTTCGAAGTTCAAGTAAGGACACAAAACCACAAAAGCACGAATTAGGTAAAATCACTAAACCACAGAATCGCAAAAACCCTGATAAGAGCTTAAAAATCACAAATGAAATCTTAATAGACACAAAACACAAAACCACATATTACGGATCCACAATATAGGGGACATTGCCTTTGAATCCTTATTTCAATCATCGATGCAAAATATCAACCTATTGCTTTAAATGTCAATACAAAAACTCTTCTTATAACAAACAATTATTGTATATAATAATAAAATTATTTTAATTAAATTGATACCAAATGCAAATTGAATAAGATAATAACAAAAAAATCAATTATAGTGTCCATAATCCATACAAAAAAGTGATTCATAAATCATTTTACAACAACAGTTCAAACATTTGATACTTACAATCATTAAGCAATATAGCCTAGACTGTGAAGTACCCTAATACAACAACGCTTGCGACATCATTCTTCATTCTTCACTTTGCTCTAAAAGAAGAACCTTGAGATAATAGATATAATGTTAGTAAATAAAACATACCTTCTAGATAGAGAAACATCAAATAAGCAATGATATTTTTAGACTGGTTGCAAGCAACATATTAATATACATAATAATAAGCATAGTCATTTCTCCCTTCTAAATATGAACCATGATAAGTATTTTACTCATATCAAATATATTTGTTATTAGACATTAAAAATTATGAAAATGAATTAAGATGTGATGATCAAACACCAATTTTCCTAAGGACTCACTGCATATGAAATGCGCAGCAAAGGGATTCCTCATTCTTGCCTTTTTCGGCTCGGAATGTGTACGTCCATTAAAGAAGCTTGACTTATAAAGATATTTCCTTTTACCGTAACTATTTTACAGCAAGCCTCTAAGTGTAGTAGTAACCTCGGCTTTTCCTGCATGATTTATCATGCACAAAAATTCGGATTTACCAAGAAAAAAGTGAAACCATTCAGTATATAGACGAAATGATATCGGATGGAAAAAAATTGTGTTCAATTATGTATCACATTGTTGTAACCTAAAGATTTCTTTTGAAAGATACAAAAGCGCCTTAACTTGGGCATAAATTAAACTAGCCAATAAACCTAGACTGATACTCTGTCACTGGCAGCAAATGAGAGACAAAATCCAAAGGAGGTCAACTACTTTGTTGATAACTTTTTTACATAAACAAAAAGAATTGATTTCATTAAAAAACTGTACTGAACATGCTTCATTGAAACACACAAAGAAACTAAGAACCCACATAGTCATTGCACCAACCAAATCAGAAATGTATGTGCGCGTTTCTATTGGAAAATCAATTTTAAGATGAGTAACAAAAAACCAAGGCCATTAGGAAATAACCTTTCATATTACTGCTTATGCAGTAAAAAGTATATGCACGAAAGGTCATTTATAGGATAAAGTAAAAAGTACATGCCGTAAAAAGTATATGCAACATATCCAATAAAAATAATATGCAGTAATATGGAAGTATATATGCAGTATGCAATAATAAAATTTATATGCAATAATATAAAAATCCACTATGAGATAAAAACAACAACATATTAATTTAGACACTAACAATAACCACTGAGTTCTGGGATTTGCGCAGATTCACGTCTATGGAACTGCTATATAAATAATATTAATTCAAGTGACGTGGCTATGTTCAAGGAACAAAACATAGAATGGTAGTTGTCTTCCAAATGCACTACTGGTAAAATGGTAATTCAAAAATTAGCAATTCCGAAAAACTGTAAGTTCAAAGATTCATGCTCTATCTACTAAATTTGCATGTATAAAATCAAAACATAATAAAAACAATTAATTTCTTAAACTATCTGAACAGTGCTCATTAGGCCCGGTCCAGGTAAGATTTGGGCCCTGGGCGGTAACAAGGGAGAAAGTCTAGTAAAAGGGAGTAAGGCCAGTAAAAGATAGAAATAGTGCAAAATTGATGTTTCCAAGAATTGAACCTTGCACATTTAACACATATTTCAAACCTTCTACCATCCATGCTATTGTCGACTTTACATGGCATTCTTATGATTTAGTATATCATCTTGTACGAGAATTATATATGAATATAATTGGTACGATTGGGCCCTTCCCGCTAATCGGGCCCCTGGGCCATCGCCGGTTTGCACAGGCCCAGGGCTGGCCTTGGTACTCATGAACCTCCATGAATTCTATATAAAACATACACAAAATAATAATAATATATAATTCTAATATGTCTATATGAAGAATTAAGACTAGGGAAAAGCTTAGAAAGATAGGAAAAGAAAAGGGAAAACAACATATATTTAGAGAGTTTATAGTTTCATCCTCAAAATATATCAAGTACATTTTAACACACAAGTCACATAATAAATATGTTGACATACCTTAATTTTCAAATCCTTATATTTCTGAACAACTTTTTAGGATCGTCGTCATATTAGTATCGTATCTGTATAAATGTGTACATGTAAAGTGAGATAAGAAAGTGCAGTTTAAACAATGAAAAGAAGCATACTCCTATCAATATCCTTTATCACTTCGCCAAATTCTTTCAAGTTAACAACAAAATAGGTTATCATAGAAGAATTCAGAAGAGAAGGAAGAGTTAAGCGAATTTTTCGTTAAGATCAACAAAAGATTAGCATTACGAGTAAGAATCAGTAGGAAGAAAGAAAGCCAACAATCAAACATAATTTCTTTTTATACACAATAGCATATATGTGACCTTAATAATAAGAGTGATAATGATAAGTTTTAACCAAAAAGCCATCGGCGAGCCCTCACTTACATATATTTAACTGACCTAGTAAATACAAACTTCTATCATTATTATATTGTCACTATAACTGATTTTTTAAATATGCACAATATAATGAATTTATGTGTCATTATCGAAAGCAATAAAATTATATTGCTTCATGATTCATTAGTCACCTAATATGTTAAGCAAACACCACTGTAACAGTGATTGTATGCTATAACAGCTGCAAAATTTAAACAAAGGCCTTTGAATAAAATATTAGTTGAAACAGTAGTAAAATTTTCAACTATAGTTTTCAAAAGATTACATAATACACTGGTGGCAATAACGAACAATTTATATACATTTTTTAAAATCGGAATGTTATTTTGGGAGAAGGTAAGGGTAAATATTAACAATGCAAAATGGGACTACTTATTGGACATTAAATCATTCTATACGTACCAGAAAATAATGTCCAATTGACCTCACGTGGCAATTAGGGCATTTTAACAATGATTATGTCTATCATTATGCATATCACTATATGTATTTTACTATCACAATAGCTTTTCTTCCAGAAAACAATATATCTACAGTCTACAGAGTGGACATCTTATATCCAATTCAGATAGGCCTAGAATTAACTTAAGATCATGTTTACAAGCAACGTTATACGCATAAAAAAAACTACGAAATACGTACCTAGTATCACTTACAGTCAAATTGCTATCAAATTCTCTACAAACTGATCACAGAAGCTCTACTTCTTATTATCGAACTCAATAGCAGGGATTACATTCGATTTACAAAATAGGTCTATCCAGAATTTAGAATATGGGAACCCTGGAAGTAAGATCGACCTGTTAAGCTCAATCAACCAGAAAAAGGAAAATTTAAGACCAAAATGAAATCGAAACCCAAAAAGACCATATCTAAAATCGAATTGAAGATAAAGATTAAGTGACAGAAGAATTACGTATTGAAATAGATCATAGAAGTTGAGGCGCTGGCGTAGACGCCAGTCTGCCAATAGATGGAGGCATCGAAGGAGTAGCCATTGTGGATCTAGATTCGATCAGACTATAGGGAGGAGGGGCCAGAAAGGATTTGTGGTTTGGGGGGAGGGAGACAGAAGTCACCGTTCTCGAGAACATGGCTATCAAAGTTGAAATAATGGCCTGACAGAGGGTGAAGCCATAGTTTATTTTAATATTTCCTAAAAAGATGAGAATAGTGAGCTCGAAGAGGAAGAATCAAGGAACATAGCGTGAAGTGAGAAGTAAACATTGAGCTTGAGTTGGCGCAAAAGGTGAAAAAACGGGCGGTAACATGAAAAATGGGCGGCATAGTGAAAATCTGGCAACAAAATAAGCCTAGCCAACTAAGTGAATTAGTTTGTGCATGATACAACACAAACTAGTGCTCTACCTTTTATTTGAATTGACGCTCTTTATTGACAGACATTTTTTTAAGAACATTAATTTAAATTGTTTTCTTTAAATTAAAAAAATCATAAATTTTGTTAATATCTTTATGTTTATTTTAAAGAACTATTTTTTGAATAATAATAAAAAATAAATATAATTAATACTGTAATGGCCCAAATTTCCGTACACTTTGAGTCGACTAATAACACCACACGTCCAACCCAAATTGCATAGAAATACGAATCATTATTAGAGATGTTAGAGGATGAGAAATAGAAAGAAAGAAATATTAGAATAGAAGAAAAGGAAGATCACAGACTCACAATGGAACGAATAAAATATATTAGATAACATAAACTTTGAACACAATTCAGTAATTTTATATGCATACCATCATCAGAGCACAACAGTTATTTCTGGAACAGTTATAAACATCTGTTTCGAGACATGAACATAATACATAGCGGAAAAAATATGATAGTCTATAGCTAACTGGTGAAGCCTCCTCCTTCAAACTCCTCCAAATGAATTTGTAAAATCCCGACTACTTAACTGCCCGTACAAATTTGGACACCCAAGAGTTTAGGGAAAACAAACAAAATAAACTCTAGGTCAGTCATGGGACTGTTGTGAGTAAATTCCAACCATTTGTTTAACTTTCAAAAATCCTTTCGAAAGAAACGATAATCGTAAGGCCGATCCACACATAAACATGGATGGTTTTTACCTTACGATAACCAAAAATATTTTTGATATCAAAATCCAGTGCTATTGTAATAGTATCTAAATCAAACAAATAGCAATCTAGCCGAATGTTTGCATCTCACTCTCCATGTATAATATAAAATCAAAAACCGCAGGGTGCTTATTGGAAATTGGATTCCGACTATGACAAGGTATGGAACCATCTTCCGATCAATGTACTCTATAGGGGATACACCGGGGTTCAACAAGAACATCTTGCAACCCGAGTACACATGGATGACCACTCATTTAACTTGAGTGTATCGAGCATATTATCACCAACGGTTGTGATCAGTAATTATTACCGAAAGCATACAACAACGAATAGAATAAGAAGCAAAATAAAATTTCTCTAGATCAGGTGATAATACCCCTAATGGGGATGACCCACTTGGCCATACTGCCTGCCCGATTTTTGTCATTTCCCGGGTGATGAGGCTTGAGGTCACGATTATCTTTTAAGAACATCTTACCACCATTTACTTTGAATGCCACATTGTCAGACATTCGTCCATATACGTTGTCCTGGGACTGGACAAACCGAAGGCACCATTCTATTAATCCATCTTGGGCAATTTCTACCTAGGATTAACAGAACAGCCCTTGCACTTTACTCCGTCTTCAATTATGTTCATTTTAAGTTGATTCGTAATGCTTATGTCAATACGGAGTGGTTTTCAGATATTAAACCTAATCCCAGTCTCTCCATATTGACAACGGAGGTATAAGATAAATCAAAATTTTGATAGTTGGTGATTTAACTATCAAAGAAAACGTCCATACAATTAATGGTCCAATTTCCAACTGGAAATTCTATAGATCAAGCATCAAAAAACACAGGCCCCTTTTTAAATTAATTCCTTATTATATTATCATTTCCAATTCCCATTTTAACCTCTTCTAGATTCTTTCAAAAATCAATTGTCTTTCCCGATTCTTGGAAAACATTTATAATATTCTAATTTCTTTATTCGAGAAAATACCTCTTATTCCAGCTAGAAAACATTTCTAAATATTCATGAATCCTCATTGTCTATATTCTCAAAATATACCTTATTAATATCGAAAAATATTTCCATATTTCTTTTCTTAATTCCTCGTTGACCAATTCATTTCATTTTCTATGCGTAGAAAATATCTCTCATTTTATTTGGGGAAACATTTCAAAAATCTTTTAAGTTAACGCGATGTCATAAAACATCATTGTTATAACTCAAACCATTAATCATTTATTAACTAACCGTATTGCTAACCAATCTTTACTATTGAACCTTAACCATTCCTCCATCAATCATGAAGTCAATCAAGTTAGGGTATAATTACCTCTTAGACCTTAATTGAACAACATTCTCAACTTTGAAATAGTCGAAGCTCACAACTTCAAATGAAACATTGCTTACGTGACTCTCAGATTTAATCTAAGAATCCACTTCTTTTACGAAAAATATTGATTATAACGGTAGCGTTAAAATCGCTGTTTCTAAATATTTGATTTATAAACATTTATTATAATGGTATCATTAAAATCGCTGTTTAGATTTATAAAACATTTATTATAACTGTAGCGTTATAATCGTTGTTTTCAAATATTTGGTTAAAAAATAACTTGTACTTATTAATTTCAATAAATAAGTTAATAAGTAATTAAATAAATAACTAAATAATTAAATTTGATTCAGACGGAAAGTAAAAATAACTACTTCCCTAAATTCGATATAATGGAATTCCAATAAATAACTCTCATTCGAGTACTCTATATTTGACTAATATTCCAAACTTCGGAATAAATCTTATCATTCTAGGTTAACTCAATTTCCCTTATGATTATTTCCATTCGCAAAACATTTTCTTTCAATCGTTATTCATTTTCAAATATCAGTATCTTTCCTTAATAGGAATCTAGACTTGTTTAATAATTCTAATTTAAAATAAATCTTAAACTATTTCAAAACATGTAAATATATTTCGATAGCTATAAATATTGAAATATTCACTACTTAATATATTTCACTTAAATTATAGTTCTAAATAGAATTCAAATATCCTTCCTAAACTAAACCATTATAGTAAAATTCGAACTAATCAAAGTATAATTATAAATCCCTTGGATTTTATTTCAACTAGTTTTATATTTCGAACTTTGGAATAAAATCCAACGTTTCCTTTCAAAAACGATTTCCATTTCCCTTATCATTCAAATTTCTATTTGAATTCATATTTCCAACATAGATTACTTTTATAGATGCTTTCGTTTGCAAAATATCTGCTCTAAACGGTTATTCACTTTAATTGTTAATAATATTTCTTTTTACATAATCCAATCCATTTGATTTTACCATATCAAATCAAAATTACATTTATAACTTCCAGACCTGAGTGTTACAGATTTATAGATCACAACTTTAGATTCAAAGATTGGAGGAGCTGGGGATTTCAAGAGATAGTGCACTCTGAACCATTCACCTCATGCGATACATGCGACATATGGAAGTACTGGGTGCATCGACCAACGTCATGGCTAAGTGCTTCCCCCTCTTTCTCATAGATATAGCCGGCATGTGGTTTCCCTTCGAAGAGCTGGTGTAGCCTTCCCTTTGAAGAGCTGGTGTAGCCTTCCCTTCGAACAAGGGAAGCCACCCTACTATACCGGTCCTCACCGTGGCGGAAGAAAATGCTACCGTAGATCCACCTAACCTCGCTCCAAACGTGGGCAACCCCGAGCCCTGAACATCATATGCTATGCTGGATCAGCCTAGACCCTTTGTTACAGGCATGGCTCGACCAACAACTCATAAGGTTCCAGAGGGGTCATTCTACCCAGAACCACCAATTGTGGCTCACCTTCCCTCACACCTTCACTCAACTCTCGGAAGCCGAGCCCAAACAACGGCCACCCTTCCGAGCATGCTTTTGCCAGATCCCTGCACAGAAGCTCTTCCAAATGAAAAGTTAAATTCATGGAAACGACTCCTCGGAGATGGGAGCCAGCTTGCAAGCATTATTCGACGCTTCATGTAATGACCCGGGGTTTTCGCGATCCTGGTTATCGACACCAAACACGATGTCGACTAATCAAGCATCAGAAATACCAGATAGTCCGTAAAAGAAATTATAGGGTGAGAATATGAAACACCCCACCTCCGTTAAGGTCACTCACAAAGGGAATGCCTTAACTTTGGTGGAGGGTTATAGGTACAAGACACAGAAAACTTTACAAGACAGATAAATATAAGCAGCGAAATTCTATTATTTATTCCATACGTGGTTCAATACAAAAGCAATACATCAAATTGTCTTAAAATAACTTCCAAAACATTACAACATAATTTTTGTCTTGATTATTTAATAAAGAAGCATAAACCATAAATAAAACTACATAAATCTCCAAGGATAATGTCCAAGAGCCATAGCAAAGGTGAGAGAGTCCAAATCATACATCTACTTTCTTGAAGCTTGCAAAGAGTCTGACTAAGCTGCAGTATTCCCTCCCTGTGGACCGAGGGGGGGGGGGAGGGGAAGAAAATGGGTCAGACAATAAGTCCGGTAAGTTTGGCGATTACTAGTATTTAAACAAGGAAATGGATCATGACAGTAATAACAGAACATAGGATAATACCCTAATATAAGATAAGAGGAACATTTGATCGCACCCATTACTATAGTCTCTACACCTACTTAACCATTGGTTCAACTAGCCCTACGTGTTCATTACAAACGATCCCCTTAATGATCGGCTCCTACTCGTATGCATTCATATCCTGTGTCATTCGGCCCCACTTGACTGTAGATACCTGTGCTGGTCCCACCATGGGGTGTATCAGTCCCTCTGGTGGCAACCCGACACGATTCAGGATGCACAGTGTATACTACTGATGCTCAGTGCCTGATTTTTCCACTTCGGAGTACGTGCACGCCCAAACTCCGTCGGAACCTACACTGGCCTACCAACCGCCGACGTTTTGACCGCTTATACTCAGTCCATTAATTGTGCCCCACCCTGCCTAGTTTCAGGGTACCATGATACATTTATGTGGGTTACTGCTGAAATGGGTCCCCGTTATTAGGGTTTCTTAATCAACTTGTTTATTTGGCTAAGTGTCCAAGTTTACTTAACCCCACCCATTCGTTTAGTTAACATGTTGAATCAGTTAAGTATTTTCCCTAATTGACTTAACCTTACCAATCCTTACTTAGCTCAAGTTTATTAAAGCACCAACCACTCACATTAGACAGGTATTGTAACACCCTACATCCGTTAAGGTCACTCACAAAGGGAATGCCTTAACTTCAATGGAGCATTATGGGTACTGGAACAGAAATATTACAAGACAACATATATAAAACAACGGAAAGTAAAGTATAAGTACATCAAATCATTTATTAAATATAATTGTTTACATTAAAAGCCCATCAACTTCCAATACCCAGTTACATAGTCAAAATATTTGTCTTGCTCAAAAATAAAGAAACATAAAAATAAATTGTAGTATTCCCCAATAAAGCAAAGCATGCCATAGCTAAGAGAAAACTAAGCCATACATGAAAGAGCCTTGGAGCTTGGTAAGATCCGAACTAAGCTGTATTCCCACCCTGCGAACCGGGAGAGGGGGGGGGGGACGGAACAAAAAGATGCGAAACAAAACGGGTCAGTCATAAAGACTGAGTAAGTCCTAGCGACTTTCAGCATAAAAACAGGTAAAGATAACATGA
Organism: Allium sativum; assembly: GCA_030737875.1. Classification (NCBI taxonomy): domain Eukaryota; kingdom Viridiplantae; phylum Streptophyta; class Magnoliopsida; order Asparagales; family Amaryllidaceae; genus Allium; species Allium sativum. The sequence goes on along the minus strand of CM060915.1, from coordinate 441,713,179 downwards.
CATGAATAAACTGAAAGTAAACATAAGCATGATGACAAGATAAGCAACAGGAAAGATAACAAAGAATAACATCATATGATTTTTGTCAAGTATAACATCGCAAGGTTCCCATTCAGGTTAAACTAAGTATAATTTCGCAAGATTTCTATCAAGCATTGCAAGAATTCTCTGCTTCACCATTAAAATAATTCTATGATGTCTATTTGCTCTGCACCACCTAACTAGCATCCTCACAAGTGCTTTGCATGGAATGATCTGTATTCCTACTAGTGTTCCAACGAGTGTCCAGTGTAACAAGGATCCTTACCCCCTACCAGTGTCCCAACTAGTAGCCCGTGTTATATAATAAGGTGATCCCAACCCCGTAGTTAAGGTAGCCTTCAGGACTACATCTAGTATGAAGCTCTAACCTCAACCAGCCCAATTGCCTTGAATCTGTTAGATGTATCCTTACTATCTTAATCGATTGGCTCCTACTCGACCTAGTTCTCGTTTGTGTCACGCGACCCCTTACTTGTAGATACCTGTATTGGTCCCACCCTAAGGTGTATCAATCCCTAGGATGGCAACCCCAACACAATTGTTGATGGACAGCTTTATATCTACTGATGCTTAGTGGCTAAATTTTCCACTCCGGAATACGTGCACGCCCGTAATCCGTCGAAACCTGCACTGCTGCATCACCTGCCGCCATTTTGACCGCTTATAATCAGCCCAGTAATCGTGCCCCACCCTGTCTAGCTCAGGGTATCGTTGATACCTAATGTAGGTTACTGCTGAAACGGGTCCCACTACTAGGGTTTTCCTAGGGTCTATTCGTATACCCCACAGGTTGGTTAAGTGTTATCCATTCAAGTTAACTTAACCCCACCACCCATCATGTTACCTTGGTTAAGTGTTCTCTCTTGTGTTACTTAACCCTACAACATGTCTAGTTATATCGGTTAAGTGTTGACTTCGCGTGTTTACTTAACCACACCGTGTCATGTTGGTTAAGCATCGCCTGTTTACTTAACCCTACCACACACCATGTCATGTTGGTTAAGCATCGCCAACCCATTTAACTTAACCCTCTCATTCATCAGATTGCATTGGTTAAGTGTTTTCAAGTAATTCATGGCTTAACCTGCCCACGTATCATGTCAAGTTGGTTAAGTGTTGCATAGTGATTCATTACTTAACCCCGCTATCTTAGCACATCAAATTGGTTAAGTGTTTTCAAGCAGTTCATGACTTAACCCGCCCACGTATCATGCTAAGTTGGTTAAGTATTATCTATATGTTCAAGTTGACTTAACCCTGCCACGCGTCATGTTATATTGGTTAAGTGTCATTAGTCTAGTCATATTACTTAACCCACCAATTCATATCATATCGGTTAAGTGTCATTAGCCTAGTCATATTACTTAACCCACCCATTGGTTTGATTAACAGTTATGTTGGTTAAGCGTTCTTAGTTTACTTAACCCTACCCACTGGTCTAATTAACACGTTATGTTGGATAAGTGTCAACTATTCATATGTCACATAACCTTTCCATTCTTAGCTTGTCTGTTTATTGGCATTAATTAATTATTAATGCATCAACCACTCACATTAGACCTGTTGTTGCAGTCACTGGGTATGCCGGGCGGTTCCGGGCAGAATTACACCACAACTCAGTCTAACCTCGGGTATAAGCACGATATGACTAACTTCTCACATTGGAACTTATTATTTGCAGTCACTGGATATTCCGGACGGTTCCGGGCAGAATTACACTGCAAAGTCAACCCAACCTCGAGTTAGTCATGTCCACGTTCGTGTTCATAGTCACGTTCATGTTCATGTTTCAACCACGTTCATATTTCCAGTTATATGCCAATTATCTAGTTCATAATTCATGTTTTTTCCCCAAAACATATTCCCAAATTATTGTCATTATTCACTATAAGGTTATGCCAAGTTATAGCCTTTTATTTACAATACATGCCAACTACCCAAAACCCAACTTAGGCGCGTTCATATTAAACCTCTACCAAGTCATAAATTATCATATATGTTTCAACTCCAAATTTTACATAATTAACATATGCCCAAGTTCTAGATTACATGTCAGTTTTACATATGCCCAATTCATACCAAATTTACATATGTTCAATTCATGCCGTTTTACATATGTCAAGATTCATGATTTAACAAAGCTATGCTCAATTTACATAGATCAAGTTTTATACCCAAAATTACATGTATACCACGTTTACACCAATTTACCCATAACAAGTTCTAGCCAAATTACATATATCAAGATCCATGTCAAATTACATATTTCAATCCCAATCGCGCAATAACCATTATAATGACAATACCCAAAATTACCACGTTTCATGTTAGTGGTAAATTATCCCCAAACATCCAATTTTCATATTATGCCTTCGATTCCACCAGACACATATATTCCACTAGGCAATATTCCAATATTTCCCCCGTATACCATCGCACTATATCGTAGTTGAGGCCTAGATCCGAAATTGACCTAGGTTCATCAAAAGAAAATAAATAGGGGGAGGTATGCAGTAAGAACAAGATCAGAGAGGAAACAACATAAATCATCATGATAGGCATAAAGATTACAAATTGATGATAACATCATTACGAATCAAGAAAACTGCTGAATAGATCATAAACTTGGCATGAGAATGAAGATAGAAAAGCCCAAAAATCAAGATTAAAGAAGAAACTGAAATAGACTTGAGTCAAAATTCCAATTTCACTTCATCACATGCCCATGTTAAATTTAAATATTTAGATCTGAAAATAACTAGAACTTACAGAGCACGGCTAATGAATTAAGAACTGAAATTGTCGTAGAAACGTTGCGGCGTTGCTGATTTATTGTTTGCACCATTGTTGAAGCTTTGTTCTTTAATTTAGACTATGCATGAAGGCTTAGGAAAAAGATTAGAGGCGGCGACCATGATCAAGAGGGATTTCAGCAGCATAATGGCGTCTTAGAGAATGTTTAGTGAATTAGGGTTAGGGTAGTTACATATTTATAAGTGTAGTGAATAGTTTAGGGCCTTTAGATCATCATAGAACTCATCCAAACCATCAAAATTCGTCACAGGCCCGAAAAATGCACCCACGAACCAACACAGCCGAGCTGGGCTCGACCCCGCACCAGGGAGGTCGACTGGGTGGTCGACCCCCTTTAGGCCAGGTCGACTACATGGTCGACCATGTAGTCGACCTACCCCTACCTAGGTCGACCACCCAGTCGACCTGGGTCCTGGGCGGGAAATTTCCCGCCCAGCCCGGGTACTCGTTTTGAAACTCGAAATTTGAATTTTGAATTATGAATTCGGATTGGTTATTATTATTTAATTCTGAAAATTTGGAAAACTTCAAAGTGCCATAACTTCTTCATACGAACTCCAATTTTCGAAAACTCGAACTCTATCTCATGCAGAATTCCGAGACGAATGCAATGGCTCAACCCGTTTCCCTTGATTCTTATTTTAAAAATTAATTATACCTTGATTTCTTGTTTCAACATGTTAATAAAATTCGGGTTGTTACATTCTCCCCTCCTTAAAGGATTTCTTCCCCGAAATCTTCAAGTTAAGAAGAATGTGTCCTACCATACAATCATCGATCTACCCAATCATCAATCACGGGCATCCATTGTACTTAAGAGCTTTCTAATGCTATATGAACATATGCAGAAAGTGTGTGTATATGTTCCTTATCTAATGCAAATGATCAGGCCTAATTGATCTTCTTAATGCAAAATATGTTTAATGCCATGAGTCCAACATGTATGCAAATAGTCCTAGTCACATAAACACTATATGTGTGCACAAACATCCATCCATGTGCAACATCCACATGATAACACATTCAATTTCATCCATAAACAAGTATAAACACTCATGCATATGCAGTATGAAAGGTGACTGAGCAGATCTGGTGCCTAATGTGCGTGTATATGCATTCACGAGCAACCACTTGCAACCATCAATCATAACATGTCTCAAACACATGTTTACACCCAATTATTCCTACCTAAAGGTATAGTCGAATGATAGAAGCAAGTAAAAACTTTGTGCCCATTAGGCAATGTCAAAACTGGAAATCTACGTCACATATATACTGATTAGGAGATGAACTTCCTAAGCACCAGCCCCGAAGACCGATATCAACATCAGACTGACACCCAAAGAATTACCCAACCAATATATATGTTTCTAGGAAACTAAGCATGATGGACTCCTTTTTTATCACAAGAAATCCCTTCCTAAAACCAACCCATATCCTATAAAACCCAAAAAGTTTAGTCAACCCAACGGACACCCTCTAGCCCCAACATGTTTTACTAACAGATGAGTCATACACCCTATGGGGTTTGCAACAGAAATAGGATTGAGAATAGGACCGAGAGGATATACTTTAAAGATAGCATGCAAGTAAGCTCTACAGGAAAAGAGGGATCAAGGATATACTCTTAAAAAGAGATATAATGCGCGTATCTAGTCATCCATCTTCTTAGTCGCATTTCCTTGAGCTTAACTCCATTGTGCTTTGACCGTCTTTAACTTCACAATTTCGTAGCTTCTTAATTCTTGTTTCCAAAATATGAGTTGGAACTCATTTCACTGTTGCCTCTCGTTTCACTTTCACTTATTCTCCTTCTAGTATACTCGGCCGAAACATAACTGCTTACTCATGGTTTCATGCAAGCTTTCCAAAATTCACTAGTGAATCCTGGATCTCGTTTACTCACTATAAGGTATTCCATGCAGAAGAACTATCTCTTTAAAACAAACAAATGTTAACCATGTTGCCAAATGTACTTACTAAGGTGATTTTCTATAACTCATGCATAAGCGAAATGAACCATCCGCCTTAGTGGCGAACATTACTCGAGCGGATCAATAAATGTATCAAGAGATTATAGGTAACTAAGCATGGCAGAACCCTAAGGGTTACACTAGACTTCGAGGGAATTACCGAGGCAAGTCAAGAGCCTAACTACCCTCTTTTGATATTCGAGAATGGTACCATTTCTGGATAACCACTCCATCCCTAGAATCAACCCATAGCCTAAAAACATAAGCATTACTTCTAAACTCAACACTTAGCATAGACATTCTCAAATCCAAACAAGTCATGAAATAATGAGCTGATTCCCCAACAGTATTTGAGACAAAAATGGGATCCTCTACCATGCTAGTACTAAGGTGCAGAGACTTAACTATCGAAGTAGAATTAAAAGGATGCGATGTACAAAAACAAAGTTCCCACGGTATGATAGAAAAGAAAAGCTAAACTTTTAACAGAAACGTTACCACCGCTCTGTTCGCAAAACGATATTTCTATTGAATTAGAAAATCGTCACGAATATTGAAATAACCGCAAGTGCACGGCGTACTATTGTAATACGTAGTGAGTGCGAGTCGATCCACAGAGAAAGAAGCGATTTCAATTTTATTCATTCAAATTAAACCAAACTTTGAATTGTTCTAATAAAAACTAATGAAACTAGAAACTAAGTTGAAAGCTAAATATGAAATTAGAGAGTAATTTAGAGGTAAATCCACTCTCACATTTATGTAAGTTATCAAACATACAATGTATGATCTCAATAAGTGATATAAATGCAACATTTAAACCACTTATGATTCTCATGAAAATGAAACTAAAGCAAAACTATTCTAAGTATGGTCTATGAACTATTGGCTAGAACTATAGACCATCAAATTTTGTTCATACTTTCATTTCAAAATCAATAATCACTTAGCAAATATTGATGTAACTTGTGTTTATATAGAATAAGAATAGATCATTTGCAAATGCAACATAACCTATCAAACCCATATGTATAAACTCACATCAATCTTCACTAACATGAGGCACATATTAAAGATCACAAATCATACACTTGTTGAACTTACACAAAGTTAGAGAGCATCATTACCCCTAAATCAAGGGATTAGCCACTCATATGTGTTGTAATATCAACACATGTAAGTTTCAACATTAGAAAATAAAGCAAAATGTAAGAAAAACTAAGTAGAATAAGAAGAGAATTAAACTAAGTGCATAAAGTAAATGAACATGAAAGTAAATCTAAGCTAACAACATGAATGTAAATCTAAGCTATGAACATGAAAGTAAAGAGCATAGAAATTAAATTGCATTAAAACCAAGAAGTTACATAAAGAAAATGGCTAAGTAGCCATTAAAATAAAAGGGAGCTATGATCCCTCACTAAAACTAAACTAAAGAGGACAAAGGAGAGGATAAAAAAGAGGATAGATAAATGAACATAAAGGGGGTATATATACAAGATCACAAACCCTAAAACTCTAATCACTCATAATGGGAAATCCCCAAAATGGCCCTTCATGAAGTTTCTAATCCTCTCTTAGCCACTAATGAGTCATGTAGGATGCATGAGGCCTTTTGTCTCATTCAATTAGTCTTTAATAAGAAGCTTTAAGAGAAAGAGGTTAATTTGAGAGGTGGGGTCCTCCATGATCATGTATGAGAATTATTTCCTCTTCATTCCTTTGTATGCATGCATTTGTGCTCCAAATCTTCATGTGTATGCATTATTTGTGCTCCAAAATTCCTATTAGAGACAATAACAAAGAACAAGTAAATGCAATCACAAAATAAAACATGCATAAGTGATCAATTTTTCCCAAAATGAGTGATGATTTTGAAAATATTTAAAATATGGTTTGATCGTATAAAACACCCAAAAATGTTCATTTATTTAATTAACAAGAATAAATATGTGAATATAAATGTGCATTTTTACGTGCACATCATGCTCTTAGGTACGCTAGTAGTGAGAGCATACAATTGCCCTCTCGACGATCTTGTCTTTTGCCTTTGTCCTTGTCTTATAATACTTAACTACAAGTCCCTTTTTGTCATGGGTTTTATTATTCTTTCACTTTGGCCTCTTTCCTTTCACCTTTTTCCTCCTTCATGGATTAAGCTATATCAACAAGTTTTTCATCCGTAGGCTTGTGTTCTTTATCCCTGTTCTTACTATCCTTGTATAGTTTGTTGACAAGTTTCTCGAAAGCTACCTCCATCGCACGATAACCCTACAAAGCTTGAAATAAGATTAGTTGCGGATGGAACTACTGCGGATACAGATGGAAGTTGGGCACTTCTTTGCCCTCCTACATGTGTTGTACACCTACAAAACTATGGTGAAAAAGAAAGAGAGAAGAGACTCAAGGAGGGAATCAAAAGATAGTGCATATGGCTTTGGGGAATATGCCTTTCGTAAAACAAAACTTTTCTTAGAAAAATGCTTCTTTGTAACCGTTTTGAAAATAATTTCGGAAGGTTTTTAAAAGCTTTTGCCCAGTCTGGTAACCTTCTGCTCTGATACCAAATTTAACACCCCACATCCGTTAAGGTCACTCACAAAGGGAATGCCTTAAGTTCAATGGAGCATTATGGGTACTGGAACAGAAATATTACAAGACAGACATATATAAAACAGCGGAAAGTAAAGTAGAAGTACTTCAAATCATTTATTAAATATAAATGTTTACAATAAAAGCCCATCAACTTCCAATACCCAGTTACATAGTCAAAATATCTGTCTTGCTCAAAAACAAAGAAGCATAAAAATAAATTTTTGTATTCCCCAATAAAGCAAAGCAAGCCATAGCCAAGAGAAAACCAAGCCGTACATGAAAGAGCCTTGGAGCTTGGTAAGATCTGAACTAAGCTGTATTCCCACCCTGCGAACGGGGGGGGGGGGGAGGAGAACGGAAGTAAAAGAGACGAAACAAAATGGGTCAGTCATAAAGACTGAGTAAGTCCTAGTGACTTTCAGCATAAAAACAGGTAAAGATAACATGGCATGAATAAACTGAAAGTAATCATAAGCATGATGACAAGAAAAGCAAAAGGCAAGATAACTAAGAATAACATCATATGATTTTTGTCAAGTATAACATCGCAAGGTTCGCATTCAAGATAAACTAAGTATAATTTCGCAAGATTCTATCAAGCATCGCAAGATTTCTCTGCTTCACCATTAAAATATTTCTATGATATCTATTTGCTCTGCACCACCTAACTAGCATCCTCACAAGTGCTTTGCATTGAATGATATGTATTCCTACTAGTGTTCCAACGAGTGTCCTGTGTAACAAGGATCCTTACCCCCTACCAGTGTCCCAACTAGTAGCCCGGGTTATATAATAAGGTGATCCCAACCCCGTAGTTGTGGTAGCCTTCAGGACTACATCTAGTATGAGGCTCTTACCTCAACCAGCCTAATTGCCATGAATGTGTTAGATGTATCCTTACTACCTTAATCGATCGGCTCCTACTCGACCTAGTTCTCGTTTGTGTCACATGACCCCTTACTTGTAGATACCAGTACTGGTCCCACCCTAAGGTGTATCAATCCCTAGGATGGCAACCCCGACACAATTCTTGATGCACGACTTTATATCTACTAATGCCCAGTGGCTAAATTTTCTACTCTGGAATACGTGCACGCCCGTAATCCGTCGAAACCTGCACTGCTGCATCACATGCCGCCATTTTGACCGCTTATAATCAGCCCAGTAATCGTGCCCCACCCTGCCTAGCTCAGGATACCGTTGATACCTAATGTGGGTTACTTCTGAAACGGGTCCTGCTACTAGGGCTTTCCTAGGGTCTATTCGTATACCCCACAGGTTGGTTAAGTGTTATCCATTCAAGTTAACTTAACCCCACCACCCATCATGTTACCTTAGTTAAGTGTTCTCTCTTGTGTTACTTAACCCTACCGCATGTCTTGTTATATCGGTTAAGTGTTGCCTTCGCGTGTTTACTTAACCTTACCACACACCATGTCATATTTGTTAAGCATCGCCAACCTATTTAACTTAACCCTCCCATTGGCCAGATTGCATTAGTTAAGTGTTTTCAAGTAATTCATGGCTTAACCTGCCCACGTATCATGACAAGTTGGTTAAGTGATGTCTAGTGATTCATAACTTAACCCCGCTATCTTAGCATATCAAATTGGTTAAGTGTTTTCAAGCAGTTCATGAATTAACCCGCCCACGTATCATGCTAAGTTGGTTAAGTATTATCTATATGTTCAAGTTGACTTAACCCTGCCACGCGTCATGTTATATTGGTTAAGTGTCATTAGTCTAGTCATATTACTTAACCCACCCATTCATGTCATATCGGTTAAGTGTCATTAGCCTAGTCATATTACTTAACCCACCCATTGGTCTGATTAACAGTTATGTTGGTTAAGCGTTCTTAGTTTACTTAACCCTACCCACTGGTCTAATTAACATGTTATGTCGGTTATGTGTTGACTATTCATATGTTACTTAACCTTTCCATTCTTAGCATGTCTATTTGTTGGCATTAATTAATTATTAATGCATCGACCACTCACATTAGACCTGTTGTTGCGATCACTGGATATGCCGGGCGGTTCCGGGCAGAATTATACCACAACTCAGTCTAATCTTGGGTTTAAGCATGATATGACTAACTTCTCATATTGGATCTTATTGTTTGCAATCACTGGATATGCTGGGCGGTTCCGGGCAGAATTACACTGCAAACTCAACCCAACCTCGAGTTAGCCATGTTCACGTTCGTGTTCATATTCACGTTCATGCTCATGTTTCAACCACATTCATATTTCCAGTTATATGCCAATTATCAAGTTCATAATTCACGTTTTTGCCCCCAAAACGTATTCCCAAATTATTATCATAATTCAGTATAAGGTTATGCCAAGTTATAGCCTTTTATTTACAATACATGTCAACTACCCAAAACCCAACTTAGGCGCGTTCATATTAAGCCTCTACCAAGTCATAAATTATCATATATGTTTCAACTCCAAATTTTACATAATTAACATATGCCCAAGTTCTAGATTACATGTCAGTTTTACATATGCCTAATTCATACCAAATTTACATATGTTCAATTCATGTCGTTCTACATATGTCAAGATTCATGATTTACATGTTTACAAAGCTATGCTCAATTTACATAGATCAAGTTTTATACCCAAAATTACATGTATACCACGTTTGCACCAATTTATCCATAACAAGTTCTAGCCAAATTACATATATCAAGATCCATGTCAAATTACATATATCAATCCCAATCGCGCAATAACCATTATAATGGCAATACCAAAATTTACCCCGTTTCATGTTAATGGTAAATTATCCCCAAACATCCAATTTTCATATTATGCCTTCGATTCCACTAGACACATAGGCAATATTCCAATATTTCCCCCATATACCATCGCACGTATATCGTAGTTTAGGCCTAAGTCCGAAACTGACCTAGATTCATCAAAAGAAAATAAATAGAGGGAGGTAGAAGTTACAATAAGAACAAGATCAGAGAGAAAACAACATAATTCATCATGATAGGCATAAAGATTACAACTTGATGATAAAATCATTACGAATCAAGAAAACTGCTGAATAGATCATAAACTTGGCATGAGAATGAAGATAGAAAAGCCTAAAAATCAAGATTCTAGAAGAAACAGAAATGGACTGAGTCAAAAGTCCAATTTCACTTCATCACATGCCCATATTAAATTTAAATATTTAGATCTGAAAATAACTAGAACTTATAGAGCACGGCTAATGAATTAATAACTGAAATTGTCGTAGAAACGTTGCGGCGTTGCTGATTTATTGTTTGCACCATTGTTGAAGCTTTGTTCTTTAATTTAGATTGTGCATGAAGGCTTAGGAAAAAGATTAGAGGCAGCGGCCATGATCAAGAAGGATTTCAGCAGCATAATGGCGTCTTAGAGAATGTTTAGTGAATTAGGGTTATGGTAGTTACATATTTATAAGTGTAGTGAATAATTTAGGGCCTTTAGATCATCATAGAACTCATCCGAACCATCAAAATTCGTCACAGGCCCGAAAAACACACCCACGAACCAACACAGCCGAGCTGGGCTCGACCCAGCACCAAGGAGGTCGACTGGGTGGTTGACCCCCTTTGGGCCAGGTCAACTACATGGTCAACCATGTAGTCTACCTGCCCCTACCCAGGTCGTTAACCCAGTCGACCCAGGTCCTGGGTGGGATATTTCCCACCCAGCCCGGGTACTCGTTTTTGAAACTCGAAATTTGAATTTTGAATTCGGACTGGTTATTATTATTTAATTCTGAAAATTTGGAAAACTTCTAAGTGCCATAACTTCTTCATACGAACTCCGATTTTCGAAAACTCGGATTCTATCTCATGCAAAATTCCAATACGAACGCAATGGCGCAACCCGTTTCCCTTGATTCTTATTTTAAAAATTAATTATACCTTGATTTATGTTTCAACATGTTATTAAAATTCGGGTTATTACAGGTATTGTTGTGGTCACTGGATGTGCCGGTCGGTTCCGGGCAGATTTACACCACAACTCAGTCTAACCATGGGTTCTTTTTGGGCTTGATGCACTAACCACCCACATTAGACATATCTTGTTGTGGTCATTGGATATGCCGGTCAGTTCCAGGCAGATTTACACCACAACTCAGTCTAACCTCGGGTTAGGCATATTCGTCTTTTTCTAAATTCACATTTTTCTATATATGTCTAATTTCTTTATGTAAATTAAATTAAATTTAACAATGCCATAATTATCCTTTGATAATGCTCACCACAAATGGTATATCAAATATACCATTTTATGAACAAATCTATGCCATGAATTTTCATATTTTCCCATAGCTACCCCCGTGGAACGTACGCATGAATCACATAAAATGTTGGGCTAGTAAATTAGCCCAACCCCATAAACAAAAAGGGTAATAAACAAGGGACATAAAATAGCATACATTTCAACTTGTCAAGTGTAACATGGCATAGAGGTATCATTAACTTCGATTAAATGGGTAAAGGTGAACTTGTGACTAAGTTCGGTCTAATTGTCATGTAAATTTGACAAAGGTCTAGCATGGAGGTTTAACGTATAATCACAGTTTCAACCCACAACTTAGCATATTAACTTATGTATGTCAAAACATAAGAAAGCTACGTCGCAACTTAGCATATTAACTTATGTGTGTAAAACATAAGAGAACTATTATTAACATATTCGAATCACACTTAGCATGATGACTTATGTGTTAAAACATAAGAGGACTATAATTCCCAATTTTACAACATAATTAGATTCACCTAACATGGATATACATGTGTGTTGATCTAACATAGAAGCATGTGTTTTAGATCATAAACTTGCAAATACCCACCAATTTATGACATGACATGTTCTACCATTTAATTGGCAAAATAAATCCATTACCCAATCATAATAGATTCCAACAACATACAATATGTTCATCACCATAAGCATATAGACATGATTAATATACAATATGTTCATCACCACAAGCATGTAGACATGATTTATATACAATATGTTCATCGCCACAAGCATATAGACATGATTAATTACAACGATACTTTAAGATAAACGAGAATCAATTCTTATACATAAGCATCATTCTATATCCAAATTACAACATGTCATGATTCACTTGAAAGAATGTTTAAATCTGCGTAATAACCAACTTACAAACTAAAAAGCAATTCTTGCGTTCTGAAATCTGAATTCTGAAATTGGTAAGCTCGCCTTTGATGTAGATCGTTGAATTTGATAATCTTTTAATTTGATTTTTTTTTGATTCAAGTTCTTATCTTGTCTTTGAATTGGTGACGGCTACTCCAAGTTTTCCATTGACAGCATGATAGTTCTAGGATTATTTTTGTGTGATTTTTAGGTTTGAGCATTGGGTTGTTTATATAGAATTTCAACTCAATTTGAGCCATCGGATGATCCTAGGGTTAACCACAACCATCCAGTGAAGATAGGGTGACACCTCAGCCCTAGTGACTCAGCACCAAGTCACAGAATCATCACCTTTCAGATCTGCCCGGGGGGAGGGGGGCAGGTCGACCCCTAGGACGACCTGTAGGGGGGAGGTCGACACTAGAACGACCCCCTGGTCGACCTGGGTCCTGAGCAGGAATTTTCCCGCCCAGCCTGCTTCTGACTTCTGATTTGAATTTGAATTTGTTTTCGAGCTGTTTGAACTTACTTGAATTTTCTGGAAATTTCCGACAGCCATAACTTCTTCATGCGAATTCCAATTTACGCAAACTCGGACTCTATCTCAACCAGAATTCCGAGACGAACACAATGGCGTATCCCATTTCCCTTAATTCTCACATTTTAAATTAAATATTGTTTAATTCGTTACTATACCGTTAACAGAAAATACGGGGTGCTACAGTATAGATAAGATGGAAACTCAGAATAGAAGATGAAGAAAAACCTACAACATCAGATTAACACGAATCTCACAGCGGAACGAATAATATATAATAGATACATAACTTTGAAATAAAGCCAGTATATGTATACAATAACATTTTCAAAGTACAACACTTATAACACAGCGGAAATAACAATAGCTATATAATCCTGAAGCCTCCTGCTCCAAGCTCTCCAAGTATATCTGTAAAATCCTGACTACTTGACTGCCCATACAAAATTGGGCACCCTAGAGTTTATTTTATTTTGTTTTCCCTAAACTCTTGGGTGCCCAATTCTGTACGGGCAGTCAAGTAGTCAGGATTTTACAGATATACTTGGAGAGCTTGGGGCAGGAGGCTTCAGGATTATATAGCTATTGTTATTTCCGCTGTGTTGTAAGTGTTGTACTATGAAAATGTTATTGTATACATATACTGGTTTATTTCAAAGTTGTGTATCTATTATATATTGTTCGTTCCGCTGTGAGATTCGTGTTACTCTAATACTGTAGGTTCTTCTTCTATTCTAAGTTTCTATCTTATCTATTCTCACCCTCTAATTTTTTTTATGGACTATCCGGTATTTCCGATGCTTGATTAGTCGACATCGTGTGTGGTGTCGATAACCAGGATCGCGAAAACCCCGGGTCTTTACACTTCGCTCGGGGCAACTCTTCACAGCAAGACATAGACAATGTTAATCGCAGCCCCTTCACCAGGGAAATCAGAAATTCTTGAATCCCTCCGGACTTCAAGTTCCCAGCTATCGAGCCATGCAACGGTCGCACTGACCCGACCATTCACTTATGCGATACATGTGACATATGGAAGTAATGGGTGCATCGACCAATGTCATGGCTAAGCGCTTTCCCCTCTTTCTTACAGATATAGCCGACATGTGGTTTCGGAAGCTAGTATAACCACATTCAAAATAGAGATGCTTCACAGTTTCAGGAGCTCTACCACACAACACACATTCATCATCATTTATCAGTCCCATTCTCTTCAACTTACTCTTAGTATTTATACCATTCATCAGAATACGCCACATAAATACATTCTCACGAGGAATAGAGTTTGAATTCCAGATTCTAGAGTGCCAAGGGAAGACCACAGAATTATGCATTAATCCATGATAAACACTGGATATAGAATGAGGTTTAGAGTTCCATAAGCCATGAATTCTGTCATCGAGAAGGGGGTTCCTCAAAATGTTTGACCAAACGTTATTAATCGTACCTGAACCACTTCGAGGCAGGAGTAATATGCCATCATGAATCATAGTACCAAACACTGCACCTTCCCTTACTCAGAAATAGTCCTTTTGTCGAAATCCACAGTGTCACTGAAACGACCCGAACTTCCCCGTGAGGGAAAGCACAAATAGAATTGAGAACAACACACAATATGAACGCAGACGAAAGAACATTTCATTGTTATTACAACAATTCCATCAGATACAAGAATATATAGAGTATAAATGAATAAATTACATTCGATAAATATCAGAGATTACAATAAATTACATAGCAGCGGAAAAACAATATAAAACACAACTTAAAGTAATGCACGGATACAGAGCTTTCCGAGCATCGTTCCAGCTGTAAATCAGGATCCTGTGAATATAATTCTGCAAAACCAAAACTACTAGCTGCCCGTATCAAAAATAAGGGCATCCAGAGTTTAGGTTAAAACAATAAACTCCAGGTCAGTCATGTGACTGGTGTGAGAACTAAAACAGTTATTTAAAACTTTACTTTAAAAGAGAGTAATTCAAGGGACCATGGCATATAACACGGAACGGGTTTCCTCCCAAGAATACCAGTGCTTAGGATAAACAACGCAATGCTTTTTCGAAAAATGAAGCTATTATAAGACCCAGGTCCCATCACACAATGCAACGCAAGCCGGAGGATAGGGTTTTCCCTTATAATAGCCAAACATGCTTGATATGTTTAAAACAAATCATTTGATACTATAATAAGTGTATAGTGTCAAAACAATTTCAATCATAAATATAAATCATAGACGACATAAGTGCTCCATACCACTATGTCGCCATACTAGGCTCTACAAATAAAGCCGAAATACACGTATTGGAAATTGGATTTCCGTCATGAGTCGAGGCAAGGGGCAAGCTCCTCTCCGCTTCGAAACACTCTAGCAAATTCCTCGGGACTACACACTCTGGGTAACCCCTGGATGCTTCAGGGCCGGTCCTCTCTTACGTTTTAGGATTAATTATTCCTGAACACACGTTTCCCGGTCCTTACAGACCTAAAATCGAGGCGCCTCATCCAACAACCACATAGGTGAAAAGTATATAAATGTCAGGGCTGGTAAGTCACTAACACCACCAAAGCTAGAAAGAAACGTCGTTCTCTCCCTGCAGTCCTTATCCCGTTTTTAACTCATACCGAGGTGTGAGGCTCGCGAATCCACGCTATACACAAAGCTACGCCACGAAGGCCGTGCTTTGATCATCAACCACAAGACTTTGCTTTTTAACAGAAGCCTTGATCTATGCAACTCAGCATGCCACACAGGCAATTCATGTCATGCGATTGATATCTATCGATATATAACCTCTAAGCTCGTACGTCTCAGAGAAGGGCGTTAAGCAAGAGAATAAATTCTCCGCCGCCAAACAGATATATGTAACAACCCGTATTTTCAATAACCTGTTATAACATAAATGGAGGCAGAATTAAACTGTAAATTCTGAATCAAGGGAAATGGGCTATTCCATTGCGTTCGTCTCGGAAAAATACGCGAAATAGAGTCCGAGTTTTCGAAAATCGGAGTCCGTATGACCAAGATATGGCCTCGCGAAGTTTCACGAAAAATTCCCAAATTAAAGTATACTTAATTAAGTGAAATGGGTTGCGCAGAGAAATATATATATTGATATATATATATATATATATAATTGAAAATTAAATAAATAAATATGCAAAAATGTTCAAAACAGCGAATTAGGAGAGGGGAATAACCGAACCGGCCGATTTTTGAGGTCGACCCGAGCCTGCTGGGTCGGCTAGGGGTTAATCCAGGGTGTTTGGCTGTCAACCCGTGGGCCGATTCGCTCAAATGAAGATTTTGCATTTGGATGGTTCTCATGGTTCATCTTTAATCTAAAGGCCCTAGATGGTTCCTACATTTGACTTTTTCCCCAAGACATGCTTTGATGGCTTGGATTGAATCTAGGTTTAATCCTATGGCCTAAAACACTTGCCTAATCTATAAATAAGACCCTAACCTATCCTAAATCCTCATTATTCATTCATGCAACTAAACTATGGCAAAATTTTACCTCTCATGGCCTCCACTCTCTTCATAAAATTTCTAAATGATTTCTATGAGAGATTTTCCATGCATACAAGTGTTTTCAAGCTTGTATGAGTGTCATTAGCTTGCATTCAAGTCAAGTTTCTATCTTTGCATCATAAAGCAAGGGTTCTGATCATTTTGGCTCAAGGGTTTTTATGTTAGAGCTTGCATTTTGGGTCTATTTGATTGCATAAGGGCTTTGTCATATCTTTTGTGCCTTCATAGCAATGTAAGCCCTTTCCCTACTCTTAGATATTAACTATGAAGTTAAATGTTCATGTTGCAAGTTTGGGTTTGATCATTGAGTATGATACATGCTATCATGTCATGCAAGTTTATGAAGTCATTATCTTGATCTTGTGAGCTAAAAGCTACAACCTTTATGTTGAAATGTTGCATTAGGCAACATGAGAACCCTCATAACCTTTATGTCAACTTGCATATGAAGTCATAACCCTTATATGATGATATATGCGAGTTACTAGTCATCATTCCATATCTTTTGTCACCATGATTCGCTTATGTGCCAAGTTTGGGTTTATGCATGTTTTGAGGCTTAAGAATGTAACATGCAAGTTAATGAACACATTTGTGCCTCATTTGCCACCATGATTAACTTGTGGCTTAATATCCATTTTTGTCATGCCTTTGCCAAGTCTCTTCTTTTAATCCATTACGTTGTCGCGAACGTATATGCGATTTTAAAAGCGTTGGGTTATGTTATGGGTAATTTCTAATGACATGAAAATACAACTTGAAAACATGACTTGAAATATAACATGGAAGTTGACATGTAAGTATGCATAAAAACATAAGCTTGGGAATTTACCTATTAAGTTAGGTCTACCCTTTGGGAATTTACCTATTAAGTTAGGTCTACCCAAATGCTTGAAAACTTGTAACATGTTTTGGGAAACATGATGGACATGACACTTAGATAATATAAGTGTGGCCAACTCGAGGTTGGGTTGAGTTTGCAACGTAAAACTACCCGGAACCGACCGACCTAACTAGTAGTTGCAAACAATAGGACCCAATGTGAGAAGTTGGTCATGTTGTGCTTGAACCCGAGGTTAGACCAAGTTGTGGTGTAAAGCTACCCGGAACCGACCGGCTTAACTAGTAACCACAACAATGTCTAATGTGAGAGGTGAAGGTGCATTAAGTAATTAATGCCACATGATAGGGTTAAGTTAATTTGGTTAATGACTCTTAACCAAATATGACATGGACAAATGGGTTAAGTAATTTGATTAGGCTAATGATACTTAACAAAACATGACAAGGTTGGGTAGGTTAAGTAACTTGATTTGCCTAATGACACTTAACCATTTTTATATGACTAGTGGATGGGGTTAAGTTAACCAACACTTAATCAATCCAACGCGATAACTTGGTAAGGTTAAGTAAGTTTTCTTAATGACGCTTAACCGAAAAATACGGTTAACGAATGGGGTTAAGATTAGACTCAACTAGTCTAAACATGGAAATCGGATGGGGTTAAGTTAGCCTAGACTTAATTAATCCCACTTGGTAGTTTAATGGGGTTAAGTTAAACACTTAACTAATCTAAACATGATGAATTGATGTGGTTAAGTGACCTATACTTAACCAATCTAACTCGTGAATTTATTGAGGTTAAGTTAACCTATACTTAACCGATCTAACGTGAAAACATGATAAGGCTAAGTCACGAATCGCTTGAATACACTTGACCGATTTGACTGAGTAAATTGATAGGGTCAAGTTAATATATACTTAACCAATCTAGAATGATAATTGGACGAGGTTAAGTCGTGAATTGCTTAATACATACTTAACCAAAGTGAGCATGGTTTGTAGGGTTAAGTCTTGGACTTGGATACTTAGCCAATTTTGACATGATTTGAAGACGGGTTAAGTCTTGGACTTGGCTACTTAGCCAATTTTGACATGATTGGTAGACGGGTTAAGTCATGAACTTAAGCGACACTTAATCCATTATGTAAACCCTAGTTCTGAGGATAGGGGATAACCGTAGTTAACAAGGATAACGGGAATAAGGCTAAGTGGTAAACCTTAGTTGAGGAATAACTAAGTAATGATTCTTAGTCAAGGAAATTTAGACCAGTTCATAGATAGATGAGTAACCTGATACGGTAGGTCATCGTTTAAGTATACGAGTATAAGCAAGTATCTGATTTAGATAAAGCTCCAGCGAACTGGGTAACGAAGCAGCGACTTCGGGGAACGTGAGGGTATTCTTGGTATCCCTCTATGAGCTGCCAGGTGATTATACTAGGCTCATGAGAGGTTAAGGTCTGCGTTAGAAGAACCAAGAGTATGCCTTGGTTGCTATGCGAGCGACCTAAAGACGGGGATGGATAGGGGATAGTCGACGATACACGGTCGTACCCTAGATAGCATTTCGTCAGACTACCTACCATCTTTGGTCAAGCGTGTACGTACGGAAAGGCAGAGAACACCTAATAGACCATAATTGCTATCTAATTATGGTTGCGGTAAGGCTAGGATTGTGGGTTGGCCAGTAGTGTGTTCTCATACAGGATTTATCATGTCTTGTCTTTCACTAGTTGAGGGAGGGGTCGCGTGGGACCATAGCCACGTATAGAAAAACAGACCTTAGCATCTGCATCGGCAGATAAATCGAAAGCTCCCGACCGAGTCCTGTATTTCTCGATCTGCCCTGTGACAGGACTCGGATGGCACGATGTGATACATGTGCATACAGTCATGGAAAACGATTCACGATGAATGCATGGGAAAAAGGGCGCGGTTGACGGTTAGCGTAAATCCCAGTGGCCCTGGGTGGTTGAACCAAAACCGAGATACGAAAACGTGCAATAGGTAAGCGTAATCCCTAGTGGCCCTAGGTAGCATAAGTCCTAGTTGTACAAACGATAATTCATGTTGGAAGACCCTAGCTAGGTTTAGGGTAACAGTCCAAACCGATCTTAAGGATCATGGAACTATGTAAAGTAATGTAGAATCTCATGGGAAAGCCCGTATGGTCTACGGCAAGGGACTGAACATTTACATGGAATAAAACATACAAGTTGAGTAACCTATATATGCGATATATTAGGTTGACATGGACCATTACATGACTTTTGAGTGAGGGTCATTCTTGGTTAACACATGATACGGTGGGGATACTAGTACGGTAGGTGCGGAGCTAAAATGCAGGATAGATATCATGGGACGTTATACGTGATAGATATCTTGGGGATATTATACTTGATAGAAACCTGAAGATGTGATACCTTGTTTTATCTTGACATCGTAATTTATCATGACACCTTAGTTTATCTGAGTTCAGTAGTTCATCCTGTTATTTTGATTTAGCTTATCTATCTTGTCATCATGCTTATGTTCATCTCAGTTTCTCATGTCAGTTAACTTTACTAGTTTTTATGCTAATAGTAGATAGGGCTTACTCAGTCTTTTTGACTGACCCGTTTTGTTTTGCCTCTTTTCTTCCGTTTCCCCCCCTCCCAGGTTACAGGGAGGAAATACTGTTGTTTAGTTCGGACTTCTTCTGCTTGAAGGTCATCATGGATGGCTTGGACTTTTCTTGGCTAATGGCTACTTTATTGTTTTTACTTGGGGAATAATTTATGAAAATGTCTTTATGCTTCTTTACTATTGCAAGACAGGTTTTGATGTACTCTGATGTAAAAGGCTTTAGACCTTATTTATTCATGTTATGAAAGTTTGATTTTACTTCCGCTATTTTATATGTTCTGTCTTGTGATATTTCTGTGCATGTTTACCAATAATGCCCCTCTAAAGCTAGTGCATTCCTTTGCGAGTGACCCTAGCGGAGGCGGGGTGTTACACGTGGTATCAGAGCAGAAGGTTACCAGACTGGGCAAAAGTTTTTAAAGACCTTCTGAAAACTATTTGAAAAAAAAAACCGTTTACAAAGAAGCATTTTTCAAGAAAATTTTCTTTTAAAAGAAAACGGCTATTCCCCAAAGGCCATTAGCACTATCCTTGTTTCCTTAATTGAATCTCTTCTCCTTTCTTTCCTCCATCTGTAGTCACAGTGGTTTTAACTGCGACTAGTCTTTTCTATCTACGAAAGTGCTTTCCATGCGATGGAGGTGGTTTTCAAGAGACCAGTGGCCGCGTTATAAGAAAGGATAGTGAGAAAGAGGATAAAGGATACGAGCTTAAGGATGAGCAACTTGTTGGTATGGCTTAGTCCTCAAAGGAGGGAGAAAGATGAACAATGAAACCCATGACGAGAAAGTATCTTTGGTATGGTGAAACGGGACGGATAGTTAAGTATTGTGGGACAAGGACAAGATCATCGTTGTATACCCTCACTAGAGTACCTGAGTAGGGGGATAACATCCTTGTTGAAGATCTAGTTATTCTTTTCTATCATCCCGCCAAGACTTTGTTTTGATCCCCGCATCATTTAAGTCCGCTTCGGTAGTTGAGTCTCTGCACCTTAAGTACTAACGTAATAGAGAATCCCATTTTTGTCTCAAAGTCCTATTGGAGAATCAGTCCATTTATACATGACTTGTTTGGATTTGGGAATGTCTATGCCAAGTGTTGAGTTTGGAAATAATGCTTATGTTTATAAGCTATGGATGGATTCTAGGGATGAAGTGGTTATCCAGTAGGGGGTGCCACTCTCGGTTTTGATAGGAGGGTAGTTAGACCTTTTGACTAGCCTTGGTAATGCCCTCGAAGTATCGGGTAACCTTTATGAGGTTCTGTCATGACTAGTTACTTAGAATCCCTTGATGCCTTTATTGGAAATTTGAAGCCTGATCGAGTGGTGTTCGCCAATAAGACGGATGGTTTACTTCATTTATGCATGGGTTATAGAGATCACCCTAGTAAGTGCGCATGATAACCTGATTGACATCTGTTTACTTTCAAGAGAAAGTTCTTCTACATGGAATGCCTTATAGTATATAAACGAGATCCAAGATTCACTAGTGAATTTTGGAAAGCTTGCATGAGATCATGAGTACGCAGTCATGTTTGCGTCAAGTATTCTAGGAAAAGGATAAGTGCAAGTGGAACGAGAGGCGACGAAGAAATGAGTTCCAGCTCATGTTATGGAAACAGGAATAAGAAGCTACAAAATCGCGAAGTTAAAAGACGACTTTGATGGTCAAAGACTAGATACGCCCATGATATCTCTTTTTGGGAGTATATCCTTGATCCCTGTTTTCTGTAGAGCTTACTTGTAGGCTATCTTTTGTGGACATCCTCTCGGTCCTATTCTCCGTTACAAACCCTGTAAGGAGTTTGTCCTGTTTATCTTCTCGACCCTGTTTCAGGGAATTCTAGGTAGAACCCTATGGATGTAAACATGTATTTGAAACATGTTATGATTGATATGGTTGCAAGTGGTTGCAAGTGGTTGCTCGTGGATGCGCGAATACACATTAGATACTAGCTCGACTCGGTCACATTTCATATTGCATATGCACGAGTATTTATACTTGTTTATGGATGAAATCGAATGTATTATCATGCGGTTGTTGCATATGAATGAATGATTGTGCACGCATATAGTATCTATATGACTAGGACTATTTGATACATGTTGGATTCATGGCACTATACATATTTTGCATTAGAAAGATTATTCAGGCCTGATCATTAGCATTAGCTAAGGAACATGTACACACACGTTTTGCATATATTCATACAGCATTAGAAATCATCAAAGGACAATGGTTGCTTGTGGATGATGTTTTGAGTAGATGGATGATGGATGGTAGGATATGTTCTTCCTAACTTGGAGATTTCGGGGACGAAATCCTAAAAGGTGGGGAGAATGTAACAACCCGTATTATCAATAACCTGTTATAACATAAATGGAGGCAGAATTAAACTGTAAAATCTGAATCAAGGGAAACGGGCTATGCCATTGCGTTCGTCTCGGAAAAATACACAAAATAGAGTCCGAGTTTTCGAAAATCGGAGTCCGTATGACCAAGATATGGCCTCGCGAAGTTTCACGAAAAATTCCCAAATTAAAGTATACTTAATTAAGTGAAATGGGTTGCGCAGAGAAATATATATATATTGATATATATATATATATATATATATATATATATATATAATTGAAAATTAAATAAATAAATATGCAAAAATGTTCAAAACAGCGAATTGGGAGAGAGGAATAACCGAACCGGCCGATTTTTGAGGTCGACCCGAGCTCGCTGGGTCGACTAGGGGTTAATCCAGGGTGTTTGGCTGTCAACCCGTGGGCCGATTCGCTCAAATGCAGATTTTGCATTTGGATGGTTCTCATGGTTCATCTTTAATCTAAAGGCCCTAGATGGTTCCTACACTTGACTTCTTCCCCAAGACATGCTTTGATGGCTTGGATTGAATCTAGGTTTAATCCTATGGCCTAAAACA
This sequence comes from Allium sativum, assembly GCA_030737875.1. Taxonomy (NCBI): domain Eukaryota; kingdom Viridiplantae; phylum Streptophyta; class Magnoliopsida; order Asparagales; family Amaryllidaceae; genus Allium; species Allium sativum. Next base: position 441,690,106 of record CM060915.1, on the reverse strand, counting down.
CTTGCCTAATCTATAAATAAGACCCTAACCTATCCTAAATCCTCATTATTCATTCATGCAACTAAACTATGGCAAAATTTTACCTCTCATGGCCTCCACTCTCTTCATAACATTTCTAAATGGTTTCTATGAGAGATTTTCCATGCATACAAGTGTTTTCAAGCTTGTATGAGTGTCATTAGCTTGCATTCAAGTCAAGTTTCTATCTTTGCATCATAAAGCAAGGGTTTTGATCATTTTGGCTCAAGAGTTTTTATGTTAGAGCTTGCATTTTGGGTCTATTTGATTGCATAAGGGCTTTGTCATATCTTTTGTGCCTTCATAGCAATGTAAGCCCTTTCCCTACTCTTAGATATTAACTATGAAGTTAAATGTTCATGTTGCAAGTTTGGGTTTGATCATTGAGTATGATACATGCTATCATGTCATGCAAGTTTATGAAGTCATTATCTTGATCTTGTGAGCTAAAAGCTACAACCTTTATGTTGAAATGTTGCATTAGGCAACATGAGAACCCTCATAACCTTTATGTCAACTTGCATATGAATTCATAACCCTTATATGATGATATATGCGAGTTACTAGTCATCATTCCATATCTTTCGTCACCATGATTCGCTTATGTGCCAAGTTTGGGTTTATGCATGTTTTGAGGCTTAAGAATGTAACATGCAAGTTAATAAACACATTTGTGCCTCATTTGCCACCATGATTAACTTGTGGCTTAATATCCATTTTTGTCATGCCTTTGCCAAGTCTCTTCTTTTAATCCATTACGTTGTCGCGAACGTATATGCGAGTTTAAAAGCGTTGGGTTATGTTATGGGTAATTTCTAATGACATGAAAATACAAATTGAAAACATGACTTGAAATATAACATGGAAGTTGACATGTAAGTATGCATAAAAACATAAGCTTGGGAATTTACCTATTAAGTTAGGTCTACCCTTTGGGAATTTACCTATTAAGTTAGGTCTACCCAAATGCTTGAAAACTTGTAACATGTTTTGGGAAACATGATGGACATGACACTTAGATAATATAAGTGTGGCCAACTCGAGGTTGGGTTGAGTTTGCAACGTAAAACTACCCGGAACCGACCGGCCTAACTAGTAGTTGCAAACAATAGGACCCAATGTGAGAAGTTGGTCATGTTGTGCTTGAACCCGAGGTTAGACCAAGTTGTGGTGTAAAGCTACTCGGAACCGACCGGCTTAACTAGTAACCACAACAAAGTCTAATGTGAGAGGTGAAGGTGCATTAAGTAATTAATGCCACATGATAGGGTTAAGTTAATTTGATTAATGACTCTTAACCAAATATGACATGGACAAATGGGTTAAGTAATTTGATTAGGCTAATGATACTTAACAAAACATGACAAGGTTGGGTAGGTTAAGTAACTTGATTTGCCTAATGACACTTAACCATTTTTATATGACTAGTGGATGGGGTTAAGTTAACCAACACTTAATCAATCCAACGCGATAACTTGGTAAGGTTAAGTAAGTTTTCTTAATGACGCTTAACCGAAAAATACGGTTAACGAATGGGGTTAAGATTAGACTCAACTAGTCTAAACATGGAAATCGGATGGGGTTAAGTTAGCCTAGACTTAATTAATCCCACTTGGTAGTTTAATGGGGTTAAGTTAAACACTTAACTAATCTAAACATGATGAATTGATGTGGTTAAGTGACCTATACTTAACCAATCTAACTCGTGAATTTATTGAGGTTAAGTTAACCTATACTTAACCGATCTAACGTGAAAACATGATAAGGCTAAGTCACGAATCGCTTGAATACACTTGACCGATTTGACTGAGTAAATTGATAGGGTCAAGTTAATATATACTTAACCAATCTAGAATGATAATTGGACGAGGTTAAGTCGTGAATTGCTTAATACATACTTAACCAACGTGAGCATGGTTTGTAGGGTTAAGTCTTGGACTTGGATACTTAGCCAATTTTGACATGATTTGAAGACGGGTTAAGTCTTGGACTTGGATACTTAGCCAATTTTGACATGATTGGTAGACGGGTTAAGTCATGAACTTAAGTGACACTTAATCCATTATGTAAACCCTAGTTCTGAGGATAGGGGATAACCGTAGTTAACAAGGATAACGGGAATAAGGCTAAGTGGTAAACCTTAGTTGAGGAATAACTAAGTAATGATTCTTAGTCAAGGAAATTTAGACCAGTTCATAGATAGATGAGTAACCTGATACGGTAGGTCATCGTTTAAGTATACGAGTAGGAGCAAGTATCTGATTTAGATAAAGGCTCCAACGAACTGGGTAACGAAGCAGCGGCTTCGGGGAACGTGAGGGTATTCTTGGTATCCCTCTATGAGCTGCCAGGTGATTATACTAGGCTCATGAGAGGTTAAGGTCTGCGTTAGAAGAACCAAGAGTATGCCTTGGTTGCTATGCGAGCGACCTAAAGACGGGGATGGATAGGGGATAGTCGACGATACACGGTCGTACCCTAGATAGCATTTCGTCAGACTACCTACCATCTTTGGTCAAGCGTGTACGTACGGAAAGGCAGAGAACACCCAATAGACCATAATTGCTATCTAATTATGGTTGCGGTAAGGCTAGGATTGTGGGTTGGCCAGTAGTGTGTTCTCATACAGGATTTATCCTGTCTTGTCTTTCACTAGTTGAGGGAGGGGTTGCATGGGACCATAGCCACGTATAGAAAAACAGACCTTAGCATCTGCATCGGCAGATAAATCGAAAGCTCCCGACCGAGTCCTGTATTTCTCGATATGCCCTGTGACAGGACTCGGATGGCACGATGTGATACATGTGCATACAGTCATGGAAAACGATTCACGATGAATGCGTGGGAAAAAGGGCGCGGTTGACGGTTAGCGTAAATCCCAGTGGCCCTGGGTGGTTGAACCAAAACCGAGATACGAAAACGTGCAATAGGTAAGCGTAATCCCTAGTGGCCCTAGGTAGCATAAGTTCTAGTTGTACAAACGATAATTCATGTTGGAAGACCCTAACTAGGTTTAGGGTAACAGTCCAAACCGATCTTAAGGATCATGGAACTATGTTAAAGTAATGTAGAATCTCATGGGAAAGCCCGTATGGTCTACGGCAAGGGACTGAACATTTACATGGAATAAAACATACAAGTTGAGTAACCTATATATGCGATATATTAGGTTGACATGGACCATTACACGACTTTTGAGTGAGGGTCATTCTTGGTTAACACATGATACGGTGGGGATACTAGTACGGTAGGTGCAGAGCTAAAATGCAGGATAGATATCATGGGACGTTATACGTGATAGATATTTTGGGGATATTATACTTGATAGAAACCTGACGATGTGATACCTTGTTTTATCTTGACATCGTAATTTATCATGACACCTTAGTTTATCTGAGTTCAGTAGTTCATCCTGTTATTTTGATTTAGCTTATCTATCTTGTCATCATGCTTATGTTCATCTCAGTTTCTCATGTCAGTTAACTTTACTAGTTTTTATGCTAATAGTAGATAAGGCTAACTCAGTCTTTTTGACTGACCCGTTTTGTTTCGGCTCTTTTCTTCCGTTTCCCCCCCAGGTTACAGGGAGGAAATACTGTTGTTTAGTTCGGACTTCTTCTGCTTGAAGGTCATCATGGATGGCTTGGACTTTTCTTGGCTAATGGCTACTTTACTGTTTTTACTTGGGGAATAATTTATGAAAATATCTTTATGCTTCTTTACTATTGCAAGACAGGTTTTGATGTACTCTGATGTAAAAGGCTTTAGACCTTATTTATTCATGTTATGAAAGTTTGATTTTACTTCCGCTATTTTATATGTTCTGTCTTGTGATATTTCTGTGCATGTTTACCAATAATGCCCCTCTAAAGCTAGTGCATTCCTTTGCGAGTGACCCTAGCGGAGGCGGGGTGTTACAATATATATATTTTACAGAAATCAATCAACACAGAATAAAATCCAATGTCAGACATACAATCCATTTAAAAGTTCGTTCTAGGTCTGAACGAAACCGGAGGCACTTTCCTCGCATATCCATCGATCTCCAAGTACGTCTGGACGACCACCAACTATTTCCATCCTCTTGGGTGTACAGCCCAATCAGGATCGTCAGTAGTTATCCAAACGATGTGAAGACTTCCGGTCTTCGACCACCGTCATCATCTTCGACTTATCGTCGAATCGGTTATTCAGAATTTTCAAATGGACATATCTTTTGATTCCCGCTACGAAATCTTGATTTTTTGGATTCGTTGGAAAGATATTATCAATTAGATCCTAATGTTTTTGGTTTCACTAAAATCTGGTTTGTTTTGCACCTGGTACATTCAATTGAAGTTTGAAATCGAATTATCGAACTACCGCGCCATTTTCAATTCCTATTTATAATTATATATAATTATTTATATTCTAACGACGACGTATATAATATATACATTATATTCATTTCAAAATAAATTTCTCGTTGATATTATTTAAAATAATTCATTTTAAATATTCAAAATTCGCTAAAATTGCCAAAATAAAAATTTTAAACTGGCTCGCATTTCCGGGTTATTACAATCTCCCCCACTTAAAACTTTTCGTCCCCGAAAAGGAACGAAGCCAAATGTTGTTTTACAATTCAACTCAACTTCCTGATTTTGATTACGGCTTAAGTTCTTCAACTTTTCAATTTCTAAGAACTTTTCAAAATTTTCAAAAATTTGGCTAACACCCTAAATTTTCGAAAAATTTCGCCATAACCTCCCTTGTACGGGGAGCACGGGAAAATCCCGAAATTGCCATACAGGCCTTCTGATCTCAAAAAGAAAAAGGAAAAGCCAAGCGGCTAGCCAATAGGCTCATAAAATCATCATCACCCAAACAAAACTGTAAATTATGGTAAACATGTACCTATTTGTCGGGCAAACAAATTTTATTCTCTGCTCTAGCCTTCTTGCTATGACCTGTTCAATGTAAGTACATGTATATGCAAGCAAATGCGACAAATTTCCAATAATATTCAATATTCGATTCAATTAGGCTAAATAGTTCAAAAATATCAAAGAAATAAACAAACAACACAAACATCAATCAATTAGTGGATTAACGTTTCAAATTCATAAATTTAGATATATAGTCAAAAATCATGTTTTTGATGCCAATTCATAACAATGTATTCTAGCTATATTAGTTTTGGTTCTCACGCCAGCCTAATGGAAATATATAGAAGTCACACCTTCGAAACACGAACATAAATATTGGTGATGGAGCTCCATCATCCGAAATCATCTACGAGCGACTAGAGTGTAATTATATATCTATCCAGCATATTAAAACCACGAATATACGTTCATGACGTGTATATTCAAAATCTTTATATACTCGATTGTCCAAATTCAAAATAAATAAAATATTCAAATACGTATAAAATGGTTTAAATTTTCAAAACAAAATTTGTTTTCATTTGAAAAATATACTCTTCACACTCGTTCTAGGATACTACTGACCCTATCTCAAGCGAGTCATTCTAATTGGATATTACTAACCCAATATCTGATGAATTCTATCGTATGGTTCTAATGTGTCTTGTTCTCTAGCTCTGTAATCCAAAGCTCTGATACCAAATGCGATGACCCGAACTTCCCCGTGAGGGAAAGCACGGATAGAATTGAGAACAACACACAATATGAACGCAGACGAAAGAACATTTCATTGTTATTACAACAATTCCATCAGATACAAGAATATACAGAGTATAAATGATTAAATTACATTCGATAAATATCATAGATTACAATAAATTACATAGCAGCGGAAAAACAATAAAAAACACAACTGAAAGTAATGCACGGATACAGAGCTTTCCGAGCATCGTTCCAGCTGTAAATTAGGATCCTGTGAATATAAATCTGCAAAACCAAAACTACTAGCTGCCTGTGTCGAAAATAAGGGCACCCAGAGTTTAGGTTAAAACAATAAACTCCAGGTCAGTCATGTGACTGGTGTGAGAACTAAAACAGTTATTTAAAACTTTACTTTAAAAGAGAGTAATTCAAGGGACCACCCCGTATAACACGGAACGGGTTTCCTCCCAAGAATACCAGTGCTTAGGATAAACAACGCAATGCTTTTTCGAAAAATGAACTATTATAAGACCCAGGTCCAATCACACAATGCAACGCAAGCCGGAGGATAGGGTTTTCCCTTATAATAGCCAAACATGCTTGATACGTTTAAAACAAATCATTTGATACTATAATAAGTGTATAGTGTCAAAACAATTTCAATCATAAATATAAATCATAGACGACATAAGTGCCCCATACCACTATGTCGCCATACTAGGCTCTACAAATAAACCCGAAATACACGTATTGGAAATTGGATTTCCGTCATGAGTCGAGGCAAGGGGCAAGCTCCTCTCCGCTTCGAGGCACTCTAGCAAATGCCTCGGGACTACACACTCTGGGTAACCCCTGGATGCTTCAGGGCCGGTCCTCTCTTACGTTTTAGGATTAATTATTCCTGAACACACGTTTCCCGGTCCTTACAGACCTAAAATCGAGGCGCCTCATCCAACAACCACATAGGTGAAAAGTATATAAATGTCAGGGCTGGTAAGTCACTGACACCACCAAAGCTAGAAAGAAACGTCATGCTCTCCCTGCAGTCCTTATCCCGTTTTTAACTCATACCGAGGTGTGAGGCTCGCGAATCCATGCTATACACAAAGCTACGCCACAAAGGCCGTGCTTTGATCATCAACCACAAGACTTTGCTTTTCAACAGAAGCCTTGATCTATGCAACTCAGCATGCCACACAGGCAATTCATGCCATGCGATTGAAATCTATCGATATATAACCTCTAAGCTCGTACGTCTCAGAGAATGGCGTTAAGCAAGAGAATAAATTCTCCGCCGCCAAACAGATATATATTTAACAGAAATCAATCAACACAGAATAAAATCCAATGTCAGACACACAATCCATTTACAAGTTCGTTCTGGGTCTGAACGAAACTGGAGGCACTTTCCTCGCATATCCATCGATCTCCAAGTACGTCTGGACGACCACCAACTATTTCCATCCTCTTGGGTGTACAGCCCAATCAGGATCGTCTGTAGTTATCCAAACGATGTGAAGACTTCCGGTCTTCGACCACCGTCATCATCTTCGACTTATCGTCGAATCGGTTATTCAGAATTTTCAACTGGACATATCTTCTGATTCCCACAATGAAATCTTGATTTTTCGGATTCGTTGGAAAGATATTATTAATTAGATCCTAATGTTTTTGGTTTTGCTAAAATCCAGTTTGTTTTGCACCTGGTACATTCAATTGAAGTTTGAAATCGAATTATCGAACTACCGCGCCATTTTCAATTCCTATTTATAATTATATATAATTATTTATATTCTAACGACGACGTATATAATATATACGTTATATTTATTTCAAAATAAATTTCTCGTCGATATTATTTAAAATAATTCATTTTAAATATTCAAAATTCGCTAAAATTGCCAAAATAAAAATTTTAAACTGGCTTGCATTTTCGGGTTATTACAGTCACCCAGAATAATGCCTGCATTGTTCCAAGGATCAAACCAGAAAGAGACTACTATTGAATTTCATACCACTATGAAACGTAGGCAAAATATTTTTTGTAACAACCCAAAAATTCTAAACTAATTTAAAATTTTTATTTTAGCTATTTCAATGGATTTTAAATACTTAAAATGATTTATTTTAAATAATAAAGACTAAAAATTTATTTAAATCAAAGTTAAAATGTATAAATTTGTTATAATTATAAAACAAGCCTAAAATGGCGCGGTAGTTTGAAAATTCGATTTAAAATTTTAATTGAATGTCCAGAATTCAAAATAAATCGGATTTTAGTAAAACCAGAAACATTCGAATCTGTTTAATTATATCATTCTAACGAATGTGAAAAATTCAGATTACATAATATAAATTGAAACTTATGTTCAGTTTAAAATTCAAAATAGTCGCTATGGAATTTATATAATATATAGCCCTTAAAAATAGCCATTTTGCAAATGACCTCCGTTTTCGACGAAACCACTTTTGTTGGACCCGGAATGTCAAACTATTGCTAAACTCCAATTTTCATAATTTTTGGAACTAATATGTAAGTGTGGTGAATTTAAACATGTTTAGTAAAATCAGTTTGAATTTAATCTACTGGAAAAAGCGATGAAACGACCCAAACTTGCCCGTAAGGGAAAACCCAGATTAAGTTGAGAACACGACGCGTCAGAACACAAAAAATAGAACATTCCTTTACTATTACAACAATTTACATCAGAGTACAAGGTATCAGAGTAAAAAATAAATAATATACAGCAGAAAAATATCAGAAATTTAAATTACAAAGCAGCGGAAAAATAATACAAAGCACAATTGAAAGAGATACACGTATACAAAGCTTTTCGAATATAGTCTAGCTGTAAATCCAGGATCCCGTTAAAAGAAATATTTGCGAAAACCAAAACTACTAGCTACCCATATGTAAATAGGGGCACCCAGAGCTTAGGTAGAAAGAATAAACTCCGAGTCAGTCATGGGACTGGTGTGAGAACTAAAACAGTTATTAAATATTTACTTTAAAAGTTGGTAAATCATGCGACAACGCTATGTAACACGGAACGGGTTTCCTCCACATGAATCTCAGTTTAAAATAAACAACACTATGCTTTTTGGAAAATGAAGCTATTATAAGACTCAGGTCCCATCACACAATGCAACACAAGCCGAAGGATAGAGTTTTCCCTTATAATAGCCAAACATGGTTGGTACGTTTAAAACAAATCATTTTGATATTACTATAAGTGCATAGTGATTTAAAAATAATTCAACATAAATGTATCAATCCTAGACGGCATAGCTACTATATACTATGTCGCCATATAGGTTTACAACTAAAACCGAAAAGAGTCATATTGGAAATTGGATTTCCATCTATGAGTCAGGGCAAGGGATGCCTCCTCACCGATTCGATACACTGTGGCACATATCTCAGGATCACACCTACGGGCAACCCTTTGAACGGTAGGGTCGGTCCATACATACTTTAGTGGATTGGTTATTCCTGAACAATATGTTTCTCGGTCCTATTGGACCTATCACTTGGCCAATAGTGACCAGTATCCAGAACCACTAGGGACTCAATCCAAGGAGCCTCGCAATCCATCATCCACATAAGTAAAAATGTATGGGCTCCATACCATGACACCACTTCTAGCTAGAAAGAAACACAAGTTCTCCCTATGGTCACGATCCCGTTTTTGACTCATACAGGGTGTGCGGCTGGCGAATTAACACTATACACAAAGCTATGCTATTTAAAGCCGTGCTTTGATCATCAACCATAAGACTCTGCTTTTCAACAGAAGCCTTGTTCATTTGCATCTAAGCATACCACACTGAAAATTCATGCCATGCAACTGATGTCTATCAATATATAACCTCTAAGCTTGTACGTCTCAGAGAAGGGTGTTAAGCAAGAGAATAAGTTCTCCTCCACCAAACATATATATATTTAATAGAAATCAATCAACACAGAATGAAATCCAATGTCAGACACACATCCATTAACAAGTCCGTTCTAGGTCTAAATGAAACCGGAGGCACCTTATTCCTCTTCCCATATGTCCAATACAGGAGAAAGGTCCTCGCATATCTGGTCGAACTCCAAGTACGTCTGTATGATCACCACTTATTACCTTGTCTTGGGTGTACAGCCCAATCAAGACATCAGTAATCATCCAAACGATGTGAAGAACTCTGGTCTTCAACCACCGTCTTCATCGTCGACTTTTAGTCGTCGTATCAGTTATTCAGAATGGGATAAACCCGGTCTTTCCAAATAACTTTCGTATTTTATAATCAATAATCAAGTGTCTTTCCAAATAACTTTCATATTTTATAATTAATAATCAAGTGCTATTAAAACACATCATATGCCTCATTCCAATTCATAATATTCTTTTATTCAAATATTCGCATCATTTGGGAAAGGTTCCCATTAATTTTATCAATGATAAATTCTTGAAATTTATTCTTTAATCTTCCTTTGGATATCAATTCAGAAGATTTGATTTTATCTTTTCACAATTTTAAACCAAATTAAGGTTTATAAACAAGTCGGATTATCGAGCCTTACCGATGTAATCATTTATCATATTAATCCCAATCCCAACCTTTTCATCCCATGGAGAAAAAATGGTACTACCCATATCTAACACCCCGGTGCTATTAGTAAAATTAATTACCATTCCACGTTCAAATATAATTAAATATTTAACCATCACATGGAGTAAAACTGGTGGTACTCCATTCTCGATCATTTCCCAAATTTGATAATTTGAATTATCATATTCTCATTTCAATCTAATTAAAGTTTCATTAAAAATCCAACTAGTTTTATTCTTCCAACAATCATTATTTAATGATTATTTAACTTTGGAAACACAAACATGCTACATCGACAATCTACACCGTACCACTGATTTCTACCAATATATAACCTCTAAGCTCTTACGTCTCAGAGTAAGGGTATTAAGCAAGAGAACACCACCAAACAGATATATATTCAATAGAAATCAATCAACACAGTTCGAAATACAATGTTAGACATGTAATCCTGTCTTTAGTTGGGTTAAAGAACCGATGTCATTTAAAACACGGTTCACGATAAACCCAAAATCGCATTCCATTAACCATGGAATCTTCACAGGAAGCAGATCAATATATAAGGGATATCAATTTCCGTATCCGACTAATAATATAAATGGAATAATGACAAAGCTGTCTAAATTCCATATATATTAACAGTCTTCCTCCACAGAAGCACACTTCGATTATTACCAAAACGAATTCCATTCAATTCCAATTTAATATATTAAATTGGAGAACTTTACTTTGAAACTTTTCCATTTAATCTTAATAAAAGATTTATATATTCCAAATCACATTTCACTGTTAATCGGGTTAAAGATTGAATCTTTAAAAACATAGTTCACAATAAACCCAATTCACATTCCATTTTATTCCAATTACTGAATATAACTAGAAACTCTAATAATCTTAATTAAAAGATTTATTATTTTCACATGGGGTTTAAGAACAGTGTTACTGAAGACACCATTCACAGCAAACCCAAATCCACTTTGATATTAAATATAAGGCTATAAATAGAAATTATATCGGCTTACATTCAATATCAAATTCTGAAACCAGCACATATCGCATGGGGAATAACGATATATATCTATCTTCCAAGTTCCTCCACAATATCCATATAGCCACGGAATCCAATATAGAAATCTCCCGAAGAAGATTTCTATTCAAATCCATTCAAATTCGTACATTGGAAAATTCTGGTTAGGTTAAAACCATTCGCAAATCCAATTTATTTATTTAAAAACGTTGGATTATCTTTCTAGTTAATAACTAGTTCATTTTGATAGAAATATACCTTTTTCTTTACAAACGTGGAATTTTTTATCCAAAATCTTTCTAAATAATTTATTATGAATTTTCACAATATTAATATTTTTAATAATTTTATCAAGGCCCGTTGTAACACCCCACCTCCGCCAGGGTGGCTCTTGCAAGCACTCTGACTTTGGAGGGGTGTTTGAACTGGGTAAACATGCATAATGATATATCAAGGCAGAACATAACATATGTATATATGTAAACAGAGTAAATAAGACAAGTAAAACAGCGGAAGATTTCAAACTATTTCAAAACAAGTCTGGTACAACATAATGTCAACTTTCCAAATAAACAAGTCTAGATAAAAACAACATCAACTGAAAAACTGAAATACATAAGTACTATCCCCAAAATAAGTGATAACCATAGCTAGCTTCATGTCAAGACCGTACATGAGCTAAAATCCCACAAGCAAGCGATCAGAAATCCAAGCTAAGCTCCAATATTCCCACCTTGAGAACCTGGGGGGGGGGGGGGAACGGAAGAAAAGAGGCGAAAGAAAAACAGGTCAGTCAAAAAGACTGAGTAAGCCCTACTACAATCAATGTAAACTGATAAAGTTAACTGGCATGAGAAGAAGGGATGAACATAAGGATAACAACATACTAGCATGATGATTAACTAACAAGGTAGATAAAGGTGTCATCGCATAATCAGGTTTAAGGTTTTTGCACCACAGGTGTACTAGCAAGCTAACATGATTTGAATAAACAAGTATTGATCCCTTGGCCCAAGATTTGGCCCAATAACATGAAGTGACCCTAATACGAGGTCCAATAACATGAAGTGACCCTAATACGAGGTCCAACCAAACGGTTTAGTCGATCGGCTCCCTATAAGCCTAACTCGTCACATGTTGGTGTCAATACGGCCCAAACATCATTGTAGTCGGACTGTGCCGGGTCCACCCTTCGGGTGTATCAAGCCCTAGGGTGTAAACCCCTGGACACCATAAACATAAGTGCACAGTCTCGATCTACTGGTACCCGTGCATGTTTTCTCCGGCTACGGACTACGTGCACGACCATAGTCCGTCCGGAACTACACCGGCGTACCACTCTGCCGTCGTTTTTGGTCACTTACCTCAAGTCCAGTAATCGTGCCCCCACCCTAGCCTAGTCCCTAGGGTCTTAATGATACAAACTTGGGATTACTGCTGGAGTGGACCCCCATTGCTAGGATTTTCTAGTGGGTTAAGTACGGTTTAACCCTCTTGCTAATCATGGATTAACTTGGTTAAGTGTAACGATGAGTTCACGACTTAACCCTGATTAATCTACCAAGCCCAAATTGGTTAAGTATTAAGTGGACCATGACTTAACCCTAATCATGAGGCATTAATTAATTAATGTGCCTTAACCTCTCACATTAGACTTTGTTGCGGTTACTAGTTAAGCCGGTCGGTTCCGGGTAGCTTTACACCACAACTTGGTCTAACCTCGGGTTCAAGGTACAACATGACCAACTTCTCACATTGGGTCCTATTGTTTGTAGCAACTAGTTAAGCCGGTCGGTTCCGGGTAGGTTTACGCTACAAACTCAACCCAACCTCGAGTTGGTCACACTTATATTTTCTAAGTGTCATGTCCATTATGTTTACAAAACATATTACAAGTTTTCAAGCATTTGGGTAGACCTAACTTAATAGGTAAATTCCCAATGGGTAGACCTAACTTAATAGGTAAATTCCCAATCTTATGTTTTTATGTCTTTTAAGTTTACCCAACCCCAAACGCAATCCCATCGCTTACATATCGCAATAGCGCATAAAGGATAGAAAGAGGGAACTTGGCATAATCATGACATAAAGGTGTTGAAGCCACAAGTTTAACATGGTGGCATATGAAATGTACATATGTTCATATACTTGCATATTACATTTTTAGGCCTCAAAAGCATGCATAAAACCAAACTTAGCATATAAGTGATACATGGTGATAGATGACATGTAGAAGTTGCCATAAGTTCGCATTTAGCCTCACATGCAAGTTATCATAAGGGATATGATAACTTACATGTTGCCAAAATGCAACCTTTAGCATAAAGCTTGAAGCTTTAAGCTCATAAACCCAAGATAAGCTTGCATAACATGATAACATGAGCAAAATGATCAACCCAAACTTGCATAACATAACTTGCATATCATATGGCAAACTTGCATATCATAACATAGCAAACTTGCATAACATAACATGATAAACTTGCATATCATAACATGGCAAACTTGCATAACATAACATGATAAACTTGCATATCATAACATGGCAAACTTGCATAGCATAACATATCAAACTTGCATAACATGACATAGTAAACTTGCATATCATGGCAAACTTGCATATCATAATGATCAACCAAACTTGCATCATTCATTTAACTTTAGAGTTTAAATATGAAAGTAGAAAAGGGCTTACAATGCTTATGAAGGCACAAAAATATATATAGATTGAGACAAAGCCCTTATGCAATCAAATAAACCCAAAATGCAAGCTCCAATAGAAAAACCCTTGAGCAAAAATGATCAAAACTCTTGCTTTATGATGTAAATATGGAAACTTGACTTGAATGCAAGCTAATGACACTCATACAAGCTTGAAAACACTTGTATGCATGGAAAATCTCTCATAGAAATAACTTAGAATTTTATGAAGAGAGTGGAGGCCATGAGAGGAATGATTTTGCCATAGTTTAGTTGTAGGGTTGATTAATGATGATTTAGGGTTAGGTTAGGGGCTTATTTATAGAGATTAGGATTAGTTTCAACCATAGGATTAAACCCTAGTTCCAATCTCAGCCCTTAAAACCGAATCTGGCCCCAAAACCTAACCAAAACCCCAAAATGGTGCACCAGGCAAAACTGCCCGGCTGAACCAAGTCGACAGCCAAGTCGACAGGGCTGTCGACTTGGGTCCAACCAAGTCGACTGCCAAGTCGACAGGCCTGTCGACTTGGTTGGCTTGGCGGGAAATTTCCCGCCTAGCCTTCCAGGCCCGAAATTCGAAATTTGAACTTGAAATTCAAATCTGTTTTGAACTTGAAATTTTCTGAAAACTTCATTGGGCCTTAATCGGGTCATACGGACTCCGATTTTCGAAAACTCGGACTCTATTTCGCGTATTTTTCCGAGACGAACGCAATGGCATAGCACGTTTCCCTTGATTCAGATTTATAAATTAAATTCTGCCTCGATTTACGTTATAACAGGTTATTGAAAATACGGGTTGTTACATTCTCCCCTCCTTAAAGGATTTCGTCCCCGAAATCTTCAAGTTAGGAAGAACGTATCCTACCATCCAACATCCATCTACTCAAAACATCATCCACGAGCAATCATTGTCCTTACAAGATTCTAAATGTTGTATGAACATATGCAAAGGTGTGTGTATATGTACTTATTTAATGCAAATATCATCAATGCAAATTATGTTAGTGAAATGAATCCATATGTATGCAATTCCTAACATAATGTATAACATCTATATGTGTGCACATAACATACATCCATATGCAACATCCATGTGATAACACAAAAATTTTCATCCATGAATAAGCGTAAACACTCATGCATATGCAATATGAGGAGTGTGTGAGCCGATCTAGTGCCTAATGTGTATAATGCATCCACGAGTAACCACTTGCAAACACTTGCAACCACTTGCAAACATCAAGCATTACATGTTTCAAACACATGTTTCATCCAAAGGGTTTCTACCTAAGGTTCTCATGACAAGATTAACACGATAAACTAGATAAACATGGATAGTAAAGAGAAAGATATGCTAACAAAGAAAAGAGATTGAGAGTGTACCCTCAAAAAGGAATGGATAAAGCCCACGCATCTTCTCCTCGGTTTCCCAAGTTG
The DNA here is from genome assembly GCA_030737875.1 of Allium sativum. NCBI lineage: Eukaryota > Viridiplantae > Streptophyta > Magnoliopsida > Asparagales > Amaryllidaceae > Allium > Allium sativum. Next base: position 441,674,713 of record CM060915.1, on the reverse strand, counting down.
CGTCTTCTTCGGCTTCACCCCATTGAACCTTCACCAACTTGACCTCTCGATTCCTTAGCTTCTTGGTCTCCGTCCCCAAGATACGAATCAGAGCTCTCCTCAAGGTAGCCTCTTTCTCCACTTCCACATCTTTCAGAACACTTGGCTCAACAACCTCTGCTGATTCATGTAAACACTTCCGGAGATGCGAGACATGAAAAACATCATGTACTCCGGCAAGCTTCTCGGGCAACTCCACTCTATAAGCCATCTGCCCGATCCTCTCTATAATAGGGAATGGTCCAACAAACCTCGGTGCTAACTTCCCAACGGCTCCAAATCGGACCACATTCCGCAAAGGAGAAACCTTCACGAAAACCATATCCCCAACATCAAACTCCAAATCAGTTCTTCGCTTATCAGCATAGGATTTCTGTCGGTCTTGGGCCGCTTTCATCCGTCTCCGAATCAACTCGACCTTCTCGGATGTATCTCTGATCATATCAGGCCCAAGTATAAGCTCATCTGTAGTCTCCCACCAACATGTAGGAGACTTGCACGGCCTCCCATATAAAGCTTCAAATAGTGCCATCCCTATGCTTGCCTGATAACTGTTATTATATGCAAACTCAACAAGAGGAAGATGGTCTTCCCAAGTACCACCAAAATCCAGAATACAAAGCCTCAACAGATCCTCGAGTACCCTATTCACCCTTTCGGTTTGACCGTCCGTCTGTGGGTGATAAGTCGTACTTAGATTCAACCTCGTGCCCATAGCTTCTTGCAAGCTATTCCAGAATTGACTTGTAATGATTGGGTCACGGTCACTGACTATACTAGAAGGGACTCCATGTAGTCTCACAATCTCACGAAGATATACAGACGCTAGCCAAGATGCGGTCCTCTTGTTCTTCACCGGAATGAAATGAGCACTCTTCGTAAGTCTATCCACAATAACCCAAATGCTCGTATTCCCTTTCCTTGACCTTGGTAGCCCATCGATAAAATCCATGGAAATACTCTCCCACTTCCATAGTGGAACGTCTAGAGGATGCAATAGCCCACCGGGCTTCTTCGACTCGGCCTTAACTTGCTGGCAAATGATACATCTAGAGACAAACTCTGCCACATCCTTCTTCATCCCAGGCCAAAAGAAAATGCGCTTCATATCTTTATACATCTTATCTCCGCCCGGATGTATAGTCAACTTAGAGCGATGCGCTTCCTCAAGAACTTTTCTTACTAAATCTTCTACCATTGGAACACATAACCTTCCGTCTCTCCTCAGCCAACCCTTGTCATCAATAGAATATCGAGCGAGATGACTAGACGCCTCTCCTCGAATCAGCTTATCCATAATCTCAACTATCTGAGGGTCTTCTCTCTGCGAAGCCCCAACTTGATCAAGAAGGGTAGGTCTGAGTTCCAGAGATGCTAAAGAACCGGTCATCGACTCAATCACCAAAGAGAAATCAAAGGTTGCCACATACTCTAAATTCTTCATCTCAACGAATAGAGGACTCAGAGTCAACCTTTTTCTACTCAATGCTTCTGCTACCACATTCCCCTTGCCAGGGGTATAAGCTATCTCAAAATCGTAGGACGCCAATAATTCCATCCATCTTTGTTGCCTCAGATTCAGATCCTTCTGAGAAAAGAGATACTTCAATGACTTGTGATCGGTATAAAGCTCAAATCTTTCTCCCAGAAGATAATGGCGCCAAGCCTTGAGTGCATATACTATTGCTGCCAACTCTAAGTCATGAGTGGGATAATTCTTCTCATGCACTTTGAGTTGTCTACCGCCAAAGCATATCACTCTTCCTTCTTGCATCAGAACAGCTCCTAACCCCGTGCCACATGCATCGGTGTATACTGTAAATAACTTCCCTCCATCGGGCAAAGCTAGAACAGGTGCTGATGTGAGAGCTCTCTTGAGCTTCTGAAAAGCAAGCTCGCATTCTATGCTCCAAGCAAAAACTAAAATTTTCTTCGTCAATTTAGTGAGAGGAGCGGAAATCTTCGCGAAGTCCTTGATGAACTTCCGGTAAAAGCCTGCAAGACCTAGAAAACTTCTCACTTCGGTTGCATTCCTTGGAGTCTTCCAATCCTGAACTGCAACTACCTTAGCGGGATCCACCGCTAAGCCTTGCTTAGATACTATATGCCCAAGGAATCTAACTTCCCTTCTCCAAAAGTGACACTTGGAGAACTTGGCCTTCAACTGATGCGCTCTAAGCGTATCCATCACCTCCACGAGATGCCTTGCGTGCTCTTCCTCATCCTTAGAGAAGATCAGAATATCATCTACGAAGACCACGACAAACTTGTTCAAGAACTCCCTGAACACCCTACTCATCAAGTCCACGAAATATGCGGGTGCATTAGTCAAGCCAAACGGCATGACAAGCCATTCGAAGAATCCATCTGGCGTTCTGAACGCAGTCTTGTCTATACTATCTTCAGCTACCCTGAGCTGATGAAATCCAGTAGCAAGATCAAGCTGAGAGAAAACAGAAGCACCGATAAGCTGGTCAAAGAGATCATCAATCCTCAGTAACGGGTGTCTGTTCTTCTTAGTCAGCTTATTCAACTCTCGATAGTCAACACAAAGTCGGAGAGAACCATCTGCCTTGGTAGCAAATACCACAGGCGCTCCCCATTCAGATATACTTCGTCTAATGAAGTTCTTCTCAAGCAACTCCTTCACTTGCTTACTTAGCTCCCGCCTTTCACGCGGAGCCATGTGCCGAACGGGCAAAGAAACCGGCTTTGCATTATCCACCAGATAAATGCGGAAATCAATCTCTCGCTTAGGGGGCAACCCCCTAACTTCCTCGAAAACATCCGGATACTCTCGAACCACTCTCACAGACTGAAGAGTTTCCATTGACGAGTCGAGTGATTCAAGATAGCACAACATGACGGGACCTCTCGGATTACAAGAAATTTCTAGGGTGTTTCCGAGGCGAGTCACGAGCCTCACAACCCTATGTTCACAATCAAGGATGGCTCTATATCTGGACAACCAATCCATGCCTAATATCAATCCGTATCCCCTAAAACCAAGAACATAAGCACTACACAAGAACTCTACACTCAGTATAGAGATCCTCAAATCCCCACATATCATAGACAGATGGGCGGAACCCCCAATAGGATTTGAGACACAGACAGGATCATCTACTAAGCTAGTACTAAGGTGCAAACTATCAACAAGATCAGATGAGATAAAGCTATGCGATGCACCAGAATCAAACAAGGTACGAACTGGAAAATCAGAAATATATACAAGGCTCTCAACAGAAATACTACCTCGATCGGGAACTGGAGCGACATTGAGAGCATGAACTTGCCCTCCTGAAGGTCCAGCACGCTGAGTCTGACCCTGGCCTTGCCCTTGCTTCTTCGGGCAATCCTTACTGAAATGTCCAGTCTCACCGCAGAAAAAGCATTCACCATTCTTCCTTTTCCTCTTCTTACAATCCTTAATAAGATGCCCAACTGAACAGCAATAATGGCACTTCCCCTTGTTGTTATTGCCCTTGTTGTTGTTCCCCTTGTTGCCTTGACTCTTGTTCTTGTTCTTGTTCTGATTGCCTTGACTGCTCTGACCACTTGGATTACCCTGATTTCCTTTCCACTGGGAATCAGTCTTCTTGGCTTGAGTATCATTCATCTTGACCTCTTTCTTGACATCTCCCTGAAGTAACGCCATATCAACCAAGCTCTCAAACGTGGCCCCATGGGGAATATGTGACATAGCCAATCCCTGCAACGGCTCATTCAATCCTCTAGCAAAACGAAGAGCCTTCTTCTGAGGAGTACTCACCATATCCAAGCCAAAACGAGCTAACTGATTGAACTTGTTCACATATTCTTTGACAGACATATCTCCTTGTTTCAAAGTTATGAACCTCTCCATTTGCAGATTCTCCTCAGCAGAAGATAGAAACTTAAGCACGAACCTTGCCCTGAAATTGGCCCAAGTCTCAACAGGCCTAGTACCATTGGTGACTTCCCACCAATAAGCGGCTTCATCCTTCATAAGCCAAACCGCCAACAAGATCTTCCTCTGATCGTCTAACCCAAAGATAGCAAATAAATCCTCGGTCTCTTTCAACCAATTTCTGGCCTCTACAAAAGTCTCAGTGCCTTGAAAGTTCTTGCCACCCATTGCTTTGAAATCTTTGCAAGTCTTTGCGAAGTCAGCTTGAGGATGCTGAGGGGGAGGAGGAAGAGGAACCTCAGCGACAGGAGGAGGAACATTAACTACTGGAGGAGGAGGAGGAGGAACATCTGCAGGGCCGGCTTCGGTCGCCCTAGCCTCCAAAAGTCTCCTATACCAAACAGGTACGTGTACTCCCTCCGGAATAGCAAAGTTATCGGCCATATTGAAAACGAAGAAAAAGACAGATTCAGAATGGAGAAAAACGAAGGAATTTTGCTAATGGCTTTTTGGGGAATAGCCTTTAAAATAAACTAGACTTTTCTTTGGAAAATACTTTATACTTGGTTTTGAAAATAGTTTTCCAAAAGTTTTAAAAACCTTTTTGTTCCTTCTCGTAAACCATATGCTCTGATACCAAATGTAACACCCCACCTCCGCCAGGGTGGCTCTTGCAAGCACTCTGACTTTGGAGGGGTGTTTGAACTGGGTAAACATGCATAATGATATATCAAGGCAGAACATAACATATTGAAAAGTCGGGTGTGTACGCGACTTGTGTAGGATCTTTAATATGGCTATGCGGAATATGATAACAAACTTTAAATGCAGTAAATTAAAGTAAAGTAGAGTAACGACACCAGGATTTTTATACTGGTTCGGACCTCCAGTCCTACGTCCAGTCCCGAAGCTCCTCTTCGGCTTTTCACTAAACAACACCCTCGCTTCACCCGGAGGAACAGGTTCACAACTACTTGATTTACGGGCTACAAGTTTACCCACTTGATTTCACGGGCCACAAGCTTACCCACTTGATTTCACGGGCTACAAGCTTACCCACACAGGACAATTACAAGAGTTTGACTTCTGATTGTGTTCTTCTTTCAACACTGATTTGCCAACGATTGAGTACACCCTTCCTATAATCTTATCCTCAAGTATATGATTTGAATGCAAAGATTTAAGGAAGAAAGATTGCTTGTTGAATCAAATGATATAAAACTGATTCAAGGATTCAACAAGTATTGAATATTTGAGAGAGCTTTTAGAATGCAAGAGAGTATAGAGTTAAGATCAGAAAATAGAAGAAGATTCGGTGATTTGAAAGTATGATTTCAAGTCTATTTATAGTGTAGAATAGTTGCATTCCTTCATGAAGAGTTTCTATAAAGAGTTGTGTCCATTTCTCTTGAAATTGAATAGAAATCTCTTCACAAAAAGAAGCATCCTTTCAGAAAAATTACAGCAAGAAAAAAGGTCGACAGGTCGAAATTAACAGGTCGACAGGAATTTGAAAAAATAGCCGTTATGCACAAAAGACAATAGGACCGGTCGACAGGTCCTTTTTGGGCGGTCGACCGTTTTCTTGCTGTGGACCAAAGGACCTCGGTCCACAGTCTATATCACTCTGCACTCTTTCCCGGTCGAAGCCTGGACCGTTTGGGCTTTTTCTGTGACTTTTCAATTCCTCAAATATACAGATTTCAGCCCCAGCTAATTTCAGTTTCTAAATTGTTTTGTGCATTCGTGTTATACTTTGAGGATAGATTTTAACATAAATCTAACACGACTTCATACCTACATATATATAATCTTAGCTCCATGTCATGATTTCCATTGATCTTCACTACGATCTTCATTGATTTCCACTTTGATAAATATGAATTCAGCTCGTCAATGATCTCTATTTCTATGTTGTCATTAATCAAAATCTTGTGTATCAACATTCTCCCCCTTTTTGATTGATGACAATATCTTGCATATATTTTTGAGATACTGAGTAGCTCCCCCTGAATATATGCTTATATATTTTTATCTCCCCCTGTTTAAAAGCTTTCTGCACATTTTTTTAGTATAATAAAAACTTACTGTTTCCTGTAACAAAATGTTAGTGCATATAAAATGAATATTTATATATATATGCATATTTCTCCCCCTTTGTCATCGATTAAAAAGAATAAACATCATGATAGAACAGTAATCGAACATAAGACATAAATTAAAGTACCTTCGGGAGATATTGGATCATGTGCAATTTGATAAACTGAATTTTGTTTTCAGAGACATTTGGAGAAATCAAAATCGCCTTCCTTTTATTGTGGTGTACCTGCAAAAAAATAGAATATATATACTTTGGTACCCACTTGCTTTGTTTGGGTCCATGGGTTAGATGGAAGGTAACCATACCCAAGAGGGTTTAATGGAACCTTTAAAGATAAAATTTTGGTTATTAACTACCGAATCAAAATAATCATCGATATATCTTTCTCTGTTTTTCCAACTTACAGGAACCCAAATACTTAAGTAATCTCTATTGATATTCCTTTTCGTACTTCTAGATCTATTATACAGATCTCTAGTCATAGAAGTATTTGAATTTCTATAATAATTGGATCTAGGATGAGCATTAGTACTAGCAGTAATATTTTTATTGTACATGAAAGCATATCTAGTACTATTTCTAAGATTAGTTTTATTATATCCTAAACCACTTTTGTCATGTAAAGGTCGAGATCTAGATAAAATCATATTTAAATCATTTTGACCTTTATTAAATTTTGCGAACTTATTTGCACTTTTATCAAATTTATTTCCAAAGTCGCTATTGACATTTTCAAAAGAAATTTTGTTATTCTTTAAATCATCAATTTCCTTATTTAATTCAGAATTTTTCCTTTTTAAAGTACCATTCTCAGTTTTGAGACCTAAAATTTGAGATTCTGAATTATCTAAAGAAGATTGTAACTTTTCAAAATTTTCTTTTGAGTCAGAAATTTCATTTTGCAAAATATTATTATTCACCTTTAAAAACTCACATTCTTTAGATAGTTCTAAATTCTTTTCAGTTAAAGCTCCATTCTCTTTTTCAAGAGACGAAATTAAAGAACTAGAATTATTTAAAGAATCTTCTAATGATATATTTCTATTTTGCAAAAGATCGATTTCCTTTAAAAGAACATTGTTTTTATCTTCTAGTTGCTCATTTTCTTTTTGAAGGAAATCTTTTTGAGAAACAAGCTCTTCTAAGGTGTCTTCAAAACATTTGGCTTGTTTTACCAAACGATTGTTTTCTTCTTTTAATTTGGAATTTTCTTCCTTGTACTTTTTTGACATAGCTAAAACGACTGTATGGAGTTTCAATAATTTTTCATGGTCTAACAAAAGATCTTTAAATAATGAATCTACACATACCGATTGTGATCTGACTTTAGCCATGAGACATTTGCTTCCTTGCTCTCTTGATTCGGCTTTGTTGCTCTTCCACTTTCTAATCCCTTGACTAGACTTCTTTATTGCCATTTGTTCTAAGATGTTGTTACGATCTCTAGAACACCAGGCTCTGATACCAATTGAAAAGTCGGGTGTGTACGCGACTTGTGTAGGATCTTTAATATGGCTATGCGGAATATGATAACAAACTTTAAATGCAGTAAAGTAAAGTAAAGTAGAGTAACGACACCAGGATTTTTATACTGGTTCGGACCTCCAGTCCTACGTCCAGTCCCGAAGCTCCTCTTCGGCTTTTCACTAAACAACACCCTCGCTTCACCCGGAGGAACAGGTTCACAACTACTTGATTTACGGGCTACAAGTTTACCCACTTGATTTCACGGGCCACAAGCTTACCCACTTGATTTCACGGGCTACAAGCTTACCCACACATGACAATTACAAGAGTTTGACTTCTGATTGTGTTCTTCTTTCAACACTGATTTGCCAACGATTGAGTACACCCTTCCTATAATCTTATCCTCAAGTATATGATTTGAATGCAAAGATTTAAGGAAGAAAGATTGCTTGTTGAATCAAATGATATAAAACTGATTCAAGGATTCAACAAGTATTGAATATTTGAGAGAGCTTTTAGAATGCAAGAGAGTATAGAGTTAAGATCAGAAAATAGAAGAAGATTCGGTGATTTGAAAGTATGATTTCAAGTCTATTTATAGTGTAGAATAGTTGCATTCCTTCATAAAGAGTTTCTATAAAGAGTTGTGTCCATTTCTCTTGAAATTGAATAGAAATCTCTTCACAAAAAGAAGCATCATTTCAGAAAAATTACAGCAAGAAAAAAGGTCGACAGGTCGAAATTAACAGGTCGACAGGAATTTGAAAAAATAGCCGTTATGCACAAAAGACAATAGGACCGGTCGACAGGTCCTTTTTGGGCGGTCGACCGTTTTCTTGCTGTGGACCGGAGGACCTCGGTCCACAGTCTATATCACTCTGCACTCTTTCCCGGTCGAAGCCTGGACCGTTTGGGCTTTTTCTGTGACTTTTCAATTCCTCAAATATACAGATTTCAGCCCCAGCTAATTTCAGTTTCTAAATTGTTTTGTGCATTCGTGTTATACTTTGAGGATAGATTTTAACATAAATCTAACACGACTTCATACCTACATATATATAATCTTAGCTCCATGTCATGATTTCCATTGATCTTCACTACGATCTTCATTGATTTCCACTTTGATAAATATGAATTCAGCTCGTCAATGATCTCTATTTCTATGTTGTCATTAATCAAAATCTTGTGTATCAACACATATGTATATATGTAAACAGAGTAAATAAGACAAGTAAAACAGCGGAAGATTTCAAACTATTTCAAAACAAGTCTGGTACAACATAATGTCAACTTTCCAAATAAACAAGTCAAGATAAAAACAACATCAACTGAAAAACTGAAATACATAAGTACTATCCCCAAAATAAGTGATAATCATAGCTAGCTTCATGTCAAGACCGTACATGAGCTAAAATCCCACAAGCAAGCGATCAGAAATCCAAGCTAAGCTCCAATACTCCCACCCTGAGAACCTAGGGGGGGGGGAAACGGAAGAAAAGAGGCGAAAGAAAAACAGGTCAGTCAAAAAGACTGAGTAAGCCCTACTACAATCAATGTAAACTGATAAAGTTAACTGGCATGAGAAGCAGGGATGAACATAAGGATAACAACATACTAGCATGATGATTAACTAACAAGGTAGATAAAGGTGTCATCGCATAATCAGGTTTAAGGTTTTTGCACCACAGGTGTACTAGCAAGCTAACATGATTTGAATAAACAAGTATTGATCCCTTGGCCCAAGCTTTGGCCCAATAACATGAAGTGACCCTAATACGAGGTCCAATAACATGAAGTGAACCTAATACGAGGTCCAACCAAACGGTCTAGTCGATCGGCTCCCTATAAGCCTAACTCGTCACGTGTTGGTGTCAATACGACCCAAACATCATTGTAGTCGGACTGTGCCGGGTCCACCCTTCGGGTGTATCAAGCCCTAGGGTGTAAACCCCTGGACACCATAAACATAAGTGCACAGTCTCGATCTACTGGTACCCGTGCATGTTTTCTCCGGCTACGGACTACGTGCACGACCATAGTCCATCCGGAACTACACCGGCGTACCACTCTGCCGTCGTTTTTGGTCACTTACCTCAAGTCCAGTAATCGTGCCCCCACCCTAGCCTAGTCCCTAGGGTCTTAATGATACAAACTTGGGATTACTGCTGGAGTGGACCCCCATTGCTAGGATTTTCTAGTGGGTTAAGTACGGTTTAACCCTCTTGCTAATCATGGATTAACTTGGTTAAGTGTAACGATGAGTTCACGACTTAACCCTGATTAATCTACCAAGCCCAAATTGGTTAAGTATTAAGTGGACCATGACTTAACCCTAATCATGAGGCATTAATTAATTAATGTGCCTTAACCTCTCACATTAGACTTTGTTGCGGTTACTAGTTAAGCCGGTCGGTTCCGGGTAGCTTTACACCACAACTTGGTCTAACCTCGGGTTCAAGGTACAACATGACCAACTTCTCACATTGGGTCCTATTGTTTATAGCAACTAGTTAAGCCGGTCGGTTCCGGGTAGGTTTACGCTACAAACTCAACCCAACCTCGAGTTGGTCACACTTATATTTTCTAAGTGTCATGTCCATTATGTTTACAAAACATATTACAAGTTTTCAAGCATTTGGGTAGACCTAACTTAATAGGTAAATTCCCAATGGGTAGACCTAACTTAATAGGTAAATTCCCAATCTTATGTTTTTATGTCTTTTAAGTTTACCCAACCCCAAACGCAATCCCATCGCTTACATATCGCAATAGCGCATAAAGGATAGAAAGAGGGAACTTGGCATAATCATGACATAAAGGTGTTGAAGCCACAAGTTTAACATGGTGGCATATGAAATGTACATATGTTCATATACTTGCATATTACATTTTTAGGCCTCAAAAGCATGCATAAAACCAAACTTAGCATATAAGTGATACATGGTGATAAATGACATGTAGAAATTGCCATAAGTTCGCATTTAGCCTCACATGCAAGTTATCATAAGGGATATGATAACTTACATGTTGCCAAAATGCAACCTTTAGCATAAAGCTTGAAGCTTTAAGCTCATAAACCCAAGATAAGCTTGCATAACATGATAACATGAGCAAAATGATCAACCCAAACTTGCATAACATAACTTGCATATCATATGGCAAACTTGCATATCATAACATAGCAAACTTGCATAACATAACATGATAAACTTGCATATCATAACATGGCAAACTTGCATAACATAACATGATAAACTTGCATATCATAACATGGCAAACTTGCATAGCATAACATATCAAACTTGCATAACATGACATAGTAAACTTGCATATCATGGCAAACTTGCATATCATAATGATCAACCAAACTTGCATCATTCATTTAACTTTAGAGTTTAAATATGAAAGTAGAAAAGGGCTTACAATGCTTATGAAGGCACAAAAATATATATAGATTGAGACAAAGCCCTTATGCAATCAAATAAACCCAAAATGCAAGCTCCAATAGAAAAACCCTTGAGCAAAAATGATCAAAACTCTTGCTTTATGATGTAAATATGGAAACTTGACTTGAATGCAAGCTAATGACACTCATACAAGCTTGAAAACACTTGTATGCATGGAAAATCTCTCATAGAAATAACTTAGAATTTTATGAAGAGAGTGGAGGCCATGAGAGGAATGATTTTGCCATAGTTTAGTTGTAGGGTTGATTAATGATGATTTAGGGTTAGGTTAGGGGCTTATTTTTAGAGATTAGGCTTAGTTTCAACCTTAGGATTAAACCCTAGTTCCAATCTCAGCCCTTAAAACCGAATCTGGCCCCAAAACCTAACCAAAACCCCAAAATGTTGCACCAGGCAAAACTGCCCGGCTGAACCAAGTCGACAGCCAAGTCGACAGGGCTGTCGACTTGGGTCCAACCAAGTCGACTGCCAAGTCGACAGGCCTGTCGACTTGGTTGGCTTGGCGGGAAATTTCCCGCCTAGCCTTCCAGGCCCAAAATTCGAAATTTGAACTTGAAATTCAAATCTGTTTTGAACTTGAAATTTTCTGAAAACTTCATTGGGCCTTAATCGGGTCATACGGACTCCGATTTTCGAAAACTTGGACTCTATTTCGCGTATTTTTCCGAGACGAACGCAATGGCATAGCCCGTTTCCCTTGATTCAGATTTATAAATTAAATTCTGCCTCGATTTACGTTATAACAGGTTATTGAAAATACGGGTTGTTACACCCGTACAGTAGGTTTCCAATAAGGCCACCGAATTGCATCCATATCGACCTTTTCCAAATTTGATTTGGACATAATTCCAAATCCAACCGTTATATTTCAAATATCTTATATTCATTAGAAAGCTTTTTCCGACACAAACCCAACAGTTCCGGTTTTAGGAGAATCCTACGGTCGGATCTCTCGCTACATCAACTCGAAGTTAATGGTTGAAATTCATGAACGGTCGCAGCGCGGCGCGTTCTAATCAAGCCATTAATATATATACATATACACTATTTCTATTCAAAACGTATATTATAAATTCGTTTTAAAAATGATTCCCATTTTCATTAAAATTTTAAATCAAAATTCAATACTCCTTATCATTATAATATTTAAATGATAATATTTTCTAAACATCCGGTTTTTGAAATCATTTCCTTTTTTGATATTCATTATAAAAATTAATAAGATCGATAAAAATATTGTTCGCGTTAAAATTGCGCATATCAAATCAACACGGCTTCACACATTTCAATATTTTCGTGTCCAAATAAAATCGGACATTAAATTCACATTTTAATCCTTTACTGGATTTTATTTTAAAATATGTGTTATTTAAAAATATTCATTATTTCCAAATTGGAATGAGACCCAATTAATTACCATATAATGTTAGTTATATGGATTTCATACATCACATGTACACAACAACAATGATAAACAATCATCCATCATTCAGAGTGCATTACACAAATGCATAAGCATTAAATATAAATAATTAATGCTTACTACAGTCTATCAATCAATCGACTGACATACAACTAAACAATTGCGATTAGTGTACGCCAAATATCATCCCAATACCCGTGTGGGGTTTCAACCAACAAATACTAAATATTATTTGTGCAGTCGGGCGATGTGTTAAATTTATCGTCCTAATCAATGTCAGTTAAATGGGTGTATATAAACAAATCATTTGATTTGTAAATGAATATTTATTTTTATTTTAAGAGAATTTTATGCCATTCATATTATATTTTTAACGATAAAATATTTATTTCAACACTTGACTATTTTATATAGTTCATACCTTCAATAAAAATGATATTTTTTGTTTAAACATTTTTTTCAACATATGAATATTTTAAATAGTTCATTCCAGAAAATTTCGACATTATAACGGCGCGATATTAGAACCAAAATAATGTCTAGCATTATCCCTCTCCTGATACTGGCTCGCGCCATACAGAACCATCAATCCAATCAACAAAACCACAATATAATCATTTCTCAACACAACCAAATTTACAACCACATTTCAATCCATACCAATAAACAACCATGATTTGTACAAATAAATAGTATCAGGAGCCACTAAGCCCCGTCTACAACTGAGAATATATTTAATTGTAAAATAGTTTGAGTGAGAAAGAGTTCTCACTTTGGGTCCACTCTGTTGTTAATTTCTAACGCTCTGATTTGCTATTCTGGTTCCAGAATTTGCAAATGAGCTCCAATCTTCACACCATCTTTTTTTCTAGCTTAAACGCGCCATTCCGGACAACTTTTGTGGTCTTTCTTCTGAAAATGCTCCAATTCGCCAGAATTTGCGAAAAGAAAGGACTCCGCAATCCAAAATATCACTTCCATATACTAAAAATCGAAGAGAAAATCATGCTCTTCGACCTTGGCATTGTGGAGTTTTGGCAGAAGTGCACTATTAAGGAGATATTGAGGCGGTAAGGTCAGGGTGTTATTTGCAAACACTGAAAATTATAAAAATCAGATTTTTGGTCAAGGGGGAACCACGGCCAAAGGTAGGGGTGGAGGATGGCGCGCCGGGTTGTTGGTGGTTAGGGGAGGTGGTGTTCAGGGGGTTTAGGAGTTGAACGGTGGAAGGAGAAGGGTGGCGGCGGCTTGAGGAGGGGCGGTGCGACTGGGGGAGGCCGGCCAGAGGTGGCGTCGGCGCTGGTGGCCCGCCTGGAGGGAGCGGCAGCTGGAGAATGGCGATCGAGCAGTTTTTTTCTTTTTCTATTTCGTGCGTTGACCATAAAGAAGAGAAGGGGGTTATATAATTTATATATATAATTATTTTAATTTCCAAAAAGTAAATTTTTTCATTCAATCTACAAATCAAACCCAACGACAGTCGCTCCGAGCCAAATACCCCCATTCCGGACATAATGGGATATGTCCCATAAGCCAATTCAACTTTTTCGATCATTTTTCGTCAAAATTAAAATACAAACCAATATATATTGTATTTGAATGCACATTTTAATTTACCGGGGCCACATACTGACTCCAAAAATTACAGAAAAATAAATCTTACTATGCTTTGACGATATGGTCCTAACAAAACTAACTTCGTCGAATTTGGAGGCTTTTGAAAAATGGTCTTTTTCAGTCTATTAAATTCAAACTGAATTTACCAAACACGTTTAAATTCACCACGCTTACATATTAATTCCAAAAATTATGAAAATTGTAATTTAACAATAATTTGACATTCTGGATCCAACAAAAGTGGTTTCGTTGAAAACGGAGATCGTTTGCAAAATGGTTATTTTTAAGGGCTATATAATATATAAATTCAATAGTGACCATTTTGAATTTTAAACTGGACACAACTTTAAATTTATATTATGTAATTTGAAATTTTCACATTCATTAGAAAAATATAATTAAATAGATTTGAATGTTTCTGGTTTTAAAGAAATCCAATTTATTTTGAATTTTGTACATTCAATTAAAATTTAAAATCGAATTTTCAAATTACCACGCCATTTCAGACTTATTTTATAATTAAAGTAAATTTGTACGTTTTAACTTTGATTTAAATAAATTTTTAGTCATTATTATTTATAATAAATCACTTTAAATATTCAAAATCCATTAAAATAGCTAAAATAAATTTTTTAAATTGGTTCAGAATTTTCGGATTGTTACCATCTCCCTCACTTAAAATCTTTTCGTCCTCGAAAAGGAATGAAGCCGAAAGTTTAACTAACCAAATCAACTTTCATTCTACCACTTTTCAACTTTTAAGAATTTTCAAATTTGTCAAAAATTTGGCTAACACCCTAAATTTTTGAATTTTTTTGCCATAGCCTCCTCTGTACGGGTTGATATTTAAAACCACAACTTGCCTTACTGGGCCCTCATCAATCGAAAGAAAAAGAAAAAGCCAATCGGCTCATATAATCATCAAAACCCAAGAAAATAGTAAACATGTACCAATTTGTCGGGCATACAATTTTATTCCTCTTCTTAGCTTCCATGCTATGACCTGTTTAATTATATACATGTACATTTATGCAATTCTAACAAAATTTTAATTCAGTTCAATATTTGATTCGATTTGGCTAAATTTTACCTTTCCTTTATCATGTTGGTTTGATCATTCCAATATTTTAATTAGTCGAACTAATTATCAAATATCACAACCAGCAATCAATTAGTTGATTAGCTTTTCAAATATATAATTTTATACGTACTCAAAAAATCACATTTTTAAGCCCAAACCACAACAATAAATCCTAGCTAAGTTTTGGTTCTCACACCAGTCAATTGGAAATATCCAGATATCCCACTTTCGAAACTCGAAAATAAATACTGATGATGTCGTGGCATCACCAGAATTATTCCTGGGCGTTTAGAGTGTGATTCCATATCCATCCAGTATATTTGAGGCTTCGTATACACGTGGATCCGACATATATTAAAATCTCTATATACCCGATAGTCCAAAATCAATTTAAAATAAAATACTCAGATATGTATAATAAGGTTTAAATTTTCAAAACAAAATTTGTTTTCATTTTTATTTTAAAAATAACACTCTTTGAAACTCATTCTAGGACACTACTGATCCCATCTCTAACAAGTCCTTCTCATTGGATATTACTAATCCAATCTCTGATGATTTCTTTTGTTCAATTCTAATGTGTCTTGTTCTTGAGCTCTGTAAACCAAAGCTCTGATACCACGATGAAACGACTCGGGCTTTCCCTTACGGGCAAAGTTTGGGTCATTTCATTTTCTCTAGCCTTCAACATACTTCTCCGAGTCCAACTGCAGTCACCTGGGATTGCCATTATCCAAAAGTTATTATCCTTAATTAGATTAGATCTACACTAAGATGCCCATAAGTTTGAATCATAGTTTGAGAGCTTGTCAATTCTAGTTGACACAACAGCCCAATTCCATGCATAAAGGTTAAGCACTCCCAAGCCTCCACAAACATGAGATAAGCAGACATTTTTGAAGGAAACAGGGATCAGTTTTTTGGAGAAGAGGTTGCCATGCCATAAGAAGTGGTTAAGAGCAGAATTAATCATGTCAATAATCTTGCATGGAAGGATGAAGATTCTAGCATAATAAATAGACATTATCAAAGCCACAGATTTAACTATCACCAACCTACCTGCCATCAAAAATTTAGAGGAATGCCAAGTAGATATTCTTGAGATTATGCTTTCAACAAGAGGGAGACATTGAGATGTAGATAATCTTCCTGAACAAAGAGGGGCACCAAGGTATTTCTCATTTTCTTACATGGGAGAGGGGCCCGACATAGCATAAATGATGGATTCAACGACTTAAGAAACTCCACCACATTTGATTTTTGATTTAGCTCGGTTTATGGATAAATCAGAGAGCAAAGTAAATGATTAAAGCACTAGCAAAATGCCATTAAGCGATTTAATATTCAGCTTTGTGAAGAGGAGGAGGTCATTAGCAAAGAGGAGAGAAGAAATTTTGGAAGTTTTGCAATAGGGATGATAGTCAACGAGTTTAGCATCAAAGGGCGAGGCAGACAAAATTGAGAATAGTTCCATCACACAAACAAAAAGATAAGGGGAAATTGGATCACCTTGTCTTAAATCCTGGTTTGCTTTAAAGTATCCAAAATTTGAACCATTGATACTCAAGGAAATGTGAATTGAAGATATGCATGTATATATCCAGCAAAGAAATGGAATAGGAAAATTCATCTTGAATAAAATGTATATAATAGTATCCCATCTGACTGAATCAAAATCCTTTTGAATGTCTAATTTTAAGACACATCTAGGAGAGATATAGGATTTACTATACCCTTTCATTAATTCAGATGCAAGTAAGATGTTGTTTGCAATGTCTCTCCTATGTAGAAAAGCACTTTGGTTTGGAGATATAATTCCAGCAAGAGCTAACTAAATTCTTCCAGCAAGGATTTTTGAAATACATTTATAAAGCACATTACAGCAAGAAATAGGATGAAATTGAGTGACAGAATTTCGTATATCAACCTTTTGAATTAATGCAAGCCGAGTCGCATTAATGCCACCTAACATTTTACTATGCAAAAAGAAATTTTTAATGGCCTTAGTTACTTCAACACCAATTATAGGCCAGCAGAACTTAAGAAAGTGAGAATTAAAACCATCAGGGCCTGGTGAGCTAGTAGCTTTCATGGAAAAAATGGATTTCTTAACTTCTTCATCAGTTATTTCAACTATCATCTTATTTTTCAGATCATCGGAGATAGAAGGAAAATTAATGTGACCAAATGAGTCCAAATAAATAGGAGGGCCAGAAGAGTTACCCAATAGAGAAATGAAATAGTGAAGAAAAGCACCCTGGACTGCATCACTACCATCACATTATTGCCATTTGAGTCATGAATAAAATTGATAGAAGATGCTGCATGTTTTATCTTGAGTGATTTATGAAAGGCAGAAGTGTTCCTGTCTCCAGTGATATTCCACCTCAATTTGCTCTTATGTTTTTCCATCTTTTCTTCAGTAATTATTGCCTATGCTAAATCAAAGGATAAATGCTTTTCTTGAGAAGATATAAAAGTTATTTCCCCAACATTCTGACAAGATTGAATAGTGGCCTGGATCTAAAATAATTTTTCTCTGATAGCATTAGAGAGGCTAGATCCATTCCCAAAATGTTCTTTAGACCAGGCCTTCAAAATGAATTCAAGTCTTTTTAGTTGTTCCTGCACAATAAACATAGGATTTCCATGTACCTGCAAATTCCAACTATTAGCAACAGTCAATGAAGAATTTAGATGATCATTCAAATTATTAAAAAATGAAAAAGAGGATTGGTTTCTCATGATGTTCTTTCCCCAATCCATAACCAAAGGAGAATGGTCAGAAAGAGAGGGAGGAGGAATGAAAGTGCAAACGGAAGGCCTGGAATCAAGAGCAGAGAGGTTCATAAAGGATTTATGTTTATAATAGGTTCTGATGGTATTTCTAGAAGAGTTATCCCAAGTAAATTGCTCTCCTGAAGCAGGGATGGGGATAAGGTTGGATTCAAAGATGGCATTGTTTAGAGGTTCGGTTTGCCTGTAGGTAAGAGGAGTGCCACCTGTTTATCAGTTGAAAACTGCATGCAAATCCAATCCCCCAAGCAGATCAAGGGTTAAGAGATGGGGTCACTACTACGAAAGTGGGCAAATTCGACGCTAATTTAATGTGGCCTTATATTGAAAAAGCGTTGCCGTAGCCCCTTTTTTCAAATAGGCAACATCAGAGACCCGTGGCATCTACGGCCGTTGCCTTAACCCTCTAAGGCAACGCTTTTGCCCATCTACTGCCATGGAAAGAAAGTGTTGCATTATAGCCGTAATGCAACACTATTTGCACGTAATGCAACATTATTCAGCGTTGCCCTTAAGTATTAGTTAGGGCCTATCTTCCAGCGGGGGCACATCAGCTTTCCACGTCAGTTGTCCATGTGTCACACGACACATCATCTCTCCATGTCAGCTGCCAATGTGGCACATGCCACGTCAGTTATCCACGTCAGCTGTGGGGTCCACGTTCGACCCCACTACAATATGTAATGCAACGCCAGTACAATATGTAATGCAACACCACTGCAATTTGTAATGCAACAACATTATCATGAAGTGCAATATCAATAAAAGCTAACGCAACAGTAGAAGATAGAAAATACAATGCTTTAATTCAAAATTTTGCAATACAGGCTTTGTACAAGAAACTCATCAAAAGCAATTGTTTTAATTATCCAAATATCAAAACTCAAAAATCATCTACACAGTTTTCTTCAATGTATACAGTAAGCTCCATTCCTGGCCATTCCTCCATTCCTGGCCAATTCATTAGCGCATTTTGAACATGTACACATGTGTCTACATCCGCAAAATATATTACCCATTTATATATATGAATCATATATATGCAGCAATCCAATTGCAATAGGAAATATATATATGTACGTACCTATGCATATGTGTGTCACATCTGCAAAATGTATCCCTCTGCCTTCCAGAATTAAATATGCACCTGAAATGATAAAAAGTTATTTGATAAGTGGTGGAACCGAATGGTCATTGGTCTTCTTAACAAAATGTTATGAACACTTTTATTACAGTGGAATTATTGACAATTGGCGATTGGTCACTCATGCCAGCTACCAAGCAATTTCAGTATGCTTCGTCTTCTGAGCAGAAAGTTGTCGATACGCATATTCCTGCCACGTTCAGTGTGTCACTTCATATCCTTTCAAGCTTCATAACCATATTGTCATCTACATCTTCAACTCCTAATTAAACAAACCTATGTATCACTGCCGCTGTTCTTATAGGACGTTGGAGTTACGAATTTGTGCAACTCACGCTTAGGCATACTCTAGAGCATAATGAGTGGCCTATACGGGTTATACCCGATAACTCTTTTCTAATAACATGCCCATCTTACAGTAAGCATGATCATGCGCTTATGTTGAAACTTTTTACAAAACGTGGAGGTTCTTTTTATGTGCAACAATGGTTTGGTGAAGAATTTGAGCCTGAACCAGCGTTCGAGGCAGAATCATGGGCTAGAGTTGTTGGCTTTCCCGAGTTCCTGAAGAAAAATGTTCCTGCAATTAAAGAATTAATGATGCCAATGGGAAATGTGCGTGAAATTGACGACTATCCTTGGTCTCGAATTGACCATAGATCATTATATCTGAAAATGGAATTTTATGAAGGCATTGGCTTGGAGAATACTTTTGCTGCTCGATTCGACAACAAGGTTTACCTCATTAGTGTTCAGCGCTGTACCCATGCGGATCCTCTTACAAGGCCTGAACTTCTGTTTGTGGGCAATAGGGAGCTACCGATGATACGATTTTTTTGTGATCATAGGTAAATTTTAATTCCATCCACGGTTTCTTTTAGTTAATCCACACTATGTTTGGCCAATCGAGGTAAATTTGCAAAAGAACACACTCACAAAGTGTTCATTCAACTATGCTCTATCCTTAACATACATACATACAATGAGACACAACCACACATGCACACATTCACATACATACATCATTATTAGCATCTACAGATGGAAAATATATGCATTATTAGCATTCGATTTAACCCACTATAGTTATCATCATTTAACATAATATTTCAAATGTCATACCATTTTTTTGGGAGTACCACAACCCCTAGCCGAGAATTTGTGTGAACTATATAAATATAAACTAAACCTTTTCTTATTTGATTGTGACCATATAATGAGACACAACCAGATGACCGACATTCAACTAGAAAGAAGCTATACCAACATTAGCATAAAACAACACATTATCACAAGTGGATTATCTTATCTAGAAGTAATCATTTCTTCTTAAAACTATGATCGTTTATATAAGGTGCTAATTGAAATATATCAATGATCATGTAATCCCCTTTCAGTCACTCTGACATAGACAATGCCTCTGACATGGACAATGACTCTGACATGGACACTGACTCTGAAGAAAAAGAAGAAGATGCTGGTGCTGATGCTGGTGTGGATGCTGGTGTGGTGTGGATGCTGGTGATGATGCTGGAGATAACTGGTGATGAAGCTGGTGCTGATGTTTGTGAATGTTGGTTTTTTTCTGCCGGTAATGATTTTTGGCTTGAAAGTTTGTGAATATTTGTGAAACTTTGTGAATGTTTGTGAATGTTGTGATGAATGCTGGTGATGGTTGTTGGCTTGAATGTTTGTGGAAGTTTGTGATTGTTGGTGATGAATGTTGGCTTGGATGTTTGTGAATGACTTGAATGGTAGTGAATGTTTGTAAATGCTGGTGATTTTTTTAATCTTTTACCGGGAACTTGCTTGAGTGTGCATGTATACTTGTGCGTACATGTACACTTATGCGTGTATACTTGAGCGTGTATACTTGTGTGTGTATGCTTATGATACTTGAGCCTGTATACTTGTGATACTTGTGTGTGTATACTTGTGCATGCCTTCAGATGGCTGCCTTATGATACTTGTGCGTGTATACTTATGATACTTGAGCGTGTATACTTATGATACTTGTGCATGTATACTTATGATACTTGAGCGTGTATACTTATGATACTTGTGCGTGTATACTTGTGCGTGCCTTCAGATGCTGCCTTATGATACTTGTGTGTGTATACTTGTGCGTGTATACTTGAGAGAGTATACTTGTGCGTGTGTGTATACTTGTGCATGTATGCACTACGTGTATGATGTGTATTGTAATAAAAAATCGTGTATACTTGTGTGTGTATGCACTGCATGTATCACAAAACCTCAGTGCAAACACACCGCAGTGCAAATTAACCTCAAGTATACAAATTAAACACCGGTGTAAGGTATGAACCTCAAGCAGTGCAAATTAACCGCAGTCCCCATTCCTTAACTAGCTCGACCTCTACAATAAACCAATGTATTTTTCATGCCAATACCCCGGTTCTCATGGTTTATTGCTGGGTATAATTTTCGAATAAACCTCAGCATAATCCCAAATCCCAAATCAATAATAAGCGCAACTAATTACTCATAAGCGAATGGGTTTTCCAAAATGTAACAAATGAACAAATTACTAATTACTCATAATCCAATCTATAATAAGTGCAACTAATTCACAGTGCTATACAAACTGAACCTGAGGGGAAAAACTGGCAATGTCAGCGCCTTAAGCAATCAAAGCTAGAAAGAGTTTCAAAGCTTCATCCTTTTCGGAATAGAATTTGCTGTCGAGGAGAGGAGCGATTAGATGATTAGGTTTAAATTTGTGAATTTAGGTTTAAAATTTTGTCAATAGTAAAAAGGGGGAAAATCGATTAGATGATAAAGAAAACGATTTCATGAAGGGAGAAGATCGCGCGAAAATTTCATCAAAATTATGCAATGATGTGGCTGTCAATGGTTGGATGATGGCTAACATTAAGAACATCAGATCCATAGATGGTTTGAACCGTTGGATTAATCTTTCATCTACGGTTGGGGTTTTTATATGTTGATAATGCAGATTGCTGAGCTGGATTATATACGTAATGCTACGCTTTTAACTGGTGTTGCACATCAAAACACTAAAATTCTCACCGCAACAGTGCATCCACGTATAATGCAACAACATATGAATACTGTTGCAGAAGCTAAAGAAATCATAGCTTTCGCCACACTTTTCATGCAACGCACACAAATTAGTGTCGAATATGCCCACTTTTATAGTAGTGGGTGGAGAGTATGAAGAGAATTATGAAAAGTCTGCCTAATAACAGAACTATTAGAAGCATAAACAGAAGTCAAAATGAATTTTGAATTGGTAGGGATATGGATAATTTCTAAATGGATGAATTGTTTGTGGACAACAATGGGATTAACAGTGAAAGTTGAAGGATTCCATAGTAAAAGAAGCCTGCCAAATGGAGCTTGAGATAAGTTATGAATGTATCTCCAAGAAGCTCTGATATTTTGAATAGCTTTAGAAGTAGTAAAGTGGTTCAGCTTAGTTTATGCTATGATCAGTAGGTGGATATTAAAAGAGGATATCAAGTGACCAATTCCAAGTTGTTTAGCTAAGGATTGGCTCCCTTAGTATTCCAGTAAGAAATTTTGTCTATCGTTAAAAAGATTGAGATGAGGCAACTCTGGTTTTTACTCCAGAGGAAGAAATTTTGGGTGTAAGATTAGAAGGCATGGATAGTACTAAATGTTCAATGGAAAAATCAGTAGAATTATCTAGGTCCATTCCATTTATAGAGTTTTTCTTAGGACGACCTCTGCTTCCTTTGAACACCCTATCTCTTGGTATAGGGAATATAAGAGGCTTTGGAATTTTTGGCAAAGAAGAGGATGAAAGGTTCAAATCATTGAAAGGATGTGAGGATGAAAAGGCATTGTTTAAATCTCCAAATATATGGTTTGGTAAGGATAGAGATGAGTAAGGAGAGACGGTTTGGTAAGGAATATGGTTAGAAATGTTTTGAGAGGCACTGGATGGAGTGTGCATGGCAGATTTATGCATATGGGAATCAATGATGGCATCATTCAAATTGGAATCTTCAGGATTATGCACTTGCATATCAAGCAGACCAAAAGGGTTGGAAGAAAAATGCTGATCTGGAGGTTTAGGTGATGGAGATTTGGAGGTTGAATTTGGCATAGATAGGTTGGTTATATGAGGTGAGTTAGAAGAGCTTGGTTTTGACAATGCAGTAAATGTGAATGGGATGTTCACGTTAACATTCACTGGATTTTTTCCACTACTTATGATACTCCTTTCTTGAATTAACTCCATATAATCTTCGTCTTTTGCAAGACTTTCCTCATCAATAATCACACAGTTTTCCTTACTACCACCTTCATTTACGTCGTTTTCTTTAGTCCTATTCATTACTTCATTGCTACTCTTCTTTGGGACCCTCCTTCAAGCCTTCCTGAAATTTTTATTTCTTTTTCTTTGCACCACTGTAAATCCATCTTGAATATGAGCTCCTTGCTGTTCTTCTTCAAGTATTACCTCGTTTCTCTTTTCATTCTCTTTTGTAACACCCCATAATTTTGTTAACATTAAAGAGGTTAAAATAATAATAATTAATTTAATATTAATAATTAAGGGAAACAGACTATGCCATTACGTCCGTCTCGAAATTCCGGTCAGGATAGACACCTAGTTTGCGTAAAACAGATAACATATGAAGAAGTTACGAACGATAAAGGTATAACTAGCGCATTTCACAAGTGCACCAAGGCAATTTTACACTGGCGCACCTGTAAAGTGCACCCATAGGGGTTTTTGGGTATTCGGGCCTTTTTCAAGTGGGTGGCGACCCGTGACCTGATTCACTCTTAGGCTGAGCTGGCATTCGAATTCTAGACATTAGCAACTATAAATATACCTCAATTCTCTTATTTTCTTCACAAAGAATCAATGGCAGCCAAACTCTGCTGCTGTGTGAACTGAATTGGATCCCTTATCTTATTTTATCAACTAAGGCAAATCAAATCCAGAAATTCAAGATCCATTCTTTCTCAATTCTCTAAACCTGAACGCTGTGAGTTTCTAGTTGCTTTTAGGTTTAAATAAATAAAAGGGAAGTATGAAAGACTGTGAATTGGATATGATATAAACTATGAATTATGCTATTGTTAAAACTCATATTATGTCGTGATAGATGTACACCTTTAGATCTAATGCAATTGTGGTTATTATATTATATTGCCTGTGTGGATCTTGACTTGTAACCATGTTGTGGTGAATGTAAATCTGTTAATTTAACAGTTGCAACATTGGTTAGATCTAATTCTTTATGTAAATCACCTTTCACCTGTCATATTGCGATCAATTTAGATATGTTGTAAATTGGACATGTGAATCCATATTTAGATCTAACATGCTATTATGTCATTCTAATGGTGTTAGATCTATTTTAACCTCTTGATCTGAATTATGTGATCTAATTTATCACCTTGTGTTATCATGTTAGATCTAAACCAATTGGACATCTAAACTGCTGATTTAGATCTTACTATGCTTATTGAGACATCATAGTTATGTTAGAACCAATTGACTTCCACAAGTTCACCAGTTTTATGTTCATCTTGTTATGATGTTAATTACATGTCCATGCCAGTATGTATGTTCACCTTGTCACCATGCTAGTTTATGTTTATGCCAAGATGTTCAGTTTTATTATATTCACATTATTTTTCCTATTATCATTTATAACTAGACTACTGTCTAGCCTAGGCATGCCGCCAGTTTGTGAGTGCGCTAGATAGGAAACGGGGGAAAAAGGGTTAATATTGGCATAATTTAAATATGAACATTTTTGGACATATAATTCAAATTATTGGGTAAAATGGGTATTAACACCTATAAAAGGAAAGGATTAATTAATTGTTTAATTAATTAAAAATGGAATATATAGTAATTACAAGTTGTACTTATGACACGAGGTTAGGTTGCATTAGTAGTGGAAGTCTGCCCGGACCCGACCGGCATATCCCGCAGTGACTAATGTTGAACCTAATGTGGGAGGTATAAGTATGCAAACACCAACTGTGAAATAAGTTTGCCTGGACTTGACCGGCATATCCAGCGTCCACACGTTGTAGGCCTAATGTGGGAGCTCTAGCCTATTATAAACCATAAATGGACATGGTAATGAATTGAACTTAAACAAATTTAATCCATAGGGCTTGTATGATTATGAACTAAGGTTAGGGTTAAGTAAATTGATTGGAATAGTGGATAAGTTAAGTAAATCTGGAGGGGGTGGGTAATATTTACATATAGGCCCATGAACTTAACCTGATAAGTTATGTAGTTAAAGACACCTAGTGGTATACATAACCGGAGAAAATAATAAATTTATGTAATTAAAGACACCATTTAGGGTAAGCATAACTGGTATAGGGATATGTAATTAAAGATACCTAGTGGTATACATAGTCAGTGAAAAACCTAGTGAGGGATACAAGACGAAGAGAAGAGCTTATAGCATATTGTGTGGACCCATTTTAGTCAGTAACCCGGAGTAAGTATCAAATAAAATACTGCATACTAGGTGGAGGGGGGACACGGTTACCAACTGATTGTAAGAGATCCAAACGTGGAGGACGGTGTGGGTAGCGCAAACCGACCGGGCTATGTGCGTGCATGAGCCGGGCAGAGGGGGATAAGACGACCGTGACACCAGTAGGTATGGGGCTATGCATATCAATGAAGGGTTGCCACTGTAGGATGTGATACATCCTACCATATGGCCGACATAGAGTATCTACGGAGTAGGAAGCCGATCGATTAGGGTAGTGGTTAGGGTATATTTTGGACATATGCCCTAAGTCTTCCACCTTATAGTGGAAGGGATCATCCCATTCTGGTTACACTAGTAATAGTGCAGAGTAATCATTAGAGAAGTGTATACACCTTACCCTGTCTACCTTGGCACTCCTGCCATTTATGTAGTGACCTCTCTTATCCACTTTATATGCCTATCATGTTACTTTTATTTATTTACCGGCTAAAAGTAACTAGACTCGCCAGACTTTATGTCTAAACCTTTTGTTTCTCCTTCTTTCTTCCATCCCCCCCAGGTTGTCGGGGAGGAAATACTCAGGTTTAGTCAGGACTCAGATATCATCTTGCTAGGAGCTACTTCTAAAGTATGGATAAAGTTCTCGTCTCTACTATGGCTTAACTCTTTCAATTGGGGAATTGTGTTTTTTTATATTCTTATGTACTCTGAAGATGCAAGACATAAGTTATTTTATTGTAATGGTTTTTGTGACTTATGGTATTGTGGACCATGGTATTATGATTTATGTTGAAATAAAAATTTAAATTTCTGCTGCTATCTTATTTATATCTGTCTTGTAATTATTCTTTGTCTATTTACCTATAACGCTTCACGAAACTTAATGCATTCCCTTAGTGAGTGACATTAACAGACGTGGGGTGTCACATCTTTTCTCTCTTTTATTCCAGTTCTTTCCACATTTGTCTGATTAAGTTGAACTTTATGCTTGTCACATGTTGAGTTGCATGTCCAAAAATTTAACATTTAGTACATATCATTGGTTTCCATAAGTACTCCACAACAATGTTAGGACATGTCTCATCACCAACAACTAAAGGATCTGGTAGTTCTTTTTCTGTGCTAACTTCAACTAAACACTTCGCATACTCAAATGTTTTCATCTTTTTTGTGCTCTCGTCATAACATAACACCTTCCCAATGTGGCAAGCTACCCAATTTGTACCAATAAATGACCATAGCATCATAGGAATTCGGTAAAAATGGATCCAAATTGGAACAGTTCTAACAGCTGCATGAGCGATGAAAGAGAGGGTGTCCAATTGGAAATGATAAACATTTTCCCTCTAATAAACATTGGGTCACTCTTTAGCACATACAACGTAACTTGTCTTCAATATTGGCAAACCTAAAGAAGTAGTTTTGCTTCTCAAAGTAAATCTCATACTCACCCTTTAACTTCCAAACTCGATCAAGGTGTTGCTTAACTGCCATGAAATTCACATTTACAGCTAGGAAAGATCCGACAAGGCAGTCAGTCCAAGACTTCCTTCCCACGTCCATGACTACCTTAGGGGGGAAGAGAACTTATAGTATAGTTCACATCAAAATGAGTTGGAACATACTCCCAAGCATTCCTAGGTTCGGAGTTGAAAAGTGAAGAAAACTTCATTGGAGTCGATGAAGAGATACGAAGAGGATTCAATAAATTGGATCGAGGGGGCAAAGGAGGAGGAATTGGAGGTGGGTTTGGAAAAGGAGCAGATGGATGAGTAGATTCACCTGTGATAGAGGGAAGAGATGGAGAAACGGCGGTGGCAGAGAAGAGAGAGGTAGAAGCGGCGGGGACAGCAGGATTTGAGGAAGAAAGAGAGGTAGGCATAGAGAAAAGGACGCCATGAGAAACCATGCGAGGAATTAAACGATTCGATTTTGGACACATGAATTATTAATTAATAGCTTAATTATTAAATCTTGCATCTTCTTGACTACTAAATATTACTGGTTTAAATATTAAATGTTAAACATCACCGATTAAATATTTATTATTAATTATTAATTACTTACTATTAATTATTAATTTATTTAATTAGTATTAAATGTAATTAACAATTAATTATTTGAAAACTACCTAATTACTTAATAATATATATTAAAAATTAAAAATCAATTATTTATTATTTAATGGTGTTGTTGAATGATAATTTTTAATTGTTAAACATTACTTAGTAGATATTATATATTGAAAATTAAATATTAAATATTTCCATAACTATTATTTATATTTCAAGTTTATTAGCTATTACTTACTAATTCTAGTTTATTAGCTATGATCTAGTAGCTTACTTCTACTTTATTTCTATACTTCTAGTTTATTGATTGTTAACTATTACTTTTTGTTATTTATTAAATAATATTATTTGTTTCGATGCATTGCTAAAACAACGATGTAGATAATATTATTTGCTTTGGTACATTTGCATCAGTTCTTAAACAACGATGTAGATAATATTATTTGCTTCGGTGCATTTGCATTGGTTCCTAAGAGCCAATGCAAATAACACTATTTGCATCAGCTCCTTGAAATTGATGCAAAAAATATTTTTTGCATCGGCTGTAAAGACAACCAATGCAGATAATGTTATTTGCTTCGGTCTATTTGCATTGATTACCTAAAGACTGATGCAAATAATAATATTTGCATCGATTGTAAGGACAACTGATGCAAATGAGATGATGAAACTGGCATATTTTGTACTAGCGTGCTATCACATGGATGGCTTAAAGCTATAGCTAGTACTGTATCACATAGAAGTGTACCCGGATGATCCGAAGGTCCATAGAGTTCACACAGGATTGACCCGAAGGTCCACATAGAGTTTACACAGAATTGACCAGAAGGTCCAGTACTGGCGTTCACACAGGAATGTGTCACAGACCCTCAAATAGTAACCCGAAAAGTGGTAATTGTGCATCCCGTACCACATGTTCTCACTTAACGGTTCACATACTGTAAGTCAACTCCACACCGAAAAACACGAAAATTCACAAAAAGTCACTAGAATTCACATAATAACACAGAGAACCTTAGAGGATCACATAAACATCGAGAATCACTAAGATTGATCGAATTAGAGAAATCACTGAATATCACAAAGAATCACGGGGATCACTGAAACACTGAGAATCAGCGAGATTCATATCTTCGATTAGACAAATTTAGGATTAAATAATATAGTTTACCGCCACGCCCCATACCGCAGAGTATACGATATTATTTGATCACCAACATGCCATCTCGAAGGGTGCAAATGTGTATGATTTTTTTTTAAAATCATACTTTTAAGAAACTAGTTTAGAAAACATATTTTATCGAAAAATATTTATAAATCACATAATTTGAAAATCCTTGTTTAAATAATATTATTAATCAAATTCATACAATCTGGTTAAAATAATTATTTTCAAAACCATACTTTCTTATTCAAAATATTTCTAAAATAATTTATAAAAGTGCACGTGTCAATAACGATACACCAAATTCAACACAGAAAGCATCATCTGCAACGGCACAAAGTAAATTCAAGGTACGAATTTGCGCATAATATTGGCTTGTCCAAATAGGATATAGCCTATCAGAATCCACTTTAAAATCATCAAAACAACAAGAAAAACCCATTTAGATTCACAAAGAGCTAACTATCAATTTTTTGCTCTCGGGACAGTAGTATAAAAATACAAATTTGAACAAGTTAACCTCAAAATCAAAGAAAACTCAAAACATAAAACTTTTAGAATACATTCTGTGCTTTCCCAAACATCCAAGATAATCAAATTCCGATAAGAAATGAGAAAAATATGCCAATTCTCGTTTCAAATTCAGCAAAAATGCTATTGTCAATTTAGCTTTCGGGACAGCAATACAAAAGTGCAAATTCGAATAAGTTATCATCAAAATTTGAAAAAACTTAAAACATGAAACTTGTAGACTACATTCTAGGCTTTACAGAACATCCAAGATAATGGAATTCCGATTAGAAAAAAGAAAGATATGCTAATTCTCGTATTAGATTCAACAAAAGAGCTGCTGACAATTTAGCTCTCGGGACAACAATACAAAAGTGCAAATTCGAATAAGTTATCTTCCAAATCAGGAAAAACTCAAAACATGAAACCTATAGAGTACATTCTAGGCTTTCCAAAACAACCAAGATAATGGAATTCCGACAGGAAACAAGAAAGTTACACTCAAAATGGTTTTCAACTAGAATATTGTGACACCCCACGTCCGTTAATTCACTCTTTATCAGAATGTATTAAGTTTCGTGAAGTGTTATAGGTAAACAGAAACATAATATCACAAGACAAATATAAAATAGCATCGAAAACTTAAAACTCAGAAAAACATCATAGTCTCAAAGCCAGTTACAACATCAAGCTCAAATACTGAAACTAAGTACACGAAACCAATACATCTGTCTTGCGCTAAAAGCCATCAGAGTACATAAATGTAAAATCATAATCCCCAGTAATAGCCATAATAAAGTAGACAAGTAGTCTAAGTGATACATCAAAGCTAGTCCAAATCCAAGCAGAAACAAAAGAGAGAATCATAATCAAGCCTGAACATTCCCACCCTGAGAACCTGGGGTTGGGGGGAGGGGAGAGAAAGGAAGAGAGAGAAAAGAAAACAAAACGGGTCAGACATAAAGTCTGGCTAGTCCAGTGAATTTTAGCATATAAATAAGTAAAAGCATCATGACATGCATATTTACTGGATAAGAGATAACAATTCATATAACAGGTATGGACAGACTGAACAGAATATGCCGAATAAATAGGGTGAACTATGCTTCTTAGTTACTTACTCTGCACCAATACTAGTATAACGGATTATGACAAGATTGGGTGTCCTTAAAGTACTTAATAGAAATAGAATAATCCCAACAGAAACATAATTGTATGATTAGGTGTACTCAAGTAACGGATTTTACCAAAACAGAAATAACAGGCACCGCATAGAAATAACGGATGTTACTCCAAACAGAAATAACAGGTACCTCAACAGAAATAGACAAGGCTAGATGGACCATAATTACTATCCCTTACCGATCGGCTTCCTAACTTGTAAATATCATTTGTCAACCCCACAATATGGTGTATTAGTTCCTCAAGTGGTAAGCTATAAAAGGAAAAAGACCTATTTACTGGTGCTACAGCGACTTATTTTTACCCACAAATCGGACTCATGCACGCACATGACTCCATTGGAACGCACCCGTACACACCCCATTTTCAGATGAACCTCTTACAATCAGTTCAGTATGCATTCCCTGATCCCTACCTAGGAGAGGCCCCCCTTTAATACCAAAGTGGGTTACTGACTGATATGGGTCCCACATAGCAGATGACACAAGTCAAACCCCTAAACTTGTGTCCCCCCTATTAACTAAGATTTTTAATAGGTTAAGCCTATGGATTAACAGGTTTTCCTAACCCCCACAGATTAACAGGTTAATATGTTTATTTAACCCCCTAACAGATTAAACAGGTTTACATAACCCAACAAATTGAATAGATTTCACAGGTTACTTATAGGTGCATTAACATGTTCAGCTTAACCTTTAAGTTAAGCCTATAGATTTATATTCCCCCAAATTCCAGTCATAATTCATAGTATAACATATACCCTTAAATTTTGTCATAATTCATAGTATAGGTTATACCCCCAAATTCTAGTCATGATTTATATTATAAGATATGCCCCCAACTTATCATTTTCAATCATTCCCAATTTTTCCCAAATTCGTTCGTACACATATTTCAGCGATATTGGCCTAGGCTCGGAGGTAGCCTAGGATGTTAAAATAAAAAGGGAATGGGAGAGGAGAACAGTAATAGGCATATAATAACTGAAATATGCATATAATAATGGAAATAGGCATATTAGAAATAGGCATATAAGAACTAAACAGCAGATCGGGTGTACAGAAGAATATATGTAATAATAGAACTATTTAGGTATGAATCAGACTCTTAATAGGCATATGTTAAAATCCAGATTTATAGACATATCAAGGTTACTGTTAAATTTTTATATCTAAAAGTAACACGAACTCATAGAGATTAGATCTAAAGAATAGAGAATAATATGCTAATGTTGCAGAAGAGATTCTTGTATATGTATAGGCTGGTGTTGAAGAAGATAGTCTGATTCAATCTAAGCAGAGGCAGCATATCATTATCTCCATTATTTTATGTGTAGAAAAACAATAGGAATATTATCCTATTTGTAGTCTACCCTCAATGAACCTAAACAATAACAAGTCCAGGTTCAGAGAAACGAATTCGACCAGATCCAATGTGGGTCGACCCAATCAGGCATGGTGTAACGACCCAGATTTTCGAACAATTTTTTTTAAATATTTAATGCGGTTTTTAATTATTTAGTGGATAAAATAAATGGATTTTTATATTTAGTTGTCAATTTACCAATCGATATAAGATTTATTTCAAATTTATATAATTATCGTAATATGGAAATGAATTTAATTGAATTCAAAATTTTAAAACTGAATCAAAAACAATTCAGATGATCAATATGTATATATTCTATTTGAATATAGACGATGATGATAATAATTTATTATCAAAGAATTTATTTGTGATGAATTTAAATTGTTTTATATCAATTTAATATGGTTATTTTATATATACGTTCAAATTAAATTTTATAGTCTATTCTGTTGAGTCCAGAATAGTGTAATTACGTTGAAACGTCGATCGGTAGGTTAAAATAGCTGTTCGTGATGTCAAGTTATGAACCCCGATATTAGTTTAGTGGATAAGCATGAGGTCAAATCAATATCTATTTAAAATAAAGTGAAAATCTCTTTAAATCAAATCGATATCGTTTTAAAAAGGAAAAAAAATCTCTTTAAGTCAAATCAAATCAAATTAAATTATATTTAAAATCGAAATCTTTTTAAATTCTTTAAAAGATATTGCTCGTACGTATGTTTCTCCTCCTTCACTTATATGAATCATCGCGACCCCCTTTTTTCATCAGCAATGGGAAACAGTCCGAGGCTTTGAAATAAAAACACCACAACTGTTTCCTCCTTTTCTTTAAAATCAGAGCCATCTTTCTTCATTACTCAAATCAAAATCAGGAGCCTCACTTAGAAATCGCAAGTTGCGATTTGGGTATTATTCGCGGTCACGGCTTTACTGAGATCTGCATCGTTGGAGAAATCAAAGACTAAGGAAGGCGCTCGCATATGGTTCGAAGGGGACTGGTGCTCGCTAGGTTCTGGTGAGCATAGGGTCTGCGATAAGGGGTAGTTTTTAGGGTATTTTGGAGAGCTTTAATTCATTCTTGTATTTGGGTGCGATCGCATCTACTGTGATTGTATGCGAGACAACAAATTAGGGTTGAGTCGCGTTCCTTGTTGAGGCGTCGATGGTGGAGGGTCTCTATCGCGATGATCAATGGAGCGTCGAGAGGTGTTCTGACCCTGGATTTGAGGCATGCGGTGGAGCTGTTATCTGTCGCGATGCTATTCTGGGGATCGATCAAATGTCTTGGGGTCATTCTCTTTTTTGTACGACGCCAGATTATGGCTTTAGTATAGGTCGATGTAGACGGAGTTGGGTGATTTTAGGAATCAAAGCAGTTTTTTTTATGAACTGGTGTTGAATCTTGGGGAGGTCGGTATGTTATTGGTTGGAATGGGAAGGCATTGGGGATGAACTGTTTGACAATAGCATGGCAGTGATGACGTACAGTAGCATTTTGCTGGTGATTAAAAAGGGGATTTAGATTGTCAATATTATGTTCGGTGAAATGTCGTAATGGACTGCTAGCAAGTTTTGGGGCTGATGGCAGTTTTGGAGCTGTTAAAGATTTGATGGTGGATTTGGTCAAGTGGTCGCAATAACAGTATGGTATACGCCCTCTTCAATGTTTAAATATACATAAAAGAATTTATAAATAAATGATAATCGATAATTAAATAATCGTAGATGCAAAATAAATTCGAGAAGATTTGAGTTGATTCGTAGGGTCAAGGATGCGGCGTCTAATCGAATATTCAACAAATGAAAATCGAGGTGAGTAAATCTCACTCAAAAGTTATTTAATTTATTTTTATCGTTAAAAATAAATGGTTTATTGTTTGAATGCGTGCATGGATTATTGAATCAATGTTGTTATACTATATATAATATATATTAGTTATACCTAGGCTTGGTGATTGTGGTTATTGGATATTTCCCGCAATACTATTAGCGGATGCCCGCAGTATCATTACGGATGCCCCTAGCGCCCACGTATATAAGTGGATCCCCTTTTATACCGCGATATCCTGCCTTGAAGCAGGATTGGTATTATTTATGTGACTAACATCTGTGGATGCAGGTAAAACAGGCTGGAGGAATCCAACTGGATTCCTCAAATTTATTTATTTTTGTTTACATACTTACATGTGTGTGGTGTGTTGAATTGGATTGATGGTTTATGTATTGGGATATTTAAATATCACTGGCCCTAGATATTTATAATATCATAAGAAGTGATTTTTAGATTCGAAAAGGAAATTTTATTTTAGTGAAATAAAATTTGAATTTTGAATAAGCTAAGAAAATAATAACTTTTTTAAAATAATAAAACAAGTATTGAGTGTATAAATGATTTGTTTGTAAATGTAAGAAAATTATCATATGGAAATATTTAATTTTAAATTCAAGTATGAATTTAAAAAGGAAAAATTAATTTCTGAATTAGACATGGGATTACAAATAGGTTCGGAAATATTTACTTGTTTAAAAATAAAAACAATTAATTGAACTTATAAACTATGTTTATAAATAAGAAAAGAAATCATCGTTGATAAATTTTGAAACGTAAATGCAAATGTGATTTTAAAAGGAAGTTTATTCGCCCAAAGTAGAAATGAAATTTCCAATGGAGCTTGAAATAGAACTTGTTTTAATATTTAAAACAAGAAGTACAGTCTATAAACAACGTTTATAGATGAATGTGAAAATCATCATTTGGTACTTTATAAATTCTAAATTCAAGTATGATTTGTTTCCGAAGTGGAAATTAGATTTCAAATGTAATTTGAAATCGAAACGTGGTTTAATATTTAGAACAAGATGTGGAATTTATAAACGATATTTATAAATAAAGGAAAATAACTATTTTTGTATAATTTGAATTTTTAATTCAAGTGTAAATTAAATAAGCGAATTTGGAATCGTTCGAGAAAGAAACGATGAAATTATTCCGATGTTCGGAATAAATTGGATTGAAATAAATCTATACAGATTTATGATTGGAATTCAAGGGAGTCGAGTTTATAGAAAATAAAATATTATTTCCAAAAGATATTGAAACTTATTAAATAGAGATTTAGAATTTTAGTATGAAAATAGATTTCATACTTATATATATAAGTTATAGTAATAAAATATTCAAATAAGGAAATCGAGTTTTAAATGGAAAATAAGAAAGCGATTTATAAACTATGTTTATAAAGGAAATGAAGTAATTTCCTTTGGGTGGATTGGAAATAGATTTTTCCAAATATAAGAAATGACATTTAAAAATCATATTTTTAAATGAGATGAAAGAGGGGATTTTTATGATAAGTAATCAAGTTTTGGAATTACAAACTCTTATCCGTCTCAAGATAAGAACGTTGTCGGTCAAGGTCTGAGAGGTAAATAAAATGCCCCAACTTGAACGACTTCACTATTATCAAGAGATGATATTAGTTTCTAATGGTGAAGAGTGTTGAATAAATTGATTTTCCCCATAAAGTAAAATTATAATTTGAATTCGATTATATCGAGGTTTATAAAATAATTTATATCCAATGGAATTGGAATTTTAATGTAGAGGTTGATGTTTGAATAACTAATAACAAAGTTATGGAATCGGAATGAAGTATTCAATGGTTTTTGGAAAATCAAGATGTTAAGTTAGATTTGGGAAATTGTTTTTAAATATTAAAGAATGGAGTCGAAATTTAATTATAAACAAAGTTTTAAGCATATATATTTAATTTTAATTAAAACGAACTCACCGCAGCGCGGTAGTTCGTAAATTGGCGATTCGAACTTCAATTGAGTTTATAGAACTCAATATAAGTCGGAATTCGATGAAACAAGAAAAGGGCGGACCGATTAAACGATAGTTTTCAAATGAAAGTGAAAAATCTTGATTTCGTTGTGTATATTTTGAGTTATACAAAAATCAAATTTTAGAAAAGTCAATGTAAAATCGTTTATAAACCATATCGGTTTATTAAATAAAATAAAGGGATTTTTGTGAATAAAAATCCGTATTTCCAGTAGTAAAAATCCGTATTTCCAATAGTAAAAATCCAAATTTGAGTTATAAATTAAATACGAACTCAAGTGGAATATATGAAGTGATTCTGGAATAAAAAATCAGATTTTTATTTATCGAATGAGATTAACTAATTTCAAAAGGGATTAGTTAATAGAGTTTGATTCGAGTTGAACTTATTTTAAATGAGTTGAATTTGTAAATCGAGATTGGAAATTCGAATGTAAACTTGGATTTGAAATTGTAAGCAAGAAGATTGAGTTCAATTGGAAATAAGTGAATACAAACACATATGAATGGGATATGTTCAAATTAAAAGTAAAATGGAACCAAGAAGCTAATTTGAAATTTGGTTAGCGAATGTAAAAAGGATTGAATTGATTAAAATGAGTTAGAAATAGATGTGTACATGTTAACAGGTATGGGATGGAGAATATGATGTGAATGAAGATTATATATTAAGTACCCGACAAAAAGGTACATGTTTAAATTTCCATATGAGGTTTTATGCGCCGAATCGGCAAGCCACTTGGCTTTTTGATTTTCTTTTGAATGGAAAGAGCCTAGAGAGGCGAGTTGAGGTTTGAACTATTTGCCGGTACAAAGGAGGTTATGGCGAATTTTTCCGAAAATTTAAGGAGTTAGAATATTTTTAAGAAGTTTTGATAATAGAAATCGATATAACGATATATATAGAATTCGTTAAGAGAATGAGTTTAAATAAAATATTAGAAAGGGCCAGTGATTGTGAAATTGTTTGATGGATGTTTATTTCTCCTTTGATAGTTAAAACACGGCTATCAAAGATTTTTACCATCGTTGTTGATACGGAGAGACCGGTTGGATTTAATATCCAAAAACCACTCCGTATAGGCATAGGCATTGCGAATTAGATTATGCTGAAATTAATCGAAGGCGGCGTGAAATTCAAGAGCTGTTATGTTTGTCCAGTCCCAGGACAACTTGTATGGACGAATGTCCGACAGAGTATTCCTAACGGTCACATAAGATGATATTTTCAAGGTATTACGTCTGGTGGCGGAGAAATTCGTTTCTCTTAGCTTTTATACCTGTAATATTTTTGGGAAGATCAACTAGTGATTTGACGGGTTTGACGATGTGGCATTCAAAATGTATGGTGGCCAGATGTTCTAAAAGTTGGACGTAGCCTCAAGCCTCACAACCGGGAAATGACAAAAATCGGGCAGGCAGCATGGCTATGTGGGTCGCTCCCATTAGGTCGTATAATCACATATCTAGATAAATTCCTTTTACTTTTTTAATCTATTTCGATGCTGTCCCTTTCCGGGAAACGGTGATTTGAGCCTAACCGTTGGTGATATACATTCGATACACTCAAGCGAAATGAGTAGTCGGTCATGTGTGGGCCGGGTTGCAAGACGTTCTTGTTGAACCCAGTGTATTCCCCTCTAGAGATACACTATCGGCAGGTGGTCCCATACCTTATCATAGTTGGAATCCAGTCTCCAATTAGCGCCCTACGGTTTTTGATTTTATACTATATATGTAGAGCGTGAGATGCAAGCGTTCTACTATTTGGTTATTTATTTGATTAGACATTATTATAATATCACTGGAATTTGATATATAAAAAATGGTTTTGGTTATAGTAAGGTTAAAACCGTCCGTGTTTATGTGTGGGTTGGTCTTACTATTACCTCTTTCTTTCAAAAGATTTTTGAAGTTAAACCATATGGTCGGAGTTTACTCACACAGTCCCATGACTAACCCAGAGTTTGTTTTGTTTTGTTTTTCCTAAACTCTTGGGTGCCCAAATTTGTGCGGGCAGTCAAGTGTTTCAGGCTTCTACAGATACACTTAAAGGAGCTAGAAGTAGGAGGCTTCATCGTTAATTATTAGAGTTATTTCCGCTGTATCAAATGTTATGTTGTACTCTGATGATGATATGTATATATGTACAAAACGATGTGTATTCCAAAGTTATGTTATATAATATATTTTATTTGTTCCGCTGTGAGATTCTATAGTGTCATTTCTGTTCTTCTTCTATCTTTTCTATTTTCTTTAACCCTACTGACTCGTATTTCTGTATTATTTGAGTTGGAAGTGTGTTGTATTAGTCAGCTCAGATAGAATGGATTTGCGGGCCGTTTCACATGGGGTCAACCCCTTACGGGTCAATTTCCCTCCCTCGTTTCTCGCTTTGCTATTTGATTTATTTTGAAAATTCTAGTTAGTTTGGTTTACACATAAGGCTCTTATATGTATACAAAATATTAACCTTCATATATTTCTCATATGGTGTTCATTTTACGCAAACTCTAGGTCTATCTTAAGCAGAATTCCGAGACGAACATAATGGTACAGTATATTTTGCTTAATTCCTAATATTTAATTAAGTGACCTTTACTTTATCATTATAATATCCTTTTAAAATTATGAGGTGTTACATTCCCCCATACTTAAAGGATTTCATCCCTGAAATCTCCAAGTTAAGTAGAATGTTTATCCTAACATCCATCGACCATCAACTCATCCATCAATCACAGGTATCCATGTCCTATGCAAAGGTGTGTGTATATGTCCCTATGCTAATGCGAAAATTAGGCGGTCTACTGATTCAACCTCCTTAATGTAATATATGTCTGCGCCATGAATCTAAAATGTATGAAATAGTCCTAAATAGTCCTAGTATATCATGTAAACTCAATATGTGTGCACAATCATCCATCCAAATGCAATATCCATATGATGAAATATCCATTTCCACCCATTAAACAAAAAAATGCACACATCTCCATGTGCATTATGAGAGTGTTTTGAGCCGATCTGATGCTTAATGTGTGTATATAATTCCAAGAGTAACCAATAGCAAACACTTGTATCCACTTGCATCCATCAAACATAACATACCTCAAACACATGTTTACATCTATTAGTTTCCTACCTAAGGGTCGAAGATTCAATCGATAGGAGATATTCAAATGACAGAAGCAAGTATGAATAAAAGCTTGGAAAAAAGAAGTTGAGAACATACCCTTGAAAAGAAAAGGGTAAGAAGCGTGAATCTTGTCCTTAGTCTCCTAAGTTGCATCCTCACTGTCTTCTCCCCATTGCACCTTCATCAACTTGACCTCTCTATTACATAGCTTCTTAACTTCCGATCCAAGTATACGGGTCAGAACTCGTCTAACTGTCGCCTCCCTTTCTACCTCTAGTTCCTCAAGCATGCTCGGCTCAGCAACCTCTGCTGCAGTGTAGACATTTCCACAAATTAGAAAAGTGGAAAACATCATGAACATCCGCCAACCTCTCTGGTAGTGTCACCCTATAGGCCATTTGGCCTATCCTTTCCACTATGGGAAATGGCACTACAAACCTTGCCGCCAATTTCCCTATAGATCCAAAGCAAACCACGTTCCTTGGAGGTGATACTTTGATGAAAACCATGTCTCCCGATATCAGTCCGTCTCTTATCTGCGTAGGACTTCAGCCTGTCCTGAGTTGTCTTTGTTCAACTGCGGATAAGATAAATCTTTTATGAAGTCTCTCTAATCATCTTAGGTCCAAGTAGAAGCCTCTATAGACTCCCACTAACAAGTCTCTAGTAGTCTCACCTTATAGGCCATTTGACCTATCCTTTCCACTATGGGAAATGGCCCTACAAACCTTGGCATCAATTTCATTACAGATCCAAAGCGAACCACATTCCTTAGAGGTAATACTTTGATGAAAATGTAACAACCCGTATTTTTATAACATGTTAAAACCATAAATCAAGGCAGAATTAAATTTTAAAATAAGAATCAAGGGAAATGGATTGCTCCATTGCATTCATCTCGAAATTCTGCTTGGAAACGAGTCTGAGATTTCGAGAAACGGAGTCCGTATGAGGGAGGTATAACCCTCCGAAGTTTCAGGAATTTTTAGAACAGAAAAACAGCTCGAATTTGAATTCAAATTCAAACCCCATTGCAGGCTAGGCGGGAATTTTCCCGCCCAGGACCAGGTCGACCTGTGGGGTCGACACTATGGTCGACCTCCCAGGGACCAGGTCGACCCTATGGTCGACCTAGTGCTGAAGCCCAGTTTTGAGCTTGGGTCCATTCTGATGTATCTGGTCTCGTTTTCAGTCTAGATTCGTCCGCCTAATCCTATATAAATAACCTCCTAGCCCCATTCTCTTTACACCATTCTTCTCTAACCTTATGTTGCACAAATTCTTGATGGATATGGCTTCTTTTAAATTAAATTAAACTAATATAAAACACGAAGACTGTTTCTTGAGACTACGACTAGGAATTGCATATTGGGGATTTGCTTCTACAATCAAATCAAGATTCAACGATTCAACAATTCGACGACTAGTTTATAGATTCAACTTCTGTATCTCAATTTCTTAGACCATGATCTGTAAGTTCTAGTTACTTTGAGATTTAAACTTGTTAATTGTAATTTGGACATGAGATAAAGTGAAATTAGACTTAAGTATGATAATCGATTCACATCTATTTTAGTTTCCATCTTGGATCTTGACATTTGGGAATATTGCTATGAAATCAGTTTGGACCTATTAATGTTGTAAATCAAACTCTTTCATGTCCGTAACATTATCATGCCTGCGATGTTGAATCAGTCTGTTATTTACAAGTTTGGGACTATCACCTTATGCCATGACTATCACCTTATTAGGCTAGATTTGAAATCCTATTATTTTCTATATGCCAGTGATGTTGTAACCAATTATCTCAAGTTATGTCATGCTAGTCTTGTAGTCCCTTTTATCACTTTATGCTCGTCCTTTTTGCCTATCATAGTTTTGATGTTATTCCCTTTATTTTTGGATCTAGATTTACTTGTAATTTAGATCGATTCATGTTTACGTGCGATGGGAATACGATTTGGGTAGATTAGGCAAAACATGAATTGGTTATGAACATGAATCATGAACTTGACAATAGGCATAACTTGAAACTTGACATGAAACTTGCCATGAAACTTGACATGAACTTGACATGAAATTGAACATGGACATGACACTAGAATGAACTTGAAAATGGCCAACTCGAGGTTAGGTTGAGTTTGTAGTGTAATTCTTCCCGGAACCGCCCGGCAAATCCAGCGACTGCAAACAATAGGATCCAATGTGGGTAGTTGGTCATATCGCGCTTGAAAACCCAAGGTCAGACCGAGTTGTGGTGTAATTCTTCCCGGAACCGTCCGGCATATCCAGTGACCAAAACAACAGGTCTGATGTGAGAGGTTGGGGTGTATTAATGAATTAATGCCACAAGATAGGGTTAAGTCATGAACATGAAAGACAACACTTAACCAACTTGACACGTGATTAGTGGGGTTAAGTCAAGAAATTGAAAGACAACACTTAACCAACTTGACATGCTAAGACTGATAAGGGTTAAGTCACGAATTTAAATGACAACACTTAACCTGCTGGACGGAAACCCTAGTTACGCGGTCCATTTCAGCAGTAACCAACTTAGATGTATCATGGTACCCTGGAACTAGGCAGGGTGGGGAACGATTACTGGGCTGATTATAAGCGACCAAAACGACGACTGAGTTGGTGCGCCGGTGTAGGTTCAGGTGGACTATGGTCGTGCACGTAGTCCGGAGTTAAAAAAGCAGGCATTGGGCATCAATAGGTTTACACTGTGCATGCTTGATTTGTGTTGGTGGTTGGCACCCTAGGGCTTGATACACTCTACAGTGGACCTAGCACAGGTAACTACATTCGTGATAGGGCCGTATGACACAGACACATGACGAGCTAGAACTTATAGGGAGCCGATCGGTTAGTGGATCGTTCCGTTGGACGTAGAAATGGGTCATTAATGATATTGGGCCAAGGGATCATTTCATGGTTAATATATGACATGGGTTTGGGATACTAGTACAGTTAGTGCAGCGAATCTTGAACATGCGATGCTATATTTGATTTATACTTGAATTATAATGCTATCTTAGTCTATCCTGCCCATCTTGCCATCATCCTTATGTTTACTTTCAGTTTATGCATGTCATGTTACCTTTACCAATTTTTATGCTGAAAGTCACTAGGACTTACCAGTCTTTATGAT
The DNA here is from genome assembly GCA_030737875.1 of Allium sativum. Classification (NCBI taxonomy): domain Eukaryota; kingdom Viridiplantae; phylum Streptophyta; class Magnoliopsida; order Asparagales; family Amaryllidaceae; genus Allium; species Allium sativum. The sequence continues at coordinate 441,632,761 of CM060915.1, read as the reverse complement.
AGCACGCTAGCACTTAGCTTGGATTTCACTTGCTTTCGGTTCAGCTCATGTACGGTTTGATCTTGAGCTATGTTATGGCTGTATTTCTACTACCTTTGGGGTATTAAGCTACTTTTGTTGTTTTAAGTTTTATGCTTCTTTATTTATTCAAGGATGAACTTGTTGTAATGGAAAATAATAGTTGGTACTTTGGATGTAAGAGGTTTCGACTCCCTTTTTGAAAGTAATGAAATTTAGCTTTTGATTCTTCCGCTGTTTTATTTATGTTCTGTCTTGTAATATTTTTGTGTTTGTTTACCTCGATAACACTCCTCCAAAACTAGTGCATTCCCTTTTTTAGTGACCCTAGCGGAGGTGGGGCGTTACACTTGGTATCAGAGCAGAAGGTTACTAGACACTGGGAAAAAGTTTTTAAAACCTTATAAAACCTTTTTCAAAACCATTTACAAAGAAGCATTTTTCAAGAAAAGTCTTGTTTTATTTAAAGGCTATTCCCCAAAAGCCATTAGCACTATCCTTTGTTTCCTCGTTTTGAATCTCTTCTTTTTCATTTCAGCATGTCTGGGAATCTTAACCTTCCAGAGGGCGTGCCAATACCTGGCTGGTTCAGGAGGTACTTAGAGGCTAGGGCCAATGATGCAGGCCCAGCAGATATTCCTCCTCCAGCTGCAGCGGTTCCTCCTCCTACGCCCCCTCCTCGTGCAAATACTTTCTCAAAGATCTGTAGAGATTTTAGGGCCGTGGGTGGAAAGGATTTCAAAGGAACTGAATCATTCGTAGAAGCGAGGAACTGGCTCAAAGAAACTGAGGATCTGTTCGTTATCTTCGAGGTGGACGATAGGAAGAAGGTACTGTTGGCAGTATGGTTGCTCAAAGACGAAGCTTCCTATTGGTGGGAAGTCACTAACGCTGAGAGGCCGGTTGAAACATGGATGGAATTCAGTATAAGGTTTGAGATGGAATTCCTCTCTTCACAAGCTGAACAAAGTCTATAGCTGGAAAAGTTCTTTTCTCTTAAGCAAGGAAGTATGACGGTCAAGGAGTACGTCAATCAATTCAATCAGCTTGCTCGGTCTGGACTGGACTTAGTGAATACTCCTCATAAGAAGGCTCTCCGTTTTGTCAAGGGATTGAATTATCCACTTCACAGCTTGGCTATGACCCACATACCTATGGGGGCTACTTACGAAAGGTTGGTAGACATGGCACTCTTAAGTGAGGAAGACAAGGGCAAGAATGAGGCAAAAGCAGAAGTGCCTCAAGATAAGAAGGGGGAAGGGTCACAGAACAAGAAGGCAGATCCAAAGAAAGGCGGGAAGAACAACAAACCCCATGAAAAGAGAAAGTGTAATTTATGTGGCACTCCGGGACATCTGGTCAAAGACTGCAGGAAGAAGAAAAGGAAGATGGGTGGCTATTTCCACTGTGGTGAGACAGGACACGTGGCTAAGGTATGCCCAAGGAAGCAAGGGCAGGGAGCTGGACCTTCTTCTGGGGGACAAGTCCATGCTCTCACGGTACCTCCGCAAGAACGAGGTAGAAATATTTCTGTCGAAAATTTAGTCTATCTTTTTGATCATCCTGTTCGAACCTTGTTTGTTTGATTCTGGTGCATCGCATACTTTTATTTCTTCTGATATTGTTGAAACTCTGCACCTAAGTACTAGTCTAGTTGAGGATCCCATTATTGTTTTAAATCCAATTGGTGGCTCCGCTCATTTATCTATGATTTGTGTGGATTTGAGGATTTCTATCTTAAGCTTAGAATTCCCGTGTAATGCTTATGTTCTCGGATTTATGGGATGCGGTTTGATTCTAGGCATGGATTGGTTGTCCAATAATGGAGCCATTCTCGATTGTGAACGAAGGGTAGTTAGACTCGTGACTCGCCTTGGTAATACCCTTGAAATTTCTTGTAACCCTATGGGCTGTGTCATGTTATCTAGAATCTCTTGACTCGTCTATCGATGATTTGCAATCAGTAAAGGTAGTCCGAGTATATCCCGATGTCTTTGATGAGGTTAACGGGTTACCCCCTAAACGCGAGATAGATTTCCGTATATATCTTGTTGATAATGCTAAGCCAGTTGCATTTCCCATTAGACACCTGGCCCCGCGAGAGAGAAAAGAGCTTAGTAAGCAAGTTAAGGAGTTGCTTGAGAAAAATTTCATTAGGCAAAGCATTTCTGAATAGGGTGCTCCGGTGGTATTCGCTACTAAGGCGGATGGTTCGCTTCGTCTATGCGTAGATTATCATGAGTTAAACAAGCTGACTAAGAAGAATAGGTACCCACTACCGAGAATTGAGGACTTGTTCGACCAGCTTGTAGGAGCGTCTGTTTTCTCTCAACTCGATCTAGCTACATGATTCCATCATCTTAGAGTGGCTGAGGATAGCATTGACAAGACTGCGTTTAGGACTCCGGATGGTTTCTTCGAATGGCTCGTCATGTCATTTGGTTTGATGAATGTACCCGCGTACTTCGTTGATTTAATGAGCAGGGTGTTCCGAGAGTTCCTTAACAAGTTTGTGGTGGTCTTCGTGGACGATATTTTGGTCTTCTCAAAGGACGAGGAAGAACATGCTAGACATCTCAACAAAGTCATGGATATGCTTAGAGAACACGAGTTAAAGACTAAGTTCTCCAAGTGTCATTTTTGGAGAAAAGAAGTTCGATTTCTTGGACATGTAGTTTCTAAGCAAGGTATAGCCGTGGACCCCGCAAAAGTAGCTGCGATGCAAGACTAGAAAGTTCCTAAGAACGCAACGGAAGTGAGAAGCTTTCTCGGTTTGGCGGGCTACTATAGGGAGTTCATTAGGGACTTCGCTAAGATTTCAGCCCCTCTTACTAGGTTAACGAAGAAGAACCTAACTTTTGCGTGGGACATAGAGTGTGACGTTTCTTTTCAAAGGCTTAAGAGAGCCCTTACCACAGCTCCAGTTTTGGCATTACCCGACGAAGGTAAGATGTTTATGGCATACACAGTGCGTGCGGCACGGGATTAGGCGCTGTCCTAATGCAAGAAGGGAAAGTGATATGCTACCGGGGTAGACAACTTAAAGTTCATGAGAAAAACTATCCCATACATGACTTGGAATTGGCCGCGATTGTTTTTGCGCTTAAGTCTTGGTGCCACTATCTTCTAGGTGAGAAGTTCGAGTTGTATACCAATCACAAATCACTTTAAGTACCTCTTTTCGCAAAAAGATTTGAATCTAAGGCAACAGAGGTGGATGGAATTCTTGGCATCGTATGACTTCGACATAGCTTATACCCTTGGCAAGGGCAACGTGGTGGCGGATGCGCTAAGTAGGAAAAGTTTGACTTTGAGTCCTTTGTTTGTTGAAAGGAAAAGTCTAGAGTTTATAGCAACCTTTGATTTCACACCTGTTGTTGAGTCATTGGCTAGCACGTTAGCATCTCTTGAGTTAAGGCTTACGCTTCTAGACCAAGTAGAGACTTCACAGAAGGAAGACCCACAGATAATCGAGATCATGGACAAGTTGATTAGAGGTGAGATGTCAAGTCACCTCAGTAGGTATGCCATAGATGACAAGGGATGGCTAAGGCGTGATGGTAGACTATGTGTCCCACAAGTGGGAGACTTAGTAAAGAGAGTTCTCGAAGAGGCGCATCACTCGAAGATGACTACACATCCTAGAGGGGATAAAATGTACAAGGATATGAAGCGCATTTTCTTTTGGAATCGGATGAAAAAGGACGTGGAGGAATTCGTTTCTAAGTGCATGGTGTGCCAACAAGTAAAGGCCGAGTCGAAAAAGCCTAATCGGCTATTACATCCTTTAGAGGTTCCACTGTGGAAATGGGAGAGTGTCTCGATGGATTTCGTGGATGGATTGCCTAGGTCAAGGAAGTGCAATACTAGCATATGGGTTATAGTAGTTAGACTCATGAAGAGCGCTCACTTCATTCCTATGAAGAGCAAGAGGACCGCATCATGGCTAGCATCTATATACCTTCGAGAAATAGTACGATTGCACGAAGTTCCTTCTAGTATTGTTAGTGATTGTGGCCCGATTTTCACTAGCGAATTTTGGAATAGTTTACAAGAAGCAATAGGTACACAACTAAGTTTAAGCACGGCCTATCACCCACAGATGGATGGACAAACCGAAAGGGTAAATATGGTACTAGAGGATCTTTTGAGACTATGCATTCTTGACTTTGGTGGTACTTGGGAAGATCACTACGTCTCGTTGAGTTCACGTATAATAATAGTTACCAAGCTAGCATAGGGATGGCACCATTCGAAGCTTTATATGGAAGATCGTGCAAGTCACCAACTTGTTGGCGGGAGTCGACAGACAAGCTCATACTTGGACCCGATATGATAAGGGACACTTCCGAGAAGGTTGAGATGATACGAAGACGGATGAAAACGGCCCAAGATAGACAGAAATCCTACGCGGACAAGAGAAGGACATACCTAAAGTTCAAAGTCGGAGATATGGTCTTTATTTATAGAAGTTTCTCCTTTATGAAATGTGGTTCGCTTTGGAGCGGTTGGAAAGTTAGCACCGAGGTTCATAGGACTGTTCCCTATCATCCATAGGATTGGACAGATGGCCTATAAGGTAGAATTGCCCGAGAGGTTGGCCGGAGTACACAATGTCTTCCACATTTCGCATCTCCGAAAGTGCTTACATGAGTCTGCCGAAGTGGTTGAGCCATGCATCCTTGAAGGCGTAGAAGTGGAAAAGGAAGCAACATTGAGGCGAGTTCCGATTCGTATCTTAGGAACGGAGATCAAGAAGCTAAGGAATCGAGAAGTCAAGCTAGTTAAATACAGTGGAGTGAAGCACAAGAAGACGCAAATTGGGAAACCGAAGAGAAGATACGCTCGCTATACCCATTTCTTTTTTAGGGTACTTTCTCGATCTCTTCTTCCTATAAGTTTACATACCTTCGTATCATGTACATGCTTTTGCTATCCATGTTTGTCTTGTTATCTTCTCGATCCTATCTTGGGAACCTTAGGTAGAACCCTTTTTGGTTATAAACATGTAATTAAAACATGTTATGATTGATGAATTCAAGTGGTTGCAAGTGGTTGCTTGTGGTTGCATAACACACATTAGGCACTAGATCGGCTCAGTCACATATTTCATATTGCATATGCATGGGTGCTTATACTTGTATACGGATGGAAACTTGATATGCTATCATATGGATGATGCATATGAATGAATGTTTGTGCACTCATGTAGAGATTATAAAGTATGTTAGGAATTTGCAAACATGTTGGACTCATTACACTAACATATTTTGCATTAAGGAGGTCTACTGAATCAGTAACCGCCTGATCTTTTGCATTAGATAAGTACATATACACACACTCTTGCATAAGTTCATACAGCATGATAAATCTTTTAAGGACAATGGTTGCTTGTGGATGATGGTTGAGTATATGGATGATTGGTTGAAAGGATGCATTCTTCTTAACTTGAAGATTTCGGGGATGAAATCCTTTAAGGAGGGGAGAATGTAACAACCCGTATTTTTATAACATGTTAAAATAATAAATCAAGGAAGAATTAAATTTTAAAATAAGAATCAAGGGAAACGGGCTGTGCCATTGCATTCATCTCAAAATTTTGCTTGGAAACGAGTCCGAGTTTTCAAGAAACGGAGTCCATATGAGGGAGATATGACCCTCCGAAGTTTCAGGAATTTTCAGAACAGAAAAACAACACGAATTTGAATTCAAAATTCAAATTCAAACCCAGTGCAGGCTAGGCGGGAATTTTCCCATCTAGGACTAGGTCGACCTGGGGGTCGACACTATGGTCGACCTCCCAGGGACCAGGTCGACCCTATGGACGACCTGGTGTTGAAGCCCAGTTTTGAGCCTGGGTTCAATCTGATGTATCTGGTCTCATTTTTAGTCTAGATTCGTCCGTCTAATCCTATACAAAAACCGTCCTAGCCCCATTCTCTTTACACCATTCTTCTCTAATCTTACACTGCACAAATTCTTGATGGACATGACTTCTTTTAAATTAAATTAAACTAATATAAAACACGAAGACTGTTTCTTGAAGACTACGACTAGTAATTGCATATTGGGGATTTGCTTCTACAATCAAATCAAGATTCAACGATTCAACAATTCGACGATTAGTTTATAGATTCAACTTCTGCATCTCAATTTCTTAGACCATGATCTATAAGTTCTAGTTACTTTGAGATTTAAACTTGTTACTTGTAATTTGGACATGAGATAAAGTGAAATTGGACTTAAGTATGATAATCGATTCACATCTATTCTAGTTTCCATCTTGGATCTTGACATTTGGGAATATTGCTATGAAATCAGTTTGGACCTATTCATGTTGTAAATCAAACTCTTTCATATCCATAACATTATCATGCCTGTGACGTTGAATCAGTATGTTATTTACAAGTTTGGGACTATCACCTTATGCCATGACTATCACCTTATTATGCTAGATTTGAAATCCTATTATTTTCTATATGCCAGTGATGTTGTAACCAATAATCTCAAGTTATGTCATGCTAGTCTTGTAATCCCTTTTATCACTTTATGATCGTCCTTTTTGCCTATCATAGTTTTGATGTTATTCCCTTTATTTCTGGATCTAGATTTACTTGTAATTTAGATCGATTCACGTTTACATGCGATGGGAATACAATTTGGGTAGATTAGGCAAAACATGAATTGGTTATCAACGTGAATCATGAACTTGACAATAGGCATAAGTTGAAACTTGACATGAAACTTGACACGAACTTGACATGAAACTGAACATGGACATGACACTAGAATGAACTTGAAAATGGCCAACTCGAGGTTGGGTTGAGTTTGCAGTGTAATTCTGTCCGGAACCGCCCGGAAAATCCAATGACTGCAAATAATAGGATCCAATGTGGGTAGTTGGTCATATCGCGCTTGAAAACCCAAGGTCAGACTGAGTTGTCGTGTAATTCTGCCCGTAACCGCCCGGAATATCCAGTGACCACAACAATAAATCTGATGTGAGAGGTTGGGGTGCATTAATGAATTAATGCCACAAGATAGGGTTAAGTCATGAACATGAAAGACAACACTTAACCAACTTGACACGTGATTAGTGGGGTTAAGTCATGAAATTAAAAGACAACACTTAACCAACTTGACAAGCTAAGACTGATAAGGGTTAAGTCATGAATTTAAATGACAACACTTAACATGCTGGACGGAAACCCTAGTTACGCGGTCCATTTCAGCAGTAACCCACTTAGATGTATCATGGTACCCTGGAACTAGGCAGGGTGGGGCACGATTATTGGGCTGATTATAAGCAACCAAAATTACGGCTGAGTTGGTGTGCCGGTGTAGGTTCAGGCGTACTATGGTCGTGCACGTAGTCCGGAGTTGAAAAAGCAGGCATTGGGCATCAATAGGTTTACACTGTGCATACTTGATTCGTGTCGGTGGTTGGCACCATAGGAGTTGATACACCCTATGGTGGACCTAGCACAGGTAACTACATTCGTGATAGGGTCGTATGACACATACACATGATGAGCTAGAACTTGTAGGGAGCCGATCGGTTAGTGGATCATTCCGTTGGACCTAGAAATGGGTCATTCATGATATTGGGCCAAAGGATCATTTCACGGTTAATATATGACATGGGTTTGGGATACTAGTACAGTTGGTGCAGCGAATCTTGAACATGCGACGCTATACTTGATTTATACTTGAATTATCATGCTATCTTAGTCTGTCCTGCCCATCTTGCCATCATCCTTATGTTTACTTTCTGTTTTTACATGTCATGTTACCTTTACTTGTTTTTATGCTGAAAGTCACTAGGACTTACCGGTCTTTATGACTGACCCGTTTTATTTCGCCTCTTTTTCTTTCGTCCCCCTCCCCAAGGTTCTCTGGGAGGAAATTCTAGCACTTAGCTTGGATTTCACTTGCTTTCGGTTCAGCTCATGTACGGTTTGATCTTGAGCTGTGCTATGGCTGCATTTCTGCTACCTTTGGGGAATTAAGCTACTTTTGTTGTTTTAAGTTTTATGCTTCTTTATTTATTCAAGGCAGAACTTGTTGTAATGGAAAATAATAGTTGGTACTTTGGATGTAAGAGGTTTTGGCTCTCTTTTTGAAAGTAATGAAATTTAGCTTTTGATTCTTCCGCTGTTTTATTTATGTTCTGTCTTGTAATATTTCTATGTTTGTTTACCTCGATAACGCTCCTCCAAAACTAGTGCATTCCCATTGTGAGTGACCCTAGCGGAGGTGGGGTGTTACAGAAAACAATGTCTCCCACCTTAACCTCGATATCAGTCCTTCTCTTATCTGCGTAGGACTTCTTCCTGTCCAGAGCTATCTTCATGCGTCTGCGGATAAGATCAATCTTTTCTGAGGTTTCTCTAATCATCTCAGGTCCAAGTAGAAGCCTACCTGTAAACTTCCTTCAACAAGTTAGTGATTTACCATGCCTATATTAGCCTGATAACTGTTGTTATAGGTGAACTTAACCAACGAAAGATGCTCCTCCCAAGTCCCTCCGAAGTCTAGGATACACAGCCTCAAAAGATCCTCAAGAACTATATTCACCCTCTCAGTCTACCCATCGATCTGAGGGTGGTATGCAGTGCTCAAACATAGCTGTGTACCTAGTGCCTCTTGCAGCTCTTCCAGAACTCACTAGTGAAGATGGATTCATGATCACTCACTATGCTAGAAGGTACTCCATGTAGACAGACTATCTTACAAAGATAAACTGATGCCAACCATGTTGTCGTTCTCTTACTCTTAAAAGGAGTGAAACGAACGCTCTTAGTAAGCATGTCAACTATAACCCAAATACTGGTGTTGCCTTTCCTCGATCTAGGAAAACCATCGATGAAATCCAGAAAGACGCTCTCCCACTTCCACTATGGGACCTCCAAATGATGAAGCAAATCGTCGGGCTTCCTTTGTTCAGCTTTAACTTGCTGGAAAACTAATCATCAAAGACAAACTCCGCTACATCTTTCTTCATCCCAGGCCAAAAGAAAACCCTCTTAATATCTCTATACATCTTTTCACTGCCCGGATGGATAGTCATCCTAGAATGATGGGCTTCCTTAAAGACTGTCTTTAACAGACTTCCAACTCGGGGAACATAAAACCTCCCATCCCTACATACCCACCCTCTATCATCCGTGGAATATCTAATTAGGTGACTATAAGTCTCCCCTCTACTGAGCCTATCCAAGATGTCTTCTATCTATGGGCCCTCTCATTGTGAAGATCCTATCTAATCCATAAGTGTAGGTCACACATCTGAGGATGCCAACAAACTAGGTGTAAGATCTGTAGATGGCCTAAAATTGAAGGTCGATATGTACTCCAAACTCTGCTCGTCTATGATTAGAGGACTTAAAGTCATCCTTTGCCTACTGAATGCATCCGCCACTACATTACCCTTGCTAGGGGTATAAGAAATCACGAAATCATAGGACGCTAGGAACTCCATCCATCTCTGTTATCTCAAGTTGAGATCCCTCTACGAGAACATATAATTAAGAGATTTATGATCCGTGTACAACTCGAACCTCTCTCCAAGTAGGTAATGTCACCAAGTCTTAAGCGCAAACACTATAGTAGCCGAATCCAAATCATGGGTAGGGTAGTTCCTCTCATGAACTCTCAACTGCCTACAACCATAGCATCCTACCCTTCCCTCTTGCATCAAGAAGACACCAAGCCCTGTGCCAAATGGATCAGTGTACATTGTGAGCACTTTGTTCCCATTAGGCAAAGTCAAAACTAGGGCTGTTGTTAGAGCCCTCTTCAATTGCTAAAAGGCATTCTCATAGTCAATGCTCCAAGAAAATGTTAGATTCTTATTCATCTGTCTAGCGAGTGGTGTTAATATCTTTGCGAAGTCCTTGATAAACTTCCTATTATAGCCCGCCAATCCAAGAAACTCCTCACCTCCGTTGCATTCTTTAGAACTTTCCAATCTTGAACCACAACTACTTTCGCGTGATCCACCGCTGTAACAACCCGTATTTCAATAACATATTAAAACGAGAATCAAGGCAGAATTTAATTTTAAATTCTGAATCAAGTGAAACGGGCTATGCCATTGCGTTCGTCTCGGAAAAATACGCGAAATAGAGTCCGAGTTTTCGAAAATCGGAGTTCGTATGACCCGGTTAAGGCCCAAAGAAGTTTTCGGGAAATTCGAATTTCGGAAACAGTTTTGGAAATCAGATCTGGGGCCAGGCGGGAAGTTTCCCGCCTAGGCCATGTCGACAGGGCTGTCGACAGGGCTGTCGACTTAGGCCCAGACCAAGTCGACAGCCCTGTCGACTTGCCTGTCGACAGGGGGTGGCCGGGGCAAGCTGCCTGGTGCACCTGTTTGTCTCACCTGGTCTTGTTCTTGGGCTGGTTCTGGAAGCTTCCGAGATCTGATGGTCCTAATCTATCCTAGGGTTAATCTAAGGGCCTAAAACTATCCTAATCTCTATAAAAACACCCCTAAGCCCCCCCTAAACCCTCATAACTCACCCTCTCCACGAAGTGCTGCCCAAATGCAAAGTGATCATGGCCTCCATCTCAAATCCCTAGAGCCTATGCACTCAAATCAAGTTCTAATCAAAAGGTGCAAGCTTGCTACACCAAATCAAGGCCAAATCAACATTGCTATGCGAGTTCCATGACGATTCTTCAACAAAGGAGGCACCTTTCTTAGCCAAGATGATTCATGCTTCTTTCCCTAGGCCTAACTATGTAAGTTCTAGCTACTTTTAGATGGAAACGATAGTTTGGATAATGACATGGGATAAAATGAGGCTAAACATGATTATGCGAATCTATATGAACCTTACTATGCCTCTTGTGTTCATATTTATGATCTTAGGCCATGTGAGTAACTTAATCATGCCTCTCATGCTATGCATAACCTAGTTTAACTTGCAAGTTTGGATCTTTATGCATGAAATGCTAGCATGAACCTTTAGGAACCACTTTACTTGTGAAACATTGGCTAAGACAAGATTTTGGGGCTTATGCATGTTTATGAACCCAAACCCCTTATGCTAACATGCAAGTTTGTGGCTAAATCCTTTATGAGATTATGCATGCTCGTGGCCAATCCCCTCTTTTAAGTTGTGCATGTTTATGGCCAAACCCTTTTTGATAATATGCATGTTTGTGGCCAAATTACCTTATGACACTATGCATGTTTATGGCCAATCTCTTTATGATGTTATGCATGTGGAAGCCAAGCCCTTTTTGGCATCATGCATGTTTTGAGACCAATATGTGACATAGTATCCTTACTATGTTAACTCGCTTTGCTTGTGTTGGGAAAACACGATTTTGGGTAGTTAGATAAACATGAACATGTCGCAAAATCTTAACTTGAATATGACATGTGTTTATACATGAAAATATGACTTGAAAGATAACATGGAAGATGACATGTAAGTATGCATAAAAACCTGAGCTTGGGAATTTACCTATTAAGTTAGGTCTACCCTTTGGGAATTTACCTATTAAGTTAGGTCTACCCAAATGCTTGAAAACTTGTAACATGTTTTGGAAACGTGATGAACTTAGATAATATAAGTGTGGCCAACTCGAGGTTGGGTTGAGTTTGCAACGTAAAACTACCCGGAACCGACCGGCCTAACTAGTAGTTGCAAACAATAGGACCCAATGTGAGAAGTTGGTCATGTCGCGCTTAAGACCCGAGGTTAGACTAGGTTGTGGTATAAATCTACCCGGACCCGCCCGGCTTAACTAGTAACCACAACAAGGTCTAATGTGAGAGGTTGAGGGTGCATTAATTAAATTAATGCCACATAATAGGGTTAAGTTAATTTGATTAATGAGGCTTAACCAAATATGATATGGACAAATGGGTTAAGTAATTTGATTAGGCTAATGATACTTAACAAAACATGATAAGCTTGGGTAGGTTAAGTAACTTGATTTGCCTAATGACACTTGACCATTTTTATACGACTAGTGGACGGGATTAAGTTAACCAACACTTAATCAATCCAACACGATAACTTGATAAGGTTAAGTAAATTTTCTTAATGACACTTAACCGTATAATACAGTTAATGGATGGGGTTAAGATTAAGCTTAACTAATCTGAACATGGTAATCGGATGGGGTTAAGTTAGCCTAGACTTAATTAACCCAACTTGGTAATTTAATGGGGTTAAGTTAAACACTTAACTAATTTAACACGATGATTTGATAAGGTTAAGTGACCTATACTTAACCAATCTAACTCGTTAATTTGATGAGGATAAGTTATTCTATACTTAACCAATCAAACGTGAAAACACAATAAGGCTAAGCCACGAATCACTTGAATACGCTTGACCGATTTGACTCGGTAATTTGACAAGGTCAAGTTAATTTATATAATTAACCAATCTAAAATGATAATTAGACGAGGTTGAGTTATGGATTGCTTCATATACTTAGCCAACTTGACACCTGGTTTGTAGGGTTAAGTCTTGGACTTGGATACTTAGCCAATTTTGACATGGTTTGTAGACGGGCTAAGTTAGGAACTTAAGTGACCCTTAACCCATTAGATAAACCCTAATTCGGAGGATTAGGTAAATAACCATAGTTAACCAGGGTTATGGAAATAAGGCTAAGTGGTAAACCTTAGTTAAGGGAAACTAAGTAATAATTCTTAGTCAAGGAAATTTGGACCATTTCTTAGATAGATTAGTAAACCGATACGTTAGGTCAACGTTTAAGTATGCGTATAGGAGCAGGCTATCTGATTTAGATAAAGGCTCCAACGAACTGGGTAACGAAGCAGCGGCTTCGGGGAACGTGAGGATATTCTTGGGATCCCTCTGTGAGCTGCCAGGTCATTATACTAGGATCACGAGAGGTTGAGGTCTGCGGTAGAAGAACCAAGAATATGCCTTGGTTGCTATGCGAGCGACCTAAAGACTGGGGTGGATAGCAGTGAGTCGGCGAATACATAAGGTGCCCGAGATAGCAAGTTCGTCGATCATCTACCATCTTGAGTCAAGCGTGTACGTACGGAAAGGCAGGGAACACCCAACAGACCATAATTTGCTATCTAATTATGGGTGAGGTAGGCCGTAGGATATGGGCTGGCCGGAGTGTAGTTCTCATGCAAGATTTTCTCTTGTGTTGCCTTTCACTAGTTGAGGGAGGGGTCTCGTGGGACCATAGCCACGAGTAGAAAAGCAGACCTTAGTATCTGCATCGGCAGATAAATCTAAAGCTCCCGACCGAGTCCTGTATTTCTTGTTTTGCCCTGTGACAGGACTCGGATGGCACGATGTGATACATGTGCATACAGTTATAGAAAAACGATTCGCGATGAATGCGTGGGAAAAAGGGCGCGGTTGAGGGTTAGCGTAATCCCTAGTGGCCTAGGTGGTTTGACCCAAACCGAAATACGAAAGCGTGCAATAGGTAAGCGTAATCCCTAGTGGAGCTAGGTGGCGTAAGTCCTAGCAGTTCAAACGATGATTCATATGGTAGAGCCTAGCTAGAACAAGGGTGACAGTCCAAACGATTTCAAGGATAATACGACATGAGGAAGCCCGTACGAGGTACGGCAAAGGACTGAATTTATATACATGGAAAGAAACATATGATTTGAGTAACCTATATATGCGATATATTAGGTTAACATGGACCATTACACGACTTTGAGTAAGGGACATTCATGGTTAACACATAACAAGGCTGGGATACTAGTACGGAGGGTGCAGAGCAAATATACATGTTAGAACTAATATACATAATAGATACCGTGGGATGTTAGACGGGGCAGATACCTTGGGATAATGTACTCGATAGAAATCTGACGATGTGATACCTTGACTTATCATAACACCATAGTTTATCATGATACCTTAGTTTACCTTGCCGTAGTAGTTCAACCGGCTACCCTGGTTTATCTATCTTGTAGTTATCCTTATGTTTACTTTCAGTTTATGCATGTCATGTTACCTTTACCTGTTTTTATACTGGAAGTAGATAGGACTTACTCAGTCTTTTTGACTGACCCGTTTTGTTTCGTCTCTTTTCTTCCGTTTCCCCCCCAGGTTACAGGGAGGAAACAATGCAGTTTAGTTCGGACTTCTTCTGCTTGAAGGTCATCATGGATGGCTTGGACTTCTCTTGGCTATGGCTACTTTACTGTTTTTGCTTGGGGAATAATTTATTAAAAAGTCTTTATGCTTCTTTACTATTGCAAGACAGGTTTTGTTGTACTCTGATGTAAAAGGCTTCAGACCTTATTTATTCATGTTATGAAAGTTTGATTTTACTTCCGCTATTTTATATGTTCTGTCTTGTGATATTTCTGTGCATGTTTACCAATAATGCCCCTCTAAAGCTAGTGCATTCCTTTGCGAGTGACCCTAGCGGAGGCGGGGTGTTACATTTGGTATCAGAGCAGAAGGTTACCAGACTGGGCAAAAGTTTTTAAAGACCTTCTGAAAACCATTTGAAAATCGTTTATAAAGAAGCATTTTTCAAGAAAATTTTCTTTTAAAAAGAAAAAGGCTATTCCCCAAAGGCCATTAGCGCTATCCTGGTTTCCTTGATTGAATCTCTTTTCCTTTCTTTCCTCCATCTGTAGTCACAGTGGTTTTAACTGCGACTAGTCTTTTCTATCTTCGAAAGTGCTTTCCATGCGATGGAGGCTGTTCTCGGGAGACCAGTGGCCGCGTTATAAGAAAGGATAGTGAGAAAGAGGATGAAGGATACGAGTTAAGGATGAGCAACTTGTTGGTATGGCTCAACTCAGAATGAGAGAGAAAGATGAACAATGAAACCCATGACGGGAGAGTACCTTTGGCATGGTGGAACGAGACGGATAGTTAAGTATCATGGGACAAGGACAAGATCATCGAGAGGGCAGTAGTATGCTCTCATTTCTAGGGTGCCTCGGAAGGAGGGTAACGATCTTGTTAAAGGCTTAGCTTTTCTTCTCTATCATCCCGTTAGGACTTCGTTGTTCGTATCATTTAAGTCTGCTTCGGTAGTTGAGTCTCTGCACCTTAAGTACTAGCGTAATAGAGGATCCCATTTTTGTCTCAAAGTCCTATTGGAAGATCGGTCCATTTACTCATGGCTTGTTTGGATTTGAGAATGTCTATATCAAGTGTTGAGCTTGGAAATAATGCTTATGTTTATAAGTTGCGGATGGATTCTAGGGGTAAAGTGGTTATCCAGTAAGGGATACCATTCTCGGTTTTAGAAAGAGGGTGGTTGGATTCTTGACTTGCCTTGGTGATACCCTCGAAGTCTCGTGTAACCCTTTTGGGTTCTGTCATGGTTAGTTACCTAGAATCCCGGGATGCATTTGTTGGTAATCCGTTCAAATAGGATTCGCCGCTAAGGCGGATGGTTCGTTTCGATTATGCATGAGCTATGGGAATCACCCTAGTAAGAACTCTTGGCAACATGGATTGGCATCGGAAAACGAGATCCAGAATTCACTGGTGAATTTTGGAGAGCTTGCATGAGTACGCAGATATGTTTGAGCCAAGCATACTAGGGAAAGAATAAGTGAAACGAGAGGCGGCAGTGAAATGAGTTCCACTCACACCTTGGAAATAGGAATCAAGAAGCTACGAAATCGTAAAGTTAAAGGACGGTCAAGGCACAATGGAATTGAGCTCAAGGAAATACGACTTTGATGGTCAAAGACTAGATACGCGCATGATATCTCTTTTTGGGAGTATATCCTTGATCCCTGTTTTCTGTAGAGCTTACTTGTAGGCTATCTTTTGTGGACATCCTCTCGGTCCTATTTTCTGTTACAAACCCCATAAGGAGTTTGTCTTGTTTATCTTCTCGACCCTGTTTCAGGGAATCCTAGGTAGAACCCTATGGATGTAAACATGTATTTGAAACATGTTATGGTTGATATGGTTGCAAATGGTTGCAAGTGGTTGCTCGTGGATGCGCGAATTTACATTAGATATTAGCTCGACTCGGTCACATTTCATATTGCATATGCACGAGTATTTATACTTGTTTATGGATGAAATTGAATGTGTTATCATGCGGTTGCTGCATATGAATGAATGATTGTGCATGCATATAGTATCTATATGACCAGGACTATTTGCATACATGTTGGATTCATGGCACTTAACATATCTTGCATTAGAAAGATCATTCAGGCCTGATCATTAGCATTAGCTAAGGAACATATACACACACTCTTTTCATATATTCATACAGCATTAGAAATCATCTAAGGACAATGGTTGCTTGTGGATGATGTTTTGAGTAGATGGATGATGGATGGTAGGATATGTTCTTCCTAACTTGGAGATTTCGGTGACGAAATCCTAAAAGGTGGGTAGAATGTAACAACCCGTATTTCAATAACATATTAAAACGAGAATCAAGGCAGAATTTAATTTTAAATTCTGAATCAAGTGAAACGGGTTATGCCATTGCGTTCGTCTCGGAAAAATACGCGAAATAGAGTCCGAGTTTTCGAAAATCGGAGTTCGTATGACCCGGTTAAGGCCCAAAGAAGTTTTCGGGAAATTCGAATTTCGGAAACAGTTTTGGAAATCAGATCTGGGGCCAGGCGGGAAGTTTCCCGCCTAGGCCATGTCGACAGGGCTGTCGACAGGCCTGTCGACTTGGGCCCAGACCAAGTCGACAGCCCTGTCGACTTGCCTGTCGACAGGGGGTGGCCGGGGCAAGCTGCCTGGTGCACCTGTTTGTCTCACCTGGTCTTGTTCTTGGGCTGGTTCTGGAAGCTTCCGAGATCTGATGGTCCTAATCTATCCTAGGGTTAATCTAAGGGCCTAAAACTATCCTAATCTCTATAAAAACACCCCTAAGCCCCCCCTAAACCCTCATAACTCACCCTCTCCACGAAGTGCTGCCCAAATGCAAAGTGATCACGGCCTCCATCTCAAATCCCTAGAGCCTATGCACTCAAATCACGTTCAAATCAAAAGGTGCAAGCTTGCTACACCAAATCAAGGCCAAATCAACATTGCTATGCGAGTTCCATGACGATTCTTCAACAAAGGAGGCACCTTTCTTAGCCAAGATGATTCATGCTTCTTTCCCTAGGCCTAACTATGTAAGTTCTAGCTACTTTTAGATGGAAACGGTAGTTTGGATAATGACATGGGATAAAATGAGGCTAAACATGATTATGCGAATCTATATGAACCTTACTATGCCTCTTGTGTTCATATTTATGATCTTAGGCCATGTGAGTAACTTAATCATGCCTCTCATGCTATGCATAACCTAGTTTAACTTGCAAGTTTGGATCTTTATGCATGAAATGCTAGCATGAACCTTTAGGAACCACTTTACTTGTGAAACATTGGCTAAGACAAGATTTTGGGGCTTATGCATGTTTATGAACCCAAACCCCTTATGCTAACATGCAAGTTTGTGGCTAAATCCTTTATGAGATTATGCATGCTCGTGGCCAATCCCCTCTTTTAAGTTGTGCATGTTTATGGCCAAACCCTTTTTGATAATATGCATGTTTGTGGCCAAATTACCTTATGACACTATGCATGTTTATGGCCAATCTCTTTATGATGTTATGCATGTGGAAGTCAAGCCCTTTTTGGCATCATGCATGTTTTGAGACCAATATGTGACATAATATCCTTACTATGTTAACTCGCTTTGCTTGTGTTGGGAAAACACGATTTTGGGTAGTTAGATAAACATGAACATGTCGCAAAATCTTAACTTGAATATGACATGTGTTTATACATGAAAATATGACTTGAAAGATAACATGGAAGATGACATATAAGTATGCATAAAAACCTGAGCTTGGGAATTTACCTATTAAGTTAGGTCTACCCTTTGGGAATTTACCTATTAAGTTAGGTCTACCCAAATGCTTGAAAACTTGTAACATGTTTTGGAAACGTGATGAACTTAGATAATATAAGTGTGGCCAACTCGAGGTTGGGTTGAGTTTGCAACGTAAAACTACCCGGAACCGACCGGCCTAACTAGTAGTTGCAAACAATAGGACCCAATGTGAGAAGTTGGTCATGTCGCGCTTAAGACCCGAGGTTAGACTAGGTTGTGGTATAAATCTACCCGGACCCGCCCGGCTTAACTAGTAACCACAACAAGGTCTAATGTGAGAGGTTGAGGGTGCATTAATTAAATTAATGCCACATAATAGGGTTAAGTTAATTTGATTAATGAGGCTTAACCAAATATGATATGGACAAATGGGTTAAGTAATTTGATTAGGCTAATGATACTTAACAAAACATGATAAGCTTGGGTAGGTTAAGTAACTTGATTTGCCTAATGACACTTGACCATTTTTATACGACTAGTGGACGGGATTAAGTTAACCAACACTTAATCAATCCAACACGATAACTTGATAAGGTTAAGTAAATTTTCTTAATGACACTTAACCGTATAATACAGTTAATGGATGGGGTTAAGATTAAGCTTAACTAATCTGAACATGGTAATCGGATGGGGTTAAGTTAGCCTAGACTTAATTAACCCAACTTGGTAATTTAATGGGGTTAAGTTAAACACTTAACTAATTTAACACGATGATTTGATAAGGTTAAGTGACCTATACTTAACCAATCTAACTCGTTAATTTGATGAGGATAAGTTATTCTATACTTAACCAATCAAACGTGAAAACACGATAAGGCTAAGCCACGAATCACTTGAATACGCTTGACCGATTTGACTCGGTAATTTGACAAGGTCAAGTTAATTTATATAATTAACCAATCTAAAATGATAATTAGACGAGGTTGAGTTATGGATTGCTTCATATACTTAGCCAACTTGACACCTGGTTTGTAGGGTTAAGTCTTGGACTTGGATACTTAGCCAATTTTGACATGGTTTGTAGACGGGCTAAGTTAGGAACTTAAGTGACCCTTAACCCATTAGATAAACCCAAATTCGGAGGATTAGGTAAATAACCATAGTTAACCAGGGTTATGGAAATAAGGCTAAGTGGTAAACCTTAGTTAAGGGAAACTAAGTAATAATTCTTAGTCAAGGAAATTTGGACCATTTCTTAGATAGATTAGTAAACCGATACGTTAGGTCAACGTTTAAGTATGCGTATAGGAGCAGGCTATCTGATTTAGATAAAGGCTCCAACGAACTGGGTAACGAAGCAGCGGCTTCGGGGAACGTGAGGATATTCTTGGGATCCCTCTGTGAGCTGCCAGGTCATTATACTAGGATCACGAGAGGTTGAGGTCTGCGGTAGAAGAACCAAGAATATGCCTTGGTTGCTATGCGAGCGACCTAAAGACTGGGGTGGATAGCAGTGAGTCGGCGAATACATAAGGTGCCCGAGATAGCAAGTTCGTCGATCATCTACCATCTTGAGTCAAGCGTGTACGTACGGAAAGGCAGGGAACACCCAACAGACCATAATTTGCTATCTAATTATGGGTGAGGTAGGCCGTAGGATATGGGCTGGCCGGAGTGTAGTTCTCATGCAAGATTTTCTCTTGTGTTGCCTTTCACTAGTTGAGGGAGGGGTCTCGTGGGACCATAGCCACGAGTAGAAAAGCAGACCTTAGTATCTGCATCGGCAGATAAATCTAAAGCTCCCGACCGAGTCCTGTATTTCTTGTTTTGCCCTGTGACAGGACTCGGATGGCACGATGTGATACATGTGCATACAGTTATAGAAAAACGATTCGCGATGAATGCGTGGGAAAAAGGGCGCGGTTGAGGGTTAGCGTAATCCCTAGTGGCCTAGGTGGTTTGACCCAAACCGAAATACGAAAGCGTGCAATAGGTAAGCGTAATCCCTAGTGGAGCTAGGTGGCGTAAGTCCTAACAGTTCAAACGATGATTCATATGGTAGAGCCTAGCTAGAACAAGGGTGACAGTCCAAACGATTTCAAGGATAATACGACATGAGGAAGCCCGTACGAGGTACGGCAAAGGACTGAATTTATATACATGGAAAGAAACATATGATTTGAGTAACCTATATATGCGATATATTAGGTTGACATGGACCATTACACGACTTTGAGTAAGGGACATTCATGGTTAACACATAACAAGGCTGGGATACTAGTACGGAGGGTGCAGAGCAAATATACATGTTAGAACTAATATACATAATAGATACCGTGGGATGTTAGACGGGGCAGATACCTTGGGATAATGTACTCGATAGAAATCTGACGATGTGATACCTTGACTTATCATAACACCGTAGTTTATCATGATACCTTAGTTTACCTTGCCGTAGTAGTTCAACCGGCTACCCTGGTTTATCTATCTTGTAGTTATCCTTATGTTTACTTTTAGTTTATGCATGTCATGTTACCTTTACCTGTTTTTATACTGGAAGTAGATAGGACTTACTCTGTCTTTTTGACTGACCCGTTTTGTTTTGCCTCTTTTCTTCCGTTTCCCCCCCCCCCCCAGGTTACAGGGAGGAAACAATGCAGTTTAGTTCGGACTTCTTCTGCTTGAAGGTCATCATGGATGGCTTGGACTTCTCTTGGCTATGGCTACTTTACTGTTTTTGCTTGGGGAATAATTTATTAAAAAGTCTTTATGCTTCTTTACTATTGCAAGACAGGTTTTGTTGTACTCTGATGTAAAAGGCTTTAGACCTTATCTATTCATGTTATGAAAGTTTGATTTTACTTCCGCTATTTTATATGTTCTGTCTTGTGATATTTCTGTGCATGTTTACCAATAATGCCCCTCTAAAGCTAGTGCATTCCTTTGCGAGTGACCCTAGCGGAGGCGGGGTGTTACAACCGCTATCCCATTTTTGGAGACCGCATTCCCTAGAAACCTTACTTCCTCTCTCCAAAAATGACATTTGGAGAGTTTTGTCTTAAGATAGTGCGTTCAGAGAGTCCTCAAAACCTCTCTTAAATGTAGGGCATGCTCTTCCTCGCCCTTCGATAAAATCAGAATGTCATCCATAAAGACCACAACGAACTTATTCAGAAACTCCCTGAACACCCTACTCATCAGATCCACAAAATACGCGGGTGCATTTGTCAACCAAAAAGGCATGACTAACCACTCAAAGAAACCATCTGGAGTTCTGAAAGCGGTCTTATCTATATTGTCCTCGGCCATCCTCAACTGATGAAATCCCGTGGCCAAGTCTAATTGAGAGAAAACAGATGCGCCAACAAGCTAGTCAAATAGATCATCAATCCTTGGGAGTGGATGCCTATTCTTTTTAGTAAGCTTATTCAACTCCCTATAATCCACACATAGATGAAGTGAACCGTCAGCCTCGGTAGCGAAAACGACTGGAGCACCCCATTCAAATATACTTCGCCTAATAAATCCTTTCTCAAGTAGCTCCCCTACTTGTTTGCCAAGATCCCTCCTTTCCCTAGGAGCCATGTGGCACACATGCAATGGGACTGGCTTCGCATTATCCAACAAGTATATCTGAAAATCAATCTCACGCCTCGTAGGTAATCCCCTAACCTCCTCAAAAACATCCGAATACTCACAGATTATAGGTACAGATCGCAAATCATCGACAAAAGCATCAAGTGATTCTAGGAAACTTAGCATGACAGCCCCCTTTGGATCACAGGAAATCTCGAGAGTCCTTCCTCGGCAAGTCAAAAGTCTAACGACCCTCCTCTCACAGTCTAGAATGGCACCGTACATGGCTAACCAATCCATCCCTAGAATCAGACCAGAGCCCATAAAACCAAGCATATATGTGTCGCACTCAAACTCGACTCCCAACACATATATCCTCAAACCTCAACATATCATAGACAAATGAGGCATGCCCCCAATGAGGTTTGAGACAATAATGGGATTAGAAATAATACTAGCACTAAGGTGCAGAGACACCATAAATCCAGATATAAAAGAGTGAGAAGCGCCAGAATCAAAAAGGGTCCTAACTGGATGATTGGAAAGAGAAATCAAACCTTCAACAGAAACATTCCTACCTTTGTCCGGTACACTAGACTCCAAAGCGTGCGCCTGCCCTCCAGAAGATCCTGCCTTTAGCCAGTCCTTGCTTCTTCGGGCACTCCTTAGTATATTGTCCAACTTCTCCACAGTTGAAGCAAGCATTCCTCCTTTTTCTGTAATCCTTAACCGAATGACCCAACCTACCATACCATGGCATTTGTTCTTGCCTTCAGCTTTGTCATTCTTTCCGCCCTTTTTTTGCTATTCTTTCTTGGGCCACACTTTCTTGTTTTGCGTCTCATCAGTCTTAGCCTCATTTTTCTCATCCTTACCATCTTCGAGTATCAATGACATATCAACCAGTCTCTCAAAAGTATCCCCCAACGGAATGTGAGATAATGCCAATGCCTGAAGAGGTTGATTTAATCCTCTTACAAACCTTAAAGCTTTCTTAGGCAGGGTATTCACCAGCTTAAGAACAAACCTTGCCAACTGATTAAACTTATGTACATACTCTTTAACAGACATGCTTCCTTGCTTAAGTGCCAGAAACCTCTCCATTTGCAACTCTGTTATTCCTGAGAAAGAAACTTTGTCTCAAATCTCTGTCAGAAATCATCCCAAGTATCAACTGCATGCCTGCTTTCATCACTTCCTACTAGAACAAAGCCTCATCCTTAAGCTGCCATGCAGCTAACTGTATATTTCTGTGGCCATCAACCTTGAAAAGCCCAAACAAGTTTTCTGTATATTTTAGCCAATTCTTTTCTTCCACAAAGTTCTCAGTTCCCCAGAATGGCTTTCCTCCCATAGCACAGAAGTCCTTGCATATCTTAGAGAAAATATCCTCTTGTGGAACAGCGGCTGCAGCTGGGGGAGAAGCGTCTCCTTAGCCTCTGGCAGGCGCCGTATCCTCAAGGTATCTACGGAACCAAGTCGGTATCTGAACGCCCTCGGGAAGATTCAATTCCCCGGGTATGCCATGGTAGTCTCAAAACCATTACAACATCAAGCTAAACTACTGAAACCAAGTACATGAAACCAAAACATCTGTCTTGCTTTAAAAGCTATCAGAGTACAGAAATGTAAATTCATAATCCCCAGTAATAGCCATAATAAAGTAGACAAGTAGTCGAAGCGATACATCAAAGCTGGTCCAAAACCAAGCAGAAACAGAATAGAGAATCCTAATCAAGCCTGAGATCCCACCCTGACAACCTGGAGGGAGAAAGAAAGTGAGAGAAAAGGAAACAAAATGGGTCAGACATAAAGTTTTGCGAGTCCAGTGACGTTTAGCATATAAAGAAGTAACATCATTATGACATACAAATTGGATGAGAAATAACAGTATCATATAACAGATATAAACAGACTGAATAGAATAAGCAAAATAAACAAGGTGAACTATGCTTCTTAGTTACTTTCTCTGCACCAATACTAGTATATCAGATTATGACAAGATTAGGTGTCCCCTAATTACTTAACAAAAATAGAATGATCCCAACATAAACATAATGGTAAGATTAGGTGTACTTTAGTAATGGGTTTTACCTAAACAGAAATAATAGGCACCTCACATAAATAACAGGTGTTACCCTAAATAGAAATAACATGGTCCTCAACAGAAACAGACAGGGCTAGATGTACCCTAATTACTACCCACAAGCGTTCCTCCCCCTAACTTGTAAATATCATGTGTCGGCCCCATAGTAGGGTGTATTACTTCCTAAAGTGGCAACCTACAGAAGGACACATACTTATTTACGGGTGCTACAACGACTTATTTTCCCCCAGAGACCGGCCTCATGCATGCACATGACTCCGTTGGAACGCGCCCGTACATACCCCCTTTTCAGATGAACCTCCTACAATTAGTTCAGTATGCGTGCCCTGACCCTTACCGAGTGCGGGATCCTCATTTAATACCGGAGTGGGTTACTAATTGATATGGGTCCCGCACAGAAGATGACACAATTCAAACACATAAACTTGTGCCCCACAATTAACTAGGATTTTAAACAAGTTAAGCCCACAGAATAACAGGCTCGCCTAACCCCCCACAGATTATGTAATGTCCCAAAAAATCCCCGGCCTTTGAATCGACCATAAACCACACAGGTATGATCCAAAAGTTGGAAATCCTCGAATGCACTAACTCTGGGCATACAACACATTGGAACGGATAACAGAAGACTTTTATAAGCATTATAATAATGTTACTTCAGAGTACAGAATATCAGAGTACATTGATATAATATGTGGTGACCCGAAAATCCGGTCCAATTTGAGCTGACTAAATAACACAAGTCCAACCCCAAATTGCACTAGAAATTCAAGAAACTAATAGAAAGAAGACAGATGGTGAGGATAGATAAGATAGAAACTTAGAATAGAAGAAGAAGAAGAACACAACATCAGAGTAACACGAATCTCACAGCGGAACGAATAACATATAATAGATAACATAACTTTGAAATATAACAGTTATGTATACAATAGCACTTATCAGAGTACAGCACTTACAACACAGCGGAACAAAACTCTTTATAACTAACGCTGAAGCCTCCTGCTCCAAGCTCCTTTAGATAGATCTGAAAAATCCTGAACTACTTGACTGCCCGTACAAATTTAGGCACCCAAGAGTTTAGGTAGAACAAAAAAAAAATAAACTCCGGGTCAGTCATGGGATTGGTATGAGTAAAACAGTTTAAACAGTTGAACAAGTAAACGATATCTCATAAGACCACACCGTATAACGGAACGGGTTTTTCCCTTATGAGAATCCAAAATATCTTTATATCAAAAACCTTTTGATATTATAATAATGTCTATCAACCACAATATAATAACCATCTAGCAGAAACGCTTTCATCTCACGTTCTACATATAGTATACAATCAAAACCGCAAGCACGTATTGGGTAATGGATTTCCAACTATGACAAGGTATGGAACCACCTTCCGATCAATGTACTCTAGGAACGATACACTGGAGTTCAACAAGAACATCTTGCAACTCAGCCACACATGACCAACCACTCATTTTTCTTGAGTGTATCGAATGTATATCACCAACGGTTGGGATCAGCAAACGTTTCCTATATATATATGAGACATCATTGATAGATTAAAGAAGCAAATGAATATTCTCTAGATAGGTGATTATAAACCCTACTTCGGTGTGACCGACTTAGCCATGCTGCCTGCCCGATTTCTGTCACTTACCGGATGATAAGGCTAAAAGCTACGCTTTATCATCACATCAGATTCACTTTGAATGCCACATCATCAAATCCATCCAATCACCGATTGACGTCCTCAACAATACATTATGTGTTAGCTAAAAGAAGTTTCCTTCTTCGCTTCCACTCTTGGTACGGTTGGAGAAATCAATATACGTGATCGTCTGGAAATACTCTGTCAGATATCCGTCCATACAAGTCATCCAGGATCAAGATGAACCGAAGGCACTATTCAGTACATCCATCTTAGGCACTGTTATCTAAGACTTATACAATAGCCCTTGCACTTTTCTCCGTCTTCAATTATCTTTGGCATATGTGATTCGCAACGCTTATGCCAATACAGAGTGGTTCTTTGGATAATAATCCAACCGGTCTCTCCATATTAACAACGTTAAAATGGTCAAAACTTCGATGGTCTATGATTTAACCATCAAAGAAAAACAGGTGTGCAAACTACGATATTATTTCCAGATGGAAATTCTATCAATCAATCATCAATCATATATATATATATATCTATATCTATATATATATATTCATATTTCATATTTCAATATTATTGATTCGTCTCTGATTCTATTTGGAAAACATTTCCAAATCTTCTTTACATGGATTTAAACAGGTGTTTAAATCAACATCGCGACGACCACTCACCACAATACTTATTTACTAAATTCACTTAACCATTTCACTCTCGAACCTTAACCATTTCTAAATTAAAAACGCAGTCAATCAAGTTGGGGTATAGCTACCTCTCAGACCTTAACTGAACAACATTTCAAATCTCGAAATAGGGTAAGTTCATCTTTTAACTTCTTAACACTTCCTTACGTAACTCCTTTCGAATAAACTATATTTGAAAATCCTTTAAACTCTATTTGTTTAACTCTAATCGATTTACTCTTTTTACTTCACTCCTTACTTAACTCCTTTCGAATAAACTATATTCGAAAATCCTTTAATCTCTATTTGTTTAACTCTAATCGATTTACTCTTTTAATTCTATTTGAATAAACTATATTCGATTTACTCATTCGATTTAACTAATATCGATTAACCCCATTGAATAACTAAATTTGATAACTCCTTCGAATAAACTATATTCGATAACCTCTTCGATTAAACTAATAATCGATAATTCCTTCGATTAACTAACAATCGACAACTCCTTCGAATAAACTATATTCGATAACTCACTTCGATTAAACTAATAATCGATAATCCTTCGAATAACAAATTCGATAACTCCTTTCGATTAAACTATAATCGGTAACTCCTTTCGAATAACTAATTCGATAACTCCTTTCGATTAAACTAATTCGATACCTCTTATGTGTTTAACTCTATTCGAATAACTAATTCGAATAACTCCAACCTAATAACTCTTACTGGATTAACGCTTATTCGAATAACTTATATTCGATTTGCTTACTTTCGAATACTTATATTCGAAAATCTCTTTCTTCGAATAAATCTTATTCGATTTAAATCCTGTCGAATAACTAGATTCGATCAACTCACTTCGAATATCTCTGATTCGATTATCTCACTTCGAATATCTCTGATTCGATATAACTTTATTCAATAACTCTAGTTCGATTTAACTCTATCGATTAACTCTATTTGATTAACTCTTACTGGTTTAACTCTAACTGATTTACTCTAACTGGTTTAACTCTGACTGATCAACCCTAACTGGTTTAACTCTGACTGATCAACCCTAACTGGTTTAACTCTGACTGATCAACCCTAACTGATTTAACTCTGACTGAACAACCCTAACTGATCAACTCTAATCGATTTATCTTATTCGAGTACCCCTATTTGATAACGTTTATTCATTTAAAAAGATTTACTTTTAGTAACGGTTCTGCACATTATAAATGTTCTCTTAAATAACGTTCTTCACTTATACAAGTGTTGTGTACCCATTCTATTTAAACTATAGGTGTTAAAAACCAATATCTCTTCTCTATATAAGTTCAAACTTATATATTCCATTTATCGAATAATAAATATTTATTTTAATTTATAAACTGTTATTTATAAATCAATCCCTTCCTATTTATCTGTTAAAAACAGATTTCCACTTTCTGTTCATTAAATAAATATTCCTTTTTATCCTTCTATTTATTAACAAATAAATATCGCCCTTTTTATTTTATTTATTTATTCTAAATAAATATTTCCTTAATACTTCTATTTATTTCCTAAATAAATATTTTCCTTTATTCTGTTTTATTTATTTTCCCAATAAATCTTCCTCTTTATAAAATCCTTTGATTTTATAAATAAATTCCCCTTTTTCCATATCATATTTATTTTACAAATAAATATTTCCTTTTCTATTTAAATCTAGAAATATTCTAACTCCTTAAATTCCCGGGAAAATTCGCCATAACCTCCTTTGTAACGGGAGCATCGGGAAAATCCCCAAACCCGCCACACAGGCCTTTCCATTCAAAAAGAAAAATGTTTTGGAATTATTTCCTTTCTGAATATCTCATATTTATAAATATTCCAATTTATAAATATTCCTTATTTATAAATATTCAAATTTATAAATATCTCTTATTTATAAATTTTCCATTTATAAATATTTTATTTTCAATATCACTTTGAAAATCCCCTTATCAATATCCCGGTATGTTATGGTGTTTAACATATCAAATTACGATGGCCAATATCGTCCATACACACACAATCAACAACATGTTATAATTCACATCATATATCAAAATATATGAAAAAAAATAAAATAACTGTTGAGGAATCCTGTCGGATTCCTCCAACCTGTTTTCCCTGCATCCACAGATGTTACACAACATGATTGTCATCACTTTCAGTTCAATATGAATTATTCTGATAAACAGAATCAATATATATAACTATAATATTTCATTAACTGACTAGCAGTTCAATCAAACAGTCAACACACAATTAAACAGACAATTTCTAACAGTTCTAAAAATACAACATGAAATTATAAACTGTTCAGAGTTAGTGAGATGTACTCACATTGGACTGTTATCGTTAAAACGATTAACTGTCTTTGATTTGATTCAGACAGACAATTTATTTTACAATAAATTGTAGTGAGCTCGAATTCACCCCCAATCAGTCTCATTGTGTTGCTCCCGTCAATACGATCCTGTCGGATCTTGTTTCGTCTAATTCTGATACCGTATGGGAAAGATATGAATTTACAATCATATGTAATGATTAAAATTAATTAAACTAAGTTTTAATTGAGTTTAGGCTTTACCAAACTAACCCGGCCCAATATCAACCCAATCACCCTCCTCATTCTTCTTCCTGCTTTCTGAAGCTCCAACTCGACAAATTCCTTCATTGTTTCACAGTCCAAATCACCATTATTAACTCATACTTCAACATATATTAATTACCATGGAACTAATCATTCATACATATATAAATCACTTCATCCTTAGTTAAACTCCTTGATCAAGTAAATCACCTGCAGACATAACCATGACTGAATTGTTTCCAATCCCTTCACCTCATTCTTCCATGAGTTCAACAAATGGTCTCCACCATAAATCCCCACTTTGAACCTTCATTTACCCAATGCAAAACGTTACTAACTTTAAGCCCTCCTCTCATTCTTCTCCTTCCATGTTCTGCCGTGAACTACAATGGCCAATTCACGTTTTTTTTCTTTTTATCCCGGCCCATCAGCCCATTTAAAACCTCGCTCCACTCCACACAATATTCATCTCCCATCCTCCCCGTTGAAAGCAAACGCGAGCTCCAGATACCCATGCCGAAAGTTCTAATCACCTCGTCCTCCCTCCAAAATCCACTAAATTCAAAACCGACTCTCCCATTTAACTCCTCTTCGAACTCTCTTCATACCCACCCCCTCAACCCTCAACTCGTCGTCCTCATTTGAGTTGCGTCGAAACCCAAAATAGCCACACACAGTAAAACATCCGAACATTTTTATCATCATCACCCACTAAAAATTCACAACACCTGCTAACCGACGCCACAAACCTCAATCCAAGCTCGACTTCGTGAATAATAGTTCCAAGATCTCGCGATCTTGAACCCTAGAATCCCAATCGTATGTTGACCCGAAATTACAGCGAACAAAAACTGTTCGAAACCCAGAAAAATTCATATGAATGTAAAGAGAAAACCAACAGGAATCCGAATACATCTATCTAGGAATTTATAGATTTTGTTTTCGATTTGTTTGTGAATTTAGAACTTGCGATATTGGAAGAGATTGAAGAGAAAGCAACGGCGGGTTTTTGGGTGTTGACCAAAGAAGAAAACTGATTAGGTTTAGAAAATTTGTAAGGGGGTATTTATAATGGATCTAAATATCTAGATATTTTTAGTTAGGGAATATTCTGGGAATATTCTTTTTGTTTAATTTATCTTCTAAAAATCCGTGTGTTCACACACGCTACCTAAAAATCACGAAACTGGACATGCAGCTAGAGTTCGACATTACGGTCCCAACGAAACTGGTTTCGTCGAATTCCGACTTCGTTTGCAAAAGTGGCTATTTTTAAAGCTCTGGATGACCCATTTAAATATATAAATATATTTAAATATAATTAAATTTAATATTTAAAATTAAATATTATCGTATATATTCACAACAGAATATCATACAGCTCCAATGGGATTTATAACTCGACACTTCACATCCCGATTAAATCGATATTCGATTTAAAATGAATTTCCTTTGTAAAAATTTAAATAATTCCTTTATAAATTATAAAGGAATTCCACAGCGACTTTTCTGAAATTTGATTTGGACGTACATCAAAATCTACACGACAAAATCCCGATTTTTCTCTTCCACTAGAAAGATATACTCCATCAGCTCCACACGTTTCTTGTTTCACAGAAATCCGGCTTAAAACGAATCCTGTACATTCAGTTGAAGTTCAAATCGCCAAATCGCGAACTGCAGCGCTATTTCAAGATCGATTTTAATTATAATAAAATTATACGTTCAAACTGACGTCGATTGAATATATTCGTCAATATAATTCAACTCTAAGCTGAATTAAATCTTAGGGATGACCCAGTTCACAGAATATTGTGATTTCCAATATTTCTGATTATTTTTTTGAATTAAATATATTATTTAATTT
Source organism: Allium sativum (assembly GCA_030737875.1). Classification (NCBI taxonomy): domain Eukaryota; kingdom Viridiplantae; phylum Streptophyta; class Magnoliopsida; order Asparagales; family Amaryllidaceae; genus Allium; species Allium sativum. The sequence goes on along the minus strand of CM060915.1, from coordinate 441,602,446 downwards.
ATTATTTTAATTAAATATTCATTATTATTTAATTCCATGACCATTAAATCCTTTTAATCACCATTTAAATAATTAAATAAATTAATTATTATACCTCTGCAAATGCGGGTCATTACGTTCTTCCCCACTTAAAATAATTTCGTCCTCGAAATTGCTAAGGTAGAGGACGACCCTATCTATCGGAATTCCTAAGATTTGTTTACCCCTTATTTCTGATTTCAACTGAACCAATTAATATCGACTAAAATATTTATTCATTCTGACTAACTAAAATTTTCAAAAATTTTGAAAATTTTCTAACACTTTAAATTTTCGGAAAAATTTCGCTAGCACCTCCTTTGTATTGGTCAATATCTCAAACTCCAATTCGCCTCACTGGGCCTTCTTCAACCCAAAAGAAAATCAAACAGCCAAGCGGCTTGCCAAATCGGCTCAAAAATTCCAAACTCATATAGAATATAAACTTGTACCTTTTTGTCGGGCATATCATTATATCCCTACCATTCATTACCACTTCTGCATATAACAATGCATTACCAACTTGACCTCCGATCAGTTCATTCTCAAAACCAAATCATTCGCTTATATCTAAGTCGAATCTCACTTTCAATCTCAAGTTTCATTTTTGATTTTCAAATTCTAAGTCCAAGCTGAATTTCAAATTCTTGACTTAACCATTCAATTCTATTCCAGATTATTCTATAATCCAATTCAGATTTAACTTAACTTATCTCAAGTTAAATTTCTAGTTTATTATTGCCATCTCAATTTATTTAACTTCACAAGTCAAATTTAAATCCTATAATTTAAATTACTGGGTTATTTCAAATCAATTTGAAATCATAACCCCAATTCAAAACCTTTGAATTTCCGAACACCTTATTTTCACAAACGATTTTAAAACAAAATCTTTGGTAGTAATCCATCACTTACAACTCGAAAATGAACATCGATGATGTCATGACCATCATCAGAATCTATTTTCCAGCAATCGAAGTGAGTTCAATACTATATCACTTTCAGTTTGAAAAACGTTTTCAAAATCTCCCAAGAACTTAAAATTTCCTTATTTTAATTCCAAATCTGATTTAAATTCAGATTTAATTCATCTTATTTCATATATTTCCTTATATGAATTCTGATTAGTTATTTATAATCATTTCACCTTTTTTATAATCTAATTCGATTATAATAACAACCAACACATCCAATACATATTGTAATTTCAATATATATTTCTTATAACCAAATATATTTCGGGTAAAATTATTTCATTTACCCTCTTTCAAAACATACCATGACGGTTCATCGTATTTGAGTGTTTAGTAACCCCTATCGATACAGTGGATCAAACTGATCGACCAGAATTCATAAGCCAGTCAACCAATGAGTCTCCACAATATAAATCACTTTATATTAACTAACAAATACGCACTTGTATATATACACTCAAATTTAGTCTAGGATATTACTAATCCCACCTCTACTGAATTACGCCACAAAGACAAGGTAAATCTTAACCTCGCTCTGATACCAAATGTGGTGACCCGAAAATCCGGTCCAATTTGAGCTGACTAAATAACACAAGTCCAACACTAAATTGCACTAGAAATTCAAGAAACTAATAGAAATAAGATAGAGGGTGAGGATAGATAAGATAGAAACTTAGAACAGAAGAAGAAGAAGAACACAACATCAGAGTAACACGAATCTCACAGCGGAACGAATAACATATAATAGATAACATAACTTTGAAATATAACAGTTATGTATACAATAGCACTTATCAGAGTACAGCACTTACAACACAGCGGAACAAAACTCTATATAACTAACGCTGAAGCCTCCTGCTCCAAGCTCCTTTAGATAGATCTGAAAAATCCTGAACTACTTGACTGCCCGTACAAATTTAGGCACCCAAAAGTTTAGGTAGAACAAAACAAAATAAACTCCGGGTCAGTCATGGGACTGGTATGAGTAAAACAGTTTAAACAGTTGAACAAGTAAACGATATCTCATAAGACCACGCCGTATAACGGAACGGGTTTTTCCCTTATGAGAATCCAAAATATCTTTATATCAAAAACCTTTTGATATTATAATAATGTCTATCAACCACAATATAATAACCATCTAGCAGAAGCGCTTTCATCTCACGTTCTACATATAGTATACAATCAAAACCGCAAGCACGTATTGGGTAATGCATTTCCAACTATGACAAGGTATGGAACCACCTTCCAATCAGTGTACTCTAGGAACGATACACTGGAGTTCAACAAGAACATCTTGTAACTCAGCCACACATGACCGACCACTCATTTTGCTTGAGTGTATCGAATGTATATCACCAACGGTTGGGATCAGCAACCGTTTCCCGTATATATATGAGACAGCATTGATAGATTAAAGAAGCAAATGAATATTCTGTAGATATGTGATTATACACCCTACTTCGGTGCGACCGACTTAGCCATGCTGCCTGCCCGATTTCTGTCATTTACCGGATGATGAGGCTAGAAGCTACGCTTTATCATCACATCAGATTCACTTTGAATGCCACATCATCTAATCCATCCAATCACCGATTGACGTCCTCAACAATACATTATGTGTTAGCTAAAAGAAGTTTCCTTCTTCGCTTCCACTCTTGGTACGGTTGGAGAAATCAATATACGTGATCGTCTGGAAATACTCTGTCAGACATCCGTCCATACAAGTCATCCAGGATCAAGAAGAACCGAAGGCACTATTCAGTACATCCATCTTAGGCACTGTTATCTAAGACTTATACAATAGCACTTGCACTTTTCTCCGTCTTCAATTATCTTTGGCATATGTGATTCACAACGCTTATGCCAATAAAGAGTGATTCTTTGGATAATAATCCAACCGGTCTCTCCATATTAACAACGTTAAAATGGTCAAAACTTCGATGGTCTATGATTTAACCATCAAAGAAAAACAGGTGTGCAAACAACGATATTATTTCCAGATGGAAATTCTATCAATCAATCATCAATCATATATATATCTATATATATATATATATATATATTCAAATTTCATATTTCAATATTATTGATTCGTCTCTGATTCTATTTGGAAAATATTTCCAAATCTTCTTTACTTGGGTTTAAACAGGTGTTTAAATCAACATCGCGACGACCACTCACCACTATACTTATTTACTAAATTCACTTAACCATTTTACTCTCGAACCTTAACCATTTCTAAATTAAAAACGCAGTCAATCAAGTTGGGGTATAGCTATCTCTCAGACCTTAACTGAACAACATTTCAAATCTCGAAATAGGGTAAGTTCATCTTTTAACTTCTTAACACTTCCTTACGTAACTCCTTTCGAATAAACTATATTCGAAAATCCTTTAAACTTTATTTGTTTAACTCTAATCGATTTACTCTTTTTACTTCACTCCTTACTTAACTCCTTTCGAATAAACTATATTCGAAAATCCTTTAATCTCTATTTGTTTAACTCTAATCGATTTACTCTTTTAATTCTATTCGAATAAACTATATTTGATTTACTCATTTGATTTAACTAATATCGATTAACCCCATTGAATAACTAAATTTGATAACTCCTTCGAATAAACTATATTCGATAACCTCTTCGATTAAACTAATAATCTATAATTCCTTCGATTAACTAATAATCGACAACTCCTTCGAATAAACTATATTCAATAACTCACTTCGATTAAACTAATAATCGATAACTCCTTCGAATAACAAATTCGATAACTCCTTTCGATTAAACTATAATCGATAACTCCTTTCGAATAACTAATTCGATAACTCCTTTCGATTAAACTAATTCGATACCTCTTATGTGTTTAACTCTATTCGAATAACTAATTCGAATAACTCCAACCTAATAATTCTTACTGGAATAACTCTTATTCGAATAACTTATATTCGATTTGCTTACTTTCGAATACTTATATTCGAAAATCTCTTTCTTCGAATAAATCTTATTCGATTTAACTCCTGTCGAATAACTAGATTCGATCAACTCACTTCGAATATCTCTGATTCGATTATCTCACTTCGAATATCTCTGATTCGATTTAACTTTATTCAATAACTCTAGTTCGATTTAACTCTATCGATTAACTCTTACTGGTTTAACTCTAACTGATTTACTCTAACTAGTTTAACTCTGAGTGATCAACACTTACTGGTTTAACTCTAACTGATCAACCCTAACTGGTTTAACTCTGACTGATCAACCCTAACTGGTTTAACTATGACTGATCAACCCTAATTGGTTTAACTCTGACTGATCAACCCTAACTGATCAACTCTAATCGATTTCTCTTATTCGAGTACCCCTATTTGATAACGTTTATTAATTTAAAAAGATTTACTTTTAGTAACGGTTCTGCACTTTATAAATGTTCTCTTAAACAACGTTCTTCACTTATACAAGTGTTGTGTACCCATTCTATTTAAACTATAGGTGTTAAATACCAATATCTCTTCTCTATATAAGTTCAGACTTGTATATTCCATTTATCGAATGATAAATATTTAATTTAATTTATAAACTGTTATTTATAAATTAATCCCTTCCTATTTATCTGTTAAAAACAAATTTCCACTTTTTGTTCATTAAATAAATATTCCTTTTTATCCTTCTATTTATTTAACAAATAAATATCGCCCTTTTTATTTTATTTATTTATTCTAAATAAATATCTCCTGTATAATTCTATTTATTTCCTAAATAAATATTTTCCTTTATTCTATTTATTTTCCCAATAAATCTTCCTCTTTATAAAATCCTTTGATTTTATAAATAAATTCCCCCTTTTCCATATCATATTTATTTTACAAATAAATATCTCCATTTCTATTTAAATCTAGAAATATTCTAACTCCTTAAATTCCCGGGAAAATTCGCCATAACCTCCTTTGTAACGGGAGCATCGGGAAAATCCCCAAACCCGCCACACAGGCCTTTCCATTCAAAAAGAAAAATGTTTTGGAATTATTTCCTTTCTGAATATCTCATATTTATAAATATTCCAATTTATAAATATTCCTTATTTATAAATGTTAAAATTTATAAATATCTCTAATTTATAAATTTTCCATTTATAAATATTTTATTTTCAATATCACTTTGAAAATCCCCTTATCTATATCCCGGTATGTTATGGTGTTTAACATATCAAATTACGATGGCCAATATCGTCCATACACACACAATCAACAACATGTTATAATTCAAATCATATATCAAAATATATGAAAATTAATAAAATAACTGTTGAGGAATCCTGTCGGATTCCTCCAACCTGTTTTCCCTGCATCCACAGATGTTACACAACATGATTGTCATCACTTTCAGTTCTATATGAATTATTCTGATAAACAGAATCAATATATATATATATAACTATAATATTTCATTAACTGACTAGCACTTCAATCAAACAGTCAACACACAATCAAACAAACAATTTCTATCAGTTCTAAAAATACAACATGAAATTATAAACTGTTCAGAGTTAGTGAGATTTACTCACATTTGACTGTTATCGTTAAAATGATTAACTGCCTTTGTTTTGATTCAAACGGACAATTTATTTTACAATAAATTGTAGCGAGCTCAGATTCACCCCCAATCAGTATCATTGTGTTGCTCCCGTCCATACGATCCTGTCGGATCTTGTTTCGTCTAATTCTGATACCGTATGGGAAAGATATAAATTTGCAATCATATATACTGATTAAAATAAATTAAACTAAGTTTTAATTGAGTTTGGGCTTTACCAAACTAACCCAGCCCAATATCAACCCAATCACCCTCCTCATTCTTCTTCCTGCTTTCTGAAGCTCCAACTCGACAAATTCCTTCATTGTTTCACAATCCAAATCACCATTATTAACTCATACTTCAACATATATTAATTACCATGGAACTAATCATTCATACATATATAAATCACCTCATCCTTAGTTAAACTCCTTGCTCCAGTAAACCACCTGTAGACATAACCATGACTGAATTGTTTCCAATCCCTTCTCCTCATTCTTCCATGAGTTCAACAAATGGTCTCCACCATAAATCCCCACTTTGAACCTTCATTTACCCAATGCAAAACGTTACTAACTTTAAGCCCTCCTCTCATTCTTCTCCTTCCATGTTCTGCCGTGAACTACAATGGCCAATTCACTTTTTTTTTTATCCCGACCCATTAGCCCGTTTAAAACCTCGCTCCACTCCACACAGTATTCATCTCCCATCCTCCCCGTTGAAAGAAAACGCGAGATCCAGATACCCATGCCGAAAGTTCTGATCACCTCGTCCTCCCTCCAAAATCCACTAAATTCAAAACCGACTCTCCCATTTAACACCTCTTCGAACTCTCTTCATAACCACCCCCTCGACCCTCAACTCGTCGTCCTCATTTGAGTTGCGTCGAATCCCAAAATAGCCACACACAATAAAACATCCGAACATTTTTATCATCATCACCCACTAAAAATTCACAACACCTGCTAACCGACGCCACAAACCTCAATCCAAGCTCGACTTCGTGAATAGTAGTTCCAACATCTCGCGATCTTGAACCCTAGAATCCCAATCGTATGCTGACCCGAAATTACAACGAACAAAAACTGTTCGAAACCTAGAAAAATTCATATGAATGTAAAGAGAAAACCAACAGGAATCCGAATACATCTATCTAGGAATTTATAGATTTTGTTTTTGATTTGTTTGTGAATTTAGAACTTGCGATATTGGAAGAGATTGAAGAGAAAGCAACGACGGGTTTTTGGGTGTTGACCAAAGAAGAAAACTGATTAGGTTTAGAAAATTTGTAAGGGGGGTATTTATAATGGATCTAAATATCTAGATATTTTTAGTTAGGGAATATTCTGGGAATATTCTTTTTGTTTAATTTATCTTCTAAAAATCCATGTGTTCACACACGCTACCTAAAAATCACGAAACTGGACATGCAGCTAGAGTTCGACATTACGGTCCCAACGAAACTGGTTTCATCGAATTTCGACTTCGTTTGCAAAAGTGGCTATTTTTAAAGCTCTGGATGACCCATTTAAATATATAAATATATTTAAATATAATTAAATTTAATATTTAAAATTAAATATTATCGTATATATTCACTACAGAATATCATACAGCTCCACTGGGATTTATAACTCGACACTTCACATCCCGATTAAATCGATATTCGATTTAAAATGAATTTCCTTTGTAAAAATTTAAATAATTCCTTTATAAATTATAAAGGAATTCCACATCGACTTTTCTGAAATTTGATTTGGACGTACATCAAAATCTACACGACGAAATCCCGATTTTTCTCTTCCACTAGAAAGATATACTCCATCAGCTCCACACGTTTCTTGTTTCACAGAAATCCGGCTTAAAATGAATCCTGTACATTCAGTTGAAGTTCAAATCGCCAAATCGCGAACTGCAGCGCTATTTCAAGCTCGATTTTAATTATAATAAAATTATACGTTCAAACTGACGTCGATTGAATATATTCGTCAATATAATTCAACTCTAAGCTGAATTAAATCTTAGGGATGACCCAGTTCACAGAATACTGTGATTTCCAATATTTCTGATTATTTTTTTGAATTAAATATATTATTTAATTTATTATTTTAATTAAATATTCACCATTATTTAATTCCACGACCATTAAATCCTTTTAATCACCATTTAAATAATTAAATAAATTAATTATTATACCTCTGCAAATGCGGGTCATTACATAATAATACAATAGTGGAAGATAATTTACAATGGATTTAATACAATGCAGCGGAAGACTATCAATGCTCTGGACACAGCTTTAAGCTTTGATCCAGGATCCTGCTCAATATATGTGCAAAATAAGCTACTCAACTGCCCATGTGGAAAAGAGGGCACCCGAGTTTGCAAAGTGAAACAAACTACGAGTCAGTCATGGGACTGGTATGAGAAATCTTTCCCAACTTACCTAACAATATGGCTAATCACAGGACCACGCCGCTAACGTGGAACGAGTTTATTCCATTGGATTTCCAGTGCATAAATTAAATAAATTTTACTCAAAAGAATGCAATGATTTTTAGAAAAATGAAATCATTGTAAGACTCAAGTGCCATCACACAATGCAACGCAAACCAGAGGATTGAGTTTTACCTCATAATGATCAAACATGCTTGATACGTAGAAAATAATATTTTAATATTACTATTAGTATCTAATCAGTTTTAAAAATACTTCAAAGTAAATGTATCAATCCTAGACGGCATAGCTACCATATACTATGTCGCCATATATAGGTTTACAATCAAAACCATAATGTCGTATTGGAAACTGGGTTTCCGTCGTGGGTCAAGGCTAGGGACGATCTCGTACCGATTCGAGACACTCTAGCGATGTCTCAGGATTCAGACGTTGGCGAACCCTTAAATCATGTAGGGCCGGTCCACAAATACTTTAGTGTATTAGTTACGCCAGAACACATGCTTCCCTGTCCTATTGAACCTATAATTTGGTCACTATGGACCAATAAATAGGAGGTACCTCATAATCCATTTACCACATAAGTAAAATGTCAGGGCTTGCAAAACCTTGATACCACTTCTAGCTAGAAAGAAACGTGTGCACTCCCTACGTTCCCTTGTCCTATTTTTGAGTCATACCGGGGTGTGAGGCTCGCAAGGTAATGCTATACACAAAGCTATGCTGAAATAGGCTATGCTTTGATCATCAACCACAAGACTCTGCTTTTCAAAAAACCTTAATCATCTGCATCTTTGCATGCCACATTGACAATCCACGCCATGCGATCGATAACTACTAATATATAACCTCTGAGCTCGTGCGTCTCACAGAATGGTGTTAAGCAAGAGAATAAACTCTCCGCCACCAATCAAATATATATTAAATAGAAATAATTTACATGGAATGAAATCCAATGTCAGACACACATCCATTTACAAGTCCGTTCTAGGTCTGAACGAAACCGGAGACACCTTATTCCATGTCCCGTATGTCCAATACGGAAGAGAGGTGCTCGCCTATCTGGACAATCAACAAGTACGTCCAAACTACCACTTTAACCCTTTACTAGGATCTACCCAATGTCAGCCATCAGTAGTCATCCTTTTGATGTGAAAATCGCCGCTGTTCAATCACCGTCTTCTATACTTCGTTTTAAATCGTTGTGTAATTATTTGAAATGAGATTGAACTCGCATATATATAATTTAAACCATTTTATATCGTTAGTATTATTTTATAACGATTTATTGTAACGACACGGATTTCACCCGGACCTAATCGATCGATAAACCGACCAAGACCGTTCGAATCCCGCATACGCTAACTCTGGGTATACAACACATCAGAACAAATAATAGAAGACTTTTATAAACATCATAATAATGTTACATCAGAGTACAGAATATCATAGTATATCGAAATATAATCAATAAAGCGGAAGATAAATTTACATAAATGTAATACAATGCACAGAGGAAATATAAACTACACAGCGGAAGACTGTAAATGCCTGGACACAGCTTAAAGATTCAATCCAGAATCCTGCTCAATATATCAGCAAAATAAAACTACTCGACTGCCCGTGTGGAAAATAGGGGGACCCGAATTTGCAAGGGAAAAGCAAACTACAGGTCAGTCATGGGACTGATGTGAGAAACTATAAACAGTTATAATTAACTTATTTAATAATATGGCATATCATGGGACCACGCCGCTAACGCGAAACGGGTTTACCCCCATGAATGCCAGTGTATAAACAACAATCAATATAGATATATGGATCTACTATGCATCAGTCAACATGCAATATCCCAATCTACCCATTTAGATTAATCACCACACGTAGATTTTCTAAATCCAATTCAATTTATAGAAATTATTCCATTGTACTTTATTTCCCGATTTCTATTTCAAATCATTTTAAATACATATCTAACTTTCTATAACAAAGTAGATTTCACTTCGGGATCTCAAATCAAATCATTTGGAAATGTGAATTCCAAATCATAACAATGCATACAAACAAGTATGCAACCAAATATCGGGCTCCCCCTAGACAAGGTAAAGGGTACGCACCTAGCAACTCGATATATAAATGTGCACCTACCCCCACATAGGAGCAGGCTACACCGACGGTGCACCTTCCACACATGGAAGCAAACACCGCCCATCTCACCCATACTTTTAGTCGTCCGGCTCACCCGAATCTCTAACCACATACCAAATCATTTCATATCCGAAGTATGGAAAATCATTTCACAACATAATAATCACAAGTTCTTTCAAAATATAGTACTTCACATCAGCAGTTCACACATATGATCAGTCACTATTAATCACGTAACCTTTGAGCTCGTACGTCTCAAAGAAGGGTGTTAAGCAAAAGAATAAATTCTCCGCCACCAAACAGATACATCATTAATAGCAACTAATCAAATATGTGATGAACCACAATGTAACACATAATACATTTCAAAATCTCTTCGATAATATCGGGTTTAGCCTCGAAATCCTTTCTGTTTTATAAAACATTTTTATAAAACATTCCCTGTCCAAAATCGGGAATACATTTCTTTTCACTTAAGAAAAATATATCATTTCACAATCATTCATTAAATTTGAAATGAACACAACATCGGTAAACACCTTATCGTCAAATCGTGAAGTGTTTCACAAGGTGTTAGCACACAGATATCTTTACCCAACCCATTGCTGAATGTAAAGGCATATTCTGCTCATAAACTGGTCGAGCACCATCCAAACAATCAATCAACCACAATCAATATCAACAACTAAGTAAATTTTGTTTAATCACATCACATGTTTTGGTAAATTTAACCACCATTCATTCATCCAAATCTAATTAAAGATTTATTCAAACCCCAATTGGTTTCATCTCTAAAATCATTTCATATTGATTGTTCTACTTTTTGGAAATTAATCCTTCTTTTACTCGGGTTAAAGGACTAATGTCATTTAAACACAGTTCACGACCAACCCTAAATCCAATTTGATATTGAATACAAGGCTCTGAATAGAAAATATATCGGCTTATATTCAATATCAAATTCTAAAATCAACAAATATCGTATTGGAATAACGATATATATATCTTTCAAATTCCTCCACAATATCCTTATAATCACGGAAACCAATGTCGAAATATTCCGAAAATAATTTCGATTCAAATCCATTCCAATTCATATATTGGAAATTCTGGTTATTTAAAACCCATTTCAAATCCAATTTGTTTATTTAAAATAAATAAATTGTTATTCTACTTAATAACTAGTTCATTTCGACAAAAATATATTTTATCTTTACAAATGCGGAATTTTTTCATCTCGGTTCTTTCTAAATCATTTATAATGATTTTACACAAATTATTGATATTTTTAATAATTTTATCAACGTCTATACAGTCGATTTCCATCAACGACCATCGAACTGCACTTACAGCGACCTTTTCCAAATTTGATTTGGACATAATTCCAAATCCAACCGTTAGATTTCTAATTTCTCATATTTTTAACAATCATTTTCACATTTCATATATATATATATATCGTTTTCATTTCATATATACACCATTTTCACATTTCATATATATATATATATATCATTTTCATTTCATATATATATATCGTTTTCACATTTCATATATATATATATATCGTTTTCATATCATATATATCATTTTCATTTCATATCTATATCGTTTTCATTTCATATATATCGTTTTCATTTCATATATATCGTTTTCATTTCATATATATATATATATATATATTATTTCCATCTTTCACATATATAATATTTCCACTTTTCAATATATACGATATTTTCACTTTCAATATATATACGATATTTTCACTTTCAATATATACGATATTTTCACTTTCAATATATACGATATTTTCGCTTTTCAATATATACGATATTTTCTCTTTTCAATATATACGATATTTTCACTTTCGATATATACGATATTTTCACTTTCAATATATACGATATTTTCACTTTTCATATATATATATATATATTTCATTTACATCACGACCAATTTATTTCATTTCACATCACGATCAATTTTCACACAGAATACAATCAAACAAGTCGTCCATGGTCTATGGACAACGGGGAGCAGTTCATATATGCAGTTACAAAATAAATAACTGTACAGAAAATTTAAAGTGAGAGAATTCTCACTTTGGGTTTCCACTCCTCCAGTTTTATTTCTGAATTTCTAAATAGTTTAGTTTGGAATTTATCTGAATTTCCAACATGCTCTGTTTTAAACGATGTCAGTTTCGTCGCAAAGCTCTCATTTTTCTGATTTCAACGCTTCTGAATTTGTCGAACTCTGACCTCGCATGAAGAAGATATCGTGTTAAATGCATTGGATGATTAACGAATAATTAAATTATAATTAATCCACTAATTAATTACATTCCCTCTAATCCTTCTCTTCCCCGCGTCATCTTCTGCTACACGCCAAAATCGAAACACCCAACCTAGGGTTCCCTGTTCACCACTAAACAGGAGATCAAGCCTCGATCCGAGGTGCTCACGGGGAAGAGCATCAAGCTCTCCACCTATGCCAGTGGCGGCGCCACCCTCGGTGGCCCCTGCGGCTCTGAATTTCGGCGTGAACGCCCAGACTTTGATGGAGGTATACTCCCTAACGACGCCCCTTTAAACGATCTTGACCGCGGGATCTAAAGATCATACTTCCTTCTTCAGTTTTCTCTTTGAAGCTTCTGAAATCGTTGAACAAATCACGAGATCGAAGGGAAAGAAATGGGGACGATTCTGAGTGTCCACTTATTTTGAACGGCGGCGGCTTTCTTTTTGGGCTAGGGTTTTAGTTCCCCCTCCCCCTCTTTATAGAATTTTTTTTATTATTTTAATTCTTTTAATTTGAAAAATATTTGTTCGTTCATAATAACTCCAAATCGAATCCAACGACTATCGCCCTTAGCTAAATACCCCCATTCCGAACACAATGGGATATGTTTCGTAAGCCAATTCGACTGTTTCGATCAGTTTTTCTTTAAACTAAAATATAAATCATTATATTTTCAATTTGAATGTACATTTTAATTTGCCGGGGCCACATACTGATTCTAAAAATTCCCGGAAAATGTTTTCTATCTTCGTATTGAAGATACGGTCCTAACAAAACTAATTTCGTCAAGTTCCGAGACCGTTTGAAAAACGGCCATTTTCTGGTCGATCGAAATTGACTGAAACTATCAAAACACGTTTTACTTCGCCATGCTCACATATTGATTCGAAATATTATGAATTTTGGAATCTAGCAACAATTCGACATCCCGGATCCAACAAAATTGGTTTCGTCGAAAATGATGGTCGTTTGCAAAATGGCTATTTTTAAGGCCTTTGTATATTTAAAATATATATAAATTCCACAGCGACTTTTCAGAATTTTCAACTGGACATAACTTTCAACTTTTAAAATGAAATCTCAGTTTCTTATACCCGTTAGAAAGATATGATTAAACAGATTCAAATATTTCTTGTTTCGCTAAAATCCGGTTTATTTTGAATCCTTTACATTCAATTGAATTTTGAAATCGAATTATCGAACTACCGCGCCATTTTCAATTCCTTTTATAACTAAAAATAAATATTTATATTCTAATGACGATTCAAATAAATATATACGTTCTATTTCTATTCAAAATAAATTTCTCGTCGTTAATATTTAAAATAATTCATTTTAAATATTCAAAATTCATTAAAATTGCCAAAATAAAAAATTTAAATTGGCTCAGAATTCCCGGGTTGTTACATTTATCGCTATTTTTTTTATATAAAAATAGCTCAATTTAATTTAACGACGCTTCGGGTCAATAGGCGACCCTAGCGCTGTTTTTATCAAAATTTGATTTACACTATCTTGAAATCTAACCGTTGGATTTTAACATGATTTATATCGTTGACAAATCTTCCCAAAGTGGTCCTAACGGTTCCAATTTTGGGAAAATCCGATGGTCGGATCTTTCGATATAATCGTTTAAAGTTACGATTCCGAAATACGAACTACCGCACGCGATTCGTTTAATTTTAATTTATTTATATATATAATTATATATAAATATAAACCATTCGACGATTCCACTAACGTGTTTAACACGCCAAATAAAAGAATATTTTATTGGCACAACACATCTACATGTTTATACTTTCAAATAAAATGTATTTTATTTACATGAAAATTTAGCTAACGACAAATAAAAAGATAATTTTTATTTGTATTTCTATTTCTAGCTGTAACAAATAAAAAGGAAATATTCCATTTGTACATAGTTTCAATGAATGTTTTAACAATAAAATTAATTCTTTTATTAACATACCAATTCAACGTATGTTGAAATAAAAATGATTCTTTATTTAACATACAAATTCAAATGTTTGTTGCGACGATAAAGATGATTCTTTAATTTAATATCTAATTCCTCTTAATAAAACAGACATAGTATGAAAATATAATAGCATGGTCTAATATATTATTTAAAACCAAAAGACAAATAAAAAGGTAATCATCTAATCTTTTTAATGAAACATGACAATGCTAAAATTGTCATTTTATAATTGTCTAATCTTTTTATTGAAAACAATGCTACATTAAAAGTATAATTTTTAATGTTCAACCTTTTTATCGAAAACAATGGTGAATTAAAAATGTAGTTTCTAATGTTCTATCTTTTAATTACAATGCCACATTAAAAATGTAATTTTTAATGTTCAATCTTTTTATTGAAAACAATGAACAATAAAAATATAATCTTTCATGTTACTTCTTTTTATTTAAACAAAGTGAAAATAAAAACATGGTCTTTAATAACTAATCTTTTTATTGCAACAAAATTATGGTAAAAATATGTCTTTAATAACTAATCTTTTTATTGCAACCGAAATGACAACAAAAATATGTCTTTTAAATCTATTCTTATTGTAACTATAATGGCAATAAAAATATGTCTTTTAATTCTACTCTTTTTATTGTAAATAAAATGATAATACAAATGTCTTTTAAATCTACTTTTTTCATTGTAACTAAAATGATAATAAAGATATGTCATTTAATTCTACTCTTTTTATTGTAACTAAAATGACAATAAAAATATGTCTCTTAATTCTACTCTTTTTATTGTAACTAAAATGACAATAAAAATATGTCTTTTAAATCTACTCGTTTTATTGTAACTAAAAGGATAATAAAAATATGTCTTTTAATTCTACTCTTTTTATTGTAACTAAAAGGACAATAAAAATATGTCTTTTAATTCTACTCTTTTTATTGTAACTAAAATGACAATAAAAATATCATGTCCTTTGATTATACTCTTTTTATTGTAACTAAAATGACAATAAAAACATTTCTTTTGATTCTACTCTTTTTATTGTAACTAAAATGACAATAAAAATATGACTTTTATATCTACTCTTTTTATTGTAACTAAAATGACAATAAAAATATGTCTTTTAAATCTACTCTTTTATTGTAACTAAAATGACAATAAAAAATGTCTTTTAATTCTACTCTTTTTATTGTAAATAAAATGATAATAAAAATATGTCTTTTATATCTACTCTTTTTATTGTAACTAAAATGACAATAAAAATATGTCTTTTAAATCTATTCTTTTTATTGTAACTAAAAAGACAATCAAAATATGTCTTTTAAATCTACTCTTTTTATTGTAACTAAAATGACAATAAAAATATGTCTTTTAAATCTACTCTTTTTATTTAACTAAAATGACAATAAAAATATGTCTTTTAAATCTACTCTTTTTATTGTAACTAAAATGACAATAAAAATATGTATTTTAAATCTACTCTTTTTATTGTAACTAAAATGACAATAAAAATATGTTCTTTTAATTTTAATGTATTCTATGTTCATAGATTCAAATAAAAATAATATTTTTATTATTCAACAAAATCTAATCAAAACCCATGTTCCATATTTAAATAAAAAAATGAATTTTTATTGTTGATCAAGTCTAAACCAATCCATGTTTCATATTTCAATAAAAATGAATATTTTTATTGTAAACCCAATCTCAATGTTCATGGATTCCATAAAGATGATATTTTTATAATAAAAACAAATCTATGTTCACGGATCTAAATAAAGATGATATTTTTACTTCAAACCAAATCAATATTCCTAGGTCTAAAATAAAAGATGAAACCTTTACTATAAAACAAATCTAACAATAAGCTAGAGATTCAAATAAAAAAAAAGAATTTTTATTGTAGATCTTGATCTAACAAAACAAGAACATCACAATCCATCACAATCCACAAACTACAAATTCCAATCTCAAACATCACAGATCTGATTTTATAATCATACATACATGGATTTCAAATAGCAAGAAGTAATTAAAATTTAATTAATTATTAAAAATAGAAATCTCACCTTGATCGGTTTCAGGATTTGTTTAAATAAAGATTGGTTTTAATAAAATTAAACTTGCATTTAGTTATACCAAAAATCCAACAGCCTCTGTTTCAGTTCTGCTCTGTTCCATCGCGTAGCTCTCGTTAATGCGAATCAAATGCATTTGATTTGACGAAATTCTGATATCGTTTGACAAAGTTACAATGATTTATATATTTAATTATATAAATGGATAATTAATAAATAAAAATTAATTACATTTTAACCGATTAAACCATCGTCTCCCATCCTCGTCGTTCCAGCGAAGCTCGGTGGTCTCCTCCCCTCGCAGCCCCGCAGCAAACGCCCACGTTTTGAAGCCCAAAATCGCCTCCCTTGGTCACTAATATTCGATCATAACCGTTGGTCGAGGAGATCTAATTGAGTTGAATAAGCTTTGCTTTTTTTTTCTTCTCTAAAAGTTTAATGAATTTGAAGAAATTAAGGGAAAGGTATGGGAGCTTTTCAACCATCCATGAAGAAGGAGGCGGCGACTATGTATTATGAATTAGGGTTTTATAATATAAGGGTGTATATATATATATATTAATACTTTTTAATTATTTAATTCCCCTTTTAATTTCAATAGAATTGTTATCATACGCTTACGTTTTGATATATTAAAGGAGAAAGATCAATTATACATTGTGACATATGAAAAGAGAAAGTGCAATTATGCTTCTTGGATATTGAAAATCGATTAATTTCCCTACATGCAACGCTTAAACTCCGTTTGAATAAATATTGTGAACCACTAATAAATTTCATTTATACAGTTTATATTATTTTTCTAACCACGTTTTTTTAAACTTATATTGGAATGCAAATTCCAATATACAATATAACATTTAATTAATTAATGTCAATAATTGTGTTTAGTTTAATCTTGTGAAAATTAAACTTACCAATAATAGAAGCTATTTAAAACATGTTATATGATTGTATATTGCATAAGGATAATCGTTTAATTACCCAACGTATGATATAGGATAGGCATTCCATTTATACCAATATTGAATTCTAACTTTCAAATGAAATGAATTACTATATATATTAATTTCCAATTGGAAATTGCCAACGATAAACTCTTCCTATATTACTCTCTTCAATTCAAAGTTTGAATTGCATAGAATGTCTTATTAAAATAATTGTACTATGAATAATATGGTAATAAATTTAGACTTATTGGTCTACAAAAATTAATCACCATTAAAGCTTCAACATACATTTGAAATTAATTTAGCGTTTATTGCGCAATTTATACTTATAATTTGATAAATTAGTTTCTATGATATGTCACTATACAAATAAAATCTTTGTTTAAGATTAAATTAAATTGCATGGTTTATTTAAATATTTATTTAAAATGGACAAAATTCGAAATATAATGTTAATTTGCGATAATCTTTTTTTAATCTTTCTTTTATTACAAAAAAAGTATAATCTTTTATGTTAAAACATTTATCAAGCTATGAACATTTTAATGAATCATTATTACATAAAAATGTAAATTTTTATATTACATCATTTCAAACAAGCTATGAATGAATCATTATTACATAAAAATGTAAATTTTTACGTTACAACAAATTTCCTACAATGAATCCTGTTTTCATATTTTCTCCTTTACAATAAAAATGTAAACTTTTTATTGAACTCATCTTTACATTAAAAATGTGAATTTTAATGTAAGAACAAATTTCATTTCAAATAATGATCTTTTTTTATCCACAATAAAAATGTAAATTTTTATATTAACATATTTTTATTTGAAACAATTAATCTTATTTAATGATTCATTTACATTAAAGATGTAATCATCAAGCAATGGATATGTATTTTTTTTAATTCTGAAGCATTTTCTATTTAAAATTTCTTAAAATAAATTTTTAAATTGGTTCTGATTTTCAGGGTTGTTACAATCTCCCCCACTTAAAATCTTTTCGTCCTCGAAGAGGAACGAAGCTAAAAATTGTTTGACTAACTGATTCAATTTTAATTTATTATTGGTTTCAATAATTTTATTAGTTAAACTAATAATCACACAACACAATCATCAATCAATTAGTTGATTGGTTTTTCAAATATATATAACTTTTATATGTTAAAAATCATATTTCTAAGATCAGATTATATATATAATCACAAATACGTTAATTATAAACTTGTCACTCTTAACTCATTCTAGGGCATTTCTGACCCCATCTCTAATGAGTTTTCACATTCTAGGATACTACTGATCCTATCTCTAATGAGTATTCCTTTATAGGATATTTATAATTCTACCTCTGATGAGTCTTTTGTTCAGTTCTAACGAGTTGTACCCCAAAGATTTGAATTAACCAAAGCTCTGATACCACGTGTAATGTCCTGAAAATCCCCGCCCTTTGAATCGACCATAAACCACACAGGTCTGATAAAAAAGTTGGAAATCCTCGAATGCACTAACTCTGGGCATACAACACATTAGAACAAATAACAGAAGACTTTTATAAACATTATAATAATGTTACATCAAAGTACAGAATATCATATTACATCGATATAATAATACAACAGCGGAAGATAATTTACATTGGATTTAATACAATGCAGCGGAAGACTATCAATGCTCTGGACATAGCTTTAAGCTTCGATCCAGGATCCTGCTCAATATATCTGCAAAATAAGCTACTCGAATGCCCGTGTGGAAAAGAGGGCACCCGATTTTGTAAAGTGAAACAAACTATGAGTCAGTCATGGGATTGATCTGAGAAATCTTTCCTAACTTATCTAACTATATGGCTAATCACAGGACCACGCCGCTAATGCGCAATGGGTTTGCTCCATTGGATTGCTAGTGCATAAATTAAATAAATTTTATTCTAAACAACACAATGTTTTTTAGAAAAATGAAATCATTATAAGACTCAAGTCCCATCACACAATGCAACGCAAATCGGAGGATAGAGTTTTTACCTTATAATGATCAATCATGCTTGATACGTAGAAAATAATATTTTAATATTATCAATAGTGTCTAATCAGTTTTAAAAATGCTTCAAACTAAATGTATCAATCCTAGATGGCATAGTTACCATATACTATGTCGCCATATATAGGTTTACAATCAAAACCGTAATGTCATATTGGAAATTGGGTTTCCGTCATGAGTCAAGGCTAGGGACTATCTCCTTACCGATTCGAGACACTCTAGCGATGTCTCAGGATTTGGAGGCTGGCGAACCCTTGGATCCTGCACGGCCGGTCCACAAATACTTTAGTGAATTAGTTATGCCTAAACACACACTTCCCGGTCCTATTGAACCTATAATTTGGTCACTATCGACCAATAAATTCGAGGTACCTCATAATCCATCAACCACATAAGTAAAATGTCCAGGCTTGTAAAACCCTGATACCACTTCTAGCTAGAAAGAAATGTGTGCACTCACTGCGTTCCCTTGTCTCATTTTTGACTCTTACCAGGGTGTGAAGCTCGCGAGGTAACGCTATACACAAAGCTATGCCGAAATAGTTATGCTTTGATCATCAATCACAAGACTCTACTTTTCAACAAAAGCCTTGATCATCTGCATCTTGGCGTGCCACATTGACAATCCACGTCATGCGATCGATAACTACCAATATATAACCTCTGAGCTCGTATATCTCAGACAAGGGTGTTAAGCAAGAGTATAAGTTGTCTGCCACCAATCAGATATATATTAAATAGAAATCAATTTACATGGAATGAAATCCAATGTCAGACACACATCTATTTACAAGCCCGTTCTAAGTCTGAACGAAACCGGAGTCACCTTATTCCTCGTCTCGTATGTCCAATATGGAAGAGAGGTGCTCATCTATCCGGACAATCAACATGTACGTTCGGACAACTACCACTTTAACCCTTTACTGGGAGCTACCCAATGTCGTGCATCAGTAGTCATCCTTTCGACGTGAAGATCGCCGGTGTACAATCACCGTCTTCTATACTTTGATTTAAATCGTCGTATAATTATTTGAAATGAGATTGAACTCGCATATATGTAATTTAAACCATTTTATATCGTTAATATTATTTTCAACGATTTATCGCTATTTTTATTCATATAAAAATAGCTCAACTTAATTTAATGACGCTTCGGGTCAATAGGCAGTCCTAACGCTGTTTTTATCAAAATTTGATTTACACATGTCTCGAAATTTAATCATTGGATTTTAACAAGATTTATATCTTGGAAAGATCTTCCCAAAGCAGTCCTAGCGGTTCCAGTTTTGGGAAAATCCGACGGTCGGATCTTTTGGTATAATCGTTTAAAGTGACGATTCCGAAACGCGAACTACCGCACGCGATTCATTTAATTTTAATTTATATATATATATATATAATTATATATAAATATAATCCATTTGATGATTCCACTAACGTGTTTAATATGCCAAATAAAAGAATGTTTTATTGGCACAGCACATCTACATGTTCATACTATCAAATAAAATGTATTTTATTTACATGACAATTTAGCTAACGACAAATAAAAAGATAATTTTTATTTGTATTTCTATTTCTAGGTGTAACAAATAAAAAGGAAATATTCCATTTGTACATAGTTTCAATGAATGTTTTAACAATAAAATTAATTCTTTTATTAACATACCAATTCTAATGTATGTTGAAATAAAAATGATTATTTATTTAACATACAAATTCAAATGTATGTTGCGACGAAAAAGATGATTCTTTATTTTAATATCTAATTCCTCTTAATGTAACAGACATACTATGAAAATATAACAGTCATGGTCTAACCTGTTATTTAAAACCAAACAACAAATAAAAAGGTAATTATCTAATCTTTTTAATGAAACATGACAACGCTAAAAATGTCATTTTATAATTATCTAATCTTTTTTATTGAAAACAATGTTACATTGAAAATGTAATTTTTAATGTTCAACCTTTTTATTGAAAACTATGAACAATAAAAATATAATCTTTCATGTTACTTCTTTTTATCTAAACAAAGTGAAAATAAAAACATGGTCTTAAATAACTAATCTTTTTATTGCAACAAAATTATGGTAAAAATATGTCTATAATAAATAATCTTTTTATTGCAACTAAAATGACAATAAAAATGTCTTTTAAATATATTCTTTTTATTGTAACTAAAATAACAATAAAAATATATCTTTTAATTCCACTCTTTTTATTGTAACTAAAATGACAATAAAGTTATGTCTTTTAAATCTACTCTTTTTATTGTAACTAAAATGACAATAAAGATATGTCTTTTAAATCTACTCTTTTTATTGTAACTAAATTGACAATAAAAATATGTCTTTAAATTCTATTCTTTTTATCGTAACTAAAATGACAATAAAAAAATGTATTTTAATTCTACTCTTTTTATTGTAACTAAAATGACAATAAAATTTAAAACACCACAATGTCCTCCTCTCATGTCCTCCTGTCCCATCCTTCCATACCATCCTCATCTCATGTCCTCCTGTCCCATCCTTCCATACCATCCTCTTCTATCTCCTCTATCGCGGCCTTAGGTTCCCCATCCCTCTCTGTCGTCCTTCCTCTGCGTCCTATCTCCATCCCTGTCCCCACTCCTTTTCCTCCTCCTCCCTTGCCTCCTTCTCCGGCCATCAATCCTTCTCCTTCTTCAGATCCAAATCTCCCTCCTTCGTCTTCTCCTCCTCCTGTGAAATTTTCTTCTTTGTTCTACTCCAAACCAAGGAATGCTGGCGAGTATAATCCAATTCATTTTGATGTCAATTATGCGGGACGCTCTGTTCCCCCTCCTGTT
Source organism: Allium sativum (assembly GCA_030737875.1). Taxonomy (NCBI): domain Eukaryota; kingdom Viridiplantae; phylum Streptophyta; class Magnoliopsida; order Asparagales; family Amaryllidaceae; genus Allium; species Allium sativum. The sequence goes on along the minus strand of CM060915.1, from coordinate 441,580,096 downwards.
GTGTAATAGAAGAAGGCACTAAATCATGGTTTGATTGTTTAGTGGGTATGTTCCTAGCTGGGAATGTTAATTACATTGCGGTCAAAATCCATCTTGATAGGGTGTGGAAACTTTAGGGATATTATAAAATGTATTACGACAAGCAAAATTATTTCTTCAAATTTGTTAATCAAGAAGATAAGCTGAATGTTCTTAAGAGAGATCCGATGTTTATAAGAGGACAGATGTTCATTATCTCTAACTGGTCCCCTTCCCTTTCATCGGCTAATGCGGCGGTAAGAATTGCACCTATTTGGGTCCATTTTTATCGTATCCCAATGATTTTTTGTTCTCTGGTCGGTATCAACTGGATTGCATGTCATATAGGGAAGGTGTTGTGTTACGATGAAAATACGGAAAAAATGAAAAGATTTGAATATGCGAAATGTTTGATTGAAGTAAGTCCGGATAAAGAGTTGCCTGAGTTCTTGGTGGTGGGTGACGATACTCGTCCTAATGTTTTGGTAGAATATAAGTGGAAGCCGTTGATCTGTACGAATTGTAAAAATTTTGGTAATACAACGGAATATTGTGAGAAACATAAAGAAAGGATTGTAGGAAATCGTGTTGTTAAAGTCAATATGGTTGAGAGCAAAAGGTTACGTGATGATAGTATGAATGGTCAAGAGGTAAATGAGAGTGAAATACTGGAAGGGTTTAACGTTGTGCAAAGAAGAAAGTATAGGAATTCTGTAATAACCCGGAAATGCGAACCAGTTTAAAATTTTTATTTTGGTAATTTTAACGAATTTAGTTTATTTAAAATGGAATATTTTAAATAATAACGACGAGAAATTTATTTTGAATAGAATTCAAACGTATATATATATTTGAATCGTCGCTAGAATAGAAATATTTTATTTTAATTATAAAAGGAATTGAAAATGGCGCGGTAGTTCGATAATTCGATTTCAAACTTCAAACGAATGTACAGGATTCAAAATAAACCGGATTTTAGCAAAACCAAAAATATTAGAATCTATTTGAGAATATCTTTCCAACGAATCCGAAAAATTGAAATTTCATAGCGGGGGTAAAAAGTTACGTCCAGTTGAAAATTCAGAATAGTCGCAATGGAATTCAGGCCCTTAAAAATGGAAATTTTGCAAACGACCTCGGTTTTCAACGAAACCACTTTTGTTGGATCCGTGGCATCAAGTTATTGCTAGATTCCAAAATTCGTAATTTTTCGAATCAATATGTGAGCGTGGCAAAGGAAAACGTGTTTGACCAGTTTAAGTTGATTTTAATCGACTGGAAAATGGCCATTTTTCAAACGATATCAGAATTTGACGAAACTAGTTTTGTTAGGACCGTATCGTCAATACCAAGCTAGAAAATATTTTTCGGGAATTTTTAGAGTCCGTATGTGGCCCTAGTAAATTGAAATACGCGTTCAAATTCAATATATAGAGTTATATGTTGATTTTGACGAAAACTTATCGAAACGATCGAATCAGTTTACGATACATATCCCATTGTGTTCGGAATGGGGGTAATTAGCTAGGGACGGTAGTCAGTGGGTTTCATTTCGAGTTCGAAAATAAAAGGTTCTTTTGGGGATAAATAAATAAAATAATAAAATAAAAAATAAAACTCCCTCCCTCCACTGTACTTAGTCAACGCCCCCCCTTAACCCTCCAAACCCGAAATCAATCATAGAAAAAAAATGAACGAAGCCTCGATGTCGTGCCTCCCTCAGCCTCACCATCGACCACCGCGTCTCCTCCCCCTCCGATCACCCCCACCGCTGACGCCTCCCCCGAGACCCTTCCACTCGCCCTCTCCAGCACCGAAGACCAAACCCCCCCATTTTGATTAAACCCTAATTCGAGATCACTGCTACCGCTTCTGACTGAAGGGACGCCGCCGCCACCTGAATTGGATCGCCTCCGACTGCCGAGCACCAGAAACCGTCCCCCACCTCTTCGAACCAGCGAGAAAAGGAAAGAAGGTGATTTTTAAATTACAAAATCAGTTTTTTTTCTTTGTAAAATCAATTTTATTTATACAAAGGATGATTTTTAGCTAATGAAAGTTATGATTTTGATTATAGAAACTATAGGATAAAAATTAGATTTTTAGTATATGAATAGCATTATAAAGATGTGATTTTTATATGGAAAGTAGCTTTGTAAAAAAAAATTTATAAAATAGCTTTGCAACATAAAAATATGATTTTTATATAATGTGGATATTAAAAATATGATTTTTATATTATATAGATAGTAAAAATTTGATCTTTAGTTATGTAGCGAAATAAAAATTGGATTTTTATTATATATATGTTGAAACAAAAATGTGATTTTTTATAGCGAAGATATAAAAATTTGATCTTTATATAAGAAGTAGAAATATAAAAATATAATTTTTATATAGAAATAAGCGTTGTAAATATATATGAAGTAGAAATAAAAATATGATTTTTATTTATTGAAATGAAGCAATAAAAATATAATTTTTATTATGAACAGCGTGAAAAGGACTACATTGGAATGTCAAACAGATCCAGACGGTTCAGCAGTTCAAAAGCAAAGCACGGCGGAGTGGAACCCTCTGTGAGAACTTCTCACTTTAAATCTTCTTTTCTAGTTAAAAATATATACTAGGATGCATACGGTGTTTAGTAGCACCCGACACCCGTCGTCCACAGACCATGGATGGCTTGTATGTTTGATTGTTTGTTGCGATAAAAATTGATTGTGTGATGTGAAATAAAATAAAATATTTATATAGTTAGAAATATTTTATCATTAAAAATATAATTTTTAATGTGAATGGGAATAAATAAATATTCATTTACAAACCGGATGGTTTGTTTATGTACATCTATTTGAAGGACATTGATTGGGACGATAAATTTTACACATCGCCCAACTGTACAAATAAAATCCGTGTTTGTTGATGTGGAACCCCACACGGGTGTTTGGATGATATTTGGCGTACACTAATCCCAATTATTTAGTTGTATGTCGATCAATTGGTCGACAGACTGTGTGAGCATTAATTATTTATATTTGATGCTTATGCAGTTGTGTGGTGCACTTTGGATGATGGTTGATTATTTGTCGTTGCTATTATATACATGTGTTGTACGGAATCCATATAATTAACATTATATGGTAATTGATTGGGCCTCATTTCGATTGGGAAAATAAAGAATATTATAAAATATAGATTCATGTGTTGATAGTACTCATTTGTTGAGATTAGTCATGTGTTGAAAGAAATATAGATTCATGTGTTAAACGAAATATTTTAACAATAAAATTTACATCTTTATCATATATAAAATTAGAAACTAACTGGAAAATAGATAAGATGAGTGGTCTCCTGGGTATTGATATGATGTTGTTTTCGGCCTTCGGGGTTAATACTTAGGGAATCGTTCTCTAACTAATTTACGGTTGGAGTTTGATTACAAATTAAACGATAGAAATCAAAGTTTTATGAAATATATTAAATAATAAAAATAGTCACGTGTTGACAGTACTCATTTGTTGAGATTAGTCATGTGTTGAAAGAAATATAGATTCATGTGTTGAATAGAATAAATATTCATTTGTTGAATAGAATAACGAAGTTATTGAAAAATATAAAGCCGTGTTGATTAGAGATGCGCTATTTTGACATGAACGATATTCATATCGATTATATTCGTTTTTATAATGAATATTGAAAAGAGATTTAAAAATCTAATATATATAAAATGAATTCAAATTGAATACAAAATGAATTCGAATTGAATTGAATAGAAAATGAATACGAATTGAGTTGAAAAGAAAATGAATTCGAATTGAATTGAAAAGAAAATGAATTCGAATTGAATTGAATAGAAAATGAATTCGAATTGAATTGAATAGAAAATGAATTCGAATTGAATTAAATAGAAAATGAATTCGAATTGAATTGAAAAGAAAATGAATTCGAATTGAATATAAAATGAATTCGAGTTGAATTGAAAAGAAAATGAATTCGAATTGAATTGAATACAAAATGAATTCGAATTGAATTGAATATAAAATGAATTCGAATTAAAATGAATTCAAATCGAATTGAAATTGAATTAAATAGAAATGCAATTGGAAATCGAAGTGAAATCGATTTGGAATGAATTCAAGTCGAATTGAAAACGAACTGAAATTGAATTGAAATCGATTTGAATTAAAATCAAATAGAGATGAATGTAAGAAGAATTTATAATGGAAAATTCAATTTTGATTTGAATTTGAAATGAAGGTTGAAATTGTTTTTGAGACAAATTTGAAACGATTTATAAAATTCGTTTTAAAAGGAAATAGACGAAATATATAATATATATATATATATATATATTATATATATATAACGGCCTGAATAAAACGTGTCGCACCGCGGCAGTTCGTGAATTTCGACCATTGACTTCGAACGGACAATACAGGAGATCTGACCGTCGGATTCTCCTAAAACCGGAACCATTGGGTTCGTATCGAAAAGAGCTTTCTAACGAATACAAGAGATTTGAAATCTGACAGATGGATTTGGAGATAGGTCCAAATCAATTTCAGAAAAGGTCGCTGTAAGTGCAGTTCGGTGGCCGTTATTGGAAATCGACTGTACGGGCCTTGATAAAATTATCAAAAATTTGTGTAAAATCATAAGAAATTATTTGTGAAGAATTGGGATGAAAAACTCCATATTTGAAAAGATAAAAATAGATTTTTATCGAAATGAACTAGTTTTGAACTAGAATTAAAATCCAATTATTATTTTTAAATAAATAAATTGGATTTGAAATGGGTTTTAAATAACCAGAATTTCCAAAATATGAATTGGAATGGATTTGAATCTAAATTGTCTTTGGAATATTTCGATATTAGATTCTGCGATTATATAGATATTTTGGATGAAATTTGGAAGATATATTTTATATCGTTATTTCCAAAGCGATATTTGTGGGTTTCAGAATTTGATATTGAATATAAGCCGATATATTTTCTATTCAGAGCCTTGTAATTAATATCAAATGGGATTTGGGTTTATCGTGAACTGTGTTGTAAATGACATTAGTTCTTTAACCCAGTAAAAGGAGTTTTAATGAATCTGTAATTAGACTGAAATGTGAATTGATAATTTAAATTATCAAATTTGGGAAGTGAGCAAGAATGGAGTATCACCAGTTTTGCTCCAAAGCGATAGTTAAATCTTTAACTAGATTTGAACGTGAAATGGTAATTAATTTTACCGATAACTTAGATATGAAGTATTACCAGTTTTGCTTCATAGGATGAATAGGTTGGGATTGGGAAATAAAATAATAATTACTTCGGTGTGGTTCGCTAATCCCGACTAGTTTGGAAAACCTTAACATGGTTTGAAATGTCATCCAAAGGAAGATTAAAGAATAAATCTTAAAGAATTTATCTTTGATAAAATTAATGGGAACCTTTCCCTAAGAATATGAAATTTAGAAACGAGCTGTAGGTTAGCTAAGAAGAATGGTTTCCTGGGTATTGATCTGATGTTGGTTTCGGCCTTCGGGGTTAATATTTAGGGAACTGTTCTCTTACTAATTTACGGTTAGTGACTGATGAATTGGAATGAGGCTTATGTTGTGTTTATGTAACACTTGTTTTTTATATATGCGGGTCATTCAGAAAGGCTGGGTTTATACCCATTATGAATAACAGATTCGACGATAAGTCAAAGATAAAGACGGTGGTTGAAGACCGGAAGTCTTCACATCGTTTGGGTGATTACTGATGATCTTGATTGGGTTGTACACCCAAGATGAGGGAATCAGTTGGTGATTGTCCAGACGTACATGGAGATCGATGGATATGTGAGGAAAGTGCCTCCGGTTTCGTTCAGACCCAGAACGAACTTGTAATGGACTGTGTGTCTGACATTGGATTTTATTCTGTGCTGATTGATATCTATTAAATATACATCTGTTTGGCGACGGAGAATTTATTCTCTTGCTTAACGCCCTACTCTGAGACGTACGAGCTCAGAGGTTGTATATCGATGGACATCAATCGCATGGAGTGAATTACCTGTGTGGCATGCCTAAGTGGCAAATGATCAAGGCTTCTTGAGACGATCCCAAAACCCCGTGACACGGTGTTAAGGATAATCATTGGAATATAACACATAAATCATCATTAGCGGATCACAGATAATAGCATAAACAGAAAATAGAATAATTTACACACATATGACAGCGGAATCATATAGATATCATCACATCAGAGAGCACAGTACAGGATACAACTTAGTGCATAATGATACATAATCAGTCACCATCGCCTGAGGCGGAATCATACATAAAGAGTACACAAAAGGAATATCAGTCTACATCGCCAGTGGCGGAATCATAATATAGATACAATAATGGCGGAGAAAATCCAAGTCAGCACAGTGTAGTCAAGCCTCGCCATGAGCCAAAAGGTGCGTCAGAAACCTGTAACTAGGCTGCCCGTGTGAAAATGAGGGCACCCGAGTTTGCAAGGTGAAACAAACTACGAGTCAGTCATGGGACTGGTATGAGAAATCTATTCAACTTATTAACAACAATAATAAGGCAAATCAAAGGACCACGCCACTTTCGCGGAACGGGTTTACTCCAATGAGTGCTAGTGCATGAAATAAAGTAAATGATTAAATCAACGCAATGCTCTTTATAAAATGAAGCCATTATAAGACTCAGGTCCCATCACACAATGCAACGCAAGCCGAAGGATAGAGTTTTTACCTTATAATGGCCAAAGATGCTTCATACGAATAAAACAAAGGTGCTTGATATTATTACTAGTGCATATATGTTTCAAAAGCGATTTCAATCATAAATATCAATCATAGGCGGCATAAATGACCCATACCACTATGTCGCCATACTAGTAATACAATCACAACCGCATATTTCGTATTGGTAATTGGATTCCTTCATGAGTCGAGGCAAGGGGCAAGCTCCTCTCCGTTCGAGACACTCTAGCAAATGTCTCGGGACCGCACACAGCAATCCCCTGGATCCTCCAAGGCCGGTCCTCTCTTACTTTTGAGGATTGGCAATTCCTGAACACACGTTTCCCGGTCCTTACAGACCTATAATCGAGGCGCCTCGTATTCCAACAACCACACAGGTGAAAAGTAGATATAAATGTCAGGGCTGGGAGGTCACTGACACCACCATAGCTAGAAAGAAACATCATGCCCTCCTTGGGTCCTTCTCCCGTTTTTGACTCATACCGGGGTGTGAGGCTCGCGAATTCACGTTATACACAAAGCTACGTCACACAGACCATGCTTTGATCATCAACCACAAGACTTTGCTTTGCAACAGAAGCCTTGATCATATGCCACTTAGGCGTGCCACACAGGCAATCCACTCCATGCGACTGATTTCTGTCAATACATAACCTCTGAGCTCGTACGTCTCAGAGAAGGGCGTTAAGCAAGAGAATAAATTCTCTGCCGCCAAACAGATATATATTTAACAGAGATCAACCAACACAGAACAAAATCCAATGTCAGACACACAGTCCATTTACAAGTCCGTTCTGGGTCTGAACGAAACCGGAGGCACCAATTTCTCGCATATCCGTACAATCAACAATATGTTTGGACGGCTACTACTTCAATTCCTTCATGGTAGCTACTCCAATCACGAGTATCAGTAGCGCCCATCCATCCAATGTGGAGATCGTTGGTCTTCAACCGTCTTCGACTCTTCGACTTCTCAACGTCGATCGATTATTTGAAATGAGATAAACTCGGCCTTTTCAAATAACCCACGTATATTTAGGTTTTCAAATCAATTAATCACATGGTTGGACCATTCAACATTCACACTTCAGTTATTTAGTTATAATTTTCATGTCAAATACATTCAACCATCACATATCAAGCAAACACAACAAAATTGGTTTATTTCCACTCTATATCGTCAATAGTATTTTATAACGATATATCGCCATTTTTATTTAATTTAAAACGGCCATATTTAATTAAACGACGTTTCAGGTCGCGTCGATGCACTGGCGCTGCTTTTCACTAATTTTGTTCTACACATATAGGAAAATCTAACCGTTGGATCTTCACAAATTTTACATCATTAGGAAGGTCATTTCAAAACGAATCCAACGGTTTCAGTTTTGGGAAAATCCGACGGTCGGATCTTCCATACTAACCATTTGAAGTTACGATTTCAATTTACGAACTGCAGCGTCGTTATTCGATTTAATTTAATTATATATATATATATATATATATATATATAATCGTTTCTGGCGCTGTTTTTCTTCAGTTTTGAATTAAACATTCCAGACAATCCAACCGTCGGATCTTCACAAAGTTGGTGCCGTTGGAAAGATATTTCCAAGGCGAACCCAACGGTTGAGGTTTCGGGAAAATCCAATGGTCGGATCTTCCGCACTAGTCGTTTGAAATCACGGTTTCAAAATATGAACTGCACTGCCACGTTTCGTTTTAATTCTATTTATATTTATATATTTATATAAATATAGTTCACTCAAAAAATCCCAATATCGTTTCTACTTCAATTATTTCACTAACGCCTTAAATTTTTGGAAAATTTCGCCATAACCTCCTTTGTACGGGAGGGTCTGGGAAAATTCCCAAATAGCCACACGGGCGTCTCATATCAAAAAGAAAAAGAAAAAGCCAAGCGGCTAGCCAACAGGCTCATAAAATCATCACCCAAACAAAGCGGTAAATGTGTACCTATTTGTCGGGCACAAAATTCTATTTCTCTCCTCTAGCCCCTTTTTGCTTTAACCTGTTCAATAGATATGCATGTACATATATACAATTTCTAACATTTATCATTTTCCATTCAATTGCATATTTGCCTTGCTTTGGTTTAAAAACACCATTCATTCTAATATCGCATGCATAGGCTAAAATCATATCATTAGCTAGTTAATGTATATTTCAACTCATGCACGTTTATTTGAACAAGTGGCTATTTTTAACACTTCACATTTCAAAGATGATAATTTTGGCGAACTAAAATAGATTTCAACACATGACTATTTTATTTAATTCCCATGCATGTAAAAAAATAATATTTCTATCACAAATATTTATTTCAACGTCCGCATATCTTTAGCATATCACACATATGATAAAAATTGATATTTTTATCATTTATAATATTTATTCAACAAATAGACGTTTCAACACCTCATAGTTTCAATAAAAATGTAATTAATTTTTTTATTATTGTTCGATCTTTTTATTCAACACATGAATATTTCCACTACACACACTTCTCAACAAATGAGCATTTCCACACATGGACATTTTATTTATGTTGTTCATATTAGAAAGATGAAATTTTGATTGTTGAAACTATTTATATAAGGCGAATATTTTGCATACTTCATACATATATAAAAATGTGATTTTTATTGATCAAACTCTTCATTCATTCACGAATGAATTTTATTTTCACACAACACTTTTCAACACATGAATATTTCCACACATGGACATAGTTTTAATATATGGCTTTAATTTCAAGGCATGTAAAATAATTTCAACATATGAAAATAATTCTAACACACAAAGATTATTCAAAATTTCGGCAGCATAACGGCAGGGTAGTTAAAACCGGCACCGTCCCTAGTACGGCTCCTCGCTCTACCTTAAAACCTCGCGGTTTTTGACAATGGGGATTCATGCATCTAATTCGCACGCAGGCGGCATGTTTATTTTTATTTCCACAAATATTTCCAATTCATTTCAATCACCAATGGGTATTTTTCAACCACAACCAAACAATTATTCAACATTCGTATTTTTCACCCAATATTTCACACCAATTCACCACGATAAATATCGTCCATGTTTTGTGGACGAGGGGAGTATATATATATATATATATAATATATATTTGCTATATTTCACTTGCATTTCAACACATATATCAATTATTCTATGCATGTAAAAATTCATACTTCGCTCATATAGCTTACACTACGCATGTACATGAGGTATACAACACGTATGTAATTTATATTTCGCTTATATAAATTATACACGACATTTTCCATTCAATTTCACGTTAATTTAGATTTCTCACCTTGGTTTTCTGAGCGCTAAAAATCGATACGATGTCAGAAAAATCCGCAGCTTCTTCTATTGGGTAGAGAGCTTCCTTGCGGTCTCGATGTTTCCTGTTTCATCGAATTTCGTCAACACACCAAAAAGATATGATTTTTCAAAGTGTACAGATCAAAGAAAAACGCACTTTCAGAAAGCTTCAAAACTAGGTTTGCGAAAATCGCGAGATCCGTTGATCGTTGAGACGATCGGCCTGCACCACCACGTCGGCCTTGGAGAGGGCTTTCCGTCGATGGTCACCACCCTCAGTTCGATGGCGGCAGGAAGGCAGGGCGGCGCTCGATAGGGTCGGACTTTGGAGGCTCGATACGGGCGGCACAGGCGATGAGGGGCGGCGAGGCTTAGTCGGATTTGGAGGTGGAGGGAAGGGCTGTCGTTTTTGGGTAGTGGCGGCGTCTGAAAGTGGCGGAGGCGGCGGCGATCTGGTCTGGAACGGGGAAGCACGAGTCGCCGTTGAACGGGGGGGGGGGGGTGGGTTTTCCTTTTTTTTTTTTTTTTTTGAAATTTATGAAAGGAAAAATATGATTGGCCGAGACTATATTAAATTTTTAAATAGTGTTTTCTTAAACGAACTCCTTTTTAAACCCAACGACTGTCGCCCCTAGCTAAATACCCCCATTCCGGACACAGTGGGATATGTTTCGTGGGCCAATTCGACTGTTACAGTCAGTTATTTTTCAAATTAAAGTATAAAACATTTAATTTTTAACTCTGAACGCACATTTCAATTTGCCAGGGCCACAAACTGATTCGGAAAATTCCAGAAAAATAAATCTAGCTATGTTTTGACGCTACGGTCCCAACAAAACTCGTTTCGTCGAATTCTGAGGTCGTTTGAAAAATGGCCATTTTCTGGTCGATCCAATTTAACAGAAATCGACCAAACACATTTTCTTTTGCCACGCTCACATATTAGCTTCAAAAATTATGAAATTTGAAACCTAGCAATAGTTTGACATCCCGGACCCAACAAAAGTGGTATCGTCGAATTCCGAGATCGTATGCAAAATATCAATTTTCCAGGGCTATATTCTATATACCGACTCTTCTGAAAATTCATTCGGCCATAACTTTTGATTCCCGTTATGAAACTTCGATTTTTCAGATTCGTTAGAAAGGTATTGAATAACAGATTTAAATATTTTTGGTTTCGCTAAAATCCGTTATATTTTCCACCCTGCATATTCAGTCAAAGTTTGAATTCAAATTTTCAAACTGACTCACTATTCCTAACTTACTATTTTATTGAAATATTCTATTTCAATGGTTCAAATTGCTTTGAAATAATCAATTAAAAATTTTTAAATTGGCTCGTATTTTCCGGGTTATTACAATCTCCCCTACTTAAAACTTTTCGTCCTCGAAAAGGAAACAACAGTAAAGTAGGAAATAAAATGTAAATGCAAAGTATGGCAAAGGTACCTTGCACCGGAGTTAGTCAGAGATATCCACTCTGCATTTGGGGTAAGCTTGCTTAATGCTTTCCTCTGTTTCCCAAGTACAGTCTCTAGGATCACTGCTCCACTGCACTTTAACTAAATGAACCTTTTTGCTTCTGAGTTCTCTAGTTTCTTTGCCAACAATTTTTAATGGCTCTCTTCTGAGTGCTAATTCTGGAGTTATCTCCACATCCTGTTGCGCTGCTTCTTCTACAACAAGATCCGGATCATGCACATGTCTCCTAAGTTGAGATACGTGAAAAACATTGTGCACTCCAGGCAACCAATCTGGCAATTGAACCCTATAAGCAAGAGTTCCAATTCGCTCAAGTATAGGAAAGGGACCAATAAATCTCGGTGCCAACTTCCCAGTCTTTCCAAATCTGATTACTCCTCTCATCGGAGAAACCTTTAAATAAACATGATCACCAACAGTAAATGTCAAATCTCTCCTTCTAGAGTCTGCATAACTTTTCTGTCGGCTTTGGGCAGTTTTCAATCGCTTCTTGATGAAATCCACTTTATCCGATGCTTCCCTAATCATATCGGGTCCTAGTACAAGTCTGTTGCCAGGTTCTACCCAACATGCTGGAGATCTGCATGGTCTGCCATATAATGCTTCAAATGGTGACATTCTCAAACTTGCTTGATAGCTATTGTTATATGAGAATTCTGCCAAATGCAAATGATCTTCCCATGACCCACCAAAATCGATTATACAAGCCCGCAATAAATCTTCCAGAATTCTATTCACCCGCTCAGTTTGGCCATCTGTTTGTGGGTGATAAGCGGTGCTCATATTCAGTTTTGTCCCCAATTCTGTCTGGAAAGCCTCCCAGAACTTGCTAGTAAACAGGGGATCTCTATCACTGACTATGCTGATGGGAATTCCATGCAGCTTAACAATTTCTCTGAAATATATCTGTGCTAGACTTTGGGCAGTTCTATTGGATCTGACAGGTATAAAATGGGCAGTCTTTGTGAAGCGATCTACGATTACCCAAATGCTATCATTACCTTTCTTGGTTCTCGGCAAACCATCTATGAAATCCATGGAAATCTGTTCCCATTTCCAGCCTGGGACTTCCAACGGTTGCAACAGTCCAGCTAGCTTCTGTTGGTCACTCTTGACCAATTGACAAGTAGGGCATCTGCTAACATACAAAGAAATATCTCTTTTCATTGCCTTCCACCAGAAAGTGCGTTTGATATCGTTGTACATTTTACTCACCCCAGGATGGATGTAAAATTTGGATTTATGGCATTCATCCAGCACTTCTCTTTTAAGCTCGGGAATGTCGGGAACACATATTCTTCTATTCAGCCTCAGAACTCCTTCTCTATCTATTAGGAAACTGGAGCTTTCGCCCCTTTGAATCCTTTTTACCATCTCTTTCACAAAATTGTCACTTTTCTGGAGAACAGATATCCTATCAATCAGTCCAGGTGTAATTATAAGATTGGCAATGATTGCGGTTTTCCTACTAAGTGCATCCGCTACTACGTTAGCTTTTCCCGGCGTATACAGGATATCAAGATCATACGCCGCAAGAAATTCTAGCCAACGCTGCTGTCTCAGATTCAGATCTTTCTGGGTATATAAATACTTCAACGATTGATGATCTGTATACAGTATAAATTTCTCGCCCAATAAGTAATGTCTCCAGATTTTCAAGGCAAATACGATGGCTAGCAAATCAAGATCATGAGTCACATAATTCTTCTCATGCGGTTTCAATTGGCGGCTTGCATAAGCGACTACTTGGCCTCTCTGCATCAACACTATACCAAGACCTCTAATAGAAGCATCTGTCCAAACCGTTAAATCCTGATTGCCATCAATAATTGTTAACACTGGAGCGGTGGTCAGCTTCGATTTCAATTCCTGGAAAGCTTCTTCATAGTCGGAAGTCCACTTAAACTTCTCATGTTTCTTTGTGAGCTTCGTTAACGGACCAGATATCTTCGAAAAATCCTTAACGAACTTTCGATAATAACTAGCCAACCCCATAAAACTTCTAACTTCTGTGGGAGTAGTGGGTTGTTTCCAGTCTTGAATCGCTGTTATTTTGCTTGGGTCAACAGAAATTCCTTTCTCTGACACGACATGGCCAAGAAATTTAACTTCTTCTTGCCAGAAGACACATTTGGAGAATTTGGCTTTGAAGACATTCTTCCTTAGAATCTCCAATACTTGTTCTAAGTGTTTTTCATGCTCGGGTTTTGATTTGGAGTAGATTAAAATATCATCGATGAATACGAGGACAAATTTATTCAGAACTCCCCTGAACACTCTATTCATTAGATCGACAAAGTATGCTGGAGCGTTGCATAGGCCAAACGGCATTACTAACCATTCATAAAATATGTCTGGACCTCTGAAAGCTGTCAAAGGAACACACTCTTCTGCTATTCTCAATTGATGAAAACCTGTAGCTAGGTCCATTCTGGAAAATATCTTCGCCCCATTCAATTGGTCTAGCAAATCATCAATGCGGGGTAGTGGATATTTGTTTTTAAGCGTCTGTTTGTTAAGGTCTCAGTAATCAACACATAATCTAAGAGTACCGTCTGACTTTGGGACAAACACGACAGCTGCACCCCAATTAGAAAAACTTGGTCTGATTAGACCTTTCCACAACAGTTAACGAATTTGATCGCCTAATTCTTCTTTTTCCTTTGGAGTCATTCTACGAATTGGATGCACCACTGGTCTGACATTGGGAATTAGATCGATTCGGAATTCTATTTCTCTTTGCGGAGGTAAGTTTTCAACTTCTTCAAACACATCCGCAAAGTTTCTGACAATCGGAATCTTCTCTATGGAAGTGGGAATAAGTTCTAATGCTGACCAAAATTCTTCTCTATTCGGATTCAAACCATGACAGGGAATATATATATGTCCAAGCTCCGTTCGGATTTTATCAATTCTTTCCGCACACTTCACTTCGGCTTCATATTTCGTTAACCAATCCAGCCCGAGGATAATATCGAATTCGGGAAAATCCATAACGATTAAATCAAAAGGCAATTTGTAGAAAGAATAGGAGATTGGCACTCTACAATATGAACCGAGAGTAACAGGACCCCCTATCGGGTTATGAACTTCAACCGATTCTTTAAGCTTTCGCTGTTTTAACTTTAATTTGTGCACTGTGTTTTTAGCAATAAAACTACGCGATGCACCTATGTCAAATAATACAGAAACAGGAATATTTTTAATTGTAAGGGTACCTCCCTAGACATCGGGTTTACCTGCTCCGTCGGAAGCAGCTGGCGGGCTAGACCCGTCATAGACATGAGCTACAGTAGCTTTCTTCAGCAAAGGACAGTCTTTGACCAGATGATCGGTCTTGCGACAGTTGAAGCACGAGCGAGGGTTCTGAGAGCCTTGGCTCGAGCCTTGAGAGTTTGTTTTCTGTTTCTTCGGAGCTGTGCAGACATTTGAGTAGTGCCCCGGCTTACCACAGTTAAAGCAACTTCCTCTTGGCGGCTTGCCAGTTTGAGGCTTTGAAGATGCTGCTTGGCTTGACTCGCCTTGATTTACAGCAGGCTTGCGCTTGTTTCCGGCTTGGCTTCTAGCGCGATCCTGATCCAGATGCCTTTGATCAAGGTCTTCATAGTTGCATGTCATTTCCACCAGCTCGTTGAAATCCAGCTTGACATGGGCCATGGCTCTATCATGATATTGTCGTCTTAGTCCAAAGATAAACCTCTTATTTTTGGATTTCGCAGTGGCAACGAGCTCTGGAGCATAGGGCGACAGCATTGTAAATTTGTTCAGATAATCTTGCACGGAAAGATCCCCTTGCTGGAGATTGGCGAAGTCATCGTGCATTCTTTCTAGAGCTTGTTCTGGGACATATTTCTCCTTGAAGAGTTCTTTAAATCCATCCCATGTTCTTCCAGCTTCTCTATTCCCGGCGGTAAGAGATTCCCACCGTAATTCAGCTTGTTCCTGCATAAGCCAGGCGCCCATAACAGCTTTGTCTTCGTCTCCTAGCCTTAGGCCTTCAAGAATTTTCTCGCATGTTTTGAGCCATGCAAGGGCCTCTATTACGGTGCCAGTTCCCGAGAAGGTCTTGCCTCCTAAGTTCTTATATCTCTTAGCTACACGGTCGAGCTCGAAGTATTGAGCTGCCGGAGGTTGTATCAAAGGTCCTTCTTGAGCTGGGATTTCTCCCCTTCCTCGGCCTCGGCCGGCACGGCCTCCTCTAGCGGCGGCTGCTCTGGTAGCCATTTGTCAAATTCTGTATAAGCAACGAAAAAAAGTCAGCTAACAGAATTGACAGTCTATTGCATAGTTAAGCAGAAATTCTACGGAAAGATAACGATGGACTGATCAATTGTTTTTGCTATTCTGCTCAGCTCATTCTAGGACCTTGCTAGTCCTATCTCTAATGAGCGACTCGCCTTAGAATACTACTGATTCTATTTTGACGAAGTGTTTAATGTGTTACACTCCAGAACTAAGGTTAACCAAAGCTCTGATACCAGCTGAGACGATCCCAAAACCCCGTGACACGGTGTTAAGGATAATCATTGGAATATAACACATAAATCATCATTAGCAGATCATAGATAATAGCATAAACAGAAAATAGAATAATTTACACACATATGACAGCGGAATCATATAGATATCATCACATCAGAGAGCACAGTACAGGATACAACTTAGTGCATAATGATACATAATCAGTCACCATCGCCTGAGGCGGAATCATACATAAAGAGTACACAAAAGGAATATCAGTCTACATCGCCAGTGGCGGAATCATAATATAGATACAATAATGGCGGAGAAAATCCAAGTCAGCACAGTGTAGTCAAGCCTTGCCCTGAGCCAAAAGGTGCGTCAGAAACCTGTAACTAGGCTGCCCGTGTGAAAATGAGGGCACCCGAGTTTGCAAGGTGAAACAAACTACGAGTCAGTCATGGGACTGGTATGAGAAATCTATTCAACTTATTAACAACAATAATAAGGCAAATCAAAGGACCACGCCACTTTCGCGGAACGGGTTTACTCCAATGAGTGCTAGTGCATGAAATAAAGTAAATGATTAAATCAACGCAATGCTCTTTATAAAATGAAGCCATTATAAGACTCAGGTCCCATCACACAATGCAACGCAAGCCGGAGGATAGAGTTTTTACCTTATAATGGCCAAAGATGCTTCATACGAATAAAACAAAGGTGCTTGATATTATTACTAGTGCATATATGTTTCAAAAGCGATTTCAATCATAAATATCAATCATAGGCGGCATAAATGACCCATACCACTATGTCGCCATACTAGTAATACAATCACAACCGCATATTTCGTATTGGTAATTGGATTCCTTCATGAGTCGAGGCAAGGGGCAAGCTCCTCTCCGTTCGAGACACTCTAGCAAATGTCTCGGGACCGCACACAGCAATCCCCTGGATCCTCCAAGGCCGGTCCTCTCTTACTTTTGAGGATTGGCAATTCCTGAACACACGTTTCCCGGTCCTTACAGACCTATAATCGAGGCGCCTCGTATTCCAACAACCACACAGGTGAAAAGTAGATATAAATGTCAGGGCTGGGAGGTCACTGACACCACCATAGCTAGAAAGAAACGTCATGCCCTCCTTGGGTCCTTCTCCCGTTTTTGACTCATACCGGGGTGTGAGGCTCGCGAATTCACGTTATACACAAAGCCACGTCACACAGACCATGCTTTGATCATCAACCACAAGACTTTGCTTTGCAACAGAAGCCTTGATCATATGCCACTTAGGCGTGCCACACAGGCAATCCACTCCATGCGACTGATTTCTGTCAATACATAACCTCTGAGCTCGTACGTCTCAGAGAAGGGCGTTAAGCAAGAGAATAAATTCTCTGCCGCCAAACAGATATATATTTAACAGAGATCAACCAACACAGAACAAAATCCAATGTCAGACACACAATCCATTTACAAGTCCGTTCTGGGTCTGAACGAAACCGGAGGCACCAATTCCTCGCATATCCGTACAATCAACAATATGTTTGGTTGGCTACTACTTCAATTCCTTCATGGTAGCTACTCCAATCACGAGTATCAGTAGCGCTCATCCATCCAATGTGGAGATCGTCGGTCTTCAACTGTCTTCGACTCTTAGACTTCTCAACGTCGATCGATTATTTGAAATGAGATAAACTCGGCCTTTTCAAATAACCCACGTATATTTAGGTTTTCAAATCAATTAATCACATGGTTGGACCATTCAACATTCACACTTCAGTTATTTAGTTATAATTTTCATGTCAAATACATTCAACCATCACATATCATGCAAACACAACAAAATTGGTTTATTTCCACTCTATATCGTCAATAGTATTTTATAACGATATATCGCCATTTTTATTTAATTTAAAACGGACATATTTAATTAAACGACGTTTCAGGTCGCGTCGATGCACTGGCGCTGCTTTTCACTAATTTTGTTCTACACATATAGGAAAATCTAACCGTTGGATCTTCACAAATTTTACATCATTAGGAAGGTCATTTCAAAACGAATCCAACGGTTTCAGTTTTGGGAAAATCCGACGGTCGGATCTTCCATACTAACCATTTGAAGTTACGATTTCAATTTACGAACTGCAGCGTCGTTATTCGATTTAATTTAATTATATTTATATATATATATAAATATAATCGTTTCTGGCGCTGTTTTTCTTCAGTTTTGAATTAAACATTCCAGACAATCCAACCGTCGGATCTTCACAAAGTTGGTGCCGTTGGAAAGATATTTCCAAGGCGAACCCAACGGTTGAGGTTTCGGGAAAATCCAATGGTCTGATCTTCCGCACTAGTCGTTTGAAATCACGGTTTCAAAATATGAACTGCACGGCCACGTTTCGTTTTAATTCTATTTATATTTATATATTTATATAAATATAGTTCATTCAAAAAATCCCAATATCGTTTCTACTTCAATTATTTCACTAACGCCTTAAATTTTTGGAAAATTTCGCCATAACCTCCTTTGTATGGGAGGGTCTGGGAAAATTCCCAAATAGCCACACGGGCGTCTCATATCAAAAAGAAAAAGAAAAAGCCAACAGGCTCATAAAATCATCACCCAAACAAAGCGGTAAATGTGTACCTATTTGTCGGGCACAAAATTCTATTTCTCTCCTCTAGCCCCTTTTTGCTTTAACCTGTTCAATAGATATGCATGTACATATATACAATTTCTAACATTTATCATTTTCCATTCAATTGCATATTTGCCTTGATTTGGTTTAAAAACACCATTCATTCTAATATCGCATGCATAGGCTAAAATCATATCATTAGCTAGTTAATGTATATTTCAACTCATGCACGTTTATTTGAACAAGTGGCTATTTTTAACACTTCACATTTCAAAGATGATAATTTTGGCGAACTAAAATAGATTTCAACACATGACTATTTTATTTAATTCCCATGCATGTAAAAAAATTATATTTCTATCACAAATATTTATTTCAACGTCCGCATATCTTTAGCATATCACACATATGATAAAAATTGATATTTTTATCAATTATAATATTTATTCAACAAATAGACGTTTCAACACCTCATAGTTTCAATAAAAATGTAATTAATTTTTTTTATTGTTCGATCTTTTTATTCAACACATGAATATTTCCACTACACACACTTCTCAACAAATGAGCATTTCCACACATGGACATTTTATTTATGTTGTTCATATTAGAAAGATGAAATTTTGATTGTTGAAACTATTTATATAAGGCGAATATTTTGCATACTTCATACATATATAAAAATGTGATTTTTATTGATCAAACACTTCATTCATTCACGAATGAATTTTATTTTCACACAACACTTTTCAACACATGAATATTTCCACACATGGACATAGTTTTAATATATGGCTTTAATTTCAAGGCATGTAAAATAATTTCAACATATGAAAATAATTCTAACACACAAAGATTATTCAAAATTTCGGCAGCATAACGGCAGGGTAGTTAAAACCGGCACCGTCCCTAGTACGGCTCCTCGCTCTACCTTAAAACCTCGCGGTTTTTGACAATGGGGATTCATGCATCTAATTCGCACGCAGGCGGCATGTTTATTTTTATTTCCACAAATATTTCCAATTCATTTCAATCACCAATGGGTATTTTTCAACCACAACCAAACAATTATTCAACCATTCGTATTTTTCACCCAATATTTCACACCAATTCACCACGATAAATATCGTCCATGGTTTGTGGACGAGGGGAGTATATATATATATAATATATATTTGCTATATTTCACTTGCATTTCAACACATATATCAATTATTCTATGCATGTAAAAATTCATACTTCGCTCATATAGCTTACACTACGCATGTACATGAGGTATACAACACGTATGTAATTTATATTTCGCTTATATAAATTATACACGACATTTTCCATTCAATTTCACGTTAATTTAGATTTCTCACCTTGGTTTTCTGAGCGCTAAAAATCGATACGATGTCAGAAAAATCCGCAGCTTCTTCTATTGGGTAGAGAGCTTCCTTGCGGTCTCGATGTTTCCTGTTTCATCGAATTTCGTCAACACACCAAAAAGATATGATTTTTCAAAGTGTACAGATCAAAGAAAAACGCACTTTCAGAAAGCTTCAAAACTAGGTTTGCGAAAATCGCGAGATCCGTTGATCGTTGAGACGATCGGCCTGCACCACCACGTCGGCCTTGGAGAGGGCTTTCCGTCGATGGTCACCACCCTCAGTTCGATGGCGGCAGGAAGGCAGGGCGGCGCTCGATAGGGTCGGACTTTGGAGGCTCGATACGGGCGGCACAGGCGATGAGGGGCGGCGAGGCTTAGTCAGATTTGGAGGTGCAGGGAAGGGCTGTCGTTTTTGGGTAGTGGCGGCGTCTGAAAGTGGCGGAGGCGGCGGCGATCTGGTCTGGAACGGGGAAGCACGAGTCGCCGTTGAACGGGGGGGGAGGGGGGGTTTCCTTTTTTTTTTTTTTGAAATTTATGAAAGGAAAAATATGATTGGCCGAGACTATATTAAATTTTTAAATAGTGTTTTCTTAAACGAACTCCTTTTTAAACCCAACGACTATCGCCCCTAGCTAAATACCCCCATTCCGGACACAATGGGATATGTTTCGTGGGCCAATTCGACTGTTACAGTCAGTTATTTTTCAAATTAAAGTATAAAACATTTAATTTTTAACTCTGAACGCACATTTCAATTTGCCAGGGCCACAAACTGATTCGGAAAATTCCAGAAAAATAAATCTAGCTATGTTTTGACGCTACGGTCCCAACAAAACTAGTTTCGTCGAATTCTGAGGTCGTTTGAAAAATGGCCATTTTCTGGTCGATCCAATTTAACAGAAATCGACCAAACACATTTTCTTTTGCCACGCTCACTTATTAGCTTCAAAAATTATGAAATTTGAAACCTAGCAATAGTTTGACATCCCGGACCCAACAAAAGTGGTTTCGTCGAATTCCGAGATCATATGCAAAATATCAATTTTCCAGGGCTATATTCTATATACCGACTCTTCTGAAAATTCATTCGGCCATAACTTTTGATTCCCGTTATGAAACTTCGATTTTTCAGATTCGTTAGAAAGGTATTGAATAACAGATTTAAATATTTTTGGTTTCGCTAAAATCCGTTATATTTTCCACCCTGCATAGTCAGTCAAAGTTTGAATTCAAATTTTCAAACTGACTCACTATTCCTAACTTACTATTTTATTGAAATATTCTATTTCAATGGTTCAAATTGCTTTGAAATAATCAATTTAAAAATTTTAAATTGGCTCGTATTTTCCGGGTTATTACACTTCTGTTGAAAAGCAAAGCCTTGTGGTTGATGATCAAAGCACGGCTGTGTGGCGCAGCTTTGTGTATAGAGTAAATTCGCGAGCCTTACACCTCGGTATGAGTCAAAAACGGGATAGTGACTGCAGGGAGAACACGACGTTTCTTTCTAGCTAGAGGTAGTGTTAGTGCTTAAACTGGCTGGCATTTATATTATTTTTACCTATGTGGTTGTTGGAATGCGAGGCGCCTCGGATATAGGTCTGTTAGGACCGGGAAACGTGTGTTCAGGAATTGCCAATCCTCAAACGTAAGGGAGGACCGACCCTGAAGATCCGGAGGCTACCTAGAGAGAGTAGTCCTGAGACATTTGCTAGAGTGTCTCGAAGCGGAGATGAGCTTGCCTCTTGCCTCAACTCATGATGGAAATCCAATTTCCAATACGTGATATTTTCAGTTTTATTTGTAGAGCCTAGTATGGCGACATAGTGGGATGGGGCACTTATGCCGTCTATGATTGATATTTATGATTGAAATTGTTTTGACACTATACACTTATAATAGTATCAAATGATTTGTTTTAAATGTACCAAGCATGTTTGACTATTATAAGGGAAAACCCTATCCTCCGGCTTGCGTTGCATTGTGTGATGGGACCTGGGACTTATAATAGCTTCATTTTTCGAAAAAACATTGCGTTGTTTATTCTATGCACTAGTGTACTTGGGAGGAAACCTGTTCCGTGTTATACGTCGTGGTCCCTTGGATTACTCTCTTTTAAAGTAAAGTTTTAAATAACTGTTTTAATTCTCACACCAGTCACATGACTGACTTGGAGTTTATTGTTTTAACCTAAACTCTGGGTGCCCTTATTTTCGACACGGGCAGTAGTAGTTGGGTTTTTGCATATTTATATTCACAGGATCCTTATTTACAGCTGGAACGATACTCAGAAAGCTCTGTATCCATGTATTATTTCTAGTTGTGTTTTGTATTATTTTCCGCTGCGATATATGTAAAGTAATTCAAATCTCTGATATCTGTCAATTGTGTAATATTTATTCGTACTCTATATATTCTTGTATTCTGATGTAATTGTTGTAATTAACAATGAAATGTTCTTCTGTTTGTGTTCTGATTTGTCGTGTCCTCAAGGTAATCCGGGCTTTCCTTATCGGGGAAGCTACGGGCTATCACAAATTCTAAGAAAATCTGGAAACCGGTGGGAAAACAAAAGGTGAATGTAGTTGGAAGAAGGGAAGTGGTTGCTCAAATGAATAGAAATAATCAAGTGGAGTATGTGCATGGATCAGAAGTAGATAAGGTTCTACAAATGGAAAATGTGGATGTGAATAGAGAAAAGCAACCTGTAACTTTGAATGAACCTGAAGTGAATAATGTGCCTCCTAAGGAAAGTTCATGGGAAATGGTTTCTACTACCAAGAGGAATAAATTTACTTTCTCTGCAGAGGATAAAAGGTCGTTCTCTGATGGTATTTTTCCAAATCCCTCCTCTAAATCCAATCATTCTTGTCCTCCTGTTTTGTTAAACATGAACAATCCCTTTGAAATTTTTAACCGTGACATACATCCTATTTCATTGCAAATCCCTATGCATGCAACTGATGCATCTGATGACATGCAGTCTCCTATTCCACTGGCATCCTCTCTACTTCTCCTGTTCCTCCTCTTGTTTCTTCTCCTTACAACTCTTTATCTATGCCTAACCAAATCTTTGGTTATATTAATTTGGTTGCCAACTCTAACTCCTCCTATATCCCAATTCATCCTCAGGATAATTCTTCATCGGCTACTAAAAGCCCAACGCCTCCTACTTTTCCAATTACAAGGAGTAGGGTTTTCAGGCGTAGTAAAAGGAGACTTAAAGGCTCCACGTCATCTAATGTAGACCTTGATGATTCGATTGCTTTTTCTTTCGATCAAGCAGTGCTTTCTCTTCCTTCTCAAAATCCAAACAGTAATTCTTCGCCTGGTGTTCAAACCAGATTAGCATCATCTATGTTACCTTAATGATAGACAAAATTGGCTTTTGGAACATCAGGGGTGCAAATCCCCACTCCAAACAACTTGAAATAGCTCATCTTATATCTTCCTATAATATTCACCTGATGTCCATCGTTGAGACTAAACTTAACCACATAACCACTAATAAAGCAATCCATAACATTCGTCCTTCTTGGAGCTCCATTCATAACCTAGCTCAAGCCCCTTTTGGGAGACTTTTGATCATCTGGAATCCTTATACGTTCTCATTAAATCCTATTCGTGTTCATAGGCAATTCATCCATGCTAAAGTATCTCATCTTCCTACCAATTCCATTTTCCTCCAAACAGCCATTTACGCTGAAAATGGTTGTGACGACCCCCAAACTTCCACGAGTGAAAGCAGGAGTAATCATTTTTGGAATACAACATAAATACAATAAAACAGGACACAGATACAATATAGCAAAATAAATTCATAGAGCAATAACATTATAGCAGCGGAAAATTATAATGTCATCAATCACAGAAAATCCACAGTCACAGAAACTAAGCTATTACAACAAGTTTTGCAGAAAAGAAATAAGTTTGATGTCTAAAAAGAAAAGAAAAGATGCCATAGAAACAAAAGATAAATGTCTTCAAGCTCCACGTCATCACCTCTCCACAAAAGCAAATCCAAGAGAGAGAATAAGCAGCTCCAAAGAAAAGACTCCAAGCAAAGAATGAACCTGTCTACTTGGCTGCCCGTGTGGAAAAGAGGGCACCCAAGTTTGCAAAAAGGTGAAACAAACTATGGGTCAGTCGTGGGACTGGTGTGAGAATTCTTAAGTAATAAATCACTATTAATATGGCAAATCCAAAGACCACGCCGCTAATGCGGAACGGGTTTACTCTAATGGATTGCCGTGCATAAACGTGTCATAACAAATAATTAAATACATCGTAAACAACGCAATGCTTTTTTTGGAAAAAATGGAATCACCATAAGACCCAAGTCCCATCACACAATGCAACGCACACCAGAGGATAGGGTTTTACCTTATGGTGATTAAACATGTTAAATACGGCAAATACGCATCTAATATTATTATTAGTGTATATGAAAGCATTTCAAAGTAAATGTATTAATCTTAGGAAGCATAGGTACCATATACTATGCCTCCGTACTAGTAATACAATCAAATTCGTCGGTTCGTATTTGGATTTTGGTTTCCATCATGAGTCAAGGCTAGAGCGGAGCTCCTTACCGATTCGAGACACTCTAGCTAGTGCCTCAGGATTACCCGCAGTTAACCCTTGGATCCTGCAGGGCCGGTCCTCACATACAGCTTAGAGGATTGGCAATTCCTAAGCACACGTTTCCCGGTCCTATAGGACCTATCCGAGGCGCGCCACATTCCATCATCCACATAAGTAAAGTATCAGCGCTGGGAGGTCCCTGACACTACTTCTAGCTAGAAAGAAACGTGCTGCTTTCCCTGCATTCCCTTCGCCCGTTTTTGACTCAACCGGTGTGTGAGGCTCGCGAAGTCCCGTTACACAAAGCTACGCCTAAACAGGCCATGCTTTGATCGTCTCCACAAGGTTCTGCTTTTCAACAATAAACCTTGATCATTGCATCTTAGTATGCCACACTGTCACTCCATACCATACCATTGCTTCTCCATCAATACATAAATGGGTGTTAAGTAGAGAATAAATTCTCCACCACCAATATTTATATATTAACAGAAAATCAACAATATGATATATAACGAAGTACGATGTCAGACACACCATCCATTTAAACTTATGCTCTGGGTCTGAACGAAAGTCAAATCCGTGAAACCAACACGTACGTCTGGGCAATGACCTTGACCCATGAATTGGTAGCAAGTCAATTTAGGATCTCGATCGCTGTCCATTCGAGGGAAGATTTACGGTCTTCATACGTCGTCTTCTTACTTCGATCTTTAACGCCGTTGGATTAATTTGGGATGAGAATATCTCGGACTTCCCAAACAATCCTCGTATATATATACATATATATATATATATATATATATATATATTTTGAAAATCCTTCTTATTTGTTAATAATTATTTTTATAACAATTCGTTCTATTTTAATTATTTAAAATAGTCAAACTTCTTATTTAACGACGCATTCTCAAAATCATATTTTTATTTATATTAATTAAAATGTAAACTTTCATTACATATCGCATTCTTGCTTTCTTTACATTGAATAAAATGCAAACTTGAAATTACATGTCACATTCTTACTTATTTACATTGCATAAAATGTAAACTTGCATTTACATGTCGCATTCTTACCTATTTACATTGAATAAAATGTAAACTCATCCTACGGTGGAATTCCTTTATTTTAACATTAAAATAATGTAAATTTTTCCCTATGGTATATACACTTTTTATATTAACATTTAGAATAATGTTAACTCATCCTACGATGCATATTTTCTTAATTTTAACATTAAAGATAATGTTGACTTATCCTATGGTTAAATTACCCCATTATTAACATTAAAAATAATGTTAACTCACCCTATGGTGTTATTCCTCCTTAATTTCATAAAAAAAAATGTAACATTCCTACGGTCAATTCTCTTTTATGTTAACATTATAAAATAATGTTAATTTTATTCTACGAAGTAATTCTCTTAATATTAACATTAAAAATAAAGTTAATTTTATCATACGGTTAAATTTCCTTCATATTAACATTATAAATAATGTTATCTAAATCCTACGGTTGAAATTTCTAGTTAATTTACATTAAAAATGTCCATTTCATCCTACGGTAAAATTTCTATTTAATTGACATTAAAAATGTCCGTTTTCCATACATTGTAAATTACTTATTTTTAAAATCAAAAATAATATTAATTCCTCATACAACGTAAATTCTTATTTGTATCATTAACAAAATTGTTAATTTTCATTCGATGTGAATACTTATTATTAACATTGACACAAAAATGTTAATTTATCATACGTTGTAAATACTTTTATATTAACATTAAAAATGTTAATGACATTCTACGGTTACAGTTTTATTATGTTAACATTAAAAATGTTAACTACATCATACGGTGTTATCTTTAACATTTAAAAATGTTACTTTACACATGCGGTGAAATTACTATTTAATGAACATTAAAAATAATGTTAATTGCTCATGCGGTGTAGTTTCTTATTATTAATATTTAAAAATAATGTTACTTTCTCATACCATGTAAATTCCTTATATTTAACATTAAACAAAATGTTAATTTCTCATCACTTTAATTTTACATAATTCAATGTAAATTACATGTTAACACAAATTCCTACTTTGGTTTCACATAATTAAATGTAAATTTATGTCATTCCAAATTTCATACCTTAATTTTACATAATTAAATCTAAATTTATGTTAACATCAATTCCTACTTTAATTACATTAAAAATGATGTAAATTCTCTACGGTATAAATCCTTTTTATAATTACATTATAATATAATGTAAATTCACATACGGTGCAATTCTACTAATGTAAATTTACATGCAGTGGAATTCTTTTACGTTTCATTATAAGATAAGGTGAAATAACATACGGAGAATTTCTTTTCATTATTACATTAAGAATAATATACTTTAATCCTACGGTTAAATTCCTTTTTATTTACATTACAAAATAATGTAAATTAGTCCTACAGTTAATTCTCTTTATATTAACATTATAAATAATGTTAACTTAACATGCGGTGTATTTCAATTATATTGCATTATAAAATAACGTAAAATAGCATACGGTGTATTTTCTTTTTATTATATGAACAAAATTTCAATTTTTCATACGATGGAAATTCTCTTCTTATTACAATGAAAATAATGCTAATTTAACATACGACGCATTTTCTTTTAATTCACATAAATAAAAATGTGAAATATACATACGGTTAAAATTACTCTAGTATTAACATTAGAAACAATGTTAAATGAACATACGGTGGATTTCTACCATACTACATTATAAAATAATGTTGAATCATCCTACTTTATTCTTACAAATAAAAGTACATCTTATCATATAGTTGAAATGCTATTTTATTTTGACAAATAAAAATGTACATGTTATCATACAGTGAATATGCTATTTTATTTTGACAAATAAAAATGTACATGTTATCATACAGTGAATATGCTATTTTATTTTGACAAATAAAAATGTACCTTTATCCTACGGTGAATATGCTATTTTATTTTGACAAATAAAAATGTACCTTTATCCTACGGTGAATATGCTATTTTATTTTGACAAATAAAAATGTACCTTTATCCTACGGTGAATATGCTATTTTATTTTGACAAATAAAAATGTACCTTTATCCTACGGTGAATATGCTATTTTATTTTGACAAATAAAAATGTACCTTTATCCTACGGTGAAAATTCTCTCATTTTAACATTAAAATAAATATTAAATCATACTATGTCAAATTCTTGTATTTACATTGAACATAATGTTACTTTACATAATATGACATCTTCTATTTTTATCATAACAACAATTCTATTTTACATACCATGCACTTTTCTTTTTAATTAACATGACAAAAATGCTATTCTTCATACAATACATTTTCTTTTTCTTCTTTCTTTTTCTTCTTTCTTTTTTTCTTTTTTTTTTACATTTGACAAAAATGTAAATTTCATACGGTGACAGTTTTCTATATTAACATTTGACAAAAAATGTCAATTTTTCCCTATTTCAATTTTACATAAGAAGAGAATATAAATCTCATCACAAGTAGCATTCATCACAAGTAGCATTCTTAATTTATTTGCATCAAATAAATTGTAAATTTTCATCACATCGCATGACCACACATCCAAACATAACCACAAATCCAAATCCAATAACTAGCATCCAGGTGATTACAAGGTGATGTTATAACTGGGCATTAGCAAAATCAACACGGTGTAATTAAATAAAGAACATATAAATAATTTTTAATTAATTTATAATTCAGATTTAAACCTGAAATTTCAGGTCTAATCACATAGCATTATAGACAATTCCGATTTCACGTCATATGTTATGATCGGTTTAGATCTATGTTTAAATATCATGTCGTATCGGTTCTACTGCTAATAATCATAAAAATAATAATAAAATAAATTAAATTAAATAAAAATAAAATTCTCACAGTGGTCTAGTCTGAAAAGATGGCTCGGGTTCAATCAGATCCGGTGTTCGTATTCAATTTGATTTCAGATCTGGAATGATTCCAATGCAAATTCATAGGAAAAATCAAATTCAGGCTTTTAACAACTGGCTGTGTAACACTTAAAAGCGTGGGGAAATCTGAAGCATACCATATTTTCAGAATTTGTTCAAAACTTCAAATCGCGATAACTTTTGATTTACTGAACGGTTTTGAGTGCGGTTTTTTGGAGAATGACCGCCTTGGAGAGATCTTTGCACGGCCAGAAGAGGGTGGAGTTCGATCGAGCGTGGTGGGCCCGGCGTGGCTGCGACCGGCGGACCTTCTCGGGCTCGGGGCGGGCGGCACAGGCGACGGAAAGGGACGGGACTTGTCGGAGATCGAAGAGCTCGGCGAGAGCTTCGAAACGTGTACTCACACGCAAATTTTCGTTGAGAAACGAAAGAGTTATGAGGGTTTGAAGTTTTCAGCCATGATGGGTTCAGCATGAAGAGGTGTCGGCTGAAGATGGAGGATGAACAGTGATTTTCGGATATTATAATATTATATTAGGGTTAACTAATTATGTAATTAGGCCCGCTTAAGCCCGTTTTGGCCCGAACCCCGATTCAAGCCTGCTTACCGTCGTTCATACCATTTAGCCCCCGTTCCGAACTCATCTGGATATGTCTCATCAGCTCACTAGATCGTCTTGGCCTTCGTTTTTCAGTTTTAAATATAAATCATTATTTTAAATTCAAACGTACGCAGAAATTCACCTAGGTCACAAATTAACTTCAAAAATCCTCGAAAAATATATTTAGCTATGTTTTGATGCTGTGGACCTATGAAAATTAATTTCGTTCAATTTTGAGCCCGTATGAATTTTTAATGAATTTTTAAAGTCAAAAATTTGCCCGTTTACACTGAAAAATCAATTATAATTATATATTAATTCCAAAAATTACCAAAAAATCATTTTTAGCTTTCTTTTGATGATACGAATCCAACAAAATTTATTTCGTTCGATTCTGAGACTTTTTGAAAAATGGCTATTTTCAAGGCCAGTATATTTAATATTAAAAATACATTTTAAACAAATATTTTCTGAAACTCGAAACATATAAGTGTTTACTGTTTTTCAATGCAGAAACGTCATTCTGAAACCAATGGAAGTGGTTTCGAGTTCAAATTCCTACATATGTGAAAAGTAGCATTTTTGTCCCATGCAAATTACCCACCGACCTTTCTAAAAATTGAATTGGCCATAACTTCGGATTCGTTGGAAAGATATTTTTAAATAGATTCTAATATTTTTGGTTTCACTAAAATCCGTTAAATTTTGCATCCTGTATGGTTAGTCAAAGTTCAAGTTTGACTTTTCAAACTACCGCGCTATTTCTAGCTCTTTTTATAATTAAAATTAATTTATTCATTCTAACTTCGATTTGAACCAAATTTGTGATCCTTATTATTTAAAATATATTATTTTAAATATCAAAACTCATTTAAAATCACTTAAAATAAATTTTAACTTGGCCCCAAAATTCAGGGTCGTTACAATGGTGCTTCTTACAGGCAAATATTTCTTCATATCCTTCCCTCTCTCCAACATGCATCCCTTTCTTGGATATGTTATGGTGATTGGAATTGCATGCAACTCTCATATGATAAATTGGGTGGTAATCCTCTTACTTTTAGTCAGACTAGACCCTTGAACAATGCCATATATGCCTCGAATCTGATCCCCATCCCTTCGTCTGGAGCTAATTACACGTGGAATAACTGCTCCACGAATGGATTGAGGACTTACGGCATAATTGATAGATCCTATCTAAATTTCGCTGTTGTAAATAATTGGCCTTCCCTATGTACCTTTATTCCCCCTCCCTCTCTTTCCGACCATTCTCCTCTTGTGTTGGACTGGGGCAAGAAGATTGAGCGAAAACAGTCCTCATTTTCATTTTTTAACAATTGCATTGATAATCCTACTTTTTTATCCACTGTTTTTAATGCTTGGAATATACAGGTGCAAGGTAATCTGTTGTATGTTGTGCAGGTAAAGCTCAAAAGGCTGAAGAATACACTGAAGATATGGGCGGAAAAAATTATGGTAATGGAACTAGCTTGTCAAACTCAATTCATCAGAAATTATTTTAGATCCAAAGGGGCACTCATGGATGCTCAAACAGTGCACTGATTGGTGATCTTTCTACTCAAGAATTGATCTTCACGGCTGATCTTGCAAAAGCAAACATTGAAGAGGCGAAGATGTCTAAACAAAAATGCAAAACCAAGTGGAACCTATAAGGTGACAAAAATACTTCTACATTTCATGACACTTTAAAGATTCACCATGCAGCGTCTAACATAACTAGTATTAAAGACAAAGATGGTCGATTGTGTTCGGACAGTGATGCTATTCAAGCCGCATTTCTGGACTTTTTCTCATCTACGTTGGGTGACTCCGCAAATTCTCCTATTTGTCTAAGCTCTTTTTCTAATGTCTGTTTTCCAGCGATCTCTAATGAAATGAAGGAAAATATTATTGCTGAGATATAGGATAAGGAAATTACTAAATCTATTCTCACTATGAAAGTATCTAGTTCTCCGGGTCCGGATGGATTTAATGCTCAGTTTTTTAAAACGTGTTGGTCAGTGATAGGCAATGATATCATAAAAGCCATTAAAAACTTTTTTCGACATAGTAAAATGCTAAATGAGGTTAATGCCACCAGGTTATCCTTAGTTCCCAAAGTGGATATACTGGACTCAGTGTCGCAGTACCATCCTATTGGGTGTTGTAATGTATTATACAAATGCATTGCGAAAATCCTAGCTAGTCGAATGAAGTGTGTTCTTGTCCATATTATTTCTCCTAACCAGAGTGCGTTCTTGCCAAATAGAGATATAGCTGACAATATTCTACTTGCAACTGAATTGATCAGAGGGTATAATAGGTGATCTTTATCTCCTCGATGTGTACTCAAATTAGATATACAAAAAGCATATGACACTGTTAGATGGGACTCCATTATATATATCCTCTTTAAAATGAACTTCCCACTTCCTTTTCTTTGCTGGATTTACACGTGCATCTCTATAATTCATATATCTCTCAGTGTAAACGAATCCTCCTTTGGCTACTTCAAAGCAAATCAGGGATTGCGGCAAGGTGATCCCATCTCTCCATATTTGTTTGTTTGCGTCATGGAATTGTTTACTATATTGACTAATCAAGCTGTGAGAACAAAGCAAACAGATTTCCATCCGTATTGTAAAAAAAATGAACATATCGGTCCTACCTTTTGCAGATGACCTCCTATTGTTCACTAAGCTGAACTACAAATCTGTAAGTGGGATGCTTCGAGCATTAGAAATGTTCAGGAACTTAGCTGGACTAAGCATTAACGAAGAGAAATCTAAAATGAAATGTGCAGGAGTGTTAGAGCACATCAAATCTTCATTGTACTCTCTAACTGGTTTATCTCCTATGACTGAGGATGAACTTCACCTTGGTGTTCCGATGTGCTCGCCAAGACTGAATGCGGCTCAATGTTTACCGCTGTTGGAAAGAATCATTTCTAAAATAGCAAGTTGGCCTTCATCAAAATTTTCAATGGCAGGTAGGCTTGTTATCGTCAAGTCTATTGCAGTATCAATGTGCATCTATTATGCCAGGTTATTCATTTTTCCTTCTAAGGTGATAGATATGGTGAGTGCTACTCTTAACCACTTTCTCTGGCATGGCGATCCATACTCTAAGAAGCTAGTTCCGATGCCGTTTAAGAAACTATGTTTGCAACGCAAGAATGGAGCACTTGGTATCCTGAATTTAAAAGCTTGGAATAAAGCTGCGTTATCGTCAAGAATTGATAAACTATACTGCTACGATTCAAACTTATGGGCTAACTGGTGCAGGACGGTTTTGATTAAAGAAAAGCATTTCTGGTCAATGGATACTCCTGTGGACTTCAGCTGGACTTGGCATAATCTGTTAAAACATAGGGAGGTTTTTGTAATGATGTTCAGATGTGGGTTCAAATATTTTAGGTATATTTCATTCTGGTATGACCCATGGCTTCAGCAAGGTAAAATTCTGGCAGACTTGGTTGGTTACAACTGTCTATTGTTATCCGGTATTAATGAAAATGCGACATTAGCATCTGTGTATAATGGTGGTATCTTTTCATTGCCTAAAACCAGTTCGTCGGTGATTAAATCTACATGGAATGACATTTTGAGCAGTTCTCCTCCATCCATTGAAATTCATGCTGCATAGAATGGGTATCATCACTCTATTAGCAAGGTCTACGACTACATTTCGTTTAGCAGCCATGTATTCCCTTGGCACTCCAGAATTTGGATTTCGAGTATGGTTCCGAAAGAAAACTTGTTTTTATGGAGGATTTTATTGAATGGAGTTCACACGAGAAGTAATTTAATGGAGAGGGGGATTATCGATGATGATAAATGTATTTTCTGTGCTTTTGCATCGGAAATAGTGTCTCACTTGGTTTTTGACTGTGTTTACACATCATATGTTTGGAAGCATGTTTTACTCCATTTTGGTCTGCACACGCCAAAGGCTTCATCTGCAGAAGAATGGTTTCTCATTTTCAAGTCTACTAGACGGAAGTGCATAGGTTCTCTTTTGCTTTTGAAAACTTTTAAGAAGTCTGTATATCTCTTATGGATGGAAAGGAACATTAGGGTGTTTAGTGGTGTCTCTATCCCTAAACAAGTAATGGTCCGTCTATTATTAGAAGTATTTGACTTGCTTGTAATCGTTCTGTTTTTCTTCTTCGTCTTTAATAAAAATGGTAGGGGACCATTCAACCCCGCTTGCTATGCAAAAAAAATGACAATAAAAATATGTCTTTTAAATCCATTCTTTTTATTGTTACTAAAATGACAATAAAATATGTCTTTTAATTCTACTCTTTTTATTTTAACTAAAATGACAATAAAAATATGTCTTTTAAATCTACTCTTTTTATTGTAACTAAAACGACAATAAAAATATGTCTTTTAATTCTACTCTTTTTATTGTAACTAAAATGACAATAAAGATATGTCTTTTAATTCTCTCTTTTTATTGTAACTAAAATGACAATAAAAATATGTCTTTTAAATCTACTCTTTTTATTGTAACTAAAATGACAATAAAAATATATCTTTTAATTCTACTCTTATTATTGTAACTAAAATGACAATAAAAGTATGACTTTTAATTCTACTCTTTTTATTGTAACTAAAATGACAATAAACGTATGTCTTTTAAATCTACTTCTTTTATTGTAACTAAAATAACAATAAAAGTATGTCTTTTAATTTTACTCCTTTTATTGTAACTAAAATGACAATAAAAATATGTCTTTTAATTCTACTCTTTTTATTGTAACTAAAATGACAACAAAAATATGTCTTTTAATTCTACTCTTTTTATTGTAACTAAAATGACAATAAAAATATATCTTTTAAATCTACTCTTTTTATTGTAACTAAAATGACAATAAAAATATGTTCTTTTAATTCTAATGTATTCTATGTTCATAGATTCAAAGAAAAATAATATTTTTATTATTGAACAAAATCTAATCAAAACCCATGTTCCATATTTAAATTAAAAAAAATGAATTTTTATTGTTGATCAAATCTAAACCAATATGAGTTTCATGTTTCGATAAAATGAATATTTTTATTGTAAACCTAATCTCAATGTTCATAGATTCCATAAAGATGATATTTTTATTATAAAAACAAATCTATGTTCACAGATCTAAATAAAGATGATATTTTTACTTCAAACCAAATTATTATTCCTAAGGCTAAAATAAAAGATGAAATCTTTACTATAAAACAAATCTAACAATAAGCTAGAGATTCAAATAAAAGAAAGGATTTTTATTGTAGATCTAGATCTAACAAAACATGAACATCGCAATCCATCACAATCCACAAACAACAAATTCCAATCTCAAACATCACAGATCTGATTTTATAATCATACATACATTGTTTCAAACAGCGAGAAATAATTAAATTTTAATTAATTATTAAAAATAGAAATCTCACCTTGATCGGTTTTAGGAATAGTTTATATATTGATTGGTTTTAATAAAATTAAACTTGCATTTAATTTTACCAAAAATCCAATAGCCTTTGTTTCAGTTCTGCTCTGTTCCATCGAGTAGCTCTCGTTAATGTGAATCCAACGCATCTGATTTGACGAAATTCTGAAATCTTTTGACAAAGTTACAATGATTTATATATTTAATTATATAAATGGATAATTAATAAATAAAAACTTATTTACATTTTAACCGATTAAACCATCTTCTTCCATCCTCATCATTCCAGTTAAGCTTGGCGGTCTCCTTCCCTCGCAGCCCCGCAACAAACGCCCTTGTTTTGGAGCCCAAAATCACCTCACATGGTCACCAATATTCGATCATAATCGTTGGCCGAGGAGATCTAATTGAGTTAAATAAGCTTTGCTTTTTTTCTTCTCTGAAATTGTTTAATGAATTTGAAGAAATTAAGGGAAAGGTATGGGAGCTTTTCAGCCATCCAACAGATTAAACAGGTTTACATAACCCCAATAGATTAAATAGATTTGTAATGACCCGCATTCTACATATCGAAGGATCGTAGAATATTTAATTCATTTTCATACGAGGTCTATAGTTGTTGTAACACCCCGTGTATTCTATAAAAGTGAAATTCACAAATTAAAGTATAATTAATTTCAAATCAAAGAATTAAGGGAAATGGGATATGCCATTGCGTTCGTCTCGGAATTCTACTTGAGATAGAGTCTGAGTTTGCGTAAAACGGACTCCGTATGAGGGAGATATGGCCTCCGGAAGTTTCAGAATTCAGTTTAAAATCAAACAGACAGAAATAGCTCAGAAACAAATTCGAATTTCAAAAAAATCGGACCCAGATTGGCCTGGGCGGGAATTTTGCCGCCCAAGGCACCCAGGTCGACTGGGTAGTCGACCTGGGCCACCCAGGTCGACTGGGTAGTCAACCTGGGGCACCCAGGTCGACTACATAGTCGACCTGGGGGTTGACTGGGTAGTCGACCAGGCCCCTGAGCCAGGTCGAACCCAGCCCCTCTTGGCTGGCCTGGTCTGTGCTTGGCCGAATTTCTGAGTCTTGCCTTGTCACTAGGGCTAGGTGTCAGCTCTTGATTGGTCTCTCTTTCAAACGAACGGCTAATATTAATCTAAGCTCCATCGACGGTCCTAATCAATTCACAAACTCTATAAAAAGGACCTAAGACTCCACCTAATTCATACAAATAAAAATGAGAATGAGACCGTCATGCTGCTGAAGAAAGACTAGGAGTAGCCGTCAAAATTGAAAGACGATTAGGAGATGATTCGAAAGCTTAAAGCAACGACAATTAAATCAAAACAACGCCTACAACAAAGGATAGCATCTCCAAATTCAGAATTCAGAAACCTGAATTGAAGATTCGTCATACGTTGTAAGTAGAGTGCTATTCCAATGTGAATGAATAATTGTGTTTTGGTTTGTGTAAAATGAGAAATGGAATTGTACTTAATTTGTGGTGATGATAATTCATAATCGTATGTTGTTATGACTCTAATTGTGAATAGATTTGGGATGTTGTGGTATAATGATGTTAGACCTATTGGATATTTGCAAATATATGATTCATGTTGAAAGTTAACGACTATATTTTTGTGGTAGTTTATCACAACACCTATTGGATATTTGCAAGTATATGATTCATGTTGAAAGTTAACAACTATATGTTTGTGGTATTTTATTTCAACAAAGTTGAGATTCATGCAAGTATGTGATTCACTATTTATGCCAACATGACTTTAGACCCTTCTATGTATATTTTTATGATCATGTTTAGTGTAGTTGGATACATTTGGGTATTATGATTCATATGAATTTATGATGAAATAGGAATTATGATTCTAGTGTAAAAACATACTATTGTATTAGTGACAAAAGTAAGCATCTTCGTGAACTTATGTTGACTCTATGAACATGACTAGATTACGTTTGGTGTTATGCCTGATTGAAAATATGTTTTAGGCCTATGTGGTTATCAAAATCATGTGATAATATATGTGACACATAATGCAAGTTTACATTACTGGATAAAAACCATGATTCATGTTTAAGTATGTTTTATGTCATGATTTTATGCAAGTTCACAAGTGCCTAATTTATGTTAATTAGATCGTTATGTTGCAAGTTCATGCGTTCACACTCCCCTTTTATATATTACTTAGAATATATAAACACCATGTTCTAAGCCTCCCCTTTTTATGTGGCTAAGTTGGGTTTAAATGTTAAACCCAACATATGTTATAATATAGCGAATGTATAAAACGGGGGTAATGACGTTGGGTTAAAAATATAAAACATATGTGTTGGCATGTCTGACGCATGCCAATGACCTTGAGAACATTTAAGAGGTATAAATTAATTTTACCCAATAAAGATGAATTTGAATAATGGGCTGCAAATATTTACATATAAAAAGAAAAAAAGAAAAAATATGTAAACTTAGAAAATACGATGTGTTTAACCCGAGGTTGGATTGAGTTGTGACG
This sequence comes from Allium sativum, assembly GCA_030737875.1. Taxonomy (NCBI): domain Eukaryota; kingdom Viridiplantae; phylum Streptophyta; class Magnoliopsida; order Asparagales; family Amaryllidaceae; genus Allium; species Allium sativum. The sequence continues at coordinate 441,542,854 of CM060915.1, read as the reverse complement.
TAAACCTGCCCGGAACCGCCCGGCTGTCCAGTAGTCACAACAATACCTATCCAATGTGGGTGGTTAAACACTAAGCCCAATAAAGACCCGAGGTTAGACTGAGTTGTGACGTAAGACTGCCCGGAACCAACCAGCAACAGGCAGTCACAACAATACCTGTCTAATGTGAGAGGTCGAGGCTTTAATAAGGTAATTAAGGCTGAGTCAGGATTGATAGGATTAAGTAAATTAAATTAATACTTAATCAAATTGAACATGCTAAACTATACAGACTGATTGGGGGTTAGGTTTACAAAACACTTAAACAACTTATCATGTTGGCTAGAAATAGAAAACCTAGTAGCGGGGGACCCTTTTCAGCAGTAACCCTACAAGGTGTATCAGGATACCCTGAACTAGGCAGGGTGGGGCACGATTACTGGGCTGACTGTAAGCGGTCAAATCGACGGCGGTGGTGCAGCAGTGTAGGTTCTAACGGGGTGCGGGCGTGCACACACTCCGGCGCAGAAAAATTAGGCACTGGGCACCAGTAGTATACCTATGCATTCTAGAAATTGTGTCGGGCCGCAACCATGGGACTTGATACACCCCATGGTGGGACCAGCATAGGTAACTACAACATCGGGGGCCGTAAGACACATGTAACTATGCGAGTAGGAGCCGATCATTAGAAATGGATCACTTCACCATGATTATGGGGTGCCTGTTGGAAACCATTTTATAGGGGTGCAGAGATTAATATGGGGTACGGTAGTATATTCGACTCTAGACAACTTAACTTAGTTTATAGTGCTTTCCCATTTTCAGTTTATACTTATTATGCCCAATTCTTTATTCATAGACTGAATAGTCCTAGACTTACTCAGGCTTTATGTCTGACTCTACTTTTCTTTCGTCCCCCCCCCCCCCCAGGTCCACAGGGAGGGAATACCGCAGCTTGACCAGTTTTCACACCCAGCTTGAAGAGAAAGAATGTATTGCTCGGATCTCTTTCGTTTTGGACTATGGCTTTGGATAGCGACTATGGGGACTTATGCAGTTTACTTATGTTTTTTTATGCTTCTTTAAATTATGAAATCAGGACACTTATGGAAATGTAATGTTTTTGGAAATATTGTAAGACAATTATGGCATGGTTTGTGTAACACGTATTTTTGATGAAATAAAAGTTGCTGTTGTTTCCGTTGTTCAAAAATATGTGTATTTATATCTATCTTGTGTATCTGTGACTTGTACTTATAAACCTCCACCAAAATTAGGGCATTCCCGTTGAGAGTGACCCTAACGAAGGTGGGGTGTTTCACTTGGTATAAGAGCATAGGTTTACCAGATAAGATAAAAAGTTTTGAAAATTTATTTTCAAAAGAAAATTTAAAGAAGCATTTTTTTAAAGATAAAATGTTATTTTATTTTAAAAAGGCATAGTCCCCCAAAGCCATAGGTACTATCTTTTATCCTACGTTTTGAATCTATCCTTTTTGTTTCAGCATGTCCGAAGAACTTAACTTGCCAGAGGGTGTACCAATACCTGGTTGGTTCAGACGATTCTTAGAAGCAAGGGCCAATCAGCCAGGTCCCACTGTTCCTCCTCCCCCAGCTGCAGGAAATCATCCAGCTGCAGTAGCACCTCTTCCTCCACCTCCTCCGCGTGGTAATGCTTTTGCTAAGATATGTAAAGATTTTAAAGCTATGGGAGGGAAGGACTTTCATGGAACCGAGTCCTTCGTGGCAGCCAGGAATTGGCTGAAGGAAACCAAGGACTTATTCGTCATTTTTGAAGTAGAAGATAGGCAAAAGGTACAACTGGCAGTATGGCTACTTAAAGGTGAGGCTTCCTACTGGTGGGAAGTTACCAATGCGGAAAGACCAATGGAAACATGGGAGGACTTTAGGGCAAGGTTTGAGGCTAAATTTCTCTCAGAAGCTGAAAGGAGTCTTCAGTTGGAAAAATTCTTATTTCTTAAGCAAGGCAATATGTGTAACACCCCACCTCCGCCAGGGTGACTCTTGCAAGCACTCTGACTTTGGAGGGGCGTTTGAACCAGGTAAACATGCATAATGATATATCAAGGCAGAACAAGAACATATGTATATATGTAAACAGAGTAAATAACATAGATAAAACAGCGGAAGATTTTTAAACCATTTCAAAACAAGTCTGGTACAACATAACGTTAACTTTCCAAATACACAAGTCTAGATAAAAACAACATTTCTGAAAAACTGAGATACATAAGTACTATCCCCAAAATAAGTGATAACCATAGCTAGCTTCATGTCAAGACCGTACATGAGCTAAAATCCCACAAGCAAGCGATCAGAAATCCAGCTAAGCTCCAATATTCCCTCCCTGAGAACCTTGGGGGGGGGAACGGAAGAAAAGAGGCGAAAGAAAACAGGTCAGTCAAAAAGACTGAGTAAGCCCTACTACAATCAATGTAAACTGATAAAGTTAACTCGCATGAGAAGTAGGGATGAACATAAGGATAATTACATACTAGCATGGTGAATATCTAACAGATAGTTCAAAGGAGTCATCACATAATCAAGGTGAAGTTTTTCACCACAGGTGTACCAGCATTCTAACATGTCATGTATAAACAAGAATTTATCCCTTGGCCTAAACTTGGCCCAATATCAGGTGTTGACCTAAGTCAAGCTCCAACTTCTTAGTACCAATACTAGTATAACAAGATTAGGTGTTACCCTAATGTCTACATCGAAACAGGATGGAACAGAATGGTCCATAGATAGAGTTCGGGAAAAATGGGCTTTTACCACCCTAACAGATAAAGTACAGAAACGGAATGCTAACAATAATAGGCCTTTACCACCCTAACAGAACAGAGTACAGAAACGGAATACTACAATTAGGTGTACACTAGTGGTGGGCCTTTACCACCCTAACAGACGGTACCACGCAGACACAGACGGGTGTTACTACCCAACAAATAGACGGTACCAACAGAATCAGACAGAGCTAAGTGTACCCTAAATCCTACCCAAGTGATCGGCTCCCTAATACATAAATACCCTATGTCGGCCCCACGATAGGGTGTATCACTCCCTAAAGTGGCAACCAATTGGCACAGGCGTATTTACAGATGTCACGGCGTCTTACATCCTCAGAGGCAGACCGGGATCCATGCACGCACATGACCCGGTTGGAACGCACCATCAACACCCATCGCCATTATCAGAATGAACCACTTATAATTAGTTCAGTAAGCGTGCCCGGACCCTACCTACAGTTGGGTCAAAGTTTTGATATCAGAAAGGGTTACTGACTAATATGGGTCCCAAACAACAGATGACACAAGTATTCCCCCTTGTGTCCCCAGACTATCAGATTCAGATTAACTTATTAACAAAGTTCAGACAAACCAGGTTCAGACGATCAGTTTTCAGACTAACGGATCAGATAACAGATTTACAGACTTGCCTAACTTGGTGTGGGTCCTACAGATCCGCAAAACAGGTTCGTTTAATTTATCAATCAAGTTAGTTTATCCAGACCATGTATCCAATCGGTTCTCAGCCTTATCAAATTACTGAGTTGGATTGGCTAAGTATAGTTCAACTTAACCCCGTTAAATTACCGAGTTCAGATTGGTTAAGTGTAGGTTAACTTAACCTAACCACTAGTCGTATTTTTCGGTTAAGTGTCATTAAGAAATCAAGCCCGGTTTCACTTAACCTACCCATTCATGTCAAATTGGTTAAGTGTCATAAATTAAATTTACTTAACCTTATCATGTAACATTAATTACTTTAATGCACGTTAACCTCTCACATTAGACCTCGTTGTGGTTACTAGTTAAGCCGAACGGGTCCGGGTAGCTTTACACCACAACTTGGTCTAACCTCGGGTTCAAGGTACAACATGACCAACTTCTCACATTGGGTCCTATTGTTTGTAGCAACTAGTTAAGCCGGTCGGTTCCGGGTAGGTTTACGCTACAAACTCAACCCAACCTCGAGTTGGTCACACTTATCTTTTCTAAGTGTCATGTCCATCATGTTTCCAAAACATGTTACAAATTTTCAAGCAATTGGGTAGACCTAACTTAATAGGTAAATTCCCAATGGGTAGACCTAACTTAATAGGTAAATTCCCAAGCTTATGTTTTTATGTCTTTTAAGTTTACCCAACCCCAAACGCAATCCCATCGCTTACATATCGCAATAGCGCATAAAGGATAGAAAGAGGGAACTTGGCATAATCGTGACATAAAGGTGTTGAAGCCACAAGTTCAACATGGTGGCATAAGAAATGTACATATGTTCATATTCTTGCATATTACATTTTTAGGCCTCAAAAGCATGCATAAAACCAAACTTGGCATATTGGTGATACATGGTGCTAAATGACATGTAGACATGGCCATAAGTTCGCATTTAGCCTCACATGCAAGCTATCATAAGAGATATGATAACTTACATGTTGCCAAAATGCAACCTTTGGCATAAAGCTTGAAGCTTTATGTTCATAAACCCAAGATAAGCTTGCATAACATGATAGTATGAACAAAGTGTTCAACCCAAACTTGCATAACATAACTTGGCATACTTGCATATAAACTTGCATATCATAACATGATAAACTTGCATATCACAACATGATAAACTTGCATATGAACTTGCATATCACAACATGGTAAACTTGCATATAAACTTGCATATCACAACATGATAAACTTGCATATAAACTTGCATATCACAACATGATAAACTTGCATTTCATAGCATAGTAAACTTGCATATAAACTTGCATATCACAACATGATAAACTTGCATATGAACTTGCATATCACACATTTAACTTTAGAGTTTAAGTATGAAGGTAGAATAGGGCTTACAATGCTTAAGAAGTCACAAAAATTTGACAAAGCCCTTAAGCAACCAATTAGACCCAAAATGCAAGCTCCAATCAATAAAAATCCTTGCTTTATGATGCAAATATAAAAACTTGACTTGAATGCAAGCTAATAACACTTATACAAGCTTGAAAATACTTGTATGCATGTAAAATCTCTCATAGAAATAGTTTAGGAATTTTGTGAAGAGAGTGGAGGCCATGAGAGGATTGATTTTGCCATAGTTTAGTTGTAGGATAGATTAATGATGATTTAGGGCTAGGTTAGGGTCTTATTTATAGATTAGGCAAGTGTTTTAGGCCATAGGATTAAACCCTAGTTCCAATCTCAGCCCTCAAAACCGAATCTGGCCCCCAAGCTCAACACAATGTCTAAATGGTGCACCAGGCTAAACAGCCCGGCTGGACCAAGTCGACAGCCAAGTCGACAGGGCTGTCGACTTGGGTCCAACCAAGTCGACTCCCAAGTCGACAGGGCTGTCGACTTGGGTATTCTGGCGGGAATTTTCCCGCCTGGCCCAAACTGGCCCAATTTTCCAAATTCAAGTTTGAATTTGAAATCTGTTTTTACTTTGAATTTTCTGAAAACTTCGTTGGGCCTTAATCGGGTCATACGGACTCCGATTTTCGAAAACTCGGACTCTATTTCGCGTATTTTTCCGAGACGAACGCAATGGCATAGCCTGTTTCCCTTGATTCAGATTTTAGAATTAAATTCTGCCTCGATTTACATCATTACACGTTATTGAAAATACGGGTTGTTACATTCTCCCCTCCTTAAAGGATTTCGTCCCCGAAATCTTCAAGTTAGGAAGAACGTATCCTACCATCCAATCATCCATCTACTCAAAACATCATCCACGAGCAATCATTGTCCTTACAAGATTCTAAATGTTGTATGAACATATGCAAAGGTGTGTGTATATGTACTTATCTAATGCAATTATCATCAATGCAAATTATGTTAGTGAAATGAATCCATATGTATGCAATTCCTAACATAATGTATAACATCTATATGTGTGCACATAACATACATCCATATGCAACATCCATGTGCCGAATTAACCATCTTGCAACCATAAGAATTGAAAATGTACACACGTCCATATGCAATATGAGAGTGTATTTCAAGCCGATCTAGTGCCTAGTGTGTGTTTATGCATCCACGAGCAACCACTAGCAACCACTTGCATCCACTTGCAACCATCAAACATAACATGTCTCAAACACATGTTTACATCCATAGGATTCCTATCTCAACAAGATACAGTCGAGTGATGGAAGCGAGTACAGATAAAACAAAAACTTGGTACATATACTTACAGACTACTAGTACAGATCAGATTTTTCCCAAATGATTCTTAGGAAACTAAGCATGGTAGAAATCCAGAATGTATTCGTCATAGTCACCCTCATGCCCAACATGGATACTCTCAAACCCCAATTTATCACAAACAGATGAGTTATAACTCTCAGGGAGTTTGAGACTATTACCAGATCAGAAGCAAGACTAGCATTAAAGTACCGAGTTTTTATTACAGAATCAAAATACCAGAAAAAGAGTTTCAAACTGGAAATCAGACAAGGAAAGTTAAACTTCCTACAGACAAATTATTCTGGCCCTAATCTATTCACTCGCCATGCGAGTATTCACTGTTCCTTCTGATGTAGTCCCTTTCTTCTTCGGGCAGTCCCTAGTGAAGTGTCCCATCTCTCCACAGTTAAAGCAAGTACCCTTCCTCTTTCTGCAATCCTTGTTTAGATGAGTTGAGCTTCCACAAATAAAGCACTTCTTTTCCTTCTTATCTTCAGACTTCTCCTCCTTCTTTTGCATTTTCTTTTTGGGCCCCGTTTTCTTGTTTTGAGACTCATTCACCTTGACCTCCTTCTTTGCACTCTTGTTCTCTTCATTGAGTAGGGCCATATCTACCAAACTCTCAAACGTGGCCCCCATGGGCACATGAGACATAGCTAACTCCTGTAACGGCTCATTCAATCCTCTAGCAAAACGAAGAGCCTTCTTCTGAGTAGTACTCACCATATCCAAGACAAAACGAGCTAACTGATTGAACTTGTTCACATATTCTTTGACCGACATGTCTCCTTGCTTAAAAGCAATAAACCTCTCCATTTGCAAATTCTCTTCAGCAGAAGACAGAAACTTAAGCCCGAATCTTGTCCTGAAATCGGCCCAAGTCTCAACGGGTCTAGTACCATTGGTGACTTCCCACCAATAAGCGGCCTCATCACTCATAAGCCAAACCGCCAACAAGATCTTTCTCTGATCATCTAATCCAAAGATAGCGAATAAATCCTCGGTCTCTTTCAACCAATTCCGGGCCTCTACAAAAGTCTCGGTACCTAGAAAGTTCTTGCCACCCATTGCTTTGAAGTCCTTGCAAATCTTCGTGAACTCTACTGGAGGATGCTGAGGGGGAGGAGGAGGAGGAACCTCAGCAACAGGAGGAGGAGGAACATTAACCACCGGAGGAGGAGTAACATTTGCGGGGCCGGCTTCGGTCGCCCTAGCCTCCATAAGTCTCCTATACCAAACAGGAACTTGCACTCCCTCTGGGATAACAAAGTTATCTGTCATACTGAAACGAAGGAAAAGATAGATTCAGAACGAGGGAACTAAGAATAGATAACTAAGGATTGTGCTAATGGCTTTTTGAGGAATAGCCTTTAAAATAAACTAGACTTTTCTTTGGAAAATACTTTATACTTGGTTTTGAAAATAGTTTTCCAAAAGTTTTCTAAAAACCTTTTTGTTCCTTCTTGTAAACCATATGCTTTGATACCAAATGTAACACCCCACCTCCGCCAGGGTGACTCTTGCAAGCACTCTGACTTTGGAGGGGCGTTTGAACCAGGTAAACATGCATAATGATATATCAAGGCAGAACAAGAACATATGTATATATGTAAACAGAGTAAATAACATAGATAAAACAGCGGAAGATTTTTAAACCATTTCAAAACATGTCTGGTACAACATAACGTTAACTTTCCAAATACACAAGTCTAGATAAAAACAACATTTCTGAAAAACTGAGATACATAAGTACTATCCCCAAAATAAGTGATAACCATAGCTAGCTTCATGTCAAGACCGTACATGAGCTAAAATCCCACAAGCAAGCGATCAGAAATCCAGCTAAGCTCCAATATTCCCTCCCTGAGAACCTGGGGGGGGGGGGGGGGGGACGGAAGAAAAGAGGCGAAAGAAAACAGGTCAGTCAAAAAGACTGAGTAAGCCCTACTACAATCAATGTAAACTGATAAAGTTAATTGGCATGAGAAGCAGGGATGAACATAAGGATAATTGCATACTAGCATGGTGAATATCTAACAGATAGTTCAAAGGAGTCATCACATAATCAAGGTGAAGTTTTTCACCACAGGTGTACCAACATTCTAACATGTCATGTATAAACAAGAATTTATCCCTTGGCCTAAACTTGGCCCAATATCAGGTGTTGACCTAAGTCAAGCTCCAACTTCTTAGTACCAATACTAGTATAACAGGATTAGGTGTTACCCTAATGTCTACATCGAAACAGGATGGAATAGAATGGTCCATAGATAGAGTTCGGGAAAAATGGGCTTTTACCACCCTAACAGATAAAGTACAGAAACGGAATGCTAACAATAATGGGCCTTTACCACCCTAACAGAACAGAGTACAGAAACGGAATACTACAATTAGGTGTACACTAGTGGTGGGCCTTTACCACCCTAACAGACGGTACCACGCAGACACAGACGGGTGTTACTACCCAACAAACAGACGGTACCAACAGAATCAGACAGAGCTAAGTGTACCCTAAATCCTACCCAAGCGATCGGCTCCCTAATACATAAATACCCTATGTCGGCCCCACGATAGGGTGTATCACTCCCTAAAGTGGCAACCAATTGGCACAGGCGTATTTACAGATGTCACGGCGTCTTACATCCTCAGAGGCAGACCGGGATCCATGCACGCACATGACCCGGTTGGAACGCACCATCAACACCCATCGCCATTATCAGAATGAACCACTTATAATTAGTTCAGTAAGCGTGCCCGGACCCTACCTACAGTTGGGTCAAATTTTTGATATCAGAAAGGGTTACTGACTAATATGGGTCCCAAACAACAGATGACACAAGTATTCCCCCTTGTGTCCCCAGACTATCAGATTCAGATTAACTTATTAACAGAGTTCAGACATACCAGGTTCAGACGATCAGTTTTCAGACTAACGGATCAGATAACAGATTTACGGACTTGCCTAACTTGGTGTGGGTCCTACAGATCCGCAAAACAGGTTCGTTTAATTTATCAATCAAGTTAGTTTATCCAGACCAGGTATCCAATCGGTTCTCAGCCTTATCAAATTACTGAGTTGGATTGGCTAAGTATAGTTCAACTTAACCCCGTTAAATTACCGAGTTCAGATTGGTTAAGTGTAGGTTAACTTAACCCTAACCACTAGTCGTATTTTTCGGTTAAGTGTTATTAAGAAATCAAGCCCGGTTTCACTTAACCTACCCATTCATGTCAAATTGGTTAAGTGTCATAAATTAAATTTACTTAACCTTATCATGTAACATTAATTACTTTAATGCACCTTAACCTCTCACATTAGACCTCGTTGTGGTTACTAGTTAAGCCGGGCGGGTCCGGGTAGCTTTACACCACAACTTGGTCTAACCTCGGGTTCAAGGTACAACATGACCAACTTCTCACATTGGGTCCTATTGTTTGTAGCAACTAGTTAAGCCGGTCGGTTCAGGGTAGGTTTACGCTACAAACTCAACCCAACCTCGAGTTGGTCACACTTATCTTTTCTAAGTGTCATGTCCATCATGTTTCCAAAACATGTTACAAATTTTCAAGCAATTGGGTAGACCTAACTTAATAGGTAAATTCCCAATGGGTAGACCTAACTTAATAGGTAAATTCCCAAGCTTATGTTTTTATGTCTTTTAAGTTTACCCAACCCCAAACGCAATCCCGTCGCTTACATATCGCAATAGCGCATAAAGGATAGAAAGAGGGAACTTGGCATAATCGTGACATAAAGGTGTTGAAGCCACAAGTTCAACATGGTGGCATAAGAAATGTACATATGTTCATATACTTGCATATTACATTTTTAGGCCTCAAAAGCATGCATAAAACCAAACTTGGTATATTGGTGATACATGGTGCTAAATGACATGTAGACATGGCCATAAGTTCGCATTTAGCCTCACATGCAAGTTATCATAAGAGATATGATAACTTACATGTTGCCAAAATGCAACCTTTGGCATAAAGCTTGAAGCTTTATGTTCATAAACCCAAGATAAGCTTGCATAACATGATAGTATGAACAAAGTGTTCAACCCAAACTTGCATAACATAACTTGGCATACTTGCATATAAACTTGCATATCACAACATGATAAACTTGCATATAAACTTGCATATCACAACATGATAAACTTGCATATGAACTTGCATATGAACTTGCATATCACAACATGGTAAACTTGCATATAAACTTGCATATCACAACATGATAAACTTGCATTTCATAGCATAGTAAACTTGCATATCACAACATGATAAACTTGCATATGAACTTGCATATCACACATTTAACTTTAGAGTTTAAGTATGAAGGTAGAATAGGGCTTACAATGCTTAAGAAGTCACAAAAATTTGACAAAGCCCTTAAGCAACCAATTAGACCCAAAATGCAAGCTCCAAATCAATAAAAATCCTTGCTTTATGATGCAAATATAAAAACTTGACTTGAATGCAAGCTAATAACACATATACAAGCTTGAAAACACTTGTATGCATGTAAAATCTCTCATAGAAATAGTTTAGGAATTTTGTGAAGAGAGTGGAGGCCATGAGAGGATTGATTTTGCCATAGTTTAGTTGTAGGATAGATTAATGATGATTTAGGGCTAGGTTAGGGTCTTATTTATAGATTAGGCAAGTGTTTTAGGCCATAGGATTAAACCCTAGTTCCAATCTCAGCCCTCAAAACCGAATCTGGCCCCCAAGCTCAACACAATGTCTAAATGGTGCACCAGGCTAAACAGCCCGGCTGGACCAAGTCGACAGCCAAGTCGACAGGGCTGTCGACTTGGGTCCAACCAAGTCGACTCCCAAGTCGACAGGGCTGTCGACTTGGGTATTCTGGCGGGAATTTTCCCGCCTGGCCCAAACTGGCCAATTTTCCAAATTCAAGTTTGAATTTGAAATCTGTTTTTACTTTGAATTTTCTGAAAACTTCGTTGGGCCTTAATCGGGTCATACGGACTCCGATTTTCGAAAACTCGGATTATATTTCGCGTATTTTTCCGAGACGAACGCAATGGCATAGCCCGTTTCCCTTGATTCAGATTTTAGAATTAAATTCTGCCTCGATTTACATCATTACAGGTTATTGAAAATATGGGTTGTTACAATATGACAGTCAAAGAGTACGTTAATCAGTTCGATCAGCTGGCTAGGTTCGGACTGGACCTAGTCAACACTCCGCACAAGAAGGCTCTCCGTTTCGTCAAAGGACTGAATGAGCCATTACACAGTTTGGCCATGACCCATATACCCATGGGAGTTACGTATGAAAGGTTGGTGCAGATGGCATTGCTGAACGAAGAGGATAAGGGCAAGAAGGAAACAAAGGCAGAAGGCTCTCAAGGGAAGAAAGAGGGTTTACAGCCTAAGAAGACAGACTTTAAGAAGGGCGGGAAAGACAACAAAGAGAAGAGGAAGTGTAATTTCTGTTGCAAAGTGGGGCACTTAGAGAAAGATTGCCAGAAAAAGAAGGCCAAGATGAATGGTGGGTGCTTTTCTTGCGGTGAGATAGGCCACATGGCTAAGGATTGCCCAAAGAAACGAGGGCAGGGGCAGAGGGCTGGATCCACCTCAGGGGCATAGGTTCATGTGCTAGAAGCGCCACCTCTGCAACAGCGAGGTATAAATACTTCTGTAGAAAGTGTAGTTTATCTTTATGATCACCCAGTTCGCACTTTATTTGATTCCGGCGCATCACACTCCTTTATTTCATCTGCTTTAGTAGAATCTCTGCACCTAGAAACTAGTATGGTAGAGGACCCCTTAATTGTTTCAAATCCAATTGAGGGCCTAGCTCATTTGTCTATGATTTGTGTGGGATTGAAAATTTCTATTCTAAGCGTGGAATTTAGATGTAGTGCCTTTGTTTTGGGCTTCTCGGGATATGGTTTGATTTTGGGCATGGATTAGCTATCCAGTAATGGTGCCATCCTTGATTGTGAGAAAAGGGTGGTTAGGCTTCTGACCCAACTCGGTAACACTCTGGAAATTACTTGTAATCCATAGCATGCAGTTATTCTTAGTTATCTTGAATCGCTAGATGCTTCTGTTGAGAGTTTGCAATCGGTTAGAGTGGTACATGAATATCCGGATGTCTTCGAAGAGGTGAAGGGCTTACCTCCGAAGCGGGAGATAGACTTCCGCATATATCTTGTAGATAATGCAAAGCCCATTGCGTTGCCCGTTAGACACATGGCTCCACGGAAAAGGAAAGAGCTCAGTAAACACATTAAAGAGCTTCTAGAGAAGAGGTTCATTAGAAGGAGTATTTCAGAATGGGGCGCTCCAGTGGTGTTCGCCACAAAGGCGAATGGTTCACTCCGTCTATGTGTTGACTATAGGGAGCTCAACAAGCTAACGAAAAAGAATAGGCACCCTCTCCCCAGAATTGACGATCTGTTTGATCAGCTTGTAGGAGTGTCTGTTTTCTCGCAACTTGATTTAGCGACCGGATTTCATCAGCTAAGGGTGGCTGAAGATAGCATCGATAAGACAGCATTCAGAACCCCAGACGGCTTCTTTGAATGGCTTGTCATGCCTTTCGGTTTGACAAACGCACCCGCTTACTTTGTGGACCTGATGAGTAGGGTGTTCAGAGAATTCCTCAACAAGTTCGTAGTGGTCTTCATAGACGATATCTTGATCTTCTCAAAGAGTGAAGAGGAACATGCTCAACACTTAAGGGCAATCATGGAAACTCTGCGAGTCCATCAGCTAAAAGTCAAATTCTCCAAATGTCACTTTTGGAGAGAGGAAGTGAGGTTCCATGGGCACATAGTATCCAAAGAAGGGTTAGCTGTGGACCCAACTAAATTAGTAGCGGTGCAGGATTGGAAGACACCAAGGAATGCAACAGAAGTCCAAAGCTTTCTAGGACTAGCAGGTTTCTACCGAAAATTCATAAGGGATTTTGCGAAAATCTCAGCTCCACTCACAAGGCTGACAAAGAAGAATCTAGTGTTCAATTGGGACTTGGATTGCGAGTTTGCTTTCCAACGACTAAAAAGGGCTCTTACAACAGCCCCAGTTCTGACGTTGCCAGATGGAAGCAAGATGTTCATAGTTTATACAGATGCATGTAGGACAGGACTAGGTGATGTCTTGATGCAAGAAGGGAGGGTAGTAGCTTATAGTGGAAGGCAGTTGAAAGTGCATGAAAAGAACTACCCGACCCACGATCTTGAGTTAGCCGCCATCGTCTTTGCACTCAAGTCTTGGCGACACTATCTCCTAGGTGAGAAGTTCGAACTGTATACTGACCATAAATCTTTGAAATATCTCTTCTCGCAGAAGGACCTTAACTTGAGGCAACAGAGATGGATGGAGTTTCTTGCCTCGTACGATTTCGAGATCTCCTACACTCTGGGCAAAGGAAACGTAATGGCAGACGCGTTAAGCCGAAAGAAACTGACCCTAAGCTCTCTGTTTGTTGAAAGGCAAAGCCTAGAGTTTATAGCCAGCTTTGACTTTAGGCCCTCCTCCGATTTTGTACCGGGCTTGCTAGCATCTCTTGAAGTACGCCCGACTTTAGTGGACTCAATAGGGACAGCACAACGCGAAGAACCTCAGCTTGTGGAGACGATTAATAGGCTAATTAGGGGCGAGTCTTCAAGTCACCTCAACAGATACTCCATCGACGATAAGGGTTGGCTAAGGCGAGACGGAAGACTATGCGTCCCACAGACAAGGGATTTAGTAAAGACGGTTCTCGAAGAAGCACATGAATCCAAGATGACGATACATCCAGGAGAAGATAAAATGTACAAGGACTTAAAAAGAACTTTCTTTTGGAGCGGCATGAAGAAGGACGTGGCAGATTTCGTTTCTAAGTGTGTGATTTGCCAACAGGTTAAGGCGGAACAGAAGAAACCTGGCGGTCTGCTCCATCCTCTAGAGGTCCCGCTGTGGAAGTGGGATAACATCTTAATGGACTTCATTGATGGGCTGCCTAAGTCTAGAAGAGGGAACACTAGCATTTGGGTAATAGTGAATAGGCTTACTAAAAGCGCCCACTTTTTACCTGTCAAGAGTAAAAGGACTACCTCATCCCTAGCATCTCTGTATCTCAAGAAAATTGTTCGACTCCATGGAATACCCTCCAGCATTGTTAGTGACCAAGACCCTATCTTCACAAGTGAGTTTTGGCGGCTCTGCAAGAAGCGGTAGGCACACAGTTATGCTTGAGTACTGCCTATCATCCCCAAACCGACGGCCAGACAGAAAGAGTGAACAGAGTTTTGGAGGACCTTTTAAGACTGTGCGTCCTTGACTTCGGAGGGACGTGGGAAGACCATCTTCCTTTGGTGGAATTTGCCTACAACAACAACTACCAAGCCACCATCGGAATGGCACCCTTCGAAGTTTTATATGGAAGACAGTGTTGATCGCCCACTTGTTGGTGGGAGTCTACTGATAAGCTCATACTTGGATCAGATATGATCCGAGAGACTTCAGAGAAAGTAGACTTAATACGGAGAAGGATGAAGATAGCCCAAGATAGACAGAAATCCTACGCCGACAAGAGGAGGACCGACCTTGAATTTGAGGTTGGGGACAGAGTTTTTCTGAAGGTATCTCCTCTAAGGAACGTTGTTCGTTTTGGATCCACTCGAAAGCTGGCACCGAGGTTTGTAGGACCATTTCCTATCATCAAGAAATTTGGGAAAATGGCCTATAGATTAGAGCTACCTGACAAACTAGTTGGAGTTCATAACGTCTTTCACGTTTCGCACCTCCGGAAATGTCTACAAGAATCTGCTGAAGTGGTAGAGCCAAACATCCTAGAAAAAGCTGAAGTGGAACGCGAAGCAACCGTGAGGAAAGTTCCAACCCACATATTAGGAACGGAAGTGAAAAAGCTACGCAACCGCGAAGTCAAGCTCGTCAAAGTTCAGTGGAGCGACGCCGAGGAAGACGCAACTTGGGAAACTGAGGCTAGAATACGTGCAGCCTACCCTTTTCTTTTCGAGGGTACATCTTTGATCTTTCTTTTTCCTTAAGTTGCGCTTTTATCTATCTTTTTTTTAGGTATATCTCCTCGACCTTATCTTTTAGGTAGAAACCCTTTGGATGAAAACATGTAATTGAAACATGTTATGGATGATGGTTGCAAGTGGTTGCAAGTGATTGCTAGTGGTTGCTCGTGGCTGCATATACACACACAATCTAGGTATTAGATCGGCTCAGTCACTTCATATTGCATATGCATATATATGTTTGCATTTGTATATGGTTGAAGTTTAATGTGTTGTCATATGGATGTTGCATTTATATGAATGATTATGCACTCATGTAGAATCATGAATAGGAAAATTTGCATACATAATGGATTCATGACACTTACATAATTTGCATTAAGGTTGTCAACTGAATCAGTGGGCCAATTGATTTTGCATTAGACAAGAATACGTACACACACTTCGCATATGATCATGAAGCATTAGAAGTCTTTTAAGGACAATGGACGCTTGTGTTTGATGGATGAGTAGATGGACGTTTGGATGTTAGGATATACATTCTTCCTAAACTTGAAGATTTCGGGGACGAAATCCTTTTAAGTGGGGGAGAATGTAACACCCCGTGTATTCTATAACAGTGAAATTCACAAATTAAAGTATAATTAATTTCAAATCAAAGAATTAAGGGAAACGAGATATGCCATTGCATTCGTCTCGGAATTCTGCTTGAGATAGAGTCCGAGTTTGCGTAAAACGGACTCCGTATGAGGGAGATATGGCCTCAGGAAGTTTCAGAATTCAGTTTAAAATTCAAACAGACAGAAACAGCTCAGAAACAAATTTGAATTTCAAATAAATCGGACCTAGATTGGGCTGGGCGGGAATTTTCCCGCCCAAGGCAACCAGGTCGACTGAGTAGTCGACCTGGGTCACCCAGGTCGACTGGGTAGTTGACCTGGGGCACCCAGGTCGACTACATAGTCGACCTGGGGGTTGACTGGGTAGTCGACCTGGCCCCTGAGCCAGGTCGAACCCAGCCCCTCCTGGCTGGCCTGGTCTGTGCTTGGCCGAATTTCTGAGTCTTGCCTTGTCACTAGGGCTAGGTGTCAGCTCTTGATTGGTCTCTCTTTCAAACGAACGGCTAATATTAATCTAAGCTCCATCGACGGTCCTAATCAATTCACAAACTCTATAAAAAGGACCTAAGACTCCACCTAATTCATACAAATAAAAATGAGAATGAGACCGTCATGCTGCTGAAGAAAGACTAGGAGTAGCCGTCAAAATTGAAAGACGATTAGGAGATGATTCGAAAGCTTAAAGCAACGACAATTAAATCAAAACAACGCCTACAACAAAGGATAGCATCTCCAAATTCAGAATTCAGAAACCTGAATTGAAGATTCGTCATACGTTGTAAGTAGAGTGCTATTCCAATGTGAATGAATAATTGTGTTTTGGTTTGTGTAAAATGAGAAATGGAATTGTACTTAATTTGTGGTGATGATAATTCATAATCGTATGTTGTTATGACTCTAATTGTGAATAGATTTGGGATGTTGTGGTATAATGATGTTAGACCTATTGGATATTTGCAAATATATGATTCATGTTGAAAGTTAACGACTATATTTTTGTGGTAGTTTATCACAACACCTATTGGATATTTGCAAGTATATGATTCATGTTGAAAGTTAACAACTATATGTTTGTGGTATTTTATTTCAACAAAGTTGAGATTCATGCAAGTATGTGATTCACTATTTATGCCAACATGACTTTAGACCCTTCTATGTATATTTTTATGATCATGTTTAGTGTAGTTGGATACATTTGGGTATTATGATTCATATGAATTTATGATGAAATAGGAATTATGATTCTAGTGTAAAAACATACTATTGTATTAGTGACAAAAGTAAGCATCTTCGTGAACTTGTGTTGACTCTATGAACATGACTAGATTACGTTTGGTGTTATGCCTGATTGAAAATATGTTTTAGGCCTATGTTGTTATCAAAATCATGTGATAATATATGTGACACATAATGCAAGTTTACATAACTAGATAAAAACCATGATTCATGTTTAAGTATGTTTTATGTCATGATTTTATGCAAGTTCACAAGTGCCTAATTTATGTTAATTAGATCGTTATGTTGCAAGTTCATGCGTTCACACTCCCCTTTTTGATATTACTTAGAATATATAAACACCATGTTCTAAGCCTCCCCTTTTTATGTGGCTAAGTTGGGTTTAAATGTTAAACCCAACGTATGTTATAATATAGCGAATGTATAAAACGGGGGTAATGACGTTGGGTTAAAAATATAAAACATATGTGTTGGCATGTCTGACGCATGCCAATGACCTTGAGAACATTTAAGGGGTATAAATTAATTTTACCCAATAAAGATGAATTTGAATAATGGGCTGCAAATATTTACATATAAAAACAAAAAAGACAAAATATGTAAACTTAGAAAATACGATGTGTTTAACCCGAGGTTGGATTGAGTTGTCACGTAAACCTGCCCGGAACCGCCCGGCTGTCCAGTAGTCACAACAATACCTATCCAATGTGGGTGGTTAAACACTAAGCCCAATAAAGACCCGAGGGTAGACTGAGTTGTGACGTAAGACTGCCCGGAACCAACCGGCAACAGGCAGTCACAACAATACCTGTCTAATGTGAGAGGTCGAGGCTTTAATAAGGTAATTAAGGCTGAGTCAGGATTGATAGGATTAAGTAAATTAAATTAATACTTAATCAAATTGAACATGCTAAACTATACAGACTGATTGGGGGTTAGGTTTACAAAACACTTAAACAACTTAGCATGTTGGCTAGAAATAGAAAACCTAGTAGCGGGGGACCCTTTTCAGCAGTAACCCTACAAGGTGTATCAGGATACCCTGAACTAGGCAGGGTAGGGCACGATTACTGGGCTGACTGTAAGAGGTCAAATCGACGGCGGTGGTGCAACAGTGTAGGTTCTAACGGGGTGCGGGCATGCACACACTCCGGCACAGAAAAATTTGGCACTGGGCACCAGTAGTATACCTGTGCATTCTAGAAATTATGTCGGGCCGCAACCATGGGACTTGATACACCCCATGGTGGGACCAGCATAGATAACTACAACATTGGGGGCCGTAAGACACATGTAACTATGCGAGTAGGAGCCGATCATTAGAAATGAATCACTTCACCATGATTATGGGGTGCCTGTTGGAAACCAGTTTATAGGGGTGCGGAGATTAATATGGGGTACAGTAGTATATTCGACTCTAGACAACTTAACTTAGTTTATAGTGCTTTCCCATTTCCAGTTTATACTTATTATGCCCAATTCTTTATTCATAGACTGAATAGTCCTAGACTTACTCAGGCTTTATGTCCGACTCTACTTTTCTTTCGTCTCCTTTTCTTTCGTTTCCTCCCCCCCCCCTAAGGTCCACAGGGAGGGAATACCGCAGCTTGACCAGTTTTCACACCCAGCTTGAAGAGAAAGAATGTATTGCTTGGATCTCTTTCGTTTTGGACTATAGCTTTGGATAACGACTATGGGGACTTATGTAGTTTACTTATGTTTTTTTATGCTTCTTTAAATTATGAAATCAAGACAGTTATGGAAATGTAATGTTTTTGGAAATATTGTAAGACAATTATGGCATGGTTTGTGTAACACGTATTTTTGATGAAATAAAAGTTGCTGTTGTTTCCGTTGTTCAAAAATATGTGTATTTATATATGTCTTGTGTATCTGTGACTCGTACTTATAAACCTCCACCAAAATTAAGGCATTCCCTTTGATAGTGACCCTAACGAAGGTGGGGTGTTTCAGTTGTGTAACTTTGGGGAACAACTATTGGGGTCATTTCCTATGTTCATGATTTTTGCTGATTTTTAAATGACCGTTTTACCCCTAGAGAATCTTGTCTTGCCCATAACTTTTGATTGGTAAGGAGTTTTGACCTGAAACCACTTCAATTAGATCCGGATGATGGTTTACCTTTTTGTAGAGTGGTCACATTAGCCAAACGGACTCACCGTTTGGGAGATATGGTTGAAACAAGGTTTAGAAGGTGAAAGACAGCTTAACCGGGCTTAATTAGGGTGATTAGCAGCTAGGCCCATAACCCATTTCGGGAATAGGGTTATGGGGAGCCTGGAATCAATTAGGAAACGATCTATTTTCATTTTCTCAGCCGCCTAAAACGTTTCTCTAATCCTAGCCATGGCCTCCACCTTCTAATTTCATCTGTAATCGCTCTCTAATCAAGGATTAAGCTAATCTATGTCAAATCAAAGAGAAATAGCACCAAATCAGAGTTGGAGCTGCTGTGTTGCATAGAGATTCGATCCAAATCAGAGATAGTTTCAGATATAAGTTTTATTTGTGGCTAAGGTGAGTGATTTGCATTGGTTTTCACTAATTACAGCTAATTAAGGGTGATTAGTGATAATTAGCGAAATTATTACTCAGAAAAATTTGGAAAAATTCATAAAATTCTAAAATATTATCTTAGGGATCTGATAGAAATTTGGGCTAATTTGGAGAGGTTTTGCAATTTGTATGTTTAAACATGATTATGGGGGATTAAGGGGAAAACATGGGTTTTGGGTATGTTTGATCCATATTGGCATGCTAAAATTATTGTTTTAGTGTTTGTGATTGATTATACATGTTGCTGTTACTGTTTGGAATGCTTTGTGATTGAATAGTTAGGTTAGAATGGTCGAAAACACCATCGTATGGCGTAAACAGCTCGCTGGAAAAGTTGCAAGAATTTGACCCGAACCATATTGGATTAGTGGAAGGAGGCATGACCCGACCCGATCGTGACCAGAAGCTCACGACCAATCCGAAGCATCCCGACCTGGTGGAAGAAGCACGAACCGATCTGATGCCTGGAAGAAGCATCACGAACCGAACCGCCAGGAGGAGGACATCATGAACCGATCCGAACTAAAGAGGGAATTATAACCCGAACTGAAGGACGGGGAAACACGACCCGACCCCAATGACGATTCCGAACCAAACCAAAGGTGAGAAGAATGACCGGACCGATCCGGAGAAGACCAATAACCCGAGATGCAAAGGTAGTCCAAATAGAAAGTAGAACTCAAGATCCAGTTGGGAACCAATGAGTTGACTTCATGAGTTGGGCTTTGCTGCGGGACGTGTGCAAAGGGGTTATCGACGTCCATAGCTTTGATTCACCACCAAGACGGATGTTAGGCTACAGATCAGTGCAGTGGGTAGTTATTACTCCATGGGGCAGAGTGATCGTAGCATGGATATGAGCCAGTGCAGTGGAGTCGTCATGACTTCATAGGGAAATGTGGACATAGCAAGGACTAGTGGATGTGGATCAGTGCAGTGGAGTCGCCATGGCTCCATGGGGCAGAGTGATCATAGCAAGGATTTGGGTGATCAAAGTGGTAGATATCGTATGCTTTACGCACTGAGTGAGAGATGTGAGGATGGTTGTTATGCTTGATTGTTTTCCATCAATATGACGTGCACACCCCCACCCCCGTATCTTTACACAATATGTTGGTGTTTGCTTAGAGTATTGTACATCTTGTGTGCTAACTCTTTGGTTGCAGGTCCAGGTTCAGGTATGGTTTAGTATACCTGTTATTGTTTTGTTTTGCTGCTTATCGCTCATACCAGACTTTTGTCTGACCCAGAGTTTTATGTCTCTTCTTATTACTCTGGCTGCTCCTAAATGAGAAGACTAGAGATAGGTTAGCTGGTTATGCATGAGTAGCTGATCCGGAGACGAGCAGGAGGTTCCCACGTATGATATATATATATATATGTATGTATTCTCCCTATGTCGTTGGTGTTCACTACTTTGGGCATTAGTAGTGTACCTTTCTTAATTTTCTTTGGAGACAGTTTTAAAAGTTGTAATAATGATGATGGGGAACATAAGCTATATTTTGGATTTTCCACTGCTATGATGGTTTAGTTTCAGCTTGTGCACTGTCTCACCTGTTTTATGTCAAAGTTAAGTTATTATTATATTTTGTTCCATGCGCTGTGAGATATACTACAGGTTCCTTGCTAGTTCAAATCCTTTTCTTTTCCTTTCTTTGGCAACCGTCCCATGCTGGTTGGACATCGGCACAATGCACTTTCATTTGAAATGCCGGCTGGTGCGGGGCGGGCCGTCACACTTGGTATCAGAGCCAGGTTGCGTAATTAACCTAGGGAAAGACACCAGAGAGAGATAATATGTATATGAGAGCGCGTATTTGTTATATTTTGGTTTTCAAAAGTTATATATATACACACACACACACTATTACTATATCTAAGGATGGAGTCGCACTGCACTGGCACCACTGAAGAGATGGTTAATCGTTTTCTACTTATAGATTTAACGATGAGCCGACCTACGAGGGGTACTGGTAGAGGAGCTAATAATGGGAATGCTCCTGATATGAGGACGATGTTCACAAACTTCATGAGAGAGATGCTTAGAGATGTGCAAGGAGCAGCTCCTAATGCTGCAAATGGTGATAGTGGGCCGATTTCGCCAAGCTTTGCAAGGATTACACTAGTCTCGGTGGGAATCCGTTCCACGGAACGGAGTCGGCTACAGAAGTTCATGATTGACTTGATAGTTGTGAGCATATCTTTTAGGATCTGGGAATTGAAGACGCGATGAAGAGGAAGCTGGCATCCCGTCAGCTGCAAGGACGGGCTATGAATTGGTGGAATGCTACTAAGGAAGCTACCCCTGAAGAACAAGTCACTTGGGATCAGTTCAAGGCCCGATTCAGTGATAAGTTTATCCCAGTTGCTCAGAAATCAGAATTGTTTAGGAAGTTCTTGGAGCTTAACCAGAATGGTAGAGCAGTCTCGGATTATATTGCTGAGTTCAATAATTTATTGAAATATGGATTATCTCTTATTGACACTCCCAAGAAGAAGAATGAGAAGTTCATAACTGCTTTAGATCAATACTTGGGAGAAATTCTTATAAATCATATTGATGAGACATTTGAATCGATTGTTGGGAAAGCATTGAGGTCACAGAGCCTTTATCCTAAGCCCAAGACCGAAGTCGTTGTTGCATCTATAGAGGGGCCAAAACCGCAAGCAAACGGTGGAGGCAAGAATAATTCTTAGAACAAAAGGAAACAGAATCAGACTAAATATGGTCAAAAGAAGAGTAAGAAAGATGTTGAGTGCTTTAGCTGTGGCAAGAAGGGCCATTATGCTAAAGAATGTCGAGCAAAGCCAGCGGACAGGAAGTGATTTAACTACGGCCAAGTGGGACAACACAAGGATAAATGTCCACAACCCCCTAAAGAAAAGCAGATTGTGAAAGCATATGCTATCAATGTTGTTCCGTCTTCGTCGAATGCCCCAACTACGGCGGAGAAAGGAAAGAATGTCATCATCCAAGGTATGATTTCTGTTTATGATGTTCCTGTTCGAGTATTTTTTGATATTCGGGCTTCCCGTTCCTTCATATCTAGTGACCTGGTAGATAGGTTGGGATTCGAACCCGAGATAATCAATGGACCTTTAGTTGTGACGAACCCGATCGGTGGTTCGACTAGCCTTAGCATGATTTTTCGAAATTTGGTCCTATAGAGTCATGGATGTATGTTTGTTTGTGATTGCTTTGTTTTGGGCTTTACTGGATTTGGCATTATTTTGGGAGTCGATTGGCTCCAAAGGTACAGGGTGGTGGTAGACTGTGAGGGATTTTTGGTGACAGTTAGAGCGGATGATAGGCGGAGGGTAGTGTTTGGTGGTCTACCTAGTGATGGGGTAATGGCTAGTTTTCTAAATTCCCTTGACATCCTGCATGATGAGTTGTCAGATGTGCCCATGGCTGGCCAGTATCCGGATGTCTTCGAGGAAGTGACCGGACTTCCACCACACCGAGAGATTGAGTTTCGGATTGATTTAGTGAAAGATGCCAGACCTATAGTGATGCCACTTCGTCATATGGCACCAAGGGAGTAGCGAGAGCTCGGGGTGCAAGTGAGCGATCTTTTAAAGAAGGGATCTATCAGAAGAAGTGTTTCTGAGTGGGGAGCACTAGTTGTGTTTGCTACCAAGGCAGATGGTTCCTTTTGATTGTGTGTGGACTACCGCGAGTTGAATAAGGTGACGAGGAAGAATAAGTATCCTCTACCGTGGATAGATGATTTGTTTGATCAGTTGAGTGACACGAGAGTGTTCTCCCAGTTGGATCTCGCGACAGGTTTTCACCAGCTTAAGGTGGAAGCTGAGAGTATAGCTAAAACGACATTTCAGACGCCGTCTGGATTCTATGAGTGGTTGGTCATGCCATTCGGGTTGACCAATGCACTGGCATATTTTGTGGATCTTATGAATAGGGTATTCAGAGATCAATTGAATAAGTTAGTTCTTGTGTTCATGGACGATATCTTGGTTTATTCGAGGACAGAGGAAGAACACAAGGAACATTTGAGGATAGTGATGGAGGTGTTGAGAAAACACCAATTGAAAGAAAAGTTTTCTAAGTGTCACTTCGGAGGAGGGAAGTGAGATTCTTGGGTCATGTTGTTTCAAAGAATGGTATTGCCGTGGACCCTGCGAAGGTGGCTAAGGTACGAGATTGGTCTATGCCAAAGAATGCAACAGGCATAAGAAGTTTCTTGGGATTAGCTGGATATTATCGTAAGTTTACCCAAGGCTTCTCTAAGATAGCAGCACCGTTGACTCAGTTGACCAAGAAGAATTAAGCTTTTGTCTAGGACGAACAGTGTGAGAAAGCATTCAAGAGTCTAAAGGAAAAGTTGACATGTGCACTAGTGTTAGTCATTCCTAAGGGGAATGAAGAGATGATAGTATATACAGATGCATGTGGTACTGGGCTAGGTGTTGTATTGATGTAAGGAGGTTGGGTTGTAGCTTATGCTAGTCAGCAACTGAAACCGCATGAGAAAAGATATCCTACCCATGATTTGGAATTGGCAGCGATCGTATTCACATTGAAGATGTGGAGACATTATCTCTTGGGAGAAAGATTCGAGTTGTTTACTGATCATAAATCGTTAAAGTACCTTTTCTCCTAGAAGGGTCTAAATCTCCGACATCAGAGATGGTTAGAATTCTTAGCTTCCTATGATTTCGATATCGCATATACACCAGGAAAAGGCAATGTGGTAGCTGATGCATTAAGTATAAGACATGCCAATTTAGGGGCTATGTTTCTTGAATGGAAGCAACTAGAGTGTATCGCAGGTTATGATTTCAGACCTAAGTGTGAATTAGATCCAGCAATGTCAGCAAGTTTGACGATCAGACCCACTTTGATTGGGCGGATTGGTTCCAGTCAGGGGGACGATCCTAACTTATTGGAAATCATCTCCAAGTTAGAGATGGGTATCGACGAGGACATGAACAAGTATGGGCTTGATCGAGATGGATGGCTTAGAAAGAATGAGAGACTGGTTGTACCCAATGTTAATGGATAGAGAGATGAAGTGCTTAGAGAATGTCATCACTCAAAATTGACTATACATCCCGGTGGTAATAAAATGTATCGAGACATGAAGCAAACCTACTACTAGGAAGGGATGAAAAGAGACGTTGGGAAGTTTATATCCAAGTGAACGAATTGCCAGTTAGTTAAAGCTGAGCAAAAGAAACCTAGTGGTTTGTTGCAACCATTAGAAATCCCCGAATGGAAATGGGAACAAGTCTCAATGGATTTCATTGATCGGTTTTCAAGAACTAGATCAGGCCATGATAGCATTTGGGTGATTGTGAACTGATTGATCAAGAGTGCAAGGTTTATACCCGTCAAGTCGAATAGAATAGCAGCTAAGTTAGCAGAACTGTATATGAAATGGTAGTGAGATTTTATGGAATACCCAAAGGCATTGTGAGCGACCGAGATCCGCTGTCCACTAGTGGATTTTGGAAGAGCTTACAAGAGGCTTTAGGAACAGAACTACATCTCAGTACTGCATATCATCCTCAAACCGACAGTCAGACAGAGAAGGTGAATCGTGTATTAGAAGACCTCTTGAGAGCTTGTATATTAGATTTTGGTGGATCATGGGATGGCCATTTGCATCTGGTTGAATTCGCATATAATAATAGTTATCAATCCAATATTGCTATGGCTCCGTTTGAAGCTTTGTACGGAAGACTGTGCAACTCACCGTCATATTAGTTAGAAACCGGTGAGAAATTTGTGCTTGGTCCAGATGTGATAAGGGAAACCTCAGATAAGATCAAGGTTATCCGACAACGAATGAAGGCTACCCAAGATAGGAAGAAGAGTTATGCTGATAAGAGGAGGAAAGATTTAAAATTCTCCATTGGCGACTTGGTGTTTATCAAGATTTCTCCGTTAAAGAGCGTGATTCGATTTGGTAGGAAAGGCAAGTTAGCACCAAGATATGTTGGTCCATTCCCAGTTCTCGAGCAAGTTAGGAATTTAGCATATAAAGTTGAATTACCGGACAAGATGGTCGGAATTCATAACCTATTTCATGTTTTTCAGTTAAGGAAATTCGTGCATGACCCCGATGTGGCTATCTCACCTGATTAGTTGGATTATATCGAAGTAGAACCCGAGGCGGTTGGGAACCGCAAGCCGATTCGTATTGTCGAGCATGATACGAAGAAACTTCGAAGGAAAGTGGTGAATCTAGTCAAGGTTCAGTGGGGCGAGGATGAGAATGACTATACTTGGGAGACAGAGGAGAGCATTAAGGAGACGTATCCAGAACTCTTTGCCTGGTAAGGTTTTCATTTCGATTTAGTCTTTCCGCATGCTAGGATAGGTTTTTTTTGTTTTTTTTGTGTGTTTGATTGTTTGTGAATGACTGACAGGCATGCGGAACACCTTTGTATGTTTTTGGTTAAGGAATTTCGAGGGCGAAAATTCTTAAGGGGGGAGAGTGTAACGACCCGCATTCTACATATCAAAGGATCGTAGAATATTTATTACATTTTCATACGAGGTTGTATAGTCGTGTAACTTTGGGGAACAACTATTGAGGTCATTTCCCATGTTCACGATTTTTGCCGATTTTTAAATGACCGTTTTGCCCCTGGTGAATCTTGTTCTGCCCGTAACTTTGGATTGGTAAGGAGTTTTGACCTAAAATGCCTCTATTAGATCTGGATGATGGTTTACCTTTTCGTAGAGTGGTCACAATAGCCAAACGGGCTCAACGTTTGGGAGATATGGCTGAAACAAGGTTTAGAAGGCGAAAAACCGCTTAACTGGGCCTAATTAGGGTGATTAGTAGCTAGGCCCATAACCCATTTCGGGATTAGGGTTGTAGGGGGCTGAAATTAGTTAGGAAGCAATCTATTTTCATTTTCTCAGCCGTCTGAAACATTTCTCTAACCCTAGCCATGGCCTCCACCTTCTAATTTCATCCCAAATCGCTCTCTACTCAAGGATTAAGCTAATTTACGTCAAATCAAGGAGAAATAGCACCAAATCAGAGTTGGAGCTGTTGTGTTGCATAGAGATTCAACCCAAATCAGAGAAAGTTTTAGATTTAAGTTTTATTTGTGGCTAAGGCGAGTGATTTGCATTTTTTCACTAATTACGGCTAATTAGGGGTGATTAGTGATAATTAGCGAAATTATAACTCAGAAAAATCTGGAAAAAAAATCATAAAATTCTAAAATATTATTTTAGGGATCTGATAGAAATTTGGGCTAATTTGGATAAGTTTTGCTAATTGTATGCTTAAACATGATTAAGGGGGATTAAGGAGAAATCATGGGTTTTGGGTATGTTTGATCCATATTGGCATGTTAAAATTGTTGTTTTAGTGTTTGTGATTGATTATACGTGTTGCTATTACTGTTTGGAATGCTTTGTGATTGAATAGTTAGGTTAGAATGTTCGAAAACGCCGTCGTGTTGAGTAAACAGCTCACTGGAAAAGTTGCAGGAATTTGACCCGAACCGGATCAGATCGGAGGAAGGAGGCATGACCCAACCCGATCGTGACACCCTACTAATGTCCAGTAACACGAACCGACCCGATGAATTGGAGGACGCAGAGCACCACGAACCAGAAGCTTACGACCGATCTGAAGCACCCCGACCTAGTGGAAGAAGTACGAACAAATCCGATGCCTGAAAGAAGCATCACGAACCGAACTGCTAGGGGAAGGACATCACGAACCGATCAGAACTGAAGAGGGAATCATAACCCGAACTAAAGGAGGGGAAACACGACCCAACCCTAATGACGATTCCGAACCGAACCAAAGGTGAGAAGAATGACCG
Source organism: Allium sativum (assembly GCA_030737875.1). Taxonomy (NCBI): domain Eukaryota; kingdom Viridiplantae; phylum Streptophyta; class Magnoliopsida; order Asparagales; family Amaryllidaceae; genus Allium; species Allium sativum. Next base: position 441,515,398 of record CM060915.1, on the reverse strand, counting down.
AACCGATCCAGAGAAGACTAGTAACCCAAGATGCAAAGGTAGTCCAAATAGGAAGTAGAACTAAGGATCCAGTTGGGAACCAACGAGTTGACTTCATGAGTTGGGCTTTGCTGCGGGACGTGTGTAAAGGGGTTATTGACGTCCATAGCTTTGATTCACCACCAAGACGGATGTTAGGCTACGGCTCAGTGCAGTGAGGTAGTTATTACTCCATGGGGCAGAGTTATCGTAGCATGGCTATGAGCCAATGCAGTGGAGTCGTCATGACTTTATGGGGCAGAGTGGACATAGCAAGGACTAGTGGGTATGGATCAGTGCAGTGGAGTCGCCATGGCTCCATGGGGCAGAGTGATCATAGCAAGGATTTGGGTGATCAAAGCGGTGGATATCGTATGCTTTACGCACTGAGTGAGAGATGTGAGGATGGTTGTTATGCTTGATTGTTTGCCATCATTAAGACATGCACACACACACCCCCGTATCTTTACACAATATGTTAGTGTCACCTTAGAGTATTGTACATCTTATGTGCTAACTCTTTGGTTGCAGGCCCAAGTTCAGGTATGGTTTAGTATACCTGTTATTGTTCTGTTTTGCTGCTTATCGATCATACCAGACTTTTGTGTGACCCAGAGTTTTATATCTCTTCTTATTATTCTGGATGCTCCTAAACGAGCAGACTAGAGACAGGTTAGCTGGTTATGAACGAGTAGCTGATCCGGAGACGAGTAAGAGGCTCCCACATATGATATATATATATATGTATGTTTTCTCTCTGTGTCGCTGGTGGTCACTACTTTGGGCATTAGTAGCGTACCTTTCTTATTTTAGTTTAGAGATAGTTTTAAAAGTTGTAATAATGATGATGTGGAACATAAGCTGTATTTTGGATTTTCCGCTGCTATGATGGTTTTGTTTTCAGCTTATGCACTGTCTCACCTATTTTATGTCGAAGTTATGTTATTATTATATTTTGTTCCATGCGTTGTGAGATATAGTACAGGTTCCTTGCTAGTTAAAATCCCTTTCTTTTCCTTTCTTTGGCGACCGTCCCGTGCTTGTTGGACATCAGCACAACGCACTTTCATTTGAAATGTCCGCTGGTGCGGGGCGGGCCGTCACAAGGTTTCACAGGTTACTTATAGTTGCATTAACATGTTAAGCTTAATCTTTAAGTTAAGCCTACAAATTTATATTCCCCAAAATTCCAGTCATAATTCAAAGTATAACATATGTCCCATTTTTTTCTTCATAATTCACAGTATAGGTTATACCCCCAAATTCCGGTCATGATTCATAGTACAAGATATGACCCAAAATTATCATTCTCAATCGTTCCCAATTCTTCCCAGTTTTGTTCATATGCATGTTTCAGCGATATTGGCCTTGGCTCGAAGGTAGCTAACTATAAAAAAATAAATGGAATGAGAGAGAGGTGAACAGAAATAGGCATACGAGAACAGAAATAGGCATATAAGAACTGAACAGCAGATCAGGTGTACATAAGAATACATGTAATAGCAGAACTGTTTAGGTATGAATCGGATTCTTAACAGGCATAGGTTCAAATCCAGATTTATAAACATGTCAGGATTACTGTTAAATTTTTATATCTAAAAGTAACATGAACTCACTGAGATTGGATCTAAAGAACAAAGAATAATATGATGATGTTGCCAAAGATAGTCTAATTCAATCCAAGCAGAGGCAGCATTTCATTGTCTCCATTGTTTTAGATGTAAAAAAACAATAGAAATGTTGCCTGTTTATAGTCTACCCTCAACGAACCCAGCCAACAACAAGTCCAGGTTCAGAGAAACTAATTTGGCCACATCCAGTGTGGGTCGACCCATGGGTTGACCCACCTGTCCTTGGGTCGACCCATAGGTCGACCAAGCTAGGCATGGGTCGACCCCAAAGGAGTCAATTTCCCTACTTGGTTTTCCGCTTTGCTATTTTATTTATTTTGAAAATTCTAGTTAGTTAGGTTTATACATAAGGGTCTTATATGTATACAAAGTTCTAACCTTCATATCTTTCTCATATGATATCTGTTTTACGCAAACTCGGAGTCTATCTTAAGCAGAATTCCGAAACGAATGCAATGGTACAACCACTTACTTAATTTCCAATATTTAATTAAGTACCCTTTAGTTTATCGTTATAGTGTCCTTTTAAAATTACGGGGTATTACGAATACATTACTTCCATCTACGACATAACTGTAGTAAAAAGTTGATTTTTCTCTATGTAAACATCGAAATCTCACAAAACTCAAAACAACAATGTTATAGCTTAAATGATGAGCTTTTCAAAACATAAAAAATTTCTGGATTCCGGCTAGAAACGTGAAAGTTATGATCGAAATGTTTTTCAACCAAAATATGAAAAACAAAAACTCATATGAACAAATTCAACTAAGTTTCACATTTCATAAGCGAATCACTAAAAAAACACAATTGAATCAAGCTGGAGATGTGAGGGAACCCTCACCTTTGTTTGCAACAAGAATTTGTAGAAGAAAGTTTGAGATTTGGTCAAAAGTTGGATCTTTTATTTAGTTACAACGGTTGTAGATTAATCTGTTGAAACATGAAAAGATTTACAGGAATAAATTCTCAACTTGAAACAAATTAGGTCAAGATGAATTAAGCTTCTTAGTGTAGATTACCAGTCATAGATTGTGTTAGAATGGATATTTCCTTTTTAGTTTTAGTTTTAGGGATAGATAATTAATTAGTAGGAGGAGAAAGCATGAAATGTTAATTGCTTAAAGAGGGAGGAGGAATTTATTTCTCATAAGATGATGTACGTTGTTTTCTAGAGAATTCTCTAATTCTCTTTCTTAATGAAGCCATTAAGCCTTAACAAAAAATTAACCCAAAGTTTAGTCTTAAGGAAGGAAGGTAATTAAGCTTTTTGGCTATATTTACACAACTTTTTAAATGTTTTATTCATAAATGACACAAATTTACTTATTGCTTACAAAATTTATCCAAAGTCTGAACTGGAAAAATAACCAGAATACATTTCACATGTTTTAAAACACTTTTAACACTATAATTTTACTAGATTTGCACAAAATTTACATTTCACACAAAAATAGATATTTAGTCTTAATTTATACAAGAATGGATACAGTTAGAAATTTAATCAGTTAGAAATTTAATCATTTCAAACACATAATGTTACCCCACCAAATTTTTAACCTCAAAATTATTATTTAATTAACAATATTTGAACACTTCAAATAAATTTGACATTTATAATTTATCATTTACAATTTTTTTACATATTACTCAAAATATAAATATTTTAACATAAATTGTTTAAATTTTTGCATAGCACCTAATTTAAATACGACAAATCACCCAATAAGCACCAAGTTCTCATTTTCTAAGTTTGACTAATATTTCCAATAGAAATTTACATTTTTGACATTATACACAACAGCTACCATATTTACTATTGAAATGTCATAACCCAAATTCATTTGGAACTCATATTCCAAAATGAACATTTCAAACAAAATTTTATGTAACGCTACATTTTTATATTTTATTCTAATATAAATTTCTCAAAACTCACTTTACACACAAACTTATCATTAAATTCATTAAACTATATTGCTCAGTACACAAATCTCCAAAACCTATATTTTTACAAGATTTTCCACAATATTATATTTCAAGTCTTCATTTTTAAATTTACAAAATGTTAAACTACTTATTAAACCAGTTTATAGGATTAAAAATCTATTTCTAACACATAGTTTTACAAACATAACTTGATTCTCACTAGATTGATTTAACATAATCCAATCTACAATATTCTCAATACTCACAAATATACACCAATATTCAACAAAACCACATTTTCCAATTTAATAATCTACAAGCATCGGATTAGTTATCAAATGATTAATTACTTAATTTACTATAATAAACTCCAAGATACGTACATATACATACATATATATATATATAGTCTTATTTAGACATTAATTTTTGACATAAATGGTGGCACAATTGATTTTCACTGATGGATCAACCCATGAATTTCACCTCTTCATGTAAAGACAAAAGGATCCAATGATTGAGATTTGTGTCTCTCTCTCTCCTTATGTTTGATTTTTTGTTCAAATAGCCATCCCTATATATATATACACAAACACACATATTGAAACACCAACTTAAATAATTAAGTTGAAATTATCAATTAAAGTGATAAATTCATTTAATTACCACCTTAATATTTATTTGTAAGTTATTAATATCTATAACAGGCAATCAATAATACCTAGGTTGTTACAAGGTTCTTGAGGATTTATTGAGGTTGTGTATCCTAGACTTTGGAGGAGCATCTCCCGTTGGTAGAGTTCGCATACAATAATAGCTATCAGACAAGTATCAGTATGGCTCACTTCAAGTCATTTTATGACCAACCCGACAGATCACCTACATGTTGGTGGGAGTCTACGAACATACTTTTACTTGGACCTGAGATGGTTAGAGAAACTTCAGAGAAGATAGAATTGATTAGGAGTGGATGAAAGCAGCTCATGATAAGCAGAAGTCGTATGCCGATCGGAGGAGGACAGACCTAAAGTTCTAGGAAGGAGATATGGTCTTTATCAAGGTGTCACCTTTGAGGAGTGTTGTTCGATTTGGCTCGGTAGGGAAGTTGGTGCCGAGGTTCGTAGGGTCCTTCCCTATAGTAAAGAGGATAGGTCAGATGGCCTACAGAGTGAGACTACCAAAGAGACTAGCAGGAGTTCAGGATGTGTTTCATGTTTCACACTTGAGGAAGTGTCTACGTGATTTCGTAGAGGTAGTAGAGCTGAGTACCCTTGAGGATATAGAGATAGAGAAAGAGGCATCAGTCCGAAAAGTTCCAACTCGGATATTAGGATCGGAAGTTAAGAGGCTATGGAATAAGGAGATCAAGCTAGTTAAGGTACAGTGGGGAGAAGATAGTTACAACGTGACTTGGGAACCTGACGATAAGATTGGTACTTCTTTTTCGTTTCTCTTTAACAGTATGTTCTTAAATATTTTAAAAGCTTTTGAATTTGAATCTATTTTCCTATTGTTTGAATCTTGACTCTTAGGTAGAAGCATATGGATGATAGGAATGGTTTAAAACATGTTGATAGAACATGTTATGGTTGAATGGATTTAGGTGAATGCATGTGGTTGCTAGTGGATGCAGTTGATGCATATATATATATATATATATATATATATATATATATGTGTGTGTGTGTGTGTGTGTGTGTGTATATATATATATGCAAGCACTAGATTGGGGTTCGGCTGAACTAGAGCACTTACATGTTGCATATGGATATGTGCGCATTTTAATTTACTTTATATATGGGTGTAAATGGTTAAATCATCACTCGGATGCTGCATTTTGGTGAATGGATATTACACACATATAAAATTTATATATTCTATTGCATACATAGTAGATGAATGGCACAGACATGAATTGCATTAAGGAGGTCAACTGAATCAGTAGACCACCTGATTCCGCATTAGCTTAGGGACATATACATAACACCTTTGCATATGCTCACAAAACATTAGAAACTTTAAGGAAAATGTATACTAATGGTTGATGGTTGAGTAGATTGGTGTAGAAGATGGTTGATAATAGTCATAACATTCTTCTAACCTTGGAGATTTCAGGGACGAAATCCTTTGAGGAGGGGAGAATGTAACACTCCAAATTTTAATAAACAATAATTATACGAAGAAGATTAATAAATCAAGTACTAATTAAAATAATATTCAGAATAGGGTAAAATGAATTTCACTGCTGCATTCGTTATGAAATTTTGATTCAGATAGACTTTTAGTTTGCGTAAATCAGACTAAAAATGAACAAGTTATGATCAATCAAAGTTTGAAATTAAAATAGAAAAAATTAATTAATAATCAGAATGAAGCAATGATAAGTAGGCGACCCAGCCTATATGGGTCGAACCCTGTGTCGACCCATGGATCGACATATGTGTCGACCATGGATCGACACATGTGTCGACCAACATATAAGTTGGGTCGACCCACTTCTAGCTAGACATGGGCTTGTGCATGGCCGATGACGCCAATTTCTAGATAATTCTTTTCTAATGTATTGCTGAGGTGTCTTCTATGGTTTAAATTAAAAACCCAATATCTTATGGCCTAAACTATCCTTTTACACCTACAAATAGACTACCACTCTTCATTTCTTCCCTACACCTATTCTTCTTCATCTACTTATCCTCCACTCCATTATGCTCTGAAATAAAAATAAAAATGGGAAAAGTTAGGGTGCTTTCAAATTATAGATCTGAAAGGATATTCTTCTTCTTCTTTTTCAAAGGCCTTTTTTGGATCTACAATAATTCTCTGTGAGTTCTATGTTATTTTTATATTAGCAATCTAAATAAAAAGGATTAAGATAGTAAAATAGATTGGATCTAAAAGTTTGATAGTTATAGTGTTTATAAGTTTTCTTTTACATGTTACCATTCATTTTATTTACTATCCATTATTTATTCCTTTTCAATTGTTATTTATTTATAAGTAAATTCTTCTTCTTTATCCCCTTCTTTGTCATTATTTTATTTACAGTCTTACAATGCCTATTTATCCATTTTGTTTATTTATGAGGCCAGATCTATTTCTCCATTTTTTCTTTGTTTTTGTGTTGAACCTAAGCCAACGAAAGCCTAGGCCTTTACCGTTTAATTTGCATAAAAAATGGAATAGTATGAAAGAATTTTAAAAAGGAGATTTTGGGTATACTGAGAATTGGTGAATTATGGACTGTAAATTGGGATCAATTCAAATGGAAGAATATGCAAGCATTTGAATTGGAATAAAATATACTCAATTGTACATTAAGTGACCTACACCTTGTAATTATAATGCATTTGAGAAGTGATGCATTGGACCTGTCTGATATGGGGAAGGGTTGTATTAAAATATTACATTTAATTAGGAATGTTAATTACAACCTAGAAATATAATGCGAGGTTATATTGGGCTTATTAATGAACTTAAACATGTTAAGTTAAACATGTCTGCTTAATAAGCTAAGGAGTCCATTCTGGTAAAACATCAGTGGGCTCATAGAAATCCTAGTTAACTTGAGGGCCAAGACTAACGGTGACTTGTGTCAAATACTTGCTTGCTTGTCTAGACCCCGTATCAATCTGTATCAATACTATTATCGTCTGAGTCTCGTACTAGGTAGAGGCTAGTGTACTCTTTACTGATCGTGATTGTAAAGATTCAAAACAAAGTGGGTAAGGGAACATTCCGATGGAATTATGAGCGTTCATTGTTCCGGACAAGGAAGATAAGATGTTGTAACGCTTGTGATTAAGACTGTCTTTTTAGTTGATGGGTTCGAGATCGATAATTCTGAATGCCATAGCTGTCACAGGTTATTAATATTCTGTTTAAGAAGTCGGTCACTTGGTAAAAATTAGGTAAAACCTAATCTTGATATTCTGATAGTTGGTGCAGAAATTCAGAGGATATTAATGAGAAGCTTATCATGTTTCGTGTTTTTCTACTTTAATGTATTCTCATGTCCATTACTATTTATCTGTAAGAGTACTTCTTTATCTTATGCTTACGATAAAAATCACTAGAACTCCCCAGACTTATGTCTAACCTAGTTTGTTTCTCTCTCATCCTTCCCTCCTAAGTTTTCAGGGAAGAGGATCGCAGTAGTGAATTTTGATCTCTTGACTCAACTTGGACTGCGACCATTTCTTACTTCATGCATTGCTTCAGTATTTTCTTTATTGTAATGACTTATGAGGGATATGACTTTTGCGGTTTTATTGTTGTACTCTGATGATTTTCGTTCCACAAAACAGTTTGCTTTATGATGATTCCATGGTATTTTAATCTATGATGCTATGGCTAATTTAATAATAAATGTTTTAAAAAGATTTCAATGTGTTTTACATTCTGCCTTGCGAATTTTAGTCTTTGTATTGTTGCTTTATACCCATTGCACTTCAAAAAACTTAATGAATCCTCATATGTTTGACATTAAGGGATGTGTGGTGTCATAGAGTGTTACCGATCCAGATCGATGAGAGGCTTTGCCGATCTGAGTGGGCCGATCCTATAACACCCCATATTTTTCTAAGCCGAATTTCGAAAAATATCGAAATTCAAATTCATCCAAGCATGGATAGTGTGATTTTGGTTGCGGAAAATAATGAGCATGAGCATAATCAGAGTATAATAAAACTAATTCACATTGGAACCAAGATAAGATTACAAGTATCGACTAAGGAAATTATCTTAATAGTGAATCACCACATCAATACCGAGCATTAGAGAACAAAAACGGAAAACCAAACTTAATTACTTGCAAAGACTTGTCTTTCCCAAGATCTACTTGAAAATTGTTATGAAAAGGGGGTTAGAACAACAAGTCCTGGTGAGTAGAAAAATTATAACACTGTCCACAATACATAAATGCATCCCCTTTGGTTTCTCCTAAATTATATGTCTAATAAGCTAGTGATTCTACTCTAATCTTGCACACATTACGCATGACGATTAACAACCATACCCAAGATAGCACGTTCAAAGATAGGTTATTATAATATATCGAGATAGAATTTTAACGTATATATGAAACCTTTAAACCACCACACAAACTAAAATTAAAAATAAGAGGCGGGATATTAAACTACTTAATATCCTACTAATACAGGAGGCATATTTCATAGCCACTAATTGCCTTACTCACAATATAATATATATATGACGGATTAGTATGATCACTCAAGGCCCAAGGAGGATTCGTTAATCAATTAATACCTTGCTAGATGGTTTGCTAACATCCTATTGTAAATTAGAGTACACTAACTACTAAGTCCTACTAATTTAAGGCTTTCGTCATTCACGTTGTAACGACCCAACGGATTTCAATGCCTGAATTTCGACAATAATACATAAAACTAGTATTACTTGCTAAAACTCAAGTATCGAAAACACCAGATATTTATTAAAAAAAAATTAGAGGGTGAGATAGAAAAGAAAGAAATATTAGAATAGAAGAAAAAGAACACAACAACATCAGAGTCTCACATCGTAGCGGAACAAATATAATATAGAAATAAAACTTTATTGAGAGCTTTGAAATAAATAAATACAATCATCAGGGTACATCAACATCTGGATAGTTATAATAATCTATCCTTGTATACAACGCACAGCGGAATAAATAGATATCATACGTCTGAACTCCCCAGCGCATCTTCTTGGAATTCGAATCATCCAAACCTAAACCTGTACAACCCAGGATAACCCGAGCATTACAAACGCCGGATCAGTCGGGTGAATTAGAGTGAGAAAACTCGCTAATATAATCCAACTTGATTTTAAAGTCAAAATATGTTTTCGAAAGAAAAGAATAATCATAAGACCAATCCACACATGAACATGGATGGTTTTTACCTTATGATAACCCAAAACAATCTTTGAAATCATATCTTTATTATGATATTATAATAATGTCTAATCACAAATAAATATCAATCTAGCGGAACGCTTGCATCTCACGCTCCATATAAGTAGTATATTCTCAAAATCACGGGCGCTTATTGGAGATTGGATTTCCAACTATGACAAGGTATGGAACCACCTTCCAGTAGTGTATCTCTAGATGGGAATACACTTAAGTTCAACAAGAACATCTTACAACCCGGCCACACATGACAGACTACTCATTTCGCTTGAGTGCATCGAATGTATATCACCAATGGTTGGGAGCTACCCACCGTTTCCCGAAAAGGGACATCATCGAAAACAGATTAAAAAATTAAATGGATTTTCTCTAGATAGGTGCAGCCTAATGGGAGTGACCCACATAGCCATGCTGCCTGCCATTTTTTGTCATTTCCCAGTTAAAGAGGCTTGAGGTTTAACCCTAGGTCTTTAAGAACATCACAATCACTTTGAATGCCACATTGTTAGAACCGCCAAACCACTAATTGACATTCACAAAAATATTCAGGGTGTTTACGCTAAGAGAAGGTGTCTTCTCTGCCACATATAGAGGTACGTTTGTAAAAATCAACGTATGTGATTCTTAAGAAATACTCTGTTAGACACTCGTCCATACAAGTCATCCAGGAACAGGATGAACCCAAGGTACACTCCTACCACATCCTAGGAATTACCCTAAAGATCGGTAGCGAGTAGTCCTTGCAAATCCGTAGATATCAACCATGACAGAACCACACTATATCTCTGGTTATAAATTATAAATTAATTTAATATATAGTAAAATTTGAAAACTATAGAAGTTAACCAGAGATATAAGTAATCCTTCCATTTTATGAAGGTCTATGTTCTTCAGTGGATCCGTCTTGAACAACATCTGATATCTTCTCCATTTCGTATTTGCAAGTCGGAATGGTTTTCGAATATAATTTGATCCCGGTCTTTCCATACCAACAATCTTATAGGTCAGATTTGATAGTCGGTTATTTAACTATCAAATAAACGACCATTCAACCATAAAAATAAAATATATTTACTGGTTCAATATTTAGTATCACTTGGCCTTTTTAATTTAAAAACAAACTAAAACTTCTAAATTTTACAATAATTTAAAACACAGTATTTACTCCTTAATTTATATAAGAATATTCACAAACCCATTTTATACTTGAATTAAATCATATATATATATATATATATACTCCCATCTTGAGTTCACTCAACTTCCATGTAAAAACATCATTATGAAATCTTTCTAGTTTTCATTCTTTTGAAACAACGGCTGGCACTTATTACCTTTTGAATAAACAAATTCAAGCTCATCTTATAAGTCCCTTTCTTCATAAATATAGTATAATTTCACAAAGTCCTCTCTATTTCCTTTACATTGGAAATGTTATCTTATATTCCCAAATCCTTTTCATTACCTTGGGATTATTATTATAGTTCCTCAAACCCTTTTTCCATAGTCGGAGATATTTCCATTTCTTAACTACTTATCAGCTCGTAGTATTTTACTTCTAATCCATTAAAACATTTTCAACTTGAAAATCTCATTTTAATTCCATTTGTTTCACTTAATCTCATTATTAGGTATTTTCAACTTAAAATCATCGTTTTAGCCTCATACTCTTTTATAAACTTTATTTATACAACCCTGGTTTAATCCAAAACTCTTTTTCCCTCGATTCCCTTTTTACCTAATTCAATTATTAAATAAAATATTTATTTAATCCATCGCATTAGCTCAAAATCTCTTTTATAGCTTCGTTATAAAAACTCGGTTTTTAATATAAAACTCGTTCAAAAACTCCTTTTACAATTCAACTCAATTCCATTTCAAACTCCAATTTCTTACTTAAATGAAATTCATTTAAAAAGAAATCTCTTAGATTGTTATTACTTAATTATTAACCACTTAAGAAGTAGTTAAATCCTTTACTACTAAAATAAATAATAAATTTCTCTATTTAAAATCTTATTAAAATTAACAAGTATTCATTAAACTGTTTCATTAAATTTATTTAACAATAAACTAATTTACTATAATAATCAACCCCAGTTAAAACGGTCGACTTATTCAATTCAAATATGGTTATCTCGTTAACTAAATCTAATTAGTTCTTCATTTAAATTAATTAAATTATATAATTAATTTTAAATAATTCCCTTTAACTATTTCTTAGAAACAATTGTTCCACTCTTAACCGTTCGATTAATTGCTCCTCATTTACATATAAATCTTATTAATATAAGAAATCACTTTATAAAATCATCTAATAATAACTTATAAACTTTAAATAATAAATATTTGTTTTAAATAACTTTAATAGATTTAAAATCTATTTTAGTGATAAAATAAATTTTATTACTTCATTACCGCGATTCACTTGATGGTAAATCAACATTTGTAATATGTTTGATTTATTAGCCATATGCTGCCAATTACCCAACCAATATTGTTCATTGGTCAATAACAAAACGAATGTAGAATTTAGATTCAATGATCAATAAACAAATCAATCATCTAATCAGGTTGGTCAAACAGTTCATATAATGTGAATGAAAACAAACAATAAATTTGAGGAATCCAGTTGGATCCCTCCGACCTGTTTTCCCTGCATCCAAATACGTTACTTCAAACAATATTATTCAATTTAATAAATAGATATAATACTCAACATTAATTAAATAACAGTAAACTAAGCATCCATATTTTAATTTTATATGTTCATATTATTTTAATTGTAACCAATAAGGTAAGTTACTTCATTTGGAAATAGTCGTTAGAATAACAATTAGATTTTATTTAAATTAAACTAGCGCTTTAAATCAACCAATTCAATCAATATATAAATAATCAACATACCACAAAAAATTATCAACCATTGCACACAAAATAAAACCTGATTTATATAAAATGTAAGTGGGTAAAACTGAGTGAGTTATACTCACTTTGGTTTCCATTCGTTCCTAAAAGTGATTCAATTACAGTTAAATTAAATAATGTTTAATTTAACAGTATATTCCAGTCATCTCCTGCACTGTCTAGATCATAATGTTGTGTCCGAAAATACGATTCCGGCATCCCTTATTTGGTCCAATTCTGGCTACACAATAAAAATTTATTACCTTTACTAGTTAACCATATTATATTAATTAATTAATTCTTAACTTAAATTAAATTATTAACGTAAGTTTAAACAGTAACAGGCGGCAAAAATTTTCTTTACGTACACAATACAGGCCGACCAATCCTTAATTCCAGTGTTAGTTCCACCGATTTTATATACCCAATTAGTTATCATGTCCACCTATTTTTAACCAGGTTTAATGTAAATAAAATAATTATGTCTGTTAACTAACCCAGGAGGCTGATACTGTTCACAAGTACATAGTTGGATAAAATCCTTCCTAGACTCCTTTTATTTCCTTAATCATATACCTTATATCAATGTTAATTAGTTGTCTAAGCATAGTTAGCCGATTAGTCACGTAGATTCAAATAGCAAGGCTGAATACTTTAATTTAACGTAAACATAAATTAAAATTACTTTGACCTTCACCTCTTGACTTCGGCCCAATCAACCCAATACCAACCCGCTTCGTGAATGTCCCCTTCTTCTTCTTCCTGTTTTATACTTTTGCTCCCTTCATACAGCCGAGCTCATCATCGTTCCTTAATGAAAACCTCCTCCCTTTCGTTTCAACACTCACGATCTTTGTTTTTTTAATCTTTCACACCTGTTGTGTTTCACACGTGAAACTTCACTACCGCACTTAAGTGCATCGCCCACTGGAGCTCCGCCTTGCTGCCACTACTCACCACTGCATTTTTCACCGCATCTCATTCCAAAAGCTCAGATTTAGCATACATGGCTTTCCTGCTTCCCCATTTTGTTCTGGGCAAATTTTGAACGCCAGCTATGAAACGACCCGAAATCCCCATTACGGGAAAGCGCGGATTGCTTTGAGAACACAACGCATCAGAACCCAAACAACAGAACATTTCATTGTTATCACAATATTTTACATCAGAGTACAAGAATATTAGAGAATAAATAAATAATTTACAGTAGAAAATATCAGTTTTAAATTACAAAGTAGCGGAAAAATAATACATAAGTATAATGTGCAGCGGAAATACATCAACTAGCACAACTGAAAGAAATACACGGATACAAAGATTTCTGAATATAGATCCAGCTGTAAATCCAAAATCCTATGAAAAGAAATCTACAAAACCAAAACTACTAGCTGCCCGTGTGGAAAATAGGGGCACCCAGAGTTTAGGTAGAAACAATAAACTCTGAGTCAGTCATGGGAATTGTGTGAGAACTTAAAACAGTTATTAAACTTTACTCTAAAAATTGGGAAATCATGGGACCACGCCGTATAACACGGAACGGGTTTACTCCACATGAATCTTAGTTTAAGATAAAACAACACAATGCTTTTTATAAAAAATGAAGCTATTATAAGACTCATGTCCCATCACACAATGCAACGCAAGCTGGAGGATAGAGTTTTTCCTTATAATAGCCAAACATGCTTGGTATGTTTATACCCAATCATTTTGATATTACTATAAGCGTATAGTGTCAAAATCAACTTTAAATATAAGTGTATAAATCATTGACGACATAGGTACCATATATTATGCCGCTATATATAGGTTTACGAATAAAACCGAAAAGTCACGTATTGGAAATTGGATTTCCATATATGAGTTGAGGCAAGGGATCGACCTCACCGATTCGAGACACTCTAGCCTGTGCCTCAGGACTCAGACTTAGGTGAGCCCTTGGATCTTCAGGGCCGGTCCACACTTATTTTAGTGGATTGGTTATTCCTGAACATACGTTTCCCTGCCCTATGGGGCATAAAATCTAGTCAGTACGTCGACCATATCAAGAGCCACTAGGGACTCAAATCCAAGGCGCCTCGCAATCCATCATCCACATGAGTAAAATGTTTATGCTTCGTACCATGACATCACTCCTAGCTAGAAAGAAACGCATGCACTCCCTGCAGTCACTATCCCGCTTTTGACTCATACCGGGTGTGAGGCTCGCGAATTAACGCTATACACAAAGCTATGCTAATTAAAGTCGTGCTTTGATCATCAACCACAAGAATCTGCTTTTCAAAAAAGCCTTGATCATTTGCATCTCAGCATGCCACACTGACAATTCATGCCACACAACTGATGCCTATCAATATATAACCTCTAAGCTCGTACATCTCTGAGAAGGGCGTTAAGCAAAAGAATATATTCTCCACTACCAAACAGATATATATTTAATAAAAATCAATCAATATAGAATGAAATCCAATGTCAGACACACATCCATTTACAAGTCCGCTCTAGGTCTAAATGAAACCGGAGGCACTTTATTCCTCGTCCATTATGTCCAATACAGGAGAGAAGTCCTTGCAAATCCAATCGATCTCCAAGTACGTCTGGACAATCACCACTTATTACCTTGTCTTGGGTGTACAGGACAATCAAAAAAATCAGTACTCATCCAAACGATGTGAAGATCTCCAGTCTTCATCCACCGTCTACTTCGACTTTTAGTCGTCGTATCAGTTATTCAGAATGGGATAAACCCGGTCTTTCTGAATAATTCGCGTATTTTACAATCGATAATCCAGTGCTATAAAAACACATCATACGCCTTATTCAATTCAGAATATTCTTTTATTCCAATATTCACATTTTTTAGGGAAGGCTTCCCACTAATTTTATCAAAGATAAATTCTTTTAAAATTATTCTTTAATCTTCCTTTGGATATCAATTTCAAAATATTTTATTTTATCCTTTATCAATTCTAAACCAAATTAAGGCTTATAAAACTAGTCGGAATTATCGAGCCTTACCGAAGTAATCATTTATTATTTTGTTATCCCAATCCCAACCTATTCACCCCATGGAGCAAAACTGCTAATACTTCTTATCTAACACCCACGGTGCTATCGGTATGTCCCAAAAGAACCTTGTCTAAATTCAAAACCGATATTCAGATATATTGAAAAACCCTTTTATAACGTAAATAAAGTGTTGCAAATTATAGAGGAATTCCACAGCGACTTTTCTAAAATTTGATTTGGACGTAGATCAAAATCTACACGACGAAATCCCGATTTTTCTCCTCCACTAGAAAGTTATACTCCACCAACTTCATACGTTTCTTGTTTCACAGAAATCCGGCTTAAAACGAATCCTATACATTCAGTTGAAGTTCAAATCGCCAAATAGCGAACTGCCGTGCCATTTCAAGCTCGATTTTAATTATAATAAAATTCTACATTCAAACTGTCGTCATTTAAATATATTTGCTAATATAATTCAACTCCTAACTGATATATATATATATATTTTAAATAACCCAAATTACACCATACTGTGAATTTCACTATTTTTGATTATTACTGAATTAAATATATTATTTAATTTATTATTTTAATTAAATATTCACCATTATTTAATTCCACGACCATTTAATTCACTAAACCACCATTTATATAATTAAATAAATTAATTCTAATACCTCTGCCAATGCGGGTCATTACAATCTTCCCCACTTAAAATAATTTCGTCCTCGAAATTGCTAAAAGGTAGAGGACGACCATATCGACTGGTTAGAACATATTTGTTCACTTCTAAATCTTCAGTTTTCAACTGAACCAATTTAATTACAATTAAATTATTAATTAATTCTTATCAATGGAAATTTTCAAAAATCCTGAAAATTTTCTAACACCTTAACTTTTCGAAAAATTTCGCCAGCACCTCCTTTGTACTGGTCAATCGGTCAAACTCCAACTCGCCTCTCTGGGCCATTTCCAACCCAAAAGAAAATCAAACAGCCAAGCGGCTTGCCAATTTGGCTTATCAAAATCTCATACCGTATGAAATATAAACTTGTACCTTTTTGTCGGGCATATCAACTTTGTCACTTCCATATGCTATCAACTCAGCATATACCAATGTTATCCCAATCAAATTATGAAATCACTTTTATCTCCACTACAATCATTCTCTTATCCAGGCCACATTTTATTTCAACTCAAGTTTTATTCTTGATTCCACTCTTAACTTGATTATCACATTACACTTCAAATTTAAATCTCACAATCCAATTTGTCTTGATATCATTCTAATTCAGTCCTAGTTACCACTTAACTGACTTTACTTTAATTCAAATCTGCTTTCACAAATTTCTGTTAAATTTGTTTTTTAATTCAAACTGTCTTTTCCTGGGAATTTTTAAACAGTTTACTCTTTTCAAAAATCAAATTTTCCTTTTTGAAATTCAATTGAGCCCTTAATCAATATTCCATTAGTTAAATCACTTCTCTATTTCTTTATCAATATTTGTTAACCAAATATTTTCAATAACCTTATTGGCCTTTTATGTTATTTGGAAAACATTTCCAAATATCGCCTCCCTTTATTTCCTAAATCAATAACCTTTATAATCCTATTTATAATTGGAAAATATGCCAATTACTTATCTCTTTTCCGATCTCGTTTATTTCTATACTTAGGAAATATTTTTTTATTATATTTCCCAGCTTACACTTATTTGGGTTAAAACGGATGTTGTGTAAAACATCGTTACGACAATCCAAATAATATATTCAACAAACTCTTATTCAACATTGATCTTCAAGCTAGAAATCTTACTATTTATTTGTTAATAATGAAATCAATCAAGTTGGGGTATAACTACCTCTCAGACCTTGACTGAATAACATTTATAACGTCAAAATAGATATGACTGCTTACTCGAATAATCAATACCATACAACTACTTATTCCCTTTTAAACACGTATACGCTTTCTCTTTCTATTCTTACTAGATTTTCTTCTTAGTCTTCCTTTTTGATTTTACTATTCTATTTCTAAGTTTGTTTCCTTATCGACTTATATATATATCGATACGTTGATTTCTAACTATCAAATTATCTTAAAAATATTCTATCTCCTTAAATTCCCGGAAAAATTCGCCATAACCTCCTTTGTACCGGGAGCATCGGGATATTTCAAATAGCCTCCCATGGCCCTCGCCAATCAAAAAGAAAAAGAAAAAGCCAAGCGGCTAGCCGATATGGCGCATAAAATCTCATATATGAATTAAATACATACCTTTTCGTTGAGCATTCTATTTATATACCTTCATACCTTATCAATACATATCTCATGTATATTTATACATTTCTAATTCATTTCAACTTAATCCAATCAATTTAACTTAGTTCGTTAAGTGATTTTCAAATTACTGGTTTGCCCATTTCACCATTTTATTTTAATATACATGTTCAAATATAGGTTTAACTTGTTTATCAACTAATTGAATTCCATTTCAATTTTATTTGAATTTCCTATATTCAAATTCCATTTCAATTCTCTTATTCAAATGCTATATTTGAATTTCATTTCAATTCACTTATTCAAATTCCATATATGAATTTCATTATTCAAATCTATTTTAATTCTCTTTATTTCATTTCAATTCCCTTTGAATCTTCTATATTCAAATTTCAATTTCAATTCTATTTGAATCTTCTTTATTCAATTTTATTTCACTTTCGATATTCAAATCCTATATTTGAATCCCTTTATATTTTCTATATTCGAATTCTATATTTGATTTCCATTTGAATTTCTATATTCAAATTCTATATCACTTCCATTGAATTTCGTATATTCAAACTCCCTTTGAATTTCTATATTCAATTTCTATTTCAAACTTTCTTTATTCAAATCCTATATTCAAACTCCATTGAATTATATATTCCAATTTCCATTTCAACTCTATTTGAATTCTATATTCAATTTTCCATTATTTAAATCTTCTTTATTCAAATCTCATTTGAATTTCATATTCAAATCCCCTTTGAATTTTCTATATTCAAATTCTATGTTTGAACTTCCTTTCTTCAAATTCATTTTCAAACTTTCTTTATTCATTTTTTACATAAGTCTCGATTTCAATTCCTTTTGAAATCGATATTTCTACCTTTGGAAAAATAGATTTCCCTTTCAATTTCACACTTGTATTTTTATTTCTGGATTATCCAATGATAATTCTTTTCACTTCATTTTATAAACTTCGTTTATAAAAAAACTATTTATAAACTTCGTTTATAAAGGAACTTCTCGTTTTATTTCTTTTAAAACAAGTTAATATTTCAAATCTATTTCAAAATTCAAATTCTATATTTTAAATTCTATTTTGAAATTCAACACACTTGTATTTCCAAAAACAAATTCAAAACAGTATCTCTAGTAGTAATTCGTCACTTACAACTCGAAAATGAATACTGATGATGCAGCTGTCATCATCAGAATCTATTTTCCAGCGATCGAAGTGAGTTCAATACTATAAAACCATTTCTAAACATTTCCACTTTGAAATTCATTTCAAAATATAATTCACACTGCTTGTAAAACAATTTAAAATCTCCCAGGATCTCAAATTTTCCTTATTTTTAATCCCAATCCATTTACAAACACTTATCCAATTCTCCAGAGTTTTAATTCAATTCCTGCTTTAAATTTCAGATTTAACTCATCTGATTTCACGTATTTCACTTATATGAATTCTGATTGGTTATTTACATAACCATTTAATTTATAATCTTACTCGATTATAATAACAACCAATATATCCATTATATATCAAAATATATGTTGGGTAAACTTATTTTAATTTACCCACTTTTCAAAACATACCATGATGGTTCATCGTATTCAAGTGTTTACCAACTCCTACCGATACAGTGGATCAAACTGATCGACCAGAACTCATAAACGACTCAACCAACAAATCTCCACAATATAAAGAAATTTTTATATCAATAACAAATACGCTCACTCGTATATATACACTCAATTTCAGTCTAGGGTATTAATAACCCTATCTCTACCGAGTCATGCCACAGAGCCAAGGTAATTCTTAACTTAAGCTCTGATACCAACTGTAATGACCCGGATTTTTAGAGACTTTGGTTATCGACATAAACTCGATGTCGATAACCAAAACACCAAAAAATCCTGGTAATTAGTGAAAGAAATTAGAGGGTGAGGAAAGATAAGATAGAAACTTAGAATAGAAGAAGAAGAAGAAGAACACAACATCAGAGTAACACGAACCTCACAGCGGAACGAATAACATATAATATATATAACATAACTTGAAATATACATCTGTACTTGAATATACACATCATTATCAAAGTACAGCACTTACAACAGAGCGGAATAATAATAGCGATATAATTCTGAAGCCTCCTGCTCCAGCTCTTCAATGTATCTGTAAAATCCCGACTACTTGACTGCCCGTATAAATTTAGGCACCTAAGAGTTTAGGGGAAACAACAAAGTAAACTCCGGGTCAGTCATGGAACTGGTGTGAGTAAAACAGTTTAAAACAGTTCAAGCAGGTAATCGATATCTCATAAGACCACGCCATATAACGGAACGGGTTTTTACCTTATGAGAATTCAAAATATCTTCATATCAAAAAAAACCTTTTTGATATTATAATAATGTCTATCAACCACAATATAATAATCATCTAGCAGAAACGCTTTCATCTCACGTTCTACATATATTGTATACAATCAAAACCGCAAGCACGTATTGGGTAATGGATTTCCAACTATGACAAGGTATGGAACCACCTTTCGCTAGTGTACCTCTAGAGAGGAATACACTGGGTTCAAAAAGAACATCTTGCAACCCGGCCACACGTGACCGACCACTCATTTCGCTTGAGTGTATCGAATGTATATCATCAACAGTTGGGATCAGCAACTGTTTCCCGAATAGGACAGCATCAACAATAGATTTTAAGAAGTAAATGAAACTCTAGATCAGGTGATTATAAACCCTACTTCGGTGCGACCGACTTAGCCATGCTGCCTGCCCGATTTCTGTCATTTACCGGATGATGAGGCTAGAAGCTACGCTTTATCATCATACCAGATTCACTTTGAATGCCACATCATCAAATCCATCCAATCACCGATTGACGTCCTCAACAATACATTATGTGTTAGCTAAAGAAGTTTCCTTCTCCGCTTCCACTCTTGGTACGGTTGAAGAAATCAATATACGTGATCGTCTGGAAATACTCTGTCAGACATCCGTCCATACAAGTCATCCAGGAACCGGATGAACCGAAGGCACTATTCTGTAAACATGATAGCCCTTGCATAAAACCGTCTTCAATTTCCTTTGGCATATATGATTCGCAACGTTTATGCCAATACAGAGTGGTTCTTTGGATAATAATCCAACCGGTCTCTCCATATTAACAACGTTAAAATGGTCAAAACTTCGATAGTCTGTGATTTAACTATCGAATAAAAACAAGTGTGCAAACAACTATATTATTCCCAAATGGAAATTATATCTATCAAACATCATTTAACATTTCATCTCCTTAGTTCATTAATTTACTTATCTCCTGTTTCCCTATATTCAATATTTCTTATTTTCTAAATTTGGAAAATATACGTTATCAACAATGGAAAACATTTCCATTTCTTGTTTTCTTTATTAGAAAACTTTTTTGGTTTCTTATTGGGAAAACATTTCCAAAGTTTCTTCATTGGACTTAGACAGATGTTTAAACAAACTATCGCGATGCCAACTCAAACCATTTCCTTTACTGCCAAATCTTAACTATTCCTTAGTTAAAACGAAGCCAATCAAGTTGGGGTAGAACTACCTCTCAGACCTTAACTGAACAACATTTCTAACTTTGAAATAGGCAAAGTTCACTTTATATTCCTTTTACTAACTTCCTTACTTAACCCTCCTTCGAATAGCTATATTCGATTGACTCTTTTCACTTAACTCTATTCGATTAACCCTTATCAATTAACTCTATTGGACTAACACTATTGGATTAAGTCTATTTGACTAACGCTATTGATTTACTCATTTCACTTAACTCCTTTCTAATAAACTATATTCGATAACTCCTTTTACTTTCTATTTGAATAACTATATCCGATTAACTTCTTTTCTTTTATTCGAATAAACTATATTCAATTAACTCCTTTGCTTTAACACTAATCGATTAACTAACATCGATTAACTTCTTTGCTTTAACCCTAATCGATTAAACTAACATCGATTAGCTCCCTTGCTTTAACTCTAATCGATTAAACTAACATCGATTAACTCCTTTCGCTTTAAATCTAATCGTTTAAACTAACATCGATTAGCTCCTTTGCTTTAACTCTAATCGATTAAACTAACATCGATTAACTTCTTTTACTTTATTTCTAATCGATTAACTAACATCGATTAACTTCTTTTACTTTATTTCTCTATCGATTAACTAACATCGATTAACTTCTTTTACTTTCTTTCTAATCGATTAACTAACATCGATTAACTTCTTTTATTTTATTTCTAATCGATTAACTAACATCGATTAACTTCTTTTATTTTATTTCTAATCGGTTAACTAACATCGATTAACTTCTTTTATTTTATTTCTCTAATCGATTAACTAACATCGATTAACTTCTTTTACTTTCTATTCGAATAAACTATATTCGATTAACTCTTTTGCTTTAACACTAATCGATTAACTAACATCGATTAACTTCTTTTCGAATAAACTATTCATTTGATTAACTCATTTTACTTTTAGTAACAGTTCTTCGCTTTACAAATGATTTCCCTTTTATAAAACTCTATTCGTTTTAAAAACATTTTTCCCTTTTATTTACTTTCAAAATATTTCCTTTTATAAAATCTGTTGATTTTATAAAATCCCTTTATTTCAATATACATTGAAATAATTCTTTTTACATCGCAGGGTCTTTATGATATTTACAATATCGAATAACAATGATCAACATCATTCCAACACACATAATACATAACAGATTATATAACACATCATATATCACAATATATGAAAACAGTAAAATAAATGTTGAGGAATCCAGTTGGATTCCTCCAACCTGTTTCCCTGCATCACAGATGTTAATACAATATAGATAACATCACTTTCAGTTCCATATGATATATTCTGTTAAACAGAATCAATATAGAAATTTAACTAACTGACTAGCAGTTCAATCAAACAGTCAACACACAGTTAATCAGCCAATATCTAACAGTTCTAAAAATACAACATGAAATTATAAACTGTTCAGAGTTGGTGAGAATTACTCACATTTGCAGTTCATCGTTAAAGAACGATAAACTGTTATTTGATTTGAATCAAACAATTTATCTCGCCATAAATTCAAACGAGCCCCAATCCACTTCCAGTCAGCTTCATTGTGAAGCTCTCGTCCATACGGTCATGTCAGATCTTGTTTCGTCTAATTCTGATATAGTATGGGGAAGTTACGATATTAATAAGTTAACGTACATTAAAATAAAATAAAAAAACTTAGAATTATATTTTTACAATGGGCCTTAACCTTAAAAATGCTCAGCCCATTTTCCTTGGAAGCCCCTGACCGTAACCCTTCTTCACCGAATACCAATTTTGCCATGACTCCAGGAAATTCGCTTCACTCCTCTTCCACAAATACACGAACCATTTCTCACTTCCTCATTCAACTTAAATTCAAACTAATTTCACCAAAATTCACATCATGATCTCCTCTTCTCCTTCATACCCACGACATCCAGTTCGAACTGCCTACCCGAAGTACATCGGAGCAGCCCTCGATACTAGCATCGACACCCTCAATCACCGAAGCACACCGGATTTCCATCAAAGGTACGGAATCACACCAGGATCTCGAAAACAACCTCACCAACTTGTATCGATGCCTATCCTAGATGAAGTCCTGATCACTAGTTTTACTACTGCCTCGCGAGTAATGTAAACTAGCGTCGAGTGACTTCAAAATGGAACGAGCGTGTAGCCTAGGGTATCACAAATAAACGAATTTAGCTTTTACTATTTTCAGGAATTGTTTTTTTTATTTTCTTTTGATTTGTTTTTCCCCGACATTTTTGCTGTGAAGAGAATTAGAAGTGGCGGCACTCTTTGATGGTTGCTGTATAATTCGTTTTAGGTCCTAAAGAAAAATCAATAAGGGGATACTGTCTTATACGGTTACAACTTGAAGACGTGGACACTAAGGACTTCAAGTGTTATGTATGGTTAAGGAATAACCAAGCGGTTGAATAGGGGACTTAGGCCTTTTAGTAGTACCAATACATATATATGATTAGGTCCAGTGAATTCGTTAAGTAAAATCACTTCATGTTCGAGCTGGTACGGACTGAAATAAGGATATAGTCGTGTACAGTGATGAGACACGATCCCAAAAATATAATAATACCGGTAGATTGACTTATATTTTGAAACTTCAAAATGTTGATTTTAGGGTGCAAAATACTCCAAATAAAAAGTTACTTATTTAATTAATTAAAAATTACAATAAAATTCTAAAAATTAAATTATCGCTATGTCCCAAAAGAACCTTGTCTAAATTCAAAACCGATATTCAGATATATTGAAAAACCCTTTTATAACGTAAATAAAGCGTTGCAAATTATAAAGGAATTCCACAGCGACTTTTCTAAAATTTGATTTGGACGTAGATCAAAATCTACACGACGAAATCCCGATTTTTCTCCTCCACTAGAAATATATACTCCACCAACTCCATACGTTTCTTGTTTCACAGAAATCCGGCTTAAAACGAATCCTGTACATTCAGTTGAAGTTCAAATCGCCAAATAGCGAACTGCCGCGCCATTTCCAGCTCGATTTTAATTATAATAAAATTCTACATTCAAACTGTCGTCGTTTAAATATATTTGCTAATATAATTCAACTCCTAACTGATATATATATATTTTAAATAACCCAAATTACACCATACTGTGAATTTCACTATTTTTGATTATTACTTAATTAAATATATTATTTAATTTATTATTTTAATTAAATATTCACCATTATTTAATTCCACGACCATTTAATTCACTAAACCGCCATTTATATAATTAAATAAATTAATTCTAATACCTCTGCCAATGCGAGTCATTACATGTCCTCAAAGCAATCCGGGCTTTCCTTACCGGGGAAGTTACGGGTTATCCCAATTTCATTCTTGCTAAATATAAAAAATAGACAATATAAGATTTGAATATTATCAAAAAATAGATTAATAATTATTTTAAAGCTCCTATGTGTATATTTCAACTTGCTATATTTATATATAAATATGTGTATATATACAGGTAATGTTGTTTAACATTTTTATTTGCATATAAACTTTCCTTTAGTTCATAAATGTAAACTAGTAAGTGTATGCATATAAGATCTCCATTTACTTCATATACGAGTTTATTAAGAAAATAACATTTAAATTTATTTGGATGAAATAACTATTCAAGCAATTTAGTTCGAATCAATGTTGTACATTTCATTTCAGAACCCGGATATGCACCAAGCTTTAGCGCATGCTACTATGAACTATAGATGCAGCCTACATTGTACATAATAAATTAAATAGCCTGGTTTTGAAGCCTATTTGCATTTAGCTTGTGTACCTATTAGTATAGCTTGGAAATATATATATATATATATATATATATATATGAGTGATTAAAATACCACTTCTTCTCACCATGACAAGCCAGTATATAGCCTGAGAAGATTAAATGAAGTAGTGGCCTTATCATCCTTTACATTCAACAGTATGGCTAGCCTGAAGCACATGCGGGCAACCTAGTTTAAAGCTTTTAGCACATCACTTCAAATCATTGAAAGCAACACCTTTCACATTAATCTAGACTGCCTAGGGAGTACCCTGCATACCTTGTATTGCTTAAATGCTAAGCATGAAATTTTAAATTATTGTGTATATGGTTGTACATTTGCACATGCTACACTATCGATCACTTCAGCAGAACCTAGTAGGATTAATACTGAAATGACTAAAAATGTTCATTTCCAATGTAAGCTACAGACAGTCTACCTCTACCCTATTCAAGCTTATGCGCCAAGCTACCTTCCATCATTTGTTTGCCTATAAATACACACATATACCTCTGATAAGCACTCACACAAAATTGAAATTGAGAATTTAACTCAAGATCAAAACAATGGTAGTCAAGCCTTAGGCTAAAATCTGAAATTAAGTAGAGAAACAATGGAGGAGGATAGGAACTGTAACAACCCGTAAAATCTGGGCCAGTTTAAAAATTTTATTTTGGCAATTTTAGCGAATTTTGATTATTTAAAATGAATTATTTTAAATAATATCGACGAGAAATTTATTTTGAATATAATTCGACGTATATATTATACGCGTCGTCGTTAGAATATAAATATTTATATATAATTATAAATAGAATTGAAAATGGCGCGGTAGTTCGATAATTCGATTTCAAACTTCAATTGAATGTACCGGGTGCAAAATAATCCGGATTTTAGTGAAACCAAAAATAATGGAATCTAATAGTGAATATCTTTCTAACGAAGTTAACAAACCGAGATTTCACTTTAGAAATGATAAGATATGTCCAGTTGAAAATTCAGAATAGTCGCTGTGGAATTTATATATATTTTTATATATATAAGGCCCTTAAAAATAGCAATTTTGCAAACGACCTCGGATTTCGACGAAACCAGTTTTGTTGGGTCCGTGATGTTAAGTTATTGCTAGATTCCAAATTTCATAATTTTTCGAATCAATATGTGAGCGTGGCAAAGGAAAACGCGTTTGACCAGTTTCAGTTGATTTTAATCGACTGGAAATTGGCCATTTTTCTAACGGTCTCAGAATTCGACGAAACTAGTTTTGTTAGGACCGTATCGTCAATACGAAGCTAGAAAATATTTTTCTGGAATTTTTCTAGTTAGTATGTGACCCCGGTAATTTGAAATATACGTTTAAAATTCAATATAGTGATTTAAATGTAAATTTAACGAAAACTGATTGTAACGATCGAATCAACCTACGATACATATCCCATTGTGTTCGGAATGGGGGTAAAACGCTATGGACGGCAGGCGGTGGGCCCCATTTCAGGGTCGTATGTAAAGGTCAACTTAGGGGCGAATAAAATAAATAAATAAAATTAAATAAAAAAAAAAAATATTTTCCCCCCTTTTTAACTCTGCCCCCCCCCCCCCCCCCCCGTTTATTTTTCTTTCTTCCTCTCAGAATCTAAAAAAAAAAAAAAAAAAAAAAAAAGAAGCAGAAGAAAAGGGGGCGGAGGAGCCGTTGCTCCTCCGATGGTGGCGCCGCCGCCTCTGGCGAGCCCCAGGCCGCCGCAACCCTGCCTCACTCCACCTCGCCCTCCTCTTCCTTGCCTAATCGAGCGGCGTCCCCCCCCTGGAAACCAAAACCCGTCGCCCCACATCTAGTCGCCGCCGCATCGGAGCACGCGCCACCACCGTGAGCCACCACCCTACCTCGTCGGCTCCCCTCCAGCAGCCATCTCCGACCGCCGTACTCTCTCCCCTCCTGATGTCAACCGACGGCGAGACCCCCCCCCCTGTAAGTTTTAATCTATTTATTTTTTTATTTTATTTTATTTAAAAGTATTAAAACTGATTTGTTTTTTTTAAAAGTATTAAAACTGATTTGTTTTTTTAAAAGATTTTAAAACTGATTTTAAAAGAATTTTAAAACTGATTTTTTTTAAAGGAGAATTCTGATTTTACTTTAAATAGAAAATGGGTTAAATTTTAAATAGGAAAGGTTTAAACTTTGAATAGGAAAGGTTTAAACTGTGAAATGGAAAAAGATTTGAAATAAAAATTCGATTTTTATATATTAAGATTTGAAATAAAAATTCGATTTTTATATATTAAGATTTGAAATAAAAATTCGATTTTTATATATTAAACTTAGAAATAAAAATTCGATTTTTATATATTGAACTTTGAAATAAAAATTCGATTTTTATATATTGAACTTTGAACTAAAAATTCGATCTTTATATATTGAACTTTGAAATAAAAATTCGATTTTTATATATTGAACTTTGAACTAAAAATTCGATTTTTATATATGGAACTTTGAAATAAAAATTCGATTTTTATATATTGAACTTTGAACTAAAAATTCGATTTTTATATATTGAATAACATAGTAAAAATTCGATTTTTACGTATGTAGTGAAAGCAGCAACGAAGGTGACAAAAAGGCGAAACAATGAAGATTTCTATCAAAGAAGTGCCATGGAGCTAGGATAGCTAATCTGTGAGAATTTCTCACCTTTCAATTTACTTTTCTAGTTATATATATATACTAGGATGCAGACGGTGTTTAGTAGCACCCGACACAATCGTCCACAGACCATGGACTTGTTTGTTTGGCTGTTTGGTTATTGATTGTGATATTGGTTTGAATGTGGTTTGTGGTGTGAAAAATCGAATCGATAAATTGGTTAGGATTAGACGTGCGCCGTTATAAGGCGAAGGAGTAAGGCTAGGTTAGACCCTTACTCCAAATTTTGTGGTTTGCATAACGAAAGTGGATTTGATGATGTGTGAATGGCGTGGGCCTTCACTAGACCGGGGATAAGGCTAGGCCTTGTCCCGTTTCTAGTATCGTGCCGTTATGCCGCCGAAATTTTCTAAAATATGTTAGAAAAATAAAAATATCATTTTATTGAATAAATGAATTGAATAGAAATTCATAGGTTGAAATAAAATGTTTTATCGTTAAAAATATAATTTTTAACGTGAATATGAAAATAGTGAAGTGAATAAATAAATATTCATTTACAAACCAGATGGTTTGTTTATGTACACTTATTTGAATGACATTGATTGGGACGATAAATTTTACACATCGCCCAACTGCACAACTAAAATCTGTGTTTGATTGTTTGAAACCCCACACGGGTGTTAGGATGAAATTTGAAGTTCACTCATCCTGATTGATTAAACATGTCGATCGATTGATTGACAGGCTGTTATAAGCGTTGAATATCTATATTTGATGCTTATACAGTGTAGTGCACTTTGGTTGATGGTTGATTATTTTCAATGCTATTATATACATGTGTTGTATGCAAATCCATATAATTAATTTTATATGGTAATTGATTGGGCCTCATTCCAGTTTTAAAATAGAAATATTCGAAATAGAATATTTAAAAATAGAAATTTATGAAGCCGTGTTGATTAGATTGACGCCATTTTGACGTGAACGATATTTATATCGATTTTAAAACGATTTCGAAATGAATTGAATTGAAAACGATTTCGAAATGAATTGAATTGAAAACGATTTCGAAATGAATTGAATTGAAAACGATTTCGAAATGAATTGAATTGAAAACGATTTCGAAATGAATTGAATTGAAAACGAATTCAAAATGAATTGAAAACGATTTCGAAATAAATTGAATTGAAAACGAATTCAAATTGAATTGAAAGCGAATTGAAATGAATTCAAATTGAATTGAAATTTGAATTGAATTGAAATGAATTTTAAAACGAATTTATAAAGAAGAATTCAATTTTGATTTGAATTGAAAAGAAAGTTGAAATAGCTTTTGAAACGATTTTAAAACTATTTATATAATTCGTTTTAAATAGAAATCGACGAAGCATATATTATATATATTATATATATAATATAATGGCCTGAATAGAACGCGCCGCGCCGCGGCAGTTCGTGAATTTCGACCATTTATTTCAAACGGACATTACGGGAGATCCGACCGTCGGATTCTCCTAAAATCGGAACCGTTGGGTTCGTATCGAAAAGAGCTTTCTAACGAATATTAGAAATTAGAAATCTAACGGTTGGATTTGGAATTATGTCCAAATCAAATTCGAAAAAGGTCGCTGTAAGTGCAGTTCGATGGCCATTGATGGAAATCGACTGTACGGGCTTTGATAAAATTATTAAAAATAGTAATAATTTGTGTAAAATCATAAGAAATGATTTAGAAAGAATTGGGATGAAAAACTCCATATTTGAAAAGATAAAAATAGGTTTTTATCGAAATGAACTAGTTTTGAACTAGAAATATAATTCTATTTATTTTTAAATAAATAAATTGAATTCGAAAAGGGTTTTAAAAATAACCAAAATTTCCAATGATTGCATTGGAGTGGATTTGAATCGAAATTGTCTTCGGAATATTTCGATGTTGGAATTCGTGATTATACAGGTGTTGTTATGGAAATTTGAAAGATATATATTTATATCGTTATTTCCAATACGACATTTGTTAGTCGTAGAATTTGATATTGAATATAAGCCGATATATTTTCTGTTCAGAGCCTTGTATTGAATATCGAATGTGATTTGGGTTTGTCGTGAATGGTGTCTTCACTAACACTGTTCTTGAACCCATTTGAGAAAAGATTAAATCTTTTTATTTAGATTTAATGAAGTGTACCAATTAAATAATATTTAATTGGAATTGAATTGATATTGATTTTTGGGTTTATAGTGAACAGTGTTTTAAACAACACTTGTTCTTTAACCCGATAATTAATGAATGTGATTTTGGGTTTATCGTGAACCGTGTTTTAAATGACACTGATTCTTTAACCCAGTCGAAGATTAAAACTAAGTGGAGTTTTAATGAATCTTTAATTAGATTGAAATAATCGAAATGGAGTATCACCAGTTTTGCTCCAGGCGATAGTTAAATCTTTAATTAGATTTGAACGTGAAATGGTAATTGAATTTACCGATAACACTGTGGTGTTAGATATGAAGTATTACCAGTTTTACTTCATGGGATGAATAGGTTGGGATTGGGAAACTAAAACCAATGATTACTTCGGTAAGGTTCGTTAATCTCGACTAGTTGAATTGATATTCAAAAATAGATTAAAGAATAAATTCAAGAATTTATCTTTGATAAAATTAATGGGAACCTTTCCCTATGAATGTGAAATTTAGAAACTAACTGTCGGTTAGCTAAGCAGAATGGTTTTCTGGATATTGATCTGATGTTGGTTTCGGCCTTCGGGGTTAATATTTGGGGAATTATTCTCTTGATTAATTTACGGTTAGTGACTAATGAATTGGAATGAGGCATATGTTGTGTTTGTGTAACACTTTTAGAATATATACGCGAGTTATTCGGAAAGACCGGGTTTATCCCATTCTGAATAATTGATACGACGATAAGTCGAAGATGAAGACGATGGTCGAAGACCGGAGGTCTTCACGTCGTTTGGGTGATAACTGATGATCTTGATTGGGCTGTACACCCAAGAAGATGGAAACAGTTGGTGATCGTCCAGACGTACTTGGAGATCGATGGATATGCGGGGTACTAGGTGCCTCCGGTTTCGTTCAGACCCAGGACGGACTTGTAAATGGACTGTGTGTCTGACATCGGATTTCATTCTGTGTGACTGATATCGGTTGCATAGGATGGTTTGCCTGTGTGGCATGCTAAGATGCAAATGATCAAGGCTTCTGTTGAAAAGCAAAGTCTTGTGGTGATGATCAAAGCACGGCCTTTGTGGCGTAGCTTTGTGTAACGTTTACCTCGCGTGTTTCACACCCGGTATGAACCAAAAACGGGAGACGGACCTCAGGGAGGGCCTACGTTTCCTCCTAGCTAAAAAGTGGCGTCAGTGGTTTTACACGCCCTGACGAGTTTGACTTATGTGGTTGTTGCTGTTGCGAGGCGCCTCGGTTAGATCGGACGATCCGGGTCCGATGGAGTCATTCGTTGGCTCGCTTACGCCCCAAAGGGCGGCGAAACGTAGTGCTCAGGCATTTTAATCCACTCCGTGTGGACCGGCCCTGACGATCCAAGGCTTGCCTGCGCGCTTGCCTGAGACTCGGGTTAGGCAGTCTCGAATCGGTTGAGGATCTTGACCCTAGCCTCGGTTCATAGACGGAAATCCAATTTCCAAATACGTGACTTTGCGGTTTTATTTGTAAACCTATATATGGCGACATAGTGGCATGGGACGCTCATGCCGCCTATGATTGATACTTATGCTTTGAAGTTGTTTATACACTATGCACTTATAATAGTATCAAATGATTTGTTTTAAACGTATCAAGCATTCTTTGGCTGTTATAAGGGAAAACCCTATCCCCCGGCTTGCGTTGCATTGTGTGATAGGACCTGGGTCTTATAACAGCTTCATCTTTCTTTATTTAGCATTGCGCTGTTTGTTTTATGCACTGGTATTCTTGGGAGGACACCCGTTCCGTGTTATACGGCGTGGTCCCTTGATTTACCTAACTTTGAAAATAAAGACTAATAACTGTTTTAGTTCTCACACCAGTCACATGACTGACCTGGAGTTTATTGTTTTAACCTAAACTCTGGGTGCCCCTATTTTCGACACGGGCAGCTAGTAGTTTTGGTTTTGCAGATTTATATTCACAGGATCCTGGTTTACAGCTGGAACGATATCCGGAAAGCTTTGTATCCGTATATCTCATTCTAGTTGTGTATTGTATTATTTTCCGCTGCTATGTATTTAAATGTAATTTAAATCTCTGGTATTTCTGTGTAATATTCATTTATACTCTGTAAATTCTTGTAATCTGATGCGTTGTTGTAATATACAATGAAACGTTCTTTTATATGCGTTCTGTTGTGGCTTGTTCTCGAACTATCCGACGCTTTCCTTTACGGGGAAGTTGCGGGTTTTCACAGTTGGTATCAGAGCTTTGGTTTACAAAGCTAGAGAACAAGACACATTAGAAACATACGAAAGAATTCATCAGATATTGGATTAGCAATATCCAATGAGAATGACTCGTTAGAGATGGGATCAGTAGTATCCTAGAACGAGTGTGAAGAGTATATTTTTAAAATGAAAACAAACTTTTGTTTTGAAAATTTAAATCAATTATTCGTATTTGATTTTCTATTTATATTGATGTGGACAATCCAGTATATATAGATTTTGCGTATACGTCTGATCCGCGTGTATTCGAAATTTTAATATATTGGATAGATATAGCATCACACTCTAGTCGCCCGAAGATGGTACTGATGATTGTCATGACATCATCAGTATTTATGTTCGTGTCTCGAAGGTGTGATTCTCTATATATTTCCATTAGGCTGGTGTGAGAACCCAAAACTTATATATAGCTAGAATTCATCGTTGTGATTTGGCACCAAAAACATGATTTTTGTATATATATCAAATTATGAATTTGAAACGTTAAATTCACTAATTGATTGATGTTTGTGTTGTTTGTTTATTTGTTTGCTAATTTTTAACCATTTGGCCTAATTGAATCCAATATTGAATTATATTGAAAATTGGTCGCATTTGCTTGCATATACATATATATCATTGAACAGGTCATAGCAAGGAGGCTAGAGCAGAGAATAAAATTTGTTTGCCCGACAAATAGGTACATGTTTACTACATAATTTCCTGTTTTGTTTGGGTGATGATGATTTTATGAGCCTATTGGCTAGCCGCTTGGCTTTTTCTTTTTCTTTTTGAGATCTGAAGGACCGGGGAAGCTATTTGAAATTCCCCGATGCTCCCGGTGCAGGGGAGGTTATGGCGAAATTTTTCGAAAATTTAGGGTGTTAGCCAAATTTTTGAAATTTTAGAAAATTCTCAGAAACTGAAAAGTTGGGGAATGGAAGCCAGATCGAACGTAGAATTGATTAATCAAACCACTTTCGACTTTGTTCCTTTTCGGGGACGAAAAGTTTTAAGTGGGGGAGATTGTAACAACCCGTAAAATCTGGGCCAGTTTAAAATTTTTATTTTGGCAATTTTAGCGAATTTTGATTATTTAAAATGAATTATTTTAAATAATATCGACGAGAAATTTATTTTGAATATAATTCGACGTATATATTATACGCGTCGTCGTTAGAATATAAATATTTATATATAATTATAAATAGAATTGAAAATGGCGCGGTAGTTCGATAATTCGATTTCAAACTTCAATTGAATGTACCGGGTGCTAAATAATCCGGATTTTAGTGAAACCAAAAATAATGGAATCTAATAGTGAATATCTTTCTAACGAAGTTAACAAACCGAGATTTCACTTTAGAAATGATAAGATATGTCCAGTTGAAAATTCAGAATAGTCGCTGTGGAATTTATATATATTTTTATATATATAAGGCCCTTAAAAATAGCAATTTTGCAAACGACCTCGGATTTCGACGAAACCAGTTTTGTTGGGTCCGTGATGTTAAGTTATTGCTAGATTCCAAATTTCATAATTTTTCGAATCAATATGTGAGCGTGGCAAAGGAAAACGCGTTTGACCAGTTTCAGTTGATTTTAATCGACTGGAAATTGGCCATTTTTCTAACGGTCTCAGAATTCGACGAAACTAGTTTTGTTAGGACCGTATCGTCAATACGAAGCTAGAAAATATTTTTCTGGAATTTTTCTAGTTAGTATGTGACCCCGGTAATTTGAAATATACGTTTAAAATTCAATATAGTGATTTAAATGTAAATTTAACGAAAACTGATTGTAACGATCGAATCAACCTACGATACATATCCCATTGTGTTCGGAATGGGGGTAAAACGCTATGGACGGCAGGCGGTGGGCCCCATTTCAGGGTCGTATGTAAAGGTCAACTTAGGGGCGAATAAAATAAATAAATAAAATTAAATAAAATTAAATAAAAAAAAATATATTTTCCCCCCTTTTTAACTCTGGCCCCCCCCCCCCCCCCGTTTATTTTTCTTTCTTCCTCTCAGAATCTAAATAAAAAAAAAAAGAAGCAGAAGAAAAGGGGGCGGAGGAGCCGTTGCTCCTCCGATGGTGGCGCCGCCGCCTCTGGCGAGCCCCAGGCCGCCGCAACCCTGCCTCACTCCACCTCGCCCTCCTCTTCCTTGCCTAATCGAGCGGCGTCCCCCCCCTGGAAACCAAAACCCGTCGCCCCACATCTAGTCGCCGCCGCATCGGAGCACGCGCCACCACCGTGAGCCACCACCCTACCTCGTCGGCTCCCCTCCAGCAGCCATCTCCGACCGCCGTACTCTCTCCCCTCCTGATGTCAACCGACGGCGAGACCCCCCCCTATAAGTTTTAATCTATTTATTTTTTTATTTTATTTTATTTAAAAGTATTAAAACTGATTTGTTTTTTTTAAAAGTATTAAAACTGATTTGTTTTTTTAAAAGATTTTAAAACTGATTTTAAAAGAATTTTAAAACTGATTTTTTTTAAAGGAGAATTCTGATTTTACTTTAAATAGAAAATGGGTTAAATTTTAAATAGGAAAGGTTTAAACTTTGAATAGGAAAGGTTTAAACTGTGAAATGGAAAAAGATTTGAAATAAAAATTCGATTTTTATATATTAAGATTTGAAATAAAAATTCGATTTTTATATATTAAGATTTGAAATAAAAATTCGATTTTTATATATTAAACTTAGAAATAAAAATTCGATTTTTATATATTGAACTTTGAAATAAAAATTCGATTTTTATATATTGAACTTTGAACTAAAAATTCGATCTTTATATATTGAACTTTGAAATAAAAATTCGATTTTTATATATTGAACTTTGAACTAAAAATTCGATTTTTATATATGGAACTTTGAAATAAAAATTCGATTTTTATATATTGAACTTTGAACTAAAAATTCGATTTTTATATATTGAATAACATAGTAAAAATTCGATTTTTACGTATGTAGTGAAAGCAGCAACGAAGGTGACAAAAAGGCGAAACAATGAAGATTTCTATCAAAGAAGTGCCATGGAGCTAGGATAGCTAATCTGTGAGAATTTCTCACCTTTCAATTTACTTTTCTAGTTATATATATATACTAGGATGCAGACGGTGTTTAGTAGCACCCGACACAATCGTCCACAGACCATGGACTTGTTTGTTTGGCTGTTTGGTTATTGATTGTGATATTGGTTTGAATGTGGTTTGTGGTGTGAAAAATCGAATCGATAAATTGGTTAGGATTAGACGTGCGCCGTTATAAGGCGAAGGAGTAAGGCTAGGTTAGACCCTTACTCCAAATTTTGTGGTTTGCATAACGAAAGTGGATTTGATGATGTGTGAATGGCGTGGGCCTTCACTAGACCGGGGATAAGGCTAGGCCTTGTCCCGTTTCTAGTATCGTGCCGTTATGCCGCCGAAATTTTCTAAAATATGTTAGAAAAATAAAAATATCATTTTATTGAATAAATGAATTGAATAGAAATTCATAGGTTGAAATAAAATGTTTTATCGTTAAAAATATAATTTTTAACGTGAATATGAAAATAGTGAAGTGAATAAATAAATATTCATTTACAAACCAGATGGTTTGTTTATGTACACTTATTTGAATGACATTGATTGGGACGATAAATTTTACACATCGCCCAACTGCACAACTAAAATCTGTGTTTGATTGTTTGAAACCCCACACGGGTGTTAGGATGAAATTTGAAGTTCACTCATCCTGATTGATTAAACATGTCGATCGATTGATTGACAGGCTGTTATAAGCGTTGAATATCTATATTTGATGCTTATACAGTGTAGTGCACTTTGGTTGATGGTTGATTATTTTCAATGCTATTATATACATGTGTTGTATGCAAATCCATATAATTAATTTTATATGGTAATTGATTGGGCCTCATTCCAGTTTTAAAATAGAAATATTCGAAATAGAATATTTAAAAATAGAAATTTATGAAGCCGTGTTGATTAGATTGACGCCATTTTGACGTGAACGATATTTATATCGATTTTAAAACGATTTCGAAATGAATTGAATTGAAAACGATTTCGAAATGAATTGAATTGAAAACGATTTCGAAATGAATTGAATTGAAAACGATTTCGAAATGAATTGAATTGAAAACGATTTCGAAATGAATTGAATTGAAAACGAATTCAAAATGAATTGAAAACGATTTCGAAATAAATTGAATTGAAAACGAATTCAAATTGAATTGAAAGCGAATTGAAATGAATTCAAATTGAATTGAAATTTGAATTGAATTGAAATGAATTTTAAAACGAATTTATAAAGAAGAATTCAATTTTGATTTGAATTGAAAAGAAAGTTGAAATAGCTTTTGAAACGATTTTAAAACTATTTATATAATTCGTTTTAAATAGAAATCGACGAAGCATATATTATATATATTATATATATAATATAATGGCCTGAATAGAACGCGCCGCGCCGCGGCAGTTCGTGAATTTCGACCATTTATTTCAAACGGACATTACGGGAGATCCGACCGTCGGATTCTCCTAAAATCGGAACCGTTGGGTTCGTATCGAAAAGAGCTTTCTAACGAATATTAGAAATCTAACGGTTGGATTTGGAATTATGTCCAAATCAAATTCGAAAAAGGTCGCTGTAAGTGCAGTTCGATGGCCATTGATGGAAATCGACTGTACGGGCTTTGATAAAATTATTAAAAATAGTAATAATTTGTGTAAAATCATAAGAAATGATTTAGAAAGAATTGGGATGAAAAACTCCATATTTGAAAAGATAAAAATAGGTTTTTATCGAAATGAACTAGTTTTGAACTAGAAATATAATTCTATTTATTTTTAAATAAATAAATTGAATTCGAAAAGGGTTTTAAAAATAACCAAAATTTCCAATGATTGCATTGGAGTGGATTTGAATCGAAATTGTCTTCGGAATATTTCGATGTTGGAATTCGTGATTATACAGGTGTTGTTATGGAAATTTGAAAGATATATATTTATATCGTTATTTCCAATACGACATTTGTTAGTCGTAGAATTTGATATTGAATATAAGCCGATATATTTTCTGTTCAGAGCCTTGTATTGAATATCGAATGTGATTTGGGTTTGTCGTGAATGGTGTCTTCACTAACACTGTTCTTGAACCCATTTGAGAAAAGATTAAATCTTTTTATTTAGATTTAATGAAGTGTACCAATTAAATAATATTTAATTGGAATTGAATTGATATTGATTTTTGGGTTTATAGTGAACAGTGTTTTAAACAACACTTGTTCTTTAACCCGATAATTAATGAATGTGATTTTGGGTTTATCGTGAACCGTGTTTTAAATGACACTGATTCTTTAACCCAGTCGAAGATTAAAACTAAGTGGAGTTTTAATGAATCTTTAATTAGATTGAAATAATCGAAATGGAGTATCACCAGTTTTGCTCCAGGCGATAGTTAAATCTTTAATTAGATTTGAACGTGAAATGGTAATTGAATTTACCGATAACACTGTGGTGTTAGATATGAAGTATTACCAGTTTTACTTCATGGGATGAATAGGTTGGGATTGGGAAACTAAAACCAATGATTACTTCGGTAAGGTTCGTTAATCTCGACTAGTTGAATTGATATTCAAAAATAGATTAAAGAATAAATTCAAGAATTTATCTTTGATAAAATTAATGGGAACCTTTCCCTATGAATGTGAAATTTAGAAACTAACTGTCGGTTAGCTAAGCAGAATGGTTTTCTGGATATTGATCTGATGTTGGTTTCGGCCTTCGGGGTTAATATTTGGGGAATTATTCTCTTGATTAATTTACGGTTAGTGACTAATGAATTGGAATGAGGCGTATGTTGTGTTTGTGTAACACTTTTAGAATATATACGCGAGTTATTCGGAAAGACCGGGTTTATCCCATTCTGAATAATTGATACGACGATAAGTCGAAGATGAAGACGATGGTCGAAGACCGGAGGTCTTCACGTCGTTTGGGTGATAACTGATGATCTTGATTGGGCTGTACACCCAAGAAGATGGAAACAGTTGGTGATCGTCCAGACGTACTTGGAGATCGATGGATATGCGGGGTACTAGGTGCCTCCGGTTTCGTTCAGACCCAGGACGGACTTGTAAATGGACTGTGTGTCTGACATCGGATTTCATTCTGTGTGACTGATATCGGTTGCATAGGATGGTTTGCCTGTGTGGCATGCTAAGATGCAAATGATCAAGGCTTCTGTTGAAAAGCAAAGTCTTGTGGTGATGATCAAAGCACGGCCTTTGTGGCGTAGCTTTGTGTAACGTTTACCTCGCGTGTTTCACACCCGGTATGAACCAAAAACGGGAGACGGACCTCAGGGAGGGCCTACGTTTCCTCCTAGCTAAAAAGTGGCGTCAGTGGTTTTACACGCCCTGACGAGTTTGACTTATGTGGTTGTTGCTGTTGCGAGGCGCCTCGGTTAGATCGGACGATCCGGGTCCGATGGAGTCATTCGTTGGCTCGCTTACGCCCCAAAGGGCGGCGAAACGTAGTGCTCAGGCATTTTAATCCACTCCGTGTGGACCGGCCCTGACGATCCAAGGCTTGCCTGCGCGCTTGCCTGAGACTCGGGTTAGGCAGTCTCGAATCGGTTGAGGATCTTGACCCTAGCCTCGGTTCATAGACGGAAATCCAATTTCCAAATACGTGACTTTGCGGTTTTATTTGTAAACCTATATATGGCGACATAGTGGCATGGGACGCTCATGCCGCCTATGATTGATACTTATGCTTTGAAGTTGTTTATACACTATGCACTTATAATAGTATCAAATGATTTGTTTTAAACGTATCAAGCATTCTTTGGCTGTTATAAGGGAAAACCCTATCCCCCGGCTTGCGTTGCATTGTGTGATAGGACCTGGGTCTTATAACAGCTTCATCTTTCTTTATTTAGCATTGCGCTGTTTGTTTTATGCACTGGTATTCTTGGGAGGAAACCCGTTCCGTGTTATACGGCGTGGTCCCTTGATTTACCTAACTTTGAAAATAAAGACTAATAACTGTTTTAGTTCTCACACCAGTCACATGACTGACCTGGAGTTTATTGTTTTAACCTAAACTCTGGGTGCCCCTATTTTCGACACGGGCAGCTAGTAGTTTTGGTTTTGCAGATTTATATTCACAGGATCCTGGTTTACAGCTGGAACGATATCCGGAAAGCTTTGTATCCGTATATCTCATTCTAGTTGTGTATTGTATTATTTTCCGCTGCTATGTATTTAAATGTAATTTAAATCTCTGGTATTTCTGTGTAATATTCATTTATACTCTGTAAATTCTTGTAATCTGATGCGTTGTTGTAATATACAATGAAACGTTCTTTTATATGCGTTCTGTTGTGGCTTGTTCTCGAACTATCCGACGCTTTCCTTTACGGGGAAGTTGCGGGTTTTCACAGTTGGTATCAGAGCTTTGGTTTACAAAGCTAGAGAACAAGACACATTAGAAACATACGAAAGAATTCATCAGATATTGGATTAGCAATATCCAATGAGAATGACTCGTTAGAGATGGGATCAGTAGTATCCTAGAACGAGTGTGAAGAGTATATTTTTAAAATGAAAACAAACTTTTGTTTTGAAAATTTAAATCAATTATTCGTATTTGATTTTCTATTTATATTGATGTGGACAATCCAGTATATATAGATTTTGCGTATACGTCTGATCCGCGTGTATTCGAAATTTTAATATATTGGATAGATATAGCATCACACTCTAGTCGCCCGAAGATGGTACTGATGATTGTCATGACATCATCAGTATTTATGTTCGTGTCTCGAAGGTGTGATTCTCTATATATTTCCATTAGGCTGGTGTGAGAACCCAAAACTTATATATAGCTAGAATTCATCGTTGTGATTTGGCACCAAAAACATGATTTTTGTATATATATCAAATTATGAATTTGAAACGTTAAATTCACTAATTGATTGATGTTTGTGTTGTTTGTTTATTTGTTTGCTAATTTTTAACCATTTGGCCTAATTGAATCCAATATTGAATTATATTGAAAATTGGTCGCATTTGCTTGCATATACATATATATCATTGAACAGGTCATAGCAAGGAGGCTAGAGCAGAGAATAAAATTTGTTTGCCCGACAAATAGGTACATGTTTACTACATAATTTCCTGTTTTGTTTGGGTGATGATGATTTTATGAGCCTATTGGCTAGCCGCTTGGCTTTTTCTTTTTCTTTTTGAGATCTGAAGGACCGGGGAAGCTATTTGAAATTCCCCGATGCTCCCGGTGCAGGGGAGGTTATGGCGAAATTTTTCGAAAATTTAGGGTGTTAGCCAAATTTTTGAAATTTTAGAAAATTCTCAGAAACTGAAAAGTTGGGGAATGGAAGCCAGATCGAACGTAGAATTGATTAATCAAACCACTTTCGACTTTGTTCCTTTTCGGGGACGAAAAGTTTTAAGTGGGGGAGATTGTAACAACCCGTAAAATCTGGGCCAGTTTAAAATTTTTATTTTGGCAATTTTAGCGAATTTTGATTATTTAAAATGAATTATTTTAAATAATATCGACGAGAAATTTATTTTGAATATAATTCGACGTATATATTATACGCGTCGTCGTTAGAATATAAATATTTATATATAATTATAAATAGAATTGAAAATGGCGCGGTAGTTCGATAATTCGATTTCAAACTTCAATTGAATGTACCGGGTGCTAAATAATCCGGATTTTAGTGAAACCAAAAATAATGGAATCTAATAGTGAATATCTTTCTAACGAAGTTAACAAACCGAGATTTCACTTTAGAAATGATAAGATATGTCCAGTTGAAAATTCAGAATAGTCGCTGTGGAATTTATATATATTTTTATATATATAAGGCCCTTAAAAATAGCAATTTTGCAAACGACCTCGGATTTCGACGAAACCAGTTTTGTTGGGTCCGTGATGTTAAGTTATTGCTAGATTCCAAATTTCATAATTTTTCGAATCAATATGTGAGCGTGGCAAAGGAAAACGCGTTTGACCAGTTTCAGTTGATTTTAATCGACTGGAAATTGGCCATTTTTCTAACGGTCTCAGAATTCGACGAAACTAGTTTTGTTAGGACCGTATCGTCAATACGAAGCTAGAAAATATTTTTCTGGAATTTTTCTAGTTAGTATGTGACCCCGGTAATTTGAAATATACGTTTAAAATTCAATATAGTGATTTAAATGTAAATTTAACGAAAACTGATTGTAACGATCGAATCAACCTACGATACATATCCCATTGTGTTCGGAATGGGGGTAAAACGCTATGGACGGCAGGCGGTGGGCCCCATTTCAGGGTCGTATGTAAAGGTCAACTTAGGGGCGAATAAAATAAATAAATAAAATTAAATAAAATTAAATAAAAAAAAATATATTTTCCCCCCTTTTTAACTCTGGCCCCCCCCCCCGTTTATTTTTCTTTCTTCCTCTCAGAATCTAAATAAAAAAAAAAAAAAAAGAAGCAGAAGAAAAGGGGGCGGAGGAGCCGTTGCTCCTCCGATGGTGGCGCCGCCGCCTCTGGCGAGCCCCAGGCCGCCGCAACCCTGCCTCACTCCACCTCGCCCTCCTCTTCCTTGCCTAATCGAGCGGCGTCCCCCCCTGGAAACCAAAACCCGTCGCCCCACATCTAGTCGCCGCCGCATCGGAGCACGCGCCACCACCGTGAGCCACCACCCTACCTCGTCGGCTCCCCTCCAGCAGCCATCTCCGACCGCCGTACTCTCTCCCCTCCTGATGTCAACCGACGGCGAGACCCCCCCCTGTAAGTTTTAATCTATTTATTTTTTTATTTTATTTTATTTAAAAGTATTAAAACTGATTTGTTTTTTTTAAAAGTATTAAAACTGATTTGTTTTTTTAAAAGATTTTAAAACTGATTTTAAAAGAATTTTAAAACTGATTTTTTTTAAAGGAGAATTCTGATTTTACTTTAAATAGAAAATGGGTTAAATTTTAAATAGGAAAGGTTTAAACTTTGAATAGGAAAGGTTTAAACTGTGAAATGGAAAAAGATTTGAAATAAAAATTCGATTTTTATATATTAAGATTTGAAATAAAAATTCGATTTTTATATATTAAGATTTGAAATAAAAATTCGATTTTTATATATTAAACTTAGAAATAAAAATTCGATTTTTATATATTGAACTTTGAAATAAAAATTCGATTTTTATATATTGAACTTTGAACTAAAAATTCGATCTTTATATATTGAACTTTGAAATAAAAATTCGATTTTTATATA
The DNA here is from genome assembly GCA_030737875.1 of Allium sativum. Taxonomy (NCBI): domain Eukaryota; kingdom Viridiplantae; phylum Streptophyta; class Magnoliopsida; order Asparagales; family Amaryllidaceae; genus Allium; species Allium sativum. Next base: position 441,472,921 of record CM060915.1, on the reverse strand, counting down.
TTGAACTTTGAACTAAAAATTCGATTTTTATATATGGAACTTTGAAATAAAAATTCGATTTTTATATATTGAACTTTGAACTAAAAATTCGATTTTTATATATTGAATAACATAGTAAAAATTCGATTTTTACGTATGTAGTGAAAGCAGCAACGAAGGTGACAAAAAGGCGAAACAATGAAGATTTCTATCAAAGAAGTGCCATGGAGCTAGGATAGCTAATCTGTGAGAATTTCTCACCTTTCAATTTACTTTTCTAGTTATATATATATACTAGGATGCAGACGGTGTTTAGTAGCACCCGACACAATCGTCCACAGACCATGGACTTGTTTGTTTGGCTGTTTGGTTATTGATTGTGATATTGGTTTGAATGTGGTTTGTGGTGTGAAAAATCGAATCGATAAATTGGTTAGGATTAGACGTGCGCCGTTATAAGGCGAAGGAGTAAGGCTAGGTTAGACCCTTACTCCAAATTTTGTGGTTTGCATAACGAAAGTGGATTTGATGATGTGTGAATGGCGTGGGCCTTCACTAGACCGGGGATAAGGCTAGGCCTTGTCCCGTTTCTAGTATCGTGCCGTTATGCCGCCGAAATTTTCTAAAATATGTTAGAAAAATAAAAATATCATTTTATTGAATAAATGAATTGAATAGAAATTCATAGGTTGAAATAAAATGTTTTATCGTTAAAAATATAATTTTTAACGTGAATATGAAAATAGTGAAGTGAATAAATAAATATTCATTTACAAACCAGATGGTTTGTTTATGTACACTTATTTGAATGACATTGATTGGGACGATAAATTTTACACATCGCCCAACTGCACAACTAAAATCTGTGTTTGATTGTTTGAAACCCCACACGGGTGTTAGGATGAAATTTGAAGTTCACTCATCCTGATTGATTAAACATGTCGATCGATTGATTGACAGGCTGTTATAAGCGTTGAATATCTATATTTGATGCTTATACAGTGTAGTGCACTTTGGTTGATGGTTGATTATTTTCAATGCTATTATATACATGTGTTGTATGCAAATCCATATAATTAATTTTATATGGTAATTGATTGGGCCTCATTCCAGTTTTAAAATAGAAATATTCGAAATAGAATATTTAAAAATAGAAATTTATGAAGCCGTGTTGATTAGATTGACGCCATTTTGACGTGAACGATATTTATATCGATTTTAAAACGATTTCGAAATGAATTGAATTGAAAACGATTTCGAAATGAATTGAATTGAAAACGATTTCGAAATGAATTGAATTGAAAACGATTTCGAAATGAATTGAATTGAAAACGATTTCGAAATGAATTGAATTGAAAACGAATTCAAAATGAATTGAAAACGATTTCGAAATAAATTGAATTGAAAACGAATTCAAATTGAATTGAAAGCGAATTGAAATGAATTCAAATTGAATTGAAATTTGAATTGAATTGAAATGAATTTTAAAACGAATTTATAAAGAAGAATTCAATTTTGATTTGAATTGAAAAGAAAGTTGAAATAGCTTTTGAAACGATTTTAAAACTATTTATATAATTCGTTTTAAATAGAAATCGACGAAGTATATATTATATATATTATATATATAATATAATGGCCTGAATAGAACGCGCCGCGCCGCGGCAGTTCGTGAATTTCGACCATTTATTTCAAACGGACATTACGGGAGATCCGACCGTCGGATTCTCCTAAAATCGGAACCGTTGGGTTCGTATCGAAAAGAGCTTTCTAACGAATATTAGAAATTAGAAATCTAACGGTTGGATTTGGAATTATGTCCAAATCAAATTCGAAAAAGGTCGCTGTAAGTGCAGTTCGATGGCCATTGATGGAAATCGACTGTACGGGCTTTGATAAAATTATTAAAAATAGTAATAATTTGTGTAAAATCATAAGAAATGATTTAGAAAGAATTGGGATGAAAAACTCCATATTTGAAAAGATAAAAATAGGTTTTTATCGAAATGAACTAGTTTTGAACTAGAAATATAATTCTATTTATTTTTAAATAAATAAATTGAATTCGAAAAGGGTTTTAAAAATAACCAAAATTTCCAATGATTGCATTGGAGTGGATTTGAATCGAAATTGTCTTCGGAATATTTCGATGTTGGAATTCGTGATTATACAGGTGTTGTTATGGAAATTTGAAAGATATATATTTATATCGTTATTTCCAATACGACATTTGTTAGTCGTAGAATTTGATATTGAATATAAGCCGATATATTTTCTGTTCAGAGCCTTGTATTGAATATCGAATGTGATTTGGGTTTGTCGTGAATGGTGTCTTCACTAACACTGTTCTTGAACCCATTTGAGAAAAGATTAAATCTTTTTATTTAGATTTAATGAAGTGTACCAATTAAATAATATTTAATTGGAATTGAATTGATATTGATTTTTGGGTTTATAGTGAACAGTGTTTTAAACAACACTTGTTCTTTAACCCGATAATTAATGAATGTGATTTTGGGTTTATCGTGAACCGTGTTTTAAATGACACTGATTCTTTAACCCAGTCGAAGATTAAAACTAAGTGGAGTTTTAATGAATCTTTAATTAGATTGAAATAATCGAAATGGAGTATCACCAGTTTTGCTCCAGGCGATAGTTAAATCTTTAATTAGATTTGAACGTGAAATGGTAATTGAATTTACCGATAACACTGTGGTGTTAGATATGAAGTATTACCAGTTTTACTTCATGGGATGAATAGGTTGGGATTGGGAAACTAAAACCAATGATTACTTCGGTAAGGTTCGTTAATCTCGACTAGTTGAATTGATATTCAAAAATAGATTAAAGAATAAATTCAAGAATTTATCTTTGATAAAATTAATGGGAACCTTTCCCTATGAATGTGAAATTTAGAAACTAACTGTCGGTTAGCTAAGCAGAATGGTTTTCTGGATATTGATCTGATGTTGGTTTCGGCCTTCGGGGTTAATATTTGGGGAATTATTCTCTTGATTAATTTACGGTTAGTGACTAATGAATTGGAATGAGGCGTATGTTGTGTTTGTGTAACACTTTTAGAATATATACGCGAGTTATTCGGAAAGACCGGGTTTATCCCATTCTGAATAATTGATACGACGATAAGTCGAAGATGAAGACGATGGTCGAAGACCGGAGGTCTTCACGTCGTTTGGGTGATAACTGATGATCTTGATTGGGCTGTACACCCAAGAAGATGGAAACAGTTGGTGATCGTCCAGACGTACTTGGAGATCGATGGATATGCGGGGTACTAGGTGCCTCCGGTTTCGTTCAGACCCAGGACGGACTTGTAAATGGACTGTGTGTCTGACATCGGATTTCATTCTGTGTGACTGATATCGGTTGCATAGGATGGTTTGCCTGTGTGGCATGCTAAGATGCAAATGATCAAGGCTTCTGTTGAAAAGCAAAGTCTTGTGGTGATGATCAAAGCACGGCCTTTGTGGCGTAGCTTTGTGTAACGTTTACCTCGCGTGTTTCACACCCGGTATGAACCAAAAACGGGAGACGGACCTCAGGGAGGGCCTACGTTTCCTCCTAGCTAAAAAGTGGCGTCAGTGGTTTTACACGCCCTGACGAGTTTGACTTATGTGGTTGTTGCTGTTGCGAGGCGCCTCGGTTAGATCGGACGATCCGGGTCCGATGGAGTCATTCGTTGGCTCGCTTACGCCCCAAAGGGCGGCGAAACGTAGTGCTCAGGCATTTTAATCCACTCCGTGTGGACCGGCCCTGACGATCCAAGGCTTGCCTGCGCGCTTGCCTGAGACTCGGGTTAGGCAGTCTCGAATCGGTTGAGGATCTTGACCCTAGCCTCGGTTCATAGACGGAAATCCAATTTCCAAATACGTGACTTTGCGGTTTTATTTGTAAACCTATATATGGCGACATAGTGGCATGGGACGCTCATGCCGCCTATGATTGATACTTATGCTTTGAAGTTGTTTATACACTATGCACTTATAATAGTATCAAATGATTTGTTTTAAACGTATCAAGCATTCTTTGGCTGTTATAAGGGAAAACCCTATCCCCCGGCTTGCGTTGCATTGTGTGATAGGACCTGGGTCTTATAACAGCTTCATCTTTCTTTATTTAGCATTGCGCTGTTTGTTTTATGCACTGGTATTCTTGGGAGGAAACCCGTTCCGTGTTATACGGCGTGGTCCCTTGATTTACCTAACTTTGAAAATAAAGACTAATAACTGTTTTAGTTCTCACACCAGTCACATGACTGACCTGGAGTTTATTGTTTTAACCTAAACTCTGGGTGCCCCTATTTTCGACACGGGCAGCTAGTAGTTTTGGTTTTGCAGATTTATATTCACAGGATCCTGGTTTACAGCTGGAACGATATCCGGAAAGCTTTATATCCGTATATCTCATTCTAGTTGTGTATTGTATTATTTTCCGCTGCTATGTATTTAAATGTAATTTAAATCTCTGGTATTTCTGTGTAATATTCATTTATACTCTGTAAATTCTTGTAATCTGATGCGTTGTTGTAATATACAATGAAACGTTCTTTTATATGCGTTCTGTTGTGGCTTGTTCTCGAACTATCCGACGCTTTCCTTTACGGGGAAGTTGCGGGTCTTCACAGGAACCAAGACTAGGGCATAAATGGCAGAGGGCATTTGAACAAAACCTGAAAATGAAATGATATTAGAAAGCGGTGAAGCATGAGTGTAATAGAACAGAGGACATAAGTGAGTAAAATTTCTTTTTCCCTATTTAAGCTAATACTGATTATGATGCAATTTTATATGTATTGATGTTCCGAACATGTTGTACTTAGTTGATTATATCCCTATGTTAAAGCTGAAATATATAGGAAAACCCTAGAATTAAAAATAGTAAGCATAAATGAGAGTAAACTTTTTCCCTATTTATATTTTGATTATGCAAATATATATACATAGATATATGCGTCGATAGGGATTATATATTGGACTAAGAACTGGAAAATAACAAATTTTGAATTGGTTAAATAGCATAATAAACTTGAGATCTGGAAACAAAAAAAGACAGTGAACAAATAATTAAAAACAGTATACATATTGTGGTAAATTATTTACTGATTAGGTTGTACAATACATATGTGTATATATAAACTATATTTAGTTAATCCAAGATTTCGTATCAAAATCTGAACTTAAATCTGGAACCTAAACCAATGAACAAAATATGACAGTAAACAATATTCTGGTGGTGTGTGTTAGACAAATCTATCTACCAAAGTCTAAAATGAACAATAGTGGACTTAAGTGAGTCAATCTTCCCACTTATCTACTAATTGCATATACTATGATGTTCTTGTATGTATAGAATTGGGTGAGTCTTCATACAAACCTAAAATAGAAAACTAGAATGAACCTGGAAGCAAAAATGCCTGTAACAAAGGCTCTGTTAACACCCCTACTTTACATCAAAATCAATCAATAAATTTCTAACATGTTTAACAACTACTATCAATATGGAGATCTTTCATTGGTGTCGAAAGTTTATTTTAAAATTTAGGTTTAAGTGGTATAATATTAGGCGGAAGTAAATATACAGTAAAGTATTAGGAAAAATTCAAAAAAAATCATCATAAATATCAGTTTAGGCATATGGGTGGTCAAAATTCATGATTTTTAAAACCAAAACAAGGATTTTTAGTGTGAGGAATATAAGATTAGTCAGTATTTTGATCATGAGGCTTTTCCGATCACCCAAGATGGCCGGTGACGATGAATTTCATCGTGGATTAGCGTGGAGGGGTAAGGAATCGAGGAAAAATACATAACAATTTTTCAAATGAGTAAATTTCGAGGTTGAGGTCAACTTGGTGCTTTTGTGTGCGTTTTTGAAGTGGGGCATTGATGACGAACTGTGCCGTTATGAGTGCACTGGACGGGATTGCACCAAGGGGAATAGACGCCGGAGGTCATCGCGAGTCGATGGTCGAAATTTGAGGTGGATCGGTGACGTATGGTGGTAACTGGAGGAGTTTTCTCTGATCAAAAGCAAATCGCAAGTTTGGGTTGAACTGTTGGATTTCGATACCTTTTGTTATGGGATTGGTAGGTGATGACGGTGGTTTCAGTGGTGCTTATGCATTTGTAGGGGTGGTCAAAGTGGCTAGAGCACGAGAGTAGTGCTGGTGCAAGTGCACAAGCAAGCGGTGCACAGCAACAAACTGAGGAGGAAAGGGGAAGCAGTAGAAAGAGTAAAGGAGGAAAAGGAAATACTGGAAATGAAGGGAAAGGGATACATGGAGTATGGGTATGAATGGTAGCAAACAAAAAGAACACTCATGATTGTCAGTTTTCAAAAATAATTTATATAGGATTTTGGGTTGATCGGAGGGTTGAATTTGGCCTCACACTACCGATAGTGTATCCGGTGGTGTCGACGCAGTGAGTAGGCGTAGGCGAGTTTGTAGATGGGTTCAGAATGACGATGGACGTTGGGGATCGGGTGTGCATGTATACGTACAGATAGGAGTGTTTTAATTTCCTGGAACTTGCTCTATTCTTTTTGCAACAGAAGAATTAAAAACATATGCAATGTTGAGTCTGTCCATTTGGTCTGACTATTATATATTACATATGTATATATATATATATATAAATATATATAAAGTTATAAAAAGAAAACGAAAAGATAAACAAATGGAGAGTAAGAGAAAGACAGTATAGGATAATGCTTCATGTTGGGTAGATGCCACTGTTTTTTGAATCCTTTTAATGATGCTGACAAAATCCGTTGTATGGAAGAAAATGCAACATTAGAGAAAATAGGGTGGAAGAAACAATGCATAGAAGAAACAATAAAGACTATATGGCAAAAAGAACGAAAAGAAATAACAGAAGGGAAAGGGGGAGGACATGGGAATTTGGTGGAAAGTTGATTGCCTGGAACGAAATAAAAGTGGAAGTGTTTCCTTTTCATGTGTGCGGGTCTAGCGGGTCTATCTTTTGAAGGCGTTTGGGCTGGGCTTAGGCCTATATACAATAAAAAAATAAAAAGAAACAGAAACAGAAAAAAGGAAGAGCATGCAAAGTAAGAACGGAAGTCAGTAAAATGAAAGAGAGGAAAGGGTAGAGAGGAAAGAAGAGGGGGAAGGTAGACATTATGCCTTGCGTGAGTAAAAAGGTGGGGGAACTGATTTTGGGCTGGGCTCGACCCAATGAATGAAATATATTTATATAGTTTTGAAAATATATATTTAACTAATTATAAAAGAAGTTTTGACAATTAAGTTAAAGTTAATTATATAAGTGTGTATGCAGTGTTAGCCTTGGGTTGGGATGTTTGGGTTTGGGCTCGACTCAAATCAAAAGGAAACAAAGAAATCAAGTTAAATTTTAAAATGGAATAGCATATGTTAAGTAGAGTTAAAATAAATACGTCGATTCTAGCACATTGGATTAGGACGCTCACGTCCAGGAATTTCTAGAGTGTTTTATACAACTCGACGTAATGCCAAGTTTAATCATTTAATTTGAATTTATTACGTAATTCAATTTGGTTTTTTTAAAAAACAATTATATTTATTACAAAAGGAAATTTAATACGTTGAACAAAATTAACGCATAAGCTATTATGAATTGATCAGTAATGAAATATAAATTCAACGGATACTGAATTGGATGTTCATTTAATTGATTTGTTAATCGAGCTATGTTTTATTGTGTATATCCTAACTAAATATTTTATTGACATCTATTAGTGGAAACGAACACCGTTCCACCATATATTGATTAACGAAATTGTTTAAATACTCTGTTAGCAGAAATAAACACCGTTCTGCTATTATATTAGTTGACATGTTTTAGTAGTTAATATATGATGTTGAGATATTATACTATCATCTGATAATATTGAATTATATTCATATGTGTGTTTGTGCAAATTGGATTATCGACTTGAATATCAGACGAACGGTTATATACCATTGGAGCTACTGAGCTGTTTCCTGTAAAGTACCTCAGGGATGTATTTGAGTCTTGATAATTAGATTTAAATTACTTTAAGGAACAATTAAATAAGTTATTTTTAAATTAATTATATTGTATTATTTTAAGCTATTGGTTTTCTTAAATGAATGAGAAGAAGTTAATTAGTTTTAATTGATAGATTTTGGTAAGAAAATGGCATAATTAAATAGCAGTTTATTTTGGATAAATTTCTCATAAGGACATTTTACACTTAGTTAAATTCTTAATTGAGTAAGTGAACAAGATAAATTAATTATTAAAAGAAAAGGAAGTCAAGTCGATCATTTGGATTAGATTTTCCTGATTTAACATCATTTGATGAATAGTTCAAAACAACAACGTTGTTTGAAATGGTTTTAAAATTTGGAAATCAAACAGATTTATCAATTAATGGTTTTTGTCGAATATTTTGGATATCGAACTTCAATGAAACTTGATGATGAGAATGATTTCAACTCAAGGTCTGAGAGATAATTAAAATACCCCAATTTGAATGATTTCACTACTATCCGATAAGATCGTATTAGATTATGTTCAGAATAAGTGTTAGAATCAAATATCATTTCAATTATGAAATGGATGCTCGAAAATGAGGTGATCACGTATAATTGAAAATGAGTGTTTTTGTTAATAATTATGTTTTCAAATAAATGTACATACAAAGTCAATAATTGTATAACCAAAGATTTATTTAAATTAAGCTTAGCACATCTAACAGAGTTAAATCTATTTATTTTTATTTTGTATTTGATAGTTAAATAACCGACTATCAAATCTGGACCTTTACGTTATTGTTCGAAGAGACCGGAATCTAAATTCCACTTCGATTCGATATATACGTTACGAGTCAGAGATTTTATTGAAGACCACTGAAGATGGAGTATTGCAAGGGCTGTCCTATTTACAGGATAGTGCTTTCGGTTTGTCCAGTCCTAGGGCAACTCATATGGATGAGTGTTTAATAGAGTAAACCCAATAAATTGCATGAGTTGATCTCTTCAAACGTATTTACGTTTGGTGGAGGAGGAATTAGTTTCTCTTAGCTTTATACCCGGGATATTTTTAGGGAAATCAATTTGTGATTTGGCGGGTTTGACGATGTGACATTCAAAGTGAATGAAGACATGTTATATCCAATGGTAAGTTCAGCCCCAAGCCTCACAACCGGGAAATGACAAAAATCGGGCAGGCAGCATGGCTATGTGAGTCGCTCCCATTAGGGTGTATAATCACCTATCTAGAGAAATTCCATTTGCTTCTTTAATCTATCGATGCTGTCCCTTTTCGAGAACGGTTGCTGATCCCAACCTTTGGTGATATACATTCGATACACTCAAGAGAAATGAGTGGTCAGTCATGTGTGGGCCGGGTTGTAAGACGTTCTTGTTGAACCCAGTGTATTCCCCTCTAGAGATACACTATCGGGAGGTGGTTCCATGCCTTGTCATAGTCGGAATCCAATCTCCAATAAGCACCCACGGTTCTGATTGTATACTACATATGTGGAGCGTGAGATGCAAGCGTTCCACTAGATTGACATTTATCTGTATTTAGACAATACTATAATATCAGAATAAGATATTGATTTCAAAATGTTTTGGGTTATTGTAAGGTAAAAACCATATGTATTTATTTGTGGAATGGTCTTACGATTATCTTTTTTCTCAAAAGGCTTTCGAAAGTTAAAATCCAACTATTTTTAATCGTTTACTCACACCAATCCCATGACTGATCCAGAGTTTATTTTTCTATGTTTTTCCTAAACTTTTGGGTGCCCAATTTTGTACGGGCAGTCCAATAGTTCAGGATTTTACAGATTTATCTGGAGAAGCTTGGAGCATGAGGCTTAAACATTAGATATGTAGAGTTTATTCCACTGTGTTGTATATGTAATGTACTCTGATGATGGACAAAAGTCCAAATACTATTGTATTTCAAAAATGATTATTTATATATTATATTTCATTCCGTTGCGATTGTGAAACTCTGTGATATTGTTAGGTCCCATCTTCTATCTATTTTCTTCTATTCTAATTCTCTATCTTTTTATTTCTCATCCTCTAACTTCTTTCTATTAATGATTCGTATTTGCGTGCAATTTGTGTTGGACGTGAGTTTTATTCAGTCAACTCAAATGATACGGATTTGCAGGTCGTTACACTTGATATCAGAGCTAAAGGTTAAGTGATAACCTTGGCTCTGTGGCGCAACTCGGTAGAGATGGGGATAGTAATACCCTAGATTGAGTTTGAGTGTATATATATGAGTGCGTATTTGTTTATTGATATAAAAACAATTTTATATTGTGTTGATTAATTTGCCTAGTGGTTTATGAATTCTGGTCGATACAAAAAGGAACAGTTGTATCGATAGGTGTTTCTAAACACTTGAACAAAGTGATTCGACATAGTATTGTTTTAAAACTGGGTAAATGAAATAATTTTGCCCAAAATTCTATTTTGTTATAAATGGATAATTTTCTAAAATTATTATTGTTATATATGGATGGTTGTTATTATAATCAAATTGGATTTTAAGAATTAAATTGAATTTGTAAAAGGATAGGATATACAAATAAGACAAACTGGATAATTGCTTGAGAAAACAATAAATGATTTAGGACAATCCAAGGGTTTTGGATTTCTGGTGGAATCAAGATATATTATTCCAGATTGGTTTGGAATAAAGCCGGAAATTTGGATTCTGGAATTTTAATTAGAGTTAAGAAATTGAAACATAATGGGAGATTGGTTGAGATAAATTATTTTCTGAGTACCAATCTGATGTTGATTTCGGTTTTCGGGGTTAATACTTAGAGGATTATTTTCTAAATCAATTTATGGTCAGGGACTGATAGGTAGTGGAGAATATCAATAAATGAAAATGACTATGACTAATAGCTAATTACGGATGTATTAAATATTGTGAAATATTTGGCAGATAACTTGGGCATTTTGGGATGCCTTGTTTTGCTATGATTCTTTGTATATAGTTTATATATGTATAAGTCTATATATACATAGATATAACTATAATCTTCTCATTTCTCTTCAATTTCGAGGACGAATTTTTTTTATGGGGGTAGATTGTAACGTCCCAGTTTTTGACTGCTTCTGTAATACGATTTATTAAGGATTATTTCACTGATTAACTTAAATAATAAATGGTGAGTAATAAATGTTGAGAAAGTTCCAAACATACATATTTTTATGGTTTAAATATATTTTGACCAATGTATATGTGAATACAAGACAAGTAAGTAATGTTTTATTTTATATTTTTTTATATTTGATTTCATTCTTGCTAAATATAAAAAATAGACAATATAAGGTTTGAATATTATTAGAAAATAGATTAATAATTATTTTAAAACACTTATGCGTATATTTCAACTTTCTATATTTATATACAGATATGTGTATATATACAGGTAATGTTGTTTAACATTTTTATTTGCATATAAACTTTCCTTTGGTTCATAAAATGTAAACTAGTAAGTATATGCGTATAAGATCTCCATTTACTTCATATACGAGTTTATTAAGAAAATAACATTTAAATTGATTTGGATGAAGTATTTATTCAAGCAATTTAGTTCGAATCAATATTGTACATTTCATTTCAGAACCTGGACATGCACCAAGCTTTAGCGCATGCTACTCTGAACTATAGATGCAACCTACATTGTACATAATAAATTAAATCGCCAGGTTTTGAAGCCTATTTGCATTTAGCTTGTGTACCTATTAGTATAGCCTGGAAATATATAGATGTGAGTGATTAAAACACCACATCTTTTCACCATGGCAAGCCAGTATATAGCCTGAGAAGATTAAATGAAGCAGTGGCCTTAGCATCCTTTCCATTCAATAGTATGGCTAGCCTAAAGCACATGCATGTAGCCTAGTTTAAAGCTTTAGCACATCACTTCAAATCAATGAAAGCAACAACTTTCACATTAATTTAGACAGCCTAGGGAGTACCCTGCATACCTTGTATTGCTTAAATGCTAAGCATGAATTTTTAAATCATTGTGTATATGGTTGTACATTTGCACATGCAACGCTGTCGAGCACTTCAGCAGACCCTGGTAGGATTAATACTGAAATGACTAAAAATGTTCATTTCCCCTATTCAATCCTATGCGCCAAGCTACCTCCCATCATTTGTTTGCCTATAAATACACACATATACCTCTGATAAGCACTCACACAAAATTGAAACTGAGAATCTAACTCAAGAGCAAAACAATGGTAGTCAAGCCTTAGGCTAAAATCTGAAATTAAGTAGAGAAACAATGGAGGAGGATAGGAACCAAGACTTGAGCATAAATGGCAGAGGGCATTTGAACAAAACCTGAAAATGAAATAATATTAGAAAGCGGTGAAGCATGAGTATCATAGAACAGAGGACATAGGTGAGTAAAATTTCTTTTTCCCTATTTAAGCTAATACTAATTATGATGCAATTATATATGTATTGATGTTCCGAACATGTTGTATTTAGTTGATTATATCCCTATGTTAAAGCTGAAATATATAGGAAAAAATGGAATTTAAATAGTAAGCATAAATTAGAGTAAACTTTTTCCCCATTTATATTTTGATTATGCAAATATATATACATAGATATATGCATTGATAGGGTTTTCATACTGGACTAAGAACTGGAGAAGAACAAAACCTGAATTGGGTAAATAGCATTAAAAACTTGAGACCTGGAAACACAAAAAGACAGTGAACAAATAACCAAAAACAGTATGCATATTGTGGTAAACTATTTATTGATTAGCTTGTAATATACATATGTGTATATATAAATTGTATTCAGTAAATCCAAGATTTCATATCAAAATATGAACTTAAATCTGAAACCTAAACCAATGAACAAAATATGACAGTAAACAATATTCTGGTGGTGTGCGTTAGACAAATCTATCAACCAAAGTCTAAAATGAACCATAGTGGACTTAAGTTAGTCAATCTTCCCACTTATCTACTAATTGCATATACTATGATGTTCTTGTATGTATAAAATTGGATGAGTCTTCATATAAACCTGAAATAGAAAACTACAACGAATCTAGAAGCAAAAATGCCTGTAATAAAGGCTCTGTTAACACCCCTACCTTACATCAAAATCAATCACTAAATTTCTAACATGTTTAACAACTACTATCAATATGGAGATTTTTCATTGGTGTCGAAAGTTTATTCTAAAATTTAAGTTTGAGTGATCGTAATGACCCAAAAACCGGTCCAATTTGAGCTGACCAAAAACACAAGTCCAACCCCAAATTAAACTGAAAATCAGGAAATTAATAGAAAGAAAACAGAGGGTGAGGAAAGATAAGATAGAAACTTAGAGTAACATGAATCTCACAATGGAACGAATAACATATAATATATGTAACATAACTTTGAAATATACATCTGTACTTGAATATACATCTTTATCAAAGTACAACACTTACAACACAGCGGAAATAACTGTAGCTATATAATCCTGAAGCCTCCTGCTCCAAGCTCTTCCAGTATATCTGTAAATCCCGACTACTTGACTGCCCGTACAAATTTAGGCATCCAAGAGTTTAGGGAAACAAACAAATAAACTCCGGGTCAGTCATGGGACTGGTATGAGTAAAACAATTTAAAATGGTTTGAACAAGTTAATGATATCTCATAAGACCACGCCGTATAACGGAACGGGTTTTTCCCTTATGAGTATCCAAAATAATCTTTATATCAAAACTCATTGATATTATAATAGTGTCTATCAACCACAATATAATAATGATCTAGCAGAAACGCTTTCATCTCACGTTCTACATATATAGTATACAATCAAAACTGCAAGCACGTATTGGGTAATGGATTTCCAACTATGACAAGGTATGGAACCACCTTTCGCTAATGTACATCTAGAGAGGAATACACTGGGTTCAACAAGAATATCTTGCAACCCGGCCACACATGACCGACCACTCATTTCGCTTGAGTGTATCGATTGTATATCACCAACGGTTGGGATCAGCAACCGTTTCCCGAATGGGACAGCATCAACAATAGATTTTTAGAAGTAAATGAAACTCTAGATCAGGTGATTATACACCCTACTTCGGTGCGACCGACATAGCCATGTTGTCTGCCCGATTTATGTCATTTACCGGATGTGAGGCTAGAAGCTACGCTTTATCATCACACCAGATTCACTTCGAATGTCACATCGTCAAATCCAACAAATCACCGATTGACGTCCTCAACCATACATTATGTGTTAGCTAAAAGAAGTTTCCTTCTCCGCTTCCACTCTTGGTACGGTTGGAGAAATCAATTTATGTGATCGTCTGGACATACTCTGTCAGACATTCGTCCATACTAGTCGCCCAGGAATAGGATGAACCGAAGGCACTATTATGTAAACAGGATAGCCCTTGCATAACTCCATCTTCAATTTTCTTTGGTGTATATGATTCGCAATGCTTATGACAATACAGAGTAGTTCTTTGGATAATAATCCAACCGGTCTCTCCATATTAACAACGTTAAAATGGTCAAAACTTTGATAGTCTGTGATTTAACTATCGAAGAAAAACAGATGTGCAAAAAAAGATATTATTTCCAAATGGAAATTTATATCGATCAACATCATTCAACATTTATCTCTTTATTTCATTAATTTACTTATCTCCTGTTTCCCTATATTCAATATTTCTTATTTTCTAAATTTGGAAAATATACGTTATTAACAATAGAAAACATTCCCATTTCTTGTTTTCTTTATTAGAAAACATTTCTGGTTTCTTATTTGGAAAACATTTCCAAAGCTTCTTCATTGGACTTAGACAGATGTTTAAACAAACCATCGCGATGCCAACTCAAACCATTTCCTTTAATTACTAAATTCACTTAACCATCCTTTACCATCGAACCTTAACCATTCCTTAATTAAAAATGAAGTCAATCAAGTTGGGGTAATACTACCTCTCAGACCTTAACTGAACAAAGTTTCTAACCTTGAAATAGACAAAGTTCACCTTTTAATTCTTTAACAAACTTCCTTACGTAACTCTCTTTCGAATCTTTTCTATTCGATAATTCTTTCCTTCGATAAGGTATATTCGAAAACTCTATTCAATTTATTCTATTCACTTAACTCTTTTGATTTAACTCTAACTCTATTCACTTAACTCCTATTGAATAAACTATATTCGATAACTCTTTTAATTCTATTTGAATAAACTATATATTCGATTAACTCCTTTTACTCTATTCGAATAAACTATATCCGATTAACTCCTTTATTCTATTTGAATAAACTATATATTCAATTAACTCCTTTCAATTAATTCTATTCGATTAACACCTTTGGATTAACTCTATTCACTTAACTCCTGTCGAATAAACTATATTCGATAACTCCTCTAACTCTATTCGAATAAACTATATTCGATTAACTCCTCTAATTCCATTTGAATAAACTATATTCGATTTATTCCTTTAACTCCATTCGAATAAACTATATTCGAATAACTCATTTTACTTAACTCCTTTCGATTAACTAATTCAATAACTCTTATGTGTTTAACTCTATTCGAATAACTAATTCGAATAACCCTTATTTATTTAACTCTATTCGAATAACTAAGATTCGATTAACTCTATTCAACTAACTCGACTAACCCCTTTCGAATAACATATTCGATTTACTAACTTTCGAATACCGTATTCGATTAACTCCCTTTGAATAAACTATTCATTTACAAAGATTTACTTTTAGTAACGGTTCTTCACTATACAAATGATTTCCTTTTTAGTAACGTTTTCCTTTTTGTAACGTTTTCCTTTTTATAACATCCTATTTGGTTATAAACAAATTTTCTTTTTATAACTCTATTTATTTTCTAAATATTTCCTATCAATTCTATTTGTAAATGATTATACAAATATTTCCTTTTCTATTATTCTATTTGCAAATGGTTTGCAAATATTCCTTTTTCAAATTCATTCTTTGATTTTAAAATTTCCCTTTTCTAAATATCTCCTATTTATAAATATTCCAATTTATAAATATTTCTTATTTATAAATATTCCATTTATAAATATTTTATTTTCAAATATCACTTTGAAAATATTCCCTTATCAACATTTCGGTATGTTATGGTATTCAACATATCAAATCACGATGGTCAGTGTCGTCCAAACACATATAATCGACAACAGATTATATACCACATCATATATCACAATATATGAAAAACAATAAAATAAATGCTGAGGAACCCACCAACCTGTTTCCCTGCATCACAGATGTTAAAAAATATAGATAACATCACTTTCAGTTCCATATGATATATTCTGTTAAACAGAATCAAATATAGAAATTCAACTAACTGACTAGTAGTTCAATCAAACAATCAACACACAGTCAATCAGCCAATATTTAACAGTTCTAAAAATACAACATGTAATTATAAACTGTTCAGAGTTAGTGAGATTTACTCGCATTGTCCGTAGTCGTTAAATTACGATTTACGGTTTGTCGATCTAGTTCAGTTGTTCTATTCTGTCGTAAATCCAGATAAGCTCCGCAACATTTCAAATTATTTCTAGCATGTAGCCTCTATCACTAAGATCCTGACGGATCCTGATTGTGTGATTTGGTTAACATATGAGAAGGTTATTCGGTTTATAAACTAACACGTTATTAAATTTAAGATTAACTAAATAATGTTTTCAAATGGGCCTCACCCATTTCATTTAAAACCGACCCATTTTATTTTTCGTGAAAACCCGACCCGTCCTAACAGTATTTCTTCATCTTCCTCGAACTCAGAAGTTCGAACTCCAGGAAATAAACGAATCCACCATTACCTGCGTGTGCCCACAAATCCTTCCTCACTTCAGTTTATTGTTCTTACTTCACAGTCCTGCTTGCTGCTCCGTCCCCCATGCACGTATTCTCTACTTTATCATCAGTACACTACAACTCCACTCTGCACCATTTATACCCGCTACTACCCATTTTAACCCGAACTCCTCCATCACCAACTCGCCGCACTTCCTTGCATTAATAGTTACTTCCCCACGTCCGAACCAATATCCTCACGTTACTCACCCAAACCCGCAAGTGCACAATACGTTTTCCACCTCAAACAAACCACGTCCGTACCCATTTCGAACTGCTACTTAGTTCGATCCTCCTCCATTGCCGAGATTTCCAGAAGTGAAAGTAGAACGAGGCTCGAAACTTTTGTTTTGATTTCAGAGAATCGGATTTTCTTTACTGAGATGAATTTTCGTGGCGGCTACAGAAGTGGTTGGAAAAGAATTTAGGTCGTAAGGAGTCGGCAAAAGTGTATTTATAGGGTTGGGCATTCTAGATATTTTTCTAGATATTTGTTGTAGATATTTTTATCTTAATTTTTTTTAGTGAAGAAGGAATGGTGCAGTAGGTTACTTCGTGGACTCCGGATATTCACATACCACGCATTGAATAGGTTAGACTCATGTTGGGTTATAAACGCTTTCGCGAACCCCGTTACGTAAAATTATATCCATGTACGAGTGCCGCGGACTGAAATAAATATACCGTTGAAATCAGCGATGTGTCAGGATTCCAAAAATATAATAATACCGGTAGTTTAACTCATATTGTGGAACCTCAAAATGTTGATTACAGGGTGCAAAATACTCCAAATAAAAAGTTGCTTATTTAATTAATTAAAAATTACAGTTAAATTCTAAAAATTAAATTATCACTACTTCCCAAAAGAACCTTGTCTAAATTCAAACCCGATCTCTAGTTATATCGAATAAACCGTTAACGTCGATAAACGATTCTATAGCGACTATTCTAAAATTTGATTTGGACATAAATCAAAATCTACCCGACGAAATCCAGAATTTTCTCTTCCACTAGAAAGATATACTCCACCAGCTCCACACGTTTCTTGTTTCACTGAAATCCGATTAAAAACGAGCCCTGTACATTCAGTTGAAGTTCAAATCGCCAATTTACGAACTACAGCGCCATTTCAAGCTCGATTTTAATTATATTATAATTCTATGTTCAAACTGTCGTTTATATAATATATTCGTTATATAATTCAACTCTAAGCTGAACTAAATCCTAGGGACAACCCAGTCCACAGAATATTGTGATTTCCAATATTTTGATTATTTCTGAATTAAATATATTATTGTATTATTTAATTTTATTAAATATTCACTATAATTTAATTAACGACGATTTAATTCCCTTAATAACTATTTATATAATTAAATTAATTAATTATAATACCTCTTCCAATGCGGGTCATTACAATCTTTCCCACTTAAAATAATTTCGTCCTCGAAATTGCTAAAAGGTAGAGGACGACCCTATCGACTGGTTAGAACATATTTGTTCACTTCTTAACTCCATTTTTAACTAGACCAATTTAAATTCAATTAAATTATTTGTTTCTTCTTATCAACGAAAATTTTCAAAAATCCTGAAAATTTTCTAACTCCTTAACTCTTCGAAAAATTTCGACAGCACCTCCTTTGTACTGGTTAATAGCTCAAACTCCAACTTGCCTCTCTGGGCCATCTCCAACACAAAAGAAAATCAAACAGCCAAGCGGCTTGCCAATTCGGCTCATAAATCTTATATCCAATAGAAATATAAAATTGTACCTTTTTGTCGGCATATCAACTCTATCACTTCCATATGTTATCAACTCAGCATATATCAATGTTATCCCAATCAAATTCTGAAATCACTTTCATCTCCAACACAACCATTCGCCTTTTTACCAAGCCAAATATCATTTTAACTCGAGTTTCTTCTCGATTCCCAACTCTTAACTTGATTACCATATTACAATTCAAATTTGAATCTCACAATCCAATTTGTCTTGATATCATTCTAATTCAATCTCA
This sequence comes from Allium sativum, assembly GCA_030737875.1. Lineage (NCBI taxonomy): Eukaryota > Viridiplantae > Streptophyta > Magnoliopsida > Asparagales > Amaryllidaceae > Allium > Allium sativum. The sequence goes on along the minus strand of CM060915.1, from coordinate 441,453,990 downwards.
GTTACCACTTTACTGGCTTTACTTTAATTCAAATTTTCTTTCACAAATTTCTATTAAATTTGTTTTTAATTCAAGCAGTCTTTCCTTGGGAGTTTTTAAACAGTTTATTCTTTTCAAAAAATCAAATTTTCCTTTTGAACATGTCACTGAGCCCTTAATTAATATTCCATTAGTTAAATCACTTCTCTATTTCTTTATCAATATTTGTTAACCAAATATTTTCAATAACCATATTGGCCTTTTATGTTATTTGGAAAACATTTCCGAATATCGCCTTCCTTTATTTTCTAAACTTTAGAAAATATAAGCTATTTATAATTGGAAAATATTCCAATTACTTATCTCTTTTCCAATCTTGTTTATTTCTATACTTAGGAAATATTCTTTATTATATTTCCAAGCTTACACTTATTTGGGTTAAAACGGATGTTGTGTAAAACATCGTTACGACAACCCAAATACTATATTCAACTAACTCTTATTCAACATTGATCTTCGAGCCTGAAATCTTACTATTTATTTGTTAATAATGAAATCAATCAAGTTGGGGTATAACTACCTCTCAGACCTTGACTGAATAACATTTATAACGTCAAAACAGATATGACTACTTACTCGAATAATCAATACCATACAACTACTTATTCACTTTTAAACACGTACACACTTCCTCTTTCTATTCTTACTAGATTTTATTCTTAGTCTTCTTTTTTGATTTTACTATTCTATTTCTAAGTTCGTTTCCTTATCGACTTCTATATATATATATATATATATATATATATATATATATCGATACATTGATTTCTAACTATCAAATTATCTTAAAAATATTCTAACTCCTTAAATTCCCGGAAAAATTCTCCATAACCTCCTTTGTACTAGGAGCATCGGGATATTTCAAATAGCCTCCCATGGCCCTCACCAATCCAAAAGAAAAAGCCAAGTGGCTAGCCGATACGGCGCATAAAATCTCATATATGAATTAAATACATACCTTTTTGTCGAGCATTCCATTTATATACCTTTTCCATACCTATCTCATGTATATTTATACCTGCCCAATCTATTTTAACTATACCTGATCGTTTTAACTCAATTCGTTAATTAATTTGTTAATTAACTCTTTAGTTTATTTCACTTTTATATTTGAACATGACACGTTCAAATATATTTTAACTTGCTTATTACTAATTTGAATCCAAATTTCAAATTTAATTCTATATTCGATTTCGAATATACATTTACAAATCCAATTCACCTTTCAAAGTTCAACTTCAAATTCAAAACTCGATTAACTAATTCCTCTTCGACTTAGTTAATTCTATTAAAATTTTATATCACTTCTATTATTCAAATCTATATATCAAATTCTATTATTCAAAATCTATATATTCAAATTCTATAGTTTAAATTCCATTTGAATTCTATATTCAAATTCCATTTCACCTTCGATATTCAAATCCTATATTTGAATTCCTTTATATTTTCTATATTCAAATTCTATATTTGAATTCCATTTGAATTTCTATATTCAAACTCTATTTGAATTTCTATATTCAAACTCTATTTCAATTCCATTGAATTTCGTATATTCAAACTCCCTTTGAATTTCTATATTCAAATCCTATTATTACTCTATATGAATTCTATATTCAATTTTCCATTATTTAAATCTTATTTATTCAAATCTCATTTGAATTTCTATATTCAAATCCCTTTGAATTTTCTATATTCAAATCCCCTTTGAATTTTCTTATTTAAATTCTATACTATAAATCCCATTTTGAAATTCAACACAACTTGTCTTTCCCAAAACAAATTCAAAACAGTATCTCTGGTAGTAACTCGTCACTTACAACTCGAAAATGAATACTGATGATGCAGCTGTCATCATCAGAATCTATTTTCCAGCGATCGAAGTGAGTTTATTACTATAAAACCATTTTTAAACATTTCCACTTTGAAATTCATTTCAAAATATAATTCACACTGCTTGTAAAACAATTTAAAATCTCCCAGGATCTTAAATTTTCCTTATTTTTAATCCATATTCATTTACAAACACTTATTCAATTTTTTTTTCAGAATTTTAATTCAATTTCTGGCTTAAATTTCAGATTTAACTCATCCGATTTCATGTATTTCACTTATATGAATTCTGATTGGTTATTTACATAATCATTTAATTTATAATCTTACTCGATTATAATAACAACCAATATATCCACTATATTATAAATTTGATATATATATCTTCTCTATATCAAGATATACCTTGGGTAAACTTATTTTAATTTACCCTCTTTTCAAAACATATCGTGTCGACCCATCGTATTTGAGTGTTTATAAACTCCTACCGATACAGTGGATCAAACCGATCGACCAGAACTCATAAACGACTCAACCAATAAATCTCCATAATATAAAATTATTTTTATATCATCTACAAATACGTTCACTCGTATATATACACTCAATACAATCTAGGGTATTACTAACCCCATCTCTACTGAGTCACGCCACAGAGCCAAATTAGTCAATTAACCTTCTGCTCTGATACCAACTGTAATGACCCGAAAATCCAGTCCAATTTGAGCTGAACAAAAACACAAGTCCAACCCCAAATTAAACTGAAAAACATGAAATTAACAAAAGAAAATAGAGGGTGAGGAAAGATAAGATAGAAACTTAGAATAGAAGAAGAAGAAGAACACAATATCAGAGTAACACGAATCTCACAGTGGAACGAATAACATATAATATATGTAACATAACTTTGAAATATACATCTGTACTTGAATATACATCATTATCAAAGTACAACACTTACAACACAGCGGAAATAACTATAGCTATATAATCTTGGAGCCTCCTGCTCCAAGCTCTTCCAATATATATAATCTTGAAGCCTCCTGCTCCAAGCTCTTCCAGTGTATTTTTATAATTAAATAAATTAATTATAATACCTCTGCCAATGCCGGTCATTACAGTGGTATAATATTAGGTGGAAGTAAATACACAGTAAAGTATTGGGAAAAACTCAAAAAAAATTATCGTCATAAAATATCAATTCAGCCATATGGGTGGATTGCTAATTGAAAGTCATGATTTTTAAAACTAAAATGAGGATTTTTAGTGTGAGGATCAGTGAGAATATAGGATTAGTCAGTAGTTTGATCATGAGGCTTTTTCGATCACCTGAGACGGCCGGTGATGATGAAGTTCATCATGGATCAGCATGGAAGGGTAAGGAATCGAGGAAAAATAATTTACAATTTTTCAAATGAGTAAACTTCGAGGTTGAGGTCAACTTGGTGCTTTTGTGTGCGTTTTTGAAGTGGGGCTTTGATGACAAACTGCGCCGTTATGAGTGCACTGGACGGGATTGCACCAAGGGGAATAGACGCTGGAGGTCATCGCGAGTCGGTGGTCGAAATTTGAGATGGATCAGTGACGTATGGTGGTAATTGGAGGAGTTTTCTCTGATCAAAAGCAAATCGCAAGTTTTGGGTTGAACTGTTGGATTTCAATACCATTTGTTATGGGATTGGTAGGTGATGATAGTGGTTTCAGGTGGTGCTTACGCATTTGTAGGGGTAGTAAAGGTGGCTAGAACGCGAGAGTAGTGCTGGTGCAAGTGCACAAGAAAGCGATGCACAGCAAGGATCTGAGGAGGAAAGGGGAAGTAGTAGAAAGAGTTAAGGAGGAAAAGGAAATACAGGAAATGAAGGGAAAGGGATGTGTAGAGTATGGGACGAATGGTAGCAAACAAAAAGAACACTCATGATTGTCAGTTTTCAAAAATAATATATATGGGATTTTGGGTTGATCGGAGGGTCGAATTTGGCCTCACACTGTCAATAGAGTATCTGGTGGTGTCGACGCAGTGAGTAGGCATAGGCGAGTTTGTGGATGGGTTCAGGACGTCGATGGACGTTGGGGATCGGATGTGCACATAGTGCACGTATATGTATAGATAGGAGTGTTTTAATTTCCTGGAACTTGCTCTGTACTTTTTGCAACATAAGGATTAAAAGCACATGCAATGTTGAGCCTGTCCATTTGGTCTGACTATTATATATTACATATATATATATAAGTTATAAAAAGAAAATGAAAAGATAAACAAATGGAGAGCAAGAGAAAGACAGTATAGGATAATGCTTCCTGTTGGGTAGATGCCACTGTTTGTTGAATCCTTTTAATGATGCTGACAAAATCCGTTGTATGGAAGAAAATGCAACATTATAGAAAATAGGGTGGAAGAAATAATGCATAGAAGAAACAGTAAAGACTATATGGAAAAGAGAACGAAAAGAAATAATAGAAGGGGAAAGGGGGAGGACATGGGAATTTGGTGGAAAGTTGATTGCCTGGAACGAAATAAAAGTGAAAGTGTTTCCTTTTAATGTGTGTGGGTCTAGCGGGTCTATCTATTGCAGGCGTTTGGGTTGGGCTTAGGCCCATATACAATAAAAAAATAAAAATAAAAAGAAACAAAAAAAAAATGGAAGAGCATGCAATGTAAGAACGGAAGTCAGTAAAATGAAAGAGAGGAAAGGGTAGAGAGGAAAGAAGAGGGGGAAGGTAGACATTATGCCTTGCGTGAGTAAAAAGGTGGGGAACTGATTTTGGGCTGGGCTCGGCCCAATGAATGAAATATATTTATATAGTTTTGAAAATATATATTTAACTAATTATAAAAGAAGTTTCGACATTTAATTTAAAGTTAATTATATAAGTGCGTATGCAGTGTTAGCCTTTGTTTGGGATGTTTGGGTTTGGGCTCGACCTAAATAAAAAGGAAAGAAAGAAATTAAGTTAAATATTAAAATGGAATAGCATATGTTAAGTAGAGTTAAAATATATATGTCGATTCTAGCACATTCGATTAGGACACTCACATCCAGGAATTTCTAGTGTATTTTATACAACTCAACGTAATGTCAAGTTTAATCATTTAATTTGAATTTATTACGTAATTCAGTTTGTTTTAAAAAAAACAAGTATATTTATAACAAACGGAAATTTAAGACGTTGAACAAAATTAACGCATAAGCTGTTATGAATTGATCAGTAATGATATATAAATTCAGCGGATACTGAATTGGTTGTTCAGTTAATTGATTTGTTAATCGAGCTATGTTTTATTGTGTATATCCTAATTAAATATTTTATTGACATCTATTAGTGGAAATAAACACCGTTCCACCATATATTGATTAACATAATTGTTTGAATACTCTGTTAGCAGAAGTAAACATCGTTCTGTTATTATATCAATTGACATATTTTAGTAGTTAATATATGATGTTGAGATATTATACTATCAGCTGATAATATTGAATTGTATTCATATGTGCGTTTGTGCAAATTGGGTTAATGACTTGAATGTCAGACGAATTGTTATATACCGTTGGAGATGCTGAGCTATTTCCTTTAAAGTAACTCAGGGATATATTTGAGTCTTGATAATTAGATTTAAATTACTTTAGGGAACAATTAAATAAGTTATTTTTAAATTAATTATATTGTATCATTTTAAACTATCGATTTTCTTAAATGAATGGGAAGAAGTTAATTAGTTTTAATTGATAGATTTTGGTAAGAAAATGGCGTAATTAAATAGCAGTTTATTTTGGATAAATTTCTCAGAAGGGAATTTTACACTTAATTAACTTCTTAATTAAGTAAGTGAACAAGATAATTTAATTATTAAAAGAAAAGGAAGTCAAGTCGATCATTTGGATTAAATTCCCCTGATTTAATATCATTTGATGAATAGTTCAAAACAACAACCATGTTTGAAATGGTTTTAAGATTTGGAAATCAAACGGATTTATCAATTAATGGTTTTTGTCAAATATTTTGGATATCGAACTTCTACGAAACTTGACGATGAGAATGATTTCGACTCAAGGTCTGAGAGGTAATTAAAATACCCAACTTGAATGATTTCACTATTATCCGATAAGATCGTATTAGTTTATGTTCAGAATAAGTGTTAGAATCAAATATCATTTCAATTTTGAAATGGATGTTCGAAAGTGAGGTGATCACATGTAATTGAAAATGAGTGTTTTTTTTAATAATTATGTTTTCAAATAAATGTACATACAAAGTCAATAATTGTATAACTAAAGATTTATTTAAATTAAGCTTAGCAGATCCAACGGAGTCAAATCTATTTATTTTAATTTTATATTTGATAGTTAAATCACCGACTATCAAATCTGGACCTTTACATTATTGGTTTCGAAGAGACCAGAATCTAAATTCCACTTCGATTCGATATATACGTTACGAGTCGGAGATTTTATTGAAGACCACTGAAGATGGAGCATTGCAAGGGCTATCATATTTACAGGATAGCGCTTTCGTTTTTTCCAGTCGCAGGAAACTCGTATGGACGAGTGTTTGACAGAGTACACCCAATAAATTGCGTAAGTTGATCTCTTCAAACATATTTACGTTTCGTGGCGGAGGAATTCGTTTCTCTTAGCTTTATACCCGGGATATTTTTGGAGAAATCAATTTGTGATTTGGCGGGTTTGACGATGTGACATTCAAAGTGAATGAAGACATGTTATATCCAATGGTAAGTTTAGCCTCAAGCCTCACAACCAGGGAATGACAAAAATCGAGCAGGCAGCATGGCTATGTGGGTCGCTCCCATTAGGGTGTATAATCACCTATCTAGAGAAATTCCATTTGCTTCTTTAATCTATCGATGCTGTCCCATTTTGGGAACGATTTTTGACCCCAACCGTTGGTGATATACATTCGATACACTCAAGAGAAATGAGTGGTCGGTCATGTGTGGGTCGGGTTGCAAGACGTTCTTGTTGAACCCAGTGTATTCCCCTCTAGAGATACACTATCGGTAGGTGGTTCCATACCTTGTCATAGTCGGAATCCAATCTCCAATAAGCGCCCGTGGTTTTGATTGTATACTACATATGTGGAGCGTGAGATGCAAGCGTTCCACTAGATTGATATTTATTTGTATTTAGACATTACTGTAATTTCAGAATAAGATATTGATTTCGAAATGTTTTGGGTTATTGTAAGGTATAAACCATCTGTATTTATGTTTGGATCGGTCTTACGATTATTTTTTCTCTAAAAAGGTTTTCGAAAGTTAAAAATCCAACTGTTTTTAATTGTTTACTCACACCAGTCCCACGACTGACCCTGAGTTTATTTTACTATGTTTTTCCTAAACTATTGGGTGCCCAATTTTGTACGGGAAGTCCAATAGTTCAGGATTTTACGGATTTATCTGGAGAAGGAGGAGGCTTCAACGTTAGATATGTAGAGTTTATTCCGATGTGCTGTATATGTAATGTACTCCGATGATGTATGTAAGTCCAAATACTGTTGTATTTCAAAAGTGATTATTTATATATTATATTTCATTCCGCTGCAATTGTGAGACTCTATGATATTGTTCAGTCTGGTCTTTTATCAATTTTCTTCTATTCTAATTTTCTATCTTTTTATTTCTCATCCTCTAACTTCTTTCTATTAATGATTCGTATTTGCATGCAATTTTGGTTAAACGTGAGTTGTATTCAGTCAACTCAAATGATATGGATTTGCGGGTCATTACAGAACGTCAATAGAAAGAAGTTAGAGGGTGAGAAATAGAAAGAAAGTTAGAATAGAAGAAGGAGAACATATGTACAACATCAGAGTAAACACAAATCTTACAGCGGAACGAATAAATTATAACATAACATTGAAATAAAACCAGTATATGTATACAATAACATTTTCAGAGTACAAAACTTACAACACAGAGGAAATAAATAATAGCTAGAAAATGCTGCTGAAGCCTCTTGCTCCAAGCCCCATCTAGTGTATCTGTAAATCCTTACTACTTGACTACCCGTACAAATTTGGGCACCCAAGAGTTTAGGGTAAAACAAAAAAAAATAAACTCTGGGTCAGTCATGGGACTAGTGTGAGTATACAATTTAAAACAGTTTGAGAAAATAAACGATATCTCATAAGATCACGTCGTATACACGGAACGGGTTTTTCCCTTGTGGGAATCCAAAACACTTGATTTTTCTTTCAAAATCCTTTTGAAAGAAATGACAATCTTTATATCAAAACATAATTTGATATTATAATAATGTCTATCAACCATAACTAAATAATCATTAGCAGAATGCTTTCATCTCACGTTCCACATACATAATATATAATTAAAAACCATGGGATCTATTGGGTAATGAATTCCAACTGGCAAGGTATGGGACCATTTCCGACTGTTTATCTCTAGAAAGAATACACCGGGTTCAACAAGAACATCTTGTAACCCAGGTTAAACATGACCGGTCACTCATTTCGCTTGAGTGTACCGAATGTACTATCACTAGCGATTGGGATCAGAAACCGTTTCCCGAAAGGGACAGCATCGAAATAGGTTAAAGAAGTAAATGAAATTTCTCTAGATCTGGTGACAATACACCCTAATTGGTTGCTAACCACTTAGCAATGTGACCTACCCGATTTTATACCATTTCCTTATTGTGAGGCTTGAGGCCATGCTTATCTCTGATAGATCACACATTTATTTACTTTGAATGTCACATCATCATACCCACCAAATCACAAATTGATTTCTCCAAAAATAGCACAGGTATACAGCAAAGAGAAACAAATTCCTCTGCCACCAAATGTAAACACGTTTGAAGAGATCAACTTACGTGATCTACTAAATATACTTTGCAGACATTCTTCCATACATGTTGTCCTGGGATTGGACAAACCGAAGGCACTATTCTGTAAACCCATTTTAGGCCATTTCTACCTAGAATTTGCCAAAACGACCCTTGCATTAACTCCGTCTTCAATTATCTCCGTCATACTTGATTTACAACGCTAATGCCCACATGAAGTGGTTTTCAGAAAATAAATCTGATCCCGGTCTCTCCGTATTGACGACGAAAAAATGATCAGAACTTCGATAGTCGATTATTTAACTCTCAAAGCAAAACATTCATAAACACAACAATCTTATTTCCAAATGGAAATTTTATCAATCAATCATCATTAAACATTTTTCCCTTTAAATTAATTTATCATTTATTTGTTCATTTCCTCATTTCCAAATATTTTAAATCCTTATTTTCTAAATCTAGAAAATATACGTTATTAACATTGGAAAACGTTTCCATTTCTTATTCATGCATCACTATCCTTGCACATCTATCAGTTTCTAACTGTAAACTAGTAAGAGGACAATTCCCTGAATATCAACCCCAAAGGCCGAAACCAACATCAGTTCGATACTCAAGAAATCATTCAACTTAACTAATCTCCTATCAGTTTCAATTTTCTTAACTCTATTTCTTAACTTCTTATCAAATCATTTCTTAAGCAACTCTAGGATTCAGTTTACAAATCCAATTCTTTTATGAAAAACATTTATTATTATGATAGCTTTATAATCCGTACTTTCGGAATATCTAACTTAAAAATATAACTTTTATTCCTTAATTTAAATAAATAACTAAATAAACAATTTATTTATAAATAAATCTTGATTAAAAATCGGAAAGTAAATAATACTTTCCCGAATTCGATATAATCGAATTTCAATGCATAACTCTCTTTCGAATAAACTCTATTTAATAACTCTCCTTCGAATAACTCTATTCGATAACTCTCTTTCGAATAACTACTATTTGATAACTCTACTTCGAATGACTCTATTCGATAACTCTCTTTCGAATAACTTTATTTGATAACTCTACTTTGAATAACTTTATTCGATAACTCTCTTTCGAATAACTACTATTCGATTAACTCTCTTTCGAATAAATATATTCGATTAGTTCTCTTTCGAATAACCGATATTCGATTAACTCTCTTTCGAATAACTAATATTCGATTAACTCTCTTTCCAATAACTAAATTCGATTAACTCTCTTTCAAAAAACTAATATTCAGTTAAGTCTCTTTCGAATAACTAATATTCAATTAACTCTCTTCCGAATAACTAATATTCGATTAACTCTTTGAATTTCAGATTTACCATTTTAGGTCAATTAAATTTCTATATTCATTTTTGAATTTAGTACTTCCTAACATTTACCAATTTCCTTTTATATCTATTTTAAATCTGCAAAACTTTTGCTTTTAAATTATTATTCACTTTAAAACGTGAATATTATTCCTTTGTAGAAAACTGGACTTGTTTTATCAAATCAAACTAGATTTCAATTTATAAATATTATTACATGTTCAAATTCTGTTTATCGAGCCATTTTATAAATCCCAGCTAATCTAAATTTCCTAAAATAGAATCCACTATTTCATTTTAACGCAATTTCCTGTCTCATTCAAATTCTCATTTGAATTCCTATTTCAAAACCCAATTTTTCTTTATAAATGTTTTAATTATAAAATATTTATTTTAATCCATTATTCACATCGAATGTGAATAATATTTCTTTTATAAAATCAATTCAGTTTGATTTTATGTTTTAAAATAATATCCTATTCCCCAATTCTATTCATACTTCTATTTATAGAATTATTTATACGAAATCCTATTTTTAACTTCTAACACTTAAAATCTTATTTAAAATTTACTTTTCAACGCTAAGTTCAAATTCCATTATAATATCGGTGTTAAAACCGATTTCTACTTCTTCTTATAATTTCAAACTTATATTTTAATTTATCCAATGATGATTACTTTACTTAATTTATAAAACATTATTTATAAATTAATCTTCTCTATTTATCTGTTAAAAACATATTTCCATTTGATATTTATTTTCCACATATTTCCTTTTATAAAATTCTATTCATTTTACAAATATTTCCTTTTAATAAAATTCTATTCATTTCATAATTATTTCCTTTTATAAAATTCTATTCATTTTATAAATATTTCCTTTTATAAAATTCTATTCATTTTATAAATATTTCCGTTTATAAAATTCTATTCATTTTATAAATATTTCCTTTTTCAATATACACTTTGAAAATTCTCCTTTTACATTCCAGTATTTCATATGGTATTTTGAAATACCAAATAATAAGACCAGTGTCATCAAAATCAATCACAGATTATATATCACGTCATATAACACAATATATGAAAAAAATTATAAATATTGAGGAATCTAGTTGGATCCCTCCTACCTGTTTCCCTGCATTCACAGATGTTAAACAATATAATTAACATCAATTTCATTTCACTAGGAAATATTCTGATAAATAGAATCCATATATAATTAACGATTTACATATATAATTATATCTATATTTTCAACCAATCAATTTGCAATCAATCCAAACAAACAATACATAGTAATCAACCATCATTTATAAATTCTAAAAATACGTTATAAAATATAACTGGGCAGAGTTAGTGAGATTTACTCACATTGGTGGTTTTTTGTTAAATAACGATAACCATTCAATTTGTCCATTCGGGCGTAATAATTCAACCAAGCTCCAAATCTCTCCAAACCAGTTTCATTGTGTAGACCTCGTCCATACGATCCCAATGTGGCAAACCGTTCGCCAAACTGATAAAGCATGTACAAGTTATTACGATTACAAGATGTGTGTATTTGATTAAAAATTAAATTCTATTTAAATAAAATACTTGGGCTTTGTATTTCCACTGGCCCACTTACTCGCCACGTATTGATGCAGTACCATCTTCCTGTAAACTAAAGACCACGACCTCCTTCTGCTTACTCCTCCATTTCCGTTGCTTCCTCCACCATTTACTCGCTCCTCCCTTCATTTAAAAATCCTGCAAGTTCCACCGTAAACCTTCTCTCGAGCTCCTCTTCCTTATCATATACATAATGTCAATCTCGAAGCTTCCCTCGGAATCGCATTCGAACGGGAACCGACGCCTTCCTATTAATTCACGCGTCATTTTTTGGTTCGATCTTCACCAAAAAAAATGCCACTAACTCGATATCTTATCACGAGCTCAACGCAGATCTCCAATTCGTGAATTACCCCTTCAAATTCAAGAATTCTTTAACCCCAAATACATTGTATAAATTTCAAACCCATGAACCAATGATCACACACTCCAGAAAAATTACCAACGTAAAAAGAATCGTCCAAGGAGTCTTGATAAATTGGTTTCATGATTTTAGGGAATTTATTCGATTTATTTTGGATTTTCTTTCTCACTATTCTTTGATGTAGAAAGCAAGTGGCAGCCACGATGATTTTGAACAGAAAACGAGTTGTTTAGGTTAGGAGAAAAGGGTAGTGTATTTATAGGAACTTTTAAATAATTTTACATTCATTATTTTATTTATTTTAATTCTAGAGCTGTTTGTATTTGCCATTAAAAACGCTATGATCACACACGATATCCAAAAATTATGAAAATGGGCATGTAACTATAGTTCGACATTACGGACCCAACAAAACCTGTTTCATTAAAATCCGAGTCTGTTTGCTCACACATCATATTTTTAACCGTCAAAATATTGATTGTTTTCACATTAAAATTCTGCACAGCCACATACTGACTCCAAAAATCACGAAAATTGAAATCTAACGATAATTTAATATTTCGGATTCAACAAAATTAGTTTTGTCGAAAACGGAAGTCGTTTGCAAAAATGGCTATTTTCTAAGGTCTAAAATAAACCAATTTATTAATATATTTAAAACAATTAAATTAAATATTAATAAATTAATAATATCGTATATATTTACAATACAATATCATACAGCTCCAAAATAAATATATATGGACTTATAACTCGATATTTCAAAAACAAGTTAAATCGATATTCCATTTATTTTAAAAATCCATGTATAATATAAATAATTCATTATAAATTATAAACGAATTCCATAGCGTCTATTTGAATATTTGATTTGGACATAACTCACAATCTACATGACGAAATCTTGATTTTTTTCTTCCATTAGAAAAAAATACTTCACCAGCTTCGAACATTTCTTATTTCAAAGAAATTCAACTTAAAACGGATTCTGTATATTCGTTTAAAGTTAGAATCGCCAAATTACGAACTGCCACGCCATTTCGAGCTCGATATAATTATAATATAATTTATATGTTCTAACGCTGTTTATTGAATAAAATTGTTATTATAATTCAATTCTAAACTAAATTAAATTAGTTAAATCATCTGGTTCACACAACATTGTGAGTTCTGCTGTTTCCGACTATTTTGAAAATTAAATATATTATTCTATTATTTATACTAATTTAATATTCAATATAATTTAGTTAAAAAACCATTTAAATCTCTAAATTACTATTTAAATAAGTAAATAAATTAATTATTATATCGCTAAAAATACGGGATGTTACATTCTTCCCCCTTAAAATAATTTCGTCCTCGAAATTGCTAAGGTAGAAAACAAACACTATTAACTGGGTAAAAATTATTTGTTTACTTATTAACTTCAGTTTTAACTGAACCAACTAATTTAAATTAAAATATTAATTTATTTCGACTAATGAAAATTTTCAAAAAATTCTGAAAAATTTGTAATACCTTAAATTTTCGAAAAATTTCGCTAGCACCTCCTTTGTACGGCTCAATTGGTACAACTACAACTTGCCCCTCTAGGCCTTCTCCAACCCAAAAGAAAATCAAATAGCCAAGCGGCTTGCCAAATCGGCTCATAAAAATCTCATACCATATGAAATATAAACTTGTACTTTTTTGTCGTGCATAACATTATATCCCTTCCATGTACTACCAATTCAACGTATACCAATGTCATTCCCAATCAAACTCAAATCAGTTTTTTCTTACCACAATTATTCGTTCATATCCAAGCCAGTTTTCATTGCAAACTCGAGTTCCATTCTCGATCCCAAACTCTTAACTTACCCATTCAATACCAATTCAAATTCCTATCTCACAAATCCAATTTTTCTCGATATCATTCTAATCTAATTCAATTTCCACTTAACTAGTTTTAATTCAATTTCAATTTGCTTTTGCAAATCTCTTTTCAAAATTATTTTCAATTCGAACAATCTCTTCCCGGGAGTTTAAAACAACTTACCCTTTTCAAAAATCAAATATTCCCTTTCAGAATCAAACAACATGTTTTCTCAAAACATTTCCAAAAACAATATCTTTGGTAGTAATTCATCATTTACAAACTCAAAAATGAACACTGATGATGTGGCCAACATCATCAGCATTATTTCCCAGCTACTAAAGTGAATTCCATACTATATCACTTTTCCAAATCATTTTTAAACACTTCCATTTTGAAATTATTTCAAAATATCCTTCACAATGCTTGTAAAATAATTTAAAATCTCCCAGGATTTTAAAATTCCCATATATTTAATCCAAATCCATTTACAAACACTTTTCCAACTTGTAGAAATCTTAAATTCCAATTCAGATTTAATCCATCTGATTTATACATTACACTTATATGAATTCTGATTGGTTATATATAACCATCTCAGTTATAATCTTATTCGATTATGACAATAATCAACACATCCAATATACTATGATGATTCCACTATCAATCTTTCTTTAATATCAGAATATAATTCGAGTAAAATTGTTTTATTTACCCTTATTTCAAAACGTACAGTGTCGGTTCATCATATTCAAGTGTTTAGAAACTCCTACCGATACAGTGAATCAAATTGATCGACCAAAACTCATAAACAAATCAGCCAACAAATCTCCATAATATAAAACAATTTTTATAAAATCTACAAATACGTTCTCTCGTATATATACACCCAACTCAATCTAGGGTATTACGAACCCCATCTCTACTGAGTTATGCCATAGAGCCAAGGTAATCAGTTAACCTTCAGCTCTGATACCACTGTAATGAACGCGAATTTTCGACCTTCAAAAATCGACGCACAACACCATGTTATCAAAAATACTGAAACGTCAATAGAAAGAAGTTAGAGGGTGAGAAATAGAAAGAAAGTTAGAATAGGATAACATACGTATAACATCAGAGTAAACACGAATCTCACAGCGGAACGAATAAAATATAACATAACATTGAAATAAAACCAGTATATGTATACTATAACATTTTCAGAGTACAACACTACAAAACAGTGGAAATAAACAATAGCTAGAAAATGCTACTGGAGCCTCTTACTCCAAGCTCCATCTAGTGTATCTGTAAATCCTGACTATTTGACTGCCTATACAAATTTGGGAACCCAAGAGTTTAGGGTAAAACAGAACAAAATATCAGTCATGGGACTGGTGTGAGTAAACAATTTAAAATAGTTTGAGAAAATAAACCATATCTCATAAGACCACGCCGTATGCACGGAACGGGTTTTCCCCTTATGAGAATCCAAAACACCTAACTTGACTTTCAAAATCCTTTTTAAAATAAACGATAATCTTTATATCAAAACATAATTTGATATTATAATAGTGTCTATCAACCACAACTAAATAATAATTAGCAGAACGCTTTCATCTCACGTTCCACATACATAATATATAATCAAAAACCAAGGGCGCTTATTGGGTAATGAATTCCAACTAACAAGGTATGGGACCACCTTCCGACAGTGTATCTCTAGAGAGGAATACATCGGGTTCAACAAGAAAATCTTGTAACCCATGCTAAACATGACCAGTCACTCATTTCGCTTGAGTGTACCAAATGTATTATCACCAACGGTTGGGATCAGCAACCGTTTCTCGAAAGAGACAGCATCGAAATAGGTTAAAGAAGTAAATGAAATTTAGATCAGGTGACAATACACCCTAATTGGTAGCTAGCCACTTAGCCATGCGACCTATCCGATTTTATACCACTTCCTGGTTGTGAGGCTTGAGGCCATGCTTATCTCTGATAGATCACACATTTATTCACTTTGAATGTTACATCGTCATACCCACCAAATCATAAATTGATTTCTTCAAAAATACCACAGGTATATAGCTAAGAGAAACGAATTCCTCCGCCACCAAACGTAAACACGTTTGAAGAGAACAACTTACGCGATCTATTAAATATACTCTATCAGACATTCTTCCGTACAGGTTGTCCTGGGACTGGACAAACTGAAGGCACTATTCTATAAACCCATTTTAGGCAATTTCTACCAAGGATTTGCCAGAACAAACCTTGCATAAACTCCATCTTTAATTATCTCCATCATATTTAATTTACAACGTTAATGCCCATACGGAGTGGTTTTCAGATAATAAATCTGATCCCGGTCTCTCCGTATAGACGACGGAAAAATGGTCAGAACTTCGATACTCGGTTATCTAACTATCAAAGGAAAACATCTATACACACAACGATATTATTTCTAAATGGAAATTTTATCGATCAATTATCAATCAACATTTTTCCCTTTAAATTAATATATCATTTATTTACTCATTTCCCCATTTCCATATATTTTGAATCCTTAATTTCCAAATCTAGAAAATATATGTTATTAACATTGGAAAACGTTTCCATTTCTTATTCATGCATAATTATCCTTCCACATCTATTAGTTTCTAACTGTAAACTAGTAAGAGGACAATTCCCTGAATATCAAACTCGAAGGCTGAAACCAACATCAGATCGATACTCAGGAAATCATTCAAGTTAACTAACCTCCTGTCAGCTTCGATTTTCCTTAACTTTGTTTCTTAACATCTTATCAAATCATTTCTTACGCAACTCTGGGATCCAGTTTACGAATCTAATTCTTTTATGAAAAACATTTATTATAATGATAGCGTTATAATTCGTACTTCTGGAATATCTAACCTAAAAATATAACTTTAATTCCTTAATTTAAATAAATAACTAAATACCAATTTATTTACAAATAAATAAATCTTGATTAAAAATCAGAAAGTAAATAATACTTTCCCAAATTTGATATAATCGAATTTCAACGCATAACTCTCTTTCGAATAAACTCTATTCGATAACTCTCCTTCAAATAACTCTATTCGATAACTCTCTTTCAGATAACTACTATTCGATAACTCTACTTCAAATAACTCTATTCGATAACTCTCTTTCGAATAACTCTATTCGATAACTCTACTTCGAATAACTCTATTTGGTAACTCGCTTTCGAATAACTTCTATTCGATTAACTCTCTTTTGAATAACTATGTTCGATGAATTCTCTTTTGAATAACCAATATTGTATTAACTCTCTTTCGAATAACCAATATTCGATTAACTCTCTTTCGAATAACTAATATTCGATTAACTCTCTTTCGAATAACTAATATTTGATTAATTCTTCGAATTTCAGAATAATTTACCATTTTAGGTCAATTTAATTTCTAAATTCATTTTTGAATTTAGTACTTCCTAACATTTACCACTTTCCTTTTATATCTATTTTAAATTTGCAAATTTTTTTCTTTAAATCATTATTCACTTTAAAACATGAATATTATTCCTTTACAGAAAATTGGACCTGTTTTATCAAATTAAACTAGATTTCAAATTAAAAATTTTATTTTAGGTTCAAATTCTATTTATCGAGCCATTTTATAAATCCCAACTAATCTAACTTTCCCGAAATAGAATCCACTATTTCATTTTAACGCAATTTCCCATCTCATTCAAATTCTCATTTGAATTCCTATTTCAAAACCCAATTTTTCTTTATAAATGTTTTAATTATAAAACATTTATTTTAATCCATTATTCGCATCTAATGTGAATAATATTTCTTTTATAAAATCAATTCAGTTTGATTCTGTACTTTAAAATAATATCCCATTTCCGAATTCTATTCATACTTGTATTTATAGAATTATTTATACAAAATCCTATTTTCAACTTCTAACACTTAAAATCGTATTTATATTTTCTTTTCAACGCTGAGTTCAAATTCCATTATAATATCGGTGTAAAAATGATTTCTACTTCTTCTTATAATTTCAAACTTATATTTTAATTTATCCAATGATGATTACTTTACTTAATTTATAAAACATTATTTATAAATTAATCTTCTTCATTAATCTGTTAAAAACCGATTTCCATTTAATATTTATTTTCCATATATTTACTTTTATAAAATTCTATTCATTTTATAAATATTTACTTTTTCAATATACACTTTGAAAATTCTCTTTTTACATTCCAGTATTTCTTATGGTATTTAAAATACCAAATAACAAGACCAGTGTCATCATAATCAATCACATATTATATATCACATCATATAACATAATATATGAAAAAAAACAGTATTAAAAATATTGAGGAATCTAGTTAGATCCCTCCAACCTATTTCCCTGCATTCACTGATGATAAATAATATAATTAACATCAATTTCATTTCACTATGAAATGTTCTGATAAATAGAATCCACATATAATTAACGATTTATATGTACATATATAATTATATCTATATTTTCAACCAATCAATTTTTAATTAATCCAAACAAACAACACACAGCTATCAGCCATCATTTATCAATTCTAAAAATACGTTATAAAAATATAACTGGGCAGAGTTAGTGAGATTTACTCACATTGGTGGTTTTTCATTAAATAAACCGTTCAATTTGTCCATTCGGGCATTTAATTCCACCATAAATTCCACCAAGCTCCAAATTGCTCTAACCCTGTTTCATTGTGTATCCCTCATCCATATGATCCCAACGTGACAAACTGTTCGCAAAACTGGTAGTGTATGTACAAGTTATTATGATTACAAGATGTGTGTATATTTGATTGAAAATTAAATTCTATTTAAATAAAATAATTGGGCTTTGCATTTCCACCGGCCATCTTACCCACTATGCATTGATACAGTACCTTCTCCCTGTAAACTAAAGGCCGCGACCACCTCCTGCTTGCTCCTCCATTTCCATTGCTTCCTCCACCATTTACTCGCTCCTTCCTTCATTTAAAATTCCCGTAAGTTCCACCGTAAACCTTCTCTTGAGCCCCTCTTCCTCATCATATACATAACGTCAATCTCGAGGCCTCCCTCGGGATCACGTTTGAATGGGAATCGATGCCTTCCTGTTAATTCACGCGTCACTTTTTGGTTCGATCTTCAACAAAACAAATATCACTAATTCAATATCTTATCACAAACTCAACGCAGATCTCCAATTCATGAATTACCCCTTCAAATTCAAGAATTCTATAACCCTATATGCACTGTATAAATTTCAAACCCACGATACAATGATCACACATTCCATAAAAATTACCAACGTAAAGAGAATCATCCAAGGAGTCTAGATAAGTTAGTTTCATGATTTTTGGAATTTATTCGAATTATTTTGGATTTTCTTTCTCACTATTCTTTGCTGTAGAAAGCATGTGGCGGTTACGATGATTTTGACTAGAAAATGAGTTGTTTAGAGTTAGGAGAAGGGTAGTGTATTTATAGGAAGTTTTAAATAATTTTATATTCATTATTTTATTTATTTTAATTCTAGCGCTATTTGTATTTTCCATTAAAAATCCCTATGATCACACAAAATATCCAAAAATCATGAAAATGGGCATGTAGCTATAGTTCGACATTACGGGACCAACAAAACTTGTTTCATCGAAATCCGAGTTTGTTTGCTCACATAGCATATTTTTAACCGTCAAAATATTGTTTGTTTTCACATTAATATTCCGCACGGCCACATACTGACTCCAAAAATAACGAAAATTGAAATCTAACAATAATTTAATATTCCAGATCCAACAAAATTAGTTTCATCGAAAACGGAGGTCGTTTGAAAAAACGGCAATTTTCTAAGGTCTAAAATAAACCAATTTAAATATTAATATATCTAAAACAATTAAATTAAATTAATATTATCGTACAATATATTTACAATAGAATATCATACATATCCAAAATAAATATACATGGACTTATTACTCGATGTTTCGAAAATAGGTTAAATCGATATCCATTTATATTAAAAATCCATTTATAATATAAATAGTTCGTTATAAATTATAAATGAATTCCATAGCGACTATTTGAAAATTTGATTTGGACATAACTCACAATCTACAAGATGAAATCTCGATTTTTTTCTTCCATTAGAAAAATATACTTCACCAGCTCCGAACGTTTCTTGTTTCACAGAAATCCGACTTAAAAGGGATTCTGTATATTCGTCTAAAGTTCGAATCGCCAAATTATGAACTGCCACGCCATTTTGAGCTTGGTTATAATTATAATATAATTTATATGTTCTAACCTCGTTTATTAAATAGAATTGTTATTATAATTCAATTCTAAACTAATATAAATTAGTTAAATCATCTGGTTCACACAACATTATGAATTCTACTATTTCCGACTATTTCGAAAATTAAATATATTATTCTATTATTTGTATTAATTAAATATTAAATATTAAATATTATTTAATTAAACAATCTCTAAGTCGCTATTTAAATAATCAAATAAACTAATTATTATATAGCTAAAAATACGGGACGTTACAGATATCATATTGGGAATATGTGTATCTTCCAAATTCCTCAACAATATCCATATAATCACGTAATCCAATATCAAAATATTCTAAAGATTATTTCCATTCAGATCCATTCCAATTTATTGATTGAAAAATTCTGGTTATTTTAAAACTGCTTTTTCAATCCAATTTATTTATTTAAAAATATTGGATTATTATTCTAGTTAATAACTAGTTTATTCAGATAAAAATATCTTTTATCCTTTCAAATATGGAATTTTCCATCCAAAATCTTTACAAATCATTTATTATGGTTTTACATAATTTTTCCATAATTTTAATTATTTTATTAAGGCCCTTACAATCGGTTTCCAATAACAGCCACCGAACTTTGTCCACAACGACCTTTTCTGAAATTGATTTGGACACAATTTGAAATCCAACCGTTCAAATTTAAATCACTTGTACTCATTGGAAAGATCTTTTCGATACAAATACAATGGTTCTTGTTTTAAGAGAACCCGACTGTCGGATCTCTCGGTACGTTAATTTGAAGTCGATGGTTGAAATTCACAAATAGTCGTTGCGCGGCGCGTTCTATTCAAACTATATATATATGTCGATTCCCATTCAAAACGTATTTTTTATAAATAGTTTATAAATTCATTTTAAAATGATTTCTACTTCCTTTTCAATTTTAAATCAAAATTGAATATTTCATATCATCATAATACTAAAATTATTATATTTTCAAAATATCTAATTTTTGAAATCAATTCTTTTCGATATTCATTATAAAATGAATAAAATTGATATATAAATCCATTTGAGTAAAAATAGCATTTTCTACTTAACTCGTCTTCACATATTCATTTTAGTTATGAATATTTATATATTTTTGTGCCCATCCAAAATCGGACATCAAAATCATAATTTAATTCTTCACTGAATATTATTTTAAAATATTCGTTATTTTAAAATATTTTTTATTTTGAAATATTCATTATCTTTGAATCGGAATGCAACTCAATCAATTACCATATAAATTCAGTTATATGGATTTCATACATTGCATGTATTCAACAGTAATGATAAATAATCATTCAACAATCAAACATCATCCAGAGTGCATTTTACAACTGCATAAGCATTAAAATAAATATATAACGCTTACAATAATTTGTCAATCAATCGATCGACATACCACTAAATATTGCGATTAATGTATGTCATATATCATCCCAACACCTGTGTGGGGTTTTCAAACAACAACAGTTTATTTAAATAAATCATTGGTTAATAAATTTACCCAATTCTAATTCGGTTTGAATTATTTTTCTATTTAACCGATTTTCACTATTTAAATTATAAATGAATATTTACATCATATTTCAACAATCACAAGGTGTATCCACATTATTTGAAATACTAGTGTCGCATATTCAAACAAAGCTTCTTGTGCAGATGAGTCGTGAATAGTTCAGGTGTTGAACTCAAGCAATGTCACATACAACATACAAAAATCAACACTAGCAATTTCTATATATTTACAGTTATAAAATAAATTAAATAACTGTACAAATATTTTATTCAGAGAATTCTCACATTGGATTCCACCGCGCCAGTCTTTATTTTGATGATTTCAGTATTGTTCGAGTTTAAATTTGCCTCAAATTCAAATTTGCTTAAAATCGCTTCCAGTTAGCTCCATTGCAAATCTCTTATTTTCAGGATCCTAACGAAACTCATTTCGTTTAGTTCTGATTCCATATGACCAAGATATGACAAATTATACGTTTGAACTATTAAATAATATAATTAATTAAATTAATTCCCTTATTACCCTTTCAATTAATCTCTCCCTCTCGTTTACTCACTGATTAACATAGAAATGTGTTTATTTTATGCTCTTATCTCTTATCTTTTGTATATAAATAAATATTACTTGGGTATTGTTTTGTTACTTTTACAGATATTCCAACCCAGCCCGCATGCAACCAGAAAAGTAGAGAAATGGAGATCAGATTGCTATATATTTATATTTTGAAGATTTGTAGATGAAGATCCCACATCTAGTTGCTGTTGGACAAGAAAATGATTGATAAAAAGGCCATGCACATCTCAAATCAAGGGAGGCTTGTCAAAGAACCAAGAGGAAAAGAAGAAAGGCCAAAAATTTAATAGATTTAACTAAGGCCCATTTGAGATGCTCATTGTAAACTCTTTTGTGAATTCCCTAAGGCCCATCTATCATTGTATTAGGGTTAGGGTTAGGGTTTGGTTATCTCCTATAAATACCCTTGTAATATCATTGTAGCCACCATCCTATCCTATCCTATTTTCTCTTCTTCTCCATTAATAAAGTTTCTAGTTCTCTTTTATTTTCTGCATTTTTTTATTTTCTTAGCAATTAGTGTTGTCTATCCAATTAGATTTGGTAGAACACTATTTGTATTTTACATTTATTCGCATTAGTGATTAATCGTTTGATTAGTTTCAACGATAATCCTAATTTTATTTCTGTTGTTATCTCTATTCTGCACTTTTATTTTTTGTTCGTGTTATTGCTTTCCTAGGTTAAATTGGATTTGATTAGATTCACATCTGATTCATAGTTTAATTTGCTTTCCAATTGATAATTGTGATTTGATCGTCGGTTCAATTAGATTTGTTCTGGATCAGATCGCAGTTTCAATTTTTATTGTTTTCAAAACCAACCTCCAGGATTCGTCTAACTCGCCCACGAAATTCTATAAATAATAATTTTTAATTTTTCCTCCCTGTGTTCGACTTGTATGCTACACACCTGTACGCTTGTAGTATTTATTTAAAATTCGAGCTTTTCTATTCCTTAAAAAGCGACGATCACTCACCCCGTCATTCTTTAGGCGATAAATCCAACCAACTGTCAAAATTAGGGTTCTCAGTCGCTCATTCAACTGTTGACCGGAGATGAATCAAAAGATCCCACGCCGATGGCCTTCAAGTGCGCCACCACCGCTTGGGGAGGCAGCAAACTCGGTGGCCACAGTCATCATAGAACCGACCATGAACGACACGAGTTTGAGCTCATTTTTCGTGCATGAAAATTCATTCAACCAGAGATGATCTTAACCGTTTCAAACTGAAGCCCCTGAATTCCTCTTCCATTTCCGCTATGGAACCACGCTTTAATTTTATGTAGATTAGGATTCATTGAAGAATTAAAATCGAATGATTTTGGCACTTAATTCAGTTGGCCGCAGAAGTGCTATAGGGTTAGGGCATTTGGGGGAAGGGGGTATTTATATGATTATTTCATTTCATTTAATTCTTTTAACTTCAAAAATACATGTTTACGATACGAACTCCAAATGCAACCCAATGACTGTCGTTTCTAGCTAATTACCCCCATTTCGGACATACTGGAATATGTTTCGTAAGCCAAATTCGACTGTTTCGATCATTTTTTATAAAAATTAAAATATAAATCAATATATATTGAACTTAAACTTACATTTTAATTTACCGAGGCCACATACATACTGCAAAAAGTTGTAACGACCCGAAAAATCTGAACCAATTTAAATTTTTTAAATTGGCTAAAATAGTGGATTTTAAATATTTTAAATAAATATTTTAAATAATAGCAATGAAAAGTGAGTTTGAATCGATGTTTGAAAACGAATATAATTAATTCTAATTATAAACAAGGCCTGAAATGGCGCTGTAGTTTCAAAATTTGAATTCAAACTTCAACTGACTGTACCGGGTGCAAAACAAAACGGATTTGAGTGAAACCAAAAATATTTAAATCTGTTAGTGGATACCTTTCTAACGAATCTGAAAAATTGAAGTTTCATAGCGGAAAGCAAAAGTTATGGCCAAATGAATTTTCAGAAAGGTCGCTATGGAATTTATATAGCGCGTGAAATTGGCCATTTTGCAAACGACCTCGGAATTCGACGAAACCACTTTAGTTGGATCCGGGAGGAGAAGTTATTGCTAGGTTTCAAATTTCATAATTTTTGAAGCTAGTATGTGAGCGTGGCAAAGAAGAACGTGTTTTGGTCAATTACCGTTAAATTGGATCGACCAGAAATGAGCCTTTTTGCAAACGGTCTCAGAATTCGACGAAACTAGTTTTGTTGGGACCGAATCGTCAAAACATATCTGGATTTATTTTTCTGGAATTGTTTGAATCAGTTTGTGGCCCTGGAAAATTGAAATGTACGTTCAAATTAAATACTGAATGTTTTATATTTTAAATTGAAGGAAAACTGACTGAAACAGTCGAATAGGCCTACGAAACATATCCCATTGTGTTCGAAATGGGGGTAAAACGCTAGGGACGACAGTCGTTGGGTTTGAATTGGTGTTTGTGTGTGGTGGAGGGTATTTTAGAGATTTTAAAATATATAAATAAATTGAAAAAATTCATTGGCCAATCATTATTCATCTTCCTCGATCCCTTCAGCGCGCACGACGGAAATTCATTGACCCCTTCTCTCTTCAAAATCTCCCAATCCACTCACCAAAACAACCTGCTTCTTTGGGGAATTTTGTAGCCCTCGACGAGAGCTTCCAATCCATACCGATCTCGCCACCTATCGTTCGCCGTACACCGAGATCCGTCGCTCCAAAGACCGCCACTTTCAGTCGCCGTCGCGCCTTGATCTCACCACCGAATGGAGCGCCACCACCAGGCATTTGAAGCCTGTTCCAAACTCGATGAGGTGGCGTAACCTGATCGAGACGAAGCTTCACGGATTGGACGAGATTTGGAAACCTAGTTTTGAACGACGAAGGAGGTATACGGCTGTGTATTATTTAAATTGATTTAAACACTTTTAAGTGTTGCAAAGTTTGAAAAATCATATCTTTTTCGTTTGTTGACGAAATTCAGTGAAACAAGAGACAGTGGACTCGTGTGGACGCCTTCTACATTTTAGAAGAGACCGCATATTTTTCTGAGCCTTCTGCA
The DNA here is from genome assembly GCA_030737875.1 of Allium sativum. Classification (NCBI taxonomy): domain Eukaryota; kingdom Viridiplantae; phylum Streptophyta; class Magnoliopsida; order Asparagales; family Amaryllidaceae; genus Allium; species Allium sativum. Next base: position 441,428,601 of record CM060915.1, on the reverse strand, counting down.
ATTTTTGGTGGAGTGGAACCCAATATGAGATTTCTAATTTATAAACGATACGGAAAACGATGATGTATAAATTATATAGTCGATGTATGAGTTATATAAGCGTTGTACACCTCTTGTATAAGTGTTTTATAAGTTGTACGTTCGATGTATAAGTTATATATGCATTGTAAAAATTATATATGTGTTGAAATAGAAGAGAAATGCTATATATAAATATATAAATATACATATATATGCCCCTCATCCACAAACCATGGGCAATATTTATTTGTTGTGATTGGTGTGAAAATTGATTGATAGCGAATGGTTGATTGAAATTGTTTATGGTTGAAATTGATTGATTGTGGTTGAAAAATACTCGTTTGTGGTTGAGAAATATTTGGTTGAAACCACATAGGATTAGTTTGTGGAAATGAAAAAAATACATGCCGCCTGCGTGCGAACTAGATGCATGATTCCCCATTGTCAAAAGCTGCGAGGCTTTAAGGTAGAGCGAGGTGCCGTACTAGGGACGGTCCCGGTTTTAACTACCTTGCCGTTATGCTGCCGAAATTTTGAATAATATTCATGTGTTAGAATTATTTTCATTCGTTGACACTATATTTATTCGTTGAATAGAAAACCTTCATGTGTTGAATTGAAATTCATTCGTTGAATAGAATTCATGTGTTGAATGGTATTCGTGTTTTAAATATAAAAAATCACCTTTTCATCTATATATATAAACTATAGAAAACCTTCATGTGTTTAATTGAAATTCATTCATTGAATAGAATTCATGTGTTGAATGGTATTCGTGTTTTTAAATATAAAAATCACCTTTTTATCTCTATATACAAACTATAGAAAACCTTCATGTGTTGAATTGAAATTCATTCGTTGAATAGAATTCATGTGTTGAATGGTATTCGTGTTTTAAAATATAAAAATCACCTTTTTATCTCTATATACAAACTATAGAAAACCTTCATGTGTTGAATTGAAATTCATTCGTTGAATAGAATTCATGTGTTAAATGGTATTCGTGTTTTTAAATATAAAAATCACCTTTTTATCTCTATATACAAACTATAGAAAATCTTCATGTGTTGAATCGAAATTCATTCGTTGAATTGAAATTCATGTGTTGAATGGTATTCATATTTTGAAAGAAATTGTTTTATAATAAAAATCCAATTTTTATCATCGATATGAACTATATAAAATAATCTAGTTTTGAAATAAATTGTTTTATAATAAAAATCCTATTTTTATCACCTATATTAACTATATAAAATAGTCGAGTTTTGAAATAAATTGTTTTACATTAAAAATAACATTTTTATTATATACATGAATTGTTAAAATTAGTGATGTGTTGAAATAGAAAACAGTTAGATAAAAATATCATTTTATCAAATGTATGAAATTCATATAGTTTTGAAATCGAAGAAGCGATATATATATATATATATATATATATAGAATTGAAATATATCAAATAATGAAGCTGCAGTTCGTATTTTGAAACCGTGATTTCAAACGATTAGTGCAGGAGATCCGACCATCGGATTTTCCCGAAATCGGAACCATTGGGTTCGCATTGGAAATATCTTTCCAACGACACCAACTTTGTAAAAATCCAACGGTTGGATTGTCTGGAATGTTTAATTCAAATCTAAAGAAAAACAGCGCCAGAATCGATTATATTTATATGTATATATATATATATAAATATAATTATATTTAATCGAATAACGACATTATAGTTCATATTTTGAAATCGAAACTTCAAACGATTGTACCGGGAGATCCGATCGTCGGATTTTCCATAAACTGGAACCGTTGGATTCGTTTTGAAAAGATCTTTCTAATGATATAAATTTTGTGAAGATCCAATGGTTAGATTATCAGTTATGTGTAAATCAAATCTGAAGAAAAATAGCGCCACGGCCGCGTTATGACCCGAAGCGTCGTTTTGAATAGATTGGCTATTTTAAAATAAATAAAAATAGCGATAAATCATTATAAAATATTATAAACGATATGGATGTGAAATTTAGAAACTAACTGAAGGTTGGCTAAGTCGAATGGTTTCTTGGGTATTGATCTGATGTTGGTTTTGGCCTTCGGGGTTAATATTTGGTAAATCGTTCTCTTACTGATTGACGGTTAGTGACTAATGAATTGAAATGATGCGTAGTAGTGTTTGTGTAGCACTTGTTTATTATATACGCGAGTTGCTCAGAAAGACTGGGTTTATCCCATTCTGAATAACTTAATCGACGATAAGAAATCGAAGATGAAGACGGTGGTCGAAGACCGGAGATCTTCACCTCGTTTGGATGGTAATCGTGGTCCTGATTGGGAGGCATCCCGAAATATGGATAATGAGTGGTGATTGTCCAGACGTAAGTGGTGATCGATGGGTTTGCGAGGTATATAGTGCCTCCGGTTTCGTTCAGACCCATAACGGACTTGCAAATGGACAGTGTGTCTGACATTGGAATTTATTCTGTGTGATTAATAGCTATCAGTTGCACGGTGTGAATTGCCTGTGTGGCATGCTAAGATGCAGTGATCAGGGCTTCTGTTGAAAAGCAAAGTCTTGTGGTGATGATCAAAGCACCGCCTGTGTGGCGTAGCTTTATGTATAACGTGAAATCGCGAGCCTCACACCCCAGTATGAACCAGAAACGGAAGAGGACATCAGGGAGGGCATGTGTTTCCTTCTAGTTAGAAGTGGCATCAGTGGTTTTACACGCCCTAACGAGTTTGACTTATGTGGTTGTTACTGTTGTGAGGCGCCTCGAATATATCGGTCGATCCGGGACCGATGGAGTAGTCATTCGTTGGCTTACTCACGCCCCATAGAGCGGGGAAACGTAGTGTTTAGGAATTTTAATCCACATCGGTGGACCGGCCCTGGCGATCCAAAGGCTTGACTGAGTACTTGCCTGAGGGGCGGACTAGAGCGTCTCGAATTCGGTAAGGACTATCTTTTGCCTTGGTTCATGACGGAAATCCAATTTCCAAATACGTGACCGTGCGGTTTTGATTGTATACCTATATATGGCAACATAGTGGTATGGGGCATTAATGCCGTCTATGATTGATAATTATGATTCGAAATTGTTTTCGAAACCTATAGACACTAGCAATAATACCAAACGCTTTTGTTTTATTCGTATCAAGCATATTTTGGCCATTATAAGATAAAAACTCTATCCTCCGGTTTGCATTGCATTGTGTGATGGGAACTGAGTCTTATAATGGCTTCATTTTTATAAAAAGCATTGCGATGTTTAAAAGAATGATTTGTTTTAAAGCAATGGAAATCCAATGGAGTAAACCCGTTCCACGAAAGTGGCGTGGTCCTGTGATTAGCCATATTATAAATGTGTTGAGTAGATTTCTCATACCAGTCCCATAACTGACTCGTAGTTTGTTTCACTTTCAAACTCGGGTTCCCCTTTTTCTACATGGGCAACCTTGTATTCAGGTTTTAGCTGGCTTTCTCTGGATAGCTGGAGCTAAAGATGGATTCTATTATTTATCTCTTTTTATGTTGTTCAGCTCCAATTGTACATTATGTTTGTTTTCCGCTGTAGACATTTATGTATAGCTGAACTGTATTTGTTCTAAATATGATCCTGTATGCTGTGTAACTCTGATGATTACGTTTATCTAGTGTATTCTATTGTACTTTATCTGGTGTATTTATTTATTTCTGCTGTGCTATTATCTGTTTATGTGTTATATTCCAAGGATTACCCTTGCCGCCGTCAGTATGGGGTTTGGGGTCGTCTCATTTGGTATCAGAGCTTTGGTTAAGCTTAGCTCTGGAATATAACATATTAACGAACTCGTCAGAGATAGAACCAGTAGTGTTCTAGGACGAGTAACTCAGTACAGATAGGATCAGCAATATCCTAGTATGAGTATAGCAGAATCAGAACAACTCGTTAGATATGGGGTCAGAAGTGCCTCAGAACGAGTCGAGGGTAACATGTTTTTAAATAACGTATTTGTGATTATATATAAAGTCTAGTTTTAGAAATATAATTTTTGAATATATAAAAGATATATATTTGAAAAGTTAAAAACAATTTGATTGTTGTTTGCATTGTGTAATAGTAGATTTGATTAATTAAATTATTAAAATGATAGTTAATTTAATCAATAAGAGAAGAATGGTAGAATTTATTCGATTATATCACACATTGAACTGATTTAAAAATAGATAGAAATATATATACATGTGCATTATATATGTTTGAACAGGTAATTGGATAGCTGTTGAGTAATGATTTTATTTGCGTGCCTGACAAATAGGTAAACCTTAATGAGTTGGATGCGAAATATTATTATATCAACTCCTGTGAATGCCATTGGATGCGGAGTGCTGGTTGTTCTGTGTGAAATAATAAACATCGCCATAGGATAATAACAATTAATTTTGAACTACACTGCATGGCATACTTCTTGAAGATAGGCATACTTCATCATATACCACATAAGCATTTGGAGCTTGTGTGATGAGATGGAAGATTTACCATACGAGCGAGAGGCTTATATGGCGATGACTATATTTTACAGGTTGAACTGATGACTGATATGGACTATTTAAATTGTAACGATAAAATTGCCAGATTAATAAGAACCCCACATGGGTCTGGAGTTGACAATAATCACGTCTCTCTAGTTATTAGATACGGCACATGGACTATTTATTACCCATATGGGACGAGGTGACGAGGATTTATCCTATGGAGCAATTAAAATACACACTCCCTTAGGCTTTGACAGGGTGATGAGAATTTATTCTCTGGAGTTATTACCCATACACGCTCCCCTGTAAACACCAGAATATATCACTATAAATATGTGAATGCTTATTAGGATTTATTAGGTACCTAATACGGCCCAATAAATTTCCAAACCTCTCCCCGTACAAAGGAGGTTATGGCGAAATTTTTCGAAAATTCCGGGTGTTAGCCAAATTTTTGAAGAATTTGAAAATTCTCAGAAACTGAAAAGTTGGAGCATGGAAGCCAGATTGAACGTAGAGTTGATTAATCAAACCACTTTCGACTTTGTTCCTTTTCGGGGACGAAAAGTTTTAAGTGGGGGAGATTGTAACGACCCGGAAAATCTGAACCAATTTAAAATTTTAAATTGGCTAAAATAGTGGATTTTAAATATTAAAAATAAATATTTTAAATAATAGCAATGAAAAGTGCGTTTGAATCGACGTTTGAAAACGAATACAATTAATTCTAATTATAAACAAGGCCTGAAATGGCGCGGTAGTTTCAAAATTTGAATTCAAACTTCAACTGACTGTACCGGGTGCAAAACAAAACGGATTTGAGTGAAACCAAAAATATTTAAATCTGTTAGTGGATACCTTTCTAACGAATCTGAAAAATCGAAGTTTCATAGCGGAAAGCAAAAGTTATGGACAAATGAATTTTCAGAAAGGTCGCTATGGAATTTATATAGCCCGTGAAATTGGCCATTTTGCAAACGACCTCGGAATTCGACGAAACCACTTTTGTTGGATCCGGGAGGAGAAGTTATTGCTAGGTTTCAAATTTCATAATTTTTGAAGCTAGTATGTGAGCGTGGCAAAGAAGAACGTGTTTTGGTCAATTACAATTAAATTGGATCGACCAGAAATGGGCCTTTTGCAAACGGTCTCAGAATTCGACGAAACTAGTTTTGTTGGGACCGTATCGTCAAAACATAGCTGGATTTATTTTTCTGGAATTGTTTGAATCAGTTTGTGGCCCTGGCAAATTGAAATGTACGTTCAAATTAAATATTGAATGTTTTATATTTTAAATTGAAGGAAAACTGACTGAAACAGTTGAATGGGCCTACGAAACATATCCCATTGTGTTCGGAATGGGGGTAAAACGCTAGGGACGACAGTCGTTGGGTTTGAATTGGTGTCGTGTGTGGTGGAGGGTATTTTAGAGATTTTAGAATTTATAAATAAAAAAAAATTCATTAGCCAATCATTATTCATCTTCCCCGATCCTTTCAGCGCGCACGACGGAAATTCATTGGCCCCTTCTCTCTTCAAATTCTCCCAATCCACTCACCAAAACAACCTGCTTCTTTGGGGAATTTTGTAGCCCTCGACGAGAGCTTCCAATCCATACCGATCTCGCCACCTCTCATTCGCTGTACACCGAGATCCGTCGCTCCAAAGACCGCCACTTTCAGTTGCTGCCGCGCCTTGATCTCTTCACCGAATGGAGCGCCACCACCAGGCATTTGAAGCTGTTCCAAGCTCGACGAGTGGCGTAACCTGATCGGGACGAAGCTTCACGGATTGGACGAGATTCGGAAACCTAGTTTTGAACGACGAAGGAGGTATAAGGCTGTGTATTATTTAAATTGATTTAAACACTTTTAAGTGTTGCAAACTTTGAAAAATCGTATCTTTTTCGTTTGTTGACGAAATTCAGTGAAACAAGAGACAGTGGACTCGTGTGGACGCCTTCTACATTTTAGAAGAGACCGCATATTTTTCTGAACCTTCTGCAATTTTTGGTGGAGTGGAACCCAATGTGAGATTTCTAATTTATAAGCGATATGGAAAACGACGATGTATAAATTATATAGTCGATGTATGAGTTATATAAGCGTTGTACACCTCTTGTATAAGCGTTGTATAAGTTATATATGCGTTGTAAAAATTATATATGTGTTGAAATAGAAGTGAAATGCTATATATATATACATATATACGCCCCTCGTCCACAAACCATGGACGATATTTATTGGTTGTGATTCGTGTGAAAATTGATTGATAGCGAATGGTTGATTGAAATTGTTTGTGGTTGAAATTGATTGATTGTGGTTGAAAAATACCCGTTTGTGGTTGAGAAATATTTGGTTGAAACCACATAGGATTAGTTTGTGGAAATGGAAAAAAATTTACATGCTACCTGCATGCGAACTAGATGCATGATTCCCCATTGTCAAAATTTGCGAGGCTTTAAGTTAGAGCGAGGAGCCGTACTAGGGACGGTCCCGGTTTTAACTACCCTGCCGTTATGCTGCCGAAATTTTGAATAATATTCATGTTTTAGAATTATTTTCATTTGTTGAAACTATATTTATTCGTTGAATAGAAAACCTTCATGTGTTGAATTGAAATTCATTCATTGAATAGAATTCATGTGTTGAATGGTATTCGTGTTTTAAATATAAAAAATCACCTTTTTATCTATATATATAAACTATAGAAAACCTTCATGTGTTGAATTGAAATTCATTCGTTGAATAGAATTCATGTGTTGAATGGTATTCGTGTTTTTAAATATAAAAATCACCTTTTTATCTCTATATACAAACTATAGAAAACCTTCATGTGTTGAATTGAAATTCAATCTTTGAATAGAATTCATGTGTTGAATGGTATTCGTGTTTTTAAATATAAAAATCACCTTTTTATCTCTATGTACAGACTATAGAAAACCTTCATGTGTTGAATTGAAATTCATTCGTTGAATAGAATTAATGTGTTGAATGGTATTCGTGTTTTTAAATATAAAAATCACCTTTTTATCTCTATATACAAACTGTAGAAAACCTTCATGTGTTGAATCGAAATTCATTCGTTGAATTGAAATTCATGTGTTGAATGGTATTCATATTTTGAAAGAAATTGTTTTATAATAAAAATCCAATTTTTATCATTGATATGAACTATATAAAATAATCTAGTTTTGAAATAAATTGTTTTATAATAAAAATCCTATTTTTATCACCTATATTAACTATATAAAATAGTCGAGTTTTTAAATAAATTGTTTTACATTAAAAATCACATTTTTATTATATACATGAATTGTTAAAATTAGTGATGTGTTGAAATAGAAAACAGTTAGATAAAAATATCATTTTATCAAATGTATGAAATTCATATAGTTTTGAAATCGAAGAAGCGATATATATATATAAATAGAATTGAAATATATCAAATAATGAAGCTGCAGTTCGTATTTTGAAACCGTGATTTCAAACGATTAGTGCGGGAGATCCAACCGTCGGATTTTCCCGAAATCACAACCGTTGGGTTTGCTTTGGAAATATCTTTACAACAGCACCAACTTTGTAAAAATCCAACGGTTGGATTGTCTGGAATGTTTAATTAAAATCTAAAGAAAAACAGCGCCATAATCGATTATATATATATATATATAATTATATTTAATCGAATAACGATGCTGCAGTTCGTATTTTGAAATCGAAACTTCAAACGATTGTACTGGGAGATCCGACCGTCGGATTTTCCCGAAACTGGAACCGTTGAATTCGTTTTGAAAAGATCTTTCTAATGATGTAAATTTTGTGAAGATCCAACGGTTAGAATTTCAGATAAGTGTAAATCAAATCTGAAGAAAAACAGCACCACGGCCGCGTTATGGCCCGAAGCGTCGTTTTGAATAGATTGGCTATTTTAAAATAAATAAAAATAGCGATAAATCGTTATAAAATATTACAGACGATATGGATGTGAAATTTACAAACTAACTGAAGGTTGGCTAAGTCGAATGGTTTCTTGGGTATTGATCTGATGTTGGTTTCGGCCTTCGGGGTTAATATTTGGTAAATCGTTCTCTTATTGATTGACGGTTAGTGACTAATGAATTGAAATGATGCGTAGTAGTGTTTGTGTAGCACTTATTTATTATATACGCAAGTTGCTCAGAAAGACCGGGTTTATCCCATTCTGAATAACTGAATCGACGATAAGAAATCGAAGATGAAGACGGTGGTCGAAGACCGGAGATCTTCACCTCGTTTGGATGGTAACCGAGGTCCTGATTGGAAGGCATCCCGAAATATGGATAATGAGTGGTGATCGTCCAGACGTACGTGGTGATCGATGGGTTTGCGAGGTATATAGTGCCTCCGGTTTCGTTCAGACCCAGAACGGACTTGCAAATGGACAGTGTGTCTGACATTGGAATTTATTCTGTGTGATTGATAGCTATCAGTTGCACGGTGTGAATTGCCTGTGTGGCATGCTTAGATTCAGTGATCAGGGCTTCTGTTGAAAAGCAAAGTGTTGTGGTGATGATCAAAGCACCGCCTGTGTGGCGTAGCTTTGTGTATAACGTGAAATCGCGAGCCTCACACCCCGGTATGAACCAGAAATGGGAGAGGACATCAGGGAGGGCATGCGTTTCCTTCTAGTTAGAAGTGGCATCAGTGGTTTTACACGCCCTGACGAGTTTGACTTATGTGATTGTTACTGTTGTGAAGCGCCTCGGATATATCGGTCGATCCGGGACCGATGGAGTAGTCATTCGTTGGCTTACTCACGCCCCATAGGGCGGGGAAACGCAGTGTTCCGGAATTTTAATCCACATCGGTGGATCGGCCCTGACGATCCAAAGGCTTGACTGAGTACTTGCCTGAGGGGCGGACTAGAGCGTCTCAAATTCGGTAAGGACTATCTTTTGCCTTGGTTCATGACGGAAATCCAATTTCCAAATATGTGACCGTGCGGTTTTGATTGTATACCTATATATGGCGACATAGTGGTATGGAGCATTAATGTCGTCTATGATTGATAGTTATGATTCGAAATTGTTTTCGAAACCTATAGACACTAGCAATAATACCAAACGCTTTTGTTTTATTCGTATCAAGCATATTTTGGCAATTATAAGATAAAAACTCTATCCTCTGGTTTGCGTTGCATTGTGTGATGGGAACTGAGTCTTATAATGGCTTCATTTTTATAAAAAGCATTGCGATGTTTAAAAGAATGATTTGTTTTAAAGCACTGGCAATCCAATGGAGTAAACCCGTTCCACGAAAGTGGCGTGGTGCTGTGATTAGCCATATTATAAATGTGTTGAGTAGATTTCTCATACCAGTCCCATGACTGACTCGTAGTTTGCTTCACTTTCAAACTTGGGTGCCCCTTTTTCTACATGGGCAGCCTTGTATTCGGGTTTTAGCTGGCTTTCTATGGATAGCTGGAGCTGAAGATGGATTATATTATTTATCTCTTTTTATGCTGTTTAGCTCCTATTGTACATTATGTTTGTTTTCCGCTGTAGACATTTATGTATAGCTGAACTGTATTTGTTCTAAGTATGATCCTGTATGGTGTGTAACTATGATGATTACGTTTATCCAGTGTATTCTACTGTACTTTATCTGGTGTATTTATTTATTTATGCTCTACTATTATCTGTTTATGTGTTATATTCCAAGGATTACCCTTGCCGCCGTCAGTACGGGGTTTGCGGTCGTCTCAAAAGTACAGAAAAATAAGTCTAGCTATGTTTTGATAAACGGTCCTAACAAAACTTATTTTGTCGAATTTGAAGATCGTTTGAAAAATGGACATTTTTCCAGTTAATTAAATTCAAATTGAAATTACAAAATATGTTTAAATTCACTGTGCACACATATTAATTCCAAAAATTATGAAATTTTAAACTAGCAATAATTTGACATTCTGGATCCAACAAAAGTGGTTTCGTCGAAAATGGAGGTCGTTTGCAAAATGACTATTTTTAAGGGCTATATATGTAACAACCCGAAAATCTGGCCCAGTTTAAATTTTTTTTATTTTGGCAATTTTGGCGAAGTATGAATATTTAAAATGAATTATTTTAAATAAAATCAATGGAAATTTATTTTGAATATAAATTAGAACGTATATATTATATACGTCGTCGTTAGAATATATAATAATTATATATAATTATAAAAGGAATTGAAAATGGCGCGGTAGTTCGAAAAATCGATTTCTAATTTCAAATGAATATACAGAATTCAATATAAGTCAGAATTGAACGAAACAAGAAATATTTGAATCTGTATAACTATATCTTTGTAACGAAGTTAACAAACTGAGATTTCATCTTAGAAATGATAAGATATGTCCAGTTTAAAATTAGAAATAGTCGCTGTGGAATTTATATATATTTTTATATATATAAGGCCCTTAAAAATAGCAATTTTGCAAACGACCTCGGATTTCGACGAAACCAGTTTTGTTGGGTCCGTGATGTTAAGTTATTGCTAGATTCCAAATTTCATAATTTTTCGAATCAATATGTGAGGGTGGCAAAGAAGAACGCGTTTGACCAGTTTCAGTTGATTTTAATCGACTGGAAATTGGCCATTTTTCAAACGGTCTCAGAATTCGACGAAACTAGTTTTGTTAGGACCGTATCGTCAATACGAAGCTAGAAAATATTTTTCGAGAATTTTTAGAGTTAGTATGTGGCCCAGGTAATTTGAAATGCGCGTTTGAATTGAATATAAAAAGAATTATACTTTAAAATTCAACGGAAATTGATTCAAACAGTCGAATTGGCCTACGATACATATCCCATTGTGTTCAGAATGGGGGTAATTAGCTAGGGGCGACAATCGTTGGGTCTCGTTTCGAGGTCAAATAAAAAGTCAACCTTATGGATAATTTAAATAATTAAATAAAATAATATATGACCCTCCTCTTCTCTTTACAGTCACCCCCTCCCCTTTTCTAAATCAAAACAAAAAAAGTCGGGCTCCTCCGACGCCCTAAATCGCGCCCGCCTCCAGGAGTTCGCCGCCGGCCTCCATCGCGACTCCGGCTACTCCCTCTGGCCCCCTCATCGAAGTCACCGATCCTCTCTCCTCTCCTCTGCAACGCTTCGCGCGAGCCCACCAGAACCGCGAGACCCCCTCGCTTGATCCCATCGACGGAGGCCCCATCGCAACCTCCGCAACTGAGCACCCCGACGACCCCTACGCCGCCATTGCGACCATCCTTAAGCTGCCGCCCATCTTCTCTCTACCTCCCCTTACTGATTTTGACCGTGCCCCTTTAGTACCCAAACCCGCCTGCTGCGCCGACCACCATCAGTTCAGCCGCCTCCCCGACAGCCTGCACACCCTGCAGCACTTCCTTTTGCCCCGACATCGAGCTCCAACCCCCTTTTCGCGCGAATCAAAGTAAGTTCTATGATTTTTAATTATAAAAATAGGATTTTTATTATGCGATTAACACCATAAAAATAGGATCTTTACATATATATACGAATAGCAAAGTTGGTATTTTTATTATTAGCAAAGTTAGTATTTTTATTATTAGCAAATGTAGAATTTTGACGATGTAAATTTTATATTTTTTTTATAATAGAAAAGTTCATAATTTTATAATGAAAAAGAAATGATTCTTTAACAATGTAAGTGAACAGAAAAAGTATAGATTTTTAACACCTTAAAAGCGAGATTTTTAATAACATAAAGGCGAGGTTTATAGCGGTTTAGAAAAGATTAGAAATTTAGTTTTGAAAAGTTACGATTTTTAGAAGTAATATAGATTTGATTTTTAATGTCATGAAGGCCGAGGGAAAAGTATGATTATTATATATATAGTAGCTAAATAAAAAGTAGTGATTTTTAATGAAGTAAAGGTGGAATTTTTATATGTTAAAAGGTGGAACCTTTATATGAAAGTGATTTAAAAATGTGATCTTTCTTTATATGAAGAGAAGATAAAAATACGATTTTTATATATTCATTAGCAAAGTAAAAATACGATTTTTATATATGTAGCGAAATAAAAGTCTGATTTTTATTATATATATGTTGGAATAAAAATGTGATTTTTATAGCGATGAGATAAAAATTCGATCTTTATATATGGAATAGAAATACAAAAATATAATTTTTATATAGAAAGAAGCGTTGTAAATATATGAAGTGAAATAAAAATCTGAACTTTATTTTATCGTGAAGTAAAGAGAATATAAAAATGTGATTTTATATATGTAGTGAATATGGGCAACGAAAGTGATAAAGGGCGAGTGGCGAAGATTTCCTACATATGAAGAGTCGTGGCGTTTGGATTTAGCTAATCTGTGAGAACTTCTCACTCAAATTCTATTTTTCTAGTTATAAATATATACTAGGATGCAGACGGTGTTTATTAGAAGCACCCGACACCCGTCCACAGACCATGGACTTGTTTGATTGGTTGTGTAGTTGGTTAGATTATTTGATTTGGATTTGATTGTTTTGGTGAAATTGAAATTGATATGATTGATGTGTGAATGGCGTGGGCCTTCACTAGACCGGGGATAAGGCTAGGCCTTGTCCCGTTTCTAGTATCGTGCCGTTATGCCGCCGAAATTTTCTAAAATGTGTTAGAAAAATAAAAATATCATTTTATTTAAAGAATGAACTTAATAGAAATTCATATGTTGGAATAAAATGTTTTATCGTTAAAAATATAATTTTTAACGTGAATGTGAATAAATAAATATTCATTTACAAACCAGACGGTTTGTTTATGTACACCTATTTGAAGGACATTGATTGGGACGATAAATTTTACACATCGCCCAACTGCACGAATAAAATATTTGTTTGATTGTTTGAAACCCCACACGGGTGTTAGGATGAAATTTGAAGTTCACTCATCCTGATTGATTAAATATGTCGATCGATTGATTGACAGGCTGTTATAAGCGTTGAATATCTATATTTGATGCTTATACAGTGTAGCGCACTTTGGTTGATGGTTGATTATTTTCAATGCTATTATATACATGTGTTGTATGAAAATCCATATAATTAATTTTATATGGTAATTGATTGGGCCTCATTCCAATTTGAAAAACAAAGAATAATATAAAATAAAAGTTCATGTGTTGACAGTACTCATTCATTGAGATTGGTCATGTGTTGAACGAAATATTTTAATATTAAAATTTACATCTTTATCGATATAAAATAAAAGTTCATGTGTTGACAGTACTCATTCATTGAGATTGGTCATGTGTTGAACGAAATATTTTGATAATAACAACTATTTTGAAAATAGAAATTTATGAAGCCGTGTTGATTAGATTGACGCCATTTTGACGTGAACGATATTTATATCGATTTTATTCATTTCGAAATAAATTGAATTGAAAACGAATTCAAAATGAATTGAAAACGATTTCGAAATAAATTGAATTGAAAATGAATTCAAAACGAATTGAAAACGATTTCGAAATGAATTGAATTGAAAACGAATTCAAAATGAATTGAAAACGATTTCGAAATGAATTGAATTGAAAACGATTTCGAAATGAATTGAATTGAAAACGATTTCGAAATGAATTGAATTGAAAACGATTTCGAAATGAAATGAATTGAAAACGAATTCAAATGGAATTGAAAGCGAATTGAAATGAATTCAAATTGAATTGAAATTCGAATTGAATAGAAATGAATTTTAAAACGAATTTATAAGGAAGAATTCAATTTTGGCTTTGAATTGAAATAGAAGTTGAAATAGAATTTGAAACGAATTTAAAACTATTTATATAATTCGTTTTAAATAGAAATCGACGAAATATATATTATATATATTATATATATAATATAATGGCCTGAATAGAACGCGCCGCGCCGCGGCAGTTCGTGAATTTCGACCATTTATTTCAAACAGATATTGCGGGAGATCCGACCGTCGGATTCTCCTAAAACCGGAACCGTTGGGTTCGTATCGAAAAGAGCTTTCTAACAAATATTAAAAATTTGAAATCTAACGGTTGGATTTGGAATTATGTCCAAATCAAATTCGAAAAAGGTCGCTGTAAGTGCAGTTCGATGGCCGTTGATGGAAATCGACTGTACGGGCCTTGATAAAATTATTAAAAATAGTAATAATTTGTGTAAAATCATAAGAAATGGTTTAGAAAGGATTGGGATGAAAAACTCCATATTTGAAAAGATAAAAATTGATTTTTATCGAAATGAACTAGTTTTGAACTAGAATTATAATTCTATTTATTTTTAAATAAATAAATTGAATTTGAAATGGTTTTGAAAATAACCAAAATTTCCAATGATTACATTGGAATGGATTTGAATCGAAATTGTCTTCGGAATATTTCGATGTTGGATTTCGTGATTATACAAATGTTGTTATGGAAATTTGAAAGATATAGAAATATATATCGTTATTTCAAATACGATATTTGTTAGTCGTAGAATTTGATATTGAATATAAGCCGGTATATTTTCTATTCAGAGCCTTGTGTTTAATATCAAATGTGATTTGGGTTTGTCGTGAATGGTGTCTTCACTAACACTGTTCTTGAACCCAGTTGTGAAAAGATTAAATCTTTTTATTTAGATTTAATGAAGTGTACCAATTAAATAACATTTAATTGGAATTGAATCGATATTGATTTTTGGGTTTATCGTGGACAGTGTTTTAAATAACACTCGTTCTTTAACCCGATGATTAATGAATGTGATTTTGGGTTTATCGTGAACCGTGTTTTTAAATGACACTGATTCTTTAACCCAGTCAAAGATTAAAACTAAGTGGAGTTTTAATGAATCTTTAATTAGATTGAAATAATCGAAATGGAGTATCACCAGTTTTGCTCCAGGCGATAGTTAAATCTTTAATTAGATTTGAACGTGAAATGGTAATTGAATTTACCGATAACACTGTGGTGTTAGATATGAAGTATTACCAGTTTTACTTCATGGGATAAATAGGTTGGGATGGGGAAATTAAAACAAATGATTACTTCGGTAAGGTTCGCTAATCCCGACTAGTTTGAATTGAGATTCAAAGATAGAATAAAGAATAAATTCAAGGAATTTATCTTGGATAAAATTAATGGGAACCTTTTCCTATGAATGTGAAATTTAGAAACTAACTGTCGGTTAGCCAAGCAGAAGGGTTTTCTGGATATTGATCTGATGTTGGTTTCGGCCTTCGGGGTTAATATTTGGGGGATTATTCTCTTGATTAATTTACGGTTAGTGACTAATGAATT
The DNA here is from genome assembly GCA_030737875.1 of Allium sativum. NCBI lineage: Eukaryota > Viridiplantae > Streptophyta > Magnoliopsida > Asparagales > Amaryllidaceae > Allium > Allium sativum. The sequence continues at coordinate 441,412,795 of CM060915.1, read as the reverse complement.
GGAATGAGGCGTATGTTGTGTTTGTGTAACACTTATTTAAAATATACGCGAGTTATTCGGAAAGACCGGGTTTATCCCATTCTGGATAACTGATACGACGATAAGTCGAAGATGAAGACGATGGTCGAAGACCGGAGGTCTTCACGTCGTTTGGGTGATAACTGATGATCTTGATTGGGTTGTACACCCAAGAAGATGGAAACAGTTGGTGATCGTCCAGACGTACTTGGAGATCGATGGATATGCGGGGTACTAGGTGCCTCCGGCTTCGTTCAGACCCAGAACGGACTTGTAAATGGACTGTGTGTCTGACATCGGATTTCATTCTGTGTGACCGATATCGGTTGCATAGGATGGTTTGCCTGTGTGGCATGCTAAGATGCAAATGATCAAGGCTTCTGTTGAAAAGCAAAGTCTTGTGGTGATGATCAAAGCACGACCTTTGTGGCGTAGCTTTGTGTAACGTATACCTCGCGTGTTTCACACCAGGTATGAACCAAAAACGGGAGACGGACCTCAGGGAGGACTTGCGTTTCTTTCTAGCTAGAAGTGGCGTCAGTGGTTTTACACGCCCTGACGAGTTTGACTTATGTGGTTGTAGCTGTTGCGAGGCGCCTCGGTTATATCGGTTTCGGCCGATGCTTCTGGTCGGCTGACGGACCAGACTTACACCCCATAGGGTGGGGAAACGTAGTGTTCAGGCATAATAATCCACATCGGTGGACCGGCCCTGACGATCTAAAGGCTTGCCTGCGCGCTTGCCTGTGGCTCGGGCTAGAGAGTCACGAATCGGTTGAGGACTATCTTTTGCCTCGGTTCATAGATGGAAATCCAATTTCCAAATACGTGACTTTGCGGTTTTAGTTGTAATCCTATATATGGCGACATAGTGGGATGGGGCGCTCATGCCGCCTATGATTGATACTTATGATTTGAAGTTGTTTTATACACTATGCACTTATAGTAGTATCAAATGATTTGTTTTAAACGTATCAAGCATTCTTTGGCTGTTATAAGGGAAAACCCTATCCTCGGCTGCGTTGCATTGTGTGATGGGACCTGGGTCTTATAACAGCTTCATTTTTCTTTATTTAGCATTGCGCTGTTTGTTTTATGCACTGGTATTCTTGGGAGGAAGCCCGTTCCGTGTTATACGGCGTGGTCCCTTGATTTACCTAACTTTAAAATAAAGATTAACTGTTTTAGTTCTCACACCAGTCACATGACTGACCTGGAGTTTATTGTTTTTAACCTAAACTCTGGGTGCCCTTATTTTGACACGGGCAGCTAGTAGTTTTGGTTTTGCAGATTTATATTCACAGGATCCTGGTTTACAGCTGGAATGATATCCGGAAAGCTTTGTATCCGTATATCTCTTCTAGTTGTGTATTGTATTACTTTCCGCTGCTAGGTATTTAAATGTAATTTAAATCTCTGATATTTCTGTGTAATATTCTTTTATACTCTGTATATTCATGTAATCTGATGCATTGTTGTAATATACAGTGAAACGTTATTTTGTATGCGTTCTACTTTGTCGTGTTCTCAAACGATAGGGCGTTTCGAAAGGTCTAGATCGGTTTAGCGACTGGTTCGGACCGAGCGAAATTCCTTGCCGTCACAGTTGGTATCAGAGCTTTGGTTTACAAAGCTAGAGAACAAGACACATTAGAACCATACGAAAGAATTCATCAGATATTGGATTAGTAATATCCAATGGGAATGACTCGTTAGAGATAGGATCAGTAGTATCCTAGAACGAGTGTGAAGGGTATATTTTTCAAATGAAAACAATTTTGTTTTGAAAATTTAAAATCAATTATTCGTATTTGATTATCTATTTATATTGATGTGGACAATCCAGTATATACAGATTTTGCGTATACGTCTGATCCGCGTGTATTCGAATTTTTAATATACTGGATAGATATAGAATCATACTCTAGTGGCCCGAAGATGATTCTGATGATTGACTAGTCGTCATTAGTATTCATGTTCGAGTAACGAAGGTGTGATATCTATATATTTCCATTAGACTGGTGTGAGAACCAAAACTAATATAGTTAGAACACATTGTTGTGAATTGGCATCAAAAACATGATTTTTGTATATGTATCAAAATTATGAATTTGAAACGTTAATCCACTAATTGATTGATGTTTGTGTTGTTTGTTTAATTGTTTCATAATTTTGAACCATTATGCCTAACTGAATCAAATATTGACTTGTATTGAAATTTGGTCGCATTTGCTTGCATATGCATATATATCTTTGAACAGGTCATAGCAAGGAGGCTAGGGCAGAGAATAAAATTTGTTTGCCCGACAAATAGGTACATGTTTACTACATAATTTCCTGTTTTGTTTGGGTGATGATGATTTTGTGAGCCTATTGGCTAGCCGCTTGGCTTTTTCTTTTTCTTTTTGAGATCTGAAGGACCGGGGAAGCTATTTGAAATTCCCCGATGCTCCCGGTGCAGGGGAGGTTATGGCGAAATTTTTCAAAAATTTAGGGTGTTAGCCAAATTTTTGAAATTTTGAAAATTCTCAGAAACTGAAAAGTTGGAGAATGGAAGCCAGATCGAACGTAGGGCTGAATAATCAAACCACTTTCGACTTTGTTCCTTTTCGGGGACGAAAAGTTTTAAGTGGGGGAGATTGTAACAACCCGAAAATCTGGGCCAGTTTAAAATTTTTTTATTTTGGCAATTTTGGCGAAGTATGAATATTTAAAATGAATTATTTTTAATAAAATCAATGGAAATTTATTTTGAATATAAATTAGAACGTATATATTATATACGTCGTCGTTAGAATATATAATAATTATATATAATTATAAAAGGAATTGAAAATGGCGCGGTAGTTCGAAAATTCGATTTCTAATTTCAAATGAATATACAGAATTCAATATAAGTCAGAATTGAACGAAACAAGAAATATTTGAATCTGTATAACTATATCTTTGTAACGAAGTTAACAAACTGAGATTTCATCTTAGAAATGATAAGATATGTCCAGTTTAAAATTAGAAATAGTCGCTGTGGAATTTATATATATTTTTATATATATAAGGCCCTTAAAAATAGCAATTTTGCAAACGACCTCGGATTTCGACGAAACCAGTTTTGTTGGGTCCGTGATGTTAAGTTATTGCTAGATTCCAAATTTCATAATTTTTCGAATCAATATGTGAGGGTGGCAAAGAAGAACGTGTTTGACCAGTTTCAGTTGATTTTAATCGACTGGAAATTGGCCATTTTTCAAACGGTCTCAGAATTCGACGAAACTAGTTTTGTTAGGATCGTATCGTCAATACGAAGCTAGAAAATATTTTTCGAGAATTTTTAGAGTTAGTATGTGGCCCAGGTAATTTGAAATGCGCGTTTGAATTGAATATAAAAAGAATTATACTTTAAAATTCAACGGAAATTGATTCAAACAGTCGAATTGGCCTACGATACATATCCCATTGTGTTCAGAATGGGGGTAATTAGCTAGGGGCGACAATCGTTGGGTCTCGTTTCGAGGTCAAATAAAAAGTCAACCTTATGGATAATTTAAATAATTAAATAAAATAATATATGACCCTCCTCTTCTCTTTACAGTCACCCCCTCCCCTTTTCTAAATCAAAACAAAAAAAGTCGGGCTCCTCCGACGCCCTAAATCGCGCCCGCCTCCAGGAGTTCGCCGCCGGCCTCCATCGCGACTCCGGCTACTCCCTCTGGCCCCCTCGTCGAAGTCACCGATCCTCTCTCCTCTCCTCTGCAACGCTTCGCGCGAGCCCACCAGAACCGCGAGACCCCCTCGCTTGATCCCATCGACGGAGGCCCCATCGCAACCTCCGCAACTGAGCACCCCGACGACCCCTACGCCGCCATTGCGACCATCCTTAAGCTGCCGCCCATCTTCTCTCTACCTCCCCTTACTGATTTTGACCGTGCCCCTTTAGTACCCAAACCCGCCTGCTGCGCCGACCACCATCAGTTCAGCCGCCTCCCCGACAGCCTGCACACCCTGCAGCACTTCCTTTTGCCCCGACATCGAGCTCCAACCCCCTTTTCGCGCGAATCAAAGTAAGTTCTATGGTTTTTAATTATAAAAATAGGATTTTTATTATGCGATTAACACCATAAAAATAGGATCTTTACATATATATACGAATAGCAAAGTTGGTATTTTTATTATTAGCAAAGTTAGTATTTTTATTATTAGCAAATGTAGAATTTTGACGATGTAAATTTTATATTTTTTTTATAATAGAAAAGTTCATAATTTTATAATGAAAAAGAAATGATTCTTTAACAATGTAAGTGAACAGAAAAAGTATAGATTTTTAACACCTTAAAAGCGAGATTTTTAATAACATAAAGGCGAGGTTTATAGCGGTTTAGAAAAGATTAGAAATTTAGTTTTGAAAAGTTACGATTTTTAGAAGTAATATAGATTTGATTTTTAATGTCATGAAGGCCGAGGGAAAAGTATGATTATTATATATATAGTAGCTAAATAAAAAGTAGTGATTTTTAATGAAGTAAAGGTGGAATTTTTATATGTTAAAAGGTGGAACCTTTATATGAAAGTGATTTAAAAATGTGATCTTTCTTTATATGAAGATAAGATAAAAATACGATTTTTATATATTCATTAGCAAAGTAAAAATACGATTTTTATATATGTAGCGAAATAAAAGTCTGATTTTTATTATATATATGTTGGAATAAAAATGTGATTTTTATAGCGATGAGATAAAAATTCGATCTTTATATATGGAATAGAAATACAAAAATATAATTTTTATATAGAAAGAAGCGTTGTAAATATATGAAGTGAAATAAAAATCTGAACTTTATTTTATCGTGAAGTAAAGAGAATATAAAAATGTGATTTTATATATGTAGTGAATATGGGCAACGAAAGTGATAAAGGGCGAGTGGCGAAGATTTCCTACATATGAAGAGTCGTGGCGTTTGGATTTAGCTAATCTGTGAGAACTTCTCACTCAAATTCTATTTTTCTAGTTATAAATATATACTAGGATGCAGACGGTGTTTATTAGAAGCACCCGACACCCGTCCACAGACCATGGACTTGTTTGATTGGTTGTGTAGTTGGTTAGATTATTTGATTTGGATTTGATTGTTTTGGTGAAATTGAAATTGATATGATTGATGTGTGAATGGCGTGGGCCTTCACTAGACCGGGGATAAGGCTAGGCCTTGTCCCGTTTCTAGTATCGTGCCGTTATGCCGCCGAAATTTTCTAAAATGTGTTAGAAAAATAAAAATATCATTTTATTTAAAGAATGAACTTAATAGAAATTCATATGTTGGAATAAAATGTTTTATCGTTAAAAATATAATTTTTAACGTGAATGTGAATAAATAAATATTCATTTACAAACCAGACGGTTTGTTTATGTACACCTATTTGAAGGACATTGATTGGGACGATAAATTTTACACATCGCCCAACTGCACGAATAAAATATTTGTTTGATTGTTTGAAACCCCACACGGGTGTTAGGATGAAATTTGAAGTTCACTCATCCTGATTGATTAAATATGTCGATCGATTGATTGGCAGGCTGTTATAAGCGTTGAATATCTATATTTGATGCTTATACAGTGTAGCGCACTTTGGTTGATGGTTGATTATTTTCAATGCTATTATATACATGTGTTGTATGAAAATCCATATAATTAATTTTATATGGTAATTGATTGGGCCTCATTCCAATTTGAAAAACAAAGAATAATATAAAATAAAAGTTCATGTGTTGACAGTACTCATTCATTGAGATTGGTCATGTGTTGAACGAAATATTTTAATATTAAAATTTACATCTTTATCGATATAAAATAAAAGTTCATGTGTTGACAGTACTCATTCATTGAGATTGGTCATGTGTTGAACGAAATATTTTGATAATAACAACTATTTTGAAAATAGAAATTTATGAAGCCGTGTTGATTAGATTGACGCCATTTTGACGTGAACGATATTTATATCGATTTTATTCATTTCGAAATAAATTGAATTGAAAACGAATTCAAAATGAATTGAAAACGATTTCGAAAAAATTGAATTGAAAACGAATTCAAAATGAATTGAAAACGATTTCGAAATGAATTGAATTGAAAACGAATTCAAAATGAATTGAAAACGATTTCGAAATGAATTGAATTGAAAACGATTTCGAAATGAATTGAATTGAAAACGATTTCGAAATGAAATGAATTGAAAACGAATTCAAATGGAATTGAAAGCGAATTGAAATGAATTCAAATTGAATTGAAATTCGAATTGAATAGAAATGAATTTTAAAACGAATTTATAAGGAAGAATTCAATTTTGGCTTTGAATTGAAATAGAAGTTGAAATAGAATTTGAAACGAATTTAAAACTATTTATATAATTCGTTTTAAATAGAAATCGACGAAATATATATTATATATATAATATAATGGCCTGAATAGAACGCGCCGCGCCGCGGCAGTTCGTGAATTTCGACCATTTATTTCAAACAGATATTGCGGGAGATCCGACCGTCGGATTCTCCTAAAACCGGAACCGTTGGGTTCGTATCGAAAAGAGCTTTCTAACGAATATTAAAAATTTGAAATCTAACGGTTGGATTTGGAATTATGTCCAAATCAAATTCGAAAAAGGTCGCTGTAAGTGCAGTTCGATGGCCGTTGATGGAAATCGACTGTATGGGCCTTGATAAAATTATTAAAAATAGTAATAATTTGTGTAAAATCATAAGAAATGGTTTAGAAATGATTGGGATGAAAAACTCCATATTTGAAAAGATAAAAATTGATTTTTATCGAAATGAACTAGTTTTGAACTAGAATTATAATTCTATTTATTTTTAAATAAATAAATTGAATTTGAAATGGTTTTGAAAATAACCAAAATTTCCAATGATTACATTGGAATGGATTTGAATCGAAATTGTCTTCGGAATATTTCGATGTTGGATTTCGTGATTATACAAATGTTGTTATGGAAATTTGAAAGATATAGAAATATATATCGTTATTTCAAATACGATATTTGTTAGTCGTAGAATTTGATATTGAATATAAGCCGGTATATTTTCTATTCAGAGCCTTGTGTTTAATATCAAATGTGATTTGGGTTTGTCGTGAATGGTGTCTTCACTAACACTGTTCTTGAACCCAGTTGTGAAAAGATTAAATCTTTTTATTTAGATTTAATGAAGTGTACCAATTAAATAACATTTAATTGTAATTGAATCGATATTGATTTTTGGGTTTATCGTGGACAGTGTTTTAAATAACACTCGTTCTTTAACCCGATGATTAATGAATGTGATTTTGGGTTTATCGTGAACCGTGTTTTTAAATGACACTGATTCTTTAACCCAGTCAAAGATTAAAACTAAGTGGAGTTTTAATGAATCTTTAATTAGATTGAAATAATCGAAATGGAGTATCACCAGTTTTGCTCCAGGCGATAGTTAAATCTTTAATTAGATTTGAACGTGAAATGGTAATTGAATTTACCGATAACACTGTGGTGTTAGATATGAAGTATTACCAGTTTTACTTCATGGGATAAATAGGTTGGGATGGGGAAATTAAAACGAATGATTACTTCGGTAAGGTTCGCTAATCCCGACTAGTTTGAATTGAGATTCAAAGATAGAATAAAGAATAAATTCAAGGAATTTATCTTGGATAAAATTAATGGGAACCTTTTCCTATGAATGTGAAATTTAGAAACTAACTGTCGGTTAGCCAAGCAGAAGGGTTTTCTGGATATTGATCTGATGTTGGTTTCGGCCTTCGGGGTTAATATTTGGGGGATTATTCTCTTGATTAATTTACGGTTAGTGACTAATGAATTGGAATGAGGCGTATGTTGTGTTTGTGTAACACTTATTTAAAATATACGCGAGTTATTCGGAAAGACCGGGTTTATCCCATTCTGGATAACTGATACGACGATAAGTCGAAGATGAAGACGATGGTCGAAGACCGGAGGTCTTCACGTCGTTTGGGTGATAACTGATGATCTTGATTGGGCTGTACACCCAAGAAGATGGAAACAGTTGGTGATCGTCCAGACGTACTTGGAGATCGATGGATATGCGGGGTACTAGGTGCCTCCGGCTTCGTTCCGACCCAGAACGGACTTGTAAATGGACTGTGTGTCTGACATCGGATTTCATTCTGTGTGACCGATATCGGTTGCATAGGATGGTTTGCCTGTGTGGCATGCTAAGATGCAAATGATCAAGGCTTCTGTTGAAAAGCAAAGTCTTGTGGTGATGATCAAAGCACGGCCTTTGTGGCGTAGCTTTGTGTAACGTATACCTCGCGTGTTTCACACCAGGTATGAACCAAAAACGGGAGACGGACCTCAGGGAGGACTTGCGTTTCTTTCTAGCTAGAAGTGGCGTCAGTGGTTTTACACGCCCTGACGAGTTTGACTTATGTGGTTGTAGCTGTTGCGAGGCGCCTCGGTTATATCGGTTTCGGCCGATGCTTCTGGTCGGCTGACGGACCAGACTTACACCCCATAGGGTGGGGAAACGTAGTGTTCAGGCATAATAATCCACATCGGTGGACCGGCCCTGACGATCTAAAGGCTTGCCTACGCGCTTGCCTGTGGCTCGGGCTAGAGAGTCACGAATCGGTTGAGGACTATCTTTTGCCTCGGTTCATAGATGGAAATCCAATTTCCAAATACGTGACTTTGCGGTTTTAGTTGTAATCCTATATATGGCGACATAGTGGGATGGGGCGCTCATGCCGCCTATGATTGATACTTATGATTTGAAGTTGTTTTATACACTATGCACTTATAGTAGTATCAAATGATTTGTTTTAAACGTATCAAGCATTCTTTGGCTGTTATAAGGGAAAACCCTATCCTCGGCTGCGTTGCATTGTGTGATGGGACCTGGGTCTTATAACAGCTTCATTTTTCTTTATTTAGCATTGCGCTGTTTGTTTTATGCACTGGTATTCTTGGGAGGAAGCCCGTTCCGTGTTATACGGCGTGGTCCCTTGATTTACCTAACTTTAAAATAAAGATTAACTGTTTTAGTTCTCACACCAGTCACATGACTGACCTGGAGTTTATTGTTTTTAACCTAAACTCTGGGTGCCCTTATTTTGACACGGGCAGCTAGTAGTTTTGGTTTTGCAGATTTATATTCACAGGATCCTGGTTTACAGCTGGAATGATATCCGGAAAGCTTTGTATCCGTATATCTCTTCTAGTTGTGTATTGTATTACTTTCCGCTGCTAGGTATTTAAATGTAATTTAAATCTCTGATATTTCTGTGTAATATTCTTTTATACTCTGTATATTCTTGTAATCTGATGCATTGTTGTAATATACAGTGAAACGTTCTTTTGTATGCGTTCTACTTTGTCGTGTTCTCAAACGATAGGGCGTTTCGAACGGTCTAGATCGGTTTAGCGACTGGTTCGGACCGAGCGAAATTCCTTGCCGTCACAATATATATTCAAAAAATATATAAATTCCATAGCAACTATTCTAAATTTTAAACCGGACATAACTTTCAATTTATATTATGAAATCTAGATTTTTCACACTCATTAGAAAATATTATTAAACAGATTTTAATGTCTCTTGTTTTACTGAAATTTGGTTTATTTTGAATTTTGTACATTCAATTGAATTAGGGGATATACATATATTTAAAATATATATAAATTTCATAGCGACTATTCTAAATTTTAAACTGGATATAACTCCCAACTTATATTATGAAATCTGGATTTTTCACATTCATTAGAAATATATTATTAAACAGATTCTAGTGTTTCTTGTTTTACTGAAATCCGATTTATTTTGAATTCTGTACATTCAATTGAAATTTAAAATCGAATTTTCAAACTACCACGCCATTTCGAGATCGTTTTATAATTAAATTATATTTATATGTTCTAACTTCGATTAAAATAAATTTTAAATTTATTTAAAATAAATCATTTTAAATATTCAAAACCCATTAAAATAGCTAAAATAAAATTTTTATATTGGTTCTGAAATTCCGGGTTGTTACAAGCTACCTTGTTTCCCCTCCTACTTGATGCTGTCGCGAGATACTTCTTCCTGCTGAAACAAAAATCGCGACCCCATTCCATCTTCCCTCGCGTTAGTTACTCTCGCCACTACAGCATAATCCAACCCCATGTTTCCTTCAGGCTTCAATACATTTCCTCATTCGTTCCTACAGTTTCTCTCCCCACGTTCATTCCAATATACACGGAACAAACAAGCTTACTGCTTCTTTGAACCTCATTCTACCAATTTTTATTTTTTAAATTTCTACATTGACACTGAAGGCTTGAAACTGATCTATGGCGTTGCTGGAAAAATTTTAGAAGCTTTTGTGCTTATATATAGGCGTAATGCCTTAGCAACCAAGTGTTAGGGTAATATGATTTTCAGTGCAGGCTATAGGTTTCATAGAGTTTTCACTTTTATTTATCTAGATGATGTTGAAGTGAAGGGGTAGCATAGACTACAGGATAGGAGGAAGAGTACTTGCGTGTTTTTAGGTTGGTAGAAAAGTCTTAGGTGAGGTTGGGCAGAAATGTTTCAAAAAGCACGTGCCTAGGTTTGAAGAAAAATATTTAGGGTAGGCTTGTATTTCCATTTCAATATATTGGTAACCTATACCAATTTAAATTTAGGGTAGTCATGCCATCTTATACTGCGCGAGTGTACTCCATTTACTTAGCCGTTAAGCATTTATATTTTTATTTTATTTTGTTACTCAAGTGAAAAGTAATTCATATTTTATTTATTTACTTATGGTTAAATTTTACCGTAAATTACATTGCACGCACTACTTTCGAGCTGACATTTACGAGCTCCAAATGAAATGAAATTGGACACACTGTTACGTCTTAATATTCCGGTCCCAATGAGATTTATTTCATTGAAAACCGACTTTGTTTGCAAAATGACATTATTTTAATTTACCGGTTCACCTTTAAATTTTACGCATGCAAAAAATAGCTCTGATTGGCTCTAAACTGGAAATCTAGCAATAACTAGCCATACGTATTCAAATAAAACTCGTTTCGTCGAACATGGAGGTCGGTTAGAAAAAAATTATTTTAAGGCCTGTTTTATATAATTAAATCTAAAATAATTTAATTTATATAATAATAAATTATTATTATTATTATTATCCTATTTCTCCAAAAAAAAAATTATCAACTTCAAAATAATCTAGTATACCTTTTAAACTCAATATTTACAATCTTGGATTAGTGATATTCTAAATATATAAAAATCCTTTATACTTTATTAAATAAATGTTAACGTTTATTAACGAATTCCATAGCGACTATTGATAAATTTGAATTAGACATAACTAACAATCTATGATATGATATCTCCAATTTTCTCTTTCATTAGAAAAATATAATCAAATCAATTCTAGCGTTTCTTGTTTCATAGAATTCCAACTTAAAACAAATTTCGTATATTCAATTTAAGTTGAAATTGAAAATTACGAACCATCGCGACGTTTACGAGCTCGATTTATAATTAAATATAAATTAAACGTTCAAACTTTGTTATATAAATGAATTCTATATTATAAATCCATTTATAATACCAAATCGATATTTAAAATAATAAAATAATATAAATATCTGATCACTAGAAATACGGGATGTTACATTCCTTCCCCCTTAAATGAATTTCGTCCCCGAAATTACTAAGGTAGTAGAAATGCTACAAACCCAATTTATTAACTTTTCTAAAATCTAGTTTATTATAAATAGAAAAACAATTTATTATTGTAAATAAAAAATATAAAAAAAATCTAGTATCTTAAATTCTTGGAAAAATTCGGCAAAGTCGCCCCTGTACAAAGGGACATCTGTGATATCGCAGGATCAACAAATATATACATCGACCTACAGGGTCGGAAAACAAAATCAAAAACCAAAAAATTATATTTTCGCATAAATGTACCTTATACGAGTGCTATTAAGCATATTAGCTCAATTTATTGTGACATACTCAATCGAAATCAACCTCAAAGCCTTCTGGCACCTATACTTAACTCAATTCACCAAGTAAGTGATCAGTACATGAAATTTCTAAATAATATTTTATTAATCAACAGATTAGCTATACCAATTTCCTGAAATCCAGACATGAAGTGCTATTAATTTCAAAAGGTGTATGCCATACAAGGTTTAATCATCTAGTTTTAATTTATATACGATTCCATTCACATTTGTTAAAATATTAGAATTTAGATTTCAACTCATTCAACTCTTATTAAACTATTAGTGAATTTACATTCAACCAATATAACAAACAATGCACGATCATTTAACCAAATCATTCAATTTTTATCAACTCCAGTTAATATTCAATATTAATATCCACTTATATTTCACTTGGATTTTCATATTTAAATATCAATCGATTAATACCCAATTGATTTCTTTTTAATTATTATTCATTCAATTCTCAATTTCCAAATTTATCTTCACTTAACCATGTTAAGTCCCAATCCCATATCCAATAATGAGTTGATTTCTCAATATTAGTTTACTTTCATTTTAGAATCCAAATCCTGATTTTATTCAACAATCATCCAAATTCCCCTCAAATTTTATTTAACTTATCTTTAAGTTAAATTACGATTCATTTAATCTCATATTGAAATTCTAATTAACAACTTCATATGTGAAATTCCTTGGATGTATTAAATCATTTCAAATTCCAATCCAATTTGAATTCCATCCAATCAAACAAATAACTCAATATCTTAATAATTTTATAAATTTATTTCTTTTCTATACGAAACTATATCTTGGGTAAAATTATTTCATTTACCCTCTTTATAAAATATTGTATCAATTACCAGTTCAACTAAAACTGATCAAACAACACAATACAAAACATTTTTAAAATGAAATTTACAAATACGCTCTCATATATATATATATATATATATATATATATACACGCTCAAACTCAATCTAGGGTATTGCTAACCCCTTCTCTATCGAGTTACGCCACAGAGCCAAGGTTACTACTAAACCTTATGTTCTGATACAACTGTTATGACCCGGCGGATTTCGGCGCCCGAATTTCGATAATAATACATAAAAACAATATTACTTGCCAAATCTCAAGTATCGAAAACACCAGATAGTTATTAGAAAGAAACTAGAGGGTGAGATAGAAAAGAAAGAAATACTAGAATAGAAGAAGAAGAAGAAGAACACAAAAACATCAGAGTCTCACATCGTAGCGGAACAAAATATAATATAGAAATAAAACTTTATTGAGAGTTTTAAAATAAATATTACAATCATCAGGGTGCATCAACACATTTGGACAGTAATAATAACCTATCCTCATATACAACACAAAGAAGAACAAATATATATCATACGTCTTAACTCCCCAGCACATCTTATTGGAATTCGCATCATCCAAACCTAAACCCATACAACCCGGGCTAACCCGAGAATTACAAACGTCGGATCAGTTTGGTGAACTAGAGAGAGAAAACTCGCTAAGTTTATAATATCATCCAACTTGATTTTAAAATCAAAACATCTTTTCGACAGAAAAGGATAATCAAAAGACCAATCCACACATAAACACGGATGGTTTTTACCTTACGATAACCCAAAACAATCTTAGAGATCATATTTTTTTCTTATATTATAATAATGTCTAATCACAAATAAATATCAATCTAGTGGAACGCTTGCATCTCACGCTCCACATATGTAGTATACAATCAAAATCACGGGCGCTTATTGGAGATTGGATTTCCAACTATGATAAGGTATGAAACAACCTTCGATAGTATATATTTAGAGGGGAATACACTGGGTTCAACAAGAACATCTTACAACCCGGCCATACATAACTGACCACTCATTTAGCTTGAGTGTATCGAATTTATATCACCAATGGTTGGGAGCTACCACCGCTCCCGAAAAAGGACAACATCGAAAATAGATTAAAGAATGAAATGGATTTTCTCTAGATGGGTCATTATACACCCTAATGGGAGCGACCCACATAGCCATGCTACCTGCCCGACTTTTCCCATTTCCCGGTTGAAGAGGCTTGAGGTTTAACCATACCTTTTTAATAACATCACAATCACTTTGAATGCCACATTGTCACATCCTCCAAATCACTAATTGACATTCACAAAAATATTGTGGGTGTTTATACTAAGAGAAGGTGTCTTCTCTACCACCTAAGAGATATGTTTGTAAAAATCAACGTACATTATTTCTAAGAAATACTCGCGTCCATACATGTCATCCAGGAACAGGATGAACCGAAGGTACTCTCGTACTACATCCTAGGAATTACCCTAAAGATCAGTAGCGAGTAGTCCTTGCAAATTCGTAGATTTCAACCATGACAGAACCACACTATATCTCTGGTTATAAATTATAAATCAATTTAATATATAGTAGATTTTGAAAACTATAGGAGCTAACCAGAGATATAAGTAATCCTTCCGTTTTACGAAGATCTATGGTCTTCAATGGCTCTGTATTGAATAGCATTTGATATCTTCTCCATTTCGTAATTGATGGTCGGAATGGTTTTCGAATATAACTCGATCCCGGTCTTTCCGTACTAACAATCGTATAGTTTAGATTTGATAGTCGGTTATTTAACTATCAAATCAACAACCATTCAACCATAAAAATAAAATATATTTACTGGTTCCGTATTTAGCATCACATAGCCTTTTTAATTTAAAAACAAATTAAAACTTTTAAATTTTCCAATAGTTTAAAACACAGTATTTACTTCTTAATTTATATAAGAATATTCACAAAACCATTTTAATACTTGAATTAAATCATATATATATACACACACACACACTCCAATCTTGAGTTCACTCAACTTCTACGTAAAACATCGTTATGAAATCTCTTTAGTTTTCATCGTGTTGAAATATCGACCAGCACTTATTCCCTTTTGAATAAACAGATTCAAATTCATCTTCTAAATCCCATTCTTCGTAAATATAGTATAATTTTACAAAGTCCTTTCAATTTTTGTAATAACAAGGAAATCTGAACCAATTTAAATTTTTTATTTTGGCAAATTTAATGAATTTTGAATATTTAAAATGAATTATTTTAAATAATAACGATGAGAAATTTATTTTGAATAGAATTAGAACGTATATATTTATTGGAATCGACGTTAGAATATAAATTTTTATTTTATATTATAAAAGGAATTGAAAATGGCGCGGTAATTCGAAAATTCGATTTCAAATTTCAAATGAATGTACAGGATTCAAAATAAACCGGATTTTAGCGAAAACAAAAATATTAGAATATAATTGAAAATATCTTTCCGATCGTGTGACAGCCCCAAATCCCGTACAGGCGGAGACAAGGGTCGTCTTTGGAATATAACACAGAAACAGATAATAGAAGATCAAAATTAAATAAATACACCAGATAATGAACAAGAGAATATACAGGATAAAAGTAATCATTAGAGTTACACAGTATACAGGATCTTACTTAGTACAAATACAGTTCAGCTATACATAAATGTCTACAGCGGAAAACAAACAAAATATGTACAATAGGAGCTGAACAGCATAAAAAGAGATAAATGATAGAATCCATCTTCATCTCCAGCTATCCAAAAATAACCAGCTAAACCTGAATACAAGGCTGCCCGTGTAGAAAGAGGGGCACCCGAGTTTGAAAGTGAAACAAACTACGAGTCAGTCATGGGACTGGTATGAGAAATCTACTCAACACATATATAATATGGCTAATCACCAGACCACGCCACTTTCGTGGAACGGGGTCACTCCATTGGATTGCCAGTGCTTTAAAACAAATCATTCTTTTAACCATCGCAATGCTTTTTATAAAAATGAAGCCATTATAAGACTCAGTTCCCATCACACAATGCAACGCAAACCGGAGGATAGAGTTTTTACCTTATAACGGCCAAAATATGCTTGATACAAATAAAACAAAGGCATTTGATATTATTGCTAGTGTTTATATGTTTTGAAAACAATTTCAAATCATAACTATCAATCATATGCGGCATGGGTACCATATATCATGTCGCCATATATATATATATACATTCAAAACTGCACGATGTCGTATTTGGAAATTGGATTTCCGTCATGAACCAAGGCAAAAGATAGTCCTTACCGAATTCGAGACGCTCTATCCCGCCCCTCAGGACCCAGACTCAGGTGGGCCCTTGGATCGTCTGGGCCGGTCCACCGATGTGGATTAAAATTCCTGAACACTGCGTTTCCCCACCCTTTGGGGTGTAAATGAGCCAACGAATGGCTCCATCGGACCCGGATCGTCCGATCTAACCGAGGCGCCTCGCAACAGCAACAACCACTCAGGTGAAAAGTATATAAATGTCAGGGCTGGTAGGTCACTGACACTACCCTAGCTAGAAGGAAACGCATGCCCACCCTGAGGTCCTACTCCCGTTTCTGGTTCATACCGGGGTATGAGGCTCGCGATTTCACGTTATACACAAAGCTACGGCACACAGGCGGTGCTTTGGTTATCGCCACAAGACTTTGATTTTCAACAGAAGCCCTGATCACTGCATCTTAGCATGCCACAAAGGCAATTCATGCCATGCGACTGATGTCCATCGATATACAACCTCTGAGCTCGTGCGTTTCAGAGAAGGGCGTTAAGCGAAAGAATAAATTCACCGCTGCCAAACAGATGTATATTTAACAAAGATCAATCAACACAGAATAAAATCCAATGTCAGACACACAGTCCATTTACAAGTCCGTTCTGGGTCTGAACGAAACCGGAGGCACTAAATACCTCGCAAACCCATCGATCACCACATACATCTGGACGATCACCACTCATTATCTGTATTTCGGGATGCCTCCCAATCAGGACCTCGGTTACCATCCAAACGAGGTGAAGATCTCCGGTCTTCGACCACCGTCTTCATCTTCGACTTTCAATCATCGGTCAATTATTTGAAATGAGAATTAACTCGGCCTTTTCAAATAATTCACGTATATTTAGAATTTCAAATCAATTTACTTCAATGGTTAAATTATTCGATAACACCAAATTTGTTCTATATGGTAATTTTCACACCAAACACATTCAACCATCAAATACCACATAAATCGAGCAAATTCAGTTTATTTCCATTCCATATTGTTTATGGTATTTTATAACGATTTATCGCTATTTTTATTTATTTTAAAATAGCCAATTTATTCAAAATGATGCTTCGGGCCATAACGCGGTCGTGGCGCTGTTTTTCTTCATATTTGATTTACACATATCTAAAAATCTAACCGTTGGATTTTCACACAATTTACATCATTAGAAAGGTCTTTTCAAAACGAATCCAACGGTTCCAGTTTCGGGAAAATCCGACGGTCGGATCTCCCGGTATAATCGTTTGAAGTTTCGATTTCAAAATACGAACTGCAGCGTCGTTATTCGATTAAATATAATTATATATATATATATATATATAAAATCGATTCTAGCGCTGTTTTTCTTCAAATTTGAATTAAACATTCCAGACAATCCAACCGTTGGATTTTTACAAAGTTAGTGCCGTTGGAAAGATTTTTCCAAAGCGAACCCAACGGTTGGGGTTTCAGGAAAATCCGATGGTCGGATTTCCCGCACTAGTTGTTTGAAATCACGGTTTCAAAACACGAACTGCACGGCCACGTTTCGTTTTAATTTTATTTATATTTATATAAATATAGTTCATTCAACAATTTCAATATCGTTTTCACTTCAAATATTTCACTAACGCCTTTAAATTTTGGAAAATTTCGCCATAACCTCCTTTGTACGGGAGGGGCTGGGAAAATTCCCAAATAGCCACACGGGCGTCTCATGTCGAAAAGAAAAAAGAAAAAGCCAAGAGGCTTGCCAACAGGATCATAAAATCATCACCCAAACAAAACAGTAAATGTGTACCTATTTGTCGGGCACAAAATTTTATTCCTCTTCTCTAGCCCCTTTGCCATAACCTGTTCAATAAATATGCATGTACATATATACAGTTCTTATCACTTATCATTTTCCATTCAACTTCATATTTGATTCCATTTGGTTTAAAAACACCATTCATTTTAATGTTGCATGCATAGGTAAAAATCACGTTATTAGCTAATTAATGAATATTTCAACTCATGCATATTTATTTGAACGAGTTGCTATTTTTAACACTTCACATTTCAACAATTCATGTATATAATAGAAACGTGATTTTTATTGTAAAACAATTCATTTCCAAAACACTATTGTTTTATATAGTGTATATAAGAGATAAAAATAGGATTTTTATTGTAAAACAATTTATTTCAAAATGTGAATATCATTCAACACATGAATTTCAATTCAACGAATGAATATCGATTCAACACATGAAGGTTTTCTATAGTTTCTATATATAGATAAAAAAAATGTGATTTTTATATTTAAAACACGAATACCATTCAACACATGAATTTCTAAGTGAATATTAGGCTCACATCCCTATTTTGAAACTTAATTAGGCTCACATCCGGTCATAAACTTAATATAAATTAGGTCCTTGTTTTCACAACTTATAAAATAATAATTAAAAAAAATAAAAAAAATTCGTAAATTAGTAATAAAATATATTATGCATTATACAAAAAATTCAGTTAAAAAAACAACAAAAATAATGTCAGAAAAAAGAAAACAGCAAAAAAACAGAAAAAACTGCAGTTAAATGCATAATATTATGCACGTTTTTGATTTTATTGCATCCATATGTGCAATTATTCAAGTTCTTCCAACGCATAGATTTAAGTTAATATTTCATTTCATTTTTGTTTGCATCCAAATGTGCAAATTTCTCAGAAAACATGCACACATGTGTGCAACATTTTTATAGGATAACACACTGGATAAAAGTAGGGACCTAATTTATATAAAAAAAAAGTTTTGAAATTTTTAAACCCGCCCCCTATTTTATTACTTCCGCCTTTTTTTATTTTTATTTTTAAAATGTGCTTTCATTCATAAAAAAAATAATCTAAAATCTGGAAATAATGTCAGGATTGTACGGAAATAAAAAAAATTAGTTGCATACATTTATGCAATTATTACTGATAATTGCATATATGTATGCAACTTTTCTGTAAGTTGTGTTCGGATTAAAATCTGAAAATAAACCTGCACAAATGTGTGCAAGTATTTGAAATATTTGCATACATGTATGCACGTATTTGCATGAAGAAATATCAACGAAGATGAATGTAGTGAAAAATAAGCACGGATGTATGCAGGAAAATGATATATGTGCATACTATTATTCATTTAACTGGAAATTTCGTTTTTTCTGTTTTTTTTATTTTTGATGCCTTGTTTGATGATTTTTTTTGCTGAATTTTTTAGCGTTTACATATTTTATTTAAATACGAATTTACATGATTTTTTTATATTTTTTTGATGAATTTTCAGATAATAGGGACCTAATTTACAATAAGTTTATGACCGGTTTTTTTTTCTATTTTGAAACTATAACAGGGACCTGTAAAAAACGCACCCAATTTCTAATCAACGAATGAATATCGATTCAACACATGAAGGTTTTCTATAGTTTCTATATATAGATAAAAAATGTGATTTTTATATTTAAAACACGAATACCATTCAACACATGAATTTCTAATCAACGAATGAATATCGATCCAACACATGAAGGTTTTCTATTCAATGAATAAATATAGTTTCAGCAAATGAAAATAATTCAAACATATGAATATTATTCAAAATTTCAGCAGCATAACGGCAGGGTAGTTAAAACCGGGACCGTCCCTAGTACGGCTCCTCGCTCTACCTTAAAACCTCGCGGTTTTTGACAATGGAGATCATGCATCTAGTTCGCACGCAGTCGGCATGTATATATTTATTTCATTTCCACAAACTAATCCTATGTGGTTTCAACCAAATATTTCTCAACCACAAATGGGTATTTTTCAACCACAATCAATTAATATCAACCACAAACAATCCCAAACAACCATTCGCTATCAATCAATTTTCACACCAATCACAACCAATAAATATCGTCCATGGTTTATGGACGAGGGGTGTATATATATATATATATATATATATATATACATATATATATATATATATATTTATATATAGAAATTCACTTCTATTTCAACACATATATAATTTTTACAACGCATATATATCTTATACATCGAACATACAACGCTTATACAAGAGGTGTACAATGCTTATATAACTCATACATCGACTATATAATTTATACATCATCGTTTTTCCATTTTGTTTATAAATTAGAAATCTCACATTGGGTTCCACTCCACCAAAAATAGCAGAAGGCTCAGAAAAATATGCGGTCACTTCTAAAATGTAGAAGACGTCCACACGAGTCCACTGTCTCTTGTTTCACTGAACTTCGTCTAGAAACGAAAAAGATATGATTTTTACAAGGTTTGCAACACTTAAAAGTGTAAAAAACAGTTTAAAATAGATTAGCCGTATACCTGTTTTTTTCTTCGAAACTAGGTTTTCGATTTTTGTCGAATCCGTGAATAGTGGTGAAGAACAGAGGGTGCGACGTGGAAGAGGGGGGCGTGGCGCTCCTGGCGATGGTCGGGGCTTCAGATCCGATCGCCTCTGGCGATCTCGGCGTTGACTGGAAGTCGACGACTTTAGAGGCGTCGTTCTCGACGCTGGCGAAGGGAGAGAGGGTGGGGGTTGGTTGGATTTGTAGCGGGGGAGGAGGCGGATCGGGTTTGGGTGGTGGCGGCGGCTTTGGTGGCCTGTAGCGGCGGCGATGTGGCCTGGAAGGCTCGAACGACGAGAACCGTCGGTCGCTGAAGAGAAAAGGGTTTTTTTTTATTTTTTTATTTTTAAAATAATGAAATTACAAAAAATCTGATTGGCCAGGTTTTATTAAAAAATTTAAATAGTGTTTTTACAAACGGACGCCAATTCAAACCCAACAACCGTCGCCCCTAGAGTTTCACCCCAATTCCGAACACAATGGGATATGTTTCGAAGGCCCATTCGACTGTTACAGTCAGTTATTCTTCAAATTAAAATATAAAACTTTCAATATTTAATTTGAACGTACATTTCAATTTGTCAGGCCCACAAAATGATTCGAAAAATTACAGAAAAATAAATCTAGCTATGTTTTGACGATACGGTCCCAACAAAACTAGTTTCGTCGAATTCTGAGACCGTTTGCAAAAAGGCCCATTTTTGGTCGATCCAATTTAACTGTAATTGACAAAAACACATTTTCCTTTGCCACGCTCACATACTAGCTTCAGAAATTATGAAATTTGAAACCTAGCAATAACTTCACATTCCGGATCCAACAAAAGTGGTTTCGTCGAATTCCGAGGTCGTATGCAAAATGGCCAATTTCGCGGGCTATATAAATTCCATAGCGACCTTTCTGAAAATTCATTTGGCCATAACTTTTTCTTTCTGCTATGAAAATTCAATTTTTCAGATTTTTTAGAAAGGTATTCACTAACAGATTTAAATATTTTTGGTTTCACTAAAATCCGTTTTGTTTTGCACCCGGTACAGTCGGACAAAGTTTGAATTCAATTTTTGAAACTACAGCGCCTTTTCAGGCCTTGTTTATAATTATAATTAATTATATTCGTTTTCAATTGTCGATTCAAACTCACTTTTTATTGTCTTTTATTTAAAATATTTATTTTAAATATTTAAAATCCATTATTTTAGCCAATTTAAAATTTTTAAATTGGTTCAGATTTTCTGGGTCGTTACAATCTCCCTTACTTAAAACTTTTCGTCCACGAAAAGGAACAAAGTCGAAAGTGGTTTGATAAATCTACAATCACACAACACAACCAATAATCAAATCGTTTTCAACCTTTCAAAAATATACTAATCAATTTCTATACTCTTTTTAAAATCATTCAGACTATAGAATTTTAAAAGTGCACATCCATGGAAAGAAAATAACAATAGAGTAGAGAATTAAATGGTAATGCAAAGTAGGGTAAATGTACCTTGCACCAGAGTCAATCAGAGATATCCACTCGGCATCTAGAATAAGCTTTCTGAATGCTCTCCTCTATTTCCCAAGTACAATCTCGCGGATCTCCACTCCATTGCACTTTGACTAAGTGAACCTTCTTGTTCCTCAGCTCATTGGTTTCTTTGTCGATAATCTTTAGCGGCTCTCTTCTCACAGCTAATTCTGGAGTAATTTCAATATCCTTCTGAGCTGCTTCTTCCACGATCAAGTCTGGATCATGAACGTGCTTTCGAAGTTGAGATATGTGAAATACATCATGAACTCCAGGCAACCAGTCAGGCAATTTGACCCTATAAGCGAGAGTTCCAATCCGTTCCAGAATAGGAAACGAACCAATGAATTTGGGCGCCAACTTTCCAGTTTTACCGAACCGGATAACTCCTCTCATCGGCGATACTTTCAGATATACATAGTCGCCAACAACAAAGGATATATCTCTTCTTCTTCTATCGGCATAGCTCTTTTGTCGGCTTTGAGCAGCGAGTAATCGCTTCTTAATAAAATCGACTTTGTCGGCGGCTTCTCGGATCATATCTGGGCCCAACACAAGTCTATTACCGGGTTCGAAATAACAAGCAGGGGATCGGCACGGTCTACCATACAATGCTTCGAATGGCGACATTGTCAGACTCGCCTGGTAGCTGTTGTTATAAGAGAATTCAGCCAAATGCAGATGGTCTTCCCATGATCCACCGAAATCTATAACACAAGCCCGCAATAGATCTTCTAAAATACGATTCACCCTCTCTATCTGACCGTCTGTCTGAGGATGATAAGCGGTGCTCAAGTTCAACTTCGTTCCCAGTTCGACTTGAAATGCTTCCCAGAATTTGCTAGTGAATATTGTATCTCTATCACTGACTATACTGATCGGCACTCCATGTAGTCTAACTATTTCCTTGAAGTAAATCTGCGCCAGACTCTGAGCAGTTCTGTTTGATCTGACAGGTATGAAATGGGCGGTCTTCGTGAAGCGATCTACGATCACCCAAATACTGTCATTCCCTTTTTTGGTTCTGGGCAGACCATCAATGAAATCCATTGAAATATGTTCCCACTTCCAACCTGGAACTTCTAGTGGTTGTAATAACCCAGCCAATTTCTGTTGGTCGCTCTTGACTAGTTGGCAAGTAGGGCATCGGCTAACATATAAAGAAATGTCCCTCTTCATCGACTTCCACCAAAAGGTGCGTTTGATGTCATTATACATTTTTCTTACTCCCGGATGGATACTAAGTTTCGACTTGTGGCATTCATCCAGTACTTCCTTTCGAAGCTCAGGAATGTTAGGGACACAGATTTGACCTTTCAGCCTTAGAATCCCATCATTATCAACTTGAAAACTCGAGGGTTCGCCTTGTTGAATTATCTCTCTGATCTTCTGAATGAAGTAATCATCCTTCTGAAGAGTAGATATTTTATCTAGCAATGAAGTTGTGATAATAAAACTGGCGATCATCTCATTCTTTCGGCTTAACGCATCGGCCACGACATTGGCTTTCCCGGGAGTATATATAATTTCAAAGTCATATGCTGCAAGAAACTCCAGCCAACGTTGCTGCCTCAGATTCAGGTCTTTCTGAGTGAACAGGTACTTTAATGACTGGTGATCTGTAAACAGTTCAAATCTCTCAGCCAGAAGATAGTGTCTCCAGATTTTCAAAGCGAATACTATAGCCAATAACTCAAGATCATGAGTTACGTAGTTTTTCTCGTGCGGCTTCAACTGACGGCTAGCATAAGCAATCACTTGACCCCTTTGCATTAACATTGCGCCAAGGCCTTCTCTAGAAGCATCAGTCCAGACTTTCAAATCCTGATTACCATCGATAATGGTTAACACTAGAGTTGTCGTTAATCTTTACTTTAGCTCTTCAAAAGCCTCTTCACTCTCTGGAGTCCATTTGAATTTAGAGTGCTTCTTTGTAAGCTTCGTTAAGTGGCCAGATATCTTCGAAAAGTTTTTAACGAACTTCCGGTAATAGCTAGCCAATCTGAGAAAACTGTGGACTTCAGTGGGGGTACTGAGCTGTTTCCAATTCTGAATAACTGTGATTTTGCTTGGATCAACAGCTATTCCTTCTTTCGATACTACGTGGCCCAGAAATTTCACTTCATCTTGCCAGAAGATACATTTGGAAAATTTGGCTTTTAATACATTCCGTCTCAGAATTTCTAGCACCTGTTCCAAATGTTTTTCATGTTCGGCTTCGATTTAGAGAAGATTAGAATATCGTCAATGAAAGCCAGAACAAATTTATTCAAAACCCCTCTGAACACTCTATTCATCAGATCAACGAAGTAAGCAGGAGCGTTACATAAGCCGAACGGCATTACTAACCACTCGTTGAATAAGTCGGGGCCTCTGAACGCTGTCATTGGAACACACTCTTCGGCAATTCGAAGTTGATGGAAGCCAGTAGCTAGGTCCATCCGTGAAAATACTTGTGCTCCATTTAATCGATCTAACAAATCATCAATCCGCGGCAATGGATATTTGTTCTTTATTTTTTGTTTGTTCAGATCACGATAATCCACACATAGACGTAGAGTACCATCCGATTTTGGGAGAAACACCACTGCTGCACCCCAATCAGAGAAACTAGGCCTGATTAGACCCTTCCATACCAACTGTCGTGTTTGATTGTCTAATTCCTCCTTCTCTTTCAAGGACATTCTTCGAATAGCATGAACTACCGGCCTTGCATTGGGAATCAAAGCAATCTTGAAATCTATTTCCCTCTGCGGAGGTAAGCGAACAACTTCCTCAAACACATCCGCATAGTTCTTGACGACAGGAATATCTTTGATAAGGTCAGGAATATTCTCTGTAACTTCAGGGATACTTTCTATTTGGGCTGGAGAAACATTTAGAGCTGCCTAGAAGTCTTTTCTATTAGCATTCTGACCTTCACAGGGAATGGTTGTATAATCACCTGATTTAATCTTCGCCTTTACGACTCTGTCGGCGCATTTAACTTCAGCTTCATATTTGGTCAACCAATCTAACCCCAAGATAAGATCAAACTCTTTAAAATTCATGACTACCGCGATGGTAGGAAACCGATATCGAGAGAAGGAAACCGGCACTCCACAAACCCAACTGAGATCAATGGAACCCCCAACCGGATTCTGGACAGTCATTGGTTCCTTGAGCTTTTTCAAATTCAAATCCAGTTTCTTAGCTGCATCTTTGGCAATGAAGCTTCGTGACGCGCCTGTGTCAAACAGTACTTTGACTGGAATGTTTTTGACAGTAAGCGTTCCTTCTAAAACATCGGCCCTTTCTTGACTAGCTGAGGGCTCGGAAGTTTCTGCTACTTCATTCACTTGAACTATTCCAGGCTTTCTGAATAGCGGGCAGTTTTCCGCAATATTACCGTCCTGGTGGCACTTGTGGCATCCTCTTCCCTCAGGAACCTTCTTACTGGGTTCAAATCCTCTCTTTCTTCGTTTGTTCCAAGATTTGCAACTTATCGCCAAATGTCCTTTTCTATTATAGCTTGAGCACGTGGCGGTCGTTGTTGGTTCTCTCCCTGATCAAGCCCTTTTTCTCTTGGCAATGGGCTTCTCATTGACCTTAGACCTCGTACTAGCTTCAGGAATATTAGTTTCCGACTCTTCTTTGTCTCTACAACAGACTTCTTCTTCGTCGCGCAACATTCCTTTCTTTTGGAGATCTTCATACTGATAAGCCATATAAATCATTTCTGAAAAAGGAAGCTTCACATTCCTTATCACACTATTCTGATATCTTCTTTGCAGGCCATGGATAAATCTCAGATTCTTCCTCTTTGGATCCTGAATTAGATGAGGAGCAAAGTGAGCAAGTTCGTTGAATTTCTTATGATATTCTGGGATGGTCATATCACCTTGTATCAGATAAGAAAATTCATCACATAATCGCTCCGTCGCTTCGGGAGGAGTAAATCTTTCCAGGAAAATCACTTTGAATCTGTCCCAGGTGATATCACCTTCGGTATTATCTTTGATGATTGTTTCCCACCAGATTAAAGCTTCTTCTTTGAGCGCCCAAGAGGCTACTAATCTTTTCTAGTCATCACTCAGCTGGATACGCTCAAAAATTCTTTCTGCAGAGCTCACCCAAGCTTGAGTTTGAATAATAGATTCATTACCCGAGAATTGTGCCCCGTTCAGATTTCGATATCTCTTTAATAGAGCCTCTAGATCGGGTTCTGCATTTCTCCTGTTTCTGACATTCATTTTTCTAGTACTTCTGCAAATGGCAGATCAAGTGTCAGGTCACAGAAAAGATAATTTAAAATATAGAAACATATACTTCAAATATAAATGTGTCTATCGAGGTGTAATTTCATTCTGCTTTACTCATACTAGGATATTGCTGATCCTATCTGTATAGAGTTACCCGTCCTAGAACACTACTGGTTCTATTTCTGACGAGTTCGTTCAAATGTTATATTCCAGCACTAAGCTTAACCAAAGCTTTGACACCACGATGTGACAGCCCCAAATCTCGTATAGGCGGAGACAAGGGTCGTCTTTGGAATATAACACAGAAACAGATAATAGCAGATCAAAATTAAATAAATACACCAGATAATGAACAAGAGAATATACTGGATAAAAGTAATCATCAGAGTTACACAGTATACAGGATCTTACTTAGTACAAATACAGTTCAGCTATACATAAATGTCTACAGCGGAAAACAAACAAAATATGTACAATAAGAGCTGAACAGCATAAAAAGAGATAAATGATAGAATCCATCTTCAGCTCCAGCTATCAAAAAATAACCAGCTAAACCTGAATACAAGGCTGCCCGTGTAGAAAAAGGGGCACCCGAGTTTGAAAGTGAAACAAACTACGAGTCAGTCATGGGACTGGTATGAGAAATCTACTCAAC
This sequence comes from Allium sativum, assembly GCA_030737875.1. NCBI lineage: Eukaryota > Viridiplantae > Streptophyta > Magnoliopsida > Asparagales > Amaryllidaceae > Allium > Allium sativum. Next base: position 441,385,769 of record CM060915.1, on the reverse strand, counting down.
ACATATATAATATGGCTAATCACCGGACCATGCCACTTTCGTAGAACGGGTTTACTCCATTGGATTGCCAGTGCTTTAAAACAAATCATTCTTTTAACCATCGCAATGCTTTTTATAAAAATGAAGCCATTATAAGACTCAGTTCCCATCACACAATGCAACGCAAACCGGAGGATAGAGTTTTTACCTTATAACAGCCAAAATATGCTTGATATGAATAAAACAAAGGCATTTGATATTATTGCTAGTGTTTATATGTTTTGAAAACAATTTCAAATCATAACTATCAATCATAGGCGGCATGGTACCATATATCATGTCGCCATATATATATATATATATATATATATATATATATATATATATATATATACAATCAAAACCGCACGATGTCGTATTTGGAAATTGGATTTCCGTCATGAACCAAGGCAAAAGATAGTCCTTACCGAATTCGAGACGCTCTAGCCCGCCCCTCAGGACCCAGACTCAGGTGGGCCCTTGGATCGTCAGGGCCGGTCCACCGATGTGGATTAAAATTCCTGAACACTGCGTTTCCCCACCCTTTGGGGTGTAAATGAGCCAACGAATGGCTCCATCGGACCCGGATCGTCCGATCTAACCGAGGCGCCTCGCAACAGCAACAACCACTCAGGTGAAAAGTATATAAATGTCAGGGCTGGTAGGTCACTGACACCACCCTAGCTAGAAGGAAACGCATGCCCTCCCTGAGGTCCTACTCCCGTTTCTGGTTCATACCGGGGTGTGAGGCTCGCGATTTCACGTTATACACAAAGCTACACCACACAAGCGGTGCTTTGGTCATCACCACAAGACTTTGCTTTTCAACAGAAGCCCTGATCACTGCATCTTAGCATGCCACACAGGCAATTCATGCCATGCGACTGATGTCCATCGATACACAACCTCTGAGCTCGTGCGTTTCAGAGAAGGGCGTTAAGCGAAAGAATAAATTCTCCGCCGCCAAACAGATGTATATTTAACAGAGATCAATCAACATAGAATAAAATCCAATGTCAGACACACAATCCATTTACAAGTCCGTTCTGGGTCTGAACGAAATCGGAGGCACTAAATACTTCGCAAACCCATCGATCACCACGTACGTCTGGACGATCACCACTCATTATCTATATTTCGGGATGCCTCCCAATCAGAATCTCGGTTACCATCCAAACGAGGTGAAGATCTCTGGTCTTCGACCCCCGTCTTCATCTTCGACTTTCAATCATCGGTCAATTATTTGAAATGAGAATTAACTCGGCCTTTTCAAATAATTCACGTATATTTAGAATTTCAAATCGATTTACTTCAATGGTTAAATTATTCGACAACACCAAATTTGTTCTTTAAGGTAATTTTTACACCAAACACATTCAACCATCAAATACCACATAAATCGAGCAAATTCAGTTTATTTCCATTCCATATTGTTTATGGTATTTTATAACGATTTATCGCTATTTTTATTTATTTTAAAATAGCCAATTTATTCAAAACGACGCTTCGGGCCATAACGCGGCCGTGGCGTTGTTTTTCTTCATATTTGATTTACACATATCTAAAAATCTAACCGTTGGATTTTCACATAATTTACATCATTAGAAAGGTCTTTTCAAAACGAATCCAACGGTTCCAGTTTCGGGAAAATCCGACGATCGGATCTCCCGGTATAATCGTTTGAAGTTACGATTTCAAAATACGAACTGCAACGTCGTTATTCGATTAAATATAATTATATTTATATATGTATATAAATATAAATATAATCGATTCTGGCGCTGTTTTTCTTCAGATTTGAATTAAACATTCCAGACAATCCAACCGTTGGATTTTTACAAAGTTGGTGTCGTTGGAAAGATTTTTCCAAAGCGAACCCAACGGTTGGGGTTTCAGGAAAATCCGATGGTCGGATTTCCCGCACTAGTTGTTTGAAATCACGGTTTCAAAACACGAACTGCACGGCCACGTTTTGTTTTAATTTTATTTATATTTATATATTTATATAAATATAGTTCATTCAACAATTTCAATATCGTTTTCACTTCAAATATTTCACTAATGCCTTTAAATTTTGGAAAATTTCTCCATAACCTCCTTTGTATGGGAGGGTCTGGGAAAATTCCCAAATAGCCACACGGGCGTCTCAGGACGAAAAGAAAAAAGAAAAAGCCAAGCGGCTAGCCAATAGGCTCATAAAATCATCACCCAAACAAAACATTAAATGTGTACCTATTTGCCGGGCACAAAATTTTATTCCTCTTCTCTAGCCCCTTTGCCATAACCTGTTCAATAAATATGCATGTACATATATACAGTTCTTATCACTTATCATTTTCCATTCAACTTCATATTTGATTCCATTTGGTTTAAAAACACCATTCATTCTAATGTTGCATGCATAGGTAAAAATCACGTCATTAGCTAATTAATGAATATTTCAACTCATGCATATTTATTTAAACGAGTTGCTATTTTTAACACTTCACATTTCAACAATTCATGTATATAATAGAAACGTGGTTTTTATTATAAAACAATTCATTTCCAAAACACTATTGTTTTATATAGTGTATATAAGAGATAAAAATAGGATTTTTATTGTAAAACAATTTATTTCCAAAACACTATTGTTTTATATAGTGTATATAAGAGATAAAAATAGGATTTTCAAAACACGAACTGCACGGCCACGTTTTGTTTTAATTTTATTTATATTTATATATTTATATAAATATAGTTCATTCAACAATTTCAATATCGTTTTCACTTCAAATATTTCACTAATGCCTTTAAATTTTGGAAAATTTCTCCATAACCTCCTTTGTATGGGAGGGTCTGGGAAAATTCCCAAATAGCCACACGGGCGTCTCAGGACGAAAAGAAAAAAGAAAAAGCCAAGCGGCTAGCCAATAGGCTCATAAAATCATCACCCAAACAAAACAGTAAATGTGTACCTATTTGCCGGGCACAAAATTTTATTCCTCTTCTCTAGCCCCTTTGCCATAACCTGTTCAATAAATATGCATGTACATATATACAGTTCTTATCACTTATCATTTTCCATTCAACTTCATATTTGATTCCATTTGGTTTAAAAACACCATTCATTCTAATGTTGCATGCATAGGTAAAAATCACGTCATTAGCTAATTAATGAATATTTCAACTCATGCATATTTATTTAAACGAGTTGCTATTTTTAACACTTCACATTTCAACAATTCATGTATATAATAGAAACGTGGTTTTTATTATAAAACAATTCATTTCCAAAACACTATTGTTTTATATAGTGTATATAAGAGATAAAAATAGGATTTTTATTGTAAAACAATTTATTTCAAAATGTGAATACCATTCAACACGTGAATTTCAATTCAACGAATGAATATCGATTCAACACATGAAGGTTTTCTATAGTTTCTATATATAGATAAAAAATGTGATTTTTATATTTAAAACACAAATACCATTCAACACATGAATTTCTAATCAACGAATGAATATCGATTCAACACATGAAGGTTTTCTATAGTTCTATATATAGATAAAAAATGTGATTTTTATATTTAAAACACGAATACCATTCAACACATGAATTTTTAATCAACGAATGAATATCGATTCAACACATGAAGGTTTTCTATTCAATGAATAAATATAGTTTCAGCAAACGAAAACAATTCAAACATATGAATATTATTCAAAATTTCAGCAGCATAACGGCAGGGTAGTTAAAACTGGGACCGTCCCTAGTACGGCTCCTCGCTCTACCTTAAAACCTCGCGGTTTTTGACAATGGAGATCATGCATCTAGTTCGCACGCAGGCGGCATGTATATATTTCATTTCCACAAACTAATCCTATGTGGTTTCAACCAAATATTTCTCAACCACAAATGGGTATTTTTCAACCACAATCAATTAATATCAACCACAAACAATCCCAAACAACCATTCGCTATCAATCAATTTTCACACCAATCACATATATAATTTTTACAATGCATATATATCTTATACATCGAACATACAACTTATACAACGCTTATATAAGAGGTGTACAACGCTTATATAACTCATACATCGACTATATAATTTATACATCGTCGTTTTTCCATTTTGTTTATAAATTAGAAATCTCACATTGGGTTCCACTCCACCAAAAATAGCAGAAGGCTCAGAAAAATATGCGGTCTCTTCTAAAATGTAGAAGACGTCCACACGAGTCCACTGTCTCTTGTTTCACTGAATTTCGTCTAGAAACGAAAAAGATATGATTTTTACAAGGTTTGCAACACTTAAAAGTGTAAAAATCAGTTTAAAATAGATTAGCCGTATACCTGTTTTTTCTTCGAAACTAGGTTTTCGATTTTTGTCAAATCCGTGAATCGTGGTGAAGATCAGAGGGTGCTACGTGGAAGAGGGGGGCGTGGCGCTCCTGGCGATGGTCGGGGCTTCAGATCCGATTGCCTCTGGCGATCTCGGCGTCGACTAGAAGTCGACGACTTTGGAGGCGTCGTTCTCGACGCTGGTGAAGGGAGAGAGGGTGGGGGTTGGTCGGATTTGTAGTGGGGGAGGAGGCGGATCGGGTTTGGGTGGTGGCGGCGGCTCTGGTGGCCTGTAGCGGCGGCGATGTGGCCTGGAAGGCTCGAACAATGAGAACCGTAGGTCGCTGAAGAGAAATGTTTTTTTTTTATTTTTTTATTTTTAAAATAATGAAATTAAAAAATCTGATTGGCCAGGTTTTATTAAAAATTTCAAATAGTGTTTTTACAAACGGACGCCAATTCAAACCCAACGACTGTCGCCTCTAGCGTTTTACCCCCATTCCGAACACAATGGGATATGTTTCGAAGGCCCATTCGACTGTTACAGTCAGTTATTCTTCAAATTAAAATATAAAACTTTCAATATTTAATTTGAACGTACATTTCAATTTGTCAGGGCCACAAACTAATTCTAAAAATTCCAGAAAAATAAATCTAGCTATGTTTTGATGATACGGTCCCAACAAAACTAGTTTCGCCGAATTCTGAGACCGTTTGCAAAAAGGCCCATTTTTGGTCGATCCAATTTAACTGTAATTGACCAAAACACATTTTCCTTTGCCACGCTCACATACTAGCTTCAAAAATTATGAAATTAGAAACCTAGCAATAACTTCACATCCCGGATCCAAAAAAAGTGGTTTCGTCGAATTCCGAGGTCGTATGTAAAATGGCCAATTTCACGAGCTATATGAATTCCATAGCGACCTTTCTGAAAATTCATTTGGCCATAACTTTTGCTTTCCGCTATGAAAATTAAATTTTTCAGATTCGTTAGAAAGGTATTCACTAACAGATTTAAATATTTTTGGTTTCACTAAAATCCGTTTTGTTTTGCACCCGGTACAGTCCGACAAAGTTTGAATTCAATTTTTGAAACTACAGCGCCTTTTCAGGCCTTGTTTATAATTATAATTAATTATATTCGTTTTCAATTGTCGATTCAAACTCACTTTTTATTGCCTTTTATTTAAAATATTTATTTTAAACATTTAAAATCCATTATTTTAGCCAATTTAAAAAATTTAAATTGGTTCAGATTTTCTGGGTCGTTACAGATCGACTCTGAAAAATTGAAATTTGATAGCGGGAATAAAAAGTTATGCCCAGTTGAAAATTCAGAATAGTCGCTATGGAAAATATAACCCTTAAAAATGGAAATTTTGCAAACGACCTCTGTTTTCGACGAAACCACTTTTGTTGGATCCGGGATGTCAAGTCATTTCTGGATTCCAAAATTCATAATTTTCTGAATCAATATGTGAGCGTGGCGCGGGAAAACGTGTTTTGTCAGTTTTAGTCAATTTGGATCGACCTGAAAATGGCCATTTGAACGGTCTTCAAATTTGACGAAATTAATTTTGTTAGGACCATATCGTCAATACAAAGATATAAAATATTTTTCGGGAATTTTTAGAGTCCTTATGTGGCCCCTGTAAATTGAAATGCGCGTTCAAATTCAATATATATATTTATATTTTGATTTTGACGAAAGCTAATCGAAACGATCGAATCAGCTTACGATACATAACTCATTGTGTTCGGAATGGAGGTAATTAGCTAGGGACGATAGTCGTTGGGCCTCATTTGGGGTTCAAAAGAAAAGTCAACCTTTTGAAATATAAAATAATTAAATAAATTATATAATATAACCTCCCTCTTCTCTCTCCTCCTTTATCACTTCAGATCAAAACCGGAAAAAAAAGAAAAAAACGAAACGAAAGTGGGGGATCTGCCGCCGCAGCCGCGACCTAAGGCGCCGCACCTCCAGCGCTGAGGTCGGAGAAGACCCGCGCCCCCTCGACCTCCACCCCCAAATTGAACGATGCCCGAAGCCCTCCAATGCGACACCACCCAAATCGATCCACCGCTCATACAGCCCCACCGGCCTTCCGCCCCACCGCCTCCCCCACGTCAGTCAGCCCCTCCTCCTTCCTTTCCCCCTCTCTCTTCTCCCTTTACACCTCCAAATGCTCGGTGAGTGGTTATCTCCATTTTTATTTACTTGTGTATTTATAAATATGATTTTATGTGAAATAACAATCTAAAATCCATATTTATGTTTTTGAAATGAAAGATATAATTTTGTACATGGAAAAGAATAGATTTTATTCATAGAAAAGGTTGAATTTTTAGCATTGAAAAGGTTGAATTTTTAGCATTGAAAAGAACTGATTTTTAACATTGAAAAGAATTGATTTTTAACATAGAAAAATATTAATTTTTAACATAGAAAAATATTGATTTTTATGTATAAAAGATTTGATTTTTTTATATGAGAAAAGCTTTGATTTTTGTTGATAGAAAAATATGATTTTTGTATAAGAAAGATTAGATATTTTTATTTATGTAAAGATGATATTTTTATTTATGTAAAGAAGAGATTTTTATTTATGTAAAGACGAGATTTTTATTTATATAAAGACGGGATTTTTATTTATATAGCAGTGAAGTAAAAATGTGATTTTACCCATGTGCATTGAAATAAAAATATGATTTTAATAATGAACAGCGTGAAAAGATTGAGTTGGAATAGCGAGTAAATCCAAACCATCATCCAGTAAAGAATGGCGGAGCGGATCCCAAAGGTGAGAACTTCTCACTTTTATTTACTTTCTAGTTAGAAATATATACTAGGATGCAGACGGTGCTTAGCAGCACCCGACACCCGTCGTCCACAGACCATGGACAACTTGTTTGTTTGATTGCATGTTGTTGTGAAAATTAGTTGTGATGTGAAATGGATAAATAAAATATTCATAAATGGAAATAAAACATTTTATAGTTTAAAATATAATTTTTAACGTGTATAGGAATGAAATAAATATTTATAAACAAATCGAATGATTTGTTTATGTACACACATTTGACTGATATTGATTGGGACGATAAATTTTACACATCGCCCAACTGCACAAATAATATGCAGTATTTGTTGGTTGAAACCCCACACGGGTATTGGGATGATATATGACATACACTAGTCCCAATAATTAGCTGTATGTCGATCGATTGAGTGACAGGCTGTATGAGCGTTTAGTATTTATTTTAATGCTTATACGGTTATAGAATGCACTCTGGATGTTATTTGAATTTTTAATGATAGTTTGTCGTCATTGTTGTATGCATGTATTGGATGAAATCCATATAACTGAAATTATATGGCAATTAATTGAGTCTGATTCCAGTTTAGAATTAACAAATATTTTGAAATGACATTCAGTGAATATTGGAATGTGAAGCCATGTTAAGTAGCTAAACGCCATTTTAAAACGAACGGGAATTTGGTCGATTTTATACATTTTATAAGGAATATCGAAAAGTGATTTCAAAATTTGTTGTTTTGATAATATTGAAGTGATATAAAATATTAAATTTTGAATTGAAATTGAAATTGAGTTGAAACTGATGTAAATTGAATTCAAAATGAATTGGAATTGAAATTGAATTGAAATCAATTTAAATTGAATTCAAAATGAATTGGAATTGAAATTGAATTGAAATCGATATAAAGTGAATTCAAAACGAATTGAATTGAAATCAATTTGAAATGAATTTAAAACGAATATATAATGGAAAATTCAATTTTGAGTTGGAATTGAATATAAAGTTGAAACTGTTTTGAAACGATTTATAAAATACATTATAAATAGAAATCGATGAAATATATAATATATATATATTATATATATATATATAATATAATGGCCTGAATAGAACGCGCCGCGCTGCGGCAGTTCGCGAATTTCGAACATTGACTTCAAACGGACATTACGGGAGATCCGACCATCGGATTCTCCTAAAACTGGAACTGTTGGGTTCGTATCGAAAAGAGCTTTATAACGAATATTAGAAATTTGAAACCTAACGGTTGGACTTGGAATTATGTCTAAATCAAATTTTGAAGAGGTCGATGTAAGTGCAGTTCGATGGCCATTTATGGAAATCGATTGTACGGGCCTTGATAAAATTATTAAAAATGTCAATAATTTGTGTAAAATCATAATAAGTGATTTGGAAAGAATTGGGATGAAAAATCCCATATTTGAAAAGATAAAAATAGATTTTTATCGAAATGAACTAGTTTTGAATAGAATTATAATTCAATTATTTTTAAATTAAATAAATTGGTTTTGAAATGGTTTTAAAAATAACCTGAATTTCCAATATATAAATTGGAAATGGATTCGAATGTGTCTTCGAAATAGTTCGATGTTGAATTTCGTGATTATACAAATATTGTTATGGAAATTTGAAAGATATATATATATCGTTATTTCCAATACGATATTTGTTGATTTCAGAATTTTATATTGAATATAAGCCGATATATTTTCTATTTAGAGCCTTGTATTTAATATCAAATTGGATTTTGGGTTTGTCATGAATGGTATCTTTAATAATACAGTTCTTGAACCCAATGGAGTTAAGAAAATTAGAAACTGACTAGAGATTAGCTAAGTTGAATAGTTTCCTGGGTATTGATCTGATGTTGGTTTCGGCCTTCGGGATTAATACTTAGGGAATTGTTATCTTACTAATTTACGGTTAGAGACTGAAGGGATGTGGATTGGGTTTGTTGTGAACTATGTTTTAGCGACATTCATTCTTTAACCCGATTTACAGTGAAATGGGATTTGGAAATTATAAGTCTTTTGTTAAGATTTAAAGGACATTTTCCAAAGTAAAGTTTTCCAATTTAATATATTAAATTGGAATTGAATGGAATTCGATTTGATAATAATCGAAATGAACTTCTGTGGAGGAAGACTGTTAATACATATGGAATTTAGGAGGCATTGCCGTTATTCTATTTATATTATTGGTCGGATATGGAAATTTATATCGATTATATATATCGGTTTATTTTCCATGAAGATTTCATAAATAATGGAATATGATTTGGGTTGTCGTGAATGGTATCTTTAATAATACTATTCTAAGACCCAACGGAGTTAAGAAAATCAGAAACTAACTGGAGATTAGTTAAGTTGAATGGTTTCTTGGGTATTGATCTGATGTTGGTTTCGGCCTTCGAGATTAATACTTATGGAGTTGTTCACTTGCTAATTTATGGTTAAAAGCTGATAGAATGGAATGTGATTTGGGTTAATCATGAACCATGTTTTAAATGACATTGGTTCTTTAACCCAGTTAAAGACAGGATATGGTTTCCCAAGTTAAACAATCATTAATATTGATTTTTGGTAAGATTAAAACCAAGTGGAGTTTTAATGCATCTTTAATTAGATTGAATGATATCCAAAGGAAGAATAAAGAATAAATTTAAAGAATTTATCTTTGATAAAATTAATAGGAACCTTTCCCAAAGTATAAGAATATTTGAATAAAGGAATATTCTAGATTGGAATAAGGCGTATGTTGCATTTTTGTAACACTTGTTTATTATATATGCGAGTTATTTGGAAAGACCGGGTTTATCCCATCCTGAATAACTGATTCGACGATGTGTCGAGGATGAAGACGGTGGTTGAAGACCGGAGGTCTTCACATCGTTTGGATGATTACTGATGTCTTGATTGGGTTGTACACCCAAGGCGAGGTAATAAGTGGGGATCGTCCTAACGTACTTGGAGATACCGAATATGCGAGGGTCTCTCTCCTGTATTGGACATATGGAGGAGGAATAAGGTGCCTCCGGTTTCGTTCAAACCTAGAACGAACTTGTAAATGGATGTGTGTCTGACATCGGATTTCATTCTGTGTGATTGATAGACATCGGTTGCATAGCGTGAATTGCCTGTGTGGCATGTTGAGCTGCAAATGATCAAGGTTTCTGTTGAAAAGTAGAGTCTTGTGGTTGATGATCAAAGCACGACCTTTGTGGCATAGCTTTATGTAGCGTTAATTCGCGAGCCTCACACCCCGGGGTGAGCCAGAAACGGGAGAAGGACCTCAGGGAAATGGACATATGCTAGTTTCGAGTTAGGAGTGGTGTTTTGGGTTTTACACGCCCTGGCATTTTACTTATGTGGATGATGATTGCGAGGCTCCTCGGTTATATCGGTCGATCCGGGACCGATAAAGTCATTTGGATCATTTTTGCCCCATAGAGCAGGCTAGCATATCGTTTACGGCATTATTAATCCACTCTATGTGGACTGGCCCTGATGATCCAAGGGCCCATCTGTGTCTGGGTCCTGAGGCTTAGGCTAGACAGTCTCGAAGCAGGCTAGAACGATCACTTGCCTTGGTTCACAGATGGAAATCCAACTTCCAAAACGTGACATTTGCGGTTTTGATTGTAGAGCCTAGTATTGGCGACATGATATATGGTACCCATGCCGTCTAGGATTGATACATTTATATTTGAAGTTGTTTTAAATACTATGCACTCATAATAGTATCAAATGATTTGATTTAACGTACTAAGCATGTTTGGCTATTATAAGGTAAAAACTCTATCCTCCAGCTTGCGTTGCATTGTGTGATGGGACCTGAGTCTTATAATAGCTTCATTGTTCTTTATTTAGCATTGTGCTGTTGTTTTATGCACTGGTATTCTTGGGAGGAAACCCATTCCGTGTTATACGGCGTGGTCCCTTGATTTACCTAACTTTAAAATAAAGATTAATAACTGTTTTAGTTCTCACACCAATCACATGACTTACCTGGAGTTTATTGTTTTAACCTAAACTCTGGGTGCCCCTATTTTCCACATGGGTAGCTAGTAGTTTTGGTTTTGCAGATTTATATTCACCGAATCCTGATTTACAGCTGGAACGATACTCGGAAAGCTCTGTTTCCGTGTATTATTTTTAGTTGTGTTTCGCATTATTTTTCTGCTGCTATGTAATGTAATTTAAATCTCTGATATTTTCTATGTAATATTTATTCATACCCTGTATATTCTTGTATTCTAATGGAATTGTTGTAATAAGCAATGAAATGTTCTTCTGTTTGTGTTCTGATTTGTCTTGTCCTCAACTCAATTCGTGCTTTCCTTCACGGGGAAAGTTCCGGTCATTTCATTGCGGTATCAGAGCTCTGGTTTACTAAGCTCGAGAACAAGACACATTTGAACCATACGAAAGAATTCATCAGAGATTGGATTAGCAATATCCAATGAGAATGATTCGTTAGAGATGCGATCAGTAATATCCTAGAACGAGTGTAAAGAGTATATTTTTGAAATGAAAACAAAGTTTGTTTTGAAAATGTAAATTGTATTATACGTATTTGAATATTTATTTTTATTGAATTTGGACAATCCAACATATAAAGATTGTGCATATACGCCTAGCAAACGTGTATTCGAAGTTTTAATATAATGGATAGATATAGATTTACGCTCTAGTCGCTCGGGGATAATTCTGGTGATGTCCGGACATCATCAGTATTTATTTTCGAGTTTCGAAAGTGGGATGTCTATATGATTCCAATTGACTGGTGTAGAACCAAAACTAGATAGGGCTATTGTTGTGATTTGGCATCAAAATCTGATTTCTGGACTATGTTTCAAAGTCATGAATTTGAAAAGCTAATCAACTAATTAATTGATGATTGTGCTGTATGATTATTTATTTAAATCAACATGTGAAAGAACAGTACATATAATCAAATTGTATCAAATATTGAACTGTATTGAAAATTTATTGCATTTGCATACATGTACATGCATATATACTGAACAGGTCATTGCAAGGAGGCTAGAGAAGAGGAATAAAATTGTATGCCCGACAAATAGGTACATGTTTACTAATTTCTTAGGTTTTGGATAATTTTATGAGCTGATTGGCTAGCGGCTTGGCTTTTTCCTTTTCTTTTTGAGATGAGAGGGCCTATATGGCGATTTCGAGATTTTCGCGGTTCTCCCGTACATGGGAGGTTATGGCGAAATTTTTTGAAAATTTAGGGTGTTAGTTAAATTTTTGAAAAATTTGAAAAGTTCTTAGAAACTGAAAAGTTAAAGGACTTAAGCCATAATGAAAATAATGAAAGTTGAGTTGGTTTGTAAAACAACTTTCAGCTCCGTTCCTGTTCGAGGACGAAAAGATCTTAAGTGGGAGAGATCGTAATAACCCAGAAATCCGAACCAATATAAAAAAATTATTTTGGAAAATTTAATGAATTTTTAATATTTAAAATGAATTATTTTAAATAATAATGATGAAAAATTTATTTTGAATAGAATTAGAACGTATATATTTATTGGGATCGACGTTAGAATATAAATATTTATTTTATATTATAAAAGGAATTGAAAATGGCGCGGTAGTTCGAAAATTCGATTTTAAATTTAAAATAATGTACAGGATTCAAAATAAACTGAATTTTAGCGAAACCAAAAATATTAGAATCTAATTGAAAATATCTTTCCAATGAATCCGAAAAATTGAAATTTCATAATGGGAATAAAAAGTTATGCCCAGTTGAAAATTCAGAATAGTCGCTATGGAAAATATAGCCCTTGAAATGGAAATTTTGCAAATGACCTCTGTTTTCGATGAAACTACTTTTGTTGGATCCAGGATGTCAAGTCATTGCTAGATTCCAAAATTCATAATTTTCTGAATCAATATGTAAGCATGGCACGGGAAAACGTGTTTTGTCAGTTTCAGTCAATTTGGATCGACCAGAAGATGGCCATTTTTCAAACGGTCTTCAAATTTGACGAAATTAGTTTTGTTAGGACCGTATCGTCAATACGAAGATAGAAAATATTTTTCGAGAATTTTTAGAGTCTGTATGTGGCCCCGAAAAATTGAAATGCGCGTTCAAATTCAATATATAGATTTATATTTTGATTTTGACGAAAACTAATCGAAACGATTGAATCAGCTTACGATACATATCCTATTGTGTTCGGAATGGGGGTAATTAGCTAGGGATGACAGTCGTTGGGCCTCGTTTGGGGTTCAAAAGAAAAGTCCACTTTTTGAAATATAAAATAATTAAATAAATTATATAATATAACCTCCCTCTTCTCTCTCCTCCTTTATCACTTCAGATCAAAACCGGAAAAAAAAAGAAAAAAAACGAGATGAATGGGGGGGTCTGCCGCCGCTGCCACGGCCTAAGGCGCCGCACCTCCGGCGCTGAGGTCGGAGGAGACCCGCACCCCCTCGACCTCCACCCCCAAATTGAACGACGCCCGAAGCCCTCCAATGCGACGCCACCCAAATCAGGCCATCACCCGTACAGCCCCACCGGCCTGCCGCCCCACCGCACCGCCTCCCCCACGTCGGCCATCCCCTCCACCTTCCTTCCCCCCTCTCTCTTCTCGCTTTACACCTCCAAATTCCCGGTGAGTGATTATCTCCATTTTTATTTATTTGTGCATTTATAACTATGATTTTTATGTGAAATAAAAATCTAAAATCCATATTTATGTTTTTGAAATGAAAGATATAATTTTGTACATGGAAAAGAATAGATTTTGTTCATAGAAAAGGTTGAATTTTTAGCATTGAAAAGGTTGAATTTTTAGCATTGAAAAGAACTGATTTTTAACATTAAAAAGAATTGATTTTTAGCACAGAAAAATATTGAATTTGAACATAGAAAAATATTGATTTTTAACATATAAAAGATTTAATTTTTTTTATATGAGAAAAGCTTTGATTTTTGTTGATAGAAAAATATGATTTTTGTATAAGAAAGATTAGATTTTTTTATGTAAAGACGATATTTTTATTTATTTAAAGACGAGATTTTTATTTATGTAAAGACGAGATTTTTGTTATATAAAGACAAGATTTTTATTTGTATAAAGACGGGATTTTTATTTATATAGCAGTGAAGTAAAAATGTGATTTTACCCATGTAGCATTGAAATAAAATTATGATTTTTATTATGAACAACGTGAAAAGATTAAGTTGGAATAGCGAGTAAATCCAAACCATCGTCCAGTAAAGAATGGCAAAGTGGATCCCAAAGGTGAGAACTTCTCACTTTTATTTATTTTCTAGTTAGAAATATATACTAGGATGCAGATGGTGCTTTGCAGCACCCGACACCCGTCGTCTACAGACCATGGACGGCTTGTTTGTTTGATTGCATGTTGTTGTGAAAATTAGTTGTGATGTGGAATGGATAAATAAAATAGTCATAAATGGAGATAAAATATTTTATAGTTAAAAATATGATTTTTAACATGTATAGGAATGAAATAAATATTTATAAACAAATCGAACGATTTGTTTATGTACACACATTTGACTGATATTGATTGGGACGATAAATTTTACACATCACCCAACTGCACAAATAATATTTAGTATTTGTTGGTCGAAACCCCACACGGGTATTGGGATGATATATGACATACACTAGTCCCAATAATTAGCTGTATGTCGATTGATTGATTGACAGGCTTTATGTCGATTGATTGATTGACAGGCTCTATGAGCGTTAAATATTTATTTTAATGCTTATACGGTTGTAGAATGCACTCTGGATGTTGTTTGAATTTTTAGTGATTGTTTATCGTCATTGTTGTGTACATGTATTGGATGAAATCCATATAACTGAATTCATATGGTAATCGATTGAGTCTGCTTCCAGTTCAGAATTAACGAATATTTTAAAATGACATTCAGTGAATATTGGAATGTGAAGTCATGTTAAGTAGTTAAACGCCATTTTAACACGAATGGGAATTTGGTCGATTTTATTCATTTTATAAGGAATATTGAAAAGTGATTTCAAAATCTGATGTTTTGAAAATATTGAAGTGATATAGAATAATCAATTTTGAATTGAAATTGAAACTGAAATTGAATTGAAATCGATTTAAATTGAATTCAAAATGAATTGGAATTGAAATTGAATTGAAATCGATTTAAAGTGAATTCAAAACGAATTGAATTGAATTGAAATCAATTTGAAATGAATTTTAAACAAATTTATAATGGAAAATTCAATTTTGATTTGGAATTGAATATGCAGTTGAAACTGTTTTGAAAACGAATTTAAAACGATTTATAAAATATGTTATAAATGGAAATCGATGAAATATATATTATATATATTGTATATATAATATAATTGCCTGAATAGAACGCGCTGCGCTACGGCAATTCGCAAATTTCGACCATTGACTTCGAATATAAGCCGATATATTTTCTATTTAGATCCTTGTATTTAATATCAAATTGGATTTTGGGTTTGTCATGAATGGTATCTTTAATAATACAGTTCTTGAACCCAATGGAGTTAAGAAAATTAGAAACTGACTGGAGATTAGCTAAGTTGAATAGTTTCCTGGGTATTGATCTGATGTTGGTTTCGGCCTTCGGGGTTAATACTTAGGGAATTGTTCTCTTGCTAATTTACGGTTAGAGACTGAAGGGATGTGGATTGGGTTTGTTGTGAACTATGTTTTAGCGACATTCGTTCTTTAACCCGATTTACAGTGAAATGGGATTTGGAAATTATAAGTCTTTTGTTAAAATTTAAAGGAGATTTTCCAAAGTAAAGTTTTCCAATTTTATATATTAAATTGGAATTGAATGGAATTCGATTTGATAATAATCGAAATGAACTTCTGTGGAGGAAGACTGTTAACACATATGGAATTTAATAGGCGTTGCCATTATTCTATTTATATTATTGGTCGGATATGGAAATTTATATCGATTATATATATATATATATATATATATCGGTTTGTTTTCCATGAAGACTTCATAAATAATTGAATGTGATTTGGGTTGTCGTGATTTGGGTTGTCGTGAATGTTTCATATATATATCGTGAATCATGTTTTAAATGACATTGGTTCTTTAACCCAGTTAAAAATAGGATATGGTTTCCCAAGTTAAACAATCGTTAATATTGATTTTTGGGAAGATTAAAACCAAGTGGAGTTTTAATGCATCTTTAATTAGATTGAATGATATCCAAAGGAAGATTAAAGAATAAATTTAAAGAATTTATCTTTGATAAAATTAATGGGAACCTTTCCCAAAGTATAAGAATACTTGAATAAAGGAATATTCTGGATTGGAATAAGGCGTATGTTGCATTTTTGTAACACTTGTTTATTATATATGCAAGTTAATTGGAAAGACCGGGTTTATCCCATCCTGAATAACTGATTCGACGATGTGACGAGGATGAAGACGGTGGTTGAAGACCGGAGGTCTTCGCATTGTTTGGATGATTACTGATGTCTTGATTGGGTTGTACACCTAAAGCGAGGTAATAAGTGGGGATCGTCCTAACGTACTTGGAGATCGACCGGATATGTGAGGGCCTCTCCCGTGTATTGGGCATATGGGGGAGGAATAAGGTGCCTCCGGTTTCGTTCAAACCTAGAACAAACTTGTAAATGGATGTGTGTCTGACATCGGATTTCATTCTATGTGATTGATAGACATCGGTTGCATAGCGTGAATTGCCTGTGTGGCATGCTGAGCTGCAAATGATCAAGGTTTCTGTTGAAAAGTAGAGTCTTGTGGTTGATGATCAAAGCACGACCTTTGTGGCATAGCTTTGTGTAGCGTTAATTCGCGAGCCTCACACCCCGGGGTGAGCCAGAAACGGGAGAAGGACCTCAGGGAAATGGACATATGCTAGTTTCTAGTTAGGAGTGGTGTTTTGGGTTTTACACGCCCTGGCATTTTACTTATGTGGATGATGATTGCGAGGCGCCTCGGTTATATCGGTCGATCCGGGACCGATGGAGTCATTTGGATCATTTTTGCCCCATAGGGCAGGCTAGCATATCGTTTACGGCATTATTAATCCACTCTGTGTGGACCGGCCCTGATGATCTAAGGGCCCATCTGTGTCTGGGTCCTGAGGCTCAGGCTAGACAGTCTCGAAGCAGGCTAGGACGATCCCTTGCCTTGGTTCACAGATGGAAATCCAACTTCCAATACGTGACATTTGCGGTTTTGATTGTAGAGCCTAGTATTGGCGACATGATATATGGTACCCATGTCGTCTAGGATTGATACATTTATATTTGAAGTTGTTTTAAATACTATGCACTTATAATAGTATCAAATGATTTGATTTAACATACCAAGCTTGTTTGGCTATTATAAGGTTAAAAACTCTATCCTCCAGCTTGTGTTGCAATGTGTGATGGGACCTGAGTCTTATAATAGCTTCATTGTTCTTTATTTAGCATTGCGATGTTGTTTTATGCACTGGTATTCTTGGGAGGAAACCCGTTCCGTGTTGTACGGCGTGGTCCCTTGATTTACCTAACTTTAAAATAAAGATTAATAACTGTTTTAGTTCTCACACTAATCACATGACTTACCTGGAGTTTATTGTTTTAACCTAAACTCTGGATGCCCTTATTTTCCACACGGGCAGCTAGTAGTTTTGGTTTTGCAGATTTATATTCACAGGATCCTTATTTACAGCTGGAATGATACTTGGAAAGCTCTGTATCCATGTATTACTTTCAGTTGTGTTTTGCATTATTTTTCCGCTGCTATGTAATGTAATTTAAATCTCTGATATTTTCTGTGTAATATTTATTCATACCATGTATATTCTTTTATTCTGATGGAATTGTTGTAATAACCAATGAAATGTTCTTCTGTTTGTGTTCTGATTTGTCTTATCCTCAACTCAATCCCCACTGGGAAGTTCGGGTCGTTTTAATTTCTTTTACATTGGAAATGTTATCTTATATTCCCAAATCGTTTTCATTACCTTGGGATTATTATTATAGTTCCTCGAACCCTTTTTCCATAGTCAGAAATATTTCCATTTCTTAACTCTCTTTTCTTAACTACTTATCAACTCATAGTATATTACTTCTAATCCATTAAATCATTTTCAACTTGAATAACTCGTTTCAATTCCATTCATTACACTTAATTTCGTTATTAAGTATTCAACTTAAAATCATCGTTTTAGCCTCAACTCTTTTATAAACTTTATTTACACAACTATGGTTTAATCCAAAACTCTTTTTCCCTCGATTCCATTTTTACTTACTTCAATTGTTAAATGAAACATTTATTTAAGCCATCGAATCAGCTCAAAATCTCTTTTATAGCTTCGTTATAAAAACTCAATTTTTGCTATAAAACCCGTTCAAAAACTCCTTTCATAATTCAACTCGATTCCATTTCAAACTCCAATTTCTTACTTAAATGAAATTCATTTAAAAAGAAATCTCTTAAATTATTATTACTTAATTATTAACCACTGAAGAAGTAGTTAAATCCTTTGTTACAAAAATAAACAATAAATTTCTCTATTTAAAATCTTATTAAAACTAATAAGCATTCATTAAACCGTTTCATTAAATTTATTTAACAATAAACTAATTTACTTTAATAATCAACCCCGGTTAAAACGGTCAACTTATTCAATTCAAAATATGGTTATCTTGTTAACTAAATATAATTAGTTCTTCGTTTAAACTAAATAAATTATATAATTAATTTTAAATAATTCCATTTAACTATTTCGTAGAAACAATTATTCCACTCTTAACCTTCGGTTAATTTCTGCTCATTTACATATAAATCTTGTTAATATAAGAAATCACTTTATAAAATCATCTAATAATAACTTATAAACTTTAAACAATAAATATTTATTTTAAATAACTTTAATTCTAATTAATAGATTTAAAATTTATTTTTAGTTATAAAATAAATTTTACTACTTCAATACCGTCGATTCACTTGACGGTAAATCAACATTTGTAATACAATTGATTTATAGGTCATATGCTGCCAGTTACCCAACCAATACTGTTCACTAGTCAGTAACAAAACAAACGTTGAATTTAGATTCAATGATCAATAAACAAATCAATAATCTAATCATGTTGGTCAAACAGTTCATATAATGTGATATAAAAATAAACAATAAATTTGAGGAATCTAGTTGGATCCCTCCGACCTGTTTTCCCTGCATCCAAATATGTTACTTCAAATAATATTATTCAATTTTAATAAACAGGTATAATATTCAACAATAAATAAATAACAATAAACCAAGCACCCATATTTTCATTTAATATGTTTATATTATTATAAACATAACCAACAAGGTAAGTTACCTCGTTTGGAAATAACTATTAGAATAACGATTAGATTTTATTTAAATTTAACAAACGATTTATATCAACCAATTCAATCAATACATAAATAATCAGCATACCATAAACAATTATCAACCATAGCACACAAAATAAAACCCGACTTATATAAAATATAAGTGGGTAAAACTGAGTGAGTTATACTCACTTTGGTTTCCATTAGTTCCTGAAGCGATTCAATTACAGTTAAATTAAACAGTGTTTAATTTAAATGTATATTCCAGTCATCTCCTGCACTGTCCAAATTATTTTCATAATCTTGTGTCTAAAAATACGATTCCGGCGTCCCTTGTTTGGTCCAATTCTGGCTACACAATAAAAAGTTATTACCTTTATTAGTTAACTAAATTATATTATATTAATTAATTCTTAACTTAACTTAACTTAAGTTTAAACAGTAGCAGGCAGCAAAAAATTTCTTTACGTACATAATACAGGCCGACCAGTCCTTAATTCCAATGTTAGTTCTACTAATTTTGTATACCCAATTAGTTATCATGTCCACTTATTTTTAACCAGGCTTAATGTAAATAAAATAATTATGTCTGTTAACTAACCCAGGAGGCCGACACTGTTCACAATTACATAGTTGGATGAAATCCTTCCCAGAATCCTTTTATTTCCTTAACTAAATTCCTTATATAAATGTTAATTAGCTGCCTAAGCATGGTTGGCCG
Source organism: Allium sativum (assembly GCA_030737875.1). Taxonomy (NCBI): domain Eukaryota; kingdom Viridiplantae; phylum Streptophyta; class Magnoliopsida; order Asparagales; family Amaryllidaceae; genus Allium; species Allium sativum. Next base: position 441,365,478 of record CM060915.1, on the reverse strand, counting down.
ATTAGTCACCTAGGTTCAAACAGAAGGGCCAATACTTTAGTTTAACGTAAACATAAATTAAAATTAGTTTGGGCTTCACCTCTTGACTTCGGCCCAATCAACCCAATACCAACCCGCTTCGTTAACGTCCCCTTCTTCTTCCTGTTTTATACTTCTGCTCCCTTCATACAACCGAGCTCAGCATCGTTCCTTAATGAAAACCTCCTCCCTTTCGTTTTAACACTCACATTCTTTATTTTATAAATCTTTCGCACTTGATGTGTTTCACATGTGAAACTTCATCACCGCACATAAGTTCATTGCCCACCGGAGCTCCGCCTTGCTGCCACTCCTCACTGCCGCATTTGCCACCGCATCTCATTCTAGAAGCTAAGATTTATTATACATGCCTTTCTTGCTTCCCCATTCTATTCTGGGAAAATTTTGAATGCCAGCTATCTTGTTGCTCCTCCCACTTGATGTTGTCGCGAGATACTTCTTCCCGTTGAAACAAAAACCACAAGCTCCATTCCATCTTCCCTCATGTTAGTTACTCTCGCCACTACAGCATAACCCAACCCCATGTTTCCTTCAGGCTGCAATACATTTCCTCATTCGTTCCCATTGTTTCTCTCCCTACGTTCATTCCATAATACATGAAACAAACAAGCTTACGACTTTTTTGAATCTCATTCTGCCGATTTTCATTTTTTTAAATTTCTACAATGCCATTGAAGGCTTGAAACTGATCTGCGGCATTGTTGGAAAATTTTCGGAAGCTTTCGTGCTTATATATAGGCGTGGTGCCTTAGCAACCAAGTGTTAGGGTAATAGGATTTTCAGTGTAGGCTATAGGTTTCATTGAGTTTTCGTTTTCATTTATCTGGATGATGTTGAAGTGAAGGGATAACATACACTACAGTATAAGAGGAAGAGTACTTGCGTGTTTTTAGGTTGGCAGAAAATTTTTAGGTGAGGTTAGGTTGAAATGTTTCAAAAAGCACGTGCCTAGGTTTATAGAAAAATATTTAGGGTAGGCTTGTGTTTCCTTTTCAATATATTGGTAACCTGTACCAATTTAAATTTAGGGTAACTGTGCCATCTTATACTGCGCGAGTGTACTCCATTTACTTGCCGTTAAGAATTTATATTTTTAATTTATTTTATTACTTAGGGAAAAGTAATTCATATTTTATTTATTTATATACGGTTACATTTTACCATAAATTACATTGCACGCACTACATTCGAGCTGACATTTACGAGCTCCAAATGAAATAAAATTGGATACACTATTACGTCTCAATATTTCAGTCCCAGTGAGATTAATTTCATTGAAACCAACTCCGTTTGCAAAGCAACGTTATTTTAATTTACCGGTTCACCTTTATATTGTACGCACGGATAAAATAGCTCTGGTTGGCTCCAAACTGGAAATCTAGCAATAACTAGCCATACGTATTCCAATTACTCGTTTCGTCGATCATGGAGGTCGTTTCGAAAAAATTATTTTAAGGTCTGTATAATATAATTAAATCTAAACCAATTTAATTTAAATAATAATAAATTATTATTATCGTATTTCTCCAAATAAAATATTATCAACTTCAGAATAATTCAATATATCTTTTAAACTCAATATTTACAATCTTGGATTAACGATATTCTAAATATATAAAAATCCTTTATAATTTATTAAATAAACGTTATCGTTTATGAATGAATTCCATAGCGACTATTTGTGAATTTGAATTGGACATAACTAACAATATATAATATGAAATCTCCATTTCTCTCTTTCATTATAAAAACATAATCAAATCGATTCCAACATTTCATTTTTTACAGAATTCCAACTTAAAATGGATTATGTATATTCAATTGAAGTTCAAATCAAAAATTATGAACTACTACGACGTTTACGGGCTCGATTTATAATTAAATATAAATTAAACATTCAAACTTCGTTATATAAATGAATTATATATTATAAATCCATTTATAATACCTAATCGATATTTAAAATAATAAAATATTATAAATATCTGATCACCAGAAATACGGGACGTTACACACGCATATCCCAGACCAGCATAAGGCAAGAGATAGTAAGTAGTCATTTATTACCTATATGATAGGTAGACTACTACTATCTTGTTGATCTTATTGGAAAATATGTGAACCACTTAATACCTTCCGTAGGATAGGCACACTTTGGTACCTTCGTAGTGTCCATTTAATACTTTATCCCAAGGCAGACTTTAACCCTGTCACCTGCTACCTAGAGGCAACAGACTCTTTCAGGGATTTCTAAGCTCATACCTAATTAGCCATTTAATACTTTTTATTTATGGGAGGAGACCTACTTGATCACTCAATACCATATAAGGGTGGATCCTATGATTCTACCTTTACTTTAAAGGAAAAAGGATGAATCCATTACTTAATACCCCGGTAGGCAGTTTCACTACTTAATACCTTAACCCCAAAGTAGGCTACACTATAAAATTATTCCTTTATGTTTCTTCTTTTAAAATGGAGGTGGGTTCCTACGACCACTTAATACCTCAACACTTGAAGTAAACCTTTATGATAAGTTTACGATATGCAACTTTTTGATTGTCATGGGTTTTAACATCAGTTGTATATATATCCTTCTACTGGAAAGTGCAGACTTCTATCCAATAATACAACTGACCCGTATCATCAACTACTAATTCCAATTCCTATACTAATTAAGATATTATTTCTAGAATTAAACTATAAATAAGATAAGGATGGTTTTCCTTAGATTCGCAATTCTAAGGTTATGTATTTACTGAACTTAGTGTTAACAACAATAAGCACTACCCCCATTTTCCATTAAATTAAATAATTACCATAACAGTCACATGCTATTAATGACTCTAACGGTCACTTTCCCCAAGGAAATGGATACTCAATTTAATTCAATAAATTTCTATAATGGTTACATGCCAATGGACACCCTATTAAATGCCATTAGTCTTTATACCAGAAATGATATGAAACACCAAAGGTACTTTTTAAAGTACTTCAACAAAAGGTATGTGGAGCCACAATCGCAAGCATAGAAAACATTAAAGTAAAACACAATAACATTTTTATAGTGGTTCGATCATAAAAGATCTACATCCACTTTTACATAGGATTCCATTGATAATTTATCAATTACAAGGTTTTATTCTCTCTTACAACAAGTTTTATCACTCTTTCACTTGTAGATCACACTTGAATTCATATAAAACGGTGAAGAAACAATATGGCCAATGGAGATTAGGTATGATTGAAGGAGGATTGGAAGGATTTCTTCAAGCGCTTGAACATAGATGGTAGATCCCCAATTCCTAAATCACTTGGATGGATTTGATGAAAGCCATGATCAATGAATGAATGAATCATCACTTGATGATGTTGGATGAGTGTTAGGACTATATGCAATAGTTATAGAGAGATTTCAGCAGCACTTCGTGGCAAGGGAATTCCTCTCCACCTATTTTGGGGTTGGACCTCTATTTATAGGTGTGAGGGAGAGCCAAGATATTAAGTGTAGGCCACCAATCGGTCTAAGCCTTATTTACGGAAATTGCCACCAGCCGACCTGTCAATAATTGTTCAGAAGACATCGGTCTGAATCAGAACCGACTGGTCGGTATGTCTCTTCCTTTCACCTATGCGATTGATCAGCTGTGGGCTTCGTATCGATTGGTCATTTATCTTTCTGATTGATCGGTATAGAGATAAAAGATTAAGACACATTGATTTAGAAGCGACCAATTTGTACGTCTTCCTTTCTCATGAGATTGGTCGGTCTGTCCCTCATGATACGACCAACCAGTTGTAATCCTTCCTAACCATTCGGTGCGGTAAGACTTGTTAAAGTGAGTTGCTCCTGGTATGACTGGTCGGTTGTACCTCATCCTGACCGATCAGTATGAATGTATCATATTTTACTAGCTAACCATTTTGGAACTCCGAATTATGACCGATCGGTATCGTATCTTTGCAAACGATTGGCATGACACAATATGCATTCTTAGAACCGAGCGGTCAGTGCATGTTCTTCAGGCCGGTCGCTCACAAATTGAATTAGGGATCTTCTGATCTTTCTCTATGTCTTGATCCATTAATGTGTGAATGATTTTTAAGGAGTAAACATTAGCCCCTCGAAGTGTACAATTTTCTGCTTAAGAAAATTTGTGAGCTTTGAAATGAACATTTTTATTACATAATTGATGGATCATTCTTGCAGACTTTGCCTTGGGTTAACATGCATAGTTATTCATAGCGATTAACTACATGACCGGTCAGCGGATTAAGTTTGCCTAGTAGTTGATCGGTCAGTCTGATGTAATGGGTTTTCGTTGTCCATCCGGCCCATCAATCAATTGCCTTTATATATTGCAACCTGACCCTTTCCTCTTCCATTTTCCTTCTCCCTATGTCAATCAGGTAATCTCACTCAAGGCGGCGGCTACTGCGATCCAACACCAATTTCATCAGCTTTCATCCCAATTCGATCAACGTGATTTAGAAACCAATCTAAGGACCTTCTACTCCATTTCGACCATTGCAATTTAGGGCCGGTCAGACAACTTCCAATCTCTGCTCATCCCACTTCTTCGAACTCGAGTCAATACCCAGGTATTACATTGAATTTTCACGTGCTTTGTATAGACACTAGGCCTGGATTGAATTGGACTTGATTTGCAATGAATCTTGAATCGAATTGTCTTCGGGTTTCTTAGGGTTTTGATTTTTAGTGTTGGGATGATGTGAATTGGATCCATGCTTTGTATTTGATCGGTTTGGGGTTGTGGTGAACTTGTAATGAGATTGTATTTGTTTGAGATCGGTTTTAAGGTTGCATTTGAGGAATCCGTTGTGCATTGTCCTTCTTTGAACTCTATTATGACTTTATGCATATATGGTGTTTACCGAAATGTTTTAATTAAATTTTTCAATTTATACACTGTAATACCCTGTACTTTCTATTAACGTTATAATAATAATTCCTATGATACTTAATTTAAAATGTGAAAATTAAGAGAAACGGTTACGCCATTGTGTTCGTCTTGGAATTCTGGTTGAGATAGAGTCCGATTTTGCGTGAATTGGACTTCGTATGAAGAAGTTATGGTTGTTAGAAGTTTCAGAAATTCGAATAAATTCAAACAGCTCGAAAGAACAGGTTCAAAATTCAAACAGAAGCCAGAAGCGAGCTGGGCGGGAAAATTCCCGCCCAGGCAGGTCGACCCTAGTGTCGACCTCCCCCCCCCCCCCCCCTTGAGGTCGACCTGGGGGTCGACCTGGCCCCCGGCCAGATCTGAAATTTGAACGATTCCTGACTCACTGTTGAGTCACTTGGGTTTCTGGATGGGCTTGATTAGGTCTGAGTGGCTGTGATTAACCAAGGTTCATTTGACGGCTATAATCAAACTGAAATTCTATATCAACAACTCAATGCCTAACCTAAAAACACACAGAAAAATAAACCTAGAACTGAAATGTCGTCAATGCAAGACTTGGAGTAGCCGTCACCCTTTTCAATTCAAAAGACGAGTTAAAAAGCTACATCTAAAATCAAACTTCAACTAGTTTAATTCAACGATCTTCATCAAAGGTGCACATCTCCAATTTCAGAATTCAGATTTCAGAACGCAAGAATTTCTTTTAGTTTGTAAGTTAGTTGTTACGCAGATTTAAACATTCCTTTCGATTGAATCATGACATGTTGTAATTGGAATATAGTACGATGCTTATGTATGAGAATTGATTCTCGTTTATCTTAAAATATCGTGGAAATTAATCTTGTCTATATGTTTGTGGCGATGAACATGTTGTATATTTCATGTCTATATGCTTATAGCGATGAACATGTTGTATATCTCATGTCTATATGTTTGGGTGATGCACAACATTATATGTTATTACGATTGAGTAAAGAACTTATATGCCAACAAAATGGTAAAACATGTCATGCTGAAATTTTGTTGGTTAGTTGCAAGTTTAGGATCTAAATCACATGTTTACATGTTAGATTTACATTTATGAATATTTAGAACTATGCCAGGTTGAATCTATTTATGCTGTAAAAGTGGAATTGTAGTCCTCTTATGTTGTTAACATCATGCTAAATTTTGATAAGAAAATGAGTATGATAGCTTTCTTATGTTTTGACATACATAAGATTATATGCCAAGTTATAGGTTGAAACTGTGATTATATGTTAAACTTTCATGCTAGACCATTGTCAAGTTTACGTGACCATTGGATTCAACTTAGTCACAAGTTCACCTTTGCCCAACTGATTAAAGTTAATGATATACATCCATGCCAAGTTACATGTGATAAGTTTAATGTATGCTATTTTATGTTTATGTCATGATCTTTGTTTATTACCCTTTTTGTTTATGGGTTTGGGCTAATTTGCTAGCCCAACATTTTATGTGATTTACGCATACATTCCACGGGGGTAGCGATGGGAAATATGAAAACTTATGGCATAGATTTGTTCATTTAATGGTATATTTAATATACCATTTATGTTGAGCATAATCACAAGATAATTATGCCGTGATTAAATTTAATTTAATTCACATGAAGGAAATTTGACATATATAGAAAAAATGAATTTAGAAAAGATGAATATGCCTAACCCGAGGTTAGACTGAGTTGTGGTGTAAATCTGCCCGGAACCGATCGGCATATCCAGTGACCACAACAAGACCTATCTAATGTGGGTGGTTAGTGCATCGAGCCCAAAATGAACCCGAGGTTAGACTAAGTTGTGGTGTATATCTGCCGGAACCAACCGGCATATCCAGTGACCACAACAAGACCTGTCTAATGTGAGTGGTTGGTGCTTTAATTAGGAAAAACACTTAACTGATTCAACATGTTAATTAAAATGAATGGGCTGGGTTGATTAGAAAACCCTAGTAACGGGGACCCATTTCAGCAGTAACCCACATAGATGTATCATGGTACCCTGAACTAGGCAGGGTAGGGCACGATTACTGGGTTGAACTATAAGCGGTCAAAACATCGGCGGTTGGTGGGCCAGTGTAGGATCCGTCGGATTATGGGCATGTACGTACTCCGGAGTGGAAAAATCAAGCACTAGGCATCAGTAGTGTACACTGTGCATCTTGAATCGTGTCAGGTTGCCACCAGAGGGACCGATACACCCCATGGTGGGACCAACACAGGTGATTACAATCAAGCGAGGCCGAAGGACACAGGACATGAATACGTGCGAGTAGGAGTCGATCATTAAGGGGATCGTTTGTTGTAAACATGTGGGCTGGTTGAACCAATGGTTAAGTAGGTGTAGAGACTATAGTAGTGGGGGCGATCACACGTCCCTCCCATCTTATATTAGGGTATTGTCCTATGTTCTGTTATCACTGTCATGACCCCCTTTTCTTGTTTAATACTAGTAACCACTGAACTTACCAGACTTATTGTCTGACCCGTTTTCTTTCGTCTTCTTTTCTTCCGTTTCCCCCCACAGGTCCACAGGGAGGAAATACTCCAGCTTACTCAGACTCTTTACAAGCTTTAAGAAAGTAGATGTATGACTTAGACTCTCTTGCATTGGCTATGGCATTGGATATGATCCTTGGGGATTTATGCATTTTTACTTTCTGGTTTATGCTTCTTTATTGAATAATCAAGACAGAAATTATGGTGTAATGTTTTGAAGTTTTCTGATACAATTTGATGTAATGCTTTTGTGTTGAACTACGTATGAAATAAATATTTGGATTCTGCTGCTTAAATTTATCTGTCTTGTAAATTTTTCTGTGTCTTGTACCTATAACTCTCCACCAAAGTTAAGTATTCCCTTTGTGAGTGACCTTAATGGAGGTGGGGTGTTTAACTTGGTATCAGAGCAAAGGTTTACCAGATTATATAAGAATTTTTGAAAAACTATCTTTCAAAAAGAAATATAAAGAAGCATTTTACAAGGAAAAATGTTGTTTTTAATTTAAAAAGGCATAATCCCCAAAGCCATATGCATTATCTTTCTATCCTTCATTTTGAATCTTTTCTTTTTCGTTTCAGCATGTCTGGGAATCTTAACCTTCCAGAGGGTGTGCCAATACCTGGCTGGTTTAGGAGGTACTTAGAGGCTAGGGCCAACAACGCAGGCCCAACAGATATCCCTCCTCCAGCTGCAGCGGTTCCTCCTCCTCCTCGTGCAAATGCTTTCTCAAAGATCTGTAGAGATTTTAGGGCCATGGGTGGAAAGGATTTCAAGGGGACTAAATCATTCGTGGAAGCAAGGAAGTGGCTCAAAGAAATTGAGGATCTGTTCGTCATCTTCGAGGTGGACGATAGACAAAAGATACAGTTAGTAGTGTGGTTGCTCAAAGACGAAGCTTCCTATTGGTGGGAAGTCACTAACGCTGAGAGGCCGGTTGAAACATGGATGGATTTCAGAATAAGGTTTGAGATGAAATTCCTCATACAAGATGAACGAAGTTTACAGCTGGAAAAGTTCTTATCTCTTAAGCAAGGAAGTATGACGGTCAAGGAGTACGTCAATCAATTCAATCAGCTGGCCCATTTTGGACTGGACTTAGTGAATGCTCCTCATAAGAAGGCTCTCCATTTTGTCAAGGGATTGAATGAGCCACTTCACAGCTTGGCTATGACCCACATACCTATAGGGGCTACTTACGAAAGGTTAGTGGACATGGCACTCTTAAATGAGGAAAACAAGGGCAAGAATAAGGCAAAAGCAGAAGTGCCTCAAGATAAGAAGTGGGAAGGGTCATAGAACAAGAAGGTTGATCCAAAGAAAGGCGGGAAGAACAACAAACACCGTGAAAAGAGAAAGTGTAATTTCTGTGGCATTCCTGGACATCTGGTCAAAGACTGCAGGAAGAAGAAAAGGAAGATGGGTAGCTGTTTCCACCGTGGTGAGACAGGACACATGGCTAGGGCCTGCCCAAGGAAGCAAGGGCAGGGAGCTGGACCTTCTTCTGGAGGACAAGTCCACGCTCTCACGGAACCTCCGCAAGAACGAGGTAGAAATATTTATGTCGAAAGCTTAGTCTATCTTTTTGATCATCATGTTCGTACATTGTTTGATTCTGGTGCATCGCACTCATTTGTATCCGCAGATTTAGTTGAATCTCTTCACCTAGACACCAGTATAGTAGAGGATCCCTTGGTTGTTTCAAATCCAATTGGGGGCTCAGCTTATTTGTCAATGGTTTGTTTAGATTTGAAAATATCTATACTAAGCGTTGGGTTTAGATGCAATGCCTTTGTTTTGGGCTTCACGAACTATGGGTTGATCCTAGGCATGGACTGGCTATCCAGTAATGGTGTCGTCCTCGATTGTGAAAAGAGAGTGGTTAGACTCATGACTCGCCTCGGTAACACTCTCGAAGTTTCTTATAATCCCATGAACTCTGTCATACTTAGTTATCTAGAATCACTTGATGCGTCTGTCAAGAACTTGAAGTCTGTAAGAATAGTCCGTGAATATTCGGATGTGTTTGAAGAGGTAAAGGGCTTACCTCCGAAGCGGGAGATAGACTTCCGCATATACCTCATTAATAATGCAAAGCCCGTTGCATTACCCGTTAGGCACAAGGCCCCAAGGGAGAGAAAGGACTTAGCAAGAAAATCAAAGAGTTGCTTGAAAAGGGGTTCATAAGACGGAGTATTTTCGAATGGGGTGCTCCGGTAGTGTTTGCAAACAAAGCTGATGGTTCGCTTCGCCTGTGCATTGATTATAGGGAGCTAAACAAGATGACCAAGAAGAATAGACACCCACTCCCAAGAATAGATGATTTGTTCGATCAGCTTGTAGGTGCATCGGTTTTCTCCCAATTAGATTTAACTACTGGGTTTCATCAGCTAAGAGTGGCTGAAGACAGCATTGATAAGACCGCATTCAGAGTTCCCGATGTTTTCTTCGAGTGGCTTGTCATGCCTTTCGGCTTGACAAACGCACCTACTTACTTCGTTGATTTAATGAGCAGGGTGTTTCGAGAATTCCTCAATAAGTTTGTGGGGGTCTTCGTAGACGATATTTTGATCTTCTCAAAGAATGAGGAAGAGCATGCTCAGCATCTAAAAGAAGTCATGGATACTCTCCGTGTACATCAATTGAAGGCGAAATTCTCCAAATGCCATTTCTGGAGAGAAGAAGTTATGTTCCTTGGACAAGTGGTGTCCAAAGAGGGGATAGCTGTGGACCCCGCAAAAGTGGTTGTTGTGTGTAACAACCCGAAAATCTGGGCCAGTTTAAAAATTTTATTTTGGCAATTTTAATGAATATTGAATATTTAAAATAGATTATTTTAAATAATATCGACGAGAAAATTTATTTTGAATATAATAGAACGTATATATTATATACGTCGTCGTTAGAATATAAATAATTATATATAATTATAAAAGGAATTGAAAATGGCGCGGTAGTTCGATAATTCGATTTCAAACTTCAATTGAATGTACCGGGTGCAAAACAACCCAGATTTTAGTGAAACCAAAAATAATAGGATCTATTCGAGAATATCTTTCCAACGAATCCGACAAATCGAAATTTCATAGCGGGAATCAAAAGATATGTCCAGTTGAAAATTCTGAATAGTCGCTATGGAATTCAGGCCCTTAAAAATGGACATTTTGCAAACGACCTCGAATTTCGACGAAACCACTTTTGTTGGGTCCGTGATGTCAAGTTATTGCTAGGTTTCAAATTTCGTAATTTTTCGACTCGATATGTGAGCGTGGCAAAAGAAAACGTGTTTGACCAGTTTTAGTTGATTTTAATCGACTGGAAAATGGCCATTTTTCTAACGGTCTCAGAATTCGATGAAACTAGTTTTGTTAGGACCGTATCGTCAATACGAAGCTAGAAAATATTTTTCGGGAATTTTTCGAGTTAGTATGTGACCTCAGTAAATTGAAATGCGCGTTCAAATTCAATATATAGAGTTATATGTTGATTTTAATGGAAACTGATTGAAACGATTGAATCAGCCTACGATACATATCCCATTGTGTTCGGAATGGGGGTGAAACGCTATGGACGACAGGCGGTGGGCCTCGTTTAGAGGTCGTATGTAAAAGTCAACTTTTCTGGATTAAAATAATAATATAATTAAATATATATTCCCTATCTCTCTCTCTCTCCCTCACTTCTCTCTCGTTCAACAGAAAAAAAAGAAAAACCCAAAGCTACCGCCGACCCCCCTACCCTGCCGCATCGCGCACGACCCCCCCCCCCCCCCCGGCGCATCGCGCACGACCCCCCGCCCCCCTGCCGCATCGCGCACGACCCCCCCCCCCCCCCCCCCCCCCCCCCCGCCGCATCGCGAACGACCCCCCCCCTTACCTGATGCCGATCCGCGATACCCCCCCCCCTTCCGACCAGAAACCCCCTTCTGCTCCATCACCGCTCCAATCTCCTTCCTTCTTTAAATGAATGTAAGTTTTCTTTTATTTATCCATTTATAAAAATTACATTTTTATTGCAAAGGAAAATCAGATGTTTACATATAGGAAGTTATCATTTTTGCCTATGCAAAATTCGATTTTTATATACTGAATAGCATAGTAAAAATTCGATTTTTATATATTGAATAGCATAGTAAAAATTCGATTTTTATATATTGAATAGCATAGTAAAAATTCGATTTTTTATATTGAATAGCATAGTAAAAATTCGATTTTTATATATTGAATAGCATAGTAAAAATTCGATTTTTATATATTGAATAGCATAGTAAAAATTCGATTTTTATATATTGAATAGCGAAGTAAAAATTCGATTTTTATATATTGAATAGCATAGTAAAAATTCGATTTTTATATATTGAATAGCATAGTAAAAATTCGATTTTTATATATTGAATAGCATAGTAAAAATTTGATTTTTATATATTGAATAGCATAGTAAAAATTCGATTTTTATATATTGAATAGCATAGTAAAAATTCAATTTTTATATATTGACTAGCATAGTAAAGATTCGATTTTTATATATTGAATAGCATAGTAAAAATTCGATTTTTATATATTGAATAGCATAGTAAAAATTCGATTTTTACATATGTAGAGAATACGGGCAACAAAGATGACAAAAAGGCGAGAACGATGAAGATTTCTATAAATGAAGTGTCGTGAAGTTGGATGGCTATTGGTGAGAACTTCTCACCTTTCAATTTAAATTTTCTAGTTATATATATATACTAGGATGCAGACGGTGTTTAGTAGCACCCGACACCCGTCATCCACAGACCATGGATGGCTTGTTTGTTTAATTGTTTGGTTGTGTAGTTGGCTAGATTATTTGGTTTGAGTTGAATTGTTTGGTGAAATGAAATTGATTTGATTGATGTGTGAATGGCGTGGGCCTTCACTAGACCGGGGATAAGGCTAGGCCTTGTCCCGTTTCTAGTATCGTGCCGTTATGCCGCCGAAATTTTCTAAAAATAAGTTGGAAAAATAAAGATAACATTTTATTTAATAAATGAACCGAATAGAATATTCCTAGGTTGAATGAAATAGTTTGATTGTTAAAAATATAATTTTTAACGTGAATGTGAATAAATAAATATTCATTTACAAACCGGACGGTTTGTTTATGTACACCTATTTGAAGGACATTGATTGGGACGATAAATTTTACACATCGCCCAACTGCACAAATAAAATCTGTGTTTGATTGTTTGAAACCCCACACGGGTATTGGGATGATATTTGAAGTACACTAATCCCGATTGTTTAGTTGTATGTCGATCGATTGATTGACAGGCTACTACAAGGGTTGAATATTTATATTTGATGCTTATACAGTGTAGAATGCACTTTGGATGATGGTTGATTATTCATCGTTGTTGATATTTACATGTGTTGTAGAAAATCCATATAATTAACATTATATGGTAATTGATTGGGCCTCATTCCAGTTTCGAAAAAGAAATATTTGAGAAAGAAATATTTGAATAGAAATATTTGAAATAGAATATTTGAAAATAGAAACATATGAAGCCGCGTTGATAGATTGACGCCATTTTGACGTAAACGATATTTATATCGATTTTATTCAAATTGAAGTGAATATTAAAGTGAATTGAAATTCGAATTTAATTGAATTGATTTGAAATTTGAAATAAACTGAAATGGTTTGAAATTGAAATAGAATTGAAATCGTAATGGTTTGAAATTGAAATAGAATTGAAATCGTAAGGGTTTGATATTGAAATTGAATTGAAATCAATTTGAAATGAATTTAAAACGAATTTATATTGTAATATTCAATTTTGATTAGAGATTGAATATGAAGTTGAAACCGTTTTGAAACGAATTTAAAACGATTTATAAATCACGTTTTGAATTGAAATCGTTGAAGTATATATTATATATATTATATATATAATATAATGGCCTGAATAGAACGTGCCGCGCCGCGGCAATTCGCGAATTTCGACCATTGACTTCGAACGGATATTGCGGGAGATCTGACCGTCGGATTCTCCTAAAACCGGAACCGTTGGGTTTGTATCGAAAAGAGCTTTCTAACGAATATTAGAAATTAGAAATCTAACGGTTGGATTTGGAGTTATGTCCAAATCAAATTTGGAAAAGGTCGCTGTAAGTGCAGTTCGATGGCCTTTGATGGAAATCGACTATACAGGCCTTGATAAAATTATTAAAAATAGTAAAAATTTGTGTAAAATCATAAGGAATGATTTAGAAAGAATTAGGATGAAAAACTCCATATTTGAAAAGATAAAAATAAATTTTTATCGAAATGAACTAGTTTTGAACTAGAATTATAATTCTATTTATTTTTAAAATAAATAAATTGAATTTGAAATGGTTTTGAAAATAACCAGAATTTCCAATGATTGCATTGGAATGGATTTGAATCGAAATTGCCTTCGGAATATTTCGTGTTGGATTTCGTGACTATACAGATGTTGTTATGGAAATTTGAAAGATATAGATATATATATATCGTTATTTCCAATACGATATTTGTTGGTCGTAGAATTTGATATTGAATATAAGCTGGGATATTTTCTATTCAGAGCCTTGTATTTAATATCAAATGTGATTTGGGTTTGTCGTGAATGGTGTCTTCATTTACACTGTTCTTGAAGCCAGTTGAGAAAAGATTAAATCTTTTTATTTGGATTTAATGAAGTGTTCCAATTAAATAATATTTAAATGGAATTGAATTGATATTTATTTTTGGGTTTATTGTGGACAATGTTGTAAATAACACTCGTTCTTTAACCCGATAATTAATGGGATGTGATTTTGGGTTTATCGTGAACTGTGTTTTAAATGACACTGATTCTTTAACCCAGTTAAAGATTAAAACTAAGTGGAGTTTTAATGAATCTTTAATTAGATTGAAATGATCGAGAATGGAGTATCACTAGTTTTGCTCCAGACGATAGTTAAATCTTTAATTAGATTTGAACGTGAAATGGTAATTGAATTTACCGATAACACCGTGGTGTTAGATATGAAGTAGGACCAGTTTTACTTCATGGGATTAATAGGTTGGGGTTGGGAAATTAAAACAAATGATTACTTCGGTAAGGTTTGTTAACCCCGACTAGTTGAATCGAAATTCAAAAGAAGATTTGAGAATAAATTTTAAGGATTTATCTTGGATAAAATTAATGGGAACCTTTCCCTATGAATGTGAAATTTAGAAACTAACTGTCGGTTAGCTAAGCAGAATGGTTTTCTGGATATTGATCTGATGTGGGTTTCGGCCTTCGGGGCTAATATTTGGGAAATTATTCTCTTGATTAATTTACGGTTAGTGACTGATGAATTGGAATGAGGTGTATGTTGTGTTTGTGTAACACTTATTTAAAATATACGCGAGTTATTCGGAAAGACCGGGTTTATCCCATTCTGAATAACTGATACGACGATAAGTCGAAGATGAAGACGGTGGTCGAAGACCAGAAGTCTTCACGTCGTTTGGGTGATTACTGATGATCTTGATTGGGCTGTACACCCAAGAAGATGGAAACAGTTGGTGATCGTCCAGACGTACTTGGAGATCGATGGATATGCGGGGTACTAGGTGCCTCCGGTTTCGTTCAGACCCAGAACGGACTTGTAAATGGACTGTGTGTCTGACATTGGATTTTAGTCCATGCGATTGATCTCTATTAAATATATATCTGTTTGGCGGCGGAGAATTTATTCTCTTGCTTAACGCCCTTCTCTGAGACGTACGAGCTTAGGGGTTGTATATTGATGGATATCAAACGCATGGAGTGAATTGCCTGTGTGGCATGCCTAAGTGGCAATTGATCGAGGCTTCTGTTGAAAAGCAAAGTCTTGTGGTGATGATCAAAGCACAGCCTGCGTGGCATAGCTTTGTGTAGCATTGAATTCGCGAGCCTCGCACCCCGGTTGTGAACCAAAAACGGGAGAAGGACCTCAGGGAGGGCATGCGTTTCTTTCTAGCTAGGGTGGTGTCAGTGACCTACCAGCCCTGGCATTTATATACTTTTCACCTATGTGGTTGTTGCTGTTGCGAGGCGCCTCGGTTTGATTGGACGATCCGGGTCCGATGGAGTCATTCGTTGGCGCATTTACGCCCCAAAGGGCGGGGAAACGCAGTGTTCAGGATTTAAGTTTAACCCACATCGGTGGACCGACCCTGTCGCTCCAAGGTCACTCGAGCTCTGACCTGAGGCTCGGGCTAGAGAGTCTCGAATCAGTTGAGGACTATCTTTTGCCTTGGTTCACAGACGGAAATCCAATTTCCAAATACGTGACATTGCGGTTTTAATTGTAGAACTAGTATGGCGACATGATATATGGTACCCATGCCGCCTATGATTGATACTTATGATTTGAAGTTGTTTTATACACAATGCACTTATAATAGTATCAAATGATTTGTTTTAAACGTATCAAGCATTCTTTGGCTGTTATAAGGGAAAACCCTATCCCCCGGCTTGCGTTGCATTGTGTGATAGGACCTGGGTCTTATAACAGCTTCATTTTTCTTTATTTAGCATTGCGCTGTTTGTTTTATGCACTGGTATTCTTGGGAGAAAACCCGTTCCGTGTTATACGGCGTGGTCCCTTGATTTCTCTAACTTTGAAATAAAGACTAATAACTGTTTTAGTTCTCACACCAGTCTCATGACTAACCTGGAGTTTATTGTTTTGACCTAAACTCTGGGTGCCCCCATTTTCGACATGGGCAGCCAGTAGTTTTGGTTTTGCAGATTTATATTCACAGGATCCTGGTTTACAGCTGGAATGATATCCGGAAAGCTTTGTATATGTATATCTCTTCTAGTTGTGTATTGTATTATTTTCCGCTGCTATGTATTTAAATGTAATTTAAATCTCTGATATTTCTGTGTAATATTCATTTATACTCTGTATATTCTTTTAATCTGATGCATTGTTGTAATAACAGAGAAATGTTCTTCCGTCTACGTTTTGTTTTGGCTTGTTCTCGAACTATCCGCGCTTTCATCACCGGGGAAGTTACGGGTTTTCACAGTTGGTATCAGAGCTTTGGTTTACAAAGCTCAGAGAACAAGGCACGTTAGAACCATACGAAAGAAATCATTAGATATTGGATTAGTAATATCCAATGAGAATGACTCGTTAGAGATGGGATCAGTAGTATTCTAAAACGAGTGTGAAGAGTATATTTTTAAAGTCAAAACAAATTTTGTTTTGAAAATCTAAATCAATTATTCGTATTTGATTATTTATTTGTATTGATTTGGACAGTCCAGTATTTAAAGATTTTGCATATACGCCTTGCAAACGTGTATTTGAAGTTTTAATATACTGGATAGATATAGAATTACACTCGAATCGCCCGAAGATGATTTTGATGATGGAGCTCCATCATTAGAATTCATGTTCGAGTGACGAAAATGGACTTTCTATATATTTCCTATTGACTGGTGTGAGAACCAAAATTAGATAGGGCCTATTGTTGTGATTTGGCATCAAAAATCTGATTTTTGACTATATACCAAAGTTATGCATTTGAAAAGCTAATCCACTAATTGATTGATGTTTGTGTTGTTTGTTTAGTTGTTTGATAATTTTGAACCATCACGCCTAATTGTATCAAATATTGACTTGTACTGAAAATTAGCCGCATTTGCTTGCATATACATGTACTTACATTGAACAGGTCATAGCAAGGAGGCTAGAGCAGAGAATAAATTTTGTTTGCCCCACAAATAGGTACATGTTTACTACATAATTTACTGTTTCGTTTGGGTGATGATGATTTTATGAGCCGATTGGCTAGCCGCTTGGCTTTTTCTTTTTCTTTATGAGATCAGAAGGCCTATATGGCAATTTCGGGATTTTCCCGTGGCTCCCGGTGCACGGGAGGTTATGGAGAAATTTTTCAAAAATTCCGGGTGTTAGCCAAATTTTTGAAGAATTTGAAAATTCTCAGAAACTGAAAAGTTGGAGAATGGAAGCCAGATCGAACGTAGAGTTGATTAATCAAACCACTTTCGACTTTGTTCCTTTTCGGGGACAAAAAGTTTTAAGTGGGGGAGATTGTAACAACCCGAAAATCTGGGCCAGTTTAAAATTTTTATTTTGGCAATTTTAATGAATATTGAATATTTAAAATAGATTATTTTAAATAATATCGATGAGAAAATTTATTTTGAATATAATAGAACGTATATATTATATACGTCGTCGTTAGAATATAAATAATTATATATAATTATAAAAGGAATTGAAAATGGCGCGGTAGTTCGATAATTCGATTTCAAACTTCAATTGAATGTACCGGGTGCAAAACAACCCGGATTTTAGTGAAACCAACAATAATAGGATCTATTCTAGAATATCTTTCCAACGAATCCGACAAATCGAAATTTCATAGCGGGAATCAAAAGAAATGTCCAGTTGAAAATTCTGAATAGTCGCTATGGAATTCAGGCCCTTAAAAATGGACATTTTGCAAACGACCTCGGATTTCGACGAAACCACTTTTGTTGGGTCTGTGATGTCAAGTTATTGCTAGGTTTCAAATTTCGTAATTTTTCGACTCGATATGTGAGCGTAGCAAAAGAAAACGTGTTTGACCAGTTTTAGTTGATTTTAATCGACTGGAAAATGGCCATTTTTCTAACGGTCTCAGAATTCGATGAAACTAGTTTTGTTAGGACCTTATCGTCAATACGAAGCTAGAAAATATTTTTCGGGAATTTTTCGAGTTAGTATGTGACCTCAGTAAATTGAAATGCACGTTCAAATTCAATATATAGAGTTATATGTTGATTTTAACGGAAACTGATTGAAACGATCGAATCAGCCTACGATACATATCCCATTGTGTTCGGAATGGGGGTGAAACGCTATGGACGACAGGCGGTGGGCCTCGTTTAGAGGTCGTATGTAAAAGTCAACTTTTCTGGATTAAAATAATAATATAATTAAATATATATTCCCTATCTCTCTCTCTCCCTCACTTCTCTCTCGTTCAACAGAAAAAAAGAAAAAAAACCTAAGCTACCGCCGACCCCCCTACCCTGCCGCATCGCGCACGACCCCCCCTACGGCATCGTGCACGACCCCCCCCCCCTCCCGCATCGCGCATGACCCCCCCCCCCCCCCTGCCGCATCGCGAACGACCCCCCCCCCTTACCTGATGCTGATCCGCGATACCTCCCCCCTTTCCGACCAGAAACCCCCTTCTGCTCCAGCACCGCTCCAGTCTCCTTCCTTCTTTAAATGAATGTAAGTTTTCTTTTATTTATCCATTTATAAAAATTAGATTTTTATTGCAAAGGAAAATCAGATGTTTACATATAGGAAGTTATCATTTTTGCCTATGCAAAATTCGATTTTTATATATTGAATAGCATAGTAAAAATTCGATTTTTATATATTGAATAGCATAGTAAAAATTCGATTTTTATATATTGAATAGCATAGTAAAAATTCGATTTTTATATATTGAATAGCATAGTAAAAATTCGATTTTTATATATTGAATAGCATAGTAAAAATTCGATTTTTATATATAGTATAGCATAGTAAAATTTCGATTTTTATATATTGAATAGCATAGTAAAAATTCGATTTTTATATATTGAATAGCGAAGTAAAAATTCGATTTTATATATTGAATAGCATAGTAAAATTTCAATTTTTATATATTGAATAGCATAATAAAAATTCGATTTTTATATATTGAAGAGCATAGTAAAAATTCGATTTTTATATATTGAATAGCATAGTAAAAATTCGATTTTTATATATTGAATAGCATAGTAAAAATTCGATTTTTATATATTGAATAGCATAGTAAAAATTCGATTTTTATATATTGAATAGCATAGTAAAAATTCGATTTTTATATATTGAATAGCATAGTAAAAATTCGATTTTTATATATTGAATAGCATAGTAAAAATTCAATTTTTATATATTGAATAGCATAGTAAAAATTCGATTTTTACATATGTAGAGAATACGGGCAACAAAGATGACAAAAAGGCGAGAACAATGAAGATTTCTATAAATGAAGTGTCGTGAAGTTGGATGGCTATTGGTGAGAACTTCTCACCTTTCAATTTAAATTTTCTAGTTATATATATATACTAGGATGCAGACGGTGTTTAGTAGCACCCGACACCCGTCATCCACAGACCATGGATGGCTTGTTTGTTTAATTGTTTGGTTGTGTAGTTGGCTAGATTGTTTGGTTTGAGTTAAATTGTTTGGTGAAATGAAATTGATTTGATTGATGTGTGAATGGCGTGGGCCTTCACTAGACCGGGGATAAGGCTAGGCCTTGTCCCTTTTCTAGTATCGTGCCGTTATGCCGCCGAAATTTTCTAAAAATAAGTTGGAAAAATAAAGATAACATTTTATTTAATAAATGAACCGAATAGAATATTCCTAGGTTGAATAAAATAGTTTGATCGTTAAAAATATAATTTTTGACGTGAATGTGAATAAATAAATATTCATTTACAAACCGGATGGTTTGTTTATGTACACCTATTTGAAGGACACTGATTGGGACGATAAATTTTACACATCGTCCAACTGCACAAATAAAATCTGTGTTTGATTGTTTGAAACACAACACGGGTATTGGGATGATATTTGAAGTACACTAATCCGAATTGTTTAGTTGTATATCGATCGATTGATTGACAGGCTGCTATAAGCGTTGAATATTTATATTTGATGCTTATACAGTGTAGAATGCACTTTGGATGATGGTTGATTATTCATCGTTGTTGATATTTACATGTGTTGTAGAAAATCCATATAATTAACATTATATGGTAATTGATTGGGCCTCATTCTAGTTTTGAAAAAGAAATATTTGAGAAAGAAATATTTGAATAGAAATATTTGAAATAGAATATTTGAAAATAGAAACATATGAAGCCGCGTTGATAGATTGACGCCATTTTGACGTAAATGATATTTATATCGATTTTATTCAAATTGAAGTGAATATTAAAGTGAATTGGAATTCGAATTTAATTGAATTGATTTGAAATTCGAAATAAACTGAAATGGTTTGAAATTGAAATAGAATTGAAATCGTAATGGTTTGAAATTGAAATAGAATTGAAATCGTAAGGGTTTGAAATTGAAATTGAATTGAAATCAATTTGAAATGAATTTAAAACGAATTTATATTGTAATATTCAATTTTGATTAGAAATTGAATATGAAGTTGAAACCGTTTTGAAACGAATTTAAAACGATTTATAAATCACGTTTTGAATTGAAATCGACGAAGTATATATTATATATATTATATATATAATATAATGGCCTGAATAGAACGCGCCGCGCCGCGGTAGTTCGCGAATTTCGACCATTGACTTCGAACGGATATTGCGGGAGATCCGCCGTCGGATTCTCCTAAAACCGGAACCATTGGGTTTGTATCAAAAAGAGCTTTCTAACGAATATTAGAAATTAGAAATCTAACGGTTGGATTTGGAATTATGTCCAAATCAAATTTGGAAAAGGTCGCTGTAAGTGCAGTTCGATGGCCGTTGATGGAAATCGACTGTACAAGCCTTGATAAAATTATTAAAAATAGTAAAAATTTGTGTAAAATCATAAGGAATAATTTAGAAAGAAGTGGGATGAAAAACTCCATATTTGAAAAGATAAAAATAAATTTTTATCGAAATTAACTAGTTTTGAACTAGAATTATAATTCTATTTATTTTTAAAATAAATAAATTGAATTTGAAATGGTTTTGAAAATAACCATAATTTCCAATGATTGCATTGGAATGGATTTGAATCGAAATTGCCTTCGGAATATTTCGATGTTGGATTTCGTGACTATACAGATGTTGTTATGGAAATTTGAAAGATATAGATATATATATCGTTATTTCCAATACGATATTTGTTGGTCGTAGAATTTGATATTGAATATAAGCCGGGATATTTTCTATTCAGAGCCTTGTATTTAATATCAAATGTGATTTGGGTTTGTCGTGAATGGTGTCTTCATTAACACTGATCTTGAACCCAGTTGAGAAAAGATTAAATCTTTTTATTTGGATTTAATGAATTGTTCCAATTAAATAATATTTAAATGGAATTGAATTGATATTGATTTTTGGGTTTATTGTGGACAGTGTTGTAAATAACACTCGTTCTTTAACCCGATAATTAATGGGATGTGATTTTGGGTTTATCGTGAACTGTGTTTTAAATGACACTGATTCTTTAACCCAGTTAAAGATTAAAACTAAGTGGAGTTTTAATGAATCTTTAATTAGATTGAAATGATCGAGAATGGAGTATCACCAGTTTTGCTCTAGGCGATAGTTAAATCTTTAATTAGATTTGAGCGTGAAATGGTAATTGAATTTACCGATAACACCGTGGTGTTAGATATGAAGTAGGACCAGTTTTACTTCATGGGATTAATAGGTTGGGGTTGGGAAATTAAAACAAATGATTACTTCGGTAAGGTTCGTTAACCCCGACTAGTTGAATCGAAATTCAAAAGAAGATTTGAGAATAAATTTTAAGGATTTATCTTGGATAAAATTAATGGGAACCTTTCCCTATGAATGTGAAATTTAGAAACTAACTGTCGGTTAGCTAAGCAGAATGGTTTTCTGGATATTGATCTGATGTGGGTTTCGGACTTCGGGGCTAATATTTGGGAAATTATTCTCTTGATTAATTTACGGTTAGTGACTGATGAATTGGAATGAGGCGTATGTTGTGTTTGTGTAACACTTATTTAAAATATACGCGAGTTATTCGGAAAGACCGGGTTTATCCTATTCTGAATAACTGATACGACGATAAGTCGAAGATGAAGACGGTGGTCGAAGACCAGAAGTCTTCACGTCGTTTGGGTGATTATTGATGATCTTGATTGGGCTGTACACCCAAGAAGATGGAAACAGTTGGTGATCGTCCAGACGTACTTGGAGATCGATGGATATGCGGGGTACTAGGTGCCTCCGGTTTCGTTTAGACCCAGAACGGACTTGTAAATGGACTGTGTGTCTGACATTGGATTTTAGTCCGTGCGATTGATCTCTATTAAATATATATCTGTTTGGCGGCGGAGAATTTATTCTCTTGCTTAATGCCCTTCTCTGAGACGTACGAGCTCAGGGGTTATATATTGATGGATATCAAACGCATGGAGTGAATTGCCTGTGTGGCATGCCTAAGTGGCAATTGATCGAGGCTTCTGTTGAAAAGCAAAGTCTTGTGGTGATGATTAAAGCACAGCTTGTGTGGCATAGCTTTGTGTAGCGTTGAATTAGCGAGCCTCGCACCCCGGTTGTGAACCAAAAACGGGAGAAGGACCTCAGGGAGGGCATGCGTTTCTTTCTAGCTAGGGTGGTGTCAGTGACCTACCAGCCCTGACATTTATATACTTTTCACCTGTGTGGTTGTTGCTGTTGCGAGGCGCCTCGGTTTGATCGGACGATCCGGGTCCGATGGAGTCATTCGTTGGCTCATTTATGCCCCAAAGGGCGAGGAAACGCAGTGTTCAGGATTTAAGTTTAACCCACATCGGTGGACTGGCCCTGTCGCTCCAAGGTCACTCGAGCTCTTACCTGAGGCTCGGGCTAGAGAGTCTCGAATCGGTTGAGGACTATCTTTTGCCTCGGTTCACAGATGGAAATCCAATTTCCAAATACGTGACTTTGCGGTTTTAATTGTAGAACTAGTATTGCGACATGATATATGGTACCCATGCCGCCTATGATTGATACTTATGATTTGAAGTTGTTTTATACACAATGCACTTATAATAGTATCAAATGATTTGTTTTAAACGTATCAAGCATTCTTTGGCTGTTATAAGGGAAAACTCTATCCCCCGGCTTGCGTTGCATTGTGTGATAGGACCTGGGTCTTATAACAGCTTCATTTTTCTTTATTTAAAATTGCGTTGTTTGTTTTATGCACTGGTATTCTTGGGAGAAAACCCGTCCCGTGTTATACGGCGTGGTCCCTTAATTTCTCTAACTTTGAAATAAAGACTAATAACTGTTTTAGTTCTCACACCAGTCCCATGACTGACCTGGAGTTTATTGTTTTGACCTAAACTCTGGGTGCCCCCATTTTTGACACGGGCAGCCAGTAGTTTTGGTTTTGCAGATTTATATTCACAGGATCCTGGTTTACAGCTGGAATGATATCCGTAAAGCTTTGTATCCGTATATCTCTTCTAGTTGTGTATTGTATTATTTTCCGCTGCTATGTATTTAAATGTAATTTAAATCTCTGATATTTCTGTGTAATATTCATTTATACTCTGTATATTCTTGTAATCTGATGCATTGTTGTAATAACAGTGAAATGTTCTTCCGTCTACGTTTTGTTGTGGCTTGTTCTCGAACTATCCGCGCTTTCCTCAGCGGGGAAGTTACGGGTTTTCACATTGTGCAAGATTGGAAGGTTCCTCGAAACGCAACCGAAGTCCGAAGCTTTCTCGGGCTAGCAGGCTTTTATCAAAAGTTCATCAAAGATTTTGCAAAAATCTCAGCTCCACTAACAAGATTGACAAAGAAGAACCTAGCTTTCAATTGAGACTTGGATTGCGACATTGCTTTCCAACGTTTGTAAAGGGCTCTAACAACAGCCCCAGTTCTGACATTGCCTGCTGGAAGCAAGATGTTCACAGTATACACAGATGCATGCGGAACAGGACTAGGCGCTGTTCTGATGCAAGAAGGGAAGGTAGTGGCTTATGGTGGAAGACAGTTGAAAGTACATGAGAAAAACTACCCGACCCACGACCTAGAGTTGGCAGCCATCGTTTTTGCACTTAAGTCTTGGCACCATTTCTCCTAGGTGAGAAATTTGAACTGTATACTGACCATAAAGCGTTGAAATACCTATTCTCGCAGAAGGATCTCAATTTGAGGCAGCAAAGATGGATGGAGTTTCTTGCCTCATACGATTTTGAGATTTCCTACACTCCTGACAAGGGCAATGCAGTAGCATACGCCTTAAGTACAAAGAAGCTAACCTTAAGCCCTCTCTTTGTGGAAAGGCAAAGCTTGGAGTTCATAGTAAGCTTTAACTTCAGACCCTCCATTGACTTTGTACCCGGCTTGCTAGCAACATTAGAAGTGCGACCAACTTTATTAGACTCAGTCGTAGCCACGCAAAGAGAAGACCCTCAGCTAGCCGAATTAATGGACAAATTAATTAGGGGTGAGACTTCTAGTCACCTCAATAGATACTCCATGGATGCCAAGGGCTGGTTGAGACAAGATGGAAGACTATGTGTCCCATAGGCAAGGGGCTTGGCAAAGACGGTTCTAGAAGAGGCACACCATTCCAAGCTGACCATACACCCAAGCGGAGACAAAATGTATAAAGATATCAAAAGAGTTTTCTTTTGGAATGGCATGAAGAAAGAAGTAGCTGAATTTGTTTCTAAATGTTTAATATGCCAACAAGTCAAAGCAGAGCAGAAGAAGCCTGGTGGTCTACTCCATCCTCTAGAGATCCCACAGTGGAAATGCGATAGCATCTCAATGGACTTTATAGATGGGTTGCCTAGATCAAGAAGGGGCAATACTAGCATTGGGGTAATAGTGGACAGGCTCACAAAAAGCGCTCACTTTATACCCGTCAAGAGTAGAAGGACTGCATCATCTCTAGCACCCATATATCTTAAGGAGATAGTTCGACTCCATGGGATACCCTCCAGCATAGTGAGTGATCGAGACCCTATCTTTATGAGCGAGTTTTGGAAGAGCTTACAAGAGGCTGAAGATACACAGTTATGCTTAAGCACGGCCTATCACCCTCAAACTGATGGCCAGACGGAAAGAGTCAACAGAGTATTAGAAGACCTCTTGAGGGTATGCATTATTGACTTCGGAGGTACCTGGGAGGATCATCTACCTTTGGTGGAATTCGCTTACAACAATAGCTACCAAGCCACCATAGGCATGGCACCTTTCGAAGCTTTATATGGAAGACCATGCAGGTCACCAACTTGTTGGTGGGAGTCAACAGACAAGCTCATACTTGGACCAAACATGATTAGGGAGACTTCAGAGAAAGTAGACTTGATACGAAGAAGAATGAAGACCGCCCAAGATTGACAGAAGTCCTAAGCAGACAAAAGAAGAACTGACCTTGAATTCGAAGTTGGAGACAAGGTGTTCCTTAAAGTATCTCCCTTGAGGAACGTCGTTCGCTTTGGATCGACAGGAAAGTTAGCACCAAGATTTGTATGGTCGTTCCCTATCATCGAGAAGATTGGGAAGATGGCTTATAGGGTACAGCTGCCCGAAAGATTTGCCCGGATTCACAATGTCTTTCATGTATCTCACCTACGGAAGCGCTTACACGAGTCTGCGGAAGTGCTAGAACCAAGTATGCTAGAAGAAGTTGAAGTTGAACGAGAAGCAACTGTGAGAAGAGTTCCAACCCGCATCTTGGGAACAGAGATCAGAAAACTACGCAACCGTGAAGTTAAGCTCGTCAAAGTTCAATGGAGCGACGCCGAGGAAGACGCGACTTGGGAAACTGAGGACCATATATGCGCAACCTACCCTTTTCTTTTTGAGGGTACGTCTTTAATCTCTTTTTCCTCAAGTTTATGCTCGTATCTATCTTTTTAGGTATATCTCCTCGATCATATCCTTTATCCTTAGGTAGGAACCTATTTGGATGTAAACATGTAATTGAAACATGTTATGATTGATGGTTGCAAGTGGTTGCTAATGGTTGCTAGTGGATGCATATACACACACATTAGGTACTAGATCGGCTCAGTCACTTCCATATTGCATATGCATATATGTATTGGTTTATGGATTAAAACTTGACGGGTTGTCATATGGACATTGCATTTGTATGAATGGTTGTGCACTCATGTAAGAAATTTTGAGTAGGAAAAATTGCATTCATAATGGACTCATGGCACTGAAATAATTTGCATTAAGGAGGTCAACTGAATCAGTAGATTGCCTGATTTTGCATTAGATAAGGACATATACACACACAATGCATATGATCATGAAGCATTAGAAATCTTTTAAGGATAATGGACGCTTGTGTTTGATGGTTGAGTAGATGGGTGATTGGATGGTAGGATATAAGTTCTTCTCGACTTGAAGATTTCAGGGACGAAATCCAAAAAGGAGGAGAGAATGTAACACCCCGTACTTTCTATTAACGTTATAACAATAATTCCTATGATACTTAATTTAAAATGTGAAAATTAAGGGAAATGGGCTAAGCCATTGTGTTCATCTCAGAATTTTGGTTGAGACAGAGTCCGAGTTTGCATGAATTGGACTTCGTATGAAGAAGTTATGGCTATTAGAAGTTTCAGAAATTTGAATAAATTTAAATAGCTCAAAAGAATAGGTTCAAAATTCAAACAGAAGCCAAAAGCGAGCTGGGCGGGAAAATTCCCACTCAGGAAGTCGACCAGGGGGTCGACCCTAGTGTCGACCTCCCCCCCTTGAGGTCATCCTGGGGGTCGACCTGGCCCCTGGCCAGATCTGAAATTTGAACGATTTCTAACTCACTGTTGAGTCACTAGGGTTTCTGGATGGGCCTAATCAGGTCTGAGTGGCTGTGATTAACCCTAGGTTCATCTGACGGCTATAATCAAACTGAAATTCTATATAAACAACTCAATGCCTAACCTAAAAACACACAGAAAAATAAATCTAGAACTGAAATGCCGTCAATGGAAGACTTGGAGTGGTCGTCACCCTTTTCAATTCAAAAGACGAGTTAAAAAGATACATCTAAAATCAAACTACAACTAGTTTAATTCAACGATCTTCATCAAAGGCGCGCATCTCCAATTTGAGAATTCAGATTTCAGAACGCAAGAATTTCATTTAGTTCGTAAGTTAGTTGTTACGCAGAATTAAACATTCCTTTCGATTGAATCATGACATGTTGTAATTATAATATAGTACGATGCTTATGTATGAGATTTGATTCTCGTTTATCTTAAAATATCATGAAAATTAATCTTGTCTATATGTTTGTGGCAATGAAGATGTTGTATATTTCATGTCCATATGCTTATGGCGATGAACATGTTGTATATCTCATGTCTATATGTTTGGGTGATGCACAACATTATATGTTATTACGATTGAGTAAAGAACTTATTATGCCAACAAAATGGTAAAACATGTCATGCTGAAATTTTGGTGGTTATTTGCAAGTTTAGGATCTAAATCACATGTTTACATGTTAGATTTACATTTATGAATATTTAGAACTATGCCAAGTTGAATCTATTTATGTTGTAAAAGTGGAATTGTAGTCTTCTTATGTTGTTAACATCATGCTAAATTTTGATAAGAAAATGATTATGATAGCTTTCTTATATTTTGACATACATAAGATTATATGTCAAGTTGTAGGTTGAAACTGTGATTATATGTTAAACTTTCATGCTAGACCTTTGTCAAGTTTACATGACCATTAGATTCAACTTAGTCACAAGTTCACCTTTGCCCAATTGATTAAAGTTAATGATATACATCCATGCCAAGTTACATGTGATAAGTTTAATGTATGCTATTTTATGTTTATGTCATGATCTTTGTTTATTACCCTTTTTGTTTATGGGTTTGGGCTAATTTGGTAGCCCAACATTTTATGTGATTTACGCATACGTTCCACAGGGGTAGCGATGGGAAATATGAAAATTTATGGCATAGATTTGTTCATTTAATGGTATATTTGATATACCATTTATGTTGAGCATAATCACAGGATAATTATGCCGTGATTAAATTAAATTTAATTCACATGAAAGAAATTTGACATATATAGAAAATATGAATTTAGAAAAGGCGAATATGCCTAACCCGAGGTTAGACTGAGTTATGGTGTAAATCTGCCCGGAACCGACTAGCATATCCAATGACCACAACAAGACATGTCTAATGTGGGTGGTTAGTGCATCGAGCCCAAAAAGAACCCGAGGTTAGACAAAGTTATGGTGTAAACCTGCCCGGAACCAATTGGCATAACCAGTGACCACAACAAGACCTGTCTAATGTGAATGGTTGGTGCTTTAATAAATTAAAGCTAAGTCAGGACTGGTAGGGTTAAGTAAATTAGGAAAAACACTTAATCGATTCAACATGTTAATTAAAACGAATGGGCTGGGTTAGGTAAACTTGGACACTTAACCAAATAAACATGTTGATTAGAAAACACTAGTAACGGGGACCCATTTCAGCAGTAACCCACATAGATGTATCATGGTACCCTGAACTAGGCAGGGTGGGGCACGATTACTGGGATGAACTATAAGCGGTCAAAACGTCGGCGGTTGGTCGGCCAGTGTAGGTTCCGACGGAGTATGGGCGTGCACGTACTCCGGAGTTGAAAAATCAGGCATTGGGCATCAGTAGTGTACACTGTGCATCTTGAATCGTGTCAGGTTGCTACCAGAGGGACCGAAACACCCCATGGTGGGACAAGTACAGGTGACTACAATCAAGCGGGGCCGAAGGACACAAGACATGAATACGTGCGAGTAGGAGCCGATCATTAAGGGGATCGTTTGTTTTAAACACGTGGGCTGGTTGAACCAATGGTTAAGTAGGTGCAGAGACTATAGTAATGGGCGCAATCACACGTCCCTCCTATCTTATATTAGGGTATTGTCCTATGTTCTATTATCACTGTCATGACCCCCTTTTCTTGTTTAATACTAGTAACCACTGAACTTACTAGACTTATTATCTGACCCATTTTCTTTCGTCTTCTTTTCTTCTGTCCCCCCCCCCCCCCCCCCCCAGGTCCACAGGGAGGAAATACTCCATCTTAATCAGACTCTTTACAAGCTTCAAGAAAGTTGATGTATGACTTGGACTCTCTTGCATTGGCTATGGCATTGGATATGATCCTTGGGGATTTATGCATTTCTACCTTTTGGTTTATGCTTCTTTATTGGATAATCAAGACAGAAATTATGGTATAATGTTTTGAAGTTGTTTTGAGACAATTTGATGTAATGCTTTTGTGTTGAACTACGTATGAAATAAATATTTGGATTCCGCTGCTATAATTTATCTGTCTTGTAAATTTTTCTGTGTCTTGTACCTATAACTCTCCACCAAAGTTAAGGCATTCCCTTTGTGAGTGACCTTAATGGAGGTGGGGTGTTTCATACACCTTGCATACTTCTTTACTTTGTTGTTATGGAACCATGTTGACCATATGAACATCCAGTTTAATTCTTGCAATTTTTTTCCATTAACACTGGTTTTTGGAATTGTGCATGACTTTAGAAGCAATTGTAGATTCCAGTACCGATCGGCCATCAACATCCTTTTTGGGAAATTAATATGTATTGCTTGACCGACCGGTCGGTATCAAGCTTTTGGGAAATTGGAAGTACCGGTCGGTCTATTATTGAATACCGACCGATTAGCTTTAATTTTCTGAAAACCAATGGTATCGGTCAGCTCAACATAGGCACCGATCGGTGTTAGGATTCCTTGGAGTATTGGGAATACCGACCAGTCAGTCTTGTGCGCAGTCATCGATCGGTTGGTTCCAATCCAATGGAAGGTGGATAATACCGATCGACTTGTATGTAATGTTGGCCATCCCCTTGTGTTTCATTTTATTTTCACAATTTTCCTTTTACCAGTCTCTCCATTTTATTGTTTGTTTGTCCTGTAACAAAACAGATAAACATTCCTGGCCTTTATACTTTGCTATTGATTGCCTGTGTTTGCAGCAAGTCAATTAGACATTTTTAGGGAGTTTATACATAGCATTTTATAACCCATATTTGAATGACACATCTATGCTGAAGTGATTCAAAGTTTATTTTTATTTTAGTCACACACTTTTCACACAAATTGAACATTCAATTGTGAGTTTGTTTTAAAGTTAGGGACTGATCGATCTGCTATAGATTTCAAACCTTGCTTCTATGTTACTACGTGTAACGCCTCTTATTTTAGGAAACAGTTCAATTATCTGTGTAAAATGATAACCCGGAAACAGTCGCGCGATCAACTTGAGGAAACACCTGGACCTGTTCAAGTTGGAACTTTCCTCAGACTGTAATAGCCAATGCCCCTGGATCTAAGACTACTTCAGAATTTCATGAGCCAAAACCCCTTACTGTACCGTCCAATGAAAGGAAAGCGGGAAACTTTCCGAAAAGGCATACAAAAGTTTGTGTGCTCAATTTAAGATCTCGGAGGATGATGCTAAACTCCCAGAGGATAATGAATTTAATGATTCTCCACCTCCAGGATTTGTTATCGTTAACCATCAGATGTTAATAATGGGAGTCGTCGCCCCATTTAATTCTTTCCTAGAAATGGTTCTCAAACGTCTAGCCATTGCCCCTATGCAGTTATACCCGAACGGTTATGCCATCTTAATTGGTTTATGTGTATATTTTATGAGGGTTAACCAACGTTTACCCACTTTCCAAGAGATATGCTTTCTCTATTCCTTTAAAAAGAGCCCAGGTTCAATTCTGCTTATGGAAGCAAGGCATTCCAAGATTATTAACGAGTTATTGGATAGTATCAAGGTATTTAAAGAAAACTGTTGCTTCGTTTGATGCCCCGACAAATTATATAGTAGATGGATGGAAGGGGTAAAGATCCACTTATTTAAAACTCTTCCATTTCTCTTTGCGTTTAAGTATTGAATCTTATATTCTTCATCTGTTATACAGAAATCCCATCAACTGACCCAGACTTTGCCATGGATGATGGCCTATTAGACGCTATAAGAAATGTTGATGTAAAAGATAGAAGTAGGAAATTCTTGATCATAGAATAATTCCTCCATCAATATCACCTACTTGGTCCTTCTCGAAGCCTCAAACTAAACGTAATATTTAAAGCAAAGGCTACCACTAAATCGTCCACTTCAAAAGCTTCTTTAAAGAAATGCTCGGATACCGCGGGTAGTAGTAAAACTCCTTCTAAAAGCAAATTACCCTCATTTGAAGAAGGGGATTCTGATCATCTCAAGGATGTAAGTGACAGGGTTAAAAAAGATGAGAGAGAGAGAGAGGGTATTGACTCAGAGTCTGCTCATAAGACTGAACATGATGAGGAAGATGACACTGTATTAGGAGTTAACCCGAATACCGTAATGATAACCGGGGACCTTTCTGTTCAAGATGAGGCTGTAGAAGGTTCTTCAGGTAACTTTGTTAATTTGGGTGATCTTAACTCAGCTAAATACCTTAGTCAGGATGATACTATTACTCAGCCTCTTGATCCTCAAAACACAGTCACAGCAGCTAGCATAATGGAAAATCCTACCTCTAAGACAGGAAAGTTGCTGAAATCCCTAGGAATTTCCTTAGAACCAACTAGGAAAACTAGTTCGTTAGCAACAACTTCCTATTTAGAAAACATTTCTAACATGCATGTTTTATAATTTGCCTTAAGTATTTGCAAGTCAGACATTGAAATTTGTCTTAATATTATTTCAGGTTCAGATATGCATGGCAAATGTCCATTAAGCTTCGGATCAGACTTTAGTAAGAAAAGCAAAGCCATTGGTCAAAAGCACTTACTATAATCTAATACCCTACAGCCATCGTATCATTATAAACAACTCCATCCTCCCCCGCCTCTGAAATCTTCTTATCAGCCTCCACACATATCGAAGCCAAACTTGACTGAGGAGCAGAAGCGGAAGATACATAAGGAAGAGGAGGAGGAAGTGAGAAGACGTACTCGTCTCAGAGAAGATTCTCCTAATGAAGAGGGCCGAGGAAAGAAACGGGGGAGAGATGGTAAAAAAAAGGTGGTTCATACAAACATTCCCGAATGGGGAAGCTTCCTATTAGACCTCGATCTATTCCATCTTCTAGTCCCCCTGGTCCTTCGGCCGAGATCCACTCAATCATTCGCAAGCCTCGCCACGATCCCAGACCAGTGAGTATTCCTCTCTCCGAACGACTCCCAGGTTGGAACTTAAAAGGGATTATGTCTGATCGTGGTGTGAGTTTAACTGATGTTGATGACCTATCTGAGGAAGTAGATGCAGTGATAAGGCAAACACATACTCAATTTGACAATGGTAAGAGAAAACTTGACACAAAGTGGAACATGATCAAAGATAGTGCCAAGAGAAAGTTGCGCAGGTGGAGTAAATTTGGGGATGATCTCCAAAAGCATCATGACACCGGTCTTGCTAAAATTGCTGAGCTGGAGAATGATAAGGTCAAATGGGAAAAAGTTTTAGATTCTTGCGATGCTACCATTGCGTCACTCGATAGAAGAGTTATAGAATCAGAAGCATTAGATAATGAAAACAAGACGCTCCGAGAAGAACTCGAGGCTGCCAAACAAAGGGAAAAGGAGACCTTAACTACCAAATGCAATGTTGAGGCTACATTATCTATGGAAAAGGATTTCTCCAAGTAGTATCGGGACGAGGCCACCCAACTCAGGAAAACCATTGATTCCTTAAAGGCTTCCAATCAAACATTGACAGCTAAGGTTGAATCACTCGAGAAAGACAAGACAACTGTTGAGGAAACTCTTAAGCATGTTATGGATGAGGCTGACTAAGACTTATTCCGATTCTATGTCTTCAGCGTCATGAGTCGAGGGAGTTTGCACTACTTAGGAGACAGCTTTTCAACTACTCTAGCGCTTGTCTAGGAGCGGGTGCTTGAAATCAATGGTGATGATTGCAGCGAGGATGAACTTATTACTAGACTTTTAGATGATAAATCTAAGAAGGCTTTGGAAGAGGGAAAAGCTCAACTAGCCAACGAGAGGGTCGGTACTTCTAGAGAGCAAATTCAAAACCAACCTGATGTTATCCTTCCCGTTGATCCTATGGACCTTGGATCTTCTGGCTCGTAGACATTGGTCAACCAACCTGATGTTCCCAAAGAGAAGGATGTAGTTATCGAGGGGAATATTACTATAGAGAATGTTACCGAGGACCACGATGGAGATGATGAAGCTGATGATGAAAACACTGAAAATTGGAGAACTGAGCACAGGGATATCCAGGAAAATCCTCTAGATGCAGGTAAAATTGAAACCAACTATACTGTGTCATACTTAGAATTTATTTTTGATTCGCCTGGATCCCTCCTATTATGCTTGTTGTTTCCATAATCTAGGTTTAATTTCACCTTTATCTTCTCCCACTATAGGCAATGCAACAACAATTGAAGCTACTATAACTAATTCACCCCTGATGACCATCCCTCTTGCTTTCGTTATTACACCTCCTCCTCCTAGTAACATGTAACAACCCATGATTTCTGTGTATTTTAAATTTGATTTAAATTAGATAAATTAAATAAATTTGGTTAAAAATCAAATTTTGTTGATTAAAATAAAGATGATTATTTGAATGGAGCATAAATAGGTTTTAAATTTAGTTTATACTTAGAATTATTGCAATTTGAAAATTTATATTTTATTTATATAATAAATTTGAGTTGTTTAGTTTAAAATGGAAAGTCAAATTTAATTAGATAAATGGAAAATTCTAAGTTGGGAAATAATAACTGAAATTCAAATCAAAGATTCAATTAATCAAATTAAGATTTAAAATGGGTGAAATAAAATTGTAGAATTTATTTAAGTTATAATTTGATTTAAATGGAATTTTTATCAATATTTAAATTGAACTAAATCAATTAAATGAATAATTTAATATTTTATTTATTTTATTAACTGCGAAATTTAACTATTTTGGCAACTGTTTTGGCGACTGTCTCAAAATTCGACGGAACTGGCGCCATTGGATCCATAACGATGAATTATAGTAGGATTCTAATTTGCGTTACAAATGGACTTGTCGTTGGACTGTATGAGAGAAAGTGTGAAAGGATTCAATGAATAGGATAAATGGTGTGTTTATCCTATTGGGCCTCCTATATCTATACAAATAAACCCAACTACCACCTCACCAACTCATATCTCATCCACGTATATTTTCTATCTGTCGATCTCTTTCTTCAATGGCAGAAACTAATTTCAAACCCCTAGTTCAAAAAAAAAATTCAAACTTTGAAAATGAAATCTCCTCTAACCATAGCAAATTATATATCAAATTGAATCTCTCGACGATACGAAGCCTCTGGTATAGTTTATTTCGATATGCAGCACTCGGTTGGGTCTGAAAACTCGATCAAAGTCACGAAATTGTGGAACCCTAGAGCTAAAATTGGGCGTTTTCGATTTAAAGCCTAATCAAAGAATCGGGGATATTGGCTTTGAAGAGGAGGAGCGTACGAGTTCAGCGGTGGTGTTCATGCAATTTATTATGGAGTAGATCATCGGAATTTGATGGTTTAAGTCACGAATGGGTGGACCGGAGATGACGGGGCCGGCGCTGGCGGGTGCGCCTCGAGGAGCGGGTTTGAACGCAGGTGGTTGGAGAAGATATTATGGCCGGAGTTGATGGAAAACGTTGGTCAAAGTCGGGGTTTGATGGGTTCTTTTTGCTTGTTGTTTCACTGTAGCGAAGGAGGAGAGCGATGAGCGGGAATGCCTGGTGACGTGGCAGCCGTTGATTGGTGAGGAGATTTTTTAATTAATTTTTATATACTTTAAAATCCAAATGGTAAAACACCGATAACTCTCTCATTTTAACTTCGTTTTTCGCACGGTTTGTTGCGTTGGGATCGTGGCGAGATTGCGGACATTTTGGCACTGGTTTGGTTGCATTTGGAGACAGTCAAATTTGGTCATTTAGTTAGACGTTCGATCAATTATAGACCCAAAGGTGAGTGATTTTCACTTAAGAAATACTAAATTATTCCCATATTTGTTAAAGTAAATATGAAATAAGTTTGGTTTCATGGTTGTGTTTGATTTGTGATGGGCTGCTTAAAAATGACATGCAAGTATATTAAATCGGAAAATTTAGGTTTATGGTCCTTGGAAAACTGTAGAACAAATTAATACTGATTAATGGGACAAATGGTTATGATGGATACTTTGGGTGATTTTCTGAATGCGTATTGTTTGAAATGTTATGTATTTCAGTATATGGCTGTTGTGTGCTCATCATTGATAGTTAATCTCATTTACCCTTGATGTTACGAGCATCTAATGAACCCGTGATTAATCAATTTAAATAAATTAAGAACACAAAGTGAAATGATAAATCTCTGTGACCCTGATTTGGATTGAAATGATGGATCCATCCCTGAATATCGAGAAATTAAGTTTAAAATCACTTAGCCATAGGGTAGCCAATTATATATGGACATCGGTTGGTTAAATGGTTTAAATATTTTAAATTCTATTTGAAGGAAAATTCATTTAAAGGAATGTGTCGATTTCGATAAGTTTATTCTTCGTTTAAAGATCTGAATCTTGAATGTTATTTGAAATGATTAAGTTAATTTTCCCAAAGTGAATTTGAAGTTTAAAGTTAAATTTATACGATTTGGGATTTTCAAGGATTGGGAAGACTCAAATATAATAAATTCTTATTGAATTTAATATTGGTATAAAGATAATTGAGAACACATGGTGTTGTTTTAAACTTAATATGAGTATGGGTTTTAAATCCTTGAAATTGAAAGATGGGTTGAAATGAGTTTTGAAACAAGTCCTTTGGGCTAAGCAACTTTTTTGAGACTGGAGTTTAGATCCAAGTATTGAAGTTTGGAAGAAAGAATCGATTTTTGAAAGAGTTTTCTTATATATATATATATATATATATATATTTACATAGTTTGATGTCAAATAACTATCTATTCTTCAAAACTTATTTATTAAACTCTTTGTCTACAACTATTTTTATTATAACAAAATTTTCCTTATATTCTACTATTTTAATTATTTAGGAGACTTTTAAATTTATGTTATACATAGTGTTTAAACTTATTGTATTATATTTTAATTATTATATTCTATACATATATTATTTTATATAAAGATTTATTCTATAAGCATCTACTTTTCATAAATTAAATTTTATAAAGCGAAAAATTTCTTTCGAATGGAAATGTTTGGGTTTAGATCATGGGTTCGAAATGGAGTTGAGATAAAGTCATATCCTCTTTTAATATGAATCGACTTTTAAACTGATTCCAAATTTGAAAGGTGAATTATGTGTTACTCGAATAAGTTTCTCCTAAACGACTGAAATTAAGTATGGAAATATATATATACCATATTGAATATGAATAGTTTTTGGACATAAAATCGATTCGGAATAATTTGAAAATCTTGAGATGAAACATATTCTATTTGAATATAGTCGATTTTGAAATATTATATGATTATAATATAAGGATATGGAAATATATTCTAATTTAGAATATAATCGGTTTGGTATGATTATGACATTTAAATATGAAATTATATTCTAGTTGAATATAAATTTGGTTTGAAACAGAATATGATATTTTGATATGAAGCGAACCTTTGTGGAAAAAAAAACCAACCGATGTTAAAGATGTAAGCGAGTTGTTTCATAAGGCATACTCTTTGTCAGTGTCGATACCACTTTAACAACTGTGAACGTTTTGACGTATCCAGAATGAAATATGATGACTTGGAGGCAACTGTGGGATTGAAGAAGATGAACGATAACGAATATAGCCCTGACCTTCGGGTCAGAATTGAAATGACTAAAACTGGAGCTATACCGTGACTAATGGAGGTAGCACCTCCGATCGAACACACTTCTTCGATACTATTTCTATGACTATGACGATGATGATGATTTGGGCCCATTTATGATTTTGGGAGTGTGATCCAAGGTGGGCGGTAGTGGTTGCTATGCGTTACCACTGGTCTGGGAGTGCAATTGGTAGAATCCTACCTTGGGCATTGCCTCGACTGCCTTGTCATATTTATCCATATCAAGCCCTATACGATTTTGATTTAGCATTGCCTTCTATGGAGTGCCCTCTGATAACACCAGTACAGTGAATTTACGGTACTGTATAGACTGTTGGTGCCTATAAACGGCGTAAGGGTAATATGGTAATCCCGCTGATGCTATTTTTATGATATTTACTTTATTGGATAGACACTATCATAATAGTGTATTATACTATGTATGTATTAGTTTAACGGATCATCAAGAGATGGAAAAATCCCGTAACATTGCTTGAGTTACTCACCCATGACACTCAAGTTAATTCATGTTTTAATTTGACTAATATGAGAATGATTTAGTGCTGATCCGAGTGTTTGTTGTGTTTTCTTTTTATGCAATACGCTCGGGTCAGCAGATGTTGCAGCTAGCGAAAATTTTCCTTCCTTGGAGCATGAAGACGAAGTTGGTATATATCTACTATATATAATATTTTTCCGCGGCACTTTGTTTCCGTTGTCATGAATGTATACCTATATATGTATAACTCTGATAATCATTGTATATTATAGTTATATGTATCTTTTCAACTGCTTTAAACTGTTATTTAATGATTATATGTTGTCCTTCCACTGTGAGAACTCTGTTTTGTCTTATTCTCCTCCTTCTTTTTCTTCTTTTCCCAATAACTACCTATATTTGAGATTCGTTTGGGTCGACATGTGTGGTTTATTGTCAATTTTGAATGGTCAAAAAAATATGGGTCGTTACATTTGGTATCAGAGCGCCGGTTAGCGATAACCTTGGCTCTGTTTGGGAATTAACTTATTAGAGATGGGGTTAGAAACGCCCTAAAATGAGTTGATTGTATATATGAGAGAGCGTACTTGTATTTTTGATACAAATTGGTTTTATATTGTGTTGACTCGTTCTGCTAATATTTGTGGATTTTGGTCGGTCTATGGGACACCATAAAATCAACAGGAATCACTAAATAATTGAATAGAATGGTCGACATAATATGGTTTTCGATTATGTTTGAAATATATTAAATATAATAGTACTAGTTTTAGGTGCACATGCATTCGTTATTAGTAGGCAATAATTTTAAGTATTATCTATTATTTTTATTAAATAATAAATTCAATGGCAAAGACAAGTTCAAATGGTTTAAAGGATTTGAAAATATAATATATAAAAGACAATTGGTTA
Organism: Allium sativum; assembly: GCA_030737875.1. Classification (NCBI taxonomy): domain Eukaryota; kingdom Viridiplantae; phylum Streptophyta; class Magnoliopsida; order Asparagales; family Amaryllidaceae; genus Allium; species Allium sativum. The sequence goes on along the minus strand of CM060915.1, from coordinate 441,326,973 downwards.
AATATATCTTGGAAATAGGGTAGAAATGAACTTGAGAATTTGATTCCGGTACTTTGAAAAAAATAGATTTACCAATATTTTTGGAATATATATATATTTATATTATTATATGTGACTGTTTTGAAAAAAGGAAATGGTTTTAAAGATTTTTCAAAGTGGGTATAATCCCTTCTTGGACCTTAGAAACGATGTCCGTAATGAGCGCACGCATTATCGATGTTTATTCTGAAGCATCTAAGTAGGGGAGACCACTTCGTACTTTCATTACTAGTTTGAAAAGAATTTTTGAATTTGATTTCCTATGGTATAAAATTTTATAAGAGTACTAGAATATGTTATATAAGGTTGAAATTTAAATTCAATGTACTTTGAAAAAAATCTATGTTTTTGGTAATTAAAGACTTGGATTTAAATTTTTATATGACATGTTTCCTATAAATTTTATAAGCACATAGATTATTTTAAAACTTGGTTTAGGAATCCAGAATCAAGCATTTAAGTTCATATTAACTAATAATATTAACTCATGTACTAAGGTTAATCGATTTATTAGAATTTTGATTTTTGAAACCAGGGAATTGACTTAATTACTAAAGAAGTGGTCGTTGAAATGCTTAAGCCTGGGCGATAATAAGTTAAAGAATTCTAATTTTGGTTGATAGGAGTTGAAATAAGTTTATATCATTGATAAAATGTGAATTGTCGAGAGGAAATAAAATGAATGGAATGTAAATACTTTATTCATGTTATGTGAACTAGCCTTAATTCAATTAGGAACATGGAAGTCAAATTTATGGATTGAGTAAAGGAATAAACTTTAATCTAAAATGAAATAGGAATACCTGAAAAATGTTTAGATGAATAGAAGTACCAAACAAAAGAAAATAAGATGCAAGTAAAATTTGGTTTATTCGAATTAAAATAATAATAAGCAAAATCTAAGTTTGGAATTTGAGATGTCGAAATGTGATATGAAAGTGAATCTAATCTATGCTGGATGGATTTAGTAAAATGAAATCAACTTAGAAAAATAAAATAAGTTGATCTAGAACTAATATAGATAATTGGGTTGACCAAGTTAAATTGATTCCTATTAACGAGAAATGGATAAGCAAGCAATTAAATTTAATAAACGAGATGAAATAGAACAATTTACTTAGAATCATAGCTAACCTTGATCCATTTATATAGATTCGAAGTTAACCGAGCCGAATGAGGAAATGAAATAAAATGGGAATTGGTCGATTTAAACCAAATATAAATGAATAAAAAGGGAATCAGGATGAACTTAGATAATTAGAATGAATAAAATCGTAATTTATTCCAATGAATAGCTAATTGGATAAATAAATGATAATGGATTAATGTAAGCAAGTTGAACGAAATTCAACCAATGCTTGGAATGAATAAGTTGAAATGAACATGAGTATACATAAGCAAGAAAGGGTAAACCATATTCGAACACAATGGAAGGAAAATCCATTTAAAGGGTTAAACTTGGCTTAAATTTTTGAATCGGAAAGTTTGAAATTGAAATGAAATAAATCAATGTTTATGTAAATATGAAATAGTCGATAAGCTAGAAGTAAAACAGCCATAATTTTTGAAGGGATGATCGGAATTCGACGATTCTGGACTTTTTGGAAACCCTAGAAACTGAGCTAAATTTTTTGTTAATAAAGCCTTTCCTAGTTTCCAACTCTATTACGTCGAAAACCAAGAACTAGTCATAGTTGTATGCGTAGAAAATAAAAAATCTGAACTGAATACCAATATTGTTTTGACTATAACATACAAACGAAACATTGGATTTTAATGTGTGAGCACAATTCGAAAAGCCCAGGATCTAAATTAAAACTTTTCCTTAATATGCTAGGTAAAAATTTGATGTTTAAAGGGTTGAAAACTGGGTTGAACAACTCAGACTTGCATTTTCAGTGCATGGGTTGAGGTGTTTGCCTTCACTAAAATAGTCATAACTTTTGAACAAATTATCTGAATTCGACGAATTTGGGCAATTCGGAAAGCCTGAAAAGAATGCAACAACTTTTGCCTTGTGTGTTTTAGTCAAATTCTATCATTTATAAGGTGATAATCTATGATTTTTTCGTTGTCCTGTCGTTAACCTTTTGGTTTTTGAAGTTGAAATGCTTAGTATATGTTGTGTAAATTGTATACGCTTTCTATTTGTTGTATATATGCTTAATTCTTATGTGTGTTTGAGTATGTAGCAGGTGTAGGGAAGTCGCGCTATGCGTTGAAGCTCGCTTGCGCTAAAATATTAAAGTGCTAAGGTAAGAAAATCCGCAAATAAACGCTAAAGAAGGTACGTACTCATGTTATATGGTTTTGGGTTTATATATATTTTGTATTTCCTCATATTTGGGATGCCTCATCGTGTGATGAGATGATATTTGAGTTTATATATATGTTGGGATTTTTCCGGACCTCTCCGTACAAAGGAGATGCTGCCGAAATTTTCCGTGATTTTGGGAGATAGAAAAATTTATGAGGTTTTTCAACTATATACTTATTTTATAAATGTTATTTTATAAGTATGGATTTGACATATATATGCTCAATATCGTATTTCGTTTCTCTTTTTGAGGACGAAAAGATTTTTAAGTGGGGGAGAATGTAACAACCCATGATTTCTTTGTATTTTAAATTTGATTTAAATTAGATAAATTAAATAAATTTGGTTAAAAATCAAATTTTGTTAATTAAAATAATGATGATTATTTGAATGGAGTATAAATAGGTTTTAAATCTAGTTTATACTTAGAATTGTTGCAATTTGAAAATTTATATTTTATTTATATAATAAATTTGAGTTGTTTAGTTTAAAATGGAAAGTCAAATTTAATTGGATAAATGGAAAATTCTAAGTTGGGAAATAATAATTGAAATTCAAATCAAAGATTCAATGAATCAAATTAAGATTTAAAATGGGTGAAATAAAATTGTAGAATTTATTTAAGTTATAGTTCGATTTAAATGGAATTTTTATCAATATTTAAATTGAATTAAATCAGTTAAATGAATAATTTAATATTTTATTTATTTAATTAGCTGCGAAATTTAACTGTTTTGGCGACTATCTCAGAATTCGACGAAACTGGCGCCATTGGATCCATAACGATGAATTATTGTAGGATTCCAATTTGCATTACAAATGGACTTGTCGTTGGACTATACGAGAGAAAGTGTGAAAGGAATCAATGAATAGGATAAATGGTGTGTTTCTCCTATTGGGCCTCCTATATCTATACAAATAAACCCAACTACCACCTCACCAACTCATTTCTCATCCACGTATATTTTCTATTTGCCAATCTCTTTCTTCAATGGCAAAAACTAATTTCTAAACCCTAGTTCAAACAAAAATTCAAACTTTGAAAATGAAATCTCCTCTAACTAGAGCAAGTTATATATCAAATCGAAGTTCTCGACGATACGAAGCCTCTAGTTTAATTTATTTCGACATGCAACACTCGGTTGGGTCTGAAAACTCGGTCAAAGTCATGAAATCGCGGAACCCTAGAGCTAAATTGGGCGTTTTCGATTTATGGCCTAATCAAAGAATCGGGGATATGGGTTTTGATGAGGAGGAGCATACGAGTTCAACGGTGGTGTTCATGCGATTTATTGTGGAGTAGAGCATCGGAATTTGATGGTTTAAGTCACGAATGGGTGGACCGGAGATGATGGGGCTGGCACTGGCAGGTGCGCCTCGAGGAGCGGGTCTGAACGCAGGTGGTTGGAGTAGATATTATGGCCGGAGTTGATGGCAAACGTTGGTCAAAGTCGCGGTTTGATGGGTTCTTTTTGCCCGTTGTTTCACTGTAGCGAAGGAGGAGAGCGATGAGCGGGAATGCCTGGTGATGTGGCAGCCGTTGATTGGTGAGGAGATTTTTTTAATTAATTTTTATATACTTTAAAATCCAAATGGTAAAACACCGATAACTCTCTCATTTTAACTTGGTTTTTCGCACGGTTTGTTGCATTGGGATCGTGGCGAGATTACGGATGTTTTGGTATTGGTTTGGTTGCATTTGGAGACTGTCAAATTTTGGCCTTTAGTTGGACGTTCGATCAATTATAGACCCAAAGGTGAGTGATTTTCACTTACGAAATACTGAATTATTCTCATATTTGTTAAATTAAATATGAAATAAGTTTGGTTTCATGGTTGTGTTTGATTTGTGATGGACTTCTTAAAAATGACATGCAAGTATATTAAATCGGAAAATTTAGGTCGATAATTAGTTATTTAATCTATACTATATTATAATTAATGAGTTTGATTTGAACGCCTCACATCTGCTCTCAAGATTTTAAAACTCAATCGTCATGCAATGTTTTTTATCTTTTAGTCCGCATCTTTTTTCTTTCCTATCCTCCTTTCCTTTTAGCCCCAATTTATCCCTCTTTACATTCATCGATCTCCACTCCTTCGAAGCCTATCGCAAAACGCTCTTCGTGAAATCTCTTCGTCACATTTTCTATTTCAATTGCTACCCGTACCCTCTTATCTTTCATCATCATCGTTTCATCCGTCGAATCCTCGATTGCAGAATTAATCCAGTTTCGTAGACGCTGGCTTGCGACGATCCGACTATGACATTCTATCTACATTCTACTTCTGTACCGTTCTCCTCCCTGTAAGTGCCACTAACCACGACTTCGATCCTGATACCTGCAACTTTGCCGTGTACTACTGTGGTAAGTTCAAGTCCTCCCTTGAATGTTCATGCCAAATAAAGTGCTACCTCGAAATAATAAGCAGAGTATCAGGTAGGAATTTTACGGATCTGAACGGTTTAAGTGTTAATTTTCCGTTAATTTTTATTTCTTTACAATTACATACCTGTGGTAATGCATTGAAAAATAAAGACCTGCTGGTAATTATGTTCTAATGGTAGTCGAACTAAAAAGGAGAAAGATGTATGTGGCTTAAGTTTTCATTTTCAATTTAGGGATGAGTAACTTTGTCTTCTGCAAAAGGGGTTTTAGCTTTGAGTTTGGGTTATGTCTGCAGTTAGGGTGATGCTACAGTCATTCTAATGGAAATCCTGCAGGGGGCATGTTGGTTGTTACAAAATTAATTTATTAAATTGCTCAGATATGGAATAAGGTTTTTTCTCCAATTTCAACTGAAACGGAGATATTGGTGGTACAAATGATCTGCATATAAAAAAGAGGTAGCGTTGATCTTAATTTTTTCGGGCCCTTTTCAATTTACAAACAAAAACTAACAAAGGAGCTGAAAAGTAAACCAAATTCTAAATAGTGATAACATTTATGCTATCCATATTGAATATAGGTTAACTGCATGTGTTTGGATATATACTAAACTTTTAGAGTAGAATTTAAAATGTTTTGAAGGCTTCTGAAAAACATCATCAATTATTTTTGGTTTATTTCAAAAATAAAATCTATATACTTACATTACATATTTGTTATCTACACCAATCAACACCAATGAAGTTTTCGATGTCTTTGTACGCGTGATTCTGTATTGTGTAGCTTACATCAATTAAAAATACAAAAGTGCCAGTATATCATATCTGCACAGCTAAGGATGTGAGCGGTCTGCATAAATTGGAAAAAGCTTTAGGAAATATGGTGAATTGATATATACAAAAACTTTGTATTAACCATATGTAATGTTTGAACATACAGATATGAATATCTGTTGTCGACTGAATTTATGATATAACATGAAAGTGAATACACTACTGACTTCATTTTAACATTTGTCGAATTTGTGTGGATGTACCTCTTTATTGAATATTGTGCACACTACCAATTAATTTTAAAGCTATACATGGTACTTCACATTTACGAGAATGTCACTTATCTCTATTTGTTCTAATCCAATCACTTCAATTGGCCAAGAAAAGGAATAAATGAATTGCATGTTTTCTTAAAATCAAATATTTTACTTCATTTTCTACAAAGATACTCTATGTTAAGTGTCTTGCATGAGTTTATGGAAATAAAGCTTTATGATGTATAATTTGGAAATGTGGGCCTTCTCTTTGATGTGGTTATTCTCTTATCGTCTGATTTTGTAAGGTGGTCAACTTACTACAAATTAACCAGTATCATATCAGTTCTTTTAGTTTTATTTCAGAATTTACAATAAAACTCTTGAGAAAGTTTGAACGTGGCTTTTTTAACCAAAGCATTACATTGGCAAGGTGTTCTATTCTTCAGTATTTTGAGGTTTCCGATGATAACCAGCAAGCTCCTAATTGTTCACCTCATATGCAAGAATTTTGGTCCCAGTTTCAGGAATCTATTTAAAAAAGGTATTATATTCTCATGTATTTATCTTTTCTGCTAAATTATTATGTGGCTTTAGTGTCAGAATTTATAATGTAGTATTTAAAGTCAGGGCCTTATTACAATTAGGTTTCTCTCTGATTTTGTCAGTATATACACATTGTATGATTTTTAGCCATACATCATGTTCCAACTAGAAAATGATTGGTTTCATCACTCTCGAAACTTCAAAAATATTGGTTCAACGACTAATACTTGAAATTATTATCTCATCTGTTGTCATAATTAGCTAGATTTTCCTAATATATGGTCATAAAGTATGAAATTGATCTCTTTTTAAGACATTTGCATTAATATCCTTGGGTGTCTTTATAAAAAACTTATACACAACTAAATTCTACTTCATCATCAACAGTAATTTCTGAAGTTAATTAAAATTTTATCAATGAATTTTAATACATTTCTCAATTGGTAGTAAATTTGGTTAGTTGATATATATATATATATATAAATATATATATATATATATTTATATATATATATAACTATATATATATATCGTGTGTGTGTGTGTGCATATCCATGTTCTCACCATCTATGCTCTGGGTTCAATATATAACCTATGATTAAGTGATACATTTATGGTTGGTTTCCATCTGTTAGAAATCATGTAATAAACTAATTTTTTATATGTAAAAACGGTTATACCATCAAAAATGGTTTATGCCATAATTTTCAATTTTCAAAACCAATCACTCATTGGGTCCAATGATATGTATTATTCATATATTATGTTTTCAGTATGTTATGGTTATTTAATCTTATTGATCAGTTCAATTATATGTTTTTTTCACTCTGCTATTTTTGGCTGTCACCCACCACCATTCCACACACACACACACACACACACACACACACACACACACATATATATATATATATATATATATATATATATATGGGTGCTGTTGGGAGCACTCATATTTTTTATACATGAACAAAGTATATTGTAGTTTCTAACAATGAAGTATGCACTTGACTGAGAATTGAGATAAGCAATTTGTTTTCGGATGATGGAGTATGAAGCAAAGGTGGTGATTGCCTGGTCATATGGCATGAACATATGAGGTTGATTGCAAGGTGCTTACATGATGGTAACATGTTGACTGCATGGTGTGCAGATTGCTATTTTTATGTGTGGATTTCGTGGTGATTGCATATTGCATATCTAAGGCTATTACTAAGGCTGCAACGGGTGCATGACTGAAAAATGTGCAAGCTAGACAGAGCGTGTTAAACTAGAACAAAAAAAGTGTTGATAGGCAAGGCATAGTTGGACTGGCCAAGCATAATGGGAAGTCATGAATCACAACTGCTTGATTTGAGATACAGACCTTTTATGTATTATAGAATTTTGCTGAATCAAGTTGGTGAGACTAGAGCTTCGTTTAGCTAGGGTGTGCATATTGGGTAGAGTCACTGAAGTAGAACTGAAGGAAGTAGCTTTATGGATAAATACAAGGTATATCAATTTCTGTGAAGTTCATTCCAGATCTATAATTGAATGTAATATTTCATTTGTTCTTGGCCAAGGACAGACAGGTGCTAAGCGATTGTTCCAAATACCAAATAAACGAGTTCTTTAATATATATGTATTTGCTCTCTTATATGATTTCGACCTATTGACTTACGCCCTACGTAGCATTTTTAAAAAAGTACACAAACAAAATTGAAAAGTTCACTAAATATCAGTTTTGCTTAGGTTAACATGCAAAACGGATTGTTTTGCCTTAGAGAATGCAGATACGCTTATTATTTTATATTACATTCAAAACTATTTGCACCAAGTGTTATAAGCCAGTCTTATTCAATAAATTATTTCTTCATTTGATGCTTATTACTCAATAAAAAAATCAATAACAAAACTAAATAATTCATACAAAACTGTATGAATCTGCAACTGGATAAATACACACACACATAGAGTATGTATGTGTGGATATTGATATCTTTTTATTGGTGTTAGTGTGAAAAAAATGAACTTCCTATATGATTTGGAAGGTGGATTGAGGTGTTTATATGATGTATAAATAGGAAATGTATTCCAATAAATCATAGATAACACTGACTTTAGTGGATCATCACTTCGTTAGCTTTGAAATGCTCACCTGAACTTTCATCAATATTAATAGGATGCAATCTACTATATTATTTTATTAGTCCAACGAGTTTTAATGACTGATTCAAGGACGAGTTCGTTTAATTTTTCATTAAGATGTTTGGTTCCTAAGATCTGAAGTTTAAAATCATTTTTTGTGTTTTCTATGCATTGTCGTTGCTTAGCCTAACTTTCTTCTAATGTCAGTTAATTGTATATTGTTTTTTAAACCAAATTGCATATTATTTATCTTTAGGGATGTATTGATGATACTATTTTTTTTTGTTTTCTTTCCTACTGCAAATATTTAATTATACCGATATGATCGTCTTGCAAACAGATTCGGTTGTGCCCTATCAGATGTATAAAATGCACTATCAAATGCGATGATAGATTTGATTACAAAAATTACTAAAAAAATATCTTGAGGCCTGTATGCAAAGCATGGGTTTGCACTTGCTACAAAAAATAAAACATAGTAAAACATAAAATGCAAACGGCATTTTATATTTTAAGAGGTTTCAAGTCCTAATAAGAATGTAGATAAAAGTCAAACAAAATTATTAAACATTATAATTATGGATAAGTTTAGAATTCTGACCAAAGGAAGTAGGACATCGTAGGAATACATTTATAGTGTATCCAAAGATTTAGAAATACAATTATAGACAATGTCCCATTATTACCAAATGGTTATTTAACTACCATACCAAACCAATTTATTTATAATTTTAACAAATCCTGGATACTACACTGTTTGTATTACTCAAATAAAACATAGGGTTACATAAAGAATACTAATCGATTCAAGAGCCATTTTATAAATAAATCACTTTGAGATTTGGCTTTCATTTATGTAGGTCAATCAACTAATGCAGATTTCTTCATCATTAGGGTGGTTGACGACTTCAAAAAAGACTCAAGCTGTTTCAAAGAGATAGGCACTGTGTCATTTTGTCCCTGAGACCCATGTTGTAACCACAAGGAAATTTAGGTTCTTTATCTTTCACTTCACCTGTCATTTGAGTATCAAAATCTCGACTTTGGTTTGATAAATTTTGTAACGGCCCGAAAATCCGTGCCAATTTGAGCTGACAAATATCCTGCACATTCAACTCAAAATGCACGAAAATTCAAATCATTAATAGAAAGAATTTAGAGGATGAGATAGAAAAGATAGAACTAATAGAATAGAAGAAGAAGAAGTCAACTGAACAGAATCAGAGTAAACACGAAAATCACAGCGGAATAAATAAAATGTATTATATAACATAACTTTGAGTTACAAAATTGTATTGTATATACATACCATATATCAGAGTACAATACATCATATCACAGCGGAAATAATCTCTAAATACTAATAGTGAAGCCTTCTGCTTTGAGCTCCTCCAAGTGTATCTGTAAAAGCCTGAAACACTTGACTGTCCGTACAAATTTGGGCACCCAAGAGTTTAGGGAAAACAAACGAAATAAACTCTGGGTCAGTCATGGGACTGGTGTGAGTAAATTCTAACCATACGGTTTTACTTTGAAGAAAATCCTTTTGAAACAAAAGGATAATAGTAAGACCAGCCAACACATAAACATGGACGGATTTTACCTTACTATAACCCAAATTACTTTGATATCAAACCAATGATATTATGATAATGTCTAAACAAATAATTATCCAAGTAGCAGAACGCTTGCATCTCACGCTCCACATATATATAGTATAAAATCATAAACTGCAGGGCGCTTATTGGAGAATGGATTCCAAGAGACAAGGTATGGGAGCACCTTCCGAATAGTGTACTCTAGAGGGGATACACCTGGGTTCAACAAGAACGTCTTGCAACCCGGCCACACATGACCGCTCACTCATTTATCTTAAGTGTCGCGAATATATTGCCACCATAGTTGTAAGCCATCCAACCGTCATCCGAAGATACAGAATCGAAAAGAAGTATAAATATGAATTTTCTCTAGATCGGTGACAATACACCCTGCTTGGGGATGACCCAACTAGCCGTGCTGCCTAGCCCAACTAGCCATGCTGCCTAGCCCAACTTTTGTTACTTCCTAGTTGTGAGGCTAGAGGCTACGTCTATATTCAGAACATCTGATCACCATTCACTTTGAATGCCACATCGTCAAATCCTTAATCACATATTGATTACACAAATGCACGTTGGGTGTAGAATAAAGAGAAGTTACCTTCTCCCCACCAACTTGGTATATTCGTAAAAATCAATGGCGTGACCGTTGGAAATACTCTGTCAGACACTCGTCCATACAAGTTGTCCTGGGACTGGACAAACAGAAAACACCATTCTAGAACTGGACGACCCTTACATTTAACTCCGTCTTCAATTATCTTCAGCATCTCTAATTCGTAGATACGGAGTGGTTTCCGGATAATATATCCAACCGGTCTCTCCGAATTGACAACGATGGTCAAAACACTTCGATAGTTGGTAATTTAACCATTGAAGTAAAAACAAACATTCATTCAAATGTATACTAGACATCACACAAACACGGGTACTTTTTATTTAATATTCGTTATTATTCTTCGAATTCCCATTTCTTACCAGATATTTCTGAAATCGCGTTTTAGCCTTTTTACACTTCTTGGAAAACATTTCCAGTTATTATAAACTCTTAGTCTCTCACGTTCCAGAAACATACGTTATTAACGTTCTTTATTTCTATGCTTAGATAATCTACCCTATCTACATTGGAAAAATAAATTCCAAATTTCATTATAAATATTTAAATCGGACAACCGTTCCCTTTTAAAACCTTATTCACTTTAAAACGTAAATATCATCCCTATTATATACATCTAGACATCTCTATCAAATAAACTTTTATTCAGGTAATAAACACCCTTATCTTGTTTTCTGAAATTCCTTTCCTGAATTTATATTCATATTCCACTATATAGATCATGTTTCTAAGTCAACTTCTTGTTAAATCAATATTAATTATATAACTAAATATTGATTATATAGCCTATTATAATTTAGTGGTTTAAAACTAAATATTAAACCATCTTCTCATATTATAATTCCTAAAAATAATTTACTTTTAATACATTCGACATCGTCGAATTCTAGTTCCAAATCCTAATGGTTTAATTCTAATCACATTTTGAACATCGAAATGTTGTCATCGTTTTCTAACACGATTCTCCAATTTCTCTTTTTAAACTTATTCTTATATTTCCTTTGAACAAACACCATTACCTATTACTTTTAGAATAAGTGGATTTCAGATCAAACTGTTTCATTTCCTAGGAAGTGCTGCTATATATAAAAATCGCGCTTAAGTTTGGTTAACAGCGTTAATTTATCGCTATAGTAAAAACTTGCAATACGCTGTAATATTCTCTTTATAACTAATCTCAACATTACAGTCACGCTTACCTTATCAACAATGTTATTTTATCGTTATAGTTCAAACCTATCATACATTGTAATATTCTTCGTTATAACTAATCTTGACATAACAGTCACGCTTAAGCCTAGTCAACAACGTTATTTTATCGCTATAATTCTAGGACTGGCAATACGCTGCCATATTCCCTTTATACTAATCTTGACATCTCTTTCCGTCCAAACTGATATCGTTCCTCGATAATAGTGAAGCCGTTCAAGTTGGGGTATTCTATTTACCTCTCAGACCTTGATCGACAACGTTCTTACCTTAGAACAGATGTAAATCTGTATTATAATCCCTTATTACTTATAATATTCATTAAATCGTATTTCCTTGTTTTATTTTGAAATACGGTTTTATAACACCATATTCATACTTTGAAATCTTCGTTGTTTATTATTATGTATTTTAAACATTAACTCTTCGCTTTAACTTCATTCCACCGTTCTATTTATAACTTCTTTATAAGGACCCAGTTAATCTAATAATCATTTTCAATTAAACAGTTGATTTAAATCAACTTCATTCCATCAGTAAATTTGTTAACTGATTTTAATTACTTCTTACCATTAGATTAATAAATTTAATCTAATAACATTTCTAAACTGTTTGTCTTAAAATAATTCCCAAATATTTAATCGTCGGATAATTTTTGCTTTATAAACTTATTTAAATGTCAACAATCGTTTTTATTTACTTTATAAAAACGAACTCTAAAATACTGGTTTATAATAGAACTTCGATTATAATTTAAAACTTCGCTATAAGTATAAAAATATAATTTTTATAATTAACTTCGTTGATTTACCTGAGGGTCAATCAACTTCAAAACGATGGGCTTATGGTCGTTTATTGTCACTTTCTAAATTGATAGCGTTTATTTATTAAATCAAACAAATGTTGAATTCCCATTCAACATCAACATTCACATGGGGTTTTACTGTCATTTGGGTTCAAACAGTGGACACATATAAAATAAACAGTACACATAAATACTGAGGAATCCGGTTGGATTCCTCCAACCGGTTTCCCTTATCCACAGATGTTAGTCAAACTATTAACACTGATTCCATATTAGGGGATATTATAATCGACAAAATCAGTATCTAACATATACAACGATTTATATTTCTACCAATTTAATCGTGATTTACCAAAACGACCATCACACAGTAATCAACCAACATTAAAATATAATTATAATATTTTAAAATATTTCAAAACCATGAATGCTCGCGTCACTCCTCATCGGTTCCGTAGAAATGACAGCAGCCCTCACAACTCCAACTGGTTTTCATTAACTCACCACCCACTGGTCTTGGAACTTAACACCATTACTGCCCTAACCGTCGACCTCCAGAGGATGATCAGACTTCACAAACCGCAGCGCCTCAGTGTCCTTAACTCCCAAACCAAACTTCGACACCGCCTAAATACCCGTTCGTTATTATAATAGCAAATCCGCACTGCACAGGAATGCTTCAACACTGCTGCTTTCATAATGTATTGAACGCTACCCACTCGTATAACCAGTCGCACCCGTCCGTGCAGCGCACTCACCTCTGCACTTGCCGGCAGTATCCAACACGCCACCACACTCCACCCAATATTTCCTGGCCAATCTTCTTTGCGTTGCTTCTACTGACGAGCCATGCATAACACGCATAGCAGAATACTCATGTAGCCGAATTTTCCACCATCACTAGCCGAACTAACAGCACCCATTTGCTACTTGCACTCATTTACCTCAACTTGCGTTAACTCTTCTTGGCAACACCTTAAACTCCCTCTTCTTGGCTTCCTACTTAACTCCATACATAATCACCCCTTAGTCCCTGTTTTAAATCCTTAAACTTCTAATTCACGTCTCTCACCCATTCTTGCGTTGTTTTTGTTTACTGACTTCCAACAAAACAATTTATTTAAATATTAAGTTAACTTTGAAATTACTTAACCCAAGTCCTTATTTCCATGCATCACCAAAACTTCACCATCTCATGCATAGGTCCATACAACCTGGAGACCGTCCCCTTTCCATGTATTTTCCTCCCATCATCGCACTTAAACACCCATCCCTAATTCAAATACAAACCTTCTCCCATCGACACCGTAAGTGTCGAGCTTGACACAGCTTCCTACCGTAGCCTGCTGCAGTGCGAGGAGGCGTACTGTGTTGTCACCGGCTCCCCTTAAAGCTACCACATTTGTGTACCTCGCTTAGCCTGCAAAACCCAGATCTGCTTGCTGAAACTCCCCATGCACACTCGCGTCCGTCTCGTATCAGTCTTTCATGGCCATGGACGGAACCATACCCTGATGAGAGCAACCAAGTGAAGTCCAAAGCCCTAGAGATTTATAATTTCTTTGATTTGATATGATTTTCCCTGTGTTTTTATTTTCTTCTTGAAGATTATATGTCTTGCGATGTGTATATTTATAGAAGATGGTAGCTTAACCCTTAAGCGATAGGTGATAGATTAGGCTAAAAAACACACTAGGTTTGCATGTGCTGTTTGAGTCTAGTGATTTTGCCTCGTCATAGCCTTCGTTTAGGGGTATGTAGTTATTGCTTCCTTCACCGTGAAGCATTGTTTGGATTGGATATAATATATAAACAGGTAGTAGCTAGGCACGTTTTCTTCTGTTTGATTAGCCAATACAAAACACCTTACTGCTATTTTATAAGCAGTACATGTCAGGCAGGAAAATAATCTTCCTTATGAAAAGAAAGGACGTGCACAACTTCTCTGATGTACCATATCACATTTTCAAGTAAGTTTGTACATGTTAGATTTTTATTAAGGGTATTTGTTATGTAAAATTTGCGTTCATGTCTGAGCAGCTATAGACAGAAATAAGAATCCAGTCATGTCCAGCGAGGTGTCACGGTCCCAAAAATATAACAATGTCGGTAAATTAACTCATATTTTGAAATCCCGAAATATCGATATAGGGTGCACAATACTCCAAATAAAAAGTTTCATATTTAATTAATTAAAAATTACAGTAAAATTCTAAAAATTAAATTATCACTACGTCCTAAAAGAACCTTGTCTAAATTCGAAACCGATATCTAGTTATATCAAATAAACCGTTACGATCGATATACGATTTCATAGCGACTTTTTGAATATTTGATTTGGATATAATTTACAATCCATAACGCGAAATCTTGATTTTCCACTTCTGTTAGAATGATACAGTTCAACAGATTCCAACGCTTCTTACTTCGAAGAAATCCAACTAATAACGGGTCATGTACACTCAGTTGAAGTTCAGAACGTTAAATTACGAACTGCCGCGATACTATGGGCTCGATTATATTTAATATATATTTTTATACGTTCCACTTCGTTTATATAAATCCACCTACATTACGAATTCAATATTTAAACTGATTTAAATATTCAAATACAAATCGATAAAAACGCGGGACGTTACAAATTTGTTTATTTCTTTTTTAATAAATTGCATGTTAGCTTTTGAGAATTGCAATGTATTTACATGTTCTAAGCATGATTGTTGTGTGTTTTCATGATGAGCATATTTGGTTAGTTACATGGTTCACATTATTAATTTGTTCAATTATAATTTTTATATAGCATAATTGAAAGATAAATGAATATATATAGTTTGTATTATTGAATATGAAAATGTTACATAGTCAGTTACATGTTTAACAGTATTAGTTCAATTATAATTTTTATACAGCATAACACAAAAAGAAAATTATACATATGGTACGTACCATTGAATATGAAAATGTTTTAAGTAAATGAATTGCCTCAGTGGTGTTAATATTTTTTCATTGTAATATTAGCTCGCATATTTCTTAATTTACTACTCTTCAAATCTAAAAAAATTAGGCCAATGCGTAGCTTTATCCGTTTGCTGGTTATATATAGATTTTTCTTCTTCTCAATTATGTTATCTGTTATTTGTGTTCAGGATTATACTTTAATAGAAGTTATACTAATAATGATTAAATCTAATTTTATCTCTTATACATTTGGCAAGTGTCAATGAAAAGAGGAAATACACATATGCTGCAATCTCTCAGTTTGATGTCATAGACAGATTTGGTGAAATTATTTGGGATTTATCAAACATAGAGGTATTTTATACATATACTAAAAGCATACTAATAAACTAGGAAATTCACATATGTTGCTAACTCTCAGTGGAGCCACATAGACAGACTTGGTGAAAGTAATTGGAATTTATCAAACGTAGAGGTAAGTTATACATTTACTAATTAAAGTATACTAATATAGTAGGACCACATGACTGTGATTCATCTATTTTGGTGGTACGAGATTGCACATATGTTGCACTATCTTCGTGCTATCATTCACTTTGACATGCGTATGGATTGGCCAAACATTATGTTCCTTTATTTTGTAGGTTTGGATTTTCATTAGGAATCATTCCTTTATTTGCACAACTATTTGGTATGCTGATTATAATTAGAAGACACAAATATAATGAGATGCCGGCTTTCTTTTCTTTCTGTATAAGGGTCTAGCTATTAGCACCCCATTCTTTGCTCTTCACACCCCATTAAATTTTTTGAAAAAGTAGTTTCCCATTGTACCCTTAAACATATACATGTGTTGTTTGACGTTGATAGAACTCAAACAAAGTAGTCATCAAAAGGAATTGCACACATAAAATAGAACACCTGTATAAATCAATGGAGACTGTTGAAAACCAGAATTTTAATGAATGTTGAAATCCTGAAACCCATACTCCATATGGGTGATGAAATCCACGCTTTAGCATGACTTTGAAAATTTAGAAACCAAGTTAATGTCCAACTTTGATACAATTCAAATGATGTTAGTTGACGTTGATCAAAATTAATCGGCACTTAAGACAAACATTGATTGTGGGATACAGATCACCTTTTTTCTCTTTCTTCAATGTTGACGACTGTAGGGTTGCTTCGTTCTTCTTCCATTGTATTCCATGGATATGTTTTAACTAGATTGAAATAGGTAGAATTTTTTTAATGACAACAGAAATGAACGAAAGATGGAAAAAGTAAAAAGAAGTAGCATGAAAAACAACAGGGCACTTTAGGAAAAAACGGGATGGCAAAAGAAAATCATGGGGTATACATTCTATTTTTAAATTAACGGGGTGGCAATAGCCGCACCCTTTGTATAATTGATACTTGGACTATGTTGTAACGCACTTGGACTATGTTAGAATCATTACTTTATTTGCCCAATGCTTATTTTCAAACTTAACGTTTACACAGTATTATATAAACTGCAGAAACCGTTTGCAATATAATAGGTTATCTATTGATTTTATATTAGAGGACGGAGGATGAAAATGTTTTCTAAATAGATCTTTATGACACATTTCATTGGAGTCAAACATGAAATGGTTGATAAAATTTGCTTGAAGTTGAAAGTTGTTTGCATAGAAGATACTCTTGAATGAAAATTTGCCATCGGTTGAAATTGAAGGGATACCCAGTACTGTCGAAGTTAAGTCTTTTTGAACTTATGCTTGATGCATGTTCTCCCATGTAACTTCATTTTCATGTTACATCATCGATCCATTTCAGTTGAATCTTCCATTTTAATTCTTCCTCCCATCGCTACACTACAGCTTTGCTTCTTTTCCTGCCATATTGCAAATGCAGTTCTAATTTGTTCACTGCTTTTGGTTCCACTATTATATTGTTGACTCGACTAATATTTTTTTATTTATTTTATCGAAACAGTTTGAAGTGTGTTTATGTTTGCAATGCACAGTGATTACTTAAATAAATCTATGTACGTTGCATTAACTATATAATTGCAAAAGCTACAAACATTGTCATTGCATGCCACAGTGACTATGTCTATGCGTTAGTGGATAAAATTTTCGTGTATATTTTATCCTATCACATGTACGTGAATTTTAGTATATTCATTATAATTATTATTGTTAATTTCAATTGTAATTATAAAAGTCATATATATATATATATATATATATATATATATCTACACATTCTTATTCCTTGGTCACTGCTGATAATGATGTTGCGCTGTGTTGTTCATAAAGATTTTTTGTTATCATTTTTTTTATATAATTGGATATGACCTCCTCAATTGCAATTTTACAACTACACCCGTGTGCGAAGCACGGGTTCACACTTGTTTAATTAAATTACTAGGTTGGATTTCTCATCCTTGCAAAACCGTAGAACAAATTAATACTGATTAATGGGAAAACTGGTTGTGATGGATACTTTGGGTGATTTTCTGAATGAGTATTGTTTGAAATGTTATTTATTTCAGTATATGCCTGTTGTGTGCTCATCATTGACAGTTAATCCCATTTACCCTTGATGTTATGGGAATCTAATGAACCGGGATTAATCGATTTAAATAAATTAAGAACACAGAGTGAAATGATAAATCTCTGTGACACTGATTTAAATTGAAATGATAGATCCATCCCTGAATATCGAGAAATTAAATTTAAAATCACTTGGCCATAGTGTAGCCAATTATATATGGACATCGGTTGGTTAAATGATTTAAATATTTGAAATTCTATTTGAGGGAAATTCATTTAAAGGAATGTGTCGATTTCGATAAGTTTATTCTTCCTTTAAAGATCTGAATCTTGAATGTTATTTAAAATGATTAAGTAAATTTTCCCAAAGTGAATTTGAAGTTTAAAGTTAAATTTATACGATTTGGGATTTTCAAGGATTGGATAGACTCAAATATAATAAATTCTTATTGAATTTAATATTGGTACAAAGATAATTGAGAATACCTGGTGTTGTTTTAAACTTAATACGAGTATGGGTTTTAAATCCTTGAAATTGAAAGATGGGTTGAAATGGGTTTTGAAACAAGTCCTTTGGGCTAAGAAACTCCACTGAGACTAGAGTTTAGATCCAAGTAATGAAGTTCGGAAGAAAGAATCGATTTTTGAAAGAATTTTCTTATATATATATTTACACAGTTTGATGTCAGATAACTATTTTTTTCTTCAAAACTTATTTATTTAACTCTTTATCTACATCTATTTTTATGATAACTAAATTTTCCTTGTATTCTATTATTTTAATTATTTAGGAGACTTTTAAATTTATGTTATACATAGTGTTTAAATTTATTGTATTATATTTTAATTATTATATTCTATACATATATTATTTTATATAAAGATTTACTCTATAAGCATCTACTTTTTCATAAATTATATTTTACAAAGCGAAAATTTTCTTCCAAATGGAAATGTTTGGCTTTAGATCATGGGCTCGAAATGGAGTTGAGATAAAGTCATATCCTCTTTTAATATGAATTGACTTTTAAACTGATTCCAAATTTGAAAGGTGAATTATGTGTTACTCGAATAAGTTTCTCCTAAACGATTGAAATTAAGTATGGAAACATATATATACCATATTGAATATGAATGGTTTTCGGACATAAAATCAATTCGGAATAATTTGAAAATCTTGAGATGAAACATATTCTATTTGAATATAGTCGATTTTGAAATATTACATGATTAAAATATAAGGACATAGAAATATATTCTAATTTAGAATATAATCGGTTTGGTATAATTATGACATTTAGATATGAAATTATATTCTAGTTGAATATAAATTTGGTTTGAAACAGAATATGATATTTTGATATGAAGCGAACCTTTGTGAAATAAAGAAAACCAACCGATGTTAAAGATGTAAGCGTTAGTTGTTAAAGAGACCGCAGTCGTCATAAGGCATACTCTCTGTTAGTGTTGATACCACTTTAACGACTGTGAATGTTTTGACGTATCCAGAATGAAATATGATGACTTGGAGGCAATTGTGGGATTGAAGAAGATGAACAATAACGAATATAGCCCTGACCTTCGGGTCAGAATTGGAATGACTAAAACAGGAGCTATACAGTGACTATTGGAGGTAGCATCTCCGATCGGACACACTTCTTCGATACTATTTCTATGACTATGACGATGATGATGATTTGGGCCAATTTATGATTTTGGGAGTGTGATCCGAGGTGGGCGGTAGTGGCTGCTATGCTTTACTACCGGTCCGGGAGTGCAATTGGTAGAATCCTACCCTGGGCATTGCCTCGACTGCCTTGTCATATTTATCCATATCGAGCCCCATACGGTTTTGATTTAGCATTGCCTTCTATGGAGTGTCCTTTGATAACACCAGTACAGTGAATTTACGGTACTTTATAGACTGTTGGTGCCTGTTAACAGTGTAAGGGTAATATGGTAATCCCGCTTACGCTATTTTTATGATATTTACTTTACTGGATATACACTATCATAATAGCGTATTATACTATGTATTTATTATTTTAACAGATCCTCAAGAGATGGAAAAATCCCATAACATCTCTTGAGTTACTGCACCCATGACACTCAAGTTAATTCATGTTTTAATTTGACTAATATGAGAATGATTTAGTGCTGATCCGAGTGTTTTTTGTGTTTTCTTTTTATGCAATACGCTCGGGTCAAAAGATGTTGCAGCTAGCGAAGATTTTCCTTTCTTGGAGCATGAAGACGAAGTTGGTATATGTCTACTATATATAATATTTTTCCGCTGCACTTTGTTTCCGCTGTCATGTATGTATACTTGTATATGTATAACTCTGATAATCATTGTATGTTATAGCTATATGTATCTTTTCAACTGCTTTAAACTGTTATTTAATGATTATATGTTGTCCTTCCGCTGTGAGAACTATGTTTTGTCTTATTCTCCTTCTTCTTTTCCCAATAACTACCTATATTTGAGATTCGTTTGGGTTGACATGTGTGGTTTATTGTCGATTTTGAACGTTCAAAAAAATGTGGGTCGTTACATAACACTTCCATGCTTGTGATTATAGCTCCTGGGTCACAGGATGCAAGAATCGGTACTTTCGCAGACTCATATGATGTTGATTACAATCTTAGCGATGACCTTGAGACCACTGAAACAGATGAAAGCCTAAAGGATGCTGCCAAGGCTTAAGGAAAGAAGCCTGCCAAGTCCTCATCATCTAAGAAGCATAAGAAAAAGAAGGAGAAGAAGGACACGGAAGCTATTACTTTATCTTTTCAAGAAAATCCGAGTAACATGGAAGAGACCCCTCCTCCATCTCTTAACAAACCAGCTTTAAGGTTAGGTGACAGGAAGAAGTAGTAGTGCTCGATAACAACTTATTTTGTTTCTTGACCATTCTCTCCTAGATGTTGTACTCAGACTGGTTGTATATGCAGGTGTCAGTCCCTATTTATTACTTTATGTTTCTCTGTGTCTAATACTTATGTGCTGAATTTATGACTTTGTGACTTTGTGACTCTACTGTCTGATTATGTGATGCTAAAATGAAATTGTGTTCCGCCTTCTGTACTCAAGCTTTTACTTTTAGCTTTGTCGTACCTTCTTGTTCTGCATCCCACACCTGTTTTCTTTTCATGCTTGCATCATAAATTATTTTTATCACAAGTCATTAGTTTTTGCAATGTTTGATATAACAATGATCTTATGGTACTTTTCTTTTTTAGCAAACAACAATTTTTCAGTTGTGACCACGAATCATTGTTAACCAGATTTATTCAAGCAATTTTATTCGACTCCCTTTATTGTGACTAGAGCAGCTTTTGAGATTTCTTTTTCATGAACAATCGACTTTGTACTCATCACAATGTTGAAGTTCCCGAATCTGCCTTGGTCATACCGAGGGAGCCAGCTCCATTGGTTGGAGTAAACCTTATGAGTGCTAAGCTTCACTGTAAAGTGGTGATGAGTTTATGGTATGTTTAAGCGAGCATTATTGAATTTCCTTAGTGTGGCAGTAATGCCCCCATACCAAAATTTAACATAGGCTTTAAAGGCTGAGTGCGACATCATGCAACCAACTTTATTTGGAATTTTTTGATCATGTGTTTTTTGCCATTGTTGAATTTATCGGCATGACCGTGATCAAAAGTTTCCAGTTTTAGTTTATCTTACTCTTGCCTTTTACGGTGATGAACTTTTGTTTTTGTTCCTCTGCTGGAGTGCTTTTAAGTAGAATGTTGACACAAGCAGTTGTTATTCCAGATTCATGGTATTGAAACTTCATCAAAGGTAAACAATTTGCAGATGCCATCCAGATGCTTTTGGCTGATGACATATGACCTTTGCCAATTAGACCCAAAAATTCCAACACCTGCCTTTACTGAGCTTTGGTATGGAAGTGTCAGGCGATCATTGGATGAACAAGAGCTTCCAATTCCCGCGGGATCATTGCCTCTATCGGATTATACTATTGAGAATTTGCATAGCTTTGCACCTTATCCCAACTTTTATTGGCTGAACGAGAACTATTTGCCATAGTATTGAACATCGGCTTTGCACTGTTTCCTGTTGGAGCCTTTCCACCTAGGCTTGATCGTTTGATGGATATGCTTCGCCCCTGAGGAGTTGAAAGAGGATTTGTTGTATGCGATTTCCTAACATATTATTGTAGCTTGCTCTTCCTAACCAATATCTCGATCAAACTTTTTAGATGTCTGCAATCATTAGTATCCTAACTAGGATAGTTGTGATAGTGGCAAAAACTTCCAGGCAGCACTGCTTTGTTCGATATCTTTAATATTGATGGTGTCTCCGGAAAGAACCCTGTGCCTCTAGTAGCAAAGAAGATGTTCTCCGAGGTATCGTTTAGTGGAGTTAATTCTTCAGACTTAAAATGGTGAAATCTCTTGTTCTGTCTTTCCTCTTTGTCTCCATATGATCTTTTTTGCCCTCCGACATTGTAATGTCCTGGTTTTTAGCTCGTCTTTGTTAATAATAAATAATGATTTAATGAGGTAATTAAATCATGAAATATGGTTACTTAACAAACTAAAACAATTAAGTGTGCACATACAAATGATGAAACAAATATGACAGTAAAGCAACATGTGCAGGAGAAATGAATTCGGCCATTCAATATACATAAACATATAATGTAACATGCACATGTCATGTATGATATAATTTATCAAATGAAATTATCAAGAAACTTACATGAAGAAACAACCAAAAGCAAGTAGCCAAAATCAATATCATGAATATGATTAAACAAGAGATAGTATGGCTAAAATATGAAGAGTCATCACCTAAGAAATCACCTAAGAAGCCTAAATAGCAACTTGCAAATATAAAATTCTTGTTTGCAAAATATCTAAGCATTTTATAATGCAAATGAAATCAAATGAAATCTAAGAAAATATGTGTACCATGTGCAACATTTAAGGAGGTTAAGGTTGGATAGATTTTGCTTCTAGAAGAGAATCATATGGTAAAATATCTAATTAAACAATTAAATTCTTCATACCTAAGCAAACCGATAGGAGTAAGTCTAAGCTAGAACACACTGTAGCGCCTATATCTTAAGAGGTAAGAAATGAATTGTTTAATAATAATTTGTGCCTATAAATATCTCATAAGGCCATGAACTCCTCACACAAATAGTTAAACCAAGTAAAAAGATCAAAATACAAAACAGAGAGCAGCTAAGATCTGCATACAAGTATGGAAATTCTGGAAATAGTAAAGAACAGGGAGAAACAGAGAGGAAAGCTTTATGTGAGTAAATCTAACTTTCAATCTTCCATTGATCATGATATTGTTGATGTTTGGTATATGTATTTTCTTGTTTATCTATCAGTACCAATGCCGCACTTGTTTTGAATAATGAGATTGAAGCTAATTGACCCATGAAACTTATCGGTACAAATTAAAAACAAAAACGTGAAAGGAAAAAACAGCACAATAAATAAATACACTAAAAGAAAATGCCAAAGTTTTATGAAAAAGGAAAAACGGCTACACAAGTAAAAATGTCATTTGTTTTGAATAGCAACATTCATTATAATATGGTACTATAGGTATATGAATGCATAAATGGAAGACATGCACTGAAAGGTGTTAGCCGACCTGACTGTTAGTGTTGATGCTAGTAAGTCGAGTGTTTTGGGTAGATATAGGAACTGATGCTATATTCGGTCCCGACAAAACATGAGTGTATGGGTTGTTTTTCTCTGATGAGTGCGTGTGCTCACACAAGGCTGGGAACAATGAGCAGAACGTATAACACAAAGAAGAAGAAAGAGAAATGGGGCGCAACATGTTAATGTAAGGGAAGACAGTAGGAATTAAAAGAAGGAAGCAGCAAACAAGGAGAGAGGCGTGAGTGGCTTAGTTGAAAAAAATAAAAATAAACATTTAAGAGGAAGTAACGAGACAAAAAGACAAGTATGAATTGGAAAAAAAAGAATTACTGAAAGAAGAATGAAAGCAGTATCAGGAAATGGAGGAGAAAATGAGGCAAGAAAAAGGAGAAGGGAATCAGATGCATGCTGCTACCAGAGTTGGGCTATGGTCCAGATTTAATTATATATATAAGTGCAGTGTTATAAATGAATTTAAAAATAGAAATAAAAAGAGAGAGTCTGGTAGATGGTGATCACATTGTGGAACAGTAATGATGGATGGGTAAGGGTATCGACAGGAACCAAATTGGAGAAAGAATGGGAAGCTGCGGAGTGGCGGTGACACAGTAAAGAAGAGGAAAAGGAAAATCAGTTTAAAAATATATAATAATCGAATAATGATACTAGTTTCAAAATAGCGAAGTGAAATTGAAACAAGGAATAATTTAGAAACCAGTACTTCGGTAATTTAGAAACCGGTACTTTGGTATTTTAGGAACTGGTACTTTGGTATTTTAGGAAATGGTACTTTGACATTTTAGAAATTGGTACTATGGTAACTTTGGCACTTTGCAAAATACCAGGTGGTACATTAGAAATTACAATCGTGGCAAGGGAATTTTGAAGGAACGGACGGTGATTGGAGGCCTGGCACTTTGGCAATCTGGTACTTTGGCCAGTACGCTCGAAAATGAGTTTCTGAACGAAGTTTTTAATTAAAATTTGTTTTAATTAAAATGGAAATAAATTAAAGAATAAATTAATAATTAAATAAAAATAGAATTTTTATTTAATTTGACATAGGCAAGTGGAAAGAGGAAAATGGCAAGAAGATCGAGTACAGAAGTTGATCGAAGAAGTTCAACGAGTTTGAAACTTTAAAATTTAAAGAAAATAAATTAAATAAATTAAATAAATTATTAAACTAATTTATTTATGATAAATTAGAAGTAATAAAATAACTTACCAGAAGAAATGGGGTATTAAACATCGTCTAAACATCGACGATGAACGAAGCAAAATACCGTGTGTGAAGCACGTGCTTCATTTATCCATTTCTAAATAATGAGCAAAACTGAATAGAGTACCGTGTGCAACGCACACACTTCAACTACTTCTACCCAGATATGAACAAGATAAACATATACTATTTGTGTGATGATAATTAATGTGTAAACTGAATAATAATCATGATTAAGCTGATAATTATTTATCGACTATAAAAGACATCTCGTACATCGTTTCGAAGAGTCCGGAATAAATATTCCACTTCGACTCGAATTATACGACGCATGACAGAATACTGAAGTCAACGATATGCAAGGGCTATTTTAAATAGTATCTTCGGTCTGTTCAGTCCCAGGACAAACCCGAATGGACGAGTGTCTGACAACGTATATCAGTTAGATTCTACACATCGAATTTACGTAAGTATATTACGTTGGTGGCAGAGAAATTCGTTTCTCTTAGCTTTATTGCCAGCAATATAATTGGGTAATCGAATGAGTGTTTCTGACGGATATGATGATGTGACATTTAAAGTAATTGAAGAAATGAATCTGTCAGAAGAATAAACATGACCTCAAAAACCTCACAACCAGTAAGTAACAAAAGTTGGGCTAGGCAGCATGGCTAGTTGGGTCATACCCAAGCAGGGTATATTATCACCATCTAGAGAATATTCTTATTTGTTACTTCTTTTCAATTCTGTATCTCCCGGGAACGGTTATGTTGGTACCAACCGTAGAGGTGGTAATATATTCGTTACACTCAAGATAAATGAGTGGACGGTCATGTGTGGCCGGGTTGCAAGACGTTCTTGTTGAACCCCAGTGTATCCTCTCTAGAGTACACTGATCGGCAGGTGCTCTCATACCTTGTCTGTTGGAATCCAATCTCCAATAAGCGCTCTGCGACTTTTGATGTTTTACCTGTTATGTAATATATTATGTATTTTGTGAAATTCCGCTGTGAGATCAATTCCGCTGTGTAATTCTGATGTTCTTCTTACTCTTCTATTCTATTAGTTCTATCTGTTCTATCTCATCTTCTAAATTCTTTCAATAATGACATGACTTTCGAGGTATCGAAATTCGCGCCATTACAGTTGGTATCAGAGCTTAGATTTTTCGAAAACCTAGGCTGTGGATTAGTGTTGAGAGAGCGTATTTTTACTAAAAAACTATTTTAGTATAGATCGTCCTTAGCTATCAAACTTAGTTATATACTTAAGATTATCCCTAAGACTATCTTCCAATTGAGTATTGACCATCAAACCGTATACTCAGAAAGTTGAAAATAAGTTTTCGTGGAAGACGAGGCTGAGGAGCGAATAGGACAACCACCACAACCAATGGTAGGAGTTAAATGAATCAGGGTCGACCTCAGGATAAGTTGAATAAATTTAGAGAAATATCTAGTGAATAGAATTGGTATTTCCTGGTAGTAGAGATCAGACTTGAGTTATTGGTTGGATATAGACCCATATGATTTAAGTAGCTGATTTTGAATTGAAATCAGAATTTTGGATTTTAGAAATAGTTAACTAAAATTCCAATTAAACAAAGAATCCATCTTGTAAATAGTTACGGATGTGTATTAATTTGACTTTAGTTAAAACTAAGATCTACACGTGACTCTTTAATTTCGGGGACGAAGTTCTTTTAAGGGGGGTGGACTGTAATGTCCCGGTTTTTAGCTCGTCTTTGTTAATAATAAATAATGATTTAATGAGGTAATTAAATCATGAAATATGGTTACTTAACAAACTAAAACAATTAAGTGTGCACATACAAATGATGAAACAAATATGACAGTAAAGCAACATGTGCAGGAGAAATGAATTCGGCCATTCAATATACATAAACATATAATGTAACATGCACATGTCATGTATGATATAATTTCTCAAATGAAATTATCAAGAAACTTACATGAAGAAACAAACAAAAGCAAGTAGCCAAAATCAATATCATGAATATGATTAAACAAGAGATAGTATGGCTAAAATATGAAGAGTCATCACCTAAGAAATCAACTAAGAAGCCTAAATAGCAACTTGCAAATATAAAATTCTTGTTTGCAAAATATCTAAGCATTTTATAATGCAAATAAAATCAAATGAAATCTAAGAAAATATGTGTACCATGTGCACCATTTAAGGAGGTTAAGGTTGGATAGATTTTGCTTCTAGAAGAGAATCATATGGTAAAATATCTAATTAAACAATTAAATTCTTCGTACCTAAGCAAACCGATAGGAGTAAGTCTAAGCTAGAACACACTGTAGCGCCTATATCTTAAGAGGTAAGAAATGAATTGTTTAATAATAATTTGTGCCTATAAATATCTCA
Source organism: Allium sativum (assembly GCA_030737875.1). NCBI lineage: Eukaryota > Viridiplantae > Streptophyta > Magnoliopsida > Asparagales > Amaryllidaceae > Allium > Allium sativum. The sequence continues at coordinate 441,299,526 of CM060915.1, read as the reverse complement.
TAAGGCCATGAACTCCTCACACAAATAGTTAAACCAAGTAAAAAGATCAAAATACAAAATAGAGAGGAGCTAAGATCTGCAAACAAGTATGGAAATTCTGGAAATAGTAAAGAACAGGGAGAAACAGAGAGGAAAGCTTTATGTGAGTAAACCTAACTTTCAATCTTCCATTGACCATGATATTGTTGATGTTTGGTATATGTATTTTCTTGTTTGTCTATCAGTACCAATGCCGCACTTATTTTGAATAATGAGATTGAAGCTAATTGACCCATGAAACTTATCGGTACAAATTAAAAACAAAAACGTGAAAGGAAAAGAATAGCACAATAAATAAATACACTAAAAGAAAATGCCAAAGTGTTATGAAAAAAGAAAAACGGCTACACAAGTAAAAATGTCATTTGTTTTGAATAGCAACGTTCATTATAATATGGTACTATAGGTATATGCATGCATAAAAGGAAGACATGCACTGAAAGGTGTTAGCCGACCTGACTGTTAGTGTTGATGCTAGTAAGTCGAGTGTTTTGGGTAGATATAGGAACTGATGCTATATTCGGTCCCGACAAAACATGAGTGTATGGGTTGTTTTTCTCTGATGAGTGTGTGTGCTCACACAAGGCTGGGAACAATGAGCAGAACGTATAACACAAAGAAGAAGAAAGAGAAATGGGGAGCAACATGTTAAAGTAAGGGAAGACAGTAGGAATTAAAAGAAGGAAGCAGCAAACAAGGAGAGAGGCGTGAGTGGCTTAGTTGAAAAAAATAAACATTTAAGAGGAAGTAACGAGACAAAAAGACAAGTATGAATTGGAAAAGAAAGAATTACTGAAAGAAGAATGAAAGCAGTATCAGGAAATGGAGGAGAAAATGAGGCAAGAAAAGGGAGAAGGGAATCAGATGCATGCTGCTACCAGAGTTGGGCTATGGTCCAGATTTAATTATATATATAAGTGCAGTGTTATAAATGAATTTAAAAATAGAAATAAAAAGAGAGAGTCTGGTAGATGGTGATCACATTGTGGAACAGTAATGATGGATGGGTAAGGGTATCGACAGGAACCAAATTGGAGAAAGAATGGGAAGCTGCGGAGTGGCGGTGACACAGTAAAGAAGAGGAAAAGGAAAATCAGTTTAAAAATATATAATAATCGAATAATGATACTAGTTTCAAAATAGCGAAGTGAAATTGAAACAAGGAATAATTTAGAAACCAATACTTCGGTAATTTAGAAACCGGTACTTTGGTATTTTAGGAACTGGTACTTTGGTATTTTAGGAAATGGTACTTTGACATTTTAGAAATTGGTACTATGGTAACTTTAGCACTTTGCAAAATACCAGGTGGTACTTTAGAAATTACAATCGTGGCAAGGGAATTTTGAAGGAACGGACGGTGACTGGAGGCCTGGCACTTTGGCAATCTGGTACTTTGGCCAATACGCTCGAAAATGAGTTTCTGAACGAAGTTTTTAATTAAAATTTGTTTTAATTAAAATGGAAATAAATTAAAGAATAAATTAATAATTAAATTAAAATAGAATTTTTATTTAATTTGACATAGGCAAGTGGAAAGAGGAAAATGGCAAGAAGATCGAGTACAGAAGTTGATCGAAGAAGTTCAACGAGTTTGAAACTTTAAAATTTAAAGAAAATAAATTAAATAAATTATTAAACTAATTTATTTATGATAAAGTAGAAGTAATAAAATAACTTACCAGAAGAAATGGGGTATTAAACATCGTCTAAACATCGACGATGAACGAAGCAAAATACTGTGTGCGAAGCACGTGCTTCATTTATCCATTTCTAAATAATGAGCAAAACTGAATAGAGTACCGTGTGCAACGCACACACTTTAACTACTTCTGTCCAGATATGAACAAGATAAACATATACTGTTTGTGTGATGATAATTAATGTGTAAACTAAATAATAATCATGATTAAGCTGATAATTATTTATCGACAATAAAAGACATCTCGTACATCGTTTCGAAGAGTCCGGAATAAATATTCCACTTCGACTCGAATTATACGACGCATGACAGAATACTGAAGTCAACGATATGCAAGGGCTATTTTAAATAGTATCTTCGGTCTGTTCAGTCCCAGGACAAACCCGAATGGACGAGTGTCTGACAACGTATATCAGTTAGATTCTACACATCGAATTTACGTAAGTATATTACGTTGGTGGCGGAGAAATTCGTTTCTCTTCGCTTTATTGCCCGCAATATAATTGGGTAATCGAATGAGTGTTTCTGACGGATATGATGATGTGGCATTTAAAGTAATTGAAGAAATGAATCTGTCAAAAGAATAAACGTGACCTCAAAAACCTCACAACCAGTAAGTAACAAAAGTTGGGCTAGGCAGCATGGCTAGTTGGGTCATACCCAAGCAGGGTATATTATCACCATCTAGAGAATATTCTTATTTGTTACTTCTTTTCAATTCTGTATCTCCCGGGAACGGTTATGTTGGTACCAACCGTAGAGGTGGTAATATATTCGTTACACTCAAGCTAAATGAGTGGACGGTCATGTGTGGCCGGGTTGCAAGACGTTCTTGTTGAACCCCAGTGTATCCTCTCTAGAGTACACTGATCGGCAGGTGCTCCCATACCTTGTCTGTTGGAATCCAATCTCCAATAAGCGCTCTGCGACTTTTGATGTTTTACTATATACGTGAACGTGAGATGCAAGCGTTTCACTAGATGATTATTTATTTGATAAAAATTATCGTAATATCAAACATTTTGATATAAAGTACTTGGGTCATTATCCATATATTAGTTATGGATTGGTCTAAAGATTTATAAAGTAAATGGATCTGAAAAACCTTATTCTTACTACCTCGTTTACATCTTTTAACTGTGTTTACTCACACCAGTCCCCTGACTGACCCAGAGTTTATTTTCTGTGTTTTCTAAACTCTTGGGTACTCATAATATTTGTTATGAGTAGACAAGTGATCCAGGTATCTAAAGGAACTCTTTTGAAGTATCGTGGAGTAGGAGTTCAAGAACCAGTCTAGAAGTGATATCTATATCTAAGTATCCAGTTTATGTATTGGGCCAGTATCACGTATGATGTTGTATTCGAATGATGTACTATGATGTAACAAACTCTGTTATGTAATATATTATGTATTTTGTGAAATTCCGCTGTGAGATCAATTCTGCTGTGTAATTCTGATGTTCTTCTTACTCTTCTATTTTATTAGTTCTATCTATTCTATCTCATCTTCTAAATTCTTTCAATAATGACACGACTTTCGAGGTATCGAAATTCGCGCCATTACAAACATCCTTCTTGTTGCTTTCCGGAAAGGTAGGGAAGAAAGGTCGCTTGGACTTGTTTTCCTTGTTATCATGAAGACTATAATTCTCTATGTGAAGATCCGAAGCAGTGAGGTATGTGCTTCTTTCTACCCCAAGTTGTTCTACATGGTTTGCGAGACTGGCTTGAGTGACTTTGAGAGCCCGTATTTGATTCAGCAACGTTTCATTTGAAGCATCTATTTTCTGGTGCAAATTGGTTATAGCGGCAACGAACTCTTTTTGAGTTACACAATCCCTTGGAGTTTTATTTGCGGTTAGATTGTTGGCTTGGGAAGCAACCAAAGTATCTGCAATAACATGTTAAAGATTCCTACAAGCTTAATGTTATTTCTTGAGAATGACCCCTTGTCTTTACGTTGTCCCATGAGGCAGTTATTGGCCCTTTTCTTTGACATTCGTTCGGGCAGGCAATGACGGCTAGCAAAATCAGGCTTTATACTTTTGGTCTGAAGAGATACCCTTTCATTAGGACTTACAAACTTCTGGAAAACGTGCTTGTTTTCGTGTTTTTTCCTTCATTGGACTTGTTTGAACACTTCGAGATCTATTTTGGAATCTTTAATGTCAGTTTCATTTCCAATATTCGGCCGAACATCAATGTCTTTTATGTTGTGATCATGATTATGATCTAACACCGATGAGTACTCATTCCCATTTAGGTCGATATCAATTTTATGAGGTGTCGGATTAGCTCGAGCAACAAGGAGAGTTCTCGTCTTATCCGTCACGGTTTATTTTTCTTATTGAAATTGGCGACAACAGTTTTGAACCTGCCATGGGTTACTCTAGCTTCCATATTTTCAGCGATAGTTGGGTTATTGGTTTGCGGAATGGCGGAGACATCCTTTACAGCTTTACTGCATTTTGACGAGTCAACTTTTAAAGATATGAAATTCGTTTGAGCGGCTAGAGGCATATCAAGCTTATCCGATAAGGCTTTGTTTGAAACCACCATTTGTCGGCTCATGTCGCCTACAATCGCATCCATTTGATCTTAAGTTATGCCAACTCCCGCGGATCGATAAATATTTGGAAGATTAGTTCGTGGAACGATGATAGCTTCATGATCGACAATCCCCGAACTTCCGGTGGACTTATCGTCGTACTTCTTTGGTCGAGGCATAATTTTGTGCTACTCTTCTAATTTTGGTAGGGACCTTTTGAATTTGAAAAAGGGAGTCCGTTGATTGACCTAGATCTTTGAGTTGTAGAATCTATGGTAGAAATAGGTTTAGAACTTCAATGGTAGGCTCTTAAGATTGACAGAAGCGCGAAGGAAGGAGATGCGAACGCGGCCCCATGGTGGGCACCAAGATGTTTATACCAAAAACAATATGAAACACCAAAGGTACTTTTTCAAGTACTTCAACAAAAGGTATATGGAGCCACAATCGCAAGCATAGAAAACATTAAAGTAAAACCCAAGAACATTTTTATAGTGGTTTGATCATAAAAGATCTACATCCATTTCAGATAGGATTCGATTGGCAATTTATCAATTACAAGGTTTGATTCACTCTTACAACAAATTTTATCACTCTCTCACTTGTAGATCACACTTGAATTCATAGAAAACGGTGAAGAAAAAATATGACCAACGGAGATTAGGTATGATTGAAGGAGGATTGGAAGGATTTCTTCAAGAGCTTGAGCTTGAATGGTAGATCCCCAATTCCTAAATCACTTGGATGGATTTGATGAAACCCATGATCAATGAATGAATGAATCTTCACTTGATGATGATGGATGAGTGTTTGAACTATATTAAATAATTAAGGAGAGATTTTAGCAGCACTTTGTGACAAGGGAATTCCTCCCCCTTATTGTGGGTTTGGGCCTCTATTTATAGGTGTGAGGGAGAGCCAAGATATCATGCGCAGGCCACCGGTCGGTCTAAGCCTTATTTACGAAAATTGCCACCGGCCAACCTATCGATAGTTGTTCAAAGGACCGATTGGTCTGAATCAAAACCGACTGGTCGGTATGTCTCTTCCTTTCACTTATGCAATTGATCAGCTGTAGGCTACGTATCGGTCGGTCGTTTATCTTTCTGACCAATCAGTATAGAGATAAAAGATTAAGACACATTGCTTTAGAAGCAACTGATCGGTACGTCTTCCTTTCTTATGAGACCGGTCGGTCTGTCCCTCATGAGATGGCCGACCGGTTGTAATCCTTCCTAACCGTTCGGTGCGGTAAAACTTGTTAAAGTGAGTTGCTCCTGGTATGACCAGTCGGTTGTACCTCGTCCTGACCGATCAGTATAAATGTATCATATTTTACTAGCTGACCGTTCTGAAACTCTGAATTATGACCGATCAGTTTCGTATCTTTGCGACGGTTGGCATGACACATTATGCATTCTTAGAACCGACCGGTCAGTGATCGATCGCTCACAAATTGAATTAGCGATCTTCTGATCTTTCTTTATGTCTTGATCCATCAATGTGTGAATGATTTTTCAGGAGTAAACAGTAGTACCAGTCCTGTTAAATTACATTAATTTGTTTATTGTAACTCTCATTTGTTTTAATATTTTTATTTAATTTATTAGTTCTTATATATATATACCAATACAGTATATGTGGTTTATTATATTAATTTCCCTAATTGGAGTTACAATATTTATTCCATATTCATTTTGAATTGTAACCTTCTGACATTTATTTCCCAATATATTTCCCCATAACATTCATGTTCACAATCTTAATTCTTTTTTAAGTTAACTGTAACATTTTCAAATGCAATAATTAACTTCAAATATATTGCTAATTAATATAAATGTTACACACATTTATTTCCATTCATTAAGGGAAATATTACCATATACCTATCATAAATGGAAAACGTTCAAATTCAAACATATAATTTACGGTTACCTAATTAATAATAATAGCGTTATTTACTTATATTTTGGACGAACAAATTTATAATATCGCCATATTGTATATTTTTAGCACGATATTTACGTAATTACTAATTATTTTAATTTCTCATTATTTTACATTCTAGCCCAAACTAACGACTCGAACAATGTTTTTGTGTTCAGTCTTGCTAAGATTCAGAATCTTGTAAAAGGTTTTTTACTATAATCCTTGTAAGTTTGCCTAAAAAATTAAAAAGAGGGAACATTGACCTATCCAAAATCACAAGAAATAAGCAATATTTTATTTGGAATATATGACATAAACTACATACAAAATACATGAATTTACGCATCTCTTCCTATATTTTTTGTTAATATTTGTTGTAAATTTCAAACAGTGCCTTTTTAATGAAAAAAGGGCTAACTTACAAAAAATCAATAAAAAAACCCAAACAATTCCAAGCACAGATAGATTTACAATTCAAAATAATCATTTACATAGTTCTTACATATTAACCGAATCTTACAGATCTGAAATAAACATTTACATAAACCTCAATAAAAATTGAGGACTGATTTCAACATTTAAGGTATAAACAATAAGTATAAGATATAAGCAGGATTTGTAGGCAACATATGAATACTATAACTGAAAAGCCTACGTGTACACATCATATGCATATAAATTCAACTTTACGCAAAAGGAATAAATCTAATATTAAAAACAAGGAATAGATTTCTCTCTCACATGAAAACTATTCCAAGATCCAAACCCGAATACAACTTTTAGGTGTATATTTCCAAATCCTTACAAATCTATAATATGTATAAAAAGGGGACACATATACATATTTGGATTTATATATCTAGAAAAGAATTTAAAAAGAAATATGGAAAAAGGAAAAGAAGATTACCTAATACCCAAAATCCAACCTTTATTCATATTTCTGGATTCATCTCCTCCAATTCTTATTCGTTTGAAATAAAACTTATTTATTATAGAAGATTTGGAAGAGATTAGAGAAGCGGAAATGTCATAGCTTTGCTGTTGGCTCCATAAAATATGAGCAAAGTGTAGGGGTTCTAGGCCTTTATTCATAGGTGCTCAAATGACCCAAAACCGTTAGATTTAATTTAAATAAAATCCATCCTTCAATATATTATCATAATAGTTAAAACCATAGCTGCCACCTGCTCATATCGACCACGAAGTCGATCAAGTAGTCGACACCCAGGTCGACCATCTAGGTCGACTTGCGATGGTGGTGCTAGGGGAGATTTAATGATATGTTTGTTTATATTTTATTTTCTAACAGGTTTCATATTTCATCCATGACTTTTACATATAAGCTCCATTTGCGAGGTTATAAACATGAAAGTTAACCGGAATTCCATCATGAATAAACTGCGCCAGTTTCATGGTCAAATTCCATCGTTTGCTCAAATTCTGCTACTAGGACCTACTTAAATAACTAATTTAACTGACGTCAAATTTGGCAGTGTTACATATCCGGATTAATGAAGCATTTAACCGATCTAGATAGGTTGATCCAGATCATGCTCTAAGCCTAATCACAAGCTACACTCTAGACTTTGCAATTCCATGAGGGGACGCTGATGCATATTCTCATAAGGAATTTGGACTTTGACATATATGATTAGTCAAATATAGGGTGGCATATGAACATGATAATGGACTTGCAGATGACTATGGATTCCCCTAATAACTGAGCATCATCCCTTGATAGATATCCAATTTTTAACCACTCGTGATCAAACTCAGTGAGACGGTCAGAAATGACGGTCGATTCAGTCATTATTTAGAGCGCATCTCCAACATTCTGCTTTTATGAATACTGTTGATGTGTCTTTGCACTATAATACACACATCGCACTAGTCCATACACGAGGGGGGGCACTGGTAAATCACTACTAATTCGTGTCCCTCAATAATGAATGAACCGAAATTGAAGGGATTATGCGCTAAGCTTGGAATTCCCTATGACCAAATTCGGATGTCAAGTCCATTAGAAATATATCACATTCCCCTAAAAGGATATACAATGTTCACCCAACATACATGTACTATTAGTTGCATCCCTCTGTTTAGCCCTTATGTAAGGACGATTATATATCATATGAGACTGACACTAACGCAATTGCACTGTATTGTTTATGCCTATCTAATTGCCTTGCATATCCAATATTAAGAGTACATCCATCGAGCATACACCATTGATGACATTTGATTCTTCTATAATTTCAAGCACCGAAAAAATGCTCTATCTTTTCATTATTTATAAGCAAACGCGAACAGTCGGGTCATTATGAGTGGATGGAGCATGCGAAGTGGAGTCAAATCCGATTAGTTCTAAGTTCCATGCCACTAGGGCTTTACGAGGTGACGGATTAAAGAAAGTAAGGCCTAGAGAAGTCGATCACTCTTGAATTAGGTTTGATCTCCTCTAATGTTTTGCATCTTCTTATAGCAAGAACCCCAAGTAGACCTGACAGTGCATTTGAGTCTGCATTGGAAACTTTGCGAGCAGTCCTTGAGGAACAAAGACGTGTGCAAAGATTATCACCAATTAACCATTGCATAAGTTCTGCATGCTTAGCAATAATAGGAGTATGTGTATGGATTGTTCTCCAGTGGGGGAGAAGGCGAAGATGGAGGAGAAGAGAATGTTGTCGTACCCCCAGTTGGGGAGCCTAAAGGACGTGAACCCTATAACCAAGTCCCAATCAAAGGTGTCACTAGACATGCTAACTGAAATGACATACTTCCTCGACCATCAGAAATCAAAACTAATACATCCAGTGTATTCACGTGACCTAAAACCGAGTGCCGGAGAAGGAATTGCTTATGGTAAAAAAAGAAAATAGAAAGAAGTAGAAAAAACAAGAACCTTGCATGGTGCAAGAACGTATATATATCCATCATTCAAAATCATTACGGTGGAAAATTTAATTTTACTAATCGGAGTGTAATTAGTATCATCCTAGATAGTTATAAAACCTATATTCATAAATGTTGAATGATCTACATGAATTAAGGTGGGAATATATACTTATCTCTGGAGATTTCAGCCCCAAGCTCCATCCAGTGATTCAAGTTGTAACGACACAAACTTCCCCGTAAAGGAAAGCCCGGATTGCTTTGAGAATAACACACATCAAAACACAAACAGAAGAACATTTTCATTGCTATTACAACAATTACATCAGAGTACAAGAATATATCGGAGTACAAATAAATATTACACATTGGAAATACAATATCAGATATTTTAAATTACATTTTAAATAGCAGTGGAAAAATAATACAAAATACAACTAAAAGAAATACACGGCTACAGAGTTTTCCGAATATCGCTTCAGTTGTAAACCAGGATCCTGTGAATGTAATATCTGCAAAACCAAAACTACTAGCTGTCCGTGTAGAAAATATGGGCATGCAGAGTTTAGGTTAAAAACAATAAACTCCAGGTCAGTCATGGGACTGGTGTGAGAAATAAAAACAGTTATTAACTTTATTTTAAAGTTAGGTAAATCAAGGGACCTCGCCGCTAACGCGAAACAGGTTTCCTCCCAAGAATACCAGTGCATAAAATAAATAGCGCAACGCCCTTTAGAAAAATGAAATCATTATAAGACTCCAGTCCCATGCAACACAAGCCGAAGGATAGAGTTTTAACTTATAATGGTCAAAAAAATGCTTAATACGCGAAATTCATCTTTTATACTATAAGTGCATAGTGTAGAAATCAATTTCGAATATAAATTTATCAATCCTAGTTGGCATAATATATCCTGTTAGCGGCATAATATATTATGTCACCATATAGGTATACAACTAAAACGGTAAAGCTCATACTGGAAAATTGGGTTTCCATCATGATGGCTGCTGATTCGAAAGATCTATCGCGAATGTATCTCCACGGCTTATGTCTCAGCAAGAGAAAACACCGTAATACATATACTCCGCACTTTGGATGAGCATCAATATGCTCTATCCCCATGGGATTCGGCTGAAATGACCTATCCCAATCTCCTGGTGTGGAGCGACCACACCCAGCACAACTCGGCCGACCAAATCCATATATGTATAAAGTATATTGGTCAAACCTACTAATCAAACAAATCGTTCACCATCATACTGGGGTGTGAGGCTCACGAAGTAATTTTGTACACAAAGCAATGCTAATTAAAGCTGTGCTTTGATCATCATCCACAAGGCTCTGCTTTTCAACAAAAGCCTTGATCCATGCATCTTAGCATGCCATACTGTCAATCCATGCCATATCATTGATCATCTACCAATACATATAACCTCTGAGCTCGTACGTCTCAGAGAAGGGTGTCAAGCAGAGAATAAATTCTCCACCACCAAATAGATATATAGATATACATATATATATAACAGAGATCAACGAATACAGCATAAAGGAATACAACGTCAGACATACCATCCATTTACAAGTCCATTCTGGATCTGAACGAAACCAGAGTCACCTTATTCCTCGTCTCATATGTCCAATACAGGAGAGAGGTCCTCGCATATCCGTCGATCTCCAAGTACATTTGGACGATCACCACTTATTACCCTGTCTTGGGTGTACGACCAAATCAAGACATCAGTAATCACCCAAACGATGCGAAGAACTCCGGTCTTCTACCACCGTCTTCATCTTCGACTCTTAATCGCCGAAGAAATTATTCAAAATGGGTTAAACCTGGTCTTTCCAAATAATTCGCATATTTTATAATTAAGTGCTATAAAAACACATCATACGCCTCATTCCAATTCAGAATATTCTTTTGATAAAATATTCACATTATTAATCTAATTTAAGATTCATTAAAACTCTAATTCAGTTTTAATCTCAAAAATCATTACTTAATGATTATTCATATTTAAGAAATTAATCTTGTCTTTAACTGGGTTAAAGAACCAATGTCATTTAAAATGTTGTTTCACGATAAACCCAAAATCATCTTCCATTAAGTATGGAATCTACACGGAAATCATAACTGTATATAATCGATATAAATTTCTGTGTCAGACTAATAATATAAATGGAATAACGGCAAGGCCTTTTAAATTCCATATATAGTAATAGTCTTCATTCACTGAATCTCATCTCGATTATTATTAAATCGAATTCCATTCAATTCCAATTTAATATATTAAATTGGAAAACTTTAATTTGGAACATTTCCATTTAAATCTTAATAAAAGTTTTATAAATTTCAAAATTATATTTTCGCTATAAATCGGGTTAAAGAACGAATGTCGTTTAAAACACAGTTCACAATAAACCCAATTCACGTTTCATTTTATTCCAATTACTAAATATAATTGGAAACTCTAATAATCTTAGTTAAAACATTTATACTTTTTATATGGGGTTTAAGAACAGTGTTATTTAAGACACCACTCATGAAAAACTCAAAATCCAATTTATTTAATTTAATTCCAATTAAATATTAATTAATTGGATTTTTATTTCTAGTTAATAACTAATTCATTTCGATAAAAATATATTTTAATCTTTACAAAAATTGGAATTTTTCATCCAAATTCTTTTCAAATCATTTATTATGATTTTACATAATTTTTCCATATTTTTAATAATTTTATTAAGGCCCTTACAGTCGTTTCCACAAACGGTCATCGAACTGCACTTACAACGACCTTTTCCAAATTTGATTTGGACATAATTCCAAATCCAACAGTTAGATTTCAACTCTCTTATATTCATTGGAAATCTCTTTCCGATACGAACCCAACGGTTCCAGTTTTAGGAGAATCCAACGGTCGGATCTCCTGTTACGCCAATTTGAAGTTAATGGTCGAAATTCGCGAACAGTCGCTGCGCGGCGTGTTCTATTCAGGCCATTTAAATATAATATATATATATATCGTCGATTTCCATTAAAATTGCATTTATAAAATATTTATCAATTCATTTAAAAATGATTCCAACTTTTTTTCAATTTTAAATAAAAATTGAATATTTTATATCTTTATCATATTAAAATGATAATATTTTCAAAATATTATATTTTGAAATCGCTTCTTTTCGATATTCATTATAAAATGAATAAAATCGATCGATAAACCAGTTCGGGTTAAAAATGGCGTTTGCTACTTAACCCGGCTTCATATTTTTATATTTTTGTGTCCATCTAAAATAGGACATCAAAATCATAATTCATATACTTCACTAACATGTTGAAGATTACATTTCTAACATACAAAATCATATTTTAACAAATGATTGCTTTTAATTTCACTAACATGTTAGAGATTACATTTTTAACAAACAAAGATGTATTTTGACACATGGTTCTTTTTATTGGTTTATACATACAATAAAAATGTGATTTTTATTGTTAAAAACATTTTATTCAAACATGAATCTTTTTAGTGATCCCTACATACAATAAAAATGTAATTTTTATTGTAAAAATATTTTATATCAAAATATTCTTTGTTTTAAAAGATTCTTTATTTTAAATTATTCAGTTATTTAAAATATCCTTTACATTAAAATGTTCTTTACATTAAAATGTTATTTTACATTAAAAATATTCTTTTACATTATTTACACTATAAATGTTCTTTTACATAAAAATATCCTTTTACATTATATACATAATAAATGTTCGATTATGTTAAAATGACTCTTTTTCATTATAAGTGTCTCTTTTACATAAAAATGTCTCTTTTACATTATAAATGTCTCTTTCACCACAAGGCCAACTGGAGCAGGATCGGGGAATGCCACCAGGACCGCCTTTAAGTGCGCCTCCATCCGCCGCCATTTGGTCAAACTAGACGGCCCCATTCGCTCCAGAACCACCACGAACGACGATGACTTTGGAGCCCAAATTCTGATGCCATGGTCCTCTAGGGCTCATCAGAACCGTACGGATCAAAAGAGATTGAAAAGCTCTATGATTTTGTTTTTGAATCGCGTTTTAATTCAAATGCATTGGGAAGAAATTAATGGATGAAGTTGGGAGCATATCGGCCATAGAAAAGAAGGATGGCGGCTGGTTTTTGAAACTAGGGTTAGGAGACATACGGTATATGGTGTATTGGGGGTTATTTATACGTTAATTATTTTATATTATTTAATATAGTTAATTCCAATAATATTTGTTTAATGGTCCGAACTCCAATCGAGGCCCAAAGACTATCGCCCGTAGCTAAATAACCCCATTCTGAACACAATAGGATATGTTTCGTGAGCCAATTCTGTCATTTTGATCAGTTTTTCTTTAATTTAAAAAATAAATCAGTTTATATTTAATTTAGACTTACATTTTAAATTACCAAAGCCACATAATGACTTTAAAAATTCCAAAAAAATTATTTTTGGCTATGTTTTGACGATACAGTCCTAACGAAACTAATTTTATCTAATTTGGAGACCGATTGAAAAATGGCCATTTTCTGGTCGATCCAAATTGGCTGAAACTGACAAAAAACGTTTTCTTTTGCCACGCTCACATATTAATTCCAAAAATTATGAAAATTGGAATCTAGCAATAATTTGATATTCCAAATCCAACAAAAGTGGTTTCATCGAAAATGGAGGTCGTTGGTAAAATGGCTATTTTTAATATTAAAATATATATATATATATATAAATTCCATCGACTATTCTGAATATTTAACTGGCCATAACTTTTTATTTCCGCTATGAAATTTCTATTTTTTAGATTCGTTGGAAAGATATTTTTAAACAGATTCTAATATTTCTTATTTCACTAAAATCTGATTTATTTTGCATCATGTACATTCAGTCAAAGTTCGAATTCAAATTTTCAAACTGTCGTGCCATTTCTAACTCCTTTTATAATTAAATTAAATTGTCCATTATAACTTCAATTTAAATAAATTTTTTGTCGTTATTATTTAAAATAAGTGATTTTAAATATTTAAACTCCATTAAAATTGCTAAAATAAAAAATTTAAATTAGTTCCGATTTTTCTGGTTGTTACACAAGTAAAATCTGAGCTACTAGGTTGGCCGGGGAAAATAGGAGCACCATAGTTTAAGGAAAAGTAACTCCAGCCCAGTCATGTGATTGGCATGAGAAACATAGATCCATTGTTTTGAAGAAAAACAATATCCCAAATGACCATATTCATACATAAACATGACACAGTTTTTTCCTATACATTAACCAAATCGTTGTTACGTAAAATTATTTAATATTATTTTTAATGAGTTAAACCCATAAATTAAAGTAAATAAATTATGCAATTTTTTACCATTATTAAATTCCATGCCCCTATTAGGGCTCTATGTACAAAGTCGTAAGCTCTTAGGGAGAATGGAATTTCATACGATGACAAATTAAGGGCCTACCTTCACGTACAATACACTTTTAGAGGGATGTACAAAGGACCACTTCCCTCTACTCTTTTGGCAAGGCCAAAATAGTTACATTGATGCTTTGGTGTGGATTGCCCGAATATGTCATCACTCTGCTCGCAACCGACCTATCCAAGACGTCTCTTTCTCCTCTATTCAACATATAATGAGTAACCTAGAAGGGTGATAATTGTATCCTAATGGGAACTATCTACTAAACCTCACAACGTGTCCTTTTCTACTAACTCTTATTGTTGAGGCTAAAGGTCACCAATTACCTCTTTTTCAAGCACGTTCTTCACTTTGAATGCCACATTTCTAAGTTCGGCACATGAACTGATTTCCACTAATTTACAACCTCTGAGCTTATACATCTAGATAAGGGTGTATATAGTGCATGGGAATTACTTCCCATACCAATAAACGATGTACATTCATGGAGATCAATATGCATGTATTAGAAATGCAACATAAAACATTCACCTATACAAGTCATTCTGGGTTTGCATAAACCTAAGGCACCACTTCAATTAGATTGTATGATCTAGTAAAGAGGAGCCCTTGCACCAAAGATGTGAATGCAGAACTGCTATCGATTTATAATGTGGGTAAATTCCCCTGAGGGTTAGTGACATCAGTCCTTCATTTAATCTCCATAATTCTTCTTTATCCAGTCTTCATTACTTCAAAACATTTAATTGATCTGAAGTAGTTTTTTGATGGTAATCACCTAAATCCGATCCCAGTCTCGTTGAATCAATCATTACAAATATACTATTTAGAAGTATTGGGTGTCCATTTCTTAATTCATTACTTCATAAAACATCTTTTAAGGGTGTATGACTTCAAATATTCTTCATGTATTTATATGGAACCATTAAATCACGTTTATTTTGATTTCATGGATAGTAAATCTAATTTAGTATGATAGATCCAAAGAAATCATACTCATTATACTCAATATAAATTTCCATGTTCAATCTCTACTATTTATCGAATAATGGTGTAAGCACATTTTAAATTCTCATAGGTAGTAAGGATTCCCTACTTGAATTTGACAGTAAATATAATAAGTTCACCTCTAAGTAACTCGATTTATATATTTTAAGAAAACTTAATCTTTTATACTTAAATTTTAACTATGTCTATCCCTCACCTAGGAAAGGGACAGGTTAGAAAGGGTATTGGTTTCATGAACATCTCCTTGGTTAAACACCCCTATCCGGATCTCAGAAAATGAAAAATCAACCATACTCATTCGCATATTAAATCCATGATTAAGTCATTACTTATTATAGCTATTTTATTCTCTTTGATTATTTAACATCTTTAAATAATTTATAGAACTTCAAAAAAGTATTCAATTTAATTAATTAACCAATTAAAATCATTCACTGAATATTTGGATACGGTTTATTAAGTTTAAACTCCAATTTCAATTATTATTAAAAAGTGCTGCAAAAATTGCAATTTTAACTTAATTAACCAAAATGACTTTTCCATCATTGGAGACTTCATATAATCAATTGGATCACTTTAAAAAAATGATTTATAAGGTGTATTCCACATTTTTGTTAAACCTAAAAAATCCTATTTTCAGATGATTTCATTTTCTAAATTCCATATTGCAAAACTATAATATTTTTCCATACTTGTTTTTGTAATATTTCAAAGTCTACTCAACAAATTTTTTTTATTGATTCAGTGGAAAGTCATGGTTATAAGAGTTTGGAAAAATCTTACTCTAAGAAATTTGGATTCATATTTTTTTGTATACAAAAGATTAACTTTTCAAGGAGTCAAATAATGAATTACCATTTTGTGATACACCAAAATTGCTTCAAATTGTGTATTCTTAACAAACATCATTTCAACACATAGAAGTGTTTATTAGTAATTTCTAAAACATTATAAACCATATTCAAATGGTTTAATTGTCCTTAATTCACCATTTTATTCAAGAAATCAAAGCGATTTCCTTTGTCTTTATTAACACGTATTTAACGTGACCTGTTAAATAATCCATACAATCAATAAAGTATCAACCAAAATTGGAAACAAACATCATAACATATATAAAAATCATTTAACCATCATTTTAGCAATCATAATCACTTTAACAACATATGGATAGTTAGGGTTATTATATTTTAGTTTCTCACCTTTATGGGTTTTTTAAGCTCCTAAAATTCAATATAGCTCTACCATGATCTCAACGAACTTCCCAAACTTAAGTATTCTTTTTCCATATGTGTGGCTTTGTGTGACGACCCCAAATCCCGTACTGACGGAGACAAGGGTTATTTTTGGAATATAACACAGAAACAGATAACAGCAGAACAGAATTAAATAAATACACCAGATAATGAACAATAGAATATACTGGATAAAAGTAATCATTAGAGTTACACAATACATATGATCTTACTTAGTACAAATACGGTTCAGCTATACATAAATGTCTACAGAAGAAATAAACAAAATATGTACAATAGGAGCTGAACAGCATCAAAAAATTAAAAAAAATGATAGAATCCATCTTCAGCTCCAGCTATCCAGAAAGAACCAGCTAAACCTGAATACAAGGCTGCCTGTAACACCCCGAATTTCGGTTAATGCTAAAATTCACTAATTACAGAATAAATAATCTCAGATGTGAGAATTGGGGGAAATGGGCTGCGTCATTGCGTTCGTCTCGGAAAAATACGCGAAATAGAGTCCAAGTTTTCGAGAATCGGAGTCCGTATGGCCCGGTTATGGCCCAATGAAGTTTACAGAAAATTCAAAGTTCAAAACAGATTTAAAATTCAGGTTCAAATTTCGAAACATGCAGAAATGGGGCCAGGCGGGAAAACTCCCGCCCAGCCAAGTCGACTTGGCTGTCGACAGGGCTGTCGACTTGCCTGTCGACATGCTTGTCGACTTGGCAGTCGACAGGGCTGTCGACTTGCCCTGTCGGCTGATTCTGGCCTGGTGCACCATTTCAGGGTTTGGGCTGTGTTTTGGGGCTGGTTTCTGGAAGCTTCCGAGATCTGATGGCCCTAATCTAATTTAGGGTTAATCTAATGGCCTAAAACACTTGCCTAATCCTATAAATAAGACCCTAAGCTACCCCTAAATGATCATAATCCTATACTCTAACTAAACTATGCCAAAATTTTCTATGATCATGGCCTCCACTCAATGGCCTAGCCTCCATCCTCTTATAAAACTATTTCTATGAAGGCTTTCATGTTCATACAAGCATCTTTGAGTTGTATGAGTGATCCTTAGCTTGCATTCATCATCAAGTTGCAAGCTTTATGTTCAAGGCTAGAGTTTTTGGGTGATTTTTGGCAAGGGTTTGCTTATTGGAGTTTAGGGGTGAGTTTCTAAACCTTAATAATCAATTGTTAAATTGATTATGATAGGATATGATAAGATATGGCTATGTTTGTGGAATCAATGTGTTTATGCAAGTTTAGTATAGTGTATGTTGTGTGTTTTGTGCAAGTTTAATGCTATGTTTTATGATGCAAAACACTATGTTGAACATTGATTCATATGTAACATGTTATGCAAGCTATATGTGAGATTATATGCAAGTTTATATGTAACATGTTATGTAAGTTATGTATTGGGTTTTATGCATGCTAAGTATTTGGTTTTGTGCATGCTAAGTATTTGGTTTTATGCATGCTAAGTATTTGGTTTTATGCATGCTAAGTGTTTGGTTTTATGCATGCTAAGTTATGATGCAAGTTCATATGCAAGTTATGATACAAGTTCATATGCAAGTTATGATGCAAGTTCATATGCAAGTTATGATGCAAGTTCATATGCAAGTTATGATGCAAGTTCATATGCAAGTTTGTCTCTTTTTATGGTATGCATAATATATGCAAGGTTGCCTCTAAGTATGGCATGTTATGCAAGTTCATATGCAAGTTTGCCTCTATGTATGACATAAGTACATGTGCAAGTTCATCCCTTTTAGACCTATGACATGTATACAAGTTGACACCTTTATGATAGGTCTATGACATGAACATTTAAGCAAGTTACCATCTTTATGACATATGTGATTCATGCAAGTTTGGGTTGGTTATTTATGCAAGTTGGGTTTATGGTCATATATACAAGTTGACACCTTTTAAACCCATGATAATGCTAATGATATGCTAAGTTGAACCCATTGTGTGTATGATGAATCTTCTCTTTTGAAGTATGTCATGTTAACGTATTTACGTGGGGACGATGGGGAAAAAATTAATGAACACATAAAATTGTGTGAAGTGGGTATGATTAAACATACCGTAAAGTGGATGGACATAATTGGGAATTTACCTATTAAGTTAGGTCTACCCATATTATGGAATTGGGAATTTACCTATTGAGTTAGGTCTACCCATATTCTTAAATATTTGTAATTAATTAGGGATAATTAATACAAATTATGGGGGTGATTAATTAGGTGTAATTAATCTACTAAGACACGAGGTTGGACCCTTTTGTAGCATAAGACTGCCCGGAACCGACCGGCAAATCCAGCGGCTACAAATGATTGGCCCAATGTGAGAGGTCTTAGTCATAAACTAAATACGTGACAAGTATAAAGACACGAGGTTAGACTCTGTTATGGTGTAAGTCTGCCCGGAACCAACCGGCATATCCAGCTGCCATAAAAGACAGTCTAATGTGAGGGGTCTTTATAAAGGTTACGATCTTAATTAATTAAGAAACACTTAACCAAATTAGCATGTAGTGAGGCATGAGGGGTTAAGTGGGTGCCTTGGGTGGCATGTAGTAACTAGTGGGGGTGCCTTGGGTGGCATAAGGAAACTAGTGGGTTGCCTTGGGTGGCAATAGAAAATACGATTAGAATACTTAACCAAAGTGGAACATGTAATTAAACATGATTAAAGGGTTAAGTAAGTGCCTTGGGTGGCATGTGGGAATCAAGTAAGTGCCTTGGGTGGCATGCGGAAATCTAGTGGGTGCCTTAAGTGGCAATTGAAATATAATTAAATGACAAGCTTAAGTAGTAGCTTGTGGGGGCCTTAAGTGGCAATTGAAATATAATTAAATGACAAGCTTAAGTAGTAGCTTGTGGGGGCCTTAAGTGGCAATTGAAATATGATTAAATGACAAGCTTAAGTAGTAGCTTGTGGGGGCCTTGAGTGGCAATTGAAATATGATTAGATGACTTAACCAAACCTTAACATGTAAGTGGGTATGATTATAAAAGGGGTTAAGTGGGATGCACTAAATAAAATGACAAGCTTAAGTAGTAGCTTGTGGGGGCCCATTTCAACCAATATCCCGAACGTATCTTTGTGGGCTCGACCCAAGTCGAGGACGGGACACGCATATTGGGCTTGACTATAAGAGGCCAAAACGGGGTAGCGGTGGCAACGCGAGTCCAACGGGTTTCATAGGCGTGTGTGGACCCGGGCTGGTAGGTAAGACGTTGTTGCATCGTGTAGGTATAAGTCGTGCACCATTGATTATCGGGTTGCCACTTTGGGGAGTGATACACCCCACTGTGGGGCCAGCACGGGTATCTACGTTAGGGAGCCGATCGCTTGGGAGTAGTGAGTACACCTAGCAGAGATAGGGGCAGACGGCACCTATGTAGTCAGCTAGGGGTACAAGAAACTACTGGGTAAAATTACTAAGTACACTTAGTGGGATCAACCTTTAAGTAGGAATTACCCTTGGGTGCGTAGAACTGGTGTGGTGCAGTGTAGGAATTACCCTTGGGTGGGTAGATCTGGGGTGGTGCAATCTAGTAATTATCCTTGGGTGGATAAATGCGTCTTTTCGGTTATCATAGTACATCCTGTGTTTAGTTGGCTACTTAGTGTAGTCATTATCCCCAGAGGTACCGTACCTTGTTTATATCATACCCTAATTACTTTAATGATTGTATTGTTAGGGTTATAGGACTCACTCAGACTTATGTCTGACCCCGTTGTTTCTTTATCTTTTTCCCAACCCTCAGGTTTTCAGAGTGGGCCTAGCACTAGCGGGCTTTGATCAGACTGCTTTATCTATCTTTTGGAGCTTGGACCGTGGATGTAAAGCTCAGTTTATCTTTTCTATTATGGCTATTAGGTTATGTAGTGGGATTATGTACTTTTGTTTTTATCAGGATGGATATTACGTAATTGACTCTTATTTATGATTTTGGTGTAACCAAACATGTTTTACTTTCCGCTGGAATGAAATGATGTTTTAAATTCTCAAGTATTACTTATATCTGTCTTGTTGTAATTTTTCTGTTCTATATTCACTTAAAATACTCCACCGATGTTATGGCATTCCCTTAGTGAGTGACCGTAGCGGGTGTGGGGTGTTACACGTGGTATCAGAGCTTAAGGTTACCAGAACAGATAAAACTTTTAGAAAAACTATTTTCTAAGAATATTTTTGAAAGGAGTATTTTCAAAAACATGTCTTTTAAGAGAAAAGTTTTTGAAAGAAAAG
Source organism: Allium sativum (assembly GCA_030737875.1). Classification (NCBI taxonomy): domain Eukaryota; kingdom Viridiplantae; phylum Streptophyta; class Magnoliopsida; order Asparagales; family Amaryllidaceae; genus Allium; species Allium sativum. The sequence continues at coordinate 441,278,451 of CM060915.1, read as the reverse complement.
CATAATCCCCGATAGCCATATCTTTATCTTTCAAATTCTCCGTTTTGAATCTCTTCCTCTCTCGTTTTGAGTTTCCCCTCCGTGTGTAGATGATCTTTCTAAGATAGATAAGAATGGAAAACCACTTCAAGGGACTTAGACATTAGTCGGATTAGAAGTTGGTTCAAGAAGGAGGAGGACTTGTAGGTACCTATTGGATAGACGATGGGAGGAAGGCTCAAATAGTTGTTTGGTTAATGAAGGGTGAAACCTCATTGATGGGAGGTTACGAGTGGAGAATGGGAAGAAGAGGGCTAGTAGTTATCCTTTTGGAGGAATAGGACACCTTATTAGGGTTGTCTATAGGGGCAAGGGCAAGGTATGGAATCTTCTGGAGGGTAGTTGTAATCCCTCACGGCTAGTGTACCAGATGGGGATAAGACCGTCTAGGTTGGAATTTGGATTTCTTTATTATCCGGTTCGAACTTTATTTGATTCTGACGCATCGAGTTCGTTTATCTCATCATTATTAGTTGAGTCATTGCACTTAGACACCAGTTTGGTTGATGATCCCTTAGTTGTTTCAAACCCAATTGGGGCTCCATGATGTGTTTGGGTTTGAAAGTTTCTATACTTAGCGTTGAGTTTAGATGTGATGCTTTTTGGGCTTCACGGGCTATGGGTTAGTTTTGGGCATGGACTGGTTATCCAGTAGGGGTGCCGTTCTTGATTTTGAAGGGAGAGTTGTTAGGCTTATGACCCCCTTGGGTAACACTCTCGAGATCTCTTGTAATCCCATGGAATCTGTTATGCTAAGTTATCTAGAATCGCTTGACACGTCGGTCTAGAGTTTGCGATCTGTTAGAGTGGTCTGGGAATACCCGGATGTGTTTGAGGAGGTGAAGGGCTTACCTCCGGAGCGGGAGATTGACTTCCGAATATATCTGGTAGACAATGCCAAACCAGTATCTTGGCCAGTGTGCCACATGGCTCCTCGTGAGAGGAGGGAACTCCATAAGCAAGTAGGCGATTTGCTTGAGAAGGGGTTCATAAGACGAAGTATATCGGAGTGGGGTGCTCCAGTAGTTTTTGCCACGAAGGCGGATGGGTCCCTCAGACTTTGTGTAGGCTAAAGAAAACTAAATAAACTCACAAATAAGAATAGACACCCATTGCCGAGGATTGATGATCTCTTTGATCAGTTAGTTGGCGCCTCAGTATTTTCGCAGTTGGACTTAGCCACGGGGTTTCGTCAGTTGAGAGTGGCTGAGGATAGTATAGAGAAGACTGCCTTTAGGACTCCGGATGGTTTTTTTTTATGAGTGGCTGGTGATGCCATTTGGTTTGATGAACGCCCCCGCATACTTTATTGATTTGATGAGAAGGGTGTTCAGGGAGTACCTAAATAAGTTCGTGATGGTCTTTGTAAATCACATCTTGGTCTTTTCTAGGAGCGAAATAAGTTTTCGTAGGTGCTCAATAGGTTGAGCAAAGCCAGTTATGGGATAAACGGTGGTTTTGGAGCGAGACTGGCGAGGACATCCAGAGTTGGACAAGGGCTTAATTATTTAGCCGTTTTTACTAGTATCATCTCACGTAGGTCGTCTGAATTCGAAGGAGGTATCCCTTGGGTGTTTGTCTGATATTGGTTTAGGCCTTTGGGGCTTGCATTTGGGGGATGTCGAGTTCGACTAGGGTGGTCTGCGTGAGAGATGGATAGTTGTGACGATTTTGCATGGGAGAATATCCTAATTTTCTCTAGAAGTGGAGAAAAGCATGCCCTACATCTTAGGGAAGTGTTGGAGACTCTTTGAGCGCATTGTCTTAAGACAACAAAGGTGGATGGAATTCTTAGCATCCTATGAGTTTGAGATAGCGTATACCCCTGGCAAGGGTAACGTGGTGGCAGACGCCTTAAGCAGAAAAAGGCTGTCTTTGAGTCCATTGTTCGTGGAATGGCGAAGCTTGGAGTTTATTTCTATGTCTGACTTTAGACCTTCCGTTGACTTTGTACCCGGTTTGCTAGCCTCCTTGGAGGTTAGGCCTACTCTTTTGGGACGGATTGGCGGAGCACAGCGAGACGACCCACAGTTGGTTGAGTTAGTAGAGAAGCTCATGAGGAGAGGGAGTCGTCCAGCCATTTGAGTAGGTACACCGTAGATGGTAAGGGGTGGTAGCGTAGAGACGGTAGACTTTGTGTACCGCAAGACGAGGGTTTGAGGAAGGCTATACTTGATGATGCACATCGGTCAAAGATGACCATTCATCCCGGTGGGGACAAGATGTACCAAGACATGAAGCGAGTTTTCTTTTTGGGCCGGTATGAAGAAAGATGTGGCCGAGTATGTCGCTAGATGCTTGGTGTGCTAGCAAATGAAAGCGGAGCAGAAGAAACCCGGTGGGTTGCTTCACCCATTTGGAGGTTCCGCTATGGAAGTGGGATAGTGTCTCGATGGATTACCGAAATCAAGGAAGGGTAATACGGGAATTTGGTTTGTGGTAGATAGACTTACTAAGAGTGCCCATTTCATACCCGTGAAGAGCAAGAGGACTGTTCCATGTCTAGCTTCAGTTTATATTCGAGAGATAGTTCGGTTGCATAGGGAACATGACGTATTCCATGTGTCACATTTGAGGAAGTGCCTACATGAGACCGCAGAGGCGGTAGAGCCGAGCTTGCTTAAAGAAGTAAAGGTAGAGCGTGATGTGATTATTCTACGAGCTCCTACCCGCATCCTTGGATCAGAGATTAGGGAGTTGAGAAACAGAGAGGTTCGACTAGTCAAAGTGAAAAGGGGAGAAGGTGAGAGCAATGCTACTGGGGAGACAGAAGCGAAGATGCGTTCGTTATACTCATTCCTTTTTGAGGATATGTCCTTTAAACGTCTCCTTTATCGTTTGTCTAGTGCTTATCTTATCTTTAGTATGTCCTCTCATTAGTACCTTTGACCTTTAGATAGGGTAAACCTATGGTTGAAACATGTGTTTGAGACATGTTATGTTTGATGGATGCGTGTGGATGCAAGTGGTTGCTAGTGGTTGCTCGTGGATGCATATACACACACTCTAGACACTAGATCGGCTCAATCACTTCATATTGCATATTGCATATAATTGTGTGTAGGTAGCTATATTTATGGATGTATAATGATTGTGTTATCATATGGATGATGCATTTTGGTGAATGATTGTGCACTCATGTAGATATTGTATGTGTCGTTAGGGTTCTCTCGCATACATAATGGATGCATGGCACTATCATGGTTTGCATATGTTCAAACATTAGATAGGGAACATATACACACACTTTTTGCATATGCTCATACATCATTAGAAATTGTTTTAAGGACAATGGATGCCCGTGTTTGATGGATTGAGTAGATGGTTGTTTGGATGGTAGGATATGCATTCTCCTTAGCTTAGAGATTTCGGGGACGAAATCCTTTAAGGAGGGGAGAATGTAACACCCCGAATTTCGGTTAATGCTAAAATTCACTAATTACAGAATAAATAATCTCAGATGTGAGAATTGGGGGAAACGGGCTGCGTCATTGCGTTCGTCTCGGAAAAATACGCGAAATAGAGTCCGAGTTTTCGAAAATCGGAGTCCGTATGGCCCGGTTATGGCCCAATGAAGTTTACAGAAAATTCAAAGTTCAAAACAGATTTAAAATTCAGGTTCAAATTTCGAAACATGCAGAAATGGGGCCAGGCGGGAAAACTCCCGCCCAGCCAAGTCGACTTGGCTGTCGACAGGGCTGTCGACTTGCCTGTCGACATGCCTGTCGACAGGGCTGTCGACTTGCCCTGTCGGCTGATTCTGGCCTGGTGCACCATTTCAGGGTTTGGGCTGTGTTTTGGGGCTGGTTTCTGGAAGCTTCCGAGATCTGATGGCCCTAATCTAATTTAGGGTTAATCTAATGGCCTAAAACACTTGCCTAATCCTATAAATAAGACCCTAAGCTACCCCTAAATGATCATAATCCTATACTCTAACTAAACTAGGCCAAAATTTTCTATGATCATGGCCTCCACTCAATGGCCTAGCCTCCATCCTCTTATAAAACTATTTCTATGATGGCTTTCATGTTCATACAAGCATCTTTGAGTTGTATGAGTGATCCTTAGCTTGCATTCATCATCAAGTTGCAAGCTTTATGTTCAAGGCTAGAGTTTTTGGGTGATTTTTGGCAAGGATTTGCTTATTGGAGTTTAGGGGTGAGTTTCTAAACCTTAATAATCAATTGTTAAATTGATTATGATAGGATATGATAAGATATGGCTATGTTTGTGGAATCAATGTGTTTATGCAAGTTTAGTATAGTGTATGTTGTGTGTTTTGTGCAAGTTTAATGCTATGTTTTATGATGCAAAACACTATGTTGAACATTGATTCATATGTAACATGTTATGCAAGCTATATGTGAGATTATATGCAAGTTTATATGTAACATGTTATGCAAGTTATGTATTGGGTTTTATGCATGCTAAGTATTTGGTTTTGTGCATGCTAAGTATTTGGTTTTATGCATGCTAAGTATTTGGTTTTATGCATGCTAAGTGTTTGGTTTTATGCATACTAAGTTATGATGCAAGTTCATATGCAAGTTATGATACAAGTTCATATGCAAGTCATGATGCAAGTTCATATGCAAGTCATGATGCAAGTTCATATGCAAGTTATGATGCAAGTTCATATGCAAGTTTGTCTCTTTTTATGGTATGCATAATATATGCAAGGTTGCCTCTAAGTATGGCATGTTATGCAAGTTCATATGCAAGTTTGCCTCTCTGTATGACATAAGTACATGTGCAAGTTCATCCCTTTTAGACCTATGACATGTATACAAGTTGACACCTTTATGATAGGTCTATGACATGAACATTTAAGCAAGTTACCATCTTTATGACATATGTGATTCATGCAAGTTTGGGTTGGTTATTTATGCAAGTTGGGTTTATGGTCATATATACAAGTTGACACCTTTTAAACCCATGATAATGCTAATGATATGCTAAGTTGAACCCATTGTGTGTATGATGAATCTTCTCTTTTGAAGTATGTCATGTTAACGTATTTACGTGGGGACAATGGGGAAAAAATTAATGAACACATAAAATTGTGTGAAGTGGGTATGATTAAACATACCGTAAAGTGGATGGACATAATTGGGAATTTACCTACTAAGTTAGGTCTACCCATATTATGGAATTGGGAATTTACCTATTGAGTTAGGTCTACCCATATTCTTAAATATTTGTAATTAATTAGGGATAATTAATACAAATTATGGGGGTGATTAATTAGGTGTAATTAATCTACTAAGACACGAGGTTGGACCCTTTTGTAGCATAAGACTGCCCGGAACCGACCGGCAAATCCAGCGGCTACAAATGATTGGCCCAATGTGAGAGGTCTTAGTCATAAACTAAATACGTGACAAGTATAAAGACACGAAGTTAGACTCTGTTATGGTGTAAGGCTGCCCGGAACCAACCGGCATATCCAGTTGCCATAAAAGACAGTCTAATGTGAGGGGTCTTTATAAAGGTTACGATCTTAATTAATTAAGAAACACTTAACCAAATTAGCATGTAGTGAGGCATGAGGGGTTAAGTGGGTGCCTTGGGTGGCATGTAGTAACTAGTGGGGGTGCCTTGGGTGGCATAAGGAAACTAGTGGGTTGCCTTGGGTGGCAATAGAAAATACGATTAGAATACTTAACCAAAGTGGAACATGTAATTAAACATGATTAAAGGGTTAAGTAAGTGCCTTGGGTGGCATGTGGGAATCAAGTAAGTGCCTTGGGTGGCATGTGGGAATCAAGTAAGTGCCTTGGGTGGCATGCGGAAATCTAGTGGGTGCCTTAAGTGGCAATTGAAATATAATTAAATGACAAGCTTAAGTAGTAGCTTGTGTGGGCCTTAAGTGGCAATTGAAATATAATTAAATGACAAGCTTAAGTAGTAGCTTGTGGGGGCCTTAAGTGGCAATTGAAATATGATTAAATGACAAGATTAAGTAGTAGCTTGTGGGGGCCTTGAGTGGCAATTGAAATATGATTAGATGACTTAACCAAACCTTAACATGTAAGTGGGTATGATTATAAAAGGGGTTAAGTGGGATGCACTAAATAAAATGACAAGCTTAAGTAGTAGCTTGTGGGGGCCCATTTCAACCAATATCCCAAACGTATCTTTGTGGGCTCGACCCAAGTCGAGGACGGGACACGCATATTGGGCTTGACTATAAGAGGCCAAAACGGGGTAGCGGTGGCAACGCGAGTCCAACGGGTTTCATAGGCGTGTGTGGACCCGGGCTGGTAGGTAAGACGTTGTTGCATCGTGTAGGTATAAGCCGTGCACCATTGATTATCGGGTTGCCACTTTGGGGAGTGATACACCCCACTGTGGGGCCAACACGGGTATCTACGTTAGGGAGCCGATCGCTTGGGAGTACTGAGTACACCTAGCGGAGATAGGGGCAGACGACACCTATGTAGTCAGCTAGGGGTACAAGAAACTACTGGGTAAAATTACTAAGTACACTTAGTGGGATCAACCTTTAAGTAGGAATTACCCTTGGGTGGGTAGAACTGGTGTGGTGCAGTGTAGGAATTACCCTTGGGTGGGTAGATCTGGGGTGGTGCAATCTAGTAATTATCCTTGGGTGGATAAATGCGTCTTTTCGGTTATCTTAGTACATCCTGTGTTTAGTTGGCTACTTAGTGTAGTCATTATCCCCAGAGGTACCGTACCTTGTTTATATCATACCCTAATTACTTTAATGATTGTATTGTTAGGGTTATAGGACTCACTCAGACTTATGTCTGACCCCGTTGTTTCTTTATCTTTTTCCCAACCCTCAGGTTTTCAGAGTAGGCCTAGCACTAGTGGGCTTTGATCAGACTGCTTTATCTATCTTTTGGAGCTTGGACCGTGGATGTAAAGCTCAGTTTATCTTTTCTATTATGGCTATTAGGTTATGTAGTGGGATTATGTACTTTTGTTTTTATCAGGATGGATATTATGTACTTGACTCTTATTTATGATTTTGGTGTAACCAAACATGTTTTACTTTCCGCTGGAATGAAATGATGTTTTAAATTCTCAAGTATTACTTATATCTGTCTTGTTGTAATTTTTCTGTTCTATATTCACTTAAAATACTCCACCGATGTTATGGCATTCCCTTAGTGAGTGACCGTAGCGGATGTGGGGTGTTACACTGCCCGTGTAGAAAAAGGGGCACCCGAGTTTGAAAGTGAAATAAACTACGAGTCAGTCATGGGACTGGTATGAGAAATCCACTCAACACATATATAATTGGCTAATCACAGGACCACGCCACTTTCGTGGAACGGGTTTACTCCATTGGATTGCCAGTGCTTTAAAAGAAATCTTTCTTTTAAACAACGCAATGCATTTTATAAAAATGAAGCCATTATAAGACTCAGTTCCCATCACACAATGCAACACAAACCGAAGGATAGAGTTTTTACCTTATAACGGCCAAAATATGCTTGATACGAATAAAACAAATGCATTTGATATTACTGCTAGTGTTTATATGTTTCGAAAACAATTTCAAATCATAACTACCAATCATAGACGACATGAGCGTCCCATGCCACTATGTCGCCGTATATATATATATATATATACAATCAAAAACGCACGATGTCGTATTTGGAAATTGGATTTCCATCTTGAACCAAGGCAAAAGATAGTCCTTACCGAATTCGAGACTGCCTAGCCCGAGTCTCAGGATCAGAGCTCGAGTGACCCTTGGATCGTCAGGGCCGGTCCACCGATGCAGATTATTATGCCTGAATAATACGTTTCCCCGCCCTTTGGGGCGTAAACGAGCCAACGAATGACTCCATCGGACTCGGATCGTCCGATCAAACCGAGGCGCCTCGCAACAGCAACAACCACACAGGTGAAAAGTATATAAATGTCAGGGCTGGTAGGTCACTGACACCACCCTAGCTAGGAAGAAACGCATGCCCTCCCTGAGGTCCTTCTCCTGTTTCTGGTTCATACCAGGGTGTGAGGCTCGCGATTTTACATTATACACAAAGCTACGCCACACCGGCGGTGCTCTGATCATCACCACAAGACTTTGCATTTCAACAGAAGCCCTGATCACTGCATCTTAGCATGCCACACAGGCAATTCATGCCATGCGACTGATGTCCATCGATATACCACCTCTAAGCTCGTGCATTTCAGAGAAGGGCGTTAAGCAAAAGAATAAATTCTCCGCCGCCAAACAGATGTATATTTAATAGAGATCAATCAACACAGAATAAAATCCAATGTCAGACACACAGTCCATTTACAAGTCCGTTCTGGGTCTGAACGAAACCGGAGGCACTAAATGCCTCGCAATCCCATCGACACCACGTACGTCTGGACGATCACCACTCATTATCCATATTTCGGGATGCCTCCCAATCAGGACCTCGGTTACCATCCAAACGAGGTGAAGATCTCCGGTCTTCGACCACCGTCTTCATCTTCGAATTTCAATCGTCGGTCAATTATTTGTAATGAGAATTAACTCGGCCTTTTCAAATAATCCACGTATATTTAGAATTTCAAATCAATTTATTTCAATGGTTAAATCATTCGACAACACCAATTTTGTTCTTTAATGTAATTTTCACACCAAACACATTCAACTATCAAATACCACATAAATCGAGCAAATTCAGTTTATTTCCTTTCCATATCGTTTATGATATTTTATAACGATTTATCGCTATTTTTATTTATTTTAAAATATCCAATTTATTCAAAACGACGCTTTGGGCCATAACGCGGCCGTGGCACTGTTTTTCTTCAAATTTGATTTACACATATCTGAAGATCTAACCGTTGGATCTTCACAAAATTTACATCATTAGAAAGGTCTTTTCAAAACGAATCCAACGGTTCCAGTTTCGGGAAAATCCGACGGTCGGATCTCCCGATACAATCGTTTGAAGTTTCAATTTCAAAATACGAACTGCAGCTTCGTTATTCGATTAATTATAATTATATTTATATATATATATATAAATATAATCGTTTATGTCTCTGTTTTTCTTCAGATTTGAATTAAACATTCCAGACAATCCAACCGTTGGATTTTTACAACGTTGGTGCCGTTGGAAAGATATTTCCAAGGCGAACCCAACGGTTACGGTTTCGGGAAAATCCAATGGTCGGATCTCCCGCACTAGTTGTTTGAAATCACGGTTTCAAAACACGAACTGCACGGCCACATTTCGTTTTAATTTTATTTATATTTATATATTTATATAAATATAGTTCATTCAACAATTTCAATATCGTTTTCACTTCAAATATTTCACTAACGCCTTTAAATTTTGGAAAATTTCGCCATAACCTCCTTTGTACGGGAGGGGCTGGGAAAATTCCCAAATAGCCACACGGGCATCTCATGTCAAAAAGAAAAAGCCAAGCGGCTAGCCAACAGGCTCATAAAATCATCACCCAAACAAAACAGTAAATGTGTACCTATTTGTCGGGCACAAAATTTTATTCCTCTTCTCTCGCCCCTTTGCTATAACCTGTTCAATAAATATTCATGTACATATATACAGTTCTTATCATTTATCATTTCCCGTTCGACTTCATATTTGATTCCATTTGGTTTAAAAACACCATCCATTCTAATGTTGCATGCATAGGCAAAAGTCATATCATTAGCTAATTAATGAATATTTCGACTCCTGCATATTTATTTGAACGAGTTGCTGTTTTTAACACTTCACATTTCAACAATCCATGTATATAATAAAAATGTGATTTTTATTGTAAAACAATTCATTTCAAAACACTATTATTTTATATAGTTTATATAGTTGATAAAAGGTGATTTTTATTATGAAACAATTTATTTCAAAATATGAATACCATTCAACACATGAATTTCAATTCAACGAATGAATATCGATTCAACACATGAAGTTTTCTATAGTTTCTATATATAGATAAAAATATGATTTTTATATTTAAAATACGAATACCATTCAACACATGAATTTCTAATCAACGAATGAATATCGATTCAACACATGAAGGTTTTCTATAGTTTCTATATGTAGATAAAAATGTGATTTCTATATTTAAAACACGAATACCATTCAACACATGAATTTCTAATCAACGAATGAATATCTATTCAACACATGAAGGTTTTCTATTCAATTAATAAATATAGTTTCAGCAAATGAAAATAATTCAAACACATGAATATTATTCAAAATTTCGGCAGCATAACGGCAGGGTAGTTAAAACCGGGACCGTCCCTAGTATGGCTCCTTGCTCTACCTTAAAACCTCGCGGTTTTTGACAATGGGGATCATGCATCTAGTTCGCACGCAGGCGGCATGTATATATTTATTTCATTTCCACAAACTAATCCTATGTGGTTTCAACCAAATATTTCTCAACCACAAATGGGTATTTTTCAACCACAATCAATCAATATCAACCACAAACAATCCCAAACAACCATTCGCTATCAATCAATTTTCACACCAATCACAACCAATAAATTTCGTCCATGGTTTGTGGACGAGGGGCGTATATATATATATATAGAAATTCACTTCTATTTCAATACATATAAAAATTTTACAATGTATATACAACTTATACATCGAACGTACAACTTATACAACGCTTATACAAGAGGTGTACAACGCTTATATAATTCATACATCGACTATATAATTTATACATCGTCGTTTTCCATATTGTTTATAAATTAGAAATCTCACTCAACACATATATAATTTTTACAACGCATATACAACTTATACATCGAACGTACAACTTATACAACGCTTATACAAGAGGTGTACAACGCTTATATAATTCATACATCGACTATATAATTTCTATATCATCATTTTCCATATCGTTTATAAATTAGAAATCTCACTCAACACATATATAATTTTTACAGCGCATATACAACTTATACATCGAACGTACAACTTATACAACGCTTATACAAGAGGTGTACAATGCTTATATAATTCATACATCGACTATATAATTTATACATCGTCGTTTTCCATATCGTTTATAAATTAGAAATCTCACTCAACACATATATAATTTTTACAACGTATATACAACTTATACATCGAACGTACAACTTATACAACGCTTATACAAGAGGTGTACAACGCTTATATAATCATACATCGACTATATAATTTATACATCGTCGTTTTCCATATCGTTTATAAATTAGAAATCTCACTCAACACATATATAATTTTTACAACGCATATACAACTTATACATCAAACGTACAACTTATACAATGCTTATACAAGAGGTGTACAACGCTTATATAATTCATACATCGACTATATAATTTATACATCGTCGTTTTCCATATCGTTTATAAATTAGAAATCTCACATTGGGTTCCACTCCACCAAAAATAGCAGAAGGCTCAGAAAAATATGCGGTCTCTTCTAGAATGTAGAAGACGTCCACACGAGTCCAATGTCTCTTGTTTCACTGAATTTCGACTGGAAACGAAAAAGATACGATTTTTAGACTAAAATCATAGTTTGCAACGCTTTTAAACGTTGAAACCCTTTGAAATTAAATAGGCCGTATACCTTTTTAATTGATTCAAAACTAGGTTTGAATCTCTTTCACAATCCGCTGCACAAGGTCACGATCAGATGGTTTAGCGCCGAAGGGCTTGGAAAGAGCTTCACGGCGCCGTACACCACTCCCAATTCGACGCCGATCTCGAGGTGCGGCGGCGACCTGAAATGCTCGACTTCGAGCTGGCGGATCTCGCTGATGGCTGAATGAGGAGGGGCAAGACTAGGTCGGATTTGAAGAGGAGGGAAGGGGCTCTCGAATCCAGGTGGTGGCGCTTGATTCAATTGAGGGACGGAGGAGAAAAAGAGGAGAGAAGGTGCTGAGGTTTTCCGCCGGCGGTTTCTGAAGTCGGGGAGAGAGAAGACGGGGGGGGGGGGGGTCTGACGTGGACAAATAGGGTTTTTTTTATAAAGTTTTAAAATCCGAAAATACCCCTTGCCTCCTGCGAACCCCAATCCAAACCCAACGACTGTCGTCCGTAGCGTTTTACCCCCATTCCGAACACAATGGGATATGTTTCGAAGGCCCATTCGACTGTTTCAGTCAGTTTTCCTTCAAATTAAAATATAAAATATTCAATATTTAATTTGAACGTACATTTCAATTTGTCAGGGCCACAAACTGATTTGAAAAATTCCAGAAAAATAAATCTAGCTATGTTTTGACGATACGGTCCCAACAAAACTAGTTTCGTTGAATTCTGAGACCGTTGGCAAAAAGGCCTATTTCTGGTCAATCCAATTTAACTATAATTGACCAAAACATGTTTTCTTTTGCCACGCTCACATACTAGCTTCAAAAATTATGAAATTTGAAACCTAGCAATAACTTCACATCCCGGATCCAACAAAAGTGGTTTCGTCGAATTCTGAGGTCGTATGCAAAATGGCTAATTTCACGGGCTATATAAATTCCATAGCGACCTTTCTGAAAATTCATTTGGCCATAACTTTTGCTTTCCGCTATGAAAATTCGATTTTTCAGATTCGTTAGAAAGGTATTCACTAACAGATTTAAATATTTTTGGTTTCACTAAAATTCGTTTTGGTTTGCACCCGGTACAGTCCGACAAAGTTTGAATTCAATTTTTAAAACTGCACCGCCATTTCAGGCCTTGTTTATAATTAGAATTAATTATATTCATTTTCAATTGTCGATTCAAACTGCGTTTTCATTGCTATTATTTAAAATATTTATTTTAAATATTTAAAATCCATTATTTTAGCCAATTAAATTTTTTTAAATTGGTTCAGATTTTCTGGGTCGTTACAATCTCCCCCACTTAAAACTTTTCGTCCCCGAAAAGGAACAAAGTCGAAATTGGTTTGATTAATCAACTCTACGTTCGATCTGGCTTCAATTCTCCAACTTTTCAGTTTTTGAGAAATTTCAAATTCTTCAAAAATTTGGCTAACACCCGGAATTTTCGAAAAATTTCGCCATAACCTCCTTTTTTATGGGGAGGGGTTTTGAAATTTATTGGGCCGTATTAGGTACCCAATAAATCCTAATAAGCATACACATATTTATTGTGATATATTCTAGTGTTTACAGGGGAGCATGTATTGATAATAACTTCAGAGAATAAATTCTCGTCACCTTGCCCCGTATGGGAAATAAATAGTGCATGTGCCGTATCTAATAACTAGAGAGACGTGATTATTGTCAACTCCAGACCCGTGTGGGTTTTTTATTAATCTGGCAATTTAATCGTTACAATTTAAATAGTCCATATCAGTCATCAGTTCAACCTGTAAAATATAGTCATCGCCATACAAGCCTCTCGCTCATATGGTAAATCTTCCACCTCGTCACACAAGCCCCAAATGCTTATGTGGTATATGATGAAGTATGCCTATCTTCTGAAGTATGCCATGCAATGTAGTTCAAAATTAATTGTTACTATCCTATGGCGACGTTTATTATTTCACACAGAATAACCAGCACTCCGCATCCAATGGCATTCACATGAGTTAATATAATAACATTTCGCATCCAACTCATTAAGGTTTACCTATTTGTCGGACACGCAAATAAAATCTTTACTCAACAGCTAATCCATTTACCTGTTCAAACATATATAGTACACATGTATATATATATTTCTATTTATTTTCTAATCAGTTCAATGTGCGATATAATCGAATAAATTCTAACATTATTCTATTGTTGATTAAATTAACTATCATTTCAATAATTTTAATTCATCTAATCTACAATCACACAACACAACCAACAAGCAATTTGTTTTTAACTTTTCAAAACCATTTAAATTAATTCCTATTCTCCTTTTAAAATCATTCAGACTATCGAATTTTAAAAATGCACATCCATGGAAAGAAAATAACAACAGAGTAGAGAATTAAATGGTAATGCAAAGTAGGGTAAATGTACCTTACACCAGAGTCAATCAGAGATATCCACTCGGCATCTAGGATAAGCTTTCTGAATGCTCTCCTCAGTTTCCCAAGTACAATCTCGCGGATCTCCACTCTATTGCACTTTGACTAAGTGAACCTTCTTGTTCCTCAGCTCTTTGGTTTCTTTGCCGATGATCTTTAGCGGCTCTCTTCTCATAGCTAATTCTGGAGTAATTTCAATATCCTGCTGAGCTGCTTCTTCCACGATCAAGTCTGGATCATGAACGTGCTTTCGAAGTTGAGATATATGAAATACATCATGAACTCCAGGCAACCAGTCAGGCAATTTGACCCTATAAGAGAGAGTTCCGATCCGTTCCAGAATAGGAAACGGACCAATGAATTTGGGCGCCAACTTTCCAGTTTTACCGAACCGAATAACTCCTCTCATCGGCGATACTTTCAAATACACGTAGTCGCCAACATCAAAGGATATATCCCTTCTTCTTCTATCGGCATAGCTCTTTTGTCGGCTTTGAGCGGCGAGTAATCGCTTCTTGATAAAATCGACTTTGTCGGCAGCTTCTCGAATCATGTCTGGCCCTAACACAAGTCTATTTCCAGGTTCGACCCAACAAGCAGGAGATCGGCACGGTCTACCATACAATGCTTCGAATGGTGACATTGTCAGACTCGCCTAGTAGTTGTTGTTATATGAGAATTCAGCCAAATGCAGGTGGTCTTCCCATGATCCATCGAAATCTATAACACAAGCCCGCAATAGATCTTCTAAAATACGATTCACCCTCTCAGTCTGACCGTCTGTCTGAGGATGATAAGCGGTGCTTAAGTTCAACTTCGTTCCCAGCTCGACTTGAAACGCCTCCCAGAATTTGCTAGTGAATATTGAGTCTCTATCACTGACTATACTGAGCGGCACCCCATGTAGTCTAACTATTTCCTTGAACTATAGCTGCGCCAGAATCTGAGCAGTTCTGTTTGATCTGACAGGTATGAAATGGGCGGTCTTCGTGAAGCGATCTACGATTACCCAAATACTGTCATTCCCTTTTCTGGTTCTGGGCAGACCATCAATGAAATCCATAGAAATATGTTCCCACTTCCAACCAGGAACTTCTAGTGGTTGTAACAATCCAGCCAATTTCTGTTGGTCGCTTTTGACTAGCTGGCAAGTAGGGCATCGACTAACATATATCGAGATGTCTCTTTTTAACGACTTCCACCAGAACGTGTGCTTGATATCGTTATACATTTTACTCACACTCGGATGGATACTGAGCTTAGATTTGTGGCATTCATCAAGCACATCTCTCCTGAGTTCAGGAATTTCTGGAACACATATTCGCCCTCCTAACCTCAGAATCCCTTCATTGTCGAGCTGGAAATCCGAAGCATTGCCTTCACGAATTCGCTGACTCATTCCTTTGATAAATTGGTCGTCTTTTTGGAGAGCCGATATCTTGTCAATCAACGAAGTCGCAATGATAAAACTGGCGATCATTTCATTCTTTCGGCTTAACGCATTCGCCACGACATTGGCTTTCCCTGGAGTGTACATAATTTCAAAGTCATATGCTGCAAGAAACTCCAGCCAACGTTGCTGCCTCAGATTCAAGTCCTTCTGGGTGAACAGATACTTCAGCGACTGATGATCTGTAAACAGTTCAAATTTCTCACCCAGAAGATAGTGTCTTCAGATTTTCAAAGCGAACACAATAGCCAATAACTCAAGATCATGAGTTACGTAGTTCTTCTCGTGCGGCTTCAGTTGACGGTTAGCATAAGCAATCACTTGGCCTCTTTGCATTAACACTGCGCCAAGGCCTTCTCTAGAAGCATCCGTCCAGACTTTCAAATCCTGGTTGCCATCGATGATGGTTAACGCTGGAGCAGTCGTTAGTCTTAATTTTAGCTCTTCAAAAGCCTCTTCACTTTCTGGAGTCCATTTGAACTTAGAGTGCTTCTTCGTAAGCTTCGTTAAATGACCAGATATCTTCGAAAAGTTTTTAACGAACTTCCGGTAATAGCTAGCCAATCCGAGAAAACTGCGGACTTCAGTGGGGGTACTGGGCTGTTTCCAATTCTGAATAGCTGTGATTTTGCATGGATCCACAGCGATTCCTTCTTTCGATACGACGTGGCCTAGAAAATTTACTTCATCTTGCCAGAAGATACATTTGGAAAATTTGGCTTTTAGTACATTCCGTCTCAGAATTTCTAGAACCTGTTCCAGATGCTTTTCATGTTCGGCCTTTGATTTAGAGAAGATTAGAATATCGTCAATAAAAACCAGAACAAATTTATTCAAAACTCCTCTGAACACTCTATTCATCAGATCGACGAAATAGGCTGGAGCGTTACATAAGCCGAACGGCATTACTAACCACTCGTAGAATAAGTCGGGACCTCTGAATGCTGTCATTGGAACACACTCTTCGGCGATTCGAAGTTGATGGAAGCCTGTAGCTAAGTCCATCCTTGAAAATACTTGTGCGCCATTTAATCGATCCAACAAATCATCAATCCGCGACAATGGATATTTGTTCTTTATCGTCTGTTTGTTCAGATCATGATAATCCACACATAGATGTAGAGTTCCGTCAGATTTTGGGACAAACACCATTGCTGCTCCCCAATCAGAGAAACTGGGCCTGATTAGACCCTTCCATACTAGTTGTCGTGTTTGATTGTCAAGTTCTTCTTTCTCTTTCAAGGACATTCTTCGAGTAGCGTGAACTACCGGCCTTGCATTGGGAATCAAAGCGATCTTGAAATCTATTTCTCTCTGCGGAGGTAAGCGAACAACTTCCTCGAACACATCCGCATAGTTTTTGACGATAGGGATGTCTTTCACTAGATCGGGAATATTCTCTGTGATTTCAGGGCTATTTTCTATGTGAGCTGGAGAAACATCCAAAGCTTCCCAGAAGTCTTTTCTATTAGCTTTCTGTCCTTCACAGGGAATGGTTATACAACCACCCGACTTTATCCTTGCCTTTACGACTCTGTCGGCGCATTTGACTTCAGCTTCATATTTGGTCAACCAGTCTAACCCCAAGATAAGATCAAACTCTTTAAAATTCATGACGACCACGATGGTAGGAAACCGATAACGAGAGAAAGAAACCGGCACTCCACAAACCCAACTGAGATCAATGGAACCCCCAACCGGATTCTGGACAGTCATTGGTTCCTTGAGCCTTTCAAATTCAAATCCAGTTTCTTAGCTGCATCCTTCGAAATGAAGCTTCGTGACGCGCCTGTGTCAAATAGCACTTTAACTGGAATACCTTTGATAGTAAGCGTGCCTTCTAAAACATCTGGCCTTTCCTGAGCAGATGAAGATGCAGGTACTTCTACCACTTCATTTAGATGTACTGCTTCAGGCTTTCTGAATAGCGGGCAGGCCTTTGAAAGATGACCGAACTGATGGCATTGGCTGCACTTCCTATTCTTTTGAAACCTCTTACCGGATTTAGTTTCATCTTTCTTTAGCTTCTTCGAGGGTTTACAATTCCTGGTCAGATGCCCCTGTTTATGGCAGTTACTGCATACAACTGTCGTTACTGGTTCTTTTTCGGATCTGGCCCTTTTTCTATTAACTTCGGGCTCCTTACCAACTTTAGACATTGTACTGGCCTCAGGACGATCAGTTTCAGACTCAATTTTATTACTAGAGCTGACTTCTTCTTCGTACTATAGCATACCTTTCTTGTCTAGATCTTCGTACTGATAAGCCATGTATATCATTTCAGAAAAGGGGAGCCTCACGTTCCTCATTACACTGTTCTGATATTTTCTTTGAAGCCCGTTGATAAATCTCATATTCTTCCTCTTTGGATTTTCAATTAGATAAGGGGCAAAGTGAGAAAGTTCATTGAATTTCTTATGATATTCGGGAATGGTCGTATCTCCTTGTATCAGATAAGAAAATTCATCACATAGTCGCTCAATTGCTTCTGGAGGAGTAAATCTTTCCAAGAAAATCACTTTGAATTTATCCCATGTGATATCACCTTCTGGATTATCCTTAATAACAGAATCCCACCAGAACAAAGCTTCATCTTTGAGTGCCCAGGAGGCTAGTAATCTTTTCTGGTCATCCCTCAAGTTTAATCCTTAGAAGATTTTCTCAGCCGAACGAATCCATGCTTGTGTTCTCATAATAGATTCTTCGCCTGAGAATGGCTTTCCACCCAGATTTCTATATTTCATATATAGGGCTTCAATATCCGGGTCAGTATTACTTCTTCTGTTTCTGGCACTCATTTTCTAGTACTTCTACAAATAGCCGATCAAGTGTCAGGTCACAGAAAAGATATTTCAAAATATAGAAACAAATACTTCAAATGAAAATGTGTCTATCGAGGCGTAATTTCATTCTGCTTTACTCATACTAGGATATTGCTGATCCTATCTGTATAGATTTACTCGTCCTAGAACACTACTGGTTCTATTTCAGATGAGTTCGTTAATATGTTATATTCCAGAACTAAGCTTAACCGAAGCTCAGATAACACGTTGTGACGACCCCAAATCCCGTACTGACGGAGACAAGGGTTATTTTTGGAATATAACACAGAAACAGATAACAGCAGAACAGAATTAAATAAATACACCAGATAATGAACAATAGAATATACTGGATAAAAGTAATCATCAGAGTTACACAGTATATAGGATCTTACTTAGTACAAATACGGTTCAGCTATACATAAATGTCTACAGCGGAAATAAACAAAATATGTACAGTAGGAGCTGAACAGCATAAAAAAAATGATAGAATCCATATTCAGCTCCAGTTATCCAGAAAGAACCAGCTAAACCTGAATACAAGGCTGCCCGTGTAGAAAAAGGGGCACCCGAGTTTGAAAGTGAAACAAACTACGAGTCAGTCATTGGACTCGTATGAGAAATCTACTCAACACATATATAATTGGCTAATCACAGGACCACGCCACTTTCATGGAACAAGTTTACTCCATTGGATTGCCAGTGCTTTAAAACAAATCTTTCTTTTAAACAACGCAATGCATTTTATAAAAATGAAGCCATTATAAGACTCAGTTCCCATCACACAATGCAACGCAAACCGGAGGATAGAGTTTTTACCTTATAACGGCCAAAATATGCTTGATACGAATAAAACAAAGGCATTTGATATTACTACTAGTGTTTATATGTTTCGAAAACAATTTCAAATCATAACTATCAATCATAGACGACATGAGCGTCCCATGCCACTATGTCGCCGTATATATATATATATATATATATATATATATATATATATATACAATCAAAAACGCACGATGTCGTATTTGGAAATTGGATTTCCATCATGAACCAAGGCAAAATATAGTCCTTACCGAATTCGAGACTGCCTAGCCCGAGTCTCAGGATCAGAGCTCGAGTGACCCTTGGATCGTCAGGGCCGGTCCACCGATGTGGATTATTATGCCTGAACAATACGTTTCCCCGCCCTTTGGGGCGTAAACGAGCCAATGAATGACTCCATCGGACCCGGATCGTCCGATCAAACTGAGGCGCCTCGCAATAGCAACAACCACACAGGTGAAAAGTATATAAATGTCAGGGCTGGTAGGTCACTGACACCACCCTAGCTAGGAAGAAACGCATGCCCTCCCTGAGGTCCTTCTCCCGTTTCTGGTTCATACCGGGGTGTGAGGCTCGCGATTTTACATTATACACAAAGCTACGCCACACCGGCGGTGCTTTGATCATCACCACAAGACTTTGCTTTTCAACAGAAGCCCTGATCACTGCATCTTAGCATGCCACACAGGCAATTCATGCCATGCGACTGATGTCCATCGATATACCACCTCTAAGCTCGTGCGTTTCAGAGAAGGGCGTTAAGCAAAAGAATAAATTCTCCGCCGCCAAACAGATGTATATTTAATAAAGATCAATCAACACAGAATAGAATCCAATGTCAGACACACAGTCCATTTACAAGTCCGTTCTGGGTCTGAACGAAACCGGAGGCACTAAATGCCTCGCAAACCCATTGATCACCACGTACGTCTGGACGATCACCACTCATTATCCATATTTCGGGATGCCTCCCAATCAGGACCTCGGTTACCATCCAAACGAGGTGAAGATCTCCGGTCTTTGACCACCGTCTTCATCTTCGAATTTCAATCGTCGGTCAATTATTTGAAATGAGAATTAACTCGGCCTTTTCAAATAATCCACGTATATTTAGAATTTCAAATCAATTTATTTCAATGGTTAAATCATTCGACAACACCAATTTTGTTCTTTAATGTAATTTTCACACCAAACACATTCAACCATCAAATACCACATAAATCGAGCAAATTTAGTTTATTTCCTTTCCATATCGTTCATGATATTTTATAATGATTTATCGCTATTTTTATTTATTTTAAAATAGCCAATTTATTCAAAACGACGCTTTGGTCCATAACGCGGCCGTGGCGCTGTTTTTCTTTAGATTTGATTTACACATATCTGAAGATCTAACCGTTGGATCTTCACAAAATTTACATCATTAGAAAGGTCTTTTCAAAACAAATCCAACGGTTCCAGTTTCGGGAAAATCCGACGGTCGGATCTCCCGGTACAATCGTTTGAAGTTTCAATTTCAAAATACGAACTGCAGCGTCGTTATTCGATTAATTATAATTATATTTTTATATATATAAAAATATAATCGTTTCTGGCACTGTTTTTCTTCAGATTTGAATTAAACATTCCAGACAATCCAACCGTTGGATTTTTACAACGTTGGTGCCGTTGGAAAGATATTTCCAAGGCGAACCCAACGGTTGCGGTTTTGGGAAAATCCAATGGTCGGATCTCCCGCACTAGTTGTTTGAAATCACGGTTTCAAAACACGAACTGCAGGGCCACATTTCGTTTTAATTTTATTTATATATCTATATAAATATAGTTCATTCAACAATTTCAATATCGTTTTCACTTCAAATATTTCACTAACACCTTTAAATTTTGGAAAATTTCGCCATAACCTCCCCTGCACCGGGAGCATCGGGAAATTGCAAATAGCTTTCCCGGTCCTTCTAATCTCAAAAAGAAAAAGAAAAAGCCAAGCGGCTAGCCAACAGGCTCATAAAATCATCACCCAAACAAAACAGTAAATGTGTACCTATTTGTCGGGCACAAAATTTTATTCCTCTTCTCTAGCCGCTTTGCTATAACCTGTTCAATAAATATGCATGTACATATATACAGTTCTTATCATTTATCATTTCCCGTTTGACTTCATATTTGATTCCATTTGGTTTAAAAACACCATCCATTCTAATGTTGCATGCATAGGCAAAAGTCATATCATTAGCTAATTAATGAATATTTCGACTCCTGCATATTTATTTGAACGAGTTGTTGTTTTTAACACTTCACATTTCAACAATCCATGTATATAATAAAAATGTGATTTTTATTGTAAAACAATTCATTTCAAAACACTATTATTTTATATAGTTTATATAGTTGATAAAAGGTGATTTTTATTATGAAACAATTTATTTCAAAATATGAATACCATTCAACACATGAATTTCAATTCAACGAATGAATATCGATTCAACACATGAAGGTTTTCTATAGTTTCTATATATAGATAAAAATGTGATTTTTATATTTAAAACACGAATACCATTCAACACATGAATTTCTAGTCAACGAATGAATATCGATTCAACACATGAAGGTTTTCTATAGTTTCTATATGTAGATAAAAATGTGATTTCTATATTTAAAACACGAATACCATTCAACACATGAATTTCTAATCAACAAATGAATATCGATTCAACACATGAAGGTTTTATATTCAATTAATAAATATAGTTTCAGCAAATTAAAATAGTTCAAACACATGAATATTATTCAAAATTTCGGCAGCATAACGGCAGGGTAATTAAAACCGGGACCGTCCCTAGTACGGCTCCTTGCTCTACCTTAAAACCTCGCGGTTTTTGACAATGGGGATCATGCATCTAGTTCGCACGCAGGCGACATGTATATATTTATTTCATTTCCACAAACTAATCCTATGTGGTTTCAACCAAATATTTGTCAACCACAAATAGGTATTTTTCAACCACAATCAATCAATATCAACCACAAACAATCCCAAACAACCGTTCACTATCAATCAATTTTCACACCAATCACAACCAATAAATTTCGTCCATGGTTTGTGGACGAGGGACGTATATATATATATATATATATATATATATATATATATATATATATATATATATTCACATATAGCAATTCACTTCTATTTCAACACATATATAATTTTTACAATGCATATACAACTTATACATCGAACGTACAACTTATACAACGCTTATACAAGAGGTGTACAACGCTTATATAATTCATACATCGACTATATAATTTATACATCGTCGTTTTCCATATCGTTTATAAATTAGAAATCTCACTCAACACATATATAATTTTTACAATGCATATACAACTTATACATCGAACGTACAACTTATACAACGCTTATACAAGAGGTGTACAATGCTTATATAATTCATACATCGACTATATAATTTATACATCGTCGTTTTCCATATCGTTTATAAATTAGAAATCTCATTCAACACATATATAATTTTTACAACGCATATACAACTTATACATCGAACGTACAACTTATACAACACTTATACAAGAGGTGTACAACGCTTATATAATTCATACATCGACTATATAATTTATACATCGTCGTTTTCCATATCGTTTATAAATTAGAAATCTCACTCAACACATATATAATTTTTACAACGCATATACAACTTATACATCGAACGTACAACTTATATAACGCTTATACAAGAGGTGTACAACGCTTATATAATTCATACATCGACTATATAATTTATACATCGTCATTTTCCATATCGTTTATAAATTAGAAATCTCACTCAACACATATATAATTTTTACAACGCATATACAACTTATACATCGAACGTACAACTTATACAACGCTTATACAAGAGGTGTACAACGCTTATATAATTCATACACCGACTATAAAATTTATACATCGTCGTTTTCCATATCGTTTATAAATTAGAAATCTCACATTGGGTTCCACTCCACCAAAAATAGCAGTAGGCTCAGAAAAATATGCGGTCTCTTCTAGAATGTAGAAGACGTCCACACGAGTCCACTATCTCTATAATGACCTGGATTCTTATGGGTTAATTTTAACTATTTAATATGGATGTAAATATTTAGTTAAGTAAATAAATCAATTTTTATAGGGAGTTATCGATTCTAAAAATCAATTTCAATTTAAATTATCAGAATACGAAAATGGATTTAGTTGAATTCAAATTTTAATTTGAATTGAAAACGGTTCAAATAATTAATATGAAATTTTAACGGTAATAATATTTATTTATTATCGAGGAGAATAAATAGTTTGAAATTTAAATTATATCAATTTAAATTAATATCTGTTCCGGATGATCGAACTGGACTTCGATACTTATTCCAGTGGCTTCAGAATAGCGGTTTTACCCTAGAATTGACAGTTGTTGGGTTCAGAAAGGAGTTCGAGATCAAGGGGAATTTTAATTAAAGGATACCAGTTTTAATTAAAATTAAAATTAAAATTTAATAAAAATATAAGGAGAATAAATGGCCACGCTCCATTTATATCCTCCACAATCGTTCAAAAAATTTCAAAAGGAGGATAAATGGCCACGCCTGATTAAATATCGCTACTAACCTTTATATTGTTCACTCCTCAATACTTCAGAAAACAAAACCGCTTCATTTCCCCTTATATTCTCAAATTGAAATCGATACTATGGGAAAAAAGGTGGTCGATTTGAATTGGTGGTACGAGGTTCGAATTGAAGCATCTAAAGCTTGCGATGCCTTTGAGAAGAGTCATGTTCGAAACCAACAGAAACTAGGGTTTGTCTTCAGCTTCAATCGGAGAGGTAGCGAGCAAAGTAGGGGTGTCCGTCTGTTTCAATTCAACCCTAGAGTTCATCGCGATTTGGTAAGGAGCTTCGAAGTTTCATATAGCTATTGTCAGGTGGAAAGGGTTGATCGATCAACGTGTTTGGGTGAGATGGTGAGAATACTGATGGCGACAGTGGTAGAGATGGCGAATTAGGAAGGGAACGGTGCTCTTTGTTGTGGCAGACCATGTAAAATTTATTCTCGTGCATGTTTGTCAGATTCAGGCAGTGAAGGGTCCTTATGTTTTACTGAAGTAGGTATTATCAAAGGAGATGAAGCAAAAGGAAGTAGTGCGATGTGCAGTTTTAATGATGATCTGATGGTCTTAGGTGTTAAGTGGGTGTCCAGGTGGGTACGAACTTGGTGTAAGGAAACTGCTTGGCAAAATAGTTCAAGTAGCGTGTAAAAGGAGGTTCGCCCAAATTTGATGTGTGGTTGGCAAGGCATGGGAAAGGCTGATCAATTGAAGCCGTAACAATAAGGTATCAATTCGGCCGAGATGAATTGGAATTTTAAATGGATATTCAACAGATAAAATCCTGGTGAGTAAATCTCACCTTTTATTTAGAAATATTTTTATATAGTTAAAAATAATTGTCTGTGCTTGTTTGGATGCTGTCTGATTGTTTTAAAATATATATTAGTTATTTAGGATATATATATATATATATATATATATATATATATATATATATATATTGGGTTGATGATTGGTTGGATTCCCGCAGTTTCATTAGCGGATGCCCGCAGTTTCATAGCGGATGATTACCCTATACACCCCACGCTATGATTAGTGGATGACCTTCATACCGCGATATCCTGCCTCGAAGCAGGATGGGTATTACTATGTTGACTAACGTCTGTGGATGCAGGAAAACAGGTTGGAGGAATCCAACTGGATTCCTCAAAAATATATTATCTATTTATTGTTTGTTTGGTTTCATGTGTATATTCATATATAATGTGTTAAATAAAATCAAACGATTGAAATTGGTTGATTTGATTGTTTAAAATATCCCTGGAACTTGAATATTGATTTATAAAAATATCGAAAAGGGTATTTGAGATTTAAAAAGGGAATTCTATTTTTATAAATAGAATTTGAATTTTAAATGAACTATAGAAAATAATAACTTGTTTTGAAGATATATAAAACAAGTAATTAAATTTATAAACTCTGTTTATAAACTAAGATAGTGGGATTTGAATTGAATTTATAAACTCTGTTTATAAATGAAAAGATGGGATTTGAATTGAATTTATAAACTTTGTTTATAAATGAAAAGGTGGGTTTTGAATCGAATTTATAAACGCTGTTTATAAAGGAAAAATATGGGATTTGAATTGAATTTATAAACTTTGTTTATAAATATATAATGGGGGATTTTAATTAAAGTTATAAACGTTGTTTATAAATAATGCAGAGATATTAAAATAGATTTGAATATAGAATTTGGAAAGAGAATTCAATAGAATTTGAATATAGTATTCAAATGGAATTAAACAAAAGGATTTGAATATAGAATTTGAATATAGTATTCAAATGGAATTAAACAATAGGATTTGAATATAGTATTGAAATATGATTTGAATATAGTATTGAAATATGATTTGAATATAGAACTTGAAATAGATTTGAATATAGAATTTAAAGAGTTGAAATGGGCTTTGAATATAAGATTCAAATAGAGTTAAAATGAATTTGAATATATAAATCCAAATGGGATTTATAATATAGAAGTTGAATATAGAAATTCATATGGATTTCAAATAGAAGTGGAACGGAAATTTGAATATAGAATTCAAAGTAGTTAATAAGCGAGTTAAAATATATTTGAACATGTCATGTTCAAATATGAAAGTAAAATAGACTAAGGAGTAAATTAACAAATTTAATTAACAAATTTAGTTAAAACGATTGGTATAGTTAAAATAGATTGGGCAGGTATAGATACAGGAGACAGGTTTGGAATAAAGTGTTATAAGGTATATATATAGATTGCTCGACAAAAAGGTATGTATTTAATTCACATATGAGATTTTATGCACCGTATCGGCTAGCCGCTTGGCTTTTCCTTTTTCTTTTTGATTAGAGAGGCCTGTGTGGCAGTTTGGGGATTTTCCCGATGCTCCCGGTACAAAGGAGGTTATGGCGAATTTTTCTGGGAATTTAAGGAAATAGAATATTTTTAAGATAATTTGATAGTTAGAAATCAACGTATCAATATATATAGAAGTCGATAAGGAAACGAACTTAGAAATAGAATAGTATAATCAAAAAGGAAGTATAAGAATAAAACCTCGTAAGAATAGGAAGAGGAAGTGTATATGTGTTTAAAAGTAAAGAAGTAGTTGTATGGAACTGATTATTCGAGTAAGTGGTCTTATCTGTTTTAACGTTATAAATGTTATTCAGTCAAGGTCTGAGAGGTAATTATGCCCCAACTTGATTGGTTTCATTATTAACAAATAAATAGTAAGATTCCAGGCTCGAAGATCAATGTTGGATAAGAGTTAGTTGAATATAGTATTTGGGTTGTCGTAACGATGTTTTACACAACATCCGTTTTAACCTAAATGAGTGTAAGCTTGGAAATAAAATAAAGAATATTTTCTAAGTATAGAAATAAACGAGATCGAGAAAGAGATAAGTAATTGGAATATTTTCCAATTATAAATAGCATATATTTCTAAAAGCTAGAAAATAAAGGAAGGCGATATTCAGAAATGTTTTCCAAATAACGTAAAAGGCCAATATGGTTATTGAAAATATTTGGTTAACAAATATTGATAAGAAATAGAGAAGTGATTTAATTAATGAAATATTAATAAAAGGCTCACTGATTTTTGGATGTTTGGATGAACACTTGTTTTATTCGATAGTTAAATCATCGACTATCGAAACACTAGTTTTTATTCGATAGTTAAATCACAGACTATCGAAGTTTTGACCATCGTGTCAATATGGAGAGACCGGTTGGATTATTATCCGAAGAACCACTCCGTATTGGCAGTAGCATTGCGAATCAGATTATATAAAGATAATCGAAGACGGAGTAGAGTGCAAGGACAATTTCTATTAATAGAAATTGTACCTTCGATTCATCCTGTTCCTGGGTGACTTGTATGGATGAATGTCTGACAGAGTATTTCCAGAAAGGTCACGTACATTGATTTCTTCAACCGTACCAAGAGTGGAAGCGGAGAAGGAAACTTCTTTTAGCTAACACGTAATGTACTATTGAGGACGTCAATCGGTGATTTGATGGATTTGACGATGTGACATTCGAAGTGAATCTGGTGTGATGATAAAACGTAGTCTCTGGCCTCATCAACCGGTAAATGACAGAAATCGGGAAAGCAGCATGGCTATGTAGGTCGCACCTATTAGGGTGTATAATCACCTGATCTAGAGTTTCATTTACTTCTAAAAATCTATTGTCGATGCTGTCCCATTCGGGAAACGGTTGCTGATCCCAATTGTTGGTGATATACATTCGATACACTCAAGCGAAATGAGTGGTCGGTCATGTGTGGCTGAGTTGCAAGATGTTCTTGTTGAACTCGGTGTATTCTCCTCTAGAGATATACCAGCGGAAGGTAGTTCCATACCTTGTCACAGTTGGAAATCCATTACCCAATACGTGCTTGCGGTTTTGAATGTATATTATATATGTGGAACGTGAGATGCAAACGTTCCACTAGATTGTTATCAACTTGATTTAGACATTATTATAATATCAAAAGAGTTTTGATATAAAGATTATAGTTCCTTTCAAAGGGATTTTGAAAGTTAAATCAAGTGTTTGGATTCTCATAAGGGAAAAACCCGTTCCGTGTTATACGGCGTGGTCTTATGAGATATCATTTAGTTTTCTGAACTGTTTTAAACTGTTTACTCATACCAGTCCCATGACTGACCCGGAGTTTATTTTGTTTTGTTCTACCTAAACTCTTGGGTGCCTAAATTTGTACGGGCAGTCAAGTAGTTCAGGATTTTTCAGATATATCTAAAGGAGCTTGGAGCAGGAGGCTTCAGCGTTATCTAGTTATAGTGTTGTTCCGCTGTGTTGTAAGTGTTGTACTCTGATAATGATATGTGTATACAGTACAAATTTTGTATTTCAAAGATATGATATATTATATTTTGTTCCGCTGCGATGTGAGATTCTATGTTGTTATTTCTGTTCTTCTTCTATCTCTTTCTTCTAAAAAAAATGTTCCGTATTTTCGTGATATTTGGGTTGGACGTATTATGTATATAGTCAACTCTGATGTTACGGAAATTTGGGTCATTACACTTGGTATCAGAGCTTAGGTTAAGCGAATACCTAGGCTTGTTGGGATGTGCTCATCAGAGATAGGGTCAATAGTACCCTAGAATGAGTTGCGTGTATATATATACGAGAGAGCGTATTTGTTATTTGATATAAAAACTGTTTTATATTGTGTTGACTAGTCTGTTGAGTGGATTATAAATTTTGGTTGAATCGTGGGACGCCACGATGTCGATAGGAGTTTATAAACACTTGAACAGGAGATTGGACACGATATTGTTTTTAAATAGTTGAATTGATTGTTAGGATTATAATCGAATTAGATTATAAAATAGAAATATTTATATATATAACCAATGGAATTTGTATATGAAATCAAATATACAAATGTGATAAATTGAAATTGAATTCCAACCAGAATTAAGAATTTAAAATCCTGGGAGTTTGGAAAATATTTTTCTAAATGGAGTTTGAAAGAAATATAGCACTGAACTCATTCAGTAGCTGGGAAATAATTTTGATGATGGTCGCAACATCATCAGTGTTCATTTTCGAGTTTCTAAGTGATGAATTGCTGCCTTAGAAAAGTTTTTGATGGAAATTTGTTTGATAAGAAACAAGTTATTTGAAAATTCAAATGTTTTGAATTTGAGATAGATATAAATATATGTATATATTTATATTACTTCAAAGGAATTTTGAAATGGGAATGGGAATATAGATTTCAAATAGAAGTGAAATGGGAATTGGAATATATAATTCAAATAGAAGTAAAATAGAATTTGAATTCAAAGGAATTCAAATGAGTTTGAATAAAGAAATTCAAATGGAATTTGAATATTGCAAATATAAGGGAATTCAAATATAGAATTTGAACATAGAAATTTAAATAAGATTTGAATAAAGATAATTCAAATAGAAATTGTATAAGAAAAATTAAAATGGAATTTCAATTCAAAGGAATTCAAATGGATTTGAATAAAGAAAAAATCAAATAAAGATTTGAATATTAGAATTCAAATGGAATTTGGTTAAATAGAATTTCAAAGAGAATACAAAGTGGAGGTTGAATATTAGAATTCAAAGAAAATATAAAGTTTGACATAGAATTTTAAATAAAAGGTGTTTAAATAGAAATTGAATTCAAAGTGAAATTAAATAGAATTTGAATTCAAAGGAGTTAAAATAGAATTTAAATTCAAAGGATTTCAAATAGAAATGGAACAAAGGAATTTAAATAGAAATTGAATAAAGGATTTCAAATGGAATTTGAATAAGGGATTTGAAATGGATTTTGAATAAAGGATTTCAAATAGAAATTGAAGATAAGAAATTCAAATAGAATTTGAAGATAAGGAATTGAAATAGAATTTAAATAGAAGAAAATTCAAATAGAAATTGAATAGAAGGAAATAATATAGAGTTTGAATAAAGAGATTCAAATGGAATTTGAATATTGTAAATATAAAGGATTTGAAAATTAGAAGTGAAATAGATCTGGAATATTATGTTGAAATGGAAAAATGGATTTGATACATATTAAAAATATATCATAATGGAGTTGAATTTATTATAAACGAAGTTAAAACGTTTATATTTATAAATATAATTAAAACGAGCTCGCCGTAGCGCGGCAGTTCGTAAATTGGCGATTCGAACTTCAATTTAGTATACAGAACTCAATTGAAGTCGGAATTCTTTGAAATAAGAATCGTCGGGACCGGTTGGACAATAGTTTTCTAATGAAAGAGAAAAATCTGGATTTCGTCGTATAGATTTTGAGTTATATCAAAATCAAATTTTTAGAAAAGCAGCGCCAGAACCATTATAAAACCATAACGGTTTAATTAAATAAATAAAAGGATTGTTAGGAAATAAAATCCGAATTGGCATTAGAAAAATCCAGACTGGAGATATAAAATAAATATGAACTCCAGTGAAGTAAGTGAAATGATTTTTAAGACAAAAATCATATTTTAAATGGTTAAATAGAATTAACTAAATTGAAAAATAATTAGTTAAAGGAAATTTGAATCGAAATTGGGTTTTTGGATAAGTAAAAGAGATTGAGGATTTATATTCGAAATCGAATATATAACTCAAGTTGAAAATATAATTAGATTAGTTTATAATTAAGATTGACATATATTTGAACAAGTTATATTCAAATACGAAGGTGAAATAGGAAAAACGGTTAATTAGCAACTAGTTAATGGGAATTTGAATGATTAAAACTAAATTTAACTGAAGTAAGTTAAATGGATCGAAATGAATAAATTGAGTAAAATCAATGTGAATGAAATATGAATTGGGTGTGAATAAAGGAAAAACCAAAAGAGTTAAAAAGGAAATATATTTGTAACACAAATACAAAGGAAGTTATGTGCAAACAAAAAGAAGGAGAAATATTTGTAAAAACCTTTACAAATAGAATTTAAAAGGGAATATTTGTAAAACATTTACAAATAGATTGAATGGAAATATTTATTTATAGAAAATAAATAGAATGTATAGATGAGATATTTATTTGTTAAATAAATAGTTTAATTAAAGGAATATTTAGAAGATGAATAGAAAATGGAAATCTGTTTTTAACAGATAAATAGAAAAGATAAATTTATAAATAACAGTATAAATTAAATTAAATATTTATCATTCGATAAATGGAATTATAAGTCTGAACTTATATAGAGAAGAGATATTGGTTTTTAACACCGATAGTTTTAAATATAAGGGGTACACAACACTTGTATAAGTGAAGTAACGTTATTAAAAAGAACATTTATAAAGTGAAGAACCGTTACTAAAAGTAAATCTTTATAAATGAATAAACATTATCCAATAGGAGATATTCGAATAAGAAAAGTCGATTAGAGTTAGAAATAATCGATTAGAGTTAGGATAAATCGATTATAGTAGAATTAACCAGTTAGAGTTAATCAGTTAGGGTAAATCCGTAGAGTTAATTGAATATTAGTTATTCAATTAGAATTTATCGAATATTTGTTATTCAAATTAAGAGTTAACCAGATAGAGTTAATTGAACATAGTTAATCGAATTAGGATTTAATTGAATGTTAGTTATTCAATTAAAGTTGATCGAATATAGTTATTGAGATAGAGTTAGTCAAAAATAGTTACTCAGGATAAGTTGCCATTTCGTACGACTGCTAGCGTAATTTGCAGGGCTATAGATAGCCTAGGACGGTCGGATGTTTCCTGGGGGAATCAGGCGTAACCATTATGATCGCTGTGATCTAGAGTCAAGTTAAAGGAGTTAATCGAATATAGTTTATTCGAATAGAGTTAAAAGAGTTATCAAATATAGCTTATTCGGAAGGAGTTAGGTGAAAAGAGTTAATCAAATAGGGTTAATCGATAAGAGTTAAATCCAATATAGTTAATTGATAAGAGTAAATTGAATAGAGTAAATCGAATATAGTTTATTCGAAGAAGGGTTTTCGAATCTAGTTATTCGATAGAGAGATAATCGAATATAGTTATTCGAGGGGAGGAGTTATCGAATAGGGATTTATTCGAAAGAGAGTTACGTAAGGAAGTTGAAATGTTGAGTATCAACATAAATAAGTTTTGAAAAGATAAATGGGTTTGTAGCACTTTTCCTACCTTAGCAATTTTGGGGACGAAATTATTTTAAGTGGGGAAGATTGTAATGACTCGGATTCTTATGGGTTAATTTTAACTATTTAATATGGATGTAAATATTTAGTTAAGTAAATAAATCAATTTTTATAGGGAGTTATCGATTTAAAAAATCAATTTGAATTTAAATTATCAGAATACGAAAATGGATTTAGTTGAATTCAAATTTTAATTTGAATTGAAAACAGTTCAAATAATTAATATGAAATTTTAACGGTAATAATATTTATTTATTATCGAGGAGAATAAATAGTTTGAAATTTAAATTATATCAATTTAAATTAATATCTGTTCCGGATGATCGAACTGGACTTCGATACTTATCCCAGTGGCTTCAGAATAGCGGTTTTACCCTAGAATTGACAGTTGTTGGGTTCAGAAAGGAGTTCGAGATCAAGGGGAATTTTAATTAAAGGATACCAGTTTTAATTAAAATAAAAATAAAAATTTAATAAAAATAAAAGGAGAATAAATGGCCACGCTCCATTTATATCCTCCACGATCGTTCAAAAAATTTCAAAAGGAGGATAAATGGCCACGCCTGATTAAATATCGCTACTACCCTTTATATTGTTCACTCCTCAATACTTCAGAAAACAAAACCGCACCATTTCCCCTTATATTCTCAAATTGAAATCGATACTATGGGAAAAAAAAGGTGGTCGATTTGAATTGGTGGTACAAGGTTCGAATTGAAGCATCTAAAGCTTGCGATGCCTTTGAGAAGAGTCATGTTCGAAACCAACAGAAACTAGGGTTTATCTTCAGCTTCAATCGGAGAGGTAGCGAGCAAAGTAGGGGTGTCCGTCTGTTTCAATTCAACCCTAGAGTTCATCGCGATTTGGTAAGGAGCTTCGAAGTTTCATATAGCTATTGTCAGGTGGAAAGGGTTGATCGATCAACGTGTTTGGGTGAGATGGTGAGAATACTGATGGCGACAGTGGTAGAGATGGCGAATTAGGAAGGGAACGATGCTCTTTGTTGTGGCAGACCATGTAAAATTTATTCTCGTGCCTGTTTGTCAGATTCAGGAAGTGAAGGGTCCTTATGTTTTACTGAAGTAGGTATTATCAAAGGAGATGAAGCAAAAGGAAGTAGTGCGATGTGCAGTTTTAATGATGATCTGATGGTCTCAGGTGTTAAGTGGGTGTCCAGGTGGGTACGAACTTGGTGTAAGGAAACTGCTTGGCAGAATAGTTCAAGTAGCGTGTAAAAGGAGGGTCGCCAAAATTTGATGAGTGGTTGGCAAGGCTTGGGAAAGGCTGATCAATTGAAGCCGTAACAATAAGGTATCAATTCGGCCGAGATGAATTGGAATTTTAAATGGATATTCAGCAGATAAAATCCTGGTGAGTAAATCTCACCTTTTATTTAGAAATATTTTTATATAGTTAAAAATAATTGTCTATGCTTGTTTGGATGCTGTCTGATTGTTTTAAAATATATATTAGTTATTTAGGATATATATATATATATATATTGGGTTGATGATTGGTTGGATTCCCGCAGTTTCATTAGCAGATGCCCGCAGTTTCATAACGGATGATTACCCTATACGCCCCACGCTATGATTAGTGGATGACCTTCATACTGCGATATCCTGCCTCGAAGCAGGATGGGTATTACTATGTTGACTAACGTCTGTGGATGCAGGAAAACAGGTTGTAGGAATCCAACTGGATTCCTCAAAAATATATTATCTGTTTATTGTTTGTTTGGTTTCATGTGTATATTCATATATGATGTGTTAAATAAAATCAAACGATTGAAATTGGTTGATTTGATTGTTTAAAATATCCCTGGAACTTGAATATTGATTTATAAAAATATCGAAAAGGGTATTTGAGATTTAAAAAGGGAATTCTATTTTTATAAATAGAATTTGAATTTTAAATGAACTATAGAAAATAATAACTTGTTTTGAAGATATATAAAACAAGTAATTAAATTTATAAACTCGGTTTATAAACTAAGATAGTGGGATTTGAATTGAATTTATAAACTCTGTTTATAAATGAAAAGATGGGATTTGAATTGAATTTATAAACTTTGTGTATAAATGAAAAGGTGGGTTTTGAATCGAATTTATAAACGCTGTTTATAAAGGAAAAATATGGGATTTGAATTGAATTTATAAACTTAGTTTATAAATATATAATGGGGGATTTTAATTAAAGTTATAAACGTTGTTTATAAATAATTCAGAGATATTCAAATAGATTTGAATATAGAATTTGGAAAGAGAATTCAATAGAATTTGAATACAGTATTCAAATGTAATTAAACAAGAGGATTTGAATATAGAATTTGAATATAGTATTCAAATGGAACTAAACAATAGGATTTGAATATAGTATTGAAATATGATTTGAATATAGTATTGAAATATGATTTGAATATAGAACTTGAAATAGATTTGAATATAGAATTTAAAGAGTTGAAATGGGCTTTGAATATAAGATTCAAATAGAGTTAAAATGAATTTGAATATATAAATCCAAATGGGATTTATAATATAGAAGTTGAATATAGAAATTCATATGGATTTCAAATAGAAGTGGAACGGAAATTTGAATATAGAATTCAAAGTAGTTAATAAGCGAGTTAAAATATATTTGAACATGTCATGTTCAAATATGAAAGTAAAATAGACTAAGGAGTAAATTAACAAATTTAATTAACAAATTTAGTTAAAACGATTGGTATAGTTAAAATAGATTGGGCAGGTATAGATACAGGAGACAGGTTTGGAATAAAGTGTTAGAAGGTATATATATAGATTGCTCGACAAAAAGGTATGTATTTAATTCACATATGAGATTTTATGCGCCGTATCGGCTAGCCGCTTGGCTTTTCCTTTTTCTTTTTGATTAGAGAGGCCTGTGTGGCAGTTTGGGGATTTTCCCGATGCTCCCGGTACAAAGGAGGTTATGGCGAATTTTTCTGGGAATTTAAGGAGATAGAATATTTTTAAGATAATTTGATAGTTAGAAATCAACGTATCAATATATATAGAAGTCGATAAGGAAACGAACTTAGAAATAGAATAGTATAATCAAAAAGGAAGTATAAGAATAAAACCTCGTAAGAATAGAAAGAGGAAGTGTATATATGTTTAAAAGTAAAGAAGTAGTTGTATGGAACTGATTATTCGAGTAAGTGGTCTTATCTGTTTTGACGTTATAAATGTTATTCAGTCAAGGTCTGAGAGGTAATTATGCCCCAACTTGATTGGTTTCATTATTAACAAATAAATAGTAAGATTCCAGGCTCGAAGATCAATGTTGGATAAGAGTTAGTTGAATATAGTATTTGGGTTGTCGTAACGATGTTTTACACAACATCTGTTTTAACCCAAATGAGTGTAAGCTTGGAAATAAAATAAAGAATATTTTCTAAGTATAGAAATAAACGAGATCGAGAAAGAGATAAGTGATTGGAATATTTTCCAATTATAAATAGCATATATTTCTAAAATCTAGAAAATAAAGGAAGGCGATATTCGGAAATGTTTTCCAAATAACGTAAAAGGCCAATATGGTTATTGAAAATATTTGGTTAACAAATATTGATAAGAAATAGAGAAGTGATTTAATTATTGAAATATTAATTAAAGGCTCACTGATTTTTGGATGTTTGGATGAACACTTGTTTTATTCGATAGTTAAATCATCGACTATCGAAACACTTGTTTTTATTCGATAGTTAAATCACAGACTATCGAAGTTTTGACCATCGTGTCAATATGGAGAGACCGGTTGGATTATTATCCGAAGAACCACTCCGTATTGGCAGTAGCGTTGCGAATCAGATTATATAAAGATAATCGAAGATGGAGTAGAGTGCAAGGACAATTTCTATTAATAGAAATTGTACCTTCGATTCATCCTGTTCCTGGGTGACTTGTATGGATGAATGTCTGACAGAGTATTTCCAGAAAGGTCACGTACATTGATTTCTTCAACCGTACCAAGAGTGGAAGCGGAGAAGGAAACTTCTTTTAGCTAACACGTAATGTACTATTGAGGACGTCAATCGGTGATTTGATGGATTTGACGATGTGACATTCGAAATGAATCTGGTGTGATGATAAAACGTAGCCTCTGGCCTCATCAACCGGTAAATGACAGAAATCGAGCAAGCATCATGGCTATGTAGGTCGCACCTATTAAGGTGTATAATCACCTGATCTAGAGTTTCATTTACTTCTAAAAATCTATTGTCGATGTTGTCCCATTCGGGAAACGGTTGCTGATCCAAATCGTTGGTGATATACATTCGATACACTCAAGCGAAATGAGTGGTCGGTCATGTGTGGCTGAGTTGCAAGATGTTCTTGTTGAACTCGGTGTATTCTCCTCTAGAGATATACCGGCGGAAGGTGGTTCCATACCTTGTCATAGTTGGAAATCCATTACCCAATACGTGCTTGCGGTTTTGAATGTATATTATATATGTGGAACGTGAGATGCAAACGTTCCACTAGATTGTTATTTACTTGATTTAGACATTATTATAATATCAAAAGAGTTTTGATATAAAGATTATAGTGCCTTTCAAAGGGATTTTGAAAGTTAAATCAAGTGTTTAGATTCTCATAAGGGAAAAACCTGTTCCGTGTTATACGGCGTGGTCTTATGAGATATCATTTAGTTTTCTGAACTGTTTTAAACTGTTTACTCATACCAGTCCCATGACTGACCCGGAGTTTATTTTGTTTTGTTCTACCTAAACTCTTGGGTGCCTAAATTTGTACGGGCAGTCAAGTAGTTCAGGATTTTTCAGATATATCTAAAGGAGCTTGGAGCAGGAGGCTTCAGCGTTATCTAGTTATAGTGTTGTTCCGCTGTGTTGTAAGTGCTGTACTCTGATAATGATATGTGTATACAGTACAAATTTTGTATTTCAAAGATATGATATATTATATTTTGTTCAGTTGCGATGTGAGATTCTGTGTTGTTATTTCTGTTCTTCTTCTATCTCTTTCTTCTAAAAAAAATTGTTCCATATTTTCGTGATATTTGGGTTGGACGTATGATGTATATAGTCAACTCTGATGTTACGGAAATCTGGGTCATTACAGTCTCTTGTTTCACTGAATTTCGACTGGAAACGAAAAAGATACGATTTTTAGACTAAAATCATAGTTTGCGACGCTTTTAAACGTTGAAACCCTTTGAAATTAAATAGGCCGTATACCTTTTTAATTGATTCAAAACTAGGTTTGAATCTCTTTCACAATCCGCTGCACGAGGTCACGATCAGATGGTTTAGCGCCGAAGGGCTTGGAAAGAGCTTCCCGGCGCCGTGCACCACTCCCAATTCGACGCCGATCTCGAGGTGCGGCGGCGACCTGAAATGCTCGACTTCGAGCTGGAGGATCTCGCTGACAGCTGAATGAGGAGAGGCAAGACTAGGTCGGATTTGAAGAGGAGGGAAGGGGCTCTCGAATCCAGGTGGTGGCGCATGATTCGATTGAGGGACGGAGGAGAAAAAGAGGAGAGAAGGTGTTGAGGTTTTCTGAGACGACCCGAATTCCCGTTCTCACGGAAACAAGGTTATCTTTGGAATATAACACAGAAACATATAATAGCAGAACAGAATTAAATAAATACACCAGATAATGAACAACTAAATATACTGGATAAAAGTAATCATCAGAGTTACACAGTATACAGGATCTTACTTAGTACAAATACAGTTCAGCTATACATAAATGTCTACAGCGGAAATAAACAAAATATGTACAATAGGAGCTGAACAGCATAAAAAGAAATAAATGATAGAATCCATCTTCAGCTCCAGCTATCCAGAAAGAACCAGCTAAACCTGAATACAAGGATGCCCGTGTGGAAAAAGGGGCACCCGAGTTTGAGAGTGAAACAAACTACGAGTCAGTCATGGGACTGGTATGAGAAATCTACTCAACACATATATAGTTTGGCTAATCACAGGACCACGCCACTTTCGTGGAACGGGTTTACTCCATTGGATTGCCAGTGCTTTAAAACAAATCTTCCTTTTAAACATCGATATGCTTTTTATAAAAATGAAGCCGTTATAAGACTCAGTTCCCATCACACAATGCAACGCAAACCGGAGGATAGAGTTTTTACCTTATAACGGCCAAAATATGCTTGATACGAATAAAACAAAGGCATTTGATATTATTACTAGTGTTTATATGTTTTGAAAACAATTTCAAATCATAACTATCAATCATAGACGACATGAGCGTCCCATGCCACTATGTCGCCAAATGTATATATACAATCGAAACCGCATCGTCACGTATTTGGAAATTGGATTTCCGTCATGAACCAAGGCAAAAGATAGTCCTTACCGACTTCGTGACTCTCTAGCCCGAGCCACAGGGTCAGAGCGCATCGACCCTTAGATCGTCAGGGCCGGTCCACCGATGTGGATTAAAATGCCTGAACACTACGTTTCCCCGCCCTTTGGGGCGTAAACGAGCCAACGAATGACTCCATCGGACCCGGATCGTCCGATCAAACCGAGGCGCCTCGCAACAGCAACAACCACATAGGTGAAAAGTATATAAATGTCAGGGCTGGTAGGTCACTGACACCACCCTAGCTAGAAAGAAACGCATGCCCTCCCTGAGGTCCTTCTCCCGTTTTAGGTTCATACCGGGGTGTGAGGCTCGCGAATTCACGTTATACACAAAGCTACGCCACACAGGCGGTGCTTTGATCATCACCACAAGACTTTGCTTTTCAACAGAAGCCCTGATTACTGCATCTTAGCATGCCACACAGGCAATTCACGCCATGCGATTGATGTCCATCGATATACAACCTCTGAGCTCGTATGTCTCAGAGAAGGGCGTTAAGCAAAAGAATAAATTCTCCGCCGCCAAACAGATGTATATTTAACAGAAAACAATCAACACAGAATAAACTCCAATGTCAGACACACAGTCCATTTACAAGTCCGTTCTGGGTCTGAACGAAACCGGAGGCACTAAATACCTCGCAAACCCTTCGATCACCACGTACGTCTGGACGATCACCACTCATTATCCATATTTCGGGATGCCTCCCAATCAGGACCTCGGTTACCATCCAAACGAGGTGAAGATCTCCGGTCTTCGACCACCGTCTTTATCTTCGACTTTCAATCGTCGATCAATTATTTGAAATGAGAATTAACTCGGCTTTTTCAAATAATTCACGTATATTTAGAATTTCAAATCAATTTATTTCAATGGTTAAATTATTCGACAACACCAATTTCGTTCTTTAATGTAATTTTCACACCAAACACATTCAACCATCAAACATCACATAAATCAAGCAAATTCAGTTTATTTCCATTCCATATCGCTTATGATATTTTATGACTATTTATCGCTATTTTTATTTATTTTAAAATAGCACGTTTATTCAAAACGACGCTTCGGGCCATAAGGCGACCGTGGCGCTGTTTTTCTTCAAATTTGATTTACACATATCTGAAAATCTAACCGTTGGATCTTTACAAAATTTACATCATTAGAAAGGTCTTTTCAAAACGAATCCAACGGTTCCAGTTTCGGGAAAATCCGACGGTCGGATCTCCCGGTACAATCGTTTGAATTTTCGATTTCAAAATACGAACTGCAGCGTCGTTATTCGATTAAATATATAATTATATTTATATATATATAAATATAATCGCTTCTGGCGCTGTTTTTCTTCAGATTTGAATTAAACATTCCAGACAATCCAACCGTTGGATTTTTACAAGGTTGGTGCCGTTGGAAAGATTATTCCAAGGCGAACCCGACGGTTGAGATTTCGGGAAAATCCAATGGTCGGATTTCCCGTACTAGTCGTTTGAAATCACGGTTTCAAAATACGAACTGCACGGCTTCGTTTCGTTTTAATTTTATTTATATTTATATATTTATATAAATATAGTTCATTCAACAATTTCAATATCGTTTTCACTTCAAAAAAATTTCTAACACCTTAAATTTTGGAAAAATTTCGCCATAACCTCCCCTGCACCGGGAGCGTCGGGAAATCGCAAATAGCGTCCCGGTCCTTCTAATCTCAAAAAGAAAAAGAAAAAGCCAAGCGGCTAGCCAACAGGCTCAAAATCATCACCCAAACAAATCAGTAAATGTGTACCTATTTGTCGGGCACAAATTTTATTCCTCTTCTCTAGCCCCTTTGCTATAACCTGTTCAATGAATATGCATGTACATATATATACAGTCCATATCATTTTTCATTTTCTATTCAACTTCATATTTGATTTCTGTTTGGTTTAAAGACACCATTTATTCTAATGTTACATACATAGGTGCAAATCATTTCATTAGCTAATTAATGAATATTTCATCTCATATATGTTTATTTTGAACAAGTGGCTATTTTTTTAACACTTCACATTTCAACGATTTATGCATACAATAAAAATGCGATTTTTATTGTAAAACGATTCATTTCAAAACACTATGTTTCTATATAGTTCATATAGTCGATAAAAGGTGATTTTTATTATCAAACAATTTATTTCAAAATATGAATACCATTCAACACATGAATTTCTAAACAACGAATGAATATCAATTCAACACATGAATGTTTTCTATAGTTTCTATATATAGATAAAAATGTGATTTTTATTATCGAACAATTTATTTCAAAATATGAATACCATTCAACACATGAATTTCTAAACAACAAATGAATATCAATTCAACACATGAATGTTTTCAATAGTTTTTATATATAGATAAAAATGTGATTTTTATTATCGAACAATTTATTTCAAAATATGAATACCATTCAACACATGAATTTCTAAACAACGAATGAATATCAATTCAACACATGAATATTTTCAATAGTTTTTATATATAGATAAAAATGTGATTTTTATTATCGAACAATTTATTTCAAAATATGAATACCATTCAACACATGAATTTCTAAACAACGAATGAATATCAATTCAACACATGAATGTTTTCTATACAATGAATAAATATAGTTTAAGCATATGAAAATAATTCAAACACACAAATATTATTCAAAATTTCGGCAGCATAACGGCAGGGTAGTTACACCGGCACCGTCCCTAGTACGGCTCCTCGCTCTACCTTAAAACCTCGCGGTTTTTGACAATGGGGATCATGCATCTAGTTCGCACGCAGGCGGCATGTATATATTTATTTCATTTCCACAAACTAATCCTATGTGGTTTCAACCAAATATTTCACAACCACCAATGGGTATTTTTCAACCACTATCAACCAATATCAATCACAAACAATCCCAAACAACCATTTGCTATCAATCAATTTTCACACCAATTTCAACCAATAAATATCGTCCATGGTTTGTGGACGAGGGGGCGTATATATATATATATAGATATATATATAGCATTTCACTTTTATTCTCACACATATATATATTTTCAAATCAGAAATCTCACCAATAGCTATCCAACATCACGACTCTTCCTTGCATAAAATCTTCGCCTTTTGTCGCTTTCGCCCGTATCCTCTACATATGTAAAAATCGAATTTTTACGATGTTATTCAATATATAAAAATCGAATTTTGACTTCGCTATTCAATAAATAAAAATATGATTTTTACTTCGACTTTCAATATATAAAGATATGATTTTTCCTTTTTAAAGAAATCAGTTTTCAATACCTTTTAAAAATCAAAATCAGTTTTTACTCTTTTTATAAAATCAGTTTTTAACTTTTTTTTAAAAACCAAATCAGTTTTTACTTATCTAAAATAAAATCAGTTTTTAATTTTTAAAAACCAAATCAGTTTTAATTTCTAAAATAAAATCAGTTTTTAATTTTTAAAAACCAAATCAGTTTTAATTTCTAAAATAAAATCAGTTTTAATTTTTTTTTTTTAAATTTCAGTTTTAATACTTTATAAAAATTTCAGTTTTTATCTTTATAAAAATTCAGTTTTTATAAATTTAAAAAAAAATCAGTTTATATAAATCTAAAAATTTCAGTTTATATAAATCTAAAAATTTCAGTTTATATACCTAATAAAAAAAACACAGTTTTTAAATTATTAAAATAAAATAGCAAAATACTTACAAAGGGGGGGGGTTTCTGCAGATCGTCGGAGGGCTTCTGGCTTCGAGGGGCGGCGCTAGGGCTTCGAACGGGAGGCGGCTTCGAGCTTCGACGGAGAAAAGGCGGTGGGCGACTTCGGGGGTTCGAACGGAGAGAGGCGGTGGGCGGCGCTCGGAGTTCGAACGAGGTGGCGATGGCTTCGGGGCGTCGATCGCCTTCTTAGGGTTTTTTTTTTTTCTTTCTGTTTGGAATTAAAACGAACGGGGGGGGCCAGAAAGGAGGTAAAGAGAGGGAATGAATTTTATTTTTTTTATTATTTAATTATTTAATTTAGCAAAGAGTTGACTTTTACGTACGACCTCTAAACGAGGCCCACCGCCTGTCGCCCATAGCGTTTTACCCCCATTCCGAACACAATGGGATATGTATCGCAAGCTGATTTGATTGTTACAATCAGTTTCCTTTTGAATTTTCATTTAAATCATTATATTGAATTTTAAACGCACATTTCAAATTACCGGGGTCACATACTAACTTGAAAAATTCCAGAAAAATATTTTCTAGCTTCGTATTGACGATACGGTCCTAACAAAACTAGTTTCGTCGAATTCTGAGACCGTTTGAAAAATGGCCAATTTCCAGTCGATTAAAATCAACGAAAACTGGTCAAACGCGTTTTCCTTTGCCACACTCACATATTGATTTGAAAAATTATGAAATTTGAAACCTAGCAATAACTTGACACTGCGGATCTAACAAAAGTGGTTTCGTCCAAATCCGAGGTCATTTGCAAAATGTCCATTTTTAAGGGCCTGAATTCCATAGCGACTATTCAGAATTTTCAACTGGACATATCTTTTGATTCCCGCTACCAAATTTCGATTGGTCGGATTCGTTAGAAAGATATTCACTAACAGATTTAAATATTTTTGGTTTCACTAAAATCCGGATTGTTTTGCACCCGGTATTTTCAATTGAAGTTTGAAATCGAATTATCGAACTACCGCGCCAATTTCAATTCTATATATAATTATAATTAATTATATTCGTTTTCCATTGTCGATTCAAACTCAGTTTTCATCGCCATTATTTAAAATATTTATTTTAAATATTTAAAATCCATTATTTTAGCCAATTTAAAAATTTTAAATTGGTTCAGATTTTCTGGGTCGTTACATTTTCCGCCGTCGGTTTCTGAAGTCGGGGAGAGAGAAGGCGGGGGGGGGTCTGACGTGGATAAATAGGTTTTTTTTATTTATTTATAAAGTTTTAAAATCCAAAAATACCCTTTGCCTCCTGCGAACCCCAATCCAAACCCAACGACTGTCGTCCCTAGCGTTTTACCCCCATTCCGAACACAATGGGATATGTTTCGAAGGCCCATTCGACTATTTCAGTCAGTTTTCCTTCAAATTAAAATATAAAATATTCAATATTTAATTTGAACGTACATTTCAATTTGCCAGGGCAACAAACTGATTCGAAAAATTCCAGAAAAATAAATCTAGCTATGTTTTGACGATACGGTCCCAACAAAACTAGTTTCGTCGAATTCTGAGACCGTTTGCAAAAAGGCCCATTTCTGGTCAATCCAATTTAACTATAATTGACCAAAACACGTTTTCTTTTGTCACGCTCACATACTAGCTTCAAAAATTATGAAATTTCAAACCTAGCAATAACTTCACATCCCGGATCCAACAAAAGTGGTTTCGTCGAATTCTGAGGTCGTATGCAAAATGGCCAATTTCACGGGCTATATAAATTCCATAGTGACCTTTCTGAAAATTCATTTGGCCATAACTTTTGCTTTCCGCTATGAAAATTCAATTTTTCAGATTCGTTAGAAAGGTATTCACTAACATATTTAAATATTTTTGGTTTCACTGAAATCCGTTTTGGTTTGCACCCGGTACAGTCCGACAAAGTTTGAATTCAATTTTTAAAACTTCAGCGCCATTTCAGGCCTTATTTATAATTAGAATTAATTATATTCATTTTCAATTGTCGATTCAAACTCCGTTTTCATTGCTATTATTTAAAATATTTATTTTAAATATTTAAAATCCATTATTTTAGCCAATTTAAAGTTTTTAAATTGGTCCAGATTTTCTGGGTCGTTACACTTTGCTCCTACCTTCATTCATAGGTTTGGATTCAATTAGATGGAGCCCCAAATCTCCATATTTTGCCTTGAAACTTGGAATAGATTCTTCTAATGATGATATAAGAGTCTTGGAAGAGTTTGAGAGGATTTCAATTTTGTTTGATATGACTTTGAATTTTTTTTACAGTCAGTAGGATTAGACACATGGAACATTACATACACATTGAATATGTAGAACCCACAACTAATTTGGCACAATGGACTAATGAACAAAAGGCTGCTGCATAAAGCAATTCTAAAGCCATGAATATGTTATTTTATTCATTAGATCGGAATAAATTTAAAAGAGTGTCAGTTGTAAATCTAATTATGAAATTTAAAGAACTTTACATGGAGAACTTTACAAATTACTCATGAAAGAACAAGTAAAGTTAAACAAACAAAGATATCAATGTTAATTAATCAGTTTGAATTATTCAAAATGAACGAGAATGAATCTATCTCCGAAATGTATTGCATATTTCAAGAGATAGTGCATTCACTAATAGCACTTGGAAAAACTTATTCAGAAGAAGACCACGTCAGAAAAATATTAAGTTCATTGACTTCACAATGGGATCAGAA
The DNA here is from genome assembly GCA_030737875.1 of Allium sativum. Classification (NCBI taxonomy): domain Eukaryota; kingdom Viridiplantae; phylum Streptophyta; class Magnoliopsida; order Asparagales; family Amaryllidaceae; genus Allium; species Allium sativum. The sequence goes on along the minus strand of CM060915.1, from coordinate 441,233,680 downwards.
AACATTAGCGATTAAAGAAGCCCATATGTCAGTGAAATGAGGATTGAGAAGTTAATCGAAAATCTGATGTCTTTTAAAGTCCAATTATAGAAAAGAAAGGAAAACAAGCCAACTGAAAAGAAATCCATAGCATTTAAAGCAACAACAAATGATTCTGACTCGAGCAGTGAAGACGATGAAGAAACAACCTTAATGGTAAGACATTTCAAAAAAAAATTGAGATACAGAAAAAGAAATAATTTTCAAAGGAATAACCAAGGAAATTCAGGAAGAAATGATAATCGATGTTATGACTACGATAAACCAGGCCATATGAAGAGAATGTGTCCATATCTAGATAAATCGATTCAACATATGAACAATAGCAATTCATCAAAGAAAATAAAGAGGCCATACATAGTAACTCTAAATGATTCAGATTCATCATTAAATGATGAAGAGCCAGAAACCAAAAATAAAAATGTGTGCTTTACAGCAATTCAGAATTCAGAAAATATTGAAGAAATGGATCTAAAAACTGGGTACGCCTTAATTAATTTTTAAATTTCTTTTGGTTGAGTGGATGCTTTGGTTGCTTTGCTTGTTCGCTTTATTTTGAATTTGAAAATTAAACTTTAAAATTCAAACTTGAAATTTGAAATTTGAAATTTGAAATTTAAAATTCAAAATAATAATAACTAAATAATAATTAATAAAATAATAAATTTTTTGGATGTTTGCTAGGATTAATATTATTTTTGGAAAGAAGTTAAACCTAAAATATTAACCGATAATTTAAACCAAAAGTCAAAAAGATTAAATGTTCTTTGAACTAAGCATGTATGTTGGCATACATATGTCTGTATGTTGGCATATCAGGCTGAGAATTGAAATTCAAAATTTGAATTTCAAAGGTTTAAACTTTCAAACTTCCCTCCAACTTTTTACCAACTCCCAAGGTTTGAAAAGGTGTCATTGATTTCTGAAAAGTTGTGCCTATTCAATTCATATCCATTCAATTTCTATTTATACATTTATTTTCTCTACCTCTCATTCATAATTCAAGCTATATTCTTTATATCTATACTCTTCAAAACAAACATTTCAATGGCTTCCACAAGTTCATCTCAGAAATTGAAAATAACCAAAACCACCAAAGGTTATCTCCACAATGATAAAGAAGCAATCAAAACCTATGTTGATTATTTACCAAATGTAAAAGTCAATACGGGTGCCTTCGCCGTCTTTGGAGACTTTTCGACCTGTGATCTTATCTCTTTTTCAATGATAAAGAAGTATTGAGCTTGAATGACTCTCGGGGTAATGATAAAGTGCGTTACATGAAGCTTGTCAAGACGTTCTATGGGAATCTTAATTGCGGTTTTTATGAAGGAAATGAAGACCAAATTTGGAGTAGTGTGAAAGGCACTCAAATTGTTCTAAATTGTGAAATCTTGGGCAATATCTTGATGAAACTGATTTAGAAACTTGTCACGACATAATTGAAAGCAATGCTCGCATGGAATTCCAAAATTGCTTTTTCCACCCAAAAACGAGAATCGTAAACTTTCTCCTTCAACATACCATCACCCCTTGTTCCTGAAATTTTAACAACCTAACTCTCAAGGTCCAAAAATCACACTTTGCTATTATTGGTGGCTATAACATAAATTGGGCCGACGTGATCTTAAAAGAATTCAAGCCCATAGAAACATCAATAAGAGAAAACACTCTTTATTATGGAGTTTATCTCGCTCATTTTTCAAGTTTTTCGAAGTTGATCTTCATAGAGAAAAATTTGTGTCAAGAAAGGTGTTTGACTCCACAAACATTCACCTTATGCAAATTCCTCTCACTTTCAAGCCTTATAAGGCACTCGAAGACAAACAAGCTCGAATGCAACAAGAACAAGAGCCTATGGAAATCAAAGAAGAAGAAACTTGTTTGGAAAGTGTTGAGTGTCCAATCAACACTAGAACCATTCCCAGAGAGATGATTGTTTAAAATCAAGTGAAGTTAGTCAAAAATCAAAAGAAACTCAAAAAGAGTTTAACCAAAATGACTAAGTTCAGGAGCAAGATAAGAAGAAACATCTTCCTCCTCATCATCCACTGAAACTAGCCTATCTAGTTTAAGTTATCTTTAGTATTTGCTTGTATATGATTTTGAATCTCATATTTAAGTGTGTCTTAATTAGTTGGATGTATTTTCTTTTTTAAGAAGTAATGAATGGAGTTTTATTTATGTTAAATCATCCTTAAGTTACTGTGAAAAACTTCAGAATTAAATATAATACAATATAAGAACATAAAATACAAATTTTGGAAATTTTCAAAAATTTTAACTTAGTATGTCGACATATATAACTGCGAGTTTTTCAAAATGTGTCAAAATTTAAATTTAAATAACTAACTCATGTCCATTCAAATTCGTTAGGGATTACGGAATTGATCGTTAAGGAAAACTAAAACTAGAGGGGGGTGAATAGTGTTTTTGAGAAATTAAGCAAAATCTAATACTTATATGATCTACTTTATGAATCACACATCACAGAAACGATTACTGACACAGAATCAAACATAAACACAAAGATAAACAAAAATAAAATGCAGAAAAGGAAAGAACACACAGTATTTTATACTGGTTCGGATTACTCGCGCGACCAGTCCTACGCAACGCTAGATTACGCAGAGTTTTACTACTATATAAATATCCAAGAACAACCCCCTTAATTTCACGGCTACAAGGTTAACACTGATTCCAAACACCCTTAATCAAGTATATTCCTCTTGATTTCATGGCTACAAGGTTAACACCGCTCTAATTCCTTGATTTCACGGCTATAGGGAAACACTGTTACCCAAACACTTCCCAAACAATTACAACGTCCTATAACTCTTCAATAGCACTTGATTCAGAGAGTAATGAGTATAGAGTGAGAAGAGAAAAGTTTTATTTAAATAGAATTGAATTTGGCAAAGTATAAGTGTAGAAATCATAAAAATAAGAAATAATAATGGTGTAAAGAATGGAGATGGAGAAGAAGAATGATGAAAAAATTCTAAATCAGCCCCTATTTATAAGATTTGAAAGATTACAATCCTTCTGGAATGTTACAAATAGTGAAAGGACGCTTCCTTTCAAAATAAAAAATAGGACAGTTATATGTCAACATAAGCATAAATGTATGTAAAATTAAATTTTGAGCATTTTTGAAGTGTTTTGATATATATGTAATTCGGGAAACTCTTGAATTAAAACATATTGTTTTAAATGAATATGATAAAGTAGAAAATCATTTGAAGCCTTAAGCATAAACTATATAAACATATTTATAAAATTATAATTTTTAAAACTATATAAATATAAATTATATAAAGCGTATAATATATAAAACTTATAAACTATAAAACCTAAGTTTAAAAATAGAGAAAATAAAGTGGAGAAGATAAAGATAGAATTTGAAATCAGAATTTGAATTTGAACCTGGAGTGTTATTCAGAGTCTTACATAAACTAGACTCTATTACTATATTTATCTTGAACTCTTGAAATCTTGATTACTCATGAGTCTTGAATCATCTCTGAATTCTGAATCTTTAGAAACTCTTAAAATGTACAGTGTTCAGTATTAGTTGCCATATATAAATCCTACATTTATATATTCTAGTTAAAAGTGTTAGTATATACTTATAATCAAATAATATTGAAATAAGTTTGTTGTCATTAAAACTCCATTCACCAACAATCTCCCCATTTTTGATGATGATAACCTTAGTTTATAAAATATCATACCTTTACATACCTATTGATGATGATCCTTTTAATACTCCCCATGTCTATATGAGTCATATTAACTAATTCTATATTCTATAATTTCTCCCCCTTTGGCATTAACAAAAAGAAATTCAAATACAACTCCCCCAAAATCCTATAATTATCTAAATAATTCCTATACTATAGCAAAATACTCCCCTGAGACCTAAATCTATATATCTTATACTAAAGTAAAGTACTCCGCTTAATCCTAAATAAATTTATATAATCCATATATTAAAGAAATATACTCCCCCTAAATTTATGATTATACATTAATCAATTCCAATTACATAAACAAACCAATTCTAATAACATAATTACATATGTTATGAGTTAAATTTACAAACCAAATCAAGCACAACACACCATATGTTTAATGTATACAAGTTTAAAGTCATAAAATCCAAATAAAACAAATTCAAACAAATCAATCATACCAAACAATTAAACATTTCTTGGGACTTCTACCCAACCGTCTTCTCCAAAGATTGGATCCTTCTTGATAACCTCCCAATATTCATCTTCTTTGGTTGGTGGTGCCTTAGGGAGATTGTTATCGTCATCTCTGAAAAGAGAGGAGATTAGCCATCGAATTGCATCAAAATGTTTCTCTTGCTGTTCAAACATCTTTATTTGGTTTAATTCAAGATGACATTGGTTTCATAGAGTTATAGAGAGGATATTCTTGAAGGAATTCAACATTTCTTCAAGATTTTCACTTAGATTATGAACTGGATCTGTCATAGTTTTGATAAGAAATGAATAGAGAATAAGGAGAAATGAAATAATGAAGTTTTCTGGAAGAAATAGACTTAAATAGGGTCTGGAATTCATTGGATTTTGAATGGATATGAGTTAGTTATTTAATTTAAAATTTTGAAAAGTTTTGAAAATCTGGCAGTTATATGTCGACATATCAACAGATGTATGTCGACATATGTATTACATTTTTTTTGAAAATTTTCAAATTTTGAATCTTTTGTTCCTATATTATATTATATTATATTTAATTTTAAAGTTTTTAATGTGTAACAACCCGGGATTTCAGAACCAATTTTTTTTTTTAGCTATTTTGAGGAATATGGAGTATAAATTGTTTTTTTTTTTATGAAATAAAAAAATGAGAATAAATTTAAAATTAGTTTTTTACCAACTATTTGATTTAAAACAATGTTGTTTTAAATATAAGAATAAATGTTTTATGTTGTAAATTTATAAGGTATGGAATTTAACTTGTCTTATTAAATAATGTATTTCAATAGCTATTTATGAACTTGACTTGTCTGATAATATAATTATGTTGAAAAAAGAAGTTAATATTGAATTTACAATATATAATGGATTAAATAATTTTGAAATTCCATGTATATGGAAAACTTTAATGTATTGAATACAGTAATAATATATAATCCATTGTTTGTAAAATGAATATATGCATGGACTGTAAATATAGTTATAAATTGGGTTGTATTGTAATTATTGAATCTTTGGGATTTAAACTGAGCCAAGAAATTCATAAATTAGTTTTAAATGGTATAACTGTGAAACTGTGAAAGTAATTAAATTTAACATATTTTGACATTTGTGACGTGTATTGATTACAAATAAATGGGTGGTTTTGTTTATATGGGTAAACAATAAAGGTTGGAATTTAATATTGGAAATAAGCTACAATTAATTGCAATTAAAGTCCATCAAAGTGAATTAATAAGGTGACTGTAGAAGATTGATTACAATAGAATAATTGATTTACATATGCAACCATTTGCTTTTGTCCATATACAATAAACATATAACCATATTTGGATTGCTAATTTTTTTTTCTTGTAACTCATTGACATAACTAAATCAAACCAAACTTAGTGGAATTAAATATATATATAAATATATATACTTAATGAAATTTAATTACAATTGAAACCAAACACTGTAAATCGGTGTAATAACTAACTTGAATTTTGGTATGTGAATTTGTTTTAAAAATATCTTAAATTATTTAAGCGATCAAAACGATATATATATATAGAATGTAGCATTTTGAAATAAACTTATATGGTTTAGATGGTGACTGCGAATTATGAATGTAATATGTGTAAATAAATACTAATTGGTCATATGATAATTATGGTGTGGTAAAATCAAAATATAACAATTCATTAGGAACTTAATTATAATTTAATGGGTCTTTTGGAATAAAAGGATAAAATAGTATTAGTATATATATACCTAACATTTACAAAACCCTAATCCTAATGTTAGCTGTCGCCGCCCTATGTCAATATCAATGGCTGAAACGCATCCGACTTCCTTCCCTTATATCTCCTAGATCCCTCCACGATTTCAAGAATTCCCAATATCAAATTAAAGTACTCAATGAGATCTATAAAATGTGTGGTTAAGATCTGAAACCATGATCTGAGGTGCTCGATTTCATGGCTCAAAGATGGCGGGTTTGGAGGCGTTTCTGGGGCCCATGGAGCGTGCGAGGTGGCCGAGCTTGGGGGTGTGGGTGGCTGGCCTTGACGGCGACGAGATGGCGGTGGTTGATTAGCCCCAAGTGGCTCAAAGGGGGGTGCGATGACGTTGGCCTTCTGGCGCTGATGGGTTCTATTTGTTATAGGAAGGAATATGAAGAAGAGCGGCCAATTTCCTCTTAAGCAAAGTAATTAGTGTATTTAATTAATTATATTATATAATTATGATATTAAAACTTTAAATCATTGTAACTTTGTCATATTAAATCAGAAATTAATGAAACAAGTTACGTTGTGATCGTATTGAAGAACACTACAACATGAAGCTGACTAGATCTGAAACAGAGCAAACCAGAATTTGAGGAAAATTCAGATCTGAACCACTCATATTCAAACCAATGTGAGAACTCTATTCCTTTTAAAATAATTAAAATAAATTAATTATAATTGTGTCATGATTCCTCTGTTGTTCAATTAAGTGTATGATTGTACGTGATTTGGTTTGGTTGTTTGCATTTGAGATGAAATGATTGGAATAAATATTGTAGATCTAGGATTTATTTACAATAAAAATCGTATTTTTATTATATTTATGAAAATAAAAATATATATAAAATGTTATTATGTTAGAATAAAATTATCAATCTGTTAGATCATATTGTGTTAGAATAAAAATAGCACTTTGTTAGATCATGTCATATTAACACAAAAGTATCACTTATCTGATCATGTTATATTAGAAGATGTTATGTTAATTTAGTAATGTTCTTTTTGTTTGCATTAGAATTGACATAGTAAAATGTCATTTGGGAAGAATTAGAAATGTTAGAATATATATATATATATCATTTTGTTAGGGAACATGTTATGTGAATTAAAATACCCTTTTGTTGGAAAACATTTTATGTGAATTAAAATACCCTTTTGTTGGACAACGTGTTATGTGAATTAAAATACCCTTTTGTTGGAAAACATGTTATGTGAATTAAAATACCATTTTGTTAGAAAACATGTTATGTGGATTAAAATACCGTTTTGTTAGAAAATTATGTTAATGAAAAATATCGCATTTGTTAGAAATATTATGTTAGTATAAGATTATCACATATATTAGAAATGTTATGTCAAGATTAAAATTACCATTTTTGTTAGGAAATGATAAGTTAGGTTAACATTATCATTTTTGTTAGGAAATGATAAGAGGGATTAAAATATCATTCGGTTATAAAATGATGAATTAGAATAAATAGGAAATTTTAACAAATGAAATATGCATTTATGTGCCATTAATATACATAGGAAATTGTTACAAATGAAATATGCATTTATGTGTCGTTAATATACATAGGAAATTGTTACAAATGAAATATGCATTTATGTGAAATTAATATACATAGACAATTGTTTACAAACAAATATTCATTTATTTATCATTTGAATAACATAGGAAATTGGTTGCAAATAAATATTCATTTTGTTAAATAAAAAAGTATGAAAAACAAAATATCCATTTTGTTAAATAGAAAAGTATGAAAAACAAAATATTCATTTTGTTAAATAGAAAAGTATGAAATACAAAATATTCATTTTGTTAAATAGAAAAGTATGAAAAACAAAGTATTCGTTTTGTTAAATAGAAAAGTGTTAAAACCATATCCTTTTATTTGTCATTAGAATTTATAGAAAATTGTTTAAGAATATACAATAACAAAAAAATTCATTTTATTGCAGTATGAAACATTAGAAAAGAACATTTTATTTACATTTCTCATGTAAATCAAAACATGTATTAGAAAAGAAAGTTTATCTTATTTACATTTTACATGTAAATAAAAGGCATGAATAAAGAAGTATATCTTATTTACATTTTACATGTAAATAAAAGACTTGAACTAAAAAGGGTATATTTTATTCACATTTTAGATGTGAGTAAAGACATGAATTTGTAAAGGATATTTTATTCACATTTTAGATGTGAATAAAAGACAGGAAATTTAGAAGTACATATTTATTTGCCTTTTTATACGCAAATAAAAACTATAGATGTAAAGTACACTTTTTATTTGCAAGTTAGTTGCAAATAAAAACATGAAGTTATAAAGTACAATTTTATTTGCAATTTAGTTGTAAATAAAAACATGATTATAAAAAGTTGACATTTTTATTTATATTTTAGATATAAATAAAAGCATGAATTGAAAAAGGATATTTTTGCTTATATTTTAGAGATAAATAAAACATGAAAATAAAAAGTACATTTTTATTCACGTTTTAGATGTGAATAAAAACTTGATTTATAGAGGATATTTTATTCACATTTTAGATGTAAGTAAAAAAAACATAGAAATAAAAAGTGCATTTTTGTTTACATTTTAGGTGTAAGTAGAACCATGAAATAAATAGGTAAATTTATATTTACATTTTAGGTGTAAATAGAACCATGGATTAAAAAGTGAAATATTTACTTGCATTTGATATGTGAATAAAAACATGAATTAGAAAGTACATTTTTGTTTGCATATTAGATGTAAATAGAAACATAGTATTAAAAAGTACATTTTATTTACATTGCAAAAAGTAAATAAAACCATAGGATGAAAGGTTAATAGGATCATGAATTAGAAAAGGCACATTTTTATTTACATTTTAGATGAAAATAAAAACATAGAAATCAAAGTGAACCTTGTATTTACATGTTAGTTGTAAATAGAACCATGGATTTAAAAAGTGACATTTGAAGTTACATTTTTGATGTAAATAAATAAGTTACATTTTTGGTGAAAATAAGAAGAAATAAAGCGACATCTTTATTTACATTTTAGATGTAAATAAAAATAATAAATTTAAAGTAACATCTTTATTTACAATTTAGATGTAAATAAAGAATAGAATCAAAGTTACATTTTTATTTACATTCTAGGCATAAATAAAAAGATTAGATTAAAAGAGGCATTTTAAATTTACATTGTAGATGTAACAAAAGAATAGAATTTAATGTTAAATTTTTATTGTCATAATAGAGACAATAAAAAGAATAGTATATAAAGACATATTTTTATTGTCATTCTAGGGACAATAAAAATAGTAGAAATAAAAATGATATTTTTATCGTCATTTTAGATGCGATAAAAAGAGTAGAAATAAAAGTGATATTTTTATCATCATTTTGGATGCGATAAAAAGAGTAGAAATAAAAGTGATATTTTTATCGTCATTTTAGATGCGATAAAAAGAGTAGAAATAAAAATAATATTCTTATCGTCATTTTAGATGCGATAAAAAGAATCTATCTTAGTAGTTGAAATCGCCAAACGATTTATATTTATATTTTTATATAAAAATAAATTAAAATTAAACGAATCGCGCTGCTGCAGTTCGCGATTTGAAATCATAACTTTAAATGATTATACCGTAAGATCCGACCGTCGGATTTTCCCAAAATTGGAACCGTTAGGACCGCTTTGGGAAGATCTTTCCAAAGATATAAATCTCGTCAAAATCCAATGGTTAGATTTCGAGATAAGTGTAAATAAAATTTGGATAAAAGCAGAGCCAAGGCCGCCGATCGACCCGAAGCGTCGTTAAATGAATATAGTTATTTCTATATATATAAAAATAGTGATAAATCGTTATTAAATATGTGAGAACCCGTAACTTCCCCGTGAAGGAAAGAGCGGATACTTTGAGAACAAAGCACAAATGAACGCAGACGGAAGAACATTTCATTGCTATTACAACAATGCCATCAGATACAAGAATATACAGAGTATAAATGAATAAATTACATTCGATAAATATCAGAGATTACAATAAATTACATAGCAGCGGAAAATAATACAAAGCACAACTGAAGGTGATATACGGATACAGAGCTTTCCGGATATCATTCCAGCTGTAAACCAGGATCCTGTGAATATAAATCTGCAAAACCAAAACTACTAGCTGCCCGTGCGGAAAATAGGGGCACCCAGAGTTTAGGTTAAAACAATAAACTCTAGGTCAGTCATGTGACTGGTGTGAGAACTAAAACAGTTATTAATATTGGGTTTAAAGTTTGGCAAATCAAGGGACCACGCCGTATAACACGGAACGGGTTTCCTCCCAAGAATACCAGTGCATAGAACAAACAGCGCAATGCTAAATAAAGAAAAATGAAGCTGTTATAAGACCCAGGTCCCATCACACAATGCAACGCAAGCCGGAGGATAGGGTTTTCCCTTATAATAGCCAAATATGTTTGGTACGTTTAAAACAAATCATTTGATACTATAATAAGTGTATAGTGTCAAAACAATTTCAATCATAAATATAAATCATAGACGGTATGGGTACCATATATCATGTCGCCATACTAGTTCTACAATTAAAACCGCAATACACGTATTGGGAATTAGATTTCCGTCATGAGTCGAGGCAAGGGGCAAGCTCCTCTCCGCGCTCGAGACACTCTAGCAAACGTCTCAGGACTACACACTCTGGGCAATCCTTGGATCGGTTGGGCCGGTCCTCACTTACGTTAGAGGATTAGTTATGCTTGAACACATGTTTCCCGGTCCTTACAGACCTATAATCGAGGCGCCTCATTCCAACAACCACAAAGGTGAAAAGTATATAAATGTCAGGGCTGGTAAGTCACTGACACCACCAAAGCTAGAAAGAAACGTCGTGTTCTCCCAACGGCCCGTATCCCGTTTTTAACTCATACCGAGGTGTGAGGCTCGCGAATTCACGTTATACACAAAGCTACGCCACAAAGGCCGTGCTTTGATCATCAACCACAAGACTTTGCTTTTCAACAGAAGCCTTGATCCATGCAACTCAGCGTGCCACACAGGCAATTCATGCCATGTGATTGATGTCCATCGATATACAACCTCTTAACTCGTACGTCTCAGAGAAGGGCGTTAAGCAAAAGAATAAATTCTCCGCCGCAAAAAAGATGTATATTTAACAGAAATCAATCAACACAGAATAAAATCCAGTGTCAGACACACCATCCATTTACAAGTCCGTTCTGGGTCTGAACGAAACCGGAGGCACTTTCCTCGCATATCCATCCATCTCCAAGTACGTCTGGACGACCACCAACTATTTCCGTCCTCTCGGGTGTACAGCCCAATCAGGATCGTCAGTAATTATCCAAACGATGTGAAGACTTCCGGTCTTCGACCACCGTCTTCATCTTCGACTTATCGTCGAATCGGTTATTCAGAATGGGTATAAACCCGGACTTTCCGAACAACCCGCGTATATTAAAAACAAATGTTGCACAAACACAACATACGCCTCATTCCAATGCAGAATATCCTTTTATTCACGAAATCACATTCTTAGGGAAAGGTTCCCATTAATTTTATCCAAGATAAATTCTTAGAAATTTATCCTTTAATCTTCCTTTGGATGTCATTTCAAACCAGATTATGGTTTTCCAAACTAGTCGAGATTAGCGAACCACAACGAAGTAATTATTTATTTCATTTCCCAATCCCAACTTATTCATCCCATGAAGCAAAACTGGTAATACTCCATATCTAATACTATGGTGTTATCGGTAAGATTAATTACCATTTCACGTTCACATCTAATTAAAGATTTAACTATCGCTTTGGAGCAAAACTGGTAATACTCCATATCTAATACTATGGTGTTATCAATAAGATTAATTACCATTTCACGTTCACATCTAATTAAAGATTTAACTAACGCTTTGGAGCAAAACTGGTAATACTCCATTCCCGCTCATTTTCTAAATTTGATAATTTAGATTACAGCTTTTGTAAGAACCCGTAACTTCCCCGTGAAGGAAAGAGCGGATACTTTGAGAACAACACACAAATGAACGCAGACGGAAGAACATTTCATTGCTATTACAACAATTACATCAGATACAAGAATATACAGAGTATAATTGAATAAATTACATTCGATAAATATCAGAGATTACAATAAATTATATTGCAGCGGAAAAATAATACAAAGCACAACTGAAGGTGATATACGGATACAGAGCTTTCCGGATATCATTCCAGCTGTAAACCAGGATCCTGTGAATATAAATCTGCAAAACCAAAACTATTAGCTGCCCGTGCGGAAAATAGGGGCACCCAGAGTTTAGGTTAAAACAATAAACTCCAGGTCAGTCATGTGACTGGTGTGAGAACTAAAACAGTTATTTAAAACTTTACTTTAAAAGAGAGTAATTCAAGGGACCACGCCGTATAACACGGAATGGGTTTCCTCCCAAGAATACCAGTGCATAGAATAAACAACGCAATGCTTTTTCGAAAAATGAAGCTATTATAAGACCCAGGTCCCATCACACAATGCAACGCAAGCCGGAGGATAGGGTTTTCCCTTATAATAGCCAAACATGCTTGGTACGTTTAAAACAAATCATTTGATACTATAATAAGTGTATAGTGTCAAAACAATTTCAATCATAAATATAAATCATAGACGGCATGGGTACCATATATCATGTCGCCATACTAGTTCTACAATTAAAACCGCAATACACGTATTGGAAATTGGATTTCCGTCATGAGTCGAGGCAAGGGGCAAGCTCCTCTCCGCGTTCGAGACACTCTAGCAAATGCCTCAGGGTTACGCACTCTGGGCAACCCCGGATCCTCCAAGGCCGGTCCTCACTTACATTAGAGGATTAGTTATTCCTGAACACACGTTTCCCGGTCCTTACAGACCTATAATCGAGGCGCCTCGCATTCCAACAACCACATAGGTGAAAAGTATATAAATGTCAGGGCTGGTAAGTCACTGACACCACCATAGCTAGAAAGAAACGTCATGCACTCCTTGGGTCCTTATCCCGTTTTTGACTCATACCTAGGTGTGAGGCTCGCGAATTCACGTTATACACAAAGCTACGCCACAAAGGCCGTGCTTTGATCATCAACCACAAGACATTTCTTTTCAACAGAAGCCTTGATCATTGCATCTTAGCGTGCCACACAGGCAATTCATGCCATGCGACTGATGTCCATCGATATACAACCTCTGAGCTCGTACGTCTCAGAGAAGGGCGTTAAGCAAAAGAATAAATTCTCCGCCGCCAAACAAATGTATATTTAATAGAAATCAATCAACACAGAATAAAATCCAATGTCAGACACACCATCCATTTACAAGTCCGTTCTGGGTCTGAACGAAACCGGAGGCACTTTCCTCGCATATCCATCCGTCCCCAAGTACGTCTGGAAGACCACCAACTATTTCCATCCTCTTGGGTGTACAGCCCAATCAAGATCGTCAGTAATTATCCAAACGATGTGAAGACTTCCGGTCTTCAACCACCGTCTTCATCTTCGACATATCGTTGAATCGGTTATTCAGAATGGGTATGAACCCGGCCTTTCCGAACAACCCGCGTATATTAAAACAAATGTTACATAAACACAACATACGCTTCATTCCAATTCAGAATATTCTTTTATTCACAAAATCACATTTTTAGGGAAAGGTTCCCATTAATTTTATCCAAGATAAATTCTTTAAAATTTATCCTTTAATCTTCCTTTGGATGTCATTTCAAACCAGATTATGGTTTTCTAAACTAGTCGAGATTAGCGAACCACAGCGAAGTAATTATTTATTTTATTTCCCAATCCCAACCTATTCATCCCATGAAGCAAAACTGGTAATACTCCATATCTGACACCGTGGTGTTATCGGTAAATTTAATTACCATTTCACGTTCAAATCTAATTAAAGATTTAACTATCGCTTGGGAGCAAAACTGGTAATACTCCATTCTCGCTCATTTCTAAATTTGATAATTTAGATTATAGATTCACATTTCAACCTAATTGCAGATTCGTTAAAACTCCTTTTACTGGGTTAAAGAACTAGGTGTTATTTAAAACACAGTTCATGACAAACCCAAACACATTCTATTTATCATCGGGTTAAAGAACTAGTGTTATTTAAAACACAGTTCACGATAAACCCATTTCAAATCCAATCAAATATATTAGAAATTCTGATTATTTAAAACCCCTTTTTAAATCTAATTTATTTATTTAAAAATAATTGGGTTTTAAATTTAGTTCAAAACTAGTTCATTTTGATAAAAATCCATTTTTATCTTTTCAAATATGGAGTTTTTCACCCCAATTTTTCTCAAATCATTTCTTATGATTTTACACAAATTATTACTATTTTTAATAATTTTATTAAGGCCCGTACAATCGATTTCCAACAATGGCCATCGAACTGCACTTACAACGACCTTTTTCAAAATTGATTTGGACGTAACTCCAAATCCAACCGTTAGATTTTGAATTTCAAATATTTGTTAGAAAGCCCTTTTCGATACGAACCCAACGGTTCCGGTTATAGGAGAATCCGACGGTCGGATCTCCCGTAATGTCCGTTTGAAATAAATGGTCGAAATTCACGAACTGCCGCGGCACGTTCTATTCAGGCCATTATATATATAATATATATATATATATTATATATTTCGTCAATTTCTATTTAAAACGAATTTTATAAATCGTTTTAATTTCGTTTCAAAAACAATTTCAACTTCCATTTCATTTCAAATCAAAATTGAATTCTTCCTTGTAAATTCGTTTTAAAATTCATTTCTATTCAATTCAATTTGAATTCATTTCTATTTGTTTCCAATTCAATTCGAATTCGTTTTCAATTCAATTCGAATTGGTTTTATATTCAATTCAATTCAAACTCGTTATCTATTCAATTCAATTCGAATTCGTTTCGTTTGCTATTCAATTGAAATCAAATTCGTTTTCCATTCAATTCGAATTCATTATATATTCAATTCATTTCAAAATCGTTTTATATTCAATTCAATTCGAATTCGATTTGTTTTCTACTCTATTCAAATTCAAATTGGTTTTTTATTTGATTCAATTCAAATTGGTTTTCTATTTGATTTAAATTCATTATATATTCAATTCATTTCGAAAACGTTTTATATTCAATTCAATTCGAATTCGTTTCATTTGCTATTCAATTGAAATCAAATTCGTTTTCCATTCAATTCGAATTCATTATATATTCAATTCATTTCGAAATCGTTTTATATTCAATTCAATTCGAATACGATTTGTTTTCTACTCTATTCAAATTCAGATTGGTTTTCTATTCGATTCAATTCAAATTGGTTTTCTATTTGATTCAATTCAAATTGGTTTTCTATTTGATTCAATTCAAATTGGTTTTCTATTTGATTCAAATTCATTATATATTCAATTCATTTCGAAATCGTTTTATATTCAATTCAATTCGAATTCGATTTGTTTTCTACTCTATTCAAATTCAAATTGGTTTTCTATTCGATTCAATTCAAATTGGTTTTTTCTATTTGATTCAATTCAAATTGGTTTTCTATTTGATTCAATTCAAATTGGTTTTTTCTATTTGATTCAATTCAAATTGGTTTTCTATTTGATTCAATTCAAATTGGTTTCTATTTGATTCAAATTCATTATATATTCAATTCATTTTGAAATCATTTTATATTCAATTCAATTCGAATTCGATTTGTTTTCTACTCTATTCAAATTCAAATTGGTTTTCTATTCGATTCAATTCAAATTGGTTTTCTATTTGATTCAATTCAAATTGGTTTTCTATTTGATTCAATTCAAATTGGTTTTCTATTTGATTCAATTCAAATTGGTTTCCTATTTGATTCAAATTCATTATATATTCAATTCATTTCGAAATCGTTTTATATTCAATTCAATTCGAATTCGATTTGTTTTCTACTCTATTCAAATTCAAATTGGTTTTCTATTCGATTCAATTCAAATTGGTTTTCTATTTGATTCAATTCAAATTGGTTTTCTATTTGATTCAATTCAAATTGGTTTTCTATTTGATTCAATTCAAATTGGTTTTCTATTTGATTCAATTCAAATTGGTTTTCTATTTGATTCAATTCAAATTGGTTTTCTATTTGATTCAAATTCATTATATATTCAATTGAAATCAAATTCGTTTTATATTCAATTGAAATCAAATTTGTTTTATATTCAATTGAAATCAAATTCGTTATATATTCAATTCGAATTCGTTTCCTATTCAATTTAATTCAAATTTCATTTCAAAATATGCGATTTCGTAATCACTTTTCAATATTCATTTTAAAATGAGTAAAATCGATATAAATATCGTTCACGTCTAAATGGCGTCAATCTAATCAACACGGCTTCATATATTTCTATTTTCAAATGTTCTGTTTCAAATATTTCTTTTTCAAATATTTCTATTTCAAATATTTCGTTTCAAATATTTCCTTTTCAAATATTTCTATTTCAAATATTCTGTTTCAAATATTTCTATTTCAAATATTTCGTTCAACACATGACTAATCTCAACGGATGAGTACAGTCAACACATGAACCTTTATTTTATATTGATAAAGATGTAAATTTTATTATTAAAATATTCGTTCAACACATGACTAATCTCAACGGATGAGTACAGTCAACACATGAACCTTTATTTTATAATATTCTTTATTTTCTAAATTGGAATGAGGCCCAATCAATCACCATATAATGTTAATTATATGGATTTTTATACATCGCACGTATATCATAGCATTGAAAAATAATCAACCATCAACCAAAGTGCACTACACTGTATAAGCATCGAATATAGGTATCTGACGCTTATAACAGCCTGCCAATCAATCGATCGACATGTTTAATCAATCAGGATGAGTCAACTTCAAATTTCATCCCAACACCCGTGTGGGGTTTCAAACAATCAAACACAGATTTTATTTGTGCAGTTGGGCGATGTGTAAAATTTATCGACCCAATCAATGTCCTTCAAATAGTTGTACATAAACAAACCGTCCGGTTTGTAAATGAATATTTTATTTATTCACATTCACTATATTCATATTCACGTTAAAAATTATATTTTTAACGATAAAACATTTTATTTTAACATATGAATTTCTATTCAGTTCATTCTTTAAATAAAATGATATTTTTATTTTCTAACTTATTTTAGAAAATTTCGGCGGCATAACGGCACGATACTAGAAACGGGACGAGGCCTAGCCTTATCCCCGGTCTAGTGAAGGCCCACGCCATTCACACATCAATCAAATCAATTCATTTCACCAAACAATTCGATTTCTATCAAATAATCTAACTAATTTTTGCAATCAAACAAACAAGTCCATGGTTTGTGGACGATTGTGTCGGGTGCTACTAAACACCGTCTGCATCCTAGTATATATATATAAATAGAAATGAAATTGAAAGGTGAGAAATTCTCACCAATAGCTATTCCAACTCCACGCACTTCATTTAGAGAAATCTTCATCTTTTTCGCCTTTTGTCACTTTCGTCGCCCGTATTCACTACATATGTAAAATCGAATTTTTACTTCGCTATTCAATATATAAAAATCGAATTTTTATTTTGCTATTCAATATAGATAAAAATTCTATTTTCACACCGCTACTATATATATATAAAGACTTCGCCTTTTCAAATATATCATTATAAAAATCACATTTTTATTTTTCTACACATATAAAGATGATATTTCTAATATTCCTGTCATGTAAAAGTTATATTTTTAATTCTCTACATAAACAAAAATCATATTTTTACATCTTCTACATAATAAAGATTATATTTTTAACACTTTAAAAATATAAAAATCATATTTTTAATACTTTAAAAATACAAAAATCATATCTTTCCTACATAAAGATTCAAACTTTTCTAAACTAAAGATTCAAACTTTATGATAAAAATCAAATCCTTTAAACCAATAAAGATCCTATTTTTATAATATTTCTCATATAATAAAAATCATATTTTCCATAACTTTGAAATCTTATTTACCATAGCTTAGAAATCTAGTTTTTCTAATCAAAAATTCGTATTCTTTCTAATGATAAAAAAATCAATTCCTTTGCTAGTAAAAAAAATCAAATATTTTCAAAGTTTAAAAATCGAATCTTTTCACTTTCAAATATCTAATTTTTCTATACAAAGATTGTATTTTTATTTAGTAAAAATAATATCTTCCATGACATAAAAATTCGACCTTTTCATATTTATAAATCTAATATTTTACATATTAAAGACCTAACTTTTTACGTATTAAAAAACTAACCTTTTTCTTCTTTACCGGGGGGGGGGGGGGGCTGACGGTCGGTGGGTGGCCAGAGGGCGCGGAGGAGGTTGCGAGGCCTGGTGCTGGCCGGGACGGCGTTCATCGGCGAGGTGGAGGCACGGCTGCTCTCAGGCGAGGGAAAGCAATGGGTGGCGCAGCGTTTTAAGGGAGGGGGGTGCGGATTTTCTTCGAGTGGGGTAGGAGGGCTGACGTCGATAGTGGTGTGGTCGGATCGGAGGTGGCGGTGGACTGAGGGTCTCCGACGGTGGCGAGAGTGGAAGAGGGAGGCGCGAGCGCGATTTGGGGAAGGAGGAATCGGGTTTTCCCGATTGAAAAGGAGAAGGGGGAAAATGAAAATAACGGGGGGGCTGACGTGTATAGAGAGAGAGGTTTTAATTTTTTTTCTTATTTAATTATTTTATTTTCGACCTCTAAACGAGGCCCACCGCCTGTCGTCCATAGCGTTTTACCCCCATTCCGAACACAATGGGATATGTATCGCAAGCTGATTCGATCGTTTGAATCAGTTTCCGTTAAAATCAACATATAACTCTATATATTGAATTTGAACGCGCATTTCAATTTACCGGGGTCACATTCTAACTCTAAAAATTGCAGAAAAATATTTTCTAGCTTCGTATTGACGATACGGTCCTAACAAAACTAGTTTCATCGAATTCCGAGACCGTTAGAAAAATGGCCATTTTCCAGTCGATTAAAATCAACTGAAACTGGTCAAACGCGTTTTCCTTTGCCACGCTCACATATTGAATCGAAAAATTATGAAATTTGGAATCTAGCAATAATTTGACACTGCGGATCCAACAAAAGTGGTTTCGTCGAAATCCGAGGTCGTTTGCAAAATTCCCATTTTTAAGGGCCTGAATTCCATAACGACTATTCAGAATTTTCAACTGGACATATCTTTTGATTCCCGCTATGAAATTTCGATTTTTCGGATTCGTTGGAAAGATATCATCAATTAGATCCTAATGTTTTTGGTTTCACTAAAATCCGGTTTGTTTTGCACCCGGTACATTCAATTGAAGTTTGAAATCGAATTATCGAACTACCGCGCCGTTTTCAATTCTATTTATAATTTTATAGAATTATTTATATTCTAACGACGACGCGTAAAAATATATACGTTCGAATTATATTCAAAATAAATTTCTCGTGGATTTTATTTAAAATAATCTATTTTAAATATTCAAAATTCGCTAAAATTGCCAAAATAAAATTTTTAAACTGGCCCAGATTTTCCGAGTTATTACAATCTCCCCCACTTAAAACTTTTCGTCCCCGAAAAGGAACAAAGTCGAAAGTGGTTTGATTGATCAACTCTACGTTCGATCTGGCTTCCATTCTCCAACTTTTCAGTTTCTGAGAATTTTCAAATTTTCAAAAATTTGGCTAACACCCTAAATTTTCGAAAAATTTCGCCATAACCTCCCCTGCACCGGGAGCCACGGGAAAATCCCGAAATTGCCATATAGGCCTTCTGATCTCAAAAAGAAAAAGCCAAGCGGCTAGCCAATAGGCTCATAAAATCATCATCACCCAAACAAAACAGTAAATTATGTAGTAAACATGTACCTATTTGTCGGGCAAACAAATTTTATTCTCTGCTCTAGCCTCCTTGCTATGACCTGTCCAATGTAAGTATATGTATATGCAAGCAAATGCGACCAATTTTCTATATAATTCAATATTTGGTTCAATTAGGCTAAATAGTTCAAAATTATCAAACAAATAAACAAACAACACAAACATCAATCTATTAGTGGATTTAACGTTTCAAATTCATAATTTTGATACATATAAAGAAAATCATGTTTTTGATGCCAAATCACAACAATATGTTCTAGCTATATTAGTTTTGGTTCTCACACCAGTCTAATGGAAATATATAGATATCACACCTTCAAAACTCGAATATGAATACTGATGATGATGCACCATCATCAGGATCATCCCCGGATGTCTAGAATGTGATTCTATATCTACCTAATATATTAAAACTTTGAATATACGTTCATGACGCGTATATGCAAAACCTTTATATATTGGATTGTCCATATTCAAAATAAATAAATAATCAAATACGTAGAAGTGATTTAAATTTTCAAAACAAAAATTGTTTTCATTTGAAAAATATACTCTTCACACTCGTTCTAGGATACTACTGATCCTATCTCTAACGAGTCATTCTAATTGGATTTTACTAATCCAATATCTGATGAATTCTTTCGTATGGTTCTAATGTGTCTTGTTCTCGAGCTCTGTAAACCAAAGCTCTGATACCACTGTAAGAACCCGTAACTTCCCCGTGAAGGAAAGAGCGGATACTTTGAGAACAACACACAAATGAACGCAGACGGAAGAACATTTCATTGCTATTACAACAATTACATCAGATACAAGAATATACAGAGTATAATTGAATAAATTACATTCGATAAATATCAGAGATTACAATAAATTACATTGCAGCGGAAAAATAATACAAAGCACAACTGAAGGTGATATACGGATACAGAGCTTTCCGGATATCATTCCAGCTGTAAACCAGGATCCTGTGAATATAAATCTGCAAAACCAAAACTACTAGCTGCCCGTGCGGAAAATAGGGGCACCCAGAGTTTAGGTTAAAACAATAAACTCCAGGTCAGTCATGTGACTGGTGTGAGAACTAAAACAGTTATTTAAAACTTTACTTTAAAAGAGAGTAATTCAAGGGACCACACCGTATAACACGGAACGGGTTTCCTCCCAAGAATACCAGTGCATAGAATAAACAACGCAATGCTTTTTCGAAAAATGAAGCTATTATAAGACCCAGGTCCCATCACACAATGCAACGCAAGTTGGAGGATAGGGTTTTCCCTTATAATAGCCAAACATGCATGGTACGTTTAAAACAAATCATTTGATACTATAATAAGTGTATAGTGTCAAAACAATTTCAATCATAAATATAAATCATAGACGGCATGGGTACCATATATCATGTCGCCATACTAGTTCTACAATTAAAACCGCAATACACGTATTGGAAATTGGATTTCCGTCATGAGTCGAGGCAAGGGGCAAGCTCCTCTCCGCATTCAAGACAATCTAGCAAATGCCTCAGGGTTACGCACTCTGGGCAACCCCGGATCCTCCAAGGCCGGTCCTCACTTACGTTAGAGGGTTAGTTATTCCTGAACACACGTTTCCCGGTCCTTACAGACCTATAATCGAGGCGCCTCGCATTCCAACAACCACATAGGTGAAAAGTATATAAATGTCAGGGCTGGTAAGTCACTGACACCACCATAGCTAGAAAGAAACGTCATGCACTCCTTGGGTCCTTATCCCGTTTTTGACTCATACCTAGGTGTGAGGCTCGCGAATTCACGTTATACACAAAGCTACGCCACAAAGGCCGTGCTTTGATCATCAACCACAAGACTTTGCTTTTCAACAGAAGCCTTGATCATTGCATCTTAGCGTGCCACACAGGCAATTCATGCCATGCGACTGATGTCCATCGATATACAACCTCTGAGCTCGTACGTCTCAGAGAAGGGCGTTAAGCAAAAGAATAAATTCTCCGCCGCCAAACAAATGTATATTTAATAGAAATCAATCAACACAGAATAAAATCCAATGTCAGACACACCATCCATTTACAAGTCCGTTCTGGGTCTGAACGAAACCGGAGGCACTTTCCCCGCATATCCATCCGTCCCCAAGTACGTCTGGACGACCACCAACTATTTCCATCCTCTTGGGTGTACAGCCCAATCAAGATCGTCAGTAATTATCCAAACGATGTGAAGACTTCCGGTCATCAACCACCGTCTTCATCTTCGACATATCGTTGAATCGGTTATTCAGAATGGGTATGAACCCGGCCTTTCCGAACAACCCGCGTATATTAAAACAAATGTTACATAAACACAACATACGCTTCATTCCAATTCAGAATATTCTTTTATTCACAAAATCACATTTTTAGGGAAAGGTTCCCATTAATTTTATCCAAGATAAATTCTTTAAAATTTATCCTTTAATCTTCCTTTGGATGTCATTTCAAACCAGATTATGGTTTTCTAAACTAGTCGAGATTAGCGAACCATAGCGAAGTAATTATTTATTTTATTTCCCAATCCCAACCTATTCATCCCATGAAGCAAAACTGGTAATACTCCATATCTGACACCGTGGTGTTATCGGTAAATTTAATTACCATTTCACGTTCAAATCTAATTAAAGATTTAACTATCGCTTGGGAGCAAAACTGGTGATACTCCATTCTCGCTCATTTCTAAATTTGATAATTTAGATTATAGATTCACATTTCAACCTAATTGCAGATTCGTTAAAACTCCTTTTACTGGGTTAAAGAACTAGGTGTTATTTAAAACACAGTTCACGACAAACCCAAATCACATTCTATTTATCATCGGGTTAAAGAACTAGTGTTATTTAAAACACAGTTCACGATAAACCCATTTCAAATCCAATCAAATATATTAGAAATTCTGATTATTTAAAACCCCTTTTTAAATCTAATTTATTTATTTAAAAATAATTGGGTTTTAAATTTAGTTCAAAACTAGTTCATTTTGATAAAAATCCATTTTTATCTTTTCAAATATGGAGTTTTTCACCCCAATTTTTCTCAAATCATTTCTTATGATTTTACACAAATTATTAATATTTTTAATAATTTTATTAAGGCACGTACAATCGATTTCCAACAATGGCCATCGAACTGCACTTACAGCGACCTTTTTCAAATTTGATTTGGACGTAACTCCAAATCCAACCGTTAGATTTTGAATTTCAAATATTTGTTAGAAAGCCCTTTTCGATACGAACCCAACGGTTCCAGTTATAGGAGAATCCGACGGTCGGATCTCCCGTAATGTCCGTTTGAAATAAATGGTCGAAATTCACGAACTGCCGCGGCGCGTTCTATTCAGGCCATTATATATATAATATATATATATTATATATTTCGTCAATTTCTATTTAAAACGAATTTTATAAATCGTTTTAATTTCGTTTCAAAAACAATTTCAACTTCCATTTCATTTCAAATCAAAATTGAATTCTTCCTTGTAAATTTGTTTTAAAATTCATTTCTATTCAATTCAATTTGAATTCATTTCTATTTGTTTCCAATTCAATTCGAATTCGTTTTCAATTCAATTCGAATTGGTTTTATATTCAATTCAATTCAAACTCGTTATCTATTCAATTCAATTCGAATTCGTTTCGTTTGCTATTCAATTGAAATCAAATTCGTTTTCCATTCAATTCGAATTCATTATATATTCAATTCATTTCGAAATCATTTTATACTCAATTCAATTCGAATTCGATTTGTTTTCTACTCTATTCAAATTCAAATTGGTTTTCTATTTGATTCAATTCAAATTGGTTTTCTATTTGATTCAAATTCATTATATATTCAATTCATTTCGAAATCGTTTTATATTCAATTCAATTCGAATTCGTTTCGTTTGCTATTCAATTGAAATCAAATTCGTTTTCCATTCAATTCGAATTTATTATATATTCAATTCATTTCGAAATCGTTTTATATTCAATTCAATTCGAATTCGATTTGTTTTCTACTCTATTCAAATTCAAATTGGTTTTCTATTCGATTCAATTCAAATTGGTTTTCTATTTGATTCAATTCAAATTGGTTTTCTATTTGATTCAATTCAAATTGGTTTTCTATTTGATTCAAATTCATTATATATTCAATTCATTTCGAAATCGTTTTATATTCAATTCAATTCGAATTCGGTTTGTTTTCTACTCTATTCAAATTCAAATTGGTTTTCTATTCGATTCAATTCAAATTGGTTTTCTATTTGATTCAATTCAAATTGGTTTTCTATTTGATTCAATTCAAATTGGTTTTCTATTTGATTCAAATTCATTATATATTCAATTCATTTCGAAATCGTTTTATATTCAATTCAATTCGAATTCGGTTTGTTTTCTACTCTATTCAAATTCAAATTGGTTTTCTATTCGATTCAATTCAAATTGGTTTTCTATTTGATTCAATTCAAATTGGTTTTCTATTTGATTCAAATTCATTATATATTCAATTCATTTCGAAATCGTTTTATATTCAGTTCAATTCGAATTCGATTTGTTTTCTACTCTATTCAAATTCAAATTGGTTTTCTATTCGATTCAATTCAAATTGGTTTTCTATTTGATTCAATTCAAATTGGTTTTCTATTTGATTCAATTCAAATTGGTTTTCTATTTGATTCAATTCAAATTGGTTTTCTATTTGATTCAAATTCATTATATATTCAATTCATTTCGAAATCGTTTTATATTCAATTCAATTCGAATTCGATTTGTTTTCTACTCTATTCAAATTCAAATTGGTTTTCTATTCGATTCAATTCAAATTGGTTTTCTATTTGATTCAATTCAAATTGGTTTTCTATTTGATTCAATTCAAATTGGTTTTCTATTTGATTCAATTCAAATTGGTTTTCTATTTGATTCAATTCAAATTGGTTTTCTATTTGATTCAATTCAAATTGGTTTTCTATTTGATTCAAATTCATTATA
Organism: Allium sativum; assembly: GCA_030737875.1. Classification (NCBI taxonomy): domain Eukaryota; kingdom Viridiplantae; phylum Streptophyta; class Magnoliopsida; order Asparagales; family Amaryllidaceae; genus Allium; species Allium sativum. The sequence continues at coordinate 441,208,674 of CM060915.1, read as the reverse complement.
TATTCAATTGAAATCAAATTCGTTTTATATTCAATTGAAATCAAATTCGTTTTATATTCAATTGAAATCAAATTCGTTATATATTCAATTCGAATTCGTTTCCTATTCAATTTAATTCTAATTTCATTTCAAAATATGCGATTTCGTAATCACTTTTCAATATTCATTTTAAAATGAGTAAAATCGATATAAATATCGTTCACGTCTAAATGGCGTCAATCTAATCAACACGGCTTCATATATTTCTATTTTCAAATGTTCTGTTTCAAATATTTCTTTTTCAAATATTTCTATTTCAAATATTTCGTTTCAAATATTTCCTTTTCAAATATTTCTATTTCAAATATTCTGTTTCAAATATTTCTATTTCAAATATTTCGTTCAACACATGACTAATCTCCACGGATGAGTACAGTCAACACATGAACCTTTATTTTATATTGATAAAGATGTAAATTTTATTATTAAAATATTCGTTCAACACATGACTAATCTCAACGGATGAGTACAGTCAACACATGAACCTTTATTTTATAATATTCTTTATTTTCTAAATTGGAATGAGGCCCAATCAATCACCATATAATGTTAATTATATGGATTTTTATACATCACACGTATATCATAGCATTGAAAAATAATCAACCATCAACCAAAGTGCACTACACTGTATAAGCATCAAATATAGGTATCTGACGCTTATAACAGCCTGCCAATCAATCGATCGACATGTTTAATCAATCAGGATGAGTCAACTTCAAATTTCATCCCAACACCCGTGTGGGGTTTCAAACAATCAAACACAGATTTTATTCGTGCAGTTGGGCGATGTGTAAAATTTATCGACCCAATCAATGTCCTTCAAATAAGTGTACATAAACAAACCGTCCGGTTTGTAAATGAATATTTTATTTATTCACATTCACTATATTCATATTCACGTTAAAAATTATATTTTTAACGATAAAACATTTTATTTTAACATATGAATTTCTATTCAGTTCATTCTTTAAATAAAATGATATTTTTATTTTCTAACTTATTTTAGAAAATTTCGGCGGCATAACGACACGATACTAGAAACGGGACGAGGCCTAGCCTTATCCCCGGTCTAGTGAAGGCCCACGCCATTCACACATCAATCAAATCAATTCATTTCACCAAACAATTCAATTTCTATCAAATAATCTAACTAATTTTTGCAATCAAACAAACAAGTCCATGGTCTGTGGACGATTGTGTCGGGTGCTACTAAACACCGTCTGCATCCTAGTATATATATAAATAGAAATGAAATTGAAAGGTGAGAAATTCTCACCAATAGCTATTCCAACTCCACGCCACTTCATTTAGAGAAATCTTCATCTTTTTCGCCTTTTGTCACTTTCGTCGCCCGTATTCACTACATATGTAAAATCGAATTTTTACTTCGCTATTCAATATATAAAAATCGAATTTTTATTTTGCTATTCAATATAGATAAAAATTCTATTTTCACACCGCTACTATATATATAAAGACTTCGCCTTTTCAAATATATCATTATAAAAATCACATTTTTATTTTTCTACACATATAAAGATGATATTTCTAATATTCCTGTCATGTAAAAGTTATATTTTTAATTCTCTACATAAACAAAAATCATATTTTTACATCTTCTACATAATAAAGATTATATTTTTAACACTTTAAAAATATAAAAATCATATTTTTAATACTTTAAAAATACAAAAATCATATCTTTCCTACATAAAGATTCAAACTTTTCTAAACTAAAGATTCAAACTTTATAATAAAAATCAAATCCTTTAAACCAATAAAGATCCTATTTTTATAATATTTCTCATATAATAAAAATCATATTTTCCATAACTTTGAAATCTTATTTACCATAGCTTAGAAATCTAGTTTTTCTAATCAAAAATTCGTATTCTTTCTAATGATAAAAAAATCAATTCCTTTGCTAGTAAAAAAAATCAAATATTTTCAAAGTTTAAAAATCGAATCTTTTCACTTTCAAATATCTAATTTTTCTATACAAAGATTGTATTTTTATTTAGTAAAAATAATATCTTCCATGACATAAAAATTCGACCTTTTCATATTTATAAATCTAATATTTTACATATTAAAGACCTAACTTTTTACGTATTAAAAAACTAACCTTTTTCTTCTTTACGAGGGGGGGGGGGGAGGGGCTAACGGTCGGTGGGTGGCCAGAGGGCGCGGAGGAGGTTGTGAGGCCTGGTGCTGGCCGGGGCGGCGTTCATCAGCGAGGTGGAGGCACGGCTGCTCTCAGGCGAGGGAAAGCAATGGGTGGCGCAGCGTTTTAAGGGAGGGGGTGCGGATTTTCTTCGAGTGGGGTAGGAGGGCTGACGTCGATAGTGGTGTGGTCGGATCGGAGGTGGCGGTGGACTGAGGGTCTCCGACGGTGGCGAGAGTGGAAGAGGGAGGCGCGAGCGCGATTTAGGGAAGGAGGAATCGGGTTTTCCCGATTGAAAAGGAGAAGGGGGAAAATGAAAATAACGGAGGGGCTGACGTGTATAGAGAGAGAGGTTTTAATTTTTTTTTCTTATTTAATTATTTTATTTTCCACCAAAAAGCAGCTTTTATTTTCGACCTCTAAACGAGGCCCACCGCCTGTCGTCCACAGCGTTATACCCCCATTCCGAACACAATGGGATATGTATCGCAAGCTGATTCGATCGTTTGAATCAGTTTCCGTTAAAATCAACATATAACTCTATATATTGAATTTGAACGCGCATTTCAATTTACCGGGGTCACATACTAACTCTAAAAATTGCAGAAAAATATTTTCTAGCTTCGTATTGACGATACGGTCCTAACAAAACTAGTTTCGTCGAATTCCGAGATCGTTAGAAAAATGGCCATTTTCCAGTCGATTAAAATCAACTGAAACTGGTCAAACGCGTTTTCCTTTGCCACGCTCACATATTGAATCGAAAAATTATGAAATTTGGAATCTAGCAATAATTTGACACTGCGGATCCAACAAAAGTGGTTTCGTCGAAATCCGAGGTCGTTTGCAAAATTCCCATTTTTAAGGGCCTGAATTCCATAGCGACTATTCAGAATTTTCAACTGGACATATCTTTTGATTCCCGCTATGAAATTTCGATTTTTCGGATTCGTTGGAAAGATATCATCAATTAGATCCTAATGTTTTTGGTTTCACTAAAATCCGGTTTGTTTTGCACCCAGTACATTCAATTGAAGTTTGAAATCGAATTATCAAACTACCGCGCCATTTTCAATTCTATTTATAATTATATAGAATTATTTATATTCTAACGACGACGCGTAAAAATATATACGTTCGAATTATATTTAAAATAAATTTCTCATGGATTTTATTTAAAATAATCTATTTTAAATATTCAAAATTCGCAAAAATTGCCAAAATAAAAATTTTAAACTGGCCCGGATTTTCCGGGTTATTACAGCTTTACATTTCAATCTAATTGCAGATTCGTTAAAACTCCTTTTATTGGGTTAAAGAACTAATGTCATTTAAAACACAGTTCACGACAAACCCAAATCACATTCTATTTATCATCGAGTTAAAGAACTAGTGTTGTTTTAAAACACAGTTCACGATAAACCCATGAATCAATTTTATTTCAATTCAAATCAAATATATTAGGAATTCCGATTATTTAAAACCCCTTTTTAAATCTAATTTATTTATTTAAAAAAAATCGGGTTTTAAATTTAGTTCAGTCTAGTTCATTTCGATAAAAATATATTTTTATCTTTTCAAATATGGAGTTTTTCACCCCAAATTTTCCCAAATCATTTCTTATGATTTTACACAAATTGTTGATATTTTTAATAATTTTATCAAGGCCCGTACAGTCGATTTCCATCAACGGCCATCGAACTGCACTTACAGCGACCTTTTTCAAATCTGATTTGGACGTATCTCCAAATCCAACCGTTAGATTTCAAATTTCTAATATTCGTTAGAAAGCTCTTTTCGATACGAACCCAACGGTTCTGGTTTTAGGAGAATCCGACGGTCGGATCCCCCGTAATGTCCGTTTGAAATAAATGGTCGAAATTTACGAACTGCCGCGGCGCGGCGTGTTCTATTTAGGCCATTATATTATATATATAATATATATTTCGTCGATTACTATTTAAAACGAATTTTATAAATAGTTTTGAATTCGTTTCAAAAACAATTTCAACTTCCATCTCAATTCAAATCAAAATTGAATCTTTCCTTATAAATTCGTTTTAAAATTCATTTCTATTCAATTCAAGTTTCAATTCAATTTGAATTCATTTCTCTTCGTTTCAATTCAAATCAAATTCGTTTTCAATTCGATTCAATTCAAAGTGGTTTTCTATTCAATTCAATTCAAATTGGTTTTCTATTTGATTCCAATTCGTTATATATTCAATTGAAATCAAATTCGTTTTCTATTCAAATCAAATTCGTTATATATGCAATTGAAATCAAATTCGTTATATATTCAATTCATTTCGAAATCGTTTTATATTCAATTCACTTCGAAATCGTTTTATATTCAATTCATTTCGAAATCGTTTTCTATTCATTTCATTTCGAAATCGTTTTCTATTCATTTCATTTTGAAATCGTTTTCAATTCAATTCATTTCGAGTTGGTTATATATTCAATTGAAATCAAATTCGTTATATATTCAATTGAAATCAAATTCGTTTTCTATTCAATTCATTTCGAAATCGTTTTCAATTCAATTCATTTCAAATTGGTTATATATTCAATTGAAATCAAATTCGTTATATATTCAATTGAAATCAAATTCGTTTTCTATTCAATTCATTTCGAAATCGTTTTCTATTCATTTCATTTCGAAATCATTTTCTATTCATTTCATTTCAAAATCGTTTTCAATTCAATTCATTTCGAATTGGTTATATATTCAATTGAAATCAAATTCGTTTTCTATTCAACAAATGAATATTTATTTTTGTCAACACACGACTAATCTCAACGAATGAGTACCGTCCACGTGTGACTATTTTTGTTAAAATATTTCGTTCAACACATGACTAATCTCAATGGATGAGTACAGTCAACACATGAACCTTTATTTTATAGTGATAAAGATATAAAATTTTATTGTTAAAATATTACGTTCAACACATGACTAATCTCAACGAATGAGTACTGTCAACACATGAACCTTTATTTTATAATATTCTTTATCTTCTAAATTGGAATGAGGCCCAATCAATCACCATATAAAATTAATTATATGGATTTTCATACAACACATGTATATAATAGCATTGAGAAATAATCAACCATCAACCAAAGTGCACTACACTGTATAAGCATCAAATATAGATATTCAACGCTTATAACAGCCTGTCAATCAATCGATCGACATATTTAATCAATCAGGATGAGTGAACTTCAAATTTCATCCCAACACCCGTGTGGGGTTTCAAACAATCAAACACAGATTTTAGTTGTGCAGTTGGGCAATGTGTAAAATTTATCGACCCAATCAATATCAGTCAAATCAGTGTATATAAACAAATCGGCCGATTTGTTTATAAATGTTTATTTATTCACTTTCACGTAAAAAAAATTATATTTTTAACGATAAGACATTTTATTCAACCTATGAAAATATTCTATTCAGTTCATTTATTCAATAAAATGATATTTTTATTTCTCTAACATATTTTAGAAAATTTCGGCGGCATAACGGCACGATACTAGAAACGGGACGAGGCCTAGCTTTATCCCCGGTCTAGTGAAGGCCCACGCCATTCACACATCAATCAAACCATTCCATTTCACCAAACAACTCAAATTTCAATCAAATAATCTAACTAATTTTTGCAATCAAACAAACAAGTCCATGGTCTGTGGACGATTGTGTCGGGTGCTACTAAGCACCGTCTGCATCCTAGTATATAAATATAACTAGAAAAGAAATTGAAAGGTGAGAAATTCTCACCGAAGCTATCCAATCATCTTGACTCTTCTTTGATAGAAATCTTCATCGTTCTTGCCTTTTTATCACCTTCGTTGCCCGTATTCTCTACATATGTAAAAATCGAATTTTTACTATGCTATTCAATATATAAAAATCGAATTTTTACTATGCTATTCAATATATAAAAATCGAATTTTTCTTCGTTATTATATAGATAAAAATTCTATTTTTACAACGCTACAATATAAATAAAAATTCTATTTTTATATCGATGTTCATATAATAAAGATTATATTTTTATCACGCCATTCTTCATATAAAGATTTCGCCTTTTCAAAAATAAAGATTTCGCCTTTTCAAAAATAAAGATTTCGCCTTTTCAAACATATCATTATAAAAATCACATTTTTATTTTGCTACATATATAAAGATGATATTTTTACTATCTATAAAATATAAAAATTATATTTTTATATTTTTATAATATAAAAGATTATATTTTTCTCGAAGTAAAAATCATATTTTTAACCCACTATATATGTAAAAATCACACCTTTCTCCATTCAAAAATCTCGTCTTTTCTATTTTAAAAATCTCGTCTTTTCTAATTTAAAAATCTCGTCTTTTCTAATTTAAAAATCTCGTCTTTTCTAATTTAAAAATCTTGTCTTTTCTAATTTAAAAATATCGTCTTTTCTAATTTAAAAATATCATCTTTTCTAATTTAAAAATATCGTCTTTTCTAATTTAAAAATATCGTCTTTTCTAATTTTTTCAAAAATCATATTCTTAATAAACTAGAACTATAAAAATCTCACCTTTACTTATACTATTCATGAAAATGAAAAAAACTGATTTTATTTTAAAGATCATTGCATAAAAGGATTTAAATAAACTAAAAATCAAAATAAAATAGAATAAAATAAAATAAAATAAAAATAAAAAAAGGGTCAAGAACTTACAGCGGGGGGGGGCTGTGCTTGCGGCGGCAGTGGTCATCGGGGGGCGCGCGATGCGGTCGATTTTTTGGTGGCAGGGGCTTCGCGGAAGGTCGCAGGAGGAGGGGAAGGTGGCGACGGGGAGGGGCTGTCGCGAGGTAGATGGAGGGAGGGGTTGTTACGACGGTCGATGTTGGGGGCGGAAGGGTTGGGCGACGGGGTTCTAGGGTTGGGTTTTTTTTTTATAACTGAAGTCGGGGAAAGAGAAGAAGAGGGGAGGGGTATTTATGAAAATTTAATTATTTAATTATTTTTAATCCCAAAAAGTTGACTTTTACATACGACCTCTAAACGAGGCCCACCGCCTGTCGTCCATAGCGTTTACCCCCATTCCGAACACAATGGGTTATGTATCGCAAGCTGATTCGATAGTTACAATCAGTTTCCGTTGAATTTACATTTAATTCATTATATTGAATTTTAAACGTACATTTCAAATTACCAGGGTCACATACGGACTCGAAAAATTCCCGAAAAATATTTTCTAGCTTCGTATTGACGATACGGTCCTAACAAAACTAGTTTCGTCGAATTCTGAGACCGTTTGAAAAATGGCCATTTTCCAGTCGATTAAAATCAACTAGAACTGGTCAAATGCGTTTTCCTTTGCCACGCTCACATATTGATTCGAAAAATTATGAAATTTGGAATCTAGCAATAATTTGACATCACGGATCCAACAAAAGTGGTTTCGTCGAAATCCGAGGTCATTTGCAAAATTTCAATTTTTAAGGGCCCGAATTCCATAGCGACTATTCAGAATTTTCAACTGGACATATCTTTTGATTCCCGCTATGAAATCTTGATTTTTCGGATTCGTTCGAAAGATATCATCAATTAGATCCTAATATTTTTGGTTTCACTAAAATCCGGATTGTTTTGCACCTAGTATGTTCAATTGAAGTTTGAAATCGAATTATCGAACTACCGCGCCATTTTCAATTCTATTTTTTTATTATATATAATTATTTATATTCTAACGATGACGTATATAATATATACGTTCTAATTATATTCAAAATAAATTTCTCGTCGATATTATCTAAAATAATCTATTTTAAATAATCAAAATTCGCTAAAATTGCCAAAATAAAAATTTTAAACTGGCTCAGATATTCCGGGTTATTACAAAATACTAATAACAATATGAAATGGTTTTAATATATGTATATATATATGATAATCATTTGAAAAGTCCGAGTTCAATCTCATTTCAAATGATTATACGACGATCTAAGTCGAAGAGTTGAAGACGGTGATTGAAGACCGGCGATCTTCACATCGAATGGATGTGTTGCTACTGAGGCCCATGATTGGAGTAGCAACCTTGAAGGGGAGTCAGGGGTAGCCATCCGGACGTATTGTTCAGATATGCGAGGTTTAAAGTGCCTCCAGTTTCGTTCAGACCTAGAATGGACTTGAAAATGGATTATATGTCTGACGTTGTATTCCTTTAAACGATATTCGTTGATCTCTGCTAAATATATATCTGTTTGGTGTTTAACACCCTTCTCTGAGAAGTACGAGCTTAGAGGTTATATATTGGTAGGAATCAATGGTATGGTATGGATTGACAATGTGGCATGCTAAGATGCATGGATCAAGGCAGAGCCTTGTGGTTGATGATCAAAGCATAGCCTGTTTAGGCGTAGCTTTGTGTATAGCGTGACTTCGCGAACCTCACACCCCGGTATGAGTCAAAAACGGGATTAGGACTACAGGAAGTGCACACGTTTCTTTCTAGCTAGAGTAGTGTCAGCGACCTACCAGCCCTGACATTTTTACTTATGTGGATGTTGGATTATGAGGAACCTCGATTTTATAGGTTGTTAGTGGCCATATAGAGGTCCAAAAGGATCGGGAAGCATGTGTTCAGGCATAACTAATCCACTAACGTAAGTGCGGACCGACCCTGAAAATCCAAGGGTTGCCCATAGGTGTGATCCTGAGGCATTTGCTAGAATGTCTAGAATCGGATGGGACGATCCCTAGCCTCGACTCATGATGGAAACCCAATTTCCAATACGACATCATGCGGTTTTGATTGTAGAACTAGTATGGCAACATGATATATGGTACCCATGCCGTCTATGATTGATACATTATGATTGAAATTGTTTTTGAAAATATATATACACTAATAATAATATCAAATCTGTTTTTATTGTATCAAGCATTTTTGACCATTATAAGGTAAAACTATATCCTTCGGTTTACGTTGCATTATGTGATGGGACTTGAGTCTTATAATGGTTTCATTTTTCTAAAAAGCATTGCGTTGTTTAACGATTTACTTTATTTTATGCACTGGCAATCCAATGGAGTAAACCCGTTCTGCATTAGCGGCGTGGTCCTGTGATTAGCCTTACTATTAGATTAATTAAGTTAGATTTCTCATACCAGTCCCATGACTGACCTGTAGTTTGTTTCACTGGCAAACTCGGGTGCCCTCTTTTCCATACGGGCAGTCGAGTAGCTTTTTTGCAGATATTTATGTCTTGAGCAGGATTCTGGATCGAAGCCTAGAGCTGTGTCCAGAGCATAGAAAGTCTTCCGCTGTGTATTGTATTAATTTATTGTAATAAGTCTTCCGCTGTATTTTATTTATTGTTGTACTCTGATATTCTGTACTTTGTTGTATCATTGTTATGATGTCTATAAAAGTCTGTTGTTGTTTGTTCTAATGTATTGTATGCCCAAAGTTAACGTATGCGGGTTTTGAACGATTTTAGTCGATCTAGCGATCGATTATGGTCGGGCAAAATGCTTGTCATTACATAACGTAACTTAAAGATACTTTTAACATAAATAAAACTCCATTCATTACTTCATAGAAGCAAATACATCCAACTAATTAAGACATACTAAATAGGAGATTCGAATGAAAATACAAGCGAATACATAAAGATAAAGTAAACTACATAGACTAGTTTGCAACGGATGATGACAAGGAAGATGAAATTCCAATCTTTCTACCTATCTTGACTATGAACTTGGTCATTTTGGAAAAGTTCATTTTGAGCTTCTTTTGATTGTTGACAATCTTCACTTGATTTTAAACAATCGTCTCTCTGGAAATGAGTCCTGTATTGATGGGACACTCAATGTAAAAACCCGGAATTTTGGGGCCAATTTAAAAAATTATTTTAGAAATTTTATGGGAATTTTAATATTTAAAATAATTTACTTTAAATAATAACGGCTAAAAATTTATTTTAAAACGAATAAATTTAATTTAATTTTAAAAGGAGTTTAAAACAGCGCTGTAGTTTGAAATTTTGAATTTGAAATTTGACTGACTGTACCGGATTCAAAATAAATCAGAATTGAGTGAAACAAGAAATATTTAAATCTGTTTAATTATATCTTTCTAACGAATCTGAAAAACTGAAATTTCACTTTATAATTTGAAAGTTATGTCCAGTTTAAAAGTTAGAAAAGTCGCTATAGAATTTATATATATTTTAATATAATATATGGCCCTTAAAAATAGTCATTTTTCAAACGACCTCGATTTTCGACGAAACCACTTTTGTTGGAACCGGAATGTCAAATTATTGCTAAGTTTCAATTTTCATAATTTTTCGAATTAATATGTGAGCGTGGTAAAGAAAAACGTGTTTTGTCAGTTTCAGTCAAATTTAATCGACTCGAAAATAGCCATTTTTCAAACATTCTCAGAATTCAACGAAATTAGTCTCGTTAGAACCGTATCGTCAAAACATAACTAGAAATAATTTTTCTGTAATTTTTAAAGGTCGTATGTGGCCCTGGTAATTTAAAATGTTCGTTTGAATTTAATAATTAAATGATTTATAATTAAATATTAAGAAAAAACATGTCGTAACAGCCGAATTGGATTACGAAACATACTCCAATGTGTCTGGGATGGGGTTTATTAGCTAGGGACGACACTTGTTGGGTTTGATTTAGAGTTCGGTACGATATAGAAGTTATATTGTATTTAAATGAATTTAAAATACGCTAGGAATACACGTATAAATACGCCCTAAATACCCAAACCCTAATCTATTTTAACGCAGCCGCCAATGGCCAAATCAATGGCCACAACACTTCCAATTTCAATCCTCAATTCCTCACCATCCGCTCAATGAAATTTGAAGCTCCTAAGTGGAAATCGAAGAGCTCGAAGAGGGCTTTAATCTGTACGGCCATGATCGGTTTTAAATGAGCAGGGCGTCGTGATTTCTGGTGCAAAGACGCGTCGGTTGGAGGGCTTTTTGCAGAGGAGGGGCCCATCGAGCTGCGCAGTGCTCGAGGCGTGGAGGGACGACGGAGCGGCGCTCCTGGTGGTGGCTTCGGATCGGTGACGGGTGGTCGGATAGTGGCGCTAGGTGAAGCCCTGGGTTACGATGCAAATGGGTTTATTTCGGCTGAACAGACGAGGAAGAAGGAGGGGTTATCACCCTTAACTCATGTAATTAAAACAATTTTTTATTTATTTATTTAAATTATTCAAATGGTAAATAACAATATCTTACTCAATATTTATTAGAAACTGACGAAACGAATTGCATTGCGATCGTTATGAAGAATACTACAATATGGAACTGACTAGGACCAAAACTGAGCATATCAAATTTTGGTCAAATTCTAGTTCTGAACTGATCAGAATTTAAATTATCGGTGAGATTTCTATTTTTAAATTAAATTTAATAATTTATCTTATTGTGAAATTTTATATAAAATTCATGTGGTGTTATGTGTATAATTATTGAAATACTGATTGTGTTGTATTGCGCTGAATCAGTGAATGGTATTGTGGGAATCATGTTTGTTGCAAAATCGTAATGTTATTTTTGGTTGAATCAGAACAACAAAATAGAATGTCATGTTTGTTATATAAGGATTGTCCAAAATAAAACTATCATTTTCATTTTATTTGAATTGACAAAATAAAATGGTCAATTTTTGTTTAAAAATACAATAACAATAAAATATTCATTTTATTATTTTCATTAAAACATGGTTTTTGTCAAAGTTGTTTGTTATTGAAATAAAAGATTTCAATTTGGTTAAAAACATAGGTATTGAAATAAAAATCACATTTTTGCCAAAAACATGTTATTAAAACCAATCGAACATTTGTGTTAGAATATTCAGAATATAAAAAGATTATAAATAAAAGGTTTTAATAAAAAGATTTCCTTTTTATTTTCACTTAAAGGATTATAATATCATTTTGATTTGAAATGTCGCACAGAACTATAATATCATTTTAGTTATAAAATGTTAATAGGATTAAAATAGCATTTTGTTTATAAAATGTTGAATAGGATTAAAATAACCTTTTGTTTATAAAATGTTGGATAGGATTAAAAAGGACATTTTTGTGTAGAAATGTTAAATATGATAAAAAGAACAATTTTTGGTCAAAAGAAATATTAGCGAAGAAATTAACATTTTTGGTCAAAAGAAAGATCATATTGAACAAAATTAACACTTTTGTTAATTAGATTAAGTTAGACAAATTTGACATTTTTGTTAATTAGATTCTGTTAGACAAAAGTAACATTTTGGGTAATTAGTACATGTTGGTGGAAAGAATAACATTTAAAATTAAAAGAAGAAATCTTCATTTGGAAAGATGTTAACATATAATTTATATTTTTAATGATAATTATAATTCATTAAAAAGAATGAATCTTTGTTTGGAAACTTGTGAATATGTAATTTACATTTTTATGAAAATGAATTATTAAAAGAATAAAACCTTGATTAGAATGTGTTAACATGTAAGATTACATTTCTATGTAGTTAGTATTCGTCAATAAGAATTAAACAAAAATGTACATTTTATTCATTTACAAAGGATGTAATAAGAATATACATTTTTGTGTTAAAATATGTTAGTGAAGAAAAATTACATTTTTGGTGTAAAACATGTTATGTAAGTTAAGATATACATTTTGTTAATATTAAAAGGATTATAACAAAATTTACATTTTGTTAACATTTTATGTAAAGGAAATTTAAAAGGACATTTTTGTCGCCTTGAAATAAAGGAAACAAAAAGGACATTTTTGTATATTAAAAATGAATTAGACAAAATGGACATTTTTGTATATTAAGAATGAATTAGAAAAATGATTATATTTTTACAAGCAGAATATGTTGACATCAAAAATCTACCTTTTTAATGTAAAATAGAATATTAGAGAAATGTTCATATTCTGACAAAGCAAAATATGTTAACATTAAAATCTTATATTCAAGAAAGAAATAGGAAAGTACATTTTTATATGTATTCAAAGAAAAGAATAAATATACATTTTTGTTAGAAAATGTGAATCGGAATAAATATACATTTTTGTTAGAAAATATGAATCAGAATAAATATACATTTTTGTTAGAAAATGTGAATCAGAATAAATATACATTTTTGTTAGAAAATGTGAATCGGAATAAAAAGTACATTTCTGTTAGAAAATGTGAATCAACATAAAAAGGGACATTCTTGCCATTTAAAAAGAATGAATTAAAAATAGGCATTTTTGGTCACTTAAAAGGATAACACAAAAGATTAGAAATAAAAGTTAATATTTTTATTGTCGATAGGTTAACAATAAAAAGGAATGAAAATAAAAGGTTAGATTTTTATTGTTATTTGTTCATAATAAAAAGAATTGAAATTATAGATTTTTATTGGCATTTGTTAACTATAAAAAGAATGGGAATGAAAGGCTGGATATTTATTGTCATTTGTTCACAATAAAAAGATTGAAATGTTTGTCTGTGATGTTGAAATGTTTGATGTGTTAAATATTATGTTAGTATATGCATACTAAATACTACACTTCCATTTACAGGTCATCCGACTTGTTTTGCGATTGGGACGATAATTTTTACACATCACCCAAGTGCACAAATAATTTATTATTTGACTGTTGGATGAAACCCCACACGGGGGTTGGGATGATTTTTGATCTACACTAGTCCCAATATTTAGTGTAGAATACACTTTGGCTATTATTTGGATGTTTGATAATTATTCATCATGATTGTCGATTTCATGCAATTTATGGATGTTGATTGAGTCACATTCCAATAAAGAACATTCTAGAAAAGAATATATTAGAAATTTTCTTAGAAGAGGATATATTTTAGAAAAAGAATATATTTTAGAAAATTTATTTTTATTGAAATGAACTAGTTATTAACTATAATAAATCATTAAATTTAGATTTAATGAAGTTTTCCAATTTGTTAATATTTAACTGAAATTTAATTAAATAAATTGGAATTTGGGTTTGTCGTGAATAGTGTCTTAAATAACACTGTTCTTAAATCCCATATGAAAGGAACAATCTTTAATTTAAGATTATTAAAGGTTTTCAATTATAATTAGTAATTGGAATAAGACGAAACGTGAGTTGGGTTTATTGTGAACCATGTTTTTATGTGACATGTGTTCTTTAACCCGACTGACGGTGAAAATATGATTTGGAATTTATAAATCTTTTATTAAGATTTGAGTGGGAATTTTCCCAAAAGTAAAGTTTTCCAATTTAATATATTAAATTGGAGTTGAATGGAATTTGAATTAATAATAACCGAGATAAGCTTCTGTAAAAGAAGATCGATACTACGTATGGAATTTAAAAGGCTTTGAGTTATTCCATTTATATTATTGGTCGGATACAGAAATTTATAACGATTATATATTGATTTGATTTCTGTGAAGATTCCATATTTTATGGAAGATGGTTTTGGGTTTACCGTGAACGATGATTTAAAATGGCATTAGTTCTTTAACCCAGTTAAAGATAAGATTAATTTCTTAAATTTAATTAATCATTGAATAATGATTTGTGATATTTAAAACCAAATTGGTTTCTTAATAAATCTTTAAAAGTAAGATTTAAGAATAATTTAAAGAGTTTATCTTTGATAAAATAAGGCAAATATTTTACTAGAAGAATATTCTGAATTGGAATGAGGCGTTGGATGTGTTTTTATAGTACTTGATTTTTAATTATAAAATACGTGAGTTATTCGGGAAGACCGGGTTTAACCCATTCCGAATAATTACTACGACGATGAAGAGTCGAAGATGAAGACGGTGGTTGAAGACCGATGATCTTCACATCGGATGGATGTGTTGCTACAGAGGCCCTTGATGGGAGTAGCTACCTTGAAGGGGCTTCAGTGGCGGCCGTCTGGACTATTGTTGATTGTTCGGATTTGGTTTTCGCTCAGGCCCAGAGCATAAGCTAGTAAATGGATGCGTGTCTGACATTGGATTTCGTTCCATGTGAATTAAATCGATTTCTGTTAATGTATGTCTGTTTGGTGGTGGAGGATTTATTCTCTACTTAACACCCGGGTTTATGTTAATAGTGATTGATCGCATGGCGTGAATTATCAATGTGGCACACCAAGATGCAAATGATCAAGGCTTTTGTTGAAAAGCAGGGTCTTGTGGGATGATCAAAGTATAGCCTATTACGGCATAACTTTGTGTATATCGTGACTTCGCGAGCCTCACACCCCGGTATGAGTCAAAAACGGGATATGGACTGCAGGGAGTGCACACGTTTCTTTCTAGCTAGGAGTGGTGTCGGTGCTTAAACTGGCTGACATTTTACTTATGTGGATGATGGATTTTGAGGCGCCTCGGATTTTTATAGGCCGTTAGTGGTCATACTATAGGTTCAAAGGAACCGGGAAACGTGTGTTCAGGCATAACCAATCCACTGCCGATAGGCGGGGACCGGCCCTGAAGATCCAAGGGTTCACTGCGAGGGATCCTGAGGCATTTGCTAGAGTGTCTCGAATCGGAGAGGAGCTTGCCCCTAGCCTCGACTCATGATGGAAATCCAATTTCCAATACGACCTTGCGGTTTTGATTGTAGAACTAGTATGGCAACATAGTAGGATGGGGTACCATGCCGTCTATGATTGATACATTATGATTGAAATGTTTTTATTAGAACATATACACACTAATACTAAATCCGTTTTATCGTATCAAGCATCTTTTGACCATTATAAGGTAAAACCCTATCCTCCGGTTTGCGTTGCATTGTGTGATGGGATTTGGGTCTTATAATGGTTTCATTTTTCTAAAAAAGCATTGCGTTGTTTAACGTTTTACTTTATTTTAGGCACTGGCAATCCAATGGAGTAAACCCGTTCCGCGTTAGCGGCGTGGTCCTGTGATTAGCCTTATTATTAGATAGTTAAGTTAAGATTTCTCATACCAGTCCCATGACTGACCTGTAGTTTGTTTCACTGGCAAACTCGGGTGCCCTTATTTTCCACACGGGCAGTCGAGTAGCTTTTTGTAGATATTTACAGGATCCTGGTTTACAGCTGAAGTGGTATTCGGAAAGCCCTGTATCCGTGTATTCCTTCCAGTTGTATATTTGTAATATTTTTCCGCTGTTATCTAAATGTAATTTAAAACCCTGATATTATTGTATTTCTATTGTGTAATAAATATTCATGCTCTATTATATCTTGTACTCTGATGTAATTGTTGTAATCAGCAATAAAATGTTCTTCAGTTTGTTCTCTAATGTGTATTGTTCTCAAAGCAATCCAGTCTTCCCTTTTACGGGGAAGTTTGGGTCGTCACACTCAACATTTTCTAAAGAAGTTTCTTCTTCTTCGACATCCATAAATGCTTGTTGTTATTGTATTTGGGCTTGTTTGGCTTCAAATGTCTCATATGGTTGGAAAGTGAGAGGAATTTGCATGAGATGTATGTTTATGTGTCAAACACTTTTCTTGGCACAAATTCTTCTCTATGAAGATCAACTCCTAAGTATTTGAAAATGCGGGGGAGATAAACTCCATAGTAAAGAGTGTTCTCTCTTGATGAAGTTTCTATGGGGTTGATTTCTCTTAAGATCATGTCGGCCCAATTGATGTTATAGGCACCAACAATAGCAAAGAGAGCCTTTTGGACCTTGAGAGTTGGGTTGTAAAAATTTCTGGAATGGGGAATGATGGTATGTTGAAGGAGAAGGTCGACAATTCTTGTTTTTGGATGGAAAAAGTGATTTTTGAAATCCATTTGAGCATCGCTTTCGAATATGTCATGATAAGTCTCTAAATCAGTTTCATCAATAACGAAATACGGAAAATCTGAGCCTGTGCTTCTACAATTTAAGATATTGACCAAGATTTTGGCATCAAGAGCAATTTGCGTGCCTTTAACGCTACTCCAAATTTGTTCTTCGTTTCCTTCGTAAAATCCGCGATTGAGATTTACTTAGAGCATCTTCACAAGCTTAGGATAACACACTTTGTCATTATCCCGAGAGTCAATTAGACTCAAGACTTCATTGTGTTGAAAGAGAGAGATAAGATCACAGGAAGGAAATTCTTCAAAAACGGTGAAAGCTCCCGTATTGAATTTAACTTTTGCCAGATAGTCAACATAGGTTTTGATAGCATTTCTATCATTATAAAGATAACCTTTGATGATTTTGGTTAACTTCAATTTCTGATATGAACTAGAGGAAGCCATTTGATTAATAGTTTTGAACAGAATAGATACGAAAAATATTGTTTGACTTGTGAATGAAAGGTACAGAGAATATACACATATATAGAAATTGAATGGATATGAATTGAATAGGCACAACTTTTCAAAAATTAATGACACCTTTTTAGACCTTAGGAGTTGGTGAAAAGTTGGAGGGAAGTTTGAATGTTTAAAACTTTAAAATTCAAAATTTATATTTCAAAATACAGGCAGACATATTGATATATGGATGTCGACATATGTGTTAACTTCCAAAGGACATTTGGTTTTTTATGACTTGTAATTTTAATTATTGATTTATATTTCAAGATTAACGATTTCCTGAAATAATTCTATTCCTACAAACATCCAAAAAAATTATTTTATTTATTATTATTTTGAATTTCAAAATTCAAAATTTCAAATTTGAATTTTAAATTTCAAATTTCAATTTTAAATTTCAAGTTTGGATTCTAAGATTTTAATTTTAAATTCAAAACAAACAAAGCAACCATTCAATCAAAGAAAATTCAAAAATTAATTAAGACATACCCGGTTTTTAGATTCTTTTATTTGAAACTTTTTGAATTTTGATTTTCCGTGAAGCACATATTTGAATTTCCGATTTCTAGCTCTTCATCACTAGATGATGAATCTGAATCATCTAACATTGCTGCATATGCTTTCTTTCTCTTTCTTGATGAATTGTTGTTGTTTGTTTGTTGAGTTGACTTATCAGGATATGGACACATTCTTCTTATATAGCCTCGTTTGTTGCAGTTATAACATCAATCATCATTTCTTCTTGAACTTCCTTTGTTATTATTTTGAAAATAATTTTTCCTTCTATATTTCAGAAATTTTCTAAAATGTCTTATCATGAGGGTTGTTTCTTCGTTATCTTCACTATTGAGTCAGAATCATTTGTTGTTGCTTTAAATGTGATGGGCTTCTTCTTAGTTAGCCTGTTTTCCTTTCTTTTCTATAACTGGACTTCAAAATACATCAGATTTCCAATTAACTCCTCAATCTTTATTTCACTGACATTATTGGCTTCTTCAATTGCCAAAGTTTTCTGATCCCATTCTGGAGTTAATGAACACAATATTTCTTTGACTTGGACTTGTTCAGAATAAGTTTTTCCAAGTGTTGTTAATGAATGCACTATCACTTGAAATCTGCAATACATATCAGAGATAGTCTCATTATCATTCATTTTGAATAACTCAAACTGATTAACTAACATTGATATCTTAGTTTGATTAACTTTACTAGTTCCTTCATGAGTAAGTAATAAAGTTCTCCAAATCTCTAAGCAGTTTTACATACTAACACTCTATTAAACTCATTCCTATCTAATGAACAAAATAACATATTCACGGCTTTAGAATTGCTTTACGCAGCAGCCATTTGTTCATTTGTCCATTGTGCAAAATCAGTTATGGGTTCAACAAACTCATTCTGTGTACTATCCCATGTTACTAATTTTATTGATTGTAAATATATTTTCATTCTACATGCCCAATATGAATAATTACTACCATTAAACAGTGGTTGTCTAACAATGGACTGACCTTCTACAAAAGAAATATTACTGCTACCAGTGTTGGTTTCCATTATAACTACTTTTAAAAAAAATCAGATTATGAACTTTTTGAAAGACCTTGCTCTGATACCAATTATTAGGATTGCGGAATGGATCGTTAAGGCAAAATTAACACTAGAGGGGGGTGAATAGTATCTTTGAGAAATTAAACAAAATATAAAACTTAAATGATCTACTATATGAATCACACTTTACAGAAATAATTATTGGCACAAAGTCAAACATAAACACAAAGATAAACAAAAACAAAAGGAAAGAACATACTGGATTTTATACAGGTTCGGATTACTCCTACGTCTATTCCCACACAATGCTAGATTGCGTAAAGTTTTATTACTATATCAATATCCAAGTACAACCCCCTTGATTTCATGGCTACAAGGTTAACACGAATCCAAACACCCTTGATCAAGTATATTCCCCTTGATTTCACGGCTACATGGTTAATACCACTCTGGTTCCTTGATTTCATGGCTATAAGGAAACATTGTTACCCAAACAACTACAACAGTCCTATAACTCTTCAATAGCACTTAATTCAGAGAGTAATGAGTACAGAGTGAGAAGGTAAGTAGTTTTATGTAAATAGAATTGAATTTGCCAGATATAAGTGTAGAAATCATAAAAATAAGAAATTATAATGGTGTAAAGAAAGGAGATGAAGATGGAGAAGAAGAATGATGAAAAAACTCGAATTCAGCCCTTATTTATAAAATTTCAAAGGTTGCAACGCTTCTGGAATGTTACAAATAGTGAAAAGACACTTCCTTTCAAAATCAAAAATATGACAATTATATGTCGATGTAGGCATAAATGTATGTCGACATACCCAGGTATAAAATTGAATTTTGAGAATTTTTGAATTGCTTTGATATATGTATAATTCTGGTAACTCTTGAATTAAAATATAGTATTGTAAATGCATATTATAAAGTTGAAAATCATTTGAAACCGTAAGTATAAATTTTATAAACATATTTATAAAATTACAAAGTTTAAAACTATATAAATATAAAGTATAAAACTTATAAACTATAAAGTTTAAGTTTAAAAATAGAAAAAGTAAAATAGAGAAAATAAAGTAGAGAAGATAAAGATAGAATTTGAAACCAGAAATTGAAATTGAATTTGAACCTGGGGTGTTATTCAAAGTCTTACGAAAACTAGACTCTATTAGTATATTTATTTTGAACTCTCGAACTCTTAAAATCTTGATTATCATGAGTCTTGAATCATCTCTGAATTCTGAATCTCTTAAAATGTACAGTCTTCAGTATTAATTCCTGTATATAAATCCTGCATATATATATTCCAGATAAAAGTGTTAGTATATATTTTATAACCAATTAATATTGGAATAAGGTTGTTGTCATAAAAACTCCATTCTCCAACGAATTCCAGACCCTATTTAAGCCTACTTCTTCATTCATTATTTCATTTCTTCTTCTTCTTTATTCAATTCTTATCAAAAATATGGCAAATCCAATTCAGAAATTAAGTGAAAATCTTGAAGAGACATTGATTTCCTTCAAGAATATCCTCTCTATAATACTATGAAACCAGCGCCATCTTGAATTAAGCCAAATAAATATGTTTGAACAACAAGAGAAGCACTTTGATGTCGTCCGCTGGCTAATCTCTTCTCTTTTCAGAGATGAAGATGACAATCTCTCTAATGCACCACCAACAAAAGAAGATGAAGATTGAGAGTTCATTAAGAAGGATTCTATCTTTGGTGAAGACAGTTGGGCAGAAGTCCCAATAAACGTTTGATTATTTGGTATGATTTGATTGGTTTGATTTGTTTGAATTTGTTTGAACTTATGTACTGATTGTTTTAAATTACTTGACTTAAAACATATGTAAATATTACTTGGATTGGTTTGCTTGTTTGTGTATATAACTCAAAATATTTGTAATTATGATATTTGGGTTGATTTGTTTATATACATAGTATTGATTATTGTATAGCCATATATTTAGGGGGAGTATTTTATGCTTGTATGATTATAGGATATATATATATGTATATGTATATAGATTCAGGGGAGTACTTTACTTTAGTATAGGAGTTATTTAGATAGTTGTAGGATTTAGGGGGGTATTTTTAGAATTTCTTTTTGATAATGCCAAAGGGGGAGAAATTATAAAACATAGGCCTAGTTTAAGTAAAGTATGCAGGATTCATAGTAACAGGAGGAGTATTAGAAGGATCAGCAACAATAGGTATAAACATGTATGAATATTTTATAAACTAAGGTTGTCATCATCAAAAAGGGGAAGTGTAACAACCCGGATTTTTGGAACCAATTTCAATTTTTTATTTTAGCTATTTTAATGGATTTTTGATATTTAAATTGATTTATTTTAAATAATAATGACTAAAAATTTATTTTAAATCGGAGTTAGAATGAATATATTTATTTTAATTATAAAGCGACCCTGAAATGGCGCGACAGTTTGAAAACTCGATTTTAAATTTCAAATGAATGTACAGGATTCAAGATAAATCGGATTTCAGTAAACCCAGAAACGTTGGAATCAATTTAATGATATATTTCTAACGAATGTGAAAATTTCAGATTTCATAACGAGAATAAAAAGTTATGTCCAGTTTAAAATTTAAAATAGCCGCTATGGAATTTATATATATTTTAATATAATATATAGCCCTTAAAAATAACCATTTTGCAAACGACCTCCATTTTCGATGAAACCACTTTTATTGGATCCAGAATGTCAAATTATTGCTAGATCCTAATTTTCATAATTTTTGGAATTAATATGTGAGCATGGTGAATTTAAACGCGTTTGGTAATTTCAAATTAAATTTAATCGACTGGAAAATGACCATTTTTCAAACGGTCTCCAAATTCGACGAAATTAGTTTTATTAGGACCGTATCGTCAAAACATAGCTAGATTTATTTTTCTGTAATTTTTAGAGTTAGTATGTGGCCCCGGTAAATTAAAATGTATGTTGAAATCAATTTTGAACGTTAAATCAATTTATATTTTAATTTTGATGAAAACTGATCGAAATAGTTGAATTGACTTACAAAACATATCCCATTGTGTTCGAAATGGGGATAATTAGCTAAAGACGATAGTCGGTGGGTTCGATCTGGAGTTCAAGTGGGAAAGTTGCTTTTTATGGAGAATATATATATTATTTTCTAACCCTAGATTTTTCATTAGAAAAAATTTAAAAAAATAATCAAAAACCGTCATTCTCCCCAACCCTTCTTCCACCTGATCCAACGCTGCCTCCATTCCCGGCTGTCGCGCCGCCGCCGCCTCCACGCCACCACCGCTGCTCCCTATGGCCAGCTGCACCCCCTCCATCGCCTTCCCCTTCTCTCTCCTCGTTCCACCGCAAACCCTAGCCCTAAATCGACCGTTGTCACCACCTATGGTCTACCACCATGCCACTGAACCACTCCGCCACCTCTCTGACCACCTACGCCGCTCCAGCGCCCCCGTCTCCGACCGTTGACCCCATACCCTATTAAAAAACAAAATTATAATATTTTCAGTTTTGCAAATAACACCCTGACGCTTTTCAGCCTTTAACCTCCAAACCGAGCAGTTCTAGCCAAAATTCCACAATACCAAATCGAAGAGCATGATTTTCTCTTCGATTTGAGTATATGAAAGTCAGATTTTGGATTGCGGAGTTGTTCAGAAAACACGTCCAAAGTCTGCTGTCCAAATACTGTCTTTTCGCGATTTCTGGCGAAATGGACCAATTTCGGAAGAAAGGCCACTAGGCGACCGGAATGGTGCGTTTAGGCTAGGAAAAAAGACGGCGTGAAGATTGGAGCTCATTTGCAAATTCTGGAACCAGAACAGCAAATCAAAGGCGTCAGAAAACAACGGCGGAGTGGATCCCAATGTTAGAACTCCTTCTCACTAAATTTATTTTACAGTTAAAAATATTTTAGGCTGCAGATGTGGATTAGAAGCCCCTGACACTATTTATTGTACAAAACATGATTGTTTATTTGGGTTGTATTATGGAAAGTTGATTGTATTGTGATTATTGATTGTATTGTGGTTTGGTTGATTGGATTGAATATTTTGTATGCCGCGAGCCAGTATCGGCAGAGGGGTAATGCTAGACATTACTCCAGTTTTAATATCGCGCTGTTATAATGCCAAAATTTTCTGAAATAAATATTTATTCATTAAAAATATAATTTTTAATGTGTATATAAACAGTATAAAATATTCATGTGTTGAATGAAATGTATGAACAATAAGAATATTATTTTTATGGAATGTATGAACTATTAAAAATATTCAAGAGTTGAAACAAAATATTTTATCGTTAAAAATATAATTTTTAACGTATAAGTGAATGGCATATAATTCTCCTGAATTGAAAATAAATATTCACTTACAAATTGGACGATTTGTTTATGTACATCCATTTAACTGATATTGATTGGGACGATAAATTTTACACATCACCCAACTGCACAAATAATATTCAGTAATTGTTGGTTGAAATCCCACATAGGTATTGGGATGATAACGAATATTTTAAAATAATATTCAGTAAAGGATTAAAATGTGAATTTGATGTCCGATTTTGGATGGACACAAAAATATTGAAACATATGAAACCGTGTTAATTAGATTTGCACCATTTTAACGCGAACGATATTTATATCGATTTTATTCATTTTTATAATGAATATCGGAAAAGAAATGATTTCAAAATCTTATTTTTGAAAGTATTATCGTTTAAATATTATAATGAAATGGGATATTCAATTTTGATTTAAAATTGAAAATGAAGTTAGAATCGTTTTAAAACGAATTTATAAACGATTTGTAAAGTACATTTTAAATGGAAATCGATGAAATATATGTAATATATATTATATATATTTAATGGCCTGAATAGAATGCGCCGCGCCGCGATCGTTCGTGAATTTCGATCATTGATTTCGAGTTGATATTATGGGAGATCCGACCATCAGATTCTCCTAAAACTAGAACCATTGGGTTCGTATCGAAAAGAGCTTTAAATATAAGAGATTTGAAATCTAATGGTTGGATTTGGAATTATGTTCAAACCAAATTTGGAAAAGATCGCTGTAAATGTAGTTCGATGACCGTTTATGGAAATCGACTGAAAGGGATTTAATAAAATTATTAAAAATATTAGTAATTTTTGTAAAATCATAATAATTGATTTAGAAAGAATTTTGATGAAAAATTTCCACGTTTGAAAAGATAAAAAAATATTTTTATCAAAATGAACTAGTTATTAACTAGATTTGAAATCCAATAATTTTTAAATAAATAAATTGGATCTATAAAGGGTTTTAATAAAACCAAAAATTTCCAATATATAAATTGGAATGGATTTGAATAGAAATCATCTCCGGAATATTTCAATATTGGATCCCGTGACTATACGGATATTGTGGAGGAATTTGGAAGATAGATATACTTCGTTATTCCCCATACGATATGTGTTGGTTTCAGAATTTGATATTGAATGTAAGCTGGTATAATTTCTGTTTAGAGCCTTAAATTTAATATTAAATTGAATTTTGGGTTTGTCTTGAATAGTGTCTTCAGTAACACTGTTCTTAAACCCCGTGTGAAAAGAATAAATCTTTTAAATTAAGATTATTAGAGTTGCCAATTATATGTAGTAATTGGAATAGAGTGGAATATGAATTTGGTTTATTATGAGCTATGTTTTTAATGACATTCGTTCTTTAACTCAATTAACAGTGAAATGTGATTTGGAATTTATAAATCTTTTTATTTAGATTTAATGTAAATTTTCCAAAGTAAAGTTTTCCAATTTAATAAAATAAATTGGGATCGAATGGAATTCGATTTGGTAATAATCGAAGTGAGCTTCTGTGGAGGAAGAATGTTAATATTTATGGAATTTAAAAGGCTTTGTCATTATTCCATTTATATTATTAGTCGGATACGGAAATTGATATCAATTATATATTGATTTGTTTTCCATGAAGATTCCATAATTATGGAATGTGATTTTGGGTTTATCGTGAACTGTGTTTTAGACATTGGTTCTTTAACCCAGTTAAAGATAGGATTTCATGTCTAACATTGTATTTCGAACTGTATTGTTGATCTCTGCTAAATATATATCTGTTTGGTGGTGGAGAATTTATTCTCTTGCTTAACACCTTTCTCTGAGACGTACGAGCTTAGAGATTATATATCGGCAGAAATCAACGGTACGGTGTAGATTGTCGATGCGGCATGTTTGTGTTTCCAAAGTTAAATAATTATTAGATAATGATTGTTGGAAGATTAAAACTAAGTGAAGTTTTAATGAATCTTTAATTAGATTGAAATGAGAATGTGATAATTAAATTATAAAATTTGGGAAGTGATCGAGAATGTAGTACACCAGTTTTACTCCAGGCAATAGTTAAATCTTTAATTAGATTTGAACGTGAAATGATAATTAATTTTACAAATAACACCATGGTGTAAGATATGAAGTATTACCAGTTTTGCTCCATGGGATGAATAGGTTGGGATTGGGAAATTAAACAAATGATTACTTCGGTAAGGTGCGCTAATCCCGACTAGATTGGACAAACCTTAATTTGGTTTAAATTGGGAAAAGAATATTTGAATAAAAGAATATTCTGGATTGGAATGAGGCAGATGTTGTGTTTTTGTAGCACTTATTATAAAATACGTGAGTTATTCGGAAAGATCGGGTTTATGCCCATTCTGAATAACTGATTCGACGATAAGTCGATGATGAAAACGGTGGATGAAGACCGGAGTTCTTCACTTCATTTGGATGATTACTGATGTCTTAATTGGGCTGTACACCCAATATAAGGTAATAAGTGGTGATCGTCCAGACGTACTTGGAGATCGACTGGATATGCGAGAACCTCTCTCTTGTATTGGACATATGGGACGAGGAATAAGGTGCCTCCGGTTTCGTTCAGACCTAGAATGTACTAGTAAATGGAAGTGTGTCTGACATTAGATTTTATTAAGTGTTGATTGGTCTCTATTAAATATATATCTATTTAGTGGCGGAGAATTTATTCTCTTGCTTAACACCCTTCTCTGAGACATACGAGCTTAGAGGTTATATATCGATAGACATCAGTCACATGGCATGAATTATAAGTGTGGCTTGCTGAGATGCAAATGATCAAGGCTTTTATTGAAAAGCAGAGTCTTGTGGTTGATGATCAAAGCATGACTTTAAATAGCATAGTTTTGTGTATAGCATTAATTCGCGAGCCTCACACCTCGGTATGAGTCAGAAACGGGATAAGAGAATACAGTGAGTGCACGAGGTTTCATTCTAGCTATGGGTGGTATCATAGTACGGAGCCCAGACATTTATTTATTTTTACCTATGTGGATGATGGATAGCGAGGCGCCTCAGATATATCGGTCACTACAGGGCCGATGGATAGGTCCGATAGGACCGGGAAGCATGTGTTTAGGAATAACCAATCCTCAACGCAAGGGAGGATCGGCACTACAGGATCCAGGGTTGCCCGTAGGTATGATCCTGAGGCATTTGTTAGAGTGTCTCGAATCGGTAAGGAGTACATCCCTTGCCTTGACTCATGACAGAATCCAATTTCCAATACGTGACATTTCGGTTTTAATTGTAAGCCTTGTATGGCGACATAGTGGCATGAGATACTATGTCGTCTATGATTGATACATTTATATTTGAAGTGATTTTGACACTATATATACTTATAGTAATATCAAAATGATTTGTTTTAAATGTACTAAGCATGTGTGTCTATTATAAGGTAAACTCTATCCTCCGGCTTGCGTTGCATTGTGTGATGGGACCTAAGTCTTATAATTTCATTTTTCCAAAAAGCATTGCGCTGTTTTTTTATGCACTGGTATTCTTGGGAGGAAACCCGTTTTGTGTTACACGGCATGGTCCCTTGATTTACTCTATTTTAAAGTAAAGTTTTAAATAACTGTTTTAGTTCTCACACCAATCCAATGACTGAACTGGAGTTGTTGTTTTAACCTAAACTCTGGGTGCCCCTATTTTCCACACGGGCAGCTAGTAGTTTTGGTTTTGCAGATATTATTTTCCCAGGATCCTGGATTTACAGCTGGAGCTATATTCGGAAAGCTTTGTATCCGTGTATCTCTTTTAGTTGTGTCATGTATTATTTTTCCGCTGCTAATGTAATTTTAATCTCTGATATTTTTCTGATGTATAATATTTATTCATACTCTGTTATATTCTTGTACTCCGATGTAATTTTTGTAATAACAACGAAATGTTCTTCTGTTTCCGTTCTGATTTGTTGTGTTCTCATTACAATCCGTGTTTTCCGGTCTCCTCGGAGGCTGGCGAATTTGGGTCGTAACATTTATGGTATCAGAGCTCTGGTTTACAGAGTTCGAGAACAAGACACATTAGAACCAAATGAAAGAATTCATCAGAGATTGGATTTTAGTAACATCCAAGGAGAATGACTCGCTAGAGATGGGATCAGTACTATCTTAGAATGAGTTTCAAAGAGTGTTATTTTTAAAATGAAAACGAATTTTGTTTTGAAAACTTAAACCTTACTATATGTATTTGAATATTTATTTTATTTTCAACTTGGACAATCGAGTATATGAAGATTTTGCGTATATGTCTAACTAGTGTGTATTCGAAGTCTCAAAAATACTGGATAGATATAGAATCACACTCTAGTCGCCCGGAAATGATCCTGGTAATTGTGATCACATTAACAGTGCTTATGTTCAAGTTTTGAAAGTGGGATATCTATATATTTCCAACTGATTGGTGTGAGAACCAAAAAACATAGATAGGGTTTATTGTTGTGAAGTGGCATCAAAAATATGATTTTTTTAGTATATATATAAAGTTATATGTTTGAAAAGCTAATCAACTGTATCACCCCGTAATTTTGAAATGAGACATAAGAGATAATTAAAGAATAATTAATTATTAAAAGAATGATTAGGTGAAACGGGTTATGCCATTGCGTTCGTCTCGGAATTCTGCTTGAGATAGAGTCCAAGTTTGCGTAAAACGGATAACGTATGAAGGAGAAATGGACGACCGAAGTTAGGCAGAAAAATCGGAAACAGGCCAGAATACACTGGCGCACTTGTGAAGTGCGCCAGTACAAAAATGCACTGGCGCACCTGCCAAGTGCGCCCATACCGAGGGCAGTCCATCACAACATTCTGGAGTGTTTTATGATGACGTATCTTTTTCTGATTTGCTGGATGACCTGTCTTCGAGCTGAGTGGCTCTGGATACTCCTAACTAATCTAAAGGCTAGAATTAATACTAGACATCTATATATATGTAGCTAAATCTAAATCTTAACCTCATAACCCTAAAACTATGTGTCGTCGTGCTATTCGTCTACAAGCTAGCCTAGCCTCCTTCATTCTCTCCAAACTAGAAAATCAAATCCAAACTAGTAATCGATTAGAAAACTTCAAATCAAACGTCTACATCAAAGGATGGCTTAACAAATTCAGAAATCAGATCCCAGAATACAAGATCCGTCCTTTTTCTGTAAGTTCAGTTATTATTTAGATTTAAACATCTAATAGAAATCATGACTGTAATAATCAGATCTAGAACGATGCCTAATTCTGATTCGTGTCTATCCTTTTGTCAAATCTGAATTGCTTATGCCTATGAGACTATTGGGATTGATGTAATGACACCTCTCATGCCTATGAGACTATTGTAACTGACATAATAAAACCTATCATGTCTGTGAGACTTTTGGACTGACATAATATAACCTATCATGCCTATGAAACTATTGTGACTGACATAATAAAATCTATCATGCCTATGAGACTGTTGGATTGACATAATAGAACCTATCATGCCTATGAGACTGTTGTGATTGATATGATGGAACCTATCATGTTGTACATCCTATGCCTATGAGACTATCACGATTAAAATAATGGGATTTATCATGTTGTACATAAATTAGTGATTCTCTTAAGTCCAATTCTATCCAATCTTTATACCTATGATGTAAATTTCTTAGCTTGTCTACACATATTGTTAATGTACAACATTGAAACATGATTCTTGAATTGGGTACATCTTTACATGCCTATTTTTCCTTATGTCAATTCTTATGCCCCTTCTCTATTTTCCCCTTTTTACTTGCTTTTGTGAATACTAAGTTCATTCAGAACTTAGATTGAATCTCGTTGTACGTGCGATTATAACATGGGGAAAATTGGGTATAATTTAATTGAGTAAATTTTGGGCATAGCATGGGAATGTGGCATAAACTTGTATTGGCTAGACTTGTGGAAAATTTGACACATAGATTTGGACACATATGACAAATATGTAATTTGGCTAAAGATGAACATGCCTAACCCGAGGTTAGATTGAGTTGCGGTGTAAGACCGCCCGGAACCGCCCAGCACATCCAGCGGCCGCAACAATATAGATCTAATGTGAGAGGTTAGCGCATTTAAGCCTAAAAACCCGAGGTTAGATTGAGTTGCAGTGTAAGGCTGCCCGGAACCGCCCGGCACATCCAGCGACCGCAACAATATAGATCTAATGTGAGAGGTTGGTGCTTTAATGAATAAATTAAAGCTAAGAAACAAACAGGCTAAGAATAGTAGGGTTAAGTTAATCAAAGCAACACTTAACCAATATAACATGATGTGTGATAGGGTTAAGTAACACAAGATGGCAACACTTAACCAATGTAACATGACAAGTGGTAGGGTTAAGTATGTTGTATACACAATTATATGATTTTTGTTTGATGATAACTAACAAATATATTTTATAAATGTGTTTGTTACTGTACTGTTCTATATTTACATCACAGACAGGAATGTAATATTTATATTCAAATAAAATACATCTATACAGAAATTCAAATATTTACTGTATTTTATTTAAAATATAAATATTATATTTCTAACATTCAAACAGTACATCTATTTTAACTCCACTATTTAATCACTTCACATATTTGTACTTACAAATAAACAGAATAGAATAGACAAATCTTTTTGACAACAATGAAATAATATTTTTTATTTTAAACAAGATTTTGTTTATTACAAATAATCAGTACAATCACTTTTTCATATACATTAGCTCCTCACTATGACACTCATATATTCACTCATATACACAATCAACACTGTCTTGTTGTCTCCAATCTTCTATCTTCACAGCATTCTTCAGCTCAGTCCATCCATCATCTTCATACCTATCATATATAGAAACACACACACACAGTATATGGAACAGAAATAATTTTCAAAATACATGTGAATATAAATTTTATTTTTAAAATTTTATTTGCCTCAGTTTTCTGGTGTGTTTCTCATCATTTTTCTGACTTGATCTAATTTATATAACCATAAATCTGTGTCTAGACGGCTTGTGATATTCACAGTGATACACTGTAAATACCACAAGGTAGGCAGTATGTATATACAATGCAGGGACAGGGAAAATAATACTGGATGGCTGCATGTACACACATGTATATATACACACATGTGCACTGCCTCGCCAATCCAGTGTGCAACTGAGGAGTAGCCACGTGGACCTGCTCGACTCAGTGCACAAGCAAGAGACAGTCATACATGGACGAGCATCTCGAAAGCAAAACATATATCCATACATATATATATACACACATCTGTGTATATATACATATATGTATACATGCACACAATTCATATATACGCACAAACACTGATTCAAGCTCAGGAATGTGCATAAGCATGGAACAAAGGATAAGGTACAAAATACATGGTCGAGCCAAAGTGCAAACACTCACATGCAAAGTGTAACACCCCGCCTCCGCTAGGGTCACTCGCAAAGGAATGCACTAGCTTTAGAGGGGCATTATTGGTAAACATGCACAGAAATATCACAAGACAGAACATATAAAATAGCGGAAGTAAAATCGAACTTTCATAAACATGAATACATAAGGTCTAAAGCCTTTTACATCAGGGTACATCAAAACCTGTCTTGCAATAGTAAAGAAGCATAAAGACTTTTTCATAAATTATTCCCCAAATAAAAACAGTAAAGTAGCCATAGCCAGGAAAAGTCCAAGCCATCCATGATGACCTTCAAGCAGAAGAAGTCCGAACTAAACAGCAGTGTTTCCTCCCTGTAACCTGGGGGGGGAAACGGAAGAAAAGAGGCGAAACAAAACGGGTCAGTCAAAAAGACTGAGTAAGCCCTATCTACTATTAGTATAAAAACTAGTAAAGTTAACTGACATGAGAAACTGAGATGAACATAAGCATGATAACAAGATAGATAAGCTAAATCAAAATAACAGGATGAACTACTGAACTCAGATAAACTAAGATGTCATGATAAATTACGATGTCAAGACAAAACAAGGTATCACATTGTCAGGTTTCTATCAAGTATAATATCCCAAGATATCTATCGCGTATAACGTCCCATGGCATCTATCCTGTATATCCGCTCTGCACCTACCGTACTAGTACCCCAACTGTATTACGTGTTATCCGTGAATGACCCTTACTCAAAAGTCGTGTAATGGTCCATGTCAACCTAATATGCTGCATATATAGGTTACTCAACTCATATGTTTCTTTCCATGTATAAGTTCAGTCCTTTGCCGTAGGCTGTACGGGCTTTCCCATGTAAACGGTTTATCCTTGAAGTTGTTTTGGACTGCAACCCTTGATCTAGTTGTGTTTCCTTACCATGAACTATCGCGCGTCCACTTAGGATTTATGCCACCTAGGACCGCTAGGGATTATGCTACCTAATGAACGTTTCCGTGTCTCGGTTTGGGTTTTGGCCACCTAGGACCACTAGGGATTACGCCACCCGTCAACCGCGCCCTTGATCCCACGTATGTATCGTGAATCGTTTTCCATGTCTAGATGCACATGTTCCCCAATGTGCCATCCGAGTTCCGTGCCAGGGAAAATCAAGAAATACGGAACTCGGTCGGGAGCTTTAAACCGTCTGCCGATGCAGATATCAAGGTCTGTTTTTGTACCCGTGGCTATGGTCCCACGTGACCCCTCCCTCAACTACTGAAAGGCAATCCAAGAAAAACCATGTATAAGAACCACTCCACGGCCCCACTATAGCCCACTTTCCTACGGGCCAACTTCACCCATGACTCGATAGCAAGCACATGGTCTGTTGGGGGTTCCCTGCCTTTCCGCACGTACACGATTGACTAAAGATGGTAGGTAGTCGGCGATGCGCTATCCAGGGCAAAAACAAGAATCGTCGACTCCACGCTAATCCATCCCAGTCTTTAGGTTGCTCGCATAGCAACCAAGGCATACTCTTGGTCCTTCTAACGCAGACCTTAACCTCTCATGGGCCTAGTATAATTACCTGGCAGCCCACAGAGGGATCCCAAGAATATCCTCATGTCCCCCGAAGCTTCCACTTCGGCACCCAGTGCGCTGGAGCTTTTATCCAAGTCAGATAACTTGCTCCCCCTCGTATACTAAGCGATGACCTACCGTATCAGGTTACTCATCGTTTTGAGAATTAGTCCTATGTCCTTAGCTAAGAATTATTACTTAGTTACCCTTAACTAAGGTTTACCACTTAGCTTCCTTTCCCGTTATCCTTGATTAACCACGGTTTTCTACCTAGTTCTTCTAGCTAGGGTTTGTCTATTGGGTTAAGTGTTATCATTCAAGTCCATGACTTAACCCGCCCACGAATCACGTCAAAGATTGGCTAAGTATTTAAGTTCAAGACTTAGTCCCACAAGTTGGTTAAGTGTACCCAGAGGCTCATGACTTAACCCTATCAAGTCAAATTGGTCAAGTACTAGCTTACCTTAATCCTATCGGATTATCTTGCTAGATCGATTAAGCATAGATTATCTTAATCCCATCAAATTATCGAGTCGGATTGGTTAAGTATAGGTTGGCTTAACCCCATCCTCTAATCGTACTACAATGGTTAAGTATATTCTAAAAAGGTCTTGTGACTTAACCTTATCAGGTCCGCGTATTAGATTGGTTAAGTGTAAGTTACTTAACCCCATCAAATCATCATGTATAATTGGTTAAGTATAAGTTGCTTAACCCCATTAAATTATCACGTTAAGTTGGTTAAGTATTGGTTACTTAACCTCATTGAATTACCGAGTTTAAATTGGTTAAGTGTTTAACTTAACCCCATCGAATTACCGTGTTTAGATTAGTTAAGTGTGGATTACTTAACCCCATCTAATTACCGTGGTTAGATTAGTTAAGCCTTAATTACTTAACCCCATCTAATTACCAAGTCGGATTAGTTAAGTGTAAATTACTTAACCCCATCCCCTAATCATCTTGCGTGGTTAAGTGTCATTAAGAAATCAAACCCGATCCCACTTAACCTTATCAAGTTATCATGTTGGATTGATTAAGTATTGGTTAACTTAATCCCCGTCCACTAGTCGTATAAAAATGGTTAAGTGTCATTAGGCAAATCAAATCACTTAACCTACCCAACCTTGTCATGTTTTGTTAAGTATCATTAGCCTAATCAATTTACTTAACCCCTTTATCCATGTCATATTTGGTTAAGAGTCATTAATCAAATTAACTTAACCCTATCATGTGACATTAATTACTTAATGCACCCCAACCTCTCACACTAGACTTTGTTGTGGTTACTAGTTAAGCCGGTCGGTTCCGGGTAGCTTTACACCACAACTTGGTCTAACCTCGGGTTCAAGCACAACATGACCAACTTCTCACATTGGGTCCTATTGTTTGCAACTACTAGTTAGGCCGGTCGGTTCCGGGTAGTTTTACGTTGCAAACTCAACCCAACCTCGAGTTGGCCACACTTATATTATCTAAGTGTCATGTTCATCATGTTTCCAAAACATGTTACAAGTTTTTCAAGCATTTGGGTAGACCTAACTTAATAGGTAAATTCCCAAAGGGTAGACCTAACTTAATAGGTAAATTCCCAAGCTTATGTTTTTATGCATACTTACATGTCATCTTCCATGTTATATTTCAAGCCATGTTTTCAAGTTGTATTTTCATGTCATTAGAAATTACCCATAACATAACCCAATGCTTTTAAACTCGCATATACGTTCGCAACAACGTAATGGATTAAAAGAAGAGACTTGGCAAAGGAATGACAAAAATGGGTATTAAGCCACAAGTTAATCATGGTGGCAAATGAGGCACAAATGTGTTCATTAGCTTGCATGTTACATTCTTAAGCCTCAAAAACATGCATAAACCCAAACTTGGCACATAAGCGAATCATGGTGACAAAAGACATGGAATGATGGCTAGAAACTCGCATATATCATCATATATGGATTATGACTTCATATGCAAGTTGACATAATGATTATGAAGATTCTCATGTTGCATAATGCAACATTTCAACATAAAGGTTGTGGCTTTTAGCTCATAAGATCAAGATAATGACTTCATAAACTTGCATAACATGATAGCATGCATCATCCTAATTAATCAAACCCAAACTTTCAACATGAACATTTAACTTCATAGTTAATATCTAAGAGTAGGGAAGGGCTTACATTGCTATGAAGGCCTAAATCGATTAAACTAAAGCTTGTAATGAAGCCTATGCATGCCATCACCCAAAAACCCAAAGATGGATGCTCCAAATCAACAAATACACCATCTTTATGAACAAAGACCAAAACTTTTGCCTTGAAATCAACTTGAGGAGCTCTCATACTAACATAGGGACTCTCTAATACTCTCATGATCATGAAACCTCTCATAGAAATGAAGTGGAGGCTAGGATAGTTGAGTGGAGGCCATGAGAGTAGAAATTTGGCCATAGTTTAGTTACATGAGTGAATAATGAGGGTTTGGGGGGGTTAGGGGCTTATTTATAGAAGATTAGGCTAGTTAGGACCCTTAGATTAACCCTAGGACCACCTGAACCGTCAGATTTCAAACCAGGCCCAAAAACCTAGCCAAGATAGAAAATAGGTGCACCAGGCCAGAATCAGCCGACAGGGCAAGTCGACAGCCCTGTCGACTTGCCTGTCGACATGCCTGTCGACTTGCAAGTCGATAGCTCTGTCGACAGCCAAGTCGACTTGTCTGGGCGGGAATTTTCCCGCTTGGCCCCATCTCTGCATGTTTCGAAATTCAAATTTCCCGAAAACTTCTTTGGGCCTTAACCGGGTCATACGGACTCCGATTTACAAAATTTCGGACTCTATTTCGCGTATTTTTCCGAGACGAATGCAATGGCATAGCCCGTTTTACTTGATTCAGAATTTAAAATTAAATTCTGCCTTGATTCTCGTTTTAACATGTTATCGAAATACGAGTTGTTACATTCTCCCCACCTTTTAGGATTTCGTCCCCGAAATCTCCAAGTTAGGAAGAACATATCCTACCATCCATCATCCATCTACTCAAAACATCATCCACAAGCAATCATTGTCCTTAGATGATTTCTAATGCAATATGAATATATGCAAAACGTGTGTGTACATGTTCCTTAGCTAATGCTAATGATCAGGCCTGAATAATCTTTCTAATGCAAAAATATGTATAGTGCCATGAATCCAACATGTATGCAAATAGTCCTAGCCATATAGATACTATATGCGTGCACAATCATTCATTCATATGCAACAACCGCATGATAACACATTCGATTTCATCCATAAACAAGTATAAATACTCGTGCATATGCAATATGAAATGTGACCGAGTCGAGCTAGTATCTAATGTGTATTCGCGCATCCACGAGCAACCACTTGCAACCACTTGCAACCATATCAATCATAACATGTTTCAAATACATGTTTACATCCATAGGGTTCTACCTAGGATTCCCTGAAATAGGGTCGAGAAGATAAACAAGACAAACTCCTTATGGGGTTTGTAACAGAAAATAGGACCAAGAGGATGTCCACAAAAGATAGCCTACAAGTAAGCTCTACAGAAAACAGGGATCAAGGATATACTCCCAAAAAGAGATATCATGCGCGTATCTAGTCTTTGACCATCAAAGTCGTATTTCCTTGAGTTCAATTCCATTGTGCCTTGACAGTCCTTTAACTTCGCGATTTCGTAGCTTCTTATTTCCTGTTTCCATAACATGAGCTGGAACTCATTTCTTCGTCGCCTCTCGTTCCACTCGCACACTTAGCGCAAACATGACTACGTACTCATGATCTCATGCAAGCTTTCCAAAATTCACTAGTGAATCTCGGACCTCGTACCATAAGGTATTCCACGTAGTAGAACTTTCTCTTGGAAGTAAACAGATGCCAACCGGGTTATCAAGTGCACTTACTAGAATGATTTCCATAACCCATGCATAAGTGAAATAAACCATCCGTCTTATCGGCGAACACCACTCGATCGGGCTTCAAATTTCCAATAAAGGTATCAAGGGATTCTAGGTAACTAATCATGACCGAACCCAAAAGGTTCCACGAGACTTCGAGGGTATTACCAAGGCTAGTCAAGAGTCTAACTACCCTCCTATCAAAACCGAGAGTGGCACCCCTTACTGGATAACCACTTCATCCCTAGAATCCATCCATAACTGAGGCATGTCATTCTCAAATCCAAAACAAGTCATGAATAAATGGACCGATTCTCCACAGGACTTGAGACAAAAATGGGATTCTCTATTACGCTAGTACTTAAGGTGCAGAGACTCAACTATCGAAGCAGACTTAAATGATACGATGATCAAACCAAAGTCCTAACGGGATGATAGAGAAGAAAAGCTAAACCTTTAACAAGATCGTTACCCTCCTTCCGAGGTACCCTAGAAATGGGAGCATACTACTGCCCTCCCGATGATCTTGTCCTTGTCCCATGATACTTAACTATCCGCCCCGTTTCACCATGCCAAAGGTACTCCCTCATCATGGGTTTCATTGTTCATCTTTCCCTCTCATTCTGGGTTGAGCCATACCAACAAGTTGCTCATCCTTAAACTCGTATCCTTTACCCTTGCTCTTTATTATCCTTTCTTGTAACACGGCAATGGGTCTCTCGAGAACCACCTCCATCGTACAGGAAACACCTACGTGGCTAGACAAAGATTAGTCACAGTGAGAACTACTGTGACCACGGATGGAGGAAAGAAAAGAAATGAGATTCAAATCAAGGAATCAAAGAATGGTGCTAATGGCTTTTGGGGAATAGCCTTTTTAAAACAAACTTTTCTTGAAAAATGCTCCTTTATAAACGGTTTTCCAAATAGTTTTCAGAAGGTTTTAAAAGCTTTTGCCCAGTCTGGTAACCTTCTGCTCTGATACCAAATGTAACACCCCGCCTCCGCTAGGGTCACTCGCAAAGGAATGCACTAGCTTTAGAGGGGCATTATTGGTAAACATGCACAGAATTATCACAAGACAGAACATATAAAATAGCGGAAGTAAAATCGAACTTTCATAAACATGAATACATAAGGTCTAAAGCCTTTTACATCAGGGTACATCAAAACCTGTCTTGCAATAGTAAAGAAGCATAAAGACTTTTTCATAAATTATTCCCCAAATAAAAACAGTAAAGTAGCCATAGCCAGGAAAAGTCCAAGCCATCCATGATGACCTTCAAGCAGAAGAAGTCCGAACTAAACAGCAGTGTTTCCTCCCTGTAACCTGGGGGGAAATGGAAGAAAAGAGGCGAAACAAAACGGGTCAGTCAAAAAGACTGAGTAAGCCTTATCTACTATTAGTATAAAAACTAGTAAAGTTAACTGACATGAGAAACTGAGATGAACATAAGCATGATAACAAGATAGATAAGCTAAATCAAAATAATAGGATGAACTACTGAACTCAGATAAACTAAGATGTCATGATAAATTACGATGTCAAGACAAAACAAGGTATCACATTGTCAGGTTTCTATCAAGTATAATATCCCAAGATATCTATCGCGTATAACGTCCCATGGCATCTATCCTGTATATCCGCTCTGCACCTACCGTACTAGTACCCCAACTGTATTACGTGTTATCCGTGAATGACCCTTACTCAAAAGTCGTGTAATGGTCCATGTCAACCTAATATGCCGCATATATAGGTTACTCAACTCATATGTTTCTTTCCATGTATAAGTTCAGTCCTTTGCCGTAGGCTGTACGGGCTTTCCCATGTAAACGGTTTATCCTTGAAGTTGTTTTGGACTGCAACCCTTGATCTAGTTGTGTTTCCTTACCATGAACTATCGCGCGTCCACTTAGGATTTATGCCACCTAGGACCGCTAGGGATTATGCTACCTAATGAACGTTTCCGTGTCTCGGTTTGGGTTTTGGCCACCTAGGACCACTAGGGATTACGCCACCCGTCAACCGCGCCCTTGATCCCACGTATGTATCGTGAATCGTTTTCCATGTCTAGATGCACATGTTCCCCAATGTGCCATCCGAGTTCCGTGCCAGGGCAAATCAAGAAATACGGAACTCGGTCGGGAGCTTTAAATCGTCTGCCGATGCAGATATCAAGGTCTGTTTTTGTACCCGTGGCTATGGTCCCACGTGACCCCTCCCTCAACTACTGAAAGGCAATCCAAGAAAAACCATGTATAAGAACCACTCCACAGCCCCACTATAGCCCACTTTCCTACGGGCCAACCTCACCCATGACTCGATAGCAAGCACATGGTCTGTTGGGGGTTCCCTGCCTTTCCGCACGTACACGATTGACTAAAGATGGTAGGTAGTCGGCGATGCGCTATCCAGGGCAAAAACAAGAATCGTCGACTCCACGCTAATCCATCCCAGTCTTTAGGTTGCTCGCATAGCAACCAAGGCATACTCTTGGTCCTTCTAACGCAGACCTTAACCTCTCATGGGCCTAGTATAATTACCTGGCAGCCCACAGAGGGATCCCAAGAATATCCTCACGTCCCCCGAAGCTTCCACTTCGGCACCCAGTGCGCTGGAGCTTTTATCCAAGTCAGATAACTTGCTCCCCCTCGTATACTAAGCGATGACCTACCGTATCAGGTTACTCATCGTTTTGAGAATTAGTCCTATGTCCTTAGCTAAGAATTATTACTTAGTTACCCTTAACTAAGGTTTACCACTTAGCTTCCTTTCCCGTTATCCTTGATTAACCACGGTTTTCTACCTAGTTCTTCTAGCTAGGGTTTGTCTATTGGGTTAAGTGTTATCATTCAAGTCCATGACTTAACCCGCCCACGAATCACGTCAAAGATTGGCTAAGTATTTAAGTTCAAGACTTAGTCACACAAGTTGGTTAAGTGTACCCAGAGGCTCATGACTTAACCCTATCAAGTCAAATTGGTCAAGTACTAGCTTACCTTAATCCTATCGGATTATCTTGCTAGATCGATTAAGCATAGATTATCTTAATCCCATCAAATTATCGAGTCGGATTGGTTAAGTATATTCTAAAAAGGTCTTGTGACTTAACCTTATCAGGTCCGCGTATTAGATTGGTTAAGTGTAAGTTACTTAACCCCATCAAATCATCATGTATAATTGGTTAAGTATAAGTTGCTTAACCCCATTAAATTATCACGTTAAGTTGGTTAAGTATTGGTTACTTAACCTCATTGAATTACCGAGTTTAAATTGGTTAAGTGTTTAACTTAACCCCATCGAATTACCGTGTTTAGATTAGTTAAGTGTGGATTACTTAACCCCATCTAATTACCGTGGTTAGATTAGTTAAGCCTTAATTACTTAACCCCATCTAATTACCAAGTCGGATTAGTTAAGTGTAAATTACTTAACCCCATCCCCTAATCATCTTGCGTGGTTAAGTGTCATTAAGAAATCAAACCCGATCCCACTTAACCTTATCAAGTTATCATGTTGGAT
This sequence comes from Allium sativum, assembly GCA_030737875.1. NCBI lineage: Eukaryota > Viridiplantae > Streptophyta > Magnoliopsida > Asparagales > Amaryllidaceae > Allium > Allium sativum. The sequence goes on along the minus strand of CM060915.1, from coordinate 441,168,773 downwards.
TGATTAAGTATTGGTTAACTTAATCCCCGTCCACTAGTCGTATAAAAATGGTTAAGTGTCATTAGGCAAATCAAATCACTTAACCTACCCAACCTTGTCATGTTTTGTTCAGTATCATTAGCCTAATCAATTTACTTAACCCCTTTATCCATGTCATATTTGGTTAAGAGTCATTAATCAAATTAACTTAACCCTATCATGTGACATTAATTACTTAATGCACCCCAACCTCTCACACTAGACTTTGTTGTGGTTACTAGTTAAGCCGGTCGGTTCCGGGTAGCTTTACACCACAACTTGGTCTAACCTCGGGTTCAAGCACAACATGACCAACTTCTCACATTGGGTCCTATTGTTTGCAACTACTAGTTAGGCCGGTCGGTTCCGGGTAGTTTTACGTTGCAAACTCAACCCAACCTCGAGTTGGCCACACTTATATTATCTAAGTGTCATGTTCATCATGTTTCCAAAACATGTTACAAGTTTTTCAAGCATTTGGGTAGACCTAACTTAATAGGTAAATTCCCAAAGGGTAGACCTAACTTAATAGGTACATTCCCAAGCTTATGTTTTTATGCATACTTACATGTCATCTTCCATGTTATATTTCAAGCCATGTTTTCAAGTTGTATTTTCATGTCATTAGAAATTACCCATAACATAACCCAATGCTTTTAAACTCGCATATACGTTCGCAACAACGTAATGGATTAAAAGAAGAGACTTGGCAAAGGAATGACAAAAATGGGTATTAAGCCACAAGTTAATCATGGTGGCAAATGAGGCACAAATGTGTTCATTAGCTTGCATGTTACATTCTTAAGCCTCAAAAACATGCATAAACCCAAACTTGGCACATAGGCGAATCATGGTGACAAAAGACATGGAATGATGGCTAGAAACTCGCATATATCATCATATACGGATTATGACTTCATATGCAAGTTGACATAATGATTATGAAGATTCTCATGTTGCATAATGCAACATTTCAACATAAAGGTTGTGGCTTTTAGCTCATAAGATCTAGATAATGACTTCATAAACTTGCATAACATGATAGCATGCATCATCCTAATTAATCAAACCCAAACTTTCAACATGAACATTTAACTTCATAGTTAATATCTAAGAGTAGGGAAGGGCTTACATTGCTATGAAGGCCTAAATCGATTAAACTAAAGCTTGTAATGAAGCCTATGCATGCCATCACCCAAAAACCCAAAGATGGATGCTCCAAATCAACAAATACACCATCTTTATGAACAAAGACCAAAACTTTTGCCTTGAAATCAACTTGAGGAGCTCTCATACTAACATAGGGACTCTCTAATACTCTCATGATCATGAAACCTCTCATAGAAATGAAGTGGAGGCTAGGATAGTTGAGTGGAGGCCATGAGAGTAGAAATTTGGCCATAGTTTAGTTACATGAGTGAATAATGAGGGTTCAGGGGGGGTTAGGGGCTTATTTATAGAAGATTAGGCTAGTTAGGACCCTTAGATTAACCCTAGGACCACCTGAACCGTCAGATTTCAAACCAGGCCCAAAAACCTAGCCAAGATTGAAAATAGGTGCACCAGGCCAGAATCAGCCGACAGGGCAAGTCGACAGCCCTGTCGACTTGCCTGTCGACATGCCTGTCGACTTGCAAGTCGACAGCCCTGTCGACAGCCAAGTCGACTTGTCTGGGCGGGAATTTTCCCGCCTGGCCCCATCTCTGCATGTTTCGAAATTCAAATTTCCCGAAAACTTCTTTGGGCCTTAACCGGGTCATACGGACTCCGATTTACAAAATTTCGGACTCTATTTCGCGTATTTTTCCGAGACGAACGCAATGGCATAGCCCGTTTTACTTGATTTAGAATTTAAAATTAAATTCTGCCTTGAATCTCGTTTTAACATGTTATCGAAATACGAGTTGTTACACAAAGCCAAAACAGCAAGTACTTAAACAATGCAAGTCAGTGTTCCAAACACAACAGCAAAGTGTCGAGCCATGCATCATGAAATGACCCAAACTTCCGTACTCTTTTAGTCGACTAATCATACCACACGTCCAACCCAAATTTACACAGAAATACGAATCATTTTTAGAAAGAAGTTAGAGGATGAGAAATAGAAAGAAAGAAATATTAGAATAGAAGAAAACGAAGATCACAAACTCACAGCGGAACGAATAAAATATATAGATAATATAACTTTTGAAATACAATTCGGTAAGTGTATATACATACCATTATCAGAGCACAACGATTATCCCTGGAACAGTTATAAACACCTGTTTCCAGATACAACATAGTACACAGCGGAAAATATAATAGTCTATTGCTAACTGGTGAAGCCTTCTGCTTCAAGCTCCTCCAAGTGAATCTGAAAAATCCCGACTACTTGACTGACCGTACGAATTTGGGCACCCAAGAGTTTAGGGAAAAACAAAACAAAATAAACTCTGGGTCAGTCATGGGACTGGTGTGAGTAAACTCCAACCATCTGTTTAACTTCCAAAATCTTTTCAAAAGAAATGATAATCGTAAGACCGATCCACACATAAACACGAATGGTTTTTACCATACGATAACCAAAAATATTTTTGATATCAAACCCAGTGATATTATAATAATGTCTACATCAAATAAATAGAATTTAGCGGAACGCTTGCATCTCACGCTCCATATATAATATAAAATCAAAAACCGCATGGCGCTTATTGGGGATTGGATTTCCAACACGACAAGGTATGGGACCACCTGCCGATAGTGTATCTCTAGAGACGAATACACTGGGTTCAACAAGAACATCTTGCAACCCGGCCCTCACATGACCGACCACTCATTTCGCTTGAGTGTATCAAATGTATATCACCAACGGTTGGGATCAGCAACCGTCTCCCGAAAGGGACAGCATCGATAGATTAAAGAACAAATGGAATTTCTCTAGATAGGTGATTATACATCCTAATGGGTGCGACCCACATAGCCATGCTGCCAGCCCGATTTTTGTCAAATTCCAGGTTGTGAGGCTTGAGGTTTGAATTATCTTCTAGAACATCTGTCCACCATTCACTTTGAGTGCCACATCGTCAGATCCATCGGAAATCACTAATTGATTCCCACAAAAATACTCAGTTTGTGAGGCTAAAGAAGTTTCCCTTCTATGCCACCAACTTCGTACGTTTGAAGAAATCAACGTACGTAACCCCTTTGGAAATACTCTGTCAGACACTCGTCCATACAAGTTGTCCTGGGTCTGGACAAACCGAAGGCACTATCCCGTAAAAAAGAAAGCCCTTGTATAACTCCGTCTTCAATTATTTTCATCATAAGATGACTCATAACGTTTATACCAATACAAAGTGGTTTTCAGATATTAAATCTGATCCCGGTCTCTCTATATTGATAACGAAGGTATAAAATTAAACAAAACTTTGATAGTCGGTGATTTAACTATCAAAGAAACATCCATACAATCAACGGTCCTATTTCCAAATACAAATTCTACCGATCAAGCATCAAACAACACTGGGCCCCTTTTAATTTAAATTTTCTTATTAAATTATCATTTCCAATTCCTGTCTCTTAATTCCTCGTTGGCAATTCATTTCATTTTCTATGTGTAGAAAATATCCCTCCTTTTATTTGGGAAAACATTTCAAATTAACGCGATGTTATAAAACATCGTTATTATAACTCAACCCACTAATCATTTATTAGCTAACCATATTGCTTAACCAAATTCCACCATCGAACCTTAACCATTCCTCCATCGATCATGAAGTCAATCAAGTTGGGGTATATTTACCTCTCAGACCTTAATTGAACCACATTCTCAACTTTGAAATAGTCAAAGCTCACAATTTTAAACAACACATCGCTTACGCGACTCTCGGATTCGATCTAAGAACACGCCTCCTTTTCATAAATATATTGATTATAACGGTAGTGTTATAATCGCTGTCTCCAAATATTTGATTTATAAAACATTGCTTTTAACAACAACGTTACAATCGTTGTCTAGAATTATAGAACATTTATTATAACTATAGCGGTAAGCTCGCATTATAACGACAGCGTTAAAATCGCTGTTTAGAATTTACAAAACATTTATTATAGCAGCAGTGTTATAATCGCTGTATAAATTTACAAAACCATTTATTATAACGACAGCGTTAAAAATCGCTATTTCCAACTATAATTTGTACTTATGAATTTCAATAAATAAATTAATAAGTAAACAGACAAATAATTAAATTTGATTCAAACCGGAGGTAAAAATATTATTTCCCTCAATTCAATGTAATCGAATTTTCAACAAATAACTCTCATTCGAATACTCTATATTCGATTTACATTTCGAACTTCAATTTAAATCTATCATTTTAGTTTAACTCAATTTCACTGATAACTGTACCCATTTGCAAACTGTTTGCTTTCAAATTGTTTATTCACTTCCAAATATAATTATCATTCCTTAATTGAAATCTAGACTAGTTTATCGGCTCAACCTATTTTATTTTGAAAATACCAATTCAGATTCAAATCGAGTTATGTTATAACTCTCTGTCATATTTATAAATTCCCTTTATATAACTATTTCTGACCCCTTTCCTTTTTATATAACACAACTCAAATTTTCTTTTAAAATATATACACAACTATACATTTCATAACATCTGAAAGCAAAAATATTTGATTTCTACAAATTCTCTTCTCATTCAATGATTCTAATAAAAATAACAATAACTTATCTCACAACATATAATTTTATTTAAATAGCCATAACCATTTAAGTATTAGTTCTTAACTTATTTTAATTATAGATTCACACTAGACAGAGTTTAAATATCTTTTCTAAAATAAACCATTTTAATAATATTCATCATAGTCGAATTCCAAATATAAATCACTAAGGATTTACTTCAATTTATTTTACATCCCAACTTTGGGATAAAACCCATCATTTCCTTCTGGAAACAATTCCTCATTTCCCTTATTCAAATTTCCATTTGAATTTATTTTTCCCAACTCAAATCTCTTCTATAATTACTGCGTTTAAATTCCACTTCCAATATCGGTGTCAACTACTTCCCACTTTAATTATACAAAATCAACTTGAATTTATATTTTAATTTATCCTATGATAAACATGTATTTAAATTATAAACATCGTTATAATCAACTTCTTGTTTAATCCACTTAACAAGTTCCTATTTCCAGTTAATTTGAAATCTAATTTTTTTATTTTGAAAAATAAAATTCCTTTTTAAAATCCCAAATCCTTTCTCTACATCTGAAATATTTTACGGTATTTAAAACACCAAATTCTTAGGGTCAGGGAATTCAACACAACATAATTTATCACAGTAAACAATAATATAAATGTTGAGGAACCCAGTTGGGTCCCTCCAACCTGTTTCCCTGCATCCACAGATGTTAGTTAGCATCAATAATATTATTTCACATCAATATGAAATATCATAACTAATCATCGATCAACGATGTAATCATATCAACCAATTTTATCAACCAAGCAACCATTTAACAGAAAAAGATCAATTTAAAATTCGTTTATATAAAAATATAAACGAAGCAGAGTTGGTGAGTTTACTCACCTAGTCTTTGCAGTCGATGGCTCTGCTTTTGTTTCGTTTTAAAATCAAACAGACGTTTGAATTTATCACGAGATTCCAATAGCTCCATTCTCAGCCACACTAGCTCCACAATGTAGATCTCATTATTACGATGCCGACAGCACTTGTTTTGCGAAATTCTGATAATGTATGAATAAATTACGATCATTGAAAATTTAGACTTTAATAAATATAATCTAATATTACTTATTTCTAATCCTTGATTAAATCATTTTATACTACCCTAATCTTTTATAAAACAACGTTCTTATTTCAACTAATTTATATTACTTCTAGGATATCAGAAGTGGAAATACGAGTTAATTACCCCAATTGATTATTTCTTTAATTACCTTCTTAGCTAATAAATCACGTATTATCCTTTTGCACTTCTTCTTTCCTTTTATGAAAACAACGGTTTTCCCCTTCGGAACTCTTTTACCAAGTCCGGTGGTCTTTAGTGATGAATGGAGCGTTAACAACAACCACCTCCTGTCTCTTATTCCGTAGTCCACAAAATCTCCTCCTCTCAGCCTTAACAAGTTGTCATTGGCGAACCCTCACCACAACCGAACTAAGCCAGACAACCTCTTCTTCTTAACCTTGATGATTTATGCATCCCCAACCACGTTAACACCATACCGCCAAAACCCAGATCATCACACTCGACTTCTACCCTGCAGGAAGTGAAACTTTATCAGTAATTGATCAGTCCAATTTCTTCCTTCCGGGTTTCAATATGACGTTGGAATTGTAAATGAACCCAGCGAGCTCAACTCTTCCTCTCCCCATACTGTCAATTCCCAAACTACAAAACAACCTCTTTCTCCAGTATCACTTCGCACCCTTACCCAACTCGCCACCGTACCTCATGAATTCGCCACCACGATCTCATCTCCGTCCTTGAAAGAAGCTCTGGTTGCCTGGTTTGCCATCAGCGGTCAGCCATGGCTTACTGCTAGCTCGCAGGAATTTGTATCGTATCAGGACGGAAGGTGGAGATTTTTAATTTATTCAATGGAGAGAGTTCGTTCTTGCTTTTGGGTTGTCAAAGAGACGAGTGTTGCTTTGAATTGGGTATGATATTTATACAGTTCAAATCGTGGTGACCACGGAATAGCTTCATATAGTATTATAGGGTAGGTCACTGTGCTTTTCCTTGGTCATCACGGTTCCACAAGTAAGGGTGGTATTATCCGGGGTAGGCAGTGCGTCTTTGCTTTAGCATGAAGTTTGCAGGCTTCTCGACAGGTTCTTTCAGCGCACAGTGCAAACATAGGGTCTGCGTGAAAGGGCTATGGAAATAATATCCTTAAGATTGGACGTGTGACATACCAGCAATCTCCATATTTTGTTATAACTCAGGTTTAACGCTGTCGCATTTCATAAGTCGAGCATTATGTGTACACTATATTATATAGTATATGATTATATGGGTTTGTATGTATTGTTATTGTGATAAATTTCAGTTCAAATACGTGTACAAGCCTATAAAAATAATCATAGAAAGATTCTTATTTATTGTTTTGGCCAAGTGGTTTATAAAAAGATATTTTCGAACTTCGATGTCTAAAATTATGTTCAGGTCCGAGCCATTACAGACAGAACTAAGAATGCGATCGTGTCCAGCGAGGTGTCACGATTCCAAAAATATAATAATATCGGTAGGTTAACTTATATTGTGAAACCCCAAAATATTGATATAGGGTGTAAAATACTCCAAATAAAAAGTTGCATGTTTTATTAATTAAAAATTACAGTAAAATTCTTAAAATTTAAATTATAACTACGCCTCAAAAGAATCTTGTCCAAATTCAAGACCGATGCTTAAATATATTAAAATAACCATTATGGCCTATATACGATTCCACAGCGACTATTTCTAAATTTGATTTGGACATAACTTTTTATTCCTGTTATGAAATCTGGATTTTTCACATTCGTTGGAAAGGTATTTTCAAACAGATCCAAATATTTCTTGTCTCGCTAAAATCCGGTTTATTTTGAATCCTGTACATTCATTTGAAATTTGAAATCGAATTTTCAAACTAACGCACCATTTTGAACTCGTTTTAAATATAATTATAAATTATACGTTTAAATATCGTTTTATTAAATAAATTCCTTATATATAATTCAAATAAAATATTTAAACCAATTTAAATATTCAGAAACCAACGGCTGAAAATCCGGGTCGTTACATTCCTTCTCCCTTAAAATAATTTCGTCCTCGAAATTGCTAAGGTAGGAAAGATGCTACATACCCTATTAACTAGGTCCAAAAATCCTTTTTGTTCACTTCTTAGCTTCAGTTTAACTGGACCAATTTATTTAAATTAAAATATTAATTTATTCTTACTAACGAAAATTTTCTAAAATTCTGAAATTTTCTAACACTTTATATTCTGAAAAATTTCGGCAGCATCCCCTCTGCACTGCTCAATCGGCACAATCACAATTCGCCTTTCTAGGCCTTCTCCATTCCAAAAGAAATCAAAAAGCTAAGCGGCTTTTCCCATAGGCTCACAAAATCATCAAACCCAAGTAATATTGTAAACATGTACCTTTTTGTCGGGCATAATTCAATCTCTTGCCTTTGCTTCCATTCAATATCTGCTCAGCATTCATATATCCATTTCCATCGATTCCAAATCAATTCAACTCTTAGTTTCCCATTCGCTAATTAATTTCCTAATTAGTTCGCTCTTATTCTATACCTCAAACATGATTTCTATTTCAAAACCAATTTACTTATCCTGCTTGGGTTCAAATTCATCACCCTTGATTCTAATATATCATATCCAATATATATATTCAACTTGCTTATTCATATGTCGAATTCATCTTAATAATTCATATCCTTCTTTTCTCTATATTTCACCCATGATTATATCTAATCGAGTTGAGTTTCTTTTAACTTAACTCAAGGTGAATTTTACTTTATTTTGTTCACTTCCACCTTTTAAATCTATTTATCTTCATAAGTTAGATCTAAATTCAGAATTTAAATTCCCTGGTTTTATTTCAAAATCAGTTTGAAATCAATTATACACATATATTTATAACCAACTCAATTCAAAACATTTGAATTTATAAAATAACTTGTCGTTTTCAAACAAATCTTTTATTCCGAAATTACTATGGTAGCAATCTGTCACTCAGAAACTCGAAAATGAATACTGATAATGTCGCGACCCATTATCAGAATTATTTTCTCGCCCCTGAAGTGATTTCAGTGCTTAATCACTTTTAAAATCCATTTAAAATCATTCTTGTTCAATAATCCTTCAAAATAATACTATATTCATAATATTTGAGAAAATATTTCCTAAACACCCGGGATTTAAATTCAAATTATGGTTTGAATTTAATTCTAGTTTATCTTGGTTATATAACCATTTCAATAATTTACAATTCCATTTGATTGTAATAACAATCAACACATTTAATAATTTCAGAAAATTATCACTTTTATATCAAAAATATCCTTTGGGAAAAATTATATCATTTACCCATCTTTAAAACAATACCGCATCGAATTGTTCTGCTCGAGAGTTTAGAAATACCTATCGATACAGTTGTACATCCTGTATCGACCAGAATTCATAAACCCCGCAACAAACCAGCCAACACAATATAAAACAAGTTTCATATCAAATCTACAAATACGCGCCCATATATATACACTCAAACTCAATCTAAGGTGTTACTAACCCCATCTCTATTGAGTTACGCCACAGAGCCAAGGTTATCGCTCAACCTTCAGCTCTGATACCAACTGAAACGACCCGAACTTCCGTACTCTTTGAGTCGACTAATCATACCACACGTCCAACCCAAATTTACATAGAAATATGAATCATTTTTAGAAAGAAGTTAGAGGATGAGAAATAGAAAGAAAGAAATATTAGAATAGAAGAAAACGAAGATCACAAACTCACAGTGGAACAAATAAAATATATTAGATAATATAACTTTTGAAATACAATTCGGTAAGTGTATATACATACCATTATCAGAGCACAACGATTATCCCTGGAATAGTTATAAACACCTGTTTCTAGATACAACATAGTACACAGCGGAAAATATAATAGTCTATAGCTAACTGGTGAAGCATCCTGCTTCAAGCTCCTCCATGTGAATCTGAAAAATCCCGACTACTTGACTGCCCGTACAAATTTGGGCACCCAAGAGTTTAGGGAAAAACAAAACAAAATAAACTCTGGGTCAGTCATGGGACTGGTGTGAGTAAACTCCAACCATCTGTTTAACTTCCAAAATCTTTTCAAAAGAAATGATAATCGTAAGACCGATCCACACATAAACACGGATGGTTTTTACCTTACGATAAACAAAAATATTTTTGATATCAAACCCAGTGATATTATAATAATGTCTACATCAAATAAATAGAATTTAGCGGAACGCTTGCATCTCACGCTCCATATATAATATAAAATCAAAAACCGCATGGCGCTTATTGGGGATTGGATTTCCAACACGACAAGGTATGGGACCACCTGCCGATAGTGTATCTCTAGAGACGAATACACTGGGTTCAACAAGAACATCTTGCAACCCGGCCCTCACATGACCGACCACTCATTTCGCTTGAGTGTATCAAATGTATATCACCAACGGTTGGGATCAGCAACCGTCTCCCGAAAGGGACAGCATCGATACATTAAAGAACAAATTGAATTTCTCTAGATAGGTGATTATACATCCTAATGGGTGCGACCCACATAGCCATGCTGCCAGCCCGATTTTTGTCAAATTCCAGGTTGTGAGGCTTGAGGTTTGAATTATCTTCCAGAACATCTGGCCACCATTCACTTTGAGTGCCACATCGTCAGATCCATCGGAAATCACTAATTGATTCCCACAAAAAAACTCAGTTTGTGAGGCTAAAGAAGTTTCCCTTCTATGCCACCAACTTCGTACGTTTGAAGAAATCATCGTACGTAACCCCTTTGGAAATACTCTGTCAGACACTCGTCCATACAAGTTGTCCTGGGTCTGGACAAACCGAAGGCACTATCCCGTAAACAGAAGAGCCCTTACATAACTCCGTCTTCAATTATTTTCATCATAAGATGACTCATAACGTTTATACCAATACAGAGTGGTTTTCAGATATTAAATCTGATCCCGGTCTCTCTATATTGATAACGAAGGTATAAAATAAAACAAAACTTTGATAGTCGGTGATTTAACTATCAAAGAAACATCCATACAATCAACGGTCGTATTTCCAAATGCAAATTCTACCGATCAAGCATCAAACAACACTGGGCCCCTTTTAATTTAAATTTTCTTATTAAATTATCATTTCCAATTCCTGTCTCTTAATTCCTCGTTGGCAATTCATTTCATTTTCTATGTGTAGAAAATATCCCTCCTTTTATTTGAGAAAACATTTCAAATTAACGCGATGTTATAAAACATCGTTATTATAACTCAACCCACTAATCATTTATTAGCTAACCATATTTCTTAACCAAATTCCACCATCGAACCTTAACCATTCCTCCATCGATCATGAAGTCAATCAAGTTGGGGTATATTTACCTCTCAGACCTCAATGGAACCACATTCTCAACTTTGAAATAGTCAAAGCTCACAATTTTAAACAACACATCGCTTACGCGACTCTCAGATTCGATCTAAGAACACACCTCATTTTCATAAAAATATTGATTATAACGGTAGTGTTATAATCGCTGTCTCCAAATATTTGATTTATAAAACATTGCTTTTAACAACAGCGTTACAATCACTGTCTAGAATTATAGAACATTTATTATAACTATAGTGGTAAGCTCGCATTATAACGACAGCGTTAAAATCGCTGTTTAGAATTTACAAAACATTTATTATAGCAGCAGTGTCATAATCGCTGTATAAATTTACAAAACCATTTATTATAACGACAGCGTTAAAAATCGCTATTTCCAACTATAATTTGTACTTATGAATTTCAATAAATTAATTAATAAGTAAACAGATAAATAATTAAATTTGATTCAAACCGGAGGTAAAAATATTATTTCCCTCAATTCAATGTAATCGAATTTTCAACAAATAACTCTCATTCGAATACTCTATATTCGATTTACATTTCGAACTTCAATTTAAATCTATCATTTTAGTTTAACTCAATTTCACTGATAACTGTACCCATTTGCAAACTGTTTGCTTTCAAATTGTTTATTCACTTCCAAATATAATTATCATTCCTTAATTGAAATCTAGACTAGTTTATCGGCTCAACCTATTTTTATTTTATTTTTTGAAAATACCAATTCAGATTCAAATCGAGTTATGTTATAACTCTCTGTCATATTTATAAATTCCATTTATATAACTATTTCTGTCCCCTTTCCTTTTTATATAACACAACTCAAATTTTCTTTTAAAATATATACACAACTATACATTTCATAACATCTGAAAGCAAATATATTTGATTTCTACAAATTCTCTTCTCATTCAATGATTCTAATAAAAATAACAATAACTTATCTCACAACATATAATTTTATTTAAATAGCCATAACCATTTATGTATTAGTTCTTAACTTATTTTAATTATAGATTCACACTAGACAGAGTTTAAATATCTTTTCTAAAACAAACCATTTTAATAATATTCATCATAGTCGAATTCTAAATATAAATCACTAAGGATTTACTTCAATTTATTTTACATCCCAACTTTGGGATAAAACCCATCATTTCCTTATGGAAACAATTCCTCATTTCCCTTATTCAAATTTCCATTTGAATTTATTTTTCCCAACTCAAATCTCTTCTATAATTACTGCGTTTAAATTCCACTTCCAATATCGGTGTCAACTACTTCCCACTTTAATTATACAAAATCAACTTGAATTTATATTTTAATTTATCCTATGATAAACATGTATTTAAATTATAAACATCGTTTTAATCAACTTCTTGTTTAATCCACTTAACAAGTTCCTATTTCCAGTTCATTTGAAATCTAATTTTTTTATTTTGAAAAATAAAATTCCTTTTTAAAATCCCAAATCCTTTCTCTACATCTGAAATATTTTACGGTATTTAAAACACCAAATTCCTAGGGTCAAGGAATTCAACACAACATAATTTATCACAGTAAACAATAATATAAATGTTGAGGAACCCAGTTGGGTCCCTCCAACCTGTTTCCCTGCATCCACAGATGTTAGTTAGCATCAATAATATTATTTCACATCAATATGAAATAATATAACTAATCATCGATCAACGATGTAATCATATCAACCATTTCAACCAAGCAACCATTTAACAGAAAAAAATCAATTTAAAATTCGTTTATATAAAAATATAAATGAAGCAGAGTTGGTGAGTTTACTCACCTAGTCTTTGCAGTCGATGGCTCTGCTTTTGTTTCGTTTTAAAATCAAACAGACGTTTGAATTTATCACGAGATTCCAATAGCTCCATTCTCAGCCACACTAGCTCCACAATGTAGATCTCATTATTAAGATTCCTACAGCACTTGTTTTGCGAAATTCTGATAATGTATGAATAAATTACGATCATTGAAAATTTAGACTTTAATAAATATAATCTAATATTACTTATTCCTAATCCTTGATTAAATCATTTTACACTACCCTAATTCTTTATAAAACGACGTTCTTATTTCAACTAATTTATATTACTTTTAGGATATCAGAAGTGGAAATACGAGTTAATTACCCCAATTGATTATTTCTTTAATTACCTTCTTAGATAATAAATCACGTATTATCCTTTTGCACTTCTTCTTTTCTTTTATGAAAACAACGGTTTTCCCCTTCGGAACTCTTTTACCAAGTCCGGTGGTCTTTAGTGATGAATGGAGCGTTAACAACAACCACCTCCTGTCTCTTATTCCATAGTCCACAAAATCTCCTCCTCTCAGCCTTAACAAGTTGTCATTGGCGAACCCTCACCACAACCGAACTAAGCCAGACAACCTCTTCTTCTTAACCTTGATGATTTATGCATCCCCAACCACGTTAACACCATACCGCCAAAACCCAGATCATCACACTCGACTTCTACCCTGCAGGAAGTGAAACTTTATCAGTAATTGATCAGTCCAATTTCTTCCTCCCGGGTTTCAATATGACTTTGGAATTGTAAATGAACCCAGCAAGCTCAACTCTTCCTCTCCCCATACTTTCAATTCCCAAACTACAAAACAACCTCTTTCTCCAGTATCACTTCGCACCCTTACCCAACTCGCCACCATACCTCATGAATTCGCCACCACGATCTCATCTCCGTCCTTGAAAGAAGCTCTGGTTGCCTGGTTTGCCATCAGCGGTCAGCCATGGCTTACTGCTAGCTCGTAGGAATTTGTATCGTATTAGGACGGAAGGTGGAGTTTTTAATTTATTCAATGGAGAGAGTTCTTTCTTGCTTTTGGGTTGTCAAAGAGACGAGTGTTGCTTTGAATTGGGTATGATATTTATATATATCAAATCGTAGTGACCACGGAATAGCTTAATATAGTATTATAGGGTAGGTCACTGTGCTTTTCCTTGGTCATCACGGTTCCACAAGTAAGGGTGGTATTATCCGGGGTAGGCAGTGCGTCTTTGCTTTAGCATGAAGTTTGCAGGCTTCTCGACAGGTTCTTTCAGCGCACAGTGCAAACATAGGGTCTGCGTGAAAGGGCTATGGAAATAATATCCTTAAGATTGGACATGTGACATACCAGCAATCTCCATATTTTGTTATAACTCAGGTTTAACGCTGTCGCATTTCATAAGTCGAGCATTATGTGTACACTATATTATATAGTATATGATTATATGGGTTTGTATGTATTCTTATTGTGATAAATTTCAGTTCAGATACGTGTACAAGCCTATAAAAATAATCATAGAAAGATTCTTATTTATTGTTTTGGCAAAGTGGTTTATAAAAAGAAATTTTCGAACTTCGATGTCTAAAATTACGTTCAGGTGCGAGCCATTACGGACAGAACTAAGAATGCGATCGTGCCCAGCGAGGTGTCACGATTCCAAAAATATAATAATATCGGTAGGTTAACTTATATTGTGAAATCCCAAAATATTGATATAGGGTGTAAAATTGAGACGACCCGATTTCCCGTTCTCACGGAAATAAGGGTTATCTTTGGAATATAACACAGAAACAGATAATAGCAGAACATATTTAAATAAATACACCAGATAATGAACAACAAAATATACTGGATAAAAGTAATCATCAGAGTTACACAGTATACAGGATCTTGCTTAGTACAAATACAGTTCAGCTATACATAAATGTCTACAGCGGAAATAAACAAAATATGTACAATAGTAGCTGAACAGCATAAAAGGAAATAAATGATAGAATCCATCTTCAGCTCCAGCTATCCAGAAAGAACCAGCTAAACCTGAATACAAGGCTGCCCGTGTGGAAAAAGGGGCACCCGAGTTTGAGAGTGAAACAAACTACGAGTCAGTCATGGGATTGGTATGAGAAATCTATTCAACACATATATAATATGGCTAATCACAGGACCACGCCACTTTCGTGGAACGGGTTTACTCCATTGGATCGCCAGTGCTTTAAAACAAATCTTTCTTTTAAACATCGCTATGCTTTTAACAAAAATGAAGCCATTATAAGACTCAGTTCCCATCACACAATGCAACGCAAACCAGAGGATAGAGATTTACCTTATAATGGCCAAAATATGCTTGATACGAATAAAACAAAGGCATTTGCTATTATTGCTAGTGTCTATATGTTTTGAAAACAATTTCAAATCATAACTATCAATCATAGACGGCATGGGTACCATATATCATGTCGCCATATATGTATACAATCAAAACCGCACGATGTCGTATTTGGAAATTGGATTTCCGTCGTGAACCAAGGCAAAAGATAGTCCTTACCGACTTCGTGACTCTCTAGCCCGAGCCACAGGGTCAGAGCGCATCGACCCTAGGAGCGACAGGGCCGGTCCACCGGTGTGGATTAAAATTCCTGAACAATGCGTTTCCCCGCCCTTTGGGGCGTAAACGAGCCAACGAATGACTCCATCGGACCCGGATCGTCCGATCAAACCGAGGCGCCTCGCAACAGCAACAACCACATAGGTGAAAAGTATATAAATGTCAGGGCTGGTAGGTCACTGACACCACCCTAGCTAGAAAGAAACGCATGTCCTCCCTGAGGTCCTTCCTCCCGTTTTAGGTTCATACCGGGGTGTGAGGCTCGCGAATTTACGTTATACACAAAGCTACGCCACACAGGCGGTGCTTTGATCATCACCACAAGACTTTGCTTTTCAACAGAAGCCCTGTTCACTGCATCTTAGCATGCCACACAGGCAATTCACACCGTGCAACTGATGGCTATCAATCACACAGAACAAATTCCAATGTCGGACACACAGTCCATTTACAAGTCCGTTCTGGGTCTGAACGAAACCGGAGGCACTAAATACCTCGCAAACCCTTCGATCAACACGTACGTCTGAACGATCACCACTCATTA
Source organism: Allium sativum (assembly GCA_030737875.1). Taxonomy (NCBI): domain Eukaryota; kingdom Viridiplantae; phylum Streptophyta; class Magnoliopsida; order Asparagales; family Amaryllidaceae; genus Allium; species Allium sativum. The sequence goes on along the minus strand of CM060915.1, from coordinate 441,152,601 downwards.
TCCATATTTCGGGATGCCTCCCAATCAGGACCTCGGTTACCATCCAAACGAGGCGAAGATCTCCGGTCTTCGACCACCGTCTTCACCTTCGACTTTAAATCGTCGGTCGATTATTTGAAATGAGAATTAACTCGGCCTTTTCAAATAATTCACGTATATTTAGAATTTCAAATCAATTTATCTCAATGGTTAAATTATTCGACAACATCAATTTTGTTCTTTAATGTAATTTTCACACTAAACACATTCAACCATCAAAAGCCACATAAATCGAGCAAATTCAGTTTATTTCCATTCCATATCGCTTATGATATTTTATAACTATTTATCGCTATTTTTATTTATTTTAAAATAGCTAATTTATTCAAAACGACGCTTCGGGCCATAAAGCGGCCGTGGCGCTGTTTTTCTTCAGATTTGATTTACACATATCTGAAAATCTAACCGTTGGATCTTCACAAAATTTACATCATTAGAAAGGTCTTTCCAAAACGAATCCAACGGTTCCAGTTTCGGGAAAATCCGACGGTCGGATCTCCCGGTACAATCGTTTGAAGTTTCGATTTCAAAATACTAACTGCAGCGTCGTTATTCGATTAAATATAATTATTTTTATATATATATATATAAATATAATCGTTTCTGGCGCTGTTTTTCTTCAGATTTGAATTAAACATTCCAGACAATCCAACCGTTGGATTTTTACAAGGTTGGTGCCGTTGGGAAGATATTTCCAAGGCGTACCCGACGGTTGAGGTTTCGGGAAAATCCAATGGTCGGATTTCCCGTACTAGTTGTTTGAAATCATGGTTTCAAAATACGAACTGCACGGCTTCGTTTCGTTTTAATTTTATTTATATTTATATATTTATATAAATATAGTTCATTCAATGATTTCCATATCGTTTTCACTTCAAATATTTTTCTAACACCTTAAAATTTTGGAAAATTTCGCCATAACCTCCCCTGCACCGGGAGCATCGGGAAATTGCAAATAGCTTTCCCGGTCCTTCTAATCTCAAAAAGAAAAAGAAAAAGCCAAGCGGCTAGCCAACAGGCTCATAAAATCATCACCCAAACAAAACAGTAAATGTGTACCTATTTGTCGGGCACAAAATTTTATTCCTCTTCTCTAGCCCCTTTGCTATAACCTGTTCAATAAATATGCATGTACATATATATACAGTTCTTATCATTTATCATTTTCTATTCAACTTCATATTTGATTTCTGTTTGGTTTAAAAACACCATTCATTCTAATGTTACATAAATAGGTGCAAATCATTTCATTAGCTAATTAATGAATATTTCAACTCATATATGTTTATTTTGAACAAGTGGCTATTTTTAACACTTCACATTTCAACGATTTATGCATACAATAAAAATGTGATTTTTATTGTAAAACAATTCATTTCAAAACACTATTTTTCTATATAGTTCAAGTTGGTGATAAAAATGGGATTTTTATCATAAAACAATTTCTTTTAAAACGAGATTATTTTACACAGTTCATATAGTCGATAAAAGGTGATTTTTATTATCAAACAATTTATTTCAAAATATGAATACCATTCAACACATGAATTTCTAATCAACGAATGAATATCAATTCAACACATGAATGTTTTCTATAGTTTCTATATATAGATAAAAATGTGATTTTTATTATCAAACAATTTATTTCAAAATATGAATACCATTCAACACATGAATTTCTAATCAACGAATGAATATCAATTCAACACATGAATGTTTTCTATAGTTTCTATATATAGATAAAAATGTGATTTTTATTATCAAACAATTTATTTCAAAATATGAATACCATTCAACACATGAATTTCTAATCAACGAATGAATATCAATTCAACACATGAATGTTTTCTATAGTTTCTATATATAGATAAAAATGTGATTTTTATTATCAAACAATTTATTTCAAAATATGAATACCATTCAACACATGAATTTCTAATCAACGAATGAATATCAATTCAACACATGAATGTTTTCTATACAATGAATAAATATAGTTTAAGCATATGAAAATAATTCAAACATACGAATATTATTCAAAATTTCGGCAGCATAACGGCAGGGTAGTTAAAACCGGGGACCGTCCCTAGTACGGCTCCTCGCTCTACCTTAAAACCTCGCGGTTTTTGACAATGGGGTTCATGCATCTAGTTCGCACGCAGGCGGCATGTATATATTTATTTCATTTCCACAACCTAATCCTATGTGGTCTCAACCAAATATTTCACAACCACAAATGGGTATTTTTCAACCACAATCAACCAATATCAATCACAAACAATCCCAAACAATCATTCGCTATCAATCAATTTTCACAACAATTTCAATCAATAAATATCGTCCATGGTTTGTGGACGAGGGGCGTATATATATATATATTTATATATAACAATTCACTTTCATTTCACATATATATATATATATTAAAAGGAATTGAAGAGTGAGAAATTCTCACCAATAGCTATCCAACTACGACTCTTCCTTTAGAAATCTTCGCCAATCTCGCCTTTTTTTGTCGCTTTCGCCCGTATTCTCTACATATGTAAAAATCGAATTTTTACGATGCTATTCAATATATAAAAATATGATTTTTACTTCGACTCTCAATATATAAAAATCTGATTTTTATTTCGACTTTCAATATATAAAAATCTGATTTTTATTTCGACTTTCAATATATAAAAATCTGATTTTTCTTTTTAAAGTTTAAATCTTTTTCTTTTTAAATCTCAAAATAAAATCAGTTTTTCGAACCCTTTTAAAAATCAGTTTCAAATCCTTTTTAAAAAAAATCAGTTTTTCCCTTTTTTTAAAAAAAAAAAATCAGTTTTTCCCTTTAAAAATCAGTTTTTAAATGCTTTTAAAAATCGGTTTTACATTCTTTAAAAATCAGTTTTAAAATCCTTTAAAAATCAGTTTTTAAATGCTTTTAAAAATCGGTTTTACATTCTTTAAAAATCAGTTTTAAAGAATTAAAAAAAAAAAACACTTACATCGATCTGCGAAAGAGGGGGGGTTGGTTTTTTTGTCAGGTGGCGGCGCAGGAGGTGCTGGAGGTGGGGCGGCCTTCAGTTCGTCGGCGGTGGCGTCTCGAACGGGGTCGCGGATTTTGGGTGTCGCGATGGCTTCGGGGGGGGGGTCGGATTGAAGGAGGAGGGAGCGAGAGCAAGGAAGAGGGGGGGGGGAAGAAGATCGGAGGGCGCGGTGGCGTCGATGCTTCGGGGGGCGTCGATCGATAGTTTTAGGGTTTTTCCCTTTTTTTCTGTTTAATGAATCGGGGGGGGGGGGGGCCAGAAAGGGAGATAAAGGGGGGAAATTAAAATTATTTTTATTATTTAATTATTTAATTATTCAAAAAAAAAGTTGACTTTTACATACGACCTCGAAACGAGGCCTACCGCCTGTCGCCCATAGCGTTTTACCCCCATTCCGGACACAATGGGATATGTATCGCAAGCTGATTTGATCGTTACAATCAGTTTCCGTTGAATTTACATTTAAATCACTATATTGAATTTTAAACGTACATTTCAAATTACCGGGGTCACATACTAACTAGAAAAATCCCAGAAAAATATTTTCTAGTTTCGTATTGACGATACGGTCCTAACAAAACTAGTTTCGTCGAATTCTGAGACCGTTTGAAAAATGGACAATTTCCAGTCGATTAAATTCAACAGAAACTGGTCAGACGCGTTTTCCTTTGCCACGCTCACACATTGATTCGAAAAATTATGAAATTTGAAACCTAACAATAACTTGACACTGCGGATCCAACAAAAGTGGTTTCGTCGAAATCCGAGGTCATTTGCAAAATGTCCATTTTTAAGGGCCTGAATTCCATAGCGACTATTCAGAATTTTCAACTGGACATATCTTTTGATTCCCGCTATCAAATTTCGATTGGTCAGATTCGTTGGAAAGATATCATCAATTAGATCCTAATGTTTTTGGTTTCACTAAAATCCGGATTGTTTTGCACCCGGTATATTCAATTAAAGTTTGAAATCGAATTATCGAACTACCGCGCCATTTTCAATTCTATATATAATTATAATTAATTATATTCGTTTTCAAATGTCGATTCAAACTCAGTTTTCATCGCCATTATTTAAAATATTTATTTTAAATATTTAAAATCCATTATTTTAGCCAATTTAAAATTTTTAAATTGGTTCAGATTTTCTAGGTCGTTACAATCTCCCCCACTTAAAACTTTTCGTCCCCGAAAAGGAACAAAGTCGAAAGTGGTTTGATAAATCTACAATCACACAACACAACAACCAATCCAATTGCTTTAACCTTCAAAAATATACTAATTAAATCCTATACCCTTTAAAAATCTTTCAGACTATATAATTTAAAAGTGCACATCTATGAAAAGAAAATAACAATAGAGTAGAGAATTGAATGGTAGTGCAAAGTAGGGTAAATGTACCTTGCACCGGAGTCAATCAGAGATATCTACTCGGCATCTAGGATAAGCTTTCTGAATGCTCTCCTCAGTTTCCCAAGTACAATCTCGCGGATCTCCACTCCATTGCACTTTGACTAAGCGAACCTTCTTGTTCCTCAGCTCTTTGGTTTCTTTGCCGATAATCTTAAGCGGCTCTCGCCTCACAGCTAATTCTGGGGTTATTTCAATATCCTGCTGAGCTGCTTCTTCCACGATCAAGTCTGGATCATGAACGTGCTTTCGAAGTTGAGATATATGAAATACATCATGCACTCCAGGCAACCAGTCAGGCAGTTTGACCCTATAAGCGAGAGTCCCAACCCGTTCCAGAATAGGAAACGGACCAATGAATTTGGGTGCCAACTTTCCAGTTTTACCGAACCGGATAACTCCACTCATCGGCGATACTTTCAAATATACATAGTCGCCAACTTCAAAGGATATATCTCTTCTTCTTCTATCGGCATAGCTCTTCTGTCGGCTTTGAGCGGCGAGTAATCGCTTCTTAATAAAATCGACTTTGTCGGCAGCTTCTCGGATCATATCAGGACCCAACACAAGTCTATTTCCTGGCTCGACCCAACAAGCAGGAGATCGGCACGGTCTACCATACAATGCTTCGAATGGCGACATTGTCAGACTCGCCTGGTAGTTGTTGTTATAAGAGAATTCAGCCAAATGCATATGGTCTTCCCATGATCCACCGAAATCTATAACACAAGCCCGCAATAGATCTTCTAAAATGCGATTCACCCTCTCAGTCTGACCGTCTGTCTGAGGATGATAAGAGGTGCTCAAGTTTAACTTCGTTCCTAGCTCGACTTGAAATGCTTCCCAGAATTTGCTAGTGAATATTGTATCTCTATCACTTACTATACTGAGCGGCACTCCATGTAGTCTAACTATTTCCCTGACGTAAATATGCGCCAGACTCTGAGCAGTTCTGTTTGATCTAACAGGTATAAAATGGGCGGTCTTCGTGAAGCGATCTACGATCACCCAAATACTGTCATTTCCTTTTCTGGTCCTGGGCAGACCATCAATGAAATCCATAGAAATATGTTCCCACTTCCAGCCAGGAACTTCTAGCGGTTGTAATAATCCAGCCAATTTCTGTTGATCACTTTTGACTAGCTAGCAAGTAGGGCATCGGCTAACATATAAGGAAATGTCCCTTTTCATCGACTTCCACCAGAAAGTGTGTTTGATGTCATTATACATTTTGCTTACTCCCGGATGGATACTGAGTTTTGACTTGTGGCATTCATCCAGTACTTCTTTTCGAAGTTCAGGAATGTTAGGGACACAGATTCGACCTTTGAGCCTTAAAATCCCATCATTGCCTACTTGAAAACTCGAGGGTTCGCCTTGTTGAATTATCCCTCTGATCTTCTGAATGAAGTGATCATCCTCCTGAAGAGCAGATATCTTATCTAGCAATGAAGTCGTGATGATAAAACTGGCGATCATTACATTCTTTCGGCTTAATGCATCGGCCACGACATTGGCTTTTCCTGGAGTATATATAATTTCAAAGTCATATGCTGCAAGAAACTCCAGCCAACGCTGTTGCCTCAAATTCAGGTCCTTCTGAGTGAACAGATACTTTAACGACTGGTGATCTGTAAACAGTTCAAATCTCTCACCCAGAAGATAATGTCTCCAGATTTTCAAAGAGAATATGATAGCCAATAACTCAAGATCATGAGTTACATAGTTTTTCTCGTGCGGCTTCAGTTGACGGCTAGCATAAGCAATCACTTGACCTCTTTGCATTAACACTGCGCCAAGGCCTTCTCTAGAAGCATCAGTCCATACTTTTAAATCCTGGTTGCCATCTATGATGGTTAACACTGGAGCTGTGGTTAATCTCAACTTTAGCTCTTCGAAAGCCTCCTCGCTCTCTTGAGTCCATTTGAATTTAGAGTGTTTCTTTGTAAGCTTCGTTAAGTGACCAGATATCTTCGAAAAGTTTTTAACGAACTTCCGGTAATAGCTTGCCAATCCGAGAAAACTACGGACTTCAGTGGGGGTGCTGGGCTGTTTCCAGTTTTGAATAGCCGTGATTTTACTTGGATCAACAGCGATTCCTTCTTTCGATACAACATGGCCCAGAAATTTCACTTCATCTTGCCAAAAGATACATTTGGAAAATTTGGCTTTTAATACATTCCGTATGAAAATTTCCAAAACCTGTTCCAAATGTTTTTCATGTTCGGCCTTTGATTTAGAGAAGATTAGAATATCGTCAATGAAAACCAGAACAAATTTATTCAAAACTCCCCTGAATACTCTGTTCATCAGATCGACGAAGTAAGCTGGAGCGTTACATAAACCGAATGGCATTACTAACCACTCATAGAATAAGTCGGGGCCTCTGAACGCTATCATTGGAACACACTCTTCGGCAATTCGAAGTTGATGGAAGCCTGTAGCTAGGTCCATTCGTGAAAATACTTGTGCGCCATTTAATCGATCCAACAAATCATCAATCCGCGGCAATGGATATTTGTTCTTTATTGTCTGTTTGTTCAGATCACGATAATCCACACATAGACGTAGAGTACCGTCAGATTTTGGGACAAACACCACTGCTGCTCCCCAATCAGAGAAACTAGGCCTGATCAGGCCCTTCCATACTAACTGTCGTGTTTGATTGTCTAATTCCTCTTTCTCTTTCAAGGACATTCTTCTAATAGCGTGAACTACCGGCCTTGCATTAGGAATCAAAGCAATCTTGAAATCTATTTCTCTCTGCGGAGGTAAGCGAACAACTTCTTCGAACACATCCGCATAGTTCTTGACGACAGGAATATCTTTGATGAGGTCAGGAATATTTTCTATGACTTCTGGGGTATTTTCTATTTGAGCTGGGGAAACATCCGAAGCTGCCCAGAAATCTTTTCTATTAGAAGTTGGGCCTTCACATGGTATGGTTATATAATTCCCCAATTGCGCCTTTGCCTTAACAACCCTCTCGGCGCATTTAACTTCCGCTTCATATTTGGTTAGCCAATCCAATCCCAGAATGATATCGAATTCATTAAAATTCATGACGATAGAGATAATAGGGAATTTATAGCAAGAAAAGGAGACAGGTACTGCACAAATCCAACTGAGATTGATAGAACCCCCGACCGGATTCTGGACAGTCATTGGTTCCTTGAGCTTCCTCAAATTCAAATCTAGTTTCTTAGCGGCACTCTTTGAAATAAAGCTTCGTGACGCGCCTGTGTCAAACAGTACTTTGACTGGAATGTTTTTGACGGTAAGCGTGCCTTCTAACACATCAGACCTTTCTTGACTAGCTGAGGGCTCAGAAGTTTCTGCTACTTCATTTACTTGAACCATTTCAGGCTTGTTTAACTGCGGGCAATCCTTTGCAAGATGACCGGCCTCGTGGCACTGTTTGCACTCTCTATTCTCTTGGAACTCCCCGTTAGTTCTAAACCTTTTCTTCTTTTGCTTTCGATTTGCTCTATATCCTTCTTTTCTTTGTTTCTTTAAAGATCTGCAACTTATCGACAAATGTCCTTTCTTATTGCAGTTAGAGCAAATAGCTGTCGTTACCGGTTCTTTCCCAGACTTAGCCCTTTTTCTCTTAGCACTGGGCTCCTCATTGGCCTCAGCCCTCGTACTGGCTTCTGGAATATCAGTTTCTGACTCTTCTTTGTCACTACAACGAACTTCTTCTTCGTCGCGCAACATCCCTTTCTTATGGAGATCTTCATATTGATAAGCCATATAAATCATTTCTGAAAAAGGAAGCTTCACATGCCCCAATACTTTATTCTGGTATTTCCTTTGAAGCCCGTGAATAAATCTCATATTTTTCCTCTTCGAATTTTGAATTAGATGAGGGGCAAAGTGAGAAAGTTCATTGAATTTCTTATGATATTCGGGAATGGTCATGTCACCTTGTATTAGATAAGAAAATTCGTCACATAGTCTCTCGGTTGCTTCGGGAGGAGTAAATCTTTCTAAGAAAATTACTTTGAATCTGTCCCAGGTGATATCACCTTCTGGATTATTCTCTATAACCGAATCCCACCAGAACAAAGCTTCATCTTTAAATGCCCAGGAGGCCAGTAATCTTTTCTGGTCATCCCTCGGCTTTAATGCTTCGAAGATTTTCTCAGCCGAACGAATCCAAGCTTGTGTCTTCATAATAGATTCTTCACCAGAGAATGGTATTCCACCCATATTTCGATATTTGATTAATAGGGCCTCAATATCCGGTTCTGCATTCCTTCTGTTTCTGACACTCATTTTCTAGTACTTCTGCAAATGGCAGATCAAGTGTCAGGTCACAGAAAAGGTATTTTAAAATATAGAAACACATACTTCAAATGTAAATGTGCCTATCAAGGTGTAATTTCATTCTGCTTTACTCATACTAGGATATTACTGATCCTATCTGTATAGAGTTACCCGTCCTAGAACACTACTGGTCTATTTCTGACGAGTTCGTTCACATGTTATATTCCAGAACTAAGCTTAACCAAAGCTCTGATACCACGTTGAGACGACCCGATTTCCCGTTCTCACGGAAACAAGGGTTATCTTTGGAATATAACACAGAAACAGATAATAGCAGAACAGATTTAAATAAATACACCAGATAATGAACAACAAAATATACTGGATAAAAGTAATCATCAGAGTTACACAGTATACAGGATGTTACTTAGTACAAATACAGTTCAGCTATACATAAATGTCTACAGCGGAAATAAACAAAATATGTACAATAGGAGCTGAACAGCATAAAAGGAAATAAATGATAGAATCCATCTTCAGCTCCAGCTATCCAGAAAGAACCAGCTAAACCTGAATACAAGGCTGCCCGTGTGGAAAAAGGGGCACCCGAGTTTGAGAGTGAAACAAACTACGAGTCAGTCATGGGACTGGTATGAGAAATCTATTCAACACATATATAATATGGCTAATCACAGGACCACGCCACTTTCGTGGAACGGGTTTACTCCATTGGATCGCCAGTGCTTTAAAACAAATCTTTCTTTTAAACATCGCTATGCTTTTAACAAAAATGAAGCCATTATAAGACTCAGTTCCCATCACACAATGCAACGCAAACCAGAGGATAGAGTTTTACCTTATAATGGCCAAAATATGCTTGATACGAATAAAACAAAGGCATTTGCTATTATTGCTAGTGTCTATATGTTTTGAAAACAATTTCAAATCATAACTATCAATCATAGACGGCATGGGTACCATATATCATGTCGCCATATATGTATACAATCAAAACCGCACGATGTCGTATTTGGAAATTGGATTTCCGTCGTGAACCAAGGCAAAAGATAGTCCTTACCGACTTCGTGACTCTCTAGCCCGAGCCACAGGGTCAGAGCGCATCGACCCTAGGAGCGACAGGGCCGGTCCACCGGTGTGGATTAAAATTCCTGAACAATGTGTTTCCCCGCCCTTTGGGGCGTAAACGAGCCAACGAATGACTCCATCGGACCCGGATCGTCCGATCAAACCGAGGCGCCTCGCAACAGCAACAACCACATAGGTGAAAAGTATATAAATGTCAGGGCTGGTAGGTCACTGACACCACCCTAGCTAGAAAGAAACGCATGTCCTCCCTGAGGTCCTTCCTCCCGTTTTAGGTTCATACCGGGGTGTGAGGCTCGCGAATTTACGTTATACACAAAGCTACGCCACACAGGCGGTGCTTTGATCATCACCACAAGACTTTGCTTTTCAACAGAAGCCCTGTTCACTGCATCTTAGCATGCCACATAGGCAATTCACACCGTGCAACTGATGGCTATCAATCACACAGAACAAATTCCAATGTCGGACACACAGTCCATTTACAAGTCCGTTCTGGGTCTGAACGAAACCGGAGGCACTAAATACCTCGCAAACCCTTCGATCAACACGTACGTCTGAACGATCACCACTCATTATCCATATTTCGGGATGCCTCCCAATCAGGACCTCGGTTACCATCCAAACGAGGCGAAGATCTCCGGTCTTCGACCACCGTCTTCACCTTCGACTTTAAATCGTCGGTCGATTATTTGAAATGAGAATTAACTCGGCCTTTTCAAATAATTCACGTATATTTAGAATTTCAAATCAATTTATCTCAATGGTTAAATTATTCGACAACATCAATTTTGTTCTTTAATGTAATTTTCACACCAAACACATTCAACCATCAAAAGCCACATAAATCGAGCAAATTCAGTTTATTTCCATTCCATATCGCTTATGATATTTTATAACTATTTATCGCTATTTTTATTTATTTTAAAATAGCTAATTTATTCAAAACGACGCTTCGGGCCATAAAGCGGCCGTGGCGCTGTTTTTCTTCAGATTTGATTTACACATATCTGAAAATCTAACCGTTGGATCTTCACAAAATTTACATCATTAGAAAGGTCTTTCCAAAACGAATCCAACGGTTCCAGTTTCGGGAAAATCCGACGGTCGGATCTCCCGGTACAATCGTTTGAAGTTTCGATTTCAAAATACGAACTGCAGCGTCGTTATTCGATTAAATATAATTATATATATATATATATATATATATAAATATAATCGTTTCTGGCGCTGTTTTTCTTCAGATTTGAATTAAACATTCCAGACAATCCAACCGTTGGATTTTTACAAGGTTGGTGCCGTTGGGAAGATATTTTCAAGGCGTACCCGACGGTTGAGGTTTCGAGAAAATCCAATGGTCGGATTTCCCGTACTAGTTGTTTGAAATCATGGTTTCAAAATACGAACTGCACGGCTTCGTTTCGTTTTAATTTTATTTATATTTATATATTTATATAAATATAGTTCATTCAATGATTTCCATATCGTTTTCACTTCAAATATTTTTCTAACACCTTAAAATTTTGGAAAATTTCGCCATAACCTCCCCTGCACCGGGAGCATCGGGAAATTGCAAATAGCTTTCCCGGTCCTTCTAATCTCAAAAAGAAAAAGAAAAAGCCAAGCGGCTAGCCAACAGGCTCATAAAATCATCACCCAAACAAAACAGTAAATGTGTACCTATTTGTCGGGCACAAAATTTTATTCCTCTTCTCTAGCCCCTTTGCTATAACATGTTCAATAAATATGCATGTACATATATATACAGTTCTTATCATTTATCATTTTCTATTCAACTTCATATTTGATTTCTGTTTGGTTTAAAAACACCATTCATTCTAATGTTACATAAATAGGTGCAAATCATTTCATTAGCTAATTAATGAATATTTCAACTCATATATGTTTATTTTGAACAAGTGGCTATTTTTAACACTTCACATTTCAACGATTTATGCATACAATAAAAATGTGATTTTTATTGTAAAACAATTCATTTCAAAACACTATTTTTCTATATAGTTCAAGTTGGTGATAAAAATGGGATTTTTATCATAAAACAATTTCTTTTAAAACGAGATTATTTTACACAGTTCATATAGTCGATAAAAGGTGATTTTTATTATCAAACAATTTATTTCAAAATATGAATACCATTCAACACATGAATTTCTAATCAACGAATGAATATCAATTCAACACATGAATGTTTTCTATAGTTTCTATATATAGATAAAAATGTGATTTTTATTATCAAACAATTTATTTCAAAATATGAATACCATTCAACACATGAATTTCTAATCAACGAATGAATATCAATTCAACACATGAATGTTTTCTATAGTTTCTATATATAGATAAAAATGTGATTTTTATTATCAAACAATTTATTTCAAAATATGAATACCATTCAACACATGAATTTCTAATCAACGAATGAATATCAATTCAACACATGAATGTTTTCTATACAATGAATAAATATAGTTTAAGCATATGAAAATAATTCAAACATACGAATATTATTCAAAATTTCGGCAGCATAACGGCAGGGTAGTTAAAACCGGGACCGTCCCTAGTACGGCTCCTCGCTCTACCTTAAAACCTCGCGGTTTTTGACAATGGGGTTCATGCATCTAGTTCGCACGCAGGCGGCATGTATATATTTATTTCATTTCCACAACCTAATCCTATGTGGTCTCAACCAAATATTTCACAACCACAAATGGGTATTTTTCAACCACAATCAACCAATATCAATCACAAACAATCCCAAACAATCATTCGCTATCAATCAATTTTCACAACAATTTCAATCAATAAATATCGTCCATGGTTTGTGGACGAGGGGCGTATATATATATATATATATATTTATATATAGCAATTCACTTTCATTTCACATATATATATATATATATATATATTAAAAGGAATTGAAGAGTGAGAAATTCTCACCAATAGCTATCCAACTACGACTCTTCCTTTAGAAATCTTCGCCAATCTCGCCTTTTTTTGTCGCTTTCGCCCGTATTCTCTACATATGTAAAAATCGAATTTTTACGATGCTATTCAATATATAAAAATATGATTTTTACTTCGACTCTCAATATATAAAAATCTGATTTTTATTTCGACTTTCAATATATAAAAATCTGATTTTTATTTCGACTTTCAATATATAAAAATCTGATTTTTCTTTTTAAAGTTTAAATCTTTTTCTTTTTAAATCTCAAAATAAAATCAGTTTTTCGAACCCTTTTAAAAATCAGTTTCAAATCCTTTTTTAAAAAAATCAGTTTTTCCCTTTTTTAAAAAAAAATCAGTTTTTCCCTTTAAAAATCAGTTTTTAAATGCTTTTAAAAATCGGTTTTACATTCTTTAAAAATCAGTTTTAAAATCCTTTAAAAATCAGTTTTTAAATGCTTTTAAAAATCGGTTTTACATTCTTTAAAAATCAGTTTTAAAGAATTAAAAAAAAAAAAACACTTACATCGATCTGCGAAAGAGGGGGGGTTGGTTTTTTTGTCAGGTGGCGGCGCAGGAGGTGCTGGAGGTGGGGCGGCCTTCAGTTCGTCGGCGGTGGCGTCTCGAACGGGGTCGCGGATTTTGGGTGTCGCGATGGCTTCGGGGGGGGGGGGGGGTCGGATTGAAGGAGGAGGAGGGAGCGAGAGCAAGGAAGAGGGGGGGAGAAGATCGGAGGGCGCGGTGGCGTCGATGCTTCGGGGGGCGTCGATCGATAGTTTTACGGTTTTTCCCTTTTTTTTCTGTTTAATGAATCGGGGAGGGGGGGGGCAGAAAGGGAGATAAAGGGGGGGAAATTAAAATTATTTTTATTATTTTATTATTTAATTATTCAAAAAAAAGTTGACTTTTACATACGACCTCGAAACGAGGCCTACCGCCTGTCGCCCATAGCGTTTTACCCCCATTCCGGACACAATGGGATATGTATCGCAAGCTGATTTGATCGTTACAATCAGTTTCCGTTGAATTTACATTTAAATCACTATATTGAATTTTAAACGTACATTTCAAATTACCGGGGTCACATACTAACTAGAAAAATTCCAGAAAAATATTTTCTAGTTTCGTATTGACGATACGGTCCTAACAAAACTAGTTTCGTCGAATTCTGAGACCGTTTGAAAAATGGCCAATTTCCAGTCGATTAAATTCAACAGAAACTGGTCAGACGCGTTTTCCTTTGCCACGCTCACACATTGATTCGAAAAATTATGAAATTTGAAACCTAACAATAACTTGACACTGCGGATCCAACAAAAGTGGTTTCGTCGAAATCCGAGGTCATTTGCAAAATGTCCATTTTTAAGGGCCTGAATTCCATAGCGACTATTCAGAATTTTCAACTGGACATATCTTTTGATTCCCGCTATCAAATTTCGATTGGTCAGATTCGTTGGAAAGATATCATCAATTAGATCCTAATGTTTTTGGTTTCACTAAAATCCAGATTGTTTTGCACCCGGTATATTCAATTGAAGTTTGAAATCGAATTATCGAACTACCGCGCCATTTTCAATTCTATATATAATTATAATTAATTATATTCGTTTTCAAATGTCGATTCAAACTCAGTTTTCATCGCCATTATTTAAAATATTTATTTTAAATATTTAAAATCCATTATTTTAGCCAATTTAAAATTTTTAAATTGGTTCAGATTTTCTGGGTCGTTACAAAAATACACCAAATAAAAAGTTGCATATTTTATTAATTAAAAATTACAGTAAAATTCTAAAAATTTAAATTATAACTACGCCTCAAAAGAATCTTGTCCAAATTCAAGACCGATGCTTAAATATATTAAAATAACCATTATGGCCTATATACGATTCCACAGCGACTATTTCTAAATTTGATTTGGACATAACTTTTTATTCCTATTATGAAATCTGGATTTTTCACTTTCGTTGGAAAGGTATTTTCAAACAGATCCAAATATTTCTTGTCTCGCTAAAATCCAGTTTATTTTGAATCTTGTACATTCATTTGAAATTTGAAATCGAATTTTCAAACTACCGCACCATTTTGAACTCGTTTTAAATATAATTATAAATTATACGTTTAAATATCGTTTTATTAAATAAATTCCTTATATATAATTCAAATAAAATATTTAAACCAATTTAAATATTCAGAATCCAACGGCTGAAAATCTGGGTCATTACATTCCTTCCCCCTTAAAATAATTTCGTCCTCGAAATTGCTAAGGTAGGAAAGATGCTACATACCCTATTAACTAGGTCCAAAAATCCTTTTTGTTCACTTCTTAGCTTCAGTTTAACTGGACCAATTTATTTAAATTAAAATATTAATTTATTCTTACTAACGAAAATTTTCTAAAATTCTGAAATTTTCTAACACTTTAAATTCTGAAAAATTTCGGCAGCATCCCCTCTACACTGCTCAATCGGCACAATCACAATTCGCCTTTCTAGGCCTTCTCCATTCCAAAAGAAAATCAAAAAGCTAAGCGGCTTGCCCCATAGGCTCACAAAATCATCAAACCCAAGTAATATTGTAAACATGTACCTTTTTGTCGGGCATAATTCAATCTCTTGCCTTTGCTTCCATTCAATATCTGCTCAGCATTCATATATCCATTTCCATCGATTCCAAATCAATTCAACTCTTAGTTTCCCATTCGCTAATTAATTTCCTGATTAGTTCGCTCTTATTCTATACCTCAAACATGATTTCTTTTTCAAAACCAATTTACTTATCCTGCTTGGGTTCAAATTCATCACCCTTGATTCCAATATATCATATCCAATATATATTCAACTTGCTTATTCATATGTCGAATTCATCTTAATAATTCATATCCTTCTTTTCTCTATATTTCACCCATGATTATATCTAATCGAATTGGGTTTCTTTTAACTTAACTCAAGGTGAATTTTACTTTATTTTGTTCACTTCCACCTTTTAAATCTATTTATCTTCATAAGTTAGATCTAAATTCAGAATTTAAATTCCCTGGTTTTATTTCAAAATCTGTTTGAAATCAATTATACACATATATTTATAACTAACTCAATTCAAAACATTTGAATTTCTAAAATAACTTGTCGTTTTCAAACAAATCTTTTATTCCGAAATTACTATGGTAGCAATCTGTCACTCAGAAACTCGAAAATGAATACTGATAATGTCGCGACCCATTATCAGAATTATTTTCTCGCCCCTGAAGTGATTTCAGTGCTTAATCACTTTTAAAATCCATTTAAAATCATTCTTGTTCAATAATCCTTCAAAACAATTCTATATTCATAATATTTGAGAAAATATTTCCTAAACACCCAGGATTTAAATTCAAATTATGGTTTGAATTTAATTCTAGTTTATCTTGGTTTTATAACCATTTCAATAATTTATAATTCCATTTGATTGTAATAACAATCAACACATTTAATAATTTCAGAAAATTATCACTTTTATATCAAAAATATCCTTTGGGAAAAATTATATCATTTACCCATCTTTAAAACAATACCGCGTCGAATTGTTCTGTTCGAGAGTTTAGAAATACCTATCGATACAGTTGTACATCCCGTATCGACCAGAATTCATAAACCCCGCAACAAACCAGCCAACACAATATAAAACTATTTTCATATCAAATCTACAAATACGCGCTCATATATATACACTCAAACTCAATCTAAGGTGTTACTAACCCCATCTCTATTGAGTTACGCCACAGAGCCAAGGTTATCGCTCAACCTTCAGCTCTGATACCAACTGAAACGACCCGAACTTCCGTACTCTTTGATTCGACTAATCATACCACACGTCCAACCCAAATTTACACAGAAATATGAATCATTTTTAGAAAGAAGTTAGAGGATGAGAAATAGAAAGAAAGAAATATTATAATAGAAGAAAACGAAGATCACAAACTCACAGCGGAACTAATAAAATATATTAGATAATATAACTTTTGAAATACAATTCGGTAAGTGTATATACATACCATTATCAGAGCACAACGATTATCCCTGGAACAGTTATAAACACCTCTTTCCAGATACAACATAGTAAACAACGGAAAATATAATAGTCTATAGCTAATTGGTGAAGCCTCCTGCTTCAAGCTCCTCCAAGTGAATCTGGAAAATCCCGACTACTTGACTGCCCGTACAAATTTGGGCACCCAAGAGTTTAGGGAAAAACAAAACAAAATAAACTCTGGGTCAGTCATGGGACTGGTGTGAGTAAACTCCAACCATCTGTTTAACTTCCAAAATCTTTTCAAAAGAAATGATAATCGTAAGACCGATACACACATAAACACGGATGGTTTTTACCTTACGATTACCAAAAATATTTTTGATATCAAACCCAGTGATATTATAATAATGTCTACATCAAATAAATAGAATTTAGCGGAACGCTTGCATCTCACGCTCCATATATAATATAAAATCAAAAACCGCATGGCGCTTATTGGGGATTGGATTTCCAACACGACAAGGTATGGGACCACCTGCCGATAGTGTATCTCTAGAGACGAATACACTGGGTTCAACAAGAACATCTTGCAACCCGGCCCTCACATGACCGACCACTCATTTCGCTTGAGTGTATCAAATGTATATCACCAACGGTTGGGATCAGAAACCGTCTCCCGAAAGGGACAGCATCGATAGATTAAAGAACAAATGGAATTTCTCTAGATAGGTGATTATACATCCTAATGGGTGCGACCCACATAGCCATGCTGCCAGCCCGATTTTTGTCAAATTCCAGGTTGTGAGGCTTGAGGTTTGAATTATCTTCCAGAACATCTGGCCACAATTCACTTTGAGTGCCACATCGTCAGATCCATCGGAAATCACTAATTGATTCCCACAAAAAAACTCAGTTTGTGAGGCTAAAGAAGTTTCCCTTCTATGCCACCAACTTCGTACGTTTGAAGAAATCAACGTACGTAACCCCTTTGAAAATACTCTGTCAGACACTCGTCCATACAAGTTGTCCTGGGTCTGGACAAACCGAAGGCACTATCCCGTAAACAGGAAAGCCCTTGCATAACTCCGTCTTTAATTATTTTCATCATAAGATGACTCATAACGTTTATACCAATATAGAGTGGTTTACAGATATTAAATCTGATCCCGGTCTCTCTATATTGATAACGAAGGTATAAAATAAAACAAAACTTTGATAGTCGGTGATTTAACTATCAAAGAAACATCCATACAATCAACGGTCCTATTTCCAAATGGAAATTCTACCGATCAAGCATCAAACAACACTGGGCCCCTTTTTATTTAAATTTTCTTATTAAATTATCATTTCCAATTCCTGTCTCTCAATTCCTCGTTGGCAATTCATTTCATTTTCTATGTGTAGAAAATATCCCTCCTTTTATTTGGGAAAACATTTCAAATTAACGCGATGTTATAAAACATCGTTATTATAACTCAACCCACTAATCATTTATTAGCTAACCATATTGCTTAACCAAATTCCACCATCGAACCTTAACCATTCCTCCATCGATCATGAAGTCAATCAAGTTGGGGTATATTTACCTCTCAGACCTTAATTGAACCACGTTCTCAACTTTGAAATAGTCAAAGCTCACAATTTTAAACAACACATCGCTTACGCGACTCTCGGATTCGATTTAAGAACACACCTCCTTTTCATAAAAATATTGATTATAACGGTAGTGTTATAATCGCTGTCTCCAAATATTTGATTTATAAAACATTGCTTTTAACAACAGCGTTACAATCGCTGTCTAGAATTATAGAACATTTATTATAACCATAGCGGTAAGCTCGCATTATAACGACAGCGTTAAAATCGCTGTTTAGAATTTACAAAACATTTATTATAGCAGCAGTGTTATAATCGCTGTATAAATTTACAAAACCATTTATTATAACGACAGCGTTAAAAATCGCTATTTCCAACTATAATTTGTACTTATGAATTTCAATAAATAGATTAATAAGTAAACAGATAAATAATTAAATTTGATTCAAACCGGAGGTAAAAATATTATTTCCCTCAATACAATGTAATCGAATTTTCAACAAATAACTCTCATTCGAATACTCTATATTCGATTTACATTTCGAACTTCAATTTAAATCTATCATTTTTGTTTAACTCAATTTCACTGATAACTGTACCCATTTGCAAACTGTTTGCTTTCAAATTGTTTATTCACTTCCAAATATAATTATCATTCCTTAATTGAAATCTAGACTAGTTTATCGGCTCAACCTATTTTATTTTATTTTGAAAATACCAATTCAGATTCAAATCGAGTTATGTTATAACTCTCTGTCATATTTATAAATTCCCTTTATATAACTATTTCTGACCCCTTTCCTTTTTATATAACACAACTCAAATTTTCTTTTAAAATATATACACAACTATACATTTCATAACATCTGAAAGCAAATATATTTGATTTCTACAAATTCTCTTCTCATTCAATGATTCTAATAAAAATAACAATAACTTATCTCACAACATATAATTTTATTTAAATAGCCATAACCATTTAAGTATTAGTTCTTAACTTATTTTAATTATAGATTCACACTAGACAGAGTTTAAATATCTTTTCTAAAATAAACCATTTTAATAATATTCATCATAGTCGAATTCCAAATATAAATCACTAAGGATTTACTTCAATTTATTTTACATCCCAACTTTGGGATAAAACCCATCATTTCCTTCTGGAAACAATTCCTCATTTCCCTTATTCAAATTTCCATTTGAATTTATTTTTCCAAACTCAAATCTCTTCTATAATTACTGCGTTTAAATTCCACTTCCAATATCGGTGTCAACTACTTCCCACTTTAATTATACAAAATCAACTTGAATTTATATTTTAATTTATCCTATGATAAACATGTATTTAAATTATAAACATCGTTATAATCAACTTCTTGTTTAATCCACTTAACAAGTTCCTATTTCCAGTTCGTTTTAAATCTAATTTTTTTATTTTGAAAAGTAAAATTCCTTTTTAAAATCCCAAATCCTTTCTCTACATCTGAAATATTTTACGGTATTTAAAACACCAAATTCCTAGGGTCAGGGAATTCAACACAACATAATTTATCACAGTAAACAATAATATAAATGTTGAGGAACCCAGTTGGGTCCCTCCAACCTGTTTCCCTGCATCCACAGATGTTAGTTAGCATCAATAATATTATTTCACATCAATATGAAATATCATAACTAATCATCGATCAACGATGTAATCATATCAACCAATTTTATCAACCATTTCAACCAAGCAACCATTTAACAGAAAAAAAATCATTTTAAAATTCGTTTATATAAAAATATAAACGAAGCAGAGTTGGTGAGTTTACTCACCTAGTCTTTGCAGTCGATGGCTCTGCTTTTGTTTCGTTTTAAAATCAAACAGACGTTTGAATTTATCACGAGATTCCAATAGCTCCATTCTCAGCCACACTAGCTCCACAATGTAGATCTCATTATTACGATTCCGACAGCACTTGTTTTGCGAAATTCTGATAATGTATGAATAAATTACGATCATTGAAAATTTAGACTTTAATAAATATAATCTAATATTACTTATTTCTAATCCTTGATTAAATCATTTTATACTACCCTAATCTTTTATAAAACGACGTTCTTATTTCAACTAATTTATATTACTTTTAGGATATCAGAAGTGGAAATACGAGTTAATTACCCCAATTGATTATTTCTTTAATTACCTTCTTAGCTAATAAATCATGTATTATCCTTTTGCACTTCATCTTTTCTTTTATGAAAACAACGGTTTTCCCCTTCGGAACTCTTTTACCAAGTCCGGTGGTCTTTAGTGATGAATGGAGCGTTAACAACAACCACCTCCTGTCTCTTATTCCATAGTCCACAAAATCTCCTCCTCTCAGCCTTAACAAGTTGTCATTGGCGAACCCTCACCACAACCGAACTAAGCCAGACAACCTCTTCTTCTTAACCTTGATGATTTATGCATCCCCAACCACGTTAACACCATACCGCCAAAACCCAGATCATCACACTCGACTTCTACCCTGTAGGAAGTGAAACTTTATCAGTAATTGATCAGTCCAATTTCTTCCTTCCGGGTTTCAATATGACGTTGGAATTGTAAATGAACCCAGCGAGCTCAACTCTTCCTCTCCCCATACTGTCAATTCCCAAACTACAAAACAACCTCTTTCTCCAGTATCACTTCGCACCATTACCCAACTCGCCACCGTACCTCATGAATTCGCCACCACGATCTCATCTCCGTCCTTGAAAGAAGCTCTGGTTGCCTGGTTTGCCATCAGCGGTCAGCCATGGCTTACTGCTAGCTCGCAGGAATTTGTATCGTATCAGGACGGAAGGTGGAGATTTTTAATTTATTCAATGGAGAGAGTTCGTTCTTGCTTTTGGGTTGTCAAAGAGACGAGTGTTGCTTTGAATTGGGTATGATATTTATACAGTTCAAATCGTGGTGACCACGGAATAGCTTAATATAGTATTATAGGGTAGGTCACTGTGCTTTTCCTTGGTCATCACGGTTCCACAAGTAAGGGTGGTATTATCCGGGTTAGGCAGTGCGTCTTTGCTTTAGCATGAAGTTTGCAGGCTTCTCGATAGGTTCTTTCAGCGCACAGTGCAAACATAGGGTCCGCGTGAAAGGGCTATGGAAATAATATCCTTAAGATTGGACTTGTGACATACCAGCAATCTCCATATTTTGTTATAACTCAGGTTTAACGCTATCGCATTTCATAAATCGAGCATTATGTGTACACTATATTATATAGTATATGATTATATGTGTTTGTACGTATTGTTATTGTGATAAATTTCAGTTCAAATACGTGTACAAGCCTATAAAAATAATCATAGAAAGATTCTTATTTATTGTTTTGGCCAAGTGGTTTATAAAAAGATATTTTCAAACTTCGATGTCTAAAATTACGTTCAGGTCCGAGCCATTACGGACAGAACTAAGAATGCTGTCGTGTCCAGCGAGGTGTCACGATTCCAAAAAAATAATAATATCGGTAGGTTAACTTATATTGTGAAACCCCAAAATATTGATATAGGGTGTAAAATACTCCAAATAAAAAGTTGCATATTTTATTAATTAAAAATTACAATAAAATTCTAAAAATTTAAATTATAACTACGCCTCAAAAGAATCTTGTCCAAATTCAAGACCGATGCTTAAATATATTAAAATAACCATTATGGCCTATATACGATTCCACAACGACTATTTCTAAATTTGATTTGGACATAACTTTTTATTCCTGTTATGAAATCTGGATTTTTCACATTCGTTGGAAAGGTATTTTCAAACAGATCCAAATATTTCTTGTCTCGCTAAAATCTGGTTTATTTTGAATCCTGTACATTCATTTGAAATTTGAAATCGAATTTTCAAACTACCGCACCATTTTGAATTCGTTTTAAATATAATTATAAATTATACGTTTAAATATTGTTTTATTAAATAAATTCCTTATATATAATTCAAATAAAATATTTAAACCAATTTAAATATTCAGAATCCAACGGTTGAAAATCCGGGTCGTTACACATCAAAATGAACAAGAATGGGTAAACATAAGTCAAACAAATTGGTGTAGCAAAGCATGTGCACAACTACAATGTACACAATGTGTGGAACATGTACAAGCAACATGATCTGGCTCAACTCAAACTCATGCATGGGGCTTCATGAATTCAATGCAGCACTACAGCAAACTGATGAGAAACATGCAGCAAGTATCATAAGCATCAAAATGAAAATGTCCAGAAGTGTGTATCACAGCATACAGCCAACATATGAATGGTGACAAGCACAAATGGTCGAGCAATGGTACAACATCTCAGGTCTGTGTACATGGATCCATGGTAAAGCAGGTGATAAATGCAAATATGGTCATACAGTCAATAATACAGGTAAGCATGGCAAGGCTCAATGGGTCATGTTGATCAAGTTCATGTATATGTGTACTTTGTTTCATCATGAACCCAGTCAAATGGTCAAGCAGCAAATATGTAGTCAGGATTACAACAGATATTCACAAAGCACTTGCAGCAAACTCAGCTTAATGGAGAACCACACAACAGTGAGCCATACATATATATGTGCTAGCATTCATATATAAGTGGTGCAACCAAAATGCATGAAAAGGAAAACGCTCAACAATCACGCACAGATCTATAAACAGTTCAAAGATTCGGGTTTTAAAAGCAATTTCAAAGTTTCCAGAATGAACATCATATTTCTTGTAATCAAAATCAGGAACTATAGGAATGATCTCAGAAATCATCAATTAATTTGTGCAAGATGGAAATACATTTATTTATTTCCAGTTTTGGGTAACAAATCAATTCGAGTATGCACAAATTTAGTTGTGGCAAATATCAATTTCAAGTTTCTGTTTCCTGAAATAAAATAGTGAAGAAGTTTTTCTGTTAAATACTCAAGAAATCTTGATTCATTTTTGGCAAGATTTAAAATCATTTTTGGCAAGCAAAGCAAGTCGCAGAAATCACTCAAATATGGCAACAATTCAATTATACAGCAAATTACTATTTCCAGAAATCAAGCATGTATTTCAAAGCTGTCGAAATCGAATTCAAATCAGTCGAGCCATTTATGAAATCATCAAAGGCCATTGAAGACCAGATTCACAAGCAAAAATCAAGGCACCAAATTCACGCTGATTTTTCAAAGCCGAGAATTTCAAAAGGAGAAACCGCAAAATACAGGAGCCAAATCATTTAAGCCGAGTTACCAAAGGAGGAAAGCAGCAAAATCATCTCAAGTCATCCACGAAATCAGAGGTGTTTTAGGATTTTCTAATCCTATATTACAACACCATATCATCACAGGCAAACATATAGATCGAAACCAAACAAGTTCATACGAGAAAAAAGAAATAAAAATCAGAATAACTCACTTTTTCATCAAGTGTTTCGATCGACAGAAGTCTCCAAATCAAAGCACCAAAGCTACACAAAGAATCAAGCATCAGAGAAGCGATTCCATCAATTCCAGAAAGCCATCGATTTGGTTTAGGGGTTTTCAGAAAACCCTAGTTTTGATTTCCAAGCCGCCGCCATTTTTGTTTCCCAGAGAAATAAAGAAAAAGATTGGGCTAAAACAAAGAGAGTGCATCAACTTTGAAAGGGGCCGGCCAACATAGTTTTTAAAAGGGGATGACCCCTTATATTTAAACTCCTAGGGTTTTCTTTGTTTATTTAATTTTGTTTTGTTTTTAATTTTCTTCTGTAAACAATTCTGAACAGTTTTTCTAGAAGTCTGTAAAATTCTAGAGTTCCAGTCAGGGTGTTGACTGGAAGTCCACTAGAGTCTGTAAATTCTAGGGCTATGAGTTACAGGGTTTGTAATTCGGGAAATCTGATCGAGGGGATATCAGTCAGTCTAGGGTTTTGAGCATAGGGTTAGGACAGTAGCAGGCGCTGCGAGTGTACATGGTCTTGTATGCGGGATCTGTTTATAACACCTAGTAGAAACCTTACGAATGCAGCAGTAGGCAGGGTTTTGCCGAAGCTGGGTATATCTGTGTGTGATTTATTTTCTGCACTTTTATTTCTGCTGCATTCTGTGATCTGTTTATTATTTTAATATCCTGTTAGTTTTTAAATTCAGTTTAAAAACTGTGATAAACCCTATTCACCCCCCCCCTCTAGGGTTAATCTAGATCCAACAAGTGGTACCAGAGCAGGTATTTCTGTTAACTCTAGAGTCTTGGGTAATCCAAGTTGTCAGTCTATAAAGAGTCAGTCCAGCCATATTCCAACTATTTTTAATGGTACAGATTTTTTGAATTGGAAATCAGAAATGGAATTTTATTTAAAATCTGTTGACATTAAGTGTTGGGATACTATTTTAAATGGGTATGATATTGTAAGTAGGGTTGATATTGGATTTAATTCACGAGCTACTCATATTTTATATTCTCATATTGATGATGTTCATTATAACCTTATCTCCCAATGCTTAACTGCGCATGAAATCTGGAACACTCTCGATGCAAAGTATGGACGGAAACTGGACAACTGCTTAAAACCCTCAACAGCCAACTCAGATTCAGATCTGTGTTTAATTGGAGCTATTCATGACGATTCAAATGATGGGAACTTATGTTATGAAGATTTGGTATCTCTTTGTAATAATTTAACAAGAACTGTTGATCGTCTCAAACGGAAAAACAAATCTTTGAAATCTGGAAATTCTGAGTTGACCCATAAAAACAATATGCTGAATTTAAAATTTGAAAACTCTGAGTGCAAGAATTGTTTTAATTTGAAGAACAATTTAGCTCATCTCAATATGAATCTTCAGAAATTTGAAAAAGATATTATTATTTTAAAACAAAATGAAGATGAGTTAACTTGTAAAAATGATTCTTTGCGAAAGGAGTTGGATAATATTAATTCCAAACATAAATTTTTTGAAAAGGAGAATTTGTTGAAAACTGATTCAATTCTGAATGAACTTGAAAATGAAATTAAGAATTTCAAGATCCTTGAGGTTGAAAAACAAAAACAGTTTGATTTTGAGATTTCTGAGAGTAAAGCCAAAATTGAGAAACTTCTAATCGAGAATAATTTTCTAAAATCTAAAATCGACAATCTTGAGTTGAGTCTGAAACGTTTTTCAACCAGTGAAAAATCTTTGAATATGCTTTTGAAAAATCAGTTTTCTCATGGAAATAAACATGGACTCGGTTTTGGGAAAAACAATGATTTTGAATAATGGAATTCTTTTGATTTTAAAAATCCTTCAAATCGCTTTGGAAATGATTGCTTTGAAAATTTAAACTCTAACAATTTCAAAGGATTTTTAAATCAAAAACGAGATGTGAATTTGTTTAATAACAATCCTTTCAAACATTCTTGGACCCCTAAAGAAAAGAAAACGATTTTCACTAAATTCAAACAAGTTTGGGTTCCTAAAGGTACAAAAATAGATTCGAACGGATTGCTATACAAACAGGTTTGGGTACCTAAGGTTGCGAACAAAACTGTGAGTGGTTTTACTAAGTTTGTTAGACCACTCGATCCTCTAAACTGCTAGGTACCTGTGACGGCTGAGGAGCAACTGTGCAGAAAGAGAAAGTGAATTCGAACTGCTTCATATCATGGAATCTTTTACTGTTCCTTTGCCAAGTCTGAGAAGTTAGAGATTCTGATTTACATCTGCTTCCAAGTATAATCTCTTAACTCATTTTTGTAAATATTTTCTGTTTTTATTTTCTTGTCTTATTCCTTCTTCTACCCCTTTCTACTTTATTTTCTTCTGTTTGTTTTTATTTGATTTTTCACTGCCATATTCTACTTAATCTGTGCATCTTAAACTTCCAATTGCAGTTTCTCATGTTTTTCTGGAAATTCGCTTAATCTAAATAACACCCTTACGTTTAATCATTTCCAGAACTTGATTTAAACTTGTATATATTTGCAATTGTTTTGGAGTTTTTTTTTATTCCTAACAGTGTTGATTATTCATGTTATATCTTGAACGCTGTTAGTCTGAATTCTAAATTGTTTTGAAAATCTGAAATATTTATGAGATTTCACACACCTTTGTTGTTCTGAGTTTCTTCCAATTCATTTTGGAAACACTTGAGATATTATACTCATTACAGTACATAGCTTCTTATCAGTCGTGATAATTTCATTAATTTTCAGTTTGGCTTGGATTTCCCAAATTTCAATGATACATCTTGTAATTTCATATTTATTCATGATCATTTTAGTTGAAATTGTTTTGTTTGAAATCATCTGAAATTATTGATATTTTGTATAATCACACACCTCCTAAATTTGAAATTATGAACCTTTGTGTGATTGACTCATTATATCACAAAACTTGACATTGATTCAAGTGATTTCAAATAAATTATTTATGGATCATGAATATCTCTTAATTATTTGATGTAAATGATCTGAAATTATTCTTAGAAATCTTGTGAAAAATTCCTTTGAAAATCTGGTCTTGAAATTCACTCTTATTTCATGATTATCTGATTTAATTATTTGTTTGTTTAAAATCATTTGAAATTATTGATTTATTGAATCTCACACATATCTCAAATCAAAAATTTATAATCTGGTGTGATTGATTCATTAAATTCTGATATTTTCATATTTCTCAAATGATTTCAAGTAAACAGTATTTTAATCATTAGATCATGAATCATCATATGTGGCCATCATCTTGACAAGTATGATTTGAAACTATGTTCTGTGTTGCTCTGATATTGTTTTAAAAAATGTTTGTTCTGGAATCACATGCTTGCTGCTCTGATACATGTGCATAATCTATTATCTCGTCTGTTTGGGCTTGGTACTTAATAATTCTTTTGTCTATGACATTCTTGTTCAGTATCATGTTAAAATTCCTCGTAAATAGAGACACCAAGTGGTATCAGAAGCGCCTTATATTTGTCTCACCCATCTGTACTGAGATTCAAATTCTCACCTAGTATAGATCGATACATTTTTTCCTTATACTAATAAATGTG
Source organism: Allium sativum (assembly GCA_030737875.1). Taxonomy (NCBI): domain Eukaryota; kingdom Viridiplantae; phylum Streptophyta; class Magnoliopsida; order Asparagales; family Amaryllidaceae; genus Allium; species Allium sativum. The sequence goes on along the minus strand of CM060915.1, from coordinate 441,125,163 downwards.
CTAAATTTGTCTGGCTGGGTTTGTGTTTAAATTTCTTTGGTCTGAGATGTCCATGATAGTCCATCAGGGTGTAATTAAATTCCTCAATAAAGGAGACTACAATTGGTATCAGCCTTTTTCACTCATCTGTTTTTTGAATTATCACCCTGTATAGATTCATTTTTTTAAAATCTGTTTAATTTCCTCTTGTAATTGATTTTCAATTTTAAAATTATTTATTGATTATTCATTCAGAAATTGAAATCAATATCCGAATTGAACTGTATTTATAATTCATCAAAACATATTATCAGAATTTGAAATTGTGATGAAATTGTGACTGCAGTATATTTCACAACAAGAGAGAATTTGATTTAAATTTTTTCATGATGGTTGAACGTTTATTATAATATCTTTGAACTGACAATTATTTCACGACCATCTTCATTACCTATCATCATTCTGCCATCCATCATTTTTTTATATAAATGTGGAGAGTTTTTTTTAATCATCTTGTTTTAAAACAGTGAAAATTATGTGTGATAGAAATGGGACTATATTATTATTCAGAATTAGCGATAATTGAAAATTTTCAATAATTTCGGTACAGTCGAGCTTATTTCATAATATAATTAATTTAGAAATTTATTTCACAGTCCATTTCTGTACCTACCACAGTTCTATCATCCATATTGGTTTCATATACCGAGGAGTTTTTTCCTTTATATAGCTGAAAATAATAAAAATATAATTTATATATAGGAGTGTCTCTAACCTCATTTAAAAATCCAAGCCCTGGTTATGCATGGTTATGAGACATCTTATAATTTAAGCTGCGACTGATCTCATTTAAAAATCCAAGCTCTGGTTATGCGTGGTCAGTGTGCTCTTAAATAAATAAAAAAGGAAATAGAGTGCTAAAAATAGAAATAAATTTGAAATTCTCCTCTAAGTATAAAAACAAGTCTATCAATCCATCTTCCAATCTGTGAAATGTGTTAAAATCTTATGACGTATTATGATTTGTTGATTGATAGGTATTGGGATTTGAGATTATTCGATTTTCTCACTTAAATTGAATTATTTATCATAGTCCAAATCCATCACTGTTTTTGTGCTTTATTTTTATAAAAATCCTTTGAAAATAATTGGAAATAATTTTTTTTTAAAACTCTCTCCTCTACATTTTATATAAAATTCATCGTATATCCATCATTCTCTAAAATGTGAAATATGCCACCAGTTGTTAGAATATTATGATTTTTGTTTGACTGGTTGAAATTTATGATGACCGTTCTTCCTCTTAAGCTGAAATTATATTTTTAGTCAATTTTCATCTGTATTTTAAAATCTGTATTCTTTTGATGATAACAAAAGGGGGAGAATGGATTAGATTTTGATTTATGAGTGAATATTTTATAAATATCTTTAATTTTGAAAATGTATTCATACATTTCACTCATGCACAGTTATAGGGGGAGTTTTCTGTTGTAGGGGGAGCTAATAAATAGGGGGAGTTCATTTTTCACTGTAAAACACATTTGTTGGATTCAAAATCTTTTATTTGTTTGTCATCATCAAAAGGGGGAGATTGTTGTATATAACGATGTTGTATACACAATTATATGATTTTTGTTTGATGATAACAAACAAATATATTTTATAAATGTGTTTGTTACTGTACTGTTCTATATTTACATCACAAACAGGAATGTAATATTTATATTTAAATAAAATACATCTATACAGAAATTCAAATATTTACTGTATTTTATTTAAAATATAAATATTATATTTCTAACATTCAAACAGTACATCTATTTTAACTCCACTATTTAATCACTTCACATATTTGTACTTACAAATAAACAGAATAGAATAGACAAATCTGTTTGACAACAATGAAATAATATTTTTTATTTCAAACAAGATTTTGTTTATTACAAATAATCAGTACAATCACTTTTTAATATACATTAGCTCCTCACTATGACACTCATACATTCACTCATATACACAATCAACACTGTCTTGTTGTCTTCAATCTTCTATCTTCACAGCATTCTTCAGCTCAGCCCAGTCATCATCTTCATACCTATCATATACAGAAACACACACACAGTATATGGAACAGAAATAATTTTCAAAATACATGTGAATATAAATTTTATTTTTAAAATTTTATTTGCCTCAGTTTTCTGGTGTGTTTCTCATCATTTTTCTGACTTGATCTAATTTATATAACCATAAATCTATGTCTAGACGGCTTGTGATATTCACAGTGATACACTGTAAATACCACAAGGTAGACAGTATGTATATACAATGCAGGGACAGGGAAAATAATACTGGATGGCTGCATGTACACACGTGTATATATACACACATGTGCACTGCCTCGCCAATCCAGTGTGCAACTGAGGAGTAGCCACGTTGTGACGGCCCACCCCGCACCAACCGACATTTCCTCCAAAGGTGCGCTGTACACATGTCCAGTTAGCACGGGACGGTCGTCAGAAGAAAAAGGGAAGAAGGAAATGAACTAACAAGGAACCTGTAGAATGTCTCACAGCGCATAGAACAAAATATAATAATAACATACTTGACATAAAACAGGAGAGACAGTGCATAAGCTAAAAACCATAACTGATCATCATAGCAGCGGAAATCCAAAATATAGCTTATTACAACTTTTCAAACTGTCTCAAAGCAAAAGCAAGATAAAGGAGGTACACTACTAATGCCCAAGTAGCAACCACCAACGACACAGGGAGAATATCTATATATCATACGTGGAAGCCTCCTGCTCGCCTCCGAATCAGCTACTCGCGCATCACCAGCTAACCATAACCTGTCTCTAGTCTGCTCGTGTGAGCACCCAGAGTAATAAGAAGAGACATAAAACTCTGGGTCAGACATAAAGCCTGGTATGAGCGATAAGCATCTAAACAAAATAATAACAGGTATAATCCAATCATACCTGAACCTGGACCTGCAACCAAAGAGTTAGCACTACATACTGTACAACACTCTAAGGTGCCCTTTCAAATGGTGTAAAGATAACGGGGGTGGGGGGTGTGCATGTCATAGTGATGTCAAACAATCAAGCATAGCAATCATCCTCACATCCCTCACTCAGTGCGTAAAGCATACGATATCCACTACTTTGGTCACCTAATACTTTGGGCCATGGCGGAATCCAATCCCGTGTAACTATCACTACAAGCCCACTATCCATCTCTCAGTGGTGGACCAAAGTTATGAATACCGACAACCCCTTTGCACACGTCCCGCAGCAAAGCCCAATCATGAAGTGAACTCATTGGTTCCCATCTGGATCCTAAGCTCTAACTTCCCATATTGGACTACCTTTGCATCTCGGGTTATTGGTCAATACTGGATCGGGTCGGGTTCCTTCTCAAGCCATCGGTTCGGGTCGGGTGTCCTTCATCTGTTCGGGTCGGGTCTTCTCCTGGTGCGGTTCGGGTCGGTTGTCCTCCGTCGGTTCGGGTCGGCGTTCCTCTGGGTTCGAGTCAGCTGCTTCTTCTTCTTCGGGTCGGGTCGGTGCTTCCTTTCGGGTCGGGTCGGGTCCTTCTTGGTTTGTGCTTTCGATCCGTCTTCATGCTCCCCTTCATATGCTCCTATCCGATCCGCTTTTGTGCTCCTGCTCTGATTCGCCTTTGTGTTTCCGATCCGATCCGTCCCCTTCGATCCGATCCGTCTTCCTCTATCCGATCCGATCCGTCTTCCTCTATCCGATCCGATCCGTCTTCCTCTATCCGATCCGATCCCAGTTTAGCTAGCGTGGCCTTCCTTTTTACCACTTTTCCCAAGTGTTGGGTTCCGATCCGATCGGATTCTTTGCTCAGTTCTACATATCCGATCCGAGCCCCCTTATCCGATCCGATCCGAACTCTGCACTGTTTTCTGAAACTGTTCCAGCAAGTGTTTACGCCATTCGACGACGTTTTCGACCATTCTAACTATTGAAATCAATCACAAAGCATTTCATACAGTCATAGCAACATGCATAATCAACCACAAACATCATTCACATCAATATCATAGGTTAAAATGGATCAAACATACCCAAAAATCCATATTTTCCCCTTAAGCATGTTTAAGCAAATCTAACAATAGGATTAGCAAAACTTAACCAAATTAGCCAATTTTTCTAACAGAGGCTTAAAACAATATTTATGAATTTCTGCATATTTTTCCAGATTTTTAACATGCATAATTTCGCTAATTATCACTAATTACTCCTTAATCCCCCCAAATTCCGGGATTTACAAAATTAGTCGAAATCAACCCAAATTCATATCAGAGGCATAAAATGATGTTTTAGAATTTTGGGAATTTTTCTAGATTTTTCTGAGCAATAATTTCGCTAATCTTCGCTAATTACCATAATTAGCCATAATTAGTGAGGAACTATGCAAATCACTCACCTTTGCCACAAATTAAACTATAGATCTGAAATGTCCTCTGATTTGGATCCACTCCCAATGCTTAGCAGCAGCTCTTATCTTGATTTGATGCTAATCCGCCTTGATTTGATGTAGATTAGGCCAAGACTTGATTAGAAAGTGATTAGAAGGTGATTTGGGATGAAATTAGAAGGTGGAGGCCATGACTAGGTTGAAGGAAAGCAAGTGGCGGCTGGAAAAATGAGGAAGAAACCGAAATTCTAACCCTATCAGCCCTCATATACCCCTAAACCCGAAATCCCCCATTGGGCCTAGTTGCTAATCACCCGGTTTGGCCCAATTAAGCTGTTTTTAACCCTTTAAACCTTAATTCAGCCATATCTCCCAAACGGTAAGCCCGTTTGGCTAATGTAACCACTCTACGGAAAGAGAAACCATCATTCGAATCCAATGGAAGTGGTTTCAGGTCAAAATTCCTTTCCAGTCAAAAGTTATGGCCAAAACAGTACCAACTAGGGGCAAAACGGTCATTTAAAAATCGACAAAAATCATGAACATGGGAAATGACCCCAATAGTCGTCTCCCAAAGTTACATGACCATACGACTTCATATGAAAATGAAATAAATATTCTACGATCCTAGATGCGTAGAATGCGGGTTGTTACATTCTTTCCTCCTTAAGAAATTTCGCCCCCGAAATTCTTTAACTAAGAAACAAGCAATGGATCCCGCATGCCTATCAACCAATTTTCAACAATCAAACATACATGATAGTACAACAAACCTATCCTAGCATGCGGTTTTCTAACAAAGGAAGAATCATCGCCGCTAAAGTCTTATCAGGCGAAGAGCTTTGGATACGACTCTCTTATGTTATCCTCTACTTCCCAAGTACAGCCGTTCCCTCGCCATCGATCTCCATCTCTATCTTAGCGGTGATTTCCAATAAGTTAGGATCGTCCCTATGACTGGAACTGATCCACTAAATCCAGATCGATCTAATCGTTAAGCTTACTAGCGTTTCTGAATCCAATTCACATTTAGGTCTGAAGTTATATCCCATGATATACTCTAGTTGCTTTCATTCCAAAACATAGCCTCTAAACTGGCATGCCTCCTACCCAATGCATCAGTTACCGCACCTAGTTCGGTACTACGGCATCCATCCATACTGTCATCTTCTTAGGTAATCCAACCATATACGTTAAATTACCAACCACATTCCAAATATCCTTTCGAGTCTAACCCGAATCTTGCCTACATCCACACTGTACGTCCAACGTATATTCACCTCCTAGAGGCAAACTAGATCCATCCAATGACCCTAGGCACTACATCCATATCCGTACTGTACGTCTAACGCACATTCACCTTCCAAAGGTGAACTAGATCCATCCAATGAATCTAGGTACCCTACCCACATTCGTACTGCACGTCCAACGTACATTCACCTTCCAAAGGTGAACTAGACTCATCCAATGAATCTAGGTACTCTACCTATATCTGTACTGCACGTCCAACGTACATCCACCTTCCAAAGGTGAACTAGACTCATCCAATGAATCTAGGTACCCTACCTATGAGTCCAAGTCCAACTTGAAGCTCCTATATCCGCTGAATCTCCAAGATCAACGGACGCTCTACAATTCCCAAACATACTTCAAGTCTAACGTAAAGTATCTTACTCTCGTCATATCACCATGATCAACAAACTTATCCTATTTTCTATTCAATAGGATCCTACAGGTGACAGTCTACCTAAGAAAAGAAAGATAGGAACAAACATAGCAATCATAGCATCTATCAAACAAATCCTATCCATCACCTGCTAAAGCCATAAATACGTCTATACCTGTATGTCTGGTCTAACCAACATCAATAACTAATGGAAGCCCCGCCTCCAAACAACCCACCGTACGTCCAACATACATTTATCCTCCAAGGATAACTAAAACTAATGGAAGCCCCGCCTCCAAACGGACTACCGTACGTCCAACGTACGTTTATCCTCCAAGGATAACTAGATCACGTCCAACGGATCCAAGGTAATGGGCGTCCCCATATACCCCTGCTTTTAGTCCTCCTAAAATACTTGAGTCCAACCCAAGTCTACCCATTTTCTTGCTGCCCTCTCGAGTCCAACTCGAGCCGAATCCAATTCCTTGCAGCCTTCTCGAGTCCAACTCGAGTCAATCTATAACTCAGACCCAGTCTTGAGTACCGACAAACTCTAGTCCAACGTGAGTCGTCTCCCTATTCGTTGCATCTCCAAGATCAACGAACACCAATTTTCTTTTACGAGTTCAAGTCCAACTTGAATCGCTCTAATCTTCATTGTATCATCCATGATCAACGAACACATCCTATTCCTTCAAAATTCTACTATCCAATAGAGAACATCAACATAGGGTCCTAAACAATCCATTACTTTGCATCTTTCCCGAGTCCCACTCGAGCAATCTCATAACCCTATCGAGTCTAACTCTGGGCAGTCTATACCATCGAACAGTCTTATCATGTTCCGTCTGCCCATCACTCCTCGAGTGAACCAAGATATCATCCAATGAAAATCACAACAACTATTTACCCCTCACGCAAACCATTCTAGTCGAAATCGACATTCCCCAAGCACAAGCCCCAAAGGCCTAAACCAATATCAGACAAGCACCCAAGGAACATCTCCTCCGAGTTCAGACAATATACGTGAGATGATATGAGCAAAACATCCAAACATTCAAGCATCCATAACCGACTTTGGCTATCCTCGCCAATCTTGCTTGAAACTATCATCGGTCGCATGACCATGTCCTGACCAAACTACTGTACATCCAATGTACATTTGCTTCTCTAACTCCCGTTATCATCTTCATCATAAGGTAGGTGATCCAATACCAACTTTCGTTAATCATTCACTCTAACGGTCGTCAAAGACTCTTCGCAATCTACTACCACTCTATACCTTTGGAGTCAATCGGCTCCCAAAAATCAAGCCAAACCTAGTAAAGCTCGAAATAAAGCAATCACAACAAACATACATCCATGACTCGATAAGACCAAATTACGACAAATCCTACAAAGGTTAGTCAAACCACCCATCGGGTTTGTCACTACTAGGGGTCTATCGACTATCGGGTTCCAATTCCAACTTATCCACCAGGTTACTAGACATAAAAGAATGGAAAAATCCCGACATCAAACAAAACTAGAATAGGAACATCATAAATAGAAAGCATACCTCGAATAACGACACCTTTTTCCTTCTGCGCCGCAGTTGGGGCATTCGACGAAGAAGGAACGGCGTTGATAGCATATGCTTTCACGATCTGCTTCTCCCTAGGAGGTTGTGGACATTCATTCTTGTGATGTCCCGCTTGCCCACAATTGAAGCACTTCCTTTCCCCAGGCTTTTCTCGACAATCTCTAGCATAGTGGCCCTTCTTGCCACAGCTAAAACACTCAGAATCTTCCCTGCTTTTCTTCTTTGGACCATCCTTAGCTTGGGCCTGATTCTGCTTCCTTTTGCTCTGGGGATTCTCCTTACCTCCACCGCTTGCTTGCGGCTTTGGTTCCTCTGCTGATGTAATAGCAACCTCAATCTTTGGCTTAGGGTAAAGACTCTCTGACCTTAATGCTTTTCCCACAATCGAGTCAAACGTCTCATCGATGTGGTTTATAAGCCTTTCCCCCAAGTATCCATCCAAGCCAGTTATGAACTTCTCATTCTTCTTCTCGGCAGTATCAATCAAAGATAATCCATATTTCGACAAAGTGTCGAACTCAGCAACGTACTCCGAGATAGCCCTGCCATTCTGCTTCAACTCCAGAAACTTCCTAAACAACTCTGATTTCTGAGCAGCTGGGATAAACTTATCGCTAAAGCGAGCCTTGAACTGATCCCAAGTAATCTGATCCTCGGGAGTAGCTGCTTTAATGGCATCCCACCAATTCATTGCCCGTCCTTGCAGCTGACGGGATGCTAGCCTTCTCTTCATCGCATCCTCGATACCCAAGTCCTCAAAGATGCGCTCGCAGCTATCCAACCAATTCTGAACATCCGTAGCCGATTCCGTTCCGTGGAACGGCTTTCCACCAAGGTTAGTATAATCCTTGCTCAGCTTGGCGAAATCGACCCTAGGCGCCTGCACCGCTGCACCACCACCATTAGCAGCATTAGGGACTGCTCCCTGAGCATCCCTAATCATATCTCGCATGAAGTTGGTGAACATCGTCCTCAAGTCTGGGTCATTCCTATTGTTACCCCTTGGACCATTGTTCCTCAGGTTTCGGCTCATCGTTCAATCTGTAAAGAGAACGAATCAGCCATCTCCATAGTGGTACTAGTGCAGTGCGACTTCATCCTTACTAATACTACTAGTATATATATAACTAGCTTTTGAAAACCAAAGTAATCACAAATACGCGCTCTCATATACGTACTAACTCTCCCTAGTGTCTTTCCCTAGGTTAACTACGCAACCTAGAGCTCTGATACCAAGTGTGACGGCCCGCCCCGCACCAACCGACATTTCCTCCAAAGGTGCGCTGTACACATGTCCAGTTAGCACGGGACGGTCGTCAGAAGAAAAAGGGAAGAAGGAAATGAACTAACAAGGAACCTGTAGAATGTCTCACAGCGCATAGAACAAAATATAATAATAACATACTTGACATAAAACAGGAGAGACAGTGCATAAGCTAAAAACCATAACTGATCATCATAGCAGCGGAAATCCAAAATATAGCTTATTACAACTTTTCAAACTGTCTCAAAGCAAAAGCAAGATAAAGGAGGTACACTACTAATGCCCAAGTAGCAACCACCAACGACACAGGGAGAATATCTATATATCATACGTGGAAGCCTCCTGCTCGCCTCCGAATCAGCTACTCGCGCATCACCAGCTAACCATAACCTGTCTCTAGTCTGCTCGTGTGAGCACCCAGAGTAATAAGAAGAGACATAAAACTCTGGGTCAGACATAAAGCCTGGTATGAGCGATAAGCATCTAAACAAAATAATAACAGGTATAATCCAATCATACCTGAACCTGGACCTGCAACCAAAGAGTTAGCACTACATACTGTACAACACTCTAAGGTGCCCTTTCAAATGGTGTAAAGATAACGGGGGTGGGGGGTGTGCATGTCATAGTGATGTCAAACAATCAAGCATAGCAATCATCCTCACATCCCTCACTCAGTGCGTAAAGCATACGATATCCACTACTTTGGTCACCTAATACTTTGGGCCATGGCGGAATCCAATCCCGTGTAACTATCACTACAAGCCCACTATCCATCTCTCAGTGGTGGACCAAAGTTATGAATACCGACAACCCCTTTGCACACGTCCCGCAGCAAAGCCCAATCATGAAGTGAACTCATTGGTTCCCATCTGGATCCTAAGCTCTAACTTCCCATATTGGACTACCTTTGCATCTCGGGTTATTGGTCAATACTGGATCGGGTCGGGTTCCTTCTCAAGCCATCGGTTCGGGTCGGGTGTCCTTCATCTGTTCGGGTCGGGTCTTCTCCTGGTGCGGTTCGGGTCGGTTGTCCTCCGTCGGTTCGGGTCGGCGTTCCTCTGGGTTCGAGTCAGCTGCTTCTTCTTCTTCGGGTCGGGTCGGTGCTTCCTTTCGGGTCGGGTCGGGTCCTTCTTGGTTTGTGCTTTCGATCCGTCTTCATGCTCCCCTTCATATGCTCCTATCCGATCCGCTTTTGTGCTCCTGCTCTGATTCGCCTTTGTGTTTCCGATCCGATCCGTCCCCTTCGATCCGATCCGTCTTCCTCTATCCGATCCGATCCGTCTTCCTCTATCCGATCCGATCCGTCTTCCTCTATCCGATCCGATCCCAGTTTAGCTAGCGTGGCCTTCCTTTTTACCACTTTTCCCAAGTGTTGGGTTCCGATCCGATCGGATTCTTTGCTCAGTTCTACATATCCGATCCGAGCCCCCTTATCCGATCCGATCCGAACTCTGCACTGTTTTCTGAAACTGTTCCAGCAAGTGTTTACGCCATTCGACGACGTTTTCGACCATTCTAACTATTGAAATCAATCACAAAGCATTTCATACAGTCATAGCAACATGCATAATCAACCACAAACATCATTCACATCAATATCATAGGTTAAAATGGATCAAACATACCCAAAAATCCATATTTTCCCCTTAAGCATGTTTAAGCAAATCTAACAATAGGATTAGCAAAACTTAACCAAATTAGCCAATTTTTCTAACAGAGGCTTAAAACAATATTTATGAATTTCTGCATATTTTTCCAGATTTTTAACATGCATAATTTCGCTAATTATCACTAATTACTCCTTAATCCCCCCAAATTCCGGGATTTACAAAATTAGTCGAAATCAACCCAAATTCATATCAGAGGCATAAAATGATGTTTTAGAATTTTGGGAATTTTTCTAGATTTTTCTGAGCAATAATTTCGCTAATCTTCGCTAATTACCATAATTAGCCATAATTAGTGAGGAACTATGCAAATCACTCACCTTTGCCACAAATTAAACTATAGATCTGAAATGTCCTCTGATTTGGATCCACTCCCAATGCTTAGCAGCAGCTCTTATCTTGATTTGATGCTAATCCGCCTTGATTTGATGTAGATTAGGCCAAGACTTGATTAGAAAGTGATTAGAAGGTGATTTGGGATGAAATTAGAAGGTGGAGGCCATGACTAGGTTGAAGGAAAGCAAGTGGCGGCTGGAAAAATGAGGAAGAAACCGAAATTCTAACCCTATCAGCCCTCATATACCCCTAAACCCGAAATCCCCCATTGGGCCTAGTTGCTAATCACCCGGTTTGGCCCAATTAAGCTGTTTTTAACCCTTTAAACCTTAATTCAGCCATATCTCCCAAACGGTAAGCCCGTTTGGCTAATGTAACCACTCTACGGAAAGAGAAACCATCATTCGAATCCAATGGAAGTGGTTTCAGGTCAAAATTCCTTTCCAGTCAAAAGTTATGGCCAAAACAGTACCAACTAGGGGCAAAACGGTCATTTAAAAATCGACAAAAATCATGAACATGGGAAATGACCCCAATAGTCGTCTCCCAAAGTTACATGACCATACAACTTCATATGAAAATGAAATAAATATTCTACGATCCTAGATGCGTAGAATGCGGGTTGTTACACACGTGGACCTGCTCGACTCAGTGCACAAGCAAGAGACAGTCATACACGGACGAGCATCTCGAAAGCAAAACATATATCCATACATATATATATATATATACACACATATGTGTATATATACATATATGTATACATGCACACAATTCATATATACGCACAAACACTGATTCAAGCTCAGGAATGTGCATAAGCATGGAACAAAGGCTCAGGTACAAAATACATGGTCGAGCCAAAGTGCAAACACTCACATGCAAAGCCAAAACAGCAAGTACTCAAACAATGCAAGTCAGTGTTCCAAACACGACAGCAAAGTGTCGTGCCATGCATCAAAATAAACAAGAATGGGTAAACATAAGTCGAACAAATTGGTGTAGCAAAGCATGTGCACAACTACAATGTACACAATGTATGGAACATGTACAAGCAACATGATCTGGCTCAACTCAAACTCATGCATGGGGCTTCATGAATTCAATGCAGCACTACAGCAAACTGATGAGAAACATGCAGCAAGTATCATAAGTATCAAAATGAAAATGTCCAGAAGTGTGTATCACAGCATACAGCCAACATATGAATGGTGACAAGCACAAATGGTCGAGCAATGGTACAACATCTCAGGTCTGTGTACATGGATCCATGGTAAAGCAGGTGATAAATGCAAATATGGTCATACAGTCAACAATACAGGTAAGCATGGCATGGCTCAATGGGTCATGTTGATCAAGTTCATGTATATGTGTACTTTGTTTCATCATGAACCCAGTCAAATGGCCGAGCAGCAAATATGTAGTCAGGATTACAACAGATATTCACAAAGCACTTGCAACAAACTCAGCTTAATGGAGAACCACACAACAGTGAGCCATACATATATATGTGCTAGCATTCATATATAAGTGGTGCAACCAAAATGCATGAGGAAAAAGCTCAACAGTCACGCACAGATCTATAAACAGTTCAAAGATTCGGGTTTTAAAAGCAATTTCAAAGTTTCCAGAATGAACATCATATTTCTTGTAATCAAAATCAGGAACTATAGGCATGATCTCAGAAATCATCAATTAATTTGTGCAAGATGGAAATACATTTATTTATTTCCAGTTTTGGGTAACAAATCAATTCGAGTATGCACAAATTTAGTTGTGGCAAATATCAATTTCAAGTTTCTGTTTCCTGAAATAAAACAGTGAAGAAGTTTTTCTGTTAAATACTCAAGAAATCTCGATTCATTTTTGGCAAGATTTAAAATCATTTTTGGCAAGCAAAGCAAGTCGCAGAAATCACTCAAATCTGGCAACAATTCAATTAGACAGCAAATTACTATTTCCAGAAATCAAGCATGTATTTCAAAGCTGTGGAAATCGAATTCAAATCAGTCGAGCCATTTATGAAATCATCAAAGGCCATTGAAGACCAGATTCACAAGCAAAAATCAAGGCACCAAATTCACGCTGATTTTTCAAAGCCGAGAATTTCAAAAGGAGAAACCGCAAAATACAAGAGCCAAATCATTTAAGCCGAGTAACCAAAGAAGGAAAGCAGCAAAATCATCTCAAGTCATCCACGAAATCAGAGGTGTTTTAGGATTTTCTAATCCTATATTACCACACCATATCATCACAGGCAAACATATAGATCGAAACCAAACAAGTTCATACGAGAAAAAAAGAAATAAAAATCAGAATAACTCACTTTTTCATCAAGTGTTTCGATCGACAGAAGTCTCCAAATCAAAGCACCAAAGCTACACAAATAATCAAGCATCAGAGAAGCGATTCCATCAATTCCAGAAAGCCATCGATTTGGTTTGGGGGTTTTCAGAAAACCCTAGTTTTGATTTCCAAGCCGCCACCATTTTTGTTTCCCAGAGAAATAAAGAAAAAGATCGGCCTAAAACAAAGAGAGTGCATCAACTTTGAAAGGGGCCGGCCAACATAGTTTTTAAAAGGGGATGACCCCTTATATTTAAACTCCTAGGGTTTTCTTTGTTTATTTAATTTTGTTTAGTTTTTAATTTTCTTCTGTAAACAATTCTGAATAGTTTTTCTAGAAGTCTGTAAAATTCTAGAGTTCCAGTCAGGGTGTTGACTGGCAGTCCACTAGAGTCTGTAAATTCTAGGGCTACGAGTTACAGGGTTTGTAATTCGGGAAATCTGATCGAGGGGATATCAGTCAGTCTAGGGTTTTGAGCATAGGGTTAGGACAGGAGCAGGCGCTGCGAGTGTACATGGTCTTGTATGCGGGATCTGTTTATAACACCTAGTAGAAACCTTAGGAATGCAGCAGTAGGCAGGGTTTTGCCGAAGCTGGGTATATTTGTGTGTGATTTATTTTCTGCACTTTTATTTCTAATGCATTTTGTGATCTGTTTATTATTTTAATATCCTGTTAGTTTTTAAATTCAGTTTAAAAACTGTGATAAGCCCTATTCACCCCCCCTCCCTCTAGGGTTAATCTAGATCCAACAAAGTAACACAAGAGGGCAACACTTAACCAATGTAACATGACCAGTGGTAGGGTTAAGTTAACACTTAACCAATGAACTAGTGGGGTTAAGTTAATGGGAAACACTTAACCAATATAATATGATGAATGAACAGGGTTAAGTTAATAGAAAACACTTGATCAATTACAACATGATGAATGGGAAGTGTTCGGTTAATAAGAAACACTCAACCAACATGACATGGCATGTGGATGGGTTAAGTTAACTTGAATGGATGGATAACACTTAGCCAATTTGGGGGGTATATGAATAGACCCTAGAGAACCCTAGTAACGGGGACCCATCTCAGCAGTAACCCACATAGATGTATCACGGTACCCTGAAACTAGGCAGGGTGGGACACGATTACTGGGTTGATTATAAGCGTTCAAAATAGCGGCACGGGGTACAACAGTGTATGGGCGTGCACGTGCTCCGGAGTGGAAAAGAAGGCACTGAGCATCAGTAGTATACACTGTGCATCTAGAATTTATTTCTGGTTGCTATCATAGGGATTGATACACCTTATGGTGGGACCATCACAGGGTATCTACACGCAAGAGAGGGCCAATTGACATAGAAACAAGGAAAGTTAATACAAGTAGGGAGCCGATCGATAGGGTAGTAAGGGTACATCTAACATCTTCATGGCAATTAGGCTAGTTGAGGTAAGATCCTCGTACTAGATGTACACCTGAAGGCTACCACAATTACGGGGTTGAGATCACCTTATTTTATAACACGGGATACTAGTTGGGACACTATTAGGGGATACAGATCCTTTTTCACAGGATACTAGTTGGGACACTAGTAGGGAATACAAATCGTTCTATAAAAGACACTAGTTAGGATGCTAGTTGGGTGGTGCAGAGAAAATAGGAAATCAGAGAAATAATCGAAGCGCATTCAGTGTATCTTAACTTGTCATATCTAATGATCATCATTTGTTGTCTTGCTATGTTTATTATCATGGTTATGGTCTGGTATCCAGTTTATTCATGTCATGAAGCTTTCACCTGTTTACATGCTGAATAATCACCGGACTTACCAGGCTTTATGTCTGACTTTGTTTTGTTTCGCTCTCTTTTCTTCCGTTCCCCCCCCCCCTTGGTTCACAGGGAGGGAATATTACCACTTACCTCAGTTTTCTTTCCAAGTTCGAAGATAGACGATGTATTGCTTTGGACTCTCTTTTCCACTGCTATGGTGGGCTCATGCTTTATTACGGAATATCATTGTCATTTTATGCTTCTTTGTTTTGTTAAACAAGACAGATGCTTTATTGTAATGGGTAAGGGTGTTTTGGTGTTGGAAAACAATCTTAGTACAAGTTGTTTTACCAAGCTGCTGTTTTATCAATGAAGTAAAGGTTTATATATTTTCCACTGTTTAAAAAATTTGTCTGTTTTGTAATTTATCTGTTCTATACACTTATGACGCTCCACTGAAGTTAATGCATTCCCTTTGTGAGTGACCTTAATGGAGGTGGGGTGTTACACGTGGTATTAGAGCTGAAGGTTCGCAGAACAGATTAAGGATTTTGAAACCCATTTTCAAAAGCATTTTTATAAAGAAGTATTTTCAAAAACATGTTTTAAAGAAGCATTTTTCAAGAGAAAAGTATTGTTTTTAAAAAGGCATATTCCCCAAAGCCATATGCACTATCTTTCGATTCTTTATTTGAATCTCTTCTTCCTTTCTTTTCGCCGTAGTTTCGAAGGCATACGGCACATGTTGAGGGCGAAGTAGTGCCCAACCTCCATCTGTAGCCGCAGTAGTTTCACCTGCGGCTAATCTTCTTTCCAAGCTTTGTAGGTTGCCGTGCGATGGAGGTAGTTTCGAGAAACTTGTCAATAAGCTTCACAAGGATAGTAAGGATACGAATAAGGGAGTTTGGGATAAGGAGCACAAGCCCAAGGATAAGAAGCTTGTTGATATGGCTTAATCCACGCAGAAGGGAAAAGGTGAAAAGAAAGAGGCCAAAGTGGAAGAATCACAAACAAGGGATTGGAATATAAGAAGGGTGGAAGAAATAATAGATCTCCGACAAGAGGAAATGTCTTTTCTGTGGTATATCGGGTCATTTAATTGTAGGAAGAAGAAGACAGGAGGTTGTTTTCAGTATGGTGAAGCAGGGCATCTTATCAAGGATTGCCGAAGGACAAGGGCAAAGGACATAATCTTCTAGCGGGCAATTGCATGCTCTCACTGCTAGTGTACCTAAGAGAGGTAGGAACGTTTCTGTTGAGAGTTTAGTTTTTCTTTTCAATTATCCTGTTAGAACATTGTTTGATTCTGGCGCTTCACAATCTTTTCTATCTGCTTCCATAGTTGAGTCTCTGCACCTTAGTACTAGTAGGGTAGAGGTTCCCATTATTGTCTCAAATCCAATTGGTGGTTCGGCTCATTTATCTATGATTTGTTTGGATTTGGGAATATCTATACTAAGCGTTGAGTTTAGATGTAATACATATGTTTTTGGTTTCATGGGCTATGGGTTGATTCTAGGGATGGATTGGTTATCCAGTAATGGTGTCATTCTCAATTTTGAAAGGAGGGTAGTTAGACTTATGGCTTGCCTAGGTAATACCCTCGAAATCTCGTGTAACCCTAAGGGTTCTGTCATGCTTAATTACCTAGGATCTCTTGATACATATGTTGATAATTTGCAATTTGTTTAAGTAGTCCATGAGTATCCCAATGTCTTTGATGAAGTGAAGGGTTTACCCCCAAAACGTGAAATAGATTTCTGCATATACTTGGTTGATAACGCCAACCCAGTTGCATTACCCGTACAACACATGGCTCCTAGGGAGAGGAAGGAGCTTAGCACGCAAGTTAAAAAGTTGCTTGAGAAGGGGTTTATTAGGCGAAGTATTTCTGAATGGGGTGCTCTAGTAGTATTTGCTACTAAGACCGATGGTTCACTTCGCTTATGCGTGGATTATAGGGAATTAAACAAGCTGACTAAAGAAAAATAGGCACCCACTTCCAAGAATAGATGATTTGTATGACCAGCTTGTAGGTGCGTCTGTTTTCTCCCAACTAGATTTGGCTATAGGGTTTCATCAGCTAAGATAAGCTGAGGACAGTATAGACAAGACTGCTTTTAGGACCCTTAACGGTTTCTTTGAGTAGCTCATCATGCCTTTCGGTTTGACGAATGCACCCGCTTATTTTGTTGACTTGATGAGTAGGGTGTTTAGGGAGTTCCTTAATAAGTTTGTAGTAGTCTTCGTGGACGATATCTTGATTTTCTCAAAGAACGAGGGAGAACATGCTTTGCATTTAAGAGAAGTTATGGATACAGTTCAAGCACACCAACTTAAGGCAAAGTTCTCCAAAATGTCGTTTTTTGGAGGGAGGAAGTAAGGTTTCTAGGACATGTAGTTTCCAAAGAAGGGATAGCAGTAGATCCCGTAAAAGTAGTTGCGGTGCAAGAATGAAAGGTCCCAAGGAATGCGATAGAAGTAAGAAGCTTTCTTGGACTAGCAAGCTAATATAGGAAGTTCATTAAGGACTTTGCGAAGGTATTAGCCCCACTTAATGGATTAACGAAGAAGAATCTAACCTTTTCTCGGGATATTGATTGTGATGTCGCTTTCCAACGATCAAAGAGGGCTCTTACAACGGCCCCAGTTTTGACTTTTACCTTACGGTAGTAAAAGGTTTACGGTATACACGGATGCATGCGGCACGGGACTAGGCGCCATTTTGATGTGAAAAGGAAGGCTAAGGTCGTAGCGGATGCCTTAAGAAGAAGGTTGACTTCGAGTCCTCTTTATGTGAAAAGGAAAAATGCAGAATACATATCAACCCTTGATTTTAAAAACTTCGGTTAAGTTAGTAGTTGGCATCGCTAGGAGTAAGATCTACGCTTTTGGATCAAATAGGGACTTCACAAAGAAAAGACTCTCAGATAGTTGACGCAATGGATAAGTTAAGTAGAGAAGAGACCTCTAATCACCTTAATAAATACACTTGTTAACATGGTTAGCATGACACAGCAGAATTTGTAGTCCAGAGTATACTAGAAGGAGAAGAGGTGGAACGAGAGGCGACAGTGTAATGAGTTCCAACTCATACTTTGGAAAGAAAAATTAAGAAGCTACGAAATCGTGAAGTTAAGACAGTTAGAGCACAATGGGGTGAAGCTCAAGAAGATGTGACTTAGAAGGCTGAAGACTAGATACGCGCATCATACCCTTTTTGAGGGTATATCCTTGATCTTTCATTTTTTTCTATAAAGTTTATTTGCATGCTAGTCTTTATCTTTTAAGTATATCCTCTCGGTCCTATCCTCGATCCTTAGGTAGAAACCAATGGATGTGAACATGTGTTTGAGACATGTTATGTTTGGTGGATGCAAGCGGATGTAAGTGTTTGCTAGTGGTTGCTCGTGGATGAATATACACACACATTAGGCACTATATCGGCTCCTTCACTTCCATATTGCAAATATGCATGAGTGGATTTTTATATATATGGATTGAAACTTGATGTGTTATCATATGGATGTTGCATTTGAATGTATGGCTGTGCACTCATATAGAAATGATATGTATCAATAGGGTTCTTTTGCATACATAATGGACGCATGGCACTATCATGAATTGCATTAAGGAGGTCAACTGAATCAATAGACTGCCCTGATTTTGCCGACATATACACACACTATGCATATGTTCATGAAAACATTAGTAACCTTTTTAAGGACAATGGATGCCTGTGATTGAATGGTTGAGTCGATGGATGTTGTATGGTAGGATATACATTCTTCTTAACTTGGAGATTTCAGGGACGAAATCCTTTAAGTAGGGGGAATGTAACACCCCGTAATTTTGAAATGGGACATAAGAGATAATTAAAGAATAATTATTATTAAAAGAAGAATTAGGTGAAACGGGTTACGTTATTGCGTTCGTCTTGGAATTTTGCTTGAGATAGAGTTTGAGTTTGCGAAAAACGGATACTGTATGAAGGAGAAATGGACGAACGAAGTTAGGCAGAAAAACCGGAAACAGGCCAGAATACACTGGCGCACTTGTGAAATGCGGCAGTACAAAAATGCACTGGCACATCTGCCAAGTGTGGCCATACTGAGGGTAGTCCAGCATAGCATTCTGGAGTGTTCTGTGATGACGCGTCTTTTTCTAATTTGCTGGATAACCCGTCTTCGAGCTATGTGCCTCTGGTTACTCCTAGACTAATCCAAAGGCTAAAATTAATCCTAGACATCTATATATACGTAGCTAAGCCTAAACCCTAACCTCGTAACCCTAAAACTATGGTACCGTCATGCTGTTCGTCTACAAGCTAGCCTAGCCACCTTCATCCTCTCCAAACTAGAAAATCAAATCCAAACTAGTAATCGATTAGAAGAACTTCAAATCAAACGTCTACATCAAAGGATAGCTTAACAAATTCAGAAATCAGATCCCAGAATACAAGATCCGTCCTTTTTCTATAAGTTCAGTTATTATTTAGATTTAAACATCTAATAGAAATCATGATTGTAATAATCGGATCTAGAACGATGCCTAATTCTGATTCGTGCCTATCCTTTTGTCAAACCTGAATTGCTTATGCCTATGAGACTATTGGGATTGATGTAATGACACCTATCATGCTTATGAGACTGTTGTGACTAAAATAATAAAACCTATCATGCCTATGAGACTGTTGGACTTACATGATAGAACCAATCATGCCTATGAAACTGTTGTGAGTGACATACTAAAATCTATCATGCCTATGAGATTGTTGGATTGACATAATAGAACTTATCATGCCTCTGAGACTGTTGTGATTGATATGATGGAACCTATCATGTTGTACATCCTATGCCTAAGAGACTATCACGATTAAAATAATGAGACTTATCATGTTGTACATAAAAATTAGTGATTCTCTTAAGTCCAATTCTATCCAATCTTCATACCGATGGTGTAAATTGCTTAGCTTGTCTACACATATTGTTAATGTACAACATTGAAACATGATTCTTGAATTGGGTACATCTTTACATGCATATTTTTCCTTATGTCAATTCTTATGCCCCTTCTCTATTTTTCCCCTTTTTACTTGCTTTTGTGAATACTAAGTTCACTCGGAACATAAACTGAATCTTGTTGTACGTGCGATTATAACGCGGAAAAATTGGGTATAATTTATTTGAGTAAATTTTGGGCGTAGCATGGGAATGTGGCATAAACTTGTATTGGCTAGACTTATGGAAAATTTGACACATAGATTTGGACACATATGACAAATATGTAATTTGGCTAAAGATGAACATGCCTAACTCAAGGTTAGATTGAGTTGCGGTGTAAGACCGCCCGGAACCGTCCGGCACATCCAGCAACCGCAATAATATAGACCTAATGTGAGAGGTTAGTGCATTTAAGCCCAAAAACCCGAGGTTAGATTGAGTTGTGGTGTAAGGCTGCCTGGAACCGCCTAGCACATCCATCGACTGCAGCAATATCGATCTAATGTGAGAGGTTGTTGCTTTAATGAATAAATTAAAGCTAAGAAACAGACAGGCTAAGAATGGTAGGGTTAAGTTAATCAAAGAAACACTTAACCAATATAACATGATGTGTGATAGGGTTAATTAACACAAGAGGGCAACACTTAACCAATGCAACATGACAAGCGGTAGGGTTAAGTAACACAAGAGGGAAACACTTAACCAATGTAAAATGACCAGTGGTAGGGTTAAGTTAACACTTTACCAATGAACGAGTGGGGTTAAGTTAGTGGGAAACATTTAACCAATATAATATGATGAATGAATAGGGTTAAGTCAATAGAAAACACTTAACCAATTACAACGTGATGAATGAGAAGGGTTAAGTTAATAAGAAACACTTAACCAACATGATATGGCGTGTGGATGAGTTAAGTTAACTTGAATTGATGGATAACACTTAGCCAATTTGGGGGGGGTATATGAGTAGACCCTAGAAAACCCTAATAACGGGGACCCATTTCAGCAACCCACATAGACGTATCACGGTACCCCTGAAACTAGGCAAGGTGGGGCATGATTACTAGGCTGATTATAAGCGGTCAAAATAGCGGCAGGGGGTGCAGCGGTGTAGTTCCGACGGAGTATGGACGTGTACGTGATCCGGAGTGGAAAAGCAGGCACTGGGCATCAGTGTTATACACTGTGCATCTATAATTTGTGTCGGGTTGCTACCATAGGGATTGATACACCTTATGGTGGGACCAGCACATGGTATCTACACGTAAGAGAGGGTCGATTGACATAGACATGGAAAGTTAATACAAGTAGAGAGCCGATCGATAGGGTAGTAAGGGTACATCTAACATCTTCATGGAGATTAGGCTGGTTGAGGTAAGATCCTCATACTAGATGTACACCTGAAGGCTACCACAATTGTGGTGTTGGGAATACCATATTTTATAACACAGGATACTAGTTGGGACACTAGTAAGGGATACAGATCCTTTTTCACAGGATACCAGTTGGGATACTAGTAGGGAATACAAATCATTCTATAAAAGACAATAGTTAGGATGCTAGTTGGGTTATGCAGAGAAAATAGGAAATCAAAGAAAGATCCGAAGCGCATTCAGTGTATCTTACCTTGTCATATCTAACGATCATCATTTGTTGTCTTGCTATGCTATTATCATGATTCTGGTATCCAGTTTATTCATATCATGATGCTTTTACCTGTTTACATGCTGAATAATCACTAGACCTACCAGGCTTTATGTCTGACTCTGTTTTGTTTTGTTCTCTTTTCTTCTGTTCCCTCCCCCCCCCCCCCTCCTAGGGCCAGGTTCACATGGAGGGAATATTACCAATCAGCTTTCTTTTCAAGCTCGAAGATAGACGATGTATTGCTTTGGGCTTTCTTTTCCACTATTATGGCTGGATCATGCTTTACTGGGGAATATCATTGTCGTTTTATGCTTCTTTATTTTGTTAAACAAGATAGATGCTTTTTTGTAATGGGTAATGGTGTTTTGGTGTTGGAAAACAATCTTTGTACAAGCTGCTGTTTTATCAATGAAGTAAAGTTTTATATATTTTCCGCTGTTTAAAATTTTTGTCTGTTTTATAATTTAGCTGTTCTATACACTTACGACTCTCCACTGAAGTTAATGCATTCCCTTTGCGAGTGACCTTAACGGAGGTAGGGTGTTACATCAACTAATTGATTGCTGGTAGTGATGCTTGAATATTAGTTTAACTAATAAAAATATTGGAATGATAATTAATTTAACCACTAAGAGAATGGAAAGGTAAAAAATTAGCCAAATTGAATCAAATATTGAACTGAATTGAAAATTGATTGAAATTGCATATATGTACATGTATACACATTGAACAAGTCATAGCATGAAAGCTAAGAAGAGGAATAAAATTGTATGCCCGACAAATAGGTACATGTTTTCCATTTTCTTGGGTTTTGATGATTTTATGAGCCGATTGGCTTTTTCTTTTTGGATTGATGAAGGCCCTGTGAGGCAAGTTGTGGTTTTAAAGGTCTCCCTATACAAAGGAGGTTATGGCGAAATTTTTCGAAAATTTAGGGTGTTAACCAAATTTTTGAGAAATTAGAAAATTCTTAGAAACTGAAAAGTTGAAGAATGAAAGCCAGAATGAAAGTTGTGTTGGTTAGTTAAACAACTTTCAGCTCCGTTCCTTTTCGAGGATGAAAAGATTTTAAGTGGGGAATTTTGTAACAACCCGGAATTTCAGAACTAATGTAATATATTTATTTTAGCTATTTTAATGGTTTTTGATATTTAAAATGATTTATTTTAAATAATAATGACTAAAATTTTATTTTAAATCGAAGTTAGAACGAATAAGTTTATTTTAATTATAAAACGAGCTGAAATGGCGCAGCAGTTTGAAAATTCGATTTTAAATTTCAAAAGAATGTACATGATTCAAAATAAATCGGATTTCAGTAAAACCAGAAACGTTGGAATCTATTTAATTATATCTTTCTAACAAATGTGAAAAATTCAGATTTCATAATGGAAATAAAAAGTTATGTCCAGTTTAAAATTTAAAATAGTCGCTATGGAATTTATATATTTTTTAATGTAATATATAGCCCTTAAAAATAGCCATTTTTCAAACGACCTCCGTTTTCAATGAAACTGCTTTTGTTGGATTTGGAATGTCAAATTATTACTAGATTCCAATTTTCATAATTTTTGGAATTAATATGCGAGTGTGGTGAATTTAAACGCGTTTGGTAATTTCAATTTGAATTTAATCAACTGGAAAATAACCATTTTTCAAATAGTCCCCAAATTCGACGAAATTAGTTTTGTTGGGACCGTATCGTCAAAACATAGCTAGATTTATTTTTATGGAACTTTTAGAGTCAGTATGTGGCCCCGGTAAATTAAAATGTATGTTGAAATCAATTTTGAACGTTAAATCAAATTATATTCTAATTTTGATAAAAACTCATCGAAATAGTCGAATTGGCTACGAAACATATCGCATTATGTCCGAAATGGGTGTAATTAGCTACGAACGACAGTCGATGGGTTTGATTTGGAGTTCGAATAGGAAAGTTGATTTTTATGGAGAATATATATATTATTTTCTAACCCTTGATTTTTCATTAGGAAAAAAAACCAAAAACCGTCGTTCTTTCCAACCCTCTTTCTCCCCGATCCAACTGCCGCCTCCATCCCTGGCTGTCGCGCCACCGCCTCCCCACCACCCACCGTCGCTCCCTATGGCCAGCCGCACCCCCTCCATCACCTTCCCCTTCTCTCTCCTCGTTCCATCGAAAACCCTAGCCCTAAATCGACCGCCGCCACCGCCTATGGCCCACCACTGTGTCGTTGAACCACCTCCCTGACCACCTGCACCGCCTCCAGCACCCCTGTCTCCGACCGTGGACCACATACCCTATTAAAGATCAAAATTTTAATATTTTCAGTTTTGCAAATAACACCCTGACGCTCTTCAGCCCATAACTTCCAAACTGAGCACTTCTGGCTAAAACTCCAGAATACCAAAATCGAACAACATGATTTTCCCTTCGATTTGGATATATGGAAGTCTAATTTTGAGTTGCAGAGTTTTTCAGAAAATGCATCGAAAGTCTGTTGTCCAAATACTGACTTTTTGTGATTTCTGGCGAAATAAACCAATTTCGGAAGAAATGCCACTAGGCGAAAGTTGTCCGGAATGACTCGCTTAGGCAAGAGAAAAAGGCGGCGTGAAGATTGGAGCTCGTTTGCAAATTTTGCAACCAGAACAACAAATCAATGCGTCAAAAAACAACGGTGGAGTGGATCCCAATGTGAGAACTCCTTCTCACTCAATTTATTTTATAGTTAAAAATATTTCGGGTTGAAGACGGGGCTTAGAATCCCCCGACACTATTTATTGTACAAACCATGATTGTTTGTTTGGGTTGTATTGTGGAAATTTGACTGTATTGTGGTTTGGTTGATTGGATTGAATATTTCGTATGGCGCGAGCCAGTATCAGGAGAAGGGTAATGATAGACATTACTGCGGTTTTAATATCGCACCGTTATAATTCCGATTTTTTTTAAATAAATATTTATTCATTAAAAATTATAATTTTTAATGTGTATATGAACAGTATAAAATATTCATGTGTTGAATAAAATGTATGAACAATAGAAATATTATTTTTATGGAATGTATGAACTATTAAAATATTCAAGAGCTGAAATAAATATTTTATCGTTAAATATATAATTTTTAAAGTATACGTGAAAGGCATAAAACTCTCTTGAAATGAAAATAAATATTCATTTACAAATCGGACGATTTGTTTATGTACACCTATTTAACTGATATTGATTAGGACGATAAATATTACAAATCACCAAATTGCACAAATGATATTCAGTATTTTTTGGTTGAAACCCCATGTGGGTATTGGGATGATATTTAGCGTACACCTATCTCAATTCTCTGAGACGTACGAGCTTAGAGGTTATATATCTGCAGAAATCAACGGTACGGTGTAGATTGTCGATGCGACATGTTTGTGTTTCCAAAGTTAAATAATCATTAGATAATGATTGTTGGAAGATTAAAACTAAGTGAAGTTTTAATGAATCTTTAATTAGATTGAAATTAGAATATGATAATTAAATTATCAAATTTGGGAAATGATCGAGAATGTAGTACACCAGTTTTACTCCAGCCGATAGTTAAATCTTTAATAAGATTTGAACGTGAAATGGTAATTAATTTTACCAATAACAACGTGGTGTTAGTTATGGATTATTACCAGTTTTGCTCCATGGTATGAATAGATTAGGATTGGGAAATTAAACAAATGATTACTTCGGTAAGGTGCGCTAATCCATACTAGATTGGACAAACCTTAATTTGGTTTAAATTGTTAAAAGAATATTTGAATAAAATAATATTATGGATTTGAATGAGGCTTATGTTGTGTTTTTATAGCACTTGATTATAAGATACGTGAGTTATTCGGAAAGACCGGGTTTATGCCCATTCTGAATAACTGATTCGACGATAAGTCGATGATGAAGATGGTGGTTGAAGACCGGAGTTCTTTACATCATTTGGATAATTACTGATTTCTTGATTAGGTTGTACACCAAAGACAAGGTAATAAGTGCTGATAGTCCAGACGTACTTGGAGATCGACCGGATATGCGAGGACCTCTCTCCTGTATTGGACATATGGGACGAGAATAAGGTGCCTCCGGTTTCGTTCAGACCCAGAACGGACTAGTAAATGGATGTGTGCCTGACATTGGATTTTATTCTATGTTGATTGATCTCTATTAAATATATATCTGTCTGGTGGCGGAGAATTTATTCTCTTGCTTAACATCCTTCTCTAAGACATACAAGCTTAGAGGTTATATATCGATAGACATCAGTCGCATGACGTGAATTGTCAATGTGGCATGCTGAGATGCAAATGATCAAGGCTTTTGTTGAAAAGCAGAGTCATGTGGTTGATGATCAAAGCACGACTTTAAATAACATAGCTTTGTGAATAACGTTAATTCGCAAGCCTCATACCTCTGTATGAGTCAAAAACGGAATAAGGGAACGCAGTGAGTGCACGACATTTCTTTCTAACTATGGGTGGTGTCATGGTATGGAGCCCAAACATTTATTTAGTTTTACCTATGTGGATGATGGATAGCGAGGCGCCTCGGATATATCGGTCATTACGGAGCTGATGGATAGGTCTGACTGGACTCGGAAACATGTGTTCACGAATAAGCAATCCTCAAACGTAAGGGAGGACCGACACTATAGGATCCAGGGTTGCCCGTAGGTGTGATCCTGAGGCATTTGCTACAGTGTCTCGAATCGGTAAGGAGTACATCCCTTGCCTTGACTCATGACAGAATCCAATTTCCATTACGTGACATTTTGATTTTAATTGTAAATCTAGTATGGCGACATAGTAGCATGGAATATTATGCCATCTATGATTGATACATTTATATTTGGTGTGATTTTGACACTATATATACTTATAGTAATATCAAAATGATTTGTTTTTAACGTACCAAGCATGTTTGGCTATAATAAGGTTAAACTCTATCCTCCGGCTTGCGTTGCATTATGTGATGGGACCTGAGTCTTATAATAGCTTCACTTTTCTAAAAAGCATTGCATTGTTTGTTTTATGCACTGGTATTCTTGGAAGGGAACCCGTTTCGTGTTATACGGCGTGGTCCCTTGATTTACTCTATTTTAAAGTAAAGTTTTAAATAACTGTTTTAGTTCTCACACCAGTCCCATGACTGACCTGGAGTTTATCGTTTTAACCTAAACTCTGGGTGCCCCTATTTTTCAAACGGGCAGCTAGTAGTTTTGGTTTTGAAGATATTATTTTCCCAGGATCCTGGATTTACAGCTGGAGCTATACTCGGAAAGCTTTGTATCCGTGTATCTCTTTCAGTTGTGTTATGTATTATTTTTCCGCTGCTAATGTAATTTTAATCTCTGATATTTTTCTGATGTCTACTATTTATTCATACTTTGTTATATTCTTGTACTCTGATGTAATTGTTGTAATAACAATGAAATATTCTTCTGTTTCCGTTCTGATTTGTCATGTTCTCATTACAATATGTGTTTTATGGTCTCCTCGGAGGCTAGCGAATTCGGGTCGTAATAGGAAGATTGTTGGAGAATGGAGTTTTGATGACTACCACCTTATTTCAATTTTAATTATTATAAAATATATACTGACATCTCCATTTATAATATATATGTACATATATGCAAGAGTTGTATACATGAATTAATACTGAAGACTGCACAAGTTTTAGAGCAAGAGATTCAAAATGCAGAGAAGATTCAAGATTCATGAATAATCAGGAAATCAAGAGTTCTAGATAAATATAGTAATAGAGTCTAGTTTATATGTAAGACTCTGAATTGCACTCCAGGTTCAAAATCAAATTCTGTTTTTCAAATTCTGATTTTTAAATTTCAGATTCTATTTTCAACATTCTAATTCTAATTCTAATTAAGTTTTTCTATTTTACTTTTGATTTTAAACGTGAGTTTTAAAGATTATAATTTTTTTTATATTTATATAGTATGTTAATATATTTATATAGTTTAAACTTTATAATTGTATAAATATGTTTATATAATTTATATTCATGATTTCATATGATTTTCTACTTTTTAATACTTATTTATATCACCATGTTTTAATTCAAGAATTTCCAGAATTATATATATAGTAAAACACTTGAAAAATGCTCAAATTTCAAATTTTGAAATACATAGTCGACAAACATATGTTGGCATGTCAACATACAACTGTCATATTTTCAGTTTTGAAAGGAAGTGTCTTTTCACCGTTTGTAACGTTCCAGAAGCGTTGTAACCTTTCAAATCTTATAAATAGGGGTTGATTTCGAATTTTTTAATTTTTCTTCTTCTTTATCTTCATCCATTTTCATTCCTCTATTTTTATTTCATATTTTTATGATTTATAAACTTATACTCTGCCGATCTCAATTCTAAATATATAAAACTTCTACTCTTCTCACTCTCCACTCGTTACTCTCTGAACGAAGTGCTATTAAAGAGTTATAGGGATGTTGTAATCATTTTGGATTGTTTTGTGATAGTTTTGAAATGGTGTGTTTCTTGTAACCGTAAAATTAAGGAAGGAAACGGTGTTAACCTTGTAGCCGGGAAATCAAAGGGGGGTGGAAACGGTGTTAACCTTGTAACTGTGAAATCAAGGGGATTGTAAGTGGATATTGATAGTAATAAAACTTTGCGCAATCCAACGTTGCATGAGACTAGACATAGGAGTAATCCGAACCAGTATAAAATCTAATGTGTTCTTTCCTTTTCTACATTTTATTTTTGTTTATTTCTGTATTTATGTTTGATACTGTATCTGTGATTATCTCTGTGGTGTGTGATTCATATAGTAGATCATATTAGTTTTAGATTTTATTAAATTCCTTGAAAACACCATTCACCCCCCCCACTCTATTGTTAGTTTTTGCCTTAACGATCCATTCTGCATTCCCTAATAGTATTTATCTCTCATGTCCATAAGTCTCATCCTAAATACTTAGTTCTCATAATTTATAGGAAAATTTTATGTCAAAGTTCACACCCCTATAGAACTTTATTTAAAGGTGCAACAACAACCTTTTGTAACTCATTAATGACATACATATAAAATAATCCTATTGATTTTATAATTATTCTACTTTTTGTAGCATCAAGCATAATTATAGCAATTAATATACTAATTTATTCCCTAATACATTTGTGACATACACATAATTTTATAAACATTTAATTTTTGCAATGATATGCACAATTATGATAATTAATAAACTAATTCATTTCCTAATACAACAATAGAATACATATAGAATAATCACACACACACACAAACATACACACACACATATATATATATATATATATAACTGGATATTTGACAATTGAAATCTCGAGCGCTCATACAATCTTATTCAAAATATGCTCCATCATTGGTTTAAGAAGAAGTTGGTCATTTTAATCCACTTAGGTAATATAATTTCCAATGTTTAGTTGCTTCATTAATTCGTATGGCCCACCCTCTGTCCTTATTACATACTCGCTTCCATTTCAATTGCCATTGGACTTCTTCCCAATGTATTCAAATGTATCATTTTATTTTTTTAATTCTTATCAATTACTTAGATTAGAAAAAGTTACATATTTTCATGTATTGTCTCTCTTAAACTCATACAAATTCAGATTAGTCAATCGTTAAACAACCAAGGCTAAGATCTATATCTTCCTCAGCATCATGTACCGTTTATTTTCATGCTTTTATGATCCACCATCACTACATGAGTATGTTAAATCGTTTTGAGTTCAACTTTTACAAAAGTACACAACAAAAGATAATATAGGTAGTAAATTTTTGATTCGTAGATCACTCTCTTTTGTATGCATATATTTTAAATTTGTGTTTTGTAAGATATGTAACAGTTGATATGTAACAACTAACAATGAAATTCAATTTGAATGTTTCTTTTTATAGGGATTAGGAAACTACACTGTGATTTATGCATACTTTTTTCTTACCAAAATATCTAATTTCTTAACAAAATATTTGTGTCAATCAATTCAATATATTAACATAACTGTTCTATGTTTTCATTCAGATTTAGTGAATCAAATAGCATATTCCCATGTTTTATGTACAATTATCACTGCATAAGTTCTTTGAATCATTTTGACATAATTTGCACAAAGTTTAAGAACAACAGATAATATAAGATAATAAAATTTTACTCATAACTTACTTTCTTCTATATATATATATATATATATATATATATATATTTACTTTTGTGATTTTGTAAGACGTGATAATAATTGATAATGAAATCCAGTTTCATTTTTTTAAAAGGGAACCAAAAAGAAAAGTTCAAATGTACACCCATTTTTTCGTACTAAATAAATAACCAAGTTTTTTCCATTCAGGTGCTAAATGAGCCGGAATTCATTAATCAGGAAGCCTTGATGAAAAAACAACATGGGGCATATTTAAGGGAAATTAATTTATAAGGACAAATCGTTTGAAATTTTAACCACAAGAACAAGAGACTAAAAATTTATCCAAAAGGACAAACATAACCCAAATTTATTCAAAATGATAATACATATAAAAAAAGAGGTAATTAGGGAAAAGGACAAACTTTGTCGAAAAATTAGGTTGAAGGACATCAAGTTTTATTTTTAGTCTGAAGGACAAACTTTGAACCAAAACTAAGCTAAAGGAAAATGCTAAATGTAATTAGTATTATATTCAGTTTTTTACGCTACATGAAAATGCTAGTTGTAACTAGCATTATTCAGTTTTACACTGCAGAAAATGCTAATTATATTTAACATTATCCTTCAGTACAATTTTTTTCAAAGTTTGTCCTTCAGCCTAAAAATAAAACTTGACATCCTTCAGACTAAATTTTTTCCAAACTTTGTCCTTATGCCTATTTTCCACACAAAAAAACCGATTTTTTTTTTTTTTGTAGATTTTAGGTATTAGTTTTGTATGTCTGTAGGTATCAGTTTGCTCTCTGCAGCTAATAGATAGTAGTTTTGTATGTTTGAAGGTATCGGTTTTTAGCCTACAGCTTGTAAGTAGCAGTTTGGTATACTTGTAGGTATCAGTTTTACATGTAATGTTTTTTTTACAGAAAATGACAGTGGAGGATGGAAACGTTGTCAGAAGAGAGGAGCTGAACTGTTTGATAGTGTGATGGTATTGTAGATACATTTGAGGTTTTTATGTTTAACCATTAATGTCTAATGATATTGTAAAGAGTTGTTGTTTATGGATGTATAGTGGTGGTTTGTTCGTGGGCTGTTCAAGTATATGAGGATGTGGAGATAAAGTTTGGGGACAACTCATGCCTGCAGCTCTAACTCCAGATTATTATTTACAATGAATTGTATTATCTCAGCTCGACAGATTCTCTTATATTTTTCTCATCTGAAGAATTGCTATATACACTAAATTTTTTTTTGCACCTACACCTCACTTATCTACAAGCTGTAGGCTAAAAAGTTGTAACACCCCGTATTTTTAATATAATTAAAAATAAAATAAAATATATAAAAATATGCTTATGATGGGTGAATAATGGTGATGCATAAGAAGAATTAATTAATACATGGAAGAGAAGAAAAATTAGTTCGATAACGATGTATGTAACAGAAAAGATAGTAAAATAAGGATAATTAATTTTAAGAATCAGGAATTAGGTAAAATGGACATCACCGTTGCGTTCCTCTCGGAAAATACGCGAAATAGAGTCCGATTTTTCGAAAATCGGAGTCCGTATGACCAAGATATGGCTAAAACAAGATTTCAACAGACTTTCTGGCAGACTGACCCAGGTCGACCATAGTGTCGACACTATAGTCGACCTGCCCCCCCTCTCCCAGGTCGACTATAGTGTCGACCCCCCCTCTGTACAGGTCCACCTGGTCGCCCTGGGGTGGTCCAGAACCCATTTTTGAGACCCGGGACGAGTTTTGATGGTCCGGATGGGTTTTAGGGTTAATCCGATGGCTGAAATGAAGTGCTACACCTATAAAATAACACCTAGACCTAGCCTAACTCACACAAATTCATATGACACCTAAATGCTGCTGGAATCTCTCTTGAGCCATGGCCGCCGTCTCCAAATTAAAGCTTAAGCGTTCAAACCCAAATCAAAGATCAATGCTTCTACAACAAATTCAAGAGAATAGATCAATGACACTGCAACTTTCTACGACAAATTCACTCCCTAATTCATTAGCCGTTCTCTGTAAGTTCTAGTTGCTTTTCGATTTAAATATTTAATTATAATGTGGCCATGAATTAAAGTGGAATTGGATTAAGTATGTTTATCGATCCAAATCTATTCTTGTTTCTTCTTGGATCTTGGAAACTTTTCTATTTTCACTCTCATGTCTAGTTCATGATCTATCAAGCCTGTTGTAATCTTAATATGCCTGTGATGATGTTTTCTCTCCGATCTTATTTTGGTGCAAAATTCTACCTTTCCTCTATTTGTTTTCTTTTGATGAACCTTGGTCAATTTCAAACCTAGGCCTAAACTGCGATTTGCGTGCGATTGAATACGGGGGAAATATTGGGATATTGCCTTGTTGGATATATGTGTTTGGTAGAATCGAAGGCATAATATGAAAACTAGACACTTGGGTGCTATTATTACCATTAACACGAAATTTGAATTTGGGTATTATCGTTATAATTAAAGTTTTGCTAGCTTGGGTAAATTGGTGTAAACATGGAATACATGTAGTTGGTATGAAACTTGACCTATGTAAAATATGGCAAGAATATTGATACATATATTTGGCTAAAAATTGATCTATGTGAATTGGGCATAGCTTTGTAAACATGTAAACTATGAATCTTGATATATGTATAAAAAGGCATGAAACTTGGTATATATGTAAAATTGTCTAAGATTAGGCATATATAAATTTGGCATACATGTAAACAGGCATGAATTGAACATATGTAAATTTGGTATGAATTAGGCATATGTAAAACGGTCATGTAATCTAGAACTTGGGCATATGTTAAATAGGTGAAATTTGTGGTTGAAACACATATGATAATTTATGCCTTGAAAAGGGGCTAATATGAACACGCCTAAATAGGTTTTGGGCAGTTGGCATGTAATAGCCTTAAAGGAGGGATAAATATAAATTGATATAAGTTGCCTTTAATGGCCTAAGATAAATTGTGGTAAAATTGGTATGATTTTGCATACCATTAATTGATGGACATAATTGAGTCAATTATGGACATCGTTAAATTAGGAATAAATTGATAATTTGAATAGGGGAAATAAATTCAAATTGGGGTAAAAGATTATAAGTAATAATCAATGCTTAGGACACGAGGTTGGACTCATTTGTGACGTAAACCTGCCCGGAACCGCCCGGCGAATCCAGTAGTCACAAATGTCAGCCCAATGTGAGAGGTCCTAGGCCCAAATTAAAAGCGTAACAGTTGTAAAGACACGAGGTTAGACTCTTTTATGGTGTAAGACTGCCCGGACCCACCCTGCAAATCCAGCTGCCATAAATGTCAGTCTAATGTGAGAGGTCTTTATAAGGTTACGGCCTTAATGAATTAAGAAATACTTAACCAGATAAACATGTGGTGGGACATGGGGGTTAAGTGGATGACATGTGGGTGACATGTGGAAATACGAATAGTAATACTTAACCAACGTAACATGGTAATTAGACCAGTGGGTAGGGTTAAGTAAATAAGAACACTTAACCAATATGATATAAATGGGTGGGTTAAGTAATATGATTAGGTTAATCTGGACACTTAACCAATTTAATAAGTTGACTACGGGAGTGGGTAAGGTTAAGCAAATGTTTAACCATTATAACATAATTAAAATGGACTAGAGAGTGAGGTTAAGTTAATGAGAACACTTAACTAATATAATGGGTTAATTAGACAAGTGGTTGCGGCTAAGTAGTAACACTCAACCAACATAACAGGACAAGCGAGTGGGTTAAGTTAACTTGAATAAGTTGATAACACTTAACCATTATAATATGACTAGTGGATGGGGTTAAGTTAACATGCACTTAACCAATCTGATGTGATGCGTAGTAGGGTTAAGTAACACATGGGGTTAAGTTAACAAGAAAACTATTAACCAATGTAACCAGATAGACGAACGGGGTTAAGTTAATAAACCACACTTAACCAATCAAACATAATAAGCAAGAAAGGTTAAGTTAACTAAGATAAACTCTTAACCATGGTAACATAACGAGTAGAAGGGTTAAGTACATATCGAGTTGGTGGGTAATATTAGTAAATATAGGCCCACATACACTTAATCATTAAATACACATGCCTAAATCAGTAGCAGGGTTAGGTACACATCAGGGTTGGTGGGTAATATCAGAGAGTATAGGCCCACAGATTTAACCATTAGAAAAACCTAGTAACGGGGACCCATTTCAGCAGTAACCCACATTAGGTATCAACGGAACCCTGAGCTAGGCAGGGTGGGGCACGATTACTGGGATGATTATAAGAGGTCAAATTAGCGGCGGTTGGTGCAGCAGTGCAGGTTCTAACGGAGTGCGGGCGTGCACACACTTCGGCGCAGAAAATTTAGCCACTGGGCATCAGTAGGTATAAAGCTGTGCATCTTGATTGTGTCAGGGTTGCCACCATGGGACTTGATACACCCCATGGTGGGACCAGCACATGTATCTACAAGTAGGGGGCCGCGTGACACAAACGAGAACTAGGTCAAGTAGGGAGCCGATCGATAAGGTAGTAAGGGTGCATCGAATATATACATGGCCATTGGGGTGATCGAGGTGGAATCCTCAAAATCGATGCACACCTGAAGGCTACCATAATTGCGGGGATTGGGATCACGTTGTAATTATTATATAACACGGGCTACTAGTTGGGACACTAGTAGGGGGTACGGATCCTTGTTACACAGGACACTAGTTGGGACACTAGTAGGAATACGGATCATTCAATGTAAGACACTTATGAGGATGCTAGTTGGGTGGTGCAGAGCAAATAAATATCGTTTTAATGGTAAAGCTTAGAAACCTTGCGATGTTATTCTTGATAGAAACCATGCGGTGGGATACTTGATAGGAATTATGGGACGTTATACTTGTTTCATCGTACCCGAAGTTTATCTTGTTACCTTAGTTTACCTTGTTATCATAGTTTATCTTGTTATCTTAGTTTATCTTGCCTACCTTGTCATCATGCTTATGTTTACTTTCAGTTTATTCATGCCATGTTATCTTTATCTATTTTTATGTTGAAAGTCACTAGGACTTACTCAGTCTTTATGACTGACCCGTTTTGTTTCGCCTCTTTTTATTCCGTTCCCCCCCCCCAGGTTCACAGGGTGGGAATACAGCTTAGTTCGGATCTTACCAAGCTCCAAGGCTCCTTCATGTATGGCTTGGATTTCTCTTGGCTATGGCTTGCTTTGCTTTATTGGGGAATACTGCAGTTTGTTTTTATGCTTCTTTGTTTTTGAGCAAGACAGATATTTTTACTATGAAATTGGGTATTGGAAGTTGATGGGCTTTTCTTGTAAACATTTATATTTAATAAATGATTTGGAGTACTTCCACTTTATTTTCCGCTGTTTTATATATGTCTGTCTTGTAATATTTCTGTTCCAGTACCCATAACACTCCATTGAAGTTAAGGCATTCCCTTTGTGAGTGACCTTAACAGATGTGGGGTGTTACATTTGGTATCAGAGCAGAAGGTTACCAAATTGGGCAAAAGTTTTCAAAAACCTTCTGAAATTATCTTTAAAACATTTACAAAGAAGCAAATTTTCAAGAAAATTTTGTTTTGATTAAAAGGCATATTCCCCAAAGCCATATGCACTATCTTTTGATTCTCTCTTGAAATCTCTTCTCTCTCTTTTAACCATAGTTTCGTAGGCATCCGACACAGGTCGGAGGGCAAAGGAGTGCCCAACCTCCATCTGTAGCCGCAGTAGTTCCATCTGTGTCTAATCTTATTTCAAGTTGGGTAGAGTTGTCGTGCGTTGGAGGTAGCTTCGAGAGACTTGTCAACAAACTATACAAGGACAGTAAGAACAAGAGACTAGTTCCATGAAGGAGGAAAAAAAGTGAAAGGAAAGAGGCCAAAGTGAAAGAATAGTAGAACCCATGACAAGAGAGAGTATCTTTAGTATGGTAAAAAGGGACATGTAGTTAAGTATAGGACAAGGACAAGGGCAAAAAGGCAAGATCGTCGAGAGGGCAATTGTATACCTAAGAGAGGCAGTATCGTTCTGTTAAAAGTTTAGCTTTCTTTTCTATCATCCCACTAGAACTTTGTTTTTGTACATCGCATCCTTTTAATTCTGCTTCGAAAGTTGAGTCTCTGCACCTTAGTACTAGCATAATAGAGGATACCATTTTTGTCTCAAATCCTGTTGGGGAATCGGCTCATTTATTCATGACTTGTTTGGATTTGAGAATGTCTATGCTAAGTGTTGAGTTTAGAAGTAATGTTTATGTTTTGGGCTATGGGTTGATTCTAGCGATGGAGTGGTTATCCAGTAAAGGGTAACATTTTCGTTTTTGAAAAGAGGGTAGTTAGACTCTTGACTTTCCTCGGTAATACCCTCGAAGTCTAGTGTAGCCCTTAGAGTTCTACCATGCTTAGTTACCTAGAATCTCTTGATACATTTATTGATCCGCTCGAGTAGTGTTCGCCACTAAGGCGGATGGTTAATAAGAAATGGGTTAACATCTGTTTATTTCCAAGAGATAGTTCTTCTGCGTGGAATACCTGATAGTAAGTGAACGAGATCCAAGATTCACTAATGAATTTTGGAGAGCTTGCATGAAACCATGAGTACGCAGTTATGTTTGATCCGAGTATACTAGAAGGAGAATAAGTGAAAGTGGAACTAGAGGCAATAGTGAAATGAGTTCCAACTCATATTTTGGAAACAAGAATTAAGATGCTACGAAATTGTGAAGTTAAAGACGGTCAAAGCATAATGGAGTTAAGCTCAAGGAAATGCGACTTAGAAGATTGAAGACTAGATTCGCGCATCATATCTCTTTTTAAGAGTATATCCTTGATTCCTCTTTTCCTGTAGAGCTTACACACATGCTATCTTTTGTGTATATCCTCTCGGTCCTATCCTCGATCCAATTTTTGTTGCAAACCCCATAGGGAGTATGACTCATCTGTTAGTAACACATGTTGGGGCTTGAGGATGTTCGTTGGGTTGACTAAACTTTTTGGGTTAGTTTTAAAAAGGGATTTCTTGTGACCTAAAAGGAGTCTGTCATGCTTAGTTTCCTAGAAACATATATATATTGGTTGGGTTGAGTAATTCTTTGGGTGTCAGTCTGATGTTGATTTCGGTCTTCGGGGCTGATGCTTAGAGAGTTCTTCTCCTAATCAATATATATGTGGCATAGATTTCCAGTTTTGACATTGCCTAATGGGCACAAAGT
Organism: Allium sativum; assembly: GCA_030737875.1. Classification (NCBI taxonomy): domain Eukaryota; kingdom Viridiplantae; phylum Streptophyta; class Magnoliopsida; order Asparagales; family Amaryllidaceae; genus Allium; species Allium sativum. The sequence continues at coordinate 441,088,038 of CM060915.1, read as the reverse complement.
TTTTACTTGCTTCTATCATTCGACTATACCTTTAGATAGGAACAATTGGGTGTAAACATGTGTTTGAGACATGTTATGATTGATGGTTGCAAGTGGTTGCAATTGGTTGCTAGTGGTTGCTCGTGGATGCATTTACACACATTAGGCACTAGATCGGCTCAATCACCTTTCATATTGCATATGCATGAGTGTTTACACTTGTTTGTGGATGAAATTGAATGTGTTATCATGTGAATGTTGCATATGGATGGATGTTTGTGCACACATATAGTGTTTATGTGACTAGGACTATTTGCATACATGTTGGACTCATGGCACTAAACATATTTTGCATCTAGAAGATCAACCAGGCATGATCATTTGCACTAGAAAAGGAACATATACACACACTTCTTGCATATGTTCATACAGCATTAGAAATCTCTTAAGGACAATGAATGCCTGTGATTGATGATTGAGTAGATGGATGATGGATGGTAGGACACATTCTTCTTAACTTGAAGATTTCGGGGACGAAATCCTTTAAGGAGGAGATAATGTAACACCCCGTATTTTTAATATAATTAAAAATAAAATAAAATATATAAAAATATGCTTATGATGGGTAAATAATGGTGATGCATAAGAAGAATTAATTAATACATGGAAGAGAAGAAAAATTAGTTCGATAACGATATATGTAACAGAAAAGATAGTAAAATAAGGATAATTAATATAAGAATCAGGAATTAGGTAAAATGGACATGGCCATTGCGTTCCTCTCGGAAAAATACGCGAAATAGAGTCCGAGTTTTCAAAAATCGGAGTCCGTATGACCAAGATATGGCCAAAACAAGATTTCAGCAGACTTTCTGGTAGACTGACCCAGGTCGACCACAGTGTCGACACTATAGTCGACCTGCCCCCCCCCCCCCAGGTCGACTATAGTGTCGACCCCCCCTCTGTACAGGTCGACCTGGTCGGCCTGGTGTGGTCCAGAACCCATTTTTGAGGCCTGAGACGAGTTTTGATGGTCCGGATGGGTTTTAGGGTTAATCCGATGGCTGAAATGAAGTGCTACACCTATAAAATAATACCTAGACCTAGCCTAACTCACACAAATTCATATGACACCTAAATGCTTCTGGAATCTCTCTTGAGCCATGGCCACCGTCTCCAAATTAAAGCTTAAGCGTTCAAACCCAAATCAAATCAAAGATCAATGCTTCTACAACAAATTCAAGAGGACAGATCAATAACACTGCAACTTTCTACAACAAATTCACTCCCTAATTCATTAGCCGTTCTCTGTAAGTTCTAGTTTCTTTCCGATTTAAATATTTAATTATAATGTGGCCATGAATTAAAGTGGAATTGGATTAAGTATGTTTATCGATCCAGGTCTATTTTGTTTCTTCTTGGATCTTGGAAACTTTTCTATTTTCACTCTCATGTCTAGTTCATGATCTATCAAGCCTGTTGTAATCTTAATATGCCTATGATGATGTTTTCTCTCCGATCTTATTTTGGTGCAAAATTCTACCTTTCCTCTATTTGTTTTCTTTTGATGAACCTTGGTCAATTTCTGACCTAGGCCTAAACTGCGATTTGCGTGCGATTGAATACGGGGGAAATATTGGGATATTGCCTTGTTGGATATATGTGTTTGGTAGAATCGAAGGCATAATATGAAAACTGGATACTTGGGTACTACTATTTCCATTAACACGAAATTTGAATTTGGGTATTATCGTTATAATTAAAGTTTTGCTAGCTTGGGTAAATTGGTGTAAACATGGAATACATGTAGTTGGTATGAAACTTGACCTATGTAAAATATGGCAAGAATATTGATACATATATTTGGCTAAAAATTGATCTATGTGAATTGGGCATAGCTTTGTAAACATGTAAACTATGAATCTTGATATATGTATAAAAAGGCATGAAACTTGGTATATATGTAAAATTGTCTAAGATTAGGCATATATAAATTTGGCATATATGTAAACAAGCATGAATTGAACATATGTAAATTTGGTATGAATTAGGCATATGTAAAACAGACATGTAATCTAGAACTTGGGCATATGTTAAATTGGTGAAATTTGTGGTTGAAACACATATGATAATTTATGTCTTGAAAAGGGGCTAATATGAACACGCCTAAATAGGTTTTGGGCAGTTGGCATGTAATAGCCTTAAAGGAGGGATAAATATAAATTGAGATAAGTTGCCTTTAATGGCCTAAGATAAATTATGGTAAAATTGGTATGATTTTGCATACCATTAATTGATGGACATAATTGAGTCAATTATGGACATCGTTAAATTAGGAATAAATTGATAATTTGAATAGGGGAAATAAATTCAAATTGGGGTAAAAGATTATAAGTAATAATCAATGCTTAGGACACGAGGTTGGACTCATTTGTGACGTAAACCTGCCCGGAACCGCCCGGCGAATCCAATAGTCACAAATGTCAGCCCAATGTGAGAGGTCCTAGGCCCAAATTAAAAGCGTAACAGTTGTAAAGACACGAGGTTAGACTCTTTTATGGTGTAAGACTGCCCGGACCCGCCCGGCAAATCCAGCTGCCATAAATGTCAGTCTAATGTGAGAGGTCTTTATAAGGTTACGGCCTTAATGAATTAAGAAATACTTAACCAGATAAACATGTGGTGGGACATGGGGGTTAAGTGGATGACATGTGGGTGACATATGGAAATACGAATAGTAATACTTAACCAACGTAACATGGTAATTAGACCAGTGGGTAGGGTTAAGTAAATAAGAACACTTAACCAATATGATATAAATGGGTGGGTTAAGTAATATGATTAGGTTAATCTGGACACTTAACCAATTTAATAAGTTGACTATGGGAGTGGGTAAGGTTAAGCAAATGTTTAACCATTATAACATAATTAAACTGGACTAGAGAGTGAGGTTAAGTTAATGAGAACACTTAACTAATACAATGGGTTAATTAGACAAGTGGTTGCGGTTAAGTAGTAACACTCAACCAACATAACAGGACAAGCGGGTGGGTTAAGTTAACTTGAATAAGTTGATAACACTTAACCATTATAATATGACTAGTGGATGGGGTTAAGTTAACATGCACTTAACCAATCTGATGTGATGCGTAGTAGGGTTAAGTAACACATGGGGTTAAGTTAACAAGAAAACTATTAACCAATGTAACCAGATAGACGAACGGGGTTAAGTTAATAAACCACACTTAACCAATCAAACATAATAAGCAAGAAAGGTTAAGTTAACTAAGATAAACTCTTAACCATGGTAACATAACGAGTAGAAGGGTTAAGTACATATCGGGTTGGTGGGTAATATTAGTAAATATAGGCCCACATACACTTAACCATTAAATACACATGCTTGAATCAGTAGCAGGGTTAGGTACACATCAGGGTTGGTGGGTAATATCAGAGAGTATAGGCCCACAGACTTAACCATTAGAAAAACCTAGTAACGGGGACCCATTTCAGCAGTAACCCACATTAGGTATCAACGGAACCCTGAGCTAGGCAGGGTGGGGCACGATTACTGGGCTGATTATAAGAGGTCAAATTAGCGGCGGTTGGTGTAGCAGTGCAGGTTCTAACGGAGTGCGGGCGTGCACACACTTCGACGCATAAAATTTAGCCATTGGGCATCAGTAGGTATAAAGCTGTGCATCTTGATTGTGTCAGGGTTGCCACCATGGGACTTGATACACCCCATGGTGGGACCAGCACAGGTATCTACAAGTAGGGGGCCGCGTGACACAAACGAGAACTAGGTCAAGTAGGGAGCCGATCGATAAGGTAGTAAGGGTGCATCGAATATATACATGGCCATTGGGGTGATCGAGGTGGAATCCTCAAAATCGATGCACACCTGAAGGCTACCATAATTGCGGGGATTGGGATCACGTTGTAATTATTATATAACACGGGCTACTAGTTGGGACACTAGTAGGGGGTACGGATCCTTGTTACACAGGACACTAGTTGGGACACTAGTAGGAATACGGATCATTCAATGTAAGACACTTATGAGGATGCTAGTTGGGTGGTGCAGAGCAAATAGATATCGTTTTAATGGTAAAGCTTGAAAACCTTGCGATGTTATTCTTGATAGAAACCATGCGGTAGGATACTTGATAGGAATTATGGGACGTTATACTTGTTTCATCTTGCCCGAAGTTTATCTTGTTACCTTAGTTTACCTTGTTATCATAGTTTATCTTGTTATCTTAGTTTATCTTGCCTACCTTGTCATCATGCTTATGTTTACTTTCAGTTTATTCATGCCATGTTATCTTTATCTATTTTTATGCTGAAAGTCACTAGGACTTACTCAGTCTTTATGACTGACCTGTTTTGTTTCGCCTCTTTTTCTTCCGTTCCCCCCCCCCCCCCCGGGTTCATAGGGTGGGAATACAGCTTTGTTCGGATCTTACCAAGCTCCAAGGCTCTTTCATGTATGGCTTGGATTTCTCTTGGCTATGGCTTGCTTTGCTTTATTGGGGAATACTGCAGTTTGTTTTTATGCTTCTTTGTTTTTGAGCAAGACAGATATTTTAACTATGAAATTGGGTATTGGAAGTTGATGGGCTTTTCTTGTAAACATTTATATTTAATAAATGATTTGGAGTACTTCCACTTTATTTTCCGCTATTTTATATATGTCTGTCTTGTAATATTTCTGTTCCAGTACCCATAACACTCCATTGAAGTTAAGGCATTCCCTTTGTGAGTGACCTTAACAGATGTAGGGTGTTACAAAAGTGATACCTTCAAACACACAAAACTGCTACCTATTAGCTGCAGAAAGCAAATTGATACCTACAGACATACAAAACGGATACCTAAAATCTGACATTTTTTTTAAAAAAAAAATGGTTCTTTGTTTTGTCTTTTTGAATAAATTTAGGCCATGTTTTGTCCTTTTGAATAAATTTTTAGTCTCTTGTCCTTGTGGTTAAAATTTTCAAACAATTTGTCCTTCACATTATTTTCCTACATATTTAATACATTGTAATAATTTTATTTATCTCATTTTCAAAGGTACATTTATGTTAGATGGTAATTATTTTGGTTTAGTATAATTTCCTCATCATTTTGAATACTATGCATGTTATATAATTTTACCATATTCACCACAATCGTGTTGAAGTAGTTTACTTGAATCCTCCAAGATCAGAGACTGGTCATTAGCGTAGTAAGGTAATGTGTTTATATAGATTAAGCCTTTATGAATATAGACCATTAAGCGAGCTTTTATTACACTCTAAATTGTTCCCATATCCAAATTGCATGAAATATGTCATCCCTTGCAGTACCATTGGAGATGAGCGACGAACCTATTTCTTAGTTCAAAAGCATGACTGTAGTTGATGAAATAAGTAATATTTATTTTCTTATATGTTCTTATTAATTTGTTATTGATTCTACCAGCATATATAAAAGAGAATATATAATCTTTTATATACACTTTTCACAATTCTTTTCATTTTATAACTTTATTTTCTGAAATTAATGATGTCATTGATGACTATTTATACCCTTAATTTTACTCAACATTTTTTTGTTTATAACATGACTATTTGTAACATCAGCATAATTATAACAATTATTAATATACTAATTTATTTCCTACTACACTAGTGACATATACATGTTTTTATGACCATTCAACATTTTGCGACGTTATGCATAATTATGATAATTAATTAACAAAATCATTTTCTACCACGTTAATGACATACATGTAGAATAATCATTTTTTACAGCCATCAACTATTAGTAATGTCAAACATAATTATGATAACCAGTACACGGATTCATTTCCAAATGCATTAGTGACATACATGCTTTATTATAACGGTCCATTCTGTAACGTCGAGCATGATTACAATAATTAATATACTATTCCTTTTTAAACCGAATGAACTTTCACTTTAAAAAAAATACTTTCTTCTTATTATATTCTGATCACAAAATTTGTCATTTCTACATTAAATATCACTCGACTGTAACAAATCAAAGAACTCGCTTTATTTTGAACATGAACAAAAGCCCTCTCGTATCCTAATTAAATACATTTCTATCAAGTTTAAATAATATATATATATATATATTGAAAATTGGTTACTATTATATATATATTTGTATATGTACATATATGTACGAGTGGAAACCCGTGCGATGCACGGAAGAATAAACTTTCAAGTGTTGTAGTTTGCATTTATGAATAAGGTATGAGAACGTGTTGTATGGTAGTGAGAAATATAATGTAAATGATACATGTATTTGTTAGGATTCAACCGTAGACATTAAATTTTCCAGTAAGTAAATGATTCATGTATAGCTAGTGGCTACAGTTTGGACATGGTGTAAACTGTGTCAAATTTCATGTATCTCTATTCAATTGATGAAAAGATGTATATATGAAACGATGAATTAAACAACCATGTATGTGTTAATTTGCATTGATTGAACACGGTGAGCATAGAAATATGAGTACGGAATTGAAAAAAGCATATGCATAGAAATAAAAGGTTATGTCATACAAAATTAACCGCACCATAACAAAGTGAACAATGGTTACCAACCAAAATGATTGAAACAAAAGAGCAGTAAGCAGTAAAAAAAAATAGCATTCTTAAGATGGAGATAAAAAAACTGTAGTAGTTAAAAAGTCATCATAGTTCAAGATGGTGTATGATGGCACCATAACATGCAACGTGCAACAATATAATTATCAGTGTGCATTAAATACGTCTATTTGCAAATCAAACAGTAAATATCCTCTTATAAGAAAATACCAACGTTACTATATAAGCAAGAGTATGAATATCGGTGTGCATTAAATATGTCTTACATAAATCTTTCTGAAGAACGAAAGATATGTTGGAACTATGATTGAAAAAATAACGGTTCATAACAATTATTCTAAAAGTAAAGTGAAAAAGTTAATCTTATAAACCATGCAATAATCATATATAATGCCTAACAAATAATGTTGACTAAATAAAATCAGCTTCAACAAAATTAGATTTGTTGGCAAATATAAATAACAGGTCAATTGAAGCCGTTCTCATATAAACTTCCCATTAGAGGAGAAGTAAACATATTTGAATGTGCATACATAAACAGAACAATATATGATAACGGATGAATAGCTAGCTTCACGTTAAAAAGAAACACACATAGGTTATTGTTCCATATATCTGCCAGTTGAGAGCTCAAGTATTCGTGTCTTACTATGCCATCTTGCCTTTGCAATCTCTCGCTTTGAATGGTCCAGAGAAGTTACCAAAAAACTTTTAAACCATAATTTTGCGTTGTCTTTTACAGGCCTATATATAAGCACTGAATTAAGTGACTTATCTCTTTCATATCATACATGTCAAACAATAAATCAAACCTTCAAATACATTAGGAAAAAGTCTCCAATCAGGTGTGAAGTATAAGTTCTTTGGCAAATTAGACCAATAAAAAGCTGAATTTTTTTTGTTGAAGGCTTGATGGATATAAAGACTTTAAGCTTCATATAAAAATACAAAATTATGGATATAGATATATATATATATATGCGGGGCAGGGGGGGGGGGGGGGAGGAGGGTGAGGGAGGAGCCGCTATTGGGACACAAAATTAAACAAAAGATTAGAGACACAAATTGTGAATCATTGGATTCATTTGCCTTTTTGTGGTGAGTGAAAGTCACGGGAAGATCTAATGGTTGAGATTGTTTGTATCTAATTTTGTGTCTAAATAAACTTTCCATATATATATATATATATATATATATATGTATGTATATATATACATATGTATGTATATATCACTTTATGCATTCATTTTTCCTTTATAATCTAACTGCAGTTCCTTCGTCGTCTCTATGCGTTCAATGCAAATTTTGTTATTTCCTCTATTGCTTCTCGTTTCCACTTTCCTCTTCCTCCTATTTTTTTATAACAATTTTGTCGTTGTCATTTCATTTGCATACATATATTATAATTAAGATAATTCTACCTTCAATCCATATCCAGCTAAAAGTTATTTTCAAATGAATTTTACTCAATACCTTTATGCTTTAAATATGCCAATAATTCATTAATGATTTTTTTATTTTTATACTCATTATAATATTTTGTATTCCCTGATGGCTTACTAGTTACATCTTGCTTTTAGTGTCTGTATTTCTGTGGGAAAATTATTAATTTAACATGCAGTTAGTTATGATTATTTGTAAGTAAATCGACTTTAAATAGAAAGGTTAATATCGTAACAAAAGTAATTAATTGTTATTAATTCTATTTTATTTCAATTCGACCTAATCAAACTAATCATCATCAATTCTCCTTAAATGTAATTAAATTTAACGAGAGCAATATTTGCTCATTGATTCTCTAAATTTTTAACCAACTAAGAATTAATTTATAATCACATTATTCAATTCAGTTGATTCCTTTTATCATTAATATATCTAAAATTTGAATGCTCAACTTTATTAGTAAATATTTAACATGAGTTATTCCATAACATCTGTAAATCCTTTCTTACTTAAGGAACTATGGTTAAGTAGTTCAAATGAAACTTAATATCAATTCATAATAAATAATTTTTTATTAGATTTTATTTGAAAATGAATAGAATATGTACATATATATTCAATAATTATAAAAGACACTAAAATTTCATCTTATAAGCGTCAAAGTTAGATAGGGCTACAAATATATTGGATGGAAGGGCAACGTTACAAGCACTCATATTGATATTGGAGTAACAATGCAAATAAAATTCACAGGCAATGACTAATTTGAACTCTAAAGAAAAGTAATGGTTAATGCTAGGAGCTATGAAATTATGGTAAGATTTAAAAAGAATGAAAGTTGATGTTACGTATAAGAAGTAAATTTTGGAACAAACAGTTAAATCTAAACCAAATTTTTGCTTACATTTAGAGTTACATACAAGGTTCTATCAATTTTATTAAAGAAAAGAGATATCTAAAAGCTTCCCTTTGATAAATAATGTTAGAATATGTAAAATTTTAAATGGACTTAATTGATATGAAGTTTATATTCAATATTTTTGTGGAGGAAATGTATGATTTATCTTTGATTGAATTATAATTTCTATAACATTTGGTTCACAACGGAAAAAAACTTTCGTTGATTCTGACGTTTCTAAAATAAGTATTTTGCTACTTAACTCTTCTACTTTTATTGCAGTTATTTTCTTTATGCAAATATAGGCTCATATTTGTTCGGATTTACATTATAGATATCTAAAACAAATTTATTTTATTGCTAAAAGTCTATTTGCAATGATTAACACTTATAATTGTGTCTCTTTTACTGTTTCAAATCTCGCAAATATCGTCCGAGATCTCCTCCGAGATCTCGTTTTGGGCTCCTTCTGAAACGAAATAGCAAATATCACTCCAAATCTCCTTTCGAATATATCGCCCGAGATATTGCAATATCAAACGATATATCGACCGAGACGAAATACTGAAATATCGTCTGAGATATTAGCTTTTTTAGTTAAAATATAAATTTGTGCCTGAACTAGAACAATAATTAAAAAACTCAAATCTAGTCATGATAACCTTTTGTTCTTTTACATTTTGCATGTTAAATAACCATATTGTATGTTGATATATGTTCTATAATGCTTATGATTTTCATATTCATCTTTTTTACATGCATATTGCTTATGAAATTATGCATTTTATGGTCTACTTATGCTGATTTTTTTAATGATTTGTATCTTTTTAATGTTTTATGTCTAACACTATTTCTGTTTTAATCATATTAAGATTTAGAGTATGAATGATCTTTCGCAAAATAAAAATAATAAAGTTATTTTGCAATTCAAGTTTAAGTTTCTATGTTTAAAATAACATCCATAAAAATCATTTTGTAAAAATATCATTTTTGTAAAAATATCATGTACCCCGAGATTGTTCCGATATGAACTTTCAGACCCGAGGTGGAAATCCGAGACAAACTCCCGAGTTAGACTCATCTCGTCCGAGATCTCCCCCGATATGAGATCAAGTCTATAAAATCCGCGAGACAAAACGCGACCGATATCCGAGATTTAAAACCATAGTCTCTTTACACCGTTTGATCTTATTAAAATTTTCTACATGAAGTGTCATTCAAATTTCATTATATGCATATCCGCAAGTATATTATGTTATAGCAATACACTAATTCACATTGAGTTATGTTAATTGTGAGTCATATTAATTAACAAGTTAACAAAAATATTTGAAGTAACCGAAAAAGGTAAGTTGTTTTAGAAATCTGAATGTATAATGTTTATATTCTCCCTATTTTCCACTATTTTCTAATATCATATTATGCTATATGCATTAGGAAATATGGTATATGAAAGCTACATTAATAATCATCTAATTCATTTTGTATTGGATAAAGTTTAAAATCTTGATTTTTCAAATTTAGAATTTTCTTTATTTAAGCGAAAATTTTAACATCACGTCAACTCAGACACTATTTCTCTTTTTCATCTTTGAAACACTATGATAATGAAACCACACACACAAATTCACATACACACGCGCTCATCCCCTCATATATATATGTATATATATGTGTGTGTGTGCGTGTGTAGGGGCGGCTATATGAACATAAAATTGTACATAAATTGGGAGACACAAAGCCTCAACCATTGGATCTTTTTGTCTTTATATGAAGGAGTGCAATTCATGGGGTAATCCAATGGTGTAAATTCATTGTGTCACCAATTGTGTCTAAATATATTTTCCCATGTATGTGTGTATATATATATATATATATATATATATATAGAGAGAGAGAGAGAGAGAGAGAGAGAGAGAATAACCCTATTTTGAGTATGCTCTCCTGAGATTTAAAAATATAATATTTAATAGTAATGCAAAGTTAAGAATTATTGGTAGGTGATTATATCATTTTTGTATGAAGCCTTTATCATTTGAAAAAGTAGTAATAATTTGTGTGCTTCAAGATTACCCGATTAGATATCAAGAAATGTTTGTCAATATTATTTAAGAAAAATATAAGCAAATTGCATATAATACACAGATATACGTTTTCAACTTCGTAACTTAAAAATATAAAAATATGATGTAAAATAAATTATAAGGTAAACTCTGTGTGCGTAGTACAAGTTCGCACTCATGAATTTAATTACCGAGAGTTTCATACAAATTATCACAACTAAAGATCACAATACAAAGTTCTTAGTTTACACTTTTTTTAAAAGATTGAGTACTCGATGTAAACATAGTTGTACCATAAGTTTTAGAAATAATATGATATACAATTAGTCAACATCCGTCCAACTATACAAGTCCCATAACGTTCAAATATGCGACCTCAGGAACAAATATCAAAGCATATAACTATTAGGATAACGTTACATAACTTACATTTTAAATTTTCTTTTCGAAAACCAAATAGCGCGCTTTGTTTATAGTTTTTTATTTTGAGTTTTCGCACATACAAAAGTACGAACGATGCACACATATCGTGAAAAATAATCGTTTTACAAAACGAAGTTAACACACAAAACCAAAAACAACTTTTTATTGTTTTCCAAATTTTAAGAAACAACGAAAAGAAAATAACAAATTCATCCATCCACCGTCCTTCTGTTCCCCTCGTCACTCCCTCCGTCTTTGATCTATCACCTCCGCTATACTTCAAATCTTCGCAATTTTCATAATTAACGCTGAAAACTAAAAACTCAAAACAAACCAAACACTACCTAATTTTTCATTCCTTCGTATATCAAGCATAGAAAATAAATTTTATAAACCCTTAATTCACCCCATTTTTGCACCAGGCGAGGGGGAGGAAGAAAACTTAGGATGTGTTTGGCGCAAGCAGAAGCAGAGAATTTGAGTGAAGTATTTCAGCAGAGTATTATAGCGGAGAATCGTAGTTAGCGGAAAATGCGTTTGGCGCGTTAAGCGAAGTATTTGAGCAGATCATTTTATTTATATTTTGTAATTTAATTAATTACCAATTAAAACATATCATTATAATTATTGCAGAATAACATAGTTAACAAAACACAACAGTCCATTACATAAAAACAGTACAGAAAGTGATACATTGCAGAAATACAAAAAAAAGTAGATAAAGTGATACATTGCAGAAATACAAAAAAGTAGATAAAGTGATACATTGCAGAAATCTATTAGTGCAATCCTGCTGCAACAAGCTCCTTTCTTATTCTATCGCGACGCACTGTCAGTGTCATATCAGCGCTGCCTTGATAGCATTGAGCCGGTGCTAGGTCATTATTGCTTATGTTTCTCACGTCGGCGTATTCATCTTCATACTCATCTGAAATAAGATCTGGATCATCATCATACGCCATAAAATCTGCATCATCCATATTGTATTTGCGTATATAATTGTGTATAGCCATCGTAGCAACAACAATTTTTGTTTGAGCTTGGAACTTGTAGATTGCCATATTTCTGAGTATAAAAAATTTCTTTTTTCATATTCCAAAGGTCCTCTCAATTGCCGTACGTAAAGTAGAATGATAGAAATTAAAATTTTCATTATTCGATTTTGGTTGATTTGTGATCATGAGGATGTGATATCTAACATTTCGAAATGGTGGTACATACCCAGTTGTAAGTGGGAAACCAGAATCCACAACATAATACTGTCCAGGGGAAGGATGAGGAAAATTGGAACTTCTGTCATTCACCATGGAATTAAAAATTCGACTGTCGTGTGCAGTACATTCCCAACTAGATACAACATACGTAAATAGTAAATCGAACGAGCATGCAGCCAAAATATTTTGTGTAGCATATCCTTTTCGTCCGATAAACAGAACAATTCGATCTGGAGGTAAGTGTGCCATTACATGTGTACCGTCTATGACACCAATACAGTTTTTAAAGTATGTATAATAATGGTTATTATTGCTAATTTCAGCTGGAATTGAGTTAAATTGAGGATCAACCGGTTTTATAATAGCGGTAGATAATACTAGGACGACATTCAAAACAGCATGAAAATAATTAAAGATTGTACAATCTGACCTTTGAAAATTTTCAGTCACTTGTCTGTTCGAATTAGAGGTAGTAATAGTGTAAAAAAATATTCCAACAGCTTCTCGAACAGTAACGCTTTCCGAAGTAGTCAATCCGCAACTTTCCAACCTATCGCATAACGAAAGAAAACATAACCGTTTCATACGAAACAGCCTTTGACATCTTCCCCGATGACGGTTCAGTATGTCGTCTATCCACATCAAACCACTAAACGTCCGAATATGCATCTGACGTCCTATTTCGCTACCATTAATTCTCCAAACCCAAAATATATTTGTCATCCCGCTCCCACTTCAATTTTCAAAACCACCCGCCAAATCAGGTAGAGAGCTCCAGTCTGCAGAGTGACTGAGAGGAAACTCTTGGATTGCTATCCATCTACGTTGCTTTTGTCTGTCTACTTCAAAATGTCCTCCCGGCACGATAAAGAAAAAGCGGTTAACGTCCAGGTTGTTCTCCGCTGCAGGTAATTTCCAAACCCTAATTTGTTATTTAGGTGATTGAAACTACGATTTTTTTAGGTTTAGGGATATTGCTTTTGGAAATTTCAGGCCATTTAATGAAGAAGAGCTGTGGAGCAACGCACCTCAAGTGGTGACGTGTAATGCTTTTCAAAGGGAGGTTGTGGTTTCGCAAACTATTGCTGGGAAGCAGATCGATCGCGTTTTTACTTTTGACAAGGTGTACTTATTTTGTTTTTGTTTTGTTTGCGATTCTGTAGTTAAGGTTTGATTTTGTGAAAATAGAACATTGTCAACGATTACAAACCCTTTATGAATAACTAATTGCATTATTTAGTTACCATGCACCCCATAATTAGGTAACTGGTTGGTATCTTACATCCAACCATGATCTGTCTTTGTGTGTGCTTTTTTTCCCCCTTTGTTCTGTTTTGTTATGAACCTTAATGTTTGTTTTGCCTATACCTTTACAGCGGAGCTGCATAACCAGTTCTCAGATTATGCATCACTTAAAATTGATTTGGTTTCTGTTCAATAAATCACGACTTACAATTCACGGTCTGTAAGAATTAATTTACAGTTAGTATTGCTAGGGATCTCCACTAACTGCTGTTAAGCACCAAACATTTTCCAATTGAGAACAGCAGAATTAATCCAATTAGGATCTAAACAATGACATGTTTATACAATTTGAAGTTGAGATTGATATGAAAATTTGAAGATGGCATGATATTCCTAATAACAATTACCAGATCAAAAAATTGAAATAAAAATGAAAGAGAAATTTTGTTGATTTGTTTTTTTAACTGTAATATAATAAGTATAGAAACTTAGTTTGAGAGATAGATGAAAGATAGTCTAATCCATAAGAGCTGCAAATTCTTTAAAGAATGAACATAAAATGAACCTATATTTCAGTTTGCATGTTTACTTTAGGGTCCAAAAATCTTTAACAAAAAATTCTTACCACATTATTTTTTGTATGCTTACCTTTTAAAGTTTTGACATAATTATCTATCAAGTCATTCTTTTTTCTGAAATTGTCTGCAGTTGTGATTTGTTATGTAAACACATGATTTATGAATAGAATCTTGGATATAAACTACTGCTGGCATTTATAATTTAGTTAGCTACATTGTTTGTTCACAAAACCAATTGGTTGATGTAAACTATATAGTCTCTTAGTATTTATCCAGGATCTTAGTTGAATATTTTCCGATGTGGGACTTATATTATCGACAAATTTTACCTTGCTATGTTGCAAACTGTACGCAGGTATTTGGACCTTCATCTAGGCAGCGGGATCTATATGATCAAGCAGTAGTTCCAATGGTAAATGAAGTTTTGGAAGGTTTTAACTGCACAATTTTTGCATATGGGCAAACAGGTACAGGCAAAACATATACCATGGAGGGTGAATGCCGACGCTCGAAGGTAATTATATTAGTTTCTTTTTATAAATATAAAATTATATCAATTTGCGATCTTTCAGTTAATAGGTTGAATATATGTTCAATTTGTTTGCAGAGTGGACCCAATGGTCAGTTGCCTGCTGATGCAGGTGTCATCCCAAGAGCTGTTAAACAGATATTTGACACTCTGGAGAGTCAAAAAGCTGAGTATAGCGTCAACGTTACTTTCTTAGAGTTATACAACGAAGAAATTACTGATCTTCTGGCCCCTGAAGATCTTTCTAAAGCTGTTTTAGAGGAAAAGCAGAAAAAACCTTTACCGCTTATGGAAGATGGCAAAGGAGGTGTTTTGGTACGTGGTCTCGAAGAAGAAATAGTTACAAGTGCAAATGAAATATTCTCACTTTTGGAGAGGGGATCAGCAAAAAGGCGCACAGCAGAAACATTACTAAACAAACAATCCAGGTTAGATTACGAAACTATTATTATTGGTCAGTGCAATTTGTTTGCTGCTACTTACATCTGATTGTGTTTACTACACTTTTACTACAGTCGATCCCATTCTCTATTTTCTATTACCATTCATATTAAAGAAGCAACTCCAGAAGGCGAAGAGCTGATAAAATGTGGAAAGTTAAATCTAGTTGATCTTGCAGGTTCTGAGAATATTTGTCGCTCTGGAGCTAGAGAGGTTATTATTTTTTCCATGTGCTTATATGCTTTTGATATATATTATATTACTCTGATCCATTTTTTTTTCAAAAAGGGACGTGCCAGGGAAGCTGGTGAGATCAAAAAAAGCTTGCTTACGTTAGGACGTGTAATTACTGCCCTTGTAGAACACCTTGGCCATATACCATATAGGTTTGATACTGGCAGTTTTGTGCATTTATATAATTTTTAACTTTTTGGAGTCACTTAAACTTGTATTTAATAAAATTGTTTTCAAATGCACAGGGATAGCAAGCTTACCCGCTTATTACGCGACTCACTTGGAGACAAAAACTTGCATAATTGCCACTGTTTCACCATCCGTACATTGCTTGGAAGAGACATTAAGTACAATAGATTATGCTCACAGAGCACAAAATATAAAAAACAGACCCGAGGTGATTTCCCCCCCTCCCCCGTTTTTACAAGTTGTGAAGAAATTATGACTGAATTCACCATGAGGAGGATAAGCGAGATAGAGAGAAAATAGGGATTGAGAATTAGTCAAAATTGCTGGAAAATTTAGGATTGAGAAAGAAGAAGCTCTGAAAGCTTTTGATTAATTTTCTGACAAATATTTGGCTATTAGCGTCCTTTTTTAAACGAATTGTGCTTGAGGGCAGGAAACAAAAGAGCCTGAAATACTTATCTCTGTTCGCGCTAACTGACCACCCCCAGAGCCCAGAAAGCCGCGAGAATAGTACTAGAACATGAGACTGATCTAGGAAGTCCTCGCGCTTGAGTACGGAAGCCTTTGGCACTGGGTATCCACCTTAAAGAATTTTCCATTTTTACCAGTGACATTTTG
The DNA here is from genome assembly GCA_030737875.1 of Allium sativum. Classification (NCBI taxonomy): domain Eukaryota; kingdom Viridiplantae; phylum Streptophyta; class Magnoliopsida; order Asparagales; family Amaryllidaceae; genus Allium; species Allium sativum. The sequence continues at coordinate 441,071,558 of CM060915.1, read as the reverse complement.
AATGCAACTAAATAGTTGGATTGAAAAAATAAGCTCATAGCAACATTCCTGTTTTTGACGATTGCCACCATGCGTAAAAGTACACATTAAACTGATTATATGGGAAAGTAAGAGCAGCAGGATATAGTTTTTACTACATTCAAAATCATAGTCGGTTGATTTAGAGAACAAATTTTTTGATGGAATGGAGAAAGCAAGCTTGGTCGCATCCTCTGTCATCGTTGCAGGGATCGATTGCAGCTTTCTATTCTGAATCCCATAAGGGTTCCGAGGATTTTAATAGGATACAGAGTGATTTGGAATTAAGAAGTAATTCGATTGAAGGGGAGAGCAAAAAGTTCAAATGGAGATTTGATGGGCTGAGATTTATTGAGACGCTCGTCACAGCCCATAGATTTAAAATGCCAGTGTTTCATATATGGAGTAATGAAATAGAGTATGGAACAAATGGATTAACCAATTCGAGTTGGTATGTGTAAAAATAATCCGTGAAGGATGATTGATACAATTCCTCACACAACCTGATTTTTAGTTGTTTAGCCTTTGTTTAATCTTATGACATATTGAATATTTGTTAAATTGTTTCGTCTTGTGACATTGAATACTAAAAAAAAAAACACACACACACACATTCAAAATCATTACATGATTACAGCCGTTCCTGTCTCTGTCTTTTTCAATCGCATCTTCAAGTTACTGATATGCCTCGCCTCTGTAAGTGCATCGCGCTTCATTGTTGTCATGGGCTGAATTCAGATCCATTTCAAGGCACCTGCCTAACTTATTGATGTAACATCATTGCAATGACCCACACTCAGTACTGTATATGGCTTGAATCATCTGATGAAATAACTCCATAGTTCAACCTAAAACAGTTTTACACGCTTAAAAAATATTCATCTTAATTTACGTGGCTTACAAATATGGTTGGAGTTGTTTACCTCTAAAACTAGGTTTATATCTCTGAATGCCTTTGTAATTTAGTTTTACGTCAAGTGTACGGTTTTTATATAATTCTGATAGCTTTTGATTTTCATGGCATGCCATTAAAATAAAGAATGTTTGCCCAAAGAACCTCAATTATTATAAATGTTTGTTCAAACCAAAAACATCTTTTATCTAATCAGGCTTGATTCCCTTTTAGCAATGCCTGTGACGAGTCCTATGATTAGTGAAATAAAGTTGCATACCATTATTATCCATTTTTCAATCAACTTCTCTTGTGTATATCAGGTAAATCAAAAGATGATGAAATCCACTTTGATTAAGGACTTATATGCAAAAATCGAACGACTTAAAGCAGGTGAAATTCTCATATTAACCATGGCAAGTAGTTTTTGTGTTATGCTCTACGCTGCTGATGTGTTCTTAATTCTTATATATTCAGAGCTTCATTCCACTCGAGAGAATAATGGACTTTATATACCAAGAGAACGATATTCCCAAGAAGAAAATGATAGAAAGGTGCATATTTTTGTACTATTGAGTTGATATATAATTTTTGATGTCTGATAAATGGTTCTAATTATCCATCTAAAGCATGGTTCAAAATTTAACCCAACGCACTTGAATTTCAATTGTTCTGTTCTGGTTCCTACAAGGTCAGTGATGGAGTGAAATTCTGATTACTGAGAGTTAGAAAAAAAGATTAACATTACAATTTCATTGTAGGTACAACGTAAAAACATTAGTAACTTTGAATCTTACTTGACATTTGAATACTTTACCATTTAGGTATAGAAATCAAATGCAATTTTTTGTTCTTAAAAAAATAGAACTAAAATCTAACTACTTCGATTCAACTTTATTCAAATATACAAGTTCAGATAGTTAAAAAATGATTGGACCACGTTGCAGTGCTTATAAAAAGAGGAGGGATCCACTTAATTATAAAAGCAAGAAAATAGAAAATACAACGGGTGTTCTTAAATTTTATTCAAGTGTTAATTAATTTTGTTAACAAACATACCTCAATGCATATCTCAAATCATAGAATGTAAAAAAAAAAAAGTGTAGTGCTAAGGAAATCGCCGCTTCCTGATATCATCATTTTGGTATTAGGAAACGTAAAACATGGTGCCATTATCACCGCATAACCTATTGTGCTAAGAGGCATGTTTTACATTTTCTAATACCACCATATGGTACTAGGATGTATAAAATATGATGCTCTTAGTACTACACCAGAACAACATAGGTCAAAAAACTTCAAAACTAAAAACACCCAACTGCTATTTAATTGTTTCATTATGCTTTGTATATAAATATAGCATACAATATGTATTTCATTTGTTGTATTTATTAGTATATTTGTATTGATAAAATACTGGATAATATTTATATTTAAAACTTAGTTTGAAGTGAAATTCGCGTAATTCTTGAAACATAATCAGAATTTTAAAAAATTCAACTGACCGAAACAAGATTGGAAAGCAGAATGTTAAACCCTGATCCAAAGGTTGTACGAATTAATTAGTGTTTTTAATTTGTTCGCCTTTGCTTATGCTTATAGCTTTCTTATGTTATTTATGGCATCACACATTGACTTTGCATTTGCTAATAATCTGTTTCTGTTTGTAAAGGCAATGGCTGAGCAAATTGAACAGATGAGTGTCACAATTGAAACGAATCAAAAGGTAAGGAGGTTTGATGAATTTTCGATGAGTTGCATGTTACCCATCATAGTAGTTGACATGAATGTACTGATGGACAAAAGGTAAGGAATTAATACATTCTTGCAGCAAACAGAGGATCTGCAAGAAAAGTATGATGGACAACTCCAACTTGTATCTGATTTGCGGAAACAACTTGATGCCACTGAGGTACTGTGGCTTATGGGTAGTATTATTATTTGTTGGTCTGATATCCACATGTTATATTTAGTTCCAATTTCATTCTAGAAAGCTCTAAACAATACTAGCAAGTTATTAGCCACCACAAAGGAGGAGTTGAAGCAATCACAATACAGCCTGAAGGAGAAAGATTTAGTTATATCGAGCCAGAGGAAAGCTGGTAAGCAATCTCTCTCTTCATGTTGCAATATTTTGTTTACAACTTAAATTTATCAACTCTGCTTGTTTTTTGGACAGAGAATGCTTTGTCTCATCAAGCATGTGTTCTACGGGCAGAATTAGAGAAATCAATTCGTGATAACGCTTCCCTCTTTTCTAAAATAGGTGAACTATTATTTTTGTTTGCTTTCCTGTCTAGTGTTTTCAAGATACTTCTGGACTTATTTTTTGATTTAATAAACAGCACGGCAGGACCAACTAAATGCTGCAAATAGGCATACAGTGAACACTTTTCAGCCGACCTAGCAGATGAAGTTAGCACATTATGCAATTTTCTGTCCGCGTCAGTGGAGAAACTGTTGGAAAACAATGACTAAGTCGCGGACTAGGTCGCTTTCTTGAAGACGATTCGGCGATCTGGTCAGAGGTGCAAACCAGTTCGTTCCTTCGCCGCCGCCTCTAGGATAAAACAGCCTCTAAAACATTAACTGATTTGCTTGCACAACAAATCAGTGCAGATTTGCACTTTCCGAATTAAAATACTGCTCGAGAATTTCTGAGAGAAAGAATTTTTTTAATGGCGACCGAGAGAAAAAGAGAAATTGTGATTCGGTAGGTATTCTCGTCTGAAGCTAATGACAATATATAGGACGAGAATTAGGGTTAGGGTTTACTGATTAGTGGGTCGCTTTAATGAAGGATAAGAATTTTTACCGTTGCAAAAATCTTTTTCATAAAAAAAAGGGTTCGAAAAAGGCTAAGTTTTATGGTCCAAAAAAATATAAGTGTCTACACCACAAAGCCCAAGCCCGAGCCCGAACCAAACCGGACCGGGCCGGGTCGGGTCGAGTCGAGTCGGTCGATCGCGTGCGCGTGTGTGGTGGTCATGATGCATGGTCTCCCTCCTCACAACAATGTATGTATTGGGAGCCCAAGGCCCTAACATGATTTCTTAGAAACAAGTATAAATGCTTGCCTCTTCTATATAATCCCATGATGTGGGACTATTTCCATATAGGAGCCATTCATACACTTATTCAAGATTTTTAATAATTCACTTAATGTTAATAAAACATTTCCAACAATCCCCCACTTGAATTTTTAAAAATATTTTCGAGCAGTTTCTTAAAAAGCATAAGATTGTGCATAAACAAAGGTGTCTTTCGACTTGAACCTTTGCATAGTGAATAATATTCAGTTTTTACTAGAGTGACACATAGTCTTGAACTCTATTCCTGACATCAAACCACACACAACCTTTTCTATAGTGCAATCAAATAAGCCAGTGCATTTATGGCCATGCACGTCTATCCTAGTTTAGTGAATGCTCTAGAAGTTTTGCCCGCAACTCCATAGGAAACAGCCACATTTCCACATTCACAAAGGTGAGTCTATCAAGAGCACTCCTGAAGGTAGGTACTCCACTCCACATAGAGTATAGATCTTATTAAGAGTTTCTATTAACTCATCCTCTAATCACTTCAGGAATACATGCTTCTTGGTTTATTAAATAGCATGTTCAACTCATATCACTACACAACTTGTTATTACCCATTGAACCTAGTTCTTGGGATCTCCAGTCATTTAGGTCGGGTTACCATTGTGCGTGACTCAACAATCTAAGGGCAATAGTCCCATTCTTTTAGAAGAGTTATGGACTTTCTCTCTGGAGAGTCCTTTCGTCAAAGGATCTGCCAAATTTTCCTCACTACGTACGTAATCCACTCTAACGGTACCTGTGGAAAGTAGTTCTCTAACCGTACTGTGCTTACGACGTACTTGTCGTCTCTTACCGTTATAATAACGGTTTTGAACTTTTGCAATAGCCGCGGTACTATCGCAATGTATCAACACAGCCGGTATCGGTTTTTCCCATAAGGGAATCTCAGCTAGCAGATTTCTCAAATACTCTGCCTCTTCACTAGCTGTAGCTAGTGCTATCGTCTCAGACTCCATAGTAGACTGAGCCAAAATAGTCTGTTTCTTGGATTTCCAAGAAACAGCTCCTCCAGCGATGCTAAATATGTAGCCACTGGTTGCTTTAGAATCATCAAATAAGGTATTCCAGTCTGCATCGGAATATCCTTCAAGTACAGCTGGAAACCTTTCATAATGTAATCCAAGGTTCATGGTTCGTTTAAGATATCTCATTACCCTTTCAATAGCTTGCCAGTGCTCTATACTAGGTTTACTGGTAAACCTGCACAATAATCCCACGACATAGGCGATGTCGGGTCTAGTACAATCAGTGGCATACCGAAGGCTGCCAATGATGCTCGCATAATCAGACTGTCTTACACCTTCACCAGTGTTCTTAAATAACTTTACACTGTGATCATATGGTGTACTTGCAGGTTTACAGTCAAAGTAATTATATTTCTTTAGTATCTTCTCAATGTAATGAGATTGATCCAAAAAAATTCCCTTTTCTGACCTAGTAATCTTAATACCAAGGATTACACCCGCCTCACCTAGATCTTTCATGTCAAAATTGACACTTAATAAGGATTTGACTGAGTTTATGGCATGAATATTTGACCCAAAAATGAGTAGGTCATCTACATAAAGGCATATAATAGTGCAAATGTCATTCTCAGATTTGTAATAAATGCATTTGTCACTTTCATTAACTTTAAAACCATTTGAAATGATTAAGTTATCAAATTTTCCATGCCATTGTTTAGGTGCTTGTTTTAAACCATATAATGATTTATCTAATTTACATACTTTATGTTCTTGACCATGTACTACAAATCCTTCAGGCTGGTCCATATAAATTTCTTCGTCTAATTCACCGTTCAAAAAAGCAGTTTTAACATCCATTTGGTGTATAAGTAAATTATGAATGGAAGCAAGTGAGATTAAAACCCGAATGGATGTTATTCTAGTTACAGGTGAAAAAGTGTCAAAGAAATCTATATTTTCTTTTTGTTTAAAACCTTTAGCTACTAGTCGTGCTTTATATTTATCTATAGTGCCATCAGGTTTTAATTTATTTTTAAGTACCATTTACATCCTATAAATTTACAACCAGGGGGTAAATCTACCAAGTGCCAAGTCTTGTTGGATTCTAAAGAATCCATCTCATCATTTATAGCCTCTTGCCAAAAATCGGCATCTAAAGAAGATAATGCCTCTTGGAGGTTTATGGGATCCTCCTCAATAGTAAAAGCACAAAAATCTGAACCGAAGTCTTTTATGGTTCTTGCTCTTTTACTTCTTCTAGGTTCAGCTTCAGAATTTTCATTAAGTTCTGTTCTAATTGGCATATTTGAGGTGCCCCCACTATTCCTTAATTTAAAAGGAAATTTAGTTTCATAAAAATCGGCATCATTTGATTCAATTATATTATGTGCATTAAGGTCATAAAATCTATATGCTTTGCTATTAATAGCATAGCCTATAAATGCACATTCATATGCTCTACTTGCCAATTTTATTCTCTTAGGGTCTGGAATGCGAACATAAGCTAAACAACCCCAAGTTCTAAAGTATGAGACACTGGGTTTATGATTCTTTAAAATTTCATAAGGAGAAATTTTATTCTTAGATTTGGGGATTCTATTCAGAACATAGCATACAGTCAATAAAATATCCCCCCACCAATGTTTTGTTGCACCAGAATTTAATAATATGGCAACTACTAGTTCGGTAAAGGTCCTATTTTTCCTTTCTGCTTTACCGTTCATTTCAGGAGAATAGGGTGCAGTTCTCTCATGTACTATACCATGTTGTTTATAGAAGTCCAAAATTGAATTAGATTCGTATTTTGTTCCTCTATCACTACGAAGTCTCTTAATTTTTCTATTTGCTTGATTCTCAATCTCTGTTTTGAATGTTTTAAACATATCAAAAGCATCACTTTTATTTTTCATAAGGTATACATATGTGAAATCAGAGCAGTCATCAATAAAAGTGATAAAATAACGATGTCCCTGTCTAGTCAAAGTGCCATCTAGTTCACATATGTCAGAATGAATCAAGTCTAAGGGTTTAGAAACTCTATCAACAGATTTGTGAGGTTTCTTTGTAATTTTAGCTTGTGTACAGAATTCACATTTATCAAGTTCGGATTCTGTCATTTTAGGTATCATATCTAGGGTGCTCATGTTACGGATTATTCGATTATTAACATGACATAATCTAGAATGCCAGATATTAAAATCACACAACATGTAAGCAGAAGTAATCACTTTATTAGATTCAACATTCAGTTTAAACATACCCTCACAAGCATAACCCTTTCCCACAAAAGTTCCCTTATAAGTTAGGGTGTACAAATCAGCCCCAATTACTTGAGTGAAACCAGCCTTATTAAGGAGGAAGCCAGAGATCAGATTCTTCCTTATTTCTGGAGTGTGCATAACATCTTTCAGAATTACAGTTTTTCCAGAGGTGAGCTTGAGTTCCACATTGCCAATCCCCGCAACTCTAGTGGTGTGAGAGTCTCCCAACAGCACTTTCTGATTTTCAGCAGCCGTGTATGTCGAGAACATGCCACGATCATAGCAGACATGGCGAGAAGCACCAGTGTCTACCCACCAACCCTCTGATCCACCAACGAGGTGAATCTCAGTAATCATAGCCGTAAGAGGCTCCTCAGTCAGGTTAGCCTGCGGTGTAGAGCTTGGTCTGTTCCGACACTTACGTGCCATATGACCTGGTTTTCCACAGTTGTAACATAGAAACAACTGTCCAGAGTCATTCTTTTGGGCTGGTTTCTGCTGTCCTTTTGGGTTTCCTTGCGGATTCCCATTCTGTTTGTTGCGCCTGTTCTGATTCTCAAAAGATTTCTGATTTGGTTTCAGAACAGCGGGAGTGGTCTTCTTAGTACTGTTGTTATTCACAATCAGCACCTCTTCTTTCTGGTCCTGCTTGCGTGCCTCCTCCTTAATATGGAACGTGTTGAACTAGTACCTGGAATAAGTAGTAGTATAACAACACTCATGTTGTGAATACATTTTGCATGGTGATGGTCGATGCTAATCTGACCACTATTGGAGCCGGTCACCAAAGGGATGTACAGTTTGCTTTTGAATATAAAAGTTGTTTCTTTTGCTCCTGGCAATTGCGCTGCATTGTAGGTTGCTTGGCTTCTGAAAGCTACAAATGGATCAATTTAATGGTATTGTACTATGACCACAAAGTAATCTTAACTTTCCACCTTATAGCTAAGAACATAACGGAAATTCAAGAATCTCACCAACATCATCTCCAAGGGTGAGCTTGAGCATTACATGGTCAAACTCCCAAATCTAACTTATGATATTCCATAATCAAGGAAATTTTGGCTAGAAATTTGTAGCTAAACCTGGACAAACAAGCCCAAAGTGCATCAACTAATAAACCTCTTATCAACCAATATGGTATGATAAAATAATCATCAATACAATCATGCTAACTACCCTCATAGCTATATGCCCTCATAGCTATATACCCTCATAGCTATATGTAGGGACCTGTATATTAAATTATACATACACTAACTGTCATTACCATGTAATATATTTGTAAAAAAATGCATATATAACAGAAGTAAATCTAAGAATATAAAAACCAATCACGGTTGTGAGTATAACCCTCTAGCAGCCCATGAAAACAATGTAAAATCCGGCACATCACGACAGTAATGCATATATAAAAAACGGCCATGTGACCCAAAAAAGTACCCGCTAAACAAACCCCGAACTCTAGCATCCGTTAATAGATCCAAACTATTCTTTATATTAAGCGATCAAATTTTGTTCAAAAAGCACGTGGCTGTAACTTGTAAGCCAATCGAAATGCTATTATACCACTAAATTTCCACAAAAATCAATGGATGCTCACATTTTTACTTCGAACCAAAAACATGAACATCATTTAAAATACATCGTGAAAAGATAGACCATATGCAGCTGTAGAACGAACTGGTTTGTATTTATAGGTTCTTTTTTTTTCCCTTCATTTTGTTAAGTAACCTTAAACTCATATTTGATTTTTGTTTTTCTTTTTCAGATTGATGATAGACTTTGTCAATTGAGAAATGCTGCTATGGAAAACAAGTCATTTTCGATGAGCATGCATCTTCAGTTGGAACTGTAACGTCCGACGCATGGAATGTGTTTAACTAGTACCTGGAATAAGTAGTAATATAACAACACTCAAGGCTTTGCACTCACGTCGTGCCCATCTATTCCCCCAATAGATTAAACATAATATAGTATATATGTAGCTAAACCCAACATTTCAAGGTATTCCCTATAGTATCCTCCGGTCATCGCCGTTACACCACAGATTCGTTCACAATTTTTATCCTGTGCCAAACTGCGTACGGAAATCTATATCGGTACGCCTTATAATCGCACAGAACCACCATCGTTATGCCATGTAAGCGTACGGATCCTCATATCCGAACTCCTTAGTTGAATTACGTCTCAACATGTAGTAATGCCATAATGTGTACAATACACCACCTAGTGCGTATATCTAGACCATCGCACAAACATACTGCCTACTATAACCTGAGCTCCATAATAGGGCTGCATCCAACGCACAAAACTCGGTTTGGAGCTTTCAATATCTGTAAAGGACAGCTTCATTAGGTCTGCAATACAAATATCCACGTATGGTATGTCTTTTCATGCATCCTAGCCCCTCCCTCAAGTAATGAAATGCGTATTCAAGAGCTAAGTAACGTGCCCCTAACAACCAATCTAAGCATCCATTTGGCGTGTCCCTCATTCAATGTCCCGATAGTGAAAGATCATTGACTTCTTGGTTTAGCTTTAGTCTTTCCGCATTCCACTAACTGCTGATGACATGTTTCTGACGATTACTATCATTAACTTGGTCCTGATCAAACCTCTCCCACCAACGAGGCAAATCGCCGAATCACCCAATGTCATCCGCTACAGCCTTCTAACTGTCACTCACTAGTTGCAGTCAAGGTATATTCACCAGAAGATACCGTACAAAACAAATTTCTATGGGTACAGTCCGAAGCCTATCACAGAGGACTATCGTGGAGTACTCTGCCACGTACCGAAGAAGCCACGTGTCTCCCTCTAGTCCCCTAGAATAATCAGTTGGACATGCTCCTATCGTGTCTCCAAACACCTAAATGATCTATCCAGTTATATTCTTCATTTTCATACGTACGAATTGGTCCAAGCGCATCACACCATTGTGTTATTAGATACTACGTCTAATCTTTTAATCACACGCTTGCTTTACCTTATCACATTGCTAATTAACTTGATTATTCACTTTTTATTTAAGTTGCTTGGTTCATTAGCTCACAATTGACTGTTTATTTTCTTTATTGAGCCCTATGCCGTCGGAGCGGACTTCCGCTTATTATTTATTACATTTAATAGACTTAATTCTTCTAATTATAAGTCTATTAATAATAGCCTACTTTATGTTTTCTTATTTAATCATAGCCTTACCTTACACTGTTATCACAAAAATTGTTGCGAGTTTACTTATTAACTTAGTTTCCTTAACTGAGATTTATTAATAAGTTCTCTTTTTCTTTATTAGTTATAACTCACGTTATAATTCCACTTGTCCCTAGGACAAACCTACCTATTATATTTCATTCTCATTCCAATAATTAATCATAATAGGTTATATTCGCCGTTCATCACATTTTCCCTATATTCCTTAACATTAACCAAATTTTTACTGTTGTAGCCTTCATTTATTTACCGATATGTATATTTTCATTATTTCAAGAAAATATTTCGCACATGTCATTATTTGGCTAGTAGAAAGATATAAAGATCTATTTCCATAATGTACATCAATTAAGATTCGTAGTTGCAAGTTATTTCTTTTATTTTCATTGTGGACACACATATATTTTATTTGATTAGTGTGCAATAGGGTAAAAGAACTCTTATTCCACACTAATCTTTTTTCCCTTTCTTTTCTTACAACTGCATTCTTAGTCATTTTTGCCGTTATGGAAATGTGTATATTTTCCCTAAAGCCAACTAACTCAGTCAACAATTAATGTCCTCTTTTTATTTCTGAGTTAGATATTAACTCCTGCTTTTCATTTACCGTTTCTGATTATTGTAAATTTCTATATAAAATTAGGCATATCAATTCTTCTACCATTATTTCCATAATTCACCGTAACCCCCTTTTTCAACATATCCAATTTATTATTAAATAGCAATCTCAAAAACAAATGCATAATTATTATCAAATTTACGATTTTAGTATTACAAAACTTCTTAATCCAAACAGAGAATTAATAGAATAAATTTGCACAACAACAATATTTGCAACGTACTTAGAAATATATTATAATGCAATTATCACAAATTTCAATTATTTATCACGTTAAGAATTACGGGGAATGTAAACGATAAATATACCGTTAGCAAAAAGTATAATTTAAATTACCTTACTTGATTGCTTTCCAATCTTTGAATCTGATTCAGGTCTGCTATTTCGTGGTTTTCCTAATTGAATCTAATATTGAAATGACCATGAACTTACAATCCACTGCTAAAAGAAAGAAACATTAATAATTTAGATTCACAGGATTTACCATACATAGACAAGAAATCTAAACACATGTATTGTAGATCTATAATCTTTGTCTTCAAATCTTGAATCAGAATTCTAAAAACTAATATTCTAATATCTGAAGGTTTGTTAGAAGAAAGATAATGGTAGAGCCTTGGCGTTGTCTCAGAAAATACGAGTTGAAGGCTAGGCTCTATCAGTCTATTTATAGGTGTACAAGAGATTATGGTCTATCAGATTAAATAAAATTAAAACCTGAAATGTACAAATGAAAAAAATATGACGTTAAATCACTTAGTACTAGTCGATCCGCCTCTTATAAGGTGTGTGGACCTCTGTGTTAACCCACCCATAAAGTGTGTCGACCCATAACCTGGGCCATTAAAGTTAATTTTGCCAATATAGTCGGCCCCTATATATATACTCACACACACACACACACACACACACACACACACACACACACATATATATATATATATATACACAAATTTTCTTATATGTAATTTATACATAATTTTTCTCTAAGAACAAACATTACTTTAGCCGTTCCTCTAAAATAAAAAACATGCCTTACAAACTCATCTACTTAGACTTTTATTCAAATGACTAAAAACATTTGTAGTTATTATTCTTATTTGTGTTCCTTTTATATCTTATTTTTCACGTTTGTTCTAAAACTTTATTTAAAGATAACTTCTTCATTTTAAATCTGTTTTCTGCAAACCATAGTTCTAAATTAATCAGAAAATCGTCACAGTCGCAATGACTCTAATTTCGTGACTAAATTTTGAATTTTTTTTCAAATTATTATTTTATTATTTAATTAAAAATGCGAGGTGTTACTTTATTTTCCACCCTTAGAAAATTTCATCGTCGAAATTTAATAATGGTAAAATTAACTAATTCCTCGCATAATTCACATCCATCATATGTACATCCAATTTTGCAACCACTTGTGCACTTATGCAAAGTGTAATTCAACATAATAATATATAAATGAAATGAATGCCTAAACGATACGTTCTATATGAATGTAAAATTTTCTTGAAAACCTTTTGAAAACATGATGCACACATCCTAAATATACTGGCAATTTCTACATGAATGCAATATTTTGAAAACTAAAATACTTATTCATCCAATTTTTCCTACTCTTACAGAGTAATGGTATAGTTCATCTAATTTTTGCATCCAAACCCTAGCAACCAATTTTAGATTAGCGAAATACAGAAAAATTTAATTTTCTGAATTCGATTTCTTATGTCAGAAAGAGGTAGAAGATGGAAAATTACATATTCGTCATCCACTTTTACGTTACCTTTTTTCCCATACTTGGAAAACTTAATTGCTAATTTTACAAAAAATAATATTTTCTATTCCAAGCACGGTTTACATTTGAAATTTTTATGTTTTTCAGTTTTCCAAAATTACTTTGAAAGAGTTCATTCTCCTTTTTTGTTCTTTATTTTTGCAGTTGTCATCATTGTTTGTGTTTTTAGTTATATCATCACCTTTTCCTTAGCTTATTTAATTTAATTTTAAATAAGCCTTCTAATTCTTTCAAAACTAAAATAGGAAAATAAGCACACTACACAACTACTACCAAGAGATAAGAATCCTAGGGCCATATCCCCGTTGACAAAGAAAAGCCCAAACCATAGGATCTAAACAACTTGTTTGCTGTAAGGACCCGAACTTCCCCGTGAAGGAAAGCCCGGACTGACTTTGAGAACACGACAAATCAGAACACGAATAGAAGAACATTTCATTTCTTATTACAACAATTTCATTAGAATACAAGAATATACAGAGCATGAATAAATATTACACATTTACCAAATACCAGAGAATTAAATTTACAATGCAGCGGAAAATAATACAAAACACAACTGAAAGTAATACACGGATACAAAGCTTTCCGGATATCATTCCAGCTGTAGACCAGGATCCCGTGAATATAATATTTGCAAAACCCAACTACTAGCTGTCCGTGCGGAAATAAGGGCACCCATAGTTTAGGTTAAAACAATAAACTCCAGGTCAGTCATGTGACTGGTGTGAAAACTAAAACAGTTATTATTCTTTATTTTAAAGTTCGGTAAATCAAGGGACCACGCCGTATAACATGGAACGAGTTTCCTCCCAAGAATATCAGTGCATAAAACAAACAGCGCAATGCTAAATAAAGAACAATGAAGCTATTATAAGACTCAGGTCCCATCACACAATGCAACGCAAGCCGAAGGATAGAGTTTTTACCTTCTAATAGCTAGAAATGCTTGGTACATGAAATTTCATCTTTTACTATTACTATAAGTGTATAGTGTCAAATCAATTTCAATCATACGTATCAATCATAGACGGCATAAGTGCCCCATAGCACTATGTCGCTATACTAGGCTCTACAATCAAAACCGCAAAATGTCGTATTGGAAGTTGGATATCCATCTGTGAACCAAGGCAAGGGATCGTCCTTACCGCTTCAAGACTTTCTAGCCCGAGCCTCAGAAACAGCCGCAACTGCACCTTGGATCGTCAGCCACCCTTAGCGGGTTAATAATACCGTAAACAATATGCTAGTCTGCCCTATGGGGCATAAATGAGCCAAATGACTCCATTGGCCCCGGATCGACCGATATAACCGAGGCGCCTCGCTATCTATCATCCACATAAGTAAAATGTCCGGGCGTGTAAAACCCAAAACACCACTCCTAGCTAGAAACCAACATATGTCCATTTCCCCGAGGTCCTTCTCCCGTTTCTGGTTCACACCAAGGTGTGAAACTCGCGAATTAACGCTACACAAAGCTATTCTATATCAAAGCCGTGCTTTGATCATCAACCACAAGACTCTGCTTTTCAACAGAAACCTTGATCATTTGCTTCTCAGCATGCCGCACGGACAATTCACGCTATGCAACCGGTGTCTATCAATCACACAGAATGAAATCCGATGTCAGACACACATCCATTTACAAGTTCGTTTTGGGTCTGAACGAAACCGGAGGCACCTTATTCCTCTCCAATATGTCCAATACAGGGGAGAGACCCTCGCATATCCGGTCGATCTCCAAGTACGTCTGGATGATCATCACTTATTACCTTGCCTTGGGTGTACAGCCCAATCAAGACATCAGTAATCATCCAAACGATGTGAAGACCTCCTGTCTTCGACCACCGTCTTCATCCTCGACATATCATCGAATCAGCTATTAAAAATGAGATAAACCTGGTCTTTCTGAATAACTCACGTATATAATAAACAAGTGCTATAAAAACACAACATACGCCTCATTCCAATCCAGAATATTCCTTTATTCAAATATTCTTATACTTTGGGAAAGGTTCCCATTAATTTTATCAAAGATAAATTCTTTAAACTTATTCTTTAATCCTCCTTTGGATATCATTTCAATCTAATTAAAGATGCATTAAAACTCCACTTGGTTTTAATCTTCCAAAAAATCAATATTAACGATTGTTTAACCTAGGAAATCATACCCTGTCTTTAACTGGCTTAAAGAACCAATGCCATTTAAAACACGGTTCACGATAAACCCAAAATCAGATTCTATTCCACTAGCCTTTAACCATAAATTTACAAGTGAACAATTCCGTAGGTATTAACTCCGAAGGCCGAAACCAACATCAGATCAATACCCAGGAAATCATTCAACTTAACTAATCTCCAGTTAGTTTTCTGTTTTTCTTAACTCCATTGGGTCTAAGAACAATATTATTAAAGATACCATTCACGACAACCCAAAATCTTATTCCATTGTTAATCGGGTTAAAGAACAAGTGTTATTTAAAACACCGTTCACGATAAACCTGTAACACCCCGAATTTTAGCTAATACTAAAATTCTCTAATCATAGGGTAAATAATCTCAGATGTGGGAATTGGGGGTAACGGGCTGCGTCATTGCGTTCGTCTCGGAAAAATACGCGAAATAGAGTCCGAGTTTTCGAGAATCGGAGTCCGTATGGCCCGGTTATGGCCCAATGAAGTTTGCAGAAAAATTAAAGCTTAAAACAGATTTAAAGATTTAAAATCAGATTTTAAAATGGAGCCAGCGGGGGTAGGCGGGAAGCTTCCCGCCCTAAGCATGTCGACAGGGCTGTCGACAGGCCTGTCGACAGGGGGGTCGACTTGCCTGTCGACAGGGGCGCGGCGTCCAGAAAACCTGGGTGCACCAGGTTGGGTTTTAGGCTGGCTTGGAGGGCTGGGTTCTAGAGATTTCCTAAATCTAACGGACCTAATCTAAACTAGGGTTAATCTAAGGGCCTAAAACACTCACCTAATCTATAAATACACCCTAAACCTACCCTAATCCATACTAAAAATAGAAATGATGGCCTCATGCCGCCAAATTAAATCCTAGAAGGAGCCTTCACTTGTTTATGAAGGAAGCTGCAAGCTAATCACTCTCTAATCAATCTCTAATCATCACCATCTTCATATTTAGCAACTAATTCCACTTCATAAGTTTGCTAATCTTGGTTTTGGTGAGTTTCTATCACTTTAACATCAATTGTTAAAGTAAGTAGATTGGGTGTAATGAGACTTATGGTCTTAAATGCGGATTAATGAGTTTGAATCATTTATAATGATATGCTACTCTATGTTTTTCTATGTTTATGCATAATTAATAAGTGGGTTTATGCATGTTTGATAAGTTGGTTTATGCATGCTTAACAAGTTGGTTTGTGCATGTTTAACAAGTGGGTTTATGCATATTTAATAAGTGGATTTATGCATGTTTCACAAAGTGAGTTATGCAAGTTATATGCAAGTTTAACATGATTTGCAAGTTATGAATGCTTATGCAAGTATATGAATGCTTATGCAAGATATGTATATGCTTAAATGCAAGTTTAACATGATATGCAAGTTATGCATGCTTATGCAAGTATGTGAATGTTCATGCAAGTATGTGAATGCTTATGCAAGTATGTAAATGCTTATGCAAGTATGTGAATGCTTATGCAAGTTATGTGTATGCTTAAATGCATGTTTAACATGTTATGCAAGTTATGAGAATGCTTATATGCAAGTTCAACATGTTATGCAAGATATGTGTATGATAATATGCAAGTTTGGGTTAAATGTAGTTGGGTTGATATATGTTCATATATGCAAGTTGACATCCTCTTAACCCATGACAAAGTTATATGCTAAACCCATGATATTTGTGTTGGATCTTCCCCTTTTATTATGTCATGATATGAGAACGATTTACGTGGGGAACGATGGGGTTGGTAAATATGTTAATAAAAGTATGATTGGGTATGATTAAACATACCATAAAAAATAAATTACCATAAGTGGGAATTTACCTATTGAGTTAGGTCTACTCCATGGGAATTTACCTATTGAGTTAGGTCTACCCATGTTATGGAAAACTTGATATTAATTAGGGATAATTAATATGGGGGTGATTAATTAGGTGTAATTAATCGACTAAGACACGAGGTTGGACTCATTTGTAGTGTAAAACTGCCCGGACCCGACCGGCCTAACCAGTTGCTACAAATGTCAGCCCAATGTGAGAGGTCTTAGCCATAAATTAAATACGTGATTAAAGTAAAGACACGAGGTTAGACTCTGTTATGACGTAAGACTGCCCGGACCCTACCGGCTTAACCAGGCAGTCATAACAGCCAGTCTAATGTGGGAGGTCTTTATGGGAGATCACGGTCTTAATTAATTAAGAAACACTTAACCATATTAGCATGAAGTGGGACATGAGGGGTTAAGTGGGTGCCTTGGGTGGCATGTGGAAATTTAATGGTTGCCTTGGGTGGCAGGTGGAATCTAGTGGGTTGCCTTGGGTGGCAATAGAAAATACGATTAGAAATACTTAACCAAGTGAAACATGTAATTAAACATGATTAAAGGGTTAAGTGGGATACACTAGATAAGTGACAAGCTTAGGTGGGTAGCTTGTGGGGGCCCATTTCAACCAATATCCCAAACGTATCTTTGTGGGCTCGACCCATGTCGAGTGACGGGACACGCATATTGGGCTTGACTATAAGAGGCCAAAACGGGTTAGCGGTGGCAACGCAAGTCCAACGGGTTTCATATGCGTGTGTGGGCCCGGGCTGGTAGATAAGCCGTTGTTGCATCGTGTAGATATAAAGCCGTGCACCGTTGATATTATCGGGTAGCCACTTTAGGGGAGTGATACACCCCACTGTGGGACCAGCACGGGTATCTACGGTAGGGAGCCGATCGCTGGGGAGTAGTGGGTACACCTAGTAAAGATAGGAGCAGACGGCACCTATGTAGGGGTACACGAAACTACTGGGTAAAATTACTAAGTACACCTAGTGGAGATAGGGGGAGACGACACCTATGTAGTGGCTAGGAGTACAAGAAACTACTGGGGAAATTTTCTAAGTCCTTGGGAGGGATCAACCTTTAAGTAGGAATGACTGGTGTGGTGCAGTTAGTAATTATCCTTGGGTGGGTAGATGCGTCTGTACAGTTATCTTAGTTTATCCTAAGTCTATCAAGCTGCTTAGTGTAGCCATTCATCCCCAGACATTACCGTGGGTCAAGTTTATATCTTCTCTGGTTACTTTAATGATTGTACTGTTAAAGTTATAGGACTCGCTCAGACTTATGTCTGACCCCGTTGTTTTTATCTTTTTCCCAACCCTCAGGTCCTACGGTGGATCCTAGCAGTAGTGGAGCTTGATCGGATTGCTGTTCCAGTCTTTAGGAGCTTGGATAGATGTAAAGCTCCAGTTATCCAGTTATCTTTTCTTTTGGCTATTGTATGAGAGAGTGGGATTATGTACTTCTTTATTTTGACGGATATTGTACTTGACTTTTATCATGGTTTTATGATGTAACCAGACATGTTTATTTCCGCTGTTATGAGATGATGTTTTAAATTCCAAGTACTATTTATATCTGTCTTGTTGTAATTTTTCTGTTCTATATTCACTAAAATACTCCACCGATGCTATGGCATTCCCTTAGTGAGTGACCATAGCGGGCGTGGGGTGTTACACGTGGTATCAGAGCAAAGGTTACCGGAACAGATAAAATTTTTAGAAAACTATTTTTCTAAAACATTTTTGGAAGAGATATTTTCAAAAACATGTCTTTAAAGAGAAAGGTTTTTGAAGGAAAAGCATAATCCCCAATAGCCATATCTATCCTTCGAATTCTCCGTTTTGAATCTTTCCTTTTTCATTTCAGCATGGCCGAGAATCTTAACTTTCCGGAGGGTGTGACGGTACCAGCATGGTATAGGAGATTGATGGAGGCTAGGGCCACCACTGCGGGTCCATCAAATGTTCCTCCACCAACCGTAGCACCCGATCTTCCTCCTCCCCCTCCTCCTCGTACGGATACTTTTGCTAAGACTTGCAAGGAATTTAAAGCTATGGGAGGGAAATCTTTTCAAGGATCGGAAACTTTTGTGGAGGCTAGGGATTGGCTTAAAGAGGTGGAAGAATTGATAGATATCTTTGAGATGGAAGAAGGAAAGAAAGTCAAATTGGCTGCTTGGTTAATGAAGGGAGAGGCCTCATTCTGGTGGGAGGTCACTAATGGAGAACGCCCCGTTGACTCTTGGGCGGATTTTAGACAAAGATTTGTGGCAAAGTTTCTCTCAAGGGCGGAGGAAAACTTGTATATGGAAAGATTCTTGACTCTAAAGCAAGGAAATCTCTCGGTGAAGGAATATGTTAACAAGTTTAATCAATTGGCAAGGTTTGGCCTAGACATGGTGAATACACCGGAGAAGAAGGTTTTGAGGTTCGTGAAAGGCTTGAATGAACCGATGCATGGGTTGGCTATGACTCATATCCCTATGGGGGCCACCTTTGAGAAGCTAGTTGACATGGCACTCTTGTATGAAGAAGAGAAGGGTCCCAATGCTAATAGGGCACCCGAGAAGAAGGGAGATCAAAAGAGACCTCAGCAACAACAACAAAACAAAGGTGGGAAAGGCAACGGTGGCAAAGGCAAGAAGAAGAAGTGTTTCAATTGTGGAACACCTGGCCACCTAAGCAAGGATTGTCGCAAGAAGAAGAAGACTGGCTGCTTCCACTGTGGTGAAGCAGGGCATCTAGTGAAAGACTGTCCTAAGAAAGGGCAAAGGACAGGGTCTACCTCAGGAGGACAGGTGCAAGCTCTTATGGCACCAGGTCAGGCTAGGGGGCAAGTACAGGCTCTCGCAGTTCCACCGATTCAGGAAAGAGGTAGAACTATCTCCGTTGAAAGTCTGGTTTTTCTATTTGATCATCCTGTCCGTACATTGTTTGATTCAGGCGCATCGCATTCGTTTATCTCATCATCCTTAGTTGAGTCACTGCACTTAGACACCAGTCTGGTAGATGATCCCTTGGTTGTTTCAAACCCAATTGGGGGCTCCACTTATTTGTCCATGATATGTTTGGGTTTGAAGATTTCTATACTTAGCATTGAGTTTAGATGTGATGCTTTTGTGTTGGGCTTCACGGGCTATGGGTTGATTTTGGGCATGGACTGGTTATCCAGTAATGGTGCCGTTCTTGATTGCGAAAGGAGAGTTGTTAGAATCATGACCCGCTTGGGTAACACTCTCGAGATTTCTTGTAATCCCAGGGATTCCGTTATGCTAAGTTATCTTGAATCGCTTGACGCTTCGGTCGAGAGTTTGCAATCTGTTAAAGTGGTCCGGGAGTATCCGGATGTGTTTGAGGAGGTGAAGGGCTTACCTCCGAAGCGGGAGATTGACTTCCGAATATATCTGGTGGATAATGCTAAACCTGTATCTTTACCAGTGCGCCACATGGCTCCTCGTGAGAGGAGGGAACTCCATAAGCAAGTAGGGGAGTTGCTTGAGAAGGGGTTCATAAGACGAAGTATATCGGAGTGGGGTGCTCCAGTAGTATTTGCTACGAAGGCGGATGGGTCCCTCAGACTTTGTGTAGACTATAGAGAACTCAACAAGCTCACAAAGAAGAATAGACACCCATTGCCGAGGATTGATGATCTTTTTGATCAGTTGGTTGGCGCTTCAGTATTTTCTCAGTTGGACTTAGCCACGGGGTTTCATCAGTTGAGGGTGGCTGAGGATAGCATAGACAAGACTGCCTTCAGAACTCCGGATGGTTTCTATGAGTGGCTGGTGATGCCATTTGGGTTGACGAACGCCCCTGCATACTTTGTTGATTTGATGAGTAGGGTGTTCAGGGAGTTCCTTAATAAATTCGTGGTGGTCTTTGTGGATGATATCTTAGTATTTTCTAAGAGTGAAGAAGAGCATGCCCTACATCTTGGGAAGGTGTTGAAGACTCTTCGAGCACATAGCCTTAAGGCTAAATTCTCTAAGTGTCACTTCTGGAGGAAGGAGGTGCGGTTCTTGGGGCACGTGGTCTCCAAGGAAGGGATAGCTGTGGATCCCGCGAAGGTAGTATCAATTCAGGATTGGAAGGTTCCGAAGAATGCTACCGAAGTAAGAAGTTTCTTGGGTTTGGCGGGTTATTATAGGAAGTTTATTAAAGACTTCGCGAAAATATCAGCCCCATTAACCCGCTTAACGAAGAAGAATCTTGTTTTCACATGGGACGTAGATTGTGATGATGCGTTCCGACGGTTAAAGAGAGCTTTAACCATCGCTCCAGTTTTAGTGTTGCCAGATGGGAGCAAGCCATTTGTTGTCTATACTGATGCTTGTGGGACAGGGCTGGGCGCAGTCTTAATGCAAGAGGGAAGGGTGATAGCCTATGGTGGAAGGCAGTTGAGGGCACATGAGAAAAATTACCCTACCCATGATTTAGAGTTGGCCGCTATTGTTTTTGCGCTTAAGATTTGGCGCCATTATCTTCTTGGTGAAAGATTCGAATTGTTCACTGACCACAAATCATTGAAGTACTTGTTTTCTCAGAAGGATTTGAATCTGAGACAGCAAAGGTGGATGGAATTCTTAGCATCCTATGATTTCGAGATAGCGTATACCCCTGGCAAGGGTAACGTGGTGGCGGACGCCTTGAGCAGGAAGAGGTTGTCCTTGAGTTCATTGTTCGTGGAACGACGAAGCTTGGAATTTATCTCGATGTTTGATTTCAGACCTTCCATTGATTATGTTCCCGGTTTGCTAGCATCCCTGGAGGTTAGACCTACTCTTTTGGGGCGGATTGGAGAAGCACAAAGGGATGACCCACAGTTGGTTGAGTTGGTAGAGAAGCTCATAAGGGGGGAATCATCCAGCCATTTGAGTAGGTACACCCTAGACGATAGGGGGTGCTTGCGTAGAGACGGTAGACTTTGTGTACCGCAAGACGAGGGTTTGAGGAAGGCTATTCTTGATGATGCACACCGTTCTAGGATGACCATTCATCCCGGTGGGGACAAGATGTACCGAGACATGAAGAGGGTTTTCTTCTGGGCTGGTATGAAGAAAGATGTGGCCGAGTATGTCGCTCGATGTTTGGTGTGCCAACAAGTGAAGGCGGAGCAAAAGAAACCTGGTGGGTTGCTTCAACCATTGGAAGTTCCACAATGGAAGTGGGATAGCGTCTCGATGGATTTTATTGACGGGTTACCCAGATCGAGGAAGGGTAATACAGGAATTTGGGTGGTGGTAGACAGACTTACTAAGAGCGCCCATTTCATACCTGTGAAGAGCAAGAGGACCGCTCCATGGCTAGCTTCTGTATATCTTCGAGAGATAGTTCGATTGCATGGGGTACCCTCTAGCATAGTGAGTGATCGAGATCCTATCTTCACTAGCGAATTCTGGAGAAGTTTGCAAGAAGCAGTGGGGACTCAATTGTGTCTGAGCACCGCATATCATCCTCAGACAGACGGTCAGACTGAGAGGGTGAATCGTGTTCTAGAAGACCTTTTGAGCCTTTGTATCTTAGATTTTGGAGGTACATGGGAAGAGCATCTTCCATTGGTGGAGTTCGCATATAATAACAGCTTTCAGTCCAGTATTGGTATGGCTCCTTTCGAAGCTCTCTATGGAAGGCCTTGTCGATCACCTACATGTTGGTGGGAATCTACGGATAAGATCTTGCTTGGGCCTGATATGGTTAGGGAGACTTCTGAGAAGATTGACTTGATTCGAAGAAGGATGAAAGCAGCGCAGGATAGGCAAAAATCTTATGCGGACAAGAGAAGGACGGATCTTGAGTTTGAGGTTGGGGACATGGTTTTTGTCAAAGTATCTCCGTTGAGAAATGTTGTTCGCTTTGGATCCGTTGGGAAGTTAGCACCGAGGTTTGTTGGGCCGTTTCCTATTAAGGAAAGGATTGGACGGATGGCGTATAGGGTGGAGTTGCCCGACAGACTTAGTGGTGTTCATGATGTATTCCATGTATCACATCTGAGGAAGTGCTTACATGAGACGGCAGAGGTGGTAGAGCCGAGCATACTTAGAGATGTAGAGGTAGAGCGTGATGCGACGATTCGACGAGCTCCTACTCGCATCCTTGGGTCAGAGACTAGGAAATTGAGGAATCGAGAGGTTCAGCTAGTCAAAGTGCAATGGGGAGAAGATGAGAGCAACGCAACTTGGGAGACGGAAGCGAAGATGCGTTCATTATACCCATTTCCTTTTGAGGGTATGTCTTTACTTTCTCCTCTATCGTTGTCTAGTACTTATCTTATCTTTAGTATATCCTCTCGTTAGTACTGATTGACCTTTAGATAGGGTAAACCTATGGTTGAAACATGTGTTTGAGACATGTTATGGTTGATGGATGCAAGTGGATGCAAGTGGTTGCTAGTGGTTGCTCGCGGATGCATGTACACACACTCTAGGCACTAGATCGGCTCAATCACTTCATATTGCATAAAATGGTGTGTAGGAAGCTATATTTATGGATGTATAATGATTGTGTTATCATATGGATGATGCATTTTGGTGAATGATTGTGCACTCATGTAGATATTGTATGTGTCGATAGGGTTCTCTCGCATACATAATGGATGCATGGCACTATCATGGTTTGCATATGTTCATACATTAGATAGGGAACATACACACACACTTTTGCATATGCTCATACATCATTAGAAATTGTTTTAAGGACAATGGATGCCCGTGTTTTGATGGATTGAGTAGATGGCTGTTTGGATGGTAGGATATGCATTCTCCTTAGCTTAGAGATTTCGGGGACGAAATCCTTTAAGGAGGGGAGAATGTAACACCCCGAATTTTAGCTAATACTAAAATTCTCTAATCATAGGGTAAATAATCTCAGATGTGGGAATTGGGGGTAACGGGCTGCGTCATTGCGTTCGTCTCGGAAAAATACGCGAAATAGAGTCCGAGTTTTCGAGAATCGGAGTCCGTATGGCCCGGTTATGGCCCAATGAAGTTTGCAGAAAAATTAAAGCTTAAAACAGATTTAAAGATTTAAAATCAGATTTTAAAATGGAGCCAGCGGGGGTAGGCGGGAAGCTTCCCGCCCTAAGCATGTCGACAGGGCTGTCGACAGGCCTGTCGACAGGGGGGTCGACTTGCCTGTCGACAGGGGCGCGGCGTCCAGAAAACCTGGGTGCACCAGGTTGGGTTTTAGGCTGGCTTGGAGGGCTGGGTTCTAGAGATTTCCTAAATCTAACGGACCTAATCTAAACTAGGGTTAATCTAAGGGCCTAAAACACTCAACTAGTCTATAAATACACCCTAAACCTACCCTAATCCATACTAAAAATAGAAATGATGGCCTCATGCCGCCAAATTAAATCCTAGAAGGAGCCTCCACTTGTTTATGAAGGAAGTTGCAAGCTAATCACTCTCTAATCAATCTCTAATCATCACCATCTTCATATTTAGCAACTAATTCCACTTCATAAGTTTGCTAATCTTGGTTTTGGTGAGTTTCTATCACTTTAACATCAATTGTTAAAGTAAGTAGATTGGGTGTAATGAGACTTATGGTCTTAAATGCGGATTAATGAGTTTGAATCATTTATAATGATATGCTACTCTATGTTTTTCTATGTTTATGCATAATTAATAAGTGGGTTTATGCATGTTTGATAAGTTGGTTTATGCATGCTTAACAAGTTGGTTTGTGCATGTTTAACAAGTGGGTTTATGCATATTTAATAAGTGGATTTATGCATGTTTCACAAAGTGAGTTATGCAAGTTATATGCAAGTTTAACATGATTTGCAAGTTATGAATGCTTATGCAAGTATATGAATGCTTATGCAAGATATGTATATGCTTAAATGCAAGTTTAACATGATATGCAAGTTATGCATGCTTATGCAAGTATGTGAATGTTCATGCAAGTATGTGAATGCTTATGCAAGTATGTAAATGCTTATGCAAGTATGTGAATGCTTATGCAAGTTATGTGTATGCTTAAATGCATGTTTAACATGTTATGCAAGTTATGAGAATGCTTATATGCAAGTTCAACATGTTATGCAAGATATGTGTATGATAATATGCAAGTTTGGGTTAAATGTAGTTGGGTTGATATATGTTCATATATGCAAGTTGACATCCTCTTAACCCATGACAAAGTTATATGCTAAACCCATGATATTTATGTTGGATCTTCCCCTTTTATTATGTCATGATATGAGAACGATTTACGTGGGGAACGATGGGGTTGGTAAATATGTTAATAAAAGTATGATTGGGTATGATTAAACATACCATAAAAAATAAATTACCATAAGTGGGAATTTACCTATTGAGTTAGGTCTACCCCATGGGAATTTACCTATTGAGTTAGGTCTACCCATGTTATGGAAAACTTGATATTAATTAGGGATAATTAATATGGGGGTGATTAATTAGGTGTAATTAATCGACTAAGACACGAGGTTGGACTCATTTGTAGTGTAAAACTGCCCGGACCCGACCGGCCTAACCAGTTGCTACAAATGTCAGCCCAATGTGAGAGGTCTTAGCCATAAATTAAATACGTGATTAAAGTAAAGACACGAGGTTAGACTCTGTTATGACGTAAGACTGCCCGGACCCTACCGGCTTAACCAGGCAGTCATAACAGCCAGTCTAATGTGGGAGGTCTTTATGGGAGATCACGGTCTTAATTAATTAAGAAACACTTAACCATATTAGCATGAAGTGGGACATGAGGGGTTAAGTGGGTGCCTTGGGTGGCATGTGGAAATTTAATGGTTGCCTTGGGTGGCAGGTGGAATCTAGTGGGTTGCCTTGGGTGGCAATAGAAAATACGATTAGAAATACTTAACCAAGTGAAACATGTAATTAAACATGATTAAAGGGTTAAGTGGGATACACTAGATAAGTGACAAGCTTAGGTGGGTAGCTTGTGGGGGCCCATTTCAACCAATATCCCAAACGTATCTTTGTGGGCTCGACCCATGTCGAGTGACGGGACACGCATATTGGGCTTGACTATAAGAGGCCAAAACGGGTTAGCGGTGGCAACGCAAGTCCAACGGGTTTCATATGCGTGTGTGGGCCCGGGCTGGTAGATAAGCCGTTGTTGCATCGTGTAGATATAAAGCCGTGCACCGTTGATATTATCAGGTAGCCACTTTAGGGGAGTGATACACCCCACTGTGGGACCAGCACGGGTATCTACGGTAGGGAGCCGATCGCTGGGGAGTAGTGGGTACACCTAGTAAAGATAGGAGCAGACGACACCTATGTAGGGGTACACGAAACTACTGGGTAAAATTACTAAGTACACCTAGTGGAGATAGGGGCAGACGGCACCTATGTAGTGGCTAGGAGTACAAGAAACTACTGGGGAAATTTTCTAAGTCCTTGGGAGGGATCAACCTTTAAGTAGGAATGACTGGTGTGGTGCAGTTAGTAATTATCCTTGGGTGGGTAGATGCGTCTGTACAGTTATCTTAGTTTATCCTAAGTCTATCAAGCTGCTTAGTGTAGCCATTCATCCCCAGACATTACCGTGGGTCAAGTTTATATCTTCTCTGGTTACTTTAATGATTGTATTGTTAAAGTTATAGGACTCGCTCAGACTTATGTCTGACCCCGTTGTTTTTATCTTTTTCCCAACCCTCAGGTCCTACGGTGGATCCTAGCAGTAGTGGAGCTTGATCGGATTGCTGTTCCAGTCTTTAGGAGCTTGGATAGATGTAAAGCTCCAGTTATCCAGTTATCTTTTCTTTTGGCTATTGTATGAGAGAGTGGGATTATGTACTTCTTTATTTTGACGGATATTGTACTTGACTTTTATCATGGTTTTATGATGTAACCAGACATGTTTATTTCCGCTGTTATGAGATGATGTTTTAAATTCCAAGTACTATTTATATCTGTCTTGTTGTAATTTTTCTGTTCTATATTCACTAAAATACTCCACCGATGCTATGGCATTCCCTTAGTGAGTGACCATAGCGGGCGTGGGGTGTTACAAAACCCAAAGACCAATTTCAATTCCATTCCAATTAAATATCAATTAATTGGTATACTTCATTAAATCTAAATAAAAAGATTTAATCTTTTCTCAACTGGGTTTAAGAACAGTGTTAATGAAGACACCATTCACGATAAACCCAAATCCCATTTGATATTAAATACAAGGCTCTGAATAGAAAATATATCGGCTTATATTCAGTATCAAATACCACAACCAACAAATATCGTATTGGAAATAACGATATAAATATATCTTTCAAATTTCCATAACAATATCTGTATAATCACGAAATCCAACATCGAAATATTCCGAAGACAATTTCTATTCAAATCCATTTCCAATTTATATATTGGAAATTCTGGTTATTTTTAAAACCATTTCAAATCCAATTTATTTATTTAAAAATATTGGAATATAATTCTAGTTCAGAGCTAGTTCATTTCGATAGAAATCTATTTTTATCTTTTCAAAAATGGAATTTTTCATCCCAATTCTTTCCAAATAATTTGTTATGATTTTACACAATTTATTGATATTTTTAATAATTTTATCAAGGCCTGTACAGTCGATTTCCATAAACGGCCATCGAACTGCACTTACAGCGACCTTTTCCAAATCTGATTTGGACATAATTCCAAATCCAACCATTAGATTTCAAATCTCTAATATTCTTTAGAAAGCTCTTTTCGATACGAACCGAAAGGTTCCGGTTTTAGGAGAATCCGACGGTCGGATCTCCCGTAATGTCCGTTCGAAGTCAATGGTCAAAATTCACGAACTGCCGCAGCATGGCGGGTTCTATTCAGGCCATTATATTATATATATAATTATATTTTTCGTTGATTTCCATTTAAAACGTGTTTTATAAATCGTTTTAAATTCGTTTCCAAAACGATTTCAACTTCATATTCAATTCCCAAACAAAATTGAATATTCCATATCATCGATATATAAACGATAGTATTTGCAAAACATTAGATTTTGAAATCAATTCCTTTTCAATATTCATTATAAAAATGAATAAAATCGAGATAAATATCGTTCACATCAAAATGGTGCATATCAAATCAACACGGCTTTATATATTTTTAAATATATTCGTGTCCATCCCAAATCGGACATCAAAATCACATTTTGATTCTTTTCTGAATATTATTTGAAACTATTCGTTATTTTAAAATAATCGTTATTTTAAAATATTCATTCTTTCTGAACTAGAATCAGACACAGTCAATTACCATATAATGTGATTATATGGATTTCATACACCACATGTACACAACAACAATCAAACACAGTCAACCATCATCCAAAGTGCATTCTACACTGCATAAGCATCAAATATAAATATTCAACGCTTACAACAGCATGTCAATCAATCGATTGACATACAACTAATTATTAGGATTAGTGTATGTCCAATATCATCCCAATATCCGTGTGGGGTTTTCAAACAACAAACACAGATTTATTTGTGCAGTTGGGCGATGTGTAAAATTTATCGTCCCAATCAATATCAGTCAAATGTGTGTACATAAACAAACCGTTCGATTTGTTTATAAATATTTATTTTATTCATATACACGTTAAAAATTATATTTTTAACTATAAAATATTTTATTCCATTCCACATCACACAATAAAATTTCACAACACAATCAAACAAACAAACATGTCGTCCATAAAGAGATACAACTATTTAATCCATATCTCTTCATCAAAACTCTTCACGATCAGTTGTATCTTTTTATATATTATAAATAGAGGGTTGATTAATTGTTTCAATCACCAATTCTTATTTTAATTCTATCTTATACTCTCAAAGCTCTCTGAATTCTAAAAACGATCTATTTTCATACTCGAGACTTTTAAACTTCCATAATCCTTCACATACTTCACGATTATCATCAAGGAAAGGCTATAGGAAGGGTGTACTTAATATTCGACAATCCGTGTTATCAAGAACACAAAAGAGTCAACAATTATTCTGTATTAGTGAAGACCTCTTCAGTGGTTGAGGCAAGAAATCCCGTTCAGTGGTTCGGGTAATTGTGAACCTATTCCTCCAGGTGAAGTGAGGGTTTTAGTGTTAGTGAAATTCCAGAAGTGAGTCTGGGACTGGACGTAGGACAGTGGTCCGAACCAGTATAAATCGATTGTGTGATTTACTGCTTACTATTCTATTATATACTCTACATCATATTATGCATTCTATACGATTATACCGCTGCATAGCCTCTTTCAATTGGTATCAGAGCTTGGTATTCTAGAGATCATAACAACATCCTAGAATAAATGGCAATAAAGAAATCTAGTAAAGGCATTAGAAGGTGGAAGAACAACAAAGCAGAAGCGACGGAGCAAGAGAGCAAATGTTTAATGGCTAAAGTGAGATCACAATCGGTATGTGAGGATTCATTATATAAAGATCTTTTATTAGACCACGAAAAATTATTAAAAGAATTTAAAAGTTTAGGTAAACTTAATACAATTATTTTAGCCAAGTCTAAAAATTGTGAGCAAGAAAATTCCAAATTAAAAGAAGAAAACAATTTTTTAGTCAAACAAGCCAAATGTTTTGAAAATACCTTAGAAGAGCTTGTTTTCCAAAAAGATTTCCTTCAAAAAGAAAATGAGCGACTAGAAGATAAAAACAATGTTCTTTTAAAGGAAAATGATCTCTTGAAAAATAGAAATGAATCATTAGAAGATTCTTTAAATAATTCTAATTCTTTAGTTTCGTCTCTTGAAATAGAGAATGGAGCTTTAACTGAAAAGAATTTAGAATTATCTAAAGAATATGAGTTTTTAAAGGTTAATAATAATACTTTGCAAAATGAAACGTCTGATTCGAAAGAAAATTTTGAAAAATTACACTCTTCTTTAGTTAATTCAGGATCTCAAATTTGTCGTCTCGAAAATGAGAATAGTACTTTAAAAAGGGAGAATTCTGAATTAAATAAGAAAATTGGTTTAAAAGATTGCAAGACTTCTTTTGAATATTTCAATCGCGACTTTGGAATCAAATTTGAAAAATGTACAAATAAGTTCGCAAAATTTAATAAAGGTCAAAATGATATTTTATCTTGCTCTAGACCTTTACACGATAAAAGTGGCTTAGGGTATAATAAAACTAATCATAGAACTAGTACTAGATATGCTTTCATGTATAACAAAAGTTTAACTGCTAGTACTAAAGCACGTGTAACTCGAAGATCAAATTTCTATAGAAATTCAAATGCTTCTATGACTAAAAACATTTATAATAGAAGTACAAAAGGAAATATTAATAGAAATTATCTAAGTATTTGGGTTCCTGTAAATTGGAAAAACAGAGAAAAATATATTGATGATTATTTTGATTCAGTAGTTAAAAATAAAAACTTTATTTTCAAAGGTACCATTAAACCCTTGTGGGTATGGTTACCTTCTCTCTAACCCCTGGACCCTAACAGAGAAAGTGGGTACCAAAGTATATATATAATATTTGTTGCAGGTACACCACAACAAAAAGGAGGGTATTTCAGTATCTCTAATATCTTTGAAAATTGAGCTCAAAGCTAAATCAAAGAATTTGGGAAAATAATAGTCACATACTTAGGGGGAGAAATATACATATGTCACACATTCAGGGGAAGAAAATAAAGAGAAGACGACGATATTGATTACATTCCCTCATTCTTTTTGATAATGACAAAGGGGGAGAAATTCATGTGTATATTCATAGAGGAAGATGTTATAGAAAGAATTTATTTTTAAATTGTATAGTTGTCATCATCAAAAAGGGGGACAATGTTAGAAACTCTATTGTTGGATTTTGATGACAACAACTATATAATTATACCAAAGAACCTCTAAGCTAACTTGCAGGTACATGGGTATCAAAAAGAGAAAGGGAAATAAGTTCAATACGAAGATACATAGTACAAAAGAGGATAAAAACATATATATATATATATATATATATATATATATATATATATATATGAAGGATGCTAACCAATTATATTATGGCGCTTGAAAATCTATTTGGACTCTAATGATGGAAGAAGACAAGAAGAAACAGACTCAAGAGCTTCAGAAGAACTTATATCATAAGTTGAGTTTACATAAAGTCATTATAGTCCAGAAATGTTAAAGCCTCACAAATTAACTTCAAATTTCTAGAGATCGTACATGTCACATATATGCATATTGACAGGGGGAGTCACATATATAGTTGTCATTATCAAAAAGGGGGAGAATGTTGGATCTCGCAATATGGCGTTTTGATTATGACAACTATACATGTACATATATATTATTATCGACTAATTCTATGTTGCAGGAAGATATTTTTGACAATCAGATTCAAGAACACAAAACGAAGATCACTTATATGTTGTAAGAGTCTGTTAGTCCTAACTTTATATGTTAAAGTCTTCCTTGATGATTACACACACACACGTTTTATATATATAGTTTTCTAATTTAAAATAAGGCAAGGAATAGGCAAGAAACAGAAAACAGACGTCTGGTCTGAAAAATTTCAGACGTCTGTTTGCTGAAACAGAATGTTTTTTAAATACAATATTCAGACGTCTGGTTGATATATTTCAGACGTCTGAAATACCCCCGAAATACACTATTTCCTTTCTGATTTGATTTTTAAAATAAACAGACATCTGAATTTTATTTTCAGACATCTGAATTCCGAAGAGTTGCATCCTCTATAAAGAGATACAACTATTTAATCCATATCTCTTCATCAAAACTCTTCACGATCAGTTGTATCTTTTTATATATTATAAATAGAGGGTTGATTAATTGTTTCAATCAAGAATTCTTATTTTAATTCTATCTTATACTCTCAAAGCTCTCTGAATTCTAAAAACGATCTATTTTCATACTCGAGACTTTTAAACTTCCATAATCCTTCACATACTTCACGATTATCATCAAGGAAAGGCTATAGAAAGGGTGTACTTAATATTCGACAATCCGTGTTATCAAGAACACAAAAGAGTCAACAATTATTCTGTATTAGTGAAGACCTCTTCAGTGGTTGAGGCAAGAAATCCCGTTCACTGGTTCGGGTAATTGTGAACCTATTCCTCCGGGTGAAGTGAGGGTTTTAGTGTTAGTGAAATTCCAGAAGTGAGTCTGGGACTGGACGTAGGACATGGTCCGAACCAGTATAAATCGATTGTGTGATTTACTGCTTACTATTCTATTATATACTCTATATCATATTCTCCATTCTATACGATTATACCGCTGCATAGCCTCTTTCAGTCCATGGTCTGTGGACGACGGGTGTCGGGTGCTGCTAAGCACCGTTTGCATCCTAGTATATATTTCAACTAGAAAATAAAAGTGAGAAGTTCTCACCTTTGGGATCCACTCCGCCATACTCTATTCCTGAACGGTTCAGATTTGCCTAAAATTTCCACTGCGATCCCTTCCCGCTGTTCATAGTAAAATCACATTTTTAATATGATGTTTATTTTAAAAATCACATTCTTATAATGGCACTTCATATATAAAAATCATATATTTTCACAATGCTTCTTTCTATGTAAAAATTATATTTTTCTTCGCTATAAAAATATATACTTTTCCTTATGTAAAAATTCTATTTTTACTTTGCTACCACATTAGAAAAATTATATTTTTATAGTGCTTTATATATAATAAAAATTATATTTTTACATCGCCTTTCAAACAATAAAAATCATATTTTTATTATCTCTCTAATATAAAAATCATATTTTTATTATCTCTATAATATAAAATTCATATTTTTATTATATCTATAATATAAAAAACATATTTTTATTATCTCTATTTTCATTATAAAGATTATATTTTCATATCGCTTCTTTAATAAATAAAAAATCCTTTTTTTTATGAATCAAATCTTTATATTTTTGAAAATTGAATATTTTCGTGTTTAAAAATATAACCTTTTTAAACATAAAAATATAATCTTTCTCCGTAAAAATCATTCCGTTTCTAATATAAATATCATTCCTTCTTGCGGTTAAAACATATATGAAAAAATCTTATTTTTATACGCTACATGCTTATATAAAGGTCTTATCTTTATATATATTAATTAAAAATCATAACTTGATATTCCTAAAAATTATAGCTTTATAAATTTAAAGTTATATATAATAACTGAAAATTACAAATCAATGTAAATAAATAAAAAACTTAGAGCGTTTTTCTAAGAGGGAGGGGGTTTCGGGGAGGCTGAGGAGGCCGGGGGAGCTACAGCGGTGCAGGAGGTGAAGGGGGCGACGACTTGCCAGTGGCGGCAGGCTTGGGGTGGCAAGAATTGGCGGTTTAGGGCTCGAAAGAGGAGGGTGGTGGAGGGTGTTAAGCCGGAGAGGCAACGCCAGGGGAGGAGGGGGCGCCCTCCAACGCGGCGGCGCACTCCTGGGAGGGGCGACGAGATCGCAAACGGGGCGGGGGGGGGGGGGGGACTCTGAATAATTTGGGTTTGACTTTGGGGAAGAGGGAATAAGGGTTTGACCCCAATTTGCCCTTATATATTTATTATACATTATTTTATTTTATTTTTCTTCTATAAAGCTACTTTTCCAATTCAATCCCAAATCGGACTCAACGACTATCGTCCCTAGCTAATTACCTCTATTCTGATTACAATGGGATATGTATCGTGAGCCAGTTCGGATGTTACGATCAGTTTTCGTTGAAATTAAAATATAAATATATATATTGAATTTGAACACACATTTCAATTTATCGGGGCCACATACGGACTTTAAAAATTCCCGAAAAATATTTTCTAGCTTCGTATTGACGATACGGTCCTAACAAAACTAATTTCGTTAAATTTGGAGATCGTTTGTAAAATGGTCATTTTCTGGTCGATCCAAATTGATTGAAGGGTCCGTTTGGCACAAGTCCCTATTAAGTTTCAAAATTAGGCTCACATCTGGTCTAACTTTTCATGTAAATTAGGTCCCTTGTTTTCGTAAAATCATCAAAAAATAAATAAAAAAAAAGTCACGAAAATTCATTATTAAATAAAACACGTACACGCCAAAAAATTCAAGTGAAAAAATAATCAAAAGCCACATCAAAACCCAAAATAACACAAAACAGCGAAACAGCAGTTTTTTGCATCAAAAGATGCACCTATTCTTAAATAATTGCATACATTCGTGCTTACATTTCAGAGTTGCACCAAACTGCAATTTAAATGCATACATGTATGTAGCTAAACAGCGATATACGCATCCTTTTATGCATATATTCAAATTTACCTGAGTTTTCAAGCATTCATCGTTTTCAGACATTGTTGCACACATTTATGCTCTTGTACAAAGAAAATGCATGCATTCATGCACATATTCACAAGTCGTCGTCCCTTTTGAATTTGTTGCACACATGCATGCATATATATAGAATAGTTGCATTCATGTATGCAACTTTTCGTTACACGTGAATCTCAGTTCAACTTTGTATGCATACATGTATGCAGTTATTTGCTAATAGTTGCATACATATATGCGTATATTGGTCCATAATTTCAACATAAATACACTATATTAATATATGCATACATGTATGCTACTTTTCAGACATTGTTGCACAGAAGTATGCAACTATTTTTTTTTTTTTTTTTTTTTTTTTTTTGCGAATGCTTCTGGAAATATTTCTTATTTTTTGAATTTTTTTTAGTGGTTGACGCATTTTTTTCTACTCAGAAATGGCAAAAGGCGAAGGGGGATGTGGCAGGAGGCGGAAGGGATCAAAATGCTTGGGCGGCAACTGTTTTTAGGGACCGGGTTTACATTATTTTTTTGGGGGGACGTGCGCTAGATTTCAAACTTAAATAGGGACCTTAGCCTAATTTCCACTTGACTGAAACTGTCAAAACACGTTTTACTTCGCCACGCTCAAATATTGATTCAGAAAATTATGAATTTTTGAATCTAGCAATAACTAGACATCCCGGATCCAACAAAAGTGGTTTCGTCGAAAACGGAGGTCGTTTGCAAAATTTTTGTTTTTAAGGGCTATATTTTCCATAGCGACTATTCTGGATTTTTCAACTGGGCATAACTTTTTATTCCCATTATGAAATTTCAATTTTTCGGATTCGTTAGAAAGATATTTTCAAATAGATTCTAATATTTTTGGTTTCGCTAAAATCCGGTACATTTTGAATCCTGTACATTCATTTGAAATTTGAAATCAAAATTTCAAACTACCGCGCCATTTTCCATTCCTTTTATAATTAAAAATAAATATTTATATTCTAACGTTGATTCAAATAAATATATACGTTCTAATTCTACTCAAAATAAATTTCTCGTCGTTATTATTTAAAATAAACCATTTTAAATAATCAAAATTCATCAAAATTGACAAAATAATTTTTTAAATTGGTTCGGATTTTCCGGGTTGTTACAATCTCCCCCACTTAAAATTTTTTTGTCCTCGAAAATGAACGGAGCTGAAAGTTGTTTTATAAACCAACTCAACTTTCGTTATTTTCATTATGGCTTAAGTTCTTCAACTTTTCAGTTTCTAAGAACTTTCCAAATTTTTTAAAAATTTGGCTAACACCCTAAATTTTTGAAAAATTTCGCCATAACCTCCCCTGTACGGGAGCACCGGGAAAACCCTCAAACTGCCACACGGACCCTCTCATCTCAAAAAGAAAACCCAAGCGGCTAGCTAATCGGCTCATAAAATCATCCAAAACCCAAGAAATACAATAAACATGTACCTATTTGTCGGGCAAACAATTTTATTCCTCTGCTTTGCTTCCCTGCAATGACCTGTTCAATGTATATACATGTATATGCATGCAATTTCTATAAATTTTCAACTCAGTTCAACATTTGATACAATTTGGTTATATGTACCAAATTCTAATTAATCAAACAACACAATCAGCAATCAATTAGTTAATTAACGTTTCAAATTCATAATTTTTTTTGACATATATACGGAAAATCATGTTTTTGATGCCAATTTACAACAATAACCTTATCTAGTTTTGGTTCTCACACCAGTCAAATGGAAACATATAGGTATCCCACTTTCGGCACTCGAATATAAATTCTGATGATGATATATCAATAATCAGAATCACCCCTGGGCAACTAGAGTGTAATTCTATATCTATCCAGTATATTCAAGGCTTCAATACACGCGGATCAGACGTATATTAAAATCTTTATATACTTGATTGTCCAAATCAATATAAAAATAATATTCAAATACGTATAATAGATTTTAAATTTTCAAAACAAAAATTGCTTTCATCTTTATTTGAAAACAACACTCTTCACACTCATTCTAGGATACTACTGATCCCATCTCTAACGAGTCATTCTCTTTGGATATTACTAATCCAATCTCTGATGAGTTCTTTCATTCGGTTCTAGCGTGTCTTGTTCTCCGAGCTCTGTAAACCAAAGCTCTGATACCAAAA
This sequence comes from Allium sativum, assembly GCA_030737875.1. NCBI lineage: Eukaryota > Viridiplantae > Streptophyta > Magnoliopsida > Asparagales > Amaryllidaceae > Allium > Allium sativum. Next base: position 441,035,211 of record CM060915.1, on the reverse strand, counting down.
TGTAAGGACCCGAACTTCCCCGTGAAGGAAAGCCCGGATTGACTTTGAGAACACGATAAATCAGAACACAAACAGAAGAATATTTCATTGCTTATTACAACAATTTCATCAGAATACAAGAATATACAGAGTATGAATAAATATTACACATTTACCAAATATCAAAGAATTAAATTTACAATGCAGCGGAAAATAATACAAAACACAACTGAAAGTAATACACGGATACAGTGCTTTCTGGATATCATTCCAGCTGTAGACCAGGATCCTATGAATATAATATCTGCAAAACCCAACTACTAGTTGCCCGTGCGGAAATAAGGGCACCCAGAGTTTAGGTTAAAACAATAAACTCCAGGTCAGTCATGTGACTGGTGTGAGAACTAAAACAATTATTACTTTATTTTAAAGTTCGGTAAATCAAGGGACCACGCCGTATAACACGGAACATGTTTCCTCCCAAGAATACCAGTGCAAAAAATAAATAGCGCAATGCTAAATAAAGAACAATGAAGCTATTATAAGACTCAGGTCCCATCACACAATGCAACGCAAGCCGGAGGATAGAGTTTTTACCTTATAATAGCTAAAAATGCTTGGTACGTGAAATTTCATCTTTTACTATTACTTTAGTGTATAGTGACAAAACAATTTCAATCATAAGTATAAATCATAGACGACATAAGTGCCCCATACCACTATGTCGCCATACTAGGCTCTACAATCAAAACCGCAAAATGTCGTATTGGAAGTTGGATTTCCGTTTATGAACCAAGGCAAGGGATCGTCCTTACCGCTTCGAGTCTGTCTAACCCAAGCCTTAGGAACAGCAGCAACCGCACCTTGGATCGCCAGGGTCGGCCCACACTTAGCGGTTTATAATACCGTAAACGATATGCTAGTCTGCCCTATGGGGCATAAATGAGCCAAATGACTCCATCGGCCCTGGACGACCGATATAACCGAGGCGCCTCGCTATCCATCATCCACATAAGTAAAATGTCCGGGCGTGTAAAACCCAAAACACCACTCCTAGCTAGAAACCAACATATGTCCATTTCCCTGAGGTCCTTCTCCCGTTTCTGGTTCACACCGGGGTGTGAAGCTCGCGAATTAACGCTACATAAAGCTATGCTATATCAAAGCCGTGCTTTGATCATCAACCACAAGACTCTGCTTTTCAACAGAAGCCTTGATCATTTTCATCTCAGCATGCCACACAGGCAATTCACGCTATGCAACCGATGTCTATCAATAACACAGAATGAAATCCGATGTCAGACACACATCCATTTACAAGTTCGGTCTGGGTCTGAACGAAACCGGAGGCACCTTATTCCTCCCCCATATGTCCAATACAGGGGAGAGGCCCTCACATATCCGGTCGATCTCCAAGTACGTCTGGACGATCACCACTTATTACCTTGCCTTGGGTGTACAGCCCAATCAAGACATCAATAATCATCCAAACGATGTGAAGACCTCCGGTCTTCGACCACCGTCTTCATCCTCGACATATCGTCGAATCAGTTATTCAGAATGGGATAAACCCGGTCTTTCTGAATAACTCGCGTATATAATAAACAAGTGCTATAAAAACACAACATACGCCTCATTCCAATCAAGAATATTCCTTTATTCAAATATTCTTATACTTTAGGAAAGGTTCCCATTAATTTTAGCAAAGATAAGTTCTTTAAACTTATTCTTTAATCCTCCTTTGGATATCATTTCAATCTAGTTAAAGATGCATTAAAACTCCACTTGGTTTTAATCTTCCCAAAAATCAATATTGACGATTGTTTAACTTGGGAAATCATATCATGTCTTTAACTGGGTTAAAGAATCAATGTCATTTAAAACACGGTTCATGATAAACCCAAAATCACATTCCATTCCATCAGCCTTTAACCGTAAATTAGCAAGTGAACAATTCCCTAAGTATTAACCCCGAAGGCCGAAACCAACATCAGATCAATACCCAGGAAATCATTCAGCTTAACTAATCTCCAGTTAGTTTTCTGATTTTCTTAACTCCATTGGGTCTAAGAAAAGTATTATTAAAGATACCATTCACGACAACCCAAAATCTTATTCCATTGTTAATCGGGTCAAAGAACAAGTGTTATTTAAAACACCGTTCACGATAAACCCAAGGACCGATTTCAATTCCACTCCAATTAAATATCAATTAATTGGTATACTTCATTAAATCTAAATAAAAAGATTTAATCTTTTCTCAACTGGGTTTAAGAACAGTGTTAATGAAGACACCATTCACGACAAACCCAAATCCCATTTGATATTAAATACAAGGCTCTGAATAGAAAATATATCAGCTTATATTCAATATCAAATACCACAACCAACAAATATCGTATTGGAAATAACGATATAAATATATCTTTCAAATTTCCATAACAATATCTGTATAATCACGAAATCCAACATCAAAATATTCCGAAAACAGTTTCGATTCAAATCCATTTCCAATTTGTATATTGGAAATTCTGGTTATTTTTAAAACCATTTCAAATCCAATTTATTTATTTAAAAATATTGGAATATAATTCTTGTTCAGAGCTAGTTCATTTCGATAGAAATCTATTTTTATCTTTTGAAATATGGAATTTTTCATCCCAATACTTTCCAAATTATTTGTTATGATTTTACACAAATAATTGATATTTTTAATAATTTTATCAAGGCCCGTACAGTCGATTTCCATAAACGGCCATCGAATTGCACTTACAGCGACCTTTCCAAATTTTATTTGGACATAATTCCAAATCCAACCGTTAGATTTCAAATCTCTAATATTCGTTAGAAAGCTCTTTTCGATACGAACCCAATGGTTTCAGTTTTAGGAGAATCCGACGGTCGGATCTCCCGTAATGTCTGTTCGAAGTCAATGGTCGAAATTCGCGAATTGCCGCAGCGCGGCACATTCTATTCAGGCCATTATATTATATATATATAATATATATTTCGTTGATTTCCATTTAAAACGTATTTTATAAATCGTTTTAAATTCGTTTCCAAAACGATTTCAACTTCATATTCAATTTCCAATCAAAATTGAATATTCCATATCATCAATATATAAATGATAGTATTTGCAAAATACTAGATTTTGAAATCAAATCCTTTTCAATATTCATTATAAAAATGAATAAAATCGAGATAAATATCGTTCACATCAAAATGGTGCATATCAAATCAGCACGGCTTTATATATTTTTAGATATATTCGTGTCCATCCCAAATCGGACATCAAAATCACATTTTGATTCTTTTTTGAATATTATTTGAAAATATTCGTTATTTTAAAATAATCATTATTTTAAAATATTCATTTTTACTGAACTGGAATCAGACACAGTCAATTGCCATATAATGTGATTATATGGATTTCATACACCACATGTACACAACAACAATCAAACACAGTCAACCATCATCCAAAGTGCATTCAACACAACATAAACATCTAATACAAATATTCAACGCTTACAACAGCATGTCAATCAATCGATCGACATACAGCTAATAATTAGTGTATGTCCAATATCATCCCAATACCCGTGTGTGGTTTTCAAACAACAAACACAGATTTATTTGTGCAGTTGGGCGATGTGTAAAATTTATCGTCCCGATAAATATCAGTCAAATGTGTGTACATAAACAAACCGTCCGATTTGTTTATAAATATTTATTTTATTCATATACACGTTAAAAATTATATTTTTAACTATAAAATACTTTATTCCATTCCACATCACACAATAAAATTTCACAACACAATCAAACAAACAAACATGTCGTCCATGGTCTGTGGACGACGGGTGTCGGGTGCTGCTAAGCACCGTTTGCATCCTAGTATATATTTCAACTAGAAAATAAAAGTGAGAAGTTCTCACCTTTGGGATCCACTCCGCCATACTCTATTCCTGAACTGTTCGGATTTGCCCAAAATTTCCACTGCGATCCCTTCCCGCTGTTCATAGTAAAATCACATTTTTAATATGATGTTTATTTTAAAAATCACATTCTTATAATGGCACTTCATATATAAAAATCATATATTTTCACAATGCTTCTTTCTATGTAAAAATTATATTTTTCTTTGCTATAAAAATCTATACTTTTCCTTATGTAAAAATTCTATTTTTACTTCGCTACCACATTAGAAAAATTATATTTTTATAGTGCTTTATATATAATAAAAATTATATTTTTACATCGCCTTTCAAACAATAAAAATCATATTTTTATTATCTCTCTAATATAAAAATCATAATTTTATTATCTCTATAATATAAAAATCATATTTTTATTATCTCTATTTACATTATAAAGATTATATTTTCATATCGCTTCTTTAATAAATAAAAAATCCTTTTTTTATGAATCAAATCTTTATATTTTTGAAAATTGAATATTTTCATGTTTAAAAATAGAACCTTTCTAAACATAAAAAATATAATCTTTCTCTGTAAAAATCATTCCTTTTATAATATAAATATCATTCCTTCTTACGGTTAAAACATATTTGAAAAAAAATCTTATTTTTATACGCTACATGCTTATATAAAGGTCTTATCTTTATATATATTTGTTAAAAATCATAACTTGATATTCCTAAAAATTATAGCTTTTTAAATTTAAAGTTATATATAAAAACTGAAAATTACAAATCAATGTAAATAAATAAATAATAATAATAATAACTTACAGCGTTTTTCTAAGAGGGAGGGGGTTTCGGCGCGGCTGAGGAGGCCGGGAGCACTGCAGCGGTGCAGGAGGCGAAGGGGGCGGCGGCTTGCCAGTGGCGGTCGGCGGCAGGCTTGGGCGTGGCAGGAATTGGCAGTTTAGGGCTCGAAAGAGGAGGGCAGTGGAGGGTGCTAAGCCGGAGAGGCAACGCTAGGGGAGGAGGGGGCGCCCTCCGACGCGACGGCGCACTCTTGGGATGGGCGACGAGATTTCAAATGAGGGGGGCTCTGAATAATTTGGGTTTGATTTTGGGGAAGAGGGAATAAGGGTTTGACCCCAATTTGCCCTTATATATTTATTATATATTATATTATTTTTCTTCTATAAAGCTACTTTTCCAATTCAACCCCAAATCAGACTCAACCACTGTCGTCGCTAGCTAATTACCCCTATTACGAACACAATGGGATATGTATCGTGAGCCAGTTCGGATGTTACGATCAGTTTTTGTTGAAATTAAAATATAAATCTATATATTGAATTTTAACAAACATTTCAATTTATTGGGGCCACATACAGACTCTAAAAATTCCCCAAAAATATTTTCTAGCTTCGTATTGACGATACGGTCCTAACAAAAGTAATTTTGTCAAATTTGGAGACCGTTTGAAAATTGGCCATTTTCTGGTCGATCCAAATTGACTAAAACTGTCGAAACACGTTTTACTTCGCCACGCTCACATATTGATTCAGAAAATTATGAATTTTGGAATCCAGCGATAACTAGACATCCTAGATCCAACAAAAGTGGTTTCGTCGAAAACTGAGGTCGTTTGCAAAATTTTCATTTTTAAGGGCTATATTTTTCATAGCGACTATTCTGGATTTTTAACTGGGCATAAATTTTTATTCCCGCTATGAAATTTCAGTTTTTCGGATTCGTTGGAAAGATATTTTCAAGTAGATTCTAATACTTTTGGTTTCGCTAAAATCCGGTTCATTTTGAATCCTGTACATTCATTTGAAATTTGAAATCAAATTTTCAAACTACCGCGCCATTTTCCATTCCTTTTATAATTAAAAATAAATATTTATATTCTAACGTTGATTCAAATAAATATATACGTTCTAATTCTACTCAAAATAAATTTCTCGTCATTATTATTAAAAATATACTATTTTAAATAATCAAAATTGCCAAAATAAATTTTTTAAATTGGTTCGGATTTTCCGGGTTGTTATATTTGCCCTATACCATATACTTATCACAATTAGTCATTGCTGTGTACTAATAGTCATTTCAAAAGAACAACCTAGGCTCTGTAGTGCTTACGCATTCTGCGGAATTTTTTTTGAAAGTTAAGCACAAATTTTATTAATCACCAAAATATTTACAATATATATCCAAGCATATTCATGTATGCTTTGTCATATAAAATTCAAGACTCACCAACCTAGTACTCCCTTAGACAAGTAACTAAAATTATAAACAAAATTCAACAACAAAAAAGAAATTTGCCAATAGGCATGCCTTAATGTCATGACATAAGAGGCTTCTCCTTTTACCAACATTGCATAAGCAATTACCATAACAATCACCTGAACCTGTTAAGAAAAAAGCTACCCAACAGATTACTATTGTTCCAAAATAATTCTTTTTATGCACTTTTTAGCCTTAAAAATATTCTCCATCTTTTCTGATACTAATCCTTACCTACTCCATGATTTAAAAACATGATTATACTTTATCACTTTTTTTCCAAAAATTAAAAGCTCCAAAACTTTATTTTTCTTCATTAAAACTTATCTTTGCCAACCCATAAAAAAAGACATCTCATAAGAAAACACAAATATTTTTTGTTTCAAATCATAAAAGGCGGAGTAAATAAGGACAACTATTTCTCAATTAATTTCACAACCGCTCATTTTTACCACACTAGTTCAATTAGTAACAACTAGGTGCTAATTTCTAAACTTATCCCAAACATTTACTATGTTCTAAATTTTTAACAACTTATTTTGTTTACCAACCAAAGTTTATGTCATAACAATTGTAAAAAGAATATATATTTTCAAAATTTTCCTTACCGGAAATTTTAATTTTTGATAAAATGCCATGTTTCCTATGTTTTCTTATTTAATTTTTTTCATACTTTATAGCTTAAAAACTAACGAGCTATACATGCTCTATAATATACACATTTTTCTAAAAGAATTCATTTAAGATAAAAATTTCATAAGAAATCACCATTTCCAAAATTTACCCCACTTTATCTCAAAACTCAATATGTACTTTTCAAATATGTTACTTATATTTTTTTCCAAATGTCAAAAATACCCCCTTTTTGTTTCAAAAATTGTTCATACGCAACTTAGCTAGTACATATTTTAAAATTGTGAACTTTTAAGGTCATAACTTGAAAAATAACAGAAATTATCACCCAGAAGCTTTTAAAATTTCAAGTTCTTAAAAGTTAACAATGGAGCTAGACTCAAAGTGGGTTTCTACCTTACTTGGACTTTATTAAATATTCTCACAAAGTCATTTCTCTTAAATATATATATATATATATATTCCTAATCCATTTTCCTTTTTTATCTTTTCCCAATTTAGAAGGCTCTGCTGCCAAACCCACTAATCCGAAATACTAACATTTCATGTACTAACATATGAGATCCATCTTTTTCCATTACAAAACAAGTTGTGCGCTTTTCACCCAGACCACCTAAAGGTTTCTTATTCTTAAATTTTCATAACCATTTATTTAGTGTACATAACTGATATCCTAACTCTTTCCATATGTCGCTCTTTCTATTTAGTGGGTTCCTTTATGGATCTAGGTGTATATCTATAACATATTTATATTTTAAAAATACAAATACGCTTACTCACTATCTATACTAGGAATCGTAAACTTGAGCTCTGGTACCAGATAGCGACCCGAATTTCGACAGATTGATTTTTTCTTAAAAATCCCAATTTATTGAAGCTCGAGTTGCACAACACCAAAATGACCAATTTGAAACAGTAATAAAATGTTGCTAAAATTTTTAGAAACACTTTTTAGGTGTTGCAGATTTTTGAAACACCTATGTTATGTTTCAGATTGACGAACTGAAACACCTAACAGGTGTTTCAAATTGACAGACTGAAACACCAAGCAAGTGTTTCAGATTGACAGTTTGAAACCTCAAGCAAGTGTTTCAGATTGATAAACTGCAACACTCACTGAGTGTTTCAAGTTGAAATCAGCAACACTTATTGAGTGTTTCAAATTAATATTCTGCAAGCAACACTTGCTAAGTGTTTCAAAATGAAAACTACTAAAACTTGCTAAGAATTTCAAATTGACAATAAAAAACATTTGTTATATATTTAGAACTAGTAATTTGTTGCACCACTGATTTGTTGCGGTTTCGAGGTATGAAAATTATTTTAAAACCTGCAGTTAATACCTTTAGCAACATAAACTCAATCATTCTCCAAACTAAAAGCTAAATAATATAAAAAGAAATTCCATAAGCAAATTTACAATAAACAAATCATTATAGGATAAAGATAAACCATATCTTCAAAAGAACCAAAAAAAAGATACAAATATACCGCAAAAGACCCAAGTTACACAACAATCATAAGGTTGGTAATATAATAAAATAATAGATAATGATAACAAAACTTGCTTGTGAACGCTTCCTATACATCCGGATTTATCAGTTATCCTTTTGAAATCCACATCTGCAAAAAGAAAAGGAAAAACCATATTCTGTAATATAGTCTCCATAAATTTTTAACCAATATACCAATTATAACAACCATGAACGTTAATATATAAAAGAAAAAACAACTAATGCATTAAATTAAATCAAAAATCGATTTCAAAACCAAGTCTACAATTTCAGAACTGAAAATGAGTACCATATTGGCTTTCAAACTGAAACTAAGTCGAGTACCTAGTTTTAGTTTCAATTTTGAAATTGAAACTGAGTACTGAATTCGGTTGCAGCATTGATGCTAAGCCCTGTTCGGACTCGGTTTCGAAACTCGGTTCCAGTTTTAGTTGTAGTTTTAACATCGTTCTTCACACTAATGAACAGTACATTACATGCATTTTACATAAAACATCAGGTATGGGTTGTACGTGATTTATGCTCAAAATTTGTCTCATAGTAGGAATGATCTTTGGCAGTGTTAAAGCAAACAAGAAAATCGAATAAACCTTCCATGGATCATCATGGGTGATTTCAATGCCATTCTTTACATCCAAGATAGAATGGATCATGGAATATATGATTTTTGGGGACCTAGATATTTAAACTGCATATATTATACCAAAATAATTGAACCCAAACTCTCTGGAAACCATTTTACATGGCGAGGAGGTCCTAATTTCTCAGTCTACAACAAAATTGACAGGGTGTCTGTGAATCAAATCTAGATAAATAAAGAGTTTTAGAATCTCAGAGGTTTAATGCCAAAATCCCGTTCAGATATACTAATTCCTGACATTTAAATCCTACATATTATTGTATAGTTCGGAGTTCCCTTAACATTCAAGTGAAAGGTAATCATTATATATTTTCTGATTTGTAAATTAAAGGAAGCTAAAAACAATTATAGAACACACACTTACAGACCGGTCAGGCTCAGTGTGATCAGTCTAAGGGACATGACAAGTAATTTATATAAGCTAATGATTTGTAACCCTTTAGATGTATCCATCAGGTAGTATAACCTAACCGTTGAACAACTGTCTAATTATATGAGAAAAATGGCAATAGAGAACACACAAAGAATGAAAATCAAATGGAAACAAAGAAGTCAACAATTAAAAGGCAGTGATGTACATCAAAGGCAGTGATGTACAAAGTCACTTACACGAGGCTTTCCTCTCTAATAGTAAAAATATAGTTAGAGCAATAACTTGAACATAAATTGATAGCAAAGTTCAATAGTCGATTCAAATCATGTAACAAATGAAAGTGAGTTTTTTTTGGCAAAAGCCATGTGGTGTTATTAATTAAATGAATGGGATACCATTGACATCTCATATTCTTATGTTCATTTAGCAGACTGGAAAAATTTACTAAAGAGAATTAGTGCAAAATAGTTACATGCTCAGGTTTAGTAATTACCTTTAATGGCTCATGGTTACCCTCTGCCACTGGTATGTCAGGACGTCCTGCAATCTCACACCATGTAGAATACAAGAGTGAAGAAAGAATAACACGTGAGGGTTAAAGACCACATACTTGTTGCGTTTTCGAGCTACACTCAATGTATGATGGGGCACCAATTTGCTTTGCCAGTTCTTCCCCTTTTTTTCAATATCAAATGATAACTTAACGCTATTATATAAAAAAACATGGGTTTATAGTTAATTTTTCCTACCCGTGCAATTGTAATGGGAACAACACCAGGACGATTAACAAAAAATTGCTTGTCATCACGAAAATCTATAAGATAGAACATGTTTCATGTTAGCAATACATAATTACTGAAACATGCAACTTTTGGGACGAACAAGTTGCAAGATAGCTTCACATTTCAGTTCTGAATAGTAAAAAATGTTGATCAGTCATCTGAATATGGTAGTGCTAGTCTTCGAATTACCCGACGTAGCAGAAGAGATATGAAGATAACTTCACATTTCAAGGCCATTGAATCGGAAGATGGTGTTATCAATAACCGTGCATGATCTGAAATGGTCATTCAAGTAAAAGGGAAAATGGGCATAGGAAGAGAAACAAGCTGAATTCTAACTCCGGTAATGCATGCATTAGTGGTAGTTCAACTTAAGTTATATTTCTGGCTTTTATGTTTTGGAATGTACCGGGAAGGAATTCTCCCACCAGAAAACTTCATATCCTAGATCATATTGATAGATTTAAAGTGTAAGTAGTTGTGATATTTGAACATAAAACGACGGAGGATGACATAAACAGTTTGTGAAATGCTATTTACTGGATTGGTGCTATGTATTAATGAGCTATCACATGACAAAATTGCTTTCTATCCCTCCCTGAAAAAATTTTCAAAACTGCAACGCAGTACACCATAGTGCACTCACCTAGACAACCGAACCCACAAGCATGCTGAGCACCTTCATCTCCTTCCTCCAATCCACATCCAGACATGCAGCCACAAAACTGTCACACAGTCAATTATCAAAATGCCACCCGTAGTAATTGTACTCCAAACCAAGCAAACCACATTGTTCAATCAAATCACAAATAATTTAAGTTACCAATAAAACAATACAATGGAAAATAATAATTTAATATGTGCAATATTTGAAGACAGAAATGACTATGAAGGTATAAGTTACCAAGCTTTGGTCAATCAAGAATCATTGGGATGCATGGAGCATAACGCCTTAGGCTCAGGAATCCACTATAAAAACAAAAGTGAACATATGTTAATTATCAAAAATTGATGGCGTATTTTTATAAATAGAAATAAAACTAATAAAATACAATAAGGGTGATAATCCATTAGTCCTTATAATCATTTTAGTTGTACTCGGTATAAGTTTTAAAAACAAAAGTATTGGTTTGCGTCAAAGAATTAGAGGAACAAATCCATTAGTCCTTATAATCAATAGAATAGTACAATATTTTATTTAGTTAGATAAAGCATTATGAGGAGGAAATCCATAAACAAAAATACTAGCGCATCCTATGGATAAGCAACTTTACCGAGGTCAATGAGAGTTTCTAATGATATATTGCTTGGTAAGAAATAATTATTGAAAACAATAGCTGATTACAGTAAAAACTAACCAGCCAAGCTTAAAAACTGACCAACCTATCGTAAAGACATCCCTAAATTGTATCATCATAATAACATATTTATAGAAAAAAGCACCACCTACTTAAACTTAAAGTTAGGCATCAAGCAAGAACCTGAACTTCCTTATTGGAGTCCCCACCCGGTGCCTAAGCGTTTGACCTGCAGTATAAACATAATATTTTTAATAAACCAAATCAAGATGCATATGCACCATACATTAAACTGACATTCTATCATTCCTCATGCACTGAGTAATAGTTGAGTATAAATATAATATCCAGTGCATGTCAATAATAGCTAAGCATTTTATAAAGAAGACTGACATTCTACCATTCCTCATAGCACAGTTGGATGATAGGATAATAACGTAAGCATGCTAACTTACAAGATGATGGGGATCTGCAAGCATTGGAAAAAGTCCTCTGACAATCAGTGATTGCCTTGCCTACAAAAGATTGATTAATAGAAAATCAATATAACAAGTCGGTTTCGTGTTATACAAACACAGACAAACAGTATTTCAAGGATTCACAAAAATGGGAGATGTATTAATTCAAAAGAACCAGTGAAACTTCGTCGCAGTTGACTTGTTTTAAGACGAGGGATGACAACTTATAGTAAGGGCGTGGTAGGCCTATACTTCGCAATTAATCTATAAGAGGAGACTTATCGTAAACTTCATATGTGAAACACATATTTCATATGCACCAAACTAAATCTTCATTCTAGAGAGATCAGAAAAGAAACTAGTATAATACCTTGCTGCTCTTCCAAATGAAACATATCGTAATTATTAGCATTCATGCCACTGTATTAGAAAATGAAAAACACTCTTACAAATCTATGCAGTTTGCGCTTGGATGTATGCTTCTATTTCTATAACCAAATAATAGTGCATCTTTAATTGATAATACTTTAATCTTCGTTTAAGATTAATTATGATTGATTCTGAGCATCCCAGACAGCTGCATTCAAGTAAACAAACTCGTATAATATATCAAGACTATCTTCATCTGCATGTTTTAGTGCCCATTTCATAACTGAAATTACAGAATTTGAACCATTTAAATTTACTGTTTTGTTATTCAGTAAGTTAACACTCTGCAGTTTATTGTGCAGAACAAAATATGGCACAATTGTACATCAATGCAACAATCAAAAGATATGAACTTGTCCGGTGGTAGCTCCATTTTGTCGATTGCAATCTCGACTAATTCCAGTGTCTTTAAACCCAAATCCATTTGTTGGGCAAGTATATACACAAACCTGTAGAATATCTACATATGATCTGATCCATGTGATTGATCAAGTATTCATTGTCTGCATAATTTCATCTGCTCAGAATACAAATCTTGCTTGTTTAATTCAATTACATGTACACAGATGTGTGTGCGTATCATCCTAATGTTCAATACCTATTCAGGGAATCTAGAAGGATTTGTTGGAGTATAATCAACAATAGAATATTGCTTTCTATTAGATAATTTCTATGGTTTAATTGAAATAAAACATTCCTCATATAAGGCACATTTGAAGAACGTAGCATCAACTTGTAATAACAAAAAGATAGCAGAATATTTCAGATACGAAAACCAACCTACCTATCCCTAAGTAGTAATTTGTCATCCTTGTTAACTAACTGTAAATTTGGCAAGAGAAGACGCACTGGTAGCATTGTTCCTTAAACCTGCTAGCATGACTACTAAGGAGCAAATATGGATTAAATAGTTTGTGATTAGATAAAATAGTAAATAATACATATTTTAGGTTATTTATGTAATCTAAAATAGTTTATATTAAATAAACTGATTAAACATCATTTTTTTCTCTTCTTACATACACCATGGTTCGCAAATCCTTGAAAATTAATGCATTATTTATTGTAATCTAAAGATAAGTGTTATATGATATTTTGTTGCAGAGCAGAGTAAAACTAAAGAAAGATAAAAAAATCTTAACTGAAACCAATAGATATTTTAGACATGCATTACATTGTTATTTTCTCTGTTTCGGTTCATAAGCTGTAAAATTGTTAATTTTTTACCATGCAAGTGCGCATATGGTATCTGATCATATACTGAATTAGTTAAAAGTTCTTTTTGAGGGTTCTATGATTTCTTTTTGAAGATTAAAGGACAAAAAACAATTGGGAACCTTTTACCATTTTTTGGTGACTATTAACCCTTAGTATTTGCAGTTGGGTTTTGTTCTTGCACACTTCATGTGAATCATTCCTTTATTCATGTTTGTTTCAAAAAAGACTCGGAGGTTAGCTTTTAGAACTGAATTACACAACTCATAATTAACATGCATGAACATGATCCACCAAAGGTTTTATACCATGAAAATCAGAGAGCAGGAAAAGTTGTTCAAAAACCAGAATGTATTTATGCATTTTAAAATAATACATTTCTCAAAATCCAGCAAAACCTCATGGATTTGTGTCCATGACATGATTCTACTAAGAGCTCAAGTATGTGTAGATGCATATTGGAATTCATTGAAACTAATTTCATCTTTATAGTTAAAAACTAATGGAAATCTTTTATCCAAAGAAATACTTGAAAACTTAGCTGAATATATAAAACTGGTTAAGAGCCTACTGTATCATTTTAAATTAGTACATGTACACACAGGGAGCTTATATATTCCATAGCACAAACTCAAAATTGCAGACCCAAATTAATAAATACGAAACTGGAACAAACTCAAAATTGTACCTAAAATATGTGTATATGAACCCACACCCCCCAGTGTCTGGAATAATTATATATTTGGATATCCATATTCTGAAACTCAAAATCACAAAACGATACATACTGGAAACCTATGCTTTTTTAGAACTTTTAAACTAATCAAGCTACGTAATTAATTTTGAAGAGCCAAAACCATACGTTTGAACTCCCTTCTGGATACATTTATGATTCAAAGCATAAAAAAACAAAAGATGCAATAACGCTTGTCCATTCAAATCACCCCATGAGTTAAAATTTCTGGACCTAAAACCTATGCTTTGAATCATGATGGAAACCTGTACATATTGAAAACCTAAGGAACAAATATGTATTAATTCTTTTTGCTCCTTAGCTTGTTTTGACAAAAATAATGAGAAATCTGATCATAATTTTTTATTTTTATTTTTCAAACTACTAAAAGCAAACTTATTAAGCATGCCATCGTGACTACTAAATACCACTAATCTTAACCAAGGAGCCAAACATAAAACAACCCCCGCAAAAATGTAGAAAGGGCATGGCACAAAAACCATGTTGCTCTTAGAAACTGGGCACTCAACTATTTAAATAGCTTGTAAGATCGTTAAATGCAATATAGCCATTCTACTTCACACAAAAATTATAAGCTTAAGACTAAAAAACACCTCTAACAAACCAAAAAGATGATCATTGGACATGACTCTATCAAGCGATGCGCTTATTTCCTTTTATGGCGACTTCTAAATTGTTTTAAATATGAGCGATACCATAATTTTCAATATAAGCAGAAATTGCTTTAGCAATTGATTAACGAACGCAATCAACTCTCGAAGAATATAGATCGAAGAAAACAGATCTCGAAGAATTATCAATATAAGTGTAATATCATGAGTATATCTTTTGACATGATGGTACTTACCTATCTCGAAGAATACAAATCCGATAATGTAACTATGCGATACCGTAGGATTTGAGAAGATCCGCAGAGCAAGGTCCATCAAACAATCAATTCAGACAAGAAGAAGCTCAATATCCGAAAAAGAATAATTGGAAGTGAACCAAGAGCGAACGAGAGAGAGAGAGATCTAATTGGGAGAAGAGGGGCTGGATTTTAAAATTGGGAACGGTTTTGTTTTAGCAAAGGTTTGCGGGTTGAGGCGTTGAACGAGAATAATAACATAGTAGTAGTATCTTCCAGGGGAATTAGGAATTCATTTATTCCTATATAATAATGCAATTAATATAGAAACACTTAATTAAGCAATGAAACACCACATAACTGTTACAGACCTAGGAACACTATACAACCGTTTCATCATTAAAAAGTCATGAGTTTTTAGTTTATGCATTTGGTGTAGTGTTGGCTTGTTTAGTATCCTGCAGAAAACATCGAGATAAAAAATATATCGAAGCTCGATAAAACATATCATGGCGGAAGATAAAATATAATAATCAAATATAGCCTTACTTAAATAATAACACTGTGTAACAAGTGTCCAAAGGCTACGAAATCTCTACCATAAATCAAACCTACGAGTGTGTTATGAGGAGGGGGTCAGAATACAAAATTCTATTGAACGGACTAATTATACATTCTAAATAACCCTACTTATACCGTTCAGTTAAGTTTTCTTAATTATTTGATTATTTGGGTTAACAACACTCAAGGCTCTCCACCCACGTTGTACCCATCTACTCCCCAGTAGATTAAAGATAATATAGTATATATGTAGTTATACACAATATCTCAAGGTACTCCCCATAGTACCTTTCTCGTACGGTCTCCGTCGTCACATCACGGAAGCGTTCACTATCTCTATCTTATACCAAACTGCGTATGAAAATCTATATCGTTACACCACGTAATCGCACAGAACCACCATCGCTATGCCATGTAAGCGTATGTATTCTCATATCTGAACTCCTTGGTCGAATCACGTCTCAACATGGAGTAACGCCCTAATGTCTACAATACACCAAACCGTGCGTTTATCTAGATCCTCACACGAACATACTACCTACTATAACCCGTGTCCCATATGGTATGTCTTTCCACGGTGGCTATGGTCGGCCCTTCCCTCAACTAGGGAAAGACTTCTTCAAGAGCTAAGTGACGTGCTCAAAAAAACCAATCTGAGCATCCATTTGACGTGTCCCTCATCCAATGTCCCGATAGTGAAAGATCAATGGCCACTCGATTCAGCTCTAGTCTTTTCACATCCTACTGACTGTCGATGACAAGTTTCCAACGATTACTATCATTAATTTAGTTCTGACCAACCTCTACCACTAGCAAGGAAAATCGTCGAATCATTCAACGCCATCCGTCATAGCCTTCTGACTGTCACTCACTAGTTGCAATCAAGGTATACTCACCGGGTGGAACCGTATAAAGCAAACCTATGTGGGTACAGCCTGAAGCCTACCACAGAGGACCATCACGGAGTACCATGCCACATCCCGCAAAAGCCACTGCCTCCCTCCAGTCCTGCAAAATAATCAATTGGACTTGCTCCTCTCATGTCTCAAGACACCACGATGATCTACCCGTTAGGTTCTTCACCTTCATACGTATGGACTAGTCCAAGCGCATCACGCCATCGTGTTATTAGAGCTTACATCTAATCTTTTAATCACGCACCTGCTTTACATTATCACATTTCTAATTAACTTGATTATTCATTTTTTATTCAAGTTACTTGGTTCATTAGTTCACAATTGGCTGCTTACTTTCTTTATTCAGCCCTATGCCGCTGGAGCGGACTTCCGCTTATTATTTATTACATTTATTAAACTTAATTCTTCTAATGATAAGTCTACTAATAATAATCCTTCTTTATTGATTCTTATTTAATCATAGCCTTATCTTACACTGTTATCACAACCGTTGTTGTGAGTTTACTAAATAACTTAGTTCACTTAACTAAAGTTTATTAATAAATTCTCTTTTCCTTATTAATTATTACTCACGTTATAATTCCACTTGTCCCTAAGACAAGCCTACCTATTATATTCCATTTCCATTCAAATAATTAATTATAATAAGTTATATTCTCTATTCATCGCATTTTCCTTAGGTTCCTCAACATTAACTAAAATTTTACTGTTGTAACCTTCATTCATTTACCGTCTTGTACATTCTCATTATTTTAGGAAAATATTACGCATACCACATTATCTTGGCTAGTATAAAGATATAAAGATCTATTCATTATTTCAAGAAAATATTACGCATACCTCATTATCTTGGCTAGTGGAAACATATAAAGATCTATTATCGTTATGTACATCAATTAATATTCGTAGTTGCAAGCTATTTCTTTTATTTTCATTGTGGACATACACATATATTTTATTTGATAGTGTGGAATATGATAAAAGAACCCCTATTTCACATTAATTCTTTTTTCTTTCTTTTCTTGCAACTACGTTCTCAATAATTTTAGTTGTTAGGGAAATGTGTCTATTTTCTTAAATCCAACTAACTCAGTCCATACTAATTTCCCCTTTTTATTTTCTGAGTTAGATGTTAATTCCTGTTTTTCATTTATCGTTTCTAATTACTACAAATTTCTATATAACATTAGGCATATCATTTCTTCTACCATTATTTTCACAATTCACTATAATCCCCTTTTTCAACATATCCAATTTATTATTGAATAACAATCTCAAAAACATATGCATGATTATTATCAAATTTACCATTTCAATATTACAGTAATTCTTAACCCAAATAGAGAAATAATAGAATAAACTTTTACAACAACAATACTCTTAACGTACTTAGAAATAGATTATTTTGCAATTACCACAAATTTCAGTTATTTATCACATTAAGAATTACAGGTAATTTAAATGATAAATATGCAGTTATGTTAACGATATTTTCCGTTAACACCGGAGACGGGTCAACAGGAACTAATCTAAAGTAAAGAATAGATTATTTAGCTTTTACTAGTCAAATTGGATAGCCATTCCTAGGTACCAAGGTCTGGAGGAGCAGAATCGCTCAAAACTACCAGAAGGGGACTAAACTCGGGGAAAGAGGTTTTTTCTTCGATCTGCGGGGAGGTTTGGACGAGGATCTACGTCTATCTGGAAAACAAACAATAAATTGCAATAGTGATAATTAGAAATGATATGTTGAACTCACATAGCCATATTCTACTCGTAGATTTTCTTCTTATTAATCTTTGATTTGGAGTACATGAACAAAGTGGAAGAAGTTCTCAAATTCATCTCTACATTAGACTTTTGGAAAAGCCGGAGTACAAGAAATAATGGAAAACTAAAAATTCCTCCCTTCTATCTAGATCTTAGGGTCTTATTTATATGGAATTTGGGGCCCCTTCCGTTGTTTGGCTATTGGGCCTACATGGGCCTTTGCCGGTCGCTTTTTTTTGGTCTCAGATGCTTGTCTTCCTGCCTTCTTCGGAGTACTAATTATAGTATTTGAATTGGGGGTCCCGGTCAATTGGGGCTTCTTCGGGATAAATATGGGCTTGTCGACGTGGTGGCTCTCAGATGGTATTTGAATCCCCGGTAGCAGCTCCTGAGTGTAGGCTCTCGGATGTAAGCTTTCGGATGTAGGCTTCAGGCTTTATCGTGAATATTTAGAGGGGCCTGCCCTCATGGTGTATGTGGATAATTGCTGGTTCAAAACCGCTATAGGTTTCTGTACTAGATAGATTAGTACTAGTAACCTATATCTCTGCTCGAGCCCCGATTAGCCTTTCGGTGGATCTTTTGCAATAGCCTTGTTTTCCGGAAGGTGGCTTTCAGTGATGTTTCTGCTGTTTGTGAATGTAGCCTTTCGGCATCTATACGGCAGGTGCTTTAGATGTTTGTTCCGGATGATCCTCGCGTTCTACTGGTTTGGGCACCTTTGATGTCCTCGCCTTCAGGTGTATCGGTATTAAGCAGGTTAATACTAATAATCCCTTACGGGTTTTCAGGTGGGGAGCTAATGCCTTATCCTTCCTTAGTTCCTGTCTTAGATGGCCTTTCGCTACAGAATTCCCTATTGAATAGGCCCTGTCGGAAGGACTTTATCCGATGTGCTTTGTTGGCATTTTGTAGGCTTTGAGCTTCTTCCCCTCAGGAAGGTGTCGGTTTGTGCTACTTTCCAACCATTCTCTCTGGCTTTTGGTTCAATCTATTGCTTGGATTTCTGTTTTTGGAAGACTTTTCTATGCATGTATTCTTCCGACACCCCTTCATTGCCAGCTAGTTTCGGAGTTAATTTTGGTAGTAACATTTGCCCCCTCACCTTAGTAAAGGGGTGTTTTTCGACTTTTCAAGTCAACCTTTTTTGTCTTTTCCGAAGTGTCACTTCAGGGTCTTTTGATCTCCCTCGATCTGAAGCATTGATTTATCTTCTCTTGTATGGCTTAGATTGATCTTGAAATTTGAACATAAATTCTTCTTCTCCTTCATTTCCATCTTTTACTTGCAAATCAAATACTTAAATAAGATTACTACTCCTCTAAGAAGCAGCTCAAAATTTTCTTTTTGAAGATCCAAGTCCGATTATTTGTGAGTATTCTCACTTCTTATATGAATCGCAACCCTAATTACATGTCAAAATTGACAGGAAATTTAGTTAGGATTATGCTTATCATAAAATAGGTTTAGGTGTCAATCTTACTGCAATCGTGCTTGATGTTCAATATTAGTGGTTGCCTATTTCATAGGTGAAACACCCCACCTCCGTTAGGGTCACTCTCAAAGGGAATGCCCTAATTTTGGTGGAGGTTTATAAGTACAAGTCACAGATATACAAAACAGATATAAGAACACATATTTGTAAACAGCGGAAGAACAACAAACTTTATTTCATAAAGTCAAATATGTGTTACAACAACAACCTTTCCAAAAACATAACATAATACTTCCATAATCTGTCTTGAGTACATTATTTAAAGAAGCATAAATAAAACATAAGTAAACTGCAAAATCCCCATAGAGTGTGTCCAAAGCCATAGTTCAAAACAGGAAAGTCCAAGCAATACATTTCTCTTCTTCAAGTTGGATGTTGAGGTAGGTCAAGCTGCTGTGTTCCCTCCCTGAGGACCTGGGGGGGGGGGGGGGAACGGAAGAAAGAAGACGAAAGAAAAATAGAGTCAGACATAAAGCCTGAGTAAGTCTAGTACTACTTTGTCTATGAATAAAGAACTGGGTATGATAAGTAAAACAGGAAGTGGGCAACACTATGAACTTGGTTAAGTTATCTAGGGTCGAATATACTATCGTACCCCATGTTGATCTCTGAACCCATATAAACTAGTTTCCAATTTGCACCCCATAATCAGGGTGATGTGATCCATTTAATGATGATCGGCTCCTACTCGCATAGTTACATATGTCTTACGGCCCCCGATGTCTGTAGTTACCTATGCTGGTCCCACCATGGGGTGTATCAAGTCCCATAGTGGCAACCCGACACAACCTTAGAGTGCAAAGGTATGCTACTGGTGTCCAGTGCTTTATTTTTCTGCGCCGGAGTGCGTGCACGCCCGCACACCGTTAGAACCTACACTGCTACACCACCGCCGTCGATTTGACCTCTTACAATCAGCCCAGTAATCGTGCCCCACCCTGCCTAGTTTCAGGGTATCCTGATACACCTTCTAGGGTTACTGCTGAAAAGGGTCCCCCGTTACTAGGTTTTCTATCTCTAGCCAACATGCTAAGTTGGTTAAGTGTTTCCTAACCTAACCCCACCAGTCCGTTTAGTTTAGCATGTTCCATTTTGATTAAGTCTTTAGTTCACTTAATCCTAACAATCCTGACTCAGCCTTAATTGTCTTATTAAGGCCCGGACCTCTCACATTAGACAGGTATTGTTGTGGCTGCCTGTTGCCGGTTGGTTCCGGGCAGTCTTACGCCACAACTCAGTCTAACCTCGGGTCCTTGCTGGGCTCCATGTTTAACCTCCCACATTGGATAGGTATTGTTGTGACTACTGGACAGCCGGGCGGTTCCGGGCAGGTTTACATCACAACTCAATCCAACCTCGGGTTAAACACATCGTCTTTTCTACATTTACATATCTTGTCATTCTTCTTTATTTATATGTAAATATTTGCGGCCCATTATTAAGCTAATGGTGTAAAGGTTACACCAATCATGGGCCCAACCCATACTTGACTTTGGGCCCTTCTATTTCATATTTTCATTCATTAATTAATTTTTAACCCAACGTTATTTTCCCCCGTTTTACACGTCCGTTTATATATATTGGGCTTAGCCTTTTAAAGCCCAATTTAGCCATGCGAAAAGGGGAGGCTTATGGCGTATACACAAAGAGGGGAAAGTGAGCGCATGAACTTGCATATGACGTTGGAAAATACATAATAGAAATTGGTGTACTTGCATAGTGGTAACATAGGTGACATGAATAAAAGCATGTGAACTTGCATAGGTTTAACTACAACATGAACCTATATTCTTATTTAGGCATAATGTCAAACATAAGCATGGCCTAAATACTTCTAGCATAAACATGGCATATTGTCAAACATAAGCATGGCATAAAATACTTCTTGCATAGGCATGGCATATTGTCAAACATAAGCATGGCATAAAATACTTCTAGCATAGGCATGGCATATGGTCAAACATAAGCATGGCATAAAATACTTCTAGCATGAACATAGCATAATTCAACTTAATCATGATTTAAGCCCAATCACATAACGATGGTATAAACATACTTATGCATAAATATTCCTAAACATGGTGTTTGTTTTAAACTTGCAAAAAAAAAGGATTTTTGAGTCCAACTTAGCCATGTCATCATATAATCCTTTGAAACAAGATAGACTTAATAACGGATTTCAATTATTCCAAATATCATTCCTAGCCATATTCATAAGTTTGCAAAAGCATGACTTAATACATGGGTTATGGTGTCAAAATTCCACATAGTTTCATATGAACTATAATAACCAAACTTGTTTCAATTACTTGCAAAATGATTTATGCACAAAAATATACATCATAATGGCATAATAACAAAGCCCCAAACTTGCATGAATTTCAATTAACTACATACATGTAGCTTCAATATAGATTACACAATTTGCGCAATATTCCAAACGTATACTTGCATAGAACTACCGCATGTAGTTCTTTATAATGAATAACATAATTTTGCACAAATATGAATTACTTCCATTGCCACAATTCAAGCATACACATCAACACAGTTGTTTATTAATACCAAAGTAATACTCTACTTACAATGGTTGCGGCGAATTCTCTAATTAAGAGACACGATTCCTTTGTTGAATTGATTAGCTTTAGGTTGCTTTGAATTGCTTTAGGCTTTAGAACTTTCTCCCTAATCCTCTCTTTAGTTGGCGGCTACTCTTTGTCGTTCCTCAGCAACATGGCGGCTATGTTCTTAATTTGAATGAATAGATTAGGGTTTAGTCTAGGGTTGTTTATATAGAGGTTAGGAATTGATTAGGACCCTTGATGTTGCTAGGTTAGATCATAGCCATTCATTAGGAAGAGAGACCAATAAAAACCCGCCACCTAGCCCTAATGACAAAGCAGACCACAGAAATTCGACCACACACCGACCTGGCCAGCCAGGTTGACTGGGCTCGACCAGGTCGATACCCCTGTCGACAGGGCTGTCGACAGCCCTGTCGACATGGGTAGCCCAGGTCGACAGCCCAGTCGACCTGGGTGGCCCAGGCGGGTGTTCTTCTACCCTGGCCCAATGGGCCCGATTTTAAATTATTATTTTATTCTGTTTGAATTTTAAATTTAATTCAAAACTTCCGAAGGCCATATCTTCTTCATACGGACTCCGTTTTTCGAAAACTCGGACTCTATTTCGCGTATTTTTCCGAGACGAACGCAATGGCGTATCCCGTTTACCTTAGTTCTTTGATTTGAATTTGATTATACTTTAATTCATGAATTTCACAGTTATAGAATTTTCGGGGTGTTACAATAGGCTACCCCATTCAGGAAAATGTAAGGCACCCCACGAGGTAAGGGGGATATGTTTTCTCACAAATTAAAGTTCTATGCCATTGCCAAAAAATGAAATGGTTTCAATATCATTAGTGTTGATTTCCTTCGTCGATTGTGTTAGTTTATTTAGGTTTTGGGGTTATCTAGGTTTTGGGCTGATTTTGTTTGGCCTAATTGTACGTCAGCTAAAGTACAATAGATATAATCCTCCGAATACACCTATTTGGATTTGATTTGGGTTTCGTCTAACTGACCTTTGTGTTAAACAAGACATGATGGTATTCATTAATATTTGATCATGATATGTGTATTTGTGTAAGAGATATGCGTACTAATTGCATTGTTATGGAGCGATGTTACCTAGCAGAATCATGTCTCACAAAAGCCCTGCTAAGGAGAAGATCAAAGATTCCAGGGCCTCCCGTCCTAAGAAGGCATTCGTGCCTAAGCCATCCTTAATTGTATCTCAACGTTTTATGGACGCCATATTGAATAACTTTGGCATAACGAATATGGATGCTATGATAGCTACTTCTCCAAATTTCCTCAAGAATCCTCCAAAAAGGTTCTTTGCGTATTCGACCATTCATATCTGGGACGGAGGCTTTCTTCCTTTTCCCCCTTTCTACACAAGCTTTTGGTTGAATTGAAAGTTTCTCCTATTTAGCTTTCACGTAATACATACACAACACTTTTGTGCTTGGAGGCTCTGGCGCTTGCTTTGGGTCAGGGCTCTTTAATCCCTAAACTCATCCGCCACATGGTCCGGTTCTCTAAGACTTCAGAATCGCCGATATGGAGGGATAACCCCGTAAAGAGGCTGATTACCGATAGTATTTTCAAAACTAGGTCGGGGAGGACCAATACTTTCTTGTTAAATGCCCCTCCGGTATATCAGGACAATTTATTGACGACGGTAGGCCTCTTGCTTTTAGTAAGTGAATGTCTTATAATTGTAGTTTTTGTTTACTTGAACCTTCCCCTTATCGCAGAACCCCCCTCCAAAGATGTGTTTTAACTATGGAAGAAGCTATAATGGTCGACGCCATCTTCAATGCACCGGTGAAGTATATGTGCTGGTCATTTCTCTTAACCATCGATAGACTTCGCGAATATAGTTTTTTCTCTCCTCCCCTCCATTTTTTTGGTCCTAAGGGACTATTGTTGAGTTCCGAATCGTTTAACGCAGGCTCTCCTATCCATCCAGGTGATCTGGATGAGATTCATTCATTTGTCTTAGCAACACTGTCATTCTTTCTCTTGTTTTCTGGTTGTTGCATTCTCTAATTCATCCTTCTCTTTGTTTAGGATTTTCAGCCCCTCAAGACGCATCTGCCCTTGCCACTTATAGTTGTTCCAATGTCCAGGCCATGAAGAGGCTTGCACAATCCACCATTGATCCTCCATCGAAGAAGTCTAAGTGTGACAAGCCAATTGGCTCTTCAGGAGACACTGCTGTTATTCCGAAAGCAAAGCAGACTTTTGACCCTTCTACCATAGCTGATGAATAGGTGGTTGATGTTGATGCTTCCCCTGAAGTCTTTTCGAAAGGTAAGTCTATAAGCAGCCCTGTCCCCTTCAAAGCTTTTGGTGAGATAGTAGGGAAATGCTCGATCTTCCGGAACCTTCCACCTCTCATCCTGTTTCTTCTTCTGTACCTCCTCCGCCAGCTTCAAATTTCAATAAGCTTGTAGAACTGGCTCTTTTATCTACCGAAATTGTTAATATTACCTCAACTTCTACCTCTTTGGACTGTGAAGATTTCCACAAACAACAAATCAGGGATTACCTTTTGGTATTATACATACATATACCCCCTTTTTTTGTTGAGAGACTTAGCCTACTTCTCTTCTTTAGATGATGAAAACTTGGTATGTCTCCCGGGGGTTAGCTTCCACGTCAGGGGCCGAGGTCAAAACTCTAAGGAAGGAGAATAAGGTGTTGTCGGATAGGGTTAATGTTTTGTTGCGGGAGAAGACAAAGGGATATAATGAACGCTGGGAGCTCACAGACTCATTTGAGGAGGAGAGGAAGGCTAAAGAGGAGCTGACAAAGCAGGTCAAAGACCTTAAGACAGAGAAATCAGAGTTGGAGATTGATTATACTGCTGAGGTGGACAAGATGAGCACTCAACTCTCCACCGTAAAAAGAATCATTTACGAGGCTGGCGATAGAATTTCCAAAATTTTGAACATCCATCTTAACAACATTGCTATGGAGTATTACGAAGATGCCCTTATCCTTGCTTTCTCAAACAATTACGAAAGGCTTTCGGAATTTAACTTTTCTTCAATTGATCCCTCTGTCCGAGACAGAGTTCTAGAGAAGATCGAGCAAGTGAGACGGGAGCAAAAGGTTCCTCCAATGAACATAGATCCCGCGTTGCTTTTGTTTATTGATGAATTTTCTGAAGATTATGAGGAAGAAGTGGAGGAGGAAAACACAGCAGAAGGAGAGATGGAAGGTCACATGGGTCAGCCAGATGGGTCCGCAAAGGGTGATGGAACATCCCCTCTTGCATCAAGGGAGTTGCCCTCTAAAGAAAGTGGCTCTTTAGATTCTAAGAAGAAAGGGACTTTCGATCAGTCCGATGTTGATGTCACACAGGTATGACTTTCGCTTTCAAAGTGCTTTCCTTCTCCTTGAATTTCATTAATAAGTGGTCTTCACATATCACAGCAGTTCTCTGCTTCTCCGAAGATGTTTGTTATAGTTATGCTTTTAGACTATACGTTTAGAAATACGGGGAGGGGGGAGGGGGGATTCTCAAGGATTTTGGTCTAGCAAAAACAATTTCAATAAGGGGTTTTGAATGTTATTGTATTAAGTACACATTTTCTTTTGATCTGTCTGTGAATTGTGCTAGTTTCGCAATACTTGATGGCTTATGGTTTTGTAGTAATATGCTAGCGTGGATGTGGTATCTATGGTGTGTATTAATTGATAATGGTTATGTGATTGTTTTTCCCTGGGGTGTATGATGTAATTAGCATATACTTGATATTTGCGTTTTACGCATTACAATATTTCATCTTGTCTATGGCTAGGAGGACTCATTCCAGACACCCTCTTCACAAATTAGAGAGGAAAATTCAAACGTCGTTGGTTACAAATATATTTTTGGTAAAGCCCCATGTCGGGCTAGAAAAAGATGTATTATCTCCAAAAGATAGTAGTCACAAATCTCAAGGAACAAGTGTCCTATTTGGAAAAGCAACTGAAAGAGAAAGATGAAATTATTTGCAATTTGCAACGTAAGTTAGCAACAAAATCCTCTGAGAGCTCAGATGCGGTGGTAGGTAGATTATACCAACAAATCGATAGGTTGGAGGATGAGCTGAAGAAAACTAAATAGGATTGTGCTTCTTTAGAATTTGCTTTGCAAAACCCTAATTCAAAATGAGAGATTTTTATTGTATGTTTGCTATATGAATTTTTTCAAAACGATGACTGTGTCTGAGTAATGACTTATGTCATGACTTCTGGTGGGGATATTAGTGTGTTGTGCGATTTATATGACGTATCAGTTTTGTTGGAAATAATGTTACTATAATCCAAGGTGTTGTAATGAGTTGAAACCTACTTGTGCTAAGTGTTAGTAATTTTTTTTAATGTAATGATTATCCTTGGGAAAATTCCTAATGAAAGATCGCTTAGAAAAAAAGGATTGTCCTAATTATAGGATGCTATTAGAAATGTTTGGGATCTTTCCCCAGCTCTTCCCCGAACCGGTGTTATGATACGATGTGGTTTTCAGGGTTATGCAAGCGACTAATATGTTGAAAAACAAATAATGAACGTATAGGTTAAAGACATTTCCCTGAGAGGATCATAAGCTTATCCTTGGTAGTAACAGATGCGTAATTTTGAGCCCTACTCGAATTTCCGAGAGGGGCAAGCAATTCCTTCTTGTTTGGATTTAGGAGTCGGACTCTATTTAAGTTAGGTGTAATCGTGATGAAAAAAGAACTCCACATCCGGCTGTGATTTACTTCAGGATCATCCCGGGTTTAGGTATTGAGATGTAAGACCGGGGGCTCGCTTTAGGACTTTGTTGAGAAACCAATTCAACCCAGATTCAGGTATTAATATGTAGAAGACCGGAACCCCTTTCGGCATTTGTGAAGACCTGAATTGACTCAGATTCGGGTTTTAATATGTAGAAGACCGTACCCCTTTTGACATTTGTGAAGAGCCGAATTAACCCCAATTCGGGTATTAATATGTAGAAGACGGGAACCCCTTTCGGCGTTTGTGAAGAGCCGAATTGGCTTAGATTCGGGTACTAATATGTAGAAGACCGGAACCCCTTCCGACATTTATGAAGAGCCGAATTGACCCAGATTCGGGTATTAATATGTAGAATACCTGAACCCCTTTCGGTATTTATTGTTTTGACATTCCTTTTGGGTTTGATCTGTAAAGCAGAGGTTGTACGTGCTTCCTGAGCCACTCCTTGGGATTTTGATGTCAAAGCAGAGGATGTACGTGCTTTGTTGGCCACTCTTTGGGCCTGTGCGTCCAATGCGCTTGACTAGCTTATTGTAATAACCTGGAAATCCAAGCCAATTTAAAAATTTTATTTTGGCAATTTTAACGAATTTTGAATATTTAAAATGAATATTTTAAATAAAAACGATGAGAAATTTATTTTGAATAGAATTAGAACGTATATATTTATTCGAATCGTCGTTAGAATATAAATACTTATTTTAAATTATAAAAGGAATTGAAAATGGTGCGGTGGTTCGATAATTCGATTTCAAATTTCAAATGAATGTGCAGGATTCAAAATAAACCGGATTTTAGCGAAACCAAAAATATTTGAATCTAATTGAGAATATCTTTCCAACGAATCCGAAAAATTGAAATTTCATAGCGGGAATCAAAAGATATGTCCAGTTGAAAATTCAGAATAGTCGCTATGGAATTCTGGCCCTTAAAAATGGGAATTTTGCAAACGACGCCGGTTTTTGACGAAACTACTTTTGTTGTATCCGTGATGTCAAGTTATTGCTAGATTCCAAAATTCGTAATTTTTCAAATCAATATGTGAGCGTGGCAAAGGAAAACGCGTTTGACCAGTTTAAGTTGATTTTAATCGACTGGAAAATGGCCATTTTTCAAACGGTCTCAGAATTCGACAAAATTAGTTTTGTTAGGACCGTATCGTCGATACAAAGTTAGAAATAATTTTTCTATAATTTTTAGAGACTGTATGTGACCCCGGTAATTTGAAATGTACGTTCAAAATTGAATATATAGAGTTATATTTTAAATTCAACGGAAACTGATCGTAACGATCGAATTGGCTTGCGAAACATATCCCATTGTGTTCGGAATGGGGGTAATTAGCTAGGGACGACAGGCGGTCGGTTTCGTTTCGAGTTCGAAATAAAAAGTTACTTTTTGGTGGAAATTAAAATAATAAAATATATAAAACCTTTATAATAACACCCCCCTTTGTTTCTCGTGCTCAAGTCAAACCCGATCGAGATTTTTAAGAAAAAAAAGAAGAGGAACGAGGACGCGCTCCTCCCAGCAGCGCGTCGCCGGAGTCCACGCCGCCGCCAGGAGGCGCAGCCCCCTAGCCTCCCTCCTCACCATCCTCTCGTGCCTCACTCCCTCTCCTCCTTAAACCGCTTCAACCGGAAACCGCATCCCCCTCAGACCCAGATCCGCCACCAGGAACGCCGCCGGAGCCCACCTCGCCGCCGCCATGGCGTCCTCCAGCCCGCTGCCTCTCCGTTCAACCCCCACGACCCCAATCCGTCTGCTTCAGGCCGTTGCTCACACCAGTGGTCCCACTCCAACCACCCGCCGTTCCCCACTCCTCAGACCATCCTCCACCGCCCTCTCCTCGACCCTGGCGCTGACCGTCAGACCCTAGTAGCCCCTCCTCCCTCAAAGAAGAGATTTTTACAAGGAGATTGTGAGTTTTTATATGATTATTTTCATTTAAATTAAATTAGTTTATAGATCGGTTCTTATATAAGTATAACGAGTGAATACTTTTATATATAGATTTGGAATAGAAAAATACGATTTTTATTTAGAGAAAGGTATGATTTTTATCGATATAAAGATATGGTTTTTAACGGCATAAAGGTATGATCTTTAACGGTATAAAAATTAGATTTTTATATAAGGAGTAGCAACATAAAAATTTGATTTTTATATTATCATATAGAAAGATTAAAAATATAATTTTTATATGCTAGAGAATATAAAAATGTGATTTTTACAGCGTTGAAATAAAAAATATGATTTTTATTCATGTAGAGTAATAAAAATATGATTTTTATTATATTGCTAGCAAAATATATTTTTTATCATAGAAAGAAGCGTTGTAAAAATATATGAAGTAAAATAAAAATAAGATTTTTATTTATTGAAATGAAGCAATAAAAATATAATTTTTATTATAAACATCGGGACAAGGACTGCAGTGGGAATTGCAAACAGATCCAGACGGTTCAGCAGTTCAAAAGCACGACGAAGATTTTATACATCAGAAGAGTCATGGCATTGGTTTAGCTAGTCGGTGAGAACTGCTCACTTTTAAATAAATTTCTAGTTGAAATATATACTAGGATGCAGACGGTATTTAGTAGCACCCGACACCCGTTGTCCACAGACCATGGACGGCTTGTATGCTTGTTTGTTTGATTTTGATGTGTAGTTGATTGTGTGATGTGATGTGAAATGAAATAAAATATTTATATAGTTAAAATATTTTATAGTTGAAAATAGAATTTTTAACGTGTATTTAAAATGAAATAAATATAAACAAATCGGACGATTTGTTTATATACACACATTTAACTGATATTGATTGGGATGATAAATTTTACACATCGCCCAACTGCACAAATAAAATCTGTGTTTGATTGTTTGAAACCCCACACGGGTATTGGGGTGATATATGACATACACTAATCTCAATAATTAGTTGTATGTCGATCGATTGATTGACAGACTATTTTAAGCATTGAATATTCATATTTGATGCTTATACAGTGTAGAACGCACTTTAGATGATGGTTGATGATTTATCGTTGCTGTTATATACGTGTGGTAGAAAATCCATATAATTAACATTATATGGTAATTGATTGGGCCTCATTCCAGTTTTGAAATAGAATATTTGAAAAAGAAATATTTGAAAAGAAATATTTGAATAGAAATATTTGAAAAAGAAATATTTGAAAAAGAATATTTGAAAATAGAAATATATGAAGCCGTGTTGATCAGATTTGCGCCATTTTGACGTGAACGATATTTATATCGATTTTATTCATTTTTCAATGAATATTGAAATGAATTGAAATTCAAATTAAATTGAAATGAATTGAAATTCGAATTAAATTGAAATGAATTGAAATTCGAATTAAATTGAAATGAGTTGAAATTCGAATTAGATTGAAATAGAATGGAAATCGTTTTGAATTGAATTTAAAAACGAATTGAATTGAAATCGATTTAAATTCAAATCGATTTGAAATGAAGTTAAACGATTATTAAAATACGTTTTAAAAGGAAATCGACGAAATATATAATATATATATATTATATATATAATGGCCTGAATAGAACACGCCGCGCCGCGGTAGTTCGCGAATTTCGACCATTGACTTCGAATGGACATTGCGGGAGATCCGACCGTCGGTTTCTCCCAAAACCGGAACCGTTGGGTTCGTATCGAAAAGAGCTTTCTAAGAATATTAGAAATTAGAAATATAACGGATGGATTTGGAATTATGTCCAAATCAAATTTGGAAAAGGTCGCTGTAAGTGCAGTTCGATGGCCGTTGATGTAAATCGACTGTACGGGCCTTGATAAAATTATTAAAAATATCAATAATTTGTGTAAAATCATAAGAAATGATTTGGGAAGAATCGGGTTGAAAAACTCCATATTTGAAAAGATAAAAATAGATTTTTATCGAAATGAACTAGTTTTGAACTAGAATTAAAATTCTATTTATTTTTAAATAAATAAATTGAATTTGAAAAGGGTTTTAAAAGTAACCAGAACTTCCAATGATTGAATTGGAATGGATTTGAATCGAAATTGTCTTTGGATTATTTCGATGTTGGATTTCGTGATGATACAAATATTTTTATGGGAGTTTGAAAGATATATATATATATCGTTATTTCCAATAGGATATTTGTTGGTCGTGGAATTTGATATTGAATATAAGCCGATATATTTTCTATTCAGAGCCTTGTATTTAATATCAAATGTGATTTGGGTTTGTTGTGAATGGTGTCTTCATTAACACTGTTCTTAAGCCCAGTTGAGAAAAAGATTAAATCTTTTCATTTAGATTTAATGAAGGGTACCAATTAAATAATATTTAATTGGAATTGAATTGGTATTGATTTTTGGGTTTATCGTGAACAGTGTTTTAAATAACAATTGTTCTTTAACCCGATAATTAATGTGATGTGATTTTGGGGTTTATCGTGAACCGTGTTTTAAATGATACTGATTCTTTAACCCAGTCACAGGTTAAAACTAAGTGGAGTTTTAATGAATCTTTAATTAGAGTGAAAAGATCGAGAATGGAGTATCACCAGTTTTACTCCGGGCGATGGTTAAATCTTTAATTAGATTTGAACGTGAAATGGTAATTGAATTTACCGATAACACCGTGGTGTTAGATATGAAGTATTACCAGTTTTACTTCATGGGATGAATAGGTAGGGACTGTGAAATAAAATAAATGATTACTTCGGTGTGGTTCGCTAATCCCAACTAGTTTGAATTGATATTCAAAGAAGATTAAAGAATAAATTTAAAGAATTTATCTTTGATAAAATTAATGGGAACCTTTTCCCAAAGTATACGAATATTTGAATAAAAGGATATTCTGAATTGGAATGAGGCGTATGTTGTGTTTGTGTAACACTTGTTTATTATATACGCGAGTTATTCAGAAAGACCGGGTTTACCCCATTCTGAATAACTGATTCGACGTGGTGTCGAGGATGAAGACGGTGGTTGAAGACCGGAGGTCTTCACGTCGTTTGGGTGATTACTGATGATCTTGATTGGGCCGTACACCCAAGAGGAGGGAATCAGTTAGTGGTCGTCCAGACGTACTTGGAGATCGATGGATATGCGAGGTACTAGGTGCCTCCGGTTTCGTTCAGACCCAGAACGGACTTGTAAATGGACTGTGTGTGTGACATTGGATTTTAGTCTGTGTGATTGATTTCTATTAAATATATATCTATTTGGCGGCGGAGAATTTATTCTCTTGCTTAACGCCCTTCTCTGAGACGTACGAGCTCAGGGGTTATATATTGATGGATATCAAACGCATGGAGTGAATTGCCTGTGTGGCATGCCTAAGTGGCAATATGATCAAGGCTTCTGTTGAAAAGCAGAGTCTTGTGGTGGATGATCAAAGCACGGCCTGTGTGGCATAGCTTTGTATAACATTGATTCGCGAGCCTCACAACCCGGTAGTGGACCGGAAACGGGAGAGGACCTCAGGGAGGGCATGCGTTTCCTTCTAGTTAGAAGTGGCGTCAGTGGTTTTACACGCCCTGACGAGATTGACTTATGTGGTTGTTGCTGTTGCAAGGCGCCTCGGTTTGATCGGACGATTCGGGTTCGATGGAGTCATTTGTTGGCTCATTTACGCCCCAAAGGGTGGGGAAACATAGTGTTCAGGCATAATAATCCACATCGGTGGACCGGCCCTGACGATCCATGGGGTAGTTGCGGCTGTTCCTGAGACATGGGCTAGATTGTCTCGAATCGGTAGAGGACGATCCCTGGCCTCGGTTCACAGACGGAAATCCAATTTCCAAATATGTGATTCTGCGGTTTTATTTGTAGAGCCTAGTATGGCGACATAGTGGGATGGGGCGCTTATGCCGTCTATGATTGATACTTATGATTTGAAATTGTTTTGACACTATGCACTTATAATAGTATCAAATGATTTGTTTTAAACGTATCAAGCATTCTTGGCTATTATAAGGTAAAAACCCTATCCTACGGCTTGCGTCGCATTGTGTGATGGGACCTGGGTCTTATAATAGCTTCATTTTTCTTTAATTAGCATTGCGCTGTTGTTTTATGCACTAGTATCCTTGGGAGGAAACCTGTTCCGTGTTATACAGCGTGGTCCCTTGATTTATCTAACTTTAAAATAAGGATTAATAACTATTTTAGTTCTCACACCAGTCACATGACTGACCTGGAGTTTATTGTTTTAACCTAAACTCTGGGTGCCCCTATTTTTCGCATGGGCAACTAGTAGTTTTGGTTTTGCAGATTTATAATCACAGGATCCTGGTTTACAGCTGGAATGATATCCAGAAAGCTCTGTATCCGTATATCTCCTTCAGTTGTATTTTGTATTATTTTCCGCTGCGATGTATTTAAATGTAATTAAAATCTCTGATATTTTTCTGTGTAATATTTATCCTTACTCTGTATATTCTTGTATTCTGATGGAATTGTTGTAATATTCAATGAAATGTTCTTCTATCTGCATTCTGATGTGGCTTGTTCTCAACTCAATCCGGGCTTTCCTTACTGGGGAAGTTCGGGTCCTTAAAGCTGATATCAGAGCTTTGGTTTACAGAGCTCGGAGAACAAGACACATTAGAACCATACGAAAGAATTCATCAGAAACTGGATTAGTAATATCCAACGGGAATGACTCGTTGGAGATGGGATCAGTAGCATCCTAGAATGAGTGTGAAGAGTAGTGTTTTGAAAAATAAAATTGAAAACAAGTTTTGTTTTGAAAATTTAATTCAATAATTCGTATTTGATTATTTATTTTATATTGATTTGGACTATCAGGTATATAGAGATTTTAATGTACGTTTGATCCACGTGTATTAGAAGCCTCCAATATACTAGATAGATATAGAGTCACACTCTAGTCGCCCGAGGATAATTCTGATGATGCGGCCGCATCTTGAGTATTTATATTCGAGTGTCGAAAGCGTGATATCTATATATTTCCATTAGACTGGTGTGAGAACCAAAATATAGTTAGAATATATTGTTGTGATTTGGCATCAAAAATCTGATTTTTAGACTATATATCAAAGTTATGAATTTGAAAAGCTAATCAACTAATTGATTGATGGTTGTGTTGTTAATTATTGGTTGATTAATTAAAATTTTAACCTTTAGCCAAATTGATCAAAAAGTGAATTGTATAGAAAATTAGTCGCATTTGCATGCATGTACATGTACTTACATTGAACAGGTCATAGCAAGGAGGCCAGAGCAGAAGAATAAAATTGTTTGCCCGACAAATAGGTACATGTTTACCATAATTTACTGTTTTGTTTGGGTGATGTTGATTTTATGAGCCGATTGGCTAGCCGCTTGGCTTTTTCGTTTTCTTTTGGATTGAAGAAGGCCATGGGAGGCTATATGAAATATCCCGAAGTTCCCGGTGCAGGGAAGGTTATGGCGAAATTTTTCGAAAATTTAGGGTGTTAGCCAAATTTTTGAAAATTTTGAAAAGTTCTTAGAAATTAAAAGTTGAAGAACTTAAGCCGTAGTGAAAAATAATGAAAGTTGAGTTGATTTGTTAAATAACTTTCGGCTTCGTTCCTTTTCGGGGACGAAAAGTTTTAAGTGAGGGAGATTGTGATAACCCGGAAATCCGAGCCAATTAAAAATTTTTATTTTGACAATTTTAATGAATTTTGAATATTTAAAATGAATATTTTAAATAAAAACGATGAGAAATTTATTTTGAATAGAATTAGATCGTACATATTTATTCGAATTGTCGTTAGAATATAAATAATTATTTTAAATTATAAAAGGAATTGAAAATGGCGCGGTGGTTCGATAATTCGATTTCAAATTTCAAATGAATGTACAGGATTCAAAATAAACTGGATTTTAAATATTTGAATATAATTGAGAATATCTTTCCAACGAATCCGAAAAATTGAAATTTCATAGCGGGAATCAAAAGATATGTCTAGTTGAAAATTCAGAATAGTCGCTATGGAATTCTGGCCCTTAAAAATGGGAATTTTGCAAACGACCTCGGTTTTCGACGAAACCACTTTTGTTGGATCCGTGATGTCAGGTTATTGCTAGGTTCCAAAATTCGTAATTTTTCAAATCAATATGTGAGCGTGGCAAAGGAAAACGCGTTTGACCAGTTTAAGTTGATTTTAATCAACTGGAAAATGGCCATTTTTCAAATGGTCTCAGAATTCAACGAAATTAGTTTTGTTAGGACCGTATCGTCGATAATAAGTTAGAAATAATTTTTAGAGACTGTATGTGACCCCGGTAATTTGAAATGTACGTTCAAAATTGAATATATAGAGTTATATTTTAAATTCAACGGAAACTGATCGTAACGATCGAATTGGCTTGCGAAACATATCCCATTGTGTTCGAAATAGGGGTAATTAGCTAGGGACGACAGGCGATGGGTTTCGTTTCGAGTTCGAAATAAAAAGTTACTTTTTGGTGGAAATTAAAATAATAAAATATATAAAACCTTTATAATAACACCCCCCTTTGTTTCTCGTGCTCAAGTCAAACCCGATCGAGATTTTTAAGAAAAAAAAGAAGAGGAAGGAGGACGCGCTCCTCCCAGCAGCGCATCGCCGGAGTCCACGCCGCCGCCAAGAGGCGCAACCCCCTAGCCTCCCTCCTCACCATCCTCTCGTGCCTCACTCCCTCTCCTCCTTAAACCGCTTCAACCGGAAACCGCATCCCCCTCAGACCCAGATCCGCCGCTAGGAACGCCGCCAGAGCCCACCTCGCCGCGGCCGTGGCCTCCTCCAGCCCGCCGCCTCTCCGTTCAACCCCCACGACCCCAAACCCTTTGCTTCAGGCTGCTGCTCACACCAGTGGTCCCACTCCGACCACCCGCCGTTCCCCACTCCTCAGACCATCCTCCACCGCCCTCTCCTCGACCCCGACGCTGACCGTCAGACCCTAGCAGCCCCTCCTCCCTCAAAGACGAGATTTTTACAAGGAGATTGTGAGTTTTTATTTGATTATTTTCATTTAAATTAAATTAGTTTATATATCGGTTCTTATATAAGTATAACGAGTGAAAAGAAAGTATTTTTATATATAGATTTGGAATAGAAAAATACAATTTTTATTTAGAGAAAGGTATGATTTTTATCAATATAAAGATATGGTTTTTAACGGCATAAAGGTATGATCTTTAATGGTATAAAAATTAGATTTTTATATAAGGAGTAGCAACATAAAAATTCGATTTTTATATAATCATATAGAAAGATTAAAAATATAATTTTTATATGCTAGGGAATATAAAAATGTGATTTTTACAACGTTGAAATAAAAATATGATTTTTATTCATGTAGAGTAATAAAAATATGATTTTTATTATATTGCTAGCAAAATATTATTTTTATCATAGAAAGAAGCGTTGTAAAAATATATGAAGTAAAATAAAAATAAGATTTTTATTTATTGAAATGAAGCAATAAAAATATAATTTTTATTATAAACAGCGGGACAAGGACCGCAGTGGGAATTGCAAACAGATCCAGACGGTTCAGCAGTTCAAAAGCACGACGAAGATTTTATACATCAGAAGAGTCATGGCATTTGGTACAGGATGCAGACGGTGTTTAGTAGCACCCGACACCCGTCGTCCACAGACCATGGACGGCTTGTATGCTTTTTTGTTTGATTTTGATGTGTAGTTGATTGTGTGATGTGATGTGAAATGAAATAAAATATTTATATAGTTAAAATATTTTATAGTTAAAAATAGTATTTTTAACGTGTATTTAAAATGAAATAAATATAAACAAATCGGACGATATGTTTATATACACACATTTGACTAATATTGATTGGGACGATAAATTTTACACATCGCCCAACTGCACAAATAAAATCTGTGTTTGATTGTTTGAAACCCCACACGGGTATTGGGGTGATATATGACATACACTAATCCCAATAATTAGTTGTATGTCGATCGATTGATTGACAGACTGTTTTAAGCGTTGAATATTCATATTTGATGCTTATACAGTGTAGAACGCACTTTGGATGATGGTTGATGATTTATCGTTGTTGTTATATACGTGTGGTAGAAAATCCATATAATTAACATTATATGGTAATTGATTGGGCCTCATTCCAGTTTTGAAATAGAATATTTGAAAAAGAAATATTTGAAAAGAAATATTTGAATAGAAATATTTGAAAAAGAAATATTTGAAAAAGAATATTTGAAAATAGAAATATATGAAGCCGTGTTGATCAGATTTGCGCCATTTTGACGTGAACGATATTTATATCGATTTTATTCATTTTTTAATGAATATTGAAATGAATTGAAATTCGAATTAATTTGAAATGAATTGAAATTCGAAATAAATTGAAATGAATTGAAATTCGAATTAAATTGAAATGAGTTGAAATTCGAATTAAATTGAAATAGAATGGAAATCGTTCTGAATTGAATTTAAAAACGAATTGAATTGAAATCGATTTGAAATGAAGTTAAACGATTTTTAAAATACGATTTAAAAGGAAATCGACGAAATATATAATATATATTATATATATAATGCCCTGAATAGAACCGGAACCGTTGGGTTCGTATCGAAAATAGCTTTCTTACGAATATTAAAAATTAGAAATCTAACGGTTGGATTTGGAATTATGTCCAAATCAAATTTGGAAAAGGTCGCTGTAAGTGCGGTTCGATGGCCGTTGATGGAAATCGACTGTACGGGCCTTGATAAAATTATTAAAAATATTAATAATTTGTGTAAAATCATAAGAAATGATTTGGGAAGAATCGGGATGAAAAACTCCATATTTGAAAAGATAAAAATAGATTTTTATCAAAATGAACTAGTTTTGAACTAGAATTAAAATTCTATTTATTTTTAAATAAATAAATTGAAATTGAAAAGGGTTTTAAAAGTAACTAGAACTTCCAACAATTGAATTGGAATGGATTTGAATCGAAATTGTCTTTGGAATATTTCGATGTTGGATTTCGTGATGATACAGATATTTTTATGGGAATTTGAAAGATATATATATATATATTGTAATTTCCAATAGGATATTTGTTGGTCGTGGAATTTGATATTGAATATAAGCCGATATATTTTCTATTCAGAGCCTTGTATTTAATATCAAATGTGATTTGGGTTTGTCGTGAATGGTGTCTACATTAACACTGTTATTAAGCCCAGTTGAGAAAAAAATTAAATCTTTTCATTTAGATTTAATGAAGGGTACTAATTAAATAATATTTAATTGGAATTGAATTATTATTGATTTTTGGGTTTATCGTGAACAGTGTTTTAAATAACACTTGTTCTTTAACCCGATAATTAATGTGATGTGATTTTGGGGTTTATCGTGAACCGCGTTTTAAATGATACTGATTCTTTAACCCAGTCACAGGTTAAAACTAAGTGGAGTTTTAATGAATCTTTAATTAGAGTGAAAAGATCGAGAATGGAGTATCACCAGTTTTACTCCAGGCGATGGTTAAATCTTTAATTAGATTTGAACGTGAAATGGTAATTGAATTTACCGATAACACCGTGGTGTTAGATATGAAGTATTACAAGTTTTACTTCATGGGATGAATAGGTTGGGATTGGGAAATAAAATAAATGATTACTTCGGTGTGGTTCGCTAATCCCGGCTAGTTTGAATTGATATTCAAAGAAGATTAAAGAATAAATTTAAAGAATTTATCTTTGATAAAATTATTGGGAACCTTTTCCCAAAGTATAAGAATATTTGAATAAAAGGATATTCTGAATTGGAATGAGGTGTATGTTGTGTTTGTGTAACACTTGTTTATTATATACGCGAGTTATTTGTAATGGCGCGTTTTGTAAGGTATAATAATTAAGTTATTTAATTATTTAAATAAACGAATATATTAAATAAACAATAGTTGAACGTATAAATTATAATAATAATTATAATCGAGCCCGTAACGACGCGGCAGTTCGTTATTTGGCGAGTTGAAGTTCAACTGAATATACAAGATTCATTTTAAGCCGGATTTCTGTGAAACAAGAAACGTGTGGAGCTGGTGGAGTATATCTTTCTAGTGGAAGAGAAAAATCGGGATTCCGTCGTGTAGATTTTGATTCACGTCCAAATCAAATTTTGAAATAGTCGCTATAGAATCGTTTATCGACCGTATCAGTTTATTCGATATAACTAGATATCAGATTGGAATTTAGACAAGGTTCTTTTGGGGCGTAGTGATAAATTTATTTTTAGAATTTTATGATAATTTTTAATTAATTAAATAGTCAACTTTTTATTTTGGGTATTTGGCACCCTGTAATCAACATTTTGGGTTTTCACAAAATAAGCCAATCTACCGGTATTATTATATCTTTGGGATCGTGGTACGTTGGTCGTCACAATGGTATGATCAACTCTGTCTGTAGGAGTTGTATATGAATGGAATTTACGAAAATGGATATACAATATCTAAGCCTATATGATAATTTTAACCAAAGGTTATAACCCAAATTAGAGGTCCACGCTTCATCTTTCCCAACCACCATTTTCTTTGGCCCTAAAACAACAAACGTGGCCTTCTAAAATCTCCTTTGCGGTCAAAAGTGAGCCATCGTTCATTTCATTTCTCCTCAGCAAAACCGTGAACGTCGAAAGACCTCATCCTCAGATAATCAAACCAACCAAAGAAAATCCCTATAAATACCTATCCTTATAACCCTAACTGAAAAGCTTTCTTGGTCAACAACAAACATCAAAATTCCGCCGCCACTTATATACTTACAGTTTAATAAAAACAACTTCAAAAATTCCTGTCGTGCCTTTCCTGGAACCAGGCGTGAGAAGATTGGAGGGGTTTTCAATGGAGATGGTTGCACTGAAAGGCGTGAAGACAAGAGAGGAGAGGATGGGCACGGTTGCCTTATAATGGAGCAGAGATGGGTACGTTATATGGTGATGGTTTGGTGAAGAACCATGAAAATGAGGGAAGTGGAGTTCGTTTGTGTACTCATGAAGGGTGCAGCTTAGAAGTAGCGGTTCTACTAGAATCAGAAATGGGGGAAAATACTGGGAGCTTGCGGTGAAACATTTAAGGAGTAAGCAGTGTGATTTTTGTGTGAGAAGCAGGAGGGTGGTCGACTGTCTGAGAAAGGGAAGAGCATAAAGTTGAACGGTGCGGGTATGGTGCGTTCAAGAATAGCTAAGGTTACAAAGGAAGATAGGATCGACTTTGGAACTTTGGAAGGGAGTAACGCACAGAGGTACAGTTTTGTTATAGGAAGAGAAGGGAATTAGAACATAATTAGTTACGTTAATATGAAGTAAACATGTGTGGTTGAATTCAGATTTTATTTTTGGGTTAAAGCAATAAAGCACGGTAATAAGGGAAAAAGGGGACGTTGATACAAACCAGAAGGAGCACAAGTTTTTGGTAGCACAAGTTTTCGGTAATGACGAATGGAGTATTAGCAGCGTGTTTTATTTGAATCGGGAAAGGAAGAGTTGCCTTGCGGGTTGGGCTATCTGTTCTGAACGGGTATTTGAAAATGAATGGGCCAACGTTAATTGAAGATGGGTGAGGCCCAAATGCATAGAATAAATTCAAGTTTGTTTTATTTTAATATGTATTAACTTTTAGTTTTAATAACTTTAACATACGTTATCGGAAATCAGCAAAACAAGATCCGACAGGATCGAATGGACGGGAGCAACGCAATGGGACTGACTGGAAGTCCATCGGAGCTCGTTACAATTTATAGCAAAATAAATTGTCCGTCTAAATCAAAGACAGTTAATCATTTTTAACGATAACAGTCCAATGTGAGTAAAACTCACATTCTCTATACAGTTCTATTTTTACAACGTGTTCTTAGAACTGTTAATTATCTGTTGATCGGCTGGGTGTTGACTGTTTGATTGAACTGCTAGTCAGTTAGTGGAATATATATATATATATATATATATATATACCGATAAATATTTATATGCTGATTCTGCTTATCAGAATATTATACCAGTGTTGTCTAACATCTGT
This sequence comes from Allium sativum, assembly GCA_030737875.1. NCBI lineage: Eukaryota > Viridiplantae > Streptophyta > Magnoliopsida > Asparagales > Amaryllidaceae > Allium > Allium sativum. Next base: position 440,993,943 of record CM060915.1, on the reverse strand, counting down.
GGTGCAGGGAAACAGGTTGGAGGAATCCAACAGGATTCCTCAACAGTATTTTACTGTAATTTTTATAGTGTGATATATAATGTGAAGTATATAATCTGTATGACTATGTGCGGTGGGACGATATTTATCGTTGTTATATGGTGTGTTGAAGACCATGAGAAATACCAGACTGTAGGAGAGGGGTTTTCAAAGTATATTTTGAAAATAGTTTATTTATATAAAATCAAGGGATTTTATATATATATATAAGAAAAAGGATTTTTGAATATTAAGGAATATAGTTGGTAAAACAAATATAAAGGAGTTTTATTTGTAAATCAATATAAGGGAATATATATGTTAATCGAATATAAGAGGGTATATTTGTTAGTCAAAATATAAAGGAATTATATTCGTTAGAACAAATATGAAGGATATTTATTTAGAGATTAAATAAATAGAATATTATAAAGGGTATTTATTTAGAGATTAAATAAATAGAATTAAACTAAAGAAGATATTTATTTGTTAAATAAATAGGAGTTAACCAGGTGAATTGGTCGAGTTAACCAAGTGAATTGGTTGAGTTAATCAAAGTGAATTAGTTAAGTTAAACTAAGTGGTTAACCAAAGTAAATTAGTTAAGTTAAACTAAGCGGTGAATCAAAGTGAATTTGTTAAGTTAAACTAAATGATTAATCGATGTGAATTAGTTAAGTTAAACTAAAGGATTAATCAATGTGAATTAGTTAAGTTAAACTAAAGGATTAATCGATGTGAATTAGTTAAGTTAACTAAGTGGTTAATCGAAGTAAATTAGTTGAGTTAAACTAAGTGAACCGGCTAGAGTTAATCAACGTGAATTAGCTAAGTCAAACTAAGTGGATTTGTTCAGTTAATCAAGACGAGTTAACCAGTTAGGTTAAACCAGTAGAGTTAACTAGTTAGAGTTAACCAGTTAGGTTAACCAGTTAAGTTGACCAGTTAGAGTTAATCTGTTAGAGTTAACCAGTTAGAGTTGACCAGTTAGAGTTGACCAGTTAAAGTTGACCAGTTAAAGTTGACCAGTTAGAGTTGACCAGTTAGAGTTATCCAAGTGGAGTTAATCGAGTAGAGTTGCCGAATATCACTTATTCGAAGTAGAGTTCTCGAATATAGAGTATTCAAGGGAAGAGTAATCGAATATAGTTTATTCAAGTGGAGAAGTCAAATGTTATTCATTTGAGAAGAGTTATCGAATATAGTCTATTTAAGTGGAGAAATCAAATGTGATTCATTTGAGAAGAGTTATCGAATATTATTTATTCGAAGAGTAGTTATCGAATATTGGTTATTCGAAGTTAGTTAATCCAAAGGAGTATTCGAAGTTAGTTAATCCAAAGGAGTTATTCGAAGTTAGTTAATCCAAAGGAGTATTCGAAGTTAGTTAATCCAAAGGAGTTATTCGAAGTTAGTTAATCAAAAGGAGTTATTCGAAGTTAGTTAATCCAAAGGAGTTATTCGAAGTTAGCTAATCCAAAGGAGTTATTCGAAGTTAGTTGATCCAAAGAAGTTAGTCGAAGAGTTAATCGAATATAGTTATTCGAAAGAAGGTGTTAATCGAATATAGTTATTCGAGTAAAGTTAAAAGGAGTTAATCGAATTTAGTTATTCGAAATGAGTTATTCGAATTTGATATTTAAATAGAGTTAAACACATTAGAGTGATTTGAATTACTTATTCAAATAGAGTTAAACACGTAAGAGTTAATTGAATATTAGTTATTCAATTAGAGTTAAATCGAATTTAGTTATTCGAAAGGAGTTAATCAATTTGAGTTAAGTTAATCGATTTGAATTAAGTTGAATCGAAATGGAGTAAATCGATTAGTATTAAGTTAATCGAGTTAGAGTAAATCGAATATTGGTTATTCAAAGGTAAGTTATTCGAATTAGTTATTCGAAGGAGTTAATCAAATGAGTTGATCCAAAGGAGTTAGTCGAATATTAGTTATTCGAATAGAGTTAAAGGAGTTATCAATTTTAGTTTGATCGAAAGGAGTTATCGATTAGTAAATCGAAAGGAGATTTTCGAATATAGCATATTCGAAAGAAAGAGATCGAATATTGTTTATTCGAAAGAGAGAGATTTCGAATATGAGTTATTCGAAGATAGATAATCGAATATAGGTTATTCGAAGAAGAGTTAATCAAATAGAGATTACTCGAAAGAGAGTTATACGTCGAATTCGATTATAGCGAATTCGGGAAAGTACTATTTACTTTCCAGGGTTTAAAGCAAGATTTAGTTATTGATTTAGAAATTAGGTGTCTGTTAAATTATTCAAGTTAGGAGATAAAGTTATAATTTAGGATATATTGCAGAAGTAGGAATTATAACGTTATAGTTATAATCAAACGTTTTCATTTAAGAAGTGGATTCGTAACCTGAATCCGAGAATTTGCGTAAACAGATGATTGGAAAAAGTGAGTGACGAGCTTCATCTATTTCACAGTAAAGGACGTTGTTCAATTAAGGTCTGAGAGGTAATTATACCCCAACTTGATTGACTTCAGAATTGACAAAGGAATAGTTGTGGTTCGATAGAAAAGGTTGATTTGAAATAAAGCTAAGTAATAAGCGATTAATGGATTAAGCGTAACGATGTTTTATACAACGTTCATTGGAAATCCGTAAATGAGTTTTGGAAACGTTTTCCAAATATAGTCAGATATGTTTTCTAAACATAGAAAATGAAATGTTTTCATGATAAGAATTTAAGAAATAGAGTTAAGCAAATTCAGAAACTAACTGGAGAGGGTAAGTTGAACGGGTTTCTAAGTGACGATCTGATGTTGGTTTCGACCTTCCGAATTGATACTTAGAGAATTGTTCTCATACTAGTTACAGTTAGGGACTGATAGTTGCAAAATAATAGTGATGTGAAAATAAGCTATGGAAATGTTTTCCAATGATTAATAACATATATTTCCTAAATATATGAAATAAGGAAATATGAACATATGATGATTGATCGATCGAATTTCCATTTGGAAATAAGATCGTTGTTTGTACACCGACATGTTTTCATTTGATAGTTGAATCACAGACTATCAAAGTTTTTACCATTTTAACGTTGTTAATATGGAGAGACCGGTTTGATTACTATCCAAAGAACCACTCTGTATTGGCATAAGCGTTGCGAGCAATATCTGCCAAAGATAAATTGAAGACGGAGTAAAGTGCAAGGGCTGTTGTATAAGTCTTAGATAACAGTGACTAAGATGGATATACTGAATAGGGCCTTTGGTTTGTCCAGTCCCAGGACAACGTATATGGAAGAAGGTCTGACAGAGTATATCCAATGGATCGCGTAAGTTGATCTGTTCAAACGTATTCACGTTTGGGGGCGGAGGAATTCGTTTCTCTTAGCTGTATACCCAGGTTATTTTTGAATAAGTCAATTTGTGATTTGGCGGGTATGACGATGTGGCATTCAAAGTGAATGGTGATCAGATGTTCTGAAGATAGACGTAGCTTCTAGCCTCACACCAGGAAGTAACAAAAGTTGGGCTAGGCAGCATGGCTAGTTGGGTCATTCCCAAGCAGGGTGTATTGTCACCGATCTAGGGAATATCCATATTTATACTTCTTTTTGATTCTGTATCTTCGAATGACGGTTTGATGGCCTATAACCGTGGTGGCAATATATTCGCGACACTCAAGCTAAATGAGTGAGCGGTCATGTGTGGCCGGGTTGCAAGACGTTCTTGTTGAACCCTGAGTGTATCACCTCTAGAGTACACTATTCAGAAGGTGCTCCCATACCTTGTCTGTTGGAATCCATTCTCCGATAAGCGCCCTGCGGTTTATGATTTTATACTATGTATGTAGAACGTGAGATGCAAGCGTTTCTGCTAGATTGATACCTATTTGTACTTAGACAATATTATAATATCACAATGATATTGCTTGTCAAAGTTGTTTAGATACTCATAAGGAAAAACCCGTTCCGTATTCATGGCGTGGTCTTATGAGATATCATATACCTGTTCAATTGTTTTAAACTGTTTTACTCATACCAGTCCCATGACTGACCCGGAGTTTACTTTGTTGTTTTCCCTAAACTCTTGGGTGCCTAAATTTGTACGGGCAGTCAAGTAGTTGGGATTTACAGATATACTTGGAGAGCTTGGAGCAGGAGACTTCAAGATTCTATAGCTATAGTTATTTCCGCTGTGTTGTAAGTGTTGTACTCTGACAAGTGCTATTGTATATATATAACTGTTTACTTCAAAGTTATGTTATATATTATATGTTATTCGTTCCGCTGTGAGATTCGTGTTACTCTGATGATTCTGATGTTCTTCTTCTTCTTCTATTCTATTAGTTCTATCTTTTCTTTCTCACCTTCTAAATTCTTTCACTAACGTCTCGGAATTTCCGACTCTCGAGGAGTCGGAAATTTCCAGCCGTTACAGCTGGTATCAGAGCTTAAGTTAAGTGATTACCTTGGCTCTGTGGCATAACTCGATAGAGATGGGATTAGTAATATCCTAGATTGAGTTTGAGTGTATATATATGAGCGCGTAATTGTTATTCAATATAAAATGGTTTTATATTGTGGAGACTCATTGGTTGAGTGGCTTATGAATTCTGGTCGATCAGTTGATCCACTGTATCGATAAGGGTTACTAAACACTCGAATACGATGAACCGTCATGGTATGTTTTGAAAGAGGGTAAATGAAATAATTTTTCCCAAAATATATTTGTTTATAGAAGAAATATATATCTTGAAATTATTATAGTATATTGATTGTGTTGGTTGTTATTATAATCGAATAAGATTATAAAAAGGTGAAATGGTTATAAATGACCAATCAGAATTCATATAAATGTAATATATGAAATAGTTTGAAATAAATATGAATCTAAATCAGAATTTGGAATTTAAAATAAGGAAATTTTAAGTTCCTGGGAGATTTTGAAAATGTTTTTCGAATTGAAAATGATATAGTATTGAACTCACTTCGATAGCTGGAAAATAGATTCTGATGATGAATCTAGACATCATCGGTGTTCATTTTCGAGTTCTAAGTGACGGATTACTACCAAAGGTTTTGTTTTTGAATTGTTTTGAGAAAACAAGTTGTTTAGAAATTCAAAGGTTTTGAATTGGCATTATGATTTCAAATTGATTTGAAAGAAATCCAGGAACTTAAGTTCTGGAATTAAAATTTAACTAATGAAGTTAAATAAAATGAGATGGTAAAAATAAATTGAAATTTGACTTGAACCGAGTTAAATAAAATTGAATTGGGATTAGAGATAATCTAGAATGGAACCAAATTGATAAGTCAATAATTTGGAATTTGATATTAGAGTTCGAATGAAATGCGATTTGGATTTGAAGATATGAACTGATTGGAGATCAATTGGAATGGATAACATTGGTATATGTTGAAGTGGTAGCAGATGAAAGGGATAGAGTTAAATTCCGGACAAAAAGGTACAAGTTTATATCATATATGAGTTTGGATTTTATGAGCCGAATTAGCAAGCCGCTTGGCTATTTTGGTTTCCTTTTGGATTGGAGGAGGCCTAGAGAGGCGAGTTGTGGTTTGACGTATTGAGCCGTACAAAGGAGGTTATGGCGAAATTTTTCGAAAATTTAATGGTTCAGTTGAAACTGGAGTTGAGAAGTAAACTAAAAGACATTTGAATCTAGTTAGTAAAGTTGGTAGAATTTTCCTAGCTTAGCAATTTCGAGGACGAAATTATTTTAAGGGGGGAAGTCTGTAATGGCGCGTTTTGTAAGGTATAATAATTAAGTTATTTAATTATTTAAATAAACGAATATATTAAATAAACGATAGTTGAACGTATAAATTATAATAATAATTATAATCGAGCCCGTAACGACGCGGCAGTTCGTTATTTGGCGAGTTGAAGTTCAACTGAATATACAAGATTCATTTTAAGCCGGATTTCTGTGAAACAAGAAACGTGTGGAGCTGGTGGAGTATATCTTTCTAGTGGAAGAGAAAAATCGGGATTCCGTCGTGTAGATTTTGATTCACGTCCAAATCAAATTTTGAAATAGTCGCTATAGAATCGTTTATCGACCGTATCAGTTTATTCGATATAACTAGATATCAGATTGGAATTTAGACAAGGTTCTTTTGGGGCGTAGTGATAAATTTATTTTTAGAATTTTATGATAATTTTTAATTAATTAAATAGTCAACTTTTTATTTTGGGTATTTGGCACCCTGTAATCAACATTTTGGGTTTTCACAAAATAAGCCAATCTACCGGTATTATTATATCTTTGGGATCGTGGTACGTTGGTCGTCACAATGGTATGATCAACTCTGTCTGTAGGAGTTGTATATGAATGGAATTTACGAAAATGGATATACAATATCTAAGCCTATATGATAATTTTAACCAAAGGTTATAACCCAAATTAGAGGTCCACGCTTCATCTTTCCCAACCACCATTTTCTTTGGCCCTAAAACAACAAACGTGGCCTTCTAAAATCTCCTTTGCGGTCAAAAGTGAGCCATCGTTCATTTCATTTCTCCTCAGAAAAACCGTGAACGTCGAAAGACCTCATCCTCAGATAATCAAACCAACCAAAGAAAATCCCTATAAATACCTATCCTTATAACCCTAACTGAAAAGCTTTCTTGGTCAACAACAAACATCAAAATTCCGCCGCCACTTATATACTTACAGTTTAATAAAAACAACTTCAAAAATTCCTGTCGTGCCTTTCCTGGAACCAGGCGTGAGAAGATTGGAGGGGTTTTCAATGGAGATGGTTGCACTGAAAGGCGTGAAGACAAGAGAGGAGAGGATGGGCACGGTTGCCTGATAATGGAGCAGAGATGGGTACGTTATATGGTGATGGTTTGGTGAAGAACCATGAAAATGAGGGAAGTGGAGTTCGTTTGTGTACTCATGAAGGGTGCAGCTTAGAAGTAGCGGTTCTACTGGAATCAGAAATGGGGGAAAATACTGGGAGCTTGCGGTGAAACATTTAAGGAGTAAGCAGTGTGATTTTTGTGTGAGAAGCAGGAGGGTGGTCGACTGTCTGAGAAAGGGAAGAGCATAAAGTTGAACGGTGCGGGTATGGTGCGTTCAAGAATAGCTAAGGTTACAAAGGAAGATAGGATCGACTTTGGAACTTTGGAAGGGAGTAACGCACAGAGGTACAGTTTTGTTATAGGAAGAGAAGGGAATTAGAACATAATTAGTTACGTTAATATGAAGTAAACATGTGTGGTTGAATTCAGATTTTATTTTTGGGTTAAAGCAATAAAGCACGGTAATAAGGGAAAAAGGGGACGTTGATACAAACCAGAAGGAGCACAAGTTTTTGGTAGCACAAGTTTTCGGTAATGACGAATGGAGTATTAGCAGCGTGTTTTATTTGAATCGGGAAAGGAAGAGTTGCCTTGCGGGTTGGGCTATCTGTTCTGAACGGGTATTTGAAAATGAATGGGCCAACGTTAATTGAAGATGGGTGAGGCCCAAATGCATAGAATAAATTCAAGTTTGTTTTATTTTAATATGTATTAACTTTTAGTTTTAATAACTTTAACATACGTTATCGGAAATCAGCAAAACAAGATCCGACAGGATCGAATGGACGGGAGCAACGCAATGGGACTGACTGGAAGTCCATCGGAGCTCGTTACAATTTATAGCAAAATAAATTGTCCGTCTAAATCAAAGACAGTTAATCGTTTTTAACGATAACAGTCCAATGTGAATAAAACTCACATTCTCTATACAGTTCTATTTTTACAACGTGTTCTTAGAACTGTTAATTATCTGTTGATCGGCTGGGTGTTGACTGTTTGATTGAACTGCTAGTCAGTTAGTTGAATATATATATATATATAAACCGATAAATATTTATATGCTGATTCTGCTTATCAGAATATTATACCAGTGTTGTCTAACATCTGTGGTGCAGGGAAACAGGTTGGAGGAATCCAACAGGATTCCTCAACAGTATTTTACTGTAATTTTTATAGTGTGATATATAATGTGAAGTATATAATCTGTATGACTATGTGTGGTGGGACGATATTTATCGTTGTTATATGGTGTGTTGAAGACCATGAGAAATACCAGACTGTAGGAGAGGGGTTTTCAAAGTATATTTTGAAAATAGTTTATTTATATAAAATCAAGGGATTTTATATATATATATAAGAAAAAGGATTTTTGAATATTAAGGAATATAGTTGGTAAAACAAATATAAAGGAGTTTTATTTGTAAATCAATATAAGGGAATATATATGTTAATCGAATATAAGAGGGTATATTTGTTAGTCAAAATATAAAGGAATTATATTCGTTAGAACAAATATGAAGGATATTTATTTAGAGATTAAATAAATAGAATATTATAAAGGGTATTTATTTAGAGATTAAATAAATAGAATTAAACTAAAGAAGATATTTATTTGTTAAATAAATAGGAGTTAACCAGGTGAATTGGTCGAGTTAACCAAGTGAATTGGTTGAGTTAATCAAAGCGAATTAGTTAAGTTAAACTAAGTGGTTAACCAAAGTAAATTAGTTAAGTTAAACTAAGCGGTGAATCAAAGTGAATTTGTTAAGTTAAACTAAATGATTAATCGATGTGAATTAGTTAAGTTAAACTAAAGGATTAATCAATGTGAATTAGTTAAGTTAAACTAAAGGATTAATCGATGTGAATTAGTTAAGTTAACTAAGTGGTTAATCGAAGTAAATTAGTTGAGTTAAACTAAGTGAACCGGCTAGAGTTAATCAACGTGAATTAGCTAAGTCAAACTAAGTGGATTTGTTCAGTTAATCAAGACGAGTTAACCAGTTAGGTTAAACCAGTAGAGTTAACTAGTTAGAGTTAACCAGTTAGGTTAACCAGTTAAGTTGACCAGTTAGAGTTAACCAGTTAGAGTTAATCTGTTAGAGTTAACCAGTTAGAGTTGACCAGTTAGAGTTGACCAGTTAAAGTTGACCAGTTAAAGTTGACCAGTTAGAGTTGACCAGTTAGAGTTATCCAAGTGGAGTTAATCGAGTAGAGTTGCCGAATATCACTTATTCGAAGTAGAGTTATCGAATATAGAGTATTCGAGGGAAGAGTAATCGAATATAGTTTATTCAAGTGGAGAAGTCAAATGTTATTCATTTGAGAAGAGTTATCGAATATAGTCTATTTAAGTGGAGAAATCAAATGTGATTCATTTGAGAAGAGTTATCGAATATTATTTATTCGAAGAGTAGTTATCGAATATTGGTTATTCGAAGTTAGTTAATCCAAAGGAGTATTCGAAGTTAGTTAATCCAAAGGAGTTATTCGAAGTTAGTTAATCCAAAGGAGTATTCGAAGTTAGTTAATCCAAAGGAGTTATTCGAAGTTAGTTAATCAAAAGGAGTTATTCGAAGTTAGTTAATCCAAAGGAGTTATTCGAAGTTAGCTAATCCAAAGGAGTTATTCGAAGTTAGTTGATCCAAAGAAGTTAGTCGAAGAGTTAATCGAATATAGTTATTCGAAAGAAGGTGTTAATCGAATATAGTTATTCGAGTAAAGTTAAAAGGAGTTAATCGAATTTAGTTATTCGAAATGAGTTATTCGAATTTGATATTTGAATAGAGTTAAACACATTAGAGTGATTTGAATTACTTATTCAAATAGAGTTAAACACGTAAGAGTTAATTGAATATTAGTTATTCAATTAGAGTTAAATCGAATTTAGTTATTCGAAAGGAGTTAATCAATTTGAGTTAAGTTAATCGATTTGAATTAAGTTGAATCGAAATGGAATAAATCGATTAGTATTAAGTTAATCGAGTTAGAGTAAATCGAATATTGGTTATTCAAAGGTAAGTTATTCGAATTAGTTATTCGAAGGAGTTAATCAAATGAGTTGATCCAAAGGAGTTAGTCGAATATTAGTTATTCGAATAGAGTTAAAGGAGTTATCAATTTTAGTTTGATCGAAAGGAGTTATCGATTAGTAAATCGAAAGGAGATTTTCGAATATAGCATATTCGAAAGAAAGAGATCGAATATTGTTTATTCGAAAGAGAGAGATTTCGAATATGAGTTATTCGAAGATAGATAATCGAATATAGGTTATTCGAAGAAGAGTTAATCAAATAGAGATTACTCGAAAGAGAGTTATACGTCGAATTCGATTATAGCGAATTCGGGAAAGTACTATTTACTTTCCAGGGTTTAAATCAAGATTTAGTTATTGATTTAGAAATTAGGTGTCTGTTAAATTATTCGAGTTAGGAGATAAAGTTATAATTTAGGATATATTGCAGAAGTAGGAATTATAACGTTATAGTTATAATCAAACGTTTTCATTTAAGAAGTGGATTCGTAACCTGAATCCGAGAATTTGCGTAAACAGATGATTGGAAAAAGTGAGTGACGAGCTTCATCTATTTCACAGTAAAGGACGTTGTTCAATTAAGGTCTGAGAGGTAATTATACCCCAACTTGATTGACTTCAGAATTGACAAAGGAATAGTTGTGGTTCGATAGAAAAGGTTGATTTGAAATAAAGCTAAGTAATAAGCGATTAATGGATTAAGCGTAACGATGTTTTATACAACGTTCATTGGAAATCCGTAAATGAGTTTTGGAAACGTTTTCCAAATATAGTCAGATATGTTTTCTAAACATAGAAAATGAAATGTTTTCATGATAAGAATTTAAGAAATAGAGTTAAGCAAATTCAGAAACTAACTGGAGAGGGTAAGTTGAACGGGTTTCTAAGTGACGATCTGATGTTGGTTTCGACCTTCCGAATTGATACTTAGAGAATTGTTCTCATACTAGTTACAGTTAGGGACTGATAGTTGCAAAATAATAGTGATGTGAAAATAAGCTATGGAAATGTTTTCCAATGATTAATAACATATATTTCCTAAATATATGAAATAAGGAAATATGAACATATGATGATTGATCGATCGAATTTCCATTTGGAAATAAGATCGTTGTTTGTACACCGACATGTTTTCATTTGATAGTTGAATCACAGACTATCAAAGTTTTTACCATTTTAACGTTGTTAATATGGAGAGACCGGTTTGATTACTATCCAAAGAACCACTCTGTATTGGCATAAGCGTTGCGAGCAATATCTGCCAAAGATAAATTGAAGACGGAGTAAAGTGCAAGGGCTGTTGTATAAGTCTTAGATAACAGTGACTAAGATGGATATACTGAATAGTGCCTTTGGTTTGTCCAGTCCCAGGACAACGTATATGGAAGAAGGTCTGACAGAGTATATCCAATGGATCGCGTAAGTTGATCTGTTCAAACGTATTCACGTTTGGGGGCGGAGGAATTCGTTTCTCTTAGCTGTATACCCAGGTTATTTTTGAATAAGTCAATTTGTGATTTGGCGGGTATGACGATGTGGCATTCAAAGTGAATGGTGATCAGATGTTCTGAAGATAGACGTAGCTTCTAGCCTCACACCAGGAAGTAACAAAAGTTGGGCTAGGCAGCATGGCTAGTTGGGTCATTCCCAAGCAGGGTGTATTGTCACCGATCTAGGGAATATCCATATTTATACTTCTTTTTGATTCTGTATCTTCGAATGACGGTTTGATGGCCTATAACCGTGGTGGCAATATATTCGCGACACTCAAGCTAAATGAGTGAGCGGTCATGTGTGGCCGGGTTGCAAGACGTTCTTGTTGAACCCTGAGTGTATCACCTCTAGAGTACACTATTCAGAAGGTGCTCCCATACCTTGTCTGTTGGAATCCATTCTCCGATAAGCGCCCTGCGGTTTATGATTTTATACTATGTATGTAGAACGTGAGATGCAAGCGTTTCTGCTAGATTGATACCTATTTGTACTTAGACAATATTATAATATCACAATGATATTGCTTGTCAAAGTTGTTTAGATACTCATAAGGAAAAACCCGTTCCGTATTCACGGCGTGGTCTTATGAGATATCATATACCTGTTCAATTGTTTTAAACTGTTTTACTCATACCAGTCCCATGACTGACCCGGAGTTTACTTTGTTGTTTTCCCTAAACTCTTAGGTGCCTAAATTTGTACGGGCAGTCAAGTAGTCGGGATTTACAGATATACTTGGAGAGCTTGGAGCAGGAGACTTCAAGATTCTATAGCTATAGTTATTTCCGCTGTGTTGTAAGTGTTGTACTCTGACAAGTGCTATTGTATATATATAACTGTTTACTTCAAAGTTATGTTATATATTATATGTTATTCGTTCCGCTGTGAGATTCGTGTTACTCTGATGATTCTGATGTTCTTCTTCTTCTTCTATTCTATTAGTTCTATCTTTTCTTTCTCACCTTCTAAATTCTTTCACTAACGTCTCGGAATTTCCGACTCTCGAGGAGTCGGAAATTTCCAGCCGTTACATTATTCATAAAGACCGGGTTTACCCCATTCTGAATAACCGATTCGACGTGGTGTCGAGGATGAAGACGGTGGTTGAAGACCGGAGGTCTTCACGTCGTTTGGGTGATTACTGATGATCTTGATTGGGTCGTACACCCAAGAGGAGGGAATCAGTTAGTGGTCGTCCAGACGTACTTGGAGATCGATGGATATGCGAGGTACTAGGTGCCTCCGGTTTCGTTCAGACCCAGAACGGACTTGTAAATGGACTGTGTGTCTGACATTGGATTTTAGTCTGTGTGATTGATTTCTATTAAATATATATCTGTTTGGCGACGGGGAATTTATTCTCTTGCTTAACGCCCTTCTCTGAGACGTACGAGCTCAGGGGTTATATATTGATGGATATCAAACGCATGGAGTGAATTGCCTGTGTGACATGCCTAAGTGGCAATATGATCAAGGCTTCTGTTGAAAAGCAGAGTCTTGTGGTGGATGATCAAAGCACGGCCTGTGTGGCATAACTTTGTGTAACGTTGATTCGCGAGCCTCACACCCCAGTGGTGGACCAGAAACGGGAGAGGACCTCAGGGAGGGCATGCGTTTCCTTCTAGTTAGAAGTAGCATCAGTGGTTTTACACGCCCTGATGAGTTTGACTTATGTGGTTGTTGCTGTTGCGAGGCGCCTCGGTTTGATCGGACGATCCGGGTCCGATGGAGTCATTTGTTGGCTCATTTACGCCCCAAAGGGCGGGGAAACGTAGTGTTCAGGCATAATAATCCACATCGGTGGACCGGCCCTGACGATCCAAGGGGCAGTTGTGGCTGTTCCTGAGACATGGGCTAGGTTGTCTCGAATCGGTAGAGGACGATCCCTGGCCGCGGTTCACAGACGAAAATACAATTTCCAAATATGTGATTCTGCGGTTTTATTTGTAGAGCCTAATATGGCAACATAGTGGGATGGGGCGCTTTGCCGTCTATGATTGATACTTATGATTTGAAATTGTTTTGACACTATGCACTTATAATAGTATCAAATGATTTGTTTTAAACGTATCAAGCATTCTTGGCTATTATAAGGTAAAAACCCTATCCTCCGGCTTGCATCGCATTGTGTGATGGGACCTGGGTCTTATAATAGCTTCAATTTTCTTTAATTAGCATTGCACTAATGTTTTATGCACTGGTATCCTTGGGAGGAAACCCGTTCCGTGTTATACGGCGTGGTTCCTTGATTTACCTAACTTTAAAATAAGGATTAATAACTGTTTTAGTTCTCACACTAGTCACATGACTGACCTGGAGTTTATTTTTTTAACCTGAACTCTGGGTGCCCCTATTTTCCGCACGGGCAGCAAGTAGTTTTGGTTTTGCAGATTTATATTCACAGGATCCTGGTTTACAGCTGGAATGATATCCGGAAAGCTTTGTATCCGTATATCTCCTTCTGTTGTGTTTTTTTATTATTTTCCGCTGCGATGTATTTAAATGTAATTAAAATCTCTGATATTTTTCTATGTAATATTTATCCTTACTCTGTATATTCTTGTATTCTGATGGAATTGTTGTAATATTCAATGAAATGTTCTTCTGTCTGCGTTCTGATGTGGCTTGTTCTCAATTCAATCCGTGCTTTCCTTACCGGGGAAGTTCGGGTCCTTAAAGCTATCCACAAGCAGGGCCCAAGGACTTAGCTGACCTCCCTCAAGGAGGCGCCTTAACCTAACCATCATAGGCGATGATAAGGTCTTAGAAACTTAGATGGGGCCATCATAGGCACAGAACTAAGGTTTACTCTTTTGATGCTCTATAATGACCATCGTAGATTCTGATAGAGGCTTATACGCCACCCCGTCTGAGGGGCGCCCTATCCTGAACATCGTAGGTGATTATAAGGGTTTGTGTTCCCTTCTGCGGGTAACGCGGAACATAAGCAGTGGTAGGACGTGCTTATTTCTAGCAGAGGAAGGGCGTACTCTTCTGCAAGAAGAGGCAAGGTGTGCTAAAGTTAGATGCACCGCTACGACCATTTTTGGTGTGAAACGGAGGCTTACGCTTTTGATGCTTTAACCCAGCCCCCTCTGATTTAGGCATGGAGAAGGGCTAACACATCATCTCCCTCCGGGGGATGCCTTGTCCCGACCAATTTGGCGATTACGAGCGATTTAATTTGTTTATGGTCTGACCCCTTTTGGGTTTCCTTTTAAATTCTGAGAGGAGGGTTTTCTTTACCTCGAACATGTTTAGTAATCTTTTTCCTAAGAATTTTTACCGAATTCACTTTGATTTTTCCATAAACTCTCATAATTGGCCTTGGCTGATGAATCTAACGATGGTTTCCCCGAGGATTCTACAGTGATTAGTCTCGTGTCCATTCATCATATGGTAATGGTAGTAAGGCCCTGATCCTGTTTTCCTTTCGTATTTGGGCTTCTTCTTCGTGAATGGCCAATAGTTGAGTTTGTGTTTGGTTAGGAAGTAAATGTTCTCCATTGAAGTGGTAAGGCAGTATTCCTTGGGTACCCTTGGCGTACGTCTTCTTCTTGCTGCTGGGGTTTAATCCTTTTGTAACCCAGCCTAGCTGCGGTGCCTACACTTTCGTTCTTTCCTCTCAGAACATATTGAAATTGAGATGTTATCTCTTTGGACCATTTGTTGGCGAAGTGGTTCAAATCGTCCATTATTTCTCGTTCCAACGTCATTCCCCTAACTTGCTTGAGGAGGATTTTCTTTAGGTGAGAGAAAATTCTAATACACTTGGATGTAGAGTTATTTGGAGGAGGCGCTAGGGTTTTCCCTATGTGGGAATGGTTATAATTCTCGATATTGAGAGCATATTTTTCCATTTCCTTCCTCCTCTTCATTATGCGTAAGGTTGTTACTCTCAGCCTTAGCTCTTCTCTTACTCCTGGGTCTATGATTTGCGATTCATCCATTCGAGATTCTAAAGGCTTTTTCTAGAACCTCTTACCCATAACTTCGCTTCATTAAAGCTTTAGTCCAATCAGGGACAGAACAACTCAAGTAGATATGTGGTAGGATAAACCACAATGTCAGAGGTTCAAGCCCTCCATATGGCACCAAAATGTTAATGATATTTTTCCTTAACACATGAGACGAGTCAACAGGAACGGATCTAAAGGAAAGAATAGATTATTCAGCTTTTACGAGTCAAATTGGGTCGCCATTCCTAGGTACCAAGGTCTGGAGGAGCAGGATTGCTCAAAACTACCAGGAGGGGAATAAACTCGGGGAAAGAGGTTTTTTCTCCGATCTACGATAAGTTTTGGACGAGGATCTACGTCTATCTGGAAAACAAAAAATAAATTTAAATAGTGATAATTAGAAATGATATGTTGAACTCACAGAGCCATATTCTACTCGTAGATTTCATTCTTATTGATCTTTGATTTGGAGTACATGAACAAAGTGGAAGAAGTTCTCAAATTCCTCTCTATATTGGACTTTTGAAAAAGCCGGAGTACAAGAAATAATGGAAAACTAAAAATCCCCCCTTCTATCTAGCTCTTAGGGTCCTATTTATAAGGAATTTGGGGCCCCTTCCGTTGTTGGGCTATTGGGCCTGGAGGGGCCTTTGCCGGTCGCTTTTTTTCTTGGTCTCAGACGCTTGTCTTTCGACTGTCTTCGGAGTACTACTTATAGTCTTTGAAGTGGGGGTTCTGGTCAATTGGGGCTTCTTCGGGATAAATATGGGCTTGTCGATATGGTGACCTTCAGATGGTATTTGAATCCTTGGTAGCAACTCTTGAGTGTAGGCTCTCGGACGTAAGCTTTCGGATGTAGGCTTCCAGCTTTATCGTGAATACTTAGAGGAGCCTGCCCTCATAATGTACATGGATAACTGCCGGTTCGAAACCACTGTAGGTTTCTGTACTAGGTAGATTAGTACGGGTAACATATATCTCCGCTTGAGCCCTGGTTAGCCTTTCGGTGGATCTTTTGCTTGGATTTTTGCTTTTGGGAGACTTTTCTATGCATGTATTCTTTCAATGCCCCTTCATTGCCAGCTAGTTTCGGAGCTAATTTTGGTAGTAACATATTACCAAAAGATATAATTTAAATCCACTCACCTGAATGCTTTCCAATCCTTGAATCGGATTCAGATATGATATTCCTTGGTTTTCCAAATTGAATCTAATATTGAAATGATCACGGACTTACAAATTGGATGATAAACGAAAGAAAGAAACCATAATACTTCAGATTCACAAGATTTACCTCACGTAGACAAGCAATCTGAACAGTTATACTGTATATTTATAATATTTATGTTCAAATATTAAATCACAATTCCTAAAAAAAAAATCTAACTTCTAAAGGATTTGGAGAAGAAAGAAAATGGCAGAGCCTTAGCATTATCTTAGAAAATATGGGTTGGAGTCTAGCCTCTACAAGTCTATTTATAGGTGTATAGAAGATTCTGGTCTATCGGATTAAATAGAATAAAATGCGACAATGTACAAGTGGAAAAATATAATGTTAAATGTCTCAATACTGTATCGACCCACCTCTAAGCATTGTCGACCCTTGGGTCGACCCACCTATAGTATGTGTCGACCCATGACCTGGGCCATTAACGTTAATTTTGCCAATATTAATTTCTAGTTTAATGTTGCTGATAACGTTTCTTTTTTTCATTTGAATACTACTTATGCAATTTATTTTCTTCCATTTATAATGTATATCCAACATTTGAATTTCAAACTTATGCGCATATATATGCGTGTAACTCTTCAAATCTTTTCCCGTTAATAGATGCTCAATCAATGTCGTTATCAACGCCATTGATTCATTGATTTCTACCTTTTAATACATATTCAACTTTCAATTGCAGCTATTCTCTTGCCTATTTTTCATTTATTCCACATTTACTACTTTTTTCTCTTAAATTACACTTTACTTTAATTTTTTTAATTTATGCGTATATATTTACGCACAATCTTAATTTCTTTTTGTAAAATTCAAACGCCGTTATGCCGTCATTTATTTCTTATTTATTTTGATTGATTGCAGGTTACTTATGGATTTCATATTCATATATATATATACACACACACACATACACATATATGTATATATATAATCACCTATATACATAAATTTTCTTATATGTACATTTATACATAATTTTCTCTAAGAACATACATTTCTTTGGTCGTTCCTCTAAAATTAAAAACATGACGTTGACGCGACTCGAACTCGTGACCTCCACCTTGGGAAGTGCATGCCTTACAACTCACCTACTTAGTATTTTGTTCACAAGAATAAAAACAATGTTAGTTATTATTCTTATTTGTGTTCCTCTTATATCTTCTTTTTCATGTTTGTTCTAAAACTTCATTTAAAGAGAACTTTTTCGTTTTAAATCCATTTTCTGCAAACCACAGGTCTAAATTGATCAGATGATCGCCATAGATGCAGTGATGCTAATTCCGTGACCAAATTCTAAAAAGTTTGCAAATTTTTATTTTATTATTTAATTAAAAATATGGGATGTTACAAGTAGTACCTAGAATAAGTAGCATGAGAATAATGGTAGTATTATAGAAACTAACCTATTGCGAAAACAAGACAACAAAATAACTGTCGACTATAGCTACTACTACCTTAAGAACGAGTCACCACATCAACACTGACCATTAGAGAAAAAGAAAAAAAAATTAAACATGTCCACTTCCAATGACCTACTTTCCCTAATGTTATCCAAAGACTTGTTCTGGGGATGGGGTCAGAACAATAAGTCCCAATGAGTAGAAATTGTATAAGACTATCAATAATATATAAATAAGTTACGTTCGATATCACCCAGATTACATACTAAACAAAGTTAGTTATTCTAGCCTAATGTTGCAATGTTATGCACAATGATAAGCTACCATACCCAAGGTAGTTCTCTTCCCAAGTCAAGTTATCAAATCCTACGATAGTACCCATTTATATATGAAGCCTATAAGCTACCCAATATTCAATGACTAAAAGGCGGACTTCTAACCACTTAATACCTCACACAATTCTCAAAATAAATGGTTTTATAGCCAGTTATGACCTCAGCCAAAATGTAACATATATATAGGGTGGATCCAACAATCACTTAAGACCTTGACAAGTGGTTTTTTAACACATTATCATTGTTAAATGACACTAGCTACTAAATCCTCCTCCAACTACTAATTAAGGCTTCTATCATTTTTGTATCTCAATCCCTCATAATCCCAGATATAGTAAGCAGTCACTTAATACTTACGAGATATATAGATGACGACTTTCCATTTAAGATCTACCCCCATCGAACCCCTGCGTTACTATCCAATTGGCATATTGGGTAATCTCTAAGCCACTTAATACTTCCCGCAGGTTAGTCAGACCTTTGGTACCTCTGTAACAGCTGTTTATTACCTTATTCCTAAGCGAACTCTCTCCATCCATTTAATACCTAGAGAAAGCAGTTCCTTTTGGAGATTCCATAATATGCACCCCAGTTAGTGTAACACCCCACCTCCGTTAAGGTCACTCACAAAGGGAATGCCTTAACTTTGGTGGAGCATTTTAGTAAACAGGACAGAAACTTACAAGACAGATAAAACAGTACTTGAAAAATTTATAACTTTATTACAACAGAAACCAAAATAAGCTTGGTTACATCCTTTCAAATCACAATATCAGAATTCAAGTACAAAATATCAGTCTTGTACAAAAGCCTTCAGAATGCATAGTTTAAAATCATAATCCCCACAGAAGAAGACAAGCCATACGTTAAGCACTTCAAGCGGAAGAAATCTAAATCAAGCTAGAGTACTCCCTTCTACAAAACCTGCGGGGGGGGGGGGGGGGGAAACGGAAGAAAGGAGGCAAAACAACAAGGGTCAGACAAAAAGTCTGGCAAGTCCAGTGATTTTCGGTTATGAACAGATAATAATAACATGACATGAAAATAAAACTGGATGAGAGATAACAGTAACAGGTGTAGCGGATATAACAGAAGAACAGAATGACATAAGCTATTTCTTTACACTTCTCTGCACTAATACTAGTATAACAGGATTAGGTGTCACCCCAAAACAGAAACAGGAACAGAATAATTTCCACAGAAGAGAATGCTAGTAACGGGCCTTTACCACCCCAACAGAAACAGACAGAAACATAATGCTAATAATGGGCCTTTACCACCCGAACAGAAACAGACAGAAACAGAATGCTAATAATGGGCCTTTACCACCCGAACAGAAACAGAAACAGATTAATCCCTACGGAAACAGAATGTAGAATTAGGTGTACACTAGTAAATGGGCCTTTACCACCCGAACAGACGGTACCACGCAGAAACAGACAGGAGTTACCACCCAACAGAAATAGACGGTACCAACAGAAACAGACAGAACTAAGTGTACCCTAAAACCCTACCCCAAGCAATCGGCTCCCTAATACATAAATACCCTGTGTCGGCCCCACAGTAGGGTGTATCACTCCCTAAAGTGACAACCAATTGGCACAGACCTATTTACAGATGTCAAGGCGTCTTACATCGTCAGAGGCAGACCGGGATCCGTGCACGCACATGACCCGGTTGGAACGCACCATCAACACCCCTCGCCATTATCAGAATGAACCGCTTATAATTAGTTCAGTAAGCGTGCCCGAACCCTACCTACTGTTGGGTCAAAGTTTTGATACCAGAAAGGGTTACTGACTAATATGGGTCCCAAACAACATATGACACAAGTAAATTCCCTCCTAACCTTGTGTCCCCAGACTAACAGATTTCAGATTAACTTGTTTACAAGTTCAAACATACAGAGATCAGATTTACTAGTTCACAGATCAGACAATCAAATCAACAAGTTTTCAGACTAACGGATCAGATGTACGGATTTAACAAAATTTCAGATTTGTCTAACTTTGTATTGGGCCTACAGATTTATGAACGGGTTTATTATATATTAGTCCAGTTGGTTTAACCCTATCCACCCAACACGTCTTGGACATCATTTTTATCTCAGATTTGCATTAATTAATTATTAATGCACAGACCTCTCACATTAGGTCGCTAGCTTGTGGCCGCTGGATGGGCCAGGCGGTTCCGGGTAGACTTCTGCCACAAGCCAGACCTAACCTCATGTCTAAGCATATTATGACTAACTTCTCACATTAGAACCTATTGTTTGCGGCCACTGGATGTGCCGGGCGGTTCCGGGCAGGATTACGCCGCAAACTCATTCTAACCTCGAGTTAGCCATGTTTATCTTTGCGGCCAATTAATTAATAATTTACCATTTATGCCCACGCCTAATATAAATGTCAATTATTCATAGCTAATTCAAATTATGTCAATAACAGACTGAATATATCAACTTAGCAGATAACAGATTTTCGCAGATTAGGCGACTTAACGGATTCAGCAGATTAAGTAATTTAGCAGATTTAGCATATAACAGATTTGGCATTTTCAGCAGACTTAGCAGATGACAGATTTGGCAGATGAACAGATCTAGCAGACTAGGCAGTAGAGCAGAACTAGCAGATTAGGCAATAAAATAGAACTAGCAGATTAGGCAATATAACAGAACTAGTAGATTAGGCAAATATAGCAGAACTAGCAAATTAGGCAAATATAACAGATTTAATCATTCCTTAAAGTTTCACAAACATATCTTGCCTAATTATAAATTTGGCCTATGTTTGCATGCCTAAATAGTTGTCATGATTCACACTATGATCATATACCACACGTTTGCATTGAATTTACATGTCACAGATTATGGTCATAATTTACATGTCCCAATTTAGTTCAACTTGCCTAGTACAAAAGATTCACATATAAATTATACCAAATATAGCCATCGATTTCAATGCATGTCATATATTCAAAAATCTCCTACTTAGGTGTTATTCACATTTGATAGTTATCAAATCTTAATATAGATCTTCACACCTAAGTCATATTCTCTTTCAAATCATGAATTGTTATATAAACAATATGCCCAACAATCTAGTTATAACAGATCTTAATTCAAAATATGCGTTATATCCAATGTCTCAAGTCACATGTTAACATACCATGGTTCCTCTTCTTCCAATTCACTGAATATGCATAGATCTAAATCTAGTTTACAACCTATGTCCTTTTTCTTAAATCAGTCACAGATTAGCCATGTCCAATTATGCCACATTCATTATTTGTCCCAAACATTTTAGCGTTCGTGCGTTAATCTGTTAGGAGATTGGCGCAGGCTCGTAGTAGCCTGGCTATAGAACAGAAAGAAGAAGAGATACAGAATAAAATAGATCAGAACAGAACATACACAATCTCAAATTCATATTTACAATCATGTCACAATTATGATTAAAGTTTATATCGGAAAATAACTGCACTTGCCTTGATTGGATTCTAAAAGAAAGATAGTTGTAGCGATGTTAGTTGATCTTCTTTAACCGTTGTTGAAGTTTCAAGCTTGAATTGAGTTGCTTAGGTTGATGTTGATTAGCTTCTAGTTTTGATTCCAGCAGAGTAGCGATGCCATTTTTATTTTTATTTAGAACAGAGGCAGAGTAGAAGAAGAATAGAATTGTGTGTAGAGAAGGCTAGGTTTGGGGTTGTTTAAATAGGTTTAGGCAGACGAATCTAGGCAGAAAACGAGACCAGATACATAAGAATGCACCCTGGCCCAAAACCAGGTTCTGGGACCAGGTCGACTGTCCAGTTGACCTGGTCGGGGGGAGGGGGGTCGACTGCCCAGTCGACTCCCCAGTCGACCTGGGTACTGGGCGGGAAATTTCCTGCCCAGCCCGCTTTTGGGTTTGAATTCGAATTTTGAATTCGAATTTCGAGCTGTTTTCAATTCCAAAAATTCCTGAAACTTCGGAGGGTCATATCTCCCTCATACGAACTCCGATTCTCGCAAACTCGGACTCGTTTCCAAGAAGAATTCCGAGACGAATGCAATGGCGCAACCCGTTTCCCTTGATTCTTATTTTAAAAATTAATTATCCTCTGATTTGTTACTTATACGTTCACAGAAAATACGGGGTGTTACAGTTAGCTATTTAATACTTTGATTGGAAAAAGGCGAGTCCTTTGATCAATCAAAACCGATTGAGGGAAGACCCTATGACTACTACTCGTGCTCCTCAGGACCCTAAGGAAAGGGGAGAGCCTGAATACTACCCATACTCCTTAGTATAAATCCCAAGTAAATGGGTGATCATGAATACTATCTACATCACTTAGGATAAATTCTAAGGAAAGGGGTGAGTCCAATCACTTAATAAACCCTAAAAAGTGGATCTAACTACTTAATGCCTTAATCCTGAACTAGGCTACAACACTTAATTTCCTTTAGGTTTCTTCTTTCAAATGGGAGACGGAACCAACAGCCACTTAATACCTCAACGCATGAAGTACCATTAGGAACATTCCTTAACAAGTTATTATAACTGTCACAAATCTAATACTAAAGAAAAGGAAAAGAGAAAGAAGCCTATATAAACCAAATTCAACGACTTACCTCTCGGTGATCAGAATTAAGAACACCCATTTGTAGAGATATATATTCTTTTCCTTTAAATCTTGAATCAGAATTTCCTAAGACTAATTACACTATTTTGTAAAGATATTTGAGGAGTAGGAAGAATAGCAGAGCCTAGGCAGCCTCTCAGAAAATATGAGAATAAAGCCAGGCCCTGCTAGTCTATTTATATGCATACTATAAGAGTCTGGTCCATCAGATTTAATCCATAAAAATCTGAACCGCACATGTTAATAGTTACACGTTAGAAAATACATCCGGAATGCTTGGGTCGACCAATCTACCCCCTAAGTCGACCCATAGGTCGACCTACCTACTTGGGTCGACCCACCTGCCACTTGGGTCGACCCATGGGTCGACCCGACCCTTGCATGGATCGACCCATAGGTCGACCCAAGCCCTGGTTGGGTTCTCCTCCCACCGGTCCTTTCCACGCGTTGTCTCCAGTTTGAATAAATTTGAATTATAAACTTATATATATAAGCCTCTTATAAATATGCAAACTTGTAAGGTTCATAACATATTTATACATTGTCTATTTACACAAACTCGAGGTCTATCTGAACCAGAATTCTGAGATGACCGCAACGGTATAGTCGATTTTATTCAATTCTGAATATATAATTAGTTAATATTTATTCTATTGTTTAAATAAACGCGGGGTGTTACATTCTACCACCCTTAGGAAAATCCGAAATTTGATAAGGGTAATATTAAGAAATCCCTCGCGCAATATGCATCCATCATGCGTACATCCAACTTCTGCAACCATTTGTGCACTCATGCAAAGTGTAATACAACATAATAATATATGAATGCAATGTATGCCTAAGCGGTACCTCCTATATGAATGCAATTTTTTTTTGAAAATCCTTTGGAAATATGATGCACACATCCTAAATATACTTGCAATTCCTACATGAATGCAATATTTTGAAAATAAAAATACTTTTTCATCCAAATTTTCCAACACTTTTACAGAGCAAAAGCGTAGTTCATCCAATTTTTTGCATCAAAAATCCTACCAAGCATCTTTAAATTTTCGAATTTTAGAAAAATCTAATTTTCTAAATTCGATTTCTTAAGTTATAAAAAGGTGGAAAACGGAAAACTTCATACCTTCTATTTTTCTTTTATGTACTTTTTTTTAATATGTACTTGGATTTTAAGCTACTACTATATAAAGATTCCCCATCTTATTATCAAGGCACACTTCACATAAGGATTTTTTCTCTTTCAATGATTTTCTTTTTCAACTTATCTTAGAAAAAACCATTTTTGTTCTCATTTCTTTTTTCTTAACTATTATGTTTGTTTCTTTACTGAATTTGTTGTTTTCTTTTTAGTTATGTCATTACATCTTTCTTAGATTATTTAACTTAATCCACTGATCTAAGTTTAGTTTTTCAAATAAGCCTTCTAATTATTCAACTAAAATAGGAAAATAAGCACTCTACACAGCTTCTACCAAGGTATAAGTATCATAGGACCATATCCCCTCCAACAAAGAAACGTCCAAACCAAAGGATTTATACACTTAGTTACCATTTACCATCTAGTAGTCACCACTAGTCCTTGCTGTGTACTAATAGTCTTTTCCAAGCAACAACCTAGGCTCTATAATGCTTACGCTTTCTACGGGAATTTACTATTATTCCAAAACAATCCTTGTTATTTACTTCTTAGCCTCAAAATATTTCTCATCTTCCCAAGGTGCTAAGCCTTTGCCTACTCCATGATTTTAAAAATGTGGTTTGGCTTTCTCATTTCATGTTTCTTCAAAAAATTAAAAGTGTCTAAACTTTATTTTTTTTATATAAAAGCTTTCCATTGCCAAACCAGAAAAATATGTCGTCCCAAAAAAAAAAATACAGATCATCATTTTTTCAAATCAAAAAAAATCTGAAGTAGACAAGTACAACTACTTCTCTAGCCGTTTCACTACCGTTCATGTTTATAATGTCAGTTCAATAACTCACAACTAGGTGCAAACATCTACTCTATTCTTAATTCGTACAAATTATTTTGTCCACCCAACAAATTTTTTATGTCAAAACAATTATCAAAATTTGTTTTCAAAATAATAGAGAACTTCAAAATTTTCTTTATCAAAAATTTTAGTTTTTAACAAAAATGCAATATTCTCTATGCTTTGCTATTTTATCCTTACGTACTTTATAACTTGAAAGCTAGTGAGATATATATGCTCTATAATATACACCTTTTTTCTAATAGAATTCATTTTTGACAAAAATTTCACAAGAAACAAATATTTCCAAAATATACCCCAGTTTTCTTCGAAACTCAATATGTACTTTTCAAATATGTTACTTACATATTTTTTTTCAACCATAAAAAATATCTCTTTTCTTTCAAAGATTATTTCTACACAATTTAGCTAGTACATATTTCAAAATTGTAAACTTTTTAATGTCAAAACCTTAAAAACACCATAAGATATCACCCAAAGGCTTTTAATTTTTCAAGTACTCAAAAGTTAAAAATAAGCCTAGACTCAAAGTGAGTTTCCAACTTACCTAGACTTCCCTAAATATCACTACAAATTCATTTCTCTCATATATATATATATATATATATTCCTAATTCATTATTATTTTCAAATTTATAAGGCTCTATTGTCATACCCACTAATCCAAAATACTAACATATGGGATACATCTTTCTCCAATACCAAGCACATTGTACACTTTTCACCCAAACCACCTAAGAGTCCCATATTTCCATAACCATTCCTTTAGTGTACATACCCGATAACCCGGATCTTTGCATCAACTGCTCTTCCTATTTAGTGGGTTCCTTTATGTATCTAGGTGTATATAAATGATATATTTATATTACTTAAAAAATATGAATATGTTTACTCACTATCTATATAGGAATCCTAAACCTAGGCTTTGATACCAGATGTAACAATCCGAATTTCGACATACCGATTTTTTTTTTAAATTACCAATCTACCGAAACTCGAATTGGCTTATCTGGTATCCTGCAGAAAAGGAAGAGATATAAAATAATCAGAGCTTAGAAAACATCTCACAGTAGAATGGAATAAAATAAAATATAATCAAATATAGTCTTAATAAGGTAATAATACTGCCTAACCAGTATCCAAAGCTATCATATGTATGCCACAAACCTAACATGCAAGTGTGTTATGTGGAGGGGGTCAGAACACAAGTCCTGGTGAATGGACTAAATTTTCACACATTCCATTTATGTTCACATATTTATATATATGTTTAGGCACCAGACTCGTCACATTTAGTTGACTACTTGTGGACATAGGATTTGTTGGGCAGTTCCGGGCAGGCTTCTACCACAAGTTGAACTTAACCTCGTGTATTAATGCGGTTACAATTTCCTAATTACTATAGACGTTCCATACATTTTAGGAATATCTGTTCTTTCTCATTATTCCAAATTTCATTGTAATTCTATTTACAATCTTTTGACACAATAATATTTTTAAGCAATTATTCATGTTTATCGTAAATTCCATAATTACAGCATTTACAGTAAACTCTAATTCAGATACTGTAAATTCCAATTCAGATACATGATTAATGGAAATAGGTCTTACACAACAGTAGTGTTCTCAGTAGATTTATTCTAAATTACCATAAGTATTCACAAATCCATTATAACTTGACTTATAATATCCAATTAACGGGTTATTAGAATAGATCTGTATACAACAATGACCTTTCAACATATTCTAAACATACTTAATGCCCAAACCCCACATTTATTAATTGTTTAGAAGATTAAATATAACAGGGAGTACAAACGATAAGTATATCGTTATTTAAAATGGTATAATTTAGATCCACTCACTTAACAACTTTCCAATCCATGAATCTGATCCAGATCTGTTATTCCATGGCCTTGAATCTAAATTCCAAATAACCATGGATTCACTAATCTAATACTAAAGAAGAGGAAAAGAGAAAGAAACCTATGTAAACTAGATTCAAAGAGTTACCTCTCGCTAATCAGAATTATGTACACCCATTTGTGTGTGTGTGTGTGTATGTTTTCCTCCAAATTTTGAATCGAAATTTCCTAAGACTAATTACTCTATTTTCTAAAGAGATTTGAGGAGGAAGAAGAATGGCAGAGCCTAGACAGCCTCTCAGAAAATACGAGAATAATGCTAAGCCATGTTAGTCTATTAATAGGCGTACTAGAAGAGTCTGGTCCATCGGATTTAATCCATAAAAATCCGAACCACGCAGGTCACTAATTACATGTCACAAAAACACATCTGGAATGCTTAGGTCGACCCATCTACCCCTTGGGTCGACCTATAGCTCGACCCACCTACTTGGGTTGACCCAACCCTTACATGGGTCGACCTAGGCTCGGGTTGGGTCCTCCTATCAGTCCTTTCCGCGCGTTGTCTCCAGTTTGAATAACTTTGAATTATATATTTATATGTAAGCCTCTTATATATATATACAAACTTCTAAGGTTCATAACTTATTCATACATTGTCTGTTTTATGCAAATTCAGGGTCTATCAGAACCAGAATTCTAAGAAGACCGCAACGGTACAGTCGGTTTTACTTAATTCTGAATATTTAATTAGTTAATATTTATTTTATTGTTTAAATAAATGCGGGGTGTTACATTCTCCCACCCTTAGGAAATTTCTTCCCCGTAATTTGGTAAGGGTAAAATTAAGTAATCCTTCGCACAATATGCATCTATCATGTGTACATCCAACTTCTGTAACCATTTGTGCAAAGTGTAATACAACATAATAATATATGAATGCAATGTATGCCTAAGCGGTACCTCCTATATGAATGCAATTTTTTCTTGAAAATATTTTTAAAATAAGATGCACACATCCTAAATATACTGGTAATTCCTACATGAATGCCATATTTTGAAAATAAAAATACTTTTTCATCCAAATTTTCCAACACTCTTACAGAGCAAGAGCGTAGTTCATCCAATTTTTTGCATCCAAAATCCTACCAACCGTCTTTAAATTTTTGAATTTCCAAAAAATCTAATTTTCTAAATTCGATTTCTTAAGTTACAAATATGTGGAAAATGGAAGAATTCATACCTTCTGTTTTTCTTTAATGTACATTTTTTTATCTGTACTTGGATTTTATGCTACTACTGTATAAAAATTCCCTATCTTCCTATCCAAGCACAGTTCATATAAGGAAATTTTCTCTGTCAATGATTTTCTTTTTCAACTTATCTTGGAAAAATCCATTTTTGTTCACATTTCTTTTTCTTAACCATTATGTTTGTTGCTTTACTGAGTTTGCTGTTTTCTTTTTAGTTATGTCATTACTCTTTTCTTAGCTTATTTAACTTGGTCCACTGATCTTAATTTGGTTTTTCAAATAAACCTTCTAATTATTCAATTAAAATAGGAAAACAAGCACTCTACATAGCTATTACCAAGGGCTAAGTACCCTAGGACCATGTCCGCTCTGACAAAGAAAAGTCCAAACCAGAGGATATATACACTTACTTACCCTTTACCATCTAGTATCACCACTAGTCCTTGTTATTTACTAATAGTCTTTTCCAAGAAACAACCTATGCTTTATAATGTTTACGCATTCTACGGGAATTTACCATTATTCCAAAACAGTCCTTGCTATTCACTTCGTGGCCTCAAAATACTTTCGGTCTTCCCTAGGTATTAATCCTTTGCCTACTCCATGATTTAAAAAACGTAGTCTGGCTTTCTGATTTCATTTTTCTTCCAAAAATTTAAAGTGTCTAAATTTTGTTTTTTTCCATATAAAAACTTTCCTTTGCCAAACCACAAAAATATGTCATCCTAAAAAAAATTCAAATAATCAATTTTTTTTTTCAATTCGCAAAATCTGGATTGGACAAGGACAACTACTTCTCTAGCAGTTTCACTACCATTTATGTTTATAAAGTCAGTTCAATAACTTACAACAAGGTGCAAACATCTACTCTATTCTTAATTCTTACAACTTGTTTTGTCTACCCAACAAAATTTTATGTCAAAACAATTATCAAAATTTCTTGTCAAAAGAATAGGGAACTTCAAAATTTTCTTTACCGAAAATTTTTGTTTTTAACAAAAATGCAATCTTTTCTATGCTTTGCTTTTGAACCCTTTCATACTTTATAACTTGAAAACTAGTGAGCTATATATGCTCTATAATATGCACCTTTTTTGAAAGAATTCATTTTAGACAAAAATTTCACATGGAATCACTATTTCCAAAATATACCCTGTTTTTCTTCAAAACTCAATATGTACTTTTTAGATATGTTACTTACATATTTTTTTCAATCATTAAAAATACTTCTTTTATTTAAGATTGTTTCTACATAATTTAGCTAGTACATATTTCAAAATTGTAAACTTTTTAACGTTAAAACTTGAAAATCACCATAAAACATCACCCAGGGCTTTTAATTTTTCAAATTCTCAAAAGTTAACTATGGGATTAGACTCAAAGTGGGTTTCCAACTTACCTAGACTTTCCTAAATATCTCCACAAAGTCATTTCTCTCAAATATGTATATTCCTAATCCATTTTTTTCAAATTTATAAGGCTCTACTGCCAAACCCACTAATCCAAATTACTAACATATGGGATACATATTTCTCCAATACCAAGCACATTGTACACTTTCACCCAAACCACTTAAGGGTCCCATATTCTATAACCATTCCTTTAGTGTACATAACTGATATCCCAAATCTTTGCATCAACTGCTCTTCCTATTTAGTGGGTTCCTTTATTGATATAGGTGTGTATATATATAACACAAGTACGTTTACCCGCTATCTATAAAGGAATCCTAAACCTAGGCTTTGATACTATATGTAACTACCCGAATTCTGTAGACCGATTTTTTTTCAAAATTCCAATCTACCGAAACTCGAATCGGCTTGTCTGGTATCCTGTAGAAAAGACAGAGATATAAAATAATCAGAGCTCAAAAAACATTTCACAGTGGAATGGAATAAAATATAATATAATCAAATATAGTCTTACCAAAGTAATAATACTGCCTAACCAGTATCCAAAGCTATCATATCTCTGCCACAAATCTAACCTATGAGTGTGTTACGAGGAGGGGGTAGAACACAAGTCTTGTAAATTTTCACACATTCCATTTATGTTCACATATTTATATATATGTTTAGGAACCAGACCCTCACATTAAGTTAACTACATGTGGATGTTGGATTTGTCGGGCGGTTCTGCGCAGGCTTCATCCACAAGTTGAACTTAACCTCATGTCTTAGAGCTCTTACAATTTCATAATTACTGTAAATTTATCATACATTTTAGGCATATCTATTTTTTCTCATTATTCTAAATTTCACTGTAATTCTAATTACAATCTTTTGACATAATAGTACTCTTAAGCAATTATTCATGTTTATCATAAATTCCATAATTACATCATTTACAGTAAATTCCAATTCAGATAAATGATTAATGGAAATACGTCTTATACAATAGTAGTGTTCTCAGCAGATTTATTCTAAATTACCATAAGTATCCACAATTCCATTATAACTTGACTTACCATATCTAATCAACGGGTTATTAGAACAAATCTGTATACTACAGTTATCCTTTCAACACATTCTAAACATACTTAACACCAAAATTCCACAATTACCAATAGTTCAGTATATTAAATATAACGGGAAATACAAACGATAAATATACCGTTATTTAAAATGGTATAATTTAGATCCACTCACCTAACATCTTTCCAGTCCATGAATCTGATCCAGATCTGTTATTCCATAGCCTTGAATCTAAATTCCAAATAACCATGGATTCACAAATCAGAGACATAAGAAGAGGAAAAGAAACCTATATAAACAAGATTCAAAGATTTACCTGTCACATATCAGAATTCTGAACACCCATTTGTGTATATATATATATATATATATATATATATATATATATATATATATATATTCTTCTCCTCCAAATCTTGAATCATAATTTCCTAAGACCAATTGCTCTATTTTCTGAAGAGATTTAAGGAGGAAAAAGAATGCCATAGCCTAGGAAGCCTCTCAGAAAATATGAGAACAAAGCTAAGCCCTGCTAGTCTATTTATAGGCGTACTAGAAGAGTCTGTTCCATCGAATTTAATCCATAAAAATCAAAACCGCACACAACACTAATTACACGTTAGAAAAACACATCTGGAATGCTTGGGTTAACCCACCTACCCCCGGTATCCATATAGGTTTGCTAAAGAGGCCTAAAGTGCATATATCAAAACTATTGTCTGCATTTCTATGGTAGCTATAGTCCTACTTCGACCCCTCCCACAACTAGTCAAAGACTACATCAAGAGCTAAGTGACTCCTCTAGCAAACAATCTATATCCAAATTGGCGTGTCCCGCAACCAAAGTCTATTGGTTTAGCTCTAGTCTTTCCGCATTACACTGACTGCCGATGACAGGTACCTGACGATTACTATCCTTTATTTGGTCCTGACCAGCCTCTCTATTGACAAATCGTCGAATCACCCCAATGCCATACCGCCACATCCTTCTGACTGCCGAACTACTATTACAGTCAAGATATACTCACTGGTAGGGGTGAGCAATATTCGGTTCAAACCGAATTAACCGACCAAACTGGTTCGTTTCGGTCAGTTTGGTTCGGTTTTAAAACTAAATCGGTTTGAATTCGGTTTGTAAAATATATTTTTTCGGTTATCGGTTTAACCGAATTAACCGAACTTTTAATTTATCATCTAATTTTACAGTATTGTAATACTTTAAATAATTATTTTATTTATATAATACAAAAACATTTGTTGTAAATACATCAAATCTTATCATAAACATAAAATTTACTGCATAAAATATCTCCAAACATGAATTTATGTTCTACTTTGAGTGAATCCATCATTTTAATTATAGTACATCCTTCAAGTTCGGTTAAATCGGTTACCGACTGAATTAACCGAAATTAATTCGGTTTGGTTCGGTTTGGTTTGGAAAATTTTCGGTTCTAATTCGGTTTGAGTTTTTTTACGTCCAAACCAACCGAACCGACCGAACGCTCACCCCTACTCACTGGGTTGTAACACGCAGAACCAACCTCTGCGAGTACAGACTGAGCATGCACCGCAACAAAGCACCACCACATAGCCTCTTAGGTTCAAAAGTTTTGTAACATCCTAGATTTTTAATTGTTTAATTAAATATTTAAATTTGGTTTTAAACGGTCATTTGGAGGTTAATGACTGTAATCCAATTATTTTTAATATTATATTAATATAAATAATAAATTAATAATTAAATTTTGACATAATCGGAATATGTTGGATTTGCAGTTTTATGTGCATTGGTGATATGAAAAGGTTTAATTCAGCTTGTAGTTGAATTATATTAACTATTTCGTATATTAAATGATATTTGAATGTTCAATTTATAATTTAATTATAATATGAGCTGCAGTGACACGGTAGTTCATAATATTACATTTTGAACTTTAAATGGTTGTACAAGATCCAATATAAGCCAGATTTCTTCGAAACAAGAAACGTCCGAATCTATTAGATTATAATTTTCTAATGAAGCTGAAAATTCAAGTTTTCAGCTTACTGATTTTTTTTATGTCCAAATCAAATTTTCAAATAGTCGCTATGGAATTTGTTTATAATTTAGAACGATTTATTTTATAAAAATAAAGGACTTTTATTTTATTGAATATCCATTTAGCATGGAATTCAATCTGAACTATTTTATTTTGATACTACATGAAATTCTGTTAGAATATGTCCAATTGTAATATTTTAATATTATTATATTGAGGTATTTTAAAATTGATTTGTTTTAATTTAAATTGGACCCTTAAAAAGGGAGTTTATTCAAACAACCTCCGTTTTCAACGAAACAAATTTTATTAAGACCGTAATAGCTAATTATTGCTAGATTTCAAGTTTCGCGCCAATTGGATTTATTCTGTGAGCGTTGCAAAATTAAATGTAAATAAATCGACCATTGGAGCTTAAACAATCGCTACTCGAGCAAACGAACTTGGAATTCGATGAAACAAGTTTCATTAGGATCGTAACGTCAAATTATACCATGACGTTCATTTTCGATATGAACGGAGTTTGTACGTAATTACATAAATCAATAAATGACGTACAAAATTGGCGATAGGCATGAACGTAAAATATCGCTAGTCAACTTCAAATAAAAAATCATCGGTCTCATCAACAAAAAATATATATAAATATAAAATGTCAGCCCCCGCATGAAAACTGAAAGGAAAAGAGAAAAAAAACTCTAAGATATGTCGGCTACTCTACAAACATAACTATGTGCAATTCCTTCTTTCCTTCAATATAAATACCACAGTTTCGTTCTCCACCCAGGAAAAACAAACATTCACCTTCCCAAAAACATAAACACAACATTTTTTACCTCTTTACAAAACTTTAAAACTTAATATAAAATTAAATACATGATGAAAATTTGAGATCTTGGATTCATTAGAATCCTTGGCTCTTTCTCTCTCTAGGTAGCTGCTGTTTTGGTTTTGGAAGATTTGTTAAGTTGAGGAAAATGGTGCAGCATGGGTTCCGATGGGGTGACACAAGTGGGGTTAGAGGCTTAAAGGGGACGCGGGTGTTTCTAAGTGGCACTGTGCGAGGACGTAGACACGTTTATATGGAGATTCGAGTACGATGAGTTGGAGATAGCGAAGAAGAAGACCAGAGCAAGTCCATAGAGGTTGTTTCACTTTTCCGTGGTGTAGGAAGTGAGCGAGATTTCATGGGTACTTGGGAAAAATAAAAAGCAAGGCTGGTGGTATGGGAAGACATGCAGTTAAGAGGGAGTGGAAAGTTGGCATGTAGGGCTTGAAATTTGGTTATGAGATATAGTGAAGTGGAGAGGTAGGTGCAGGAGGATTTACGTGAACTGGAGTAGAATACGTGAGGGACGATATTGTGGAACAATTAACAAAGCAGAAAAGAAATTTGTCGTAAGGAGTTTCTGGGGATGACTGGGCTTGCCTGGGAAAGGTGATGAATGCATTGGTTCAGTGAAGTTTAGCACGACAGTTTTCCTTCAGTGGGTTCGGTCATTTGAAAAGGAAGGGAGATGGGAAAATATCGGTTACAGGAAAAATATGGGGAAGAAGGTGTACGTGGAAGGCGGTGTAACAACCCGGAAAATCCGAGCCAATTTAAAATTTTATTTTGGCAATTTTAGTGAATTTTGAATATTTAAAATGAATTATTTTAAATAATAATGATGAGAAATTTATTTTGAATAGAATTAAAACGTATATATTTATTTGAAATTCGTTCGAATATAAATATTTATTTTTAATTATAAAAGGAATTGAAAATGGTGCGGTAGTTTGAAAATTCGATTTCAAATTTCAAACGATTGTACAGGATTCAAAATAAACCAGATTTTAGCGAAACCAAGAATATTAGAATCTAATTGAAAATATCTTTCCAACGAATCCGAAAAATCAAAATTTCATAGCGGGAATAAAAGGTTATGCGCAGTTGAAAATTCAGAATAGTCGCTATGAAAATTTGGCCCTTAAAAATGGAAATTTTGCAAACGACCTCGGTTTTGAACGAAACTACTTTAGTTGGATCCGGGATGTCAAATTATTCCTAGGTTTCAAAATTCATAATTTTCTGAATCAATATGTGAGCGTGGCAAAGGAAAACGCGTTTGACCAGTTTAAGTTGATTTTAATCGACTGGAAAATGGCCATTTTTCAAATGGTCTCAGAATTTGATGAAATTAGTTTTTTTAGGACTGTATCGTCAATACAAAGCTAGAAATAATTTTTCTGTAATTTTTGGAGTCAGTATGTGGCCCCGGTAAATTAAAATGTACGTTAAAATGCAGTATATTGATTTATATTTTAATTTAAAGAAAAACTGATCGAAACAATCAAATTGGCTAACGAGACATCCCGTTGTGTTTGAAATGGGGGTAATTAGCTAGGGACGACAGTCATTGGGTTTGATTTGGAGTTCGAATGAAAAAGTAACTTTTTGGAATTAAATAATTAAATATATAAATGGTCAACCCTCTCCTCTTCTCTCTCCTCATTCAAAAACTCACGCAAGAGAAAAATAGAGACAAACCCGTCGCTCCCCTTTCATCCGCTTCCCTCCACCACCGCGCCCCCACTTCGTGCCGCCGTTCCTCCTCCTCCTCCTCCTCTTCCTCCTTTCCTCCTCTTTCTCTCTTCCAATTTCAAATCCCTAAAACCCAAAGTGCAAACTACCACCACCGTGGGCCCCTCCAGTGCCACCACTAGCACCATTCCTCTGCCCAGTCAGGCCTGCGCTGCCGCCCCTCAGCCCTCAGCTCCGGCCATGGGCCCCACCACCTCAAAAATCACATTTTTCACAAAATCTCATGTTTGCAAATAACACCCTGAGCTTCCACAGCCCATAACTCCCAAATGGTGCGATTCTGGCCAAAACTCTAAAATACCAATATTGAAGAGCACGATTTTCTATTCGATTTGGTATATGATAGTCCTATTTTGGATTGCAGAGCTGTCGGGAAAACGCGTCCAAAGTCTGATGTCCAAACACTGTCAAAATGCTGTCTTTTCGCGATTTCCGGCGAAATGGTACATTTTCGTAAGGAAGACCACTAGGCGAAAGTTGTCCGGAATGGCGCGTTTAAGCTAGAAAAAAGATGGTGTGAAGATTGGAGCTCGTTTGCAAATTCTGGAACCAGAACAACAAATCCGGGTGTTAGAAAAAAATGTGAGTTTTCTCCGCTTTAAAGCTTCTATGGTTTTTCACGTATGAAGAAATAATAAAAATATGATTTTTATATTACAGAAGTAGTAAAGATTATATTTTTATCATAGTAAAGATTATATTTTTATCATAGTAAAGATTAAATTTTTATCATAAGAAAGATTAGATTTTAAAATAAAAAAATATGATTTTTACTTTAAAGAAGGTTATATTTTTAAAGTGTTAATGACTAGATTTTTAAAGTGATAAAAACTCGATTTTTAGAATGATAAAGACTTGATTTTTAGAGTGATAAAGATTCGATTTTTAGTGATTTGAGGTTTGATTTTTATCAATAAAAAGAAGTGATTTTTCTATGATCGAATGAATGATTTTTATACATACAAAGAAATAACTAATATATATATATATATAATAGCGGAATAAAAATATGATTTTTATATACTTAGTATAATAAAATATGATTTTTATTATAGGAGTAGCGAAATAAAAATACGTTTTTTGTACATGTAGCGATATTTTAAAAACGTGATTTTTAATATAAATTGCATTGAAACAGATTGCGTTAGAATCATAACAGCGAATCTGAGTGACAATAAGGAATGGCGGAGTGGAACCCCAAGGTGAGAACTTCTCACTTTTATTTTATTTTCTAGTTAAAAATATATACTAGGATGCAAATGGTGCTTAGCAGCACCCGACACCCGTTGTCCACAGACCATGGACGACTTGTTTGATTTTGTGTGTTGTGAAATTTGATTGTGATGTGGAATGAATGGAATATATATACTCATGTGTTGAAATAAATATTATATAGTTAAAAATATAATTTTTAACGTGAATCTGAATAAATAAATATTCATTTACAAATCGAAAGTTTTGTTTATATACACCTATTTGAAGGGTATTGATTGGGACGATAAATTTTACACGTCGCCCAACCGCACAAATAATATTCAGTGTTTGTGGATTGAAACCCCACATGGGTGTTGGGATGATATTTGACGTACACTAATCCCAATTGTTTAGTGGTATGTCGATCGTTTGATTGATAGACTGTGTAAGCGTTAATTAGTTATATTTAATGCTTATGCAGTTGTGTGGTGCACTCTGGACGATGATTCATTATTTATCGTTGCTATTATATACATGTGTTGTATGGAATCCATATAATTAACATTATATGGTAATTGAGTGGGTCTCATTCCAATTTAGAAAATAAATTATATTCATGTGTTGAATAAACAAAATAGTCATGTGTTGATAATACTCATGTGTTGAGAATATTCATGTGTTGAAACCATTCATGTGTTGAAAATATTCATGTGTTGAATAAAATATTTATATAATAAAATTCACATTTTTATTGTAAGTAAGAATGAATAAATAATCATATGTTGAATAAAATATATATTCATGTGTTGAAGAAAATATTCATATGTTGAATAGAATAACGAAGATATTGAAATATATAAAGCCGTGTTGATTAGATTTACGCCATTTTGATGCGAACGATATTTATATCGATTATATTCGTTTTTATAATGAATATAGAAAAGGAAGTGATTTCAAAATATAACGTTTTGATAATATTATCATTTATATATTAATGATATGGAATATTCAATTTTGATTTAAAATTGAATATGAAGTTGAAATTGTTTTGAAAACGAATTATAATATACGTTTAGAATTGAAATCGATGAAATATATATAATATATATATTATATATATAATATATATATATTATATATATAAAATGGCCTGAATCGAACGCGTTGCGCCACGACAGTTCGTGAATTTCGACCATTGACTTCGAATTGATGTTACGGGAGATCCGACCATTAGATTCTCCTGAAACCGGAACCGTTGGGTTCGTATCGAAAAGAGCTTTCCAATGAATATTAGAAATTTGAAATATAACGGTTGGATTTGGAATTATGTCCAAATCAAATTTGGAAAAGTCGCTGTAAGTGCAGTTCGGTGGCCGTTATTGAAAACCGACTGTACGGGCCTTGATAAAATTATTAAAAATATTAATAATTTGTGTAAAATCATAATATATGAATAGGAAAGAACTAGGATGAAAAATTTCACATTTGAAAGGATAAAAATATATTTTTATCGAAATGAACTAGTTTTGAACTAGATTTGTAATGGTTTTGAAAAT
Organism: Allium sativum; assembly: GCA_030737875.1. NCBI lineage: Eukaryota > Viridiplantae > Streptophyta > Magnoliopsida > Asparagales > Amaryllidaceae > Allium > Allium sativum. The sequence goes on along the minus strand of CM060915.1, from coordinate 440,956,066 downwards.
AATCAGAATTTCTAATATACGAATTGGAATGGATTTGAATCGAAATTATCTTCGGAATATTTCGATGTTGGATTTCGTGATTATACATATATGGTTGTGGAATTTGAAAGATATATTTATATCGTTATTTCCAATACGATATTTGTTGGTTTCAGAATTTGATATTGAATATAAGCCGATATATTTTCTATTCAGAGCCTTGTATTTAATGTCAAATGGGATTTTGGGTTCGTCGTGAATGATGTCTTAAATAACACTGTTCTTGAACCCAGTTTAGAAAAGAATAAATCTTTTAATTAAGATTTAGTGAAATTGTCCTGTTAATTAGTATTTAATTGGAATTGAATTTAAATTAGTTTTTGGGGTTTACCGTGAGCGGTGTTTTGAATAACACCTGTTCTTTAACCCGATTAACAATGGAAAGTGATTTTGGGTTTATCGTGAACCGTGTTTTAGATGACATTGGTTCTTTAACCCAGTTAAAGACAGGATATTGATTTTTGGGAAGATTAAAACTAAGTATAGTTTTAATGAATCTTTAATTAGATTAAAGGGATCGAGAATGGAGTATCACCAGTTTTGCTCCAAGCGATAGTTAAATCTTTAATTAGATTTGACTGTGAAATGGTAATTAATATTTACCGATAACACCGTGGTGTTAGATATCGAGTATTACCAGTTTTGCTCCATGGGATGAATAGGTTGGGATTGGGAAATAAAATAAATGATTACTTCGGCGTGGTTCGCTAATCCCGACTAGTTTGGATTAATATGGTTTGAAATGATATCCAAAGGAAGATTAAAGAATAAATTTAGAAGAATTTATCTTTGATAAAATTAATGGGAACCTTTCCCTAAGAATGTGAATATTTGAATAAAGAATATTCTGAATTGGAATGAGGCGTATGTTGTGTTTGTATAACACTTGTTTATTATATACGCGGGTTATTCGGAAAGGCCGGGTTTATACCCATTCTGAATAACTGATTCGACGATAAGTCGAAGATGAAGACCGGAGGTCTTCACATCGTTTGGATGATTACTGATGATCTTGATTGGGCTGTACACCCAAGAGGAGGGGATCAATTGGTGATCGTCCAGACGTACTTGGAGATCGATGGATATGCGAGGAACAAGGTTCTTCCGGTTTCGTTCAGACCCATAACGAACTTGTAAATGGACTGTGTGTCTGACATTGAATTTTATTTTGTGTGATTGATTTCTATTAAATATATATCTGTTTGGCGACGGAGAATTTATTCTCTTGCTTAACGCCCTTCTCTGAGACGTACGAGCTCAGAGGTTATATATTGATGGATATCAATCGTATGGCATGAATTGCCTATGTGGCATGCCTAAGTGGAAGATGATCAAGGCTTCTGTTGAAAAGCAAAATCTTGTGGTTGATGATCAAAGCACAACCTATGTGGCATAACTTTGTGTATGGCATTAATTCGCGAGCCTCACACCTCGGTATGAGTCAAAAACGAGATAAGGACCCAAGGACTGCACGATGTTTCTTTCTAGCTATGGGTGATGTCAGTGACCTACCAACCCTGACATTTATATTATTTTTTTCCTGTGTGGTTGTTGGATGCGAGATGCCTCGGATATGGATCCTATAGGACCGGGAAACGTGTGTTCAGGAATACTAATCCTTAAAAGTAAGAGAGGACCAGCCTTGGAGGTTCTAAGGATCGCTGTGTGTGGTCCAGAGACATTTGCTAGAGTGTCTTGAACGGAGAGGAGCTTGCCCCTTGCCTCGACTCATGACAAAAATCCAATTTCCAATACGAACTTTGCGGTTTTAATTTTAGAACTAGTATGGCGACATGGTATATGGTACCCATGCCGCCTATGATTGATACATTTATATTTGAAGTTGTTTTCTTCACTTATAGTAATAATAAAAGATGAAATTTAGCGTATCAAGCATTCTTTGGCTATTATAAGGTAAAACCCTATCCTCCGGCTTGCGTTGCATTATGTGATGGGACCTGGGTCTTATTGTAAAGGCCCGCAAATCCGTACCAATTTGAGCTGACTCATATCCTACACATTCAACTCAAAGTGCACGAAAATACAGATCTTTAATAGAAAGAAATAAGAGGATGGGAAAGATAAGATAGAACTAATAGAATATAAGAAGAAGAAGAAGAACATCAGAATCTAAACAGTATCAGAGTAAACACGAATCTCACAGCGGAACGAATAAAATATATTATATCACACTTTGAAATACAAATCTGAATTTGTATATATACATACCATATCAGAATATAACTCATATACATTACAGCGGAAATGATCTCTAAATAACTAGTGGTGAAACCTCTTGCTTCGAGCTCCTCCAAGTGTATCTGTAAAAGCCTGAAACACTTGACCGCCCGTACAAATTTGGGCACCCAAGAGTTTAGGGAAAACAAACAAAATAAACTCTGGGTCAGTCATGGGACTGGTATGAGTAAATTCCAACCATATCGTTTAACTTTGAAAATCCCTTTGAAACAAAAAGATAATAGTAAGACCAACCCACATATAAACATGGACGGTTTTTACTTACTATAACCAAACCATTTTTGATATCAAAATCCAGAGATATTATAATAATGTCTAATCAAATAAATAATCAAATAGCAGAACGCTTACATCTCACGCTCCACATACATAGTATAAAATCAAAAACCACAGGGTGCTTATTGGAGATTGGATTCCACAAGGTATGGGACCACCGCCGATCAGAGTACTCTAGAGGAGATACATTGGGGTTCAACAAGAACATCTTGCAACCCGACCCACACATGACCGACCACACATCTCTCTTGAGTGTATCGAATATATTGCCACCTACAGTTGTTGGCCATCCAAACGTCATCTGAAGATACAGAAACAGAAGAAGAAAAAATATGAATTTTCTCTAGATCGGTGACAATACACCCTAATGGGTATGACCCACATAGCCATGTTGTCTGCCCGATTTCTGTCATTTCCTAGTTGTGAGGCTAGAGGCTACGTCTATCTTCAGAACATCTGATCACCATTCACTTTGAATCCCACATCGTCAATCCCGTCAATTCACTAATTGATTTCCAAAGATATCATGGGTATAAAAGAGCTAAGAGGAATGAATTCCTCCGCCACCAGACGTAATACCTTTAAGAGATCAATCATACGTGATTTGTCAGGTATACTCTATTAGACACTCGTCCATACAAGTTGTCCAGGGACTGGACAAACAGAAAACATCATTTTAGAACAGAACGACCCTTGCATTTCACTCCATCTTCTTTTTTCTTCAGCATAATATAATTCGCAGCACTTATGCCTATACGGAGTGGTTTTCGGATAATATATCCAACCGGTCTCTCCGTATTGACAACGATGGTGAAAACACTTCGATAGTCGGTTCTTTAACTATCGAAGTAAAAACAACATTCATTCAAATTTACACTAAACATCATACAACCACGGGCACTTTTTATTTAACATTCGTTTTATTATTCGAATTCCCATATCTTACCAGATATTTCTCAAACTCCATTTTAGCCTTTCAACACTTCTTGGAAAACGTTTCTAGTTATTATAACTTTTATTCTCTCATGTCCCAGATATATATTTTTAATGTTTGAAAAACATTCTCATCCTTTCACCTTCCTTATTTCCGGTATATTATAAAATATACGTTATTTACATTCGGAAAATATTTTCCAATTTCTATTTTAACTACTTAATCTGCAAACATTTACCTTTTAAACCTTATTCACTTTGAAATGTGAACATTTATTTCTTATAGCAATATGATTTCGTTTATCAAATAATTCTTTGTTTAGATAATGAATACCATTATAACTTAATGTTGACCTCCTAGTAGATTAAAACTCGTTTACCCTTCCTTTAGTTTGGAAATAACCAGATATATTATTAACTCCTACTTCCATTTTCGTACAGTTCATTTACACTTCTTCGGGGAAAACATAATTCTTATCACTTGGGGTAAGTGAATCTCAAACCTTTCTAGGGAATAGCGTTATATATAAAAATCATGCTTAAGCTTGGTTAACAACGTTAATCTGTTGTTATAGTTTAAAACTTGCAATACGCTGTAATATTTCCCCTTTTATAACCAATGCAATATGCTGTAATATTCCCCTTTTTATAACTAATTCCATACGCTGCCATATTCCCCTTTTTATAACTAATATCGACGTCTCTATCCATTACAAACTAATACCATCCCTCGATAATAGCGAAGTAGTTCAAGATGGGGTATTCTATTTACCTCTCAGACCTTGATCGACGACGTTCTTATCTTAGGATAGACAAAAGTACGTAACTCTAACTCCTTTTTACTTTAATATTCCCTAAACCGTATTTCTTATTTTATTTTGGAATATGGTTTATAAAACCATATCCTTACTTTGAAAACTCTGTTGTTTATAATTATTTACATTAGTCATTAACTCTTCGCTTCATCTTCCTTACACAAATCCCTTATTAAACATTTCTCTTCGCTTTGTCTTCCTTAGACAAATCCCTTATTTTCTGCTCTTTAGAAATTATACTGGAAATGTTTCCAATTCTCATTATAACTATGTAAAAAAAACATTTGTTTCTAAAACATTTTTCACTTTGACCCATGAATATTTTCTTATATAAATTTGATCTCTTTAAATCTAACTAAACTTGATTCTATAAATACTTGTTACCAGTTAAACTTTCATCTATCATGTTAATTCCAATTTAACTTCATAAATTCTGTTTAAGTCACCCTTCCTTAATTATAAATCTAATTCATAACTTAAGTCTTGATTCCTTATTTGATTATAAATTAAGGGTTTCAAATTTAATATTAACCACCTTGCCAAATATATATAAATAAATTTTATATATACAATTCGACAAAGTCAAATTGCAATTAGAACCCTTATGGATCTACTTCAATTTTGTTTGTATTTCGAACATCGAAATATATTTACGATCGTTTCTTTGAAATGAAATCCCATTTCCCCCTTAAATGTCTACTCTTATATTTCCAAACTTATTTAATAATAATTATTCTAATTTATTTCTACCCATTGCTTTATAAATTAAACAACTTGTTTTAATATAATTAAAACAAGTTAATATATACATAATTCCAATTTAAATTCAATTCTTATCTAAATGTTAGATTTTTCCTTTCCAAAACTCAAATCAATTTCCATCTATTTTTACAGTATCAGAATATCAGTTATCCAAGGCCCATTATAATTCAACATCCCAAACAAACAATAAATCCATCAACAGATTGCTTATCCCATCATATAATAGAGTATACAAAAAACAACAATATAACTGTTGAGGAATCCAGTTGGATTCCTCCAACCTGTGTTCCTGCATCCACAGACGTTAGTCACATAAATAACACCAATTTCATATTGGTTAAACAACATCAGTATTCAATTTACGGTGTATATATACCGGTGTATATTATTTCAACCAAGTAAATCATCCAAACAACCATCGCACACAGTATTCAACCATTACTTAAAATATAATTATAATATTTTAAAATAGAACAGAATTAGTGAATTTACTCACCTTGCGCGTTAACCGTTAAATGACGATTTGCGTTGGTTGATTAAACCAGCGTTTTAATCCATCAAAAATTGCGACGATTTCCCATTCGCTTGAAACCAGTTCCAGCTATTACGACGAACCAAATGGTGGACCTATCCTCGATTCCACAAACATTTGTCCGATGCGCCATCAAGTTGCTTCTTTACCATTTTTGTTAATACTTGATCTCTCTCCTTTCTGTAAATTTGAACGCGCCATGCACCATCTTTTTGCACTTCGAACTCCATTCAATTCAAGCTTCTGTGTATCCATCAACGTACAACAGTTCGCACACTCCACCGAAATACTCCACAAAATTTAACGTAAGCACTATCATTAACTTCCCTTTTCCAAAAATGCACCGGATCCTCGCACATCTTTCCAAACATATGTGGTAAACCGCAACTCTTCACTGCCATTCGCCATACTCCCTGTACGCCATGTCTATTTTCTACATCATGAACTAACAAGCCCAACTGTTAATCACTAAAAACAAACCCTTTTTCAATGTTTCCCTTTTCCCTTCTTACTATATTTGCCTGCGCAGCAGTACAACCATGCTCCTCCTAACAACATGTTACTCCATCCGAATCCCTACACTCCATCACATAAAAACAAACCTTCACCTCTTTTAAAAACTCGTGTTCTTCCTTCTACCTTTTCCAGTTTGCTAAACCCGTCACCTGCTCCGTTATGTCCCTTTAACCCATAATGTCTTCTTCTTCACGTTCTCCCATCACTACCCCAAGACCCTCACTACCACTTATTGTCTCTCCGCCTAACCCACCCCTCTATCACATCGCGGCTCAGACCACCATCTCGCATGCCATTTACCAGATCCCGTCGTCCACCGAGATACGAACCTTACGGACATAGTGCGAACCAAATGGGAACAGAAAACAACACCCCCCTTGCCATGCACAGTGAGCCGACGGCTCCTTTATAACAGTACTCCTCCTTCTACCTTATCAAATTCAAACGCAGGCAAGAAAATGGCGTTCGAACAGCTCCCCAGCCGCTCCAGTGAATGACTGTGTCCTCTTTGTTCAGTTTGAGAATGTCGCATGCGTTATATTTTGTTCGAACGAAAGGAAACGGAGAATTAGTTCTGTCAAAAAAAAGAAGGATGCCACTGTGTTTATAGCCGATGTTCCTTGGCCATGAAGGAGTAGCTTGGGTAGGATATAGGCTAGATTACAATATTTGATTTAATCTTCGATGTGAGATAGCAAAAGCGGTAGGCCGCTGTAAGATTTGATCACACGGACAGATACTAGTTAGGAAGATTTCTCAAACATAGGTTTGCAGCTTTTTATTACACTTAAGCTTAAAGTTATAGGCAAAAGTAGGTGTCTGCATTGCTATGTTTTAGTCTGCTCACTTCCATACGCATGTGCATTTGCTTTATTTATAGTTTTTGAGAACCTTTAACGCGAAGGAATAAGGTGATGGGAACATGTAGAATAGGTTTTTTTTTTTTTTTTTTTTTTTTTTTGCAGAGGGTAAGGTTTTTGACGTTAACATACATGCAGTTAACTTAGAGATTAAGGTATGTAGATATATACTGTTTGGATTTTATATTTTCTCTATCCTTCATAGTTGACGTTGCATAAAAAGACAGGAAAAGCATGTCAAAAATTGGTGATTTGTCTATAAATCGTGACGTTCATTATTGTGGATCCAAACAGCTATGACAATTCATGTGGTAGACTGAGTTTTTAGGTAGAGAGGTTGTATGTTACTTGGCTATAAAGTAATGGAGAGATATTTTAATATACTGCAATAGTTGGATATAAAAGCCTATATATATATATATATATATATATATATATATATATATATATATATATATATAAGTCCACGCAGTGAGTAAACTAGGGTTATTGCAGTAAAAATCTTGACAACATATGAAATGTGTATCCTTAGTTTTATAGTTCAATCCCACCCCTATTCACAAGCATAGGGTATGTGGAGGAAAGGGTATTTATGTGGACGTAAATGAATATTTTGTATAAGATTTCCTTTACTTCACGAGTACGAAATAGTATACCTTATTATGAAATCTTCGTTTACTTACAGACTTTTAATGACAAAAATAAAAATACGGTTGAGATGAGCAATATGTCAGTGTGACAGCCCGCCCCGCACCAGCCTGCATTTCCTCCGAAAGTGCGCTGTACACATGCCCGACTAGCACGGGACGGTCGTCAGAAGAAAGGAAAGAAGGGAATTAACTAACGAGGAACCTGTAGAATGTCTCACAGCGCATGGAATAAAATATAATAATAACATACTTGACATAAAACAGGCGAGACAGTGCATAAGCTGATAACTAAAACCAACATCAACATCAGAGCAGCGGAAATCCAAGTACAGCTTATTACAACTTTTCCAAATTTACTGTCTCTAAAACAAAAGAAAGCTTAAAGCAGAAGATGCACTACTAATGCCCAAGCAGTGATCTTCAACAACACAGGGAGAATACTATATATATATTACGTGGAAGCCTCCTGCTCGTCTCCGGATCATCTACCCGTGCATCACCAGCTAACCTGTCTCTAGTCTGCTCGTGTGAGCACCCAGAGTAATAAGAAGAGACATAAAACTCTGGGTCAGACATAAAGCCTGGTATGAGCGATAAGCATCTAAACAGAACAATAACAGGTATACTAAACCATACTTGAACCTGGACCTGCAACCAAAGAGTTAGTACCACATACCGTACAATACTCTAAGGTGCCATAATAAATAGTGTAAGAATACGGGGGTGGGGTGTGCATGTCATAATGATGGCAAATAAATCATCCATAGCAACCATCCTCACGTCTCTCACTCAGTGCGTAAAGCGTACGATGTCCACCACTGTCAATCACTAGACCCATCGAAGTAGTGACGGTGTTCAACTTGTACAACTACTGCCACTACCAAGCTTAACACATGGAGTCATGACCAAATCTTTACAAATGACCCCACTTCATTGGTTTATAGCCCTTTAGTCGTACCTAGGCCACTGTGGCCCTGAATCCGTTCACGTACCTCCCATACATAGTGATCCAAAGTCATAGACATCGATAGCCCCTTGGCACATGTCCCGCAGCAAAGCCCAATCATGAAGCCCACTCATTGGTTCCCAGCTGGATCCTGAGTCAAAGCTCCTCATTTGGACTTCCTTTGCATCTCGGGTTTTGATCGAATTGGAGTTGGTCTTCAAAAGAGTCGTCGCATAGAAGTGGTCCTAAATTCGATTCGGTTCGGATATATGCGTATAACACGGTTCGGTTCGGTGCAATGCTCCATGGTGTATTCCTGAGTGCGGTTCGGTTCGTCCCTCCTGCTCCAGCTTATATACTCCGACCCGATTTCCATGGCTCCGATCCGATCCCCCTCGCTTGCCTCCTCTGATCCGATCTCGCTCCCTAGCCTACTCCGATCCGAACCTGCTCCATGGCTCCGATCCGATCTCCCTGTCCAACTCCAACTCGAAACAGTGGCCTTCCTTCTTGCCAAACTTCTTTGTGCCAGATTCCAGTTCGGGTCGGATTCCTTGCCCAGCTCCCTACCCGATCCGAGCCCATACCCGATCCGATCCGAAACCCTGCACAACTTTCTACAACTTTTTCCAGCAACTTGTTTACGCCATTCGACGACGTTTTCGACAAATCTAACTATACTAATCAATCACAAATCATCCCAAACAGTCATAGCAACATAACAAACTAACCACAAACACCAAAACAATGAATTTACATGTCAAAATGGATCAAATACACCCAAAACCCCATATTTTCCCTTAAGCATGTTTAAGCAAAACTAATCATAGGGTTAACAAAACTTAATTAAAATTAAACCAAATTTCTACCAGAGGCATAAAATAGTATTTTCGAATTTATAGATATTTTTCCAGAAATTATTAGTGTGTAAATTCACTAATCTTCACTAATTACCCTTAATTAACTGTAATTAGTGTCAAAACAATGCTAATCACTCACCTTGGCCACAAATAAGATTCTCAGAACTGAAACCTCGCTGATTTGGGTGAATACTGATGTCTAACAGCAGCTCTAACCTTGCTTTCGTGTTTTCTCTCCTTAATTTGATGTAGATTAAGCCAAAACTTGATTAGAAAGTGATTAGAAGGTGATTTGGGTGTTGGAGGCCATTGCTAGAGTTCCAAGAATGAAAGTGGCGGCTGAAAGAAATGTTTTCAAACCCTAATCAGCCCCTATACATCTCAAATCCCGAAATCCCCTTTGGGCCTAGCTGCTAATTACCCGGTTAAGCCCAATTAAGCTGTTTTTCACCATCTGAAACTTGTTTCAGCCATATCTCCCAAACGGTGAGTCCGTTTGGCTAATGTGACCACTCTACGGAATTGTAAACCATCATCCGGAGCCAATGGAAGTGGTTTCATGTCAAAATTCCTTTCTAGTCAAAAGTTATGGCCAAAACAGTACCAACTAGGGGTAAAATGGTCATCTAAAAATCGACAAAAATCATGAACATGGGAAATGACCCCAATAGTCGTCTCCCAAAGTTACATGACCATACGACTTCGTATGTGGAAGAAATAAATATTCTACGATCCTATGATGCGTAGAATACGGGTCGTTACAGACGGGGTCCAAAAAATATAATAACATCGGTAGATTAACTTATATTGTGAAACCCAAAATGTTGATTAAGGGTGCAAAATACTCCAAATAAAAAGTTGTGTATTTAATTTATTAAAAATTACGGAAAATTTTTAAAAATTAAATTTTCACCATGTCTCAAAAGAACCTTGTTCAAACTCAAATCCGATATCTAGTTATATTAAATAAACCGTTACGGTCGATAAACGATTCTATAGCGACTGTTTGGGAATTTGATTTGAACATATCTTACCATATATAATCTGAAATCTCGATTTTTCACTTCTATTAGAAGAATACAGTTCAATAGATTTCAACGTTTCTTGTTTCGAGGAAATCCGATTTATAACGAATCCTGTACACTCAGTTGAAGTTCAGAACATTAAATTATGAACTGCCTCGATATTACGGGCTCGATTATATTATATATATATATATATTTATATGTTTAACTTCGTTTTAATTAATATATAAATCCACTTATATTACTAATTCAATATTTAAACTGATTTAAATATTCAAATACAAACCGATAAAAATGCGGGACATTACATTCCTTCCCCCTTAAAATAATTTCGTCCTCGAAATTGCTAAGAAGTGAAGATGCTCTAATTCTAACTCCTCACAACTTGCATGGTTGAGATTTCATACTTCACATCCCCATAACTAAATCCTTGTGCCGAATCCTTTATCTTTATATCAATAATTCTCTTACTTCCAAGCCTAACCGATTTCAAATCTTAATTCACAACTCAACTACTTTGCCAAGTCAAATCCTTATTCCATTACGATTTCCACTTACTTAGCTTCAGTTCAACTCCAATTTTATTTGAATTAGTTAAATTCTCTATTTATTTACTTCGTAAGTAAATTTAAAATTTCAGAATTTAAATTCCTGGGGTTTTTATTTCAAATCAGTTTGAAATCATATACATATATATATTCATAACATAGCAATTCAAAACATTTGAATTTTTAACAACTCGTTTTCTCAAAACAATTCAAAACAAAATCTTTGGTAGTAATCCGCCACTTAGAACTTCGAAAATGAACACCGATAATGTCTGGATCATCATCGGAATTATTTTCCAGAAATCGAAATGAGTTCAATACTATATTACTTTCAAAACTCATTTTGAAATTACATCAAAATATTCTTTCAAAATGCTTGGAAAACAATTTCAAATCACCCAAGATTTTAAATTTTCCATATATTCAATTCAAAATTCATTTACAACACCTTTCCAAGTTTCTAGAGTTTTATTTCAATTCTGGTTTTAAATTCAGATTTAGTTCATCTGATTTTGCATATTATACTTATATAATATTTCGATTGGTTATTTATATAACCAACTCAATTATGATCTTATTTGATCATAATAACGATCAATACATCCAATATATATTAGATAATTCCAATATATATGTTTTCTTTATATCAAAATATCTTTTGGGTAAGATTATTTCATTTACCCTCTTTTCAAAATATACTGTGTCGAATTACTCTGTTCAAGAGTTTAGAAACACCTATCGACGCAGTTTGCATTGCTGTTTCGACCAGAATTCATAAACCACTCGACTGACCAGTCAACACAATATAAAATAGTTTTTATATTAATTTACAAATACGCGCTCATATGTATACACTCAAACTCAATCTAGAGTATTACTAACCCCATCTCTATTGAGTTACGCCACAGAGCCAAGGTAATCACTTAACCTTCAACTCTGATACCAACTGTAAAGGCCCGCAAATCCGTACCAATTTGAGCTGACTAATATCCTACACATTCAACTCAAAGTGCACGAAAATACAGATCTTTAATAGAAAGAAATAAGAGGATGAGAAAGATAATATAGAACTAATAGAATAGAAGAAGAAGAACATCAGAATCTAAACAGTATCAGAGTAAACACGAATCTCACAGCGGAACGAATAAAATATATTATATAACACTTTGAAATACAAATCTGAATTTGTATATATACATAGCATATCAGAATATAACTCATATACATTACAGCGGAAATGATCTCTAAATAACTAGTGGTGAAACCTCTTGCTTCAAGCTCCTCCAAGTGTATCTGTAAAAGCCTGAAACACTTGACTGCCCGTACAAATTTGGGCACCCAAGAGTTTAGGGAAAACAAACAAAATAAACTCTGAGTCAGTCATGGGACTGGTATGAGTAAATTCCAACCATATCGTTTAACTTTGAAAATCACTTTGAAACAAAAAGATAATAGTAAGACCAGCCCACACATAAACATGGACGGTTTTTACTTACTATAACCAAACCATTTTTGATATCAAAATCCAGTGATATTATGATAATGTCTAATCAAATAAATAATCAAATAGCAGAACGCTTGCATCTCACGCTCCACATACATAGTATAAAATCAAAAACCGCAGGGCGCTTATTGGAGATTGGATTCCAACTATGACAAGGTATGGGAACACCGCCGATCAATGTACTCTAGAGGAGATACACTGGGGTTCAACAAGAACATCTTGCAACCCGACCCACACATGACCGACCACACATTTCTCTTGAGAGTATCGAATATATTGCCACCTACATTTGTTGGCCATCCAACTATCATCTGAAGATACAGAAACAAAAGACGAACAAATATGAATTTTCTCTAGATCAATGACAATACACCCTAATGGGTATGACCCACATAGCCATGCTGCCTGCCCGATTTAGGTCATTTCCTAGTTGTGAGGCTAGAGGCTACGTCTATCTTCAGAACATCTGATCACCATTCACTTTGAATGCCACATCGTCAAACCCGTCAATTCACTAATTGATTTCCAAAGATATCACGGGTATAAAAAATCTAAGAGGAACGAATTCCTCCGCCACCAGACGTAATACCTTTAAGAGATCAATCATACGTGATTTGTTAGGTATACTCTGCCAGACACTCGTCCATACAAGTTGTCCTGGGACTGGACAAACAGAAAACACCATTTTAGAACAGGATGACCATTGCATTTCACTCCATCTTCACTTTTCTTTAGCATAATATAATTCGCAGCGCTTATGCCTATACGGAGTGGTTTTCAGATAATATATCCAACTGGTCTCTCCGTATTGACAACGATGGCGAAAACACTTCGATTGTCGGTTCTTTAACTATCGAAGTAAAAACAACATTCATTTAAATGTACACTAAACATCATACAACCACGGGCACTTTGTATTTAACGTTCGTTTTATTATTCGAATTCTCCTATCTTACCAGATATTTCTCAAACTCCATTTTAGCCTTTCAACACTTCTTGGAAAACGTTTCTAGTTATTATAACTTTTATTCTCTCATGTCCCAGATATATACATTGTTAATGTTTGAAAAACATTCTCATCCTTTCACCTTCCTTATTTCCGGTATATTATAAAATATACGTTAATTACATTCGGAAAATATTTTCCAATTTCTATTTTGACAATTTAATCTACAAACATTTACTTTTTAAACCTTATTCACTTTGAAATGTGAACATTTATTTCTTATAGCAATCTGATTTCGTTTATCAAATAATTCTTTATTTAGATAATGAATACCATTATAACTTAATGTTGACCTCCTATTAGATTAAAACTCGTTTACCCTTCCTTTAGTTTGGAAATAACCAGATATATTATTAACTCCTATTTCCATTTTCGTATAATTCTTTTACATTTCTTCGGGGAAAACATAATTCTTATCACTTGGGTAAGTGAATCTCAAACCTTTCTAGGGAATAGCGTTATATATAAAAATCATGATTAAGCTTGGTTAACAACATTAATCTGTTGTTATAGTTTAAAACTTGCAATACGTTGTAATATTTCCCTTTTTATAACCAATGCAATGCGCTGTAATATTCCCCTTTTTATAACTAATGCCATACGCTGCCATATTCCCCTTTTTATAACTAATCTCGACGTCTCTATCCGTTACAAACTAATACCATCCCTCGATAATAGCGAAGTAGTTCAAGTTAGGGTATTATATTTACCTCTCAGACCTTGATCGACGACATTCTTATCTTAGGATAGATAAAAGTACGTAACTCTAACTCCTTATTACTTTAATAATCCCTAAACGGTATTTCATATCTTATTTTGGAATATGGTTTTATACAACCATATCCTTCCTTTGAAAACTCTGTTGTTTATAATTATTTAAATTAGTCATTAACTCTTCGCTTCATCTTCCTTACGCAAATCCCTTATTAAACATTTCTCTTTGCTTTGTCTTCCTTAGACAAATCCCTTATTTTCTGCTTTTTAGAAATTATATTGGAAAATTTTCAAATTCTCATTATAACTATGCAAAAAAAAACATTTGTTTCTAAAATATTTTTCACTTTGACCCATGAATATTTTCTTATATAAATATGATCTCTTTAAATCTAAATAAACTTGATTCTATAAATACTTGTTACCAGTTAAACTTTCATCTATCAAGTTAATTCCAATTTTACTTCATAAATTCTGTTTAAGTCATCCTTCCTTAATTATAAATCTAATTCATAACTTAAGTCTTGATTCCTTATTTGATTATAAATTAGGGGTTTCAAATTTAATATTAACCACCTTGTCAAATATATATAAATAAATTTTATATATACAATTCGACAAAGTCAAATTGCAATTCGAACCCTTATGGATCTACTTCAATTTTGTTTGTATTTTGAACATCGAAATATATTTACGATCGTTTCTTTGAAATGAAATCCCATTTCCCCCTTAAATGTCTACTCTTATATTTCCAAACTTATTTAATAATAATTATTCTACTTTATTTCTACCCATTGCTTTATAAATTAAACAACTTGTTTTAATATAATTAAAACAAGTTAATATATACATAATTCCAATTTAAATTCAATTCTTATCTAAATATTAGATTTTTCCTTTCTAAAACTCAAATCAATTTCCATCTATTTTTACAATATTAGAATATCAGTTATCCCAGGCCCATTGTAATTCAACATTCCACACAAACAATAAATCCATCAATAGATTGCTTATCCCATCATATAATGGAGTATACGAAAAACAACAACATAACTGTTGAGGAATCCAGTTGGATTCCTCCAACCTGTGTTCCTGCATCCACAGATGTTAGTCAGATAAATAACACAAATTTCATATTGGTTAAACAACATCAGTATTCAATTTACTGTGTATATATACCGGTGTATATTATTTCAAACAAGTAAATCATCCAAACAACCATCGCACATAGTATTCAACCATTACTTAAAATATAATTATAATTTTTTAAAATAGATCAGAGTTGGTGAATTTACTCACCTTTGCGAGTTAACCGTTAAATAATGATTTGCGTTGGCTGATTAAACCAGCGTTTTAATCCATAAAAAATTGCGATGATTTCCCATTCGCTTCAAACCAGTTCCAGCTATTACGACGAACCAAATGGTGAACCTATCCTCGATTCCGCAAATATTTGTCCGATGCGCCATCAAGTTGCTTCTTTACCATTTTCGTTAATACTTGATTTCTCTCCTTTCTGTAAATTTGAACGCGCCATGCACCATCTTTTCGCACTTCGAAATCCATTCAATTCAAGCTCCTGTGTATCCACCAATGTACAACAGTTCGCACACTCCACTGAAATACTCCACAAAATTTAACGTAAGCACTATCATTAACTTCCCTTGTCCAAAAATGCACTGGATCCTCGCACATATTTCCAATCATATATGGTAAACCGTAACTCTTCACTGACATTCGCCATACTCCCCTGTATGCCATGTCTATTTTCTACATCATGAACTAACAAGCCCCTACTGTTAATCACTAAACACGAACCCTTTTTCAACGTTGCCCTTCTCCCTTCTTACTATAATTGCCTGCGCGGCAGTACACCCATGCTCCTCCTAACAGCATGTTACTCCATCCGAATCCCTACACTCCATCACATAAAAACAAACCTTCACCTCTTTTAAAAACTCATGTTCTTCCTTCCGCCTTTTCCAGTTTGCTAAACCCGTCACCTGCTCCTTTATGTCCCTTTAACCCATAATGTCTTCTTCTTCACGTTCTCCCATCAGTACCCCAAGACCCTCACTATCACTTATTGTCTCTCCGCCTAACACACCCCTCCATCACATCGCGGCTCAGACCACCATCTCGCATGCCATTTCCCAGATCCCGTCGTCCACCGAGATACGAACCGTATGGACAGAGTGCGAACCAAATGGGAACAGAAAATAGCACCCCCTTGCCATGGATAGTAAACCCACGGCTCCTTTATAACATTACTCCTCCTTCCACCTTATCAAACTCAAACGCAGGCAAGAAAATGGCATTCGAACAGCTCCCCAGCCGCTCCAGTGAATGACTGTGTCCTCTTTGTTCAGTTTGAGAATGTCGCATGCGTTATATTTTGTTCAAACGAAAGGAAACGGAGAATTTGTTCTATCAAAAAGAAGAAGGATGCCACTGTATTTATAGCTGATGTTCTTTGGCCATGAAGGAGTAGCTTGGGTAGGATATAGGCTAGATTACAGTATTTGATTTAATCTTCGATGTGAGATAGCAAAAGGGGCAGGCGCTGTAAGATTTGATCATACGGACAGATACTAGTAAGGAAGATTTCTCAAACATAGGTTTGCAGCTATTTATTACACTTAAGCTTAAAGTTATAGGCAAAAGTAGGGGTCTGCCCATGCTATGTTTTAGTCTGCTCACTTCCATACGCATGTGCATTTGCTTTATTTATAGTTTTTGAGAACCTTTAACGCGAAGGAATAGGGTGATGGGAACATGTAGAATAGGTTTTTTTTTTGCAGCGGGTATGGTTTTTGATGTGAACATACATGTAGTTAATTTAGAGATTAAGGTATGTAGATATATACTGTTTGGATTTTATATTTTCTCTATCCTTCATAGTTGACGTTGCATAAAAAGACAGGAAAAGCATGTCAAAAATTGGTGATTTGTCTATAAATCATGACGTGCATTATTGCGGATCCAAACAGCTATGACAATTCATGCGGTAGACTGAGCTTTTAGGTAGAGAGGTTGTACGTTACTTGCTATGAAGTAATGGAGAGATATTTTAATATATTGCAATAGTTGGATATAAAAGCTTATATATATATATATATATAAGTCCACGCAGTGAGTAAACTAGGCTTATTGTAGTAAAAATCTTGACAACATATGAATAGTGTATCCTTGGTTTTATAGTTCAATCCCACCCCTGTTCACAAGCATAGGGTATGTGGAGGAAAGGGTATTTATGTGGACGTAAATGAATATTTTGTATAAGATTTCCTTTACTTCATGAGTACGAAATAGTATACCTTATTACGAAATCTTCATTTACTTACGGACTTTTAATGACAAAAATAAAAATACGGTTGAGATGAGCAATGTGTTGGGGTCCAAAAAATATAATAATATCGGTAGGTTAACTTATATTGTGAAACCCCAAAATGTTGATTAAGGGTACAAAATACTCCAAATAAAAAGTTGTGTATTTAATTTGTTAAAAATTACAGAAAAATTCTAAAAATTAATTTATCACTATGTCTCAAAAGAACCTTGTTCAAATTCAAATCCGATATCTTGTTATGTCAAATAAACCGTTACGGTCGATAAACGATCCTATAACGACTATTTGGGAATTTGATTTGGACATATCTTACCATATATAATCCGAAATCTCGATTTTTCACTTCTATTAGAAGAATACTGTACACTCAGTTGAAATTCAGAACGTTAAATTACGAACTGCCGCGATATTACGGGCTCGATTATATTACATTATATATATATATTTATACGTTTAACTTCATTTTAATTAATATATAAATCCACTTATATTACGAATTCAATATTTAATTTAAATATTCAAATACAAACCGATAAAAATGCGGGACATTACACTTATAATAGCTTCATTTTTCTTTATTTAGCATTGCGCTGTTTGTTTTATGCACTGGTATTCTTGGGGTAAAAACCCGTTCCGTGTTATACAGCGTGGTCCCTTGATTTACCTAACTTTAAAATAAAGATTAATAACTGTTTTAGTTCTCACACCACTCACATGACTGACCTGGAGTTTATTGTTTTAACCTAAACTCCGGGTGCCCTTATTTTCCGCACGGGCAGCTAGTAGTTTTGGTTTTGCAGATTTATATTCACAGGATCCTGGTATATAGCTGAAGTGATATTCAGAAAGCTCTGTATCCGTGTATTTCTTTCAGTTATGTTTTGTATTATTTTTCCGCTGCAGTAATGTATTTAAATCTCTGATAATTATCAAATGTGTAATATTTATTCATACTCAGTATATTCTTGTATTCTGATGGAATTGTTGTAATAAACAATGAAATATTCTTCTGTTTGTGTTCCGATGTGTGTTGTTATCATAGCAATTCGTGCATTCCTTACCGGGGAAGTTACGGGTCCTTACAGGCGTGGTGCACATGAATGCATGACGGCAGTGTTGCTCGAGGGGATGATCTGGAGTTGTGCATGTGATGGATGCAAGTGGCAGAGGGGAGTTGAACGAGGAAAATTTGTGGGTATTGCGTGCACAGCGTGATATATAGCTGTAGTGGTTTTAACATAGGGGAAGGAGTAGAGTAAGGGGGAGAAGAAAGGTAGATAGGTCGAACGTTTCATGTGGGCCTGGACGTTAGTAAATAAAAAAAGGGAAAAAGGAGCAGTTTATCATTGGAACAAACAAGAGGGCTTGGGGCCTAACGAACTAGAAAAAAAAGGAGGGAAAAGAAAAGAGTTGTGGAGTTTGTAAAGCATTCTCAAGGGACCCGAAAGTCCAACGGTGATTGCGGGTTAAATCTTTGGTTAACTGGTTTTATTACGAGGTTAAATATTTTACATTAATTATTATATTAATTGTTAAACCTATTTTAATATAAGTTTTAAATTAACATGTATATCTCGTTCGTCCATGATTAGATTGGGACGAAACAAAAGACGTTGGAATCCCAAAAGCGGTGGCTACACACGAGCTGGTTTGGTTAGAAATGGAAGCAACCAAGATTTTGTTTAATTTTAAGCACCTGTTTAAGATTAAACGAAATTACGTGCGAATCAACAATAGAGAATAATGGTGAGTTAATTCTGACACTTTTCTGGAATGCTATGATGTGTAAAATTCATATAAAAATTCATCGTTGGTAATAATAATTTGATGATTGGATGCCTTGGTTGCTTGTTGGTTGTTTGATGAATTATCGACATTTATATTTGTTTTTAAATATTTGTTCATATATTGTTATCAATGATCTATGATGCGGGGAAGAACAGGTTGGAGGGATCCGACCAAATTCCTCAAATATATTGCATGTTGTTTGTTATTCCATATATTCCAAATATGAACTGTTCACCCCCAAACAACGTTATATTCTGATTGAATAGTGATTGTTGATTAAATATTTAATGTTGAATTAAACTTCAACGTTGGTGTGATGTTTTATATCAATAGACGGTATTGATTAAATTATTGGCAGTAAATGATTTAAAACCCTGTTTTTAAGACATTAACTCACCGTTAGGCAAACTGACGTATTTTAAGTTATAAAATCTGTTTTTATAACTGAAGTGGAGTATTTAAATTATATTTCTATTTAAAATAATTGATATTTATAAATGGTTTCAGTGTTTTAATAAATTGAACCTATGGATTAATATTTGGAAATTACCGTTTTGAGGAAAAATAGTTAAGCAATAATTAGATTTATTATATTAATCTAACGAGAAAAGTAAGTGAAATCAGTTAATAAATAACTGATGTTTAAATTGGTGGAGCCAATTTTTTAATTAGAATTAATAATTAGATTGATCGGTCTTCGATTAATCTAATAGAGATGGCTTGACGAACCATTGGTTTAATAATATTTCATAAATATTAATTATCTTTTTATTTATGATATAAATGTGTATAAAATCACAAGTGAAGTAGTTATTATTTAATAAGGTATTTAAGCAATGAACTGATTTATTTGTAATGAAGTGAACTATATTTTACTTCAGTTAATAATGAAATTAATTATTATTTTAATTATTAATAATTAAGGTAATTTACCTTGTTAAATGAAAGTCGATTAAGTAATGGATTTTTGAAATGGATCCTATAAGAATAGGACCCAAGTTTCGTAAATAAGATTTATAAAGAAGTTTGATCTTGAGCGATTGTGTTAAAATAAGCTTTCACGTAAGTAATTGAATTAAGTAAAATTATTTTCAGAGAGGAAGAAGATCAGCAAAAGGGTAAGAGGCTTAGTTGAAATTGTGTAAAGACGAAGAAAATGGATTTTAAACAAAATCCAAGTGACGATAAGGTTAAGGGTAACATAGTTTCAGTAAGTTTTACTTAAAAGGTGTAAGAGATTTAAAATGAGAATAAATTTTCCAAATGCAAGGAATGGTTATTAAAAACCATACTTTTAAGTAAATGGAGATGATAGGTTTTGTTTACAAACTTTTATCTATCTCGAGATAAGAATGTTGTCGATCAAGGTGTGAGAGGTAATTAAAATACACTAACTTGAGCGACTTCGCTATTATCAAGATATGATATTAGTGTGTAACGGTAAAGGTGTTGAGATGTGTTTAAGAGAATACTGCAACGTTTTTGCAAGACTTCGAATGTAATTAGAACTACTTGTTTTAAAGTAAAACGATGTATAAATAAACATTGTTTAACTCCAGTTGAAGCATGAATATATTTATACCTTGGAATTAAATAAATAAATAAATATATATATATGGTAATTTTTCCAAAATAAAGGAAATAAAGGATTTGGTGAATATAGTGATGTTTTAAAAGTGAAGCAATGAATGGAGTTTGGTAAACAAAGACATGTTATTATTTTCAATGTAACAAAAACAATGAAATTTGAAATAAGAATATAAAAATTGATTTTTTAAAGAATCGTTGAAATGGTTTTGATAAATGGTTCTAAGTGAAAGGATCTGAGGTACTAATATACTTGATCATACTGTGTGAATTAATAGTTAAAACCCTGATTATCAATGAATATATTATTGGACCTTTTGACATGTTGTTTCGAAGAGACCGGGATGGGAACTAGACCCAAAACCACTTCGAATCAACGTTGCATATGAAACTAACTTACAACAAATGAAGATGGAGCAATTGAAGACCGTAGATCTTTATGAAACAAAAGAGCTACTTATAATCTCTAGGTCGCTCTCGGAGATAAATCGTGGTTCTGTCATGATTAAAATCTACGGATTTGCAAGGACTACTCGCTACTGATCTATAGGGTGATTCCTAGGATTCGGTAGGAGTGTTCCTTTGGTTCATCTTGTTCCTGGATGACTTGTATGAACGAATGTCTGACAAAGTATTTCCTGAGGGTCATGTACATTGATTTTTACAAATATACCAGGTTTGTGGCGGAGAAATTCTCTTTCTTAACACCCAGTGTATATTTGTGGACGTCAATTAGTAATTTGATGGATATGTCGATGTGGCATTCAAAGTGAATGATGGCCAGATGTTCTAAAAGATAATCACGACCTCAAGCCTCACAACTGGGAAACGACAGAAATCCGGCAGGCAGCATGGCTAGGTGAGTCATTCCTAACCAGGGTATATTGTCACCATCTAGAGAAATTTATGTATTTTTTCTTCTTTCGATTCTTTATCTCCCAGGAATTACGTCACGCGTGCAATAAAAAGACGTAGGGTGGCAATATATTTGATACACTCAAGCAGAATGAATGGTCGGTTATGTGTGGCTGGGTTGCAAGATGTCCTTGTTGAACCCCAGTGTATCCCCTCTAGAGCAAAATGATTGGAAGGTAGTCCCATACCTTGTCATAGTTAGAATCAAATCTCCAATAAGTGCCTTGCAGTTTTTGATTATGTAATGAATATGTATAGCGTGAGATGCAAGCGTTCTGCTAGATGGTTATTTATTTGTGATTTGGTAGACACTATTATAATATCACTGGATTTTGATATATAAAAAATGTTTTGAGTTATAATAAGGTAAAAACCGTCTGTGTTTATGTGTGGGATGGTCTTACTATTATCCTTTTCTTTAAAAAGGATTTTCAAAGTTAAACAAATTGTTTGTGTTATGAATTTATCACTGAAAGTCCAGACTGATCCGAGGGAATTTTGCTTTGCTTTAAATGTGCTCGGGTCATACCGAGTATTTTATCAGGTTAGGTTCCGCTTGGAGTTTCAAAAATGGAGCTGGAGTCGAGACGTATAGTAATATTTACTGGTATTATATAATTCTGCTGTGTGTTGTATTGAAATGTATGTATACTCTGATGTTGTAATATACAGTTTCTTTTTGTATAAAGCATTTGATATATTATATTTTATTCATTCTGCTTGAGACTCTGATCTTCTTATTTCTTCTTTCTGATATTTCTTTCTTTTTCTTCTTATCCTCTAACTTCTTCCTATTAACAATCTCGGTTTTCGATACTTGGATGGCAAGTAATACGAGATTATGTATTATTGTCAAAAATTCGAGCGTCGAATTTTCCAGGTTGTTACAAACTTACCTCTTGCCGATCAGAATTCTGAACACCCATTTGTAGGGATATGTATATTTTATTCCTCCAAATCTTGAATTAGAATTTCTTAAGGCTAATTACTCTATTTTCTGAAGAGATTTGAGGAGGAAGAAGAATAGCAGAGCCTAGGAAGTCTCTTAGAAAATATGAGAATAAAGTTAGGCCCTACTAGTCTATTTATAGGCATACTAGAAGAGTCTGGTCCATCAGATTTAATCCATAAAATTCCGAACTGCACACGTCACTAATTATAAGTTAGAAAAACAAATCTGGAATGCTTGGGTTGACCCACCTACCACTTGGATGACCCATGGGTCAACCCGACCCTTGCATGGGCCGACCTAGGCCTTGGTTAGGTCCTTCTATCAGTCTTTTCCACGCGTTGTCTCCAGTTTCAATAACTTTGAATTATATATTTATATATAAGCCTTTTATATATATACAAACTTCTAAGGTTCATAACTTATTCATGCGTTGTCTGTTTTACACAAACTCGGGGTCTGTCTGAACCAGAATTCCCAAACGACCACAACGGTACGGTCGGTTTTACTTAATTCTGAATATTTAATTAGTTAATATCCATTCTATTGTTTAAATAAATGCGGGTAGTTTTAAAACCTATTTTATTTAAGAAAATTCGGAAGAAATTAGAGAAATGAAAACAATAGAGCTTCGTTGCTACCTTTAGAAAATGTGAGAAAAGATATGTGGTCTAGGCCTTTTTTATAGGCGCTGCATTGACCATGAACCGTTAGATTTAAATCTGGAAAAATTAATTCGTATATTTTGTTAAACTCTACACAAAACATAACCGCTAGAGCAAATCGACCAGGAGGTCGATCTAACGGTTGACCCCTAGGTCAACCTTATGGTTGACCGCATTGGTCAACTCAGCCCCAGTAAGACCTACACTACACCAAAACAACAAATTTGGCACACGAGGATGCAGAGATTTGATAATGCTTTTAGCTGATCAAATTTGATACTGCTCATAGCAGTATCAACTTTCCTCTTGGCGATCCGCACCTCCCCCAACACGTAAGATCTTACTGTACATCAACAAAGCTCTAGATCAGTTCATTTGATACGGCTTTGGGCTGTATGAAATTTGTATCATTTTTCTCCCAATCTGTTTTCTTTCTAGAACCATCTTGCTTTGACACTTCAAAACTTTTGGTCGGCTTCCCTCTTTTTAATTTCCATTGTAAACGGAAACCCAAATTAGGGTTTTGGTACTCGGCGCACCCTCTTGCTTTGTCAATAAACATCCACCGCTGGAAGCCCAGTCCACCGCTGTCCATTGTCAGCTCGCACCGCCTTCATCTCACCAACGAACCTTCAGTCCACCGCTAACCATCTTTCTCGTCGCCACTGAACGTGGGTGTTAGCTCATGGTTTAATTTGAATTTGAATTTGAATTGGTTTTAATTTGAGGCTTGTCTACTTCTTTTTACATTTTTGGCCATGGTTCTCGAGTATGCCACTTGTGCTTGAACCCTAGGCCTTGCTTTGCTTTGTGTGATGCCTTTGCGCTTTTGTACGTGCACTGTATTGCCGTTCCTTGTTGCCTTTTCTTAATTGGTGCAATTTCCTTTAGCATGCAATGTTTCTTGTAGCAGCACTAGTTATTTGTTGTTTGTGCTGGTCCAGCTTGACTTGAGCATTTGCATTTGCAATTTGACTTTGTTTCATTTACTTGAACTCCTTGTGTATTAGCAATGCATATACTACTGCTCTATGTATTTGTGAACTGAAGGATGTGCATGCTATGTTGTGTATGGTATTTCGTTCCATGTACATTCACCTCTATCTTGTATTTGCATTCTTATGATAGAAACTGATATTATACTTTCTTGTTATGTTACTTGATTGTTCACTTTCTTGCCACTGAGCCGTTCTTCGTGACTTGTATCACTTAATTTATATCACTCACTTATGTGCATGTTGCACCTATGTGGATCTGCCATATCCTTTGTACTTGCATCATGCAAGTGACTGATGTCATTGTGCATGTTGCACATTTGCCCCGTCATCCAATTTATAGTTGCTGTTATCATGTGAATATTTGCTTCCTTGTGCTTTGACACCTTGTGCTTGAACTAAAAAGAGGAAGGCAAGTCGATGGCTCAATCACGATTAGTCAACTAGTTCTTGCAGTCTTGTACTTGAATTGGTGTATACCGAATTCAATTCAATATGTATATCTAAATTGGTTGATCACGATTAGTCGATCACGATTAGTCGACTAGTACCAATTCAATATGTATACTTGAATTGGTGTGTGCAGTCTTGTACTTGCAATCCTGTACGATGTGCCATCGACTTGTTTGCCTCCTTTTAGTACTTGGTTATTGTCACTTGTAACTGCTTGAACTAGTATTTGTTGCTACACCATTAAGTCGAGTCGACAGAGGTCCAGCTAGTAGACTAGTCAATTAGTCGTAGAGTAGTCGATAGATATATTGCTTCCACCAAAAATTTGTCAATTCAAATATATTGTTGACAACAATTATATTGTTGTAGTTCCAATCAAGTTTAAATCAAATCTGTAGTTTAATTCAATATTCATTATTTCCATTCAACTTGTATACCTGAAAGGAGGTATGTAAGTCGATGGCTCGATCACAATTAGTCGACTAGCACTTGCACTCTTGTACTTGTAGTCTTGTAATTAAATTGGTGTATACTTGAATTTAGTTCGATATGTATACCTTAATTGGTCGATAACGATTAGTCGACTAGTACCAATTCAATATGTACAACTGAATTGGTGTAATGTTTGCAGTCTTGTACGATGAGCTACGTGTGTTGTATATGTGTGTAGTGTATGTGTGTGTGTCTGTGTGTATATGTGTGCAGTGTATGTCTCTGTATGGGTGTGTCTGTATATGTGTGCAGTGTGTGTGTCTGTGTATGTGTTTGTGATTGTTGTGCATGTATGTAGTGTATGTGTGTGTGTCTGTGTGTTGTATATGTCTGTATGTGTGTTGTATATGTATATTCTGACTCATTGTTCTAATGAAAATTATATTGCAAGTATAGACGAAGATAATGCATGTCTATTCTAGTTAAGAATTTACTGCGTGATCCACCAGCGAAGCCTCACCAAGCTGAAAGCTTTAACTCTCTGGTTAAGAATTACTGGGTGATTCATCAGGTGGATGCACTTTAGCCCACGCCGCCAGGTCAGGTATTTATCCTAACTTATGCATTTAACTAAGCTCCAGGACTAGCAAATGGGATAACATCAACTGTCAAATGCTTTTTTCCTAAGGTTTAGTGAATAAGCATATGACACATGATAATATCGCCTTTGCTAGTTCTGGCACTTAGTTAAATGCATAAGTTAACATGAATACCTGACTGAGGTGCGTGAGCTAAAATGCATCCACGTGGTTGATCATCTAGTAAATTCTTAACCAAAATGTTAAAACCTTCAGCTTGGTGAATGGATTAGTTCAGCTGAAAAGCGGATCGAAGTGGTTGATCGCCAAAGTTGAAAATGGACAGTGGTCGCCAAAGTTGCTAAAATACCAAGTTTACCTTCTTTTTGTAATGTAATTATGAAACAATCTGTATCTTCTTTATTTTAATGTAATGAAATAACATGTATCATTATATATGTTATTGGACTGGTACGAAATATTTCGTACAATTATTTCGTTTACTGTTTTAATTTGTCAAATAAAGTTTGCATTATATTTACTAACCTTTTGTATATATTTGTATCTATAGATAATTTAGATACGATTTACATTTACATCTAGTAATAATTTAGCTACAACTTAAATCTATATGTTATTTGTAGTGAGATACGATCTACAGTCATATCTATTTATACTTTAGATACGGCTTAATGCCGTATCAAATTTGTGGTTTTGATATAGTTTATGGTCGTATCTAGTATTTAAACAAGCCATTATTTGATACGGCTTGGAGCAAGCCTAATTGCAGTACATACGGCCCAAAACACAGCCTAATTTGCATATATGGTGTAATGCTAGTGTTCTAATGGTGGAGTTATTATTTTTATCTATAATATTTTTTCATTCAAATTCATTTTTAATCTATAATTTCTTCATACGGATAATGTTCGCGAAGTTCCAAACATGAAAATCGGCTAAAATTCCATTGAGAATGCAAGAGTGCAAGTTTCATGGTCAAATTTCATCATTTTCCCAAATTACTTTATTAAATCTAATTAACTAACTAATTTAATTGACGCCAAATATTGGTGTGCTACATGAGATGTCATGGGTGGAGAAAACAACTTGCTTAACTTTCTACTCGGTTACTAGGCCTCTACACAGATCAACCCCACCATCGTTGATAACCCCCATGCTGTTCATGTATGGTAAGTCTTCTGAAATCACCCCATTATACAAATATGTGTAGTAGGCTATGACATAATCTTCAAATTGTTAGTCCCCATTAATAATCAATACATTAAGCAGATTATTGTAGTTTTTTCAATATGATATTAGGTGTAGAAAATTTTTGAGCATTCATCCCCTTATGTTAACCATTTATTCTTGGATATTTGTTTAAGCCCGGTTGCCTGTATTTGCAAATCCTTTTTCAGTTGATCTTGCCTGAAAAACCATTGCTCGTTTAGGATAGGGTTAAGTGGGTCTTAATGCAACGATCTAAGATTTTTGAAAATCAAATTTGAATTTAATATGAATTTTTAATAAAGTTTAAAAAGGTTTAAATTATTGTTGAATCATATTTTAAGGTAATAATAGAATTTTAACATCCTTAAAGTTTAATTTTATTGTGAAGAGAAAATGTTTCGTCGTTAATTGAATTTTCAAAATTTAGTTGTAGTTCAGTCGCGAAAGGCGATTATGATTTGAAATTAAATTATAACTAAATATCTGTCACAAATTTTGTTTAGTTTTGGTTCGTGTAGTCTTAAAATATTTTATAGAAATTTTTATTTCGAAAAATAAGCGTATATTTTTCTAACGTTTTTTGGGGTAATGGTGGTCCCTTTTGACACTTTACAATATCAGTCAACCGGTTTGTTTTATTACTGTTCTGGGATCGTGACATATTATTATATATGATTATATTGTTAGTTCGGTGTTGATGGTTATCGATAATTAAAAATGAAAGAAATTGGAAAGGAAAAAAAATTTGGGGTACAAATTGCAAATAAAAAGGGGAACAAAAGCATGTACGTTTCATGTCAAGTTCTTTTTTCTCTTCATACTTTTTCTTTGTCCTTCAAAATGAACCAACATATAAAAAAAAATCAAAATGTGGCAAACAAATAGAGTAAAGAGAGATAAGTGGCATTTCTCTCCTACACGTGCTATTCTAAAAGCCTCCATCTCCTATTTATTTATTTATTTTCTTTCTTCCAACATTGTAAAACTTATCCGGACAAAGCTTCCTCTCACCAACTCATTTCCCTCTTTTGTCCATTTCTTTCTCCTTCCCAAGCTTCTCAATGTCGTCTGCCATTCTAAAAAAAACAATGAACAGTGAAACCGTGAAGCCTGCATGCACAAATCCCTCCACCGCAATTACCCTCTCATCTTCCCACTGCGTGTACCGAACTTCCTCCATTTCTTCCCAAAAGCCTCCATTCCGCCTAGTCGAACACCTTCCGTGTCTCGCCCAAAACCAGCACTCCCTGACCTTGAGGAACTCAACTGGCAGCAAGGCCTCCATCCCCTCTTCTAGACTGACCTTCAGCCTCCCTCCACTTTTGCACCGTTGTTTGGCTTCTTAGTCCATCTCCAGCTCATGCATGGCCTCGTCCGCCTCTTTTGCAGTAATTAGAAGCTTGTTTTCAAAAAAAAAACGCAGGTAGTAAAAGCGGAAGAGAGCTGGAGACTGAGGAAAAGAGGGAGGAGGTTGCATGTGTCCCATATGCTGGTTTGAGGTATAAGCGTGTCTGGATAAATGAAGGAGCAGGGATCTTTGCATGCGTGCACCTATTTGTTGCAGAAAAAAAACTGAGACATTACGGAAAAAAAAGAAAAATAACAAACGTGAAATCTTGTTTCACTGTGTGTGCATGAGCTGGCAACAGAGAGCAACCTTTGCGGATCCATTTGCAAGTCTTGAAAAAAAGAAGAGAAGGCGTAATTTTAAGAGAGAAAAGAAAGGGGAGACAGAGCACAAAAAGGAGAAGTGACGCAGAGACCAGAACGTTAGTGCGAAGACAGGAAGCATATAGGAACGCAACTTTGGAAGGTGATCTTCTGGAAAGCAATAAGGTGAAAACACATTAATTTAAATTATCATTTAATAGATGATTTTATGCGTTAACTAGAGTTGAGATGATGATAATTGCGTGAATGGTTGATTTATAATTATTGTCTATAGCATTGCCGTCATGGACGTTATAATTTATGTGATGAACTGTGAACAAGTATTGGTTCGGTAAAACGATATATCGATACGCGTTAGTGTATGACGCGTTTTGAGTAATTATTGTTATGGATGCATGGATGGCATTTGTGTTAATGTTTAGGTATCATTTTGATTTCATGGAACAGCAGAAACAATCAAGGTTAGTTTACACCGAGTAAAGAATATTTGAAAAAAAATGATGATGATGTTCCATGAATTTGGAAATATTGATTTGAAAATGTTTGGTATCTTGGAATGTGATGAGCATAGTTATGTTGGAACATTTAATACTATAAATTTGGAAATAATTGGAATGATATTTTCTTCGATCATTTATTTAATGAAAGCGATAAAATATGTCATGAATGGAATATCATTTTTGCGAATTAAATATCACATTAATAATGAACATTGTGAATTAAACATTATTTTGTAAATTAAGTATTGTGCATGATGTAAATTTGATAACTAGACGATATTCAAAATTTCAATCTAACATAGCGTTATAAACTTATCTTGAAGTTACTTTGAATTAACATCATTGGATTTTGAAATTTTTAAATAACGACAAATTTCAAGCTTTTGTTTCGATGCTTCGAATTTGATTGTCGAATATTGTGAAGCGCTAAATATCATAACTAGTTTCCAATGTAAAATTTGGTTAAATTGGTTTATACGAAGCGATCTTCGGATATTTGATATAATTTCTGTGGATGATGACTAATACTATTTATGGAATTAAACAATGGAAATATCGTAATTCCGCTTACAGTATCGGTTTAATACAGAAACATATATCGGATATAAGAAGTTCGATTTCTAACCGATCGTATATATCTAGTATGGATCTTTTGGAATAAGTGAATGATATGGTAATAACATCGTTTTACCCGAGTAAGGTTTGAGTTAATTATTGAAGTTAATATGGAACTAAGTGAATGAAAGAGAAAAGAGGAATGTCTTCAAATTGATTTGATTTACTCAAGATTTTTCAGAACTAGTATACTGTTCGAGTATGAATAAGAATGCAAGTCATCGGCATGGGAAGGAAACAGTTCCAATTTGAAGTATTTGTATATTTATATAGGTTTTCATCTATTTAAACATTATATGTCAATTTAAAAAATATTTAAATAAAACTTATTTGTCTTAAGATATGTATATGTTTAAAAGTATTATATTTGTATAATTCTTCAAAGTAAATATATGTTAAGTAATTATTTTTAACCATTTCTATTTTTAATGTTAGTACATATATATATATAAATTAGTTATGACAAATGTATTATTTTTAAATATTTTATTTAATTTAAATTGGGAATTGTTTCGGTCTTGAATCTTTTGGTTTGAATATAATGAATTCGTTTTGAATGATTTCAATGAATTTGAATTAAGGAAATATTGAAATCATGATCCTTGGGTTATATTGATTGTTCGAAAGTGAGGCATTAAGAAAAGACTATTATAAACGATCATCTCTTAAGCAGTCAATTCTGGGTTTAGAAAAGACTAAGAGATGTATGTATATATATATATATATATATATATGTATGGAAAGCACTTGTTTTGAAATATGAAGCGTTTGTTATTTGGAAAGACCGAGATCGAAATTTATTTCCCGAAAACCATTCCAAATAACCATACGATGTAAATAATGAAGTTATGAAGACGGCGATTGAAGACCGTGATTCTTCACATCGAACGGACTGCCTGCTGATTGGTTTCTTTACTCTACAGTAGAGAGATGCCCCTATTACTGGAGTGGCAGAAAGTCCGAACGTATTTGGAGAATTTTCGGATTTTGTTCCATTCAGACCCAGGACGGACTTATATGGATTGTGTGCCTGACATTGTAATAGACGGCATAACACTGATTTCCGTTGATATGTATCTTGTTTGTGACGTATGAGCTCAAATTGGTTATGTATGGATGGAAATCAGTGTCATGTTGTGAATGGATAATGTGACATACTTAAGAGATGAAATGAGCTTGTACGATCAGGGCATTGCTTTTCTAGGCATGCTTTGTGTATGACGTGACATCGACAAACCTCACACCCGGATTATGAGAAACTGGCGGTTAGGTTGTGTATATATATATGAATTGATGATGACCACTGCAGCAGTGGGAAACCACTTATGACTTATGGAATAGGGTATTTTCGGGGGGCCGTGTCTGGTCGAAAACCGTTGATCCACCTCGCGATTTGTATTGGTGTCCGCGTCTGGATGAAAAACCCGTGATTACATTTCGTTTGTGTTCCGATTGATCTTTCGTGCCAGGAATCATCAAGTTGGAAACCCAAATCTCCAATACGAGCCATACGATTTTGATTGTGCATATATATATATATATGGTGACATAATATTATGGGGTATTATGCCGTCTAGGATTAATACATTTATTTGCAAAATATTTTCCACACTATATATATGTATTATGGCATTGAAAAGAGGATTTTCACGTATGAAAGCATGTTTGGTTATCATAAGATAAAATTCGCCCATCTAGTGTGTGCTTGCATTGTGTGATGTGGGACAGGCTTATGATAGCTTCATTTTCCAAAAGTCATTGTGTATCTATATGCACGGGTATTCACCTGGAGTAAACCCGTTCCGCGTTAGCGGCATGGTCCGGTGAATTTCCCAACTTTAAATAAATCCTAAAGTAACTGTTTTATGTTCTCACACCAGTCCCATGACTGACCTAGAGTTTATTGTTCCTTCCTAAACTCTGGGTGCCCATTTATTTTTCACACGGGCATCTAGTAGTTTAGTTTTGCAGTTATAGTTCGTTGGAGCGAAGTTCGGAGCGCTTTCTGAGTTGGAGTCTACGCTAGAGTTGAAGCTTTCGCTGTATGATTTTGATCTTTCGCTGAGAGAGTATTTTCTTTCTTTCGCTGTATATTCTATGTTGTAACTCTGATATTCATGTAACTCTGATATAATATTGTTTTGAGCAATGAAAATTTCTGTTATTTTGTTCAGTATATGTATGTACCCATAACAATTCGTCTTTATGAGCGATTTAAGTTGGTTTAATTACCGGCGAGAATCGGGCGAAAAGGTGGGTCGTTACAAGTTGGTATCAGAGATTTGGTTCATACAAAGCTATAGGGTACGACATATTTTGAATAGAAGATAGGACTCATCAGAGTTATAATATCTCGTTAGAGATAGGGTTAGAAATACCCTAGAATGAGATTTTGGAATAGTTCGGCGAGAGAGCGTCTTTTGAAAGTGAATTATTTTGAACTAAGTAAATCATGTTGAAATAACTTTTAATAAGACTTTTGAGTATTTTAATCGACGTCGTGATAGGACTATTGGTATATATGAAGATTTCGAATATACGCAGGGCCGACGTATGTACGAAGCCTTATATGTACGCAATAGATATACAGTCACACTCTAGTCACTCGAGGATGATTCTAATGATGACCATGGCACCATCAGTAGTTATTTTTGAGTTTCGAAGTGGGATTACTATGTGATTCCGGTTAGGACATCGAGGACTACTATTTTGACAAATGTTAAGTATGTTAAATAAATTCAACATAAGGTGGATAATAAGTATAAATGAAGATCAAACCATTTTGTCGAAAACTGGAAATATACATTTTGGAAGTGCATGTACGTAAAATAACATATAAGACATTATGTTTAATAGATGTTGAAGTATCGCTGCATCTTTTAGAATGACAATGGTAGTAGATCAAACTGTGACAAGATTTGAATATGAAGATCTAGTAAGATATTATTTTGGCCTTTTCGACAAATATAAACAACAGATTCGCACGTATACCTAGTATGAATTGTGAATGTCAAATACAAGCTAAACTAAGTTGTTTAAAATTATATGCTTGACTTTTCTATCTTGGCTTAGGCTAGTTCCATTGTTTAATTTCAAGCCGTTGAGTAGCGTTGTTCATTTCCCTTTACTTAAGCTTGGTCGAATATCTTGACTTGAATTATCGTACTTTGAACTGCCTATACTCGCATCGTTGGGCACACTTGACTTTCTCATCTTGATCTTGTTTGAGAATTTGGACCAAACTTATTTGATCTCGAGAAGTTCATCTTTTGATTTAGGCGTGTTTTGATTTAGGCCATTATACATTTTGATGCTCATTTGATATTAAACTTTTGTTTTGAATACGTGGAATTTGACTTGATCCATGTATGTATACCCTTTTGTATCGGTTTTCGAAGGAAACTAAGATCGAGTTCAACTAAATAACTTTGATTTATCCAAGACATTATGTTAACGAAACTTAAACAAATAAGTTTTTCATAGAAATTTGGTAGTGTTTGAAATATAAATATTATTATGCAAGGAAAATGGATTTTGAAAGATGAACTGTAAGGATTTGATTCCAAATATTGAAACTTATTTCTAATGTTTGAATAATGATAGTTTGAAACATGCACGTATTAAATTAGAGTGCGCAGCGAAAGCGTGATGGTATATTTGAATAAGAATGAATAGAGCCCTATAGTATGGTTAAAATGAGTTATGTTTGAAAAAAAATAGTGCAACTAATAGAATGGTAAAGAGATTTCCGAGATTTCGACTTATGGCTCTTGAAATATTCTATCTTGTGATATACGAAGATATTTGAAATGAAGGAAGTGTAAAAGATTTTCGAAAACTTCGAAAACTAGAAAGGCTTGAATTCATATGAAATTAGATTTGAAAAGTTTGAATGGTTTAAATACGATCATGGATTTCGAAATATGAAACATAAATTGTATTCTTGAAAGTTGAAAATTTTATTTTCAATTGGATGAATTTGTTTTCCAAATGGTTTAGATGTGATGAATGGTTTATAAAAGAAATTTCGATGGCTTGAATCCCGATATTTTGGAAACATTTAGAAAAAACAAAATTTTGGTTTTAAATATTTGCAAAATGATTTACAACTTCAGGATATGAAATGATTTGGTTGTTCGAGTAACCGTGACTAAAACTGGGTTGTGATGAGGGATTGGACTTTGTAAGATGGGTGTTATTCTGTGGCCTTGTCATGAGGATGAACTTCTCGAACCAATAACATATAGATTTGATCATAGTATGTTTGAAACTTTGAAAGAAAATTTGGTTTTGAAATCCCGATGTAACAACAAGGAATTTCGCTCGATCCGAATCGATCGCTAAACCGACCAAGACCGCTCGAAACCCCTGATTGTTTTGAGAACAAGCCACATCGGGACACAAACAGAAGAACATTTCATTGCTTATTACAACAATTCCTTCAGAATAAAATAATATTACAGAGTATGAATAAATATTACACAGAAAATATCAGAGATTTAAATTACATTTAAATACATTGCAGCGGAAAAACAATACAAAGCGCAACTGAAAACAGATACACGGATACAGAGCTTTCCGAATACCGCTTCAGCTGTAAATCAGGATGCTGTGAATATAAATCTGCAAAACCAAAACTACTAGCTGCCCGTGTCGAAAATAAGGGCAACCTGAGTTTAGGTTAAACTCCAGGTCAGTCATGTGACTGGTGTGAGAACTAAAACAGTTATTAATTTTTATTTTAAAGTTAGGTAAATCAACGGACCACGCCGTATGACACGGAATGGGTTTCCTCCCAAGAATACTAGTGCATAAAACAACAGCGCAATGCTAAATAAAGAACAATGAAGCTATTATAAGACCCAGGTTCTATCACACAATGCAACGCAAGCCAGGGGATAGGGTCTTCCCTTATAATAGCCAAACATGCTTGGTACGTTAAAACAAATCATTTGATACTATTATAAGTGCAAAGTGTCAAAACAATTTCCATCATAGGTATAAATCATAGATGACATAAGTGCCCTATACCACTATGTCGCCATATATAGGTTCTACAATCAAAACCGCAAAGTCACGTATTGGAAGTTGGATTTCCATCTGTGAACTGAGGCAAGGGATCGTCCTCACCGAATTTGAGACTGTCTAGCCCGAGCCTCAGGACCCTGACTCAGGTGGGCCCTTGAATCGTCAGGGCCGGTCCACCGATGTGGATTAAAATGCCTGAACACTGGATTTCCCTGCCCTTTGGGGCGTAAATGAGCCAAATGACTCCATCGGCTCCCCATAGCACCAATATATCCGAGGCGCCTCGCAATCCAACAACCACACAGATGAAAATAATATAAATGTCAGGACTGGTAGGTCACTAACACCACCCTAGCTAGAAAGAAACGCATGCCCTCCCTGATGTCCTCTCCCGTTTCTGGTTCACAACCGGGGTGTGAGGCTCGCGAATTAACGTTACACAAAGCTATGCCACACAGGCAGTGCTTTGATCATCAACCACAAGACTCTTCTTTTCAACAAAAGCCTTGATCATTTGCATCTTAGCATGCCACACAGGCAAACCACTCCATGCAACCGATATCCATCAATCACACAAAACGATATCCAATGTCAGAGACACAGTCCATTTACAAGTCCGTTCTGGGTCTGAACGAAACCGGAGGCACCTTGTACCTCGCATATCCATCGATCTCCAAGTACGTCTGGACGATAACTAACTGATTCCCTCCTCTTGGGTGTACAACCCAATCAAGATCATCAGTAATTATCTAAACAATGTGAAGATCTCCGGTCTTCGACCATCGTCTTCATCCTCGACACATCGTCGAATCAGTTATTCAAAATGGGATAAACCCGGTCTTTCTGAATAACTCGTGTATATAATCAACAAGTGTTACACAAACACAACATATGCCTCATTCCAATTCAGAGTATTCTTTTATTCAAATATTCTTATACTTTGGGAAAGGTTCCCGTTAATTTTATCAAAGATAAATTCTTTTAAATTTATTCTTTAATCTTCTTTTGAATATCAATTCAAACCAAATTATGGTTTATCCAAACTAGTCAGGATTAGCGAACCTTACCGAAGTAATCACTTGTTAAATTTCCCAATCCCAACCTATTCATCCCATGAAGTAAAACTGGTAATACTTCATATCTAGCACCATGGTGTTATCGGTAAATTCAATTACAATTTCACGTTCAAATCTAATTAAAGATTTAACTATCGCCTGGAGCAAAACTGGTGATACTCCATTCTTGATTTTCTTAACTCCGTTGGGTCTAAGAACAGTATTATTAAAGATACCGTTCACGACAACCCAAAATCACATTCCATTTACAATGGAATCTTCATGGAAAACAAATCGATATATATAATCGATATAAACTTCCATATCCGACTAATAATATAAATGGAATAACGGCAAAGCCTTTTAAATTCCAGATATATTAGTTGTCTTCCTCCACAGAAAT
Source organism: Allium sativum (assembly GCA_030737875.1). NCBI lineage: Eukaryota > Viridiplantae > Streptophyta > Magnoliopsida > Asparagales > Amaryllidaceae > Allium > Allium sativum. The sequence goes on along the minus strand of CM060915.1, from coordinate 440,919,608 downwards.
TCATTTCGATTATTACCAAATCGAATTCCATTCCATTCCAATTTATTTTATTAAATTGGAAAACTTTACTTTGGAAAATCTCCTTTAAATCTTAACAAAAGATTTATAAATTCCAAATGACAGTTCACTGTAAATCGGGTTAAAGAACGAATGTCGTTAAAACACAGTTCACGATAAACCCAATTCACATTCCATTAATTATTGGGGTAAAGAACAAGTGTTATTTAAAACATCGTCAACGATAAACCCAAAAATCAATTCCAATTCCAATTAAATATCATTTAATTGGTATACTTCATTAAATCTAAATAAAAAGATTTAATCTTTTTCTCAACTGGGTTTAAGAACAGTGTTAATGAAGACACCATTCACGACAAACCCAAATCCCATTTGATATTAAACACAAGGCTCTGAATAGAAAATATCGGCTTATATTCAATATCAAATTCTACGACCAACAAATATCGTATTGGAAATAACGATATAAATATATCTTTTAAATTTCCATAACAATATCTGTATAATCACGAAATCCAACATCAAAATATTCCAAAGACAATTTCGATTCAAATCCATTCCAATTCAATTATTGGAAATTCTGGTTACTTTTAAAACCTTTTCAAATCCAATTTATTTATTTCAAAAATAAATGGATTATAATTCTAGTTCAAAACTAGTTCATTTTGATAAAAATCTATTTTTATCTTTTCGAATATTGAATTTTTAATCCCAATTCTTTCCAAATCATTTCTTATGATTTTACACAAATTATAGCTATTTTTAATAATTTTATTAAGGCCCGTACAACTATTTCCATCAACGGCCATCGAATTGCACTTACAATGACCTTTTCCAAATTTGATTTGGACATAATTCCAAATCCAACCATTAGATTTCAAATATTTAATATTCGTTAGAAATCTCTTTTCGATATGAACCCAACGGTTCCGGTTTTAGGAGAATCCGACGGTAGGATCTCCCGTAATGTCCATTCGAAGTCAATGGTCGAAATTCGCGAACTGCTGCAGCGCGGCGCGTTCTATTCAGGCCATTATATATATAATATATATATTATATATATTTCGTCAATTTCCTTTTTAAAACGTATTTTATAAATCGTTTTAAATTCATTTTCAAAACGATTTCAACTTCATATTCAATTTCAATTCAAAATTGAATATTCCATATCATCGATATATAAATGATAGTATTTTCAAAATATTATATTTCGAAATCAATTCCTTTTCGATATTCATTATAAAAATGAATAAGATTGATATAGATATCGTTCACGTCCAAATGGAGTCAATCTAACCAACACGGCTTTATATATTTCAATAACTTCCTTATTCTATTCAACAAATGAATATTTTCTTCAACACCTGAATATATACTTTATTCAACACATGAATTTCTTTTATTCAACACATGAATATATATGTTATTCAATACATGAATTTTCTTTTATTCAACACATGAATATATATTTTATTCAACACATGAATTCTCTTTTATTCTTTATTTTCCAAATTGGAATGAGGCCCAATTAATTACCGTATAATGTTAATTATATGTATTCCCTACAACACATGTATATAATAGCAACGATAAATCATCGACCATCATCCAGAGTGCACCACACAACTGCATAAGCATTAAATATAAATAATTAACGCTTACACAGTCTGTCAACCAATCGATCGACATACAGCTAATTATTGGGACTAGTGTATGACCAATTTCATCCCAACACCCGTGTGGGGTTTTCAAACAATCAAACATAGGTTTTATTTGTGCAGTTGGGCGATGTGTAAAATTTATCGTCCCAATCCATATCAGTCAAACGTGTGTATATAAATAAATCGTCCGATTTGTTTATAAATATTTATTTCATATACACGTTAAAAGTTATATTTTTAACTAAAATGTTTTCCACTATAAAATATTTTATTCCATTCCACTTCTCACAATCAACTTTCACAACACACCAATTAAACAAACAAGTCATCCATGGTCTATGGACAACGGGTGTCGGGTGCTACTAAGCACCGTCTGCATCCTAGTATATATTTCAACTAGAAAACAAATTAAAAGCGAGAAGTTCTCACCGAGTTCCACTACTCCAGTTCTACTTCTGAACCGTTTGGATTTGTTTGAAATTCCAATGCAGTCCTTACCACACTGTTCATAATAAAAATTATGTTTTTATTATTTCATTCCAACAAATAAAAATCACATTTTTATTTCTACTTCATATATTTTTACGATGCATCTTTCTATATAAAAATTATATTTTTATATTCCTACTTCTTATATAAAGATCGAATTTTTATTTCGACGCTTATAAAAATCACATTTTTATCTCAACATATATATAATAAAAATCAGATTTTTATTTTGTTACATATATAATTTTTTTATATTCTCTATTATATAAAAATTCTATTTTCAATCCCCTACTCATATAAAAATCAAAATTTTATTTCGCTACAACATATTTAAAAATCGTATTTTTATATTTTCTATCTTATAAAAATCATATTTTTATTATCTCCATAATATAAAAATCATATTTTTATTATCTCTATAATATAAAAATCATATTTTTATTATCTCTATAATATAAAAATCATATTTTTATTACCTCTATAATATAAAAATCATATTTTTATTACGTTAACTTCATAATAAAATCCAATCTTTACTCTATTAAAAATCCCACCTTTACTCTATTAAAAATCCCATCTTTACTCGCTATTCTTCTATAAAAATCTAGTTTTTTTTACTATTCTTTCTATAAACTAAAACTGATTTTTAAACGATGTTTTATATAATTTAAAACTGATTTAAAATACTATTATATAAAAATAAAAACTAACTTGCAAAATAAATAAATAAAAATAGAAAAGCTCACCTTTTTTCTTTCCAGAGGGAGGGGGTGGAGACGAGGCTGCGGCGTTGGTGCAGTGGGGACGCGCGGAGGTGAAAGAGGAGGAGGAGCAGGTAGTTTTGGGGGTTTCAGGCGTCGTTGACGGCTCACAAGGGGGGCGCGATCTCGAATTGAACGTGGAGGGGGTTATCGAGTGGAGGAGGAGGGGAAGGAGAGGAGGAGGTGCTAGTGGCGGCCTACGGTGGATGGGGGGGACGTGCGATGGCGGCTGGAGTAAGGGAGGGCGGCGTCAACGATTAGTTTAGGTATTTTTTTATTTCTGTATAAATCGATTTGGGGGAAGGGAGATAAGGGAGGGGAGTTTTATAAATTAATTAATTTTATAATTAAATTTCCTAAAAAGTCAACCTTTTTATTCGACCTCCAAACGAGACCCAACGACTATCTACCCCCATTCCGAACACAATGGGATATGTTTCGTAACCCAATTCGACTGTTACGATCAGTTTTTGTCAAAATCAAAATATAAATCTATATATTGAATTTGAATGCACATTTCAATTTATCGGGGCCACATACAGACTCTAAAAATTCCAAAAAAATTATTTCTAACATCATATTGACGACATGGTCCTAACAAAACTAGTTTCGTAAAATTCTGAGACCGTTTGAAAAATGGCCATTTTCTGCTCGATCGAAATTGACTGAAACTGTCAAAACACGTTTTACTTCGCCACGCTCACATATTGATTCAGAAAATTATGAATTTTGAAACCTAGAAATAACTTGACATCACGGATCCAATAAAAGTGGTCTCGTCGAAAACGAAGGTCGTTTGCAAAATTTCCATTTTTAAGGGCCAAAATTCCATAGCGACTTTTCTGAATTTTCAACTGGGAATAACTTTTGATTCCCGCTATGAAATTTCAATTTTTCTGATTCATTGGAAAGATATTCTCAGTTAGATTCTAATATTTATGGTGTCGCCAAAATCCGGTTTATTTTGAATCTTGTACATTCATTTGAAATTCGAAATCGAAATTTCGAACTACCGCGCCATTTTCAATTCGTTTTATAATTAAAATAAATAATTATATTCTAACGTCGATTCAAATAAATAAATACGTTATATTTCTATTCACAATAAATTTATCGTCGTTATTATTTAAAATAATTCATTTTAAATATTCAAAATTCATCAAAATTGCCAAAATAAAAATTTTAAATTGGCTCAGATTTCCGGGTTATTACAATCTCCCCCACTTAAAACTTTTCATCCCCGAAAAGGAACAAAGCTGAAAGTTGTTTAACTAATCAACCCAACTTTCGTTATTTTTTTTACGGCTTAAGTTCTTCAACTTTTCAGTTTCTAAGAACTTTTCAGATTTTTCAAAAATTTGGCTAACACCCTAATTTTTCTAAAAATTTCACTATAACCTCCCCTGCACCGGGAGCTTCGGGATATTTCAAATAGACTCCCATGGCGCTCACCAATCCAAAAGAAAAAGAAAAAGCCAAGCGGCTAGCCAATTGGCTCATAAAATCATTAAAAACCCCAATATATACAATAAACATGTACCTATTTGTCGGGCAAACAATTTTATTCCTCTTCTCTAGCCTCCTTGCTATGACCTGTTCAATGTAATTACATGTATATGTATGCGAATGCGACAAATTTTCAATACAATTCACTATTTGGTTCAGTTTGGCTAAAGGTTCAACATTTAATTAATCAAACAATAATCAAACCACACAACCAGCAATCAATTAGTTGATTAGCTTTTCAAATTCATAACTTTGATACATAGTCCAAAAATCAGATTTTTGATGCCAATTCACAACAATAAGCCCTATCTAGTTTTGGTTCTCACACCAGTCTAATGGAAATATATAAACATCCCACTTTCGAAACTCGAACATAAATACTGGTAATGTGATCACAATTACTAGTATCATCCCCGGGCGACTAGAATGTGATTCTATATCCATCCAGTATATTAAAACTTCAAATGCACGCGGATCAGACGTATATGCAAAATCTTTATATATTGGATTGTCCAAATTAGTACAAATAAATATTCAAATACATTGAATAAGGTTTAAATTTTCAAAACAAAATTTGTTTTCATTTTAAAAATATACTCTTCACACTCGTTCTAGGATACTACTGATCCCATCTATAACGAGTCATTCCCATTGGATATTACTAATCCAACATCTGATGAATTCTTTCATATGGTTTAATGTGTCTTGTCTCGAGCTCTGTAAACCAAAGCTCTGATACCAAATGTAACAACAAGGAATTTCGCTCGATCCGAATCAATCGCTAAACCGACCAAGACCGCTCGAAACCCCTGATTGTTTTGAGAACAAGCCACATCAGGACACAAACAGAAGAACATTTCATTGCTTATTACAACAATTCCATCAGAATAAAAGAATATTACAGAGTATGAATAAATATTACACAGAAAATATCAGAGAGTTAAATTACATTTAAATATGTCGCAGCGGAAAAAAATACGAAGCACAACTGAAAACAGATACACAGATACAGAGCTTTCCGAATACCGCTTCAGCTGTAAATCAGGATCCTGTGAATATAAATCTGCAAAACCAAAACTACTAGCTGCCCATGTCGAAAATAAGGGCACCCAGAGTTTAGGTTAAAACAATAAACTCCAGGTTAGTCATGTGACTGGTGTGAGAACTAAAACAGTTATTAATTTTTATTTTAAAGTTAGGTAAATCAAGGGACCACGTCGTATGACACGGGACGAGTTTCCTCCCAAGAATACCACAATAGCACAATGTTAAATAAAGAACAATGAAGCTATTATAAGACCCGTGTCCTATCACACAATGCAACGCAAGCCGGGGGATAGGGTTTTCCCTTATAATAGCCAAGCATGCTTGGTACATTAAAACAAATCATTTGATACTATTATAAGTGCATAGTGTCAAAACAATTTCCATCATAAGTATCAATCATAGACGGCATAAGTGCCCCATACCACTATGTCGCCATATATAGGTTCTACAATCAAAACCATAAAGTCACGTATTGGAAGTGGATTTCCATCTGTGAACCGAGGCAAGGGATCGTCCTCACTGAATTCGAGACTGTCTAGCCCGAGCCTCAGGACCCAGACTCAGGTGGGCCCTTGGATCGTCAGGGGCGGTCCACCGATGTGGATTAAAATGCCTGAACACTGCGTTTCCCCGTCCTTTGGGGCGTAAATGAGCCAAATGACTCCATCGGCTCCACATAGTCACCGATGTATCCGAGGCGCCTCGCAATCCAATAACCACACAGGTGAAAATAATATAAATGTCAGGGCTGGTAGGTCACTGGCACCACCCTAGCTAGAAAGAAACGCATGCCCTCCCTAATGTCCTCTCCCGTTTCTGGTTCATAGCCGGGGTGTGAGGCTCGTGAATTAACGCTGCATAAAGCTATGCCACACAGACGGTACTTTGATCATCAACCACAAGACTCTACTTTTCAACAAAAGCCTTGATCGTTTGCATCTTAGCATGCCACACAGGCAGACTACTCCATGCAACAAATATCCATCAATCACACAGAATGATATCCAATGTCAGACACACAATTGATTTACAAGTCAGTTCTGGGTCTAAATGAAATCAAAGGCACCTTGTACCTCGCATATCCATCGATCTCCAAGTACGTCTGGACAATCACCAACTGATTCCTTCCTCTTGGGTGTACAGCCCAATCAAGATCATCAATAATTATCCAAACGATGTGAAGACCTACGGTCTTCGACCACCGTCTTCATCCTCGACACATCATCGAATCGGTTATTCAGAATGGGATAAACCCGGTCTTTCTGAATAACTCGCGTATATAATTAACAAGTGTTACACAAACACAACATACGCCTCATTCCAATTCAGAATATTCTTTTATTCAAATATTCTTGTACTTTGGGAAAGATTCCCATTAATTTTATCAAAGATAAATTCTTTTAAATTTATTCTTTAATCTTCTTTTGAATATCAATTCAAACCAAATTATGGTTTATCCAAACTAGTCGGGATTAGCAAACCTTACCGAAGTAATCACTTGTTAAATTTCCCAACCCCAACCTATTCATCCCATGAAGTAAAACTGGTAATACTTCATATCTAACACCACGTTGTTATCGGTAAATTCAATTAACATTTCACGTTCAAATCTAATTAAAGATTTAACTATCGCCTGGAGCAAAACTGGTGATACTCCATTCTCGATTTTCTTAACTCCGTTGGGTCTAAAAACAGTATTATTAAAGATATCGTTCATGACAACCCAAAATCACATTCCATTTACAATGGAATCTTCATGGAAAACAAATCGATATATATAATCGATATAAACTTCCATATCCGACTAATAATATAAATGGAATAACGGCAAAGCCTTTTAAATTCCAGATATATTAGTTGTCTTCCTCCACAGAAATTAACTTCTATTATTACCAAATCGAATTCCATTCCATTCCAATTTATTTTATTAAATTGGAAAACTTTACTTTGGAAAATCTCCTTTAAATCTTAACAAAAGATTTATAAATTCCAAATCATATTTCACTATAAATCGGGTTAAAGAACGAATGTCGTTAAAACACAGTTCACAATGAATCCAATTCACATTCCATCAATTATCGGGTTAAAGAACAAGTGTTATTTAAAACATCATCCACGATAAACCCAAAAATCAATTCCAATTCCAATTAAATATCATTTAATTGGTATACTTCATTAAATCTAAATAAAAAGATTTAATCTTTTTCTCAACTGGATTTAAGAACAGTGTTAATGACGACACCATTCACGACAAACCCAAATCCCATTTGATATTAAATACAAGGCTCTGAATAGAAAATATATCGGCTTATATTCAATATCAAATTCTACACCAACAAATATCGTATTGGAAATAACGATATAAATATATCTTTCAAATTTCCATAACAATATCTATATAACCATGAAATCCAACATCGAAATTTCCAAAGACAATTTCGATTCAAATCCATTTCAATTCAATTATTGGAAATTCTGGTTACTTTCAAAACCTTTTCAAATCCAAGTTATTTATTTCAAAAATAAATGGATTATAATTCTAGTTCAAAACTAGTTCATTTCGATAAAAATCTATTTTTATCTTTTCAAATATGGAATTTTTCATCCCAATTCTTTCCAAATCATTTCTTATGATTTTACACAAATTATAGCTATTTTTAATAATTTTATCAAGGCCCGTACAGTCGATTTCCATCAATGGCCATCAAACTGCACTTACAACGACCTTTTCCAAATTTGATTAGGACATAATTCCAAATCCAACCGTTAGATTTCAAATCTCTAATATTCATTAGAAAGCTCTTTTCGATACGAACCCAACGGTTCTGGTTTTAGGAGAATCCGATGGTCGGATCTCCCGTAATGTCCATTCGAAGTCAATGTCGAAATTCGCGAACTGCCGCAGCGCGGTGCGTTCTATTCAAGCCATTGTATATATATATATATAATATTATATATTTCGTCGATTTCCTTTTTAAAACGTATTTTATAAATCGTTTTAAATTCATTTTCAAAACGATTTCAACTTCATATTCAATTTCAATTCAAAATTGAATATTCCATATCATCGATATATAAATGATAGTATTTTCAAAATATTATATTTTGAAATCAATTCCTTTTCGACATTCATTATAAAAATGAATAAAATCGATATAGATATCATTCACGTCCAAATAGCGTCAATCTAACCAACACTGCTTTATATATTTCAATAACTTCGTTATTCTATTCAACAAATGAATATTTTCCTCAACACCTGAATATATACTTTATTCAACACATGAATTTCTTTTGTTCAACACATGAAAATATATATTATTCAACACATGAATTTTCTTTTATTAAACACATGAATATATATTTTATTCAATACATGAATTCTCTTTTATTCTTTATTTTCCAAATTGGAATGAAGCCCAATCAATTACCATATAATGTTAATTATATGGATTCCCTACAACATATGTATATAATAGCAACGATAAATCATCGACCATCATCTAGAGTGCACCACACAACTACATAAGAAATAAATATAAATAATTAATTCTTACATAGTCTGTCAACCAGTCGATCGACATACAGCTAATTATTGGGACTAGTGTATGGCCAATTTCATCCCAACACTCGTGTGGGGTTTTCAAACAATCAAACACAGGTTTTATTTGTGCAGTTGGGCGATGTGTAAAATTTATCGTCCCAATCCATATCAGTCAAATGTGTGTATATAAACAAATCGACCGATTTGTTTATAAATATTTATTTCATATACACGTTAAAAATTATATTTTTAACTATAAAATATTTTCCGCTATAAAATATTTTATTCCATTCCACTTCACACAATCAACTTTCACAACACACTAATTAAACAAACAAGTCATCCATGGTCTGTTGACAATGGGTGTCGGGTGCTACTAAGCACCGTCTGCATCCTAGTATATATTTAAAATAGAAAACAAATTAAAAGTGAGAAGTTATCACCGAGTTCCACTACTCCAGTTCTACTTCTGAACCGTTTGGATTTGTTTGAAATTCCAATGCAGTCCTTACCACACTGTTCATAATAAAAATTATATTTTTATGTCTTCATTCCAATAAATAAAAATCACATTTTTATTTCTACTTCATATATTTTTACGACGCTTCTTTCTATATAAAAATTATATTTTTTATTCCTACTTCTTATATAAAGATCGAATTTTTATTTCAATGCTTATAAAAATCACATTTTTATCTCAACATATATATAATAAAAATCATATTTTTATTTCGTTACATATATAAAAATTATATTTTTTAATATTCTCTATTATATAAAAATTCTATTTTCAATCCGCTACTCATATAAAAATCGAAATTTCGCTACAACATATATAAAAATCGTATTTTTATATCTTATATCTTTTAAAAATCATATTTTTATTATCTCTATAATATAAAAATCATATTTTTATTATCTCTATAATATAAAAATCATATTTTTATTACGTTAACTTCATAATAAAATCCAATCTTTACTCTATTAAAAATCCCACCTTTACTCGCTATTCTTATATAAAAATCTAGTATTTATTTACTATTCTTTCTATAAACTAAAACTGATTTTTAAATGATGTTTTATATAATTTAAAACTGATTTAAACTACTATTATATAAAAATAAAAACTAACTTGCAAAATAAATAAATATAGAAAAGCTCACCTTTTTTCTTTCCAGAGGGGGGGGGGGGGTGGAGACGAGGCTGCGGCGTCGGTGCAGTGGGGACGCGTGGAGGTGGAAGAGGAGGAGCAGGCGGTTTTGGGGGTTTCAGGCATCGTTGACGGCTCGCAAGGGGGGTGAGATCTCGAATTGAACGTGGAGGGGGTTATCGAGTGGAGGAGGAGGGGAAGGGGGAGGAGATACTAGTGGCGGCCGACGGTGGATGAGAGGGACGTGCGATGGCGGCTGGAGTAAGGGAGGGCGACGTCAACGATTAGTTTAGTTTTTTTTTCATTCTGTAAAAATCGATTTGGGGGGAAGGGAGATAAGGGGGGGGTTTTATAAATTAATTTATTTTATAATTAAATTTCCTAAAAAGTCAACCTTTTTATTCGACCTCTAAACGAGACCCAACGACTGTCTCCTCTAGCTAATTACCCCTATTCCGAACACAATGGGATATGTTTCATAACCCAATTCGGCTGTTACGATCAGTTTTCATCAAAATATAAATCTATATATTGAATTTGAACGCACATTTCAATTTATCGGGGCCACATACAGACACTAAAAATTCTAGAAAAAATATTTCTAACATCGTATTGACGATACGGTCCTAACAAAACTAATTTTGTCAAATTCTGAGACCATTTGAAAAATGGTCATTTTCTACTCGATCGAAATTGACTGAAACTGTCAAAACACGTTTTACTTCGCCACACTCACATATTGATTCAAAAAATTATGAATTTTGAAACCTAGCAATAACTTGACATCACGGATCCAACAAAAGTGGTTTCGTCGAAAACGAAGGTCGTTTGCAAAATTTCCATTTTTAAGGGCCAAAATTCTTTAGCGACTGAATTTTCAACTGGGCATAACTTTTGATTCCCGCTATAAAATTTCAATTTTTCTAATTCATTGGAAAGATATTCTCAATTAGATTCTAATATTTTTGGTTTCGCTAAAATCCGTTTTATTTTGAATCATTTGAAATTCGAAATCTAAATTTTGAACTACCGCGCCATTTTCAATTCCTTTTATAATTAAAATAAATAATTATATTCTAACGTCGATTCAAATAAATATATACGTTCTATTTCTATTCAAAATAAATTTCTCGTCGTTATTATTTAAAATAATTCATTTTAAATATTCAAAATTCATCAAAATTGCCAAAATAAAAATTTTAAATTGGCTCAGATTTCAGGGCTGTTACACCCGAAGTAAAGTATGATTATTTATATCGAAGAAATATATATAATATTTCAATGGTTTGGGATGAAAATGGGATTCTAAGTCAGAGGAATCATTCCGAGATTTTGAAATGTATTGCAAAATATGACTTGTAATCAGAATATAAACTCAAACTTCTTTAATTAATCTTTCCCAGAATTTTGTCTTTCTAATATAACAGTTTGAGTTTAGTTAATTAAGCTTGGAAATAAAAAGGGTTTTGGCAAATGTAATCATATGAAATTTTTTCTTATAAGTTGCGTTGATAAATTTAGACTTAATATAAGAATTTGTAAGTTTAACAAATTTATATGTAAGATTTATTTTGCTTATGTATAATTTCATGAGCTCTCTTTTTTGAGGACGAAAAGCCTTAAGTGGAGGAGAATGTAACGATCTAAGATTTTTGAAAATCAAATTTGAATTTAATATGAATTTTAAATAAAGTATAAAAAGGTTTAAATTATTGTTGAATCAAATTTTAAGGCAATAATAAAATTTTAACATCCTGTAAGTTTAATTTTATTGTGAAATTATTTATAACAATTTTGTTTGGAGAAAATGTTTCGTCGTTAATTGAATTTTCAAAATTTAGTTGTAGTTCAGTTACGAAAGGCGATTATGATTTGAAATTAAATTAAAACTAAATATCCGTCACAAATTTTTGTTTAGTTTCGGTTCGCGTAGTCTTAAAATATTTTATAGAAATTTATTGAAATTTTTATTTCGAAAAATAAGCGTATATTTTTCTAACATATTTTGCGGTAATGGTGGTCCCTTTTGACACTTTACAATATCAGTCAACCAGTCTGTTTTATTACTGTTCTGGGATCGTGACACATTATTATATACGATTATATTGTTAGTTCAGTGTTGATGGTTATCGATAATTAAAAACGAAAGAAATTGGAAAGGAAAAAAATTTGGGGTACAAATTGCAAATAAAAAGGGGAATAAAAGCATGCACGTTTCATGTCAAGTTCTTGTTTCTCTTCATACTTTTTCTTTGTCCTTCAAAATGAACCAACGTAAAAAAAAAAAAAATTAAAACGTGGCAAACAAAGGGAGTAAAGAGAGACAAATGGCATTTCTCTCCTACACGTGCTAGTCTAAAAGCCTCCATCTCCTATTTATTTATTTATTTTCTTTACTCCAACATTGTAAAACTTATCTGGAAAAAGCTTCCTCTCACCAATTCATTTCCCTCTTCTGTCCATTTCTTTTTCCTTCCCAAGCTTCTCAATGTCATCTGCCATTCTCAAGAAAAAAAACAAAAACAAAGAACGGTGAAACTGTGAAGCCTGCATGCCAAAGCCCTCCACCGCAATTACCCTCTCATCTTCCCACCGCGTGTACCAAACTTCCTCCATTTCTTCCCGAAAGCCTCCAGTCCGCCTCGTCGAACACCTTCCGCATCTCGCACAAAACCAGCACTCCCTGATCGTGAGGAACTCAACTGGCAGCAAAGCCTCCCTCCCCTCTTCTAGACTAACTTTCAGCCTCCCTCCACTTTTGCATCATTGTTTGGCTTATTAGTCCATCTCCAGCTCGTGCATGGCCTCATCCGCCTCTTTTGCAGTAATTAGAAGATTGTTTTCAAAAAAGAAAAAAAAAACAGCGCAGGTAGAAAAAGCGGAAGAGGGTTGAAGACTGAAGAAAAGAGGGAGGAGGTTGCATGCATCCCATATGCTGGTTTGGGGTACAAGCGTGTCTGGATAAATGAAGGAGCAGGGATCTTTGCATGCGTGCACCTATTTGTTGCAGAAAAAAAAACTGAGACATTACGGAAAAAAAAAGAGAAAAAAGAAAAATAACAAACGTGAAATCTTGTTTCACTGTGCATGCATGAGCTGGCAACCGAGAGCAACCTTTGCAGATCCATTTGCAAGTCTTGAAAAAAAAAAAGAGAAGGTGTAATTTTAAGAGAGAAAAGAAAGGGGAGACAGAGCGCAAAAAGGAGAAGTGACGCAGAGACCGGAACATTAGTGCGAAGACAGGAAGCATATAGAAGCGCAGCTTTGGAAGGTGATTTTCTGGAAAGCAAAAAGGTGAGAACACTTTAATTTAAATTATCATTTAATAGCTGATTTTATTGCGTTAACTAGAGTTGAGATGATGCTAATTGTGTGAATGGTTGATTTATAATTATTGTAGATAGCATTGCGGTCATGGACGTTATATTTTATGTGATGAATTGTGAACAAGTATTGGTTCGGTAAAATGATATATCGATACGCGTTAGTGTATGACACATTTTGAGTAATTATTGTTATGGATGCGTGGATGGAATTTGTGTTAATGTTTAGGTATCATTTTGATTTCATGAAATAGCAGAAACAATCAAGGTTAGTTTACACCGAGTAAAGAATGTTTGAAAATAAAAATAAAAAATGATGATGTTCTATGAATTCGAAAATATTGATTTGAAAATGTTTGGTATCTTGGAATGTGATGAGCATAGTTATGTTGGAACATTTAACATTATAAATTTGGCAATAATTGGAACGATATTTTTCTCGATCATTTATTTAATGAAAGCGATATAATATGTCATGAATGGAATGTCATTTTTGCGAATTGAATATCACGTTAATAATGAACATTGTGAATTAAAACATTATTTTGTAAATTAAGTATTGTGCATGATGTAAATTTGATAACTAGACGATATTCAAAATATCAATCTAACGTAGCGTTATAAACTTACCTTGAAGTTACTTTGAATTAATATCATTGGATTTTGAAGTTTTTAAATAACGACATATTTCAAGCTTTTGTTTCAATGCTTCGAATTTGATTATCGAATGTTGTGAAGCGCTAAATATCGTAACTAGTTTCCAATGTAAAATTTGGTTAAATTGGTTTAGACGAAGCGATCTTCGGATATTTGATATAATTTCTGTGGATGATGACTAATACTATTTGTGGAGTTAAACAGTGGAAATATTGTAATTCCGCTTAGAGTATCGGTTTAATACAGAAACATATATCGGATATAAGAAGTTCAATTTCTAACCGATCGTATATATCTAGTATGGATCTTTTGGAATAAGTGAATGATATGGTAATAACATCGTTTTAGCCGAGCAAGGTTTGAGTTAATTATTGAAGTTAATATGGAACTAAGTGAACGAAAGAGAAAAGTGGAATGACTTCAAATTGATTTGATTTACTCAAGATTTTTCAGAACTAGTATACTTTTCGAGTAAATGCAAGTCATCGGCATGGGAAGGAAACAATTCCAATTTAAAGTATTTGTATATTTATATAGGTTTTCATATATTTAAACATTATATGTCAATTTCAAAAATATTTAAATAAAACTTATTTGTCTTAAGATATGTATATGTTTAAAAGTATTATATTTGTATAATTCTTCAAAGTAAATATATGTTAAGTAATAATTTTTAAACATTTCTATTTTTAATGTTAGTACATATATATATAAATTAGTTATGACAAATGTATTATTTTCAAATATTTTATTTAATTTAAATTGGGAATTGTTTCGGTCCTGAATCTTTTGATTTGAACATAATGAATCCGTTTTGAATGATTTCAATTAATTTGAATTAAGGAATTATTGAAATCACGATCCTTGGGTTATGTTGATTGTTCGAAAGTGAGGCATTAAGAAAAGACTATCTATAAATGATCATCTCTTAAGCAATCAATTCTGGGTTTAGAAAAGACTAAGAGATGTATGTATGTATGTATGTATGTATGTATGTATGTATATATATATATATGTATGGAAAGAACTTGTTTTGAAATATGAAGCGCTGGTTATTTGGAAAGACCGGGATCGAAATTTATTTTCCGAAAACCATTCGAAATAACCATACGATGAAAATAATGAAGTTATGAAGACGATGATTGAAGACCGTGATTCTTCACATCGAACGGACTGCCTGCTGATTGGTTTCTTTACCGAATAGCTACAGTAGAGAGATGCCCCTATTACCAGAGTGGTAGAAAGTCCGAATGTATTTGGAGAATTGTCGGATTTTGTTCTGTCCCAGGACGGACTTGTATGGATTGTGTGTCTGACATTGTAATTGACGGTATAACACTGATTTCCATTGTTATGTATCTGGTTTGTGACGTATGAGCTCGAAGTGGTTATGTATGGATGGAAATTAGTGTCATGTTGTGAATGGATAATGTGACATACTTAAGAGATGAAGTGAGCTTGTATGATCAGAGCATTGCTTTTCTAGGCATGCTTTGTGTAAAGGCCCGCAAATCCGTGCTATCTGAGTTGACTAATAACACCACACGTCCAACCCAAATTGCACAGAAATACGAATCATTAATAGAAAGAAGATAGAGGATGAGAAATAGAAAGAAAGAAATATTAGACTAGAAGAAAAACGAAGATCACAACTCACAGCAGAACAAATAAAATATATTATATAACATAAGCTTTGAAATACAAATCTGTTTGGTACATATATACATACCATCATCAGAGTACACATAACATTTGACTCAGCGGAAGTAACTCCAAATAACTAACGTTGAAGCCTCCTGCTTCAAGCTCCTCCAAGTGTATCTGTAAAAGCCTGAAACACTTGACTGCCCGTACAAATTTGGGCACCCAAGAGTTTAGGGAAAACAAAACAAAATAAACTCTGGGTCAGTCATGGGACTGGTGTGAGTAAACTCCAACCACTTGTTTAACTTTTAAAAATCCTTTCAAAAGAAAAGATAATAGTAAGACCAGCCCACACATAAACATGGACGGTTTTTACCTTACTATAACCCAAAACACTTTGATATCAAATCCAATGATATTATAATAATGTCTACATCAAGTAAATAACCAAATAGCAGAACGCTTGCATCTCACGCTCCACATATATATTATAAACTCAAAAACCGCATGGCGCTTATTGGAGATTGGATTTCCAACATGACAAGGTATGGGACCACCTTCCGATGATGTATCTCTAGAGGCGAATACACCTGGGTTCAACAAGAACGTCTTGCAACCCGGCCCACACATGACCGACCACTCATTTCGCTTGAGTGTATCGAATGTATATCACCAACGGTTGGACTCAAACCACCGTTTCCCGAATGGGCAGAATCGATAGATTTAGAAACAAAAAGAATTTCTCTAGATAGGTGATTATACACCCTAATGGGTGCGACCCACATAGCCATGCTGCCTGCCCGATTTTTGTCCTTTCCCGGTTGTTGAGGCCTGAGGCAACGAATACTTACCATTCATTGATAGCACAACCACTTTGAATGCCACATTGTCAGATCCGTTAATCACTAGTTGAGTTTGCACAAATATTCTGGATATTATGCTAAGGGATAAATCCGTTGCAACCATATATATTCATACAGACCAACCCATTTGATCATTGGAAATACTCTGTCAGACATTCGTCCATATACGTTCGTTCTGGGACTGAACGAAACCGAAGGCACAATTTCTATAAATAGAAAAGCCCTTGCACTTTACTCCGTCTTCAATATATTCAGCATACTTGGTTCGCAACGCTTATGCCGATACGGAGTGGTTCTTCGGATAATAATCCAACCGGTCTCTCCATATTGACAACGATGGTTAAAACTTCGATAGTCTGTGATTTAACTATCGAATAAAAACAAGTGTTCATCCAAACATATCAAACAAATCACTGGGCTCTTTACTTAATATTTCATTTAATTAAATCTCTTCTCCATTTCCTTATCAATATTTGTTACCCAAATATTTTCAATAACCATCTTGCCTCTTATGCCCTTTTGGAAAACGTTTCCAAATATTAACTTCTTTTATTTTCTATATATTAGAAAATGCCTCTATTTGCAATTGGGTACAATTCCAATCACTTATCTCTATCCCTGACTATTTTAATTATACCCAGGAAATATTTACTGTTATATTTTCAAAATTCCATCATTTGGGTTTAAAACGAATGTTGTGTAAAACATCGTTACAACACCCCAAAATATTTTATTCAACTAACTCTTTTCAAACACTTCTCTTCGAGACTGGATCTTGCTATTTATCCATTAAAAATGAAATCAATCAAGTTGGGGTAAAATTACCTCTCAGACCTTAACTGAAAACATCCTCAACTTCAAAACGGCAAAACCACTTACCTCGAATAAACACACTATACAATCCAATTTGTTCATCTTTAAAACATGTAAAAAGTTTGCTTTCTATTTCAAATTTATAGAATTCCCTTTTTGCTTACAATATTCTATTTTTGATTTCGTTTCCTTATCGAATTCTACATTTATCGATACATTGATTTATAACTATTAAATTATCTGAAAAATATTCTATCTCCTTAAATTCCCGGAAAAATTCGCCATAACCTCCCCTGTATCGGGAGCATCGGGAAATTTCAAATAGCTTTCCCGGTCCTTCTTATTTCAAAAAGAAAAAGAAAAAGCCAAGCGGCTTGCCGATACGGCGCATAAAACCTCGTATATGAATTAAACATGTACCTTTTTGTTGGCCACACAAATTAAAATCTTCATATACTTCATCATGTACCTGTTTACACCTGTTCACCTGTTTTCAATTCAATTCAACACTATCTAATCGTTTGAATTCAGTTCCGCCATTTATTCTTTAAATCGGCCATTTTGCCTATTTTACTTCTTTGTTTGAACATAACATGTTCAAACAAAATATTTAACTCGTTCATAACCAAATTGAATTTCAATTTCAATTCTAGTTCTCTTATCTAGTTCGAATATAAATTTCAAATCGCATTTTCTTATTTAAAGCTCAATATCCATTCAAAATCTCATTTAACTAATTTCCGTTCCAATTAGTTAATTCTATTCAATAATCAAAAATCTGATTTCTGTTTCAAAAATCAATTCATTACTCCACCTGAGTTCATATATATTCTATAACTCAAATCTGAGATTTTCTAAATAGAAATTCAGATTTTATTCGCTTAAAATCTTTTTATAAAATGAAATAAACCGTTATGGTTTTTAAATAGTTCTAGCGCTGTTTTTCTGAAAATTTGATTTTGACATAACTCAAAATCTATTTGACAAAATCCAGATTTTCCTCTTCCATTAGAAATTTTTTATCAAATCGATCCGGACGTTTCTTGTTTCGAAGAATTCCGACTTCAATTGCGTTCTGTATACTCAATTGAAGTTCGAATCGCTATTTTACGAACTGCAGCGCTGCGGCGAGTTCGTTTTAATTATATTTATATATATAAGCCTTTAAACTTCTTAAAATGAATTCAATTTCATTTAACTCTATTTGAATTCCTTGATTAAATTTCCAATCTCACTTTTGAATTCTATATTCAAATCCCAATTCCCTTCCTATTTGACATTCAAATTCAAATACTTGAATTTCTATATTGAACTCCCTATATTCAAATTCTATGTTCAAATTCATTTGAATTCTTTTATTCAAACTCTATATTTAAATTCCATTTGAACTTTCTATAATCCAATTTCTATATTTGAATTCTATTGGAATTCAAATATTCAAACTCCTTTTTAAATTCTATATTCAAAATTCCATAGTTTAAAACCCATTTGAATTTCATATTCAAATTCCATAGATCAAATCCTATTTGAATTCAATTTGAATCTCTTATATTCAAATTTCATTTTCCATTTCCATTTGAATTCTAATATTCAAATTCATCTCCAACCCCATTTGAATTTCTAATATTCAAACTTATTTTTAACACCATTTGAATTTCTTCACTCAAATTCATTTGAATTCCCTTGAATCCAAATTCCATTTCAAAACCATTTGGATTTCCTATTTTGAAATCCTATTTGAAATTCTATTTCCAATTCTACTTTGAAAATCCTATTTCAAAGTTTATTTCAAATTCTATTTTGAAATTCTACATGCAAATCTCTATTTGAATTTTTATATTCAATTCCCTGTTCAAATTTAATACTTGAATTTTTATTCAAATCTCTTTTCAAATTCCATGTTTGGATTCTCTATTCAAATTTCACATTTGAATTCTTCTTTGAAATTCTATATTTCAAATTATATTCAATTCTTCTTTGAAATTCTATATTTCAAAGTTTGTTTCTATTTGAACTCTTATATCCAACTTCTTTAAACAAGTCTCGACTTCGATTCCCTTTGAAATCGATATTTCTATTTTCTTTTGAAGATAGATTTCTCATTCAAATTTCACACTTGTATTTCTATTTCTGAATTATCAAATGGTAATTCTTTTCTCTTCATTTATAACTTCGTTATAAACGAACTATTTATAAACTTTGTTTATAAAGGAACTACTTGTTATATTTTTCAAAAACAAGGTTTATATTTTTATTCCATTTAAAATTCAAATTCTATTTTAAAAATAGAATTTTCCCTTTTGAATCTCAAATATCCTTCCATGATATTTTAAATACATTAACACTTAGCCCAGTGATATTTAAAACAATCAAACCGTTCAAATTTCAATCATTTGATTTATAGCCCGTCATATATGAATATATATGAAATCAAGCAAACAAACAAACAGATAATATATTTTTGAGGAATCCTGTTGGATCCCTCCAACCTGTTTCCCTGCATCCACAGATGTTAGCACATAAATAATACCAATTCTGCTTCGTGACAGAATATCGCGGTATAGAAGGTCATCCACTAATCATAGCGTGGGGCGTATAGGGTAATCATCCGCTATGAAACTGCGGGCATCCGCTAATGAGACTGCGGGAATCCAACCAATCAATCAACCCAATATATATATATATAGCCTAAATAACTAATATATATAAAACCACCAGAAAACATTCACACAAGCAACAAACAATTATTTTTAATGAAATAAAAATAATTCTAAAGGTGAGTGAGATTTACTCACCGTGATTTTTCTTTCCTGAGTATCCTGTTAATTTGCATATCGTCGCAACTGCGAAATCCACTCAACTTGATTCATGATTTTTCCTTGATTCATTCTACGGTTTACATCGTATTATTAGTTAACATGATTATCTACGTAAAATCAATTAAATAAAAATACAGGGTTATTTAAATAACTAACTAACTTAGTTGAGCTTTTAATATGATATTCCTTAATTAAAGAGACCATTATATTTAATTAAATGAATTTAAGCAAAAATTTACCTATGTATAAAACAATTCCAAACTAAATCATAATTTCATATTTAAATGATTAGTCTATAAATTTCATCCCTTTATTAACTAACTCTATATACGTTTTTACCATTTCTTTAATCAGTTAATGATAATCTAAACTAATTTGCTTTAACTAGTTACCAATTATATAAATAAGTCTTGAATAAAAACAAACAAAAATACCTTAATTGCAAACTCGTTCTTCCCTAAATTTCCAATACCGTAATGATCCTTTTCCCAAATCCTTATTGCTGGAATCGAACTCCAGATTTGACATCGCACCTTCCCTATCTGCAGAAATCTCGTTTCTTTCAATAAATTCGAACTCCAATAGCTAGCAATAGTAGTGTCGGCCTCCCCTGAAACACAGTGCCTCCCTTGACACTCGCCATCGACGTTGATAAGAGTCGCAATAGTCAACATCAACTTCTCAAAATCGCAAACTCCTGTGGGTCATCGCGATACCCAACGCCCCTCTTACACGCATGTCTCCTAATCATCAATCGACACCAGAACCCTCATCGAACCCTAACGCATCGCGATCAACTTCGTGATGATCTCCAGAAAGTTACGGTGGCACCCAATAGCAATTCGCGCCCCATCCTTTCTCTGAATCACGAACGCCCCTAGTGTCTTCGAGCTTCAGATCTTGTGATGGAATTGTGAATTCCATTTTCGATTCCTTTTTTTTTTATAGTGGGATTGATTTTTGATTGGGAGGAAAGGAATCGAAGAATAAAACATGAGATGAGTTTTCGGGTTTAAGAATGAAAGCAACGAGGCCGATGGTGATCTATATATACACGCGGATGGGAAACAAATGGTACAAGGCCATTAAATCTTTGCCTCCCTTGATATCGTAAGTGGAAGACAGTATTGTTGGCTCGAGGAGAGTATAGGATGCGCGATTTTTATTTAGGTCTGCGTTTGGTACAAAATTTAGGTCGGCCCTGGTATAGTCTTAGGGTGGCTCGAACTGATGCGAATTAATTTTTGATTTGATTTTGATTTTAAATAAATAAAATATCTTGCGGTCCTTTAATTTAAAACCACGAACCACTATTTTAGCAAAACAACTGATATTTCCAACATTATTCACTATTCTCAATTTAACAGATCTGATTCTGAAATTAAATTAACCGTAAAAATAGCTATATTGAATAATATAATTTAAATTCAGAAAAATAAATTCCTCAAAATAAATAAATATTATTATTCTAATTCACACAGAATTTTGTGTTAACTCATCTATATTGTTTCTAATCCAGTTATAACTTTGAATCCAATTATTTATCGTTCTTTCGAAAATTCGACAGACTCGAATTAAATCATATTTGATTATAAATCGAGAAATTCTATATAATTGTCCATAAATATTATCACTCAACATTTAAAACAATATTTAAAGGTTTAAAATAAATCGATAAAAGTCCGGGTCGTTACATTCTTCCCCTCTTAAAAGAATTTCGTCCCCGAAATTGCGAAGGTAAGAAAATGGTACAAACCCATTACTTTTCACAACTTCTTTATGTTGAAACTCACTTCTTCATATTTCAACAAATTAATTTCAACCAAAACTTTTGGTCTTCACACATTTGATTCGAATGGTCTACGATCAATCCATTTATATCCAATCTATATTTCAATAAACCTATTCAAATTGATTCTAATCAATTCATTCACTTCGACCCATTTAACTTGTTCAAGTTAAATTTCAATTCCAGAATTCCAATCCCTGGGTTTTCTTTTCAAATTCTTTTGAAATCCCATAAATATATACATATATTTATTTTCATTTCAAATTCAAAACATTTGAATATTCAAACCAATTTGTTTTCTTTCAAACAAATTTCCGTCAAAAACTTTTTCTAAGGTAGCAATCCATCACTTAGAAACTCGAAAATGAACACTGATGATGTTGCAATCATCATCAGAATTATTTCCCAGCCACTGAAGTGAGTTCAGTGCCTTATTATTTCAAAATCCATGATTTTCTTTCAAATCCTTTAAAACAAATCTATATTATTTTAATATACTTTGAAAAATATTTTTCAATTTCCCAGGATTTTGAATTCTTAATTCTGGTTTGAATTTAATTCTAATTCATCTCATTTGTATATTTTTCATTCATATACAAATATTCAGTTTGGTTATAAATAACCATTCTAAATTTATACTCTCATTTGATTATAAAATCAACATCCAACACATCCATATAATAATTCTAGAAAATTATTCTTTCTATATCAAAATAGAAATTTGGGTAAAATTATTTCATCTACCCACTTTAAAACAATATCGTGTTCAATCTCCTGTTCGAGTGTTTAGAAATTCCTATCGACTTTGTGGCGTCCCACTATCCGACCAGAATTCATAAACCACTCAACAGACTAGCCAACACAATATAAAACAACTTTTATATCAACTAACAAATACGCTCTCTTGTATATATACACTCAACTCATTCTAGGGTACTACTGACCCTATCTCTAATGAGCACATGCCACACAAGCCTAGGTATTCGCTCAACCTAAGCTCTGATACCAACTGTAAAGGCCCGCAAATCCGTGCTATCTGAGTTGACTAATAACACCACACGTCCAACCCAAATTGCACAGAAATACGAATCATTAATAGAAAGAAGATAGAGGATGAGAAATAGAAAGAAAGAAATATTAGACTAGAAGAAAAACGAAGATCACAACTCACAGCAGAACAAATAAAATATATTATATAACATAAGCTTTGAAATACAAATCTGTTTGGTACATATATACATACCATCATCAGAGTACACATAACATTTGACTCAGCGGAAGTAACTCCAAATAACTAACGTTGAAGCCTCCTGCTTCAAGCTCCTCCAAGTGTATCTGTAAAAGCCTGAAACACTTGACTGCCCGTACAAATTTGGGCACCCAAGAGTTTAGGGAAAACAAAACAAAATAAACTCTGGGTCAGTCATGGGACTGGTGTGAGTAAACTCCAACCACTTGTTTAACTTTTAAAAATCCTTTCAAAAGAAAAGATAATAGTAAGACCAGCCCACACATAAACATGGACGGTTTTTACCTTACTATAACCCAAAACACTTTGATATCAAATCCAATGATATTATAATAATGTCTACATCAAGTAAATAACCAAATAGCAGAACGCTTGCATCTCACGCTCCACATATATATTATAAACTCAAAAACCGCATGGCGCTTATTGGAGATTGGATTTCCAACATGACAAGGTATGGGACCACCTTCCGATGATGTATCTCTAGAGGCGAATACACCTGGGTTCAACAAGAACGTCTTGCAACCCGGCCCACACATGACCGACCACTCATTTCGCTTGAGTGTATCGAATGTATATCACCAACGGTTGGACTCAAACCACCGTTTCCCGAATGGGCAGAATCGATAGATTTAGAAACAAAAAGAATTTCTCTAGATAGGTGATTATACACCCTAATGGGTGCGACCCACATAGCCATGCTGCCTGCCCGATTTTTGTCCTTTCCCGGTTGTTGAGGCCTGAGGCAACGAATACTTACCATTCATTGATAGCACAACCACTTTGAATGCCACATTGTCAGATCCGTTAATCACTAGTTGAGTTTGCACAAATATTCTGGATATTATGCTAAGGGATAAATCCGTTGCAACCATATATATTCATACAGACCAACCCATTTGATCATTGGAAATACTCTGTCAGACATTCGTCCATATACGTTCGTTCTGGGACTGAACGAAACCGAAGGCACAATTTCTATAAATAGAAAAGCCCTTGCACTTTACTCCGTCTTCAATATATTCAGCATACTTGGTTCGCAACGCTTATGCCGATACGGAGTGGTTCTTCGGATAATAATCCAACCGGTCTCTCCATATTGACAACGATGGTTAAAACTTCGATAGTCTGTGATTTAACTATCGAATAAAAACAAGTGTTCATCCAAACATATCAAACAAATCACTGGGCTCTTTACTTAATATTTCATTTAATTAAATCTCTTCTCCATTTCCTTATCAATATTTGTTACCCAAATATTTTCAATAACCATCTTGCCTCTTATGCCCTTTTGGAAAACGTTTCCAAATATTAACTTCTTTTATTTTCTATATATTAGAAAATGCCTCTATTTGCAATTGGGTACAATTCCAATCACTTATCTCTATTCCCTGACTATTTTAATTATACCCAGGAAATATTTACTGTTATATTTTCAAAATTCCATCATTTGGGTTTAAAACGAATGTTGTGTAAAACATCGTTACAACACCCCAAAATATTTTATTCAACTAACTCTTTTCAAACACTTCTCTTCGAGACTGGATCTTGCTATTTATCCATTAAAAATGAAATCAATCAAGTTGGGGTAAAATTACCTCTCAGACCTTAACTGAAAACATCCTCAACTTCAAAACGGCAAAACCACTTACCTCGAATAAACACACTATACAATCCAATTTGTTCATCTTTAAAACATGTAAAAAGTTTGCTTTCTATTTCAAATTTATAGAATTCCCTTTTTGCTTACAATATTCTATTTTTGATTTTGTTTCCTTATCGAATTCTACATTTATCGATATATTGATTTATAACTATTAAATTATCTGAAAAATATTCTATCTCCTTAAATTCCCGGAAAAATTCGCCATAACCTCCCCTGTATCGGGAGCATCGGGAAATTTCAAATAGCTTTCCCGGTCCTTCTTATTTCAAAAAGAAAAAGAAAAAGCCAAGCGGCTTGCCGATACGGCGCATAAAACCTCGTATATGAATTAAACATGTACCTTTTTGTTGGCCACACAAATTAAAATCTTCATATACTTCATCATGTACCTGTTTACACCTGTTCACCTGTTTTCAATTCAATTCAACACTATCTAATCGTTTGAATTCAGTTCCGCCATTTATTCTTTAAATCGGCCATTTTGCCTATTTTACTTCTTTGTTTGAACATAACATGTTCAAACAAAATATTTAACTCGTTCATAACCAAATTGAATTTCAATTTCAATTCTAGTTCTCTTATCTAGTTCGAATATAAATTTCAAATCGCATTTTCTTATTTAAAGCTCAATATCCATTCAAAATCTCATTTAACTAATTTCCGTTCCAATTAGTTAATTCTATTCAATAATCAAAAATCTGATTTCTGTTTCAAAAATCAATTCATTACTCCACCTGAGTTCATATATATTCTATAACTCAAATCTGAGATTTTCTAAATAGAAATTCAGATTTTATTCGCTTAAAATCTTTTTATAAAATGAAATAAACCGTTATGGTTTTTAAATAGTTCTGGCGCTGTTTTTCTGAAAATTTGATTTTGACATAACTCAAAATCTATTTGACAAAATCCAGATTTTCCTCTTCCATTAGAAATTTTTTATCAAATCGATCCGGACGTTTCTTGTTTCGAAGAATTCCGACTTCAATTGCGTTCTGTATACTCAATTGAAGTTCGAATCGCTATTTTACGAACTGCAGCGCTGCGGCGAGTTCGTTTTAATTATATTTATATATATAAGCCTTTAAACTTCTTAAAATGAATTCAATTTCATTTAACTCTATTTGAATTCCTTGATTAAATTTCCAATCTCACTTTTGAATTCTATATTCAAATCCCAATTCCCTTCCTATTTGACATTCAAATTCAAATACTTGAATTTCTATATTGAACTCCCTATATTCAAATTCTATGTTCGAATTCATTTGAATTCTTTTATTCAAACTCTATATTTAAATTCCATTTGAACTTTCTATATTCCAATATCTATATTTGAATTCTATTGGAATTCAAATATTCAAACTCCTTTTTAAATTCTATATTCAAAATTCCATAGTTTAAAACCCATTTGAATTTCATATTCAAATTCCATAGATCAAATCCTATTTGAATTCAATTTGAATCTCTTATATTCAAATTTCATTTTCCATTTCCATTTGAATTCTAATATTCAAATTCATCTCCAACCCCATTTGAATTTCTAATATTCAAACTTATTTTTAACACCATTTGAATTTCTTCACTCAAATTCATTTGAATTCCCTTGAATCCAAATTCCATTTCAAAACCATTTGGATTTCCTATTTTGAAATCCTATTTGAAATTCTATTTCCAATTCTACTTTGAAAATCCTATTTCAAAGTTTATTTCAAATTCTATTTTGAAATTCTACATGCAAATCTCTATTTGAATTTTTATATTCAATTCCCTGTTCAAATTTAATACTTGAATTTTTATTCAAATCTCTTTTCAAATTCCATGTTTGGATTCTCTATTCAAATTTCACATTTGAATTCTTCTTTGAAATTCTATATTTCAAATTATATTCAATTCTTCTTTGAAATTCTATATTTCAAAGTCTGTTTCTATTTGAACTCTTATATCCAACTTCTTTAAACAAGTCTCGACTTCGATTCCCTTTGAAATCGATATTTCTATTTTCTTTTGAAGATAGATTTCTCATTCAAATTTCACACTTGTATTTCTATTTCTGAATTATCAAATGGTAATTCTTTTCTCTTCATTTATAACTTCGTTATAAACGAACTATTTATAAACTTTGTTTATAAAGGAACTAATTGTTATATTTTTCAAAAACAAGGTTTATATTTTTATTCCATTTAAAATTCAAATTCTATTTTAAAAATAGAATTTTCCCTTTTGAATCTCAAATATCCTTCCATGATATTTTAAATACATTAACACTTAGCCCAGTGATATTTAAAACAATCAAACCGTTCAAATTTAAATCATTTGATTTATAGCCCGTCATATATGTATATATATGAAATCAAGCAAACAAACAAACAGATAATATATTTTTGAGGAATCCTGTTGGATCCCTCCAACCTGTTTCCCTGCATCCACAGATGTTAGCACATAAATAATACCAATTCTGCTTCGTGGCAGAATATCGCGGTATAGAAGGTCATCCACTAATCATAGCGTGGGGCGTATAGGGTAATCATCCGCTATGAAACTGCGGGCATCCGCTAATGAGACTGCGGGAATCCAACCAATCAATCAACCCAATATATATATATATAGCCTAAATAACTAATATATATAAAACCACCAGAAAACATTCACACAAGCAACAAACAATTATTTTTAATGAAATAAAAATAATTCTAAAGGTGAGTGAGATTTACTCACCGTGATTTTTCTTTCCTGAGTATCCTGTTAATTTGCATATCGTCGCAACTGCGAAATCCACTCAACTTGATTCATGATTTTTCCTTGATTCATTCTACGGTTTACATCGTATTATTAGTTAACATGATTATCTACGTAAAATCAATTAAATAAAAATACAGGGTTATTTAAATAACTAACTAACTTAGTTGAGCTTTTAATATGATATTCCTTAATTAAAGAGACCATTATATTTAATTAAATGAATTTAAGCAAAAATTTACCTATGTATAAAACAATTCCAAACTAAATCATAATTTCATATTTAAATGATTAGTCTATAAATTTCATCCCTTTATTAACTAACTCTATATACGTTTTTACCATTTCTTTAATCAGTTAATGATAATCTAAACTAATTTGCTTTAACTAGTTACCAATTATATAAATAAGTCTTGAATAAAAACAAACAAACAAAAATACCTTAATTGCAAACTCGTTCTTCCCTAAATTTCCAATACCGTAATGATCCTTTTCCCAAATCCTTATTGCTGGAATCGAACTCCAGATTTGACATCGCACCTTCCCTATCTGCAGAAATCTCGTTTCTTTCAATAAATTCGAACTCCAATAGCTAGCAATAGTAGTGTCGGCCTCCCCTGAAACACAGTGCCTCCCTTGACACTCGCCATCGACGTTGATAAGAGTCGCAATAGTCAACATCAACTTCTCAAAATCGCAAACTCCTGTGGGTCATCGCGATACCCAACGCCCCTCTTACACGCATGTCTCCTAATCATCAATCGACACCAGAACCCTCATCGAACCCTAACGCATCGCGATCAACTTCGTGATGATCTCCAGAAAGTTACGGTGGCACCCAATAGCAATTCGCGCCCCATCCTTTCTCTGAATCACGAACGCCCCTAGTGTCTTCGAGCTTCAGATCTTGTGATGGAATTGTGAATTCCATTTTCGATTCCTTTTTTTTTTATAGTGGGATTGATTTTTGATTGGGAGGAAAGGAATCGAAGAATAAAACATGAGATGAGTTTTCGGGTTTAAGAATGAAAGCAACGAGGCCGATGGTGATCTATATATACACGCGGATGGGAAACAAATGGTACAAGGCCATTAAATCTTTGCCTCCCTTGATATCGTAAGTGGAAGACAGTATTGTTGGCTCGAGGAGAGTATAGGATGCGCGATTTTTATTTAGGTCTGCGTTTGGTACAAAATTTAGGTCGGCCCTGGTATAGTCTTAGTGTGGCTCGAACTGATGCGAATTAATTTTTGATTTGATTTTGATTTTAAATAAATAAAATATCTTGCGGTCCTTTAATTTAAAACCACGAACCACTATTTTAGCAAAACAACTGATATTTCCAACATTATTCACTATTCTCAATTTAACAGATCTGATTCTGAAATTAAATTAACCGTAAAAATAGCTATATTGAATAATATAATTTAAATTCAGAAAAATAAATTCCTCAAAATAAATAAATATTATTATTCTAATTCACACAGAATTTTGTGTTAACTCATCTATATTGTTTCTAATCCAGTTATAACTTTGAATCCAATTATTTATCGTTCTTTCGAAAATTCGACAGACTCGAATTAAATCATATTTGATTATAAATCGAGAAATTCTATATAATTGTCCATAAATATTATCACTCAACATTTAAAACAATATTTAAAGGTTTAAAATAAATCGATAAAAGTACAGGTCGTTACACTTTGTGTATGACATGACATCGATAAACCTCACACCCGGATGATGAGAAACTGGCGGTTAGGTTGTGTGTATATATATATATTAATTGATGATGACCGCTGCAGCAGTGGGAAACCACTTATGACTTATGGAATAGGGTATGTTCGGGGGGCCGTGGCTGGTCGAAAACCGTTGATCTACCTCGTAATTTGTATTGGTGTCCGCGTCTGGATGAAAAACCCGTGATTACATTTTGTTTGTGTTCCGATTGATCTTTCGTGCCAGGAATCATCTAGTTGGAAACCCAAATCTCCAATACGAGCCATACGATTTTGATTGTGCATATATATATATATATGGCGACATAATATTATGGGGTATTATGCCATCTAGGATTAATACATTTATTTGCGAAATGTTTTCCACACTATATATATGTATTATGGCATTGAAAAGAGGATTTTCACGTATGAAAGCATGTTTGGTTATCATAAGATAAAATTCGCCCATCTGGTGTGCGCTTGCATTATGTGATCTGGGACAAGCTTATGATAGCTTCATTTTCCAAAAGTCATTGCGTATTTATATGCACGGGTATTCACCTGGAGTAAACCTGCTCCGCGTTAGCGGCGTGGTCCGGTGAATTTTCCAACTTTAAATAAATCCTAAAGTAATTGTTTTATGTTCTCACACCAGTCCCATGACTGACCTAGAGTTTATTGTTCCTTCCTAAACTCTGGGTGCCCATTTATTTTTCACATGGGCAGCTAGTAGTTTAGTTTTGCAGTAATAGTTCATTGGAGCGCAGTTCGGAGCGCTTTCTGAGTTGGAGTCTACGCTAGAGTTGAAGCTTCCGCTGTATGATTTTGATCTTCCGCTGAGAGAGTATTTTCTTTCTTCCGTTGTATATTTTATGTTGTAACTATGATATTCATGTAACTCTGATATAATATTGTTTTGAGTAATGAAAAGTTCTGTTATTTTGTTCAGTATATGTATGTCCCATAACAATTTGTCTTTATGAGCGATTTAAGTTGGTTTAATTACCGGTGAGAATTGGGCAAAAAGGTGGGTCGTTACACTTCATTAATAGATACTAGTGATACTTCACATTGCATTTAAAGTTGTTTAATGGCCTTTTGTTGCTTATGCCTACTTTTATTCCATCCTTTGAGTCTGGCTTTTGCAAATTTCAGAAAAAAACTAAAGAATATTAGTCGGTTCCCTTTGTCTCTCCATTCCTTTGTAAGTTAAGTACATCTTTGCAATATTCATATAAGTACTAATGGTTTGCATATCTAAAAGGGGACCCTTTCTTATGAGTGTTACTCCATTAAAAGTGACATAGAGTAGACAACGATTGCTAATCGAACTTGAAAGGACCTGAACTCTCTTAGATTGGGCATTTTGTTGGTTATGTCGGCATTAGTAATCAATCTAATCTATGATTAATTTTTTTTGGACTTACACTTCTTTATGAGCCTAGAATGATAGGCTTAGTTAATCCAACTCAAATTATACACTAGTTAAACTCTACAACTTATGTTATCTTGATAGTAAGTTCTTTCTTTTCATATGTTTAAAGAACAACATTAAAATCCCTTATAATCATCAATTATTGATTAATTAGTTTAGTTAGATTGACAATCTTCTCTCATAATACCCACTAGATAGAGGCCCAATTGTGGGAATGGTTAAATGTACAACAAAACTTGAGACCTCCCACAATACTGATGTCCACTATGATTTGTTGTTCATTCATGTCCTTGGTGTGAACAAACCATTTAAATTTATGTCAAACGATTATAATTCTATCTTTCAAGTTAGACGTAGTATTGTTTATACACTCCTATTCATTACCTATAGATTGTTCGAAAAATTAGTAGCTTCAAGAGTAAATTTATTTTCTGAAATAGACAATAAAGTAGGGTTAACTTATTTCTCATGTTAAAGAAGTCTAATTTATGAGTATCCTCATTTAAACCTCTTACATTCCAACAAATGATAGGCATTAATTAAGGGAAGTTTTGCTACTCATCCTGGGAGCTGAACTAACATGCAATTGCTCTTTTTTCTACTTACCCTTCTCAAATTATTTATCATAATCATGTTTTTTTGTTGTGAGTTTACCCTTGGGCATCTACTCAATTTCTTCTACACCCAATTCACTATTATCCAAGTTGATATTTAACTTGTTTACATCCTCCATGTTTTTAGGAAGTATCTCAGGTATTATAGGATGCTACAGTGTCTCTATTAGGGAAAGTGCTAGATTATTCTTATGCTCCTTAATACTATGATTTAGGATTTGATGGGCTTTCTGAACCTTATTCTGGGCTCCTGGGACCAACTGGGCTGCTTCTCGGGATGCAAGCAAGTTTGGATCAAGGCTTTCCCTTATGGGACGCTATGCCATATTAACTTATTTTAAACTTGTAATAATGTTAACAATAGGCATAAGATTTTTTGGGGATATTTTCAGCCTACGTCTTTGCTACATGGTCAACATGAAATGAGACTTTTGTATGTATGATTGGTGGAGTTATATTGTTATGACACGACCGACCTTAAGGGCATGACTTCTTCTGCCATTATTAGTGGAATTTTTTGGTACTGGACAATAAAGTGAACCATGCCCAATGCATTTACATTCAGTGCAAATCAATGGAATGAACTCCTATTCTACCTCCTTGAGGTGGTTTTATCTTGTTTATCTTTAGCTCTGATCATAATGTGTAGATGTGAGTCTGCTTTAACTTCTACAAGGGCATAAGCATAAGCTAGTCGTTTGACAAGTCTTGTATTATCGTCGATATTCATTGACTTGCCGATGAGGTTGGCAAGCTTACTTAGCTTTCGGTATTCCAAATGTCAAAGTGGGAGTTTTTTAATCTTACCTAAATTGGGTAAGTTTCTAACATGTCAGGCTCAAACTGAAAATTGACATCCCATTTCTTCATGAAAATCAACTTGTTGTCCATCAGCCATGGATCTCCATTGTTTACTTTCTTTGAATCTTCACTTAATTCAAATTTCATAAGGAAAAACCCATTATCTCTAGAGTAAACTTCCTATGAACCTTTGGTTTCCATTCTCTCTTAATATGCACATCAAAATACATACAATAGGGCCTCTTGCCGGCCGTGTAGGTATACATTGAGTTTCCACATTTGGTTTGAGCATTTATAGGCTAAATCATCAATGTCGACAAAATTGTCATTTGGGTCTGACGTAGGGACATGGAAATCAATGATTTACTTAATTCGATTCCTTTGCCAAGAGCTCACCCCAAGGTCCGGTGCCTGCGGTTAGGTTCACTTTTTGCAATGGTGATAAGGGGGGTTTCTAGCATTCCTTTCTTTTAACGCGTTTCTAGCCATCGTTTTCCTCCTCATTTTGATCTGAGATCAGTTGGGTTGATGAAACCCTAATGTCGACTAAGCTAGGGAATGCCACTGAATTAATTTTTTTATGTTATATCTGTATTTAAATAGATTTTACTAAGTTAAGTATCATAAAATATTTTATATTATAAATGTTACATATTTATGTATAACTCAATTTATTATTGAATACAACACGTATATGTGTGTATACATATAAGAGTGTGTTTGAATATGCACATACATAAAGATATGTATACGTACATATATATGATCAAATTTTACACACACATATGTATATATATTATGACTTTTATATTGAATATATATATATATATATATGTGTAGATATTTAGATAACATATGATACATACAAATGCGCTAATGTGTCCAATGCGATGTAAATCTCATCATCTGTATGCATGTGCATTATACCCTTCATGGATTATTATGTCACACATGCATACACATATATACACGATATATATAAGGGAAGTCTATTTAAACATAAAATTTGAAAACAATTGATGGCTCAATTGATCTTCACCATTGATTGCCCCCTAAATTTAACTTTTCATATAAAGACAAAAAGATTTGATGACTCCGATCTCTTATGCCATGGATTGTGTTTGATTTTGTGTTCAAATAGTCGCTTATATATATATATATATATATATGTGTGTGTGTGTGTGTGTGTATGTATGTATGCGTATGTATATGTATATGTATATGTATATGTATGTGTGTGTATGTATATGTATGTGTGCGTATGTGTATGTATATGTATGTGTGTGTATGTGTGTGTATGTATAGGTATTCGCTCAACCTAAGATCTGATACCAACTGTAACGGCCCGCAAATCCGTACTATCTGAGTTGACTAATAATACCACACGTCCAACCCAAATTGCATAGAAATACGAATCATTATTAGAAAGAAGTTAGAGGATGAGAAATAGAAAGAAAGAAAAGTTAGAATGAAAGAAAATCGGAGAACACAAATCTCACAGCGGAACGAATAAAATATATTAAATAATTCAGTTATAAATTTATTTACAACTCGATCTGCTATATTAACTTCTAATCCCTTTATAAATAATTTATTTATAAAATTCAATATAATCAAATTCTGATTATAAACCCTTTGGATTTTCCTCACTTCAATTTATATTCCGAATTCCGGAATAAAATTTATCATTCTATTCCAAACCGCTTTTCCAATTCACTTTTCAATTCATACTTGAATTATAAACTCCTAAATTATCCAACAATAATTTATTTCCCTATTTTAATAAACATTGTTTAAAAATTAATTTTCTTGTTTAAAAATTAAAAACAAGCTTTCCTTTCAAATATCTATTTGAAACCCAACCCCTTTTATATTCCGAATTCCAAAATTAAAACTATCATTTCCTTTTTTCGAAATGATTTCAATTTATACTTTTAAATTCATATTTGAATTTAATATTTCAAATTATCTCTTGATAATTAATTCATCATATTTATAAACATTGTTTATAAATTTCCTTGTCTTATATATTTAAGCAAGTTCTATTTCGAAATCTATTTAAAACCAAAATCTTATTTTGGAATATTCTATATATTATAACTTATCTATATAAATATAAATGTAATGACCCGCATTTGCAGAGGTATTATAATTAATTAATTTAATTATATAAATAGTGATATAGTGAATTAAATGGTGGTTTAATTAAATAATAGTGAATATTTAATTAAAATAATAAATTAAATAATATATTTAATTCTGAAATAATCAGAATTGGCTGAAATGGCGATATGGTGTGAACTGGATCATCTGTGATATATAATCCAATTTAGAATTGAATTTGGATAACGAATATATTATATAAACGACAGTTTGAACGTAGAATTATAATATCATTAAAATAGAGCGCGTAACGATGCGGCAGTTCGCTATTTGGCGATTCGAACTTCAATTGAGTATACAGGGTTCGTTTTAAATCGGATTTCTATGAAACAGGAAACATGTGGAGCTGGTGGAGTATATCTTTCTAGTGGAAGAGAAAAATTGGGATTTCGTCGTGTAGATTCTGAGTTACGTCCAAATCAAATTATCAGAAATGCAGCGCCCTGACCATAACGATTTAATTATATTTTATATAAGGATTTAAATAGAAATCGATCATCGATATAACTCTGACGATGTAATATCGAGTTGTAAATCCATATAGGAATATTCGGAAGCTGTACAGTATTCCTCTGTGAATGTAGACGATAATATTTATTTTTAAATATTAAATTTAATTAAATTTAAATATATTTATATTTAAATAGGCTATTTAGAGCTTTGAAAAATAGCCACTTTTGCAAACGAAGTCGGAATTCGACGAAACTAATTTTGTTGGATCCGCAATGTCAAATAGTTGTTAGATTCCAAGTTTGGTGATTTTTAGAGTCACTGTGTGGCCGCACGGATTTTTAGAGTGAGAAGCAATCAGTATTTTGATGGTTAAAAATACGCTGTGTGAGCATACGGAGTCGGAATTCGACGAAACCGGTTTCGTTGGGACCGTAATGTCGAACTCTAGCTACAGGTCCAGTTTGGTGATTTTTGGATATCGTGTGTGACCACCCGAATTTTTAGAAGACTGAAACGAATATAAAATAATAAAGAAAATATCTAAACAAAAATGTGAGGCCAAAAACAAAGGCCACATCCTTCCTTTACAACCACACAAGTAAACCCCAGCCCTTATAAAATCAAACTTTAAGCCGCCGAACTCATTCTTTACAGAAAACCCAAAATCGTGCATTCCAAAAATCATTAGAAAAGAAAATCAAATCCAATAAATCCCAATCCATATATATTTAGATTTGCTAGGTGTTTCTCATCATTTTTCTATGCATTTTGAGCTGTTCGATGTTGTTCCGCTCGCTGTGATTTTCACGGCCAGAACTAGGGTTATGGTTCGAGCTTGATGTAGGCAGCGACAGATGGATTGAGTTTTGTTTTTGGGTTAAGGGTTGGATTTAGCATCTGTTTACAAGTTTTTGGGTGGATTCGTGGTATTTGTGTTCGGTGGTTGCACGAGGTCGAGAAGACTGGTAGTTCAACGGGATTTCGGTTGGGGGGTTGAGTTGGATCTTGAGGATACGGGGTAATGGAGTTTTGGCAGGAGATTTCGATGGAAGTCTCGGAGTTGAAATTCATGAAGGACCGAAGGAGTATGGGGCTTGGAAACTTTGGGGAATGGCTGCGTTTTGTGTTACTGGAGTTCGATCCAACGTGATATGTTGGGGAAGAAGATCAAATGTGTGGTCGGGTTTTAATTAAAGGAAGATGGGCCAGAAAGTAATGGGTAAGAGCCCATTTAGTTAAATTAATTAAGTTTGTTTAATTTAATTAGTATACGAACTGGTAATCACGATAACTTGGTCATATATTATCGGAATTCAGCGAAACAAGATCCGACAGGATCATATGGACGGACACTACACGATGGAACTGACTGGAAGTCCATCGGAGCTCGTTGGAATTTATGGCGAAATAAACTGTTTGATTCAAATCAAACAACAGTTTATCATTCTTTAACGATGA
Organism: Allium sativum; assembly: GCA_030737875.1. Taxonomy (NCBI): domain Eukaryota; kingdom Viridiplantae; phylum Streptophyta; class Magnoliopsida; order Asparagales; family Amaryllidaceae; genus Allium; species Allium sativum. Next base: position 440,883,227 of record CM060915.1, on the reverse strand, counting down.
ACTGCCAAAGTGAGTAAATCTCACTAACTCTGAACAGTTTATAATTTCATGTTGTATTTTTAGAATTGTTAGATATTGGCTGATTGACTGTGTGTTGACCGTTTGATTGAACTGCTAGACAGTTAGTTGAATTTCTATATTGATTTTGTTTAACAGAATATATCATATGGAACTGAAAGTGATGTTATCTATATTGTTTAACATCTGTGATGCAGGGAAACAGGTTGGAGGAATCCAACTGGATTCCTCAACATTTATTTTATTTTACTGTTTTTCATATATTGTGATATATGATGTGATATATAATCTGTTGTCGATTATATGTGTTTGGACGATACTGATCGTCGTGATTTGATATGTTGAATACCATAACATACCGAAATGTTGATAAGGGAATATTTTCAAAGTGATATTTGAAAATAAAATATTTATAAATGGAATATTTATAAATAAGAAATATTTATAAATTGGGATATTTATAAATAAGAGATATTTAGAAAAAGGGAAAAACGTTATAAAAAGGACACAGTTATCAGAAGGAAATCATTTTAAAGTGGAGAACCGTTACTAAAAGTAAATCTTTAAAAATGAATAAACGTTGTTAAAAAGGAAATCTTTATAAAGCAAATAAAGGAGTTAAATTGAATTTGGTATTCGAAAGGAGTTAAATCGAATATGGTATTCGAAAGGAGTTAAATCGAATATGGTATTCGAAAGTTAGTAAGTCGAATTAGTTATTCGAAAGGGGTTAGTCGAGTCGAGTTAGTTGAATAGAGTTAATCGAATATTAGTTATTCGAATTTGGTTAAACCAGTTAGGGTAAAACCATTAGAGTAAATCAGTTAGAGTTAAACCAGTTAGGGTAAAACCAGTTAGGGTAAAAGCATTAGGGTAAACCAGTTAGAGTTAAACAGTTAGTGTTAATCAGTTAAAGTAAATCGATAGAGTTATATCGAACTAGAATTTATTGAATAGAGTTAAATCGAACTAGAGTTAATTAAAAGGAGTCAATCGAATATAGTTTATTCGAATAGAGTTAAAGGGAAGGAGTTATCGAATATAGTTTATTCGAAAGGAGTTAAGTGATAGAGTTAATCCAATAGCGTTAGTCTGATAGAGTTAATCCAATAGCGTTAGTACAATAGAGTTAATCCAATAGCGTTAGTCCAATAGAGTTAATTGATAAGGGTTAATCGAATAGAGTAAATTGAATAGAGTTATCGAATATATCTTATTTGAAGGAAAGAATTATCGAATAAGAGATAATTCGAACGAGAGTTACGTAAGGAAGTTGTTAAAGAATAAAAAGGGTGAACTTTGTCTATTTCAAGGTTAGAAACGTTGTTCAGTTAAGGTCTGAGAGTAATTATACCCCAACTTGATTGACTCCATTTTTAATTAAGGAACGGTTAAGGTTCGATAGTGAAGGTTGGTTAAAGGAATTTAGTAAATAAGCGTAATGGTTTGAGTTGGCATAGCGATGTTTTATCTAAACATCTGTCTAAATCCAATGAAGGAGTTTTGAAATGTTTTCCAAATAAGAACCAGAAATGTTTTCTGATATAGAAAACAAGAAATGGAAATGTTTTCCAATGGTAATAACATATATTTTCTGAATTTAGAAAATAAGAAATGTTGAATATAGGGAAACAGGAGATGAAAAATGAAATAAGGAAATATGAATATATATATATATGATTGATGATTGGTTGATAGAATTTCCATTTGGAAATGATATCGTTGTTTGCACACGTGTTTTTCTTTGATAGTTAACTCACAGATTATCAATGTTTTGACTATTTTAACGTTGTTAATATGGAGAGACCGGTTGGATTATTATCCAAAGAACCACTCTGTATTGGCATAAGCGTTGTGAATCATATATGCCAAAGATAATTAAAGACGGAGTAAAATGCAAGGGCTATTGTATAAGTCTTAGACAACAGTGCCTAAGATGGATGTACTGAATAGTGCCTTCGGTTCATCCTATTCCTGGATGACTTGTATGGACGGATGTCGGACAGAGTATTTCCAGACGATTACGTATATTGATTTCTCCAACCGTACCAAGAGTGGAAGCGGAGAAGGAAACTTCTTTTAGCTAACACATAATGTATGGTTGAGGACGTCAATCAGTGATTTGATGGATTTGACGATGTGGCATTCGAAGTGAATCTGGTGTGAAGATAAAGCGTTGCTTCTAGCCTCACATCCGGTAAATGACAGAAATCGGGCAGGTAGCATGGCTAAGTCGGTCGCTCCGAAGTAGGGTGTATAATCACCTGATCTAGAGTTTCATTTACTTCTAAAAATCTATTGTTGATGCTGTCCCATTCGGGAAACGGTTGCTGATCCCAACCGTTGGTGATATACGTTCGATACACTCAAGCGAAATGAGTGGTCGGTCATGTGTGGCCGGGTTGCAAGATGTTCTTGTTGAACCCAGTGTATTCCTTTCTAGAGGTACACTAGCGAAAGGTGGTTCCATACCTTGTCATAGTTGGAAATCCATTACCCAATACGTGCTTGCGGTTTTGATTGTATACTATATATGTAGAACGTGAGATGAAAGCGTTTCTGCTAGATGATTTTTATATCGTGGTTGATAGACATTATTATAATATCAAAAGGTTTTTGATATAAAGATATTTTGGATTCTCATAAGGGAAAAACCCGTTCCGTTATACGGCGTGGTCTTATGAGATATCATTTAATTGTTCGAACTGTTTTAAAACTGTTTTACTCATACCAGTCCATGTTGCTTCACTGGTACGTCTGATCGGGGGTTCTCACTTCGCGGTTTGGTGGCAAACGGGAGACTCTTACCCCTACAGGTCCTGCATTATAGCGGGTTGGCCGAGTCGAGAGGCTGGCCGTAAAGCATGGTGTCTGGGGTACCTTTGTATGCCACGGGGGGAGGATAGCCCTCTTCTTTTGGGTCATTACAGTTGGTATCAGAGCAAAGGTTTAGTTAATACCTTGGCTCTGTGGCGTGACTCAGTAAAGATGGGGTTAGTAATACCCTAGATTGAGTTGAGTTTATATATACGAGTGAGCGTATTTGTTATTGATATAAAAATTGTTTTATATTGTGGAGATTTGTTGGTTGAGTCGTTTATGAGCTCTGGTCGATCAGTTTGATCCGTTGTATCGGTAGGAATTTATAAACACTCAAATAAGATGGGTCGACACGATATGTTTTGAAAAAAAGGGTAAATTAAAATAAGTTTACCCAAGGTATATCTTGGTATAGAGAAGATATATATACCAAAATTATAATATAGTGGATATATTGGTTGTTATTATAATCAAGTAAGATTATAAATTAATTGGTTATGTAAATAACCAATCAGAATTCATATAAGTGAAATACGTAAAATCAATGAGTTAAATCTGAAATTTTAAACCCGAAATTGAATTAAAATTCTGGAAAATTGGATAAGTGATTGTAAATGGATTTGGATTGAAAATAAGGAAAATTTAAGATCCTGGGAGATTTTAAATTGTTTTACAAGCAGTGTGAATTATATTTTGAAATGAATTTCAAAGTGGAAATGTTTAGAAATGGTTTTATAGTATTGAACTCACTTCGATCGCTGGAAAATAGATTCTGATGATGACAGCTGCATCATCAGTATTCATTTTCGAGTTGTAAGTGACGAATTACTACCTGAGATACTGTTTTGAATTTGTTTTGGGAAAGACAAGTTGTGTTGAATTTCAAAATGGGATTTATAATAAAGAATGAATAAGGAAAGTTTGAAATAGAAATTGAATATAGAAATTCAAAGGGAGTTTGAATATATGAAATTCAATGGAAGTGATATAGAATTTGAATATAGAAATTCAAATGGAAATTGAATATAGAAATTCAAATGGGATTTATAATATAGAATTTGAATAGAATTTGATATACAGAATTTGAATAGAATTTGATATATAGAATTTGAATAGAATTTGATATATAGGATTTGAATAATATAGAATTTGATATATAGATTTGAATAATAGAAGTGATATACAATTTGAATAGAATTAACTAAGTCGAAGAGGAATTAGTTAATCGAGTTTTGAATTTGAAGTTGAACCTTGAAAGGTGAATTGGATTTGTAAATGGATATTCGAAATCGAATATAGAACTTAAATTTGAAATTTGGATTCATAATAAGCAAGTTAAAATGTATTTGAACATGTCATGTTCAAATATAAAAGTTAAATAGACTAAAGAGTTGATTAACAAATTAATCAACGAATTGAGTTAAAACAATCAGGTATAGTTAAAATAGATTGGGCAGGTATAAATATACATGAGATAGGTATGGATAAGGTATGAAGGTATATAAATAGAATGCTCGACGAAAAGGTATGTTTTTTATTCATATATGAGATTTTATGCGCCGTATCGGCTAGCCGCTTGGCTTTTTCTTTTTCTTTTGGATTGGTGAGGGCCATGGGAGGCTATTTGAAATATCTCGATGCTCCTAGTACAAAGGAGGTTATGGCGAATTTTTCCAGGAATTTAAGGAGTTAGAATATTTTTAAGATAATTTGATAGTTAGAAATCAACGTATCGATATATATATATATATAGAAGTCGATAAGGAAACGAACTTAGAAATAGAATAGTAAAATCAAAAAGGAAGACTAAGAATAAAATCTAGTAAGAATAGAAAGAGGAAGCGTATACGTGTTTAAAAGTGAATAAGTAGTTGTATGGTACTGATTATTCGAGTAAGTAGTCATATCTGTTTTGACGTTATAAATGTTATTCAGTCAAGGTCTGAGAGGTAGTTATACCCTAACTTGATTGATTTCATTATTAACAAATAAATAGTAAGATTTCAGGCTCGAAGATCAATGTTGAATAAGAGTTAGTTGAATATAGTATTTGGGTTGTCGTAACGATGTTTTACACAACATCCGTTTTAACCCAAATAAGTGTAAGCTTGGAAATATAATAAAGAATATTTCCTAAGTATAGAAATAAACGAGATCGGAAAAGAGATAAGTAATTGGAATATTTTCCAATTATAAATAGCATATATTTTCTAAAAGTTTAGAAAAATAAAGGAAGGCGATATTCGGAAATATTTTCCAAATAACATAAAAGGCCAATATGGTTATTGAAAATATTTGGTTAACAAATATTAATAAAGAAATAGAGAAGTGATTTAACTAATGGAACATTAATTAAGGGCTCAGTGACATGTTCAAAAGGAAAATTTGATTTTTTGAAAAGAGTAAACTGTTTAAAAACTCTCAGGGAAAAGACTGTTTGAATTAAAAACAAATTTAACAGAAATTTGTGAAAGCAAAATTGAATTAAAGTAAAGCCAGTAAAGTGGTTACTGAGATTGAATTAGAATGATATTAAGACAAATTGGATTGTGAGATTCAAATTTGAAGTGTAATGTGATAATCAAGTTAAGAGTTGGGAATCGAGAAGAAACTCGTGTTGAAATGATATTTGGCTCGGATATAAGCGAATGGTTGTGTTGTGGATAAAAGAAGATTGGGATTTGATTGGGATGACCTTTGTATCCACTGAATTGATAACAGGTGGAAAGGATATAATGATATGCCGACAAAAGGTACAAGTTTATATTTCTATTGGATATAAGATTTATGAGCCAAATTGGCAAGCCGCTTGGTAGTTTGATTTTCTTTTGGGATGGAGATGGCCCAAAGTGGCGAGTTGGAGTTTGTCCGATTGACCAGTACAAAGGGGGTGCTGGCGAAATTTTTCGAAGAGTTATGGTGTTAGAAATTTTTCAGGATTTTTGAAAATTTTCGATAATAAGAATTAATTAATAATTTAATTAAAATTAAATTGGTTCAGTTGAAACTAAAGATTTAGAAGTGAACAAATATGTTCGAACCATTCGATAGGGTCGTTCTCTACCTTAGCAATTTCGAGGACGAAATTATTTTAAGTGGGGAAGATTGTAATGACCCACATTTGCAGAGGTATTATAATTAATTAATTTAATTATATAAATAGTGATATAGTGAATTAAATGGTGGTTTAATTAAATAATAGTGAATATTTAATTAAAATAATAAATTAAATAATATATTTAATTCTGAAATAATCAGAATTGGCTGAAATGGCATTATGGTGTGAACTGGATCATCTGTAATATATAATTCAGTTTAGAATTGAATTTGGATAACGAATATATTATATAAATGATAGTTTGAACGTATAATTATAATATCACTAAAATAGAGCACGTAACGACGCGGCAGTTCGCTATTTGGCGATTCGAACTTCAATTGAGTATACAGGGTTCGTTTTAAATCAGATTTCTGTGAAACAAGAAACGTGTGGAGCTGGTGGAGTATATCTTTCTAGTGGAAGAGAAAAATCGGGATTTCTTCATGTAGATTTTGAGTTACGTCCAATCAAATTATCAGAAATGCAGCGCCCTGACCATAACGATTTAATTATATTTTATATATTAATTTAAATAGAAATCGAACATCGATATAACTCTGACGATGTAATATCGAGTTGTAAATCCATATAGGAATATTCTGAAGCTGTACGGTATTCCTCTGTGAATATAGACGATAATATTTATTTTTAAATATTAAATTTAATTATATTTAAATTTAATTATATTTAAATAGGCTATTTTGAGCTTTGAAAAATAACCACTTTTGCAAACGAAGTCGGAATTCGACGAAACTAATTTTGTTGGATCTGCAATGTCAAATAGTTGTTAGATTCCAAGTTTGGTGATTTTAAGAGTCACTGTGTGGCCGCACGGATTTTTAGAGTGAGAAACAATCAGTATTTTGACGGTTAAAAAACGCTGTGTGAGCATACGGAGTCGGAATTCGATGAAACCGGTTTCGTTGGGACCGTAATGTCGAACTCTAGCTACAGGCCCTGTTTGGTGATTTTTGGATATCGTGTGTGACCACATGGATTTTTAGAAGACTGAAATGAATATAAAATAATAAAGAAAATATCTAAACAAAAATGTGAGGCCAAAAACAAAGGCCACATCCTTCCTTTACAACCACACAAGTAAACCCCAGCCCTTATAAAATCAAACTTTAAGCCGCCGAACTCATTCTTTACAGAAAACCCAAAATCGTGCATTCCAAAAATCATTAGAAAAGAAAATCAAATCCAATAAATCCCAATCCATATATATATTTAGATTCGCTAGGTGTTTCTCATCATTTTTCTATGCATTTTGAGCTGTTCGATGTTGTTCCGCTCGCTGTGATTTTCACGGCCAGAACTAGAGTTACGGTTCGAGCTTGATGTAGGCAGCGACGGATGGATTGAGTTTTGTTTTTGGGTTAAGGGTTGGATTTAGCATCTGTTTACAAGTTTTTGGGTGGATTCGTGGTATTTGTGTTCGGTGGTTGCACGAGGTCGAGAAGACTGGTAGTTCAACGGGATTTCGGTTGGGGGGTCGAGTTGGATCTTGAGGATACGGGGTGATGGAGTTTTGGCAGGAGATTTCGATGGAAGTCTTGGAGTTGAAATTCATGAAGGACCGAAGGAGTATGGGGCTTGGAAACTTTGGGGAATGGCTGTGTTTTGTGTTACTGGAGTTCGATCCAGCGTGATATGTTGGGGAAGAAGATCAAATGTGTGGCCGGGTTTTAATTAAAGGAAGATGGGCTAGAAAGTAATGGGTAAGAGCCCATTTAGTTAAATTAATTAAGTTTGTTTAATTTAATTAGTATACGAACTGGTAATCACGATAACTTGGTCATATATTATCGGAATTCAGCGAAACAAGATCCGATAGGATCGTATGGACGGACACTACACGATGGAACTGACTGGAAGTCCATTGGAGCTCGATGGAATTTATGGCGAAATAAACTGTTTGATTCAAATCAAACAACAGTTTATCGTTCTTTAACGATGAACTGCCAAAGTGAGTAAATCTCACTAACTCTGAGCAGTTTATAATTTCATGTTGTATTTTTAGAACTGTTAGATATTGGCTGATTGACTGTGTGTTGACCGTTTGATTGAACTGCTAGACAGTTAGTTGAATTTCTATATTGATTCTGTTTAACAGAATATATCATATGGAACTGAAAGTGATGTTATCTATATTGTTTAACATCTATGATGCAGGGAAACAGGTTGGAGGAATCCAACTGGATTCCTCAACATTTATTTTATTTTACTGTTTTTCATATATTGTGATATATGATGTGATATATAATCTATTGTCGATTATATGTGTTTGGACAATACTAATCATCGTGAATTGATATGTTGAATACCATAACATACCGAAATGTTGATAAGGGAATATTTTCAAAGTGATATTTGAAAATAAAATATTTATAAATGGAATATTTATAAACAAGAAATATTTATAAATTGGAAAATTTATAAATAGGAGATATTTAGAAAAAGGGAAAAACGTTATAAAAAGGAAACTGTTATAAGAAGGAAATCATTTTAAAGTGGAGAACCGTTACTAAAAGTAAATCTTTAAAAATGAATAAACGTTGTTAAAAAGGAAATCTTTATAAAGAAAATAAAGGAGTTAAATCGAATATGGTATTCTAAAGGAGTTAAATCGAATATGGTATTCGAAAGGAGTTAAATCGAATATGGTATTCGAAAGTTAGTAAATCGAATTAGTTATTCGAAAGGGGTTAGTCGAGTCGAGTTAATTAAATAGAGTTAATCGAATATTAGTTATTCGAATTAGGTTAAACCGGTTAGGGTAAAACCATTAGAGTAAATCAGTTAGAGTTAAACCAGTTAGGGTAAAACCAGTTAGGGTAAAACCATTAGGGTAAACCAGTTAGAGTTAAACAGTTAGTGTTAATCAGTTAAAGTAAATCGATAGAGTTATATCGAACTAGAATTTATTGAATAGAGTTAAATCGAACTAGAGTTAAGTAAAAGGAGTCAATCGAATATAGTTTATTCGAATAGAGTTAAAGGGAAGGAGTTATCGAATATAGTTTATTCGAAAGGAGTTAAGTGATAGAGTTAATCCAATAGCGTTAGTCCGATAGAGTTAATCCAATAGCGTTAGTTCAATAGAGTTAATCCAATAGCGTTAGTCCAATAGAGTTAATTGATAAGGGTTAATCGAATAGAGTAAATTGAATAGAGTTATCGAATATATCTTATTCGAAGGAAAGAATTATCGAATAAGAGATAATTCGAAGGAGAGTTACGTAAGGAAGTTGTTAAAGAATAAAAAGGGTGAACTTTGTCTATTTCAAGGTTAGAAACGTTGTTCAGTTAAGGTCTGAGAGGTAATTATACCCCAACTTGATTGACTCCATTTTTAATTAAGGAACGGTTAAGGTTCGATAGTGAAGGTTGGTTAAAGGAATTTAGTAAATAAGCGTAATGGTTTGAGTTGGCATGGCGATGTTTTATCTAAACATCTGTCTAAGTCCAATGAAGGAGTTTTGAAATGTTTTCCAAATAAGAACCAGAAATGTTTTCTGATATAGAAAACAAGAAATGGAAATGTTTTCCAATGGTAATAACATATATTTTCTAAATTTAGAAAATAAGAAATGTTGAATATAGGGAAACAGGAGATGAAAAATGAAATAAGGAAATATGAATATATATATATATATTAATATATATATGATTGATGATTGGTTGATAGAATTTCCATTTGGAAATGATATCGTTGTTTGCACACGTGTTTTTCTTTGATAGTTAACTCACAGACTATCAATGTTTTGACCATTTTAACGTTGTTAATATGGAGAGACCGGTTGGATTATTATCCAAAGAACCACTCTGTATTGGCATAAGCGTTTCGAATCATATATGCCAAAGATAATTAAAGACGGAGTAAAATGCAAGAGCTATTGTATAAGTCTTAGACAACAGTGCCTAAAATGGATGTACTGAGTAGTGCCTTCGGTTCATCCTGTTCCTGGATGACTTGTATGGACGGATGTCTGACAGAGTATTTCCTGACGATCACGTATATTGATTTCTCCAACCGTACCAAGAGTGGAAGCGGAGAAGGAAACTTCTTTTAGGTAACACATAATGTATGGTTGAGGACGTCAATCGGTGATTTGATGGATTTGACGATGTGGCATTCGAAGTGAATCTGGTGTGAAGATAAAGCGTAGCTTCTAGCCTCACATCCGGTAAATGACAGAAATCTGGCAGGTAGCATGGCTAAGTCGGTCGCTCCGAAGTAGGGTGTATAATCACCTGATCTAGAGTTTCATTTACTTCTAAAAATCTATTGTTGATGCTGTCCCATTCGGGAAACGGTTGCTGATCCCAACCGTTGGTGATATACATTCGATACACTTAAGCGAAATGAGTGGTCGGTCATGTGTGACCGGGTTGCAAGATGTTCTTGTTGAACCCAGGGTATTCCTTTCTAGAGGTACACCAGCGAAAGGTGGTTCCATACCTTGTCATAGTTGGAAATCCATTACCCAATACGTGCTTGCGGTTTTGATTGTATACTATATATGTAGAACGTGAGATGAAAGCGTTTCTACTAGATGATTATTATATTGTGGTTGATAGACATTATTATAATACCAAAAGGTTTTTGATATAAAGATATTTTGGATTCTCATAAGGGAAAAACCCGTTCTGTTATGCGGCGTGGTCTTATGAGATATCGTTTAATTGTTCGAACTGTTTTAAAACTGTTTTACTCATACCAGTCCCATGACTGACCCGGAGTTTATTTTGTTTTGTTTTCCCTAAACTCTTGGGTTCCCAATTTTGTACGGGCAGTCAAGTAGTCGGGATTTACAGGTACTTGAAGAGTTGGAGCAGGAGGCTTCAGGATTAATAGCTATAGTTATTTCCGCTGTGTTGTAAGTGTTGTACTTTGATAATGATATGTAAATTCAAGTAGAGATTTGTATTTCAAAGTTATGTTATGAAATATATTTATTCGTTCCACTGTGAGATTCGTGTTACTCTGATATTGTATTCTTCTTCTTCTTTTCTATAAGTTTCTATCTTATCTTTCCTCACCCTCTATCTTCTTTCTATTAATTTCCCGATTTTCAGTTTAATTTGGGGTTGGACTTGTGTTTTTGGTCAGCTCAAATTGGACCGGATTTTTGGGTCATTACAATAGATATATAGAATCTATTTCCAAATTTAAATTTAACTTCTATTTAAAAAATCCTAATATTTTCTAGACATGTTTTAGTTAATTAAATTCGAACTAATCGAATTCACATCATAAATCCTTATGGATTATTTCAGTTCAGTTTATATTCTAAACGTGATAAACTTCATCTTTTACTTCTTTAAAACAATTTCCCATTTCCATTTATAAATTCATATTTGAATTTAAATATTCAAATTATCAAATGATAATTTTTCCACTTTATTTATAAAACTGTTTATAAATTCAATTTAATTCTCTACATTATTAATTTATACACATTTATAAATTCACTACTTGTTTCATATATTCAAAACAAGTTAATATATTTATAGCCCAATTGAAATTCAAATTCTATTTTTGATAAATAGATTTTCCCCTTTTAAATCTCAAAACCCTACTTATGATTTATTTATAAATTACCATTTAGGCCCAGTGGTATTTTAAACATCCAAACTAACCAATTATCAATCACTGGTTTTTTAACACCTCATATATGATGATATATATGAAAACAACAATAATAATATTTTTGAGGAATCCAGCCGGATCCCTCCAACCTGTTTTCCCTGCATCCACAGACGTTGGCCAACATAAATTTATTTTTAATGATTAAAAATAATTCTAAACAGTAAATTTAAGTGAGATTTACTCACCGGAGTTTTTATTTTGTGCTTGTACCAATTTCTAATTTCTTTTTATCGATTTCCGAGTCTCCGAACTCCACACGGATGATTTCATTTGATTTCTCCTTGCCTAGGAAAAATCCGAACTTTATAAATTAACTACTGAATATCCTTAATAAGGTTTTATGCTAAAATATACAGAAATTAAAATTTCAAATTTCCTTACTTCCCGAATTTGAACAACTAACAATTTCAAGTCTCTAAATTTCCACTTAACAAATTTGCCATTTATAAAATAATTTGCTAGCTAAATTTTCCTTTCGGTCCCAAAATTTCAGATTAGTAGAAATGACATTCCTTTTTCCCAGTGTAAAAATCTTAGTTTTGAGTCATAGACTAGTTACATTTAAATAAGAATTCACCTTATTTTGATTTGATTTTCCCACCCAGAACCTGTTGCCTTAGCCTGCAACTCAACCTCGACCTTCCCACTTCAACCTTATCGCCCTTGTCAAGATCCTTGAGACATTGTATCACTAGGAAAAACACAGTGATCCCTCAGCTAACCATTCATCACTTCCAATCCATTTCCAGTCATCGCCCTAACATCGCACCCTCTCACGAACCCTAATCTGAACTGTCGAGCTTGCTGCAATTCATCCATCTGTACTTCGCATTATTTCCATCGCAACCAAGCTGGTGTCGGCCTTTCTCCTCCTCGATGCCACAGCTGATGTGCCCACCTCTCCAACAACCATGGCGACCTCAGCTTCTACCCTGCTGCCATAAGAACGCGTAACCCCCTCAAACGATAATCGAGCTCCTCTTTCCATCCGCAATTGTTTTCTCCCAACGCGCCTCTTCCAAATCGAGTTGTCCAATCGCACATGAGTTCCTACATCATACCATTCGATCGAACTAACCCAGTTGCATCCAAAACCAAGTCGACCTTCTTCCCAATCGCGGTTTCACTCGCGATCTCCAATTTGGTTCACTCCTCCGTTGATTTGATTTTCGGTTTTAGGGATTTAAGAGAAAACCATTTTTTCCTTTCTGATGGTTTTCAATTTAGCTTTAAGGAAGAGGGAATCTGACTACACAAAAAGAAATGGAGCGGTTTTAATTTTACTGAGTAGGAAATGGAAAAGAAATATAGGGAGTTGGTCACGTATTATATAAATGGAGAAACCTTCATCCTTAAGAAATTTAGTCAGTGTATAGTACAGTTTTATTTAATGTGATTTGATTTTGATTTAACTTCGATTTGATCTCGTATTTAATTTGATTTGAAATAAAGAGATGGATATCGATTTGATTTCGAGCCTATCCATAATCAATTATCTCGGGGTCCATTAATTTAAATCACAAACCGCTATTTTAGCGTATAGAACGATATTCAAATGTAATAACGCTATTCTAAATTGAACAGTATATATTCTGAAATTTAATTTGAATGTATATACCATATTAAATTAATATAATATAATTTAAATTCAAAACAAATCGTTTTCTAAATAATAAATTATTATTATTATCGTTTTTAATTCAAATAAAATTCATATAAATCATTTGAATCATTTGACTCCAGTTTAAAATTTCGAATTGAACTATTTTATATTCTCATATTACGATGATTATATATATTCGAAATAAATCGTATTTCGATTATTAAATCGATAAATCAAGATAAAGAATCCATTTATATTATCAACTCAATATTTAAAACAATATTAAATTTTTAAAATAAACTATTCAAAAATTCGAGTCGTTGCACTAGGGACAAGTGGGGATTATTACTTAGGTTATAATAAGTTAGTAAGAGAATGGGATAACTGGTGAATTGAGTTAAGGGACATTTAATTGTAAATTAAGTAATCAGTAAAGGGGAAAACCTGGAACCAATTAAGAAAAAGGGGAAAATATATGGTACTTAATTATAAATTAAGTAATCTGTAAGCTTGGAAGTCTGAAACCCGTTGATAAGAATGTTTAGGTTTGTCTTAGGGACAAGTGGAAATTATAACATAGGTTATAATAAATGGATAGAGAAACTTATTAATGGGCCTTAGTTAGTGGAACTAAGTTAATAAGTAAACAACGATAAGTTGTATTGACGATGTAAAATGGAATTATGATTAAATGAGAAGAGACAAGGAAAACTTGTGAAATAAAATAAGTTATATTTAATCATAAATGGTAAGTGACATGTTAATTAGAAAACATGTGAACTGGGATATACTTAATTACATATTAAGTAAAACATGTTATTTTAATGATGAAACCAAACAAGAATATAAGGGGATTGTAACAACTCGGAAAATCAGAACCAATTTAATTTTTTTATTTTAGCTATTTTAATGAATTTTGAATATCTAAAATGATTTATTTTAAATAATAACGATTTAAAATTTATTTAAATTGAAGTTAGAACGTATATATTTGTTTTAATTATAAAACGAGCCTGAAATGGCGCGGTAGTGTGAAAATTCGATTTCAAAATTCAAATTTCAAATGAATGTACAGGATTCAAAATAAATCGGATTTTTGTAAAACCAAAAATATTTGAATTTGTTTAATTATATCTTTCTAACGAATGCAAAAAATCCAGATTTCATAATAGGAATTAAAAGTTATATCCAGTTTAAAATTTAAAATAGTCGCCATGGAATATAATATAATATAATAAATAGGCATTTTGCAAATGGCCTCCGTTTTCGACGAAACCACTTTTGTTGGATCCGGAAAGTCAAATTATTGCAAAATTCCAGTTTTCATAATTTTTGGAATTAATATGTCGGCGTGGCAAAAGAAAGCATGTTCTTTCAATTTCAGTCAAATTGGATCGACCAAAAAATGGCCATTTTTCAAACGTTCTCCAAATTAAACAAAATTAAATTTTGTTAGGACCGTATCATCAAAACATAGCTAGATTTATTTTTCGGAGATTTTTGGAATCAGTATGTGGCCCCGGCAAATTAAAATGTACGTTCCAATCTAATATTGAATGTTTTATATTTTTATTTGAAGAATAACCGACTGAAACAGTCGAATGGGTCTACGAAACATATTCCATTGTGTCCAGAATGGGGGTAGTTAGCTAGGGGTGACAGTCGTTGGGTTGGATTTGAGTTCGTATGGGTTAACGAGCTTTTTGAAATTAAAGAATTAAATAAAATAAAATATTTTATTATAAAACCCCCTTGGCAAATCAGATTTCTCTTTCGTTAACCCATAACCTAAAAATACGAATGGCGGCTACAGCAGGAAACTTCTCTCTTCGATAACTCCTAACCCTCTCAATGAAATTCAATGATTCTTTTGGGAATTTTGTAGAGATTTCTTCTATCTCCATATCCATATCTGATTTGTATTTTTTATGGTGTGTTGCTCGAGATCCATCGCCTCGAAGTTGCAGGTTTTAAACCACCGCTGAGCCACCAGGACGCCATCGAAGTGGGCCCCATCACCAGGCGTAGGTGCGCTCCTCGTTGCTCTCCGACGTGGTGCAACCCGATTCCCTCATAGCGCAATGGAATGGAAGATAACTCGTGACCTAGTTTTGAATGTTTACTGAAAGGTATCGGGGGTGATTATTTAAACTGTTTATAACACTTTAAAGCATTGTGAAGTTCGATTTATTAATAAAAATCATATCTTTTTCATGTGTTGTCGAAATTCGATGAAACAGGAGACATTGGACTCGTGGCATCATACACGACATTCTAGAAGAGAACGGGAGAATTTTAGAGCCATCTACAATTTTAGGCGAAGTCAAAACCAATGTGAGATTTCTGAATTGAAAAATAAATAATTAAAATTATATTAGGTTGCAGATGGAGTATAGTAGGTCCTGACACCGTCGTCCACATACCATGGACGACTTGCTTGTATTGTGGTGTGAAATTGATTGCGATTATGGGTGATTGATTGTGGTTGCAACAAAATTGATTGTGTTTTCTGTAAATTCACAATGTTGTGAAAATGAATTGTATTGTGGAAATTATAAAGATGGAACCCTTGTATCGCCGCGAGGCCTAGGATAGCAGAGGAGCCATGCTGGACACGGTGCCGGTTTTAATTACTCTGCCGTTATGATGCCGAAATTTTCCGAAATATTCATGTGTTGAAAAATATTCATATGTGAAATGAAAATTGTTTGAACAATAAAAATCATATTTTTATTGTTTGTACAAAATAAGTAAATGGTCATAGTTTGAAAATAAAAACATGTTAACAATAAAATTACATTTTTATTGTATATGTACAAAAGATTAAAAATGATCATAGTTTGAAAATAAAAACATGTTAACAATAAAATTACATTTTTATTGTATATGTACGAAAGATTAAAAATGATCATAGTTTGAAAATAAAAACATGTTAACAATAAAATTACATTTTTATTGTATATGTATGAAAGATTAAAAATGATCGTAGTTTGAAAATAAAAACATATTAACAATAAAATTACATTTTTATTGTAAATGTACAAAAGATTAAAAATGATCATAGTTTGAAAATAAAAACATGTTAACAATAAAATTACATTTTTATTGTATATGTATGAAAGATTAAAAATGATCATAGTTTGAAAATAAAAACATGTTAACAATAAAATTACATTTTTATTGTATATGTACGAAAGATTAAAAATGATCATAGTTTGAAAATAAAAACATGTTAACAATAAAATTACATTTTTATTGTATATGTACGAAAGATTAAAAATGATCAAAGTTTGAAAATAAAAACATGTTACCAATAAAATTACATTTTTATTGTGTATGTACGAAAGATTAAAAATGATCACAGTTTTTGAATAAAATATGTTTACAATGAAAAAAATTACATTTTTATTGTATGAAGGAAAGAATAAAAATATTCATTGTTTGAATAAAATAGTTTAACAATAAAAATTTACATTTTTATTGTATATAAGAAATGATGAAAAATATGCATTGTTTGAAATAGAAAAATTTAACAATAAAAATTTATATTTTCATTGTATATAAGAAATGATGAAAAATATGCATTGTTTGAAATAGAAAAGTTTAACAATAAAAATTTACGTTTTTTATTGTATATAAGAAAAGATGAAAAATATGCATTGTTTGAAATAGAAAAGTTTAACAATAAAAATATAAATTTTTATTGTGTATAAGAAATGATGAAAAATATGCATTGTTTGAAATAGAAAAATTCAACAATAAAAATTTACATTTTTATTGAATATAGGAATGATAAGAAATATTCATTGTTTGGAATTAAATGATTAGACAATAAAAATTACATTTTTATTGTATGTTTGATTCATTAAAAAGATTCATGTTTTAAATAATATAATTAGACAATAAAAATAACATTTTTTATTGTATGTATGATTCATTAGAAGAATTCATGTTTGAATTAAAATATTTCAACAATAAAAATTACATTTTTATAATATGTTTTGATTCATTTAAAATATAATCATTTTCATGTTAGAGAAGTAAAAATGATCATTTGTTAGTAATATGTTTTTGGTTCATTTAAAACGATGTTAGTTACATGTCAGAGAAATTATAAAAATTGTTCATTTGTTAAACATGTAGCGATTCATTAAAATAGTGTTAATTACATGTTAGAGAATAAATGGTGTTGAAATCGTCGAACGAATTATATTTATATTTTTATATATATAACTATAAATTAAAATAAAACAAATCGTACGTAGTAGTTCGCGATTTGGAATCGTAACTTTAAACGATTATACCGAGAGATCGTCAGATTTTCTCAAAACTAGAACCTTTGGGTTCGCTTTGGAAAGATCATTCTAACGATATAAAATTTGCTAACATCCAATGGATAGATTTTTAGAAATGCGTAATTAAAATTTTAATAAAAACAGCGCCAGGGCCGCGTAATGACCTGAAGCGTCATTTAATTAAAAGGGGCTATTTTTATATAAATAAAAATAGCGATAAATCGTTATAATATATTATAAACAATATAGAATGAAAATAATTCTAGAATAAAAGAATTAGTAGATCTATTCCGCCCAAAATAGGCTGGGGTTATGAACTTATAATCAGGGAATCGACTCAATCATCAGATTATAAGTTCATTCCATACTGGACCAGACCGGAATAGAGTAGGGAGTTCCACTAAAAAGAATATAGGCACAGCTGGCGCTACACATTTACAGAGCTAACCCCTATCCAGTGTCTGGCAGAAGGTGTGACTTGGTATAATTGATCCTATTGATAATACAGAGAACGACCCTGTCATTCTATTAAGTTGATTCCACCCTCTCAGATATTTATTCTAATATCTAAAACACGGAATATTATAGAAAAAAGTAAAAAAAATATTCTAACTATGATTCATACCTATTATTTCGACCTCGCAACCAGACTAATTTTTTTTCAGATGAGTATCTCCTAAATAATTTTTTTTGCTTTCGTTATACTTACGAATTCAATTTTATCTGAAGAACAACTTCTTTCTCTAGATTTTGTTGAGTTATTATATGCACTCATTGAAATTGAATAATTGATGATCAGTTGGTTTTTACCCAAAGAATCCTTTTACTTAGCTTGGGATTAAATCATCGTGGTTCTTGTATGAATCTGAGGTTTTAATTGATTTATATATAGGGTCTTAACAAGCGAATTCCTATTAACAGTAAAACAAAATTCGACCCGCATTAAGCACAAAAAACAATAAATTAAATAACAAAAATAAACAAAAATAGGAAAGAGAAGATTCAAGAGGCCTGGAACTCTCAATATAAAGAAAAAGATGGTCTCTGGACAAGGTAGCGTAGCAGCTGATATACATGTAAATGTGTATTTTTTATCTGCATATTTATCTTGTTTTCTCTTTAAAAAAACTAATACTGTGTACTTATAGTTGTGTTTATAGATTATTTATGATGAATGGATGAATGCACTTAATTGTTGAAAAGCTTGAAGAATTGGTGCAAGAAGAGTGTTGATTTTTAGAGCTGATTAAAGCTTGAAGACCTAAAGAAATGTTGCTGTTCAATCACCTTCTGCTGCATATTTTAACTTCAAGATTCAATGCTTTTCCATAATGATCACTTTGAGTTCTTATTCATTCTCAAGGCAATTGGAGTTGAAGTCCGCAACCTATTTTCTTTGCATGTGTTCACATTAGCTCATTTGCTAGGTCTCTCATTCTACAGTTGCATTCGCACCGGCTTATGTGTTATTTAAGATAAATCATTTGTCCTACATTGTGTAATGAGCCTCTTAATCTTGGCCAATGCAAATATAAATACATTGTATCTCATTCATGTAAAAACACACTTAGTTTTATTCAGTAATCTTTCTCTTGGAATAAAACTCTTCTTCCCTGTTCTCTTTAGCTGTAGTTTTTATTTACATGTTATTTTCTTTTCTGCAAGTAGATTAGATTTATTTTATGCAAATAGAATAGGTTGTCCTTTATTTTATTTTATTTTTTTCTCCTTCTTTTCTCTGTTGTTATTTTGTTTTATTTATGTTCGTGTTATTTATTTTCTTTTTCTCTTCTTCTTTAGCTATGTCTAGCTAATCCCCTTTGATTAGGGGGTGATGATGCTTATAGATATGATTCAATATGAATCACATAGCCAAAAGATGAGGACGTTATACATGTAGATCTGGATCTGAATCAAGGGTTAGATCTGAACCTTCATATCTGATCGACGCTTTCCGATGGATTAGAAAAGCACAGATTTTGAAATAAAATACTGCAAGCGCACAGATCGTGAAGTATGCAGGTCGAATCACAGGGAGGTAAATTAAATTATTTATATAATTTCTTGGGGGAATTATACAAATCTTCGAGGTTGGGTTTGAAAGCAAACGAAATTGAAACTGTAATTAAACTATTATTGAATTGAATCAGATCTGAATCTAATCAAATCTGTATTCAATCCAATTGACCTAAGGAAGAAGTAAAAAGAATAGAAATTGAAATTGCAGAAATTAAAATAACAAACAGGAAATAAAATTAGGATTACCGCTGAATCTAATCAGACGGTCAATCGCTAATAAGAAAATAAATTGCAAATTAATTGCAACAGCAATTGTGTTCTAGCAAATCTAATTGACTAGACAACACAAACTGCCATGGAAATAAAGAAATGCAAAAAAATAAAAGAACTTTATTAATGGAGAAAAGAGTACAGAATAATGGACAATTGTTACAATGTGTATACATGTGCTTTTATAGGTGAACTGGAAACCCTAATCCTCTAATAGGCCTTCTCATCAAAGATTGGGGTCCAATAGCATATCTCAAAAGATATTTTCCACCAGTCTCCTTCCAAAGTGACTAATGTGAACGCACACAGCCTCCAATGACATCTTTAGAGATCTTTTCTACCAATCTTCTTCTAATGTGACCGATGTGAACACATCATGCCTCCAATGAATGCTCTTATGCAATTTTTCAAGTAAATGGCATCTATTCTTCACTTTTAAGGCTAAATGAGGTCTGAACAACATATCTATAAAAACAACAAAATAATACCCAATGTAATAATTATTTATATACAAAAAGATAAAATATAGGTGCATAAATTAACATATTTCTATGCTGATCAAATACCCCCACACTTATCTTTTACTTGTGCTCGAGTAAAACAAAAAAAAATGAAAAACTAAGGTAGGTCACACTTTCATTGGAAACACGATTTCATTGAGCGTTTGCAACAAGCCGTTAAACCTCTAGGTGTCCCTAGTAGGACGAGTGGTGTCTCGGGAGGGTTTTCAGCGGATACTACCCACAAAATCCAAATGCAGTATGATATGTTTCTGATGCGACTACATGAATGCAATGGACATACATAAATAAAAATGAAAAATGAAAACACGACTTGTTTCAGGAAAGTGGTACAACAAATTAAGTTAACAATTTCTAATCAGTTGATTGTACTTTAGATACCTCAACCTGTCACAAGTTTTCAACATAAGTCAAGTTTTCAATGTCTAAACTCTAGTTTGGCCAGTTGGTTCGTTCAATAACATAGTGCAGCCATGAAATTAATTCTTAGTTTTCTTGTCACAGTTTGTAAAGTGGTATTATTATTTCCTCGTGTATGGCTAGTCAAATCAATAAGTTCAAGAAGTGTTTGGGCATCATCGCTTATTCCCTATCTCTATAAAAATTGAAATTAACGATTAATTACATACACCTAACTTAAAGACCAAGGTATACCACCCATACACTGCCTTGTGGACTGATGGAGAGTTGGGACAGAGCTTGGCGGATTGTGCAGACCGACTTTGACTTTGTCAACAACATGTTGGTAATCCTTTGGTGTCCAATCTCATAAAATGAGACGAAGATATTCCGACGCTGACTTTGTCAACAACATGTCAGATAGAGCTTGGCGGGTTTGCACACCAACGCTAGATATACAAGCAATGTTGGATACCCTTGGATTATTATTATTATTATTATTGAAAAGATAAGAACAAGAGAGAGTTACGCGAATTCAGCTTAACACAACTTAGTTTTAAAGATTCGAAAAGCCAATATAAGTATTTTAAGTCCTCCACTCATTTAAACAAAGACTACAATATAGAATAGATTTCATGGCCATCACCTAAGAATCTCCCTATGTACCGGTTACACTATTATCCCTCAAAATTCAACCTTCATCATATTTCTTATTCGATCTTAGCTAAGAGAAAAAAATACTATCAACTGATTACCAATCCTTAACTTATTTTGTTGTATCAATCTAAAATGAGTCATGTTTCAAAAAAAAAAAAATGGCATGTTACTATAATCTAAAATGCATGATGGTCCTATTTAAATGGCTGAAAATGAAAAGAAAAAAAATGAAAATGAATGAAATGCAGACTCCCCCCACACTAAAACTAAACAGTGTCCACACTGTAAAAACGTTTCGTAAATGTGAAAGATAGAAGCCAAAGATGGATTAAATGTAAAATGATTTGTAAAAGGAAATGCAATTTAACTATATGTAAGAATTGATCATATGTACAATGATAAATGTGTTTACGATGCATGCGACACAAGGATTGCCACCAACTTTTTCCCTCACACTTGGTTCTAGCCCGATGAATCCCATTCCCACTATGTCTAGGCATGTTTACTAATAAGCAAATGGTTTTGAAAACCATTTCATCTTTATACCTAGATTTATAGTCCAGTAGATAAATGTCGAAGGTCATCCTAACATGAAGCTTTTCAAGCAAGCCAACATTCCAAAAATAATTCATCTGTTCCATAAATTTATCAGTGTACTTGTTCAAAAATTTATGATCGTATATAAACTCAGTTGCAACCATGAAATTTAAATTCTGAGTGTTGTTCAAGACTATGTGATCGCATTTCTCAATTTCATTCATTGACAATGTATTTTTGACAATGACAACTTCAACTTCGTTGGAAGTTTCCTCATTTGGCAACTCATCCTCATACAATCCAAAAAATTCATGTTCATTAAAATCCTTCTCCAAATTTGAATTGAAAAATTCAACATTTTTATTCTGTTCAATTTCTAGAATTTCAAGTTTCTCACAGCTTGAAAGAGGAAGATCAAAATCTGAGCTTAAATCTTTTTCCTGAAAAGAGTTGAAGTCTAAATCATTTACTGAATTGTGAACAGCTTCATTTAGATCCTCATTCTCAACTTCCAAAGTTGTTATTTGAAAATTTTCACTATCAATAAAGAATGGATTATTTTCTGAATCATCGCATGTTTGAATTTGATTTTGTTTCTCGAGTTGTTCTTTAAAGATGTCATTAAAGAAAGAAGTTCATCAAGTTGTCTATCTTTTTCATCAAGCTGTCTATCTTGCTTTTCTACCCTCTCTCTAAGAATGTCAAGATGATATTCTTCAGAATCGTTGATTTGAGAGCTCACGTTTTGGATTTCTTGATTCTCAAAATTATAGTCCACATCAATTTCATGATCAATATTATTTCCAATGAGATGGTTGTTTGAATTTTCAGAAAAATGACAATGATATTGGAAATCATTTTGATTATAAAAATTATGTTTGTAACCAAAGTTGTTGGAATTCGAGGAAAAATTGCAAATTTGGTTATTTTCAAGATGTTGATATAGGGTATAATTTTGAAAATTTTGGTTTTCAACCCCATAATGATGTTGATCAAAACCATATTGAGATTTAAAGCTATTTTCATGTGGATGTGGCCCATAATCGAAACTATTGAAATTTAAGTTGAAATCCGATCATATCCATGGTTTTGAAAATGTTGGTTATTTTGAAAATTTTGAAAATTATCGACATTTGGGTCACGAATTTTCGGAAAATCTTGTCTCATGAGTTGTAATTCATACGCATACTCTTCAAGAGGATGTCTACTTCAATTATTATCCCACATTTCTCTCAATGATTTTTTTGAATCAGACATTTAAAGAAGTCACGGCAAGACAGAAATTATTCTCACTTCAAAATAGTATAAAATACTGAGTTGTGCTCTATTAATTAACTAACTCAATTAGAAGGGGGAAGAGGGTCTTATGGCCATTCACGTATAGTATAAATACTAAGGGATACGGCCAATGTTTTATGGGTAGTATGCAACCTCTTTTGCTAACCGTTCAATAAATTGAACTACTATATATCCACGATCCAATTATACGAGACAATCAACTTCACAAAACACCACTTTTCAATTATATTATTTTGCAAATCAAATCAAGTTTTATAATTGTAAAACGATGAGAGTGATGATTTTAGTTATGGAAATTCGTTCCTCACAAACAGATTTAGAAATTCCAATCACAGAACAGTCACAGAATTATTGCAGAATATTAAATTATTGTACAAGCAATCCGCTGCCCCTGCAGTAGATTTTTACAAGCAATTTCTATATTTTTCAAAGCAGGAGAGCACCTGCAGAGTTCAGAAAATTTTACAGTGGGGTATGGCAGTCCTTCCAGAGCAATTGAGTAGTATCAATGATTGAAATCCCACTATTTGTCTTCGCTCGGCCGCTAGATATTGTTTTGTCGTTTGAACCCTTTTATTAATTCGAAGTTGGCCCTTCATTTGAAGCTTTTTTTTATAGGAAACAAATAAAACAAACAAAAGGAAAAACTGAACAAGAATTAAAACAAAAACTAACCTTAAAAAAACTAAGAAAAAGGGAGAAAAAAAAAGTAATTGGAATCAAAGAATTGAACCTAATAGAAGCAAGAACTAGCTCGATTAAATCAAAGCTCAACAAAAACACACTTCACCAAATTAAAACCAAACACACTAGAAAGTATGAACTGAATCGCTCTTTTCCCAAATATAACATCAAAACAAAAGTAAACTGAGTAATGTACCCCAATAGAAGGAAAGAAATTATATCATGCACTCAAAATTGAGAAACTAACTCAGCACCCCTCCTTTCCCAATTATATATGCGACCGATTTTTCCAGAGGGGACGCACCAAATAAAACAACAAATCATGCACGCTTTCTCAATAAATCCCTTCCAGTTCGTGAAATGAAATTGCTGCCTGGGCTTCAATTCGATTTCGGCCTCCCTCATTTTTTGTTTTCGGATCGACAACTGGAGGTTTCAATGCGGGTATTGATCATGTGTTTCGATAAATCGATTGGGTCTTGTCGATTTGTTGAGAGGGTTTGGTTGTGAGATAATGAAGAGTTCGATATTCGAATTGGTTTTTATTCTTAAATCACAGTTTGCGATGATTGTTAAGGGTGGTGGTTTGCCGATTTGGGAAGGATGATAATGGGTTTCGAAACAGGGTTTTGATTCAGTCTGAAGCAGTGTGTTCGGAAACTGTGGTATGAGAATATGAGACAGAGTGGGGTGAAGGATGGAAGTTGCGTGAAACAGATGATGATGCAGGGTTTGCTGCGAACTTGAGTTTAGTGATGGTGAGTTTTTGGTTCACGTGGTGATGCGATGAACGTTTGGTCTGTGTTAGGCAAGAACAACTTGGTAGTAAGGAGTTTTGTCGGTGATCGGGAAGGAGGATATGAAGGCGTGTGATTTGTGTGGCTGAGCAGGGTAGTTGCGGAAGATTGGATCTGATGGATTATGATGATGATTCCACTTGGTTTGAGTGAATTTGCAAGAGTGGATTTTACGGTTGAGTTTTGGAATCGGTATTCAATACTGTGAAGAGGATGGATTTGTCAATATTGCGTTGTGATTTTTTTTGGAGTTCTGGCAGGAGGTTTGTGAACGGAGATGAAACTGTTTTATGATGGTGGATGGTTTGTGACTGAGGTGGGTGAAATTTGCGTGGTTTGTGAGGAGGTGGTGATCTGATGTGGAGTTGTTCAAAGAGGGGATGTGACTTCAGGTGGATGGTGAAAGCTTTGAACTGTATCGATGTTAAAGGGGTCTTGGAGTCTGGTATGTTGGATTGTTGAAAGGTTTGTTTATGGCCAATACGTGGTGGCAGGGGAGAGGATACGGATTCTTGGTTAAGCATGCGATTTGCAGTGGTGATGTGGTGAGCTGTTGATGGGTGGAAGGTTTTGTTTGGGTTATGTGGACGGTTCTGGAGTCGGGTGTATGGTAGAGGAGATGGAGTTGCTGATGATGGTTGATGATAAGAAGGTGGTTTGAAGATGAGGGTTTGATGAAGGATGTTATGATGTAGAGGTGAATCAGTTTGGCTTTTTTGACGTTGGTGTATGGAGAGGTGATAGAAATGGAAAGGAATCTTTATGAAAGCTATTTTTTTTAAGAAAATGAAAAGAAACTGTAGAGAGGGCAGAATTTGCAAAAAAAAGAAAAAAATATGAAATGAGGAAACAAATAAGAGAAAAGTGGCAAGATTTTTTTTCTTGTTTAGATGATTCTAATACCAATGTTTGATACAAAATCAACTATTGATTTTTTTTATTTGCAAATAAAAACTAACACGAATCAGAAAATAATAAACTTTAATTGTTACCTCCCTGGCAACGGCGCCAAAAACTTGATCGACGCTTTCCTATGGATTAGAAAAGCGTAGATTTTGAAATAAAATACTGCAAGCGCACATATCGTGTAGTATGCAGGTCAAATCACAGGGAGGTAAATTAAATTAAATTAAATTATTTATATAATTTCTTGGGCGAGTTAGACAAATCTTCGAGGTTGGTTTTGAAAGCAAACGAAATTGAAACTACAATTAAACTATTATTGAATTGAATCAGATCTGAATCTAATCAAATCTGTATTCAATCAATTGACCTAAGGAAGCAGTAACAAGAACAGAAATTGAAATTGCAGAAATTAAAATAACAAACAAGAAATAAAATTAGGATTACTGCTAAATCTAATCAGACGGTCAATCGCTAATAAGAAAATAAGCTGCAAATAAATTGTAAAAGCAATTGTGTTCTAGCAAATCTAACTGACAAGACAACACAAATTGCCATGGAAATAAAAAAATGCAGAAAAATAAAAGAACTTTATTAATGGAGAAAAGAGTACAGAATAATGGACAATTGTTATAATGGGTATACATGTGCTTTTATAGGTGAACTGGAAACCCTAATCCTCTAATGAGCCTTCTCATCAAAGATTGTGGTCCAATAGCATATCTCAAAAGATATTTTCCACAAATCTCCTTCCAAAGTGACTAATGTGAACACACACAGCCTCCAATGATATCTTTAGAGATCTTTTCTACCAATCTTCTTCTAATGTGACCAATGTGAACACATCTTGCCTCCAATGGATGCTCTTATGAAATTCTTCAAGTAAATGGCATCTATTCTTCACTTTTAAGGCTGAATGAGGTCTGAACAACATATCTATAAAAACAACAAAATAATACCTAAGGTAATAATTATTTATATACAAAAAGATAAAATATAGGTGCATAAATTAACATATTTCTATGCTGATCAATATCCTGTGTCGTTTAAGAGCTATGCACCTTCACAGGATATATTCGTGTTCGATCTAACAATTATCAGATTTAGATCTAATATTTAGGGTTTTAGAAATAAATTATTGAATCTATCTTGATAGACTATGGTTGTTTAAGAGCTTAGCTCCTGCATAGGCTATACTTGTTGTTATTCACAGATTTGTTTCTAAAAAACCTAATTATCATTGATTCATGTTAGTGACAGAAACATGAATTAGATCTGTATTAATTCATTTGGCTATTGATGAATATTTTTCTAATTTATGTCATTACTCCCTAATTGCTTTCTCTTATTATAAAAAAATCGTTTTTTCATATATTTTCTGTGTTTTCAACCAATCAAAACTTCGGAATAACTTGATTGGATTTATTAGTAAAATAATTTTTGGTCCCAGAGTTCGACACCCTCTACAACAATCCTTGTTGTTTAGGAAAGCCGAACAGATTTTACAGTTGTTAACAATTGTTTAATTTGTTCGCAAACAAATTTTGGCGCTGTTGCCGGGGACCAAAATAATTTTTATTTTTAAATCCTTCGGGTTATAATATCTTTTTTCCTTTAGTTTTCCTTCATATAAAAAAAACAACACCAAACATAGAAATATTTTTTTTGCTAGTTTTATTTTATTTTCCTTAATTTATAAAAAATCTCTTGATTAGCTTTGATTTGTTATTGCTTATCTTCTAATTAAGAGAGAAAGAAATTGCAATTTTCGGTTTGATTTCTTTCCCTTTTCGTTACCTTTCTTATTTCTTTCCCTTTTCATTACTTTCCATTTTTACAAATTAAATAAAAAAAAATTATTGCTTTCCTTTTCCTACATCTGTAAATTTCTTTCCTTCTCAGCCTTATATTCTGATTGCTTTACTTTTATAAATACCAACCAAATCAGAAACCCATCATCACTTCCCTCAACGTCATTATCAACTAGGCCACTTTTTCTGCAATTTCTTCGACATCTAATACCACCCCTCTTCCTTGAAACACCCAAACCATTTCCAAAAAGTCTCCTCGCCATTAACCCCATACTCAACGCAAACATCACCCTTCATCTACCATACTCCATTACCATACAACTCTGAAACTGAGCCATACCATTGCCAATTCCACCCTTCACTACACCCTATCAGCCTCTCTGCTCATACCGAAAGCTCCACCAAATCAGACCTGTACCACGGGTGACCAAATCCTGTACCGAATCACATCAGAAACAATACAACACACAAACAAAGTCGCGAACTTCGTACATCACCTAGTCGCTCCCACTCCCAGCAGCTTCATCGAGCATATACTTCATCCACCGTCTGAACCGCCGCCACCACTCAGATCATAACCACAAAAGCCTGAACTACAAACTTTCACAGTCCCACTTATTCAACGGACTCCAGTTTACAACAAGACCCGTGAATACCCCCTACAACCATCAAAGAAAATTCACGAATCTGAAACAGTCAAGTTGCCCACCTTCATCATTACCCCCAACCAAGCTTTTACCTAAAACCATCCTCATCTTCATAGGAGCAGCAGTACAACTCTACACTTCACCTTCTCTTCACAAATCATCTCAAGCTCTAGCTTTTTCAGCCTCCTCCCAAAATTCCTGGAATCACCTGGACCCGCCACCCTAAACTCCAAATCTGCAATCACAATTCTACAATAGCCTCATATCAACCCAAAATTGCAAACCCCTACTTCCGTTCTCCTCCACCCACCAAAAATCCCAAACACCTATTGTTCGACACCTCCATCCCCCTTTGATTCAACGAAAATCCTGCAACCGCTGCAAGCACAAAACCGTTGCATCACCCCAATTCCTGATTTTATTACCCAAATTTAGCCCTCTCGTGCAACTGCCACTCAATCATAATATGCAACCAACAAATCACTGCATTTTTCATAGCTAAAGCCTCCTTAAACTCCACTCCAACTCCGCACAGTGCCAAACCCAATGCGGTTCGAGTTCCAGCAACCAAGCATCAAAGTTCAAATTCTGATTCAAAATCCAAATCGAGGAATCAAGACGTGAATCAATTGCTTGAACTTACGATTTTGTTTGATAGCTTGTGAAAAAAAGAGGGCCTATTCCAGAGAAAGCAAACAGGAATGGGCGTGTTTTTAGGGTTGAGAATTCGACCTTTAAATTAAGACAGAAATTGATTTGTTTCTCTGTGTTTTGTTTTTGTTTGGTGACCTGGTCTTCTGTTTTGAAAATAAAGAAAGGGACAAGTTGACTTGGACATGAAATTTTTTTGATTCACCGTTCCCTTTTATTGAGGGGGTGTTCTAATTAGTGGACTTGTTTAAGAGATTAACTTTGGCGTGAGTTGCGTTTGATTGTGGAATTTGGCATTCTAATTCAAGGCTTTGTACTGACTAGAAGGGTCAAGTCCAGTTTTGTTAAGCCTAGTTTTCTTTTTCTTTTTCTTCTTTTTAGCCTGGTTCTTTTGATTTTTTTTATAAGCTTAACTAGTTCATCTTATCAGTTCTGTTTTCTTTAATTTTTAGAATTTAAATTCCAAGTCAGTTTTTGTTTTGTTTTCGTTTGTTTTGCTTTAAAAAAAAACAAGTTTTCTCTTTAGTTTTAACTTTTTGTGTTTTGAAATCTTCAATTATAAGTGCTTGAGGAGTGTGCTTTAGATTTGTAATTTTCAGTTTTCGCATGTGAATTTGTGATTTTATCAATTTCAAATTATTTCAGGTTGTGAAACACGCAGAATTGTTAGCCCGAAATCTGCTTTACTGCTTTCTAATCGCGCTTGCTTTGCTTTGCTATAAAAAAAGGGCCAAAGAGGACAAATATTCAAGTAATAAATAAGGAATTGGAATCAAGCACGACAAACAAATTAGCAGAAGTTGAATTGTTGGAGCAGTTGCACACCAAGTGGGGTGTGAACACGCTAGCACTACTCAATTGCACTGGATGGACTGCCGATCACTGTAAAATTTTCTAAACCCTACAGGTGCTCTGCCACAAAGAAAAATATATAGAAATTGCATGTAAAAATTTTCTACAGGTGCCGCGGCTTGCTTGTAAATTTTTTATTTCTGCAATTTATTATTCTGCGTTTGTTCTATGACTGAATATTTTGCCTGTTGATGTATGGTTGAAAATTTTAAAATGAACATACAATACATTGAAAAGTTCGTTTTCAAAAGAAATTATTTTTGAAATCGAATCGAGGATTCTCCAAAGCTCATAGGACAAAATATCTGTTAAATTGACAATTAGGATTGATACTCTCTAAGGTGTCTAAGGAACGCTAGAGTCTCGAACTCAAACAAGTCCCTAAACCTTCAATCATGTTTCTATGGTGATTCGTAGCACATTGATAACTCCTGTCCGAACCTGGCCTAAACTTGTATTCATATAATCTGAAGTTGTTAATTTTAACATATTTTTTGAAGAGTTTTCTTGAAAATGTCTCAATTCCCTTATTCTTATGGATTTTTACGATAGTTGTGAAAATCAATATAATCCATTTAATTTTACACCAAATTCATATGGATATTTTAATAACAGCTATTACACAAACAATTTGGATTTTACGCCACCAACTTTTCAAAATTTTCAAAATAATCCTGATTGTACACCACCAAATTTTCAAAAAGATGATCAACCCTCAAGCCTTGAAAAAAGTGTTCAAGCTCTACGTGAAGAAAGTCAAAGATTTAATGAATCAAGTCAAAGATTAATTGAATTAATGTGCAACAATTCAAGTCAAAGTTTTCAAAGTAATCAAAATTTGAATTCACTTCCAAATTCAAATGATTTTGATTATAACCCTTGCCAAATCAATTTCGAACTCCAAAATGAATTTCAAATTCAAAATGAAAATGTGAATAATTTTTCAAATGATTTTGGCAATGGGAATAATTTCAATTGTGGTGAGCTCGAAAATTTTTGTTCTCAACAATTTCAAACTGAAAATTCTCACGTAAATAATTATAAATTTGATTTTGTTGAGCAAATAAATGAAATTTACGATAATCACATGAATTTTTTGCTTTAAGACTACATGAATTTTCGTGAAAAACAAAATAATCAAAGCCGAACGTGTGACGATTCGAATGAAAATAAATCTTTTACCAAAATTGATGATTTTCAAATAACAACTTTTGAAATTGATGAAAATCTTAATGAAGTTGTTGAAAGCTCTATGATTGATTTGAATTATCTTGAAAATGAAGACGTCAATCTTCAATTTGATCTTCCTCTCTCAGATTCTGAAAATTTTGTAAATTTAGCAACTTTAGATTGTCAACATGACAAAAATGATGATGTTGTTAACAACTGTTTGGGTGAGGACGACTTTGATGAGCGAAAAAATCTTAAACTGATTGACGATAAGCTCTTGGGTCTGAAACTGAAATTAAAACATTTGAAAACTTTGAAACTCTTGAGGTTGAAAACAACAAAACTGCTGAATGTGAACTTAAGCACAATAATGATTTTTCTGAAACTGTTGAAACTCCTTGCAACTTAATTGTTTCAACTGAACCTCACTGTGATCACTTGTTTTTCAATGATAAATTTATGCGGTATATGAACTCTTTCTGGAATAACACTGTTTTTGAGAAAACACGATTCCGAAATTTACTGAAAATTCATTTGTTTGGTTATAACTTTAGGTTTACGAATGAACCTTTAGTCAACAAAATTTCAAATATCGAAGAAAAACTGAACAATTGTAACGACCCGGAATTTTGAGCGGCTTTGGTTATCGACGTAAGCCCGACGCCGATAACCAAAACATCGAAAAATCCCGGTAATTAATGAAAGAAATTAGAGGGTGAGAATAGATAAGATAGAAACTTAGAATAGAAGAAGAAGAAGAACACAACATCAGAGTAACACGAACCTCACAGCGGAACGAATAACATATAATAGATAACATAACTTTGAAATATAACAGTTATGTATACAATAGCACTTATCAGAGTACAGCACTTACAACACAGCGGAAATAACTATAGCTATATGATCTTGAAGCCTCCTGCTCCACGCTCTTCCAGTATATCTGTAAATTCCTGACTACTTGACTGCCCGTACAAAATTAGGCACCCAAGAGTTTAGGGGAAACAAAACAAATAAACTCCGGGTCAGTCATGGGACTGGTATGAGTAAAACAGTTTAAACAGGTATATGAACAAGTAAACGATATCTCATAAGACCACGCCGCAGAACGGAACGGGTTTTTCCCTTATGAGAATCCAAAATATCTTTATATCAAAAACCTTTTGATATTAATATAATGTCTATGTACAAATAGATATCAACTAGCAGAAGCGCTTTCATCTCACGTTCTACATATATAGTATACAATCAAAACCGCAAGCACGTATTGGGTAATGGATTTCCAACTATGACAAGGTATGGAATCACCTTCCGATCAGTGTACTCTAGGAACGATACACTGGAGTTCAACAAGAACATCTTGCAACTCAGCCACACATGACCGACCACTCATTTTGCTTGAGTGTATCGAATGTACATCACCAACGGTTGGGATCAGCAACCGTTCCCGTATATATATATGGGACAGCATTGATAGATTTAAGAAACAAATGAATATTCACTAGATAGGTGATTATACACCCTACTTCGGTGCGACCGACTTAGCCATGCTGCCTGCCCGATTTCTGTCATTTACCGGTTGATGAGGCTAGAAGCTACGCTTTATCATTACATCAGATTCACTTCGAATGCTACATTGTCAAATCCATCAGAATCACTAATTGACGTCTACAACCATACATTACGTGTCAGCTAAAAGAAGTTTCCTTCTCCGCTTCCACTCTTGGTATAGTTGAAGAAATCAATGTACGTGACCGTCTGGAAATACTCTGTCATACATCCATCTTCATTCACTTAGAACGTCACATCGTCATACCCGCCAAATCACAAATTGACTTATCCAAAAATAACATGGGTATACAGCTAAGAGAAACGAATTCCTCCGCCACCAAACGTGAATATGTTTGAACAGATCAACTTACGCGATCTATTGGATATACTCTGTCAGACCTTCGTCCATACAAGTTGCCCTGGGACTGGACAAACCGAAGGCACTATTCTGTAAACAGGATAGCCCTTGCATTTTACTCCGTCTTCAATTATCTTTGGCATATATGATTCACGACGCTTATGCCAATACAGAGTGGTTCTTTGGATAATAATCCAACCGGTCTCTCCATATTAACAACGTTAAAATGGTCAAAACTTCGATAGTCTGTGAGTTAACTACCAAAGAAAAACAGGTGTGCAAACAACGATATTATTTCCAGATGGAAATTATATCGAACAAACATCATTTAACATAAATCTCTTTAGTTCATTTATTTACTTATCTCCTGTTTCCCTATATTCTAAATTCTTATTTTCTTTTATCAGAAAACATTTCTGATTCTCGTTTGGAAAACATTTCCAAAACTCCTTTACGATCAAACCTTACCATTTCTCAGTTAAGAAGAAAGTCACTTAAGTTGGAGTATAATTACCTCTCAGACCTTAACTGAACAACGTTATAACTTCGAAATGGTCAAAGTTTATCTTTAAATCTTTAACAACTTCTTTACGCCTTTCTCGGATTCAATTTTACTAATCCACTTCTATATTTAAAACATTGGTTATAACGATAACGTTATAATCCCTACTTTCGAATTTATCTAACTTTAATTATAACTTCTATTCTTATTAGTGAATAATTAACCTAACCCTTATTTATTTATAAATAAATAAATCTCTATTTAAACACTGGAAAGTATAAGTACTTTCCCGAATTCGATATAATCGAATTTGCCGATTAACTCTCTTCGAGAAATCTCTATTTGATTAACTCTTCTTCGAATAACCTATATTCGACTAACTCCTTCTCGAATAAACGATATTCGATAATCTCTCTTTGAATAACTAATATTCGATAACTCTTCCTTTTCAAATATTTCATATTTGAAAATCTCACTTCGATTAAACTAAAATCGATAACTCCCTTCGATTAAACTAACATCGATAACTCCTTTCGATGAAACTAACATCGATAACTCCTTTCGATGAAACTAACATCGATAACTCCTTTCGATGAAACTAACATCGATAACTCCTTTCGATGAAACTAACATCGATAACTCCTTTCGATGAAACTAACATCGATTTATTTAACTCGACGAACTTAACTCGACTAACTTAACTCGACTCGACTAACTCGACTTACTTGGTTCGACCAATTCGATTCGATTAACTAGGCTCGACTAACTTGGTCGAACCACCCGATCAACTCAACTTATTTAACTTAACTTATTTCTCAACTCGATCAACTTGATTAACTCCTATCGAATAACTAATATTCGATTAAACTCCATTCGCTTGACTCTAGATCGCAGCGATCACAATGGTTACGCCTGATTCCCTCAGGAAACATCCGACCGCCGTAGGCTATTTACAGCCCTGCGAATTACGCTAGCAGTCGTACGAGATGGCAACTTATCCTGAATACTATGTTTGACTAACTCTGTCTCAAATAACTATATTTGATTAACTCTAGTTCGTTTTAACTTTAACTGATTAACTCTAACTGATTAACTCTATTGGTTTAACTCTATTGACTAACTCGACTCGACTAACCCCTTTCGAATAACATATTCGATTAACTAACTTCGAATACCATATTCGATTTCTCCTTTCGAATGTCTATATTCGATTAACTAACTTCGAATACCATATTCGATTTCTCTAACTTCGAATACCATATTCGATTTCTCCTTTCGAATGTCTATATTCGATTAACTAACTTCGAATACCATATTCGATTTCTCTAACTTCGAATACCATATTCGATTAACTTCTTCGAATGTCTATATTCGATTAACTAACTTCGAATACCATATTCGATTAACTTCTTCGAATGTCTATATTCGATTAACTAACTTCGAATACCATATTCGATTTCTCTAACTTCGAATACCATATTCGATTTCTCCTTTCGAATGTCTATATTCGATTAACTAACTTCGAATACCATATTCGATTTCTCTAACTTCGAATACCATATTCGATTAACTTCTTCGAATGTCTATATTCGATTAACTAACTTCGAATACCATATTCGATTTCTCTAACTTCGAATACCATATTCGATTTCTCCTTTCGAATGTCTATATTCGATTAACTAACTTCGAATACCATATTCGATTTCTCTAACTTCGAATACCATATTCGATTAACTTCTTCGAATGTCTATATTTGATTAACTAACTTCGAATACCATATTCGATTTCTCCTTTCGAATAACATATTCGATTTGCTTTATTCACTTTATAAAGATTTCCTTTTTAACAACGTTTTATTTATTTGAAAAGATTTACTTTTGAATAACGGTTCTACACTTAAAAAAATGATTTCCTTTTTATAACGTTTCCTTTTCAATTCTATTTGTAAATGGTTTACAAATATTCCCTTTTCAAATTTATTCTTGAAATATTCTAACTCCTTAAATTTTCGGGAAAATTCGCCATAACCTCCTTTGTAACGGGAGCATCGGGAAAATCCCCAAACTCGCCACACAGGCCTTTCCATTCAAAAAGAAATGTTTTGAATTTATTTCCTTTTTAAAATATCTCCTATTTATAAATATCCCAATTTATAAATATGCTATTTTCAATACCACATTGAAAATTCCCTTATCTACATTTTCAGTGTTTTCTATTGTTTTTAAACAACCAACTGTCAATGATCAATATCACCCAAACACATACAATCAACAACAGATTATATATCACAGTATATATCACAATATACAAATAACAGTAAAATAAATGTTGAGGAATCCAGTCGGATTCCTCCAACCTGTTTCCCTGCATCCACCGATGTTAAACAACGTATATAACATCCCTTGCATTTCTAATGAAATACACTGATAACAAAATCACCGTTTAATAACGATATATATATATATATATATATATGTAGATAGATATATATATATCCATACTGTTTTCAATCAATTATTTAACAGTCCAATCTACAGTCCAATTTAACAATACAACTTAACAGTCCAAATTAACAGTACATAACTAGCAGTCAAATACAGAAATAAAATACAATTTATATTAAAAATATAAATTGAGGAGAGTTAGTGAGTTTTTACTCACTTTTGCGCGTTAACCGATTAATATCGGTTTGCGTTATTCGACTCAGTCGGACAATTTATTTCGCCATAAATTGTAACTGTCTCCGATCCACTCCCGGTCAGTCTCATTGTGTTGCTCCCGTCCATACGACTCCAACGCAACTTACGGTTTGCAAATCCGACCTCGTACGGACAAGATACGGTATTACGAAATTCATACATATTTGATTTTAATTTAAAACTTAAATAAAATAAACATTTGGCCTCACCTCCTTTGTAATACCAGCCCATTTCCTTAAAGGCCCATACCCGCTCCACCCATATAATCCCCCACCCGACAGTCTTCTTCCCCAATTGATTTCGATCTCCAGAAATAAAAGAAAACCCGCCGTTGACCATCACTTTGACCCGCCATCAACCATCTTCCGGCCACCCGTTCTGAGTGCAACCACCACCATCTTTCTCCTCGTTCGATTCTCCTCCTCGCCATACCCTCCCAGTCATGCTCGGTCGCTGTTGCTCCTCACGGCGTTGATCGTCGTTTTCCTCCTGCCGTCACCGAATGGTTTCAAACTACCACCAAAATACGCCCCTCACTTCCACGAGTTCAACCGCCACCTCGGTTTGGTCCACGGCTCCATCAAATCTCCTTGCCTCTAAGCCATAGCGTCGCTGCAAACAGGTCGATGCTTGGAAGTTTGCATCGCCCAACATTTTGAGGGTATGGGGTTGAAGCTCTCGCTCACCTGAGTCCAACGGATCCAACACTGAACGATTTCGTGGAGTATTACTTTTGATTTAATTGGAAGAAGAAACCAAAGGATGCGGCGGCCTCTTTTCTATTTACAGAGATGAGATACTTTAGGTCTTAAGGAAAATAGGGTGTTGTATTTATAGGCCAGATATTTTATTTATATCCTTTTCTGTTCGTATTCGTATTCTAAAAATCTGTACGATCACGTACGATGCCTAAAAATTACGAAACTGGACATGCAACTACAGCTCGACATTACGGTCCCAACGAAACTGGTTTCGTCGAATTCCGACTCCGTATGCTCACACAACGTATTTTTAACTGTCAAAATACTGCTTGTTTTACACTCTAAAAATCCGTACGGCCACACAGTGACTCTAAAAATCCCGAAACTTGACGTCTAGCAACTATTTGATATTGCGGATCCCACAAAACTGGTTTCGTTGAATTCCGACTTCGTTTGCAAAAGTGACTATTTTCAAAGCTCTAAATAGCCTATTTAAATATATAAATATATTTAAATAAAATTTAAATATTAATAATTTAATATTATCGCATATCTTCACATATGATATCATACAGCTCCATAATATCATATCAGAATATACAGTTTGATATTTCAGATTTCAGATTTATCGATATTCAATTCATATCGAAAAATCCATTTATAACGTATATAAAGCGTCGCAAATTATAAAGGAATTCTACAGCGACTTTTCTGAAATTTGATTTGGACGTACATCAAAATCTACCCGACGAAATCCCGATTTTTCTCTTCCACTAGAAAGATATACTCCACCAGCTCCACACGTTTCTTGTTTCACAGAAATCCGGCTTAAAACGAATCCTGTACATTCAGTTGAAGTTCAAATCGCCAAATCGCGAACTGCAGCGCCATTTCAAGCTCGATTTTAAATTAAAATATAATTATACGTTCAAACTGACGTCGATTGAATATATTCGTTATTCAAATTCATTTCTAAACTGAATAAAATCTTCGGGATGACCCAGTTCACAGAATATTGTGATTTCCAATATTTTTGATTATTTCTGAATTAAATATATTATTTAATTATTTATTTTAATTAAATATTCCTTATTATTTAATTAACGACCATTAAATTCCTTAAATCACCATTTATATAATTAAATAAATTAATTATACACCCGGGGAAATGCGGGTCATTACATTCTTCCCCACTTAAAATAATTTCGTCCTCGAAATTGCTAAGTTAGAGGACGACCCATATATTGGAACTCCTAAGATTTATTTACCCCTTATTTCTGATTCCAACTGAACCAACTAATATCGATTTCAATATTAATTTATTCCGGCTAACTAAAATTTTCAAAAATTCTGAAAATTTTCTAACACTTTAAATCTTCGGAAAATTTCGCCATAACCTCCTTTGTACAGCCCTATCGGTAAAACCACAACTCGCCTCTCTAGGCCATCTCCAACCCAAAAGAAAATCAAACAGCCAAGCGGCTTGCCAATTCGGCTCATAAATCTCATGCTTATATCAAATATAAACTTGTACCTTTTTGTCGGGTATATCAACTCTATCACTTCTATATGCTATCAACTCAGCACATACCAGTGTTATCTCAATCAAATTCCAATCAGTTCATATACTCAAATCCAAATCGAATTCCATTCGAACCCCAATATCAAATTCCAATCAGTTCATATCCTCAAATCCAAATCGAATTCCATTCGAACCCCAATATCAAATTCCAAATTTTTGACTTATCAATTTGGTTCCATTCTAGATTATCTCTAATCCAATTAAATTTTTATTTAACTTAGTTCCCGTTAAATTTCAATTTATTTTTTACCATCTCATTTTATTTAACTTTATTAGTTAAATTGTAATTCCAGAACTTAAATTCCTGGGTTTCTTTCAAATCAATTTGAAATCATAATACCAATTCAAAACATTTGAATTTCCTAAACTATTTTTTTTTCTCAAAACAATTCAAAACAAAATCTTTGGTAGTAATCCGTCACTTTGAAACTCGAAAATCACACTGATGATGTGTACACCATCATCAGAATTATTTCCCAGCGATCGAAGTGAGTTCAATACTATATTTCTCGTTCAAATTTGAAAACAAATTTCAAACTCTCCCAGGAACTTAAAATTTCCTTATTTTAATTTCAATTCTGATTTAAATTCAGATTTAATTCATCCTCTTTCATATACTTTACTTATATGAATTCTGATTGGTTATTTATAACCATTTCACTTTATAATCTTACTTGATTATAATAACAACCAATATATCTAATATATACTTCCCCTATATCAGAATATACTATGGGTAAACTTATTTTAATTTACCCTCTTTACAAACATATCGTGAAGACCCATCGTATTCAAGTGTTTAGTAACTCCTACCGATACAGTGGATCAAACTGATCGACCAGAACTCATAAACAACTCAACCAATGAATCTCCTCAATATAAAACAAATTTTTATATCAAATACAAATACGTTCACTCGTATATATACACTCAAACTCAATCTAGGGTATTACTAACCCTATCTCTACCGAGTCACGCCACAGAGCCAAGTAATTTTTAACTTAAGCTCTGATACCAACTGTAACGACCCGGAATTTTGAGCGGCTTTGGTTATCGACGTAAGCCCGACGCCGATAACCAAAACATCGAAAAATCCCGGTAATTAATGAAAGAAATTAGAGGGTGAGAATAGATAAGATAGAAACTTAGAATAGAAGAAGAAGAAGAACACAACATCAGAGTAACACGAACCTCACAGCGGAACGAATAACATATAATAGATAACATAACTTTGAAATATAACAGTTATGTATACAATAGCACTTATCAGAGTACAACACTTACAAAACAGCGGAAATAACTATAGCTATATGATC
Organism: Allium sativum; assembly: GCA_030737875.1. NCBI lineage: Eukaryota > Viridiplantae > Streptophyta > Magnoliopsida > Asparagales > Amaryllidaceae > Allium > Allium sativum. The sequence goes on along the minus strand of CM060915.1, from coordinate 440,843,809 downwards.
TTGAAGCCTCCTGCTCCACGCTCTTCCAGTATATCTGTAAATTCCTGACTACTTGACTGCCCGTACAAAATTAGGCACCCAAGAGTTTAGGGGAAACAAAACAAATAAACTCCGGGTCAGTCATGGGACTGGTATGAGTAAAACAGTTTAAACAGGTATATGAACAAGTAAACGATATCTCATAAGACCACGCCGCAGAACGGAACGGGTTTTTCCCTTATGAGAATCCAAAATATCTTTATATCAAAAACCTTTTGATATTAATATAATGTCTATGTACAAATAGATATCAACTAGCAGAAGCGCTTTCATCTCACGTTCTACATATATAGTATACAATCAAAACCGCAAGCACGTATTGGGTAATGGATTTCCAACTATGACAAGGTATGGAATCACCTTCCGATCAGTGTACTCTAGGAACGATACACTGGAGTTCAACAAGAACATCTTGCAACTCAGCCACACATGACCGACCACTCATTTTGCTTGAGTGTATCGAATGTACATCACCAACGGTTGGGATCAGCAACCGTTCCCGTATATATATATGGGACAGCATTGATAGATTTAAGAAACAAATGAATATTCACTAGATAGGTGATTATACACCCTACTTCGGTGCGACCGACTTAGCCATGCTGCCTGCCCGATTTCTGTCATTTACCGGTTGATGAGGCTAGAAGCTACGCTTTATCATTACATCAGATTCACTTCGAATGCTACATTGTCAAATCCATCAGAATCACTAATTGACGTCTACAACCATACATTACGTGTCAGCTAAAAGAAGTTTCCTTCTCCGCTTCCACTCTTGGTATAGTTGAAGAAATCAATGTACGTGACCGTCTGGAAATACTCTGTCATACATCCATCTTCATTCACTTAGAACGTCACATCGTCATACCCGCCAAATCACAAATTGACTTATCCAAAAATAACATGGGTATACAGCTAAGAGAAACGAATTCCTCCGCCACCAAACGTGAATATGTTTGAACAGATCAACTTACGCGATCTATTGGATATACTCTGTCAGACCTTCGTCCATACAAGTTGCCCTGGGACTGGACAAACCGAAGGCACTATTCTGTAAACAGGATAGCCCTTGCATTTTACTCCGTCTTCAATTATCTTTGGCATATATGATTCACGACGCTTATGCCAATACAGAGTGGTTCTTTGGATAATAATCCAACCGGTCTCTCCATATTAACAACGTTAAAATGGTCAAAACTTCGATAGTCTGTGAGTTAACTACCAAAGAAAAACAGGTGTGCAAACAACGATATTATTTCCAGATGGAAATTATATCGAACAAACATCATTTAACATAAATCTCTTTAGTTCATTTATTTACTTATCTCCTGTTTCCCTATATTCTAAATTCTTATTTTCTTTTATCAGAAAACATTTCTGATTCTCGTTTGGAAAACATTTCCAAAACTCCTTTACGATCAAACCTTACCATTTCTCAGTTAAGAAGGAAGTCACTTAAGTTGGAGTATAATTACCTCTCAGACCTTAACTGAACAACGTTATAACTTCGAAATGGTCAAAGTTTATCTTTAAATCTTTAACAACTTCTTTACGCCTTTCTCGGATTCAATTTTACTAATCCACTTCTATATTTAAAACATTGGTTATAACGATAACGTTATAATCCCTACTTTCGAATTTATCTAACTTTAATTATAACTTCTATTCTTATTAGTGAATAATTAACCTAACCCTTATTTATTTATAAATAAATAAATCTCTATTTAAACACTGGAAAGTATAAGTACTTTCCCGAATTCGATATAATCGAATTTACCGATTAACTCTCTTCGAGAAATCTCTATTTGATTAACTCTTCTTCGAATAACCTATATTCGACTAACTCCTTCTCGAATAAACGATATTCGATAATCTCTCTTTGAATAACTAATATTCGATAACTCTTCCTTTTCAAATATTTCATATTTGAAAATCTCACTTCGATTAAACTAAAATCGATAACTCCCTTCGATTAAACTAACATCGATAACTCCTTTCGATGAAACTAACATCGATAACTCCTTTCGATGAAACTAACATCGATAACTCCTTTCGATGAAACTAACATCGATAACTCCTTTCGATGAAACTAACATCGATTTATTTAACTCGACGAACTTAACTCGACTAACTCGACTTACTTGGTTCGACCAATTCGATTCGATTAACTAGGCTCGACTAACTTGGTCGAACCACCCGATCAACTCAACTTATTTAACTTAACTTATTTCTCAACTCGATCAACTTGATTAACTCCTATCGAATAACTAATATTCGATTAAACTCCATTCGCTTGACTCTAGATCGCAGCGATCACAATGGTTACGCCTGATTCCCTCAGGAAACATCCGACCGCCGTAGGCTATTTACAGCCCTGCGAATTACGCTAGCAGTCGTACGAGATGGCAACTTATCCTGAATACTATGTTTGACTAACTCTGTCTCAAATAACTATATTTGATTAACTCTAGTTCGTTTTAACTTTAACTGATTAACTCTAACTGATTAACTCTATTGGTTTAACTCTATTGACTAACTCGACTCGACTAACCCCTTTCGAATAACATATTCGATTAACTAACTTCGAATACCATATTCGATTTCTCCTTTCGAATGTCTATATTCGATTAACTAACTTCGAATACCATATTCGATTTCTCTAACTTCGAACACCATATTCGATTTCTCCTTTCGAATGTCTATATTCGATTAACTAACTTCGAATACCATATTCGATTTCTCTAACTTCGAATACCATATTCGATTAACTTCTTCGAATGTCTATATTCGATTAACTAACTTCGAATACCATATTCGATTAACTTCTTCGAATGTCTATATTCGATTAACTAACTTCGAATACCATATTCGATTTCTCTAACTTCGAATACCATATTCGATTTCTCCTTTCGAATGTCTATATTCGATTAACTAACTTCGAATACCATATTCGATTTCTCTAACTTCGAATACCATATTCGATTAACTTCTTCGAATGTCTATATTCGATTAACTAACTTCGAATACCATATTCGATTTCTCTAACTTCGAATACCATATTCGATTTCTCCTTTCGAATGTCTATATTCGATTAACTAACTTCGAATACCATATTCGATTTCTCTAACTTCGAATACCATATTCGATTAACTTCTTCGAATGTCTATATTTGATTAACTAACTTCGAATACCATATTCGATTTCTCCTTTCGAATAACATATTCGATTTGCTTTATTCACTTTATAAAGATTTCCTTTTTAACAACGTTTTATTTATTTGAAAAGATTTACTTTTGAATAACGGTTCTACACTTAAAAAAATGATTTCCTTTTTATAACGTTTCCTTTTCAATTCTATTTGTAAATGGTTTACAAATATTCCCTTTTCAAAATTATTCTTGAAATATTCTAACTCCTTAAATTTTCGGGAAAATTCGCCATAACCTCCTTTGTAACGGGAGCATCGGGAAAATCCCCAAACTCGCCACACAGGCCTTTCCATTCAAAAAGAAATGTTTTGAATTTATTTCCTTTTTAAAATATCTCCTATTTATAAATATCCCAATTTATAAATATGCTATTTTCAATACCACATTGAAAATTCCCTTATCTACATTTTCAGTGTTTTCTATTGTTTTTAAACAACCAACTGTCAATGATCAATATCACCCAAACACATACAATCAAAACAGATTATATATCACAGTATATATCACAATATACAAATAACAGTAAAATAAATGTTGAGGAATCCAGTCGGATTCCTCCAACCTGTTTCCCTGCATCCACCGATGTTAAACAACGTATATAACATCCCTTGCATTTCTAATGAAATACACTGATAACAAAATCACCGTTTAATAACGATATATATATATATATATATATATATATATATATATATATGTAGATAGATATATATATCCATACTGTTTTCAATCAATTATTTAACAGTCCAATCTACAGTCCAATTTAACAATACAACTTAACAGTCCAAATTAACAGTACATAACTAGCAGTCAAATACAGAAATAAAATACAATTTATATTAAAAATATAAATTGAGGAGAGTTAGTGAGTTTTTACTCACTTTTGCGCGTTAACCGATTAATATCGGTTTGCGTTATTCGACTCAGTCGGACAATTTATTTCGCCATAAATTGTAACTGTCTCCGATCCACTCCCGGTCAGTCTCATTGTGTTGCTCCCGTCCATACGACTCCAACGCAACTTACGGTTTGCAAATCCGACCTCGTACGGACAAGATACGGTATTACGAAATTCATACATATTTGATTTTAATTTAAAACTTAAATAAAATAAACATTTGGCCTCACCTCCTTTGTAATACCAGCCCATTTCCTTAAAGGCCCATACCCGCTCCACCCATATAATCCCCCACCCGACAGTCTTCTTCCCCAATTGATTTCGATCTCCAGAAATAAAAGAAAACCCGCCGTTGACCATCACTTTGACCCGCCATCAACCATCATCCGGCCACCCGTTCTGAGTGCAACCACCACCATCTTTCTCCTCGTTCGATTCTCCTCCTCGCCATACCCTCCCAGTCATGCTCGGTCGCTGTTGCTCCTCACGGCGTTGATCGTCGTTTTCCTCCTGCCGTCACCGAACGGTTTCAAACTACCACCAAAATACGCCCCTCACTTCCACGAGTTCAACCGCCACCTCGGTTTGGTCCACGGCTCCATCAAATCTCCTTGCCTCTAATCCATAGCGTCGCTGCAAACAGGTCGATGCTTGGAAGTTTGCATCGCCCAACATTTTGAGGGTATGGGGTTGAAGCTCTCGCTCACCTGAGTCCAACGGATCCAACACTGAACGATTTCGTGGAGTATTACTTTTGATTTAATTGGAAGAAGAAACCAAAGGATGCGGCGGCCTCTTTTCTATTTACAGAGATGAGATACTTTAGGTCTTAAGGAAAATAGGGTGTTGTATTTATAGGCCAGATATTTTATTTATATCCTTTTCTGTTCGTATTCGTATTCTAAAAATCTGTACGATCACGTACGATGCCTAAAAATTACGAAACTGGACATGCAACTACAGCTCGACATTACGGTCCCAACGAAACTGGTTTCGTCGAATTCCGACTCCGTATGCTCACACAACGTATTTTTAACTGTCAAAATACTGCTTGTTTTACACTCTAAAAATCCGTACGGCCACACAGTGACTCTAAAAATCCCGAAACTTGACGTCTAGCAACTATTTGATATTGCGGATCCCACAAAACTGGTTTCGTTGAATTCCGACTTCGTTTGCAAAAGTGACTATTTTCAAAGCTCTAAATAGCCTATTTAAATATATAAATATATTTAAATAAAATTTAAATATTAATAATTTAATATTATCGCATATCTTCACATATGATATCATACAGCTCCATAATATCATATCAGAATATACAGTTTGATATTTCAGATTTCAGATTTATCGATATTCAATTCATATCGAAAAATCCATTTATAACGTATATAAAGCGTCGCAAATTATAAAGGAATTCTACAGCGACTTTTCTGAAATTTGATTTGGACGTACATCAAAATCTACCCGACGAAATCCCGATTTTTCTCTTCCACTAGAAAGATATACTCCACCAGCTCCACACGTTTCTTGTTTCACAGAAATCCGGCTTAAAACGAATCCTGTACATTCAGTTGAAGTTCAAATCGCCAAATCGCGAACTGCAGCGCCATTTCAAGCTCGATTTTAAATTAAAATATAATTATACGTTCAAACTGACGTCGATTGAATATATTCGTTATTCAAATTCATTTCTAAACTGAATAAAATCTTCGGGATGACCCAGTTCACAGAATATTGTGATTTCCAATATTTTTGATTATTTCTGAATTAAATATATTATTTAATTATTTATTTTAATTAAATATTCCTTATTATTTAATTAACGACCATTAAATTCCTTAAATCACCATTTATATAATTAAATAAATTAATTATACACCCGGGGAAATGCGGGTCATTACAACAATATTTCTCAAAACAAGTGTGGAGGTGAGAACGATGCACCCGTCTCTCAATTTACACATCATCTGAACAAGTCAAACTTTGTTTTTGAAACTTTTTCTGAAACCCGACTCACTGACTTCTCTTTAGTTGATGTAGAAATTCAATTCGATTTTCGGATCAATTGTAAGCTCAAAATTTTAAAATTAGCAACCCAAACTTTTGAAAAAACAAAATTTGTTTTTCCAAATCTGAAATGTAATATAAAATCCTTTATTATTTGGTTTTCTGTGCTTAAGCTGTGTCCCATAATCTTAATGAGGCTGATCCATCGGTCCATCGTGGACCGGTTCATTTATTCGATGACTGCATATTTTCTGCACGCACATTTGGTAAGTCGCACTAATCCTCTTTTGTACATATGTAAATATTTATATTTCGTTCATTCATTGTGTCATGCATCGACTGTGGGGACACAGTCGAAATCAAGTGGGGGGGTCTCATTTTCATTCTGTTTTGCATAGTTTAAGTTTGCATTTTTTTCCTTTTCTAAAAAAAATCGCACTTCTATTTACTTTTAAATAAGACATGATGGAGTTATTAGCATATAATTTTGCCCGTTCAATTAAATTATTAGGAAATTTACTTCCCTTAGCAGATAACAAAAGGAAAGTTTGAATTATAAGCAAATTTAGTGTAACTGGTATATTGGGAGATTCGTGGGTGATGAGTATGAAATGTTTTCTGAATTGTAATCCGATTAAATGAATGGTTCATTTAGACTACTTGCAATAACATTTTAGATCATTTAAGTGAAGTTGTGCTAAGATATTCTCGCTTAACTCTCTCTCTTATGTAAAAAAAAAGAATGTATATATATATATAACAATAATCCAAGGGTATCCAACTGTTAGACCAAAAATTGGGCCTAACACCCAAATGCAAATCATAGATCACAGAATGCAGAAAAGAGTAAATAAAGAGGAGACACATAAAGTTTTTATAGTGGTTCGGCTGTAGATGTAGCCTACGTCCACTTTATAATCTTATTGTTATACTGACAGATTACAAGAATCAGTTACATGCAGACACACAATCCGTGTGTTTATTGAGATTATAATAGGAGAATTTAGATGCAGAAATGTGAAAAATCCTCGTAATCAGTAATGGAAGAGGTTGTGGAGATGTAGGAGAAAGTCTCAGCCCAAAAAGTCCTTTAAAATGCCTTGAAATGGTGTATTTATAGCTGTAGGAGAGCTTCTGGGTTGACCGGATCGTGATGGGGTACGTGGCAGGCGATCCAAGAAAGTAGGAGCATAAATAGCCTTGAGAACAGGTCAAAACAGTGCGTGTATCAGCAGGTCTGAAGGTCGGTTCGTGTTCATGGGATCGGATCGTGAGGAGACAGGGCGAGCCGATCCGGTCGTGGTACTCGATTGCTGAAGGTGACGCAGTACGGATCAGATCGTGATGCAGGAGTGCGATCCGAGGGGGCGATCCAATCGTGGGCGAGCTAATGGGAGCGAACCAGTGCGATGGTTCTGAGTCTTCGATGCTAGATTACACCCATTCACAGAAATGGGCATAACTTTCAAACCGTAAGTCTGATTGAGCCAAACCAAAGCTCAAACTGAAGCTAACTCAGAGATCTACAAAAGTTACAAAGCTCAGCTCCGTAATCGCTGTTTTCGGGCCCAAAAGAGGTCATTTGATAGGAGTTTCGGGCCTGTTTATGTTGAGGATATGATTTTGACCAAATCTCTCAGTGTCTTCTGACGTTGTTTCCATCGCTTGAGCATGTTATCATTCAGGAATTCCATGTGTGACAGCTTTTACCAAAAAGTGTGTCAACACCAACATTGCTAGTACATCTCGCGTTGGTGTGTAAACCCGCCAAGCTCTTTCTGACACGTTGTTGACAATGTCAGCGTCAGTATATCTTGCTCTCATTTTATGAGTTGACACCTAAGGATTACTTACATCTTGTTGACAAAGTTAGTGTCGGTCTGCACAATCTGCCAATCTTTGTCCCAAACTCTCACAGGTGGTATACCTTGGTCTTTTCGGTTAGGTGTTTGTAAATACTAATAATGTAAATAATTTGTAATAAAGAGAGAGTAAGCACTTGAAATCCAAGCACACTCTTCACTTATTTGAACAACTTGTTAACAAAAAGGAAGTTGAGAATGGCCGATTGTTGATATCGATTATAGAATCCATTTCATATTTGCACTATGTTTCTACCAAAACAACTGGCCAAGATGGAGGAGTTTATGACGATAGCATGACTTTTGTTTGAAGTTTTGATTAGTAACGGACTCAAATTTCATAATGACGCCCCAAATTTGTGTTAACTTATTCGTGTAATATTTAAAAGTAAATTATCCATTTGTAAATATTCCTTTAAAAGCTTGCGTTCATCTTGTAAATATGTTCTAATCTTGTATTTTGTAAATATTTTTTTGTGTTCAACTTTTGGATTTTGTGGGTAGTATCCGTTGAAAACCCTCACGAGACAACACTCGTCCTACTGGGGACACCTAGAGGTTTAAAAGCTTGTTGCATATGCTCAATGCAATCGTGCTCCCTACAAAAATGGATTTATCATAGTTTTTTTTAACTTTATTCGAGGACGAATAAAAAGATAAGTGTGGGGGTATTTGATATACACGTTTATGTATATATTTTATCTGCATATTTATCTTCTTTTCTCTTTAAAATAACTAATATTATGTACTTATAGTTGTATTTCTAGATTATTTATGATGAATGGATGAATGCACTTAATTGTTGAAAAGCTTGAAGAATTGTTGCAAGAAGAGTGTTGATTTTTAGAGCTGGATTAAAGCTTGAAGACCTAAAGAAATGTTGTTGTTCAATCACCTTCTGCTGCATATTTTAATGTCAAGATCCAGTGCTTTTCCATAACGATCACTTGGAGTTCTTATTCATTCTCAAGGCAATTAGAGTTGAAGCCTACAACCTATTTTCTTTGCATGTGTTCACATTAGCTCATTTGCAAGGCCTCTCGTTCTATAGTTGCGTTCAGACTGGCTTATGTGTTATTTAAGATAAATCTTTTGTCCCAAATTGTGTAATGAGCCTCTTAGTCTTGGCCAATGCAAATATAAATACACTGTATCTCATTCATGTAAAAACACACTTAGTTTTATTCTATAATCTTTCTCTTGGAATAAAACTCTTCTTCCCTGTTCTCTTTAGTTGTAGTTTTTTTATTTACATGTTATTTTCTTTTCTGCAAGTAGATTAGATTTATTTTATGCAAATAGAATAAGTTGTCCTTTATTTTTTTTTTAATTTTTCCTCCTTCTCTTCTCCATTGTTATTTTATTTTATTTATGTTCATGTTATTTATTTTCTTTTTCTCTTCTTCTTTAGCTATGCCTAGCTAATCCCCTTTGATTAGGGGGTGATGACGCTTATAGATATGATTCAGTATGAGTCACATAGCCAAAAGATGAGGACATTATACATGTAGATCTGGATCCGAATCGAGGGTTAGATCTGAACCTTCGTATCCTGTGTCGTTTAAGAGTTATGCTCCTTCATAGGGTATGTTCGTGTTCGATCTAACAATTATCAAATTTAGATTTAATATTTAGGGTTTTAGAAATAAATTAGTGAATCTGTCATGATAGCTTATGGTTGTTTAAGAGCTTAGCTCCTGCATAGGCTATACTTGTTGTTATTCACAGATTTGTTTCTAGAAACCTAATTATCGTTGATTCATGTTAGTGATAGAAACATGAATTAGATTTGTATTAATTCATTTGGCTATTGATGAATATTTATCTAATTTATGTCATTACTTCCTAATTGCTTTCTCTTATCATTAAAAACTCGTTTTTTCATATATTTTCTGTGTTTTCAACCAATCAAAATTTCAGAATAATTTGATTGGATTTATTAGTAAAATAATTTTTTGTCCCAGAGTTCGATACCCTCTACAACAATCCTTGTTGTTTAGGAAAGCCGAACAGATTTTACAGTTGTTAACAATTGTTTAATTTGTTCGCAAACAACAGCAACAACAACGAGAACAAGGCATGCATAACTAACATAAGGTAGCGTAGCTCGACGCAGGAAGAAGTCGACGCAGCAAGCCAGTCCACCCCTTAAAGCATTCCTTCTGTCCCAATCTGTTCACTCTGGACAAGGGCTGCTACATCTACACCGAACAATAGGTGCTTGTGAAATAAGAAAGAGATTATTACAAACCTTAGACTACTAAGCCCTCTTGAATTAGTTCTACGCTGGGAATTAATGTCGTACACCTGGGGACAAATCTTTCACTCAGTGAGTTATGAAAACCTATGACTATATCATCCTGAAGACGTGTGTGATGGGAAGAAGCGGCATTTAGAAGTGTTGCTTACTTTCCATTTAGGTTTTGGCATAACAAAGCCAGGCGACTAGTGTTTTCATAAGAAAGAAATTTGGGGTAAGTGAAATTCTCTTTCTGAAAGTGAAAGATAGTACAAAGCATAAATGAACCCTTCCTAAAATAAAGAAAGTGGGGTAAGTGAAATTCTCTTTCTCAATTAACAAGGAAAATAAAAATATACCTTATGAACTGAACGAAAGCACTAACCCCAGAGCTTGAGCAAAGTGGGGACCTAGTATATTAATCGGTGCCCTGATTGACAAGGTCGACATATACGTCGTTTAGCCAAAAACTGCTCTCGATGTGAGAAAACCTAGTATATTAATTGGCGGCGACTTCTTAGAGATTGACTTCTAGTAAGGTCAAAATCTCCGTTGTGTCCTATAGACTCTTAACAGAATATCTAGTTGTGACACGATTTTCTCTTGAAGCGCTGCTCGAGTTAAACCAACGACTCTCGAGATTCAGAGAATTGATCTCGCTGGCTATTTTACCAGAATTAATATATTGGGGGCTACGAAAAGGGCTATAGATAAACTAATACCCAAGTAGCATTTGTACAAATAGGAATCTCCTTCCTTACACGATCAATTGATTCATAGCCAATGTTCCGCGGCTGCTGGCACAGAGTTAGCCGATGCTTATTCCTCAGATACCATCATCGCTTCTTATCTGAGAAAAGATGTTCATGACTCGTGGTCCTTCTACCTCCACGCGGCATCGCTCTGTCAGCCTTTCGCCCATTGCGGAAAATTCCCCATTGTTGCATCCCGTAGGAGTCTGGGATGTGTCTCAGTCCCAGTGTGGCTGATCATCCTCTCGGACCAGCTACTGATCATCGCCTTGGTAAGCTATTGCCTCACCAACTAGCTAATCAGACGCGAGCCCCTCCTCGGGCGGATTCCTCCTTTTGCTCCTCAGCCTACAGCGTATTAGCAACTTTTTCCAGTTGTTGTTCCCCTCCCAAGGGCAGGTTATTACGCGTTACTCACCCGTCCTCCATTGGAAACACCACTTCTCGTCCGACTTGCATGTGTTAAGCATGTCGCTCATGAGAAATCCATGGTTCAGCTGCACCGAGCCTAAACTATGTGATTGAATAACTCCTTCAGTCAGCCTTTTATCGTATAGTCTTTTATGACCCAGAAATGAGACATTCGAAGAGTCTTTTTGGTCTTCCAATATCAATAGATTGATTGTTTCGCTCCTGTATCTTCCAAAAGAGAAAAAGTTTTTGACCCGAAAAAATATTTGGTTGTGCGAACCAAAAATGTAACACCCTGCATTTTTAATATAATTAAAAAAATATGTAAAAATATGTGTATATGCATAGATAGGTAAATAATGGTAATATACAATGAAAATTAATTAATACATGGAAAAGAAGGAAAAATTAATTCAATAACAGTGTGTGTAACGGAAAAGATAATAAAATAAGGATACTTAATTTAAATATCAGGAACTAAGTAAAACGGACATCACCATTGCGTTTGTCCTGGAATTCTGCTTGGAATAAAGTCCAAGTTTTCAAAAATCGGACTCCGTATGAAAGAGTTATGGCCTTCGGAAGATTCCACAAAAATTCAGAATTTACATAGGAAAATACCCAGGGAGGTCGACCTGGGGGTCGACCTACCCAGGGAGGTCGACCTGGGGGTCAACCTACCCCTAGGTAGGTCGACCTGGGGGTCGACATACCCTCAGATCTAGGCAGAATTCGTTTTTCTGCACCTGGACGAGTTTTTGGCTCTATACGTTTATGCTGCACCTATTTAAACACCTCTAGACCTAATGTTTCTCCTCACAACTTCATTACGCCTCCACTCTGACCTAATCTAAAGAGAATTTCCTTCTTCTTCCTCCTCAATGGATCTAAACAATTCTTCATCTCCACCAAATCTTAGATCCATCTTCTCTCTTCACGAATCTATTCCTAAATTAAAAAGAATGGGATTTAGGATTTCAACTACCGCAAATGAAACAAAAGAGAGATTCAGATCTAAAATACAGCGCAAAGAAAAGAGGAGGGATTCAGATCCGCAACCTACGCCGCGAAAGGAAATCAAAGGAAGATCAGATCTGTAAATTGGGGCATGAAATCAATCAAAGTCAAATCAAATTCATGAATTGAAGATGAAAAGCAAGGTGATTGGAGTTATAGTAAACTTGTTGCATGATAGTATAAATATCGTTCATCATTCCCCGGTTATAAATTCAATTCAAGATTCATGATAATTGTTCTTTTACTCTCCTTCCCCTTTTTATGTTTGGATCTAGGTTATCTCGAACCTAGACAAAATCTTATTATACATACGTACGATTGGAATATGGGAATATTGGGCATAATCTATTTTATGCAATCGAGGAATATAATTTGTAATATTGGGGATTGTGGCATAGCAATTATTATTGCAAATATTGGGACAATTGGCAGAATTTGTTTGTGACTTGAAATTAAGCCTAAAAGGTGAATTAGACTATATGTATAAACGCGGGGAAATATTTTTATGAAATTGGGTATAATGGGATTTTGGAAATTAGTATGTTTGGATATGAATAACATGGAATCGGTGAATTTTGGATATAATTGAGAAATTTGGGTAAAAAGATTATTTCATGAATGGTTGTATAAGCAAAGTAGAAATGGGTTAAGTAGCACTCGACATATGAATAAACTTAACCAACATATAAGGAATGATAGTAACCTGTTAGGAACACATGTATGGAAAAATTGGAATAATAGGTATAGCCTATTAATGGGATTATAAGCATGAACATAAATTGGGGTTTTTTGGTAAAGCTTGAATTTGAGACTTGGAAAATGGATATGCCGTTAAGATCCTAGAAACATAATTAAAAAAATGGAATATGTTGGACAAACCATGTTTTTAAGTAATTATGGAACTCGACACATAACATGAAATTGACAATATGGCATCACTTGAACATGAACACGCTTGTGAATTGATAATTGACATTTGATATCAAGAACGAACATGAACATGCTTGTAAATTTAAAATTGGTCTATGACACCTAGAATAGGCATGAATTGTTAATTGACTAAACATGAAACATGGCTAACTCGAGGTTAGAATGAGTTTGCAGGGTAATCCTGCCCGGAACCGCCCGACACATCCAGTGACCGCAAACAATAGGTTCTAATGTGAGAAGTTAATCATAACGTGCTTAAACCTGAGGTTAGATTGAGTTGTGGTGTAATCTTGCCCGGAACCAACCGGCACATCCAGTGACCGCAACAATAAGTCAAATGTGACAGGTTGGGCATTAATAATTAATTAATGCTAATAACACATGCTAGTATGGTAAGGTTAAGTCAATGTGAACCGCTAGACAACACTTAACCAATTTGACATGATATATAGGTGGGTTAAGTCAACATGAACCGCTAGATAACACTTAACCAATTTGACATGATATATGGGTGGGTTAAGTCAACGTGAACCGCTAGACAACACTTAACCAATTTGACATGATATGTGGGTGGGTTAAGTCAACGTGAACCGCTAGATAACACTTAACCAATTTGACATGATATATGGGTGGGTTAAGTCAACATGAACTGATAGAGAACACTTAACCAATTTGGCATGGTACGTGGGTTGAATTGAATACGTAATTGTGGGTTAAGTCAACTTGGACACATGGGCAAACTTAACCAATACCAAAGCAAGGAAAAGTGGGGAATGATAAGATTAAATAATAAATAAACTTATCCTAAGGATAAGAAATGAATATGACTTAATATGTAATACAAGACTCGAAGGGTGGGACGACTTATACCATGAAATAAGTTAATCTAAGCTGAAAACATGGAAAAACACCCGTATGCTATCATTTGATAAATAGAACTTAAGTCATGCTTGAATTCATTGGTAAACCTTAGTTAAAAGGAACTAAGTAACAAACCTTAGTTAAAGAGAACTAAGAATAGAAACTAAGTATCAAACCTTGGTTAAGGGAACCAAGTAAGAAACCTTAGTTAAGAGAACTAAGTAAATAAAGAGAAAGAGAACTAAGTAGTAAACCTTAGTTAAGAGGACTAAGTTGTGAACCTTAGTTAAGGAAGCTATTGATTCAGAAAACTAAGCAGTAAACCTTAGTTAAGAGAATTAAGTAGTAAACCTTCGTCAATAAAGCCAAGTAGAACACGAGGAGGCGTGAACGTCCATCTGATCATGAAGAAGGCTCCAACGAACTGGGTTACGAAGCATGCGGCTTCGAAGGGACGTGAGGGTACTCTTGGTATCCCTCTTTGAGGTTGCAGATGATCCTACTGGGCTCACAGAGGTTAAGGTCTGCGTTAGAAGAGCCAAGGGTATGCCTTGGTTGCAATATAAGCAACCTAAAGACTAGGATGGGTTAGCGTGAGGCAGCTATATCTTGTTTAGCCCTGTGATAGCACGTCGTCGTCTACCTACCATCTTGAGTCAATCGAGGACGTGAAGCGGAAAGGCGGAGAACTCCAAAAGACCATATACTTGCTATCTAGTTATGGGTGAGGTTAGCCAATAGGTTCGTGGGGGCATAGAGGGCCTGCATACAGTTCTCATTCTTGATTTTCTTGGGTGCCTTTCATTAGTTGAGGGAGGGGTCAAGTGGGGCCATAGCCATACACAGATAAAAACAGACCTTAGCATCTGCGTCGGTAGATAACTTAAAGCTCCCAACCGAGTTCCGTGTTTCTTGATTAGCCCTACCACGGGACTCGGGCCGCACATATAGAGGACATGTGCAACTAGACATCGATTACGATTCACGACACGCACGTGGGGAAAGTCTAGGAACATACATCGCTCTGGGTAGTGTGTCCTAGACTAGAAGGCATCGTTCGATAGGTAGCATAATCCTTAGTTGGACCTAGGTCGCGTAAACCTGAATCCGAGAAGCGTTCAATAGGTAGCATAAACCCTAGTGGCCCTGGGTAGTGTAAACCCTGGTTGAATCTAGGAAGCACTCGATAGTAAACCTTAGATTAGATCTAGATGATACACGGAATCTAGCAACATCAAGAGTGACAGTCCAAACGATTTCGAGAATGGTGGCACTACACTAAAGTAGTATAGATTTACATGATGAGGCCCGTACGACATACGGCAATGGACTATATATATATATATATATATATATATATATATATGGAAAGGATTAGACGAGTTGGGGGTATCTACATATACGTTGTATTAGGTTAACCTAAGGGACATGAGTATGGCCTAGAGAGCTAATATCGCGAGTAACCTAATAAGCAAGAAAATATAACTGAACGGTATATGTAGGATTATACAGAAGTATATTGTAAGTCCACTCACACAGAACTTATGTTCTGACCCCCTCCTCATTACATACTTCCAGGTTAGGTTCATGATAGAGATGGTATAGATTTGGATACTGCTTTAGCAGTATTGTTAATAAGGTAAAGCAATATTTGAATATTATACTTTATTTCCTTCCGCTGTGAGATGCTTTACGAATTCTGACATGTTTCTTTATCTCTGTCTTTTTCTGCAGGATACCAGAGCACCCAACTCAGGTTTCGATAGATAGAATTTGAAAAATTCGGTCTGTCGGAATCCGTGTTGTCACATCTGGTATCAGAGCTTCAGTTTAGTGATCTTAGGGAGATAATGAATGAACGTATTTGTATTTTCTAAAATATAAATGTATTATATATATAAACCTAAATCCATATCGTAGCCCACTAGACATAAAAAGAGTTAGGATATCTAGTTTGTACACTCAAGGAATGAACATAGGAATTTGGAAACCATTAGGTGGTTGGGAAAGTGTACAATATGACTTGAAGCTAGAGAAAGAAAAGTATCCCATAGGATGGAAACTGAAATATTAGTGTTTCAGATTAGTGGGTTTAGAAATAAAACCTTAGAAACTAGAAAAGGTTGAAATATGGAAAAATGGATTAGGAATATATATAGTTAAGAGAATTGAATTTCGTGAAAGTGCCTAGGAAAGCCTAGTGAATTGAAGACCCGCTTTGAGTCTAGCCCAATGATAAGCTTTTAAGAACTTGAATCTGTAAAAGAGTTTGTGGTATTTTTTCCAAGATTTAATCTTAAAAGTATTTTGATAAATACATGTTGGGTTTTAAAATAAAGTAGGGTATATTGTGTAAAACAATGATTTCTTATTTTAAAAGAATTCTCTCATAAAAAGGTGCATATTATGGAGCATAAATAGCTTGCTACTTTCATATATGAAAAGAAGTTTTGGAAATTCTATTCTGTTGCCAATAAAATTTTGATTATTGATTTACAAATAAATTTTGTTGGGTGGACAAAATAAGCTGTAGGAACCGAATAGATGTCTGCACCTTATAGCGAGTAGTTAAATTAACATTGTAAATAGGAACAATGTAACCTCGATATTTGTCCTTGTCTACTCCATTTTCGTGATTTGAAGAAAATGTTTTGCATTTTATTTTGTGACATGTTTTTTTTACGATATGGAAAGAAAGTTTTTGAGAAAAGAATAAAAGTTTTACCACTTTTAGTTTTTGGAAGAAGAATGTAATTAAAAGAAAGAAGGCCAAACCATGTTTTAAAAATGGAGTAGTTAAGGATTAAGGCCTAGAAAGAACGAGATAAAGTTAAAGGTATTAGAACCAAGTAGGGATTGGTTGAGTTGAGTAATTCTCTGAGGGTTAGTCGGTTGTTGATTTCGGTCTTCGGGGTTGATATTTAGGGAGTTACTCTCTTGCCAATTTACAGTCAGGGATTAACTAATGGAAAATTTCCCGTAGAATGCATAAGCATCGAGAAACCTAGGTTTGTTGCTTGAGAAAAAGGGATAGGCTAGTAATACACAGCAAGGACTAGTAGTGACTACTAAGTAGTAAAGGGCAAGTAAGTGGGTAGATCCTGTTCTGTGGACTCGCAATTGTCTGGGATGACAAAGTCCTAAGATTCTTTGCCCGTAGTAGCTGTGTAGGATGCTATTTGAGTGAAAACAGAAAAAGCTTATTTGAAATAATAAATTTAAATAATTGGATTAAGTCAAATAAGCTAAGAAAAAGGATAGCCTAACTAATAAGAAACAATAAATTCAGTAAGGCAACAAATGTGACGGGAAAAGAAAATGGAAATCTTAAGAAAAAGATGAACAAATATGAATTTTTTTCCAAGATAAGTGGAAAAAGAGAAGAAATTTTCTTATGTGATTGTGCTTGGATAGGATAGGAAATCTTCATAGAATAGTCATACAAAATTCCAAGTACGGTTAGAAAAGAAAAACGGAGGATGTGAATTTTTCTGTTTTATACCTTTTCGCAACATAAGAAATCAAATTTGGAAAATTAGATTTTTCTAAATTTCGAATTTAATGGTGGATGGTAGGGTTTTGGATGCGACAATTGGGTGAATTATGCTCTTATTCTATAAGAGTATGGGAAAACTTAGATGAAAAATATTTTGATTTTTCAAGAATATTGCATTCATATAGAACTGCAAGTATATTTAGGATGTGAGCATCATGTTTTGAAAGAGTTTTTAAAATTTTCATACATATAGGTGGATCCAAATTAGGTATATATACTTTACTATGATGTATCTCACTTTGCACATGTGCACAATGTTTGCAACAATTGGATGCACACTTGATGGATGGAAATTGCGAGGGGTTATCTATTTTTACTCTTATCGAATTTCGGGGACGAAATTCTTTAAGGGTGGGAGAATGTAACACCCTGCGTTTTTAATATAATTAAAAAATATGTAAAAATATGTGTATATGCATAGATAGGTAAATAATGGTAATGTACAATGAAAATTAATTAATACATGAAAGAGAAGAAAAAATTAATTCAATAACAGTGTGTGTAACGGAAAAGATAATAAAATAAGGATACTTAATTTAAATATTAGGAATTAATTAAAACGGACATCACCATTGCATTTGTATCGGAATTCTGCTTGGAATAGAGTCCAAGTTTTCGAAAATCAGACTCCGTATGAAAGAGTTATGGCCTTCGAAAGATTCCACAAAATTCAGAATTTACATAGGAAAATACCCAGGGAGGTCGACCTGGGTGTCGACCTACCCAGGGAGGTCGTCCCTGGGGTCGACCTAACCCCAGATCTGGGAAGAATTCGTTTTTCTGCACCTGGATGAATTTTTGGCCCTATACGTTGATGCTAGACCTATTTAAACACCCCTAGACCTAATGTTTCTCCTCATAACTTCATTATGCCTCCACTCTGACCTAATCTAAAGAGAATTTCCTTCTTCTTCCTCCTCAATGGATCTAAACAATTCTTCTTCTCCACCAAATCTTTGATCCATCTTCTCTCTTCATGAATCTATTCCTAAATTAAAAAGAATGAGATTTAGGATTTCAACTACCGCAAATAAAACAAAAGAAAGATTCAGATCTAAAATACCGCGCAAGAAAAGAGGAGGGATTCAGATCCGCAACTACGCCACGAAAGGAAATCAAAGGAAGATCAGATCTGTAAATTGGGGCATGAAATCAATCAAAGTCATGAATTGAAGATGAAAAGCAAGGTGAGTGGAATTATAGTAAACTTGCTGCATGATGGTATAAATATCGTTCATCATTCCCCAGTTATAAATTCAATTCAAGATTCATGATAATTGTTCTTTTATTCTCCTTCCCATTTTTGTGTTTGGATCTAGGTTATCTCGACCCTAGACGAAATCTTATTATACATACATACGATTGGAATATGGGAACATTGGGCATAATCTATTTTATGCAATCGAGGAATATAATTTGTAATATTGGGGATTGTGGCATAGCAATTATTATTGCAAATATTAGGACAATTGGCAGAATTTGTTTGTGACTTGAAATTAAGCCTAAAAGGTGAATTAGATTATATGTATAACGTGGGGAAATATATTGCTTTTTCTGAAATTGGGTATAATGGGATTTTGGAAATTGACATGTCTGGATATGAATAACATGGAATTGGTGAATTTTGGCTATAATTGAGTAATTTGGGTAAAAAGATTATTTCACAATGGTTGTATAAGCAAAGTAGAAATGGGTTAAGTAGCACTTGACATATGAATAAACTTATCCAACATATAAGGAATGATAGTAACCTGTTAGGAACAAATGTATGGAAAATTGGAACAATAGGCATAGCCTATTAATGGGATTATAAGCATGAACTTAAATTGGGGTTTTTGGGTAAAGCTTGAATTTGAAACTTGGAAATTGGATATGCCGTTAAGATTCTAGAAACATAATTAAAAAAATGGAATATGTTGGACAAACCATGTTTTTATGTAATTATGGAACTCGACACATAACATGAAACTGACAATATGGCACAACTTGAACATGAACATGCTTATGAATTGATAATTGACATTTGATATCAAGAATGAACATGAACGTGCTTGTAAATTTATAATTGTCCTGACACCTAGAATAGACATGAATTGTTAATTGGCTAAACATGAAACATGGCTAACTTGAGGTTAGAATGAGTTTGCGGTGTAATCCTGCCCGGAACCGCCCGGCACATCCAGTGACCGCAAACAATAAGTTCTAATGTGAGAAGTTAGTCATAACGTGCTTGAAACCCGAGGTTAGATTGAGTTGTGGTGTAATCCTGCCCGGAACCAACCGGCACATCCAGTGACCGCAACAATAATTCTAATGTGACAAGTTGGGCATTAATAATTAATTAATGCTAATAACACATGCCAGTATGGTAAGGTTAAGTCCACGTGAACAGCTAGACAACACTTAACCAATTTGACATGATATATGGGTGGGTTAAGTCAACGTGAACCGCTAGACAACACTTAACCAATTTGACATGATATGTGGGTGGGTTAAGTCAACGTGAACCGCTAGATAACACTTAACCAATTTGACATGATATATGGATGGGTTAAGTCAACATGAACTGATAGAGAACACTTAACCAATTAGGGATGGTACGTGGGTTGAATTGAATACGTGATTGGGGGTTAAGTCAACTTGGACACATGGGAAAACTTAACCAATATCAAAGCAAGGAAAAGTGGGGAATGATATGATTAAATAATAAATAAACTTATCCTAGGGATAAGAAATGAATATGACTTAAGATGTAATACAAGACTCGAAGGGTGGGACGACTTATACCATGAAATAAGTTAATCTAAGCTGGAAACGTGGAAAAACACTTGTACGCTATCATTTGATAAATAGAACTTATGTCATGCTTGAATTCATTGGTAAACCTTAGTTAAAAGGAACTAAGTAACAAACCTTAGTTAAAGAGAACTGAGTAACAGAAACTGAGTATCAAACCTTGGTTAAGGGAACCAAGTAATAAACCTTAGTTAAGAGAACTAAGTAAATGACGAGAAAGAAAACTAAGTAGAAAACCTTAGTTAAAAAGACTAAGTTGTGAACCTTAGTTAAGGAAGCTAATGACTCAGGAAACTAAGTAGTAAACCTTAGTTAAGAGAACTAAGTAGTAAAACTTAGTCAAGAAAGCCAAGTAGAACACGAGGAGGAGCGAATGTCCATCTGATCATGAAGAAGGCTCCAGCGAACTGGGTTACGAAGCATGCGACTTCGAGGGGACATGAGGGTACTCTTGGTATCCCTCTGTGAGGTTGCAGAAGATCCTCCTGGGCTCACAGAGGTTTAGGTCTGCATTAGAAGAGCCAAGGGTATGCCTTGGTTGCAATATAAGCGACCTAAAGACTAGGATGGATCAGCGTGAGGCGGCGATATCTTGTTTAGCCCTGTGATAGCACGTCGTCGTCTACCTACCATCTTGAGTCAATCGAGCACGTGAAGCAGAAAGGCGGAGAACTCAAAAAGACCATACACTTGCTATCTAGTTATGGGTGAGGTTGGCCAACAGGTTTGTGTGGGCATAGAGGGCCTGCGTACAGTTCTCATTCTTGATTTTCTTGGGTGCCTTTCATTAGTTGAGGGAGGGGTCAAGTGGGGCCATAGCCACACACAGATAAAAACAGACCTTAGCATATGCATCGACAGATAACTTAAAGCTCCCGACCGAGTTCCGTGTTTGTTGATTAGCCCTGCCACGGGACTCGGGCCGCACATATAGAGGACATGTGCAACTAGACATCGATAACGATTCACGATACGTACGTGGGGAAAGTATAGGATCATACATCGCTCTGGGTAGTGTGTCCTAGACTGGGGGCATCGTTCGATAGGTAGCATAATCCCTAGTTGGACTTAGGTCGCGTAAACCTGAATCTGAGAAGCGTTCAATAGGTAACATAAATCCCATTGGCCCTAGGTAGCGTAAACCCTGGTTGAATCTAGGAAGCGCTCGATAGTAAACCTTAGATTAGATCTAGATGATACACGGAATCTAGCAAGATCAAGAGTTTATTCTAAGTCCACTCACACAGAACTTATGTTATGACCCCCTCCTCATTACATACTTCCAGGTTAGGTTCATGACAGAGATGTTATAGCTTTGGATACTGGTTTAGCAATATTGTTAATAAGGTAAAGCAATATTTGAATATTATACTTTATTTCCTTCCGCTGTGAGATGCTTTACGAACTCTGACATGTTTCTGTTTCTCTGTCTTTTTCTGCAGGATACCAGAGCACCCAACTCAGGTTTCGATAGATAGAATTTGAAAAATTTGGTCTATTGGAATCCGGGTTGTCACAAAAAAGAATGATGATTTTGGTTTGTACCAAGTGGACTTATTTTTTGTCCCATATTTTTTATTATATTATCTTTCCATCTATTTTTTTTTTCTAAATATGAATCCAAATATTAAATTCGTCAAGTTGACGATAAAATCCATGGATGTTCGAGTGGGCATTACACACTTGTTATACAACAACCCCTTAGAGGAAGGGCTAAACAACAATCGGATTTTCGCCATGGTATAATCAAAGGATCTATGCGTGCTCAAAGACGTAAAACAATTATCTTGAAAATATTTCAAGCAAATGCGCTTTCCCCACTTTTTTGTATCGAATAGACAAAACATTTTTTTTCGTTTTTTAATATATTTAAAATTAGGAATTGGTTAGGTAGAACCTCAGGATCTCAAATTTATTATTCTGAGCAACAACGGACTAGATCCTGATCTATTGTCAAAGTGGTTAACTAAGATAAGAAACTCGGTCATTGTGGTCGGACTCTATTATGGATTTCTGACCACATTTTCCATAGGGCCCTCTTATCTCTACTTTCTCCGAGCTCGGGTTATGGAAGAAGGAAATGAGAAGGAGATATCAGCAACAACGGGTTTTATTACGAGGCAGCTCATGATGTTCATATCGATCTATTATACGCCTCTGCATCTAGCATTGGGTAGACCTCGTACAATGATTGTCCTAGTTCTACCATATCTTTTGTTTCATTTCTTCTAGAAAAATCATAAAAACTTCTGTATGTGCTTTTTTCCAGTTAAATAATTAACTAAATTGAGATAAAAAGACTCAAAATACGACTTAATTCAAAATACTACTTAATACTAATTAATAAATACTAATTTTTTTTATTAATTTGAATATTCTTTCATTTTCATATTTTATAGTGTTTTCTATAGTATTGAATTACTAATACTAAGAAATTACACTTGGAATGGAGATAAACATTGTCTTTATTGTCACTTCAATAACAAGTATCTTTGATTTGATATAATAAAAATAAAAAATGAAATCATTTGATCCATGAAATGATTGATTCATCAGAAGTAATGCAATAACCCGGCCTGGTTAAGTACTGGTCGGGGGAATGGACTTTTCTTACAAAATGAAAATCAAGGAAGTAAGGTTTTTCAATTTCAATCTTTTTTACTTCGCCTGTCACACCACACAAAAAAAATTCAATTTGAATTGGGAGGGATGGCTGAGTGGGCTAAAGCGACAGATTGCTAATTCGTTGTACGAGTTGTTTGTACCGAGGGTTCGAATCCCTCTCTTTCCGCTCCCCTCGATCATTTTAGACTTTCAAAATCTTTTTTTATTCCTCACGTCCAAGATTCCGGCCTAATTTTTTTTTGTGATTGTTCCGGAAGAAATGAAACAAAAGATATGGTAGAACTAGGACAGCTATTACTACTTTAACAGCCGGTACCGTAATAATGAAAATGGATCCGTCTTTAGTACGATTATATGAACAAATGCCTGAACCAAAATATGTCATTGCTATGTGAGCTTGTACTATTACAGGACGAATGTTTAGTACTGATTCTTATAGTACTGTTCGGGGAGTCGATAAGTTAATTCCCGCCAGCGTGGGGCATGGAAGGTTTTGATCCTTTTGTTTCGAAATCTTTTTTTATTCCTACTATTAAATAGTGTCCATAAATCTCATGATAAGTACCAAAATATTCATATTGAACTTCAATGGGAACCTCTTTTGAGCCAATGACACGTTGATCTAGTCGCCACCGAAGCCAAAAGGAACCATCTAATTTGATTCGTTTCTGCCGATAAGCCCCAATGCATCGTAGGAACTGCCAAAATATGATTTTGTTTCTTTCGTATACTCATAGTTATTATTATCAACTATTTTATTTTTGTAGTTCGCACAATTATATGGATTATACCTATTTTCACAAATACCCCGCTGATTTCTCATCGTTAATACATAGAGTCCGATAAGCTTATCTTGACTGGTACAGAAATGGGATCCCCAATAGCTGGAGACAAAAGATTCATATGAGAAAACATAAGTTAAGCGGGCCTCAGCTTGAGCTTCCAAAGATAAAGGTACATGAACAACCATTTGGTCCCCATCAAAGTATGCGTTGAAGCCCTTACAAACTAATGGGTGTAAACAAATAGCGCGCCCCTCCACTAAAATGGGTTGGAACGCTTGTATACCCAATCTATGCAGGGTAGGTGCTCTATTCAACAATACAGGATGCCCCTGCATAACTTCTGGAAGTATTTCCCAAACAATCGGTTCTTTTTCCCGAATTTTACTTTTTGCAATCCCGATGTTAGAAACAATATGTTGTCTAATTAGACCATGAGTTACAAATGTTTGGAAAAGCTCTATTGCTATTTCTCGAGGTAACCCACATTGATGTAATGAAAGTGAAGGACCGACGACAATGACGGAACGTCCCGAATAATCCACCCGTTTACCAAGTGAAGTCTCACAAAATCTTCCTTCTTTGCCTTCAATTACATTTGAAAATGATTTGTGAACTTTATTGTTTGAGTAAATGATGGAGACTAAAAAAACGATTTATGATGGCATTGTCCACGGAGAAACCACCCCAAAGCCAAGTCACCATGGTATCTCATGGTTACTTACTTCGACAGGGTGCAAATAACTAAATTTCAAAAAACCATGTTATTGAAATAACTCACTCAGAACGCCTTTTAAAATATTACGCGGTATGATTTTTATATTCTTTTTGCTAGATCTAAGGAAGGTCCAAGTATATTAATCTGGGCGGGCTGGAGAGAACTATTTATGTCGGTTGGCTCCCGTATACAAGACGTCTTGGCAACGAAACAACCGAGTTGTTGAACTGGTGCGTTTTGCCCGAGCGTTTCAATTACGACAGAGCGAGGTGCGTAATCCAAGTGCATGAATTGCCAACTAGTTAAAGCCAAGCAAAAGAAGCCTAGTGGTTTGTTAGGTATTTATGATCTAATCAAAAATAGTTTTTTGAGTGGTGTTTCTAAGAGAGGAACGAATAGTCAATTTTGAAAGAACTTATTGTCGGCCTCTTTCAGATATGAATCTATCTGATTCATAAGGGAAGAACTTGCATCAGTATCTTAGTTTCAATTCAAACATAGCCATTTCGTTTCGGGTTAAGAAGTGAAAGTGCATTTCTCTCTATAAGAACAGTGCGTTCTGAGATGTAACAGCACGGAACTAGACTAAGGAAGTCATCTGCTGTGCCCCTTGCACCCCTGTCTTCTTAAGGAGGTCTTTCTCATAGTACAGTACGGAGATAGGTTATAAAATGTTTCGATGGAATTGTTTGATCTTAAGAGAGATATTCTATAATTTCGCATGTGAGGGGTTACGTGTCTTTATTATGGTCATTTCATTTTGTCCCCGCTCATGAAAGCGCAAGTCGATACCATAGGTATTGCTATCTGAAGGGCTTTACTTGGAGAAATAGAAGGAACATGTATCACATGTGCTAAATCTGAGAAAGTGCCACATGAATATTCTACGATCCACTGATCAAATTATTTCATGGATTGGATTTCATTTTCCTGTCTATGGCTCTATTACGTGGGCTCGGGGTAGAAGTTTTGTATAAATGTATCGCTGTGTTATTAAGTATTTTGCTTTAAGTTCTTTTCTCTATAAGAGGTGGAATAGAATAACCTGCTTGAAGCGTAATGATCATACGTATGAGAATACAAGGAATTTTAGTTTCATACAATATCTTAATTTAATTTTATGGAATGATCAATCAGTTTTTTCTATATTTTCATGTGTTAAATCCTAGCAGTAATATATTTTATATATATTTATGATTTGGATGCTGCTCCTACTTCTCTTGCTTGAGAGTTACCCTGTGGAATAGACGAATTCTTGGACAAGGCCTTCTTTAGCTTCTATTGCTCGTGTGATAGCAGCAAACTCCAGGCTCGAGAGACCTTCAAAAAAGTAGATCCGGCTGCCTTCTTAGCAAGAAATGAGAGAGAGGTCGAAGCCTTCCATTAGAGGACCTTTCTCCTCTTATGATTTTTTGATCTTGTGACACGAGCCAATAAAGTAAATCAGCAGGATCGGGGGAGTCCCGTGGAAATTCCCCTGTTACATGAATCAAATATTTCATTTCATCCGGGAAAAGCCATCTCTTTCTCCATAATGTATTTGACTCGATCTCTTCCGCCTATAGGTAGTTTTAGAGAAGTTTCTTTTGAAATGGATACCTGAGTGCCAAGTATGGCTCGTAATAATCTATCCTCGGGGGCTTCCAGCACGAGCAAGCGTCAGCCCCCAATGATGGTCTTACGACTTTGCGGAGACCTTGGCCTCTGATTTCCATATAAAGAATACAACAAGGAAAAAGACCTTGGGTTAGCTGCCGAACTTGTTCCTATAGAGGGGAGTCTCTCGATACGCACCTTATTAGTTCCCTACTTGGTATACTAGGCACCAATTAATATATTGGGTCGCAAGTCCTTGTTCCAATATTATCAGTTTTAAGCATGATCGGAAGTGTGCTTTACTAATATTGAAAGAACCTGTAACTTCCTCGGTAAGGAAAACACGGATTGCTTTGAGAACATCACACATCGGAACATAAACAGAAGAACATTTGATTGCTTATTACAACAATCCCATCAGAGTACAAGAATATATAGAGTATGAATAAATATTATACATTTGAAAGATATCAGAGATTTAAATTACATTTAAATACATAGCAGCAGAAAAATAATACAAAACATAACTGAAAGAAATACACGGATACAGAGCTTTTCGAATATCACTTCAGCTATAAACCAGGAGCCTGTGAATATAAATCTGCAAAACCCAACTACTAGCTGCCCGTGAGGAAAATAAGCGCACCCAGAGTTTAGGTTAAAACAATAAACTCCAGGTCAGTCATGCGAGTGGTGTGAGAACTAAAACAGGTATTAATCTTTATTTTAAAGTTAGGTAAATCAAGGGACCACGCCGTATAACACGGAACGGGTTTCCTCCCAAGAATACCAGTGCATAAAACAAACAGTGTAGTGCTAAATAAAGAAAAATGAAGCTATTATAAGACCCAGGTCCCATCACACAATGCAACACAAGCCGGAGAATAGGGTTTTACCTTATACTAGCCAAAGAATGCTCGATACGTTTAAAAATAGATTATTTTGATATTACTATAAGTGCATAGTGTCAAAACAATTTCAATCATAAGTATCAATCATAGACGGCATAGCTACCATCTACTATGTCGCCATACTAGGTTCTACAAATAAAACTGAATTATCACGTATTGGAAATTGGGTTCCATCATGAGTCGAGGCAAGGGAAAGCTCCTCTCCGTTCGAGACACTCTAGCAAATGTCTCAGGACCACACACAACGATCCTTGGAATCGGTTGGGTCGGTCCTCTCTTACTTTTGAGGATTGGCAATTCCTGAACACACGTTTCCCGGTCCGATCAGACCTATATCCGAGGCGCCTCGCATTCGAACAACCACACAGGTAAAAAGTATATAAATGTCAGGGCTGGTAGGTCATTGACATCACCCATAGCTAGAAAGAAACGTCATGTTCTCCCAATGGTCCTTATCCCGTTTTTGACTCATACTGAGGTGTAAGGCTCGCGAATTAACGCTATACACAAAGATGTGCCACATAGGTCGTGCTTTGATCATCAACCACAAGACTTTGCTTTTCAACAGAAGCCTTGATCATTTGCCACTTAGGCATGCCACACAGGCAATTCATGCCATGCAATTGATATCCATCAATATATAACCTCTGAGCTTGTACGTCTCAGAGAAGGGCGTTAAGCAAGAGAATAAATTCTCCATCGTCAAACAGATATATATTTAATAGAAATCAATCACACAGAATAAAATCCAATGTCAGACACACGGTCCATTTACAAGTTCGTTCTGGGTCTGAACGAAACCAAAGGAACCTTATTCCCTGTATATCCGTCGATCTCCAAGTACTCCTAGACGATCTCCAACTTATTCCCTCATCTTGGGTGTACATCCCAATCAAGATTGTCAGGAATCAACCAAAAGACGTGAAGAACCCCGGTCTTCACCTTCGACATATCTTCGAATCGGTTATTCAGAACGAGTATAAGCCCGACCTTTCTGAATAACCCGCGTATAAAATAAACAAGTGTTACACAAACACAACATACGCCTCATTCCAATTCAGAATATTCTTTTATTCAAATTTTAACATTCCTAGGGAAAGGTTCCCATTAATTTTATCAAAGATAAATTCTTCTAAATTTATTCTTTAATCTTCCTTTGGTTATCATTTCAAACCATGTTAAGGTTTTCCAAACTAGTCGGGATTAGCGAACCACACCAAAGTAATCATTTATTTTATTTCCCAATCCCAACCTATTCATCCCATGGAGCAAAACTAGTAATACTCCATATCTAACACCACGGTGTTATCGGTAAATATTAATTACCATTTCACGTTCAAATCTAATCAAAGATTTGATTATCTCTTGGAGCAAAACTGGTGATACTCCATTCTCGATCACTTTAATCTACTTAAAGATTCATTAAAACTCCACTTAGTTTTAATCTTCCCACAAATCAATATCCTTTCTTTAACTGGGTTAAAGAACCAATGTCATCTAAAACACGGTTCACGATAAACCCAAAATCACATTCCATTGTTAATCGGGTTAAAGAACAGGTGTTATTCAAAACACCGCTCACGATAGACCCAAAAACCAATTTAAATTCAATTCCAATTATATAGTAATTAACTGGACAATTTCACTAAATCTTAATTAAAAGATTTATTCTTTTCTAAACTGGGTTCAAGAATAGTGTTATTCAAGACACCATTCACGACGACCCCAAAATCCCAATTGATATTAAATACAAGGCTCTGAATAGAAAATATATCAGCTTATATTCAATATCAAATTCTGAAACCAACAAATATCGTATTGGAAATAACGATATAAATATATCTTTCAAATTTCCACAACCATATCTGTATAATCACGAAATCCAACATCAAAATATTTCGAAGATAATTTCGATTCAAATCCATTCCAATTCGTATATTGGAAATTCTGATTATTTTTAAAACCATTTCAAATCCAATTTATTTATTCAAAAATATTGGATTATAATTCTAGTTCATAACTAGTTCATTTCGATAAAAATAAATTTTTATCCTTTTTAAATATGGGATTTTTCACCCCAATTCTTTCTAAATCATTTATATGATTTTACACAAATTATTAATACTTTTAATAATTTTATCAAGGCTCGTATAGTCGATTTCCAATAACGGTCGTCAAACTGCACTTACAATGACCTTTTCCAAATTTTATTTGGATATAGTTCCAAATCCAACCATTAGATTTCAAATTTCTAATATTCGTTGGAAAGCTCTTTTCGATATGAACCCAATGGTTCTGGTTTCAGGAGAATCTGACGGTCGGATCTCCCGTAACGTCAATTCGAAGTCAATGGTCAAAATTCGTGGACTGCCATGGCGCGGCGCATTCTATTCAGGCCATTTAACATATATAATATATATATTATATATATTTTGTCGATTTCAATTCAAAACGTATTTTATACATCGTTTAAATTCGTTTTAAAAACGATTTCAACTTCATATTCAATTTTAAATCAAAATTGAATATTCCATATCATCAATATATATAAATGATAATATTTTCAAAATATTAGATTTTGAAATCACTTCCTTTTCTATATTCATTATAAAAATAAATATAATCGATATAAATATCGTTCGCGTCAAAATGGCGCATATCTAATCAACACGACTTTATATATTTCTATAACTTCGTTATTTTATTCACAAATGAATATTTTCTTCAACACATGAATATATATTTCTTTCAACACATGAATATTCTCAACACATGAGTATCGTCAACACATGACTATTTTTGTTATTTAATATATTTTATAAAATTATGATTTCTATCGTTTAATTCTCAATCATACTCCAACTGTAAATTAGTAAGAGAACGATTCCTAAGTATTAACCCGAAGGCCGAAACCAACATCAGATCAATACCCAAGAAACCACTCATCTTAAATAGTTTCCAGTTAGTTCCTAATTTTATATATGACAAAGATGTGAATTTTATTGTTAAAATATTTCGTTCAACACATCAATATTCTCAACACATGAGTATTGTCAATGCATGACTATTTATTCTATTCAACACATGAATCTTTATTTTATAATATTCTTTATTTCCCAAATTGGAATGAGGCCCAATCAATTACCATATAATGTAAATTATACGGATTCCATACAACACATGTATATAATAGCAATGATAAATAATCAGCCATCATTTAAAGTGCACCACACAACTGCATAAGCATTAAATATAAATAATTAACGCTTACACAGTCTGTCGACCAATCGCTCAACATACAACTAAATAGTTGGATTAGTGTATGCCAAATATCATCCCAACACCCATGTGGGGTTTCAAATCAACAAACACTGAATATTATTTGTGCAGTTGGGCAATGTGTAAAATTTATCGTCCCAATCAATATCCTTCAAATGGGTGTACATAAACACATCGTTCGATTTGTAAATGAATATTTATTTATTCACATTCACGTTAAAATTATATTTTTAATGATAAATAATTTATTTCAACACATGAATATATTTCCATTCATTCCACATCACAATCAATTTTCACCACACAACAAAATCAAACAAGTCGTCCATGGTCTGTGGACAACGGGTGTTGGGTGCTGCTACGCACCATTTGCATCCTAATATATATTTTTAACTAGAAAACAAGATTAAAGTGAGAAGTTCTCACCGATTAGCCAAACCAAACACCACGACTCTTCATATGTAGAAATCTTCGCCGTTCTCGCCTTTTGTCACTTTCGTTGTCTGTATTCACTACATATATAAAAATCACGTATTTTTATTTCACTTTCAGGATGATAAAAATATCATCTTTAACAAGATGTTTTCATTATAAAGATTATATTTTTATAACGCTATTTCATATATATAAAAATATCGCCTTTCATTATAAATAAAAATCCGACCTTTGTTTAATTAAAAATCATATCTTTCTTATCATTAAAAATCCTAAACAAAGATCTAATCTTTCATGAATTATAAATCATATTTTCATATGAAAAATCTCACCTTTTTATGTTAAAAACCTCATCATACATATGATAAAAATAATATTTTTATCGGACTAAAGATCATATTTTTCATAACTAAAATCACATTTTTATTTAGATAAAGAAATAAAAATCAAATAAAAACTCAATTTTCTCGATCCGAGGAGGGATGCTCGCTTCGGTGTGGTCTCGTACGCTGCTGCGTTGTGCGGAGCTCGTCGGGGTGTTATTTGCAAATGTTGAAAACTATAAAAATTTGATATTTATTGAGTGGAGGGGTTCATGGTCAGAGAGGGGGGTCAGGGGGTGACGCTGGGGGTTCCTGGTAGCGGTGGGGTGGTGCGCTGGGCGGCGGCTGACTAGGTGGGTGATGGCGGCTAAATCGAGGGAGACGGGGGGTTTGGGTCTTCACGGGTTCGAGGGGGAAGAGGGAGAGGGGTGCGCCGGAGTGGGGTGGTGATGGGCAGAGGGGGCGGCGGCCTCCTGGAGCGATGGGGGCTAAATCGGAGGAGCGACGGGTTTTTTTTATTTTGAAAGGGGGCACGATGTTCTGATCAAAAAAAATAGAGGAGGGGGGGTCAATGTAAATTATTATATATTTATTTTATTAATTTTATAATCCATAAAGTTACTTTTTATTTCGACCTCGAAATCAAGCCCACCGACTGTCGTCCATAGCTAATTACCCCCATTCCGAACACAATGGGATATGTTTCGTTAAGTCAATTCCATCGTTTCAATCAGTTTTCGTAAAAATCAAAATATAAATCTATATACTGAATTTGAACGCACATTTCAATTTACCGGGGCCACACATTAACTCTAAAAATTCCATAAAAATTATTTCTAGCTTCGTATTGACGATACGGTCCTAACAAAACTAACTTCGTCTAATTCTGAGACCGTTTGAAAAATGGCCATTTTCCAGTTGATTGAATTCAACTGAAATTGGTCAAACACGTTTTCTTCTGCCACGCTCTCATATTAATTCAGAAAATTATGAATTTTGAAATCTAGCAATAACTTGACTCACGGATCCAACAAAAGTGGTTTTGTCGAAAACAGAGGTCGTTTGCAAATTTCCATTTTTAAGGGCTAGAATTCCACAGCGACTATTCTGAATTTTCAATTGAACATAACTTTTTATTCCCGCTATGAAATTTTGACTTTTCGAATTCGTTGGAAAGATATTTTCAAATAGATTCTAATATGTTTGGTTTCGCCAAAAACCGGTTTATTTTGAATCCTGTACAGTCATTTGAAATTCGAAATCGAAATTTTGAACTGCCGCGCCATTTTCAATCTCTTTTATAATTAGAAATAAATATTTATATTCTAACGTCAATCTATATAAATATATACATTCTAATTCTATTCAAAATAAATTTCTCGTCGTTATTATTTAAAATAAATCATTTTAAATATTCAAAGTTCATTAAAATTGCCAAGATAAAAATTTTAATTTGGCTCAGAATTTCCAGGTTGTTAAAATTATACTGGATTTCTCTCAGTTGGGTGTGCCTCTTACGACTTTGCAGGGACCTGTGTTTTTGGTAAATAGTCTCCCGGGCCAAATTGACAAAAATGGGTGTTGTCATAGTATAAGCTAAATGCACGGGCTGGAGAAAAGCGGACTCGAACAACTGACATCCGTGCCCGGGGCACCTCATCTTGTCATTTTGTTGTTGCTTCCTTGCTTGACTCTTCTTTCATTTCGATACAACAGATAGAAATGGGGATCTGCACTCCTCTTCACACTTTCTCACAGACAGGTTTGAATTATATATATATTCGAGAATTATTTGAAAAGGCCAAGTTAGATCTCATTCCAAATAATTATACGACGACTAGAAGTTGAAGATATTGAAGACGGTGGTTGAAGATCGGCGATCTTCACATCGAGTGGACGACTACTGATGCCTTTGATTGGAGTTTCTGCCTTTCTTCAGACGTACTTGTTGAGTGTCTGGATATGCGAGAGCCTTTCTTCAGTATTGGACACATGGAACAAGGGATAAGGTGTCTCCGATTTCGTTTAGACCCAGAACGGACCTGTAAATGGATGTGCATCTGACATTGTATTTTATTTTGTATTGATTAATATATATCTGTTTGGTGGTGGAGAATTTATTCTCTTGCTTAACACCCTTCTCTGAGACGTACGAGCTCAGAGGTTATATATTGATAGACATCAGTCATATGGCATGAAATGTCAGTGTGGCATACTAAGATCCAAAGGATCAAGGCTTATTGTTGAAAAGAAGAGCCTTGTGAATGATGATCAAAGCACAGCTTTAATTAGCATAGCTTTGTGTATAGCGTTACTTCGCGAGCCTTACACCCCGGTATAAACCAGAAATGGGAGAAGGATCCAGGGAGAACATGCGTTTCTTTCTAGCTAGGAGTGGTGTCATGGTATAGAGCCCAGACATTTTTTTACTTATGTGGATGATGGAAAGCGAGGTACCTCGGATTTGAGTCCCTACTGGCTCTTGATTTACGCCCCATAGGGCGGGGAAACGTAATGTTCAGGAGTTATAATCCACTAACATATGTATGGACCGACCTTGTGGCTCCTAAGGGCTTGACTGAGTACGAGTCCTGAGGCTCGGGCTATAGAGTCTCAAATTCAGTAACGACGATCCCTTGCCTTGGTTCATGATGGAAATCCAATGTCCAATACGACATTGTGTGGTTTTCGATTGTAAACCTATATATGGCGACATAGTATATAGTAGCCATGCCATCTATGATTGATACATTATGATTGAAAAATGTTTTTGAAACATATAGATACTAATAATAATATCAAATGATTTTTTTATATGTATCAAGCATATTTTGGCCATTATAAGGTAAAACTCTATCCTCCGGCTTACATTGCATTATGTGATGGGACCTGAGTCTTATAATGGCTTCATTTTTCTAAAAAGCATTGTGTTGTTTAAATGATTTACTTGTCTTATGCATTGGCAATCCAATGGAGTAATCCCGTTCCGCGTTAGCGGCGTGGTCCTATGATTAGCCTTATTATTAAATAGGTTAAGTCGGATTTCTCATACCAGTCCCATGACTGACTCGTAGTTTGTTTCACTTTGCAAACTCGGGTACCCCTATTTTCTACACGGGCAGCCTTGTATTCAGGTTATAGCAGACTCATTCTGGATAGCTATGGAGCTGAAGATGGATTCTATCATTTCTAATATGCAGCTCAGACTTCATTAATTATACTACGTTTGATTCCGCTGCTGACATTTTATATTAAGCTAAAAACTGTATTATGTACTTAGTATGATCCTATTATGATGTGTAACTCTGATGATATATTATTTTCAGTGCAATTTGATGTACATTATCTGGTGTAATGTTATATTTCTATTCTACTGTTATTGTTTATGTGTTATATTCCAATGATTATCCTTGCTTCCGTTGCACGGGGGTTTGGGGTTATCACAGGGATTGTGGATCACAGACCTTGGACCACAATCTAGAGAACATGTTGTGGGCTTATTAATGAACTTAAATGGATTAAGTTATATGACCGAAATTAATAAGCAAGAGAAATTTGGTAATTTGAATAAGAATTCAATATGAATGGGAATAACCAAGTAACTGGAAACCTGATGAGGTAAGACAAGCACATAAAAGAATGTTTAGACATATGGTCTAACAACATGCTAAAGTAAGGCGCTTAGACCAGTCTGTACAGTTGAGGGTGAATAACCTAATGGAGTAGATCATCGAGGTGTTATAAGGCACGAGGCGGAGCGCACATTCATCTGATTGTTCTGACGGCTCCGAAGAACTGGAAAGGGAAGCACGCGACTTCCTGAGGTACGTAAGGTGCTCCTAGTAGTCCTCTATGCGGCGGCAGATGTCTTAGGTTGTGCCCACAGAGGTTGGGTTTGCGCGTAACCACTAGGTGGGTGGGCCTTGACTGCAGATGTAGCTATGCAGTCAGAATGCTATGACAAGGTGACACCAAGGTGGTTCGGCGGTTGCCTCACGAGGAGGCAGAGGGACATGAGCAACAAGGATAGTAGACCGTCGGACACCCGTCATCGGCAGCCAGTGGGATGCGAAAAGACTCAAGCTAAACCCAAGATACCATTTCACCCTTCACTATCGGGGTAAGGGGTTGAGGGAGACATCACATGGATGTTTAGATTGTTTGCGTAGGGGCAGTCGCTTAGCTCTGGTAGTCTTTACTAGTTGAGGGAGGGGCCGAGGTGGGGCCATAACCACCGTGAAAACAGACCCTAGGGATATCTGTATTTGGAGGCTCTTAAAGGCAGGCCTGTACAGGTATGGAAATGCTCCCGACCGAGTTCCGTGTTTCTCGTATCGCCCTGCTATGGAACTCGGTGCACATTAGAGGACGTGTGATTGAGGCATCGAGCTACAATTGAAGATACGTATGGTGGACAGTTTAGATACATGCATGTCGGCTCTGAGAGGTGTATCGTAGGCTTGAGGGAATTACTCTGGTATGGAGTCAGATTCGAACAAAAGTGGCAGTCAGTACGTTTACGTAGTAATGATAGATATGTGCGGAATGTAATATTGTTATCCATACGTCACTATGGCGTAGGATGAGGGACTGCATATATACGGTGGAGACCGTGCGAGTAGGGTACCGTGGGGTGTACCTTAGTTGGAGGTAGCTACATATACACTATATTAGGTTAATCTACTATGGAATAGACGGGTGCGACGTGTGTGTGTGTAAGCCTTGAGTGCAAATATCATAGATAACCTAATAAATAATAAAATGTAATTGAACGGTACATGTAGGATTATCCAGAAGTGTAATTTAACTCCAGTCACCAGAACTTATGTTCGAACCCCCCTCCTCATAACATTCACAGGTTAGGTTCATGATAGAGATTGTATAGCTTTGGATACTGTTTAGCAGTATTGATATTAAGGTAAAGCAATGTTTTGATTACATTATATTTTGTTCCTTCCGCTATGAGATGTATTCCGAACTCTGACATGTTTTGTGTCTCTGTCTTTTCTGCAGGATACCACAGCAAACCAACATGGGTTTCTATGGATTGGGTTTTTGAAAAAAAATCGGTATGTCGGGATTCGGGTTGTTACATACATCATCCACATAAGTAAAATGTCTGGGCTCAATACCATGACATCACTCCTAGCTAGAAAGAAAAGCATCCACTCTCTATTGTCCCTAATCCCATTTTTGATTCATACTGGGGTGTGAAGCTCACGAATTAACGCTATTCACAAAGCTGCGCTATATCAAAACTATGCTTTGATCATCAACCACAAAGCCCTGCTTCTCAACAAAATCTTTGATCCATGCAACTCAGCATGCCACATTGTCAATCCATACCATACCATTGATTTCCACTAATATATAACCCCTAAGCTCGTATGTCTCAGAGAAGGGTGTTATGCAAGAGAATAAATTCACCGCCACCAAATAGATATATATTTAACAAAGATCAACGAATACAGCGCGAAGTACAATGTCATACATACAATCCATTTGCAAATCCGTTCTGGTTTAGAACGAAAACGGAGGCACCTTATTCCTCGTCCCATATGTCCAATACAGGAGAGAGGCCCTCACAGTTCTGGTCAATCTCCAAGTATGCCTAGACGATCACCACTTATTACCTCATCTTGGGTGCATAGCCCAATCGAGACATCAGTAATAAACCAAACAATGTGAAATCTCCAGTCTTCAACCACCATCTTCAAATCTTCGACTTTTAATCGTCGTGTCAGTTATTTAGAATGGGTCAAACCAGGTCTTTCCAAATAACTCACGTATCTTATAATCAAGTGATATAAAAAACATCATACGTCTCATTCCAATCTAAAATAATCTTTTATTCAAATATTCTTTTCTTTGAAAACATTTCAAAAGATTTTATAATATCTTTTCATAAGTTAAACCAAATCAAGGTTTGTCAAACTAGTCGGGATTAACGCACCTTACCGATGTAATCATTTAATTTATTATTCCAATCCCACCCTATTCATCCCATGGAGCAAAACTGGTTGTACTCTATATCTAGCACCCATTGTATTATCGGTAAAATTAGTTACCATTTAACATTCAAATCTATTTAAAGATTTAACTATTGCATGGAGTAAAACTGGT
Organism: Allium sativum; assembly: GCA_030737875.1. Classification (NCBI taxonomy): domain Eukaryota; kingdom Viridiplantae; phylum Streptophyta; class Magnoliopsida; order Asparagales; family Amaryllidaceae; genus Allium; species Allium sativum. The sequence continues at coordinate 440,806,437 of CM060915.1, read as the reverse complement.
GGTACTCCATTCTCAACGTTTCTTTAATTTGGTAAATTTAATTACCTCATTCGCATTTCAATCTAATTAAAGATTCATTAAAACTTCATCTTAGTTTTAAACTTCAAAAAATCATTATTCAATAATTTATTCAACTTAGGAAATTAATCCCGTCTTTAACTGGGTTAAAGAAGGAATGTCATTTAAAACACTGTTTACAATAAACCATAAATCAACTTCCATTCAAATGGAACCTTCACGGAAATCAGAACAATCGTAGTTTACAATAAACCCAAAATCATCTTCCATCAAAATGGAATCTTCATGGAAATCATAACAGTATATATAATTGATATAAATTTCCGTATCAAACTTATACGATAAGTGGAATAACAAAAAAATCTTTTAAACTCCATAAATAGTAATGGTCTTCCTTTACAGAAGCTCATATTGATTATTACCAAATCGAATTCCAATTTAATATATTAAATTGGAAAACTTTACTTCGGAAAATTTCATCAAATCTTGATAAAAGATTTATAAATTCCAAATCATAACTTCATCGTTAATTAGGTTAAAGAACTAATGTCATTTAAAACACAGTTCACGATAAACCTAAAATCAACTTCCATTTAATTCCAATTATATTTGTTAATTGGAAAGCTTCATTAAATCTTAGTTGAAAGAATTATTCCTTTCTCAGTTGGGTTTAAGAATAGTGTTATTGAAGACATCATTCACGAAAAACCCAAAATCCAACTTGATATTAAGTACAAGGATCAGAATAGAAATCATATCGACTTATATTCAATTTTTAATTCTGAAACCAACAAATCTCTAATTAGTAATAACGAGATCTATATCTTCCAAATTCCTCAATGATATCCGTATAATCATGGAATCCAATATCAAAATATCTAAAGATAATTTCCATTCAAATCCATTCCAATTCATACGTTGGAAAATTCAGGTTATATTAAACCATTCACAATCCAATTTGTTAATTTAAAAACAATGGATTCTTACACTAGTTGTTAACTAGCCTATTCGGACAAAAATATAATTTATCTTTTCAAAACTAGAATATTTTATCCAAAAATCCTTTCAAATCATTTACTGTGATTTAACATAATTTTTCCCTATTTTCAATCATTCAAAAATAGTCCTTTTCAATTAAATGATGTTTCAGGTCATTTAGCTGCACTAGCGTTGTTTTTATTCAAATTTGAATTGAAATTTTCACAAAATCTAACCGTTAGATTTCAAATCTCTTATTATCATTCAAAATCTATTTTCAATACAAACCCAACGGTTCCAGTTTTAGGAGAATCCGATGGTCGGATCTCCCATTACGTCAATTCGAAGTTAATGGTTGAAATTCGCGAACGGTCGCTGTGTGACTCATTCTATTCAGACCATTTAAATATATATATAATGTATTTCGTCAATTCCCATTTAAAACATACTTTATAAAATGTTTATAAATTAATTTAAAAACGATTTCTACTTCCGTTTCAATTTTAATTCAAAATTGAACATCCATATTATTATAATATTAAAATAATAATATTTTCAAAATATCACATTTTGAAATCCATTTTCACTGCATTCATTATAAAAACGAATAAAATCGATAGAAAAATCCATTCGAGTTAAAATGGCTTACATACACTTAACTCGACTTCATTTTTCAATATTTTCATATCCACCCAGAATCGGATATCAATATCAAACTTTAATTCTTCACTGAATATTATATTAAAATATTCATTTTTACTCCGGATTGAAATGAGATTCAACCAATTACCGTATAATTTTATTTATATGGATTTCAAGCATCACATGTATTAAGTAATAATTATAAACAATTATTTAACATCCAATTCACATCCAGAGTGCATCTACAACTGTATAAGCATTAAATAATTAAATAATGCTTGCAATGATCAATCAATCAATCGATTAACATCCAATCTAAACACTTAGGATTAGTGTAAATCAAATATTATCCCAATAACCGTGTGGGGGTTTTTAACCAATAAATAATAAATTATTTATTCCATCCAATCCATATTATTTATGTAATGATCCAGATTTTTAGATATTTATAATTAATTAATTTAATTATTTAAATAGTGATTTGGCAAATTTAAATGATTTGAATTAAATAATTTTGAGTATTTAATTAATATAATTAGTTGCATATTAATTTAATTTCCGAAATAGTCAGAAATAAGTTAAATTTGCAATATTGTGTGCATTGGATAATTTAAGAGATTTAATTCGGTTTAGAATTGAATTATAATAACTAGTTTATTTATCTAACGAAGTTTGAATGTATTAATTTTAATATAATTAAAAATGAGCTCACAACGTCGCGGTAGTTCATAATATTTCGTTTTGAACTGTAAATGGATTTACATGATTCGTTATAAGTCGGATTTCTTTAAAACAAGAAAGGTTCGAGTCCGTTTAATTTTTTGTAATGGAAGTGAAAAATCGAGATTTCATCTTATAGATTGTAAGTTATGTCCAAATAAAAATTCCAAAAATTCGCTATGGAATCGTTTATAAATTATAACGATTTATTATTATTATTATAAAAGGATTTTATTATATATTGAATATCGATTTGACTTGAATTTTGAGATATAAAGTTATAGATCCAAGTCCGTTTATTTTGAGGCAATATGATATTCTATTTCGATATATGGGAAAATAATTTAATATATTAATATTTGTTTCTGAATATAATAATATTTTATTGGTTTACTCGGACCTTAGAAAATAGCAAAACGACATCCGTTTTCGACAAAACGAATTTTATTAAATCTGTAATGATTAATTATTGTTAGATTTCAATTTTCGTGCCAATCGGACTTGATTTGTGACCGTATGGGATTTAAATGTGAATCGATCGATATTCTAACTTTAAAATATCATTGTGTGAGCAGATGGACTCGGAATTCAACGAAACAAGTTTCATTGGGTTCGTAATTTCAAACATAGGTGTGTGTCCATTTTCATTGAAATTGGATATCGTATGTGACCACACGGATTTTTAAATGACAAATACAAATAGCGGTATGCTATAAATTAATTAAAAATTGAATATAGAAATATTAAAACTATCATATAAATAATCCTCATCCCTCCTAACCCTAACTTCATTTACCCCCCGGTCAATAACGCAAGCCGACAGTGTTTTCTCTCCTAAAAAAAATCGTTCCCTTTACAAATTCACATAATATCAAAGAAAAATTCTATAAATCAATTGATAATATTTTTGAGTTGTTGGATGGATTATCTTCACTATAGCATGAGTTTTGGGAGGATATACTGATGTGCATTCCCCGGAAATACACGCAACGACTTCTAGGTTTAATCGATTCCTGAAATCGGTGCATAGATGGATGTTTCGAAGATTATATTCGAGTTCGGAAGGTCAATTACAATTCGTAGGAATTTTTGGGAATTTTTAGAATTTAAAACTGTCGATACCTGCTGTCTATCATGAGAGGGAGCGGTTCGACACAAATGTCGAGTGAAGCTCGAGTTTCATGGAAATGATATGGAGATGATGCGGATTTAATGTGAGATGATTTTTAGTATTTTCCATTTGATTTTTAACAAAGGGGAGAGAGAGAATGAGATTCCAAGAAGTGCAGCATGTTTTTTCATGACCTGTAAGTCATGAGTGAGGAAGGAGGGTCGAACTCGATATAATGGCGTTAAAGAGCTTGGGTAGATGATGATGGGCCTTTCGGACAGCCCATTAAGGCTCGACAATGCTGCAGTCTCGTATCTTGAATGCTCGAAGTGGGCCAATCAATGAGGCCAGACATTTAAATTTAATTCCCACACCAGGCGTGGTCCAGGAGAAGCTCGATGTGACCAATCATTCTCGGTCGCACCGTATCCAACTGTTAACCAAAATCCCACCTATAAAATAGCTCATCCCTGGTCTAACCCATTCCAAAGTATCTGAACCAGACGGGTCAGTTGCCTCTTCTTGCCGATAATTCGAGGAATACCAATTCATTGGGAAATAACGACTTTTCAGATTTAACTACTCTTTTGGATCCCACGACACATGTCCAAGGCGGCTCAAGGACTGTATCACCTATAAATACCCCTTTTGGACTCAGAAGAAGGGACTTTTGGATGTTTGGAAACTCTAACTTTTGAGTACTTTTGATCCCTTATTGTATCACGATTGTAACTATTTTGTCTAATAGTTGAAATGGTATATAAGAGATTATAAAGTAGACGTGGGCTCATTAACATCAAACCACTATAAATTCTTGTGTGTTCTCAATTTTCAGTTCTTTATAATTACTAATCTTCACTTATTCTCTACATAACCTTTCGTTTGGGTGTTGTGCCAATTTTTGGTGTCAACACTTTGGTGCTTTCACTGAGAAATAATATTCTCAGCCTAGTACGGATTTTTACTCTACTTTCGGATCACCAACTCCAAGACGAAAATCTTACCTTCATTCTTATATTGCTATGTTATGGATGGAAAGACAGCTCGCAATACTAGAAAGCAACTGCAGGTAGGAACATCTGCGGAAGCGGCCGGTGGATCGGCCGCTCCCGAAACTACTTCAGATCAACCTGCATTGCCCTTCGCGGCAAACTTGGCTCCATCCTTAGCTTTCTCCACCCGAGATGAGTTTATGGCTGTGTTAAATCAGCTCCAGGAAACTACGGATGCCTTAAAAGCCCATGCTCAAGAAAATGATACAGTGTGGCAAGATATGACTCGCATGACGAGGCAATGAGAGGAGTTCAGAAGCCAAACCTAGGAGTTTTGGGACCATCAACTACTTCCTCCCCAGTTAGATCGAGTGTCGGAAAGATCCTCATCATCCGGGGGAAGCAGAGATCCACGTCAGTCTCGACGTCCGCTAGAAAGATCTGAGAATGTTTGGCAGTTGCGTCTCGGGAGACGTCAAGACCAGCTAGGAGCAGGTGACCAAACCCAGGTCGACCAAGCCGAGGTGGAAACTATTGGTCCCATGGCTCCACAAAACCGAGAAGCCTCACCCCCAGCTCATCAGAACGCTATCCGGGGAGATCGGGCCCCTATTCATCCCCCTTGGAATCTTGTGGTCGACCGAGATACTTGGGGAGGAAGGAGGACTACCTAGACGACATTACCCGATGAAAGAGCTAGAAGAGGTCGGTCCATCAAGGAAGTTGATCGAGATACAGTAATTCCACCAAACCTGACCGCTATGGTACGGCCGATCATGAATGAGAGTCTCAGACATAGGATGAAAACTGGGGAGTCGACCGAAGCTACACGCCGTTCACCGATGACATCTTATGAGTGGAATTCCCCTGGAGATTCAGTATTCCCCAGATGGACCAGTATGATGGCTCCTCCGACCCACAATAGCATCTAATGAGGTATTCATGGCACATGGAGGTGGAAATAGCACGCGACACTATCAAATGCAATGCCTTTCCAATCTTTTTGAGCGAAGTAGCACTCATGTGGTTCAAACGCTTGCCCGCGAGGTCGGTGCCGAGCTTCAAAGAATTAAGTGAGAAATTCTTGAATCAGTTCTGCCTCCACGCTACCAAATCGAAGCATGTCATGGCTCTATCAGCGGTTAAGCAAGGAAAGGAGAATCCCTGAGAAATTACCTTAACTGATCCAACCGGGCCGCTACTGAAGTGAGCAATACCAACCATGAAACTGTTCTAGTGGCCATGGTTGATGGCATCGATAAGCAAATAGAGTTCGAAAAGTATTTAATTGAGAAGCTGCCCACAATGATTGAAGCATTCTATGATAAGGCCCATATCCGATTGAGGCAAGAGGATGCGCAGTTAGAAGAGGAGGATGGGCTGAAAGATACGTCTACCCCACCGATCCAGAATAATGTCGCAGTCAAGCAATCTGGGGATAACTTAGGAAAAGTGGAAGTGAATGTTGGAAACCGCGACAAGCAAAATGGTGAAGGGTCAGAGGAGACCAATGGGAACTTAGGATAGAGGGGAAACATCCAAAAATGTCCCCGGTTCCAGGTATTCGAGACCAGTACAGCCTTGAATGGCATACTAGAGAACATCTATCTCGATACTTGTAGCACGATCCAGTATAAGAAACCACCCCTACGTGAACCCACGGAGAAGGAGCGGGCGACTTGGAAGTATTGCTTGTTCCATGACATTTACGAACATACGACCAACAATGTTGACATCTCAGGGACATCATTGAGAAGTTAATTCGAGAGGGAAAACTTGATGAATATAAGATAGCCTCAAGGGACAAAGGGCAAGGGACTTCATCCCCCAGGCAAAGTCAGGCCACACCTTGGACCGCCACCCATGAGAAAGGAAAGGGGATCATGATTAATGCCATTATTAGGAGGGACCACACCCAGTGGGTTACAGCATCCGATCTATGGAGCGTTATGTGAATTCCGCAAAACACCTTGACGTTGCAGAAACAATTCCCCCCCCCCCCCCGAAGCTGTAAGTCCCATTAAACAGAGAAAAACGATGTCCGACGATATCGTCTTCCGCGATCGGGAGTCGATCGGCATAGAAGCCTTGACGGTCGATCCGCTGGTGATAACAACCATTATCGGACCTGCTATGGTGCGAAAAGTTCTGGTCGACAATGGAAGCTTAGTGAATATTTTGTTCAAACAGGCCTATGACCAAATGAATTTGGATCTGAAGGACTTGGAGCCGTGTACTTGCCAGATACGCGGTTTTAATGGAGCTTCGACTGAACCCATCGGCCAGGTTAAGCTATCTGTAGAATTGGGAGATGGGGACAGCTAGAGGCTAGAATTTTTCCATTTGTTTTGATGAACATCAACTCATAGTATAACGCATTTCTGGGATGACCGGCCCTGGCTGTATTCGGGGCATGTATCGCTCCCTGGTGTCTACGTTTGAAGTTCCCTACTGATAGTGGAATTAGGAAAGTAAGAGGAGATCAAGTAACAAGTCGAGCCTACTACTTGCAGAATGAAAAGAGCTACGTAATGGTAGCCGCAAGGATTCTGAAAAACCCTCTCCCTCTACGGAGGGGAAAGAAGCATAACAACCATAGAGAACATCCCGGTTGGGACCATCCATCTGTGAAGTCGAGGATATCGACCCTAGAGAGGACGAGGAACTGGGATATAGAAAGGCAGCCCCCAATGTGGCTATCGTGGAAATTTCAATTAATGGAAGCGACCCTACCAAGGTTTTGAAGATCGGGTACCACCTTGATCCCCTTCGGACGAGGGAATTAACTGAATTTCTTCATGCAAACCTGGACGTGTTTGCATGGACCCATGCTAACATGTATGGAATTTCACCTTCCATTATAACCCACTCCCTCAGCATTAGCCCGAAGTATACCCCGATAAAGCAGAAGAGGAGAATGCTTTCCCTCGAAAGGTCTGCGGTCTTGAAGGAAGAAATTGGGAAGCTCCAAGCCAACGGATTTATCCGGGACTCGACCTATCCCGATTGGATAGTAAACCCGGTGCTCGTAAAGAAGGCTAATGGAAAATGGCGAACCTGCATTTACTTTTCTGATCTGAATAAAGCATGCCCAAAAGATAGTTTCCCATTGCCTAGAATAGACCAATTGGTGGACTCAACCGTCGGGCACGAACTCTTATCTTGCATGGATGCGTACTTAGGATATAACCAGATCGCCATGAATGTCCCTGACCAGGAGCACACTAGCTTTATCATTGACCTTAGGCTATATTGTTACGTGGTTACGCCCTTTTGGATTGAAGAACGCAAGGGCAACCTATCAACGATTAGTCAACAGAATGTTTGATGATCAGATAGGGAAGACAATGGAGGTATACATAGACGACATGTTGGAAAAGTCAAGACAATCGTCTAGCCATTTAAGTGGCCTATCATAAATGTTTAACATCCTTCGAAGGTATGGAATGAAGCTAAATCCTTTAAAATGTTCTTTCGGAGTAGCAACGGGAAAGTTTTTGGGTTTTATAGTTAGTTCTCGAGGGATCGAAATCAATCGTGACCATATTTTGGCCCCAAGGGAATTCAGGAACCCAGGCAGATTAAGGATGTTCAAAGCCTGGTGAGCAAGGTAGCAGTAATGGGTGGATTTATTTCAAAGGCAACCGATAAATGCCTACCTTTCTTTGAATTAATTAAGATAGGGAAACAGAACTTTGCTTGGACACCCAATTGTGTTGAAGCTTTCCAAAACCTGCTTGACCATTTGGAGAAACCGCCTATCCTATGGTTCGGAAGCAGTTCTCCGATAGATTTCGAGGTCCCATCTCACCGGACGACTTACTACGAAACCTTGTCTAATAAAGCACTTCTCTTGACATCGTTAGATACAATTGACGAAAAAAGATAAGATGCAAGCCTCCTTGCAGAAGTCCACAGACGAAGGGTCACACGATACTGCAACAAGATGGCCCGACAAAAGTCTTTTGATGTAGATGACCTTGTTTTTAAATAGGACTTCCCAATCCCCATCCATATGGGCCCCAAGTGGGAAGGAACCTATGTCATTCAATAAAAGCTTGATAATGGAAGCTTCGGGCTATCAACTGTTGATGGCGAACCTTCAAACAGTATGGAATGCAGAACACTTACAACTTTATCTTTCTTAATATTTCTTAGTTTTTTTACCATTTCATTGTTTTTGTATTGTAATAAGTAATCGTTAATTGATTACAGTAGCGTATGAATAAAATTCTCCTTCCTGCTCTCTTTCATTGTTATAAAAGCTAACTGTTATGATTAGCTTACATCTTGACACTCTAATGTGCCGGCCCAGGACAAGGTGGGCTAGCACTGTTAAAAGAATAAAAACTCAACCGAAACAAAGATATTGATCTTAAACCTAGACTGATCGAACCATTTTCAACCCTTACTTTGTTGACTTAAAGAAAGGTTAACAGCTAACCAAACATATCGACTGACTGTTTGGACATAACTCTAATCCCCACGATCTGAGGATGAGTGTAAATGACGGAAGAGCTTGAAAGGTGCACCCCAACAAAAGACCGCTCGATCCTTAAAAACTCTACCCCTTATCGACTAAAGGGTAAGTATAAAAGACTAAGAAAGCCCCTTCTTAATGACGTCTGGCCCCTGACCAGGGTCAACTCTATTTGAGTATGAATGGAGAGCTTGCTATCCGAAAGACTTACCCTGACACCGGGGGCAAGAGGGTTGATGAATAACCTGGACTAAGGTAGCATTCGAGTAACCCTCAAATGATGAATTAAGATAGGAAATCCAAATGGAAATTTCATTCTTAGCACATCCAACACATGATTGACACAAGTATTTAAAGACAAATAGATTTTCATTTACGATCACGTGACATCATTACAAAATGTTACTGTAGGAACAGTTTAAACATCATTCCTAGAGATACAGAGTTTGATAATTACAAAAACGCGAGGGCCGCACTCGCATGAAACTTCCACAGGGCCTAAAAAGGAAATTACAACAGATTCTCTTGTACAGATATTGAGTACGTAAGAGTAAGTGATATTTCAGAAATTTTAATACACACTAGTGTTAGTCCAAGAGAATCAGCACGTGTGTGCCCCTACAACCTCATTCTCTGTATTGTCTGACAGTATTATTTAGTAATACTCTTGGATAATATGGGTATAAAGGTGGGGCAATAAAATTTTTGAAACAAATCTAGAAAAGAACTTCTGAAACGAAGCCGACATTTCCCCTCGCTCGATCATTTCTTCCAGCTCTGCCTTCTTAATCATTTCCTGCATCTCTTCGGTGGTCGTCTTGTGCCTTGTTCCCGTAAGCGTACTTCCAAATGAACGATGGTGTTGAGATTTGGGATTTGGTGGAGTCCGCAAAGGGAGGAACTTCAACCGAGGACAGGATGGTCGGAGGGATAGCTCGGATGGGCTGAACATTCAAAGGGTCTTCCGGTGAATTTGGATTTACGGAACAAATTTCCTTCTCACTTTGAGCTTTGATCTCGGCCATGGATGGTTGATCATCTCTCTTAGACTCCCCGACAATCTCGATATCATCGTCCTCTGATGACTCTATGTTGATCCTCTTTTCCCTCAGGACTCCAGTTGCACCCTCAGCGTTTCTTTTCTCCCCTGTAACAGTTTCTGCTTCTGCACTCTCCTTCACCAATGAAACACCTGTCGTAGAAAACACAAGTCAAGGTGGGAAAAGTAAACTTAGGATTAACACACAAACTTACCTCCAACATCAGACTCAATGAGCTACTCTTCCATGACCCTGGCCAATTCGGATGGAGGGATAGACGTCGAACCTACCCCAATGTTTGTATAAGGGGTAGTGATGAATGTCTTGGCCTGACTGCTACCAACTTCTTTCTCAGGAACCGACTTCCCCTTTACTTTGCGGCGTTCTGCCTCTGCCGTGCTCTTTTCTCGGCTTTTTCCCTCAGCCAATACCACTAGCTTTTTGTCATTCAGAATTTGTATCATCAAAGCTTTTTCCTTCACCTGTTACCCTTTTGTTGCGTCTCTCTCTTCTCTCAGAATTAGTTTCCAGGTATCGGCCAGAACAATGGAATACCTTGGCATCCTGGACAGATCCCTTTGACGAAGGAACCATATGAAGATTGAAAGAACTTGACGTCCATGACTCTTTTTTAGTTCGAGCATCTCCTGAGTGTACTCGGCTTTGATGGTTTGAATGTTAACATCATGTTGAAGCTTCAAGTTGTTTGATGGCTTAGTTGCCACGACGGCATTCTCTTCGGCCATATTTTTTGCCAACTCAGATGAATGAAAGGCGGCCTTAATATTCTACACCTTTAGGCCCAGTCGAGCATTATCATCCTTCAAAGATTCAACATCGCCCCTCAATGAGTTGCATTCCTTGTTTTTCTGTTGGAATCGAGCATTTATATCTTCGGTTGCTCTCTCATATCTCTCCTTATCGGTCGCTGCCTGCAGCTCCTGATTTTAATTTTCTTTTCGAAGAACCCCGAAGGTCTTCTTATCACAAGCTATGTCTCTCTTCAGAACGACAATCTTGGTCGGCTTGTCCTTCAATACTCCACTTACTTACCCGGCGTACTCACGCATCACATCATATTGAGAAAGGACGTGGTCGAGGTTGTTTCGAATACGGCAGCGAAAGCTGTGCGATAATGGTTGTAACTCAGGGGCAGGTTCAATCCCTGTAAAAACAAGATTAGGAAAATCTCATTCCAATTCTCTAACTCGTTCGGTGGAGGAAGGGTCGACCGAGGGCCTGAGATGACTTAGCACAGCTCGAGAATGTTCAGCCTTCTCGCCCGCCTGGGGGGACTTGTCCTGAGAATAGGGAGAAAGCCAAAGTTCAAGAGATTTATGCCCTTTTTTTCTTTTTGGACATACTCCCCTGCTCTCCCCTTTCCTATGATGCCCGATCATGTTTTCCCAAGCTTTTCTTCTTTTGCTTGCTTTGATCTCGAGTCAACTCTCTCTCCCCCTATCTCTTTTTCATTTTCTTTCTTTGTGTTTTTATCGTTTTTCTCCTTCTCTTTCTCTCCATCTTTCCCTCTCTCTTTCTTTGTCTCTTCTTGTGTATTCATCTTTCTTCTCCTTCTTTCTCTTACTGTCATCATCTTCATCATCATCTCCTTGCCCAACGTGCCGCGTAGTGGGCTTGTCTAGCCTGATATCCATTGGGAGGAAGGCAAAAAGATTGCCATAAAAATCTTCATTGATTTCCTCTAAGAAAAGAAGAAAGATCATAATTAAGACAGTAAGCATTCAATTTACATGAGATGAAACTAATACTGTGACGTGTAGTGCAAATGTTATGTGATAAATCATTTAGATAAAACCTATATTAAGGGTAAGATCATACCTTCAACACCTTTTTGTTCGACCGAGAAAGACATCACCTCAGACTAATTGGTGAAAAATTGGTTTGGATCTAAACTCTATGGTGAAAGAATGATATCTGACATCTGCAGTTTTTCGAATCCAAGAAGAGGAGATGTGGCGTGTTCCTCCTGCTAGTCGTAGACCGCGAAGGGATCTTTCTCGATGTCAAAATCTCTCGAGTGACCCTCAGCAGAGTTCTCTTTGGTCAGATCCCCTGGTGCTTTCTTTGGGATTCTTGGCAGAAGCTTTTTCTCTTTTTCGATGCTCGGCCTCCCGACGCTCAGCCTCACGAGGTCGTCTTTTGAAAGAAGGATTTTTTGGACGAAGTCTCTTTTTCTCCCTAGGCGGGGAGCGAACCGAGGGCTCCCCAACCAAGTAGTTTGTCTGCGTACTTCCTGATTTATTTATGGCTAGGGGCATCTCACCCTGACTTGATGTTGTTGACCCGGATCCATCCTTCTGTGAACCGATTGTTTTATTCTTATCAAGGAGAGCATATCAATGTAAATGCTCGTCAGTCAAGCAGTTCCAAAACCACCGTCGCTCGAGTTTCAACTTGATCAATCGCATGTGAAGTTCCTCAAACACGTTCTCCTCAGGCCTTGTTGGGTCAACCCTTGTGTAAAAAAAATTGATTGTTATAAGTAACTCTATTATGAATGTGTCGACCGATAAAGAGATTTACTACATTGAAGCCAATATCGGGTGCATCCTGGCTGTTCTTAAATCCAAAACCATTCCTGCTTTGGATCACCCACCTTGCTTGGAATCTCTTTAATAATCTTCCAACCTCGAGCAGCCTCGAAATAAAGAAGAGAAGGGGACTGTTTCTCGTTGCGTCTAAAGTGAAAAAGGAAAGCAAAGTCATCGAAGGTCGGAGGGTGACCTAAATATCTTATGTACAAGTAGTAGACTGATAATAGGTTGTCGTAATCAATTGGGTGGAACTGCATCGGAGCCAAGTTCATCTGCAGTAAGAAATTGACAGCGAATGAAGAAAAAGGAGGGATAGCTCCCACATTACACATCGGGAGAGATATTGCCATATAACCATCTGGGGTTTGTGAGGTCGATCGGTTTTCTGTGGGAGAAGAACATTGCCGAAAGGAATGTTGTGTTTACCAGCCAAATTTTGTTGCCATTTAAGAGTTATGGTGGTTCTTTCTACACCGATGGGGGGGGAGGGGGGAGAGGGAGGGGAGGTTCTCGAATTTCTACACCAAGAGCATGTCGGTGCTATGGGAACGGATGTCGCTTCATTTAACTCAAATGTTACCTTGGGGGGGGTTGTGGACATGTCGACCGACTTCAATAGTCGCTATCAGAATCAGGATTCAATCAGGCCGACGACTCAGAAGTACTATCTACCCTAATGGAAAAAGACAATTCCTCGCCCGATCCTTGCTTATGGGTGTCACGTGATTTAACCATTGGTAGATGAAAAGATTGTCAAGCTGAAATTAAAGGTTAATTCAAAAGGGGTTAGCGCCACTTTACAGTGCTATCTCAGTAAAAGACAAGCCACAGATATCATGATTTATTCCCAAATATCAGATTATACAAAAGATCACTACCTTTTTTAACCACCCTCTCAAACACCACCACCTGTTCCAGGGTTCAGCAACACCTTAAGACACAAAATGCTATGAATAGGCGGGAAATATCTCTACTTCCATGACATAATCAAATTAGCGGATCCGACACCATCAAATCATGCTCAAATGACACCGGTATCACCATGAACAATAGCATCGCCGCGACTCCAGTGATCCGATGCTGATGATCCCAATCATGGATCAGGTGAAACCCAAATTGCAATAAAAAAAATCAAAGAAAAGAGAGAACCTATGCAAAAATGACATCTAAGTATTTTGAAAAGGGCGAATAATTGATTTTTACCTGAAAAAGATGACTTTGGGAGAAGATGGTGATCGTCCTTCTTCTTATTCCTATAGAGAAGTAAATCGGTTCTGGCAATAGTAAAAGTAAAGAGAAAAAGGTGAAAAAGGTTTTCCTTTTATAATATGATGGAGTGGCTATTCGCATTCGGCTGACATGACCTTCAAACTGGACTCGATTGACTTGTAAAGCGGTTGGCGAGCCAAGGATCAGCCGATAAGATAGATGACAGTGAGGCATCATTATTACCTGAACAAGTTTAAGTTTCCAAATGGCTGACAAAATTATTACGATTTAAAAGGCTCATTGAATGGACGACTCAGACCGACCTATGAAATTCTTTGGTTGATATGAAAAGATTTGTTTAAGGCACGTATTTACAAAGTATGCCCTGTTTCCAACGTACCATACTTTAGGAGCAAAGTGTTGATGGGCCTTTTAGATAGCCCATCAAGGCTCGACACTGCCACAGGCTCGAACCTTGAATGCTCGAAGTGGGCCAATCAATAAGGTCTACCATTTAAATTTATTTCCCACACCAGGCACGGTCCAAGAGAAGCCCGATGTGACCAAGCATGCTCAATCGCACTGCATCCAACTGTGAACCAAAAGCCCGCCTACAGAATAGCTCATCCCTGGTCTTACCCATTCCAAAGTATCTGAATCAGACGGATCAGTTGCCACTTCTTACCAATAATTCGAGGAATACCAATTCCTTCGGAGATAACAACTTTTTCAGATTTTACTACTCTTTTGGATCCCATGACACATGTCCAAGCCGGCTCAAGTATTGTATCACCTATAAATACCCCTTTTGGACTTCGGAGAAAGGACTTTTGGAAGTTTGGAAACTCTAGCTTTTGAGTATTCTTTATTGATCTCTTATTGTACTGCCATTGTAACTATTCTGTCTAATAGTTGAAATAGTATATAAGAGATTATAAAGTGGAGGTAGTCTCATTAACGCTAAACCACTATATTCATATGTGTTCTCCTCTATTTTCAGTTCTTTACAATTACTCATCTTCACTTATTCTCTACATAACCCTTTCTTTGGGCGTTGTGCCAATTTTGGGTGTCAACAGTAGAGAGGCTTATCGGCAATGATGGCATGAAAATCGATGGAGAAATGGGTTTGGGATGGGAGAGGCAAGCAGTGCAATGGCCATGAAAACACTGGAGATGTCGTTGTGCTATTTTTTATTCGGGAAGTAATCGGTTTAATTGTAATGATATAGACTAAAAGTAGTTAAGATTAACTAATGAATATTTAAATGTTAATGATCATTTATATGTTATAAATTTGTAAAAATAATACCTTACCCACACATTATTAGAATCTGATGAAAAAAGAAGCGTTGGGACCGTATCAATGAATACTACAAGCCCATGAAATTTGGTATGATTTGGAGTTCACGAGAATTTATGGTGGAATAAAACGTCTGATCTGAATCAACGACTGTTAATCGTTATTTAATGATTAACAACCAAAGTGACTACACTCTCTAACTCTGCCTAGTTTTATAATATTATAAATGCTATTTAATATTGACAAGTAATGACTGAATGTATGTGATGGTTGTTTGGATGAATTGTTAATTAATTGGTTGAAAATATAGATATAGTTATATATACAGATCATTAATTAAATAATGATTCTGTTTATCAGAATATTTCATATTGATATAAAATCCGTGTTATTTATGTTGATTAATATCTGTGGATGCAGGGAAATAGGTTGAAGGGATCAAACTGGATTCCTCAACATTTATATTACTGTTTTTCATATATTGCGATATATGATGTGATATATTATCTGTTATTGATTATGTGTGTTTGGATGATATTGACCCTTTTTATTTGGTATTGTAAGTACCATAAGTAATATTGGAATATAAAAAAAAAAGAATTTTTGAAGTGAATATTGAATTTAAGTATTTTATAAAATCAATGGATTTTATAAAAGGAAAGATTTGGAAAATTAATAGAATAATAAAAGGGAATTTGTGAGATATAAAAGAATTATGAAAAGTTTGATATAAAGTAGATTTTAAATAGAAATCCGTTTTGACAAATAAATCAAGGAGATGAATTTATAAGCGATATTTATAAATTAATTAAAATGTTTATTATTGGATAAATTGTGTGTACATATATATATAAGTCTGAACTTATATTGAGAGGTAAAAATCGGTTTTAACACCAATATCTTTATTAGAATTTGAACTTAGCATTTATAAAGGGAAGTATAAACTAGATTGTAAGTAATTGAAAAAATGATTTTATATGAATAATTCTAGGCATAGAAGTATAAAAAGAATTTGGATTTGTGATATTGTTATAAATGTGAATCAAATTGTTTTGATTATATTAAGAAGATATTATTCATAATTGATGTGTATAATGGATTTAAGGCAGGTATTTTGCAAAGGAGAATATTATAAAGGAATTATCATTCATGTTTGATGTAAATAATGAATTGGAGCAAATATATTTGTGCGAATAAGAATATTTAAAGGGAATTGGTTTTTTTTTGGAATAAGAATTCAAATGGGAATTCGAATGGAAAAAGGAAATTTGAAATTGTTAGAAAGCAAAATAATGGATTTTTGTTCCGATATTTGTAATATAACTAAAGTGAGATAATCCAAAGGATTTTATAATTGGAATTCGACTATATCAAATTTTATAAATAATTTATTCAAATTATTTAGAAATCGACGAGAAAATTTATATTTGGTTTCGAACCAATAATGTATAATCGAATATGAATTCGATAGTAAGATATAAACTTGTTAATTAATTAATAAGAAGTGAATAAATGAGAGTTTTAAATTGAAGTGAAATATGAATGAAGATGTATAAAGGGACTCAATAAGCAAGATTTGAACCTATAATGTTATTTTTAAATGAAACCAAAAACTGATTTGATATAACGAGTCTAGATTTTTATAAAAGGAATAAGAGTCACTTTTAAAGTGAATAACGTTTTGAAAGCAAAAACGTTGCAAATGGTAATGAGGATAAAGAAATGGAGCTAACTTGAACGGTGAGATATTTCCGAAGTTCGGAATAAAAGATTATTGCGAAGGTTGGAATATAAATCAAACGAGGTTATTCCAAAGTTCAGAATATGAATCGAATAAAGATTTTTCGAAAGAGAATTTACATTGGAGTTCGACTATGTCGGATTCAGGAAAGTATTATTTACTTTTCATTTTTAATAAATATTAAATTATTTACTGGTTTATATTATTTAATGATTATTTATTCAAATTAATAAATAAAAGTTATATTTAAGTTTATTATATTTCGAAAGCATGGATTATAACACTATTGTTATAATCAATGATTTCTGTAAAAAAAGTGGATTCGTAAATTGAATCCGAGAGTTACCCAAGCAATGTTTGTTAAAGATTGAAGTTGTGAACTTTGTCTATTTCGAAGTTAATGAAGTTAGGCCTGAGAGGTAATTATACCCCAACTTGATTGACTTCATTGTTGACTAAAGAATGGTTAAGGTTTCGATAGCAAGGGTCAGTTAAGTGAAGTAAATTAATGGGTGTTAATGGTTTGGAGTTGGTATAATGACGTTTTATTTAACATCTTTTTTAATCCAATAAAGGAGTCTTGGAAAAAATTCCATATAAATTCAGAAATGTTTTCTGGAATATAGAAAATAAATAGTTTATAATAGATGGAAACATTTTCCGAGAATCGAGAAAGGCTAAACGGGTTTGGAGAAATATTTGGGTAAAGATATCGAAGAGAAATTAGGATTGCATAATGTAATGATAAATACTTTTAAGGAGGCTCGGCGCTGTTTAATAATTGATCAGTAAAAATTCCATTTATAATTAGGATCGTTGATTGTATGGATGTTTTACTTTGATAGTTAAATAACCGGCTATCAAAGTTTTTGACCATTTTTCCGTTGTCAATACGGAGAGACCGGGATCAGATTTATTATCTGGAAACCACCCCATATTAGCATAAGCGTTGCGAATCAAATAATGCTTAAGAAAATTGAAGACAGAGTTATGCAAGGCCTGTTATGGCAATCCTAGGTAGAAATTGCCTAGGATGGATTGATGAAATGGTGCCTTCGGTATTTCTAATCCCAAGACAACTTGTATGGACGAATTTGTGATAGAGTATGTCTAACAAATCATATACATTGATCTCTTCAAAGGTATTACGTCTGGTGGTGGAGGAATTTGTTTCTCTTAACTTTATACCCGTAATATTGTTGGAAAATTGATAAATGGTTTGGCAGATTTGACGATGTGGCATTCAAAGTGAATGAAGATCTAACATGTCAAAATATAAGCGTAGCTTCAAGCCTCACAACCAGAAAATGGTATAAAATCGGGTAGATCGCATGGCTAAGTGGGTAGCTCCCAATTAGAGTGTATTCTCACCTGATCTAGAGAAAATCCATTAGCTTATTTAATCTATTTAGATGTTGTCTCTTTCAGGAAAGGTTGCGATCCCAACCTTTGGTGATAATACATTTGGTATACTCAAGCGAAATGAGTGACCGGTCATGTTTAGCCTGGATTACAAGATGTTCTTGTTAAACCCGGTGTATTTTTCTCTATAGATACACTGTCGGAAGGTAGTCCCATACCTTGCCAGTTGGAATCCATTCTCCAATACAAGCCAACGGTTTTGATTGTATATTATGTATGTAGAGCGTGAGATGCAAGCGTTCTACTAGATTGTTATTTATTTGATTTAGACACTATTATAATATCAGAATAGTATTGATTTCAAAGAATGTTTTATGTTATCGTAAGGTAAAAACCATTCGTGTTTATGTGTGGATCGGTCTTACGACTATCATTTCTTTTAAAAGGATCTTTAAAAGTTAAACCAAATGGTTGGAGTTTACTCATACCAGTCCCATGACTCACCTAGAGTTTATTTTGTTTTGTTTTACCCTTAACTCTTGGGTGCCCAAATTTATACGGGAAGTCAACTAGTTCAACTTATTACCAATATCATTGGAGGAGCTTGGAGAAGGAGGCTTCAACGTCAGTTATATAGAGTTTATTCCCATTGTGCACTATATGTATCTGGAAACAAGTGTTTATAACTGTTCCAGAGATAGATGTTATGCTCTGATGACGGTATATACAAATTTTACCATTTTTTATTTCAGGTTATGTTATCTAATATATTTTATTCGTTACGCTGTGAGATTCGTGTACTCTGAGTCTGATATTTTATGTTCTTCTATTGTAATTTTATATATTATCTATTCCCACCCTCTATATTCATTCTATAAATGATCCGGTAAATTTTTGGTGTTTGGTTAGTCGATATGTTACTTATGTCAATAATCAGGATCGGGGTTTTGTTGGTTCACTATAATTTAAATAAGTGAACATAAACAAGTTAGTCGACTTGTAAATTGTAACGACCCGGTTATTGGACTAATTCTATAATCTATAATTTATAGATTATACCGATAATTGAATTCAAACAAATAAATTTTATTAGAATATTATAGACAATTCAGAATAAACAATTATTTTATAATTGTCTAAGTGTGTATTTATATCTATTGTATTCATCTGTATAGGTATATGTAAACAAGTAAACTTGGATTTATTTCATATGTAAGATGAACAAGATAAAATCCAACTCTTATTATTAATAATCCGTAAGAATGAATATATATAAGAAGAATTAATATTTCTTGAATATTCTTCCTTGTAATAGTGTTATTGCTGAATCAAAATATAAAAGAGACAAGTAAATTCAAATACGATGATTTAATTTAAATATATAAGTGAGTATATATTTTATATGTATATGCAAGTTCACATAATTTAGTACAAGCTTAGAATTCAAAATATTTTGTGTATTTCATATTGATTCAAGAAAATATTTTACATTGTGTAAAATTTACATATTTAAGATCTACCTTGTTTGTACAATTGTAAATATATGTATATAAATACATATATATATATATATATATATATATATATTCAATATACAAGAATCAAGTATACATTGTATGTATGCATTTAAAAGTATGTGTATAGTCTATAATAAAAATGAAATGGACATGGAAACCAAAACAAAAGGTGAAACGAATGTAAATATGACAAGGAGAGAATAATAGCCTGTTAGTTACATGAATGGACAAAGGGAAATTAGGCATTTATGTGAAAAGAAAGATTTGGGATAGCCTAGTCTATAAGCATTAGAAAAGAAAAGAAATAATTAAAGCAAATAACTATCCTAGCTTGAAAGGGTAGGCTTGCAAGTTGGTAGCCTACAAGTTGCTTTGCTTAAGAACTAAGGATAGATTTGTTAACATATATAAGGTACAACATATGAGAATTCTACGCAATAATCTGGCATATCATCTTTGCTTACAGGGAAAGTTAGAAGACTTTGCTTGAATTGTTCAATCAAAAACATCAAACATCCTTTCCACTTCAATAACTGTGTACAGTCCCTGCTTGCCTACATACCTAACCAAGTAAGCATAGTCTTAGCACTAAAATGATAGAGAGACAGTGTGAGATAGAGAGAACCTGAAATCATTACTATTGTAACGACCCGTATTTTGGTAAGCCGATATTTAATATATTCTATTCACTTAAATATCGAGTTGGAATTTTTAAATAGATTTACAATATATATAATTTGTTATGGACGTATAATTTATTTATAGTTATTAAAAGGTTTATATATATATGAGATGTCATTTAACTCCAGAACTTAAAAGTCGGGCTTTAAATTCGATATGGTTGGAAATCAAAGAGATGGTTTAATTAATATGATGACATTTATTTTCTTTAACTTAACTGTTTAAAATTTTATTTATATTGTATTCGGATTTAATATAATGGCCCAAAAACTCGACGTAAGCATCAACCATATTTTTAATATGTACCCAACAACATTTCACTAGCTCGACAAAATAAGTAATTATCATACTTGTACAATATAAACGAAGGTTGATCCATGACAAAAACTGAAAATAACGAATAACATTCGTTATAAATGCCAAAACATATTGACTAAATCAAAATAACTATAGTGTATATTGACATCAGCCACTAAGTACAATCCATATTTGCCGAAATAACATCTATTAGTTACAATCCCTTAAGTACATATCACACTTGTACAAATGCCAATACACGTTCTGTATGAAAGAAAGAAAAAAAAGGAAAAAAAAGGAAAAGAAAAAAAACCAAAGGGACATGGCCGTCCAACAAAAATCTTCTCCTGCATGTCTTGTTCCTTCACCTGAAACAGTAAACCTATAAGTATATAAAGAATTATATATATAGTATTAAATGCATGAACAGCTAAAAAAACAGTGCAAGGTATAGCTAAGATATAAGATATACTCATACATTCAATCAAAAACAGGATAATGAACACAAATATACGTATATATTAATCTATACAACTAAGGGGAAGGGGAAAATAAAATAAACTGGTAAAGAACAGCTATGGATAGCTAGAATCTACACTGGCAGCTAATATACAACCATATAGGTTAGGTTTCAAAATCAATGAACAACTGCAGGAAGTAAAATGTATGTATATATTTTTACTATCAATAAAGGGATATGTAGTCTATACAAAATTTAAACCAGACTGTACCATACATTAAATCCATCACAAAATGTACAACCTGCAGTTTCAAATATCTGTGTTTGAAAAAAAAACAAGTCATAGACAAAATATGTACAAAGCTAATGTATTCATGAACATGACAATACATGGCCAAGGACACTAGCTAAGCTATTTTTCAGCTAAACAGAACAAGGGGGGAAAAAGCTAAGCAAAAATAGAAAGTGTACAAATAATTATTTTAAATAGCAAACAAATAAAAACAGATGTATAGTCATACATCAATCCTATAAGCTCACTGGAAAAATATTGATACATGACTCAAGCATGGATCATGAACAGAAGGGAAATAGCTAAAACAACAAAGCAGATCAATCTTGGACAACTAAAAATAGATATATATTTTTGCATCAATTCTTAGTACAAAGAACAGCTAAGAAGTGAAATCAAATCCAATGTGTATGTATACCATAGAAAATTCAGTCAAATCGAAATTGATAATATATATATACACATATACATATACAGTGGGTTCATGTATATATTAAATGATGTCATAGTTGTTTTAAAAGGGAACACAGAATCCATGAATCTATAATACAGATTTCAAAATCTTTGGACAGGTCATAGGCCATATCTCACGTAATTTATACTAGCAAATCACTGTGAACAGAGAATCTAACTATAATGCATCAAATCTCGACCAAAACAAGTTTGCAGTGAGCAATATCAATCACACAAACCATCACCAGTACACTGATCCGAGAATAAAGCAATGGCCTAAGAAATTTAGCCGAACCTACCTAGGATTAAAAGTGAAAGACTTCGATTTTATCTAACTCGATCTACTGCTATAAATATGGGTATCACGCATGGTGTTTCATCACTCCAGAACAAACAAATCAATACAGAAAATTACTAGAACCACTTACGAGAAATCAAAACAAAGAAATTTGTCAAAATACTTAGCTTGGGTGCCTGCGCTTCGGATCAAGTTTGATCCACTGATGTTCAGCTCGAACCAAGGCTTAGGGTTCGGAAGAACTTCGATAGGAAGCCTCAGGTGATTTGTGGTAGCTTCCGATGTCGTGAAGGTCGTCGCGGTGGGATTCGTTGGCTCTAGGAGGAGGCAGCGATGGTTTAGAGGCGAGAGGCGGGTTAGGATTTCTGCCATAGTCGAATCTTCTGGAGGATGGATTTTAGTGGAGGCGGTGATTTTCTTCTGAGGGTTTGAAGGAATGTGTGGGAACGGGTAGGGTTTTGATATGGGAATTGGGCTTGGGTAAGCGGGCTGAACGAAAAGGTAACGGGACAACTCTTTTTGTTTTTAAAATTTAAGTTTTTAAATAATTAGATTACTTTAGAAATTGTTTAAACGATATCTCGTCCGTACGTTAACGGATTTTGACAAAATCAGGCTCGTTGGAACCGTAGAGACGAGAAGATCGAGATGGAGCAGTGTCTGTCAGGACTGGAAAGACGGAAATTTTTTTAATTATATTAAACGCTATTTAATTTAATTAAAAACCAGCGCTGAACGACCCAACCGATCAAAGTGAGTTAACCTCACTCAGTTTCTTCCCGTTTATATTTAATATAAATTGGGTTTTATTTCTGTGTGCTCTGATTTCTAGTAGTTGACTATCTGCTAGTTATAGATATTTAATTTTGATTTAATCAGTGGAATTAAACGGACATTTAATTCCAGTAAGTCATCAAACCTTGTTCGAATTCGATAAAGGAAATTTCCCCTTGATTGTTCACGTCTATAAAATGAACGTGATTGAAATGGTTTGAATTGTTGTGTGATTTGTTTGCTGATTGATGGGTGTTATTATCAGATAAAGGGAATAGTTTGATTGGTCAATTGATTTGATCGAAACAGTTGAATTGAAAATTCAACATGTGATTTGTTTTAACTAGTGAATATATTAGTTGAGTATTTTGGCATCATTGCCTAAAAGTCAATCATTATACAATTATGGATTTTTATCGTCAAGTGAACTGACCGTATTGAAGTTATAAAATTTGTTTATAACCAAAATAAGGTTCAAATATATTTATTTTGAATAAAGTGACTTTTAAAGAAAATAAGTATTATTATTATTCAAAGGATTTAAGTCAGTGTTTAATTGTTTGATAACGTAAACGTGCAAGCAGATGAGCAGAAAATAACCCGACAGTTAAGAATGCGATTAATTGTTCGTAGAGACAATTATATGAAGTTATTTGAATTAATTATATTATTAATTAATTTAAAGGAGAAATTTACTGGAATTGATTTAAATTTTGAGAAGAGATCATGAACGAGTTTTACATTTTAACTCGAATTTATAATGAAGTTATAAAAGGATTTAAGCGAATTTGTAAGCTTAAATGGGAAGGTTACTTAATGATAAAGGTATAAAGGAGTTAGAATTAAACCTGAGGTGTAAAACAAGGTTTATAAAGCAAACGAGAAGTAAAGAAGTGATTTGAAATTGGAAATACTTAAGTGTGGAATTAAGTAAGAAATTGGACAGTGTGATTTCCAGGAAGGAAAGGGAATATGGAAAGAGGAATTTGAAAAGAGTTTGGTAATAGGGTGGGGATAATAACCCAGTTGGAAACAAAGTATTTTAAATAAATTAGAAGTTCATAAGAGTGATGGTAAGAAGGTGAATAACCAATGGGTTAAGGAATATTAGTTTTTATTTTAACAAAGAGATAAAGTAAATTTATAAAGCTGTGTTTTTAATTAAATAGTTAAATAGAATTTGAATTGATATTGGAACAAGTTATAAGTTTTGAATTATGACTTATATTTACCTGAAGATAAGGACGTTGTTAATCAAGGTCTGAGAGGTAAGTAAAATACCCCAACTTGAACGACTTCGAAATTATCTGAAGGTGATATTAGTCATGGTGATATAAAAGGAAAGTAAGAGTTTATTATTTCATTTGAAATAATAATGCAACGTTTAGTCAAACATTGGGGTATATACATACAGAGTGAGAAACCCAAAGTCCAAAGGAAATATAAGGGAATTACCACAGAAAGAAAACGTAAGATTTGGCTTTATTCAATAAGAATAAACACTGGAAGCTGTGAAGTAGATAAATGGAATATATTTCACAATGTTTTACGAATAATAAGTTGATTTGGTTCCTCGATTATGGATTTTTAAATAATGTTTAGCCAATGTTTTGCAAACATTAGAAGAAAGGAAATTGAGAGATTTTTCATAATTAAATAAGAAGTAAATACTGAGTCTCTAAGATATTGGGAAATAAGATGTTTTTAATTATTTGAATTAGAAGGGCAAGTGATGCTGAATACTGAATAATAAACACTATTTTTATTTTTGAATGGTTGTTTATTTGATAGTTAAATCACCGACTATCAAATCTGGCCTATACGTTTGTTGGTACGGGAAGACCGGGATCGAGTTATATTCGAAAACCATTTCGACCAACAAATACGAAATTATAGAAGACGTCAGATGACGATCGAGATGGAGCATTGAAGACCATAGATCTTCGTAAAACGGAAGAACCACTTACAATCTCTGATTCGACCCGGAGATATACTGGGGTTCTGTCGTGGTTGAAATCTGTGGATTTGCAAGGACGATCGCTACTGATCAAAGGGGTGATTCCTATATTGGATGAAGTACGAGAGTACCTTCGGTTCATCCTGTTCCTAGATGACTTGTATGGACGGATGTCTGACAGAGTAGTTCTTAAGAGTCACGTACGTTGATTTTTACAAACGTATTTCTATTAGAGGCGGAGGGGGCACCTCTCTAGCTTAACGACCAGAATATTTTTGTGGACGTCAATTAGTGATTTGGCGGATCTGACGATGTGGCATTCAAAGTGTATGATGACCAGACGTGTTCTGACCTCAAGCCTCACAACCGGTGAATGGAAAAAATCGGGCAGGCAGCATGGCTATGTGGGTCGCTCCCATTAGGGTGTATAATCACCAATCTAGAGGAAATCTTATTTGCTTCTTAAATCTATTCGATGCTGTCCCTTTTCGGGAAGACGGTGGGTAGCTCCCAACCGTTGGTGATATACATTCGATACACTCAAGCGAAATGAGTGGTCGGTCATGTGAGGTCCGGGTTGCAAGACATTCTTGTTGAACCCAGTGTATTCGTCTCTAGAGATACACGATCGGCAGGTGGTCCCATACCTTGTCATGGTTGGAATCCAATCTCCAATAAGCGCCTGCGGTTTTGTTTGTATACTATATATGTAGAGCGTGAGATGCAAGCGTTCTACTAGATTTGATATTACTTGTATTTAGACATTATCATAATATCAGACAAGATATTGATTTCAAAAACCATTTTGGGTTATCGTAAGGTAAAAACCGTCTGTATTTATGTGCGGATTTGGTCTTACGATTATCCTTTTCTTTCAAAAGGATTTTTAATTGTAAAATCAAGTTGTGTGATACCTTAATACTGTGCGAGTTTATCTCACTCTGGTTCACCAGACTGACCCGGTGTTTTGTAAATGCTCGGGTTAGCCCGGGATGTACAGGTTCAAGTTATCGAATGCTGTGAAGAGACGAGCTGAAGATGTTCAGGCGTATGATATTATATAGCTACTATTCCGCTGTGTGTGGCATATGGGAACAGATTATTATAACTGTCCCGTCGTGTGATGTACTCTGATATTGTAAGTTTTATTTAAAGCTCTCAATAAAGTTATTTCTGTATTATATTTTGTTCCGCTACGATGTGAAACTCTGTGTTGTGTTGGTTCTTTTTCTTCTTCTGTTCTAAATATTTCTTTCTTATCTCACCCTCTAAATTCTTTCTAATAACGTCCAGTGTTTCGGTGTTTGGAAGGTCGACATGAGTTACGGTAAAGGTATTTATGTCGATTTTCAGGGCCAAAAATCCCTGGGTCGTTACAGTGGTATCAGAGCTATTGGTTGAGTAGTAACCTTGGCTCTGTGGCGTAACTCAATAGAGATGGAGTTAGTAACACCCTAGATTGAGTTTGAGTTCATATATATGAGAGCGTATTTGTAAATTCTATATAAAAATGTTTTATATATTGTGTCATTTGGTCAGTTCAATTTTGAACTAACCGCTGACACAATAATGTTTTATAAAGGTGGTCAGATGAAATAATTTTGGCCATATTATATTCTGTATAGAAAAAGAATAAGTTTTTGATTGATTTTGAGTTGGTTGATTTATTTGAATCAAATTCGAATTAGACTATGAATTTGAAATGGTCAAATAGAACTCTAATTTTTCATATATGAATTGGGAAGAGAAAATGGATAACATTTGAAATAGAAATCAAAATTTAATGATATATATAAATTAGAGAATAAATAGTTGATCAAATATGATTAAGAGTAGGATATTGGAATTGGAATTTGAAAATAAAAGTTGTTTGATTTGGTTAGATAGATTGTGCATTGTCGATTGGTTGTGGGAACGGTGGATTGGTGATTTATAACCCTAAAAGGGTACTCATTTGGGTTCTTGTTTTCTTGGATTGAAGTGAGGCCTAGAATGGCATTTGCAGTTGGTTTGGTCAAACAGCGTAACGGGGATGCTAACGAATCCTTCGTAAATTTTATAACCTAGAATTTGATAATAATTCCATAATTATTTTGAAAATAATTGGGATGAAAACATTCCTCTTACTTAGCAATTTCGAGGACGAAATTATTTTAAGGGGGAAGGAATGTAACGACCCGTATTTTGGTAAGCCGATATTTAATATATTCTATTCACTTAAATATCGAGTTGGAATTTTTAAATAGATTTACAATATATGTAATTTGTTATGGACGTATAATTTATTTATAGTTATTAAAAGGTTTATATATATATATATATATGAGATGTCATTTAACTCCAGAACTTAAAAGTCGGGCTTTAAATTCGATATGGTTGGAAATCAAAGAGATGGTTTAATTAATATGATGACATTTATTTTCTTTAACTTAACTGTTTAAAATTTTATTTATATTGTATTCAGATTTAATATAATGACCCAAAAACTCGACGTAAGCACCAACCATTTTTTTAATATGTACCCAACAGCATTTCACTAGCTCGACAAAACGAGTAATTATCATACTTGTACAATATAAACCAAGGTTGATCCATGACAAAAACTGAAAATAACGAATAACATTCGTTATAAATGCCAAAACATATTGACTAAATCAAAATAACTATAGTGTATATTGACAGCAGCCATTAAGTACAATCCATATTTGCCGAAATAACATCTATTAGTTACAATCCCTTAAGTACATATCACACTTGTACAAATGCCAATACACGTTCTATATGAAAGAAAGAAAGAAAAGGAAAAAAAAGGAAAAAAAAAGGGACATGGCCGTCCAACAAAAATCTTCTCCTGCATGTCTTGTTCCTTTACCTGAAACAGTAAACCAATAAGTATATAAAGAATTATATATATATATATATAGTATTAAATGCATGAACAGCTAAAAACAGTGCAAGGTATAGCTAAGATATAAGATATACTCATACATCCAATCAAAAACAGGACAATGAACACAAATATACGTATATATTAATCTATACAACTTAGGGGAAAAGGGAAAATAAAATAAACTGGTAAAGAACAGCTATGGATAGCTAGAATCTACACTGGCAGCTAATATACAACCATATAGGGTAGGTTTCAAAATCAATGAACAACTGCAGGAAGTAAAATATATGTATATATTTTTACCATCAATAAAGGGATATGTAGTCTATACAAAATTTAAACCAGACTGTACCATACATTAAATCCATCACAAAATGTACAACCTGTAGTTTCAAATATCTGTGTTTGAAAACAAACAAGTCATAGCCGAAATATGTACACAGCTAATGTATTCATGAACATGACCATACATGGCCAAGGACACTAGCTAAGCTATTTTTCAGCTAAACAGAACAAGGGGGAAAAAAGCTAAGCAAAAATAGAAAGTGTACAAATAATTATTTTAAATAGCAAACAAATAAAAATAGATGTATAGTCATACATCAATCCTATAAGCTCACTGGAAAAATATTGATACATGAATCAAGCATGGATCATGAAAAGAAGGGAAATAGCTAAAACAGCAAAGCAGATCAATCTTGGACAACTAAAAATAGATATATATTTTTGCATCAATTCTTAGTACAAAGAACAGCTAAGAAGTGAAATCAAATCCAATTTGTATGTAAACCAAAGAAAATTCAGTCAAATCGAAATTGATAATATATATATATATACACATATACATATACAGTGGGTTCATGTATATATTAAATGTTGTCAAAGTTGTTTTAAAAGGGAACACAGAATCCATGAATCTATAATACAGATTTCAAAATATTTGGACAGGTCATAGGCCATATCTCACATAATTTATACTAGCAAATCACTATGAACAGAGAATCTAACTATAATGCATCAAATCTCGACCAAAACAAGTTTGCAGTGAGCAATATCAATCACACAAACCATCACCAGTACACTGATCCGAGAAGAAAGCAATGGCCTAAGAAATTTAGCCGAACCTACCTAGGATTAAAAGTGAAAGACGTTGATTTTATCTAACTCGATCTACTGCTATAAATATGGGTATCACGCATGGTGTTTCATCACTCCAGAACAAACAAATCAATACAGAAAATTACTAGAACCACTTAAAGAAATCAAAACAAAGAAATTTGTCAAAATACTTAGCTTGGGTGCCTGCGCTTCGGATCAAGCTTGATCCACTGATGTTCAGCTCGAACTAAGGCTTAGGGTTCGGAAGAACTTCGATGGGAAGCCTCAGGTGATTTGTGGTAGCTTCCGAAGTCGTGAAGGTCGTCGCGGTGGGATTCGTTGGCTCTAGGAGGAGGCAGCGATGGTTTAGAGGCGAGAGGCGGGTTAGGATTTCTGCCATATTCGAATCTTCTGGAGGATGGATTTTAGTGGAGGCGGTGATTTTCTTCTGAGGGTTTGAAGGAATGTGTGGGATCGGGTAGGGTTTTGATATGGGAATTGGGCTTGGGTAAGCGGGCTGAACGAAAAGGTAAAGGCCCAACTCTTTTTGTTTTTAAAATTTAAGTTTTTAAATAATTAGATTACTTTAGAAATTGTTTAAACGATATCTCGTCCGTACGTTAACGGATTTTGACAAAATCAGGCTCGTTGGAACCGTAGAGACGAGAAGATCGAGATGGAGCAGTGTCTGTCAGGACCGGAAATACGGAAAATTTTTAATTAAATTAAACGCTGTTTAATTTAATTAAAAACCAGCGCTGAACGACCCAACCGATCAAAGTGAGTTAACCTCACTCAATTTCTTCCCGTTTATATTTCATAAAAATTGGGTTTTATTTCTGTGTGCTCTGATTTCTAGTAGTTGACTATCTGCTAGTTATAAATATTTAATTTTGATTTAATCAGTGGAATTAAACGCACAATTAATTCCAGTAAGTCATCAAACCTTGTGCGAATTCGATAAAGGAAATTTCCCCTTGATTGTTCGCGTCTATAAAATGAACGTGATTGAAATGGTTTGAATTGTTGTGTGATTTGTTTGCTGATTGATGGGTGTTATTATCAGATAAAGGGAATAGTTTGATTGGTCAATTGATTTGATCGAAACAGTTGAATTGAAAATTCAACATGTGATTTGTTTTAACCAGTGAATATATTAGTTGAGTATTTTGGCATCACTGTCTAGAAGTCAATCATTATACAATTATTGATTTTTATCGTCAAGTGAACTGACCGTATTGAAGTTATAAAATTTGTTTATAACCAAAATAAGGTTTAAATATATTTATTTTGAATAAAGTGACTTTTAAAGAAAATAAGTATTATTATTATTATTCAAAGGATTTAAGTCGCTATTTAATTGTTTGATAAAGTAAACGTGCAAGCAGATGAGCAGAAAATAACCCGATAATTAAGAATGCGATTAATTGTTCGTAGAGACAATTATATGAAGTTATTTGAATTAATTATATTATTAATTAATTTAAAGGAGAAATTTACTGGAATTGATTTAAATTTTGAGAAGAGATCATGAACGAGTTTTACATTTTAACTCGAATTTATAATGAAGTTATAAAAGGATTTAAGCGAATTTGTAAGCTTAAATGGGAAGGTTACTTAATGATAAAGGTATAAAGGAGTTAGAATTAAACCTGAGGTGTAAAACAAGGTTTATAAAGCAAACGAGAAGTAAAGAAGTGATTTGAAATTGGAAATACTTAAGTGTGGAATTAAGTAAGAAATTGGACAGTGTGATTTCCAGGAAGGAAAGGGAATATGGAAAGAGGAATTTGAAAAGAGTTTGGTAATAGGGTGGGGATAATAATCCAGTTGGAAACAAAGTATTTTAAATAAATTAGAAGTTCATAAGAGTGATGGTAAGAAGGTGAATAACCAATGGGTTAAGGAATATTAGTTTTTATTTTAACAAAGAGATAAACTAAATTTATAAAGCTGTGTTTTTAATTAAATAGTTAAATAGAATTTGAATTGATATTGGAACAAGATATTAGTTTTGAATTATGACTTATATTTACCTGAAGATAAGGACGTTGTTAATCAAGGTCTGAGAGGTAATTAAAATACCCCAACTTGAACGACTTCGAAATTATCTGAAGGTGATATTAGTCATGGTGATATAAAAGGACAGTAAGAGTTTATTATTTCATTAGAAATAATAATGCAACATTTAGTGAAACATTGGGGTATATACATACAGAGTGAGAAACCCAAAGTCCAAAGGAAATATAAGGGAATTACCACAGAAGGAAAACGTAAGATTTGGCTTTATTCAATAAGAATAAACACTGGAAGCTGTGAAGTAGATAAATGGAATATATTTCACAATGTTTTACGAATAATAAGTTGATTTGGTTCCTCGTTTATGGATTTTTAAATAATGTTTAGCCAATGTTTTGCAAAAATTAGAAGAAAGGAAATTGAGAGATTTTTCATAATTAAATAAGAAGTAAATACTGAGTCTCTAAGACATTGGGAAATAAAATATTTTTAATTATTTGAATTAGAAGGGCAAGTGATGCTAAATACTGAATAATAAACTCTATTTTTATTTTTGAATGGTTGTTTATTTGATAGTTAAATCACCGACTATCAAATCTGGCCTATACGTTTGTTGGTACGGGAAGACCGGGATCGAGTTATATTCGAAAACCATTCCGACCAACAAATACGAAATTATAGAAGACGTCAGATGACGATCGAGATGGAGCATTGAAGACCATAGATCTTCGTAAAACGGAAGAACCACTTACAATCTCTGATTCGACCCGAAGATATACTGGGGTTCTGTCGTGGTTGAAATCTGTTGATTTGCAAGGACAATCGCTACTGATCCAAGGGGTGATTCCTATATTGGATGAAGTACGAGAGTACCTTCGGTTCATCCTGTTCCTAGATGACTTGTATGGACGGATGTCTGACAGAGTAGTTCTTAAGAGTCACGTACGTTGATTTTTACAAACGTATTTCTGTTAGAGGCGGAGGGGGGCACCTCTCTAGCTTAACGACCAGAATATTTTTGTGGACGTCAATTAGTGATTTGGCGGATCTGACGATGTGGCATTCAAAGTGTATGATGACCAGACGTGTTCTGACCTCAAGCCTCACAACTGGTGAATGGCAAAAATCGGGCAGGCAGCATGGCTATGTGGGTCGCTCCCATTAGGGTGTATAATCACCAATCTAGAGGAAATCTTATTTGCTTCTTTAATCTATTCGATGCTGTCCCTTTTCGGGAAGACGGTGGGTAGCTCCCAACCGTTGGTGATATACATCCGATACACTCAAGCGAAATGAGTGGTCAGTCATGTGAGGGCCGGGTTGCAAGACGTTCTTGTTGAACCCAGTGTATTCGTCTCTAGAGATACACGATCGGCAGGTGGTCCCATACCTTGTCATGGTTGGAATCCAATCTCCAATAAGCGCCTGCGGTTTTGTTTGTATACTATATATGTAGAGCGTGAGATGCAAGCGTTCTACTAGATTTGATATTACTTGTATTTAGACATTATCATAATATCAGACAAGATATCGATTTCAAAAACCGTTTTGGGTTATCGTTAGGTAAAAACCGTCCGTATTTATGTGTGGATTTGGTCTTACAATTATCCTTTTCTTTCGAAAGGATTTTTAACTGTAAAATCAAGCTGTGTGATACCTTAATACTGTGCGAGTTTATCTCACTCTGGTTCACCAGACTGACCCGGTGTTTTGTAAATGCTCGGGTTAGCCCGGGATGTACAGGTTCAGGTTATCGAATGCTGTGAAGAGACGAGCTGAAGATGTTCAGGCGTATGATATTATATAGCTACTATTCCACTGTGTGTGGCATATGGGAACATATTATTATAACTGTCTCGTCGTGTGATGTACTCTGATATTGTAAGTTTTATTTAAAGCTCTCAATAAAGTTATTTCTGTATTATATTTTGCTCCGCTACGATGTGAAACTCTGTGTTGTGTTGGTTCTTCTTCTTCTTATGTTCTAAATATTTCTTTCTTTCTTATCTCACCCTCTAAATTCTTTCTAATAACGTCCAGTGTTTCGGTGTTTGGAAGGTCGACATGAGTTACGGTAAAGGTATTTATGTCGATTTTCAGGGCCGAAAATCCCTGGGTCGTGACAACTATGTACAAGAAACTGTGAAACAATGAAGTAAAAGCAATTGGAGTGTAAAGCATGGAAAACCTAGAAATGAAATAGCAAAAACAGGGAGAGCAAAACTTGGGGGCTTTGAAAAAGAATACTAGGTGAGTAGACACTTACAAAACACTTTACTGATTATGATGAATCATAGTAGATTCAAATTGTTTATGTATTCATCACATTTGATTCGAATATAAGGTGCTTTGAAGGATTAATCTCCAGAAATTGTAAGCTTTTAACAACAAGTGATTTGATTTGCAAAAGATAGTAAACAAGCAAAGTATGGTTTTGAGAAAAACACTTGAGTTACTTCCTTTTATTTATACTAGATCCTAATTAGGATTCAAACCGCATTGTGCTAATATACATACCTATAATATGTGATTCAAACATTTATGCTAGCTTAAGACTAATGATTTGAATAACCTGGAAAGCACATTTTTAGTAGTAGTAGCAATACGTGACTAAAAACCCCATTTCTTTCTTCAAGATCTATTCAAAGTTACGTATAGCTTAGATGTAATATATGTATCTTTTTGGTTGCTACTGATAACATCGTATATTAATCAAACTTGTTTGATTGAGCCACTATAAAGAAAATTAAGAGAATCTGCCTTTATGTTTACAGTAAGGATATGTTATGAATATCGTGTTAATTTAAAAATCTAAAATATGAATTCTAGTATGTTAGTGAAGTTGAATCCAACACAAAAGTTTCTTGTCTATATCTAGCGAATAGCATAAAATTTGTTTCTATTCAAACAACTTATATCATCTTAAACCATTAAATTGCAACAAGAAAGTTAGAAAATCATAAATTTCAAATATCAGTTTCTTAAGTTTGAGGTATATGAATGAGTTAGTCTTATTAAATAATGAATTTAATAATCAAACCATGATTTTTAGTTCGTTAAGTTAAGAGAATTTAAAATTTAATCAGATTTTGAACTTTAGTCAAGTCATTACACCAGTGGTGGTTTTGGACGTCGACATCGGAGATAGAGGAAGGTGGGGACCTAGTGATCATAGGAAAAATGCAAATTGAATTTTTAATGCCATGACTTTCGAGAACGAGGTCAATTTAGGGTTAAAGTCGTGTTTTCGAGTGGTCCAGTTTGATTCGATCGTGAGCGGTTTTTACTGGATTGAGTGTTATAAAATTTGGATGGGAGGAGCATACGGAGTTGAGCTAAAATGTGGTGATCGTGTGGGCTTGATGGCAGCCGGAGGTGATCGTGGAAAGGCTATTTGTGGTGGTGACCTGATAGTGTGTTTCTATTTTGAAGAGTCGAGAGACGAAATTTTGATCGAGAGTTGCTGGAGCTTGACTAATTGGTCATCAATGATCTGGGGTGGCGTTATGATTTGTGGATGGTGGCGCGGTGATCTCGGGGAGCTAGGATGAGTGGTGTGCATGAGTAGGCGTGTATATGGAGTAAATGGTCTATGTTTAGTTTGGCTAAAGTATGAAGAAAGGAAAGAACTAAAGAAGTGAAGGATCGAGCCAGGGTGACCCTTATTTAATTTGATGTGCCAAAACTATGTTTGTTTGAGTTTGATACAAATAAGCAATGGCAAGAAAAGAAGGAAGCAAACTGGATGGAGAAGCAACAGAAGAAAAGGAAGTTTAGGCAGCAGAATTCGATTAGAAGAAACAAAAGGGTGGGCTGATATGACGGACCAAATTGGGCCGTAGGAGGAAAATAAAATAATATAAAGAAAAGTGGACTGAAGCATGTAGGCTGAATGGGCCGGTTAAAAAGAAGCAAAAATAAAAGAAAAGTAAAATAAACTAGGGTGAGTAAGAAAAGGGAAGTGTTGAAGCAAAACAAATGGTGTTATCTCTGAATCATAACTTGACATGTTGTTTAAATAAAACCAGAAATATATATATATACATACACATATACATACTAAAATATATGGAGACTAATGGAAAATAGAATTTATAAATAGAAGTCACCGGCATGAAATTTAAGTTGAATCCTTTAGAAATATAAATATATATAAGTAAAAGAATATATATATTTATATAATATAAAAACAAAAAGAAAGGAATATGTTATTTGAACTTTTAAATCTTTTGGAAACCAAATATATTTTGCGCAACTAAGGAAGATGCTTAGTTAGGAGTTCAACAGAGAGTAGTATGTTGAATCAAGAAGTATGTACGTGAAATTGGACCATATTGGGCCTATTAAGATTTTTATTTTATTTAAATAATTTTGATTTAAATAAAAAATAAAAAAATAAAAGGAAGAAGGACTGGAAAGCTATTAGATTCATTCATAATTATAAAATAGACATTATCGTGTAGGATAAATACAAATCTCTAATATATATATATATATATGCTTATATAACCTAATGGAAACAAGATATAAAGTTTAAATAAATCAAGTGATTTTTTTGAAGAATATTATATGAAATAGGCCAACGCCCAAGATCAAACATCGTCGAACTATTATTGATTTGGAATCATAATGTTAATCATTATTGATTATTATTGTAGTAATGAATAATTATTATTAATTATCTGTTATGCTATGAGGTGATAAATCAGATCCAGATTAATTAAATAAACCATTGACATGTTTTACTATATTTTAATCACTTTGTATCAATTACTGTTCTGAAATTAGAAATGAAACTATATAAGTTGGATAGGCATGTTATGAAAATAGATATGATATGAAATAACTTAAATAACTGATTTTACTCGTCTACACTATTTAAATTTGATAGTTAAAACACCGACTATAAGATATTTCTTACATTTTAGTTCGAAGAGACGGGGATGGGAACTGGACCTAAAACCACTTCGAACTGACTTTACGTAAACTAACTTGCAGGGACGATTATACGATTTAAAGAATTGAAGGTTGTAGATCTTTATAAGTGGGAGAACTACTTGTTGGAATTCTCTAGTTAGCTCCCAGAGATTATTTCAGCAGTGATTCCGTCATAATTGAAATCTTCGGATTTGCAAGGATTATTCGCTACTGATCCATGGGTTGATTCCTAAATTGGAAGCAGTAGGAGCGTATCTTCGGTTCATCCTGTTCCTAGATCACTTGAATGGACGAATGTCTGACAGAGTATGTCCTAAAAACCATGTACATTGATTTTTACAAATATTCCAAGTTGATGGCAAAGAATGTCCCTTCTTTTACATCCATAGTATAGTTGTGGATGTCAATTAGTGACTTAATGGATCTGACGATTTGACATTCAAAGTAAAAGTCGGCCCGATGTTCTAAAGTTATTTATGACCTCAAGCCTCATCAAATGGGAAATGAAAGAAATCAGGCAGGCAACATGGCTATGTGGGTCGCTCCCATTAGGATGTATTATCACCTATCTAGAGAAAATCCATTTCCTTCTTTAATCTAATTTGATGCTGCCCCTTTTCAGGAAACGATGGTTTGTGCCCAACCGTTGGTGATATACATTCGATACACTCAAGTGAAATGAGTGGTTGGTCATGTATGGCTGGGTTGCAAGATGTCTTGTTGAACCCAGTGTATTCCCCTCTAGAGATACACTATCGGAAGGAGGTTCCATACCCTGTCATAATCGGAATCCATTACCCAATAAGCGCCCACGGTTTTGATTGTATACTATATATGTAGAGCGTGAGATGCAAGCCTTCTGCTAGATTGATATTTGTTTGATTTAGATACTATGATAATATCAGAATAGTTTTGATATCAAGAAATGTTTTCGGTTATCGTAATGTAAAAACCATCCATATTTATGTGTGGATCGGTTTTACGATTATCTTTTATTTTAAAAGGATTTTTTTGAATGTTAAATCAAGATGTTTTAAAATCGTTCACTCACACAGTCCCATGACTGACCCATAGTTTATTTTTCTATGTTTTCCCTAAACTCTTGGGTGCCCAAATTTGTATGGGCAGTCAAGTGGTTTCAGGATTTTACAAATTCACTTGAAGAAGCTTGGAGCAGGAGGCTTCAACATTTGATATATAGAGTTCATTTCTGCTATATTGTATATGTTGTACTCTGATGATGCATGTAAGTTTAAACACCAGTTTTGTATTTCAAGTATTGTTATATAATATATTTTATTCTGTTCCACTGTGAGATTCAAGATACTCTGATTATGTTGTGTTATATTCTTGTTTTCCTTCTATTATAACTTCCTTTCTTTCTATCTCTCACCTTTTAACTTCTTTCTATTTCTCACCTTCTAACTTATTTCTATTAACGATCTATTGGTTTTTGCAGTTTGATTGATCAATATGTGATACAGGATATGTATTAGTATCGATAATCAGGATCAAAAACTTTTCGGGGCGTTACATAAATGGATATTTAATCTAATTTCAGCTATCAAAAATAATTTAACGTCATTTTTAATATGTTAATTATTTCAAAATCACATTCAAATCATAATATAAATGTAACGACCCGGGAAATTCGCGATCCTGGTTATTGACATAAACTCAATGTCGACTATCCAAGCATCGGAAATACTGGATAATTAATAGAAAGAAGTTAGAGGGTGAGAATAGATAAGATAGAAAATTAGAATAGAAGAAGAAGAAGAACATACAACATCAGAGTAAACACAAATCTCATAGCGGAACGAACAATATATAATAGATACATAACTTTCAAAAAAAATCAGTATATGTATACAGTAACATTATCAGAGTATAACAATTACAACTCAGCGGAAATAAACAATAGCTATATATTCCTGAAGCCTCCTGCTCCAGCTCTCCACGTATATCTGTAAAATCCCGACCACTTGACTGCCCGTACAAAATTGGGCACCCAAGAGTTTAGGGAAAACAAACAAAATAAACTCTGGGTCAGTCATGTGACTGGTGTGAGTAAGCTCCATCCATTTGTTTAACTTTTAAAATCCCTTTAAAAGAAAGAATAATCGTAAGACCAATCCACATATAAACGCAGATGGTTTTTACCTTACGATAACCCAAAACATTTTTTTAAAATCCATACTCTTATGATATTATAATAATATCTAAATCAAATAAATAGCAATCTAGTGGAACGCTTTCATCTCAAGTTCCATATATGAAACACCCCAGCTCCGCTAGGGTCACTCACAAAGGGAATGCACTAGCTTTGGTGGAGCATTATCTAGGTAAACATACACAGAAATATTACAAGACAGGACATATAAAACAACGGAAGAAGTGTTAGAGTTTGTGCCCTAGAGGCAATTCATTTGATGAGATTGATAACACTGTTGATGTTATTATTTTATTTGGAATAAAATATGATTCTATTATATTATATTTACTGCGTAATATAATATTAATATATTAGAAGTCCTTAGAATAATAATACGGGATTATATAGTTCGAGTAAGACTGAACTTGAGATTATATAATGTGATAAGTATTATAATTCTTAAAAGTCCATAGTCGAGTTTTATTGTTTATACAGGACAACAATAAAGCATTGAGACTAGTATATTGATTGACTAATGATCACATCTCATTGATCATTAATATACGTGATATTAAAGTCAAGATATAAATACGTATTAGAGAATAACGTATTGGGCTGACCCACCGTGAGATAACTCCGTGGAATATAAACAACAGTATCATAAGTTATTCTCATAGTGACAGTGATGTAATGGTCCTTAGACCTGAAATCATTATAATTTTATTCGAGGATATTTGTGTTTTGATGTCATCTAAAGTTATTTCGTAACAGAGTAATGATAACGGTGATTATTGGATACATCTCGAATCGAATGAAAATTATGAATGATCTAGATGGAATTTAACCCTATGATATATTCATAGTGATATCCATGGGCCTCTTGATTGAGTGAGACTGTGAAATGCATGGCCGTGCTCAAATATTGATTTGTTTTAAACAGTCTACTCATCGATCAAGAAAAACGAATTAAATTATAAAAGAGGATGATACGATCCATGTCTCGAGTTTAATTATGGATATACTGGTTAAAAGGATTATATTACATTGATACACTGGTCATAGAAAGGTTGTATCGAATCGATGATCTTATTATAACTTGGGTAGCAGCGACGTATTGCTAGATGCCACTCACTGTTTATAATTTAAATACGATTTAAATTATTGCCAACGTTATAATAACCTAAAGGGTCACACACAAAGAATGTGATGAAGGAGAAATTATATGGGTCAAATAAAATATCAATTTGTTGATAATTTTATTTGAATTATGGAACTAGTATTCGGGAAAACAC
The DNA here is from genome assembly GCA_030737875.1 of Allium sativum. Lineage (NCBI taxonomy): Eukaryota > Viridiplantae > Streptophyta > Magnoliopsida > Asparagales > Amaryllidaceae > Allium > Allium sativum. The sequence continues at coordinate 440,767,165 of CM060915.1, read as the reverse complement.
CTATTCTATAGTTTGAATTTGGTTTTAAAAGGGGATTTTGATTCCTTTATAAAAATCACGGTAAAAACTAATACATAAATGGACATGTGACTTAAGATAAGGGGTGTAAGTCATTTTCAGTTGTTTTATCCGAATACCACTTTCACACAAAAACCCTAGTTCTATGGCGGCTAGCATCGTCGACCTCCTTTTTCCTTCGTTTTGTACGACAATCGAAAGGAATCATGTTCGTGTGGACTTCTCTAGAGGTTCAGCGTCTTATTGAGCTCTTCGACACGATCAATCAACCAGCCGATTCAAATTCGTGGATTCTGGAAAGCATAGAAAGGTATATATATTGTTTTAATTCAATTTTATGAATTCGAATGCAAAATTAAGGTTGTTAATTTGTTAATCCGCTGCTAAATCGATCCTAAATAACTATCAATGGTATCGGAGCAAGGTTTTATGAATTCGATTAGTTTGGGTTGGCTGATTGTTCAATTATCGTGATAAATTAGGGATTTAAACATTGATACTGATTAGAAATTCATATTGACAAGTAGTTCATCCTGATCTGGAATGTTCTCAATGTAAACAAAATTTGTTTTGTTACAAATCCTAAATTGAATCATGTCTTGATTCGTATATTTAATTAGTTATATATATGAATATAACTGAAACATGATTAGGATTTGAAATAGTTTCAAAGGCAACAAAATTGGTTTTGTTATCAGTTGTGAATCCAGATCTAATATTTGATATTGAATCGATAATATGAATTTGTTGCTGAGGTATGCTAAATGATTTTATTTCTGAAATAAAATGTCTCATTCAAATATGAATCAATAGTCGAAATAACTTATTTGAAATAATCCTGATAAATACGATTTGAACCGACATTGTTTACTGTAATGTAAAACTGTATTTGATACAAGCTTTTAAAAGTGTTTTAAATATAAACAAAGTTTTATATTTGATTTAAAACTTTGAACTGGATTTATTAATAGCTATGTCTATTTTAACTACTTTTTTTTCAGATACTTATTACCCTGTTAGGTTATCATCATCATGGAATAATGTTGATAGATCAAAACAGTTTTGATTGATCAATAATGACCAGTCATTATGGGTGATGATTTCTTAAAATTATTTTATTGCTTGTTTAAAATAAAAGGATGTTCAATTGTTGGTTCAGTATATTATATATATATATATATACATATTTATACCGTATAAAGTATATATATATATAGTTATGTGTATATGTTTTAATCTGATTAAAATTCTGTAATATAATGTATTGAAAGTCAACCTCTGTGACTTAGTGATTTTATAAGCATGAGACCAAACCTGTATACATATAAATTGAGCAGTAATAAGTTCTACTAGAATTTAACTTGGCAGCATACGTATTGTATACCTATGAAAAGAATATTTAACTTCTCATAATTGTTAAGATTATACTTGATGAATGGTCATTGGATGATTGATCATCAAATTTTATGTGATGAAAATTAATATGTATGTAACATTGTTTACTATCTGGATAAAATTTTCTGATATTGTTTAGTGAACATTGTTAATTATAATAATCAAAGTGTTTGATTAACTTGAGTGCAAATGTTTTGACTCATTCATGCATATTTTTTAATTTGATTAAAGACCTGTTTTAAAAGTGTGATCTTTCAGGTTTCAATTTTGGTGATAGTTGATTTGATGAAATTATTTATTATTAAGACATTTTTTTGTTTTACTTGTAAAATCAGATAGCTTGGTTTTATTTTGTTTTCAGAAAAATGGCACCAATCTATTTGTTCAAGCATTTATTGTTTGAAATTCATAAATATGTACTATGGTTCTACATATACATTATATAGATAATGACCAGTATATTTTCAAGCATAACAGATATACTATGGCTCATAACTCGGTGAATTATATATATGAGTTTCATTAGTTTGCAAATATCATATGTGTACTGACATGTATGAAACTGACCTGTCATATAAAATAACATATGGATTTCTATGAGTTATAGCTGTGTATTTATAATGATAAGTATACAATATAAATGATTTCAGAAATACAAGAAATGTAATTTCCTGTCTAATTTCAGTTCAGTGCTATATGTATTAGTTATTGTATCAAGATGCAAAACTAATATCAAAGACAATTAAGGATGCTGCTAATAATATTCCACATTAATGAATGTTCCGTTACAAGTTTGACTTGTAAGTGGATCACTATATGTGGCTCTGTCTTGGAATACTAGAAAACTCATTTATTCTGAAATGAATATTATTAGCTTGATGTTTTAATACTCTGTTTTCTTTAATCAGTAAGATATCCTGATTTGCATTATATCTTACTAATTACTGTATGAATATAAAGGATATTCATAATTGAAATCTGCTATATAAATGATTGATCCACCATGAACATCATCTGTATAATTTAGAGGCCTAGTAGATCATAAATGTGAACTCTCTTTACTGCTATCATCGCTCTCTGTTTTAACATAGAACTCGTTGGAATTTAAATTCCTTGCATATGTGTGTACATTTAATATTGTGTTCATCCCATGTCATAAATGAATCTAAGTTACTATAACCTGTGCTTGTATTCATGAACTGGGACACCTAAATGTTAGATTTAAAGACAGTTAAGGGTTACTTTGGTGAATTGGTTTTATACTATGTGATATTAATATATGATATTAAATATTGCTGCCAGTATATATATACAAATTTGTGTATATATCATTAGTGTTCTGCATCTGGGTAGAAGTTTCTCTTTAAACTGGACAGTTTAAATTGTTTAAATCTGGACAGTTTAAATAACCATAATCTGGATACCATAAATGATTAAGTCAAGATGGTTTAAGATCTTTGAATCTGAGCTATATATATATATATATATATATATATATGTATGTATGTATTTCATGCCTGAAAAACTGCTATGTTTGATATTATGATTTAAACCAATATATATGATTCAAACTGTTGATTCATTGTTTGGCTTGATGGTGTTTATTTTAATGTTTAAACACCATATTGGAAACCTGCATTCATCTACTAGCATGCAAATTTGTTTGTATTGCTTGTTAACATATATATATTTGATATGTTTATGTTTGAATTTGAACAGTAACATACATATATGTATATATATATAATTGATATGTATATATGTATATAATGCATTGGTATATTTTCAAATGAAATGAAAAATCTGTTGTCAAACATTCATTCGTAAATGTTTGCAGATTCAGCATAGCAACTTGGCGCAGTATGACTGAACCAGTTAGCACAAGAGTGAATATGTTGATGCAGGCACAGTCGAAATTCCAATACCAAGTGAGACTTAGCAGGTTTACAGGAACTTGATCTGTAGCACTGTGTATGAAGATACATAACAAATTCAACTGAGTGTATTGTTTTGTATATGTATATTTTAATATTAGCAATGAGTCTAAATGCATGATGTTCAACATGAATAGATATGTATGCCTGTGACATAGTAATTGTATTGTTATATGCTCTGACCCCACAAGTTGTTGTGAGTATCATGTATATTAAGTTTGAAATATATTATTTCGATACTATATATGTATATATGTAGCCAGCGTGCTGTTTGTTATGTGTTTTGTTCTAAATGCATGCTAAGTTATTAGGTGCAGATGTATATATGTGCCATTATTTCTATAATCTATGGATATCGTTCCCATTCCAGAAATTGTTAGAAATATTTATGTTTCTATATTGTTTTGGACAATGTATATCTAGGAGATAGAAACTTTATAACATATTAACTTATAATGGTTATATATTGGGCTGAATGTCACATAAATACGATTACGATGATTGGTTAATAGAAAACTTGTATTAGAATATAGTATTTGATACAACAGTTAAAATAACCAATTGTTTTGAAATGTTCAAAAGCAACATGTAAGTATGATTCTTATATATATATATCACTGAATTTAAATACATATGCATATGGTTCACATACGTATTATTTAAATGCAATTTATATTATGAATATAAAATACGTATATTTTGATATATGTAAATAACTCTGATATTGTTCACCACTACGAATTATAAATTCCCTTTAAAGCAAATTTTTATTTGTTATATTAAATCATGGTGAAGTCTTCCAATAGTACACCCATCAATGTCCAATCTCATTGGGTGTAGGTAACGCCAAAGCGTTGTGCATCCTCTTATATTGGTTATATGCGGTAGGAGTAATTGTGGTGCTTCGACTGTATTATTGGGTCTGATTTAACTGAGGCTGCATAATAGGATTATGGCCTTAGAGACAACAGCGTGAATTATTCTATATTTGAGCAAACGAATAATACTGAACAAAATGTTCATCATGCGATCCAGGAATTATATACACGATATAATTGACATAAGATGTCTACCTAAAAGGTTGTGTTTTGAGTTCAGCCAAAGCAGGGTCAAGGCATGACTAGATATGGATCTTAGAACACCATTATATATATATACCGATATGTATATATAAACAGAGGGATGTTAATTTGAGTGGGAGCGTATTTTAGTTTTAAAAAATTATATAATTATGTTAATATAAATTTTGATTGTCAAAATTTTGTATTAAATAAATATTACAGAATCAGTTATTATTTTATTATCTAATGTAGATATTAAATAATAAATAACTCGATAATTTAAATTAATCTTTAAGAAGGATATAAATTAAATTGAATCAAATTTCTTAACTAACATTGAAATTTGAGGATTGTCCTCAAACAAATTAAATGTAATTGTTTTACTATTATCGAAGATCTAAAATAAAAGTTGAAGTATGACTTCAACTGAATAAGAAGTAAATGTTATAAAATCTACTTATACATCTCTAGTATTAGATACTAGATATGAATCACGTAAATGTATGTGAATTTACAGAAATTGCAAAATAAGTAGAAATCTGAAAAGACAAGTGGACTTACAATTGGAAATGAAGCAAATGTTGATGGATTATCCATAGAAAGTTGATTCTTGTTGATTATACTGGCTTAATTAATTAAATAAAATAATTGTTATAATGAAATTCCATTTAAGATAAATGTTATAATATATCTTGTTCATACAAGTTTGAATTTCATTTGTAATAAAAGAATAATTGTTATTCATTTTATTTAAATGAAATATCGTATGGAATCTCACAAATAGTTAATGATATTTGTAAATCCTTAACTATAATGTACTTGACATTAATAATAAGTGGATTAAATTCAGTGATTTAAATCCAATATATCTTTAGTATTACCGGTTATCCCAGTATACAAGAAAGTATATCAGAACTCCATAATGATGGAATTTTGAGATCATTTGATTTTGAATTATATGAAGAATACAGATCTTGTTTATTTGGCAAAATAACTGAATCAACTTTCCCTTGACACAGTGAATGAGTGATAAGTATTGGGTCTCATACATAATGATGTATATGGAGCAATGAAAACATAAACTAGAGGTAGGTTTTGTTACTTCATTATATTTTCTGATGATATCAGTAGATACAGATATGTGTATCTTATGAAAATCATATCAGAATCCTTTGAAAAGTTCAAAGTATTCAAAGTGAAGTTAGAAACCAATTTTAATAGAATATAAATAGTTTTCGAACAGTTCGAAAAAGAATATTTAAGCCAATAAATTTAATGAATATCCAGACGAGTTTGAAATTGTTTCACGACTCACAGCACTTAGAACACCATGTTGAAATGGTGTGCCTGTAAGGAGTAATCACACCTTATAAGATATGGTACGACCTAGATCTTCCAATAAGTTAAATTGAGAACAATTAAATTAATCCCACTAAAACGAGTCTTAAGACGCCATATAAGATATGGATTAGGAAATGTCCTAGTATGTCTAATTACGCAGATTTGGGATGTATGGCGCTTGTTAAACGTCATTCATCTAATAAGATCGGACCCAAATCAAATAGATATTTCGTGGAATATCCAAAAGAAGAAAAATGGATATTAATTCTATAAATCCTCTGAGAATAAAATGGTTATTACTCGAACTGGTATCCTTATAAAAGAGAGTCAGTCTCTAACATACCGATGAGAATAAAATAGAATCTGAAATGTCTCGGAGACCACAATACCATTGAATCTTGTATAGACAAGAAATTGAGTGGGAGTAACACAATAATTACAATGTTATATATTGATAACACATTAATTATTGTGAATAATGTTTGTTTTAAAACAAGAAATAAATACTGATTCTAAGAAAGAAAATGTTTGGATTAAGAAGTTCATAATTGAACTTAATTCATTGTTGATCCAATGATTTACATTACGATAACAATATGGCTATTGATCAGGCCTAAAACGTTAAACTCATAATCGATCCAAACATATATTTAAGAAATATAATTTTTATGTGAAATTGTTCATAGAAGATATGAACATATCTGCAAAGTTACAAATGTTGTAATGTTGCAGACCTACTGAATTAAACTCTGTTGCAGCAGAAGTTTAATAGCCACACTAGTTTCATAAGTATATGATACGTAAATGATTGACTCTAGTGCAAGTGGGAGATTGTTAGAGTTTGTGCCCTAGAGGCAATTCATTTGATGAGATTGATAACACTGTTGATGTTATTATTTTATTTGGAATAAAATATGATTCTATTATATTATATTTACTGCGTAATATAATATTAATATATTAGAAGTGCTTAGAATAATAATACGGGATTATATAGTTCGAGTAAGACTGAACTTGAGATTATATAATGTGATAAGTATTATAATTCTTAAAAGTCCATAGTCGAGTTTTATTGTTTATACAGGACAACAATAAAGCGTTGAGACTAGTATATTGATTGACTAATGATCACATCTCATTGATCATTAATATACGTGATATTAAAGTCAAGATATAAATACGTATTAGAGAATAACGTATTGGGCTGACCCACCGTGAGATAACTCCGTGGAATATAAACAACAGTATCATAAGTTATTCTCATAGTGACAGTGATGTAATGGTCCTTAGACCTGAAATCATTATAATTTTATTCGAGGATATTTGTGTTTTGATGTCATCTAAAGTTATTTCGTAACAGAGTAATGATAACGGTGATTATTGGATACATCTCGAATCGAATGAAAATTATGAATGATCTAGATGGAATTTAACCCTATGATATATTCATAGTGATATCCATGGGCCTCTTGATTGAGTGAGACTGTGAAATGCATGGCCGTGCTCAAATATTGATTTGTTTTAAACAGTCTACTCATCGATCAAGAAAAACGAATTAAATTATAAAAGAGGATGATACGATCCATGTCTCGAGTTTAATTATGGATATACTGGTTAAAAGGATTATATTACATTGATACACTGGTCATAGAAAGGTTGTATCGAATCGATGATCTTATTATAACTTGGGTAGCAGCGACGCATTGCTAGATGCCACTCACTGTTTTTATTTAAATACGATTTAAATTATTGCCAACGTTATAATAACCTAAAGGGTCACACACAAAGAATGTGATGAAGGAGAAATTATATGGGTCAAATAAAATATCAATTTGTTGATAATTTTATTTGAATTATGGAACTAGTATTCGGGAAAACACCTATTCTATAGTTTGAATTTGGTTTTAAAAGGGGATTTTGATTCCTTTATAAAAATCACGGTAAAAACTAATACATAAATGGACACGTGACTTAAGATAAGGGGTGTAAGTCATTTTCAGTTGTTTTATCCGAATACCACTTTCACACAAAAACCCTAGTTCTATGGCGGCTAGCATCGTCGACCTCCTTTTTCCTTTGTTTTGTACGACAATCGAAAGGAATCATGTTCGTGTGGACTTCTCTAGAGGTTCAGCGTCTTGTTGAGCTCTTCGACACGATCAATCAACCAGCCGATTCAAATTCGTGGATTCTGGAAAGCATAGAAAGGTATATATATTGTTTTAATTCAATTTTATGAATTCGAATGCAAAATTAAGGTTGTTAATTTGTTAATCCGCTGCTAAATCGATCCTAAATAACTATCAAGAAGAACCAAATTTTATTACTTTAAAAATCTAGAAAGGTCTAAAGGCTTTTTACATCAAAATGCCATTAAATCCATTACATCAAAATCTGTCTTGCAATAGTGAAGAAGCATAAAACCATGTTCATAAATCATTCCCCTAGTAAAACAGTAAAGCAAGTCATAGCCAAGGGAAGTCCAAGCCGTACATGAAAGAGCCTTGGAGCTTGGTAAGATCCGAACTAAGCTGTATTCCCACCCTGCGAACCTGGGGGGGAAACGGAAGAAAAAGACGCGAAACAAAACAGGTCAGTCATAAAGACTGAGTAAGTCCTAGTGACTTTCAGCATAAAAATAGGTAAAGATAACATGGCATGAATAAACTGAAAGTAAACATAAGGATGATGACAAGATAGGCAGGTTATACTAGGATAACAAGATAAACTACGGTAACAAGATAAACTAAGGTCACAAGAAAACTAAGGTAACAAGATAAACTAAGGTAGCAAGATAAACTGTAACACCCCGTGTATTCTATAACAGTGAAATTCACAAATTAAAGTATAATTAATTTCAAATCAAAGAATTAAGGGAAACGGGATACGCCATTGCGTTCGTCTCGGAATTCTGCTTGAGATAGAGTCCGAGTTTGCGTAAAACGGACTCCGTATGAGGGAGATACGACCTCCGGAAGTTTCAGAATTCAGTTTAAAATTCAAACAGACAGAAACAGTTCAGAAATGAGTTCAAAATTCAAAATTCGGACCCAGATTGGGCTGGGCGGGAATTTTCCCGCCCAAGGCACCCAGGTCGACTGGGTATTCGACCTGGGGCACCCAGGTCGACTGGGTAGTCGACCTGGGGGTCGACTGGGTAGTCGACCTTGCCCCTGAGCCAGGTCGAACCCAGCCCCTCCTGGATGGCCTGGTCTGTGCTTGGCCGAATTTCTGTGCTTTGTCTTGTCACTAGGGCTAGGTGTCAGCTCCTGATTGGTTTATCTTTAAAACGAACGGCTAATATTAATCTAAGCTCCATCGACGGCTTTAATCAATTCACAAACTCTATAAAAAGGACGTAAGACTCCACCTAATTCACACAAATAAAAATGAGAATGAGACTGTCATGCTGCTGAAGAAAGACTAGGGGTATCCAACAAAATTGAGAGACGATTAGGAGTCAATTCAAAAGCTTAAAGCAACGACAATTAAATCAAAACAACGCCTACAACAAAGGATAGCATCTCCAAATTTAGAATTCAGAATCCTGAATTGAAGATTCGTCATACGTTGTAAGTAGAGTGCTATTCCGATGTGAATGAATAATTGAGTTTTGATTTGTGTAAAATGAGAAATGGAATTGTACTTAATTTGTGGTGATGATAATTCATAATTGTATGTTGCTATGATTCTAATTATGAATAGATTTGGGATGTTGTGGTATTAGGATGTTAGACCTATTGGATATTTGCAAGTATATGATTCATGTTGAAAGTTAACAACTATATGTTTGTGGTAGTTTATTTCAACCAAGTTGAGACTCATGCAAGTATATGATTCACTATTATGCCAACATGATTTTAGATCTATCTATGTATATTTTTATGATCATTTTTATTGTAGTTGGATCCAATTGAGTATTATGATTCATATGAATTTATGTTGGAATTGGCATCATGATTCAAGTGTAAAACCATACTTTTGTATTAGTGACAAAAGCAAGCATTTTTGTGAACTTGTGTTAATTCTATGAACATGACTAGATTACGTTTGGTGTTATGCCTAATTGAAAATATGCTTTAGGCCTATGTTGCTATCAAAATCATGTGATAATATATGTGATACATAATTAAGTTAGGTTCACATTTTAAATGCAAGTTTACATGACTAGATTAAAACCATGATTCATGTTTAGGTATGTTTCATGTCAAGATTATATGCTATTACAATGCAAGTTCACAAGTGCCTAATTTATGTTAATTAGATCGTTATGTTGCAAGTTCATGCGTTCACACACCCCTTTTGATGTTACTAAGAATATATAAACACCATGTTCTAAGCCTCCCCTTTTTCATGTGGCTAAGTTGGGCTTAAATGTTAAACCCAACATATGTTATATTATAGCGAACGTATAAAACGGGGGTAATGACGTTGGGTTAAAAATATAAAACATATGTGTTGGCATCTCTGTCGCATGCCAACGACCTTGAGAACATTTAAGTGGTATAAATTAATTTTACCCAATAAAGATGAATTTGAATAATGGGCTGCAAATATTTACATATAAAAAGAAAAGATACAAAATATGTAAACTTAGAAAATACGATGTGTTTAACCCGAGGTTGGATTGAGTTGTGACATAAACCTGCCCGGACCCGCCCGGCTGTCCAGTAGTCACAACAATACCTATCCAATGTGGGTGGTTAAATACTGAGCCCAATAAAGACCCGAGGTTAGACTGCGTTATGACGTAAGACTGCCCGGACCCAACCGGCAACAGGCAGTCACAACAATACCTGTCTAATGTGAGTGGTTGAGGCTTTAATAAGACAATTAAGGCTGAGTCAGGATTGATAGGATTAAGTAAATTGAATTAATACTTAATCAAATTAAACATGCTAAACTATACAGACTGATTGGGGGTTAGGTTTATACAGAACACTTAACCAACTTAGCATGTTGGCTAGAAATAGAAAACCTAGTAGCGGGGGACCCTTTTCAGCAGTAACCCTACAAGGTGTATCAGGACACCCTGAACTAGGCAGGGTGGGGCACGATTACTGGGCTGACTGTAAGAGGTCAAATCGACGGCGGTGGTGCAGCAGTGTAGGTTCTAACGGGGTGCGGGCGTGCACACACTCCGGCGCAGAAAAATTATGCACTGGGCACTAGTAGTATACCTGTGCATTCTAGAATTGTGTCGAGCCGCCACCATGGGACTTGATACACCCCATGGTGGGACCAGCATAGGTAGCTACAACATCGGGGGCCGTAAGACACATGTAACTATGCGAGTAGGAGCCGATCATTAGAAATGGATCACTTCACCCTGATTATGGGGTGCCTGTTGGGAACTAGTTTATAGGGGTGCAGAGATTAATATGGGGTACGATAGTATATTCGTCTCTAGACAACTTAACTTAGTTTATGGTGCTTCCCCATTTTTAGTTTATACTTATCATGCTCATTTCCTTATTCATAGACTGAATAGTCCTAGACTTACTCAGGCTTTATGTCTGACTCTACTTTTCTTTCGTCTTCTTTTCTTTCGTTCCCCCCCCCCCTAGGTCCACAGGGAGGGAATACCACAGCTTGACCAGTTTTCACATCCAGCTTGAAGAGAAAGAATGTATTGCTTGGATCTCTTTCGTTTTGGACTATGGCTTTGGATAGCAATTATGGGGACTTATGCAGTTTACTTATGTTTTTATGCTTCTTTAAGTTATGAAATCAAGACAGTTATGAAAATGTAATGTTTTTGGAAGTATTGTAAGACAATTATGGCATGGTTTGTGTAACACGTATTTTGATGAAATAAAAGTTGCTGTTGTTTTCCGCTGTTCAAAAATATGTGTATTTATATTTGTCTTGTGTATCTGTGACTTATACTTATAAACCTCCACCAAAATTAGGGCATTCCCTTTGAGAGTGACCCCAACGGAGGTGGGGTGTTTCACTTGGTATCAGAGCATAGGTTTACCAGATAAGATAAAAAGTTTTGAAAATTTATTTTCAAAAGAAATTTTAAAGAAGCATTTTTAAAGATAAAATGTTATTTTATTTTAAAAAGGCATAGTCCCCCAAAGCCATAGGTACTATCTTTTATCCTTCGTTTTGAATCTATCCTTTTTGTTTCAGCATGTCCGTAGAACTTAACTTTCCAGAGGGTGTACCAATACCTGGTTGGTTCAGACGATTCTTAGAAGCAAGGGCCAATCAGCCAGGCTCCACTATTCCTCCTCCCCCAGCTGCGGGAAATCATCCAGCTGCAGGAGATCATCCAGCTGCAGCAGCACCTCCTCCTCCACCTCCTCCGCGTGGTAATACTTTTGCTAAGATATGTAAAGATTTCAAAGCTATGGAAGGGAAGGACTTTCATGGAACCGAGTCCTTCGTGGCAGCCAGGAACTGGCTGAAGGAAACCGAGGACTTATTCGTCATCTTTGAGGTAGAAGATAGGCAGAAGGTGCAACTGGCAGTATGGCTACTTAAAGGCGAGGCTTCCTACTGGTGGGAAGTTACCAATGAAAAAAGACCAGTGGAAACATGGGAGGACTTTAGGGCGATGTTTGAGGCTAAATTTCTCTCAGAAGCTGAAAGGAGCCTTCAATTGGAAAAATTCTTATTTCTTAAGCAAGGGAATATGACAGTCAAAGAGTACGTTAATCAGTTCGATCAGCTGGCTAGGTTCGGACTGGACCTAGTCAACACTCCGCACAAGAAGGCTCTCCGTTTTGTCAAAGGATTGAATGATCCATTACACAGTTTGGCCATGACCCATATACCCATGGGAGCTACGTATGAAAGGTTGGTGCAGATGGCATTGCTGAACGAAGAGGATAAGGGCAAGAAGGAGACAAAGGCAGAAAGCTCTCAAGGGAAAAAAGAGGGTTTACAGCCTAAGAAGACAGACTTTAAGAAGGGTGGGAAAGACAACAAGTCCCAAGAGAAGAGGAAGTGTAATTTCTGTGGTAAAGTGGGGCACTTAGTGAAAGACTGCCGGAAGAAGAAGGCCAAGTTGAATGGTGGGTGCTTTTCTTGCGGTGAGACAGGCCACATGGCTAAGGATTGCCCAAAGAAGCGAGGGCAGGGGCAGAAGGCTGGATCCACCTCAGGGGCACAGGTTCATGTGCTAGAAGCGCCACCTCTGCAATAGCGAGGTATAAATACTTCTGTAGAAAGTGTAGTTTATCTTTATGATCACCCAGTTCGCACTTTATTTGATTCTGGCGCATCACACTCCTTTATTTCATCTGCTTTAGTAGAATCTCTACACCTAGAAACTAGTATGGTAGAGGACCCCTTAATTGTTTCAAATCCAATCGGGGGCCCAGCTCATTTGTCTATGATCTGTGTGGGATTGAAAATTTCTATTCTAAGCGTAGAATTTAGATGTAGTGCCTTTGTTTTGGGCTTCTCGGGATATGGTTTGATTTTGGGCATGGATTGGCTGTCCAGTAATGGTGCCATCATTGATTGTGAGAAATGGGTGGTTAGGCTTCTGACCCAACTCGGTAACACTCTGGAAATTACTTGTAATCCCTCGTATGCGGTTATGCTTAGTTATCTTGAATCGCTAGATGCTTCTGTTGAGAGTTTGCAATCGGTTAAAGTGGTCCGTGAATATCCGGATGTCTTCGAAGAGGTGAAGGGCTTACCTCCGAAGCGGGAGATAGACTTCCGCATATATCTTGTAGATAATGCAAAGCCCGTTGCGTTGCCCGTTAGACACATGGCTCCACGGGAAAGGAAAGAGCTCAGTAAACAGGTTAAAGAGCTTCTAGAGAAGGGGTTCATTAGAAGGAGCATTTCAGAATGGGGCGCTCCAGTGGTGTTCGCCACAAAGGCGGATGGTTCACTCCGTCTATGTGTTGACTATAGGGAGCTCAACAAACTAACGAAAAAAAATAGGCACCCTCTCCCCAGAATTGACGATCTGTTTGATCAGCTTGTAGGAGCGTCAGTTTTCTCCCAACTCGATTTGGCGACCGGATTTCATCAGCTAAGGGTGGCTGAAGATAGCATCGATAAGACAGCATTCAGAACCCCAGACGGCTTCTTTGAATGGCTTGTCATGCCTTTTGGCTTGACAAACGCACCCGCTTACTTCGTGGACCTGATGAGTAGGGTGTTCAGAGAATTCCTCAACAAGTTCGTAGTGGTCTTCGTAGACGATATCTTGATCTTCTCTAAGAGTGAAGAAGAACATGCTCGGCACTTAAGGGCAATCATGGAAACTCTGCGAGTCCATCAGCTAAAAGCCAAATTCTCCAAATGCCACTTTTGGAGAGAGGAAGTAAGGTTTCTTGGGCATGTATTATCAAAAGAAGGGTTAGCTGTGGACCCTGCTAAAGTAGTAGCGGTGCAGGATTGGAAGACACCAAGGAATGCAACAGAAGTCCGAAGCTTTCTCGGGCTAGCAGGCTTCTATCGGAAATTCATCACAGACTTTGCGAAAATCTCAGCTCCACTCACAAGGCTGACAAAGAAGAATCTAGTGTTCAATTGGGACTTGGATTGCGAGTTTGCTTTCCAACGACTAAAAAGGGCTCTTACAACAGCCCCAGTTCTGACCTTGCCGGATGGAAGCAAAATGTTTACGGTATACACGGATGCATGTGGGACAGGACTAGGTGTTGTCTTAATGCAAGAAGGAAGGGTAGTAGCTTAAGGTGGAAGGCAATTGAAAGTTCATGAAAAGAACTACCCGACCCACGATCTTGAGTTAGCCGCCATCGTCTTTGCACTTAAGTCTTGGCGACACTATCTCCTAGGTGAGAAGTTCGAACTTTACACTGACCATAAATCTTTGAAGTATCTCTTCTCGCAAAAGGACCTTAACTTGAGGCAACAAAGGTGGATGGAGTTTCTTGCCTCGTACAATTTCGAGATCTCCTACACTCCGGGCAAAGGCAATGTAGTGGCAGACGCGTTGAGCCGAAAGAAACTGACCCTAAGCCCGTTTTTTATAGAAAGGCAAAGCTTGGAGTATATAGCCAGTTTTAACTTTAGGCCCTCCTCCGATTTTGTACCGGGCTTGCTAGCATCTCTCGAAGTACGCCCGACTCTAGTGGACTCAATAGGGACAGCACAACGCGAAGACCCTCAGCTTGGGGAGACGATTGATAGGCTAATTAGGGGTGAGACTTCAAGTCACCTCAACAGATACTCCATCGACGATAAGGGTTGGTTAAGGCGAGACGGAAGACTATGCGTCTCACGGACAAGGGATTTAGTAAAGACGGTTCTCGAAGAAGCACATCACTCTGAGATGACGATACATCCAGGCGGAGATAAAATGTACAAGGACATAAAGAGAACTTTCTTTTGGAGCGGCATGAAGAAGGACGTGGCAGATTTCGTTTCTAAGTGTATGACTTGCCAACAGGTTAAGGCGGAGCAGAAGAAGCCTTGCGGTCTGCTCCATCCTCTAGAGGTCCCGCAGTGGAAGTGGGATAGCATTTCAATGGACTTTATTGATGGGCTACCCAGGTCTAGAAGAGGCAACACTAGCATTTGGGTAATAGTGGATAGGCTTACTAAAAGCGCCCACTTTAACTGTCAAGAGTAAAAGGACTGCCTCATCCCTAGCATCTCTTTATCTCAAGGAAATTGTTCGACTCCATGGAATACCCTCCAGCATTGTTAGTGACCGAGACCCTATCTTCACAAGTGAGTTTTGGCGGAGTCTGCAAGAAGCGGTAGGCACACAGTTATGCTTGAGTACAGCCTATCACCCCCAAACCGACGGCCAGACAGAAAGAGTGAACAGAGTTTTGGAGGACCTTTTAAGACTGTGCGTCCTTGACTTCGGAGGGACGTGGGAAGACCATCTTCCTTTGGGGGAATTTGCCTACAACAACAGGTACCAAGCCACCATCGGAATGGCGCCCTTCGAAGCTTTATATGGAAGACCGTGCCGATCGCCCACTTGTTGGTGGGAGTCTACTGACAAGCTCATACTTGGACCAGATATGATCCGAGAGACTTCAGAGAAAGTAGACTTAATACGGAGAAGAATGAAGACAGCCCAAGACAGACAAAAATCCTATGCAGACAAGAGAAGGACCAACCTTGAGTTTGAGGTTGGGGACAGAGTTTTTCTTAAGGTATCTCCTCTAAGGAACGTTGTTCGTTTTGGAACCACAGGGAAGCTAGCACCAAGGTTCGTAGGGTCGTTTCCTATCATCGAGAAGGTTGGGAAGATGGCCTATAGATTAGAGCTACCCGAAAAGCTGGCCGGAGTTCACAACGTCTTTCATGTTTCTCACCTCCGGAAGTGTTTGCACGAGTCTGCTGAAATAGTAGAGCCTAGCATTCTAGAAGAAGCCGAAGTGGAACGTGAAGCAACTGTGAGAAGAGTTCCAACACGCATCTTAGGAACTGAAGTGAAAAAGCTACGCAACCGCGAAGTCAAGCTCGTCAAAGTTCAGTGGAGCGACGCTGAGGAAAACGCAACTTTGGAAACTGAGGCTAGAATACGCGCAGCCTACCCTTTTCTTTTTTAGGGTACATCTTTGATCTTTCTTTTTCCTTAAGTTGCGCTTTTATCTATCTTTTTAGGTATATCTCCTCGACCTTATCTTTTAGGTAGAAACCCTTTGGATGAAAACATGTAATTGAAACATGTTATGGATGATGGTTGCAAGTGGTTGCAAGTGATTGCTAGTGGTTGCTCGTGGTTGCATAAACACACACAATCTAGGTTTTAGATCGGCTCAGTCACTTCATATTGCATATGCATATATGTATTTATATTCGTATATGGTTGAAGTTTAATGTGTTGTCATATGGATGTTGCATTTATATATGAATGATTGTGCACTCATGTAGAATCATAAATAGGAAAATTTGCATACAAAATGGATTCATGACACTTACATAATTTGCATTAAGGAGGTCAACTGAATCAGTAGACCGCCTGATTTTGCATTAGATAAGTACACGTACACACACTTCGCATATGATCATGAAGCATTAGAAGTCTTTTAAGGACAATGGATGCTCGTGTTTGATGGACGAGTAGATGGACGTTTGGATGTTAGGATATACATTCTTCCTAAACTTGAAGATTTCGGGGACGAAATCCTTTTAAGTGGGGGAGAATGTAACACCCTGTGTATTCTATAACAGTGAAATTCACAAATTAAAGTATAATTAATTTCAAATCAAAGAATTAAGGGAAACGGGATATTCCA
The DNA here is from genome assembly GCA_030737875.1 of Allium sativum. NCBI lineage: Eukaryota > Viridiplantae > Streptophyta > Magnoliopsida > Asparagales > Amaryllidaceae > Allium > Allium sativum. The sequence goes on along the minus strand of CM060915.1, from coordinate 440,750,218 downwards.
TTGCGTTCGTCTCGGAATTCTGCTTGAGATAGAGTCCGAGTTTGCGTAAAATGGACTCCGTATGAGGGAGATATGACTTCCGGAAGTTTCAGAATTCAGTTTAAAATTCAAACAGACAGAAACAGTTCAGAAATGAGTTCAAAATTCAAAAATCGGACCCAGATTGGGCTGGGCGGGAATTTTCCCGCCCAAGGCACCCAGGTCGACTGGGTATTCGACCTGGGGCACCCAGGTCGACTGGGTAGTCGACCTGGGGGTCGACTGGGTAGTCGACCTGGCCCTTGAGCCAGGTCGAACCCAGCCCCTCCTGACTGGCCTGGTCTGTGCTTGGCCGAATTTCTGTGCTTTGTCTTGTCACTAGGGCTAGGTGTCAGCTCCTGATTGGTTTCTCTTTAAAACGAACGGCTAATATTAATCTAAGCTCCATCGACGGCTCTAATCATTTCACAAACTCTATAAAAAGGACCTAAGACTCCACCTAATTCACACAAATAAAAATGAGAATGAGACCGTCATGCTGCTGAAGAAAGACTAGGAGTAGGCGTCAAAATTGAGAGACGATTAGGAGTCGATTCAAAAGCTTAAAGCAACGACAATTAAATCAAAACAACGCCTACAACAAAGGATAGCATCTCCAAATTCAGAATTCAGAATTCAGAATCCTGAATTGAAGATTCGTCATACGTTGTAAGTAGAGTGCTATTCCGATGTGAATGAATAATTGAGTTTTGATTTGTGTAAAATGAGAAATGGAATTGTACTTAATTTGTGGTGATGATAATTCATAATTGTATGTTGCTATGATTTTAATTATGAATAGATTTGGGATGTTGTGGTATAAGGATGTTAGACCTATTGGATATTTGCAAGTATATGATTCATGTTGAAAGTTAACAACTATATGTTTTTGGTAGTTTATTTCAACCAAGTTGAGACTCATGCAAGTATATGATTCACTATTATGCCAACATGATTTTAGATCTGTCTATGTATATTTTTATGATCATTTTTAGTGTAGTTGGATCCAATTGAGTATTATGATTCATATGAATTTATGTTGGAATTGGCATCATGATTCAAGTGTAAAACCATACTTTTGTATTAGTGACAAAAGCAAGCATCTTTGTGAACTTGTGTTAATTCTATTAACATGACTAGATTACGTTTAGTGTTATGCCTAATTGAAAATATGCTTTAGGCCTATGTTGCTATCAAAATCATGTGATAATATATGTGATACATAATTAAGTTAGGTTCACATTTTAAATGCAAGTTTACATGACTAGATTAAAACCATGATTCATGTTTAGGTATGTTTCATGTCAAGATTATATGCTATTACAATGCAAGTTCACAAGTGCCTAATTTATGTTAATTAGATCGTTATGTTGCAAGTTCATGCGTTCACACACCCCTTTTGATGTTACTTAGAATATATAAACACCATGTTCTAAGCCTCCCCTTTTTCATGTGGCTAAGTTGGGCTTAAATGCTAAACCCAACATATGTTATATTATAGCGAACGTATAAAACGGGGGTAATAACGTTGGGTTAAAAATATAAAACATATGTGTTGGCATGTCTGTCGCATGCCAACGACCTTGAGAACATTTAAGTAGTATAAATTAATTTTACCCAATAAAGATGAATTTGAATAATGGGCTGCAAATATTTACATATAAAAAGAAAAGAGACAAAATATGTAAACTTAGAAAATACGATGTGTTTAACCCGAGGTTGGATTGAGTTGTGACATAAACCTGCCCGGACCCGCCCGGCTGTCCAGTAGTCACAACAATACCTATCCAATGTGGGTGGTTAAACACTGAGCCCAATAAAGACCTGAGGTTTGACTGAGTTGTGACGTAAGACTGCCCGGACCCAACCGGCAACAGGCAGTCACAACAATACCTGTCTAATGTGAGTGGTTGAGGCTTTAATAAGACAATTAAGGCTGAGTCAGGATTGATAGGATTAAGTAAATTGAATTAATACTTAATCAAATTAAACATGCTAAACTATACAGACTGATTGAGGGTTAGGTTTATACATAACACTTAACCAACTTAGCATGTTGGCTAGAAATAGAAAACCTAGTAGCGGGGGACCCTTTTCAGCAGTAACCCTACAAGGTGTATCAGGATACCCTGAACTAGGCAGGGTGGGGCACGATTACTGGGCTGACTGTAAGAGGTCAAATCGACGGCGGTGGTGCAGCAGTGTAGGTTCTAACGGGGTACGGGCGTGCACACACTCCGGCGCAAAAAAATTAGGCACTGGGCACCAGTAGTATACCTGTGCATTCTAGAATTGTGTCGGGCCGCCACCATGGGACTTGATACACCCCATGGTGGGACCAGCATAGGTAGCTACAACATCGGGGGTCGTAAGACACATGTAACTATGCGAGTAGGAGTCGATCATTAGAAATGGATCACTTCACCCTGATTATGGGGTGCCTGTTGGGAACTAGTTTATAGGGGTGCAGAGATTAATATGGGGTACGATAGTATATTCGTCTCTAGACAACTTAACTTAGTTTATGGTGCTTCCCCATTTCCAGTTTATACTTATCATGCTCATTTCCTTATTCATAGACTGAATAGTCCTAGACTTACTCAGGCTTTATGTCTGACTCTACTTTTCTTTCGTCTTCTTTTCATTCGTTCCCCCCAGGTCCACAGGGAGGGAATACCACAACTTGACCAGTTTTCACATCCAGCTTGAAGAGAAAGAATGTATTGCTTGGATCTCTTTCGTTTTGGACTATGGCTTTGGATAGCAATTATGGGGACTTATGCAGTTTACTTATGTTTTTATGCTTCTTTAAGTTATGAAATCAAGACAGTTATGAAAATGTAATGTTTTTGGAAGTATTGTAAGACAATTATGGCATGGTTTGTGTAACACGTATTTTGATGAAATAAGAGTTGCTGTTGTTTTCCGCTGTTCAAAAATATGTGTATTTATATTTGTCTTGTGTATTTGTGACTTATACTTATAAACCTCCACCAAAATTAGGGCATTCCCTTTTAGAGTGACCCTAACGGAGGTGGGGTGTTTCATAAACAATGTATAGCATCGCATGTTTAACATTCTCAGCACCAACTGTACTAGTACCCCAACCCGTATCATTCTCTCCATGTATATGTACAGTCCCTTGCCGTATATCGTACGCGTTTCATCACGTATTTCTATACTACTTTAACGTGGTGCCACCATTCTTGAAATCGTTTGGACTGCCACCCTTGTTCTAGCTAGGTTTTCTTATCATGAACTATCGTGTGTTCAACTAGGATTTATGCTACCTAGGACCACTAGGGATTATGCTACCTATTGAACGTTTTCTAGATTCGTTTAGGGTTTATGCCACCTAGGACCACTAGGGATTATGCTACCTAACGAATTCCACGTAACGATCTATTAATCGATCGGCTCCCTACAAGTCCTAGTTCGTTCATGTGTCTGTGTCATATGGCCCAATCACGAAATGTAGTTACCTGTGCTAGGTCCACCATAGGGTGTATCAAGCCCTATGGTGCCAACCATCGACAGGAATCAAGCACGCACAGATAATCCTACTGATGCCCAATGCCTGCTTTTTCTTCTCCGGAGTGTGTGCACGCCCGCACTCCGTTAGAACCTACACTGGCGCACCCACACAGCCGTCGTTCTGGTCGCTTACAATCAGCCCGGTAATCGTGCCCCACCCCGCCTAGTTCCAGGGTACCATGATACATCTAATGGGTTACTGCTGAAACGGACCGCGTAACTAGGGTTTCCGTCTAGTAGGTTAAGTGTTGTCATTTAAGTTTGAGACTTAACCCCATCGGTCTAGCATGTCAAGTTGGTTAAGTGTTGTCATTCAAGTTCGTGACTTAACCCGTCCACGTGTCATGTCAAATTAGCAAAGTACTGTCGTTTAAGTTCATGACTTAGCCCTACGAATCATGTGTCAAGTTGGTTAAGTATATTCAAGCGGTTCATGGCTTAACCCTATCAAATCATCGTGTTAAATTGGTTAAGTATATTCAAGCGGTTCATGACTTAACCCTATCAAATCATCGTGTTAAATTGGTTAAGTATATTCAAGCGGTTCATGACTTAACCCTATCAAATCATCGTGTCCAATTGGTTAAGTATATTCAAATAATTCATGGCTTAACCCTCCCACGTATCGTGCTAAGTTGGTTAAGTATTAACTATATGTTCAAGTTGACTCAACCCTGCCACGTGTCAGGTTATATCGATTGGGTGTTATCAACCTATTCAAGTTAGCCGAACCCATCCGCTAGTCATGTTATAACGGTTAAGTGTCATTAGCCTAGCCACGTTACTTAACCCACCCATTCATATCATATTGGTTGAGCCTACATTTATAAGTTTTACATGTTCTTAACTCATACCGGTTAGGTCCACATTTACATGTCAAATTTCCATGTCATCCCACCTAACCCTCTAACCATACCCACGTCTTATCATGGTTAGTATTCCTTAATTCATTCATTATGATGAACGAATCATGACCTCTCACATTAGACCGTGCACTATGTGGCCACTGGATTTGCCGTGCGGTTCCGGGCAGATTTACACCACAAACCGAGTCTAACCTCGTGTCATAAATCGTTACGCCTACAATTCGACCTTCGACCTCTCACATTAGACTGACACTTTGTGGCTACTGGATTTGCCGGGCGGTTCCGGGCAGATTTACACCACAAACCGAGTCTAACCTTGTGTCAAAGGTTCATTAATGGTCGTATTCCACCCAAAACCCCAATATCAGTTCATGTGTTTAACATATAGAAATGTTCATGATTCACGTTTTTGCCCCAAAACGTGTTCCCAAATTATTATCATAATTCACCATAAGGTTATGCCAAGTTATAGCCTTTTATTTACAATACATGCCAATTACCCAAAACCCAACTTAGGCGCGTTCATATTAAACCTCTACTAAGTCATAAATTATCATATATGTTTCAACTCCAAATTTTACATAATTAACATATGCCCAAGTTCTAGATTACATGTAAATTTTACATATGCCCAATTCCTACCAAATTTACATATGTTCAATTCATGTCGTTTTACATGTATGCCAACTTTATGCCAATTTACACATATACCAAGTTTCATGCCGCTTTACATATGTCAAGATTCATGATTTACATGTTTACAAAGCTATGCCCAATTTACATAGATCAAGTTTTATACCCAAAATTACATGTATACAATGTTTACACCAATTTACTCATAACAAGTTCTAGCCAAATTACATATATCAAGATCCATGTCAAATTATATATATATATATATATATCAAGATCCACATCAAGTTATATACATATCAAGATCCATGTCAAATTATATATGCCAATCCCCATTCTTGCAATTACCATTATAATGAAAAAACCCAAATATCAAGTTTCATGTAAATGGTAAATTATCCCCAAACATCCAATTTTCATATTATGCCTTCGATCCTACCAAACACATATATTCCACTAGACAATATTCCAATATTTTCCCTGTATACCATCGCACGTATATCGTAGTTTAGGCCTAGGTCCGAAGTTGACCTAGGTTCATCAAAAGAAAATAAATAGGGGGAGGTAGAAGTTGCAATAAAAACAAGATTAAAGAGAAAACGGCATAAAAGCATCATCTCAGGCATAAAGAATAGATCTTGCTAATAATATCAACATGAACCAAGAAAAATTGATTTACAACAGGCTGAATAGACCATAAACTTGTCATGCGAATAAAGATAGAAAAGTTCTCAAGATCGAGATCCAAGAAGAAACAAGAATAGACTTGAACCAAAAGTCCAATTTCACTTCATCACATGTCCATATTAAATTTTATTATTTTAATCTGAAAATAACTAGAACTTACAGAGCATGGCTAATGAATTAGGAACTGAATTTGTTGTAGAATGTTGCAGTAGTGTTGATTTATTGTCTTGAATAATAGTACAAGCTTTAATCTTCGAATTGGATTGAGTTTGAATGCTTGTTCTTTAATTTGGGGGCGGCGGCCATGGTTTAAGAGGGAGTTTATCAGCATAATGGTGTAAGAATGATTTATATGAATTAGGTTAGGTCTAAGGGTGTTTTTATAGGTGTAGCAACTAGTTTAGGCCCTTAGATTAACCCTAGAATCAATCCGGACCGTCAAAACATGTCTCAGGCTTCAAAAATGAGTTCAGGGTCAAACCAGGCCGATCAGGTCGACCTGTACGGTGGGGGAGTCGACACTATGGTCGACCCCCTGGTCGAGTGCTGGCCGAAAACTGTTGAAACTTGTACAGGCCATAACTTCTTCATCCGGACTCCGATTTTTGAAAACTCGGACTCTATTTCATGTAAAATTTCGAGACGAACGCAATGGTGTAACCCGTTTCCCATCATTCTGACTTTAAAATTTAATTCTGCCTTGATTTCTTGTTTTAACATGTTATAAAAATACGGGTTGTTACATTCCCCCTTCCTTAGAGGATTTCGTCCCCGAAATCTTCAAGTTAAGAAGAATGTGTCCTACCATCCAATCATCCATCTACTCAATCATCAATCACAGGCATCCATTGTCCTTAAGAGATTTCTAATGTTGTATGAACATATGCAGAAAGTGTGTGTATATGTTCCTTATCTAATGCAAATGATCAGGCCTGATTGATCTTCTTAATGCAAAATATGTTTAGTGCAATGAGTCCAAAATGTATGCAAATAGTCCTAGTCACATAAACACTATATGTGTGCACCAACATCCATCCATATGCATCATCCATATGATAACACATTCAATTTCATCCATAAACAAGTATAAACACTCATGCATATGCAATATGAAAATGTGTCTGAGCCGATCTAGTGCCTAATGTGTGTTATGCAACCACGAGCAACCACTTGCGACCACTTGCAACCACTTGCAACCATCAATCATAACATGTCTCAAACACATGTTTGACCCAATTGTTCCTACCTAAAGATATAGCCGAATGATAGAAGCAAGTAAAAACTTTGTGCCTATTAGGCAATGTCAAAGCTGGAAATCTACGTCACATATATACTGAATAGGAGGAGAACTCCCTAAGCACCAGCCCATATCCTATAAAACCCAAAAAGTTTAGTCAACCCAACGGACATCCTCAAGCCCTAACATGTATTACAACCAGATGAGTCATACTCCTTATGCGGTTTGCAACCGAAATAAGATTGAGAATAGGACCGAGAGGATATACATAAAAGATAGCATGCAAGTAAGCTCTACAGGAAAAGAGGGATCAAGGATATACTCTTAAAAAGAGATATGATGCGCGTATCTAGTCTTCAATCTTCTAAGTCGTGTTTCCTTGAGCTTAACTCCACTGTGCTTTGACCGTCTTTAACTTCACAATTTCGTGGTTCCTTAATTATTGTTCCTAGAATATGAGTTGGAACTCATTCCACTGTCGTCTCTCGTTCCACTTTCGCTTGTTCTCTTTCTAGTATACCCATAATTGCGTACTCATGGTTTCATGCAAGCTCTCCAAAATTCACTAGTGAATCTTGGATCTCGTTTATAGCGTATTCCACGCAGAAGGATTATCTCTTGCAAATAAACAGATGTCAACTATGTTGCCAAATGTACTTACTAATGTGATTTCCTATAACTCATGCATAAGCGAAATGAACCATCCACCTTAGTGGCGAACACTACTCGGGATCAATAGATGTATCAAGAGATTCTAGGTAACTAAGCATGGCAGAACCCTAAGGGTTACGCTAGACTTCGAGGGCATTACCAAGGCAAGTCAAGAGTCTAACTACCATGGAACTAATACAAACAAGTCATGAATATACACTTAGCATAGACATTCTCAAATCCAAACAAGTCATGAATAAATGAGCCGATTACCCAACAGGATTTGAGACACAAAAATGGGATCCTTTACTTCGCTAGTACTATGGTGCAGAGACTCAACTATCGAAGCGGAATTAAAAGGATGCGATGAACAAAAACAAAGTTCTAACGGGATGAAACTAAACCTTCAACAGAAACATTACCACCTCTCTTAGGTATGCTAGTAGTGAGAGCATACAATTGCCCTCTCGACGATCTTGTTCTTTGCCCTTGTCCTTGTCCTATGATACTTAGCTACCTGTCCCTTTTTACCATACCAACGATGTTCTTTCTTGTCATGGGTTTTATTATTCTTTTACTTTGACCTCTTCCCTTTTCACCTTTTACCTCTTCGTGGATTAAGCCATATCAACAAGTTTCTCATCCTTAGACTTGTGTTCTTTATCCTCATTCCTACTATCCTTGTATAGCTTGTTGAAAAGTTTCTCGAAAGCTACTTCCATCGCACGACAACCCTACAAAGCTTGAGATAAGATTGGTCGCAAGTAAAACTACTGCGGCTACAGTTGGAGGTTGGACACTACTTTGCCCTCCGACATGTGTCGCATGCCTACAAACTATGGTGAAAGGAAAGGGAGAAAAGACTCAAGGAGAGAATCAAAAGATAGTGCATATGGCTTTGGGGAGTAGCCTTTAAATAAAATAAGTTTTTTCTTGAAAAATGCTTCTTTGTAAACGGTTTTGAAAATAATTTCAGAAGGTCTTAAAAACTTTTGCCCAGTCTGGTAACCTTCTGCTCTGATACCAAACGTAACACCCCATCTCCGCTAGGGTCACTCACAAAGGGAATGCACTAGCTTTGGGGGAGCATTATCTAGGTAAACATACACAGAAATATTACAAGACAGAACATATAAAATAGAGGAAGAAGAACCAAATTTTATTACTTTAAAAATCTAGAAAGGTATAAATCCTTTTTACATCAAAATGCCATTAAATCCATTACATCAAAATCTGTCTTGCAATAGTGAAGAAGCATAAAACCATGGTCATAAATCATTCCCCAAGTAAAACAGTAAAGCAAGCCATAGCCAAGGGAAGTCCAAGTCGTACATGAAAGAGCCTCGGAGCTTGGTAAGATCCGAACTAAGTTGTATTCCCACCCTGCGAACCTAGGGGGGGGGGGAACGGAAGAAAAAGAGGCGAAACAAAACGGGTCAGTCATAAAGACTGAGTAAGTCCTAGTGACTTTCAGCATAAAAATAGGTAAAGATAACATGGCATGAATAAACTGAAAGTAAACATAAGGATGATGACAAGATAGGCAAGTTAAACTAGGATAACAAGATAAACTACGGTAACAAGATAAACTAAGGTCACAAGAAAACCAAGGTAACAAGATAAACTAAGGTAGCAAGATAAACTATGTATAGCATCGCATGTTTAACATTCTCTGCACCAACCTATTCAAGTTAGCCCAACCCATCCGCTAGTCATGTTATAACGGTTAAGTGTCATTAGCCTAGCCATGTTACTTAACCCAACCATTCATATCATATTGGTTGAGCCTACATTTATAAGTTTTACATGTTCTTAACTCATACCGGTTAGGTCCACATTTACATGTCAAATTTCCATGTCATCCCACCTAACCCTCTAACCATACCCACGTCTTATTATGGTTAGTATTCCTTAATTCATTCATTATGACGAACGAATCATGACCTCTCACATTAGACCGTGCACTTTGTGGCCACTGGATTTGCCGAGCGGTTCCGGGCAGATTTACTCTACAAACTGAGTCTAACCTCGTGTCATAAATCGTTACGCCTACAATTCGACCTTCGACCTCTCACATTAGACTGACACTTTGTGGCTACTGGATTTGTCGGGCGGTTCCGGACAGATTTACACCACAAACCGAGTCTAACCTCGTGTCAAAGGTTCATTAATGGTCGTATTCCACCCAAAAACCCAATATCAGTTCATGTGTTTAACATATAGAAATGTTCATGATTCACGTTTTTGCCCCAAAACGTGTTCCCAAATTATTATCATAATTCACCATAAGGTTATGCCAAGTTATAGCCTTTTATTTACAATACATGCCAATTACCCAAAACCCAACTTAGGCGCGTTCATATTAAACCTCTACTAAGTCATAAATTATCATATATGTTTCAACTCCAAATTTTACATAATTAACATATGCCCAAGTTCTAGATTACATGTAAATTTTACATATGCCCAATTCCTACCAAATTTACATATGTTCAATTCATGTCGTTTTACATGTATGCCAACTTTATGCCAATTTACACATATACCAAGTTTCATGCCGCTTTACATATGTCAAGATTCATGATTTACATGTTTACAAAGCTATGCCCAATTTACATAGATCAAGTTTTATACCCAAAATTACATGTATACAATGTTTACACCAATTTACTCATAACAAGTTCTAGCCAAATTACATATATCAAGATCCATGTCAAATTATATATATATATATATCAAGATCCACATCAAGTTATATATATATATATCAAGATCCATGTCAAATTATATATGCCAATCCCCATTCTTGCAATTACCATTATAATGACAATACCCAAATATCAAGTTTCATGTTAATGGTAAATTATCCCCAAACATCCAATTTTCATATTATGCCTTCGATCCCACCAAACACATATATTCCACTAGGCAATATTCCAATATTTTCCCCGTATACCATCGCACGTATATTGTAGTTTAGGCCTAGGTTCGAAGTTGACCTAGGTTCATCAAAAGAAAATAAATAGGGGGAGGTAGAAGTTGCAATAAAAACAAGATCAGAGAGAAAACGACATAAAAGCATCATCTCAGGCATAAAGAATAGATCTTGATAATAATATCAACATGAACCAAGAAAAATTAATTTACAACAGGCTGAATAGACCATAAACTTGTCATGCGAATAAAGATAGAAAAGTTCTCAAGATCGAGATCCAAGAAGAAACAAGAATAGACTTGAATCAAAAGTCCAATTTCACTTCATCACATGTCCATGTTAAATTTTATTATTTTAATATGAAAATAACTAGAACTTACAGAGCATGGCTAATGAATTAGGAACTGAATTTGTTGTAGAATGTTGCAGTTGTGTTGATTTATTGTCTTGAATCATAGTACAAGCTTTAATCTTCGAATTGGATTGAGTTTGAATGATTGTTCTTTAATTTGGGGGCTGCGGCCATGGTTCAAGCGGGAGTTTAGCGGCATAATGGTGTAAGAATGATTTGATATGAATTAGGTTAGGTCTAAGGGTGCTTTTATAGGTGTAGCAACTAGTTTAGGCCCTTAGATTAACCCTAGAATCAATCCAGACCGTCAAAACATGTCTCAGGCTTCAAAAATGAGTTCTGGGTCAAACCAGGCCGACCAGGTCGACCTGTAAGGTGGGGGGGTTGACACTATGGTCGACCTGGGGGGTAGTTCGACCCTATGGTCGACCCCCTGGTCGAGTGCTGCCCGAAAACTCCTGAAACTTGTACAGGCCATAACTTCTTCATCCGGACTCCGGTTTTCGAAAACTCGGACTCTATTTCATGTAAAATTTCGAGACGAACGCAATGGCGTAACCCGTTTCCCCTGATTATGAATTTAAAATTTAATTCTGCCTTGATTTATTGTTTTAACATGTCATAAAAATACGTGTTGTTACAATATATATAATATACAATCAAAAACCGTGGGCGCTTATTCGGTAATGAATTCTAACTGGCAAGGTATGGGACCACCTTCCGATAGTGTATCTCTAGAGAGGAATACACCGGGTTCAACAAGAACATATTGTAATCCAGACTAAACATGACTGGTCACTCATTTCGCTTGAGTGTACCGAATGTATTATCACCAACAGTTGGGATTAGCAACCGTTTCTCAAAAGGGACAGCATCAAAATAGATTATAGAAGTAAATGGAATTTCTCTAGATCAGGTGACAATACACCCTAATTGGCAGCTAACCACTTAGCCATGCGACCTACCTGATTTTATATCCTTTCCTGCTTGTGAGGCTAGAGGCCATAACGTATCCTTTACAACCCACATCTTTATTCACTTTGAATGTCACATCGTCATACCTGCCAAATCACAAATTAATTTCTCCAAACATACCAAGGGTATACAGCTAAGTGAAACGAATTACTCCACCACCAAACGTAAATACGTTTGAAGACTTCACTTACACGATCCATTAGATATACTCTGTCAGACATTCTTCCATATAGGTAGTCCTAGGACTGGACAAACCGAAGGCACTATTCTGTAAATCCATCTTAGGCAATTGCTACCTAGGATTGTCAGAACAGTCCTTGCATAACTCCATCTTCAATTATCTTCATCTTATTTGATTCGCAACGCTAATGCCCATACAGAGTGGTTTTCAGATAATGAATCTTATCCCGATCTCTCCGTATTGAAGATGGAAAAATGGTCAAAAACTTTGATAGTCGGTGATTTAAATATCAAAGAAAAACATGTGTACATGTCGTATTTCCAAATGGAAATCTTACCGATTAATCATCAATCAACTTTTTCTCTTTTTAAATTAATTTATCATTAATTTATTCAGTTACACATTTCCATATATCCATGAAAATTTTATTTTCTAAAGAAAATATACCTTATTAACATTGAAAAACGTTTCCATTTCTTATTCATGCTCAACTATCATTTCACGTCCATCAGTCTCAAACCGTAAATTAGTAAGAGAACGATTCCCTAAATATTAATCCCGAAGGCCGAAACCAACATCAGATCGATACCCAGAAAACCATTCAACTTAACTAATCTCCGGCCACTTTCTAATTTCCTTAACTCTGTTTAAATCCCTATTCAAATCATTTGTAATAACCCGGAAATCCGAGCCAATTTAAAAAATTTATTTTGGCCATTTTAATGAATTTTGAATATTTAAAATGAATTATTTTAAATAATAACGACGGAAAATTTATTTTCGATGAAGTTAAAATGAATAATTTTAATTTAATTATATAACGAGCCTGAAATGGCGCGGCAGTTCGAAAATTCGATTTCAAATTTCAAATGAATATACAGAATTCAATATAAGTCGGAATCGGACGAAACAAGAAATATTCGAATCAGTTTAGTGATATATTTCTAATGAAGTTGATAAACTGGGATTTCACTTTAGAAGTTGAAAGACATGTCCAATTTAAAATTCAGAAAAGTCGCTGTGGAATTTATATATATTTTAATATATACAAAAGCCCTTAGAAATGAAAATTTTGCAAACGACCTCGGTTTTCGATGAAACCACTTTTGTTGGATCTGGGATGTCAAATTATTGCTAGGTTTCAAAATTCATAATTTTCTGAATCAATATGTGAGCGTGGCGAAGTTAAACTTGTTTTAACAATTTCAGTCAATTTCGATCGACCAGAAAATGACCATTTTTCAAACGGTCTCAAAATTTGACGAAATTAGTTTTGTTAAGACCGTATCGTCAATGCGAAGCTAGGAATAGTTTTTCTGGAATTTTTAAAGGCCGTATGTGGCCCCGGTAAATTGAAATGTGCGTTCAAATTGAATATATAGAGATTTATATTTTAATTTAAATCAAAACTGATCGAAGCAATAAAACTAGCTAATGAAACATATGCCATTGTGTTCGGAATGTGGGTAATTAGCTAGGGCGACAGTCGTTGGGCCTCGATCGGAGTTTGAATGAAAGTCAACATTTAAGGATGAAAATAATAATAAAATAATAATATATGACTTTTCACTTTACTCCCCCCTTCTCTTCCTTTGACCAAATCGAGATTCAAAAAGGAAAAAAAGAAGAAAAAAAACAGAACTCGCGCAGCAGGAATGAGGAAGACCGCCGCCCCCATCGACACGCCCTCCACCACCGATTGTCACACCCCCTCGCCAACGCCATCACCTGCCGTGACACCTCCGGCTCCCCTTCAGGCGATCGAACCCCCCCCCCCCCCCCGAATCCCCAAAACCGCGGACCAGAAGCCCCCTAATCCTAAACCCTAAGTCGCGCTCCACCCAGGATAACCACCGCCGCCTGAAGCCCCGACCCCCCTGCGACTGACGCCATCCTCCAACGCACTCCGACCGTGAGCAGCACCTCCCCCTCGGCAATTCGATCAGAAAATTTTAAATCTTCTTTGATCTTCATTTTAAAACGCTAAAGTTAGAATTTTAAATCTGAGTTCTTTGGTATGTTAAAAGCATATTTGTTAAATCAGTTTATTTAAATATATATAACAATTATAAAATCAGTAATATATATATTAGTAATAAAAATATGATTTTTATATCATAGAGATCATAAAAAATATAATTTTTATATGATATGAAGAATAAAAATATAATTTTTATATGATGTGAAGAATAAAAATATAATTTTTATATGATGTGAAGAATAAAAATATAATTTTTATATGATGTAGAGAATAAAAATATGATTTTTATATAAAGAGAAGAATAAAATTGTGATTTTTGTTGTGAACAGCGTGAAATGGTTGAGTTGGAATGTCGAGCGAATCTGAACTGTTCAGAAATAAAGAATGGCGGAGTGGATCCCAAAGGTGAGAACTTCTCACTTTTAATTCTTGTTTTCTAGTTAGAAATATATACTAGGATGCAGACGGTGCTTAGCAGCACCCGACACCCGTTGTCCACAGACCATGGACGACTTGTATGATTGTTTGTGTTGTGAAATTTGACTGTTGATTGTGATGTGAAAAATAATTTCATGTGTTAAAATAAAATAATTTCATGTGTTGAAATAAAATAATTTCATGTGTTGAAATAAAATATATTCATGTGTTGAAATAAAATAATTTCATGTGTTGAAATAAAATATATTCGTGTGTTGAAATAAAATATATATTCATGTGTTGAAATAAAATATATATTCATGTGTTGAAATAAAATATATATTCATGTGTTGAAGTAAAATAAATATTCATTTACAAATCGAACGATTTGTTTATGTACACCAATTTGACTGATATTGATTGGGACGATAAATTTTACACATCGCCCAACTGCACAAATAAAAATCTGTGTTTGTTGATTTGAAACCCCACACGGGTATTGGGATGATATTTGACATACACCAATCCTGATTGTTTAGTTGTATGTCAATCGATGGGTTGACAGACTGTGTAAGCGTTAATTATTGATATTTAATGCTTATGCAGTTTTGTGGTGCACTCTGGATGATGGTTGATTATTTATCATTGCTGTTATATACGTGTGTTGTATAAAATCCATATAATTAACATTATATGGTAATTGATTGGGCCTCATTCCAATTTGGAAAATAAGGAATATTATAAAAATATATTCATGTGTTGAATAGAATAAATTCATGTGTTGAATAGGAAATAAATTCACGTGTTGAATAGAAAATATATTCATGTGTTGAATAGAAAATAAATTCATGTGTTGAAAAGAAATAAATTTATGTGTTGAATAGAAATAAAAATTCATGTGTTGAATAGAATAAATATTCATGTGTTGAATAGAATAAATATTAATGTGTTGAATAGAATAAACATTCATGTGTTGAATAAAAGCTGTGTTGACTAGATTGACGCCATTTTGACGTGAACGATATTCATATCGATTTTATTCATTTTTATAATGAATATAGAAAAGAAAGTGATTTCAAAATATTACGTTTTGAAAATATTATCATTTGTATATCGATGATGTGGAATATTCAATTTTGATTCGAAATTGAATACGAAGTTGAAATCGTTTCGAAAACGAATTTAAAACGATTTATAAAATACGTTTTTAAAGGAAATTGATGAAATATATATAATATATATATTATATATAATGGCCTGAATAGAACACGCCGCGCTGCGGCAGTTCGCGGATTTCGACCATTGACTTCAAATGGATATTATGGGAGATCCGACCGTCGGATTCTCCTAAAACCAGAACCATTGGGTTCGTACCAAAAAGAGCTTTCTAACGAATATTATAGATTTGAAATCTAACGGTTGGATTTGGAATTATGTCCAAATCAAATTTGGAAAAGGTCGTTGTAAGTGCAGTTTGATGGCCGTTGATGGAAATCGACTGTACGGGCCTTGATAAAATTATTAAAAATAGTAATAATTTGTGTAAAATCATAAGAAATAATTTGTGAAGAATTGGGATGAAAACCTCCATATTTGAAAAGATAAAAATAGATTTTTATCGAAATTAACTAGTTTTGAACTAGAATAATAATTTATTTATTTTTAAATAAATAAATTGGATTTGAAAGGGTTTTCAAAGTAACTAGAAGTTTCAATAATTGAATTGGAATAGAATGCGATTTTGGGTTTATCGTGAACCGCGTTTTAGATGACATTGGTTCTTTAACCCAGTTAAAGACAGGATATTTATTTTTGGGAAGATTAGAACCAAGTGGAGTTTTAATGAATCTTTAATTAGATTGAAATGATTGAGAATGGAGTATCACCAGTTTTGCTCCAGACGATAGTCAAATCTTTAATTAGATTTGAACGTGAAATGGTAATTGAATTTACCAGTAACACCATGGTGTTAGATATGAAGTATTACCAGTTTTACTTCATGGGATGAATAGGTTTGGATTGGGAAAATAAAATAAATGATTACTTCGGTGTGGTTCGCTAATCCTGACTAATTTGAATTGATATTCAAAAGAAGATTAAAGAATAAATTTAAAGAATTTATCTTTGATAAAATTAATAGGAACCTTTCCCAAAGTATAAGAATATTTGAATAAAAGAATATTCTGAATTGGAATGAGGCGTATGTTGTGTTTGTGTAACACTTGTTTATTATATACGTGAGTTATTCAGAAAGACTGGGTTTATCCCATTCTGAATAACTGATTCGACGTGGTGCCGAGGATGAAGATGGTGGTCGAAGACCGGAGGTCTTCACATCGTTTGGGTGATTACTGATGATCTTGATTGGGCTGTACACCCAAGAGGAGGGAATCAGTTGGTGATCGTCCAGACGTACTTGGAGATCGATGGATATGCGAGGTACAAAGTGCCTCCGGTTTCGTTCAGACCCAGAACGAACTTGTAAATGGACTGTGTGTCTGACATTGGATTTTATTCTGTGTGATTGATTTCTATTAAATATATATCTGTTTGGCGGCGGAGAATTTATTCTCTTGCTTAACGCCCTTCTCTGAGACGTATGAGCTCAGGGGTTATATATTGATGGATATCAATCGCATGGAGTGAATTGCCTGTGTGGCATGCCTAAGTGGCAAATGATCCAGGCTTTTGTTAAGAAGCAAAGTCTTGTGGTTGATGATCAAAGAACCGCCTGTGTAGCATAGCTTTGTGTAGCGTTGATTCGCGAGCCTCACACTCCGGTTGTGAACCAGAAACGGGAGAGGACGGCAGGGAGGGCATGTGTTTCTTTCTAGCTAGGGTGGTGTCAGTGACCTACCAGCCCTGACATTTATATTATTTTCACCTGTGTGGTTGTTGCTGTTGCGAGGCGCCTCGGATATGGAGTCATTTGGCTCATTTACGCCCCATAGGGTGGGGAGACGTAGTGTCCAGGGTTTAAGTTTAATCCACATCGCGTGGACCGGCCCTGTTGCTCCAAGGCTTGCCTGCGCGCTTGCCTGAGACATGGTAGGCTAGATTGTCTCGAATCGGTAGTGGACGATCCCTGGCCTCGGTTCACAGACGGAAATCCAATTTCCAATACGTGACTTTGCGGTTTTGATTGTATACCTATATATGGAGACATAGTGGTATTGGGCACTTATGCCATCTATGATTGATACTTATGATTGAAATTGTTTTGACACTATACACTTATAGTAATAATAAAAGATGAAATTTAGCGTATCAAGCATTCTTTGGCTATTATAAGGTAAAATACTATCCTTCAGCTTGTGTTGCATTGTGTGATGGGACCTAGGTCTTATAATAGCTTCATTGTTCTTTATTTAGCATTGCGCTGTTGTTTTATGCGTTGGTATTCTTGGGAGGAAACCTGTTCCGTGTTATACGGCATGGTCCCTTGATTTACCTAACATTAAAAATAAAGATTAATAACTGTTTTAGTTCTCACACCAGTCACATGACTGACCTGGAGTTTATTGTTTTAACCTAAACTCTGGGTTCCCCTATTTTGACACGGGCAGCTAGTAGTTTTGGTTTTGCAGATTTATATTCACAGGATCCTGATTTACAGCTGAAGTGGTATTCAGAAAGCTCTGTATCCGTGTATCTGTTTTCAGTTGTGCTTTGTACTGTTTTTCCGCTGCGATGTATTTAAATGTAATTTAAACCTCTGATATTTTATGTGTAATATACAATGAAATGTTCTTCTGTTTGCGTTTCGATGTGGCTTGTTCTCAATTCAATCCGGGCTTTCCTTAACGGGGAAGTTTGGGTTGTTTTATCATTGCTTACACAACTTCCGGATTCAGATTACGATTCCATTTTCTTTTAAGAAAAACATTTATTATAACGATAGTGTTATAATTCGTATTTCTGAAATATCTAATTTAACAATATAACTTTTATTCCTTGATTTGTATAAATAAATAAAACAACTAATTTATAAATAAATAAATCTTGATTTAAAAACTGGAAAGTAAATAATACTTCCCCGAATTCGATATAATTGAATTCGACGTATAACTCTCCTTTGAGAAATCTCTATTCGATTAACTCTTTTTCGAATAACTTATATTCGATTATCTCTCTTCGAATAACTTACATTCGATTATCTTTCTTCGAATAACTATATTCGATAACTCTAATTCGATTAACTCTATTCGATTAACTCTTATTCGATTAACTCGTATTCAATTAACTCTAATTCGATTAACTCCATTCGATTAACTAATATTCAATTAACTCATTTTCAAAAAAGTAATATTTGATTAACTCTATTCAATTTAACTCTATTTCTATCTACTTCTAATTCCCCTTTGAATTTTTATTGCAAATCCGACCTTCTTTATAAATGTTTTTATTTTCAAAACATTTATTTAATCCATTATTCCAAATATGAATAACATTTCTTTTATAATCTTCTTCTTCGTAAAATGCTTGCCTTAATCCATTATTCATTTTCGATATGAATAACATATTCTTTATATAATTTAAACAGTTTGGTTTCATATTTAAGATAAAATCTTATTAGCAAATTCTATTTATACTTCTATTTATAAACAATTCATATAAAATCTTATTTTATATTCAACACTCAATAATTCCATTAATAAGTCTCGTTAACTCTACGTTCATATTCAGTTTCAATTATCGATGTTAAAAACAATTCTTACTCCTCTATATAAGTTCTGACTTACATATTCTATTTATCCACTGATAAATTATTAACTAAATTTATAAAATATTTTTATAAATTAATCTGCTCCCTTTATCTGTTTTACTTCTTTATATAAGTTCAGACTTATATATCTTTATTTATCCAGTGATAAATATTTTCCTTAATTTATAAAATATTATTTATAATTTATTCTCCTCGATTCATCTATTAAAACATATTATTATTTAACATCTAATTTAAATAAATCATCTCAATTTCTTTTATCATTCGAAATTTCCTTTATAAAATTCTATTCATTTATTCCTTTTTATCAAATCTATTGATTTTATAAATAATTCTTTTTATAAAACCCTTTTCATTTTCGAAATATTTCCTTTTTATAAAATCTGTTGATTTTATAAATAATTCTTTTTATAAAATCCTTCTCATTTTATAAATATTTCTAGTTGGATCATATATCACAATACACGAAAACAGTAAAATAAATGTCGAGGAATCCAGTTGGATCCCTCCAACCTGTTTCCCTGCATTCACAGATGTTAAATAATATAATATAACATCGATTTCATTCAAATATGAAATATTCTGATAAACAGAATCAATATTTGATTAACGATTTATATATATATATAAATTGTAACGACCCGTGTTTTTGGCCGTCAAGTATTTAATTTAATTTATTATTTTAAATATTTTATTTGGAATATTAAAGGATTTTAATATTGAATTCCTAATTAAAACGAAGTTTGAACGTTATAATTTATTTATAATTATAAATCGAGCTCGAAATGGCGCGACAGTTCGTAATATTGAATTTCGAAATTCAAATTGATATACAGGATTCGATATAAGTCGGATTTCTGTGAAATAAGAAACGTTAGAACTGTATTGATGATAATTTTCATATGAAAGAGAAAAATCCAGATTTTGTGTTATAGATTTGAAGTTATGGCCAAATCAAATTTTAAAATAGTCGCTGTGAAAAATCGTTATCTAAATATCGGCCTTTAAAATGGCCATTCTGCAAACGGTCTTCGTTTTCAACGAAACTAGTTTCATTAGAACCATATCGTTAAATTATTGTACGGTGTTGAATGGCGTGGCAAACCGATGTCGTATGTGACCACGGCAGCCATAAACGCTCGTTCAATTTCTATAGCGCGTATTTAATTTAACAATGGGATATTCGAGTATAACTTGAGCAGACGATTGAATTAGGCCGTGAAACCAGTTCTGTTGAGTTCGTATCGTCGATTAGAGTCAGGATAGGTATATAGTTTGTTATTTTTGAAAACCATGTAATTTGGTGTCCGAAATAGCATTGCGGTGCGCGTAAAAATAGCCTACCGGGGGAACAGTCTCAGAATGCGACGAAACTAGTGTCGTTGGGTTCGTACTGAAAAATTATTTTAGGATTTCGAAGTTTCAAGTTGATTGGATTTATCTAGTGATAGTGAAAAATTTAAACGCGTGTTTTTTTGGTTTTATAAAGGAAATTTTTCCAAACGACCTCGGATTTCGACGAAACTTGTCCCATTGGATTCGGAATATCTTTTTAAACCAAGATTAGCTTTTTATCAGAAAATAGAAGTTGTATGTGATGGTTTTTAACACAATAACTCACGCGCCAGTTCCGTTATAATAAACTAATATTAATTATACCCAAAAGGCTACAGTAATCGCGTAGTCTTGGATATAATGATATATATATATATTAACCTAATTAAATCTCTATTTACCGGTGCTTTCAAGATTGCTTATGTTCCAAACGTTCTATTTCTTGCGCCTCAATTCATTAAAACACTGATACAGTGAGTATAATAATTTATTTAACCAAATAACCCTTCCCCAGTTCTCCACTGTTTTGTTTCCTTGCGCCCCACATTTTCTCAATTCCTTGCGCAGGAATCCACTTCAAACCCGTGACCCCCACGCAAACTTCGGCTGCAAATTTTCCTCCTCCCCATGTTTCTTCAGCTATATATATAATCTCTGTTATGCCGCATGCTAAACGAAACACCTATATGTATCAATCCCATTTTTCTTCCAGCAAACAAAACACCTTCAGGAATATATAATCTTTGTTATGCTAAATGAAACCGAGAAGAAGAACAGTGCAGGCGTTATAGTGGAGGAGAAAAAGAACAAGTAAAGGAGGCCAGGGCTGTTGAACAAAGCCGTCTGGTGTTGCCAAGGCGGGGCGCGATCAGTCCGAAGGAGAACGAGCAGGGGAGAGAGAACGGAGAACTTAAATGGGAGGTATTTCTTCCAGGTGCATGGTGTTATACACTTGTACAGCATGGAGGAAGGGGAGTGGTAAACGAGGAAGGTGGTTTTGGGTAGTAAAGGAAGGCGCACGCATGGTGTTGGATCAAGGCACGTGAATTTGGAGGAGGAAGTGGACTTGCGGAAAAAAAATGGGATGATAAGAGAGGACATGGGGCTTGGATCCTGAAACAAGCGGAAGGGGCGGTGCTGATTTGTTTGGTCCAAGCTGTGCGTAAAACCCTATATCGAGCAGATGAAAACAAACAAGTAAAGAAGTATCTGCTGTTTTCTTTAGTAAGAGGTTTGCGGTCCAACAGATAATTAAAAACTTATTCAGTTTAGTGAATGGTAATCAGCAATTATAACATATATAATTTTTTTTAAACGTCTTGATTAACTTATTCGCCTGTTACATTTCAGCTCGAGGATGGTGCATGGAAAGATGTATTGAAGTAATGAACGGTATATATTATTCAATCTAAAGAATTTAATTGATTCATTAAATCAAATATTTATAAACGTAAATAACTTGTTATTAGATTATCAGAATTTACCGAAAACAAGTAGCATCAGAATCGTGTTAACGAGCACAATTGTATAGGACTGTTTTGAACACAAATGGAGACAACAAGAATCTACAGTTAAATTAAACGACTGTTTAATTTAACTGTAACCGAACCGCTACAACGAATGAATGGAAATCAAGGTGAGTTAAACTCACTCAGTTTTACCCATTTATATTTTATATAAATTGGGTTTTGATTTTGTGTGCTCTGATTGCTGATGGTTGATTGTTTGCTAATTATATATTTATTTGCTGATTTAACTGATGAAATTAAACCGTCGTTTAATTTCAGTAAAATACAAAATCGTTATTTTAACGATTGGTTCCAATAAAGGTAACTTACCTTGTTGGTCATGTTTATAAAATAAACGTGTTTAATGGTTTGAATTGTTTGATCTGTTTGAATTGTTTGATCTGTTTGAATTATTTGATCGGTTTGAATTGAACAATCTGTTTGAGATAACCATTTGAATACAGGGAAGAACAGGTTGGAGGGATCCGACCGGATTCCTAAAATATATTATTTATTTTTCATATTATCATATATGAACTGTCATGATTGGGTAATTGATTTTGGTAGTGACCATTGACTGAAAAGTCAACCTGTGTTGTGTTTTAACCAATGGGCTATATTGGTTGAGTAATCGACATTAAATGGCCTAAAGGAAATGATATCGATTTACTGTCAGGTAAATTGATGGAACTGAAGTTACAATACATATTTTATAACTAAAGATAGATTTTGAAATATATTATTTTGGAAATAATTTTTCAAAAAGGGAAATATATATTTATTATGATTAATTATTAATTGGTTTAACAAAGTAAATTCTGATATTAATCAGAATTATAAACAAGTGATTAGAGATTAACCTAACGATTAAAATTGGATATTTGGCTTGTTAAGAATTTATGAAAATGGAATTTTAAAAGTGACGTTTTGTCAGATATTACTTAATTATTAAATTAAGAAATAAATGGTTATACCCGAGAAAGGGATTTTCAAAAAGAGAAGAAGGTTTATGAAACCGTATTTTTAAATAAAATAGTTAAATGGGATTTGTGTTGAGATTAGAATGAGATATTGGGTTTTTGATTATAACTCGTATCTATCCTTAAATATGAACGTTGTTGATCAAGGTCTGAGAGGTAATTAAAAATACCCCAACTTGAACGACTTAAGAATTATCTGAGGACAGTATAAGTCGTAATGGTAAAAGTGATTAGTAGAGTTATCATTTCATTAGAGAAATAATAATAACGCAGCATTTGTGATGAAGATTTGAGGATTTCAAAGTAAAAGGGAAATGAAAGGATTTGCCGAAAATATAATGATATTTTCGAATTATAAGGAAATGTAAAGGATGGGTTTTATTCTATTAGAATAAGCATTGGTATTGTTTCAAGCAATGAAATAAAATGAGATTTCGTAACGTCGTTTGATGAGAAATAAGTTAAAATGGTTTCCCAATATGATAATAACATGGCTAATGTTTGAAAGTGAAAATATGATATAGGATTTCCTAAGTGTTAAAATGGATTTATTTATAGGATAAGAAGTGAGAAAAAACTATATTTATAATATCGAAGTATTTAAGAGTTTGAATTTACATTTGTATTTGATTAAAAGGCCAAGTGGTGCTGAATACTGAACCAATGAACTCATTGGATTGTCATGATTGGAACACTGTGTATTTTGATAGTTAAATCATCGACTATCAAACCTGTCCAATATGGTTGTTGGCACGGAAAGACCGGGATCGAATTTATATTCGAAAACCATTCTGACCAACAAATACGTGAAGATAACAGAAAACGGCCAAGATGGAGCATTGAAGACCGTGGATCTTCATAAGCGGAAGGATTACTTATAATCTGTGGCTTAGCGGCCCAAGATACACTGTGATTCTGACGTGGTTGGAATCTACGAGTTGCAAGGACTTCTCGCTACTGATCCATGGGGTGATTCCTATATTGGATGCAGTAGGAGAGTACCTTCGGTTCATCCTGTTCCTGGATGACTTGTATGGACGAATGTCTGACAGAGTATTTCCAAAGGAATTACATACGTTGATTTCTTCAAACGTACCATGGTTGTTGTAACGACCCAGAAATTTCGACTACTAGAATGTGAGATTTATTTTAGATTTAATTTAAATAATCAATTTTATATTAATACTCTGATTAGAAATTGAAAATCGAATATATGATTCTGAGTTGAATTGGACTGAATATTAATTCAGGATGTTTGATTGAAAATCAAATATTTATTTTTGAAAATTTAAATTGATTTTTGTTAATGTTTAAAATGGATTTAAACTTCGATTTAAGAATGTAATTGGTTATTGACGTTGGAGATTTCATTTGTTTAGATATGTGGGTAATGGCTTAGATATGTGTGTATTGGAGTGCATATAAAGAAATTAAATGTAACGATTCAAAATTTGGAAATGAACGGAATTACTAGTGAACTAACAGAATAAGATCAGTGAACCAATAAATTAAAATAACGTTGTATACATATGAAGTCGGTTTATAACCAGAATAATTTTATTTGATTCAAAAGGTGAAACGTAGTAGCACGTTAAGTTTCGTAGCGGTTGGAGTTTGTTTGTGATGGAACAAAAATAAATGTGTAACGTAAATTGCGGTAGAACTAAATTACGAAGGGTTCACACCTTTATTTTACTCGTCACCAAGTATTGTCGTAGCTCTATACCTTTCTTTCCACGGTGTTCAGAAAACACCCCCCCCCCCCCCAATATAAGCCTATCTCAATACTTGGATGCCACGGTTTCCTCTCTATAAAAATCAACGAAATTTCCCCAAATCACTCATTCATCTTCCTCCGCACAAAATCCTCCCCTTTTTTTTATGGCCGAAGCCTTCCTCGTTAGAATTGAAAATCGGTTCCTTTCTCCTTCATTTACTCGCACGCCTCCTTGAGTCGCTAGTCACCATCATCACAAAAATCAAAAAGTTGTCCTTTCGAAGGGGCATTGCCGCCAGCAAAGTGAAGTAACCCAGACCCACCGTGAAGCCAACCTTCTCCAAATCAAATCAAAGCCGCTGCCTCCCATCTGTTTCGTCTTCGCTTATTCAAGGTGAGTTATCTCACTCACGATTAATCATATTTCAAGAAATTAATTTCAGTTAAACTAAATGGAAAAGTTTGAGCTTGACTGTTTAACATCCTGGTTCGAAATTGCTTCATGCTCATGTATCCCTGTTATTTTGATGGGTTGTTTTGTTGGATGTCGTACTCCTTGTGTCGTGCTTTTTCTATTACTCAATTTGGGTGGTTGTTATTGCATTTATAAACTGTAAAATAGGGCGTTTTACGTTGATATTTTGGATTTAAGCATCAAATAGGAAATTTATGGAATATTCTGAGTTTATATGAGATTCCACTACTAGGCAGGTAGATGCATGAAGAAACTCGATTTCCAGTTATAATTCATTTTATAAAATGCTAAACACGCTGTTTTTGAAAATAGCGAGGTCGGTTTGGAAATGAAACGCTTTGGTATTTAACAGCAATGATTAATGAACCTATTCGTAATAACAAGTTTACTAGTTTGTGTTGATAAATCAACACACAATAGTTTTGTTTAAATTGATCTTCGATGGTATTTAAGTCAGAGTACATACTGTACCCTGATATATATTTGATATCCATCTCACTTTCTAGTGATCTGAAATGTGCCAACATCAGTTCCTTTATATGATCTGAAACTATAAAATATATAAACCCATGTATTTGGTCATATGTTCGAAGTGCCTGAAGGCATAAATTAGAATTTCTTAAATGGGATCGTAATGTTACTAAAGGGCCATAAGGAAAAATTTAAGGATGCATTTTGAAAATCTGCAATACATTGTAAACTTGGATTGAAATCTGAAACCTTTAGTTGGATGACTTACTCATATACCATGTTTCATGTGTATAGCAGTATTGGAAACCCGGAATCCCTTCTTGTGAGCCTTAAAATATTAAACCGGTACTCAGTCTTCCACTGTATAAACGAGATTCGTATAATAAGACATACATATAAAGGGGTGTCTCCATATGTATATATGAGTGTGTGGGGGTGCGGGTATAAATATATACACACGTATGCAAGTGTTGAAATATTTATAAGCAAATACTCCATTTTTCCATGTTTTAAAGTTTATATTCATTTGTTTTTTTTGGGTGCTAACCTGTTTGTTCACTCTCGATCATTCTGTTTACATAATATCATATCAGCATATGTACACCTTGTTGTGGCTTGGCATGACCAATATAGTTCATTCATTTGATATACATGGGTATGTATATGTACCCAAGAGTATGTGCATATAGATGTTAATGTAACAGCCTCATTATTGAATTTACTTTGAGTTCTGGCCATGTTTCTAGTATTATACTTTTTGCTCGATGCTTTGCATTTTTATACATGTTTCCATTTTACCCACTTTGATTCAAAAGTAAAGTATCACTCACCTGCTCCTGAAATCTTAAGATTTATTTGACTGTCTTTCTTTGAGAATATATATATCTATAATAGCTGTCCACCCCTTCCAAGTTATATTTGGAAATGCATTACATTTCATACATGTGTCTTGGCTCGAAGTGTATTGGAATGTATATAGGTGTTACTGTGAAAATTGGACTGTTAAGATACCTATGCACCAGGGATTTCATGCTGTGACAGTTATTTAGCTTTAGATAATCACTTTACTTTAAGTATTGCAATCGAATAAATTTACTCCAAAATGTTTTAGAAAATGATCTTTTATCAGCTAGACCTGAGACTACTTTTTAGAAAAACTCGTCTGTCGCTTGTATATAATATGATGAAGGAATATTTACAGGTATATAGGCTTGGATAGGTTGTGTTAAAACTGATTTAATCTTCATCTAAAAACTGAGTGTGTGTGTGAGTAGTTCGACCTATATTCCCTGTCTTTCTTGCATTCCAGTATGAGCCCTGTTGGTATATAAATTTTCGGGATTGCATAATTGATTTTCCTTGTTTTAAATGTTGAATTGAATATAAATACACCCGTCTCATTTAAGAAATTTAAACATACTCTTGTTTATATGAAATCTCACACACGGGTAACATATGTACACCTGTTAGCATCAGTATAATTGTGTTGTTTAAACATGGAAACAACTTGTCCCCCTTATCTCATCAACCTGAGTCAGGGCAGCATCTTGCCGGTAACCTGAATATGTTGTCCATGACTTGAATAGACGATCCACTATAACTAGACATTATTGCCCTGCCTTGTTCGAAAACTGAAACACTTAGTACATGTTGGTTAAGACTTCGTTGAAATTATAAAGCCATATACATATGATGTCTTGATTGAATGAACCCTTGAACCTTCAAATTGTTTGGGCTAAACGTCTGCACTGACCATCAAATTGAATGGATATTAGGGTTGGTTACGCTTGGTTGTAATCTAGGAAAAAAAATTCTGTACTTATGAATATAATGGGACTATTGGCATACAATATCATGTTATAGTATGTGTGAGCAGGTGTATTGCAGACAGTTATGTCCATTGTTGGCACATGCAATCCCACAGTGAAATGTATACAGAGATGTATCAAACCTTCTTGCATGCCACGCTTGAACTTATACCATCTGATATTCTAAAATAAATTGTAATTAATATTTACAAAGTATGCATTGATAGTATCAGGTGGGTAATTACCTTTAAACATAATAGTATCAGTATGTTCACTTGCTTTATTCTCCGTTGCTTTTTTGGACCGTGAGTCTGGCCACCGAACTGTTGTCTTGCAATTGTGCCCATAATTTAACCTGTATTATGTGTTGCATATGAAACTACACTAATTTGGCTAGTTGTAGTTGCAGGGTCTGCATATAACATGTGTGCGAAAGTGTTACTTTAAACTTGATCCATTGGTAATACATTTATGTAAACTGGGAAAAAATTTGTATGTGGTTTTGATTTATACGAACAGTTAATACTTGGTAGGACACATGTCTAAACTTTTGAAATTTTGTATTTAAGTTAGGATTTATTATTATACTTCAGTTTATATTGAAGTTAATTTACTTGAACTATGATTAATCCTGACTCGAGTATTTTATGTTTTTGCATGAAATGCTCGGGTCAGATCCGAGCATTTCAGATTTAAAGATTTCAGTCAGGGTTCGAAGATCGACGAAGATGGGGATTCCAAGCTGGCGCGCTCTGAAGATTTAAACTAGTAAAGATTTTTTTCTTGTATTTAATTGTTTCTTTAAATTCCGCTGTATATAAAAGTATTGTACTCAAATATCTGATTTATAAATAAAAAGTTTATTCTGTTATTCAACACTATGTCATTTATTTATTTTGTATCTTCGGTGTTAATTCTGTTTTTAAACTCCGTAAGCTAAATACGCTCCGTCAGTTTGGACGTTTTAAGTTGGTTTAATTACCGATTTGAAGCGGTCAAAAAGGCGGGACGTTATAGTTGTACGGAGGACGACGGTTCTCTGAACTACTAGAGTATTTTTTTTTGACGTTGATTAGTGATATCTGGCGGATCTGACGATGTGGCATTCAAAGTGAATGGTGGCGAAGTGTTGTAAAGGAAATTCAAACCTCAAGCTTCACAACCGGGAAATGACAAAAATTGGGCAGGCAACATGGCTATATGGGTCGCTCCCATTAGGGTGTATAATCACATATCTTGAGAAATTCCTTTTGCTTCTTTAATCTATTTCGATGTTGCTCCTTTTCAGGAAAAGGTGGTTTGAGCCCAACCGTTGGTGATATACATTCGATACACTCAAGCGAAATGAGTGGTCGGTCATGTGTGGGCCAGGTTGCAAGACGTTCTTGTTGAACCCAGTGTATTCGCCTCTAGAGACACACTATCGGCAGGTGGTCACATACCTTGTCATAGTCGGAATCCAATTTCCAATAAGCGCCTGCGGTTTTGATTGTATACTATATATGTGGAGCGTGAGATGCAAGCGTTCCGCTAGATTCTATTTACTTGTATTTA
This sequence comes from Allium sativum, assembly GCA_030737875.1. Taxonomy (NCBI): domain Eukaryota; kingdom Viridiplantae; phylum Streptophyta; class Magnoliopsida; order Asparagales; family Amaryllidaceae; genus Allium; species Allium sativum. The sequence continues at coordinate 440,721,177 of CM060915.1, read as the reverse complement.
GACACTATTATAATATTATAAAAGATATTGGTTTCAAAACTATTTTGGGTTATCGTAAGGTAAAAACCGTCCGTGTTTATGTGTGGATTTGGTCTTATGATTATCCTTTTCTTTTGAAAAGATTTTTAACTTTAAAATCATGTTGGATGATTTACCCTTAATACTGTGTGAGTTTTACTCACTTTAGTTCGCTAGACTGACCCGGTGTTTTGTAAATGCTCGGGCTAGCCCGAGGTGTACAGGTTCAGGTTATTGAATGCTGTGAAGAGACGAGCTGGAGATGTTTAGACGTATGATATTATATAGCTACTATTCCGCTGTATGTTGTATATGGGAACAGGTTATTATAACTGTCCCATTGTGTGATGTACTCTGATATTGTAAGTATCTTAAAGCTCTCAGTAAAGATTTATTTCTATATTATATTTTGTTCTACTGCGATGTGAGACTCTGATTCTGTGTTGTGGTGTTTCTTTTTCTTCTTCTATTCTAATATTTCTTTCTTTCTTATCCCACCCTCTAAATTCTTTCTAATAACGTTCCGGTGTTTTCAGTGTTTGGAGAGTCGGCATGAGTTACGGGAAATGTATTTATGTCGATTTTCAGGGCCGAAAATCCCTGTTCATTATATATATATATCGTTATCTATAATTTCAACCAACAATCAACAATTTAACCAACCAATCATCACACAACAGTCAATTATTATTTATCAATATTTGATTATATTTATAAAAATATAAACTGGCAGAGTTAGTGAGATTTACTCACATTGGACGGTCATCGTTAAATAACGATAATTGTCGGTTGATTCAGACAGACAATTTAGTTCGCTATAAAGTTGTAACGAGCTCCAATTCACTCCCAGTTGGTTCCACTGTGTAGCCGTCGTCCATATGTTCCCGACGGATCTGACCATTTGCAAAACTGATAACGTACGGATAAATTATGGACGTTACAAGTTAATACACTATTTATTTTAAAATTAAACTAAATCTATAAATAACCAGGACTCACCCCTTTTAGAAACCGGCCCACTACCCCCTTATTCTCCAATCTGGCCTAATAAATCCTCTAGACCTGCACCTGCACTAAACAGTGCTCTTCCTCTTCCCCCTAGTAAACCCGTAACTCCCTCCTTCTTTGTTGACATTGCCGATTTTTTCAAGCATCCCACGACTTCATTCCTTCACCGAAAATCAACACCACAACACCGATGAACTCAAACTAAAATTCTCCATCACCTCGTTGTATTAACACCTAACTCGCATATAACACTCAGATTCCGACATCGAGCATTTCACAGCAGTTCAGGAGAAAATTGCAATAACTTTTATTTTTATAAATTCCCAAAAAAAACAAAACCAAAGCTATTCGATCTCCTGAGTCCAAATATAATACCCAAACCATGGATTAAATCCTCAAATTCGCGAATTCTCTAACCCTAGAATATGATGTATCAATTCCAGCATACGAAGTCAAACTCATGGACTGGCATACCATAGTGACAAGAAATCTACACAGATCACAAATATACAAGAGTTTGGATTAAAGGAATTTTACTTGACTTTACATGAATTTTTTTCCTCTTAAATTCACGTTTTGAAGAAGAATAGAAAACAACGACGGTAATGAAGTTTTGACCATGAAATGAAGAAGTCCTAGGGTTAGAATGTTATGGACTATTTATAGGGTATCTTGGCTTGTCGGAGAAGCTTCATTCATTTTATTATATTAATTTATATCCTATTTCTATTTGTATTTGTCATCTAAAAATCCGCATGATCACATACGGAATCCAAAAATCACGAAAATTGACATGCAGCTAAAGTTCTACATTACGGACCCAACGAAACTTGTTTCGCAGAATTTCGAGTCTGTTTGCTCACACAGCGTATTTTTAAAGTCAAATTATCGATTGTTTTTCACATTGAAATCCCGTACGGCCACATGCTGACTCCAAAAATTATGAAAATTGGAATCTAATAATAATTTAATATTCCGGATCCAACAAAATTAGTTTCGTCAAAAATGGAGGTCGTTTGCAAAAATGGCTATTTTTAAAGCTCTAAATAAATCCATTTAAATATTAAATATATTTAAAAATAATTAAATTAAATATTTATAAATAAATATTATCATATATATATATCCACATAGAATATCGTACAGCTCAAAAATATATATATATGTATTTATAACTCGATATTTCAAATCCGGGTTAAATCGATATTCAATTTGTATTGAAAATCCATTTATAATATAAATAAATCATTATAAATTATAAAGGAATTCCATAGCGACTTTTAAAAAAATTTATTTGTACACAACTCATTATCTACACGACAAAATCCCGATTTTTCTCTTCCATTAGAAAAATATACTTCGCCAGCTGTAAAGACCCGAAAATCCCCACCCTTTGAATCGACATAAACCACACAGGTCTGAACCAAAAGTCGAAAATCTTCGAATACTTTAATTTTTGAAATACAATACATTAGATTAGATAACAGAAGACTTTTATTACATCATGATAATATAACATTAGAGTACAGAATATATCAGAGTACATTGAAAATAATACAACGGAAGATAAATTTACAATGAATTACAATACACAGCGGAAGACTATCAATATTCTGGACACAGCTTTAGGCTTAGATCCAGAATCCTGATCAAAAAGAATATCTGCAAAACAAGCTACTCGACTGCCCGTGTGGAAAAGAGGGCACCCGAGTTTGCAAGTGAAACAAACTACAGGTCAGTCATGGGACTGGCTAATCATAGGACCACGCCGCTAACGCGGAGTGGGTTTACCCCATTGGATTGCCAGTGCATAGATAAAGTAAATCGTTAAACAATGCAATGCTTTTCAGAAAAATGAAACCCTTATAAGACTCAAGTCCCATTACACAATGCAACGCAAACCGGAGGATAGAGTTTTACCTTATAATGGTCAAAAGATGCTTGATACGATAAAAATGGATTTGATATTATTATTAGTGTATATATGTTTTAAAAACAATTTCAATCATAATGTATCAATCATAGACGGCATAGCTACCATATACTATGTCGCCATACTAGTTATACAATCAAAACTGCCTGATGTCGTATTGGAAGTTGGGTTCCATCATCAATCAAGGCTAGGGACGATCTCCTAACTGATTCGAGACACTCTAGCAATGTCTTAGGATTCGGACGCTGGCGAACCCTTGGATCCTGCAGGGCCGGTCCACAAATACTTTAGTGGATTAGTTATGCCTGAACACATGCTTCCCGATCCTGTTGGACCTATAAATTGGCCATTAGCGACCAATAAAAATAATCCGAGGTGCCTCAATCCATCAACCACATAAGTAAAAATGCTGGGCCGTGTGAAAACTCAAACACCACTTCCAGCTAGAAAGAAACGTGTGCACTCCCTGCGTTCCCTTGTCCCATTTTTGACTCTACCGGGGTGTGAGGCTCGCGAGGTGACGTAATGCACAAAGCTATGCCTAAATAGGCTATGCTTTGATCATCATCCACAAGGCTCTGCTTTTCAACAAAAGCCTTGATCCAAGCATCTTAGTATGCCACATTGTCAATCCCTACCGTTGATTTCTGCCAATATATAACCTCTGAGCTCATACGTCTCAAAGAAGGGTATTAAGCAATAGAATGAATTCTCCGCTACCAAACAGATATATATTAACAGAAATCAACAGATACAATGTAAAGGAATACAACGTCAGACATACCATCCATTTACAAGTCCGTTCTGGGTTTGAACGAAACTGAAGGAACTTAATTCCTCGCATATCCGAACAATCAACAAATACGTCTGGACAACTACGAACCGTATTGTCAAAACATAGCTGGATTTATTTTTCTGGAATTTTTCGAATCAGTTTGTGGCCCCGGCAAATTGAAATGTACGTTCAAATTGAATATTGAATGTTATATATTTTAAATTGAAGGAAAACTGACTGAAACGGTCGAATGGGCCTACGAAACATATCCCATTGTGTTCGGAATGGGGGTAAAACGCTAGGGACGACAGTCGTTGGGTTTGGATTGGAGGTCGTGTCAGAAAATCCCTTTTAAAACCCCCGGCCAATCAGATTTTTTATAAAATAATAAAAAAATAAAAAAAGGCGGAAACCCTATTCTCTCTCCCGATCTGAACGGCGCTCGAAGTTCGCCACTTACCGACTAATTTCCGACCGATCCACAACGTTTCAGTGCCCCCGCCAGTTGAAGCTATTAGAGCCCTCGATCCCTGCTCCAAATCCATACCTACCTCGACCACCCTTGCCTTTTCTCCGTCGATAATTGGGCCCATGAAGTTCGCCCGTTCATCGCCTGATTCCGCCGCGACCACCAGTTCAAGCTCGACCATGGGGGGACACGCTGACGCGCCACTCGACCCTCGACGACGCTGCACCACCTGATCGGCCTCACGCTGCACGGATTTCGCGAATTTCCCTGACCTAATTTCGAACCACTTCGACAGGTAACGACCTGATGTGAATTAAATAGATTATTACACTTTTAAGTGTTGCAAACTTGAAAAAATCATATCTTTTTCGTTTCTTGTCGAAATCCAGTGAAACAAGAGACACCGGGACCGTGAGGACGTCTTCTACATTCTCGAAGAGACCGCATATTTTTCTGAGCCTTCTGCTATTTTTGGTGGAGTGGAACCCAATGTGAGATTTCTAAATTATAAACGATATGGAAAACGACGATGCATAAATTATATAGTCTATGTATGGGTTATATAAGCGTTGTTCACCTCATGTATAAGCGTTGTATAAGTTGTACGTTCGATGTATAAGTTATATATGTGTTGAATAGAAGTGAAATGCTTATATATAAATATATATATATATACGCCCCTCGTCCACAAACCATGGACGATATTTATTGGTTGTGATTGGTGTGAAATTTGGTTGATTACGAATGGTTGATTAGAATTGTTTGCGGTTGAAATTGATTGATTGTGGTTGAAAAATACCCGTTTGTGGTTGAGAAATATTTGGTTGAAACCACATAGGATTAGTTTGTGGAAATGAAAAAAATATACATGCCGCCTGCGTGCGAACTAGATGCAAGATTCCCCATTGTCAAAAGCTGCGAGGCTTTAAGGTAGAGCGAGGAGCCGTACTAGGGACGGTCCCGGTTTTAACTACCCTGCCGTTATGCTGCCGAAATTTTGAATAATATTCATATGTTAGAATTATTTTCCTGTGTTGAAACTATATTCGTCTGTCGAATAGAAAACATTCATGTGTTGAATAGAAATTCATTCGTTGAATCATATTCATGTGTTGAATGGTATTCGTGTTTAAAATAAATTGTTTCAACAATAAAAATCAGATTTTTACTCTATATATACAAACTATAGAAAACCTTCATGTGTTGAATCGAAATTCATTCGTTGAATAGAAATTCATGTGTTGAATGGTATTGGTGTTTTAAATATAAAAAATCACCTTTTTTTATCTATATATATAAACTATAGAAAACCTTCATGTGTTGAATCGAAATTCATTCGTTGAATAGAAATTCATGTGTTGAATGGTATTCGTGTTTTAAATATAAAAATCACCTTTTTATCTATATATATAAACTATAGAAAACCTTCATGTGTTGAATCGAAATTCATTCGTTGAATTGAAATTCATGTGTTGAATGGTATTCATATTTTGAAAGAAATTGTTTTAAAATAAAAATCCTATTTTTATCACCTATATTAACTATATAAAATAGTCGTGTTTTGAGATAAATCGTTTTACAATAAAAATCACATTTTTATTATATACATGAATTGTTAAAAATAGTGAAGTGTTGAAATAGGAGACAGTTAGATAAAAATATCATTTTTATCAAATGTATGAAAATCATATAGTTTTGAAATCGAAGAATCGATATATATATATATATATAAATAGAATTGAAATATATCGAATAACGAAGCTGTAGTTCGTATTTTGAAACCGTGATTTCAAACGATTAGTGCGAGAGATCCGATCATCGGATTTTCCCGAAACCACCACCGTTGGGTTCGCTTTGGAAATATCTTTCCAATGGCACCAACTTTGTAAAAATCCAATGGTTGGATTGTCTTGAATTTTTAATTCAAATCTGAGGAAAAACAGCGCTAGAATCGATTATATTTATAATTATATATAAATATAATTATATTAAATCGAATAACGACGCTGCAGTTCGTATTTTGTAATCGAAATTTCAAACGATTATACCGGGAGATCCGACCGTCGGATTTTCCCGAAACTGGAACCGTTAGATTCGTTTTGAAAAGATCTTTCTAATGATATAAATTTGGAGAAGATCCAACGGTTAGAATTTCAGCTATGTGTAAATCAAATCTGAAGAAAAATAGCGCCACGACCGCGTTATGGCCCGAAGCGTCGTTTTGAATAAATTGGCTATTTTAAAATAAATAAAAATAGCGATAAAATATTATAAACGATATGGATGTGAAATTTAGAAACTAACTGAAGGTTGGCTAAGTCGAATGGTTTCCTGGATGTTGATCTGATGTTGGTTTCGGCCTTCGGGGTTAATATTTGGGAAATCGTTCTCTTACTGATTGACGGTTAGTGACTAATGAATTGAAATGATGCGTATGTATGTTTGTGTTGCACTTGTTTATTATATACGCGAGTTGCTCAGAAAGACCGGGTTTATCCCATTCTGAATAACTGAATCGACGATAAGAAGTCGAAGATGAAGACGGGGGTTGAAGACCGATCTTCAGCTTGTTTGGATGGTAACTGATGTCCTGATTGGGAGGCATCCCGAAATATGGATAATGAGTGGTGATCGTCCAGACGTACGTGGGGATCGATGAATATGCGAGGTATTTATTGCCTCCGGTTTCGTTCAGACCCAGAAGGACTTGCAAAAGGACTGTGTGTCTGACATTGGAATTCATTCTGTGCGATTGATAACCATCAGTTGCGTGGTGTGAATTGCCTTTGTGGCATGCTAAGATGCAGTGATCAGGGCTTCTGTTGAAAAGCAAAGTCTTGTGGTGATGATCAAAGCACCGCCTGTGTGGTATAGCTTTGTGTATAACGTGAATTCACGAGCCTCACACCCCGGTATGAACCAGAAACGGGAGAGGACCTCAGGGAGGACATGCGTTTCTTTCTAGCTAGAAGTGGCGTCAGTGGTTTTACACGCCCTGACGAGTTTGACTTATGTGGTTGTTACTGTTGCAAGGCGCCTCGGTTAAATCGGACGATTCGGGTCCGATGGAGTCATTCGTTGGCTCATTTACGCCCCAAAGGGCGGAGAAACGTAGTGTTCAGGCATTATAATCCACTCCGTGTGGACCGGCCCTGTCGCTCCAAGGGTCGATGCGCTCTGACCCTGAGACATGGGCTAGATTGTCTTGAAGTCGGTAAGGACTATCTTTTGCCTTGGTTCATGACAAAAATCCAATTTCCAAATACGTGACTGTGCAGCTTTGATTGTATATATATATATGGCGACATGATATATGGTACCCATGCCGTCTATGATTGATAGTTATGATTGAAATTGTTTTTTTTTTGAAACATATAAACACTAGTAATAATATCAAATGCTTTTGTTTTATTCGTATCAAGCATATTTTGGCCATTATAAGGTAAAACTCTATCCTCCGGTTTGCGTTGCATTGTGTGATGGGAACTGAGTCTTATAATGGCTTCATTTTTATAAAAAGCATTGCGATGTTTAAAAGAATGGTTTGTTTTAAAGCACTGGCAATCCAATGGAGTAAACCCGTTCCACGAAAGTGGCGTGGTCCTGTGATTGGCCATATTTTAAATATGTTGAGTAGATTTCTTATACCAGTCCCATGACTGACTCGTAGTTTGTTTCACTTTCAAACTCGGGTGCCACTTTTTCTACACAGGCAGCCTTGTATTCAGGTTTTAGCTGGCTTTCTCTGGATAGCTGGAGCTGAAGATGGATTCTATCATTTATCTCTTTTTATGATGTTCAGTTCCTATTGTACATTATGTTTGTTTTCCGCTGTAGACATTTATGTATAGCTGAACTTTATTTGTAATAAGTATGATCCTGTATACTGTGTAACTCTGATGATTACGTTTATCCAGTATATTCTATTGTGCATTATCTGGTGTATTTATTTAATTATGTTCTGTTATATCTGTTTATGTATTATATTCCAAGATTACCCTTGCCACCGTCAGTACGGGGTTTGGGGTCGTCACAGTATTCATTACTCAGAATGGGTTAAACCCGAACTTTTCGAATAACTCATGTAATTTAAAATCAAGTGCTATAAAAACACATCCAACGCCTCATCCAAATTCAGAATCTTCTTTTAATAAAATATACACAATATTAGGGAAAAGTCCCCATTAATTTTTATCAAAGATAAAATCTTTAAAGTTATCCTTTTTAATCTCTAGATCATTAACTAAGGATTATTCAAGTTTAAGAGATTAATCTTATCTTTAACTGGGTTAAGGAACTAATGTCTTTTAAAAACATTGTTCACGATAAACCCAAATATTCCTCTGTCAAAATGGAATCTACACGGAAATCATAATGGTGTATAATTGATATGAAGTCCCGTATCAGACTAAGAATATAAATGGAATAATGGCAAAGCCTTTTAAATTCCATATATATTATCGGCCTTCATTTACAAGAGCTCGTCTCGATTATTACCGAATCGAATTCCATTCAATTCCAATTTAATGTATTAAATTGGAAAACTATATTTTGGAAAATGTCCAATTAAATCTAAATAAAAGATTTAATAATCCCAAATTATATTTTCACTGTTAATTGGGTTAAAGAACAAGTGTCGTTTATAACACAGTTCATGATAAACCCAATTCACATTTCATTTTATTCCAATTACTAAATATAATTTGAAAACTCTATTAATCTTAATTAAAAGATTTGTTCCTTTTTACATGGGTTTTAAGAATAGTGTTATTTAAGACACCATTCACGATAACCCAAAATCCAATTTATTTATTTTAAAACATTGGATTATCATCCTAGTTAATAACTAGTTTGTTTTAATAAAAATATATTTTATCTTTACAAATGGAGTTTATCATCTTAAAATCTACAATTCTATATTTTTATATCCGTCTAAAGGGGACATAAAATCATAGTTTTATTTTACACTGAATATTATTTTAAAATATTCATAATTATAAAATATTTTTTATTTACAAAATTCTTTACCTCAAAATATCCTTTATATAAAGATGTTCTTTATCTTTAAAAATATTATTTTATTAAAAAGATTCTGAATCTGGATGTGACTCAATCAGTTACCATATAATTTCAGTTATATGGATTTCATACATTACATATCCAATGATAATGATAAACAATCATCAAACAATACATCCACATCCAAAGTGAGATTTATAACTGTGTGAGCATTAAAATAAATAAATAATTAATGCTCAACACAGGCTGTCAATCCATCGATTGACAATTAATTAAATATTAGGGCTAGTGTATATCAAATGTCGTCCCAACACCCGTGTGGGGTTTCAACCAACAACAATAGTAGATTATTGTGCACTTGGGCAATGTGTGAAAAATTATCATCCAAATCACATAAACAAGTCGGATAACTTGTAAATGGAAGTGTAACCTTTCAACATCGCAAACATATATTCAAGACATTGCTACATTATATTTTAACATATGAATACCCTTACTACCATTGCTAATGCATGAATGACAATGTTTTTACTTCTACCCTTTTTATTTCTCTAAAGTGGCAATAAAATGTAACATTTTAAAACTATTCTTTTTATTGTCTCTAGAATGACGATAAAAATATTACTTTAATTATATCATTTTTATTACAACTAAAATGTAAATAAAAATGTAACTTTTGTTTTATTCCTTTATTTACAACTAAAATGCAAATCAAAATGTCACTTTTAATCTAATCTTTTTATTTACATCTAAAATATAAATAAAAATGTAACTCTTAATCTAATGTACATTTCTTTAACAAAAACGTAACTTTTACTCTAAAAAGAAAATTGACAACAAAATATGTTTCTTTTTTCCTAAAAAGGAAAATGACAATAAAAATGTTCTTTTTAAATCTGACAAATAAAAATGTAACTTTATTTGCATACAGATTTCTATCTTAATCATGATAAATAAGATGTAAAATTTATTGGCATACAAATGTCTATCTTTCACCAACAAATAAAAATGACTACTTTTATTTGTTTACAAACTCAATGTTAAATTTGACCAATAAAAATGAATGCTTTTATTTGTAAACAATCCCATGTGAATTTGACAAATAAAAATGAATGCTATTAATTTGTAAACAATTTAATGTATATTTTACATCAAAGAATGCAAATAAAGAACAACTCTTTTATTTCAAAGTTTATTTGCATCAAAGAATGCAAATAAAGAGTGACTCTTTTATTTCAAAGTTTATTTGCATCAAAGAATGCAAATAAAAGAATGACTCTTTTATTTCAAAGTTTATTTGCATCAACGAATGCAAATAAAAGAATGACTCTTTTATTTCAAAGTTTACTTGCATCAAAGAATGCAAATAAAGAACAACTCTTTTATTTCAAAGTTTACTTGCATCAAAGAATGCAAATAAAGAACAACTCTTTTATTTCAATGTTTATTTGCATCAAAGAATGCAAATAAAAGAATGACTCTTTTATTTCAAAGTTTATTTCAATCAAAGAATGCAAATAAAAGAGTGACTCTTTTATTTCAAAGTTTATTTGCATCAAAGAATGCAAATAAAAGAATGACTCTTTTTAATGTACAAAAATGTTCCCTTTTTGTCGAATCCTTTCCAACGTACAAAAAATGTCTATTTTTGTATAATTCTTCTTAAAGTGACAAAAATGTCTATTTTTAATTCATTCTTTTTAAAAGTGACAAAAATGTCTATTTTCGTTTCACCCGTTATAATTTCAACAAAATGGTAAATTTTGTGTGTCACTCTTCTATTCACAAAAGTGATAATACTTTGTGTGTCACTTTCTATTTCACAAAAATAGTAAATTTTGTTGTGTCCATTTCTATTCTACAAAATGAATATATTTTGTTTGTGAAGAAATGATGATTTTTCTAATGTGACACAACTAATAGTTTGATTTTGACAAATCTAGTTCTAACAAAAATGAGCGTTTTGATTTTACAAAACGAAATTGACAAAAAAAACGGAAGTTCTAATTTACCAAAATTTTACAAAACCAAATTTGACGGCAATGACAATTTTAATTCAATACCTATGTTTTGACAAAAATAGTGCTATAATTCGACTATTCTATTTTAACCGCGGTGACAATTTGTTAATTTCAATGTGACAAAATGACCAATTTATTTTTTATAAATTCCAATGCGACAAAATGACTATTTTGTTTGATAACTATCAATGCAACAAAAATGATTAATTTTGTTTGTTAACTTTCAATACAGCAAAATGATACTTTTGTTTGATAAATTCCAATGCAACAAAATGACCATGCCATTATGATCTTTTTTTTTTGTAACTCTTTATTAAAACAAAGTGGAAAATAAAAATGAAAATGTACTCTTTTCATTCTTTTAATTAAAACATGTTGACAATGAAAACAAGTTCTTTTTATTTTTTCAATCTTTTAAATAAAACAATTTGACGATACAAAAAGATATGACCTTTTTAATTTTCAACAAATTTGACAATAAAAATTGTCCTTTTTTAATTTCAACAAATTTGACAATAAAAATTGTCCTTTTTTTTATTTCAACAAATTTGACAATAAAAATTGTCCTTTTTTAATTTCAACAAATTTGACAATAAAAATTGTGATGTTTTTTTTTTGACCATTCTAACACAACAGATACGATAATTTTGTTTAGTGTGTAACAAAATGAAAAATGAAACCTTTGTATTCTTTTCTTTAAAATAAAATGAAACTAAAAATGAAATCTTTTCTTTTATTAAAAACATATTGAAAATGAAAAATGAAATTTTTGTTCATAGATTCAAAATAGAAATCAGATCTACATATTTAGAATCAAACAAAGAGGAATTCTTGTTATACAAGATCATATCCATCACACACGAGCAATACAATCAATCACCAACAACAAACAATAAATTTCAATTGCCAACATCACGGATACAATTTAATAAATACATATACATGAAATTCAAGCAATGAGGAATAATATTTAATTTAAAAAAAAAAAAAATCTCACCAAAAGCTTTCCACTCCACCAAAAATTAGACGAGACCTAAATCCGTTTCAGTTTTCCCATCACATAGATCTCGGGAATATGGTTCTAATGCAACGAAAATCATAAAATTATGACTTCATGTGGAAAAGAAATCCTAATTTAAACATTATATAATTAATTAAAGTAATTAATTAAATTAATTCTCTTAACAACGCTTAATAAAAAATTACTCCCAATTAGAATAAAACAGATCGTCTTCTACATCGTTCAAGGCTGAATACTGGAACCCAAACCTCATCCTTGTTCTTCCAAATCGCACGCCTCTAGAACGCACCAGACTCTGATCATAGCCGTATATAATGTCGAGCTTGTTGTCCTCTTTGTTTTTAAAATTGAAATTTTCTGAATTTATTTCTTGGGATGAAAGATAGAATGGAAAAGGGATTGGAGCGTTTCAGCCATCGATTTAGAGGGCGGCGGTGGGTTCCGTGGTGGCAGGTGTTGGTGATTTTGGCCATAGGTTTGCTAATTGAAAGAGGGAAAGAGGAGGGGGAGATAGAGAGGAAGAGAGCCGCCATGGAAAAGAAGGAGAAGGAGAATAGGGTTATGAGAGTTTAGGATATTATATAGAGGTGGGAAATATTTTTATTTTAACCCTTGTATATTTAATAATACATTTAATCGCTTTCAACTCTTTAAGGCCCATAAATCCACATTTTGCATGTTATATGTTACAAAAAAAATGAATTGCTGAATAAGGCTAAGGTGGCGTATTTACTTCTCATTTATGTTTCCTTACATCCCTTCATTACATGCTATAATGACACATTTATTTATTCTTTTACTATTCAAATTTCAAAAGTAGATAACAATGAAAGAAAGAGAGAGAGAGGATAAAATGGAAAGAATTAATGCTAGATTAATGCTATTTGTTTATGAACATGTAGTCTACTTTTGGAATTTCTAAAAGTTAAATTTGAATTGACAGGGGAAATATTTAAAAGGACAGCCAAAGATATGTACATATGTATACCTGTATATATATATATATATTGTCAAAATTTATTTTATTTATAATGTACACATTATTTTCAATCAATAAATTAATAAATGTCATTAGAGTTCCTAAGACATTGTTAGTGTTAACATATTTCAAACTAGAATCTTTTAAATGCATCATTCTACATTAAAAATGTAATTTTAAATGTAAAAACATATTTTAGCTAGAATCTTTTTAATTTATTCATGCATACATAAATCTTTTATTAAGGTTTAAATGTTACATCAATTTAAACAAGCTATGAATCATTTTAATGAATCATTATTACATAAAAAATGTGAATTCTTATGTTACAACAACTTTCCTATTTAAACTAATGTTCATTTTTCATATTTTCTTCTTTACAATAAAAATGTTAACTTTTTATTGAATTTTTTTTAAATAGAATTTTTAAATTCTGACGCATTTTCTATTTAAAATTTCTTAAAATAAAATTTTAAATTGGTTCTGATTTTCCGGGTTGTTACACCAGCTCCCAACGTTTCTTATTTCACAGTAATCCAGCTTAAAACGGATTCTGTATATTTGTTTAAAGTTTGAATCGCCAAACTATGAACTGCCGCGCCATTTCTGTAACGATTCTGATTTCGTCTGGACCTAATCGATCGCAAAGTCGACTAAGACCATTCAAAAACCCGAATACGCTAACTTTGGGCATACAACACATCAGAACAAATAACAGAAGACTTTTATTACATCATAATAATGTTACATCAGAGTATAGAATATATTAGAGTACATCGAATAAATAATACAGCGGAAAATTAATTTACAACAAATGTAATACAACAGCGGAAATGATTAAACTAACACAGCGGATGACTATCGTGATCTGGACATAGATATAAGCTTCGATCCAGATTCCTGCTTAATATATCTGTAAAATAAGATACTCGACTACCCGTGTGGAAAATATGGGCACGCGAGTTTGCAAAGTGAAACAAACTACGAGTCAGTCATGGGACTAGTATGAGAAATCTTACTTAATCTATTTAATAATAAGGCTAATCATAGGACCGCGCCACTGATGCGCAACGGGTTTACTCCATTGGATTGTCGGTGCATAAATAAAGTAAATCATTAAACAATATAACGCTTTTTAGAAAAATGAAACCATTATAAGACTCAAATCCCATCACACAATGCAACGCAAACCAGAGGATAGATTTTTACCTTATAATGGTCAAAAATGCTTGATACGATTAAACGGATTTGATATTATTATTAATATGTATATGTTTCAAAAACATTTCAATCATAATATATCAATCATAGATGGCATAGCTACCATATACTATGTCGCCATACTAGTTATACAATCAAAACCATATGGTGTCGTATTGGAAGTTGGATTTCCATCATGAACCAAGGAAAGAGATAGTCCTTACCGAATTCGAGACAATCTAGCCTAACATATCTCAGGATACAGCCGCAACTGCACCAAGGAGCGCCAAGGCCGGTCCACAAATATGTTAGTGGATTAGTTAGCCTGAACAATACGTCTCCCCACCCTATGGGGCGTAAAATAGAGGCACTGGGGACTCAAATCCGAGGTACCTCACTTTCCATCATTCACGTAAGTAAAAATATCTAGGCTTGTAAAACCCAGACACCACTTCTATCTAGAAAGAAACACATGCTCTCCGTGGGGTCCTTCTCTCGTTTCTGCTTCATACCGAGGTGTGAGGCTCGAGAAGTATCGCTACACAAAGCTATGCTAAATAAAGTTGTGCTTTGATCATTTACCACAAGGCTCTTCTTTTCAACAATAGGCCTTGATCATCTGCATCTTAGCTTGCCAAATTGTCAGTCCATACCGTACCATTGATTTCTACCAATATATAACTCCTGAGCTCGTACGTCTCAGAGAAGGGTGTTATGCAAGAGAATAAATTCTCTTATACCAAATAGATATATATTTAGCAGAGATCAACGAATACAACATAAAGGAATACAATGTCAGACATACCATCCATTTACTAGTCCGTTCTGGGTCTGAACGAAACCGGAGACACCTTATTCCTCGTCCCATATATCCAATACAGGAGAGAGGTTCTCGCATATCCATCGATCTCCAAGTACGTCTGGATGATACCACTTATTACCTTGACTTGGGATGCCTCCCAATCAAGACATCAGTAATCATCCAAACAATGTGAAGACCTCCGGTCTTCAACCATTGTCTTTATCTTCGACTTTTAATCGTCGTAGTAATTATTCAGAATGGGTTAAACCCGGTCTTTCCGAAAAACTCGCGTATTTTATAATCAATAATTAAGTGTTATAAAAACACATCATACGCCTCGTTCCAATTCAGAATATTCTTTTAAATAAATATTCACCCTTTTAAGGAAGGGTTCCCATTAATTTTATCAAAGATAAATTCTTTTAAATTTATTATTTGATCTTCCTTTTAAAGATTCATTAAAACTCCAATTTGGTTTTAATTTCAAAAATCAT
The DNA here is from genome assembly GCA_030737875.1 of Allium sativum. Taxonomy (NCBI): domain Eukaryota; kingdom Viridiplantae; phylum Streptophyta; class Magnoliopsida; order Asparagales; family Amaryllidaceae; genus Allium; species Allium sativum. The sequence goes on along the minus strand of CM060915.1, from coordinate 440,705,438 downwards.
TATTTAATGATTACTCAACTTTAGGAAATTAGTCTTGTCTTTAACTGGGTTAAAGAACCAATGTCAAAACACAGTTCATGATAAACCCAAAATCACCTTCCATTAAATATGGAATTTTCACAGAAATCAAATCTATATAAATCTCCGTATCAGACTAGTAATATAAATGGAATAACGGCAAAGCCTTTTAAATTCCATATATAATAATGGTCTTCTTTTACAGAAGCTCATCTCGATTATTGTTAAATCGAATTCTCTTCAATTCCAATTTAATTTATTAAATTGGAAAACTTTACTTTGGAAAATTCCTATTAAATCTTAATAAAAAGATTGATGAATTCCAAATTATATTTCCATTGTTAATCGGTTTGAAGAACAAATGTCGTTTAAAACACCGTTCACAATAAACCCAACTCACATTTCATTTTATTCCAATTACTAAATATAATTGGAAACTCTAATAACTTAGTTAAAAGATATATTCTTTTCATACGGGGTTTAAGAACAGTATTATTGAAGAAGACACCATTCAAGACAAACCCAAAAATCCAATTTATTTTATTTAATGCCAATTAAATATTGATAAATTGGAGAACTTCATTAAATTTGTAATTTAAAGATTTATCCTAGTTAATAACTAGTTCATTTCGATAAAAATATGTTTTTATCTTTTCAAATATGGAATTTTTCATCCAAAATCTTTTCAAATCATTAATTATGATTTTACATAATTTTTCCACATTATTAATAATTTTCTAAAGGCCTTTACAGTCAGTTTCCAATAACGGCCACCGAAAAGCATCCATAACGACCTTTTTCAAATTTGATTTGGACATAATTCCGAATCCAGCCGTTATATTTCAAATCTCTTATATTCATTGAAAATCTCTTTTCGATACGAACCCAACGGTTCTAATTTTAGGAGAATCCGATGGCGTGATCTCCCGTTACGCCAATTTGAAGTGAATGGTCGAAATTCGCGAACGGTCGCTGCGCGGCGCGTTCTATTCAGGCCATTATTTATATATATATATATATATATATATATATTTCGTTGATCTCTATTTAAAACATATCTTATAAAATATTTATAAATTCGTTTTAAAATGATTTTAATTTAATTTTCAATTTTAAATCAAAATTGAATATTCTATATTTATATCAAATTAAAATATTAATATTTTCCAAATATTATTTTTTAAAATCACTAATTTTTGATATACATTATAAAATGAATAAAATCGATCGATAAACCTGTTCGGGTTAAAATGGCGTTTGCTACTTAACTCGGCTTCCTATTTTTATATTTTTGTGCCCATTCTAAGACGGACAATAAAAATCATAACTTTATTCTTTACTAAATTTATTTTAAAATACTCTTTATTTTAAAATATTCCTTATTTTAAAATATTCTTTACGTTAAAATATTCTTTAAAAAAAATGTTCTCTATTCTGAGTCAGGATGCGACTCAATCAATTACCATATAAATTCAGTTATATGGATTTTTATACATTGCGTATATTCAACGATAATGATAAACAATCATCAAACAATCTATTCGCATCCTAAGTGAAGTTTATAACTATGTGAGCATTAAAATAAATAAATAACACTCATCACGGGCTGTCAATCCATCGATTGACAATTAATTAAATATTGGGACTAGTGTATGTCAAATCTCATGCCAATACCCATGTGGGGTTTTCAAACAACAAAAATTCATTTATTTAAATAAATTATTGGTTAATACTTTAACCAATTCTAATTCGGTTTCAATTATTTTCTATTTAACTAATTTACGCTGTTTAAAATTATAAATGGATATTTATAATTTAATTTTACTATCACATTAATGTTAACATTATTTTTAATACGTTAATTATTTCAAAATCACGAGCATATATTTAACAAATGATCATTTTATAATAACAACGCTAACATGATACAAACGATGTTTTACCTAACAAAACATTTTTAACATACAATTCTTTTACTTTAACTTAACATGATAATAATGACGTTTCAATGACAATCATATTTTATCATATTTTTCGACTTCACTAACACATAAATGAAAAGGTTTTAATAAACAAAACCTATATTAACAAATGATCATTTTTCCATTTCTCTAACATATGAATGATAATGTTTTAATTAACAAAACATAAATAAACAAATGAACATTTTTTCTATTTCACTAGCATATAAATGATAATGTTTTAACTAACAAACATATATATCCAAATGAAAATTTTTCTATGTAAAACAATGCATGTTTTCAATCATTTCCAATATACAATAAAAATGTGAATTTTTATTGTTAAACAATTTTCCACAATTCCTATGCTCATATATGACAGATAAAAAGATGGTTTTTATTTTCAGTAATTCCAATGTTCATACATGATAGATAAAAAGATGGTTTTTATTTTCATAACCTTGTCTACATTTCTAATGTCCAATAAAATAACGTTTATTGCATAACATTGTCTACATTTCTAATGACAAAATAAAGGACAACTTTGTCAAATGAACATGTTTATAATCCTAGTGACAAAATAAAAAGATAATTTATTTACATGACAATATAAAAAGATTATTTATTTGGTTGACAAATCTATTTCAACAAAACAATTAAAAATGATATTTTCATTTTGTTGACAAATCTATTTCAATGAAACAATTAAAATGATATTTTCATTTTGTTGACAAATCTATTTCAACAAAATGATCAAAAATGATATTTTCATTTTGTTGGCAAATCTATTTCAACAAAATGATTAAAAATTATATTTTCATTTTGTTGACAAATCTATTTCAACAAAACAATTGAAAATGATATTTTCATTTTGTTGACAAATCTATTTCAACAAAATGATTAAAAATGATATTTTGTTTTTAACATTTCTAATTCAAAAAAAATGTTAATCTTATATTTAACATTTCTAATCCAACAAAAATGTTAATCTCATATTTAACAAAAGTAGATAACTAACTGATATTTTTGTTTGAGAACACATATTCTAACTAAATCGCATATTTATTTATAAAATATGTTTTCTACATAAATGACATATTAATTTACCAAATATGATCTCTAACATAAATGACATGTTAATTTTCACAATATGATTTCTAACATAAATGATACATTAATTTACCAAATATGATCTCTAACATAAATGATATGTATAACATGACATTTCTAAATGAATGACATTTTTATTAACATAACATTTCTAAATAAATGATATTTATAACATGACATTTCTAAATAGATGACATTTTTATTAACAAAATATGATTCTAACTAAATGACATATTTTATCCTAACATAACATTTTCTAACAAAAAATGGTTTTTTTATTTTAGCATAACATTTTCAACTAACATGACATTTTTATTTACTAAAATGACATTTTGATTTTAATATAACATTGCTAACTAAAATGGCATTTTTATATTACATGACAAAGCTTGAATTCTTAGCTCACAAAAATACAATTCAACAAATCACCACTACCAAAATCAGTCAATCAATCTCAATTATATACGGCGCATATATTTAATATCACAATCAATATATATATATATATATATATATATATATATATATATATATATTCTAGATATATATATTTTTTAATTTTAATTTTAAATCGAGAAATCTAACAATCAATAATAAAATTCATTTAAAATAGAGATCTCACATTGATTTTGTCTGAATTTCCAACATACTCCGTTTTTGTCCAAAGCTGTTCCGTTACGTACATCTTGTCCATACGATTCCAACGCATCAAATTTCATCGAATTCTGTTGCTGTTTGAACAAGTTACATCGTTTTAAACATTTAAATACTTTAAGATAATTAAAATATAATTAAATTAATTATTGTTTTTTTATTAACCACCTCCTAATTACTCCTCTTCCTCGTTCTTCTCTGTAGAAACTCAACCCAAACATCGTCTTCAAGATCACCACGTCGCTCCTCCTCTAGACTACCTGCCGCCGATCTGAAGCCCACACAGGAGCGCCGCTCCATCATCCACCCACGCCTCGAGCAAGGTGAAGCTCGGTGGGTTCTTCCTCCTAGAAAGCCGCCGCGAAGTGGGCATGTTTGAGTGAGAAATCCCAACGATATACTCTATGTGAACCCATCATATCCGTACCCGATTGAAGAGATTCCTTTGCTCTTTGATTTTTCCTTTGGAACGCTTTCGAGTTACTTCATGAATTAAATGAAATTAGTGAATTTGTTTAGGAAGATATCGACCAATAAAAAGAAGAGGGCGGCGGCTACGTTGGCATATAGCGTTTTAGAGTAGTGTATATTTATAATATTTTATTATTTAATTTTCTAGTTTTCAAAAAAACCCATTAATTCTCCATAGCTCCAAATTCAGCCCAATGAGAGTTATCCCTAGCCAAATACCCCCATTTCAGACACAATGAACTAGGTCCCGTCAGCCCGTTTGGTCGTCTTCAGGTTGTTTTCTTCAAAAAATATAAATTATTTAATTTGTTCGAGCATTTTAATTTACCGGGGCCACATACTAACTCTATAAATTATAGAAAAATTATTTCTAGTTATGTTTTGACAATACGGTCCTAACAAAATTAATTTCGTTGAATTTGGAGACCGTTTGAAAATTGGCCATTTTGTGGTCGATCGAAATTGACTGAAATTGTCAAAACACACTTTCTTTTGCCACGCTCACATATTGATTCCAAAAATTATGAAAATTGGAATCTAGCAATAATTTGACATTTCGGATCAAACAAAAGAGGTTTCATCGGAAACGAAGGTCGTTTGCAAAATGGCTATTTATAAGGGCTATATATTATATTAAATTCTACAGCGACTATTCTGAATATTCAAATGGCCCTAACTTTTGATTTCCACTATGAAATTTCAATTTTTCGGATTCGTTGTAAAGATATTATTAAACAGATTCTAATATTTTTGGTTTCACTAAAATCCGATTTATTTTGCATCATGTACATTCAATCAAAGTTCAAATTCAAATTTCCAAACTACCACGCTATTTCTAACTTCTTTTATAATTAAAATAAATATATTCATTCTAACTTCGATTTAAATAAATTTTTAATCGTTATCATTTAAAATAAATCATTTTAAATATTCAAAATCCATTAAAATTTCTAAAATAAAAATTTTAAATTGGTTCCAAAATTCCGGGTTGTTACAATCTCCCCCACTTAAAATCTTTTCGTCCTCGAAAAGGAACGGAGCTGAAAGTTGTTTAATTAACCAACTCAACTTTCATTCTTTTATTGGTTTCAATAATTTTATTAGTTGAACTAATAATCACACAACACAACCATCAATCAATTAGTGGTTTAGCTTTTCAAAAATACATAACTTTTATATATCAAAAATCATATTTTCTAAGGTCTGATTATATATATAATCACAAATACATTAATTATGAACTTGTCACACTCAACTCGTTCTGGGCCATTTCTAACCCCGTCTCTAACGAGTTTTCTCATTCTAGGATACTACTGGTCCTATCTCTAATGAGTATTCTTTTATAGGATATTACTAATCCTACCTTTGATGAGTCTTCTGTTCAGTTCTAACGAGTTGTACCCTAAAGATTGAGCTAACCAAAGCTCTGATACCAGCTGTAACGATTCTAAATTCGACCTGACCTAATCGATCGCAAAATCGACTAAGACCGATCAAAAACACGAATACGCTAACTTTGGGCATACAACACATCAGAACAAATAACAAAAGACTTTATTACATCATAATAATGTTATATCAGAGTACAGAATATATCAGAGTACATCGAATAAATAATACAACGGAAGATTAATTTACAACAAATGTAATACATTGCAGCGGAAACGATTAAACTAACACATCGGAAGACTATCATGCTCTGGACACAGCTTTAAGCTTCGATCTGGATTCCTGCTTAATATATCTGCAAAGTTAGCTACTCGACTGCCCGTGTGGAAAATATGGGCACCCGAGTTTGCAAAGTGAAACAAACTACGAGTCAGTCATGGGACTGGTATGAGAAATCTTACTTAATCTATTTAATAATAAGGCTAATCACAGGACCACGCCGCTAACACAGAACGTGTTTACTCCATTGGATTGCCGGTGCATAAATAAAGTAAATCTTTAAACAACACAATGCATTTTAGAAAAATGAAACCATTATAAGACTCAAGTCCCATCACACAATGTAATGCAAACCAGAGGATAGAGTTTTACCTTATAATGGTCAAAAATGCTTGATACGATAAAGCGGATTTGATATTATTATTAGTGTTATATGTTTCAAAAACATTTCAATCATAATGTATCAATCATAGATGGCATAACTACCATATACTATGTCGCCATACTAGTTATACAATCAAAACTGTATGGTGTCGTACTGGAAGTTGGATTTCCATCATGAACCAAGGCAAGCTGCAACTACACCTAGGAGCACCAGGGCCGGTCCACAAATATGTTAGTGGATTAGTTATGCCTGAACAATATGTCTCCCCGCACTACGGGGCGTAAAATAGAGCCACTAGGGACTCAAATCCGAGGTACCTCGCTTTCCATCATCCACATAAGTAAAAATATATGGGCTTGTAAAACCCAGGCACCACTTCTAGCAAGAAAGAAACGCATGCTCTCCCTGGTGTCCTTCTCCCGTTTCTGGTTAGTACCAGGGTGTGAGGCTCGCGAAGTATCGCTACACAAAGCTATGCTAAATAAAGTTGTGCTTTGATCATCAACCACAAGGCTCTGCTTTTCAACAATAGGCCTTGGTCATTTGCATCTTAGCATGCCACATTGTCAATCCATACCATACCATTGATTTCTGCGAATATATAACCCCTGAGCTCGTACGTCTCAGAGAAGGGTGTTAAGCAAGAGAATAAATTCTCCGCCACCAAATAGATATATATTTAGCAGAGATCAACGAATACAGAAAAAAGGAATACAACGTTAGACATAGCATCCATTTACAAGTCCGTTCTGGATCCGAACGAAACCGGAGACACCTAATTCCTCGTCCCATATGTCCAATACAGGAAAGAGGTTCTCGCATATCCATCAATCTCCAAGTACGTCTGGAAGATCACCACTTATTACCTTGTCTTAGGATGTCTCGCAATCAAGACATCAGTAATCATCCAAACGATGTGAAGACCTCCGGTCTTCAACCACCGTCTTCATCTTCGGCTTTTAATCGACGTAGTAATTATTCAGAATGATTTACACCCGGTCTTTTCGAATAACTCGCATATTTTATAAACAATAATTAAGTTCTATAAAAACACATCATATGCCTCATTCCAATTCATAATATTCTTTTAAATAAATATTCACCCTTTTAGGGAAGGGTTCCATTAATTTTATCAAAGATAAATTCTTTTAAATCTATTCTTTAATCTTTTTTTTAAAGATTCATTAAAACTCCAATTTGGTTTTTAATCTCAAAAATCATTATTTAATGATTATTCAACTTTAGGAAATTAGTCTTATCTTTGACTGGGTTAAAGAACCAATGTCATTTAAAACACAGTTCATGATAAACCCAAAATCACCTTCCATTAAATATGGAATTTTCACAGAAATCAAATCAATATATAATCGATATAAATCCTCCTATCAGACTAGTAATATAAATGGAATGATGGCAAAGCCTTTTAAATTCCATATATAATAATGGTCTTCTTTTACAGAAGCTCATCTCGATTATTATTAAATCGAATTCTCTTCAATTCCAATTTAATATATTAAATTGGAAAACTTTACTCTGGAAAATTCCCAATAAATCTTAATAAAAAGATTTATAAATTCCAAATTATATTTCCACGGTTAATCGGGTTGAAGAACAAATGTCGTTTAAAACATCGTTCACAATAAACCCAATTCACATTTCATTTTATTCCAATTACTAAATATAATTGGAAACTCTAGTAATCTTAATTAAAAGATTTATTCTTTTCATACGGGGTCTAAGAACAGTGTTATTGAAAACACCATTCACGGCAAACCCAAAAATCCAATTTATTTTATTTAATTCTAATTAAATATTAATAAATTGGAGAACTTCATTACATTTTTAATTTAAAGATTTATCTTAGTTAATAACTAGTTCATTTCGATAAAAATATGTTTTTACCTTTTCAAATATGGAATTTTTCATCCAAAATCTTCTCAAATCATTAATTATGATTTTACATAATTTTTCCATATTTTTAATAGTTTTCTTAAGGCCTTTACAGTAGGTTTCCAATAACGGCCACCGAACTGCATCCATAGCGACCTTTTTCAAATTTGATTTGAACATAATTCCAAATCCAACCGTTAGATTTCAAATCTCTTATATTCATTGGAAAGCTCTTTTCGATACGAACCCAAGGTTCCGGTTTTAGGAGAATCCGACGGTTGGATCTCCCGTTACGCCAATTTGAAGTTAATGGTCGAAATTCGCGAACAGTCGTCGCGCGACGCGTTCTATTCAGGCCATTATATAATATATATATATATATATTATGTATATTTCGTCGATTTCTATTTAAAACATATCTTATAAAATATTTATAAATTCGTTTTAAAATTATTTTAACTTATTATTCAATTTTAAATCAAAATTGAATATTCTATATTTATATCATATTAAAATATTAATATTTTCAAAATATTATATTTTAAAATCACTACTTTTTTATATTCATTATAAAATGAATAAAATCGATCGATAAACCCGTTCAGATTAAAATGCGTTTGCTACTTAACTCGACTTCCTATTTTTATATTTTTGTGCCCATTCTAAGACGGACAATAAAAATCATAACTTTATTCTTTACTAAATTTATTTTAAAATACTCTTTATTTTAAAATATTACTTATTTTAAAATATTCTTTATATTAAAATATTCTTTAAAAAAAATGTTCTCTATTTTGAATCGGGATGCGACTCAATCAATTACCATATAAATTCAGTTATATGGATTTTTATACATTGCATATATTCAGCGATAATGATAAACAATCAACAGACAATCCATTCACCTCCAAAGTGAAGTTTATAACTATGTGAGCAATAAAATGAATAAATAACGCTTATCACATGCTGTCAATCCATCGATTGACAATATATTAAATATTGGGACTAGTGTATGTCAAATCTCATCCCAATACCCGTGTGGGGTTTTCAAACAACAACAATTTATTTATTTAAATAAATTATTGGTTAATACTTTAACCAATTCTAATTCGTTTTGAATTATTTTCTATTTAACTAATTTACACTATTTAAAATTATAAATGGATATTTATAATTTAATTTTACTACCACATTAATGTTAACATTATTTTTAATACGTTAAACATTTCAAAACCACGAACATATATTTAACAAATGATCATTTTATAACAACAACGCTAACATGCTACAGACGATACTTTACCTAACAAAACATTTTTAACATATAATTCTTTTACTTTAACATAACATGATAATAATGACATCTTAATGACAATCATATTTTAACATATTTTTCTACTTCGCTAAAACATAAATGAAAAGGTTTTAATAAACAAAACCTATAGTAACAAATGACCATTTTTTCATTTCTCTAACATATGAATGATAATGTTTTAATTAACAAAACATAAATAACCAAATGAACATTTTTTCTATTTTACTAGCATATAAATGATAATGTTTTAACAAACAAACATATATATCCAAATGAACATTTTTCTATGTAAAACAATGCATGTTTTTAATCATTTCTAATATACAATAAAAATGTGAATTTTTATTGTTAAACAATTTTCCACAATTCCTATGCTCATATATGACATATAAAAAGATGGTTTTTATTTTCAGTAATTCCAATGTTCATATATGATAGATAAAAAGATGGTTTTTATTTTCATAACCCTGTCTACATTTCTAATGTCAAATAAAAGAACGTTTATTTCTCGTAACATTGTCTACATTTCTAATGACAAAATAAAGGACAACTTTGTCAAATGAACATGTTTATAATCCTAGTGACAAAATAAAAAGATAATTTATTTACATGACAATATAAAAAGATAATTCATTTTGTTGACAAATCTATTTCAACAAAACAATTAAAAATGATATTTTCATTTTATTGACAAATCTATTTCAACAAAACAATTAAAAATGATATTTTCATTTTGTTGACAAATCTATTTCAACAAAACAATTAAAAATATTATTTTCATTTTTTTGACAAATCTATTTCGTCAAAATGATTAAAAATGATATTTTATTTTTAACATTTCTAATTCAACAAAAATGTTAATCTTATATTTAACATTTCTAATTCAACAAAAATGTTAATCTCATATTTAACAAAAGCATATTCTAACTAACTGATATTTTTGTTTGAAAACACATATTCTAACTAAATAGCATATTTATTTATAAAATATGTTTTCTACATAAATGACATATTAATTTACCAAATATGATCTCTAACATAAATGACATGTTAATTTCACAATATGATTTCTAACATAAATGATATGTTAATTTACCAAATATGATCTCTAACTAAATGGTATTTTTATTCTAACATAACATTTTCAACTAACATGACATTTTTATTTACTAAAATGACATTTTGATTTTAATATAACATTGCTAACTAAAATGAAATTTTTATATTACATGACAAAGCTTGAATCCTTAGCTCACAAAAGTACAATTCAACAAATCACCACAACCAGAATCAGTCAATCAATCTCAATTATATATGGCGCATATATTTAATATCACAAGCAATATATATATATATATATTCTAGATATATATTTTAATTTTAATTTTAAATCGAGAAATCTCACAATCAATAATAAAATTCATTTAAAATAGAGATATCACATTGATTTTGTCTGAATTTCCAACATACTCCGTTTTTTTCCAAAGCTGTTCCATTACGTAGATCTTGTCCATACGATTCCAACACATCAAATTTCATTGAATTTTGTTGCTTTTTGAACAAGTTACATCGTTTTAAACATTTAAATACTTTAAGATAATTAAAATATAATTAAATTAATTATTGTTTTTTTAGTAACCACCTCTTAATTACTCCTCTTCCTCGTTCTTCTCTGTAGAAACTCAACCCAAACATCGTCTTCAACATCACCACGTCGCTCCTCCTCTAGACCTCCTGCCGCCGATCTGAAGCCGCCACAAGGAGCGCCGCTCCATCGCCTACTCATGCCTCGAGCAAGGTGAAGCTCGGTAGGCCCCTCCTCATGGAAAGCTGCCGTAAATTGGGTGTGTTTGAGTGAGAAATCCCAACGATATACTCCATATGAATCCATTATATCCATACCCGATTGAAGAGCTTCCTTTGCTCTTTGAATTTTTCTTTGGTACGCTTTCGAATTACTTCATGGATTAAATGAAATTAGTGAATTTTTTTAGGAAGATATCGGCCATAGAAAAGAAGAAGGTGGCGGCTACGTTGGGAAATAGGGTTTTAGAGTAGTGCATATTTATAATATTTTATTATTTAATTTTTCAAGTTTTCAAAAAAAAACCATTAATTCTCCATAGCTCCAAATTTAGCCCAATGAGAGTTGTCTCTAGCCAAATACTCCCGTTTCGGACACAATGTGTAACAACCCGGAAAATCGGAACTGATTTTAAATTTTTATTTTGGCAATTTTAATGAATATTTAATATTTAAAATGATTTATTTTGAATAATAATGATGATAAATTTATTTTGAATAGAATTAGAACATATATATTTATTTGAATCGACGTTAGAATATAAATAATTATTTTAATTATAAAATAAATTGGAAATGGCGCGGTAGCTTGAAAATTCAATTTCAAATTTCAAATGAATGTACAGGATTCAAAATAAACCGGATTTTAGAGAAACAAGAATATTAGAATCTACTTGAAATTATCTTTCCAACGAATCCGAAAAATCCAAATTTCATAGTGGGAATAAAAAGTTATGGCCAGTTGAAAATTCAGAATAGTCGTTATGGAAATATGGCCCTTAAAAATAGCAATTTTGCAAATGACCTCCGATCCGGGATGTCAAGTTATTGCTAGATTCCAATTTTCATATTTTTTGGGATCAATACGTGAGTGTGGCGAATTTAAACGCGTTTGACAAATTTCAGTGGAATTTAATCGACTGGAAAATGGCCATTTTTTAAACGGTCTTAAAATTTGACGAAATTAGTTTTGTTAGGACCGTATTGTCAATACGAAGCTAGAAATAATTTTTCTGGAATTTTTAGAATTAGTATGTGACCCCGATAAATTGAAAAGTACGTTTAAAATAGAATATATAGATTTAAATTTTGATTTAAACAGAAACTAATCGAAACAGCAGAACTGGCTTATGATGCATGTCCCATTGTGTTCGGAATGAGGGTAATTAGCTAGAGGCGACAGTCGGTGGGTTCGGTTTGGAGTTCGTAATGGAAAGTTACTTTTTGGTATTAATTAAAGAATTAAGTAAAATATATATTCCTTTAAATTAGCGTTGACCACTCCCTCCCCTTACCTTCTCTCTCCCCGACATCGGCATTTCATAAAGAAAAACAAGGGGCGACGGAACCCTAGCCACCACCCCATCTCCGCTGCGCCGCACTCCTGAAGGCCGTCATCCCTCTGACCAACTCCCTCGCCCTTCCTCCAACCTCCAGCCCCTACCATGACCCCCTTCCGCCCCTAAAACCACTCCGTCAAGAAAGCAACGCCGCCTCCTCCTCCTAGGGCCTGCTGCTGCCACCGACGACAACACCCACCGCCGCCCCCTCCATCTCAGACAGACGCAGCCCCCCCCACCCCGTGAGTTTTTATTTTATCCTTTTTTTGATTTCATTTAAATTATGAAAAGCATAGATTTTTATATACGAAAAGCATAGATTTTTATATATGAAAAGCATAGATTTTTACATACGAAGTAGCAGAATAAAAATATGATTTTTATTATATGTGTAGTGATAAAAATTCGAATTTTATATATGTGAAGTAGGGACAAAAAAATGTAATTTTTATCATGAAGAGAAGAATATAAAAATACGATTTTTATTACGATGTTAGCAAAATAAAAATATGATTTTTATTATATGGATAACTTTATAAAAAATATTCTTTACATATGTAATAGCGTTAGAAAGATATGATTTTGATTTATAATAAAAATTAGATTTTTATACATGAAGTAGCGATATAAAAGTTGGATTTTTATAATATGGATTTGAAAAGAAATGTGATTTTTAAATAAATAGCACGGTATTCAAAATGTGATTTTTATTGTGAACAGCGTGAAAAAGATTGCGTTGGAAGTTTGGGCAGATCCAGACGGTTCTGAAATTAAGAATAAAGAATGGTGGAGTGGAAACCAAAGGTGAGAACTCCTCACCATATTTTCTTATACAGTTATTTATTTTATAACTGCCTATATGAACTGCTCCCCGTCGTCCACAAACCATGGACGACTTGTTTGATTGTTTGGTTTGGTTGATTGGATTATTTGGTTAAGTTTGGTTTGTGAATTGAAACAAATTGATATGTTTTGGTTTGTGTATGGCGCGAGCCATTATTAGGCGAGGGATAAGGCTAGACCTTATCCCGGTTCCAGTATCGCGCCGTTATGCCGCCAAAATTTTCTAAAATATGTTAGAACAATAAAAATATCATTTTTATTTTGTAAATGAACCGAATAAATATTTTACCATTAAAAATATAATTTTTAACGTGGATATGAATAAAATAAATATTCATTTACAAATCGGACGATTTGTTTATGTACACCCATTTTATTGATATTGATTGGATGATAAATTTTACACGCCGCCCAACTGCACAAATAAAACCTGTGTTTGATTGTTTGAAACCCCACAAGGGTATTGGGATGATATGTGACATACACTAGTCCCAAAAATTAGCTGTATGTCGATCGATTGGTTGACAGGCTGTTGTAAACGTTAAATATTTATATTTAATGCTTATGCAGTGTAGAATGCACTCTGGATGATGGTTGACTGTGTTTGATTATTGTTGTATACATGTGTGTATGAAATCCATATAATCAACATTATATGGTATTGACTGTGTCTGATTCCAGTTTAGAAAGAAGGTATATTTTAAAATGACAAATATTTTAAAATAATGAATATTTTAAAATAATATTCAGTAAAGGAATCAAAATATGATTTTGATGTCCGATTTGGAATGGACAAGAATATATTTAAATATATAAAGCCGTGTTGATTAGATTAACATCATTTTGACGTGAATGATATTTTTGTCGATTTTATTCATTTTTATAATGAATATAAAAAAGGAAGTGATTTCAAAATCTAATGTTTTGAAAATACTATCATTTATATATCGATGATATGGTATATTCAATTTTGATTTGAAATTGAATATGAAGTTGAAATCGTTTTGAAAACGAATTTAAAACGATTAATAAAATACGTTTTAAATGGAAATCGACGAAATATATAATATATATATATATATATATAATGGCCTGAATAGAACGCGCCGCGCCGCGGTAGTTCGTGAATTTCGACCATTGACTTCGAACGGACATTACAGGAGATCCGACAGTCAATTCTCCTAAAACCAGAACCTTTGGGTTCGTATGGAAAAGAGCTTTCCAATGAATACAAGAGATTTGAAATCTAACGGCTTGATTTGGAATCATGTCCAAATCAAATTTGGAAAAGGTCGCTGGAAGTGCAGCTCAATGATCGTTTATGGAAATCGACTGTACGGGCCTTGATAAAATTATTAAAAATATCAATAATTTGTGTAAAATCATAATAAATGATTTGGAAAGAATTGGGATGAAAAATTCCATATTTGAAAAGATAAAAATATAGTTTATCGAAATGAACTAGTTATGAAGTAGAATTATAATCCAATATTTTTAAATAAATAAATTGGATTTGAAATGGTTTTAAAAATAACTGGAATTTCCAATATATGAATTGGAATGGATTTGAATCGAAATTATCTTTGGAATATTTCGATATTGGATTCCATGATTATACGGATATTGTGGAGGAATTTGGAAGATATATATATATATATATATATCGTCATTTCAATATGATATTTGTTGGTTTCAGAATTTGATATTGAATATAAGTTGATATATTTTCTATTCAGAGCCTTATATTTAATATCAAATTGGATTTTGGATTTGTCGTGAATGGTATCTTTAATAATACTGTCCTTAAACCCAATGGAGTTAAGAAAATTAGAAACTTACTGGAGATTAGCTAAGTTGAATGGTTTCCTGGGTATTGATCTGATGTTGGTTTCGGCCTTCGGGATTAATACTTAGGGAATTGTTCTCTTACTAATTTATGGTTAGAGACTGTTGGGATTTTAGGTTTGTCGTGAACTATGTTTTAAATGACACTGTTCTTAAACCCAGTGTGAAAAGAATAAATCTTTTAATTAAGAATTAAAGAAGAATTACCAATTAATTAACATTTAATTGGGACTGAAAAAGAAATGTGAATTGGGTTTATTGTGAACTGTGTTTTTAACGACATTCGTTCTTTAACCCGATTTTCAGTGAAATGTGATTTGGAATTTATAAATCTTTTTATTAAGATTTACGGGAATTTTCCAAAGTAACGTTTTCCGATTTAATAAATTAAATTGGAATTGAATGGAATTCGATTGATAAAAATCAAAGTGAACTTCTGCGGAGCAAGACTGTTAATACATATGGAATTTAAAAGGCTTTGCCGTTATTCCATGTATATTACTAGTCGGATACGGAAATTGATATCGATTATTTATTGATTTGTTTTTCCGTGAAGATTTCTTAATTAATGGAATGTGATTTGAGTTTATCGTGAACTGTGTTTTAAATGACATTAGTTCTTTAACCCAGTTAAAGACAGGATTACTTGTCTAATATTGTATTTTGAACTGCATGGTTGATCTCTGCAAAATATGTATCTGTTTGATGGCGCAGAATTTATTCTCTTGCTTAACACCCTTCTCTTAGACGTATGAACTTAGAGGTTATATATCGGCAGAAATCAATAGTACAGTGTAGACTATCGATGCGGCATGTTTGTGTTTTCCAAAGTTAAATAATCATTAATATTGATTTTTGGGAAGATTAAAACTAAGTGGAGTTTTAATGAATCTTTAAATAGATTGAAAAAGGGAATGTGATAATTTTAATTCTCAAATTTAGGAAATGATCGAGAATGGAGTATCGCTAGTTTTTCTCCTAGCGATAGTTAAATCTTTAATTAGATTTGAACAGGAAATGGTAATTAATTTTACCGATAAGACCGTGGAGTTAGTTATGGAGTATGTGACGGCCTGCCCCGTAGCAGCCGACATTTCCAATGAAAGTGCGTTGTGCCAATGTCCGGCTAGCACGGGACGGTCGCCAAAGAAAGGAAAAGAAAGGAATTTGAACTAACCAGGAACTTATAGTATATCTCACAGCGCATGGAATAAAATATAATAATAACATAACTTGACGTAAAACAGGCGAGACAGTGCATAAGCTGAAAACTTAAACCATCATAGCAGCGGAAAATCCAAAATTACAGCTTATGTTCCACATCATCTTTATTACAACTTTAAAACTGTCTCTAAAGCAAAAGAAATGAAAGGTACACTACTAATGCCCAAAGTAGTGACCAGCAGCGACACAGAGATATTATATATAAAATAGTACATAGGAGCCTCCTGCTCGTCTTCGGATCAGCTACTCGTGCATAACCAACTAAGCTGTCTCTAGTCTGCCCATTTAAGAGCACCCAGAGTAATAAGAAGAGACATAAAACTTTGGGTCAGAAAAAAGTCTGGTATGAGAGATAAGCAGCAAAAACAGAATAATAACAGGTATACTAAACCATACCTGAACCTGGACCTGCAACCAAAGAGTTAGCACTATATACTGTATAATACTCTAAGGTGCCACTAACATATAGTGTGAAGAATACGGGGGTGGGGGTGTGTAATAACCCGAAAATCTGGGCCAGTTTAAAATTTTTATTTCGGCAATTTTAGCGAATTTTGGATATTTAAAATGAATTATTTTAAATAATATCGACGAGAAATTTATTTAGAATATAATTCGAACGTATATATTTATATACGCCGTCGTTAGAATATATAATATTTATATATAAATTATAATAGAATTGAGAATGGCGCGGTAGTTCGATAATTTGATTTCAAACTTCAATTGAACATACCGGGTGCAAAATAATCCGGATTTTAGTGAAACCAAAAACATTAGGATCTAATTGATAATATCTTTCCAACGAATCCGAAAAATCAAAATTTCATAACGGGAATCAAAAGATATGTCCAGTTGAAAATTCTGAATAGTCGCTATGGAATTCAGGCCCTTAAAAATGGGAATTTTGCAAACGACCTCGGATTTCGACGAAACCAGTTTTGTTGGGTTCGTGATGTCAATTTATTGCTAGGTTTCAAATTTCATAATTTTTCGAATCAATATGTGAGCGTGGAAAAGGAAAACGCGTTCGACCAGTTTCAGTTGAATTTAATCGACTGGAAATTGGCCATTTTTCAAACGGTCTCAGAATTCGACGAAATTAGTTTTGTTAGGACCGTATCGTCAATACGAAGCTAGAAAATATTTTTCGAGAATTTTTAGAGTTAGTATGTGACCCGAGTAATTTGAAATGTACGTTTGAAATTCAATATAATGATTTAAATGTAAATTCAACGGAAACTGATCGAAATGACCGAATCACCTTGCGATACATATCCCATTGTGTTCGGAATGGGGGTATAACGCTATGGACGACAGGCGGTGGGCCTCGTTTTGAGATCGAAAATAAAGGTTGCTTTTTGGCGAAAAATAAATTAATTAAATAATAAAAAATATATATACCTTTCTCCCTTCTTATAAGCTATCTGCCCCCCCCCCCCCCGATTCAATTCGTTCAAATAAAAAAAAAAGGGAAAACCCGCTCGAGCTCCAGACCTAGCCGCCAGAAACGACGCCGCCACCGCCAGCCGCGGCCTCCCCCAGTCCGGCGCCTCCTCCTGCTACGCCTCCTTCCCCCTTTTCCTCCTTTCCCTCGCAGTTCGAAGCCTAAACCCGACGCCCAAGCCCGACGCCACCCCGTTCAACCCTGACGCCGACCGCCTTGCCCCGCCCACACCCCCTCCGACCTCAGACAATGGCTCTCCCCGCCCAGTCCCCAACCACAGTGAGTTTCTCTTTTGTTTTACATGTTCATTTAATTGTTTTATTCATTTTTCTTTTATAGTTATATGTTAAAACTGAAAATTTTAATATGTTAAAACTGAAATCTTTAATATGTTAAAACTGAAATTTTTAATATGTTAAAACTGAAATCTTTATTATGTTAAAACTGAAATCTTTATTATGTTAACTGAAATTTTTATTGTGTAAAAACTGATTTTTGTTCGCTTGTAAAAACTGATTTTGATAAAAAGAAAAAGATTTGAACTTTAAAAAGAAAAAGATTTGAACTTTAAAAAGAAAAAGATTTTTAGAATAGAAAAGACGTGATTTTTAGCAATGTAAAAATATAATTTTTCTATATGAAGTAGTAGCGATAAAAATTTGATTTTTACTTATGTAGAAGTATTAAAAATATAATCTTTACTATATAGAAGAAGTAAAAATATGATTTTTATATATCGAACATCGAAGTAAAAATATGATTTTTATATATTGAACATCGAAGTAAAAATATGATTTTTATATATTGAACATCGAAGTAAAAATATGATTTTTATATATTGAACATCGAAGTAAAAATATGATTTTTATATATTGAACATCGAAGTAAAAATATGATTTGTATATATTGAATAGCGAAGTAAAAATTCGATTTTTACATATGTAGTGGCTACGGGCAACGAAGATGACAAAGATGCGATAACGATGAAGATTTCTATCAAAGGAGAGTCAAGATGATTGGATAGCTATCTGTGAGAATTTCTCACTCTTCAATTTCTTTTTCTAGTTATATATATATACTAGGATGCAGACGGTGCTTAGTAGCACCCGACACAATCGTCCACAGACCATGGACTTGTTTGTTTGGTTGCATAAATTAGTAAGATGATTTGATTTGAATTTGGTTGTTTGGTGAATTTGATTGATGTGTGAATGGCGTGGGCCTTCACTAGACCGGGGATAAGGCTAGGCCTTGTCCCGTTTCTAGTATCGTGTCGTTATGCCGCCGAAATTTTCTAAAATATGTTAGAAAAATAAAAATATCATTTTATTGAATAAATGAACCGAATAGAATATTCATAGGTTGAATAAAATGTTTTATCGTTAAAAATATAATTTTTAACGTGAATGTGAATAAATAAATATTCATTTACAAATCGGACGGTTTGTTTATGTATACCTATTTGAAGGACATTGATTGGGACGATAAATTTTACACATCGCCCAACTGCACAAATAAAATCTGTGTTTGATTGTTTGAAACCCCACACGGGTGTTAGGATGAAATTTGAAGTTCACTCATCCTGATTGATTAAATATGTCGATCGATCGATTGACAGGCTGTTATAAGCGTTAGATATCTATATTTGATGCTTATACAGTGTAGTGCACTATGGTTGATGGTTGATTATTTTTCAATGCTATTATATACATGTGTTGTATGGAATCCATATAATTAACTTTATATGGTAATTGATTGGGCCTCATTCCAATTTGAAAAATAAAGAATAATATAAAATAAAGGTTCATGTGTTGACAGTACTCATCCATTGAGACTGGTCATGTGTTGAACGAAATATTTTAGTAATAAAATTTGCATCTTTATCAATATAAAATAAAGGTTCATGTGTTGACAGTACTCATCCATTGAGACTGGTCATGTGTTGAACGAAATATTTTAGTAATAAAATTTGCATCTTTATCAATATAAAATAAAGGTTCATGTGTTGACAGTTTCATCCATTGAGATTGGTCATGTGTTGAACGAAATATTTTGATAATAACAACTATTTTGAAAAAGAAATATTTGAAATATTTTAGTAATAAAATTTACATCTTTATAATATAAAATAAAGGTTCATGTGTTGACAGTACTCATCCATTGAGATTGGTCATGTGTTGAACGAAATATTTTGATAATAACAACTATTTTGAAAAAGAAATATTTGAAATATAATATTTGAAAATAGAAATTTATGAAGCCGTGTTGATTAGATTGACGCCATTTTGACGTGAACGATATTTATATCGATTTTAACGATTTCGAAATGAAATAAATTGAAAACGATTTCGAAATGAAATAAATTGAAAACGATTTCGAAATGAAATAAATTGAAAACGATTTCGAAATGAAATGAATTGAAAACGATTTCGAAATGAAATGAATTGAAAACGATTTCGAAATGAAATGAATTGAAAACGATTTCGAAATGAATTGAAAACGAATTCAAATTGAATTAAAAGCGAATTGGAATGAATTCAAATTGAATTGAAATTCGAATTGAATAGAAATGAATTTTAAAACGAATTTATAAAGAAGAATTCAATTTTGCTTTGAATTGAAATGGAAGTTGAAATAGATTTTGAAACGAATTTTAAAACTATTTATATAATTCGTTTTGAATAGAAATCGACGAAATATATATTATATATATTATATATATAATATAATGGCCTGAATAGAACGCGCCGCGCCGTGGCAGTTCGTGAATTTCGACCATTTATTTCAAACGGACATTACGGGAGATCCGACCGTCGGATTCTCCTAAAACCGGAACCGTTGGGTTCGTATCGAAAAGAGCTTTCTAACGAATATTAGAAATTTGAAATCTAACGGTTGGATTTGGAATTATGTCCAAATCAAATTTGAAAAAGGTCGTTGTAAGTGCAGTTCGATGGCCGTTGATGGAAATCGACTGTACGGGCCTTGATAAAATTATTAAAAATAGTAATAATTTGTGTAAAATCATAAGAAATGATTTGTGAAAATTTGGGATGAAAAACTCCATATTTGAAAAGATAAAAATAGATTTTTATCGAAATGAACTAGTTTTGAACTAGAATTATAATTCTATTTATTTTTAAATAAATAAATTGAAAGTGAAAAGGGTTTTAAAAATAACCAGAATTTCCAATGATTGCATTGGAGTGGATTTGAATCGAAATTGTCTTCGGAATATTTCGATGTTGGAATTCGGGATTATACGGATGTTGTTATGGAAATTTGAAAGATATATATTTATATCGTTATTTCCAATACGACATTTGTTAATCGTAGAATTTGATATTGAATATAAGCCGATATATTTTCTATTCAGAGCCTTGTATTGAATATCAAATGTGATTTGGGTTTGTCGTGAATGGTGTCTTCATTAACTCTGTTCTTGAACCCAGTTGAGAAAAGATTAAACCTTTTTATTTAGATTTAATGAAGTGTACCAATTAAATAATATTTAATTGGAATTGAATTGATATTGATTTTTGGGTTTATCGTGGACAGTGTTTTAAATAACACTCGTTCTTTAACCCGATAATTAATGAATGTGATTTTGGGTTTATCGTGAACTGTGTTTTAAATGACACTGATTCTTTAACCCAGTTAAAGATTAAAACTAAGTGGAGTTTTAATGAATCTTTAATTAGATTGAAAAGATCGAAAGTGGAGTACCACCAGTTTTGCTCCAGGCGATAGTTAAATCTTTAATTAGATTTGAACGTGAAATGGTAATTGAATTTACCGATAACACCGTGGTGTTAGATATGAAGTATAACCAGTTTTACTTCATGGGATGAATAGGTTGGGATTGGGAAATTAAAACAAATGATTACTTCGGTAAGGTTCGCTAATCCCGACTAGTTTGAATTGATATTCAAAAATAGATTAAAGAATAAATTCAGGAAATTTATCTTGGATAAAATTAATGGGAACCTTTCCCTATGAAAGTGAAAATTAGAAACTAACTGTCGGTTAGCTAAGCAGAATGGTTTTCTGAATATTGATCTGATGTTGGTTTCGGCCTTCGGGGTTAATATTTGGGGAATTATTCTCTTGATTAATTTACGGTTAGTGACTGATGAATTGGAATGAGGCATATGTTGTGTTTGTGTAACACTTATTTAAAATATACGCGAGTTATTCGGGAAGACCGGGTTTATCCCATTCTGAATAACTGATACGACGATAAGTCGAAGATGAAGACGATGGTCGAAGGCCGGAGGTCTTCACGTCGTTTGGGTAATTACTGATGATCTTGATTGGGCTGTACACCTAAGAAGATGGAAACAGTTGGTGATCGTCCAGACGTACTTGGAGATCGATGGATATGCGGGGTACTAGGTGCCTCCGGTTTCGTTCAGACCCAGAACGGACTTGTAAATGGACTGTGTGTCTGACATTGGATTTTAGTCCGTGTGATTGATCTCTATTAAATATATATCTGTTTGGCGGCGGAGAATTTATTCTCTTGCTTAACGCCCTTCTCTGAGACGTACGAGCTCAGGGGTTATATATTGATGGATATCAATCGCATGGAGTGAATTGCCTGTGTGGCATGCTAAGATGCAAATGATCAAGGCTTCTGTTGAAAAGCAAAGTCTTGTGGTTGATGATCGAAGCACGGCCTTTGTGGCGTAGCTTTGTGTAACGTTGATTCGCGAGTATCACACCCGGTATGAATCAAAAACGGGAGACGGACATCAGGGAGGACATGCGTTTCTTTCTAGTTAGGAGTGGCGTCAGTGCTTGAACTGGCTGACGAGTTTGACTCATGTGGATGTTGCTCGTTATTACTTGCTGAAAAGCGAGGCGCCTCGTGATATCGGTTTCGGCCGATGCTTCTGGTCGGCTGATGGGCCAGGCTTACGCCCCAAAGGGCGGAGAAACGTAGTGTTCAGGCATAATAATCCACATCGGTGGACCGGCCCTGACGATCCAAGGCCCACCTGAGTCTGGGTCCTGAGACATGGGCTAGATTGTCTCGAATCGGTGAGGATCTTGCCCCTAGCCTCGGTTCATACCATAAATGATAACCCAACTTCCAATACGACGTCTTGCGGTTTTAATTGTAAACCTATATATGGCGACATGATATATGGTACCCATGCCGCCTATGATTGATACTTATGATTTGAAGTTGTTTTATACACTATGCACTTATTATAGTATCAAATGATTTGTTTTAAACGTATGAAGCATTCTTTGGCTGTTATAAGGGAAAACCCTATCCCCCGGCTTGCGTTGCATTGTGTGATAGGACCTGGGTCTTATAACAGCTCCATTTTTCTTTATTTAGCATTGCGCTGTTTGTTTTATGCACCGGTATTCTTGGGAGGAAACCCGTTCCGTGTTATACGGCGTGGTCCCTTGATTTACCTAACTTTAAAAATAAAGATTAATAACTGTTTTAGTTCTCACACCAGTCCCATGACTGACCTGGAGTTTATTGTTTTAACCTAAACTCTGGGTGCCCTTATTTTGACACGGGCAGCTAGTAGTTTTGGTTTTGCAGATTTATATTCACAGGATCCTGGTTTACAGCTGGAACGATATCCGGAAAGCTTTGTATCCGTATATCTTCTTCTAGTTGTGTACTGTATTATTTTCCGCTGCTATGTATTTAAATGTAATTTAAATCTCTGATATTTCTGTGTAATATTCATTTATACTCTGTATATTCTTGTAATCTGATGCATTGTTGTAATATACAATGAAATGTTCTTTTATATGCGTTCTGTTGTGGCTTGTTCTCGAACTATCCGCGCTTTCCTTTACGGGGAAGTTACGGGTTTTCACAGTTGGTATCAGAGCTTTGGTTTACAAAGCTAGAGAACAAGACACATTAGAACCATACGAAATGATTCATCAGATATTGGATTAGTAATATCCAATGGAATGACTCGTTAGAGATGGGATCAGTAGTATCCTAGAACGAGTGTGAAGAGTATATTTTTAAAATGAAAACAAATCTTGTTTTGAAATATAAATCAATTATTCGTATTTGGTTATTTATTTATATTGATGTGGACAATCCAGTATATATAGATTTTGCGTATACGTCTGATCCGCGTGTATTCAAAGTTTTAATATATTGGATAGATATAGCATCACACTCTAGTCGCCCGAAGATGATAGTGATGATAGCGATCGCATCATCAACATTTATGTTCGAGTTTCGAAGGTGTGATTTTCTATATATTTCCATTAGACTGGTGTGAGAACCAAAACTAATATAACTAGAATACATTGTTGTGATTTGGCATCAAAACATGATTTTCTTTATATATATCAAAATTATCAATTTGAAACGTTAAATTCACTAATTGATTGATGTTTGTGTTGTTTGTTTATTTGTTTGATAATTTTGAACCATTTAGCCTAATTGAAACAAATATTGAATTGTATTGAAAATTGGTCGCATTTGCTTGCATATACATATACTTACATTGAACAGGTCATAGCAAGGAGGCTAGAGAAGAGAATGAAATTTGTTTGCCCGACAAATAGGTACATGTTTACTACATGATTTACTGTTTTGTTTGGGTGATGATGATTTTATGAGCCTATTGGCTAGCCGCTTGGCTTTTTCTTTTTCTTTTTGAGATCTGAAGGACCGGGGAAGCTATTTGAAATTCCCCGATGATCCCGGTGCAGGGGAGGTTATGGCGAAATTTTTCGAAAATTTAGGGTGTTAGCCAAATTTTTGAAGAATTTGAAAATTCCCAGAAACTAAAAGGTTGGAGAATGAAAGCCAGATCGAACGTAGAGTTGATTAATCAAACCACTTTCGACTTTGTTCCTTTTCGGGGACGAAAAGTTTTAAGTGGGGGAGATTGTAACAACCCGAAAATCTGGGCCAGTTTAAAATTTTTATTTCGGCAATTTTAGCGAATTTTGGATATTTAAAATGAATTATTTTAAATAATATCGATGAGAAATTTATTTAGAATATAATTCGAACGTATATATTTATATACACCGTCGTTAGAATATATAATATTTATATATAAATTATAATAGAATTGAGAATGGCGCGGTAGTTCGATAATTTGATTTCAAACTTCAATTGAACATACCGGGTGCAAAATAATCCGGATTTTAGTGAAACCAAAAACATTAGGATCTAATTGATAATATCTTTCCAACGAATCCGAAAAATCAAAATTTCATAACGGGAATCAAAAGATATGTCCAGTTGAAAATTCTGAATAGTTGCTATGGAATTCAGGCCCTTAAAAATGGGAATTTTGCAAACGACCTCGGATTTCGACGAAACTAGTTTTGTTGGGTTCGTGATGTCAATTTATTGCTAGGTTTCAAATTTCATAATTTTTCGAATCAATATGTGAGCGTGGCAAAGGAAAACGCGTTCGACCAGTTTCAGTTGAATTTAATCGACTGGAAATTGGCCATTTTTCAAACGGTCTCAGAATTCGACGAAATTAGTTTTGTTAGGACCGTATCGTCAATACGAAGCTAGAAAATATTTTTTGAGAATTTTTAGAGTTAGTATGTGACCCGAGTAATTTGAAATGTACGTTTGAAATTCAATATAATGATTTAAATGTAAATTCAACGGAAACTGATCGAAATGACCGAATCAGCTTGCGATACATATCCCATTGTGTTCGGAATGGGGGTATAACGCCATGGACGACAGGCGGTGGGCCTCGTTTTGAGATCGAAAATAAAGGTTGCTTTTTGGCGAAAAATAAATTAATTAAATAATAATAAAAAAAATATATACCTTTCTCCCTTCTTATAAGCTATCTGCCCCCCCCCCCCCCCCCGATTCAATTCGTTCAAATAAAAAAAAAGGGAAAACCCGCTCGAGCTCCAGACCTAGCCGCCAGAAACGACGCCGCCACCGCCGGCCGCGGCCTCCCCCAGTCCGGCGCCTCCTCCTGCTACGCCTCCTTCCCCCTTTTCCTCCTTTCCCTCGCAGTTCGAAGCCTAAACCCGACGCCCAAGCCTGACGCCACCCCGTTCAACCCTGACGCCGACCGCCTTGCCCCGCCCACACCCCCTCCGACCTCAGACAATGGCTCTCCCCGCCCAGTCCCCAACCACAGTGAGTTTCTCTTTTGTTTTACATGTTCATTTAATTGTTTTATTCATTTTTCTTTTATAGTTATATGTTAAAACTGAAATTTTTAATATGTTAAAACTGAAATCTTTAATATGTTAAAACTGAAATTTTTAATATGTTAAAACTGAAATCTTTATTATGTTAAAACTGAAATCTTTATCATGTTAACTGAAATTTTTATTGTGTAAAAACTGATTTTTGTTCGCTTGTAAAAACTGATTTTGATAAAAAGAAAAAGATTTGAACTTTAAAAAGAAAAAGATTTGAACTTTAAAAAGAAAAAGATTTTTAGAATAGAAAAGACGTGATTTTTAGCAATGTAAAAATATAAATTTTCTATATGAAGTAGTAGCGATAAAAATTTGATTTTTACTTATGTAGAAGTATTAAAAATATAATCTTTACTATATAGAAGAAGTAAAAATATGATTTATATATATTGAAC
This sequence comes from Allium sativum, assembly GCA_030737875.1. Taxonomy (NCBI): domain Eukaryota; kingdom Viridiplantae; phylum Streptophyta; class Magnoliopsida; order Asparagales; family Amaryllidaceae; genus Allium; species Allium sativum. The sequence continues at coordinate 440,678,876 of CM060915.1, read as the reverse complement.
ATCGAAGTAAAAATATGATTTTTATATATTGAACATCGAAGTAAAAATATGATTTTTATATATTGAACATCGAAGTAAAAATATGATTTTTATATATTGAACATCGAAGTAAAAATATGATTTTTATATATTGAACATCGAAGTAAAAATATGATTTGTATATATTGAATAGCGAAGTAAAAATTCGATTTTTACATATGTAGTGGCTACGGGCAACGAAGATGACAAAGATGCGATAACGATGAAGATTTCTATCAAAGGAGAGTCAAGATGATTGGATAGCTATCTGTGAGAATTTCTCACTCTTCAATTTCTTTTTCAAGTTATATATATATACTAGGATGCAGACGGTGCTTAGTAGCACCCGACACAATCGTCCACAGACCATGGACTTGTTTGTTTGGTTGCATAAATTAGTAAGATGATTTGATTTGAATTTGGTTGTTTGGTGAATTTGATTGATGTGTGAATGGCGTGGGCCTTCACTAGACCGGGGATAAGGCTAGGCCTTGTCCCGTTTCTAGTATCGTGCCGTTATGCCGCCGAAATTTTCTAAAATATGTTAGAAAAATAAAAATATCATTTTATTGAATAAATGAACCGAATTGAATATTCATAGGTTGAATAAAATGTTTTATCGTTAAAAATATAATTTTTAACGTGAATGTGAATAAATAAATATTCATTTACAAATCGGACGGTTTGTTTATGTACACCTATTTGAAGGACATTGATTGGGACGATAAATTTTACACATCGCCCAACTGCACAAATAAAATCTGTGTTTGATTGTTTGAAACCCCACACGGGTGTTAGGATGAAATTTGAAGTTCACTCATCCTGATTGATTAAATATGTCGATCGATCGATTGACAGGCTGTTATAAGCGTTAGATATCTATATTTGATGCTTATACAGTGTAGTGCACTATGGTTGATGGTTGATTATTTTTCAATGCTATTATATACATGTGTTGTATGGAATCCATATAATTAACTTTATATGGTAATTGATTGGGCCTCATTCCAATTTGAAAAATAAAGAATAATATAAAATAAAGGTTCATGTGTTGACAGTACTCATCCATTGAGACTGGTCATGTGTTGAACGAAATATTTTAGTAATAAAATTTGCATCTTTATCAATATAAAATAAAGGTTCATGTGTTGACAGTACTCATCCTTTGAGACTGGTCATGTGTTGACCGAAATATTTTAGTAATAAAATTTGCATCTTTATCAATATAAAATAAAGGTTCATGTGTTGACAGTTTCATCCATTGAGATTGGTCATGTGTTGAACGAAATATTTTGATAATAACAACTATTTTGAAAAAGAAATATTTGAAATATTTTAGTAATAAAATTTACATCTTTATAATATAAAATAAAAGTTCATGTGTTGACAGTACTCATCCATTTAGATTGGTCATGTGTTGAACGAAATATTTTGATAATAACAACTATTTTGAAAAAGAAATATTTGAAATATAATATTTGAAAATAGAAATTTATGAAGCCGTGTTGATTAGATTGACGCCATTTTGACGTGAACGATATTTATATCGATTTTAACGATTTCGAAATGAAATAAATTGAAAACGATTTCGAAATGAAATAAATTGAAAACGATTTCGAAATGAAATAAATTGAAAACGATTTCGAAATGAAATAAATTGAAAACGATTTCGAAATGAAATGAATTGAAAACGATTTCGAAATGAAATGAATTGAAAACGATTTCGAAATGAATTGAAAACGAATTCAAATTGAATTAAAAGCGAATTGGAATGAATTCAAATTGAATTGAAATTCGAATTGAATAGAAATGAATTTTAAAACGAATTTATAAAGAAGAATTCAATTTTGCTTTGAATTGAAATGGAAGTTGAAATAGATTTTGAAACGAATTTTAAAACTATTTATATAATTCGTTTTGAATAGAAATCGACGAAATATATATTATATATATTATATATATAATATAATGGCCTGAATAGAACGCGCCGCGCCGCGGTAGTTCGTGAATTTCGACCATTTATTTCAAACGGACATTACGGGAGATCCGACCGTCGGATTCTCCTAAAACCGGAACCGTTGGGTTCGTATCGAAAAGAGCTTTCTAACGAATATTAGAAATTTGAAATCTAACGGTTGGATTTGGAATTATGTCCAAATCAAATTTGAAAAAGGTCGCTGTAAGTGCAGTTCGATGGCCGTTGATGGAAATCGACTGTACGGGCCTTGATAAAATTATTAAAAATAGTAATAATTTGTGTAAAATCATAAGAAATGATTTGTGAAGATTTGGGATGAAAAACTCCATATTTGAAAAGATAAAAATAGATTTTTATCGAAATGAACTAGTTTTGAACTAGAATTATAATTCTATTTATTTTTAAATAAATAAATTGAAAGTGAAAAGGGTTTTAAAAATAACCAGAATTTCCAATGATTGCATTGGAGTGGATTTGAATCGAAATTGTCTTCGGAATATTTCGATGTTGGAATTCGGGATTATACGGATGTTGTTATGGAAATTTGAAAGATATATATTTATATCGTTATTTCCAATACGACATTTGTTAATCGTAGAATTCGATATTGAATATAAGCCGATATATTTTCTATTCAGAGCCTTGTATTGAATATCAAATGTGATTTGGGTTTGTCGTGAATGGTGTCTTCATTAACACTGTTCTTGAACCCAGTTGAGAAAAGATTAAACCTTTTTATTTAGATTTAATGAAGTGTACCAATTAAATAATATTTAATTGGAATTGAATTGATATTGATTTTTGGGTTTATCGTGGACAGTGTTTTAAATAACACTCGTTCTTTAACCCGATAATTAATGAATGTGATTTTGGGTTTATCGTGAACTGTGTTTTAAATGACACTGATTCTTTAACCCAGTTAAAGATTAAAACTAAGTGGAGTTTTAATGAATCTTTAATTAGATTGAAAAGATCGAAAGTGGAGTACCACCAGTTTTGCTCCAGGCGATAGTTAAATCTTTAATTAGATTTGAACGTGAAATGGTAATTGAATTTACCGATAACACCGTGGTGTTAGATATGAAGTATAACCAGTTTTACTTCATGGGATGAATAGGTTGGGATTGGGAAATTAAAACAAATGATTACTTCGGTAAGGTTCGCTAATCCCGACTAGTTTGAATTGATATTCAAAAATAGATTAAAGAATAAATTCAGGAAATTTATCTTGGATAAAATTAATGGGAACCTTTCCCTATGAAAGTGAAAATTAGAAACTAACTGTCGGTTAGCTAAGCAGAATGGTTTTCTGAATATTGATCTGATGTTGGTTTCGGCCTTCGGGGTTAATATTTGGGGAATTATTCTCTTGATTAATTTACGGTTAGTGACTGATGAATTGGAATGAGGCGTATGTTGTGTTTGTGTAACACTTATTTAAAATATACGCGAGTTATTCGGGAAGACCGGGTTTATCCCATTTTGAATAACTGATACGACGATAAGTCGAAGATGAAGACGATGGTCGAAGGCCGGAGATCTTCACGTCGTTTGGGTAATTACTGATGATCTTGATTGGGCTGTACACCCAAGAAGATGGAAACAGTTGGTGATCGTCCAGACGTACTTGGAGATCGATGGATATGCGGGGTACTAGGTGCCTCCGGTTTCGTTCAGACCCAGAACGGACTTGTAAATGGCCTGTGTGTCTGACATTGGATTTTAGTCCGTGTGATTGATCTCTATTAAATATATATCTGTTTGGCGGCGGAGAATTTATTCTCTTGCTTAACGCCCTTCTCTGAGACGTACGAGCTCAGGGGTTATATATTGATGGATATCAATCGCATGGAGTGAATTGCCTGTGTGGCATGCTAAGATGCAAATGATCAAGGCTTATGTTGAAAAGCAAAGTCTTGTGGTTGATGATCGAAGCACGGCCTTTGTGGCGTAGCTTTGTGTAACGTTGATTCGCGAGTATCACACCCGGTATGAATCAAAAACGGGAGACGGACATCAGGGAGGACATGCGTTTCTTTCTAGTTAGGAGTGGCATCAGTGCTTGAACTGGCTGACGAGTTTGACTCATGTGGATGTTGCTCATTATTACTTGCTGAAAAGCGAGGCGCCTCGTGATATCGGTTTCGGCCGATGCTTCTGGTCGGCTGACGGGCCAGGCTTACGCCCCAAAGGGCGGAGAAACGTAGTGTTCAGGCATAATAATCCACATCGGTGGACCGGCCCTGACGATCCAAGGCCCACCTGAGTCTGGGTCCTGAGACATGGGCTAAATTGTCTCGAATCGGTGAGGATCTTGCCCCTAGCCTCGGTTCATACCATAAATGATAACCCAACTTCCAATACGACGTCTTGCGGTTTTAATTGTAAACCTATATATGGCGACATGATATATGGTACCCATGCCGCCTATGATTGATACTTATGATTTGAAGTTGTTTTATACACTATGCACTTATTATAGTATCAAATGATTTGTTTTAAACGTATCAAGCATTCTTTGGCTGTTATAAGGGAAAACCCTATCCCCCGGCTTGCGTTGCATTGTGTGATAGGACCTGGGTCTTATAACAGCTCCATTTTTCTTTATTTAGCATTGCGCTGTTTGTTTTATGCACCGGTATTCTTGGGAGGAAACCCGTTCCGTGTTATACGGCGTGGTCCTTGATTTACCTAACTTTAAAAATAAAGATTAATAACTGTTTTAGTTCTCACACCAGTCCCATGACTGACCTGGAGTTTATTGTTTTAACCTAAACTCTAGGTGCCCTTATTTTGACACGGGCAGCTAGTAGTTTTGGTTTTGCAGATTTATATTCACAGGATCCTGGTTTACAGCTGGAACGATATCCGGAAAGCTTTGTATCCGTATATCTTCTTCTAGTTGTGTACTGTATTATTTTCCGCTGCTATGTATTTAAATGTAATTTAAATCTCTGATATTTCTGTGTAATATTCATTTATACTCTGTATATTCTTGTAATCTTATGCATTGTTGTAATATACAATGAAATGTTCTTTTATATGCGTTCTGTTGTGGCTTGTTCTCGAACTATCCGCGCTTTCCTTTATGGGGAAGTTACGGGTTTTCACAGGGTGTGTATGACATAGTGATGGCAAACAATCAATCATAGCAACCATCCTCACATCTCTCACTCAGTGCGTAAAGCATACGATATCCACCACTTTGATCACTAGACCCATCGAGGTAGTGACGGAGTCCGACTTGTATAACTATTGCTACCACCAAGCTTGCCCCATGGAGTCATGACTCAATCCTTACAAATGACCCCACCTCATTGGTCCATAGCCAATAGTCCTACCCAGGCCACATGGCCCTGAATCCGTCCACATACCCTATAATCCATAGTGATCCAAAGTTATAGATATCGATAACCCCTTAGCACACGTCCCGCAGCAAAGCCCAACTCATGAAGATAACTCATTGGTTCCCAACTGGACCCTGAGTTCTACTTCCTATTTGGACTTCCTTTGCATCTCGGGTTTTGGTCGAATTGGAGTTGGTCTTCAAAAGAGTCATCGCGTAATCGCAGCTCCAATCCGGTTCGGTTCAGCTTGCTTCAGTCAGTTCGATTCGAATACATCGCTCCTAAGCTTCCCGTTCGGTTCGGTGTTCCACTTCAGGTTGGTTCGGTTTGGTAGTCCCCATCGTTCCACTTCAGGTTGGTTCGGTTCAGTAGTCCCCCTTCCATTCAGTCGGTTTGGTTCGGTGCTCATGGATCCCGATCTGATTCGGTGCTTCACTCCAACTCCAAGCTTGGTCCTCCGATCCGATCCCGCTCCCTAGCTCTAGTCCGATCCGATTTCCATGCCCTTGCTTCCGATCCGATCCCCTACTCAGCTCTGATCTTATTCCCAACCCAACTCCAACTCTTTGCAAATGGCCCTCCTTCTTGCCAAGGCTCAGCTAGTGCCAAGTTCCGATCCGGTTCGTATTCCCCTTGCCCAGTCCACCGATCCGATCCGGTCCCTATAATCTGATTCGATCCGGTCCGAAATTCTGCATATTTCCTGCAACTTTTCCAGCGGCTGTTTTACGCCATACGACGGCGTTTTCGACCATTCTAACTCCTCTAAACAATCAAAAATCATTCCAAACAATCATAGCAACATGTATAATTGACCACAAACACTAAAACAACAATTCGATATGTCAAAACGGATCAAACATGCCCAAACCCCATGTTTTTCCCCTTAAGCATGTTTAAGCAAATCTAATGATAAGATTAGCAAAACTTAACCAAACTAACCAAATTTTCTAACAGAGGCCTAAAACAATATTTCAAAATCTATAAATATTTTTCTAGATTTTAATCATGTTTAAATTTGCTAATTAACACTAATTACCCTTAATTAACCATAATTAGTGAGGAACTATGCAAATCACTCATCTTAGCCACAAACAAAATACCAAACCTGAAATTATCCTCTGTTAGGCGCTATTCCCAAGGCTATACAGCAGTTCTAACCTTGCTTTTGTGCTATTTCTCCTTAATTTGATGTAATTTAGCCAAATCTTCAATTAGAAAGTGGTTTAGAGGTCTTTTAGATGTTGGAGGCCATTACTAAGTTGAGAGGGATGATAAGTGGTGGTTGTAAAATGAGAAAAGGGTGTTCTCTAAACCCATTCAGCCCTTAAATACTCCAAATCCCGAAATCCCTCTTTGGGCCTAGCTGTTAATTACCCAATTAAGCCCGGTTAAGCTGTTTTTCACCTTCTAAACTTTAATTCAGCCATATCTCCTAAACAGTAATTCCGTTTTTCACATATGACCACTCTACAAAAAGGTAAATCATCATCCGGACCTAATGGAAGTGCTTTCAGGTCAAAACTCCTTTCCAATCAAAAGTTATGGCCGAAACAAGACCAGTTAGGGGCAAAATGGTCATTTAAAAATAGGCAAAAATCATGAACATGGGAAATGACCCCAATAGTCGTCTCCTAAAGTTACATGACTATACGACTTCATATGTGAAAGAAAGAAATATTCTATGATCCTTCGATGCGTAGAATGCGGGTCGTTACATTTTCCCCCTTAAGAAATTTCATCCCCGAAATTCCTTAACCCAAAACATACAAAGGATCCCGCATGTCTACCAATCATTAACAAAACAATAAAGCATAAAAAACAACAAAACAAGCCTATCCTAGCATGCAGTTTACTAAGAAGGGAGTACTATACCGCTATAAAAACCTTACTAGGCAAAGAGTTCTAGATACTTCCTCCTTATATCCTCCTCTGTTTCCCAAGTACAATCTTCCTCATCATCACCCACTGAACTTTGACTAGTTTCACCGCCTTCCTTCGAAGCTGCTTCGTATCATTCCCAACAATACGCATAGGCCTGCGGTTCCCAACCGCCTCGGGTTCAACCTCGATATCATCCAACTGATCCGGTGAAATAGTCAAACTAGGGTCGTGCACGAATTTCCTTAACTGGGAAACATGAAATACATTATGCACTCCTACTATCTTCTCTGGTAATTCAACTTTATATGCCAAATTCCCAACTTGCCCAAGAACTAGGAATGGACCAATAAATCTTGGTGTTAACTTACCTCTCCTGCCAAATCACATCACGCTCTTTAACAGAGAAATCTTAACAAACACCAAGTCGCCAATGGAGAATTTTAAATCTTTTCTCCTCTTATCAACATAACCCTTCTGTCTATCTTTAGCAGCCTTCATTCGCTGTTGGATAACCTTAATCTTATCTGAAGTTTCTCCTGTTACTTCTGGTCCAAGCACAAATTTCTCACCAGTTTCTAACCAACATGACGGTGAGTTGCACGGTCTTCCGTACAAAGCTTCAAATGGAGCCATACCAATACTGGATCAATAACTGTTATTATAGGCAAACTTTGCTAGATGTAAATGGTTATCCCATGATCCACTAAAATCCAATACACAAGCTCGCAAAAGATCTTATAACACTCGATTCACCCTCTCTGTCTGACCGTCGGTTTGAGGATGATACGCGGTACTGAGATGTAATTCTGATCCAAACGGCTCTTGTAAGCTCTTCCAAAATCCACTAGTAAACAATGGATCTTGGTCGCTCACAATGCCTTTGGGTATTCCATGAAATCTCACTACCCACTTCATATATAGTTCTACTAACTTAGCTGCTGTTCTATTCGACTTGACGGGTATAAACTTTGCACTCTTAGTCAATCGGTCCACAATCATCCAAATGCTATCATGGCCCGATCTAGTCCTTGGTAACCTATCAATGAAAACTTGTTCCCATTTCCATTCGGGAATCTCTAATGGTTGCAACAAACCACTAGGCTTCTTTTTCTCAGCTTTAACCAGCTGGCAATTCATGCATTTGGATATAAACTTCCCAACGTCTCTTTTCATCCCTTCCCAGTAGTAGGTCTGCTTCATGTCTCGATACATTTTGTTACCACCAGGATGTATAGTCAGTCTCGAGTGATGACATTCTCTAAGAACTTCATCTCTTCATCCATTGACATTGGGTACAACCAGTTCATTATCCTTTCGAAGCCATCCTTCTCCACCTGGTCCATACTTGTTCATTTTCTCACCATCGGTATTCATCTCTTCCTTGGAGATGATTTCTATTAGGTTTTAGGATCGTCCCTCTAACTGGAACCAATCCGCTCAATCAAAGTCGGTCTAATCGTCAAACTTGCCAATATTTCTAGATACAATCCGTATTTAGGTCTAAAATCATCTCCCACGATATGCTCCAATTACTTTCATTCAAGAAACATAGCATCTAAACTGGCATGTTTCTTACTCAATGCATCAGTATAGCACCTAGTCTGGTACCACATGCATCTGTGTATACCATCATTTCTTCATTCTTTATTACCAGAATCCTACAGGTGATAGTCTACTCAAGGGAATAAAACAGGAACAAACATAGAAACCATAGCATCCATCAAACATGTCCTATCTATCACCTGCTAAAGCCATACAGACGTCGATACCTACTTGACTGGTCCAACCAATCCCAAGGCTAACGGAAGCCCCGCCTCCATACATACGTCGATGCCTACTTGACTGGTCCAACCAATCCCAAGGCTAATGGAAGCCCCGCCTCCATACGGACTACCATACGTCCAATGTACGTTTATCCTCCAAGGATAACTAGATCACGTCAAATGAATCCAAGGTAACGGGCATCCCCAGATACCCCTGCTTCTAGTCTGTCTAAAACGCCCGAGTCCCACCCAAGTCTATCCATTATCTTGTTACCGTCTCGAGTCCAACTCGAGCCAACCCATTTCCTTGCAGCCTTCTCGAGTCCAATTCGAGTCAATCTATTACCCATAAACTCAGACCCAGTCTTGAGTATCCATTACCGACAAACTCTAATCCAGCGTGAGTCATCTCCCTAATAGTTGCATCTCCAAGATCAACGAACACCTATTTTCTTTTACGTGTTCAAGTCCAACTTGAGTCATCCTAATCCTTCATTGCATCTTCCATGATCAACGAACACATCCTATTCCTTCAAAAAGAACATCAACATAGGGTCCTAAACAATCCATTACTTTGCATCTTTTTCGAGTCCCACTCGAGTCATCTCATAACCCTATCGAGTCTAACTCGCATCAGCCCACACCATTGAACAGTCTTATCATGTCACGGCTGCACATCACTACTCGTGTAAGCCGAGATATCATTCAATGGAAATCATAACAACAACTTATATCTCAAGCAAACCATCCTAGTCAAACTCGACATTCCCTAAGCACAAGCCCCAAAGGCCTAAACCAATATCAGACAAGCACTCAAGGAACATCTCCTCCGAATTCAGACAATGTACATGAGATGATACTAGCAAAACAACTAAGCAATCACAAGCAAACATGCATCCATGACTCGATAAGACCACATTACGACAAACCATGCTAAGGCTAGTCGAACCACCAATCGGGTTTGTCACTGCTAAAGGTCTATCGACTATCTCGGGTTCCAATCCCAACCTATCTACCAGGTCACTAGATATGAAGGAATGGGATGCCTCGCTATCAACAAAACTAGAACAGAAATATCATAAATAGAAAGCACACCTCGAATAATGATGCCCTTTCCCTTCTCCGCTGCAGTTGGGGCATTCGACGAAGAAGGAACAACGTTGATAGCATATGCTTTCACAATCTGCTTCTCTTTAGGGGGCTGCGGGCAATTATCCTTGTGATGTCCCACTTGGCCGCAATTGAAGCACTTCCTTTCCCCAGGCTTTTCCTGACAATCTCTAGCATAGTGGCCCCTCTTTTCATAACTAAAGCACTCTTTATCTTTCTTGTCCTTCTTTTTCTGACCACCCTCGGTCTGATCCTGTTTTCTCTTATTCTAAGACTCCTTCTTACTTCCACCGCTTGCTTGCGGCTTTGGTTCCTCTGCAGATGCAACCTTAGTTTTCATCTTAGGGTAAAGACTCTCTGACCTCAATGCTTTGCCCATAATCGATTCAAACGTCTCATCGATGTGGTTAATAAGCCTTTCCCCTAAGTATCCATCCAAACCAGTTATGAACTTCTCATTCTTCTTCTCGGGAGTGTCGGTAAGAGATAATCCATACTTCGATAAAGTATCAAACTTTGCAATGTGCTCCGAGACTGCCCTACCATTTTGCTTAAGCTCCAGAAATTTCCTAAACAACTCTGACTTTTGGGCAGCTGGGATAAACTTATCATTGAATCAGGCCTTAAACTGATCCCATGTAACTTGATCCTCTAGAGTAGCTGCCTTAATAGCATTCCACCAATTCATTGCCCGTCCGTGCAGTTGACGGGATGCTAACTTCCTCTTCATCGCATCCTCGATACCCAAGTCTTCGAAGATACGCTCATAGTTATCCAACCAATCCTGAACTTCTGTAGTCGATTCCGTTACGTGGAATGGCTTCCCACCAAGGCTAATGTAATCCTCGCATAGCTTGGAGAAATCGGCTCTAGGCGCCTGCACTGCTGCACCACCACCATTTGCAGCATTGGGAATTGCTCCTTGCACATTTCTAAGCATCTCTCTCATGAAGTCAGTGAACATAGTCCTCATGTCAGGAGCATTCCCATTATTGGCTCCTCTACCAGCACCCCTCGTGTATCGGCTCATCGTTCAAATCTGTAAAGAGAAACGATTAACCATCCTCTTTGTGGTGTCAATGCAGTGCGACTTCATCCTTAGCTACACTAATAGCATGTATATATATATATAGCTTCTGAAAACCAAAATATAACAAATACGCGCTCTCATATATATATTATCTCCCCTTGGTGTATCTCCCTAGGTTAACTACGCAACCTGGCTCTGATACCAAATGTGACGGCCTGCCCCCAGCTGACATTTCCAATGAAAGTGCGTTGCGTCAATGCTTGACTAGCACGGGACGGTCACCAAAGAAAGGAAAAGAAAGGAATTTGAACTAACCAGGAACCTGTAGTATATCTCACAGCGCATGGAATAAAATATAATAATAACATAACTTGACATAAAACAGGGGAGACAGTGCATAGGCTGAAAGCTTAAACCATCATAGCAGCGGAAAATCCAAAATTACAGCTTATGTTCCACATCGTCTTTATTACAACTTTAAAATTGTCCCTAAAGAAAAATAAAGGAAAGTTACACTACTAATGCCCAAAGTAGTGACCAACAGCGACACTGGGAGAATATATATTGAATAGTACATAGGAGCCTCCTGCTCGTCTTCAGATCAGCTACTCGTGCATATCCAGCTAACCTGTCTCCAGTCTACCCATTTAAGAGCACCCAGAGTAATAAGAAGAGACATAAAACTCTGGGTCAGACAAATGTCTAGTATGAGCGATAAGTAGCAAAAACAGAATAATAACAGGTATACTAAACCATACCTGAACCTGGACCTACAATCAAAGAGTTAGCACTACATATTGTACAATACTCTAAGGTGCCACTAACATATAGTGTGAAGAATACGAGGGTGGGGGTGTGTATGACATAGTGATGGCAAACAATCAATCATAGCAACCATCCTCACATCTCTTACTCAGTGCGTAAAGCATACGATATCCACCACATTGATCACTAGACCCATCGAGGTAGTGACGGAGTCCGACTTGTATAACTATTGCTACCACCAAGCTTGCCTCATGGAGTCATGACTCAATCCTTACAAATGACCTCACCTCATTGGTCCATAGCCAATAGTCCTACCTAGGCCACTGTGGCCCTAAATCCATCCACATACCCCATACTCCATAGTGATCCAAAGTTATAGACATTGATAACCCCTTAGCACATGTCCCGCAGCAAAGCCCAACTCATGAAGATAACTCGTTGGTTCCCAACTGGACCTTGAGTTCTACTTCCTATTTGGACTTCCTTTGCATCTCGGGTTTTGGTCGAATTGGAGTTGGTCTTCAGAAGAGTCATCGCATAATCGCAGCTCCAATCCGGTTTGGTTCGGCTTGCTTCAGTTAGTTCAATTCGAATACATCGCTCCTAGGCTTCCCGTTCGGTTCGGTGTTCCACTTCAGGTTGGTTCGGTTCGTCCCCATCGTTCCACTTCAGAATGGTTCGGTTCGGTAGTCCCCCTTCCATTCAGTCGGTTCGGTTCGGTGCTCATGGATCCCGATCCGGTTTAGTGCTTCACTCCAACTCCAAGCTTGGTCTTCCGATCCGATCCCGCTCCCTAGCTCTAGTCCGATCCGATCTCCACGCCCTTGCTTCCGATCCGATCCCCTACTCAGCTCTGATCTGATTCCCAACCCAACTCCAACTCTTTGAAAATGGCCCTCCTTCTTGCCAAGGCTCAGCTAGTGCCAAGTTCCGATCCGGTTCGTATTCCCCTTGCCCAGTCCACTGATCCAATCCGAGCCCTATAATCCGATTCGATCCGGTCCGAAATTCTGCACATTTCCTGCAACTTTTCCAGCGACTGTTTTACGCCATACGACGGCGTTTTCAACCATTCTAACTCCTCTAAACAATCACAAATCATTCCAAACAATCATAATAACAATTATAATTGACCACAAACACTAGAACAACAATTTGATATGTCAAAACGGATAAACATGCCCAAACCCCATGTTTTTCCTCTTAAGCAGGTTTAAGCAAATCTAATGATAGGATTAGAAAAACTTAACCAAATTAACCAAATTTTCTAATAGAGGCCTAAAACAATATTTCGAAATTTATAAATATTTTTCCAGATTTTAATCATGTTTAAATTCGCTAATTAACACTAATTACCCTTAAATAACCATAATTAGTGAGGAACTATGCAAATCACTCATCTTAGCCACAAACAAAATACCAAATCTGAAATTATCCTCTGTTTGGCGTTGTTCCCAAGGCTATACAGCAGTTCTAACCTTGCTTTGGTGCTATTTCTCCTTAATTTGATGTAATTTAGCCAAATCTTCAATTAGAAAGTGGTTTATAGGCGTTTTAGATGTTGGAGGCCATTACTAAGTTGAGAGGGATGATAAGTGGCGGCTGAAAAATGAGAAAAGGGTGTTCTCTAAACCCTAATAGCCCTTAAATACTCCAAATCCCGAAATCCCCCTTTGGGCCTAGCTGTTAATTACCCAATAAAGCCCGGTTAAGCCGTTTTTCACCTTCTAAACCTTAATTCAGCCATATCTCCCAAACGGTAAGTCCGTTTTTCACATATGACCACTCTACGGAAAGGTAAACCATCATCCGGACCTAATGGTAGTGGTTTCAGGCCAAAACTCCTTTCCAATCAAAAGTTAGGGCTGAGACAAGACCAGCTAGGGGCAAAATGGTCATTTAAAAATCAGTAAAAATCATGAACATGGGAAATGACCCCAATAGTCGTCTCCCAAAGTTACATGACTATACGACTTCATATGTGAAAGAAATAAATATTCTACGATCCTTCAATACGTAGAATGCGGGTCGTTACAGAGTATTACCAGTTTTGCTCCATGGGATGAATAGGTTGGGATTGGGAAATTGAACAAATGGTTACTTCGGTAAGGTGCGCTAATCCCGACTAGTTTGGAAAACTGTAACATGGTTTGAATTGACATTCAAAGGAAGATTAAAGAATAAATTTAAAGAATTTATCTTTGATAAAATTAATGGGAACCTTTCCCAAAGTATATGAATATTTGAATAAAAGAATATTCAGAATTGGAATGAGGCGTATATTGTGTTTTTATAGCGCTTTTTTATTATATATTCGAGTTACTCAGAAAGGCTGGATTTATACACATTCTGAATAATTGTTTCGACGATAAGTCGATGATGAAGACGGTGGTTGAAGACCGGAGGTCTTCACATCGTTTGGATGATTACTAATGTCTTGATTGGCCTGTACACCCAAGACGAGGTTGAAACGACCCGCAAATCCATACCCTTTGAGTCGACTAATAACATCACATGTCTAACTCAAATTGCACAGAAATACGAACCATTTTTAGAAAGAAGTTAGAGGATGAGAAATAGAAAGAAAGAAATATTAGAATAGGAGAAAAACGAAGATCACAAACTCACAGCGGAACGAATAAAATATATTAGATAATATAACTTTGAAGCACAAATCAGTATTTGTATATACATACCATTATCAGAGCACAACGATTATTCCTGGAACAGTTATAAACACCTGTTTCCAGATACAACATAGTACACAGCGGAAAATATGATAGTCTATAGCTAACTGGTGAAGCCTCCTGCTTCAATCTCCTCCAGGTGAATCTGTAAAATCCCGACTACTTGACTGCCCGTACAAATTTGGGCACCCAAGAGTTTAGGGAAAACAAAACAAAATAAACTCTGGGTCAGTCATGGGACTGGTGTGAGTAAACTCCAACCATTTGTTTAATTTTCAAAAAAATTTCGAAAGAAATGATAATCGTAAGACCGATCCACACATAAACACGGATGGTTTTTTTACCTTACGATAACCCAAAACACTTTTGATATCAAATCCAGTGATATTATAATAATGTCTACATCAAATAAATAGAATTTAGCGGAACGCTTGCATCTCACGCTCCATATATAATATTAAATCAAAAACCGCAGGGCTCTTATTGGAGATTGGATTCCAACTTGACCAGGTATGGGACCACCTTCCGAACGTGTATCTCTAGAGACGAATACACTGGGTTCAACAAGAACGTCTTGCAACCCGGCCCTCACATGACCGACCACTCATTTCGCTTGAGTGTATCGAATGTATACCACCGACGGTTGGGATCAGCAACCGCCTCCCGATAAGGGACAGCATCGATAGATTTAAGAACAAAAGGAATTTCTCTAGATAGGTGATCATACATCCTAATGGGTGCGACCCACATAGCCATGCTGCCTGCCCGATTTTTGTCCAATTCCGGGTTGATGAGGCTTGAGGTTTTGAATTATCTTCCAGAACATCTGGCCATCATTCACTTTGAATGCCACATCGTCAGATCCATCGGAAATCACTAATTGATTCCCACAAAAATACTCAGATTTGTTAGGCTAAAGAAGTTTCCCTTCTATGCCACCAACTTCGTACGTTTGAAGGAATCAACGTACGTAACCCCCTTTGGAAATACTCTGTCAGACACTCGTCCATACAAGTTGTCCTGGGTCTGGACAAACCGAAGGCACTATCCCGTAAACAGGATAGCCCTTGCATAACTCCGTCTTCAATCTTCTTCAGCATAAGTTGCTTCATAACGCTTACGCCAATACGGAGTGGTTTTCAGATATCAAATCTGATCCCGGTCTCTCCATGTTGACAACGGAGGTATATAAAAAGATAAAACTTTGATAGTCGGTGATTTGACTATCAAAGAAACATCCATACAATCAACGGTCCTATTTCCAAATGGAAATTCTATCAATCAAGCATCAAACAACACTGGGCCCTTTTTATATTAGTTTTTTATTTCATTATCATTTCCAATTCCCATTTTCCACCTTTCGTGTTCTTTCAAAGCTCTATTTTCTCTCTTGATTATTGGAAAACATTTCCAATATATAGAATTCCTTTATTGAGAAAATATCTTTTACTCTAGTTAGAAAACATTTCTAAATCCTTTGAATTAACTGATGTTATAAACATCGTTATTATAATTCAAATCATAAATCATTCGTTAACTAACGATATCACTAACCAACCCTTGCTATCGAGCCTTAACCATTTCTCCGTCAATAATGCAGTTAGTCAAGTTGGGGTATAATTACCTCTCAGACCTTAACTGAACGACATTCTTAACTTTGAAATAGTCAGAACTCACGACTTTAAACCAAACATTGCTTTCAACAACAGCGTTAAAACCGCTGTCTAGCATTATAGAACACTTATCATAACCATAGCATTAAGATTGCTATTAAAACAGTTATTTATAATGGCAGCGTTAAAATTGCTATTTAGATTTACCAAGACATTTATTATAACAGCAGCGTCTAAAATTGCTGTATAGATTTACAACATCTATTATAACAACCGCGCTAAAATCACTGTTTAGTTTTATAAAAGCATTCCTTACAAAGACAGCGTTAAAATCGCTGTTTAAAATTTTAAAAGCATTTCTTATAACAACAGCGTTATGATTGCTGGTTTGAATAAAATACCGTGTGCGACGCACACGCTTCCGTTGTTCATTTATAAACTCTGTTTATTTTAAATCATTCAAGTTCTCCTTTAAACATATTTATAAACTATACATTCTTCTAACCACTTAATTCGATTTCTATAAATCCCCTTTTTATATACATTTTATTTGCAAAATATTTCCTTGTTTTAAACTATTATTCTTTTACTTTAAGCATTTGAAAATCTTTCTTTAAACTTTCCTCTGTAATTTGCTAAATTCGGATCCATTTCCAAATATTGGTTTCGAACCGATACTCACTTTCAAATATACATTCATATTTGAACCCACCTTTTAATTTATCCAATGGTTAATGATCCACTTAATTTATATCTTTATTTATAACATTTTTCTTTGTTTACCCAATGGAATAGGTTTCCATTTGCAACTCAATGAAAAAGAAATTATTTCTAATTTGGAAATAAACTCTGCTTTTAAATTCTAATTTCCTTTTTCACATTCGATGATATTTTACGGTATCTAAAATACCAGGTTCCTAAGGCCAGGGTAAAACACACCAATTCAACCATGGATAATGTAGCATAACATATATCACTATCAAATAAAACAGTAAATAAAATGTTGAGGGATCCAGTTGGATCCCTCCAACCTGTTTCCCTGCATCCCCAGATGTTAATAACATCAATAATATCGCATTAATGGAAAAATCAATCAACGATGTGATTATATCAACCAATTTATCAACTATTCAACCAAGCAACCATTTCACATTATAAAATAATTTAAAACTCGTTTATATATAAAAATATAACGAGAGGGAGTTAGTGAGTTTACTCACCTTGTTTTGCAGTTGACGGTTCTGCTTTTGTGTCATTTACGATCAAACAAGCATTTGATTCTTATCACGAAATTTATGTAGCTCTATACTCAGCGAAATTAGCTCTACAATGTAGCTCTCGTTGCTATGATTCCAATGTAACCGGTTTGGTTCACTTCTGTCCATGTATGAGTGAAATATATAGGTTATAAGTTTATCTATATTAATTAAACGTCATTAATAGTTAATTATTTAATTAAAATTCTTAACCACCTTGCTGATCATGTTGTAGCCGTGAATCACATCCTCTTAAATCACGGCTTTCTGCAATTATTTCTTCCGGGCAATCACGGATTCTTCGTGCTCTTTCATCACTTACTTTCAATGCAGCACTGCATTTTCGCTTCAACCCAGTTCCATTGGTTACAATTCAAACTTAAATGCCTCCTTCAAATCCATAGATCACCACAAATTTCCATTTTTAAACACTAGTGCCATCATCAACTTCAACTCGTGTCACTTCTAGACTGCGTTCAGCAGAACGTTCATGGCAATACAAACATGATATGTACATGTATATCTTAACACCAATTCCTCCCTAGTTCATTATTCCCCCGACATCATAACAATAATAAAGTTAATCCACGTTTTTTTTTTCTTCCCAAATCCCTTTTATAACTGTGCCTACTGCTTACTTTCAGTAAATTCAAAAATCACGGTTTACCTTGCTTTCAGACTTCGAACAATCACTCATCATTTCCAAGTTCTCGCCACTCTCCCAACGATGACCAGCTCTTGTACGTTTTTCCACTCATCATCTCCTTTTTCTACAATTAATTCCTTCACACCCTCACAAACTAAATACTGGAACCGCAACCCCTCTTTTCCACACCAACTCACATCCTTCCAGTTTAACAGTTAGAAATCTCCACCTGCACCACTCCTTGAAATCATGTCCTCCAATACCAACGCCCGCATATAGTTGTCTGCTCACTACACCATACCACTTCCAGTCCTTTCACCAATTTTGATCCCTTCTAGACCCGTACCCAGCTCTTCACGCACCCTTCATCAACTTCCCCCCCCCCTTCACCTTGCAGTAAAAATGAAAACCAACTCCATCGGCTCTTTCAACCTCAGCTCGCACCATCCCAAAATAGAACCCGCTCTATTTCATTCTACTCCAATGACCTGTAAGCCAAGCAATCCCCTCCATCATAGCACGTCGGACCCCTTTCTTCCCTGGTACCAATATCAAATGCGGCCCCCTCTTTTCTTATTACTTCATGTCTCTCTCTCTCTCTTTTTTTTTCTTTTTCGGAATGGAATATGAGGCCTCACTTTGATTTCCTTTACTGTGCTCTTGGAAGAAGAAAACACGCAATGTATATATATAGGATCAATTTCCTTGGCTCCCACGTTTACAGAGGGTAGAATAGGGGTAGATAGCTTGGGCTTGCATGTGCATTAGGTCCGCGGATTTAAAATAACAGCTGTGTTTCATTAATTCGATGTGTCCTGTACATATGCGTGATGGCTTGTGATTTTAATTACTTTGTCGGCAAGGATTCTAGTAATGGCGTGAAGCACAAACAAAGCTTACATCATGACAGAGTTTTGGTTGCTATTAAGCTTTAGGTATCAGTACGTTGGGTTCTCTTCTTTTCTTCCTTCTATTTTAAAATATGCGCAAGTGGACGAGTAGATTCGAATTTCGAAGTCCTAGCCGCAGTGTTTGACTTGCACACATCAAAATCTTATCAACTAGTTTGTGTTTACATTATTTTATATTGTACAAAACTTCGCGGTGAAGTATCGAGTGAAACTAAACACCGTTGACTTCTGTTTACTGATGAAAAAGCTATTCTTGGTGTAAAAAGGTATTCTGAACCCAATGGGACAAGTTTCGTCGAATTCCGACATCGTTTGAAAAAATTTCCTTTATAAAACCAGAAATGAACACGCGTTTAAATTTTTCACGATCACCAGATAAATTAAATCAACTTGAAACTGCGAATACCGACAATAACTTTTTGATACGAACCTAACGGCACTAGTTTCGTCGCATTCTGAGACTGTTGCCCCGGTAGGCTATTTTTGGCGCGTACCGCACTGCCCTTCTGTACACCAAATTTGCCGATCTCTAAAAATAACAAACTATATACCTACCCTGGCTATATCCGACGCTACGAATTCACCGGAACTGGTTTCGTGGCCTGATTCGATCGTCTGTTCAAGTTACACTCTAATATCCCTTTATTCAGTTAAATTAATTTAATTGCACTGAACAAGCGTTTACGGCTACCGTGGTTACATACGACATCGGTTTTCCACGCCATTCACCACCGTACAATAATTTAACGCTACGGTCCCAATGAAACTGATTTCGTCGAAATCTGAGTCTGTTTGCAAAACGGCTATTTTAACGCGTATATTTTAAATAACGATTTCCACAGCGACTATTTCAAAATTTGATTTGACCATAACTAACAAATTATAACATGAAATCTAGATTTTTCTCTTCTATATGAAAATTATAATAAATATGGTTCCAACGTGTCTTGTTTCACAGAAATCCGACTTATAACGAATTCTGTATACTCAGTTGAAGTTCAAAACTCCATATTACGAACTGCCGCGCGATTTCGAGCTCATTTTATAATTATATTATAAATTAACGTTCAAACTTCGTTTTTAAATTAATAAATTCCTATATGTAATTCAATTAAAATTCTTAAAACAAATTTAAAGATTCAGAATTCAACGGCCAAAAATCCGGGTCGTTACATTCCTTCCCCCTTAAAATAATTTCGTCCTCGAAATTGCTAAGTAGGGAAAATGCCACGTATCCTATTAACTAGGTTTGAAATTCCTTTTTGTTTTTCCCACTTCTTAACTCCAGTTTAACTGGACCAATTTATTTCAATTAAAATATTCATTTATTCCTACTAACGGAAAAAAAATTCTGAAAATTTTCTAACACTTTAAATTCTGAAAAATTTCGGCAGCATCTCCTCTGCACGGCTCAATCGGTACAACCACAACTCGCCTTTCTATGCCTTCTCCAATTCAAAAGAAAATCAAAAAGCCAAGCGGCTTGCCCCATAGGCTCATAAAATCATCAACCCAAACAATATTGTAAACATGTACCTTCTTGTCGGGCATAATTCTATCTCTTGCACTTGCTTCCTTTCAATATTTGCTCAGCATATCCATTCCAACTGATTTCCAATCAGTCCAACTTCCAGTCTTTAACTCTCTAATCAACTTCTGATTAGTCCATTCCAATTCTATCAAGTCAAATCTGATCTCTTCTTCAGGAATCAATCCACTTATCCCATTTGAGTTTCAATTTCCGTTTAACTTAAATTTCGATCCATTTGATTTATTTCCACCAATTTATTCAACTTATACAAGTTATATTTGGTTATATATAACCATTTCAATATTGATAATTCCATTTGATTGTAATAACAATCAACACATTCATATATAATAATTCAGAAATTATTCCTTTTATATCAAAATAACGTTTGGGCAAAATAATTTCATTTACCCACTTTAAAACGATACTGTATCGAATTGTTTTGTTCGAGAGTTTAGAAACACCTATCGATACAGTTGTACTTCCTGTATCGACCAGAATTCATAAACCACTCAACAAACCAGCCAACACAATATAAAACAAATTTTATATCAAATCTACAAATACGCGCTCATATATATATACACACTCAAACTCAATCTAGGGTATTACTAACCCCATCTCTATTGAGTCACGCCACAGAGCCAAGGTAATCACTTAACCTTCAGCTCTGATACCAAATGAAACGACCCGCAAATCCGTACCCTTTGAGTCGACTAATAACATCACATGTCCAACTCAAATTGCACAGAAATACGAACCATTTTTAGAAAGAAGTTAGAGGATGAGAAATAGAAAGAAAGAAATATTAGAATAGGAGAAAAACGAAGATCACAAACTCACAGCGGAACGAATAAAATATATTAGATAATATAACTTTGAAGCACAAATCAGTATTTGTATATACATACCATTATCAGAGCACAACGATTATTCCTGGAACAGTTATAAACACCTGTTTCCAGATACAACATAGTACACAGCGGAAAATATGATAGTCTATAGCTAACTGGTGAAGCCTCCTGCTTCAATCTCCTCCAGGTGAATCTGTAAAATCCCGACTACTTGACTGCCCGTACAAATTTGGGCACCCAAGAGTTTAGGGAAAACAAAACAAAATAAACTCTGGGTCAGTCATGGGACTGGTGTGAGTAAACTCCAACCATTTGTTTAATTTTCAAAAAAATTTCGAAAGAAATGATAATCGTAAGACCGATCCACACATAAACACGGATGGTTTTTTTACCTTACGATAACCCAAAACACTTTTGATATCAAATCCAGTGATATTATAATAATGTCTACATCAAATAAATAGAATTTAGCGGAACGCTTGCATCTCACGCTCCATATATAATATTAAATCAAAAACCGCAGGGCTCTTATTGGAGATTGGATTCCAACTTGACCAGGTATGGGACCACCTTCCGAACGTGTATCTCTAGAGACGAATACACTGGGTTCAACAAGAACGTCTTGCAACCCGGCCCTCACATGACCGACCACTCATTTCGCTTGAGTGTATCGAATGTATACCACCGACGGTTGGGATCAGCAACCGCCTCCCGATAAGGGACAGCATCGATAGATTTAAGAACAAAAGGAATTTCTCTAGATAGGTGATCATACATCCTAATGGGTGCGACCCACATAGCCATGCTGCCTGCCCGATTTTTGTCCAATTCCGGGTTGATGAGGCTTGAGGTTTTGAATTATCTTCCAGAACATCTGGCCATCATTCACTTTGAATGCCACATCGTCAGATCCATCGGAAATCACTAATTGATTCTCACAAAAATACTCAGATTTGTTAGGCTAAAGAAGTTTCCCTTCTATGCCACCAACTTCGTACGTTTGAAGGAATCAACGTACGTAACCCCCTTTGGAAATACTCTGTCAGACACTCGTCCATACAAGTTGTCCTGGGTCTGGACAAACCGAAGGCACTATCCCGTAAACAGGATAGCCCTTGCATAACTCCGTCTTCAATCTTCTTCAGCATAAGTTGCTTCATAACGCTTACGCCAATACGGAGTGGTTTTCAGATATCAAATCTGATCCCGGTCTCTCCATGTTGACAACGGAGGTATATAAAAAGATAAAACTTTGATAGTCGGTGATTTGACTATCAAAGAAACATCCATACAATCAACGGTCCTATTTCCAAATGGAAATTCTATCAATCAAGCATCAAACAACACTGGGCCCTTTTTATATTAGTTTTTTATTTCATTATCATTTCCAATTCCCATTTTCCACCTTTCGTGTTCTTTCAAAGCTCTATTTTCTCTCTTGATTATTGGAAAACATTTCCAATATATAGAATTCCTTTATTGAGAAAATATCTTTTACTCTAGTTAGAAAACATTTCTAAATCCTTTGAATTAACTGATGTTATAAACATCGTTATTATAATTCAAATCATAAATCATTCGTTAACTAACGATATCACTAACCAACCCTTGCTATCGAGCCTTAACCATTTCTCCGTCAATAATGCAGTTAGTCAAGTTGGGGTATAATTACCTCTCAGACCTTAACTGAACGACATTCTTAACTTTGAAATAGTCAGAACTCACGACTTTAAACCAAACATTGCTTTCAACAACAGCGTTAAAACCGCTGTCTAGCATTATAGAACACTTATCATAACCATAGCATTAAGATTGCTATTAAAACAGTTATTTATAACGGCAGCGTTAAAATTGCTATTTAGATTTACCAAGACATTTATTATAACAGCAGCGTCTAAAATTGCTGTATAGATTTACAACATCTATTATAACAACCGCGCTAAAATCACTGTTTAGTTTTATAAAAGCATTCCTTACAAAGACAGCGTTAAAATCGCTGTTTAAAATTTTAAAAGCATTTCTTATAACAACAGCGTTATGATTGCTGGTTTGAATAAAATACCGTGTGCGACGCACACGCTTCCGTTGTTCATTTATAAACTCTGTTTATTTTAAATCATTCAAGTTCTCCTTTAAACATATTTATAAACTATACATTCTTCTAACCACTTAATTCGATTTCTATAAATCCCCTTTTTATATACATTTTATTTGCAAAATATTTCCTTGTTTTAAACTATTATTCTTTTACTTTAAGCATTTGAAAATCTTTCTTTAAACTTTCCTCTGTAATTTGCTAAATTCGGATCCATTTCCAAATATTGGTTTCAAACCGATACTCACTTTCAAATATACATTCATATTTGAACCCACCTTTTAATTTATCCAATGGTTAATGATCCACTTAATTTATATCTTTATTTATAACATTTTTCTTGGTTTACCCAATGGAATAGGTTTCCATTTGCAACTCAATGAAAAAGAAATTATTTCTAATTTGGAAATAAACTCTGCTTTTAAATTCTAATTTCCTTTTTCACATTCGATGATATTTTACGGTATCTAAAATACCAGGTTCCTAAGGCCAGGGTAAAACACACCAATTCAACCATGGATAATGTTGCATAACATATATCACTATCAAATAAAACAGTAAATAAAATGTTGAGGGATCCAGTTGGATCCCTCCAACCTGTTTCCCTGCATCCCCAGATGTTAATAACATCAATAATATCGCATTAATGGAAAAATCAATCAACGATGTGATTATATCAACCAATTTATCAACTATTCAACCAAGCAACCATTTCACATTATAAAATAATTTAAAACTCGTTTATATATAAAAATATAACGAGAGGGAGTTAGTGAGTTTACTCACCTTGTTTTGCAGTTGACGGTTCTGCTTTTGTGTCATTTACGATCAAACAAGCATTTGATTCTTATCACGAAATTTATGTAGCTCTATACTCAGCGAAATTAGCTCTACAATGTAGCTCTCGTTGCTATGATTCCAATGTAACCGGTTTGGTTCACTTCTGTCCATGTATGAGTGAAATATATAGGTTATAAGTTTATCTATATTAATTAAACGTCATTAATAGTTAATTATTTAATTAAAATTCTTAACCACCTTGCTGATCATGTTGTAGCCGTGAATCACATCCTCTTAAATCACGGCTTTCTGCAATTATTTCTTCCGGGCAATCACGGATTCTTCGTGCTCTTTCATCACTTACTTTCAATGCAGCACTGCATTTTCGCTTCAACCCAGTTCCATTGGTTACAATTCAAACTTAAATGCCTCCTTCAAATCCATAGATCACCACAAATTTCCATTTTTAAACACTAGTGCCATCATCAACTTCAACTCGTGTCACTTCTAGACTGCGTTCAGCAGAACGTTCATGGCAATACAAACATGATATGTACATGTATATCTTAACACCAATTCCTCCCTAGTTCATTATTCTCCCGACATCATAACAATAATAAAGTTAATCCACGTTTTTTTTTCTTCCCAAATCCCTTTTATAACTGTGCCTACTGCTTACTTTCAGTAAATTCAAAAATCACGGTTTACCTTGCTTTCAGACTTCGAACAATCACTCATCATTTCCAAGTTCTCGCCACTCTCCCAACGATGACCAGCTCTTGTACGTTTTTCCACTCATCATCTCCTTTTTCTACAATTAATTCCTTCACACCCTCACAAACTAAATACTGGAACCGCAACCCCTCTTTTCCACACCAACTCACATCCTTCCAGTTTAACAGTTAGAAATCTCCACCTGCACCACTCCTTGAAATCATGTCCTCCAATACCAACGCCCGCATATAGTTGTCTTCTCACTACACCATACCACTTCCAGTCCTTTCACCAATTTTGATCCCTTCTAGACCCGTACCCAGCTCTTCACGCACCCTTCATCAACTTCCCCCCCTTCACCTTGCAGTAAAAATGAAAACCAACTCCATCGGCTCTTTCAACCTCAGCTCGCACCATCCCAAAATAGAACCCGCTCTATTTCATTCTACTCCAATGACCTGTAAGCCAAGCAATCCCCTCCATCATAGCACGTCGGACCCCTTTCTTCCCTGGTACCAATATCAAATGCGGCCCCCTCTTTTCTTATTACTTCATGTCTCTCTCTCTTTTTTTTTTTTTCTTTTTTTTTTCGGAATGGAATATGAGGCCTCACTTTGATTTCCTTTACTGTGCTCTTGGAAGAAGAAAACACGCAATGTATATATATAGGATCAATTTCCTTGGCTCCCACGTTTACAGAGGGTAGAATAGGGGTAGATAGCTTGGGCTTGCATGTGCATTAGGTCCGCGGATTTAAAATAACAGCTGTGTTTCATTAATTCGATGTGTCCTGTACATATGCGTGATGGCTTGTGATTTTAATTACTTTGTCGGCAAGGATTCTAGTAATGGCGTGAAGCACAAACAAAGCTTACATCATGACAGAGTTTTGGTTGCTATTAAGCTTTAGGTATCAGTACGTTGGGTTCTCTTCTTTTCTTCCTTCTATTTTAAAATATGCGCAAGTGGACGAGTAGATTCGAATTTCGAAGTCCTAGCCGCAGTGTTTGACTTGCACACATCAAAATCTTATCAACTAGTTTGTGTTTACATTATTTTATATTGTACAAAACTTCGCGGTGAAGTATCGAGTGAAACTAAACACCGTTGACTTCTGTTTACTGATGAAAAAGCTATTCTTGGTGTAAAAAGGTATTCTGAACCCAATGGGACAAGTTTCGTCGAATTCCGACATCGTTTGAAAAAATTTCCTTTATAAAACCAGAAATGAACACGCGTTTAAATTTTTCACGATCACCAGATAAATTAAATCAACTTGAAACTGCGAATACCGACAATAACTTTTTGATATGAACCTAACGGCACTAGTTTCGTCGCATTCTGAGACTGTTGCCCCGGTAGGCTATTTTTGGCGCGTACCGCACTGCCCTTCTGTACACCAAATTTGCCGATCTCTAAAAATAACAAACTATATACCTACCCTGGCTATATCCGACGCTACGAATTCACCGGAATTGGTTTCGTGGCCTGATTCGATCGTCTGTTCAAGTTACACTCTAATATCCCTTTATTCAGTTAAATTAATTTAATTGCACTGAACAAGCGTTTACGGCTACCGTGGTTACATACGACATCGGTTTTCCACGCCATTCACCACCATACAATAATTTAACGCTACGGTCCCAATGAAACTGATTTCGTCGAAATCTGAGTCTGTTTGCAAAACGGCTATTTTAACGCGTATATTTTAAATAACGATTTCCACAGCGACTATTTCAAAATTTGATTTGACCATAACTAACAAATTATAACATGAAATCTAGATTTTTCTCTTCTATATGAAAATTATAATAAATATGGTTCCAACGTGTCTTGTTTCACAGAAATCCGACTTATAACGAATTATGTATACTCAGTTGAAGTTCAAAACTCCATATTACGAACTGCCGCGCGATTTCGAGCTCGTTTTATAATTATATTATAAATTAACGTTCAAACTTCGTTTTTAAATTAATAAATTCCTATATGTAATTCAATTAAAATTCTTAAAACAAATTTAAATATTCAGAATTCAACGGCCAAAAATCCGGGTCGTTACAGAGGTAATAAGTGGTGATCGTCCAGACATACTTGGAGATTGACTGGGTATGCGAGGACCTCTCTCCTGTATTGGACATATGGGACGAGGAATAAGGTGCCTCCGGTTTCGTTCAGACCCAGAACGAACTTGTAAATGGATTGTGTGCCTGACATCGGATTTTATTCTGTGTTGATTGATTTCTATTAAATATATATCTGTTTGGCGGCGGAGAACTTATTCTCTTTCTTAACGCCCTTCTCTGAGACGTACGAGCTCAGAGGTTATATATCGATAGATATCAGTCGCATGGCATGAATTGCCTGTGTGGCATGCTGAGATGCAGTGATCAAGGCTTTTGTTGAAAAGCAGAGTCTTGTGGTTGATGATCAAAGCACAGCTTTAATACAGTGCCGCTTTGTGTATAGCGTTAATTCGCGAGCTTCACACCTCAATATGAGTCAAAAACGGGATCGTGACTATAGGGAGTGCACGACGTTTCTTTCTAGCTATGGGTGGTGTCAGCGTTTTGCGAGCCCTGAAATTGTTATATTTTTACCTATGCGGTTGTTGGAATGCGAGGCACCTCAGATATATCGGTTACTACGGAGCCGATGGATAGGTCCTATAGGACCGGGAAACATGTGTTCGAGAATAACTAATCCTCAAACATAAGGGAGGACCGGCACTGAAGATCCAGGGGTTGCCTAGAATGTGCAGTCCTAAGACGTTTGCTAGATTGTTTCGAAGCGGTGAGGAGCCATCCCTGGCCTCGACTCATAACGAAAATCCAATTTCCAATACGTGACATTTCGGTTTTGATTGTAGAGCCTAGTATTGGCGACATGATAGATGCTATGCATTCCGCCTATGATTGATACATTTATATTTGAAGTTGTTTTCATTCACTTTACACTATAATAGTATCAAAATGATTTGTTTTAAACGTACGAAGAATGTTTGGCTATTATAAGGGAAAACCCTATCCTACGGCTTGCGTTGCATTGTGTGATGGGACCTGGATCTTATAATAGCTTCATTTTCTAAAAATCATTGCACTGTTTATAACTGTATATGCACTGGTATTCTTGGGAGGAAACCCATTCCGCGTTATACGGCGTGGTCCCTTGATTTACCTTATTTTTAAAGTAAAGTTTTAAATAACTGTTTTAGTTCTCATACTAGTCACATGACTGACCTGGAGTTTATTGTTTTAACCTAAACTCTGGGTGCCCCTATTTTCTACTCGGGCAGCTAGTAGTTTTCGTTTTGCAGATTTATATTCACAGGATCCTGGTTTACAGCTGGAATGATATTCGGAAAGCTCTGTATCCGTGTATCTCCTTCAGTTGTGTTTTGCATTATTTTTCCGCTGCATTGTAATTTGTAAATCTCTGATATTTATCAAATGTATATTATTTATTCATACTCTGTGTATTCTTGTACTCTAATGTAAACTGTTATAATAAGCAATGAAATTCTGTTTGTGTTCTGATTCGTCTTGTTCTCAACTCAATCCGGGATTTCCTTTACGGGGAAGTTCGGGTCGTTACATGTGGTATCATAGCTTTGGTTTATAAAGCTCGAGAACAAGGCATATTAGAAACAAACAAAAGAATTCATCAGTGATTGGATTAGTAATATCCAATGAGAATTGCTCATTAGAGATAGGATCAGTAGTATCCTAGAACGAGTGTGAAGAGTAGTGTTTTCAAAATTAAAGTGAAAACAAATTTTGTTTTGAAAATTTAAACCGTTTTATACGTATTTGAATATTTATTTTAAATATATTTGGACAATCCAATATATAAAGATTTTACATATGCGCCTTGCAAACGTATATTCGAAGTTTTAATATACTAGATAGATATAGAATCACACTCTAGTCTCTCGGAGATGATTCTGATGATTGCTCGAGCATCATCAGCATTTATGTTCGGGTTTCGAAAGTGGGATTTCTATATATTTCCAATTGACCGGTGTGAGAAAACTAGATAGGGATTATTGTTGTGATTTGGCATCAAAAATATGATTTTTGAATATATATTAAAGATATGTGTTTGAAATGATAATCAGATAATTGGTTAATGATTGTGTTGTGTGATTATCCATTTAAACCAACATATAGATGTATGGTAAATTTGGGACAAATTGTATCAAATTTTGAACTGAATTGAAAATTGTTTGGGATTTCATGCATATAAATGTATATACATTGAACAGGTCATAGCAAGTGTAATGACCCGGTATTTACACATATCGCTGACACAGATATTAATTGATCGTAAGTATTCACAAATACGATTTAAAATCCAGACTTTGATTAATTCCAAAACATGTTAATTTGTGTATAACAGCATTTATATATGCATATGTCACAGCATTTACCAAATTACTTTTTTTCACTATCAGATATAATAGCATGTAAAAGATAGCGTTTGTTTAAATTGATTTTACACATGCATGAATGTTAACATTTTATATAGCAAGTTTTATAATGCCATTTTTTCTCAAATGTTTTGTTCATTTTTTTTCAAAAGGTTTAGAAATTGAGTTTTTGTAAATCCTTGAATTTAAAATTTTTAACACTTGAAATTAAAACATGCCAAAACTTTTCTCTTTTGTCAAAAGCAAGTTCAAGAGCCATTTCTTGTTCACATGTTCATAAAACAAAACATAAAAGAGCCATTCCCATTTTTCAAGCATGATTCATGAACAAAATTCAAGATAACACCTACACTAGTAATAAGCTAGTAAAGAGGATCTAAAGAAATATTTGTTCACATGGCAAAATCACTTTAGATCAATGCGTTTTCAGTTTAAGATTTTCTCTTTTCTCACAAAATTTTCTGAAAATGACCTTTCTTTTGCATTTTTCAAAGCATGTTCTCATTTGTCATAAAACATGTGCTAAAGATTTTACAAAATCTTGTGTATGTATCAAGCATCTTACCTACACTAAATCTTTCTAAAACAAAGATTTTTCAAGATGTTTTCATGTCCATTTCATCACATGGCCGAGATCTTTTTAGTACAAAAACTTCCAGATTTTATTAAACCTTGGAAGCAAGTAAAAGTATTTTGTATTTTCATGTTACATCAAAGTTTCATGTGAGATTTTGGTTTAAAAATCCAAGGGAAAAACTAAACATATATGGTACAAAAATGGATATTTTAATTTGTTTAAAAACAAGAAAGATTTGTGAAAGATCATAGGATGTATATGGCATTTAAGGTGACAAATCATAGAGGCCAATAGGGAAAAAGGAAGATCATGTGCAAGAGATTTTCAAGGTGATGTTTGGCTGAGATAAGCCATGTGAAGGAGGAGGTGCTGTTTGGATTTGGCAAGAGAAAAAGATTTTTCTTTTGAGTTGTCTATCATTTGTCAACAATCAAAATCTAAAAAAAAAATTGATTTTGTGCACCATATTTTAATGATCTTCTGCCACTATAAATAGACCATCAACACACACATTCCCCTCACAAAAAACCCTACAAAGATCAGGAACAAAGCTAAGAGTCAAGCACTTTTAAAGGTGAGTAAAACTGTTTTAAAATTTCTGTTTTAAATTTCCTGCAGTTTTGCTGTTTGAACTATGAATTGAAATTGAATTCTTTTGTATTCTTGCTCAGTAATATGGCTTGTATGGTTTGCTTATTTGGTATGACATAGAATCATTGATTGTTAAATGAAAAATTAAGTACCAAAGTGTTAAAAAGGGGTATTGCTTGATATTGTTTCCCAGATCTGTTACTTGTGTTTGAATCCTACAAATCCTAATGGATCAGCCAATCTATGATAGTGGGATTAGAATAAGGAGTCACATTATTTTTAAAACCTTTTATATAGACATAAGAGTGTTCAAAATGAAACAAATTTTCCAAAAACCTCACTAGAACTTAAAGGCGCAAAACAATAGTACTCTCTGTTTCACAAAATCAAAATGGATTTTCAAATGATTTTAAAACTTGGTTTGATTACATACACATAATAAAGGATCGAAATGATGATTTTTAAAAGAAGAATCATGATTTTGGGCTTGGATCACGAGATATGCCGGGATGATCAGAATTTGAATCCCGATCAAATTCCGATCACCCAGGCTATTTGAGGCTGAGGGGTTGGGGGTGAAGCATCATCTGGGTTCGGGGATGCTAAGAAAAATCCTTAAAAAAATTCTAATGCATGGGATTGGAGAATTTAATCGAAATAGGGAAAATGGTGGGTTTTTAGGTTCGGGTTTTTGCCTCTGAACTGCTTGTCGAAGGTGGAGCTTTGGGGGTGCGGTCATGGGGGGTTCGCGGCGTCAGAGTGTCGTGGTGGCACGGCAGGAAGGCGGCGGTATCACAAGGTCAAAGGGAGGCGTGGCGAACTCTTTTTCTTGGATGGGTTTTCTTCTGGAAATTTAGGGTGTACGGTGAAATTACTGTAGCGTCAATGAAGGGGTTGATCAGGCGGTGCAAGATGATCAGAGCGTAGTGGGTGACGTGTGTAGAGGGTCGTTGGTGGTTGGAAGCGACGATGGTGGCTGTGCATATGCACAGGCATGGCCAAAGAAAGGAAGAAGAAGAAGGAGAAGTGGTACAAGGATTTTGGAAGTGATCGGCCAAAATTCACGTATGAAGGGGGTGGTACTTTGTTCAAATGGGTACCTTGGCACTGTGTCTGGCACACAGTAATTTGGCTGATCAACAAGCAGGATGCTACGGTCTGGAAGTGGTATTTGGATAGTGATCGGGCAGTTTGGTACTTTGAAAATCATGAGAACCGACCACAGTTTCATGAGCGCACACCTGTGTTTTCAAATTGGTACTTGGCTGGAAATTTGTACTTTGGTATTTAAGCTTTCAAATAAGGATTTTTAAATATAATTTAAATTTAAACTAGTTTTAAATTAAATAATGGTTTAAATAAAATACGAAAATGAATATTTAAATAAAAATAGAATTTTTATTTAAATTAACAAGGAAAGGAAAAGAAGTAAATCAGGATTAAACGCCGTTTTTGTCAAAGACTGAAATTTAAATACAAAAGCTGTAATTTAAAAAAAATTATAAATTTTATTTATAATTAGAACAAAAATAATAATAATAATTTTCTAATGAAATATCCAAACTGTAAAGTCAACAAAGAGAAGTCGATCAAATTTAGAAGGTCGGATATGATTTTGGCAGATGTCGAGCAGTTAACCCAGAAGTTGTAATTTTGTTAAATTATAAATTTAGTTATAATTTAAATTTAGAATTTATTCTCTAATAAAATATTTAGATTTCAAACAAACAAAGAAATGAGAAACCTTGTGAAATTCATACGCTAAAATTTTCAGTTTTAAACTGTAGTCTGAATTTCCTGATACGAGCAATTGGTCATGCACAGTTTTATACTATATAAAATAAGAACTGTAATTTATACTTAATCTTTTTAGATTAAGAAAAAGAAATTTTATTTAAATCAATATATAGAAAGAAGGAGTAGATTGAGTATATCGGATCAAAGAGGAATTTGACCAGAACAATGAAAAATGTAAAAGCTGTAAATTAAATTAAAAATCATTCATTTTTGAATAATCAGATTAAGAAGTGATTATAGAAAATGATTTTTCTAAAGAATAATGTAAGTATTCATTTTTTTTAAAGTGACGAACAAAAATGGAAAGAAAAACTGTGTGTGACGTGCACACTGAAACTGTCCATTTTTAAGTAATGATCAAAATACCAGATATAAGCTAGATGATCATATACTGTGTAGTTTGACTGTAATTATAATCATGTTAGATTAATAATTTAAAGAGAATTATTTCGTTAATCATTTCAAAGAGACCGGAATTAACATTTCATTTTGATTTGATTATACGCCGCGCGTCAGAGATTTTCAAACTAAAGACGATGATGGGCAAGAAGATTATAAATAATATCTTTGGTCTGTTCAGCCCCAGGACAAACCCGAATGGACGAATGTCTGACAACGTATATCAGTTAGATTCTACACATCAAATTTATGTAAGTATATTATGTTGGTGGCGGAGAAATTCGTTTGTCTTAACTTTATTGCCCGTAATATATTTGGGTAATCGAATGAGTATTTCTGACGGATAAGACGATGTGGCATTCAAAGAAAATAAACAGTGATGATGAAAAGGTAAGTCTAGCCTCAAGCCTCACACCCAGGAAATGACAAAAATCAGGCAGGCAGCATAGCTATGTGGGTCGCTCCCATTAGGATGTACAATCACCTATCTAGAGAAATTCCTTTTACTTCTTTAATCTATTTCGATGCTGTCTCTTTTCGGGAAACGGTGGTTTGAGCCCAACCGTTGGTGATATACATTCGATACACTCAAGAGAAATGAGTGGTCGGTCATGAGTGGGATGGGTTGCAAGACATTCTTGTTGAACCCAGGTGTATTCGCCTCTAGAGATACATCATCAGAAGGTGGTCCCATACCTTGTCAAAGTTGGAAATCCAATTTCCATAAGAGCCAAGCGGTTTTTGTTTGTATACTATATAGGGATAATGTGAGATGCAAGCATTCTTCTAGATTCTAAATTATTTGTGAAGACTAATAGACACTATGATAATATCTGATTTCAAGTATACAAAGTGTTTTGATCTCATAAGGTAAAAACCCGTTCCGTATTCATGGCGTGGTCTTATGGGATATTTGTATTTCTTTAATCTGTTTTAAAATTGTTTACTCATACCAGTCCCCTGACTGACCCGGAGTTTATTTTTCTGTGTTTCCCTTAAACTCTTGGGTATTCATAACACTTGTTATGAATAGACAAGTGAATCAGGATTGGATGAAACTTGGAAAGCTAGAACGGAACTTTCTGTGTGCTGGTCTACTTATCTTATCTACTCTATAATTAAATCTGTTATATAGTCATCAAGGATATGTATAATTAAAGAATGTACTATGAATGGCTTGTATCACTGGATTCAGTATGCACTGATGTAATATGTACTGCTGTGTAATATTATGAAGTATTATCTTTTGTAAAAATTCCGCTATGAGATTCTGATGTTTTTCTTTGATTTTATCTTCTATCTATTTTTATTCTTATTAATGGCACGACTTCCAATGTGTTCGAAAGCTGGGTCGTTACAGCAAGGAGGATAGAGAAGAGAAATAAAATTGTATGTCCAACAAATAAGTACATGTTTACTAATTTCTTGGGTTTAGATGATTTTATGAGTCGATTGGCTAGCCGCTTGGCTTTTTCTTTTTCTTTTTGAGATGAGAGGGCCTGTGTAGCGGTTTGGGGATTCTCCCGGTGCTCCCCGTACAAAGGAGGTTATGGCGAAATTTTTCAAAAATTTAGGGTGTTAGCCAAATTTTTGAAGAACTCAAAAATTCTTAGAAACTAAAAATTTGAAGAAAGAATGCCAAAATGAAAGTTGAGTTGGTTAGTTAAACAACTTTCAGCTCCGTTCCTTTTCAAGGACGAAAATATTTTAAGTCGGGAAGATTGTAACAACCCGGAAAATTAGAACCAATTTAAAAATTTTATTTTGGCAATTTTAATGAATTTTGAATATTTAAAATGATTTTTTTTAATTAATAATGACGAGAAATTTATTTTTAATAGAATTAGAACATATATATTACGTATATATTTATTTGAATCGACATTAGAATATAAATATTTATTTTAATTATCAAATAAATTGGAAATGGCGCGGTAGTTTGAAAATTCAATTTCAAATGAATGTACAAGATTCAAAATAAACCGGATTTTAGCGAAACAAGAAATATTAGAATCTATTTGAAATTATCTTTCCAACGAATCCAAAAAATCCAAATTTCATAGCGGGAATAAAAAGTTATGTCCAGTTGAAAAATCAGAATAGTCGCTATGGAAATATAGTCCTTAAAAATAGCGATTTTGCAAACAACCTCTGTTTTCAACGAAACCACTTTTGTTGGATCCGAGATGTCAAATTATTGCTAGATTCCAATTTTCATAATTTTTGGGATTAATATGTGAGCATGACGAATTTAAACGCGTTTGACCAATTTTAGTTGAATTTAATTGACTGGAAAATGGTCATTTTTCAAACGGTCTTCAAATTTGACGAAACTAGTTTTGTTAGGATCGTATCGTCAATACGAAGCTAAAAATAATTTTTCTGGAATTTTTAGAGTCAGTATGTGGCCCCGTTAAATTGAAAAGTACGTTTAAAATAGAATATATAGATTTAAATTTTGATTTAAACAGAAACTAATCGAAACAGCCAAACTGGCTTTTGATGCATGTTCCATTGTGTTCGTAATGGGAGTAATTAGCTAGGTGCGACAGTCGGCGGCCCGCCCCGCACCAGCCTGCATTTCCTCCGGAAGTGCGCTGTACACATGCCCGACTAGCACGGAACGGTCGTCAAGGAAAGGAAAGAAAGGAATGAACTAATCAAGGAACCTGTAGAATGTCTCACAGCGCATGGAATAAAATACAATAATAACATACTTGACATAAAACAGGTGAGACAGTGCATAAGCTGATAACTAAAATCAACATCAATCATAGAAGCAGCGGAAATCCAAATACAGCTTATTACAATTTTCCAAATTTACTGTCTCTAAACAAAAGAAAGCTAAAGTAGAAGATACACCAATAATGCCCAAGCAGTGATCTTCAACAACACAGGGAGAATATTATGTATATAGTACGTGGAAGCCTCCTGCTCGTC
The DNA here is from genome assembly GCA_030737875.1 of Allium sativum. Classification (NCBI taxonomy): domain Eukaryota; kingdom Viridiplantae; phylum Streptophyta; class Magnoliopsida; order Asparagales; family Amaryllidaceae; genus Allium; species Allium sativum. Next base: position 440,643,164 of record CM060915.1, on the reverse strand, counting down.
TCCGGATCATCTACCCGTGCATCACCAGCTAACCTGTCTCTAGTCTGCTCGTGTGAGCACCCAGAGTAATAAGAGGAGACATAAAACTCTGGGTCAGACATAAAGCCTGGTATGAGCGATAAGCATCTAAACAGAATGATAACAGGTATACTAAACCATACCTGAACCTGGACCTGCAACCAAAGAGTTAGTACCACATACCGTACAATACTCCAAGGTGCCATAAAAAAATAGTGTAAGAATACGGGGGTGGGGTGTGCATGTCACAATGATGGCAAACAAATCATCCATGGCAACCATCCTCACGTCTCTCACTCAGTGCGTAAAGCGTACGACATCTACCACTTTGGAACACTAGACAAACTGAGGTAACGACGAATCCCGACTTGTAGAAACCCTGCTATGACCAAGCTAAACATATGGAGTCATGACCAAACATTTCAATGACCCACTTCATTGGTTGTAGCCCTTGGTCCTACCTATGCCATAATGGCCCTGGATCCGCCTTCGTACCTCCTACCATAGTGGTCCAAAGCTATAGACGTCGATAACTCCTTGGCACGCGTCCCGCAGCAAAGCCCAACCATGAAGCGAACTCGTTGATTCCCATCTAAATCTTGAGCTCTAACCTCTCATTTGGACTTCCTTTGCATCTCGGGTTTGGTCGAATTGGAGTGGGTCTTCAGAAGAGTTGTCGTGCAGCAGCAGTCCTAGAATTCGGTTCGGTTCGGTAGTCATCACCCTCGACGGTTCGGTTCGGTGGTCATCTTTTCATTCGATTCGGGTCGGATACCCCACATCGGGTCGGGTCGGTGTCCTTCTCCGGGTCGGTTCGGGTTGCTGTCTTCCTTCTCGTGTTCCGATCCGCTCCCACGTTTCTTCACGTATTCCGATCCGATCCCCACTTGCTGTCTGATCCGCGTGGCTTTCCCTCTTGCTAGTCCTCCAAAGAACTTACTTCCTATCTGAGCCCTGCGTCTCCTATCCGATCCGATCTGGCCTCCATTATTCTTCCGATCCGATCCGCTCTCTATAATTCCGATCCAATCCCCTCGTCCACTCCAACTCAAAGTAAACGGCCTTCCTTCTCGCCAAGCCTCCTATGTGCCAAACTCCAGTTCGGGTCGGTTTTCTTGCCCAGTTCACATATCCGATCCGAGCCCTCATCCGATCCGAACCGGTTAGGAACCTACACATTTCTGCAACTTTCCAGCGAGCTTTCTACGCCATTCGACGACGTTTTCGACCAATTTAACTATTCTAATCAATCATAGAACATACCATAGAGTCATAGCAACATGTAATAGCAATCACAAACAGCAAACAACAATCCAAAAGAATCAAAAAGGATCAAAAGTGACTAAAACTTCATATTTTCCCATAGCATGTTTAAGTGGAACTAATCATAGGGTTAACAAAACTTAATCAAATCGAACCAAATTTCTAACAGAAGCATATAATATTATTTAAGAATTTCTAAACATTTTTCCAGAATTTATTAGTGTATAAATTCGCTAATCTTCACTAATTACCCTTAATTAACTGTAATTAGTGTCAAAACGATGCTATCACTCACCTTGGCCACAACTAAAACCCCAAAACTGAAATATTCTCTAATTTGGCGTTGTTCCCAATCTTACACAGCAGCTCTACCTCGGTTCTCGTGCTAATCCTCCTTGATTTGATGCCTCTAAGCCTTAATCCTTGATTAGGAAGTGATTTTTGGGTGTTTTAGAGAGATTTAGAGAGTGGAGGCCATGGCTAGGTTAAGAGGAATGAAAGTGGCGGCTGGAAAATGTCTAAAGAAATGTTTTCTAACCCTAATCAGCCCCTATATACCCCTAAACCCGAAATTCCCCTCTGGGCCTAGCTGCTAATCACCCGGTTAAGCCCAATTAAGCTATCTTTCACCATCTGAAACTTGTTTCAGCCATATCTCCCAAACGGTAAGTCCGTTTGGCTAATGTGACCACTCTACGGAAAGAGAAACCATCATCCGGAGCCAATGGAAGTGGTTTCAGGCAAAAATTCATTTCTAGTCAAAAGTTATGGCCAAAACAGTGCAAACTAGGGGTAAAATGGTCATTTAAAAATCGGGAAAAATCATGAACATGGGAAATGACCACAATAGTCGTCTCCCAAAGTTACATGACCATACGACTTCGTATGTGAAAGGAATAAATATTCTACGATCCTATGATGCGTAGAATGCGGGTCGTTACAGTCGGTGGGTTCGGTTTGGAGTTCTTATTGGAAAGTTACTTTTTGGTATTAATTAAAGAATTAAGTAAAATATATATTCCTTTAAATTAGCGTTGACCACTCCTTTCCCTTACCTTCTCTCTCCCCGACATCAGCATTTAATAAAAAAACAAGGGGTGACGGAACCCTAGCCGCCACCCCATCTCCGCCGCACCGCACTCTTGAAGGCTGCCATCCCTCTGACCAACTCCCCCGCCCTTCCTCCGACCTCCAGCCCCTGCCCCGATCCCCCTCCGCCCCTAAAACCACCCCGTCAAGAAAGCAACGCCGCATCCACCTCCTAGGGCCCGCCGCTGCCACCGACGGCAACACTCACCGCCGCCCCCTCCATCTCAGACCGACGCTGCCCCCTCCCTCCCCCTCCCCCCCTGTGAGTTTTTATTTTAATTTTATCCTTTTTCTGATTCCATTTAAATTATAAAAAGCATAGATTTTTATATACGAAGTAGCAGAATAAAAATATGATTTTTATTATATGTGTAGCGATAAAAATTCGATTTTTATATATATAAAGTAGGGATAAAAATTCGATTTTTATCATGAAGAGAAGAATATAAAAATATGATTTTTATTACGATGTTAGCAAAATAAAAATATGATTTTTATTATACGGATAACGCTATAAAAATATAATCTTTACATATGTAGTAGCGTTAGAAAGATATGATTTTGATTTATAATAAAAATTAGATTTTTATGTATGAAGTAGCGATATAAAAGTTGGATTTTTATAATATGGCTTTGAAACAAAAATGTGATTTTTAAATAAATAGCACGGTATTCAAAATGTGATTTTTAATGTGAACAGCGTGAAAAAGATTGCGTTGGAAGTTTGGGCCGATCCAAACGGTTCTGAAATTAAGAAATAAAGAATGGCGGAGTGGAAACCAAAGGTGAGAACCCCTCACCATATGTTCTTGTACAGTTATTTATTTTATAACTACATATATGAACTGCTCCCCGTCGTCCACAAACCATGGACGACTTGTTTGATTGTTTGGTTTTGTTGATTGGATTATTTGGTTGAATTTGGTTTGTGAATTGAAATGAATTGATATGATTTGGTATGTGTATGGCGCAAGCCATTATTAGGCGAGGGATAAGGCTAGACCTTATCCCGATTCTAGTATCGTGTCGTTATGCCGTCAAAATTTTCTAAAATATGTTAGAACAATAAAAATATAATTTTTATTGTGTAAATGAACCGAATAAATATTTTATCATTAAAAATATAATTTTTAATGTGGATATGAATAAAATAAATATTCATTTACAAATCGGACAATTTGTTTATGTACACCCATTTTATTGATATTGATTGGGACGATAAATTTTACACGTCAACTAACTGCACAAATAAAACCTGTGTTTGATTGTTTGAAACCCCACACGGGTATTGGAATGATATATGACATACACTAGTCCCAATAATTAGTTGTATGTCGATCAATTGGTTGACAGGCTATTGTAAGCGTTAAATATTTATATTTAATGTTTATGCAGTGTAGAATGCACTATGGATTATGGTTGACTGTGTTTGATTATTGTTGTATACATGTGTGTATGAAATCCATATAATCAACATTATATGGTAATTGACTGTGTCTGATTCCAGTTCAGAAAGAAGGAATATTTTAAAATAACAAATATTATAAAAAATATTCAGTAAAAGAATCAAAATATGATTTCGATATTCGATTTGGGATGGACACGAATATATTTAAATATATAAATCCGTGTTGATTAGATTAACGCCATTTTGACGTGAACGATATTTATATCGATTTTATTCATTTTTATAATGAATATCGAAAAGGAAGTGATTTCAAAATCTGATGTTTTGAAAATACTATCATTTATATATCGATGATATGGAATATTCAATTTTGATTTCAAATTGAATATGAAGTTGAAATCATTTTGAAAACGAATTTAAAACGATTTATTAAATACGTTTTAAATGGAAATTGACGATATATAATATAATATAATATAATATATATAATGGCCTGAATAGAACGCGCCGTGCCGCGGCAGTTCGCGAATTTCGACCATTGACTTCGAACGGACATTACGGAAGATCCGACCGTCGGATTCTCCTAAACTAGAACCTTGGGTTCGTATCGAAAAGAGCTTTCCAACGAATACAAGAGATTTGAAATATAATGGTTGGATTTGGAATCATGTCCAAATCAAATTTGGAAAAGGTCGTTGTAAGGGCAGTTCAATGACCGTTTACGGAAATCGACTGTACGGGCCTTGATAAAATTATTAAAAATATCAATAATTTGTGTAAAATCATAATAAATGAGTTGTAAAGAATTAGGATGAAAAATTTCATATTTGAAAAGATAAAAATATATTTTTATCGAAATGAACTAGTTATGAACTAGAATTATAATCCAATATTTTTAAATAAATAAATTGGATTTGAAATGATTTTAAAAATAACCGGAATTTCCAATATATGAATTGGAATGGATTTGAATCGAAATTATCTTCGGAATATTTCAATATTGGAATCAAATATTATACAGATGTTGTGGTGGAATTTGAGATATATATATATATATCATTATTCCAATACGATATTTTTTGGTTCCAGAATTTGATATTGAATATAAGCCGATATATTTTCTATTCAGAGCCTTGTATTTAATATCAAATTGGATTTTGGGTTTGTCGTGAATGGTATCTTTAATAATACTGTTTTTAAACCCAATGGAGTTAAGAAAATTAGAAATTGACTGGAGATTAGCTAAGTTGAATGGTTTCCTGGGTAATGATATGATGTTGGTTTCGGCCTTCGGGATTAATACTTAGGGAATTGTTCTCTTACTAATTTACGGATAGAGACTGATGGGATTTTGGTTTTGTCGTGAACTGTGTTTTAAATGACACTGTTCTTAAACCCAGTGTGAAAAGAATAAATCTTTTAATTAAGATTTAAAGAAGAATAACCAATTAATTAACATTTAATTGGAACTTAAAAAGGAATGTGAATTGGGTTTATTGTGAACTGTGTTTTTAACGACATTCGTTCTTTAACCTGATTTATAGTGAAATGTGATTTGGAATTTATAAATTTTTTTATTAAGATTTATTGGAAATTTTCCAAAGTAGTGTTTTCCGATTTAATATATTAAATTGGAATTGAATGGAATTCGATTGATAATAATCGAAGTGAATTTCTGTGGAGGAAGACTGTTAATACATATGGAATTTAAAAGGCTTTGCCGTTATTCCATTTATATTACTAGTCGGATACGGAAATTGATATCGATTATATATTGACTGGTCTTTCCGTGAAGATTCCATAACTAATGGAATGTGATTTGGGTTTATCGTGAACTGTGTTTTAAATGACATTTGTTTTTTAACCCAGTTAAAGACAGGATTACATGTCTAGTATTGTATTTCAAACTGCATGGTTGATCTCTGCTAAATATATATCTGTTTTTTGGCGGATTATTTATTCTCTTGCTTAACACCCTTCTCTAAGACGTACGAGCTTAGAGGTTATATATCGGCAGAAATCAATAGTACGGTGTAGATTGTCGATGTGGCATGTTTGTGTTTTCCAAAGTTAAATAATCATTAATACTGATTTTTAGGAAGATTAAAACTAAGTGGAGTTTTAATGAATCTTTAAATATATTGAAAAAGGGAATGTGATAATTTAAATTATCAAATTTGGGAAAAGATCGAGAATGGAGTATCGCCAGTTTTTCTCCTAGCGACAGTTAAATCTTTAATTAGATTTGAACGGGAAATGGTAATTAATTTTACCGATAAGACCATGGAGTTAGTTATGGAGTATTACCATTTTTGCTCCATGGGATGAATAGGTTGGGATTGGGAAATTGAACAAATGATTACTTCAGTAAGGTGCGCTAATCCCGACTAGTTTAGAAAACCGTAACATGGTTTGAATTGACATCCAAGGAAGATTAAAGAATAAATTTAAAGAATTTATCTTCGATAAAATTAATGGGAGCCTTTCCCAAAGTATATGAATATTTTAATAAAAGAATATTCAGAATTGGAATGAGGCATATGTTGTGTTTTTATAGCACTTGTTTATTATATACGCGAGTTATTCAGAAAGGTCGGGTTTATACCCATTATGAATAACTGTTTCGACGATTAGTCGACGATGAAGACGGTGGTTGAAGACCGAAGGTCTTTACATCGTTTGGATGATTATTAATGTCTTGATTGGGCTGTACACCCAAGACGAGGTAATAAGTGGTGATAGTCCAGACGTACTTGGAAATCGACCAGATATGCGAGGACCTCTCTCCTATATTGGACATATGGGACAAGGAATAAGGTGCCTCCGGTTTCGTTCAAACCCAGAATGAACTTGTAAATGGATTATGTGCATTGGATATTATTCTATGTTGATTGATTTCTATTAAATATATATCAGTTTGGCGGCGGAGAATTTATTCTCTTGGTTAACGCCCTTCTCTGAGACGTACGAGCTCAGAGGTTATATATCGATAGTATCAGTCGCATGGCATGAATTGCCTATGTGGCATGCTGAGATGCAGTGATCAAGGCTTTTGTTGAAAAGCAGAGTCTTGTGGTTGATGATCAAAGCACAGCTTTAATATAGCGCCGCATTGTGTATAGCATTAATTCGCGGGCCTCACACCTCGGTATGAGTCAAAAACGGGATCGTGACTGCAGGGAGTGCACGACGTTTCTTTCTAGCTATGGGTGGTGTCAGCGTTTTGCGAGTCCTGACATTGTTATATTTTTACCTATATGGTTGTTGGAATGCAAGGCACCTCGGATATATCGGTTACTACGGAGCCGATGTATAGGTCCTATAACCAAGAATCATGTTTTCAGGAATAACTAATCCTCAACGTAAGGGAGGACCGGCCCTGAAGATCCAGGGGTTGCCTAGAGTGTGCAGTCCTGAGACATTTGCTAGAGTGTCTCAAAGCGGTGAGGAGTCATCCCTGGCCTCGACTCATGACAGAATCCAATTTCCAATATGTGACATTTCGGTTTTGATTGTAGAGCCTAGTATTGGCGACATGATAGATGGTATCCATGCCGCCTATGATTGATACATTTTATTTGAAGTTGTTTTCATTCACTTTACATTTATAATAGTATCAAAATGATTTGTTTTAAATGTACCAAGCATGTTTGGCTATTATAAGGGAAAACCCTATCCTCCGGCTTGCATTGCATTGTGTGATGGGACCTGGGTCTTATAATAGCCTCATTTTCCAAAAAGCATTGTGCTGTTTATAACTGTATATGCACTGGTATTCTTGGGAGGCCCGTTCCGTGTTATACGGCGTGGTCCCTTGATTTACCTTATTTTTAAAGTAAAGTTTTAAATAACTTTTTTAGTTCTCACACCAGTCACATGACTGACCTGGAGTTTATTGTTTTAACTTAAACTCTGGGTGCCCCTATTTTCCACACGGGCAGCTAGTAGTTTTGGTTTTGCAGATTTATATTCACAGAATCCTGATTTACAGTTGGAATGAGATTCGAAAAGCTTTGTATCCGTGTATCTCCTTCAGTTGTGTTTTGTATTATTTTTCCGCTGCATTGTAATTTTTAAATCTCTGATATTTATCACATGTATATTATTTATTCATACTCTGTGTATTCTTGTACTCTGATGTAAATTGTTGTAATAAGCAATGAAATGTTGTTTTGTTTGTGTTCTGATTCGTCTTGTTCTCAACTCAATCTGGGCTTTCCTTTGCGGGGAAGTTAGGGTCGTTACACAATGGACTAGGTCTCATCAGCCCATTTGATCGTCTTCAGCTTGTTTTCTTCAAATTAAAATATAAATTATTTAATCGGTCCATTTTTCACAGGTCCCTATTAAGTTTCAAAATTAGGCTCACATCTGATGCTAAACTTATTGTAAATTAGATCCCTATTTTTTGAAAATTCATCAAAAAATCATTAAAAAAATATTAAAAAATCACAAAAAATCATTATTAAATAAAACACATACACGCCCAAAAAAAAATGCGTTAAAACAATCAAAAACCATGTCAAAACCCAAAAACAACACAAAATCAGCGAAACAACAGGTTTTTGCATCAAAAGATGCACTTATTCGTAAATAGTTACATACGCTCATGCTTATATTTCAGCCTTGCGCCCCGACTGCAGTATAAATGCATACATGTATGCAGCTAAATAGCATTATACGCATCCTTTTGTGCATATATTCAAATCTGGTCTGTTTTTTCGAGCATTCACCATTTTCAGACATTGTTGCACACATTTATGCTCTTATACAGAATACACGCATACATTCATGTGCATATTCAGAAACCGTCGTGCCTTTTAAATTTTTTGCACACATGCATGCATATATACAAAATAGTTGCATTCATGTATGCAACCTTTCGTAACACATGGATCTCAGCTCAACTTTGTATGCATACATGTATGCAGTTATTTGCTAATGATTGCATACATGTATGCGTATATTAGTCCAGAATTTCAACATAAATACACTATATGAATACATGCATACATGTATGCTACTATATGCAATAGTTGCATAGAAATATGCAACTTTTTTTTTTGCTTTTTTGCGAATGCTTCTGGGGATATTTCCTATTTTTTGATATCTTTTTTTTAGTGGCTGGCGCATTTTTTTTGCTCAAAAATGGAAAAAGGCGGAAGTGGCATGGTAGGAAGGCGGAAGGGGTGAAATTTTTTGGGCGGCTGCTGATTTTAGGGACTGGATTTACAATTAAAGTTAGGGAGGGACGTGGCTTTATTTTGAAACTTAAATAGGGACCTTAGCCTAATTTCCACTTATTTAATTATTTAATTTGTTCGAACATTTTAATTTACCGGGGCCACATACCGACTCTAAAAATTACAGAAAAATTATTTCTAATTATGTTTTGATGATACGGTCCTAACAAAATTAATTTCGTCGAATTTGGAGACCGTTTGAAAAATGGCTATTTTCTGGTCGATCGAAATTGATTGAAATTGTCAAAACACACTTTCTTTTGCCACGCTCACATATTGATTCTAAAAATTATGAAAATTGGAATCTAGCAATAATTTGACATTCCGGATCCAACAAAAGTGGTTTCGTCGGAAATGGAGGTCGTTTGCAAAATGGCTATTTATAAGGGCTATATATTATATTAAATTCTACATCGACTATTCTGAATATTCAACTGGCCCTAACTTTTGATTCCCGCTATGAAACTTCAATTTTTCAGATTCGTTGGAAAGATATAATTAAACAAATTCTAATATTTTTGGTTTAACTAAAATCCGATTTATTTTGCATCTTGTACATTCAGTCAAAGTTCGAATTCAAATTTTCAAACTACCACGCTATTTTTAACTCTTTTTATAATTAAAATAAATATATTCGTTCTAACTTCGATTTAAATAAATTTTTAATCATTATCATTTAAAATAAATAATTTTAAACATTCAAAATCCATTAAAATTTCTAAAATAAAAATTCTAAATTGGTTCCAAAATTCCAGGTTGTTACAATTTCGAGCTCGATTATAATTATAATATAATTATAAGTTCAACTATCGTTTATATAATATATCCGTTAATATAATTCAATTCTAAACTGAATTATACATTATATACGATCCAATTCACACAATACTGTGAATTCCACTATTTCCGACTATTTCGGAAATTAAATATATTATTCTATTATTTTTATTAATTAAATATTCAATATTATTTAATTCTAGTCATTATAAATTACCAATTCATTATTTAAATAATTAAATAAATTATTTATAATACCGTAAAAATAGGCGTCATTACATTCTTCCCCCCTTAAAATAATTTCGTCCTTGAAATTGCTAAGGTAGAAAACAAACCCTATTGACTGGGTTAAAAATTATTTGTTTACTTCTTATATTCAGTTTCACTATACCAATTAATTTTAATTAAATATTAATTTATTCTGAATAATTAAAATTTTCAAAAATCCTGAAAATTTTCTAACAACTTAATTTTTCGAAAAATTTCGCCAGCACCTCCTTTGTACTGGTCAATAGCTCAAACTCCAACTCGCCTCCCTAGGCCTTCTTCAACCAAAAGAAAATCAAACAGCCAAGTGGCTTGCCAATTCGGCTCATCAAAATCTCAAATCCATATATAATATAAACTGGTACCTTTTTGTCGGGCATATCCATATATCCTTTCCATGTGTTACCAATCCTGCATACACAATGTCATCCCAATCATTCGGTTATACCCAAGCCGAATACTATTCTTAACTCAGATTCCATTTTTAATTTCAACTCTTAACTTACCAATCCAATTCCATTTCGAATTATCTCTAATCCAGTCTAATTTGATATTTTCTATCTCAATTCATTTTCCACTTAATTGGGTTCAATTCAATTTCTATTTGCTTTCACAAATTTCCTTTGTAATTTGTTTTAATTCAAACAATCTCCCCTAGGGAATTTTAAACAGATTAGCTTTTATAAAACCAGATATCCCTTTTCAGGATTCAAAACAACTTGCTTTCCACAAAACCATTCAAAAAACAAAATCTTTGGTAGTAATCCATCACTTAGCAACTCGAAAATGACATTGATGATGTGGCCATCATCATCAGAATTATTTCCCAGCTATCAAAGTTAGTTCAATACTATATCACCTTTCAAACTCATATTTAAACAATTTCATTTTGAAATCAGTTCAAAATACCATTCACACTACTTGTAAAACAATTTAAAATCTCCTAGGATTTTAAAATTCTCACATATTTAATCCAAATCCATTTACAACCACTTTTTCACATTTCTAGAGTTTAAATTCCAATTCTGAATTTAAATTCAGATTTAATTCATTTCGTAACACTTATACTAATTTTGATTGGTTATTTACATAATCGTTTCGATTTTATAATCTTATTCGATTATAAAAACAACCAACACATCCAGTATACTATAATATTTCAAATATTACTAATTCCTTTTATATCAAAATATATTTTAGGTAAATTATATCATCTACCCACGTTTCAAAACATATTGTGTCGGTCCATCGTATTCAAGTGTTTATAAACTCGTACCGATACAGTGAATCAAACTGATCGACCAGAATTCATAAACAACTCAACCAATAAATCTCCACAATATAAAACAATTTTTATATCAAATAACAAATTTGTTCACTCATATATATACACTCAACTCAATCTAGGGTATTACTAACCCCATCTCTAATGAGTTACGCCACAGAGCCAAGGTAGTTACTTAACCTTCAGCTCTGATACCACTGTAACGACCCGGGAAATTCACAATCCTGGTTATCGACATAAACTCAATGTCAACTATCCAAGCATAGGAAATACTGGATAGTTAATAGAAAGAAGTTAGAGGGTGAGAATAGATAAGATAGAAAATTAGAATAAAAGAAGAAGAAGAACATACAACACCAAAGTAAACACGAACCTCATAGTGGAACGAACAATATATAATAGATTCATAACTTTGAAATAAAATCAGTATATGTATACAGTAACATTATCAGAGTATAACACTTACAACATAGCGGAAATAAACAATAGCTATATATTCCTGAAGCCTCCTGCTCTAGCTCTCCACGTATATCTATAAAATACCGACTACTTGATTGCCCGTACAAAATTGGGCACCCAAGAGTTTAGGGAAAACAAACAAAATAAACTCTAGGTCAGTCACGTGACTGGTGTGAGTAAGCTCCAACTATTTGTTTAACTTTTAAAATCCCTTTAAAAGAAAGAATAATCGTAAGACCAATCCACATATATACACGGATGGTTTTTACCTTACGATAATCCAAAATATTCTTTTAAAATCCATACTCTTCTGATATTATAATAATGTCTAAATCAAATAAATACAATCTAGTGGAACGCTTTCATCTCACGTTCCACATATATAATATACAATCAAAAACCGCGGGCGCTTATTGGGTAATGAATTCCAACTGGAAAGGCATGAAACCACCTTCCGATAGTGTATCTCTAGAGAGGAATACACCGGGTTCAACAAGAACATCTTGTAACCTAGGCTAAACATGACTGGTCACTCGTTTCGCTTGAGTGTACCGAATGTATTATCACCAACAGTTGGGATAAGCAACCGTTTCTCGGAAGGGACAGCATCGAAATATATTATAGAAGTAAATGGAATTTCTCTAGATCAGGTGACAATACACCCTAATTGGCAGCTAACCACTTGCCATGCGACCTACCCGATTTTATACCAATTCCTGGTTGTGAGGCTAGAGGCCATAACGTATCTTTTACAACCCACATCTTTATTCACTTTGAATGCCACATCATCATACCCGCCAAATCACAAATTGATTTCTGCAAACATACCACGGGTATACAGCTAACAGAAACGAATTCCTCCGCCACCAAACGTAAATACATTTGAAGAGTTCAACTTACACGATCCATTAGACATACTCTGTCAGACATTCTTCCATATAGGTTGTCCTGGGACTGGACAAACCGAAGGAACTATTCTGTAAATCCATCTTAGGCAATTGCTACCTAGGATCGTCAGAACAGCCCTTGCATAACTCCGTCTTCAATTATCTTCATCAGATTTCATCCGCAACGCTAACGCCCATATAAAGTGGTTTTCAGATAATGAATCTGATCCCGGTCTCTCCGTATTGACAATGGAAAAATGGTCAAAAAGTGTGATAGTCGGATGATTTAACTATCAAAGAAAAACATGTGCACAAACAACGGTCATATTTCCAAATGGAAATCTTACCGATCAATCATCAATCAACTTTTCTCTTTTTAAATTAATTTATCATTAATTTATTCAGTTACCCATTTCCATATCTCCATGAAAATTTTATTTTCTAAATTTAGAAAATATACCTTATCAACATTGAAAAATGTTTCCATTTCTTATTCACGCTCAACTATCATTTCACGTCCATCAGTCTCTAACCGTAAATTAGTAAGAGAACGATTCCCTAAGTATTAATCTCGAAGGCCAAAACCAACATCAGATCGATACCCAGAAAACCATTCAACTTAACTAATCTCCAATCAGTTTCTAATTTCCTTAACTCCGTTTAAATCCCTATTCAAATCATTGCTTACGCAACTTCCGGATTCAGTTTACGATTCCATTTTCTTTTAAGAAAAACATTTATTATAACGATAGCATTATAATTCGTACTTCCGAAATATCTAATTTAACAATATAACTTTTATTCCTTAATTTGTATAAATAAATAAAACAACTAATTTATAAATAAATAAATCTTGATTTAAAAACTGGAAAGTAAATAATACTTTCCCGAATTCGATATAATCGAATTCGACATATAACTCTCCTTCGAGAAATCTCTATTCGATTAATTCTCCTTCGAATAACTTATATTCGATTATCTCTCTTCGAATAACTTACATTCAATTATCTCTCTTCGAATAACTATATTCGATAACTCTAATTCAATTAACTCTATTCGATTAACTCTTATTCGATTAACTCATATTCGATTAACTCTAATCCGATTAACTCCATTTGATTAACTAATATTCGATTAACTCATTTTCGAATAAGTAATATTCGATTAACTTATTTCTATCTCATTCAAATTCCCCTTTGAATTTCTATTGCAAATCTGATCTTCTTTATAAATGTTTTTATTTCCAAAACATTTATTTAATCCATTATTCATACAAAATATGAATAACATTTCTTTTATATTCTTCTTCTTCGCAAAATGATTGCCTTAATCAATTATTCATATTTGATATGAATAACATATTCTTTATATAATTTAAACAGTTTGGTTTCATATTTAAGATAATATCTTATTATCAAATTCTATTTATACTTCTATTTATAAACAATTCATATAAAATCTTATTTTATATTCAACAATTAATAATTCCATTAATAAGTCTCGTTAACTCTACGTTCATATTCAGTTTCAATTATCGATGTTAAAATCGATTCTTACTCCTCTATATAAGTTCTGACTTATATATTCTATTTATCCATTGATAAATTATTAACTAAATTTATAAAATATTTTTATAAATTAATCTGCTCCCTTTTGTCTGTTTTACTTCTTTATATAAGTCCAGACTTATATATCTTTATTTATCCAATGATAAATATTTTCCTTAATTTATAAAATATTATTTATAATTTATTCTCCTCGATTCATCTGTTAAAACATATTATTATTTAATATCTAATTTAAATAAATCATCTCAGTTTCTTTTATCGTTCGAAATCTCCTTTATAAAATTCTATTCATTTTCCAAATATTCCTTTTTATAAAATCTGTTGATTTTATAAATAATTCTTTTTATAAAACCCTTTTCATTTTCCAAATATTCCTTTTTTATAAAATCTGTTGATTTTATAAATAATTATTTTTATAAAATCCTTCTCATTTTATAAATATTTCTTTTTCAGTATAACATTGAAAATTCCCTTTATATATTCCAGTATTTCTTATGGTATTTAAAATACCAAATCACAATGATCAATATCATTCTAACACACATAATCCAATAACAGATTATATATCACATCATATATCACAATATATGAAAACAGTAAAATAAATGTTGAGGAATCGAGTTGGATCCCTCCAACCTGTTTCCATGCATTCACAGATGTTAAAGAATATAATATAACATCGATTTCATTTCAATATGAATATTCTGATAAACAGAATCAATATTTGATTAACAATATATATATATATATATATCGTTATCTATAATTTCAACCAACAATCAATAATTTAACCAAACAATCATCACACAGCAGTCAATTATCATTTATCAATATTAGATTATATTTATAAATTGGCAGAGTTAGTAAGATTTACTTACATTGGACGGTCATCGTGAAATAACGATAACTATCGGTTGATTCAGACAGACAAATTATTTCGCTATAAATTGTAACGAGCTCCAATTCACTCCCAGTCGGTTCCATTGTGTAGCCGTCGTCCATATGATCCCGACGGATCTGACCTTTTGCAAAACTGATAATGTACGGATAAATTATGGATGTTACAAGTTAATAAACTATTTATTTTAGAATTAAACTAAATCTATAAATAACTGGGCCTTACCCCTTTTAGAAACCGGCCCACTATCCCCTTATTCTCCTACCTAGCCCAATAAATCCTCTAGACCCACACTCAACAGTGCTCTTCTTCTTTCTCCCAGTAAACCCGTAACTCCCTCCTTCTTTGTTGACATTGCCGATTATTTCAAGCATCCCACGACTTCATTCCTTCACCGAAAATCAACACCACCAACACCGATGAACTCCTACTAAAATTCTCCATCACCTCGTTGTATTAACACCCAACTTGCATACAACACCCAGATTCCACATTTCATAGCAGTTCAGGAGAAAATTGCGACAAATTTTATTTTTATAAATTACCAAGTAAACAAAACCAAAGCTATTCGATCTCCTGAGTCCAAATATAATACCCGAACCATGGATTAAAGCCTCAAATTCGTGGATTCTCTAACCCTAGAACACGCTGTCTCAATTCCGGCGTATGAAAACAACATCGAACTCATGGACTGGCATACCATAGTGACAAGAAATCTACACAGATCACAAATATACAAGAGTTTGGATTTAAGGAATTTTATTTGAATTTACATGAATTTTTTTCCTTAAATTCACGTTTTGAAGAAGAATAGAAAAAAAATGGCGGTACTAAAGTTTTGACCAAGAAATAAAGAAGTCCTAGGGTTAGAATGTTAAGGTGTATTTATAGGGTATCTTGGCTTATCGGAGAAACTTTGTTAATTAAATTATATTAATTTATATCTTATTTCTATTTGTATTTGTCATTTAAAAATCCGCATGATCACGTACGATATCCAAAAATCATGAAAATTGACATGCAGCTACAATTCGACATTACGGACCCAACGAAACTTGTTTCGTCGAATTCCGAGTCCGTTTTCTCACACAGTGTATTTTTAAAGTCAAATTATTGACTGTTTTTCACATAAAATCCTGTACGGCCACATACTGACTCCAAAAATCACGAAAATTGGAATCTAACAATAATTTAATATTCCAGATCCAACAAAATTAGTTTCGTCGAAAATGGAGGTCGTTTGCAAAAACGGCTATTTTTAAAGCTCTGAATAAATCCATTTAAATATTAGCTATATTTAAAAATAATTAAATTAAATATTTATAAATAAATATTATCAGATATTTATCCATATAGAATATCGTACAGGTCCAAAATAAATATATATGTATTTATAACTCGATATTTCAAATCCAGTTAAATCGATATTCAATTTATATTGAAAATCCATTTATAATATAAATAAATTATTATAAATTATAAAGGAATTCCATAGTGACTTTTCAAAAATTTGATTTGGACACAACTCACAATCTACACGACGAAATCTCGAATTTTCTCTTCCATTAGAAAACTATACTTCACCAGCTCCCAACGTTTCTTGTTTCACAGAAATCCGGCTTAAAACGGATTATGTATATTCGTTTAAAGTTTGAATCGCCAAATTATGAACTGCCATGCCTTTTCGAGCTCGATTATAATTATAATATAATTTTACGTTCAACTGTCATTTATATAATATATTCGTTAATATGATTCAACTCTAAACTGAATTATATATTATATATGATCCAATTCACACAATATTGTGAATTCCACTATTTCCGACTATTTCAGAAATTAAATATATTATTCTATTATTTATTTTAATTAAATATTAAATATTATTTGATTCTGGTCATTATAAATTACCAAACCATTATTTAAATAATTAAATAAATTATTTATAATATCGTAAAAATATGGGTCGTTAATAAACAATCAACAATTCATCCATTGGGTTTTCGAACAACTGTGATGTGAGCTACCATGCACCGTATAATAATTAATAATAATTAATCAGATAAAAATCATTACATGCAATATATATATATATATATTCAGTTATAAATTAAAATTGCCATACAAAATATTTGAGTGAGAGAGTTCTCACATTGATCAGTTTCAGAATCGTTAAATAATGATTTTTTTATTAAATTAAACTGGATGTTTAATTTAACCAAATTATTTAATTTGCTCTGTTTTTGTCCAAACGTGTTCCATTGTGTAGTGTTCGCTGCCATAATTCCAATGAACCTGAATTTGCGTAATCTTGATACCGGATGAACAAGATATGGTCATTTATACAGTAATTACATTATTAACATAATCAAATATTTAATTTTTTTTAATAATTTCCTAAACCTTTCTCTAATCTCCCTCCCTTCCACATAGTACGGCTTCAGGCTAATAAAAATCAAACCTATATTCAACCCACTAGGGTTCACCGTCGCTTACCCCACCGACTTCTAGACCACGATCACCGACTACCGTCTTGTAGCCCTTCGCGCCTCCACCAACTGTCCGGAGCAGGACCCAGCTCGATGCCCCCATCTCCTCGGAATTCGAACCCGAACCATAGTGTAATGACCCGGAATTTTGGGGCCAATTTAAAATTTTTATTTTAAGAAATTTTAGTATAAAATGTGCCAGAATTTACAATTTTAAATAATATTAAAGCCACTGAAAATAGTCAATTTTCAAACGACCTCTGTTTTCGACGAAACCACTTTTGTTGGAACCAGAATGTCGGATCATTGCTAGGTTTCATTTTTTCGAATTAATATGTGAGCGTGGCAAAAGAAAATGTGATTTGACTGTTTCAGTCAAATTTAATCGACTTGAAAATAGCCATTTTTCAAACAGTCTTAGAATTCGACTAAATTAGTTTTGTTAGGACCGTATCGTCATAACAAAGCCAAAAATATTTTTTTGTAATTTTCTGAGTTCGTATGTGGCCCCGGTGAATTTAATTGTGCGATAAAATTAATTTAATATAGGAATTAAATATTAAATTAAATAATTCAGGCCACAGACAGCCGTTTGGGCTGACAGGACCTAGCCCGTTGGATCCGGAACGGGGGCTATTGTGTAGGGTAGAATCCAGTTGGACTGAAATTAGTTTAGTTTGAAACATATGGATTTATTTGCAAAATATACATTAAAATATTATAAAAACATGGAAAATCATTCTTAAACCCTAATCCCATCGTGTGCCAGCCGCCACCCAAATCTCCATGGCCGAAATCGCATCAGCTTCCTCCCTCAACATCTCCTTCTTCTTAAAGAATTAGAACCCACTCCTCTTGATTTTTTTAAAGCTTGCATTCTCCTCTACATTTCCATACGGGTGGATCATCACCAGGGCTCTCGAACGACGAGGACCAAGCCCTGAAACCCACGGCAAAGGCACCGCCGCCACCCCCTCTTCACCTGATCGAGTGGGCCCCCCCTCTGCTGCGTGGGTGCGCCGCTCGTAGCCCGAGACGGTGGTGCGGTCTGGTCGTCTTCTTGTCCCCTGTGTCAAGCGGAAACTGACGCCCTAGATTTGAACAAAACCAAAAGACCACGGCCGAAGTTGGAACGATGGAGAAGGTGATTAAGGATGTACTTAGAAAGTTAATTAATTAATTATTAAAATGTTTAACATATAACTGACCGTATCTCACTCAAATAAAATCAGAATTTGACAAATCTGGACTCTATGGAATCATATGAACAAGATCTACATGATGGAACAAACTAGGACCAATTCTGAACTGATCAAATTTTGGTCAGAATTTCAGATCAGAACCAATCAGATTCAAACGAAGGTGAGATTTCTATTTTTAAAATTAAAATTAATTATTTATTTTTATTGTATTCATTCAGTATGAAATTCATGTTGTACGTATGTATTTATTTAAATGTTGATTGTGTTGTGATTGTGTGTTCATGTTTGTTAGAGTTTGTGTATACGATAAAATTATATATTATCGTGTATATAGAATAAGTTATTTTCGTATGTGCCAAGAATTTTTGTATAAAATAAAATCACATTTTTATTTTATATAAAAAAAACATGATAAAGTAGAGATTTGTCAAAACATGATTTGTGAAAAAAAAGTCATTTTGTAAAACTTGTTAGTTGAAATAAAGGTAGCACTTTTTGTCAAAACATGTTAATTGAAATAAATTAACAATTTTTGTCAAAACATGTAAACTAAAATAAAAGTATCAATTGTGTTATTTTATAGAAAACATGTTATTGAAATAAATTAACAATTTTTGTCAAAACATGTTATTGAAAACAAGTTTTACATACTTCGTAGAAATAGAATATATTCGACATGCTCATTCTGTCATTTTATAGAATGAATTAAAAACATTCATTCTTGTTAAGTTAAAGAATGAAACCCGAAAGTTACATTTTTTATGTTATATTAGAAATTAACAAATTTATGATTAGAATCATGTTATCATAAATATCTCATTTTTACGTTAGCATATAAAGGAACATATTTTTAGAGTCGATTTGTTTCAACTAAAAAGCACACATTTTTGGTATCGAATTGTTCAACTAAAAAGATTCATGTTTCATTAGGAAACATGTTTTCCATTAAAACAACATTTTAATGTAATATGAGAAACTTAGAATTAGAAAAGACAAAAGTGTAAAATTAGAAAAATAACATTTTTAAAACATAGGAAAAGGACTGCATTTTTATTTGCATTTTAAAATGCAAATAGATACATAGGAATTTGTTAATATATGAAATACTCCTGTTTGTTAAAACATGCATATTGAAAATGAAATACTCCTTTTTGTTAAAACATGTATATTAGAATGAAATATTCATTTTTGTTAAACAAGATTATCATTCTGATCAGTTATACTAAGAATAAAATATCATTCTTAATGTAAAATGTACATTAGGATAGAAATACCATTTTTGTTAAAACTTAATTAGTGAAATAAGAATCCCATTTTTGTTAAAACACAACATTTATGTTAGAATTAAAAGGGCATTTATGTTAGAATTTAATAGGACATTTAGGTTAGAATAAAACAACATTTATTTTAGAATTAAAAAGGGACAGGTATGTTAGAATTAGAAAGAACATTTGGTTGTAGAATATTACATTAGAATAAAATAGCACTTTACTAGCATATGTTAGGTTAAATAAAACATGTCTTTATAAATGTAAAACTTGGTATGACAAATAATTTCTCTTTTATTTTGTCATTAGAAATGTAAACAAGGTTACGAAGATAAAAACCATCTTTTTAGTTGTCATATATGAACACTGAAGTTATTGAAAATAAAATTCACTTTTCATTTGTCATTTGAAACTGAGGATTTATTATACAAATAAAATTCGCTTTATATTTGTCATTAGAAACTTGGAATTTGTATATCAATAAAATTTACTTTTTTATTTTTCCTTTGAATGCATGGAAAGATGTATATAAATAAATTATTCTTTTATTTGTCATGTTAGACATTAAAATATGTTATGTGAACAAATACTTCTTTTATTTAGACATTGGAATAGTAAAACATGTCATGTTAATAAATATACATTGAAATAAAAAGTTATTCTTTATTTGCATTCTTTGATGCAAATATACATGGAAAATAAAAGTTACATTTTTTTTATTGTTTACCTTCCGTATTGCAAATAAAACTAGAAATAAAAGTTGCATTTTGTTTGCAATTTTTGATGCAAACAAAACATTAAAATAAAAGTTGCATATTTGTTTGCAATTTTAGATGCAACCAAAACATCAAAATGTAAGTTACATTTTTGTTTGCATATTTGATGTGAATAAAATATCGTCTTGAAAGTTGCATTTTTATTTGCATTCTTTAATGCAAATAAAACATGAAATAAAAGTTGCATTTTACTTTCAAAATAAAATTCTAGTTTGAGAAGTCATATTTTTCATTTGCATTTTAGATACAAATGAAAGATTAGGATAAAATTGACATTTTTCATTTGCATTTCTGATGCAAGTGGAAGAATAGAATAGGATAAAAACATAGGGAAAGTTATATTTTTATTCGCAATTTAAGTGTAAATAAAAGATGGAATTTAAAAGTTACATCTTCATTTACATTATAGAAATGATAGAATTAAAGATAATATTTTTATTGTCACTTTAGGGACAATAAAATGAATGGTATCACATGTGACATACTTTTTTTTATGGCCATTTTATATGAAATGAAAAGAACAAGCCTGAAAATAATATTTTTATTGCCAATTTAGAAACAATATAAAAAGATGTTCTTTTATTTGCATTCTCTAATGCAAATATATATTGAAACATATGTCTGTGATGTTGGAATGTTTGACGTGTTAAATATATTGTTAGTATATTCAAAATGAATATTACACTTCCATTAACAAGTCATTCGACTTGTTTATGTGATTGGGACGATAATTTTTCACACATCGCCCAAGTGCACAAATAATTTAATATTTGATTGTTGGATGAAACCCCACACGGGTGTTGGGATGAAATCTGATCTACACTAGTCCCAATATTTAGTGTAGAATCCACTTTGGTTGTTAATTGGATGTTTGATAATTATTTATCATGCTTGTTGATTACTTACAATATATGGTTGTTGATTGAGTCACATTCCAATAAAGGATATTCTAGAAAAAGAATATTTTAGAAAATGTCTTAGAAAATATTTTAGGAAAGAATATATTTTAGAAATATATATTTTATTTGAAATGAACTAGTTATTAACTAGAATAGATCATTAAATTAAGATTTAATGAAGTTTTCCAATTAGAGAATATTTAATTGAAATTAAATTAAATAAATTGGATTTTGGGTTGTCGTGAATGGTGTCTTCAATAACACCTTTCTTAAACCCAGTTGAAAAGAACAAATCTTTAAATTAAGATTACTAGAGTTTCAAACTATATTTGTAATTGGAATAAAAATGATTTGTGAATTGAGTTTATCGTGAACAATGTTTTTAAACGACATCTGTTCTTTAACTCAATTGACAGTGAAAATATGATTTGGAAATTATAAATCTTTTATTATGATTTAAATGGGAATTTTCCAAAAGTAAAGTTTTCCAATTTAATATATTAAATTGGAGTCGAATGGAATTTGAATTAATAATAGCTGAGATAAGCTTCTGTAAAAGAAAACCGATACTACATATGGAATTTAAAAGGCTTAGCCGTTATGCCATTTATATTATTGGTCGGATACAGAAATTTATAACGATTATATATTGATTTGATTTTTATGAAGATTCCCTAATTTAAAGGAAGAGGATTTTGGGTTTACCGTGAACTATGTTTTAAATGACATTAGTTCTTTAACCAAGTTAAAGATAAGATTAATTTCTTAAATTTAAATAATCATTGAATAAGGATTTTTGATATTTAAAACCAAATTGGGTTTTTAATAAATCTTTAAAAGAAAGATTTAAGAATAAACTTAAAGGATTTATCTTTGATCGAATAATACGAATATTTTATTAAAAGAATATTCTGAATTGGAATGAGACGTTGGATGTGTTTTATAGTACTTGATTTTTATTATAAAATACGCGAGTTATTCGGAAAGACCGGTTTTAACTCATTCCGAATAATTACTACGACGATGAAGAGTCGAAGATGAAGACGGTGGTTGAAGACCGACGATCTTCACATCGAATGGATGTGTCGCTACAGAGACCCTTGATGGGAGTAGCTACCTTGAAGGGGCTTCAGTGGTGGTCGTCCGGACAATTGTTGATTGTTCGGATTTGGTTTTCGCTCAGACCCAGAGCATAAGCTAGTAAATGGATGCGTGTCTGACATTGGATTTCGTTCCATGTGAATTAAATCGATTTCTATTAATGTATGTCTGTTTGGTGGTGGAGAATTTATTCTCTGCTTAACACTCTGGTATATATCAATAGTGATTGATCGCATGGCGTGAATTGTCAATGTGGCACGCCAAGATGCAAATGATCAAGGCTTTTGTTGAAAAGCAGGGCCTTGTGGGATGATCAAAGCATAGCCTATTACGACATAGCTTTGTGTATATCGTGACTTCGCGAGCCTCACACCCCGGTATGAGTCAAAAACGGGATACGGACCGTAGGGAGTGCAGACGTTTCTTTCTAGCTAGTGGTAGTGTCAGTGCTTAAATTGGCTAGCATTTTACTTATGTGGATGATGGATTTTGAGGCGCCTCGGATTTTTATAGGCCGTTAGTGGTCATATTATAGGTTCAAAGGAACCGGGAAATGTGTGTTCAGGCATAACCAATCCACTGCCGATAGGCGGGGACCGGCCCTACCGCATCCAAGGGTTCACTGCGGGGGATCCTGAGACATTTGCTAGAGTGTCTCGAATCAGAGAGGAGCTTTCCCCTAGCCTCGACTCATGATGGAAATCCAATTCCCAATACGACCTTGCGGTTTTGATTGTAGAACTAGTATGGCGACATGATATATGGTACCCATGCCGTCTATGATTGATACATTATGATTGAAATTGTTTTTTTTTAACATATACACACTAATATTAAATCCGTTTTTATCGTATCAAGCATCTTTTGACCATTATAAGGTAAAACCCTATCCTCCGGTTTGCGTTGCATTGTGTGATGGGACTTGGGTCTTATAATGGTTTCATTTTTCCAAAAAGCATTGCGTTGTTTAACGATTTATTTTATTGATGCACTGGCAATCCAATGGAGTAAACCCGTTCCGCGTTAGCGGCGTGGTCTTGTGATTAGCGATATCCGGAAAGCTCTGTATCCGTGTATTCCTTTCTGAAACACCCCACCTCCGTTAGGGTCACTCTCAAAGGGAATGCCCTAATTTTGGTGGAGGTTTATAAGTACAAGTCACAGATATACAAGACAGATATAAGAACACATATTTGTAAACAACGGAAGAACAACAAACTTTATTTCATAAAGTCAAATACGTGTTACAACAACATCCTTTCCAAAAACATAACATAACACTTTCATAATCTGTCTTGAGTACATTATTTTTAAAGAAGCATAAATAAAACATAGATAAACTGCAAAAGCCCCATAGTGGATTGTCCAAAGCCATAGTTCAAAACAGGAAAGTCCAAGCAATACATTTCTCTTCTTCAAGCTGGATGTTGAGGTTGGTCAAGCTGCTGTGTTCCCTCCCTGAGGACCTGGGGGGGGAACGGAAGAAAGAAGACGAAAGAAAAGTAGAGTCAGACATAAAGCCTGAGTAAGTCTAGTACTATTTTGTCTATGAATAAAGAACTGTGTATGATAAGTATAAACAAGAAGTGGGCATGCACTATAAACTTGGTTAAGTTGTCTAGGGTCGAATATACTATCGTACCCCAAGTTGATCTCTGAACCCATATAAACTAGTTTCCAACTGGCACCCCAAAATCAGGGTGATGTGATCCATTCTATGATGATCGGCTCCTACTCGCATAGTTACATGTGTCTTACGGCCCCCGATGTCGTAGTTACCTATGCTGGTCCCACCATGGGGTGTATCAAGTCCCGTGGTGGCGGCCCGACACAACCTTAGAATGCACAGGTATGCTACTGGTGCCCAGTGCCTTATTTTTCTGCGCCGGAGTGTGTGCACGCCCGCACCCCGTTAGAACCTACACTGTTACACCACCGCCGTCGATTTGACCTCTTACAATCAGCCCAGTAATCGTGCCCCACCCTGCCTAGTTTCAGGGTATCCTGATACACCTTCTAGGGTTACTGCTGAAAAGGGTCCCCCGTTACTAGGTTTTCTATCTCTAGCCAACATGCTAAGTTGGTTAAGTGTTTCCTAACCTAACCCCACCAGTCCGTTTAGTTTAGCATGTTCCATTTTGATTAAGTCTTTAGTTCACTTAATCCTAACAATCCTGACTCAGCCTTAATTGTCTTATTAAGGCCCTGACCTCTCACATTAGACAGGTATTGTTGTGGCTGCCTGTTGCCGGTTGGTTCCGGGCAGTCTTACGCCACAACTCAGTCTAACCTCGGGTCCTTATTGGGCTCCATGTTTAACCTCCCACATTGGATAGGTATTGTTGTGACTACTGGACAGCCGGGCGGTTCCGGGCAGGTTTACATCACAACTCAATCCAACCTCGGGTTAAACACATCGTATGTTCTACATTTACATATTTTGTCATTCTTCTTTATTTCTTATATGTAAATATTTGCGGCCCATTATTAAGTTAATGGTGTAAAGGTTACACCAATCACGGGCCCAACCCATACTTGAATTTGGGCCCTTCTATTTTATATTTTCATTCATTAATTAATTTTAACCCAACGTTATTTTCCTCCGTTTTACACGTCCGTTTATATATATTGGGCTTAGCCTTTTAAAGCCCAATTTAGCCATGCGAAAAGGGGAGGCTTAAAGCGTGATTACATACACAAAGAGGGGAAGGTGAGCGCATGAACTTGCATATGACGTTGGAAATACATAATAGAAACTGGTGTACTTGCATATATATACTTTGGTCATAAAGCATAGGTGACATGAACCAAACCATGTAAACTTAAGATAAGAATCTAAATTAGGTGTCACATAGTCTTAACTACAACATAGACCTATGTTCCCATTTAGGCATAAACATAAACAAGTCATGTTCATAAGGTTTCTACATGTTTACAAAGGGGATACTTTGTTACTAACACAAAAGCATAGTTCAGCTTAATCATGATTTAAGTCTAATCACATAACGATGGTATAAATATACTTATGCATAAATATTCCTAATCATGGTTTTTGCTTTAAACTTGCAAAAAGGGATTTTTGAGTCTAACCTAGCCATGTCTCACATATGTCATCATATAATTCTTGTAAACAAGATAGACTTAATCATGGATTTCAATTATGCCAAATATCATTCATAGCCTAGCCACATTCATAAGTTTGCAAAAGCATGACTTAATACATGGATTATGGTGTCAAAATTCCAACATAGTTTCTTATGAACTATAACAACCAAACTTGTTTCAATTACTTGCAAAATGATTTATGCACAAAAAATATACATCATGATGACATAATAACAAAGCCCCAAACTTGCATGAATTTCAATCAACTACATACATGTAGCTTCAACATAGATTACATAATTTGCGCAATATTCCAAACGTATACTTGCATAGAACTACCGCATGTAGTTCTTTATAATGAATAACATAATTTTGCACAAATATGAACTACTTTATTATCCCAATTCAAGCATACAAATCAATACAGTTGTTCATTCATACCAAAGTAATACTCTACTTACAATGGTTGCGGCGAATTCTCTAATTAAGAGATATGATTCCTTTGTTGAATTGATTGGCTTTAGGTTGCTTGAATTGCTTTAGGCTTTAGAACTTTCTTCCTAATTCTCTCTTTAGTTGGCGGATACTCTTAGTCGTTCCTCAGCAACATGGCGGCTATGTTCTTAATTTTGAATGAATAGATTAGGGTTTAGTCTAGGGTTGTTTATATAGAGGTTAGGAACTGATTAGGACCATTGATGTTGCTTGGATTGATCATAGCCATTCATTAGATAGAGAGACCAATTAAAACTTGCCACCTAGCCCTAATGACAAAGCAGACCACAGAGGATCGGCCAAACACAGACCTGGCCAGCCAGGTTGACTGGGCTCGACCAGGTCGACACCCCTGTCGACAGGGCTGTCGACAGCCCTGTCGACATGGGTAGCCCAGGTCGACAGCCCAGTCGACCTGGGTGGCCTAGGCGGGTGTTTATCCGCCTTGGCCCATTGGGCCCGATTTTTAATTATTTTATTCTGTTTGAATTTTAAATTTAATTCAAAAACTTCCGAAGGCCATATCTTCTTCATACGGACTCCGTTTTTCGAAAACTCGGACTCTATTTCGCGTATTTTTCCGAGACGAACGCAATGGCGTATCCCGTTTCCCTTAGTTCTTTGATTTGAAATTAATTATACTTAAATTTGTTAATTTCACAGTTATAGAATTCGCGGGGTGTTACATTCTCCCCCACTTAAAAGGATTTCGTCCCCGAAATCTTCAAGTGTAGGAAAATGTATATCCTAACATCCAATCATCCATCTACTCATCCATCAAACACGAGCATCCATTGTCCTTAAAAGACTTCTAATGCTTCATGATCATATGCGAAGTGTGTGTGTACATGTACTTATCTAATGCAAAATCAGGCGGTCTACTGATTCAGTTGACCTCCTTAATGCGAATTATGTAAGTGCCATGCATCCATTATGTATGCAAATTTTCCTATTCTTGATTCTACATGAGTGCACAATCATTCAATACAAATGCAACATCCACATGTCAACATATTAATGTTCAACCATAGACGAAAGCAAACATATATGCATATGCAATATGAAGTGACTGAGCCGATCTAAAACCTAGATTGTGTGTGTATATGCAACCACGAGCAACCACTAGCAATCACTTGCAACCACTTGCAACCATCATCCATAACATGTTTCAACTACATGTTTCCATCCAAAGGGTTTCTACCTAAAAGATACGGTCGAGGAAATATACCTAAAAAGATAGATAAAAGCGCAACTTAAGGAAAAAGAAAGATCAAGGATGTACCCTCGAACAGAAAAGGGTAGGCAGTACGTATTCTAGCTTCAGTTTCCCAAGTCGCGTCTCCCTCGGCGTCGCTCCACTGAACTTTGACGAGCTTGACTTCGCGGTTGCGTAGCTTCTTCACTTCCGTTCCTAAGATGCGGGTTGGAACTTTTCTTATGGTTGCTTCGCGTTCCACTTCGGCCTCTTCGAGGATATTTGGCTCTACCACTTCAGCAGACTCATGTAGACATTTTCGGAGATGTGAAACGTGAAAAACGTTGTGGACTCCAGCCAACTTCTCGGGTAGCTCTAATCTATAGGCCATTTTCCCAATTTTCTCGATAATAGGGAATGGCCCTACGAATCTTGGCGCTAGCTTTCCTGTGGTTCCAAAACGAACAACGTTCCTTAGCGGTGATACCTTGAGAAAAACTCTGTCTCCAACCTCAAATTCAAGGTCGGTCCTCCTCTTGTCGGCGTAGGACTTTTGTCTGTCTTGGGCCGTCTTCATCCTTCTTCGTATTAAGTCTACCTTCTCTGAAGTCTCTCGGATCATATCTGGTCCAAGTATGAGCTTATCAGTAGACTCCCACCAACAAGTGGGCGATCGGCACGGTCTTCCATACAAAGCTTCGAAGGGCGCCATTCCGATGGTTGCTTGATAGCTGTTGTTGTAGGCAAATTCCACCAAAGGAAGGTGGTCTTCCCATGTCCCTCCGAAGTCAAGGACGCATAGCCTTAAAAGGTCTTCCAAAACTCTGTTCACTCTCTCTGTTTGGCCGTCGGTTTGGGGATGATAGGCTGTGCTCAAGCATAACCGCGTTCCTACTGCTTCTTGCAGACTCCGCCAAAACTCGCTGGTGAAAATGGGGTCTCGGTCACTAACAATGCTAGATGGTATTCCATGGAGTCGAACGATTTCCTTAAGGTAAAGTGATGCTAGGGATGAGGCAGTTCTTTTACTTTTGACGGGTAAAAAGTGGGCGCTTTTAGTAAGCCTATCCACTATTACCCAAATACTAGTGTTGCCTCTCCTAGACCTAGGCAGCCCATTGATGAAGTCCATTGAGATGCTATCCCACTTCCACTGCGGGACCTCCAGAGGATGTAGCAGTCCGCCAGGCTTTTTCTGTTCCGCCTTAACTTGTTGGCACACCATACATTTAGAAACGAACTCTGCCACGTCCTTTTTCATGCCGTTCCAGAAGAAAGTCCTTTTTATGTCTTTGTACATTTTATCCCCGCCTGGGTGTATCGTCATCTTGGAGTGATGTGCTTCCTCTAGAACCTTCTTTACTAAATCTTTTGTCTGTGGGACGCATAGTCTTCCGTCTCGCCTTAGCTGTAACAACCCGTATTTTCAATAACCTATAATAACATAAATCGAGGCAGAATTTAATTCTAAAATGGGAATCAAGGGAAACGGGCTATGCCATTGCGTTCGTCTCGGAAAAATACGCGAAATAGAGTCCGAGTTTTCGAAAATCGGAGTCCGTATGACCAAGATATGGCCTCGCGAAGTTTCACGAAAATTCCCAAATTAAAGTATACTTAATTAAGTGAAATGGGTTGTGTAGATATATATATATATATATATATATATATTGATATATATATATATATATAATTGAAAATTTAATAAATAAATATGCAAAAATGCTCAAAACAGCGAATTGGGAGAGGGGAATAACCGAACCGGCCGATTTTTGAAGTCGACCCGAGCCCGCTGGGTCGACTAGGGGTTAATCCAGGGTGTTTGGCTGTCAACCCGTGGGCCGATTCGCTCAAGTGCAGATTTTGCATTTGAATGGTTCTCATGGTCCATCTTTAATCTAAAGGCCCTAGATGGTTCCTACACTTGACTTCTTCCCCAAGACATGCTTTGATGGCTTGGATTGAATCTAGGGTTAATCCTATGGCCTAAAACACTTGCCTAATCTATAAATAAGACCCTAACCTACCCTAATTCATTCATAATTAAACCTAGTAACTAAACTATGGCAAAATGCTAGCTCTCATGGCCTCCACTAATTTTATGAAGAGGGGTGTTACACGTGGTATCGGAGCTTAAGGTTACCAGAACAGATAAAATTTTTGAGAAAAACTACTTTCTAAGAGTATTTTCGAAGAAAGTATTTTTAAAAGCATGTCTTCTAAGAGAAAAAGTTTTTGAAAAAGAAAAGCATAATCCCCAATAGCCATATCTTTATCTTTCGGAATCTCCTTTTTGAATCTTTCCTCTTTCGTTTCAGCATGGCTGAAGATCTTAACATCCCGGAGGGTTTAGTTATACCACTATGGTATAGGAGGTTGCAAGAGGCTAGGGCCGCGGCTGCGGGTCCGGCCAATGCTACTACACCAGAGACAACCGCTCCTCCTCCTCAGCCTAGAGTGGATAATTTTGCTAAGGTTTGCAAGGAGTTCAAGGCTATAGGAGGAAAACCTCTTCTTGGTTCAGAGACTTTCGTAGAGGCTAGAGATTGGCTTAAGGAAGTGGAAGAGTTGCTAGATATCTTTGAAGTGGAAGAGGGAAAGAAAGTCAAGTTGGCGGCTTGGTTAATGAAGGGAGAGGCCTCATTCTGGTGGGAGGTCACTAATGGAGAACGCCCTGTTGACTCTTGGGCGGATTTTAAGCAAAGGTTTGGGGCTAAGTTTCTCTCAAGGGCGGAAGAGAATCTGTTTATGGAGAAGTTCTTGAATTTGAAGCAAGGGAATCTCACGGTGAAAGAATATGTCAACAAATTCAATCAATTAGCAAGGTTTGGCATAGAGTTGGTGAATACACCGGAGAAGAAGGCTTTGAGGTTCGTTAGAGGCTTGAACGAACCATTGCAAGGAATAGCTATGACTCACATTCCTATGGGGGCCACTTTTGAGAAGCTTGTCTACATGGCACTTATGCATGAGGATGATAAGAATTCTAAGGCACCAGAGAAAAAGGGGGATCAGAAGAAACCGCAACAGCAACAACAAGGCAAGGGCGGAAAAGGCAATGGTGACAAAAAGAAGACGAAGAAGAAGTGCTTCAATTGTGGAACACCAGGACACCTTAGTAAGGATTGTCGCAAAAAGAAGAAGACCGGTTGCTTTCATTGTGGTGAAGCAGGGCATCTTGTGAAAAACTGCCCAAAGAAGGGGCAGAAGACGGGGTCTACCTCAGGAGGCCAGGTGCAAGCTCTTATAGCACCACCTCAGTCAGGGGGGCAAGTTCAGGTTCTCTCAGTTCCACCGATTCAGCAGAGAGGTAGAACTATTTCCGTTGAAAGTCTGGTTTTTCTGTTTGATCATCCAGTTCGTACTTTGTTTGACTCTGGCGCATCGCATTCTTTTATCTCATCATCGTTAGTTGAGTCACTGCACTTAGACACCAGTCTAGTTGATGATCCCTTGGTTGTCTCAAACCCAATTGGGGGCTCCATATATCTGTCTATGATATGTTTGGGTTTGAAGATTTCTATACTTAGCGTTGAGTTTAGATGTGATGCTTTTGTATTGGGCTTCACGGGCTATGGGTTGATCTTGGGCATGGACTGGTTATCCAGTAATGGTGCCGTTCTTGATTGCGAAAGGAGAGTTGTCAGGCTCATGACCCGCTTGGGTAACACTCTCGAGATCTCTTGCAATCCCATGGAATCTGTTCTGCTAAGTTATCTTGAATCGCTCGATGCTTCGGTCGAGAGTTTGTGTTCTGTCAGAGTAGTCCGGGAATATCCGGATGTGTTTGAAGAAGTAAAGGGTTTGCCTCCGAAGCGGGAGATAGATTTCCGAATTTATTTGGTGGATAATGCCAAACCAGTGTCTTTGCCAGTACGCCACATGGCTCCTCGTGAGAGAAGAGAACTTCATAAGCAAGTAGGGGAGTTGCTGGAGAAGGGGTTCATAAGGCGAAGTATATCGGAGTGGGGAGCTCCAGTAGTGTTTGCCACGAAGGCGGATGGGTCCCTCAGACTTTGTGTGGATTATAGAGAACTTAATAAGCTCACGAAGAAGAATAGACACCCATTACCGAGGATAGATGATCTCTTTGATCAGTTGGTTGGCGCGTCAGTATTTTCGCAGATGGACTTAGCTACAGGGTTTCATCAGTTAAGAGTGGCGGAGGACAGTATAGAGAAGACTGCTTTCCGGACTCCGGATGGTTTTTATGAGTGGCTAGTGATGCCATTTGGGTTGACAAACGCCCCCGCATACTTTGTTGATCTCATGAGTAGAGTGTTCAGAGAGTATCTGAATAAGTTTGTAGTAGTTTTTGTGGATGACATCTTGGTCTTTTCCAAGAATGAAGAAGAGCATGCCTTACATCTCAAGGAAGTGTTGGAGACTCTTCGAGCGCATAGTCTTAAAGCTAAATTCTCTAAATGCCATTTTTGGAGAAGAGAAGTGCGATTCTTAGGGCATGTGGTCTCTAAGGAAGGGATAGCTGTGGATCCCGCAAAGATAGTATCTATCCAGGATTGGAAAGTTCCTAGAAATGCTACCGAGGTAAGAAGTTTCTTGGGGTTGGCAGGATATTATAGGAAGTTCATCAAAGACTTCGCGAAGATATCAGCCCCATTAACCCGCTTGACGAAAAAGAATCTGGTTTTCTCGTGGGATGTAGATTGTGATGATGCTTTCCGACGGTTAAAGAGAGCTTTGACCACCGCTCCAGTTTTAGTGCTCCCGGATGGGAGTAAGCCGTTTGTTGTTTATACCGATGCTTGTGGAACAGGATTAGGCGCAGTCTTGATGCAGGAGGGAAGGGTAATAGCCTATGGAGGGAGACAATTGAGAGTGCATGAGAAGAATTACCCTACCCATGATCTAGAGTTGGCCGCGATTGTTTTCGCACTTAAGTCTTGGCGCCATTATCTTCTTGGTGAGAGATTCGAGTTGTTCACCGACCATAAATCATTGAAGTACTTATTCTCTCAGAAGGATTTAAACTTAAGACAGCAAAGGTGGATGGAGTTCTTAGCATCCTATGATTTCGAGATAGCGTATACCCCTGGTAAGGGTAACGTGGTGGCAGACGCCTTAAGTAGAAAAAGGCTATCTTTGAGTCCATTGTTCGTGGAACGACGAAGCTTGGAGTTTCTTTCTTTGTTTGACTTCAGACCTTCTGTTGATTTTGTACCTGGTTTGTTGGCATCCTTGGAGGTTAGACCTACTCTTTTGAGACGGATTGGCGAGGCTCAGCGAGACGACCCACAGTTGGTTGTGTTGGTAGAGAAGCTTATAAGAGGGGAGTCGTCCAGCCATTTGGGTAGATACACCATAGATGATAAGGGATGGTTGCATAGAGACGGTAGACTTTGTGTACCGCAAGATGAGGGTTTGAAGAAGGCTATTTTGGATGATGCACATCGTTCAAGAATGACTATTCATCCCGGTGGAGACAAAATGTACCAAGACATGAAGAGAGTTTTCTTCTGGGCCGGTATGAAGAAAGATGTGGCCGAGTATGTGGCTAGATGCTTAGTGTGCCAACAAGTTAAAGTGGAGCAAAGGAAACCCGGTGGGTTGCTACACCCATTGGAAGTTCCCCAGTGGAAGTGGGATAGTGTCTCGATGGATTTCATCGACGGGTTACCGAGATCGAGGAAGGGCAATACGGGAATTTGGGTTGTGGTAGACAGACTTACCAAGAGTGCCCATTTTATACCCGTAAAGAGTAAGAGGACCGCTCCATGGCTTGCTTCAGTCTATGTTAGAGAGATTGTTAGATTGCATGGCGTACCATCCAGCATTGTGAGTGATCGAGATCCTATTTTCACTAGTGAGTTTTGGAGAAGTTTGCAAGAGGCGGTAGGGACTCAGTTGCGTTTGAGCACCGCATATCATCCTCAGACGGACGGTCAGACTGAGAGGGTGAACCGTATCTTAGAAGATCTTTTGAGGCTTTGTATCTTGGATTTTGGAGGTACATGGGAAGAACATCTTCCTTTGGTGGAGTTCGCATATAATAACAGCTTTCAGTCCAGTATTGGTATGGCTCCTTTCGAAGCTCTTTATGGAAGGCCTTGTCGATCTCCTACATGTTGGTGGGAATCTACGGATAAGATCTTGCTTGGGCCGGATATGGTTAGAGAGACTTCAGAGAAGATTGATTTAATTCGAAAAAGGATGAAAGCAGCGCAAGATAGACAGAAATCTTATGCGGATCGGAGAAGGACGGATCTTGAGTTTGAGGTTGGGGACATTGTTTTTGTCAAAGTATCTCCATTGAGAAATGTCGTTCGCTTTGGGTCCGTAGGGAAGTTAGCACCGAGATTTGTTGGGCCGTTTCCTATTAAGGAAAGGATTGGACGGATGGCATATAGGGTGGAGTTGCCCGACAGACTTAGTGGTGTTCATGATGTATTCCATGTATCACATTTGAGGAAGTGCTTACATGAGACCGCGGAGGTGGTAGAGCCGAGCTTGCTTAGAGATGTAGAGGTAGAGCGTGATGCGACGATTCGACGAGCTCCTACTCGCATCCTTGGGTCAGAAACTAGGAAGTTGAGGAACAGAGAAGTTCAGCTAGTTAAAGTGCAATGGGGAGATGACGAAAGCAATGCTACTTGGGAGACGGAAGCAAAGATGCGTTCTTTGTATCCATTTCTTTTTGAGAGTATGTCTTTTAACTTCTCCTTTATTGCTTGTCTAGTACTTATCTTATCTTTAGTATATCCTCTCGCTAATACCTATGACCTTTAGATAGGGTAAAACCTATGGTTGAAACATGTGTTTGAAACATGTTATGGTTGATGGATGCATATGGATGCAATTGTTTGCTAGTGGTTGCTCGTGGATGCATATACACACACATTAGGCACTAGATCGGCTCAGTCACTTCATGTTGCATATTGCATAAATGGATGTGGTAGTTAGATTGATGGATGTATCATGGCTGTGTTATCATATGGATGATGCATTTTTGTGTATGGTTGTGCACGCATGTAGAAATTTGTATGTGTCAATAGGGTTTCGCATACATATTGGATGCATGGCACTATCATGGTTTGCATTAAGGAGGTTTACTGTATCAGTAACCGCCTGATTTTCGCATTAGGTAAGTACATATACACACACTTTTGCATATATCCATCCAGCATTTAGAATCTTGTAAGGACAATGATTGCTCGTGGATGATGCTTTGAGTAGATGGATGATTGGATGGTAGGATACGTTCTTCCTAACTTGAAGATTTCGGGGACGAAATCCTTTAAGGAGGGGAGAATGTAACAACCCGTATTTTCAATAACCTGTAATAACATAAATCGAGGCAGAATTTAATTCTAAAATGGGAATCAAGGGAAACGGGCTATGCCATTGCGTTCGTCTCGGAAAAATACGCGAAATAGAGTCCGAGTTTTCGAAAATCGGAGTCCGTATGACCAAGATATGGCCTCGCGAAGTTTCACGAAAATTCCCAAATTAAAGTATACTTAATTAAGTGAAATGGGTTGTGTAGATATATATATATATATATATATATTGATATATATATATATATATAATTGAAAATTTAATAAATAAATATGCAAAAATGCTCAAAACAGCGAATTGGGAGAGGGGAATAACCGAACCGGCCGATTTTTGAAGTCGACCCGAGCCCGCTGGGTCGACTAGGGGTTAATCCAGGGTGTTTGGCTGTCAACCCGTGGGCCGATTCGCTCAAGTGCAGATTTTGCATTTGAATGGTTCTCATGGTCCATCTTTAATCTAAAGGCCCTAGATGGTTCCTACACTTGACTTCTTCCCCAAGACATGCTTTGATGGCTTGGATTGAATCTAGGGTTAATCCTATGGCCTAA
Organism: Allium sativum; assembly: GCA_030737875.1. Lineage (NCBI taxonomy): Eukaryota > Viridiplantae > Streptophyta > Magnoliopsida > Asparagales > Amaryllidaceae > Allium > Allium sativum. The sequence continues at coordinate 440,607,625 of CM060915.1, read as the reverse complement.
AACACTTGCCTAATCTATAAATAAGACCCTAACCTACCCTAATTCATTCATAATTAAACCTAGTAACTAAACTATGGCAAAATGCTAGCTCTCATGGCCTCCACTAATTTTATGAAGAGGGGTGTTACATTAGCAGACCTTTATCGTCGATGGAGTGTCTGTTGAGGTGACCTGAAGTCTCACCCCTAATTAACCTATCAATTATTTCCACAAGTTGAGGGTCTTCGCGTTGTGTTGTCCCTACCGAATCCACTAAAGTTGGGCGCACTTCGAGAGATGCTAGCAAGCCTGGTACGAAATCGGAGGAAGGCCTAAAGTCGAAGCTGGCTATAAACTCTAGGCTTTGTCTTTCAACAAACAACGGGCTTAGGGTCAATTTCTTTCGGCTCAACGCGTCTGCCACTTCGTTGCCTTTGCCCGGAGTGTAGGAGATTTCGAAATCGTACGAGGCAAGAAACTCCATCCATCTTTGTTGCCTCAAGTTAAGATCCTTCTGCGAGAAAAGATATTTCAACGATTTATGGTCAGTGTAAAGTTCGAACTTCTCACCTAGGAGATAGTGTCGCCAAGACTTGAGTGCAAAGACGATGGCGGCTAACTCAAGATCGTGGGTTGGGTAGTTCTTTTCATGCACTTTCAATTGCCTCCCGCCATAAGCTACTACCCTTCCTTCTTGCATTAAGACGGCGCCTAGCCCTGTCCCACATGCATCCGTATAAACAGTGAACATCTTGCTCCCATCCGGCAGCGTCAAAACTGGGGCTGTTGTGAGAGCCCTCTTCAGTCGTTGGAAAGCGAACTCGCAATCCAAATCCCAATTGAACACTAGATTCTTCTTAGTTAATTTCGTGAGCGGAGCTGAGATTTTCGCAAAATCCCTTATGAACTTTCGATAGAAACCTGCTAGTCCTAGGAAGCTTCGGATCTCAGTTGCATTCCTTGGTGTCTTCCAATCCTGTACCGCCACTACCTTAGCAGGGTCCACTGCTAACCCTTGTTTGGATACTATGTGCCCAAGGAACCTCACCTCTTCTCTCCAAAAGTGGCATTTGGAGAATTTGGCTTTTAGTTGATGGACTCGCAAAGTTTCCATGATTGCCCTTAAGTGCTGAGCATGTTCCTCTTCACTCTTTGAGAAGATAAGGATATCATCTACGAAGACCACTACGAATTTGTTGAGGAAATCCCTAAATACCCTACTCATTAGGTCCACGAAGTAAGAAGGTGCATTTGTCAAACCGAAAGGCATGACAAGCCATTCAAAGAAGCCGTCTGGGGTTCTGAACGCCGTTTTATCGATGCTATCTTCAGCCACCCTTAGCTGATGAAAACCGGTTGCTAAATCGAGTTGGGAGAAAACAGACGCTCCTACAAGCTGGTCAAATAAATCGTCAATTCTAGGGAGAGGGTGCCTATTCTTTTTCGTTAGCTTGTTGAGCTCCCTATAGTCAACACATAGACGGAGTGAACCATCCGCCTTTGTAGCGAACACCACTGGAGCGCCCCATTCCGAAATGCTCCTCCTAATGAACCCCTTTTCTAGAAGCTCTTTAATCTGTTTACTGAGCTCTTTCCTTTCTCGTGGAGCCATATGTCTAACGGGCAACGCAACGGGCTTTGCATTATCTACAAGATATATGCGGAAGTCTATTTCCCGCTTCGGAGGCAAGCCCTTCACCTCTTCGAAGACATCCGGATATTCCCGGACCACTCTAACTGATTTCAAATTTTCAACAGAGGCATCTAGCGATTCAAGATAACTAAGCATAACCGCATATGAGGGATTACAAGAAATTTCCAAAGTATTACCAAGCTGGGTTAGGAGCCTAACAACCCTTTTCTCACAGTCAAGGATGGCCCCATTACTGGATAGCCAATCCATACCTAAAATCAAACCATAACCCGAAAAGCCCAAAACAAAGGCACTACATTGAAATTCAACACTTAGGATAGAAATTTTCAAATCCAGACAGATCATAGACAAATGAGCTGGGCCCCCAATTGGGTTTGAAACAATTAAGGGGTCCTCTACCATACTAGTTTTTAGGTGCAGAGATTCTACTAAAGCAGACGAGATAAAGGAGTGTGATGCGCCAGAATCAAATAAAGTGCGAACGGGGTGATCATAAAGATAAACTACACTTTCTACAGAAGTGTTTGTACCTCTGTGTTGCAAAGGTGGCGCTTCCAGCACATGAACCTGTGCCCCTGGGGTGGATCCAGCCCTCTGCCCCTGTCCTCGTTTCTTTGGGCAGTCCTTAGCCCTATGGCCTGTCTCACCGCAAGAAAAGCACCCACCATTCTCCTTGGCCTTCTTTTTCCGGCAGTCCTTTACTAAGTGCCCCACTTTGCCACAGAAATTGCACTTCCTCTTCTCTTTGTTGCCTTTCCCGCCTTTCTTAAAGTCTGTCTTCTTAGGCTGCAAACCCTCTTTCTTCCCTTGAGAGCTTTCTGCCTTGGTCTCCTTCTTGCCCTTGTCCTCTTCATTCAGCAATGCCATTTGCACCAATCTTTCATACGTGGCCCCCATGGGTATATGGGTCATGGCCAAACTGTGTAATGGCTCATTTAACCCTTTGACGAAACGGAGAGCCTTCTTGTGCGGGGTGTTGACTAGGTCAAGCCCAAACCTAGCCAGCTCATCAAACTGATTCACATACTCTCTGACTGTCTTGTCCCCTTGCTTAAGAAATAAGAATTTTTCCAACTGCAAACTTCTTTCCGCATCTGAGAGAAATTTAGTCTCAAACCTTGCCCTAAAGTCCTCCCATGTCTCCACCGGTCTTTCAGCATTAGTGACTTCCCACCAGTAGGAAGCCTCGCCCTTCAATAGCCACACTGCCAACTGTACTTTTTGTCTATCCTCTACCTCAAAGATGGTGAATAGGTCCTCTGTTTCCTTCAGCCAATTTCTAGCTGCCACGAAGGACTCAGTTCCATGGAAATCCCTTCCTCCCATAGCTTTAAAATCTTTACATATCTTAGCAAACGTGTTTCCCCGAGGAGGAGGTGGAGGAAAAGGTGCCGCTGCAGCTGGATGATTTCCTTCAGCTGGGGGAGGAGGAACGGTAGGACCTGGCTGAGTGGCCCTTGCTTCTAAGAACCGTCTAAACCAACCAGGTATTGGCACCCCTTCCGGCAAGTTAAGTTCTTGGGACATGCTGAAACAAAAAGGATAGATTCAAAACGAAGGATAAGAGATAATACCTATGGCTTTGGGGAGTGGACTTTGCCTTTTTAAAATAAAATAACATTTTTCTTTTAAAAATGCTTCTTTAAATTTCCTTTTTGAAAATAATTTTTCAAAACTTTTTATCTTATCTGGTAAACCTATGCTCTGATACCAAGTGAAACACCCCACCTCCGTTAGGGTCACTCTCAAAGGGAATGCCCTAATTTTGGTGGAGGTTTATAAGTACAAGTCACAGATATACAAGACAGATATAAGAACACATATTTGTAAACAGCGGAAGAACAACAAACTTTATTTCATAAAGTCAAATACGTGTTACAACAACATCCTTTCCAAAAACATAACATAACACTTTCATAATCTGTCTTGAGTACATTATTTTTAAAGAAGCATAAATAAAACATAGATAAACTACAAAAGCCCCATAGTGGATTGTCCAAAGCCATAGTTCAAAACAGGAAAGTCCAAGCAATACATTTCTCTTCTTCAAGCTGGATGTTGAGGTTGGTCAAGCTGCTGTGTTCCCTCCCTGAGGACCTTGGGGGGGGGGGGAAACGGAAGAAAGAAGACGAAAGAAAAGTAGAGTCAGACATAAAGCCTGAGTAAGTCTAGTACTATTTTGTCTATGAATAAAGAACTGTGTATGATAAGTATAAACAAGAAGTGGGCATGCACTATAAACTTGGTTAAGTTGTCTAGGGTCGAATATACTATCGTACCCCATGTTGATCTCTGAACCCATATAAACTAGTTTCCAACTGGCACCCCAAAATCAGGGTGATGTGATCCATTCTATGATGATCGGCTCCTACTCGCATAGTTACATGTGTCTTACGGCCCCCGATGTCGTAGTTACCTATGCTGGTCCCACCATGGGGTGTATCAAGTCCCGTGGTGGCGGCCCGACACAACCTTAGAATGCACAGGTATGCTACTGGTGCCCAGTGCCTTATTTTTCTGCGCCGGAGTGTGTGCACGCCCGCACCCCGTTAGAACCTACACTGTTACACCACCGCCGTCGATTTGACCTCTTACAATCAGCCCAGTAATCGTGCCCCACCCTGCCTAGTTTCAGGGTATCCTGATACACCTTCTAGGGTTACTACTGAAAAGGGTCCCCCGTTACTAGGTTTTCTATCTCTAGCCAACATGCTAAGTTGGTTAAGTGTTTCCTAACCTAACCCCACCAGTCCGTTTAGTTTAGCATGTTCCATTTTGATTAAGTCTTTAGTTCACTTAATCCTAACAATCCTGACTCAGCCTTAATTGTCTTATTAAGGCCCTGACCTCTCACATTAGACAGGTATTGTTGTGGCTGCCTGTTGCCGGTTGGTTCCGGGCAGTCTTACGCCACAACTCAGTATAACCTCGGGTCCTTATTGGGCTCCATGTTTAACCTCCCACATTGGATAGGTATTGTTGTGACTACTGGACAGCCGGGCGGTTCCGGGCAGGTTTACATCACAACTCAATCCAACCTCGGGTTAAACACATCGTATGTTCTACATTTACATATTTTGTCATTCTTCTTTATTTCTTATATGTAAATATTTGCGGCCCATTATTAAGTTAATGGTGTAAAGGTTACACCAATCACGGGCCCAACCCATACTTGAATTTGGGCCCTTCTATTTTATATTTTCATTCATTAATTAATTTTAACCCAACGTTATTTTCCCCCGTTTTACACGTCCGTTTATATATATTGGGCTTAGCCTTTTAAAGCCCAATTTAGCCATGCGAAAAGGGGAGGCTTAAAGCGTGATTACATACACAAAGAGGGGAAGGTGAGCGCATGAACTTGCATATGACGTTGGAAATACATAATAGAAACTGGTGTACTTGCATATATATACTTTGGTCATAAAGCATAGGTGACATGAACCAAACCATGTAAACTTAAGATAAGAATCTAAATTAGGTGTCACATAGTCTTAACTACAACATAGACCTATGTTCCCATTTAGGCATAAACATAAACAAGTCATGTTCATAAGGTTTCTACATGTTTACAAAGGGGATACTTTGTTACTAACACAAAAGCATAGTTCAGCTTAATCATGATTTAAGTCTAATCACATAACGATGGTATAAATATACTTATGCATAAATATTCCTAATCATGGTTTTTGCTTTAAACTTGAAAAAAGGGATTTTTGAGTCTAACCTAGCCATGTCTCACATATGTCATCATATAATTCTTGTAAACAAGATAGACTTAATCATGGATTTCAATTATGCCAAATATCATTCATAGCCTAGCCACATTCATAAGTTTGCAAAAGCATGACTTAATACATGGATTATGGTGTCAAAATTCCAACATAGTTTCTTATGAACTATAACAACCAAACTTGTTTCAATTACTTGCAAAATGATTTATGCACAAAAAATATACATCATGATGACATAATAACAAAGCCCCAAACTTGCATGAATTTCAATCAACTACATACATGTAGCTTCAACATAGATTACATAATTTGCGCAATATTCCAAACGTATACTTGCATAGAACTACCGCATGTAGTTCTTTATAATGAATAACATAATTTTGCACAAATATGAACTACTTTATTATCCCAATTCAAGCATACAAATCAATACAGTTGTTCATTCATACCAAAGTAATACTCTACTTACAATGGTTGCGGCGAATTCTCTAATTAAGAGATATGATTCCTTTGTTGAATTGATTGGCTTTAGGTTGCTTGAATTGCTTTAGGCTTTAGAACTTTCTTCCTAATTCTCTCTTTAGTTGGCGGCTACTCTTAGTCGTTCCTCAGCAACATGGCGGCTATGTTCTTAATTTTGAATGAATAGATTAGGGTTTAGTCTAGGGTTGTTTATATAGAGGTTAGGAACTGATTAGGACCATTGATGTTGCTTGGATTGATCATAGCCATTCATTAGATAGAGAGACCAATTAAAACTTGCCACCTAGCCCTAATGACAAAGCAGACCACAGAGGATCGGCCAAACACAGACCTGGCCAGCCAGGTTGACTGGGCTCGACCAGGTCGACACCCCTGTCGACAGGGCTGTCGACAGCCCTGTCGACATGGGTAGCCCAGGTCGACAGCCCAGTCGACCTGGGTGGCCTAGGCGGGTGTTTATCCGCCTTGGCCCATTGGGCCCGATTTTTAATTATTTTATTCTGTTTGAATTTTAAATTTAATTCAAAAACTTCCGAAGGCCATATCTTCTTCATACGGACTCCGTTTTTCGAAAACTCGGACTCTATTTCGCGTATTTTTCCGAGACGAACGCAATGGCGTATCCCGTTTCCCTTAGTTCTTTGATTTAAAATTAATTATACTTAAATTTGTTAATTTCACAGTTATAGAATTCGCGGGGTGTTACACTTTCGGTTGTGTATTTGTACTATTTTTCCGCTGCTATTTAAATGTAATTTAAAACTCTGATATTATTGTATTTCTATTTCTGTTATAAGTATTCATACTCTGTTATATTCTTGTACACTGATGTAATTGTTGTAATCAGCAATAAAATGTTCTTCAGTTTGTGTTCTGATGTGTATTGTTCTCAAAGCAATCCAGCCTTTCCTTTTCTGGGAAGTTTGGGTCGTTACAGTTGGTATCAGAGCTTTGGTTTACAGAGCTCAAGAACAAGACACATTAGAACCGAACGAAAGAATTCATCAGAGATTGGATTAGTAATATCCAATAAGAATAACTCGTTAGAGATGGGATCAGTAGTATCCTAGAACGGGTGTGAAGAGTATTATTTTCTAATAATAAAAACAAATTTTGTTTTAAATCTTATTATACGTATTTGAGTATATTATATTTTAATGTGGACAATCGAGTATATAAAGATTTCGAATATACGAGTAATTAACGGATATTCGAAGTTTTAATATACTGGATAGATATAGAATCACACTCTAGTCGCCCGGGGGTAATTCTGGTGATGCGGCCGCATCATCAGTATTTATGTTCGAGTTCGAAAGTGGGATTTCTATATATTTCCATTGACTGGTATGAGAACCAACACTTAGTTAGGACACATTGCTGTGATTTGCACTCAAAATATGATTTTTGACTATATATAAAAGTTATGTATATTTGAAAATATAACCACCTAATTGATTGCTGGTTGTGATGTCTGATAATTAGTTTCACTAATTAAAATATTAGAATGATAATTATTTTAACTAACAAAATTATTGAAACATTAAATAAAATTTAAAGTTGAGTTGGTTAAATTAAACAACTTTTAACTACGTTCCTTTTCGAGGACGAAAAGATTTTAAGTGGGGGCGATTGTAACGACCCCGAATTTTAGGGCCAATTTAAAATTTTTATTTTAAGAAATTTTAGTATAAAATGTGCCAGAATTTAAAATTTTCAATTTTAAATAATATTAAAGCCACTGAAAATAGTCAATTTTCAAACGACCTCTGTTTTCGACGAAACCACTTTTGTTGGAACCAGAATGTCGGATCATTGCTAGGTTTCAATTTTTAGAATTTTTCGAATTAATATGTGAGCGTGGCAAAAGAAAATGTGATTTGACTGTTTTAGTCAAATTTAATCGACTTGGAAATAGCCATTTTTCAAATAGTCTCAGAATTCGACTAAATTAGTTTTGTTAGGACCGTATCGTCATAACAAAGCCAAAAATATTTTTTTGTAATTTTCTGAGTTCGTATGTGGCCCCGGTGAATTTAATTGTGCGATAAAATTAATTTAATATAGGAATTAGATATTAAATTAAATAATTCAGGACACGGACAGCCGTTTGGGTTGACGGGACCTAGCCCGTTGGATCCGGAACGGGGGCTATTGTGTAGGGTTGACTCCAATTGGACTGAAATTGGTTTAGTTTGAAACATATGGATTTATTTGCAAAATATACATTAAAATATTATAAAAACATGGAAAATCATTCTTAAACCCTAATCCCATCGTGTGCCAGCCACCACCCAAATCTCCATGGCCGAAATCGCATCAGCTTCCTCCCTCAACATCTCCTTCTTCTTAAAGAATTAGAACCCACTCCTCTTGATTTTTTTAAAGCTTGCATTCTCCTCTACATTTCCATACGGGTGGATCATCACCAGGGCTCTCGAACGACGAGGACCAAGCCCTGAAACCCGCGGCAAAGACATCGCCGCCACCCCCTCTTCACCTGATCGAGTGGGGCCCCCTCTGCTGCGTGGGTGCGCCGCTCGTAGCCCGAGACGGTGGTGCGGTCTGATCGTCTTCTTGTCCCCTGTGTCGAGCGGAAACTGACGCCCTAGATTTGAACAAAACCAAAAGACCACGGCCGAAGTTGGAACGATGGAGAAGGTGATTAAGGATGTACTTAGAAAGTTAATTAATTAATTATTAAAATGTTTAACATATAACTGACCGTATCTCACTCAAATAAAATCAGAATTTGACAAATCTGGACTCTATGGAATCGTATGAACAAGATCTACATGATGGAACAAACTAGGACCAATTCTGAACTGATCAAATTTTGGTCAGAATTTCAGATCAGAACCAATTAGATTCAGACGAAGGTGAGATTTCTATTTTTAAAATTAAAATTAATTATTTATTTTTATTGTATTCATTCGGTATGAAATTCATGTTGTACGTATGTATTTATTTAAATGTTGATTGTGCTGTGATTGTGATTGTGTGTTCATGTTCGTTAGAGTTTGTGTATACGATAAAATTATATATTATCGTGTATATAGAATAAGTTATTTTCGTATGTGCCAATAATTTTTGTATAAAATAAAATCACATTTTTATTTTATATAAAAAAAAAACATGGCCTGAAAATAATATTTTTATTGCCAATTTAGAAACAATATAAAAAGATGTTCTTTTATTTGCATTCTCTAATGCAAATATATATTGAAACATATGTCTGTGATGTTGGAATGTTTGACGTGTTAAATATATTGTTAGTATATTCAAAATGAATATTACACTTCCATTAACAAGTCATCCGACTTGTTTATGTGATTGGGACGATAATTTTTCACACATCGCCCAAGTGCACAAATAATTTAATATTTGATTGTTGGATGAAACCCCACACGGGTGTTGGGATGAAATCTGATCTACACTAGTCCTAATATTTAGTGTAGAATCCACTTTGGTTGTTAATTGGATGTTTGATAATTATTTATCATGCTTGTTGATTACTTACAATATATGGTTGTTGATTGAGTCACATTCCAATAAAGGATATTCTAGAAAAAGAATATTTTAGAAAATGTCTTAGAAAATATTTTAGGAAAGAATATATTTTAGAAATATATATTTTATTTGAAATGAACTAGTTATTAACTAGAATAGATCATTAAATTAAGATTTAATGAAGTTTTCCAATTAGAGAATATTTAATTGAAATTAAATTAAATAAATTGGATTTTGGGTTGTCGTGAATGGTGTCTTCAATAACACCTTTCTTAAACCCAGTTGAAAAGAACAAATCTTTAAATTAAGATTACTAGAGTTTCAAACTATATTTTGTAATTGGAATAAAAATGATTTGTGAATTGAGTTTATCGTGAACAATGTTTTTAAACGACATCTGTTCTTTAACTCAATTGACAGTGAAAATATGATTTGGAAATTATAAATCTTTTATTAAGATTTAAATGGGAATTTTCCAAAAGTAAAGTTTTCCAATTTAATATATTAAATTGGAGTCGAATGGAATTTGAATTAATAATAGCCGAGATAAGCTTCTGTAAAAGAAAACCGATACTACATATGGAATTTAAAAGGCTTAGCCGTTATGCCATTTATATTATTGGTCGGATACAGAAATTTATAATGATTATATATTGATTTGATTTTTATGAAGATTCCCTAATTTAAAGGAAGAGGATTTTGGGTTTACCGTGAACTATGTTTTAAATGACATTAGTTCTTTAACCAAGTTAAAGATAAGATTAATTTCTTAAATTTAAATAACCATTGAATAAGGATTTTTGATATTTAAAACCAAATTGGGTTTTTAATAAATCTTTAAAAGAAAGATTTAAGAATAAACTTAAAGGATTTATCTTTGATAGAATAATACGAATATTTTATTAAAAGAATATTCTGAATTGGAATGAGACGTTGGATGTGTTTTATAGTACTTGATTTTTATTATAAAATACGCGAGTTATTCGGAAAGACCGGGTTTAACCCATTCCGAATAATTACTACGACGATGAAGAGTCGAAGATGAAGACGGTGGTTGAAGACCGACGATCTTCACATCGAATGGATGTGTCGCTACAGAGACCCTTGATGGGAGTAGCTACCTTGAAGGGGCTTCAGTGGTGGCCGTCCGGACTATTGTTGATTGTTCGGATTTGGTTTTCGCTCAGACCCAGAACATAAGCTAGTAAATGGATGCGTGTCTGACATTGGATTTCGTTCCATGTGAATTAAATCGATTTCTATTAATGTATGTCTGTTTGGTGGTGGAGAATTTATTCTCTGCTTAACACCCTGGTATATATTAATAGGGATTGATCGCATGGCGTGAATTGTCAATGTGGCACGCCAAGATGCAAATGATCAAGGCTTTTGTTGAAAAGCAGGGCCTTGTGGGATGATCAAAGCATAGCCTATTATGACATAGCTTTGTGTATATCGTGACTTCGCGAGTCTCACACCCCGGTATGAGTCAAAAAGGGGATACGGACCGTAGGGATTGCACACGTTTCTTTCTAGCTAGTGGTAGTGTCAGTGCTTAAAATGGCTGGCAGTTTACTTATGTGGATGATGGATTTTGAGGCGCCTCGGATTTTTATAGGCCGTTAGTGGTCATATTATAGGTTCAAAGGAACCGGGAAACGTGTGTTCAGGCATAACCAATCCACTACCGATAGGCGGGGACCGGCCCTACCGCATCCAAGGGTTCACTGCGGGGGATCCTGAGACATTTGCTAGAGTGTCTCGAATCAGAGAGGAGCTTGCCCCTAGCCTCGACTCATGATGGAAATCCAATTCCCAATACGACCTTGCGGTTTTGATTGTAGAACTAGTATGGCCCATGCCGTCTATGATTGATACATTATGATTGAAATTGTTTTTTTTTAACATATACACACTAATATTAAATCCGAATTTTTCGTATCAAGCATCTTTTGACCATTATAAGGTAAAACCCTATCCTCCGGTTTGCGTTGCATTGTGTGATGGGACTTGGGTCTTATAATGGTTTCATTTTTCCAAAAAGCATTGCGTTGTTTAACGATTTATTTTATTGATGCATTGGCAATCCAATGGAGTAAACCCGTTCCGCATTAGCGGTGTGGTCCTGTGATTAGCCTTATTATTATTAGATTGTTAAGTTAAGATTTCTCATACCAGTCCCATGACTGACCTGTAGTTTGTTTCACTGGCAAACTCGGGTGCCTTTATTTTTCCACACGGGCAGTCGAGTAGCTTCTTGCAGATATATTTATAGGATCCTGGTCTACAGCTGAAGTGATATCCGGAAAGCTCTGTATCCGCGTATTCCTTTCGGTTGTGTATTTGTACTATTTTTCCGCTGCTATTTAAATGTAATTTAAAACTCTGATATTATTGTATTTCTATTTGTGTAATAAGTATTCATACTCTGTTATATTCTTGTACTCTGATGTAATTGTTGTAATCAGCAATAAAATGTTCTTCAGTTTGTGTTCTGATGTGTATTTTTCTCAAAGAAATCCAGCCTTTCCTTTTCTGGGAAGTTTGGGTCGTTACATATAGCCTTTGAAGCACTAAATCAGCCACCACGAAATCCTAATCACGGTCATCGCCATATGAAATTAGAGATCTAATTACGCTCTTGAATTTTTGTGTTGGAGGATTTGAACGAAAATGTTTCAGATTTTGAGGGATTAAGGATTGAAATTTTAGCATTTGAGCCATTGAAATTGTAGAAGGCGACTAGTAGAGGGGTTGACCATGCTGGGAAGGGGTTTAGGGTTCTGACCATTCAATTGGCTTATATATTATATAATTTAATGTTATTTAATTCCAATTTAACTTGTTTAATGCCTCAAACTCCAAATGAACCCCAACGACTATCGTCCCTAACCAAATACCCTCATTCCGGACATAATTAGATATGTTTCATAAGCCAATTCGACTGTTTCGATTATTTTTTATCAAAGGTAAAATATAATGCTAAATATTGAATTTAAACGTAAGTTTTAATTTACCACGGCCACTTACTAACTTCAAAAATTATGAAATTTGAAATCTAGCTATGTTTTACAATTACGGTTCTAACAAAACTAATTTTGTCGAATTTGGATACCGTTTGAAAAATGGACTTTTAACTAGTTTATTGAACTTACAACAAAAATTGAATACGTGTTTAAATTAACCACACTTACATATTAATTACAATTAGCTTGAAATTTTAAACCTGACAATAATTTGACGTGTCGGATCCAACAAAATTGGTTTCATCAAAAACGGAGGTCATTTGCAAAATGGCTATTTTTAAGGGCTTATATATTTATTAAAATATTAATAAATTCCATAGCGACTATTTTAAATTTTAATTTGGCCATAACTTACAATTTATAATATGAAATCTTAAATTTTCACATTCATTAGAAAGATATATTTAAATAGATTTTAACATTTCTTAGTTTACAGAAATCCGCCTTATTTTTAATTTTGTACAATCAATTAAAGTTCAAAACCAAATTTTCAAACTACCACAGCGTTACGAGTTCGTTTTAATTAAATTTTGAATTTGTACATTCTAACTTTGTTTTAAATTTATTCTAAGTCGTTGACTATCAAAATAAATTATTTTAAATATTAAAATCCATTAAAAACAATTATAAATAAATTTTAAATTGGTTCCAAAAATCAGGGTTGTTACAATCTCCCTCACTAAAACTTTTTGTCCCCAAAAGGAAAGTGAAACTGAAGGTCGTTTACTAAAAAAACTCGTGACATGATAATATGTTGCATACTTTATATTCATGTTATATAGCGAAATCACAATAACGTAATATAAACAACTTGCCCCTTTCAGACTTGGATGCTTCCGGTCCATATATGCAGAGCATATGGTCGATCCATATGAGTCTTAGAGCCGATCCATTTTGGCACGCGTTTATACTATCCTATAATATTTACGAGTGTGTCACATATGTTTGTAAATCCTGTTTTCTTTTATGCCAGCATGCCTCACGTACTCAGTTGAACCAAAGCATGTTACATGGGAGCATTGCCACATGTCATGCACTTCCTTTGTACATAGAAGTATGGGACCAATTCGTGAAAATAAATATGCTGAGCCTTCTATTGCACGGTTGTCACCATTTTGAATTCTTATTATCTTCGATCCATACGTGATGAATTGTCAGATCCAGTGCGTAAGTTATATGCCAATCCATATGTACTTGAAGAGACCCAATCCATATGCTTGAAACAGTGTCGGCCGATCCATAGTTTAAGAACTGTCTGGTCCAGTAAGCAGCTTTATAAACTGTCTGATCCATCCGGGTTAAGGCCGAACAATTCGTAGTTTATATCGTGGTCGACCGATCCATCGGCAATGTTGATGGCCGATCCATCACCAGTGTAGGCCCCCGATCCGTCAACGAACAACTGACCGATCCATGCTACCATTTTATGTCCGGTCCAGAGCTTGCATCTTGGATTCTGGTGGTTCATGGGAGGACCACTTTCACCTAGTAAAAATTTTCTATACCAATGACTAGTATAGGAATGACATCTTCTGAAGATTTATACAGAAGACCGTGTAAATCGCCATCGTGTAGGTCGGAGACAAGAAATAAGTTAGTTCTTGGTCTCGAAATTGTTAAAGAAGCTACAAAGGAGGTTGAGATCATCCAAAAGTGAAAAAAGGAAGCTCAATCCAGGTAGAAGAGCTACGCTGATAGAAGGCATAAGTGTAACAACTCGGATTTTCAGAACCAATCTAAAAATTTTATTTTAGCAATTTTAAAGAATTTTGAATATTTAAAATGATTTATTTTAAATAATAACGACTAAAAATTTATTTTAAAATGAAGTTAGAACGTATAAATTTATTTTAATTGTAAAACGAACTTGAAATGGTGTGGTAGTTTGAAAATTCGATTTCAAATGAATGTACAGAATTCAAAATAAATCGGATTTCAGAAAAACCAGAAATATTTGAATCTGTTTAATAATATCTTTCTAACGAATGTAAGAAACTTAAATTTCATAATATAATTGAAAGTTATGTCCAGTTTAAAATTTAAAATAGTCACTGTAGAACTTATATATATTTTAATATATAACCCTTAAAAATAGGCATTTTGCAAACTACCTCCGTTTTCGATGAAACCATTTTTGTTTGATCCGAAATGTCAAATTATTACTAGATTCCAAATTTCTAATTTTTGGATTTAATATGTGAGCGTGGTGAATTTAAACGTGTTTGGTCAATTCAATTTGAATTGGATCGACCAGAAAATGGCCAATTTTCAAATAGTCTCCAAATTCGACGAAATTAGTTTTGTTAGGACCGTATCGTAAAAACATAGCTAGATTTATTTTTTGGGAATTTTTGGAGTCCGTTTATGGCCCGGTAAATTAAAATGTACATTTGAATTCAATATATATTGATTTATATTTTAATTTCGAAGAAAAACTAGTCAAAACGATAGAATTGGCTTTTGAAACATATTTCATTGTGTTCGAAATGAGGTATTTGGCTAGGGGCGACATTTGTTGGGTTTGAATTGGAGTTCGTAGCATTAAGCAAGAAATTCACGAATTAAATAATAATTTAATTGAATATATATATTAGCTTCTGGTCAAAACCCTAGGAAAAGCGTTCCCTGGTCAAAGCCCGCCTCCAGCCGATATGGGCAATCAAAACGCTCCTAATTTCTCCCTTTAATTTCTTTCTCTACATTATCGATTACATCCCGATTTATACACGAAATCGAAGAGGTTCTTAAGGGCTTCCAATCCATACCACTATGATAATTTAATTTGGAGAATTGGGCGAGAATTTTTTGTTGGAAGACACCGGTTTTCGAATGGATTTGGGGGCAGGATAGAAGGGCGAGTTCGCCAGCATTCCGATCGGCGACAGCAGGCGTTGCGGCGGTCCAGGCGGCGACCCCTGATGGTCCTCCGATCATCTATGAAGGGCGGCGCAAGGGGTTTTAGGTTTTGATCGAAATGGGTTCAGTTTGTTCGTAAGTTAACTAAAGGAAGATGTTAAGCGGCCGTTATTACTTAACGACGTGATTAGTTAAGTTAATTAATCCAGTTAATTATTTACTATTGTGTTAGTATTTAAATATTGATATCTTGCTCAATTTAAATCAGAATTTAAATTAGAATCGAACGATTTTCAAAGCTTGGAACCGTGATGATGATATCTACACAACGGAGCAGACCAGAACTGAAATAGTGGCCATTTGGATTTTTGATAAAATTAAACATATGTTTAATTTTATTAAAACCAATCATTATTAAAACGATTTTTTAAACCGATCACTGTGAGAACTCTCTCTTACTCAATTTAATTTACAGTTATTATATAGTAAGGTTGCAGACGCAGCTTAGTAGCTCCCGACACCATTTTTTTGTACAAACCAGTTGATTGTTCGTGTGGATTGTGATCGGGATTGTAATTAATTATATTGTTGTATATATGAAATTATTTATATAAAATATATATATAAATTATCATGAAATGAAAATAAAATAAGTATTCATTTACAAATCGGACGGTTTGTTTATGTACATCTATTTAACTGACATTAATTGGGATGATAATTTTGTACACATCGCCCAACTGCACAAATAATAATAAGTATTTGTTTTTTGAAAACCCCACACGGGTATTGGGATGATATTTGACATACACTGATCCCAATAATTAGTGGTATGTCAATCGATGGGTTGACAGCCTGTATAAGCTTTATTTATTTTAATGCTTATACAGTTGTAAATGCACTCTGGATGTTGCATGAATTTTTAATGATTGTTTATCATTATTACTATATACATGCGATGTATGAAATCCATATAACTGAAATTAAATGGTAATTGATTGAGTTTGATTCCAGTTCAGAATTAACGAATATTTTAAAATCAGTAAATATTGAAATGTGAAGCCGTGTTAAGTAGTTAAGCACCATTTTAACACGAACGGGATTTTCTGTCGATTTTATTCATTTTATAATGAATATCGAAAAGTGATTTCAAAATATGATATTTTGAAAAAATTATCATTTTAATATTATAATGATAAGGAATATTCAAATTTGATTTGAAAATTGAAATGGAATTGAAATCATTTTAAAATGAATTTAAAATGAATTTATGATGGAATATTCAAATTTGATTTGAAAATTGAAATGGAATTGAATTCGTTTTAAAATGAATTTATAATGAAATATTCAAGTTTGATTAGAAAATTGAAATGGAATTGAAATCGTTTTAAAATGAATTTAAAACTAATTTATAATGGAATGTTAAAATTTGAGTTGAAAATTGAAATGGAGTTGAGATCTTTTTGAAATAAATTTAAAACGAATTTATAAAGGAATACTCTGTTTTGATTTAAAATTGAAATGGAGTTGAAATAAATTTAATACGAATTTATAATGCAATATTAAGTTTTGATTTAAAATTGAAATGGAAGTGGAAATCGTTTTTAAAATGAATTTAAAAATATTAAAAATAAGGAAAAATTATGTAAAATCATAATAAATGATCTGGAAAGATTTTGGATGAAAATTCCATATTTGAAAATATAAAAATATATTTTATTTAATTGAACTAGTTAATAACTAGAATAATAATCCAATTATTTTTAGAAATAAATAAATTGGATTTGAATATGGTTTTAAAATAACCAGAATTTTCCAATGGATAAATTGGATTAGATTTGGAATGGAAATAATTTTCGGAATATTTCAATGTTGGATTCCGTGATTACATGGATATTGTTATGGGAATTTGAAAGATACAGATATCGTTATTCCCGATACGATATCCGCTAGTTTCAGAATTTGATATTGAATATAAGCCGATATAATTTCTATTCAGAGCCTTATATCTGATATCAAATTGGATTTGGGGTTAGTCGTGAACGATGTCTTAAATAACACTGTTCTTAGACCCAGTAGAGAAAAGAATAAAATTTTAAATTAAGACTTAGTGAAGTTTTCCAATTAGTTAATATTTAATTGGAACTAAATAAAAGAATTGGATTTTTGGGTTTATCGTGAACGGTGTTTTAAATAACACTTGTTCTTTAACCCAATTATAGTGAAGAATATGATTTGGAATTTACAATCTTTTAATTAAGATTTATGGAATTTTCCAAAGTAAAGATTTCCAATTTAATATATTAAATTGGAATTGAATGGAATTCAATTTGGTAATAATCGAGATGAGCTTCTGTGGAGGAAGATTGTTAATATATATGGAATTTAAAAGGCTTCTTTTTTATTCCATTTATATTATTAGTTGGACATAGAAATTTATATCGATTATATATATTGATCTGTTTTACGTGAAGATTCCATAATTAATGGGATGTAATTTTGGGTTTATCGTGAACTGTGTTTTAAATGACATTGGTTCTTTAACCCAGCTAAAGAGAGGATTACATGTCTAACATTGTATTTTGAATTGTATTCGTTGATCTCTGCCTAATATATATCTGTTTGGTGCGGAGAATTTATTCTCTTGCTTAACACCCTTCTCTAAGACGTACGAGCTCAGAGGCTACATACTGGCAGAAATCAGTGGTATGGTGTAGAATGTCGATGCGACATGTTTGATTTCCTAAAGTTAAATAGTCATTGATAATAATTATTGGGAAGATTGAAACTAAGTGGAGTTTTAATGAATCTTTAATTAGATTGATATTTGAATGGGATAATTTAAATTATAAAATTTGGGAAATGATCGAGAATGGAGTACCACCAGTTTTACTCCAGGCAATAATTAAACCTTTAATTAGATTTGAAAGTGAAATGGTAAATAATTTTTACCAATAACATCATGGTGTTAGATATGGAGTATTACCAGTTTTACTCCATGGGATGAATAGGTTGGGATTGGGAAATAAAATAAATGATTACTTCGGTAGGGTTCGCTAATCCCGACTAGTTTGGAAAACCTTAATTCGATTTTAATTGTGAAAAGAATATTGAATAAAAGAATATTCCGGATTAAAATGAGGTGTATGATGTGTTGTTATAGCACTTGATTATAAGATATGGGAGTTATTCGGAAAGGCCGGTTTTAACCTATTCTGAATAATTGATACGACGAAAAGTCAAAGAGATTGAAGATGGTGCAAGACCGATGATCTTCACATCGAATGGATGGGTTGCTACTGATGCCCATGATTGGAGTAGCTACCTTGAAGGGGCTATAGTGGTAGCCATCCGGACGTATTTGTTGATTGTTCGGATATGTGAGGGCCTCTCTCCTGTATTGGACATACGGGACGAGGAATAAGGTGCCTCCAGTTTCGTTCAGACCCAGAACAGACTTGAAAATAGATGGTGTGTCTGACATTGTATTCCTTTATGCTGTATTCATTGATCTTTGCTAAATATATATCTGTTTGGTGGCGGAGAATTTATTCTCTTGCTTAACACCCTTCTTTGAGACGTTTGAGCTTAGAGGTTATATATCGGCAGAAATCAATGGTACGGCATGGATTGATAGTGTGGCATGCTGAGATGCAGTGATCTAAGCTGTTGTTGAAAAGTAGAGCTTGGTGAATGATGATCAAAGCACATCTTTTTGTAGCGTTATTTCGCGAGCCTCACACACCGGAATGGTGGTAAACTGATGGTTAGATCAGTATACTTTAGAGATGAGGATAGACATCCTACGGGTTGTCATGGATTCGGTCGACCGAGGTGCACTGGGTGTGGTCGCCCCACACCAGTAGGGATAGGGCACACCCCTGATTCCCAGAAGGATAAAGTAAGCGGTATTTTCTCCCGCTGGGACGTAATCCGTAGT
Source organism: Allium sativum (assembly GCA_030737875.1). Classification (NCBI taxonomy): domain Eukaryota; kingdom Viridiplantae; phylum Streptophyta; class Magnoliopsida; order Asparagales; family Amaryllidaceae; genus Allium; species Allium sativum. Next base: position 440,588,446 of record CM060915.1, on the reverse strand, counting down.
GATACTCGGTTTCCTGGATCTAGTGCGAATGTGTATTACGGTGTTTTCTCTAGCTGGGACGTAAGCCGTGGAGTATTGCACTACGCGATAGATCTTTCGAATCAGGAGCCATCGGTATGGAAATCCAAACTTCCGATACGACATTTTGCAGTTTTAGTTATAAACCTATATATGGCGACATAGTAGCATGGGATACTATGCCGTCTATGATTGACACATTTATATTTGAAGTTGATTTTTTCACTTATAGTAATAATAAAATATGAAATTTCACGTACCAAGCATTTTTGCCTATTATAAGGTAAAACTGTATCCTCCGGCTTGCGTTGCATTGTGTGATGGGACCTGAGTCTTATAATAGCTTCATTTTCTTTAATTAGCATTGCGCTGTTATTTTTATGCACTGGTATTCTTGGGGGTAAACCCGTTCTGTGTTATACGGCGTGGTCCCTTAATTTACCTTATTTTAAAAGTAAAGTTTTAAATAACTGTTTTAGTTCTCACACCAGTCCCATGACTGACTCGGAGTTTATGGTTTTAACCTAAACTCTGGGTGCCCATATTTTCCATACGGGCAGTTAGTAGTTTTGGTTTTCGTAGATATTTCTTTTTCCAGTATCCTGGATTTATAGCTGGAGATATATTCAGAAAGCTTTGTATCTGTATATCTTATTCAGTTGTTTCAGTTGTTATTTTCCGCTACGCATTGTATTCATACATTTTATTTCCGCTGCTATGTATTTTAAATCTCTGATATTATTTTTCTATGTAATATTTATTCGTACTCTGATATATTCTTGTACTCTGATGTAATTGTTGTAATGAAATGTTCTATGGTTCGTGTTCCGATTTGTCATGTTCTCTATTCAATCCGGGCTTTCCCGTAAGGGTGAGTTTGGGTCGTCTCAGCGTGGTATCAGAGCATTGGTTTACGGAGCTCGAGAACAACACACATTAGAACCAAACGAAAGAATTCATCAGAGATAGGATTAGTAACACCCTATGAGAATAACTCGGTAGAGATAGAATCAGTAGTATCCTAGAATGAGTTGGAAGAGTGTTATTTTTAAAAATCAAATTATATTTTGAAAATTTTATACCTTGTTATTCGTATTTGAATATTATTTTATATTGATTTTGGACTATCGATATACGGAGATTTTTAATATATGTCTGATCCATGTGTATTTTAAGTCTCAAGTATATTGGATAGATATAGAATCACACTCTAGTCGCCTGGGGATGATTCTGATGATAGTCTAGGCATCATCAGCATCTGTGTTCAAGTTTCGAAAATGGGATATCTATATATTTCCAATCGACTGGTGTGAGAACCAAAACTTAGATACGGTTTATTGTTTGTGATTTGACACTGAAAATATGATTTTTAGTATATAGAAGATATATAATTGAAAAATTAATTAACAAATTGATTGTTGGATGTGATGTTGATTATTGATCCAACTAATGAAAATATTGGAATGATAATTAATAAATCCAATATGAGAATGAAAAGTTGAATTAAACCAAATTAAAACCAATAAGAAAATGAAAGTGAATTTGGCTAAATCGAATCAAAGTATTGAACTGAATTGAAAATTGGTTGGAATTGCATACATATACATGTATATAAAATGAACAGGTCATAGCAGGGAAGCTAAGAAGAGGAATAAAATTGTATGCCCGACAAATAGGTACATATTTACTATATTTATTGGGATTTGATTATTTTATTAGCCGATTGGCAAGTTGCTTGGCTTTTTCTTTTTCTTTTGGATTAATGAGGGCCCTGTGAGGCTAGTTATGGTTTTACCAATAGGGCTGTACAAAGGAGGTTATGGCGAAATTTATGAAAATTTAGGGTGTTAGCCAAATTTTTGAGAAATTAGAAAATTCTTAGAAACTGAAAAGTTGAAGAATGAAAGCCAGAATGAAAGTTGATTTGGTTGGTTAAACAACTTTCAGCTCCGTTCCTTTTCGAGGATGAAAAGATTTTAAGTGGGGGAGATTGTAACAACCTAGATTTTCAGAACCAATTTAAAATTTTATTTTAGCAATTTTGAAGAATTTTGAATATTTAAAATGATTTATTTTAAATAATAAAAATTCTTTAAAATTGCTAAAATAAAAAAAATTAATTGGTTTTGAAAATCCGGGTTGTTACAATATCATTTTAAAGAAGCTGAAACGACCAAAACTCGCCATTACGGGAAATCCCAGATTGAGTTGAGAACACGACCAATCAGAACGCAAACATAAGAGCATTTCATTACTTATTACAACAATTACATCAAGAATATAACAGAGTATGAATAAATAATATACATTTGATAAATATCAGAGATTTAAATTACATTTAAATATATAGTAGCGTAAAAATAATATATAACACAACTGAAAGAATACATGGATACAGAGCTTTCCGAATATAGTTCCATTTGTAAATCCAGGATCCTGGAAAAGAAATATCTGCAAAAACCCAACCACTAGCTGCCTGTGTGGAAAATAGGGGCACCCAGAGTTTAGGTTAAAACAATAAACTCCAGGTCAGTCATGTGACTGGTGTGAGAACTAAAATCAGTTATCAAATCTTTTACTTTAAAAGTAAATCAAGGGACCTCGCCGTATAACACGAAACGGGTTTCCTCCCAAGAATACCAGTGCATAAAATAAACAGCGCAATGCTTTTTGGAAAAATGAAGCTATTATAAGACCCAGGTCCCATCACACAATGCAACACAAGCCGGAGGATAGGGTTTTCCCTTATAATAGCCAAACATGTTTGGTACATTTAAAACAAATCATTTGACACTATAATAAGTGGATAGTATCAAAAACAACTTCAAATATATATGTATCAATCATAGACGGCATGGGTACCATATATCATGTCGCCATACTAGGCTCTACAATCAAAATCAAAATGTCACGTATTGGAGATTGGATTTCTGTCATGAGTCGAGGCAAGGGGCGTACTCCTCGCCGGCTTTGAGACACTCTAGCAAATTCCTTAGGGCTCGGACGCTGGCGAGCCCTTGGATCCTCCAAGGCCGGTCCACACAAAGCAGATTGGCAATACCTGAACACATGTTTCCCGGTCCTGTAGGACCTATCCACCGTCTCTGTTGTAACCGGTATATCCGAGGCGCCTCGCTATCCATCATCCACATAGGTAAAAATATAATAAATGTCTAGGCTCCATACCATGACACCACCCCATAGCTAGAAGGAAACGTCACGCACTCCTTGGTTCCCTTATCCCGATTTTGACTCATACCAAGGTGTGAGGCTCGCGAATTAATGTTATACACAAAGCTATGCCATTTACGGTCGTGCTTTGATCATCAACCATAAGACTTTTCTTTTCAACAGAAGCCTTGATCATTTGTATCTCAGCATGCCACACATACAATCCACGCCATGCGACTGATGTCTATTGATATATAACTTCTGAGCTCGTACGTCTCAGAGAAGGGTGTTAAGCAAGAGAATAAATTCTCCACCACTAAACAGATATATATTTAATAGAAATCAATCAAAACAGAACAAAATCCAATGTCAGACACATCCATTTACTAGTTCGTTCTGGGTCTGAACGAAACCGGAGGCACCTTATTCCTCGTTCCATATGTCCAATACAGAAGAGAGGCCCTCGCATATCCATCGATCTCCAAGTATGTCTAGATGATCACCACTTATTACCTCGTCTTGGGTGTACAGCCCAATCAAGACATCAGTAATCATCCAAACAATGTGAAGACCTCCAGTCTTCAACCACCGTCTTCATCGTTGACTTATTGTCGAATCAATTATTCAGAATGGGTATAAACCTAGCCTTTCCAAATAATTCACATATTTCTTAAACAATAATCAAGTGCTATAAAAACACAACATGTGCCTCATTCCAATTCAGAATGTTCTTTTATTCAAATATTCACATCTTTAGGGATAGGTTCCCATTGATTTTATCAAAGATAAATTCTTTAAATTTATTCTTTAATCTTCCTTTGGATATCCATTCGAACCAAATTAAGGTTTATCCAAACTAGTCGGGATTAGCACACCTTACCGAAGTAATCATTTGTTTAATTTCCCAATCCTAACCTATTCATCCCATGGAGTAGAACTAGTAATACTCCATATCTAACACCACGGTGTTATCGGTAAATTTAATTACCATTTCACATTCAAATCTAATTAAAGATTTAACTATTGCCTGGAGTAAAACTGGTGATACTCCATTCTCGATCATTTCTCCGAATTTGATAATTTAAATAATCACATTCTCATTTCAATCTAATTAAAGATTCATTAAAACTTCACTTAGTTTTAATCTTCCCAAATATCAATATTAATGATTATTTAACTTTGGGAAATCAAACATGCCGCATTGACAATCTACACTATACCATTGATTTCTACATATATATATATAACCTCTAGGCTCGTACGTCCAAGAGAACGGTGTTAAGCAAGGGAATAAATTCTCCGCCACCAAACAGATATATATTTAGCAGAAATCAACGGATACAGTATAAAGGAATCAATGTCAGACATGTAATCCTGCCTTTAACTGGGTTAAATAACTAATGTCATTTAAAACACCATCCACGATAAACCCAAATCACATTCCATTTACCATGGAATCTTCACGGAAAACAGATCAATATATATTCGATAACAATTTCTGTATCCGACTAATAATATAAATGGTATAACGACAAAGCCTTTTAAATTCCATATATATTAACAGTCTTCCTCCACAGAAGCTCATTTCGATTATTACTAAATCGAATTCCATTCAATTCCAATTTAATATATTAAATTGGAAAACTTTACTTTGGAAAATACCATCAAATCTTAGTAAAAAAATTATAAATTCCAAACCATCTCTTCACTGTTAATTGGGTAAAAGAATATGTAATGAACACGCGGAATTTCGACCCCGACACAAAAACACCATGTCGAACCTTCAAGCACCGAAAATACTGGAACGTTATTAGAAAGAAATTAGAGGGTGAGATAAGAAAGAAAGAAGTATTAGAATAGAAGAAACAAGAAAAAGAAAAAACATCATGATCAGAGTCTCACATCGCAGCAGAATATAGTATAATACAGAAATAAATCTTTATAGAGAATTTTAAATAAAATCTTACAATCATCAGAGTACATCAACACATCTGGACAGTTATAATAATCTGTCCTCATATACAACACACAGTGGAATAATAATATCATATGTCTGGACTCCTCCAGCTCGTCTCTTCATTGTATCCGATGACCTGAACCTGTATGACACGGTCTAATCCGAGCATTACAAATGACGGGTCAGTTTGGTGAACCAAAGTGAGAGAAACACATAAAGTTTATCGGTATCACACAAGTTGATTTTAAAGTCAAAACCTTTTTTTTGAAAGAAAGGATAATCGCAAGACCAAATCCACACATAAATATGGACGGTTTTAACCTTATGATAACCCAAAACACTTTTGAAAATCAATATCTTCTCTGATATTATAATAGTGTCTAAATACAAATAAATATCAATCTAGCAGAACGCTTGCATCTCACACTCTGCATATATAGTATACAATCAAAACCTCGGGCGCTTATTGGAGAATGGATTTCCTGGCTAGATATAGGACCACCTTCCTGACAATGTACCTCTGGAGATGAATACATTGGGGTTCAACAAGAACATCTTGCAACCCAGGCTAAACATGACCGGCCCCTCACTTCGCTTGAGAGTACCGAATATATCATTACCACGGTTGGGGCCAGCCAACCGAATCGATAGCATACATTTAAAAATAAAAGGGACAATTGAAGGCATTTGATTTCACCAGATCAGAAAATGATATACCCTTTTGATGGGTGCGACCGACATAGCCATGCGACCTACCTGATTTTATGCCATTTCCCGGTTGATGAGGCTAGAGGTTAAGCTTATACTTCAGAACAACACATCTCCATCCACTTTGAATACCACATCGTCAGATCCGCAAGATATCACTAATTGTCGTTCACAAAAGTACTCTGCAGCTAACAGAAGTACGTTTGTAAAAATCAATGTACGTGACTCTTAAGAAATACTCTATCAGACACTCATCCATACAAGTCATCTAGGAACAGGATGAACCGAAGGCACTCTCCTACCACATCCTTGAATTACCCTATGGATCAGTTGTGAGTAGTCCTTGCAATCCGAATGATTCCAATCACGACAGAACCACTGTCGAAATACCTCTGGAGCTAACCAGAGAGATTTGACAAATAATCCTTTCACTTATGAAGATCCACGATCTTCAATTGCTCCATCTTCAATTAGTATCTTCCACGTATTTGCTGGTTCGGAATGGTGTTCGAATATAAATTCGATTCTGGTCATTCTGTACCAACAATCGTATTGGCCAGATTTGATAGTCGGTTATTTAACTATCAAATAAATAATCATGAGAATGAAATGAGTTTACTGATTCAGTACTCGGCATTATTCGGTTCTTTAATTAAACATCTGTTAATTATATTCTTTAAATTTTCCATATTTGGAGTTTATATTTTACTTCTTGTTATAAATAAGAATATTCTTTAAAATCATTTCATTCCTTTATAAACTTCTCGAATACAGTTTATAATAATATTCATGGAAATCGTAACTTATGTTTCCCTCAAATTCTCTCGTTTATAAACTAATATCATTCTTGGATAATCGTGGCGTCGTTCAAGTTGGGGTATTTTATTTACCTCTTAGACCTTGACCATAACATTCATATCTTCAGAATAAATAGAAGTTTATTAACCACACGTTATCCTTTGAAAACCTTATTTAAATCTCAACAACATCTACTTAATTAATTATTAAGTAAATTATTTTTATACTTCTCTATTAATCTTAAATAATCCTTTATAATATTACTCGAGCTTCGTTTCCATTATAAATTGAATCTTTATAAAATTTCTTCAACATTTCTTTATAATATCTTTTCAAATCTTTCATTTATATCTTTTACAACCCTTATAATTATACCTTTTACAACTCTTTATATTTATTCTTATCAAAACAATTCAAGTTATCAGCTATAAAAAACATTACAGATTTCATTTCAAAACCGTTTTACTTTCTTTTCATTTTACTCTTTTTAAATTTTTTCGATAACTTATGCATTGTCTAAAATCACATAGCGATCTTTTAACAATCTTCAATTTAAAAATCAAATAGTGCAATTTATTATTTGTAACATTTGTTACAAAATTCATTTTTCCAAATCTCTTATTTCATTTACAAATCCCATTTGTAAATTATTATCGACAACTCATATTTCGATTACATTTCAACTCCTAACTTCCATTTACAAAATCGTTTGTAAATCATTTACGACAACTCATATTCATTGCCATTTCCAAATTCTTTTACTTAGTTTATACTCTCAACTCTTGTTAACATTCTGAATTTCGGAATATCACATTCCGAACCTCAGAACAAATCTCAATTCATTATTACCCTTTCCCAATTTCTAAGTTCCCTTTTTCTAACTTCAAATATTCAGTAAATATTTGATTTAAGTTATCAGATTTGCTTAGAATTCTTTTTACAACTTTGTTATAAAAACTCGGTTTTTATATAAAACCCATTCATTAACTACTTTCATATTTCGATTAGATACATTTCACTTCGATCACTTTTTAAACAAATTTCAATTAAAAAGTCAATCTCCTAAATTATTATTGAAATAATAATTTGCCTCGATCACTAACTACTGTAGCATTAGTTAACTTCTTAATTGACTAAAATAAATAGCAAATCCTCTTCTAAAATCTTATTAAAATTTAACAAATATTCGTTAAACTATTTATTAAATTAATTCAAAATAAATTAATTAAATAATCAATCCCAGTGATTGACTTAGTCAATTCAATACACGATTAATCCGTTAATCGATCCCAATTAGTTTCCACTTTAAATTTAAATAATAATATAATTAATTTAAATAATACCATTTAATTGATTAAAAAAACAATTATCCAATTCTTAACTGTTTGTTAAGTTCTGCCCGTTTGTTTATAAATCTGATTAATATCAGATTTTATTTTATAATATCATATAATAATTACTTATAAATTTAAATAATAAATATTTATTTTCTTTTAACAAACTTTTATTCAAGATAATAGATTTAAAAATCTACTTTCAGTTATAAAATAAATTTTATGACTTCATTTCCATCGGTTTACTTGACAGCAAATCCATATTTGAAAAATGATTGATTTATAGGCCATATACCGCCAATTACTCAACCAGTACTACTCATTGGTTTAAAGAAAATAAATTGTTGAATTTCAGTTCAACGGTCAATGATCAAATCAATCGTCCAATCAAAACAGTTCATATAATGATGATATGAAAATAAACAACATTAAATATATTTGAGGAATCCCGTTAGATCCCTCCAATTTGTTCTTCCAACATTCACATAGATTATTTCAAATAATATTATTCAATTCAATTTAACTGATAATTCTAGTAACAGTAAGTAAAGACTATTTAACATCAACTAATCAACAAAACAATTCAAACAATTTAACACTTTATTTTATAAACATGACCAATAAGATAAATTATCTCAGTTGGGTCCAATCGTTAAAATAACGATTTGGTTTTTCATTGAAATTAAACAACTGTTTAATTTCATCGGCTCAATCAATATATAAAAATATATATTTTTAACAAACAAACAAACAGTCAACCATTAGCAACCATAACACACAATTATAAAACCCGACTTATATAAAATATAAGTGGGAAATACTGAGTGATTTTAACTTACCTTGAGTTGATTCGCTATTTAAATAGCTCTTTTTAGTTAATTTAACCAGCGTTAGATTTAACTGAAAATCTTGTTGATTCCAATTGCATCCACGTCTATTTCATGGTGTTCTGTTCGAAAATACGACCCGGTTGCAACTTGGCTGGTCAAATTCTGAATACGATTCCGAATTTTTATAACATGTTAAAACCATAAATCAAGGCAGAATTAAATTTTAAAATAAGAATCAAGGGAAATAGGTTACGCCATTGCGTTCGTCTCGAAATTTTACATGAAATAGAGTCCGAGTTTTCGAAAATCGGAGTCCGGATGAAGAAGTTATGGCCTGTAGAAGAATCAGCAGATTTTAGGCAGCACAGGACCAGGCAAGTCGACCTGGGGGTCGACCTGGGGACCAGGTCGACCATATGGTTGACCCTAGGGTCGATCTACTCCCAGTTCGACCATGTGGTTGACCTACCCCCCTTACAGGTCGACCTGGTCGGCCTGTTTTGACCCAGAACCTATTTTTGAAGCCTGAGACATGTTTTGATGGTCCGGATTGATTCTAGGGTTAGTCTAAGGGCCTAAACTAGTTGCTACCCCTATAAATACATCCTAAGACCTAGCCTTATTCATACAAATCATTCTTACACTGCTATGTTGCTAATTCACCTCTTGAACCATGGCCGCCGCCTCCAAATTAAAGCTTAAGTATTCAAACTCGATTCAAATCAAAGATCAACGCTTCTACAACAATTCAAGAGAATAGATCAGCGACACCGCAACAATTCAACGACTAATTTCTAGACTTGACTTCTAAATTTCTTATACCACGATCTGTAAGTTCCAGTTACTTTTAGATAAAAACTATAAATCTAATATGGGCATGTTATGAATTGGAATTGATGTATGTATGATTCATATCTATTCTTGTTTTCTTCTTGGATCTTGACTATTGGGAATATTGCCTACGACGTTGAAACTATTGTTAATGGCCTAAGACTATGACTATGCCTGTAACGACCTGAGTTTTCAAGTCGAAAAAAAAAATTATTTAATGATAAATTTCAAAAAAAAAAACAAACAAGTAAATAAAATAAAACAATTAAATTTAGTTATTAGAATGAATGTATTCAGTGTTTATTAAATTTAAAATAAAAAATAAATATTTGTATGCGAAGAATTTGAAAATAAATTTGTAATCAAAACGTTATAAGTTCGTTCCATATAATTCTGGTAATTTAAACTAAATAAATTTAAATGACCGTTAATTAAAATCAGTGCGATAAAAATATATATATATATATATATATAGAAATTTTATAAAACGTTCAAATCACTAATAACTGTGTGCCATTGTGTTCGTCTCGACGTCCTGATTCCAACGGTGTATTTATACTGATATTTTGGTGTTCGTACAGACAAATGAGTAGACAGTTATTTTCATACAGGTGACCCTGTAAAGTAGTGCAACACAAAACAATGGAACTGAAAAATATATGACTTACAAATGTGTACAGATAAACAAAACAAAATATAAATATCTCCATGAGGATAAAGAGCATTAAAAGAATGATGTCGGCCACATTTACTTCCCTTCCTTGCATTTAATGAGGTAATGTGGTACATCATTTGCAAGCCACAATTTTCTTCGTGCATTAATGAGAAGTGATGCACATGACACTTTTTTTTCTTTGGAGCATTTAATGAATGATGTAGTGCATCATTTCTTCTGCCAAATAAACACCACAAATTCACCTACCCCATCTTATATATATCAGCATCCCAAGCTCCATCCGCTCCCTCTCCATTTCATTGTCTCTTCTCCATTCACCATTCTTGCTTCAGAAACTTTCTTACATACAAAAAAAAACAATGAAAGCACGCATAAAGTAGACAACCACCATCCCTTCCCTCATGCTCTCCACGTCCTCTCTTGCTCCGCCCTCTCTTTGACGCCATACAACTCCGGCAACCTCGACAACAACCGCGACTTCAGCTCCGTTCTCTTCGTCGCGTCCATCTCATCGTCATTTAGCTCTCGGAACCCAAACGTGAGTTATACTCACGTCTAAATTTTTCTTTAATGTGTTTTTACTGTGTGATGTATAGGTGGACATGCAAGCATAAGAAAAATGTGTGCATGGCTTCTCTTCCAATTTTTCCTACGTATGAAAATGAAAGACACTAACATTATTTTATTTTCACTGAAAAACAAACCTCTTTTGTTAATCATCATTTTATTCTCTCTGGAAACAAACAGAGAGGGAGTGATTTTTATTTCTTCATCTTTGTGAAGCTACAGACTATATATTTTTATCCTCTATTAAATACCACATCACTAGCATGAGATGAAAGCAGCAAATTCTTTTCACCCATTGTCTAACATTCTTTTCTTGGCTTCTTGTGTGTATATGGTGTGAGGTATACATGAGTATGGGTGTATGCATTCATGGCGCTGTGTTTCAAATGTTATGCGTGCGTAAATATTTTCCATAGCAGAAAGTTCATGCTGTTTATATTTGTGCGTATGGGATCATGTGTGTATGTGCATGTGTAGAAAAACTCAAGCATGCATTTGAACTGTGTGCCGTGTTAAGAGGGATCATTTTTATCTTGAGGGAACACATTTTTTTGTTTTGTTTGGGTTTACAGAACCACAACTCTTTCTCTTCTCTGGCACATTTTTTCCATTTACTCCTCTCCTTCCCAATTCTTTTTCTTCTCAAAATTTTCAAGCTGACACTTCTCTTGCCAACAAATGAAAAGAAAAACTCATGCATGCAAATTAATAGATAGGGTAGAAGTGGACCTACGCAAAAAAAAAAAAAAAAGAAAAGAAAAGGGGAGGACGCACATGCATAGAAAGGAGGACACATCTTTTTATTCATTCATGGCATGCAACATTGGAATTCATTTATTTTTGGGCGTGCTATGACTTAGTTTGGGGTGTGTGTGGATGGACCTATCCGTGAATTTACATGTGTGCATGTATGCGTGACACAGCGTGAGTAAATATATAAATTTCATGTGTCTGAATATGCATGCGTGTGTGTTAAAGTTTTGTTTACTGTGTGGCGTGTGTGTCAGTGTATGGTGCATGTCGTGCATATGTTAGTTAAACTTAGAAAAAAATAAAATCGGATAGCTTTGTAAACTAAAAAGACATCTTTTGCAGACCCAAAATATTTAGAAAGATATGTAAGATCGTAAAAGGGACACATCGAACTCAAATGGCTCTGTTTCAAAAATGAACTGTGCAAGCTTTTTCACAGTTTCAACGCAAACCGAATACCGAAACTGACAAATGAATATATTTCGGTAATCAGCGCGACGAGACGGACACAACGGTATATAATTTGCAGTGTCTGCATGCTCCGTTCAAAAACGCGTTACGGACCCCTTTGACGTAAAAATGCGGACATGAAATGGAGGTCAAAACGTCCGATTTTCGCGAAACAAATTCCACCGTTGGATTACTGTCAACGAATAGAATATTTTTCATGTTTGTCTGAACTTGTTTTGAACTGATTTTAAAATCGTTAAAATTTGAACTGTTATGCGCAGCTTTGCACTGAAAATTGCGCGACCGACGACATTCAAATTTTTCGATGAAATTTTTACAGCTACTACATTTCACGATACGTATTTCAAATATCAAATTCCCGTTATGAAAAAAAAAATTGTTTCAAATTTTGAAGATTAAACTTTGGTTTAAATTATATACATGAAAATTTGATTTAAATTGATAAATGAAATATTAAGTGATTTAAATTTTATTTTAAACTTATTGAAATAACCATTGTTGAACCTTTATTGAAAAAAAACGTTAGCCTAAATATTTAAGGAAATAAATTTCAAAATTGTAAATTTTGGATACAAATTTAGTTGAGAAAAACAATTTAGTTAAATGAAGTAAAATTATGAAATTTGAAAGTGATCTTAAGTGAAATATTCAATATTTGGAAATTGTAAATTTTACAAAAGAAAAATACAACTTTAGTTTATTGATTTGGAACTTTGGAATTAGACACAAAGTTAAGTGTAAATTGTAAACGACAAAATATTGTTAATATTTCAAAGTGGAATATTTGATAGTTCAAGTTTGAATAAGGAAGTTGAAATACAATTATGGTTTGATCAATTCAAAATTAATCAATGAAAAAAAAATGACGTTAGTTGTCAAAGAGACCGGAGCCAGTTATGGACACATTCTCTGTCGATACTGGAACCACTTTGATAACTATGTTCGTGAAGTGATGATACAAAATGAAGTGGTTGTTTTTGGTGTACGTTTGCTGGATTGAAGAAAGTGAACGATAATGGATGACCGATACTTTTGTCAAATTTGAAATGACTAAAACAGGAGCCGTGCCGGACCATTGAGGCTAGCTACCTCTAGCAGACACACTTCTTCGTATATTCTATCCTTTGTTATTTGGTGATCACCCTTGATTTTGGAAGTGTTGTGTTGCGGTGGGCCGTTAGGGGTTACCATCAGTCCGGATCAGGCAAATTGGTAGTATCCTACCTTGGGCATTGCCTCACGTGCCTTGTCATATGTTTTATCCTTATGCGCGACCACTACGAGTTTCTATTTAACATGTGCCTATAGGGGACTCACTAGCTACCGACGTTCTACTGGTTGTGTTACAGGACCTGCATAGACCACATTGTTTAAAAACGTGTTAAGGGGGATCAATGTAAAGCCTTAACGCTATTTTTAATATTTTATATTACTGATAGACATTACATATAATAGCGTATTATACTATATATAGATAGTTTAACGGATCCTTAAGAGATGGAAAATACCGTAACATCTCTTGAGTTATTTGCATTTGAGTTTAGATCTAATCACGTTAGAATGTTTAGACCTGACTCGAGTGTTTTGTGTTTTTCTCATTTCGCTCGGGTCAGACTGAGTATTGCAGTGTTCTCGAGGAGCACTTTATCTGGAGCCGAAGACCTAGTCGAAGACTCCATCCTATCCAGTATTAGTTCCAATTTCCGTTTGGCTTGTATTTGCGAACTTTATGAGTCGCTATATTGTATAATTAAATTGTAACAGTTTAAGTAGCTTCATGAACTGCTTATGTATATTATTTCATTTCCGCTGCGAGATTTTGTGTTATTCTGTATATGTGATTCTATGATCTGATTCTATTATACACCCTAAATTGATTATCTGTCAGTTTTGAATCGTTCGAGTTGGACATGTGTGGTTATATTGTCAACTTGGATTATTCAGAAAAGGTGGGTTGTCACAGTTGGTATCAGAGCTAAGGTTTAGAAACACCTTAGCCTGGGGGTAAAACTCATTATAGATAGGGTTAGAAATACCCTAGAATGAGTAGAATCATTTTCGAGAGAGCGTATTTTGAAAGTATAAAATGTTTAAAATCAAACCTATTTTCAAAATCTCTTTTTAAACTTTAGCCTATTTTCTTTAATTAGGATTCTCTTCAGTTTAAATTTCTCAAATTTTGTTCTTATCTCAAGCTCGAACTGTCTCTTTACGTTGTGACAAAGGTAAACCCTTGAAGATCGAATGTCAATTGCCTCAAGATATTGCAGGAAGCTTCATTTTCTCTCTCGATTCTCATCTTAGCGATTTTAGCACTACTCCTGTTGTTCAATATTTTCCTGATGTTTTTGGAGAAGTAACTTCCTTACCGCCTCATCGTGAAATCGAATTCCGTATTGATCTCATTCAAGGAGCTAGACCCATTGTACTTGCTCCAAGAAGAATGGCACCTAAGGAGAAGATTGAATTAAAGGTACAAATCGAAGATCTATTCTCTAAAGATCTAATTCGTCGAAGTCATTTAGAATGGGGAGCTGCAGTTGTATTTGTTACTAAGTCAGACGGTTCTCTGAGAATGTGCGTAGACTATCGGGAACTGAATAAGCTTACTCACAAGAACCGATATCCAATGCCTCGCATTAATGACCTATTTGATCAACTGCACGGAGCCAAGATATTTTCTCAACTCGACCTTGCTACAGGTTTTCACCAACTTCGAATTTCTGAAGATAGTATTCCTAAAACAGCTTTTCGAACAGAAGACGGTTTCTATGAATGGTTAGTTATGCCATTTGGTTTAACTAATGCCCCAGCTTACTTTGTTGACCTCATGAACAGAGTATTCCGGGATGTTCTGAATAGGTTTGTCCTTGTCTTTATTGATGATATTCTAGTCTTTTCTAAGTCTAAAGAAGAACATGAGGAGCATCTCAAGTTTGTTCTTAAAACTTTGAGAGATCATCAACTGAAGGCCAAGTTTTCTAAGTGTCATTTCTGGAGAGATGAAGTTAGGTTTCTTGGACATATTGTTTCGGAGAATGGAATTTCAGTCGATCCAGCTAAGATCGCCGTAATCAAAGTAAGCCCTTTATTTAAAACATCCTTTCATTCTTATTCGATTTATCTTATCTCTCTTATATAGGTATTCATAATTCTTTAAATTTTAGGATTGGAAAACTCCTGAAACTCCAACCGATATTCGTAGTTTCCTTGGCTTAGCTGGCTATTAGAGGAGATTCATCGAAAATTTTGCTCGAATTTCTTCACCACTCACAACTTTGACCGGAAAGAATGTTAAGTTCGATTGGAGCGATAAGTGTATAAAAGCATTTAATGAACTTAAACGCAAGTTAACTTCTGCTCCTGTTCTTACTGTTCTAGATGGAAGTGAAGGTTTGACTGTTTACACTGATGCTTGCGGAGAAGGTTTGGGAGCTGTTCTTATGCAGCATGGTAAAGTTATTGCTTATGCTGGTAGACAACTCAGAGTCCATGAGGTTAATTATGCAGCGCATGACTTAGAACTAATTGCTGTAGTTTTTGCTCTTAAGTTGTGGAGGCACCATCTTTTGGGAATTAAATTTGAACTCTTCACTGACCACAAATCATTGAAGTATATCTTTTCTCAGAAGGATCTGAATCAGAGGCAAGTCAGATGGCTCGAGTTCTTAGCATCATATGACCTCGACATAAACTATACCCCCGGAAAGGCTAATGTGGTATCCGACGCTTTGAGTAGAAACAAAGCAATGTTATTCCAAATTACTGCTTCTCCAGCCCTTATGGATCGCATTATTGCTAAGCAAGAAGAAGATGAAATGCTTAGGCGAATAAAGGAAAGCGTTCTCAATAGAGAAGTTGTAAATGTGCAGAAGGGATGGGGCGCTGAAATTGGTACCAATGGAATTTTGAGGATCAACAATCGTATTTGTGTTCCGAATGTGGATGGTCTAAGACAGGAGGTGCTTAGGGAGAATCATCAGTCCAAACTTTCTATTCATCCTGGGATCACCAAGATGTATCAGAATATGAAGAAGCTTTATTGGTGGAGTGGAATGAAGAGAGACATTTCTATTCATATTAGTAGATGTGCCACTTGCCAACAAGTAAAAGCTGACCATCAGAAGACTGCAGGTTTGTTACAGCCTTTAGAAATTCCTAACTGGAAATGGGATCAAATTTCTATGGATTTCATAGATGGATTACCAAGGACCAGGAGGGGAAATGAAAGCATTTGGGTTATTGTTGATAGACTAACCAAATCAGCCCACTTTATTCCTGTAAAGACAACTCGAACTGCTTCAAGTTTAGCCGAGCTCTATATGAAGGATATAGTCCGACTTCATGGTGTTCCGTCTAGCATAGTATGTGATAGAGATCCCATTTTTACTAGCAAATTCTGGAAAGCTTTCCAGATAACTTTGGGAACTCAATTGAACCTGAGCACCGCCTATTATCCTCAAACAGATGGTCAGACGGAAAGAGTAAATCAGATTCTGGAGGATTTGCTTCGTGCTTGTGCTTTAGATTTTGGGGGATCTTGGGAAGATCATCTCCATCTCGTTGAATTCACCTATAATAATAGCTATCAGGCGAGCATTAAAATGGCACCGTTCGATGCTCTGTATGGACGGCCATGTAAATCTCCATCTTGTTGGATTGAATCTGGAAATCGACTTGTTCTGGGTCCCGAAATGATTTTGGAAGCTTCTGAAAAAGTTGGGGAAATCAGACGGAGGATGAAGATTGCCCAGGATAGGCAAAAGAAGTATGCTGATGGAAAGAGAAGACATTTGGAATTTGTCGTTGGTGATCTTGTATTTCTGAAAATTTCACCTTTGAAGAACGTGATTCGTTTTGGAAAGAAAGGGAAGCTTGCTCCGAGATTTGTTGGTCCTTTTCCCATCTTAGAAAAGATTGGCGGTTTGGCTTATAGAGTTGATTTACCTGAGAAACTATCCGGTGTGCATAATGTATTCCATGTTTCACATATTCGCAAATATGTACATGACCCGCTAGCTATAGTCCAGCCTGCTTTATTTGAAGATATGGATGTTGAGTCAAATCTTACTATCGAAAGAAAACCACTTCGTATAGTCGATAAAGATACGAAGCAGCTTAGAAAGAAGATAGTTAATCTCGTCAAAGTTCAGTGGAGTAGAGATGACCGAGATTGCACTTGGGAAACTGAGGAGAGTATCCGTGCCTCAAATCCTGAATTATTTGCATAAGGTACCAAATTCATCTTTAATCATTCTTACGTTCCTGCTTATTCTTTATTTTTCCTTGTTCCATTCTTTTCGAGGACGAAAAGACTTGAGTTGGGGAGAATGTAACGACCTGAGTTTTCAAGTCGAAAAAAAAATTATTTAATGATAAATTTCAAAAAAAAACAAACAAGTAAATAAAATAAAACAATTAAATTTAGTTATTAGAATGAATGTATTCAGTGTTTATTAAATTTAAAATAAAAAATAAATATTTGTATGCGAAGAATTTGAAAATAAATTTGTAATCAAAACGTTATAAGTTCGTTCCATATAATTCTGGTAATTTAAACTAAATAAATTTAAATGACCGTTAATTAAAATCAGTGCGATAAAAAAATAAAATATATATATAGAAATTTTATAAAACGTTCAAATCACTAATAACTGTGTGCCATTGTGTTCGTCTCGACGTCCTGATTCCAACGGTGTATTTATACTGATATTTTGGTGTTCGTAAAGACAAATGAGTAGACAGTTATTTTCATACAGGTGACCCTGTAAAGTAGTGCAACACAAAACAATGGAACTGAAAAATATATGACTTACAAATGTGTACAGATAAACAAAACAAAATATAAATATCTCCATGAGGATAAAGAGCATTAAAAGAATGATGTCGGCCACATTTACTTCCCTTCCTTGCATTTAATGAGGTAATGTGGTACATCATTTGCAAGCCACAATTTTCTTCGTGCATTAATGAGAAGTGATGCACATGACACTTTTTTTTCTTTGGAGCATTTAATGAAAGATGTAGTGCATCATTTCTTCTGCCAAATAAACACCACAAATTCACCTACCCCATCTTATATATATCAGCATCCCAAGCTCCATCTGCTCCCTCTCCATTTCATTGTCTCTTCTCCATTCACCATTCTTGCTTCAGAAACTTTCTTACATACAAAAAAAAAAACAATGAAAGCACGCATAAAGTAGACAACCACCATCCCTTCCCTCATGCTCTCCACGTCCTCTCTTGCTCCGCCCTCTCTTTGACGCCATACAACTCCGGCAACCTCGACAACAACCGCGACTTCAGCTCCGTTCTCTTCGCCGCGTCCATCTCATCGTCATTTAGCTCTCGGAACCCAAACGTGAGTTATACTCACGTCTAAATTTTTCTTTAATGTGTTTTTACTGTGTGATGTATAGGTGGACATGCAAGCATAAGAAAAATGTGTGCATGGCTTCTCTTCCAATTTTTCCTACGTATGAAAATGAAAGACACTAACATTATTTTATTTTCACTGAAAAACAAACCTCTTTTGTTAATCATCATTTTATTCTCTCTGGAAACAAACAGAGAGGGAGTGATTTTTATTTCTTCATCTTTGTGAAGCTACAGACTATATATTTTTATCCTCTATTAAATACCACATCACTAGCATGAGATGAAAGCAGCAAATTCTTTTCACCCATTGTCTAACATTCTTTTCTTGGCTTCTTGTGTGTATATGGTGTGAGGTATACATGAGTATGGGTGTATGCATTCATGGCGCTGTGTTTCAAATGTTATGCGTGCGTAAATATTTTCCATAGCAGAAAGTTCATGCTGTTTATATTTGTGCGTATGGGATCATGTGTGTATGTGCATGTGTAGAAAAACTCAAGCATGCATTTGAACTGTGTGCCGTGTTAAGAGGGATCATTTTTATCTTGAGGGAACACATTTTTTTTGTTTGGGTTTATAGAACCACAACTCTTTCTCTTCTCTGGCACATTTTTCCCATTTTTCCATTTACTCCTCTCCTTCCCAATTCTTTTTCTTCTCAAAATTTTCAAGCTGACACTTCTCTTGCCAACAAATGAAAAGAAAAACTCATGCATGCAAATTAATAGATAGGGTAGAAGTGGACCTACGCAAAAAAAAAAAAAAAAAAAAAGAAAAGAAAAGGGGAGGACGCACATGCATAGAAAGGAGGACACATCTTTTTATTCATTCATGGCATGCAACATTGGAATTCATTTATTTTTGGGCGTGCTATGACTTAGTTTGGGGTGTGTGTGGATGGACCTATCCGTGAATTTACATGTGTGCATGTATGCGTGACACAGCGTGAGTAAATATATAAATTTCATGTGTCTGAATATGCATGCGTGTGTGTTAAAGTTTTGTTTACTGTGTGGCGTGTGTGTCAGTGTATGGTGCATGTCGTGCATATGTTAGTTAAACTTAGAAAAAAATAAAATCGGATAGCTTTGTAAACTAAAAAGACATCTTTTGCAGACCCAAAATATTTAGAAAGATATGTAAGATCGTAAAAGGGACACATCGAACTCAAATGGCTCTGTTTCAAAAATGAACTGTGCAAGCTTTTTCACAGTTTCAACACAAACCGAATACCGAAACTGACAAATGAATATATTTCGGTAATCAGCGCGACGAGACGGACACAACGGTATATAATTTGCAGTGTCTGCATGCTCCGTTCAAAAACGCGTTACGGACCCCTTTGACGTAAAAATGCGGACATGAAACGGAGGTCAAAACGTCCGATTTTCGCGAAACAAATTCCACCGTTGGATTACTGTCAACGAATAGAATATTTTTCATGTTTGTCTGAACTTGTTTTGAACTGATTTTAAAATCGTTAAAATTTGAACTGTTATGCGCAGCTTTGCACTGAAAATTGCGCGACCGACGACATTCAAATTTTTCGATGAAATTTTTACAGCTACTACATTTCACGATACGTATTTCAAATATCAAATTCCCGTTATGAAAAAAAAAATTGTTTCAAATTTTGAAGATTAAACTTTGGTTTAAATTATATACATGAAAATTTGATTTAAATTGATAAATGAAATATTAAGTGATTTGAATTTTATTTTAAACTTATTGAAATAACCATTGTTGAACCTTTATTGAAAAAAAACGTTAGCCTAAATATTTAAGGAAATAAATTTCAAAATTGTAAATTTTGGATACAAATTTAGTTGAGAAAAACAATTTAGTTAAATGAAGTAAAATTATGAAATTTGAAAGTGATCTTAAGTGAAATATTCAATATTTGGAAATTGTAAATTTTACAAAAGAAAAATACAACTTTAGTTTATTGATTTGGAACTTTGGAATTAGACACAAAGTTAAGTGTAAATTGTAAACGACAAAATATTGTTAATATTTCAAAGTGGAATATTTGATAGTTCAAGTTTGAATAAGGAAGTTGAAATACAATTATGGTTTGATCAATGAAAAATTAATCAATGAAAAAAAAAATGACGTTAGTTGTCAAAGAGACCGGAGCCAGTTATGGACACATTCTCTGTCGATACTGGAACCACTTTGATAACTATGTTCGTGAAGTGATGATACAAAATGAAGTGGTTGTTTTTGG
Source organism: Allium sativum (assembly GCA_030737875.1). Classification (NCBI taxonomy): domain Eukaryota; kingdom Viridiplantae; phylum Streptophyta; class Magnoliopsida; order Asparagales; family Amaryllidaceae; genus Allium; species Allium sativum. The sequence continues at coordinate 440,567,724 of CM060915.1, read as the reverse complement.
TGTACGTTTGCTGGATTGAAGAAAGTGAACGATAATGGATGACCGATACTTTTGTCAAATTTGAAATGACTAAAACAGGAGCCGTGCCGGACCATTGAGGCTAGCTACCTCTAGCAGACACACTTCTTCGTATATTCTATCCTTTGTTATTTGGTGATCACCCTTGATTTTGGAAGTGTTGTGTTGCGGTGGGCCGTTAGGGGTTACCATCAGTCCGGATCAGGCAAATTGGTAGTATCCTACCTTGGGCATTGCCTCACGTGCCTTGTCATATGTTTTATCCTTATGCGCGACCACTACGAGTTTCTATTTAACACGTGCCTATAGGGGACTCACTAGCTACCGACGTTCTACTGGTTGTGTTACAGGACCTGCATAGACCACATTGTTTAAAAACGTGTTAAGGGGGATCAATGTAAAGCCTTAACGCTATTTTTAATATTTTATATTACTGATAGACATTACATATAATAGCGTATTATACTATATATAGATAGTTTAACGGATCCTTAAGAGATGGAAAATACCGTAACATCTCTTGAGTTATTTGCATTTGAGTTTAGATCTAATCACGTTAGAATGTTTAGACCTGACTCGAGTGTTTTGTGTTTTTCTCATTTGGCTCGGGTCAGACTGAGTATTGCAGTGTTCTCGAGGAGCACTTTATCTAGAGCCGAAGACCTAGTCGAAGACTCCATCCTATCCAGTATTAGTTCCTATTTCCGTTTGGCTTGTATTTGCGAACTTTATGAGTCGCTATATTGTATAATTAAATTGTAACAGTTTAAGTAGCTTCATGAACTGCTTATGTATATTATTTCATTTCCACTGCGAGATTCTGTGTTATTCTGTATATGTGATTCTATGATCTGATTCTATTATACACCCTAAATTGATTATCTGTCAGTTTTGAATCGTTCGAGTTGGACATGTGTGGTTATATTGTCAACTTGGATTATTCAGAAAAGGCGGGTTGTCACAATGCCTATGACTGTGGACATAATATTTTGCCTATGCCTATGACTATGACGGTGAACATAAGACTATGCCTATGACTACGACGGTGAACATAAGACTATGCCTATGACTATGACGGTGAACATAAGACTATGCTTAAGACTATGACGGTGAACATAAGACTGCCTATGACTATGAACAATAAGACTATGCCTATGACTATGACAAGGACAATTGTGACTAATTACCTAAAATTCATTACCATGAGGTTATTGCCTAGGATTATAACTTTGAAATTGGATCTAAGCTTGACTTTCTTTATTTATCCTTGGATCTTGATTTTGGGAATTTTTCTATTTAAGTTAGATCTATCCATGTTCTTGAAACTAGATTATTATTCAAACCTTTTCATGTTCATAATATTATCAAATCTATAAGCCTGCGATGTTTTAGTCAATTTAGTTAGGTCATACCTTGGAATTAAATTAATAATAGAACGATGTCTATTATGTTATAGGTAAAATTGAATGATATTGATCTATGTCTGTAGTTCTATTTTATTATCTTGTTGAATTGAGAATTAATGAATAAGTCTATTCATATGTATATGAACTTGGAATATAACCTGTTATGACAAGTTGTGTAGTTTATCATGTTATGCAAGTTTTAGGTTGTAAAATCATATCACATATGTGACCGAATGTTAGATCTACATGTTTATGTGTTAACCCTACGTCATATTTCAAGTTCACACTTATTCATATGTTCGTGATTGATTTGCAAGTTCACATATATGTAAGTTGATTTAGTCTATGTTGCAAATTCACATATATGTATGTTGAATTAGCCCACGTTGCAAGTTCGCGCTGTTGATATTCATGTTGATTACTTTGCAAGTACACACCTATGGTGTTCATATTGACTATGCCGAGAATGCCAAGTTTACACCTATGACATGGTTATGTTAATGGATTTCTTTATGCAAATTTTGTGTATGTTAAATTAAGCTAAGTTTTTAGCCTAATATTATATGTCAAAAATCATGCGGACGGAAAATTAGGCTAAGATTGTTAGCCTAATATTTAGACGGGGTAACGTTGGGAAAAATTGGTAATCATAGGAAACTTGACATGAAACTTGCCTTGAAAACTTGACACGAACTTGACATGAATCTTGAACATGGACATGACACTAAAATAAACATGAAAATGGCCAACTCGAGGTTGGGTTGAGTTTGCAGTGTAAATCTGCACGGAACCGCCCGACAAATCCAGTTACTGCAAACAATAGGATCCAATGTGGATAGTTGGTCATATCGCGCTTGAAACCCGAGGTCAGACTGAGTTGTCGTGTAAATCTGCCCGGAACCGCCCGGCATATCCAGTGACCACAACAACAGGTCTGATGTGAGAGGTTGGGGTGCATTAATGAATTAATGCCACATGATAGGGTTAAGTCATGAACCGCTTGAATATACTTAACCAATTTGACACAATGATTTGATAGGGTTAAGTCATGAACCGCTTGAATATACTTAACCAATTTGACACGATGATTTGATAGGTTTAAGTCATGAACCGCTTGAACGTACTTAACCAATTTGACACGATGATTTGGTAGGGTTAAGTCATGAACCGCTTGGATATACTTAACCAATTTGACACGGTGATTTGGTAGGGTTAAGTCATGAACCACTTGAGTATACTTAACCAACTTGACACGATGATTTGTTAGGGTTAAGTCATGAACCGCTTGAATATACTTAACCAATTTGACACGATGATTTGGTAGGGTTAAGTCATGAACCGCTTGAATATACTTAACCAATTTGCCACGATGTTTTGTTAGGGTTAATTCATGAACCGTTTGAATATACTTGACCAACTTGACACATGATTCATAGGGCTAAGTCATGAACTTGAACGACAACACTTAGCCAATTTGACATGATACGTAGGCGGGTTAAGTCACGAACTTGAATGACAACACTTAACCAACTTGACATGCTAGACTGATGGGGTTAAGTCTCGAATTTAAATGACAACACTTAACCTACTGGACGGAAACCCTAGTTACGTGGTCCTTTTCAGCAGTAACCCACTAGATGTATCACGGTACCCTGGAACTACGCAGGGTGGGGCATGATTACTGGGCTGATTGTAAGCGACCAGAACGACGGCTGAGTTGGTGCGCCATTGTAGGTTCAGGCGGACTATGGTTGTGCACGTAGTCCGGAGTTGAAAAAGCAGGCATAGGGCACCAGTAGGTTTACACCGTGCGTGCTTGATTCGTGTCAGTGGTTGGCACCCTAGGGCTTGATACACCCTATAGTGGACCTAGCACAGGTAACTACATTCGTGATAGGGCCGTATGACACAGACACATGATGAGCTAGAACTTGTAGGGAGCCGATCGATTAATAGATCATTTTGTGGGACCAAGTAATGGGTCATTTCATGATATTGGGCAAGGGATCATTTCATAGTTAATACATGACACGGGTTGGGTTACTAGTACAGGTGGTAAAGACCCATTTCTGTTTCTGTTTCTGTTAGGGAGGTAAAAGCCCATTACTATTTCTGTAAGATCACTCTGTTTCTGTTTCCGTTTCTGTTTGAACATTAGGATAACACCTAATTCTGTTATACTAGTATTGGTGCAGAGAATGTTAAACATGCGATGTTATACGTAGTTTATCTGGTTAGCCTAGTTTATCTTGTTACTGTAGTTTATCTGGTTAGCATAGTTTATCTTGTTATCTTAGTTTAACTGGCCTATCTTGTCATCATCCTTATGTTTACTTTCAGTTTATACATGTCATGTTATCTTTACTTGTTTCTATGCTGAAAGTCACTAGGACTTACCAGTCTTTATGACTGACCTGTTTTCTTTCACCTCTTTTTCTTCCGTTCCCCCCCCCCCCCAGGTTCTCAGGGAGGAAACACTACTACTTAGTTTGGACTTCTTTCTGCTTCAAGATCATCATATATGGCTTGGACCTTTCTTGGCTATGGCTGCTTTACTATTTTACTTGGGGAATGATTTATGACTATGGTTTTATGCTTCTTTACTATTGCAAGACAGATTTCGATGTAATGGATCTAATGGCATTTTGATGTAAAAGGCTTTAGACCTTTCTAGATTTTAAAGCAATGAAATTTGGTTCTTCTTCCACTGTTTTATATGTTCTGTCTTGTAATATTTCTGTGTATGTTTACCTAGATAATGCTCCACCAAAGCTAGTGCATTCCCTTTGTGAGTGACCCTAGTGGAGGTGGGGTGTTACATTTGGTATCAGAGCAGAAGGTTACCAGACTGGGCAAAAGTTTTTAAAACCTTTTGAAATTATTTTCAAAACCATTTACAAAGAAACAATTTTCAAGAAAAGTTTTATTTTTAAAGGCTATTCCCCAAAGGCCATTAGCATTACCCTTTGTTTCCTTGTTTGAATCCCTTTTCCTTTCTTTCCTCCATCTGTAGTCACATTAGTTCCATATGCGACTAATCTTATTTCAATCTTTGTAGGGTTGCCGTGCGATGGAGGTAGTTCTCGAGAGACCTGTTGACACGTTATATAAGAGGGGATAAGAGTGGTTAAGGCGAATGAGGCTCAGAACAAGAAGGTAGAAATGTTTCTATAGGAAAGTCTAGTTTATCTTTCTATCATGTTCGTACCCTTTTTGATTATGGTACATCACATCCTTTTTATTTCTGCTTCGATAGTTTAGTCTCAGCACCTTAGTACTAGCGTAGTAAAGGATCCCATTTTTTTTTCTTCTTCTCAAATCCTATTGGGGAATCGGCTCATTTATTCATGACTTGTTTGGATTTGAGAATGTCTATGCTAAGCGTTGAGTTTAGAAGAAATGCTTATGTTTTTGGGCTACGGATCGATTCTAGGGATGGAATGCTTATCCAGTAATGGTGCCACTCTTGAGTATGAAAAGAGGGTAGTTAGACTCTTGACTTGCCATGGTAATACCCTCGAAGTCTAGTGTAACCCTTAGGATTCTGCCATGCTTAGTTACCTAGAATCTCTTGATACATTTGTTGATCCCGAGTAGTGCTCGCCACTAAGGTGGATGGTTCATTTCGCTTATGCATGAGTTATAGGAAATCACCTTAGTAAGTACATTTGGCAACATGGTTGACATCTGTTTATTTGCAAGAGATAATTCTTCTGCATGGAATACCCTATAAACGAGATCCAGGATTCACTAGCGAATTTTGGAGAGCTTGCATGAAACCATGAGTACGCAGTTATGTTTGAGTCGAGTATACTAGAAGGAGGATAAGGGAAAATGGGACGAGTGACAACAGTGAAATGAGTTCCAACTCATATTTTGGAAACAAGAATTAAGATGCTACGAAATTATGAAGTTAAAGACGGACAAAGCACAATGGAGTTAAGCTCAAGGAAATGCGACTTAGAAGAGTGAAGACTAGATACGCGCATCATATCTCTTTTTAAGAGTATATCCTTGATCCCTCTTTTCCTGTAGAGCTTACTTGCATGTTATCTTTTATGTATATCCTCTCAGTCCTATTCTTCATCTTATTTCTGTTGCAAACCCCATAAGGAGTATGACTCATCTGGTTGTGATATATGTTGGGGTTTGAGGGTGTCTGTTGGGTTGACTAAACTTTTTGGGCTTTATAGGATATGGGTTGGTTTTAGGAAGGGATTTCTTGCGACCTAAAAGGAGTTTATCATGCTTGGTTTCCTAGAATCATATATATTGGTTTTGGGCTGGTGTTTAGGGTACAAAGTTTTTCTTTACTTGCTTCTATCATTCGGTTATAACTTTAGGTAGGAACTAATGGATGTAAACATGTGTTTGAGACATGTTATGGGTGATGGTTGCAAGTGGTTGCTAGTTGTTGCTCGTGGATGCATGAACACACATTAGGCACTAGATCGGCTCAATCACATCTCACATTGCATATTCATGAATGTTTATACTTGTTTATGGATGGAATTGAATGTGTTATCATGTGGATGTTGCATATGGATGGATTTTTGTGCACACATATAGTGTTTATATGACTAGGACTATTTGCATACATGTTGGATTCATGGTACTAAATATATTTTGCATTTAAAAAGATCAATCAGGCCTGATCATTAGCATTAGACAAGGAACATATACACACACTTCTTGCATATGTTCATATAGCATTAGAAATCTTTTAAGGACAATGGTTGCTTATGAATGATGGTTGAGTAGATGGTTGATTGGATGATAGGATGCATTCTTCTTAACTTGAAGATTTCGGGGACAAAATCCTTTAAGGAGGGAAGAATGTAACAACCCGAATTTTTATAACATGTTAAAACCATAAATCAAGGATGAATTAAATTTTAAAATAAGAATCAAGGGAAATGGGTTATGCCATTGCGTTCATCTCGAAATTTTACATGAAATAGAGTCCGAGTTTTCAAAAATCGGAGTCCGGATGAAGAAGTTATGGCTTGTAGAAGATTCAGCAGATTTTAGGTAGCACAGGACCAGGTAGGTCGACCTAGGGACCAGGTCGACCATGTGGTCGACCCTAGGGTCGACCTACCCCCCAGGTCGACCATGTGGTCGACCTCCCCCCTTACAGGTCGACCTAGTCGGCCTGTTTTGACCCAGAACCTATTTTTGAAGCCCGAGACATGTTTTGATAGTCCGGATTGATTCTAGGGTTGATCTAAGGGCCTAAACTAGTTGCTACCCCTATAAATACATCCTAAGACCTAGCCTAATTCATACAAATCATTCTTACACTGCTATGCTGCTAATTCACCTCTTGAACCATGGCCGCCGCCTCCAAATTAAAGCTTAAGCATTCAAACTCGATACAAATCAAAGATCAACGCTTCTACAACAATTCAAGAGAATAGATCAGCGACACCGCAACAATTCGACGACTAATTTCTAGACTTGACTTCTAAATTTCTTAGACCACGATTTGTAAGTTCCAGTTACTTGTAAATAAAAACTATAAATCTAATATGGGCATGTTATAAATTGGAATTGATGTATGTATGATTCATATCTATTCTTGTTTTCTTCTTGGATCTTGACTATTGGGAATATTGCCTACGACGTTGAAACTATTGTTAATGGCCTAAGACTATGACTATGCCTATGACTGTGGACATAATTTTTGCCTATGCCTATGACTATGACGGTGAACATAAGTCTATGCCTATGACTATGACGGTGAACATAAGACCGCCTATGACTATGAACAATAAGACTTTGCCTATGACTATGACAAGGACAACTGTGACTAATTACCTAAGATTCATGACCATGAGGTTATTGCCTAGGATTATAACTTTGAAATTGGATGTAAGCTTGACTTTCTTTATTTATCCTTGGAACTTGATTTTGGGGATTTTTCTATTTAAGTTAGATCTATCCATGTTCTTGAAACTAGATTATTATTCAAACCTTTTCATGTTCATAATATTATCAGATCTATATGCCTGCGATGTTTTAGTCAATTTAGTTATGTCATACCTTGGAATTAAATTAATAGTAGAACGATGTCTATTATGTTATAGGTAAAATTGAATGATATTGATCTATGTCTGTAGTTCTATTTTATTATCATGTTGAATTGAGAATTAATGAATAAGTCTATTCATACGTATATGAACTTGGAATATAACCTGTTATGACAAGTTGTGTAGTTTATCATGTTATGCAAGTTTTAGGTTGTAAAATCATATCACATATGTGACCGAATGTTAGATCTACATGTTTATGTGTTAAACCTACGTCATATTTCAAGTTCACACTTATTCATATGTTCGTGATTGATTTGCAAGTTCACATATATGTAAGTTGATTTAGTCTATGTTGCAAATTCACATATATGTATGTTGAATTAGTCCACGTTGCAAGTTCGCGCCTATGATATTCATGTTGATTACTTTGCAAGTACACACCTATGGTGTTCATATTGACTATGCCGAGAATGCCAAGTTTACACCTATGACATGGTTATGTTAATGGATTTCTTTATGCAAATTTTGTGTACGTTAAATTAGGCTAAGTTTTTAGCCTAATATTATATGTCAAAAATCATGCGGACGGAAAATTAGGCTAAGATTGTTAGCCTAATATTTAGACGGGGTAACGTTGGGAAAAATTGGTAATCATAGGAAACTTGACATGAAACTTGCCTTGAAAACTTGACACGAACTTGACATGAATCTTGAACATGGACATGACACTAGAATAAACATGAAAATGGCCAACTCGAGGTTGGGTTGAGTTTGCAGTGTAAATATGCCCGGAACCGCCCGACAAATCCAGTTACTGCAAACAATAGGATCCAATGTGGGTAGTTGGTCATATCGCGCTTGAAACCCGAGGTCAGACTGGGTTGTGGTGTAAATCTGCCCGGAACCGCCCGGCATATCCAGTGACCACAACAACAGGTCTGATGTGAGAGGTTGGGGTGCATTAATGAATTAATGCAACATGATAGGGTTAAGTCATGAACCGCTTGAATATACTTAAGCAATTTGACACGATGATTTGATAGGGTTAAGTCATGAACCGCTTGAATATACTTAACCAATTTGACACGATGATTTGATAGGTTTATGTCATGAACCGCTTAAACGTACTTAATCAATTTGACACGATGATTTGGTAGGGCTAAGTCATGAACCGCTTGAATATACTTAACCAATTTCACACGATGATTTGGTAGGGTTAAGTCATGAACCGCTTGAATATACTTAACCAATTTGACACGATGATTTGTTAGGGTTAAGTCATGAACCGCTCGAATATACTTAACCAATTTGACACGATGATTTGGTAGGGTTAAGTCATGAACCGCTTGAATATACTTAACCAATTTGACACGATGATTTGTTAGGGTTAAGTCATGAACCGCTTGAATATACTTGGCCAACTTGACACATGATTCATAGGGCTATGTCATGAACTTGAACGACAACACTTAGCCAATTTGACATGACACGTAGGCGGGTTAAGTCACGAACTTGAATGACAACACTTAACCAACTTGACATGCTAGACTGATGGGGTTAAGTCTCGAATTTTAATGACAACACTTAACCTACTGGACGGAAACCCTAGTTACGCGGTCCTTTTCAGTAGTAACCCACTAGATGTATCACGGTACCCTGGAACTAGGCAGGGTGGGGCACGATTACTGGGCTGATTGTAAGAGACCAGAACGACGGCTGAGTTGGTGCGCCATTGTAGGTTCATGCGGACTATGGTCGTGCACGTAGTCCGGAGTTGAAAAAGCAGGCATTGGGCACCAGTAGGTTTACACAGTGCGTGCTTGATTCGTGTCAGTTGTTGGCACCCTAGGGCTTGATACACCCTACGGTGGACCTAGCACAGGTAACTACATTCGTGATAGGGCCGTATGACACAGACACATGACGAGCTAGAACTTGTAGGGAGCTGATCGATTAATAGATCGTTTCGTGGGGCCAAGTAATGGGTCATTTCATGATATTGGGCAAGGGATCATTTCATAATTAATACATGACACGGGTTGGGTTACTAGTACAGGTGGTAAAGGCCCATTTCTATTTCTGTTTCTGTTAGGGAGGTAAAAGCCCATTACTATTTCTGTAAGATCACTCTGTTTTTGTTTCTGTTTCTGTTTGAACATTAGGGTAACACCTAACTCTGTTATACTAGTATTGGTGCAGAGAATGTTAAACATGCGATGCTATACGTAGTTTATATGGTTAGCCTAGTTTATCTTGTTACCGTACTTTATCTGGTTAGCATAGTTTATCTTGTTATCTTAGTTTAACTGGCCTATCTTGTCATCATCCTTATGTTTACTTTCAGTTTATACATGTCATGTTATCTTTACTTGTTTCTATGCTGAAAGTCACTAGGACTTACCAGTCTTTATGACTGACCCATTTTCTTTCGCCTCTTTTTCTTCTATTCCCCCCCTCCCCCCCCCCCCTCCCCCAGGTTCTCAGGGAGGAAACACTACTACTTAGTTTGGACTTCTTTCTGCTTCAAGATCATCATATATGGCTTGGACCTTTCTTGGCTATGGCTGCTTTACTGTTTTACTTGGGGAATGATTTATGACTATGGTTTTATGCTTCTTTACTATTGCAAGACAGATTTCGATGTAATGGATTTAATGGCATTTTGATGTAAAAGGCTTTAGACCTTTCTAGATTTTAAAGCAATGAAATTTGGTTCTTCTTCCGCTGTTTTATATGTTCTGTCTTGTAATATTTCTGTGTATGTTTACCTAGATAATGCTCCACCAAAGCTAGTGCATTCCCTTTGTGAGTGACCCTAGCGGAGGTGGGGTGTTACAAAACTTCATACATGATTTTAATTGATATAATTAACCCTTAATAATAAATTAAACTAATTACTTTTAATTTAAGTAGGCAGATCGATCATTATCGCAGCAAGAATAGCCAATTTTTTTCCTTTCCTGCCTTAGTTCCTTCTGCATCGATCAAAATTAATTCAATTATATAATTTATTATTATAAATCACAAGTTAGTTAAAATTAATCACTAAATTATTATAACTATACTAAAATATGGCCGACTTTTCCTATATGGTTTCACCACTTTGTGCTTCAGGTTCCTTTGTCCCATTTGAAATTTCCTTATACGCTGCGTCTTCTTTCATTTCTGTTCTGAAGTATAAAGAGATTCAGTGCTTAATATATGCTTTAATTTGAATAATATGTTTCCTTAATTACATTTTACAGTAAACTAATCATCTTATATAAAACCTTAAATAGGGTAGTAAATTCGAAATGGGCCGACATATTTAATCAACTACGTTTGTTTTCCAAAATGAAGCCAACAATCTTCTGCTGCGAGACCAACTTTTCCTATAACAAACGACTTATTGATTTCAGTTTATACCAATTAAATGATAGTATAATGATTTAATTAACTATTTAATTGACTAAAACACCTATTACTACCTTCATTACTATTAATTAAGGGTTAACTGTCCATTTGCTTCAAGAATAATGTCGACTGTATCTTTCCCATTGAACTGCTCCAGATCTTTTCTCCATCTACCCTCACCACTTTCGCTTTCAAACCCTCATCACTGCATCGTGCTCTGGCCATTGGATGACCATTAGAGAGTGCCGGCGCAGGCGTCTCACACCCCATCACCATCGTTGTTAATCTCCAGTCATAGGCCTATGTCGTTCGCCCCCTATGGATCCAAAACGGGTGATGCTTCCAAGGCTAACTCTAGTCACCATGTTCAGTTATCTCCAATCGCCACCATTGGATTGACAGTCCCCACTAAGCTCGAGAGTTTTGTAGTAGGAAGGTTTCAAGTTAGAGGAACGGATGTGAAGAGATCGGTGGAAGAAGATGGGTGATTCACGGTCGTTGGTTTGTAAGTAGTGGCTCAAAGGCCAGTTGACCACGTAGATGGATTTTAACGCAAATTCTAGGGTTCCAAGGCTTTGTTTATGGACAAGGGGTTATAATAAAATACTATTATATTGTTCCAAAAGTTGCGCGAAGCTTTTCGAAAAAAATCATCTTACACGACTTCCGTTTTTCGATAAAAATGCTAATCCCAGAAAAGAAAAATATTCCGGACCTAATGGGACAATTTTCGTCGAATTCCGAGGTCGTTTGTGAAAAATTCTTTATAAATATCGATGAAAAATCAAGCGTTAAAAATTCCTATAATTATAGGAAAAAAATATGAAATCTTGACATTTTACTAGACCTCTTCCTTATGAATCCAATGAATCTTGGTTCGTCAAATTTGGAATTCGTTTAACCAGTCGTCTATTTGTTTAAAGTTACCCTTGTCTAAATTGTATAAACGATTCAATAAAAACAAAGGCATTCTTGGCTACCATTGTCACATATGACATTCATTTACCAGGAAATTTGATTTTCTTACAATAATTAATTAATACGAATCCAAAGGACCAGTTTCTTCGCATTCCGAGTCTGTTTCCCGGTATGCTATTTTTATACACACCACATTAGTATTTTGGACACCAAATTACACGGTTTTCAAAAATAACAAACTATATATCTATTTTGGCTCTAAACGTCGATACGAACTCAATGGAATTGGTTTCAAGGGTTAATTCGATCGTCTGCTCAGGTTACATTCAAATGTCTCTTTATTAAATTTAATTAATTTAATTGCGCGCTATATAAAATGGCTGGGCGTTTACAGCGGCTATTGTCACATACGACATCGGTTTGCCACGCAATTTGATAATGTACAATAATTTAACGTTACGGTTCCAATGAAACTGATTTCATCGAAAACGGACTTTGTTTGCAAAATGGCCATATTAAAGGCCAATATAAAATCGATAAAATATTATTTAAATTCCAGAATAATTAAATAAAATAATAATAAATTATTATTATCATAAATAGCCAACTGGAAATATCATATAGCTTCAAATATAAATTATACAACTCGATATCATCAATTTCGAGTTAAACGATGTCCAAATTATATTAAAACACTATTATTTAATAAATAAATGTTATATTTTAATAACGATTTCCATAGCGACTATTTTAAAATTTGATTTGGGCATAACTAACAATATATAACACGAAATCTGGATTTTTCTCTTCCATATGAAAATTATACTCAACAAGATTCCAACATTTCTTGTTTTACAGAAATCCGACTTATATCGGATCATGTACATTCAACTAAAGTTCAAGACTCTATATTATGAACGGTCGCGCCATTACGAGCTTGTTTCAATATAAATATTAATTAAATGTTCAAACTTGGTTTAAATAATGAATTCAATATTAAATCCATAAATATACCAAATATAATATTTAAAATAATAAATTAAATATTTGGCTACCAAAAATATGGGACATTACAATCTTCCCCCCTTAATAGAATTTCGTCCCCGAAATTACTAAGATAAGAAAATTTTCACAAATCCTTAGATTTTCAAATTCCAATTTATTTTAAATTGAAAACTAATTTGTTGTGGAAAAATAAGTTTTTAAAAACATCGAAAATTTTCTAACACATTAAATTCCCGAAAAAAATCGGTAGAGTCTCCCCTATACGGGGTGACATCTGCGATATTGCATGAACAAATAATATGTATACATCGACCCACATGGTCGGAAATCAAAAACCAAAATTTATATTTTCACATAGCCGTATCTTTTACGAGCGCTATTGAACATACTACTCAATTTACGTGCAATCTATGCAACCAAAATCAATTCTGTAGCCTTTTGGCACCTGTACTTAACTCAGTTTATCATGTAAGTAACAATTACATGGAATTTAAATAACATTTCATTACTCGACAAGTATAACCACACCAATCTCCAAAATCAACATGAAATATCAACTCACTTGCAAATACAGGGTTTTCAACATCGATTTCAGTTCATATGCGGTTTTATTCCAGTTTTATAATATTGGAATTCATTCTTTAGTTTATAAGTCATTTATCTCCATTAAATTGTTGATTATTTATATTCAAACAATCTACCATCCAACAACAAACAATTCACAATTAACAACCAATACATAACCAAATCAACTGAATTTACATTCAATATTAATAATTGTTTTGGTTTCACAACATCAATCGGTTAGTATTCGATTGATTTCTATTTAATTATGATTCATCAAATTTCCAAATTCAAATCTATTTTATTTAATTTCAATATCACTATTAATTTAATTTCACTTAACTAAGTTAAGTTCCAATTCAAATTTTTAATCCAAATTTGAATCTTATACAAGTCAACTAATCACACCAATATCTTAATAGTTTCATAAAATTATTTCTTTTCCATACAAAAATATAGTTGGGTAAAATTATTTCATTTACCTTCTTTACCAAACAATATCGTGTTGATTGCCAATTCAATGTTTCTTAACACTTGAACCGATCAAACAACACAATACAAACATTTGTATATAAAATTTACAAATACGTACTCTCATATATATATATATATATATATACACTTAAACTCATCTAGGATATTACTAATCCCATCTCTATCGAGTTACGCCACAGAGCCAAGGTTATTTCTAATCCAATAGCTCTAATACCACTATAACGAACGCGTGGATTTTCGACCCCGAAAATCAACATAAAAACACCATGTCAAACCTTCAAGCACCGAAAATACTGAAATGTTATTAGAAAGAAATTAGTGGGTGAGATAAGAAAGAAAGAAATATTAGAATAGAAGAAATAAGAAGAAGAAAACACATCATGATCAGAGTCTCGGAACAAAATATAATATAGAAATAAATCTTTATAGAGAGCTTTAAATAAAATCTAACAATCATCAGAGTACATCAACACATCTGGATAGTTATAATAATATGTCCTCATATACAACACACAGCGGAATAATAATATCATACGTCTGGACTCCTCCAGCTCGTCTCTTCATAGTATCTGATAACCTGAACCTGTACGACCCAGTCTAACCCGAGCATTACAAACCACGGGTCATTCTGGTGAACCAGAGTGAGAAAAACGCATTAAGTTTATAGGTATCACACAAGTTGATTTTAAAGTCAAAATCTTTTTTTTTCGAAAGAAAGGATAATCGTAAGACCAAATCCACACATAAATTCGGAAGTTTTTACTTTACGATAAACCAAAACATTTTCGAAATCAATATCTTCTCTAATATTATAATAGTGTCTAAATACAAATAAATATCAATCTAGCAGAACGCTTGCATCTCACACTCTGCATATATAGTATACAATCAAAACCGCGGGCGCTTGTTGGAGAATGGATTTCCTGGCAAGGCATGGGACCACCTTCCCGACAATGTACCTCTGGAAATGAATACATTGGGGTTCATCAAGAACATCTTGCAACCCAGGCTAAACATGATCGGCCCCTCACTTCACTTGAGAGTACCGAATATATCATTACCACGGTTGGGGGCCAACCAACTGAACTAATAGCATACATATAAAAATAAAAGGGAAAACCGAAGGAATTTGATTTCACCAAATCAGGTAATGATATACCCTTTTGATGGGTGTGACCCACATAGCCATGTGAACCTACCCGATTTTATTCCATTTCCCGGTTGATGAGGCTAGAGGTTAAGCTTATACTTCAGAACAGCACATCTCCATCCACTTTGAATGCCACATCGTCAGATCCGCTAGATATCACTAATTGACATTCATAAAAATACTCTACATCTAACAGAAGTACGTTTGTAAAAATCAATGTATGTGGCTCTTAAGAGATACTCTGTCAGACATTCGTTCATACAAGTCATCCAGGAACAGAATGAACCGAAGGCACACTCCTACCACATCCTTGAATTACCCTATGGAAAAGTAGCAAGTAGTCCTTGCAATCCAAAAGATTCCAATCACGACAGAACCACTGTCGAAATAGCTCTGGGAGCTAACCAGAGAGATTTGACAAATAATCATTTCACTCATGAAGATCCACGGTCTTCAATTGCTCCATCTTCAATTAGTATCTTCCACGTATTTGCTGGTTCGGAATGGTTTTCGAATATAAATTTGATTCCGGTCTTTCCATACCAACAATCATATTGGCCAGACTTGATAGTCGGTTATTTAACTATCAAATAAATAATCATGGGAATGAAATGAGTTTACTGATTTAGTACTCGACATTATCTGGTCTCTTTAATTAAACATCTATTAATTATATTCTTTAAATTTTCCATATTTGGAGTTTATATTTTACTTCTTATTATAAATAAGAATATTCTTAAAAATCATTTCATTCCCTTATAAACTTCTCTAATACAGTTTATAATATTATTTACAGAAATCATAACTTATGTTTCCCTCAAATTCTCTCGTTTATAAACTAATATCATTCTTGGATATTCGTGACGTCGTTCAAGTTGGGGGTATTTTATTTACCTCTCAGACCTTGACCAATAACATTCATATCTTCAGAATAAATAGAAGTTTATTAACCACATGTTCTCCTTTGAAAACCTTATTTAAATCTCAATAACGTTTACTTAATTAATTATTAAGTAAATTGTTTTTATACTTTTCTATTAATCTTAAATAATCCTTTATAATATTACTCGAGCTTCATTTCCACTATAAATAGAATCTTTATAAAATTTCTTCAACATTTCTTTATAATATCTTTTCAAATCTTTCATTTATATCTTTTACAACCCTTATATTTATACCTTTTACAACTCTTTATATTTATTCCGATCAAAACAATTCAAGTTATCAACTCTAACAAACGTTACAAATTTCATTTCAAAACCGTTTTACTTTCTTTTCATTTTACTCTTTTTAAATCCTTCCGGCAACTAATGTGGTGTCTAAAATCACATAAATTTATAAATCAAATAGTGCAATTTATTATTTGTAACAATTGTTACAAAATTCATTTTTCCAAATCTCTTACTTCATTTACGAATCCCATTTGTAAATTATTATCGACAACTCATATTTCGATTACATTTCAACTCCAAACTTCCATTTACAAAATCATTTGTAAATCATTTATGAAAACTCATATTCATTGCCATTTCAAAAATCTTTTACTTAGCTTATACTCTCAACTCTGCTTAACATTCCGAACTTTGGAATATCACATCCCGAACCTCGGAACAAATCTCACTTCGTTATTTCATACTATTTCCCAATTTCTAAATTCCCTTTTTCTAACTTCAAATATTCAGTAAATATTTGATTCAAGTTATCATATTCTCTTAAAATTCTTTTTACAACTTTGTTATAAAAACTCGGTTTTTATATAAAACCCATTCATAAACTTCTTTCATATTTCGATTAGATACATTTCACTTCAATCACTTTTTAAATGAATTTCAATTAAAAGGTTAATCTCTTAAATTATTATTGAAATAATAATTTGCCTCGATCACTAACTATTATAGCATTAGTTAAATTCTTAATTAACTAAAATAAATAGTAAATCCTCTTTTATAATCTTATTAAAATTTAACAAATATTCTTAAACTATTTATTAAATTAATTTAATAGTCAATCCCAGCGGTTGACTTAGTCAATTCAATACACGATTAATCCGTTAATCGGTCCCAGTTAGTTCACACTTTAAATTAATTAATAATATAATTAATTTAAATTATCCCATTTAATTGTTTAAAAAAACAATTATCCAATTCTTAACCATTTGTTAAGTTTTGCCCATTTGTTTATAAATCTGATTAATATCAGATTTTACTTTATAATATCATTTAATAATTACTTATAAATTTAAATAATAAATATTTATTTTCTTTTAACAAACTTTTATTCAAGATAATAAATTTAAAAATCTAATTTCAGTTATAAAATAAATTTTATAACTTCATTTCCGTCGATTTGCTTGACAGTAAATCCATATTTGGAAAACGATTAATTTATAGACCATATGTTGCCAATTACTCAACCAATACTACTCATTGGTTTAAACAAAATAAATTGTTGAATTTCAGTTCAATGGTCAATGATCAAATCAATCGTCCAATCAGAACAGTTCGTATAATGATGATATGAAAATAAACAACATTAAATATATTTGAGGAATCTCGTTGGATCCCTTCGATCTGTTCTTCCCTGCATTCACATAGATTATTTCAAATAATATTATTCAATTCAATTTAACTGATAATTCCAATAACAGTAAATAACGACTATTTAACATCAACCAATCAATAAAACAATTCAAATAATTTAACATATTTATTTTATAAACGTGACCAATAAGGTAAGTTACATCAGTTGGGTCCAATAGTTAAAATAACGATTTGGTTTTTCATTGAAATTAAACAACCGTTTAATTTCATCGGTTCAATCAATATATATAAATATATATTTTTAACAAACAAACAGTCAACCATTAGCAACCATAACACACAATTATAAAACCCGGCTTATGTAAAATATAAGTGGGAAATACTGTGTGAGTTTAACTCACCTTGAGTTGATTCGATGTTTAAACAGCTCTATTAGTTAAATTAACCAACGTTAAATTTAATTGAAAATCTAGTTGATTCCAATTGCATCCACGTCTATTTCACGGTGTTCTGTTTGAAAATACGATCCAGTTGCAACTTGGCTCGTCAAATTCTGTTAAGATATGCATGAGTTATAGTAAACATCATATATGATTTTAATTGATGTAATTAACCTTTAATAATAAATTTAATTTATTACATTTAATTTAAGTATGCAGACCAATCATTGTCGCAGCAAGAATAGCCAAAAAAATTCCTTTCCTGCCTTAGTTCCTTCTGCATCGATCAACATTAATTCAATTATATAATTTATTATTATAAATCACAAGTTAGTTAAAATTAATCACTTAGTTATTATAACTATACTAAAATATGTCCAACTTTTCCTATATGGTTTCACCATTTTGTGCTTTGGGTTTCTTTATTCCATTTGAAATTTCCTTATACGCTGCGTCTTCTTTCATTTACACTCAGAAGTACAAAGAGATTCAATGCTTAGTATATACTGTTTAATTTGAATAATATGTTTCCTAAATTACGTTATATAGTAAACTAATCATCTTATATAAAACCTTAAATAGGGTAGTAAATTCGAAATGGACCGACGTAATTAATCAACTACGTTTGTTTTCCAGAATGAAGACGACAATCTTCTGCTGTGAGACCGACTTTTCCTGTAACAAACGATTTATTGATTTCAGTTTATACCAATTAAATTATTGTATAATGATTTAATTAACTATTTAATTGACTAAAACACTTATTACTGACTTCATTACTATTAACTAAGGGTTAACTGCCCATTTGCTTCAAGAATAATGCCGGCTGTATCTTTCCCATTGAACTGCTCCAGGTCTTTGCTCCATCTACCCTCACTACGTTCGCTTTCAAACCCTCGTCGCTACATCGTGCTCTGACCATTAGATAACCATCAGAGACCGCCGACGCAGGCGTCTTACACCCCACCACCATCGTTGTTAATCTCCAGTCACAGGCCTATGTCGTTCGCCCCCTATGGATCAAAAACCGGTGCTGCTTCCAAGGCTAACTCCAGCCACCACGTTCAGCTATCTCCAATCGCCACCGTTTGATTGACAGTCCCCATTGAGCTCGAGAGTTTTGTAGTAGGAAGGTTTCAAGTTTGAGGAACGGATGTGAAGAGCTCAGTGGAAGAAGATGGGTGATTCACGTTCGTTGGTTTGTAAGTGGCGGCTCAAAGGCCAATTGAGCACGCAGATGGATTTCAACGCAAATTCTACGGTCCCAAGGCTTTATATATAGGCAAGGGGTTATAATAAAATATTATTATATTGTTCCAAAAGTTGCGTGAAGCTTTTCGAAAAAAATTAGCTTATACAACTTTCGTTTTTCGATAAAAAGGCTAATCCAAGCATAGAAAAATATTTCGGACCTAATGGGACAGGTTTCGTCAAATTCCAAGGTCGTTTGTGAAAAGTACTTTATAAATATCGATGAAAAATCAAGCGTTAAAAATTCCTATAATTACAAAAAATACCAAAAAATATGAAACCTTGACATTTTACTAGATCTCTTCCTTACGGATCCAATGAATCTTGTTTCGTAAAATCTGGAGTTCGTTTGGCCAGTCATCTATTCGTTTAAAGTTACCCCTGTCTAAATTGTATAAACGATTCAATAAAAACAAATGCATTTTTGGCTACCATTGTCACATACGACATCCGTTTACCACGAAATTTGATTTTCTTACACTAATTAATTAATACAGCGGCACCAGTTTCTTTGCATTCCGAGGCTGTTTCCTGGTATGCTATTTTTATACACACCACATTAGTATTTTGGAACCAAATTACACGGTCTCAAAAAATAACAAACTATATACCTATCTTGGCTCTAAACGTCGATATGAACTCAATGGAATTGGTTTCGTGGCTTAATTCGATCGTCTGCTCAAGTTACATTCAAATATCTCTTTATTAAATTTAATTAATTTAATTGCACACTATATAAAATGACTGGGCATTTACGGTTGTCGTTGTCACATACGACATCGTTTTGCCACACAATTTGATAACGTACAATAATTTAATGTTACGGTTCCAATGAAACTGATTTCATCGAAAACGGACTTTGTTTGCAAAATGGCAATTATAAAGGCCAATATAAAATAAATAAAGTATTATTTAAAATCCAAAATAATCAAATAAATAATAATAAATTATTATTATCATAAATAGCCAGCTGGAAACATCATATAGCTTCGAATATAAATTATTCAACTCGATATCATCAATTTCGAGTTAAACAATGTCCAAATGATATTAAAACGCTATTATTTAATAAATAAATGTTATATTTTAATAGTGATTTCCATAGTGACTATTTTAAAATTTGATTTGGGCATAACTAACAATCTATAACACAGAATCTGGATTTTTCTCTTGCATATGAAAACTATACTCAATAAGTTTCCAACTTTCTTATTTCAAAGAAATCCGACTTATATCGCATCCTGTACATTCAAATAAAGTTCAAGACTCTATATTACGAACTGTCGCGCCATTTCAAGCTTGTTTTTATTTAAATATAAATTAAATGTTCAAACTTCGTTTAAATAACGAATTAAATATTAAATCCATAAATATTCCAAACATAATATTTAAATATTTGGCTACCAAAAATACGGGACATTATAGAACAAGTGTTATTTAAAACACCGCTCACGATAAACCCAAAATCCCAATTTCAATTCGATTCCAATTAAATATTAATTAATTGGTAAACTTCATTAATTCTTAATTAAAAGATTTATTCTTCTTTCACCTGGGTTTAAGAATAGTGTTAATGAAGACACCATTCACGACAAACCCAAAATCCAATTTAATATTAAATACAAGGCTCTGAATAGAAATTATATCGGCTTATATTCAATATCAAATTCTAAATCTAACGGATATCGTATTGGGAATAACGATATCTATATCTTCCAAAATCCCATAATAATATTTGTATAGCCACGGAATCCAATATCGAAATATTCCGAAGATAGTTTCCATTCCGATCCATTCCAATTCATATATTGGAAATTTCTGGTTATTTTAAAACCTTTTCAAATCCATTTTTATTTCTTTAAAAATATTGGATTATTATACTAGTTAATAACTAGTTCATTTCGATAAAAATATATTTTTATCTTTATAAATGTGGAATTTTTCATCCAAATTCTTTCAAATCAGTTATTATGATTTTACATGAATTATTAATATTTTTTATAATTTTAATAAGGCCCTTTCAGTCGATTTCCATAAACAGTCATCGAAATACACTTACAGCGACCTTTTCCAAATTTGATTTGGACATAATTCTGAATCCAACCATTAGATTTCAAATCTCTTATATTCATTGGAAAATTATTTTCAATACGAACCCAACGGTTCTAGTTTTAGGAGATTACGACGGTCGGATCTCCCGTAATGTTAATTCAAAGTCAATGGTCAAAATTCGCGAATGGTCGCGGCGCGACGCATTCTATTCAGGCCATTAAATATGTATAATATATATATATGTATTATATATATTTCATCGATTTCCTTTTTAAAACGTATTTAATAATCGTTTTAAATTCGTTTTAAAAATGATTCCAACTTCATTTTCAATTTTAATTCAAAATTGAATATTCCATATCATTATAATATATGTAAATGATAATATTTTCAAAATATCAGATTTTGAAATCATTTCTCTTTGGATATTCATTATAAAAATGAATAAAATCGATATAAATATCGTTCGCGTCAAAATGGCGCATATCTAATCAATACGGCATCAAATATTTCAATATTTTTATCGTTTAAATATTTTATTCAACACATGAATATTTTATTGAGCACATGAATATTTTTAATGGTTTATTCATTCAATAAAAATGATATTTTTATTGGCTTTAATATTTTATTCAACACATGAATATTTCATTCAATATATGAATATTTTATTCAACACATGAATATATTTTTAAAATATTCGTTATTTTCCAAATTGGAATGAGACCCAATCAATTACCATATAATGTTATTTATATGGATTCCATACAACACATGCATATAATAATAATGTTAAACAATTAACCATCATCCAGAGTGCATTACACAGCTGCATAATCATTAAATATAAATACTTAATGCTTACAACAGTCTGTCAACCAATCGATTGACATACTACTAACAATTGGGATTAGTGGACGTCAAATATCATCCCAATACCCGTATGGGGTTTTAATCAACAAACACTGAATATTATTTGTGCAGTTGGACGATGTGTAAAATTTATCGTCACAATCAATATCAGTAAAATGAGTGTACATAAACAAATCGTCCGATTTGTAAATGAATATTTATTTTCATTTCAGAAAATTTTATGTCGTTAACATAAACGTTAAAAATTATATTTTTAACGATAAAATATTTTATTCAACACATGAACCTTTTATATAATTCGTTCATTTAATAAAAATGATATTTTTATTGTTTAAATATTTTATTCAACATATGAATATTACATACAGTTCATACATTCAATAAAAATAATATTTTTATTATTCATACATTTTATTCAACACATGAGTATTTCATATACACATTAAAAATGTTATTTTTAACTAACACATTTTATTTTAAAAAAAATTCACAGCATAATGACACGATACTGGAACCGGAATAAGGTCTAGCCTTATCCCTCGCCTAATACTGGCTCACGCCATACACATACCAATTCCAATCTATTCAATTAACATCCCAAACCAAATTCAACCAATTTCTTAATAGGGTTGCCAAACCCTATTAAATAACACTCATTCAAATAAAACAAAACAACTAAACATCCATGGTTTCAATCAAAGGTGTCAGGTGCTACTAAGCACCGTCTGCATCCTAGTATATATTTAACTGTAATCAAAATTAGGGTGAGAAGGAGTCCTCATGTTTGGTTTCCACTCTATCATTCTTTATTGGACGGTGGCTTGGATTCTGTTTTGCTTCCAGTTGGTTCCATTGCAATCTGTTTCTCGCGGCATATATACTAAAAATCATATTTTTATTTGATGTCCTTATATATAAAAATCATATTTTTATACTATGCTATTATATATAAAAGTCATATTTTTATTTAAACCATTTCATAATAAAAATCACATTTTTAACATTGCGGTATATATAATTAAAAATCACATTTTTAACATCGCTATATATAATTAAAAACACATTTTTATACTGATGATTATATTATAAAAATCACATTTTTTATACTGATGTTTATATTACAAAAATCACATTTTTATACTGATGTTTATATTATAAAAAGCACATTTTTATGCTGATTTTTTATATTATAAAAATCACATTTTTATATTGATGTTTATATTATAAAAATCACATTTTTATACTGATGTTTATATTAAAAAAATATCGCTATTATATATAAAAATCATATTTTTACCTTGCTATCATATACATAAAAATCATATTTTTACCTTGTTATCATATATATAAAAGTCAATTTTTTATCTCAAAACTATATACATAAAAATCCAATTTTTTTAGCAACACCATAATATATAAAAATCCATTTTTATGCAGTGCTATAATATATTAAAACGGATTTTTTTAATCTTTTTAAAACTAATTACATTAAATAAATAAAGATAAATAAATAAATAAAAACTTACAGGGGGTCTGGGGGGTGGGGGATGGTGCTGACGAAGATGGCGGCGCTAGGAGGGTCTCGTGGCGCTGGAGGAGGGGTGCGGGTTTTCAGGGGGTTGGGGTTGTGCGGTTTTGAACAGAGAAGGGGCTTGGGAGGAGGGGGTTACGACGGCCTCTGGCGGAGGTGGGGGGGCTCCGGTGATTGGCGAAGGGGTGGCGGCCGTGGGGAAGCAGCGGCGGCGGGATGTATCCGAATGAGGGAGGGATCGATTTGTTTTTTTTTCTTTCTTAATAGGTTTTGAACGATGTGTGAGTGGAGAGGAAAGTGGAGGGTTGACTAATTTATATATATTTATTACTTTTATTCTCACCAAAAGTTTATTTTTCTTTCGAATTCGAAATCAAACCCACTGACTATCGCCTCTAGCTAATTACCCCCATTTTGGACACAATGAGATATGTGTCGTAAGCCAAAATAAACATATTTCGATTAGTTTTTCTTTAAATTAAAGTACAAATCAATATATATTGAATTTGAATGCACATTTTAATTTACCGAGGCCACATACTAACTCCAAAAATTCCGAAAAAATAAAATTAGCTATGTTTTGACGATATGGTCCTAGCAAAACTAATTTCGTCGAATTTGGAGACTGTTTGAAAAGCGGTCATTTTTCAGTCGATTAAATTCAACTAAAATTGACAAAACACGTTCTCTTTTGCCACACTCACTTATTAATTCAAAAAATTATGAAAATTGGAAACTAGTAATAATTTGACATTCTGAATCCAACAAAAGTGGTTTCGTCGAAAACAGAGGTCGTCTGCAAAATGGCTATTTTTAAGTACTTTATATATTTATAAAATATATATAAATTCCATAACGACTATTTCAAATTTTAAACTGGACATAATTTTTAGTTCTCGTTATGAAATCTCAGTTTTTCACATTCGTTGGAAAGATATAATTAAGTAGATTCATATATTCCCTATTACACTGAAATCCGATTTATTTTGAATCATGCACATTTATTTGAAATTTAAAATCGAATTTTCAAACTATCGCATCATTTCGAGTTCGGTTTATAATTAAAATAAAATTATTGGTTCTAACTTCGATTTAAATAAATTTTTAGTTGCTACTATTTAAAATAAATCATTTTAAATATTCAAAATCCATTAAAATTGCTAAAACAAAAATTTTAAATTGGTTCTGAAAATCCAGATTGTTACAATCTCCCTAACTTAAAATTGTTTTGTCCTCGAAAAGGAACTGAGCTGAAAGTTGTTTAACTAACCAACTCAACTTTCATTCTCGCTTTCATTCTTCCACTTTTCAGTTTCTAAGAATTTTCTAATTTCTCAAAAATTTGGCTAACACCCTAAATTTTTGAATTTTTTTGCCATAACCTCCTTTGTACGGGGTGATCTTTAAAACCGCAACTTGCCTCACAGGGCCCTCACCAATCCAAAAGAAAAGGAAAAAGCCAAGCGGCTAGCAAATCGGCTCATAAAATCATCAAAACCCAATAAATTAGTAAACATGTACCTATTTGTCGGGCATACAATTTTATTCCTCTACTTAGCTTCCATGTTATGATCTGTTCACACATATATATATGTACATGTATGCATTTCCAACCAATTTTCAGTTCAGTTCAATGTTTGATTCAATTTGTCTAGTTTACCTTACATTCCCTTATTGGTTTCAATAATTTTATTAGTTGAACTAATAATCAAACAACACAACCAGTAATTAATTAGTTGAATAGCTTTTCAAACATATAATTTTAATATATTCGAAATCATATTCTCAGTGCCAAATCACAAGCAATAAAACCTATCTAATTTTGGTTCTCACACCAGTCAATTGGAAATATATAAACATCCACTTTCGAAACTCGAACATAATATGCAGATGATGTCACGACATCACTAGAATTATGTCCGGGAGACTAGAGTGTGATTCTATATTTATCCAGTATATTTGAGGCTTCAAATATATGTTCATGACGCGTATATGCAAAATTTTCATATACTCGATTGTCCAAAATAAAATAAAATAAAATAATATACTCAAATACGTATAATTAAATTAAATTTTTGGAAATAAATTTGTTTTTAATAAATAATACTCTTCTAACTCATTCCAGGATACTACTGATCCTATCTCTAACGAGTTATTCTTATTGGACATTACTAATCCAATCTCTGATGAATTCTTTCGTTCGGCTCTAATGTGCCTTGTTCTCGAGCTCTGTAAACCAAAGCTCTGATTCCAAGCTGAAACGAACCAAACTCGCCCTTACAGGAAAGCCGGGATTGAGTTGAGACCATGACAAATCAGAACGCAAACAGAAGAACATTTCATTGCTTATTACAACAATTACACCAGAGTACAAGAATATAACAGAGTATGAATAAATAATATACATTTGATAAATATTAGAGATTTAAATTACATTTAAATACATAACAGCGGAAAAATAATACATAACACAACTGAAAGAAATACATGGATACAGAGCTTTCCGAATATAGTTCCAGTTGTAAATCTAGGATCCTGGAAAAGAATTATCCGCAAAAACCCAACCACTAGCTGTCCGTGTTGAAAATAGGGGCACCCAGAGTTCAGATTAAAACAATAAACTCCACGTCAGTCATGTGACTGGTGTGAGAACTAAAAACAGTTATTAAATCTTTTACTTTAAAAGTAAATCAAGGGACCACACTGTATAACATGGAACGGGTTTCCTCCCAAGAACACTAGTGCATAAAACAAAAAGCACAATGCTTTTTGGAAAAATGAAGCTATTATAAGACCCAGGTCCCATCACACAATGCAACGCAAGCTGAAGGATAGGGTTTTCCCTTATAATAGCCAAACATGCTTGGTACGTTTAAAACAAATCATTTGATGTTATAATAAGTGTATAGTGTCAAAAACAACTTCAAATATAAATGTATCAATCATAGACGGCATGGGTACCATATATCATGTCGCCATACTAGGCTCTACAATCAAAAATGAAATGCCACACATTGGAAATTGGATTTTCGTCATGAGTCGAGGCAAGGGATGTCCTCCTCGCTGGCTTTGAGACACTCAAGCAAATGCCTCAGGCTCGGACGCTGTAACACCCCACCTCCGCTAGGGTCACTCACAAAGGGAATGCACTAGTTTTGGTGGAGTATTATCTAGGTAAACATGCACAGAGATATCACAAGGCAGAACATAAATAAAGCAGCGGTAGAAAATTAAAAACCAACTTCTTATTATTTCCAAGAAAAGAGTCAAAAGCTCATATATCCAAGATAAAAATTATTCCATTACATCAGGTTCCAAATAAAGAAGCATAAACTTAAAACAAAAGTAAATTATTCCCCATAAATAGCAGAAGCAGCCATAGCATAACCCAAGACCAAACCGTACATGAGCTGTCAGAAAGCAAGCTAAATCCAAGCTAAGAGCTAGTGTTTCCTCCCTGAGAACCTGGGGGGGAAACGAAAGAAAAGGAGGCGAAAGAAAAAGGGTCAGTCATAAAGACTAGTAAGCCCTAATGACTTTCAGTATGAAAACTAGTAAAGGTAACATGATAAGTGAAAACTGGAATTAAACATAAGGATGATAACAGAACTGGTAGGATAATCAAGATAACAAGATAAGTCAAGTCTAGCATCGCATATTCAAGGTTCGCTGCACCAACTGTACTAGTGTTCTACCCATGTCAAGTATTAACCATGAAATGATCCCTTGGCCCAGTATCATGATGTGACCTATTACGGGGTCCTACGGTACGATCTCTAATCGATCGGCTCCCTACAAGTCCTAGCTCGTCATGTGTCTGTGTGATACGACCCTATCCAGAAATGTAGTTACTTGTGTTAGGTCCACCATAGGGTGTATCAAGTCCTATGGTGTCAACCACCGACACGAATCAAGCACGCACAGTGTAAATCTACGGGTGCCCAATGCCTGCTTTTTCAACTCCGGACTACGTGCACGACCATAGTCCGCCTGAACCTACAATGGCGCATCTACTCAGCCGTCGTTCTGGTCGCTTACAATCAGCCCAGTAATCGTGCCCCACCCTGCCTAGTCCTAGGGTATCGTGATACATCTAAGTGGGTTACTGCTGAAAAGGACCGCGTAACTAGGGTTTCTAATGGGTTAAGTGTTGTCATTCAAATTCGTGACTTAACCCTATCCAAATCATGTATCGAGTTGGTTAAGTGTGTTCAAGCAGTCCATGACTTAACCCTATCAAATCATCGTGTCAAGTTGGTTAAGTATATTCAAGTGGTTCATGACTTAACCCTATCATGTGGCATTAATTCATTCGTGCACGCCAACCTCTCACATTAGACTAACTGTTGTCGTTACTGGATTTGCCAGGCGGTTCCGGGCAGATTTACACCACAACATAGTCTAACCTCGGGTTTTACGTGTGATATGACCAACTACCCACATTGGATCCTATCGTTTGCAGCCACTAGATTTGTCGGGCGGTTCCGGGAAGATTTACACTGCAAACTCAACCCAACCTCGAGTTGTCCATTTTCAAGTTTATCTAATTGTCATGCCCACGTTCAAGTTTTCATGTCTAGGTTCATGTCCAGTTTTCAGGTCATGTTTCATGTCAAATCGTGTCAAGTTCATGTCCATATTCAGGTTCAAGTCATAACAACGTTCATGTTCAAGTTTTAAAGCTAATTCATGTTTTACCTAGTCTACCCCAAATCGTATTCCCATCGTACGTAAGCTCGAATCGATACAAATAAATCTAATTAGGGAATAACATAAAAAGAACGGGTATAAGGTGGCAAAAGTGATTACTAGCATAGCATAGTATGACTTGAAATAAAAGATTAAAACATTACTGGCATATGGAATATTGGCCTCAAACATAAAGATTCCAATTCTAGCAAAATAAGGTACTAGTCAAGATAACAGTTGTCATAAGGTGATAGTATAGTCATGGTAACGATTGACATAAGGTGATAGTCATACACTTGTGACTAATTGCAGATTCAACATGATAATATGAGGGGTTTCTCTTTTTGATTTACAACATGAATAGGCCCCAAATCAATGTCATAGTAATATCCAAGAGTCAAGATCCAAGATGAACAAGAATGAATGTAAAACAGTCATCATACATAGGTCCAATTTCAATTTACATCATATTCATATTACATTTACAGTTTAAATCTAAAAATAACTGGGGCTTACAGATCGTGGTTCGAGAATTAGAAAAAAGAGAGTCGATGTTGAATGCTTAGTCAAGTCCTAACAGAAATCCCCAAATCAGCAACGTAGCTTCGACGTAGAAGAAGTAGTCTCTCTAACTTTTCTACCAGAATTAGAGCAGCATAAGGTCAGAAAGAATTTTGTGTAGAGAGACTAGTGTGAGGGGCTGTATTTATAGGGTCAGGTCAACGAATGTGGACAGAAACGAGGCCAGATACATCAAAGTGAATCTAGCTTCAGAAGTGGACTCGGCCACCAGGTCGACCCCCAGGTCGACACTATGGTCGACCTGGTCCTGGGTAGGTCGACTACATAGTCGACCCCCAGGTCGACCTGGTCCTGGGCGGGAAATTTCCCGCCCAGTCCATTCTGAGGTTTGAAATTCGAATTGAGCTGTTTTGAACTTGAAAACTTCTGAAAACTTTGAAAGGCCATAACTTGGTCATACGGGATCCGATTTTCGAAAACTCGGACTCGTTTCCAAGAAGAATTTCGAGACGAACGCAATGGCGTAACCCGTTTCCCTTGAATCTTATTTTAAAAATTAATTATGCCTTGATTTATGGTTATTACACGTTATAAAAACACGGGTTGTTACATTCTCCCCCCTTAAAGGATTTCGTCCCCGAAATCTCTAAGTTGGGGAGGATGTGTCCTACCATCCATCATCCATCTACTCAAAGCATCATCCACAGGCAACCATTGTCCTTAAAAGATTTCTAGTGCTGTATGAACTTATGCAGAAAGTGTGTATATGTACTTATCTATTGCAAAAGATCAGGCGGTTACTGATTCAGTAAACCTCCTTAATGCAAAATATGTTAGTGTTATGAATCCAACATGTATGCAAATTCCTAGCATAGTTCATAATCTCTACATGAGTGCACAAACATCCATCCATATGCAACATCCAAGTGATAGCATAAAAAGTTCCATCCATGTACAAGTATAAGCACTCATGAAAATGTGACTGAGCCGATCTAGTGCCTAATGTGTGTCATGCATCCACTAGCATCCACTAGCAACCACTTGCAACCATTTGCAAACATCAACCATAACATGTTTCAATCACATGTTTCCATCCATATGGTTCTACCTAAGGTTCTCAAGATAAGATCGAGAAGATAACAAGACAAATGTAGATGTTAGAAGCTTGATACGAAAAGGTTTTCAAGTTTATAGGAAAAAGAGATCAAGAATGTACCCTAAAAAAGAAATGGGTAAAGCGCGCGTATCTTCTCTTCGGTTTCCCAAGTTGCGTCTTCTTGGGCTTCACTCCACTGCACTTTTCTTAATCTTCGTTCCTAAGATACGAATCGGAACTCGCCTCAATGTTGCTTCTTTTTCCACTTCAACGTCTTCAAGGTTGCTTGGCTCAACCACTTCGGCTGACTCATGCAAGCACTTCCGGAGATGCGAGACGTGAAAGACATTGTGCACCCCAGATAATTTCTCGGGTAAGTCTACCTTATAGGCCATCCGTCCAATCCTCTCAGTGATGGGGAACGGTCCTACAAACCTTGGTGCTAGCTTTCCAACTGCTCTAAAACGAACTACATTACGTAACGGAGAAACCTTTACAAAGACCATATCTCCGACTTCGAACTCTAGGTCTGTCCTTCTCTGGTCCGCATAAGATTTCTGTCTATCTTGGGCCGTTTTCATCCGTCTTCGTATCAACTCAATCTTCTCAGAAGTGTCCCTTATCATGTCGGACCCAAGTATAAGTCTGTCTGGCGTCTCCCACCAACAAGTTGGCGACTTGCACGGTCTTCCATACAGGGCTTCGAACGGGGCCATTCCGATGCTAGCTTGGTAACTATTGTTATTTGCAAACTCCACGAGAGGAAGATGGTATTCCCAAGTACCACCAAAGTCAAGAATGCATAGCCTCAGGAGATCTTCTAGTACCCTATTTACCCTTTCGGTTTGTCCATCCGTCTGTGGGTGATAGGCCATGCTCAGGTTCAGTCGTGTTCCCATTGCTTCTTGCAGACTATTCCAAAACTGTCTAGTGAAAATGGGGTCACGATCACTAACTATACTAGAAGGAACTCCATGCAACCGTACTATCTCTCGAAGGTAAATAGACGCTAGCCCTGATGCGGTCCTCTTGCCCTTCACCGGAATGAAGTGAGCACTTTTCGTGAGTCTATCAACTATGACCCATATGCTAGTATTTCCCTTCCTAGACCTAGGCAGTCCATCCACGAAATCCATCGAGATACTCTCCCATTTCCATTGCGGAACCTCCAAAGGATGTAATAGCCCACCAGGCTTCTTTGACTCGGCCTTTACTTGTTGGAACACCATGCACTTCGAGACGAACTCTGCCACGTCTTTTTTCATTCCAACCCAAAAGAAAATGTGTTTCATATCCCTGTACATCTTATCCCCTCCGGGATGTATAGTCATCTTCGAGTGATGCGCCTCTTCAAGAACTTTCCTTACTAGGTCTCCCACTTGTGGGACACATAGCCTCCCATCGCGCCTTAGCCATCCCTTGTCATCTATGGTATACCTACTGAGGTGACTCGACGTCTCACCCCTAATCAGCTTGTCCATGATTTCGACTATCTGCGGGTCTTCCTTCTGTGAAGTCCCTACTTGATCTAGAAGTGTAGGTCTTAACTCAAGAGATGCAAACGTAGCAGTAAATGACTCATCATCAAGTGTAAAATCAAAGGTTTCTATAAACTCAAGGCTTTTCCTTTCAACAAACAAGGGGCTCAAAGTCAACCTTTTTCTACTTAGCGCGTCCGCCACCACGTTACCCTTGCCAGGGGTATAAGCTATATCGAAGTCATATGATGCCAAGAATTCCATCCACCGCTGTTGTCTCAGATTCAAATCTTTCTGTGAGAAGAGGTACTTGAGCGATTTGTGGTCGGTGTACAGCTCGAACCTCTCCCCTAGAAGATAATGGCGCCAAGCTTTAAGTGCAAAAACAATCGCGGCCAACTCCAAGTCATGCGTGGGATAGTTTTTCTCATGAACTTTAAGTTGTCTACCCCTGTAGCATATTACTCTTCCTTCTTGCATTAGGACAGCGCCAAATCCCGTGCCGCACGCATCTGTGTACACGGTAAACATCTTACCTCCATCGGGTAATGCCAAAACTGGAGCTGTGGTGAGGGCTCTCTTGAGTCTCTGAAAAGCAATGTCACACTCTATGTCCCATATAAAAGGTAGGTTCTTCTTTGATAACTTAGTAAGAGGGGCTGAAATCTTAGCGAAGTCCTTAATGAACTTCCTGTAGTAGCCCGCCAATCCGAGAAAGTTCCTCACCTCCGTTGCATTCTTAGGAATTTTCCAGTCCTGTACCGCAACTACCTTTGCGGGGTCCACGGCTATGCCTTGCTTAGAAACTACATGTCCAAGGAATCGAACTTCTTTCCTCCAAAAATGGCATTTGGAGAACTTAGCCTTTAACTGGTGTGCTCTAAGCGTTTCCATGACTTCCTTGAGATGTCTAGCATGCTCTTCTTCATCTTTTGAGAAGATCAAAATATCATCCACGAAAACTACCACAAACTTGTTAAGGAACTCCCGAAACACCCTACTCATCAAATCTACAAAGTACGCGGGTGCATTCGTTAATCCAAACGGCATGACGAGCCATTCAAAGAACCCATCTGGAGACCTAAACGCAGTTTTGTCAATGTTATCCTCAGCCACTCTTAGTTGATGGAATCCTGTGGCTAGATCGAGCTGAGAGAAAACAGATGCTCCAACAAGCTGGTCAAATAAATCGTCGATTCTTGGTAGTGGGTGCCTGTTCTTCTTTGTCAGCTTGTTTAACTCACGATAATCTATGCATAGACGAAGAAATTTTTCTCAAGCAACTCATTAACTTGTTTACTGAGCTCTCTTCTTTCTCGCGGGGCCATGTGCCTAACGGGCAATGAAACTGGCTTGGCATTATCAACAAGATAAATTCGGAAGTCTATCTCGCATTTAGGAGGTAACCCCCTCACTTCATCAAAGACATCTGGATATTCTCGGACCACTTTTACAGATTGCAAATTATCGTCGGACGAGTCAAGGGATTCAAGATAACACAACATGACCGGACCCTTAGGGCTACAATAAATTTCAAGGGTATCAACAAGGCGAGTCATGAGCCTCACTACCCTTTGTTCACAATCAAGAATGGCTCCATAATTGGACAGCCAATACATACCTAGGATAAAACCGTATAACATGAATCCGAGAACATAAGCATTACACGTGAATTCTACGCTTAAGATAGAGATCCTCAAATCCACACACATCATAGATAAATGGGCGGAGCCCCCAATTGGATTTGAAACTATAACGGGATCCTCAACCAGACTAGTACTTAGGTGCAGATTTTCAACAATATCAGAAGAAATAAAAGTACGCGATGAGCCAGAGTCAAATAAGGTTCGAACAGGAAAGTCAGAAATGTAAACAAGGCTTTCTACGGAAATATTACTACCTCGGTCAGGAGCTGGAGTGGTGTTGAGAGCATGCAACTGCCCTCCAGAAGGTCATGCTCGCTGGGTCTGCCCTTGCCCCTGCCCTTTCTTCGTAGGGCAATCCTAGCTGATGTGTCCAGTATCTCCACAATGAAAGCATTCACCCAACTTCCTCTTCTTCTTTCTACAGTCTTTAGCTAGATGTCCAGTAATACCACAAAAGTTGCACTTCCTCGTCTCACGTGGTTTGTTGTTTCTCTTGTTATTCTTATTATTCTTGTTGTTCCCCTTCTTGAAGTCAGCCTTCTTATTCTGAGTCTCATTAGGCTTAACCTCCTTCTTGCTATTCTTGTCTTCCTCATGAAGTAAAGACATACACACCAAGCTTTCAAAGTTCGCCCCCATGGGTATATGAGTTAGGGCCAAGCTATGTAGTGGCTCGTTCAATCCTCGAGCAAAGCGTACAGCCTTTTTCTGGGCCGTATTGACCAAATCCAAACCAAACCGAGCAAGCTGATTAAACTAATTCACGTACTCCCTAACAGACATGTCCCCTTGCTTGAGTGCTAGGAACCTCTCCATCTGAAGGTTCTCTTCTGCTGACGACAAGAATTTAAGCCCAAACCTCTCTCTAAATTCTTCCCAAGTCTCAACTGGCCTAGTAGCGTTGGTGACTTCCCACCAAAATGCAGCTTCCTCTTTCAACAACCATGTTGCTAACTGAACTTTCCTATGGTCCTCCATATCAAAGATAATGAACAAGTCTTCCATCTCCTTTAGCCAATTTCGTGCCTCAACAAAGGTTTCAGTTCCAACGAAGTTCTTGCCGCCCATTGCTTTAAAGTCTTTGCATATTTTGGCAAAGGCGGCGGTACCAGGAGGAGGAGGTACCGCAGCCACTGGGGGAGGAGGAGGAGGGATGTATGTCGTGCCCACGTCGTTGGCCCTGGCTTCTAAGTACCTTCGGAACCATCCAGGCATGGGTATTCCCTCAGGAAGGTTAGATCGGCCATGCTGGAAAACGAAAAGAAAAGGATTCAAACGAGGAAACAAGGGAAAGTGCTAATGGCTTCTTGGGGATTAACCTTTTTTAAAAGTGAAACTTTTATTGAAAAATGCTTCTTTATAAATGGTTTTGAAAATAGTTTCAGAAGGTTTTTAAAACTTTTTGCCCAGCCTGGTAACCTTCTGCTCTGATACCAAATGTAACACCCCACCTCCGCTAGGGTCACTCACAAAGGGAATGCACTAGTTTTGGTGGAGTATTATCTAGGTAAACATGCACAGAGATATCACAAGGCAGAACATAAATAAAGCAGTGGTAGAAAATTAAAAACCAACTTCTTATTATTTCCAAGAAAAGAGTCAAAAGCTCATATATCCAAGATACAAATTATCCCATTACATCAGGTTCCAAATAAAGAAGCATAAACTTAAAACAAAAGTAAATTATTCCCCATAAATAGCAGAAGCAGCCATAGCATAACCCAAGACCAAACCGTACATGAGCTGTCAGAAAGCAAGCTAAATCCAAGCTAAGAGCTAGTGTTTCCTCCCTGAGAACCTTCGGGGGAACGAAAGAAAAAGAGGCGAAAAAAAAGGGTCAGTCATAAAGACTGGTAAGCCCTAGTGACTTTCAGTATGAAAACTAGTAAAGGTAACATGATATGTGAAAACTGGAATTAAACATAAGGATGATAACAGAACTGGTAGGATAATCAAGATAACAAGATAAGTCAAGTCTAGCATCGCATATTCAAGGTTCGCTGCACCAACTGTACTAGTGTTCTACCCATGTCAAGTATTAACCATGAAATGATCCCTTGGCCCAGTATCATGAAGTGACCCATTATGGGGTCCTACGGTACGATCTCTAATCGATCGGCTCCCTACAAGACCTAGATCGTCATGTGTCTGTGTCATACGGCCCTATCCAGAAATGTAGTTACCTATGCTAGGTCCACCATAGGGTGTATCAAGTCCTATGGTGTCAACCACCGACACGAATCAAGCACGCACAGTGTAAATCTACGGGTGCCCAATGCCTGCTTTTTTAACTCCGGACTACGTGCACGACCATAGTCCGCCTGAACCTACAATGGTGCACCTACTCAGCCGTCGTTCTGGTCGCTTACAATCAGCCTAGTAATCGTGCCCCACCCTGCCTAGTCCCAGGGTATCGTGATACATCTAAGTGGGTTACTGCAGAAAAGGACCGCGTAACTAGGGTTTCTAATGGGTTAAGTGTTGTCATTCAAATTCGTGACTTAACCCTATCCAAATCATGTATTGAGTTGGTTAAGTGTGTTCAAGCAGTCCACGACTTAACCCTATCAAATCATCGTGTCAAGTTGGTTAAGTATATTCAAGTGGTTCATGATTTAACCCAATCATGTGGCATTAATTCATTAGTGCACGCCAACCTCTCACATTAGACTAACTGTTGTGGTTACTGGATTTGCCGGGCGGTTGCGGGCAGATTTACACCACAACATAGTCTAATCTCGGGTTTTACGTGCGATATGACCAACTACCCACATTGGATCCTATCGTTTGCAGCCACTGGATTTGCCGGGCGGTTCCGGGCAGATTTACACTGCAAACTCAACCCAACCTCGAGTTGGCCATTTTCTAGTTTATCTAATTGTCATGCCCACGTTCAAGTTTTCATGTCTAGGTTCATGTCCAGTTTTCAGGTCATGTTTCATGTCAAATCGTGTCAAGTTCATGTCCATATTCAGGTTCAAGTCATAACAACGTTCATGTTCAAGTTTTAAAGCTAATTCATGTTTTACCTAGTCTACCCCAAATCGTATTCCCATCGTACGTAAGCTCGAATCGATACAAATAAATCTAACTAGGGAATAACATAAAAAGAACGGGTATAAGGTAGCAAAAGTGATTACTAGCATAGCATAGTATGACTTGAAATAAAAGATTAAAACATTACTGGCATATGGAATATTGGCCTCAAACATAAAGATTCCAATTCTAGCAAAATAAGGTACTAGTCAAGATAACAGTTGTCATAAGGTGATAGTATAGTCATGGTAACGATTGACATAAGGTGATAGTCATAAACTTGTGACTAATAGAAGATTCAACATGATAATATGAGGGGTTTCTCTTTTTGATTTACAACATGAATAGGCCCCAAATCAATGTCATAGTAATATCCAAGAGTCAAGATCCAAGATGAACAAGAATGAATGTAAAACAGTCATCATACATAGGTCCAATTTCAATTTACATCATATTCATATTACATTTACAGTTTAAATCTAAAAATAACTGGGGCTTGCAGATCGTGGTTCGAGAATTAGAAAAAAGAGAGTCGATGTTGAATGCTTAGTCAAGTCCTAACAGAAATCCCCAAATCAGCAATGTAGCTTCGACGTAGAAGAAGTAGTCTCTCTAACTTTTCAACCAGAATTAGAGCAGCATAAGGTCAGAAAGAATTTTGTGTAGAGAGACTAGTGTGAGGGGCTGTATTTATAGGGTCAGGTCAACGAATGTGGACAGAAACGAGGCCAGATACATCAAAGTGAATCCAGCTTCAGAAGTGGACTCGGCCACCAGGTCGACCCCCAGGTCGACACTCTGGTCGACCTAGTCCTGGGTAGGTCGACTACATAGTCGACCCCCAGGTCGACCTGGTCCTGGGCGGGAAATTTCCTACCCGGTCCATTCTGAGGTTTGAAATTCGAATTTTGAATTCAAATTGAGCTGTTTTGAACTTGAAAACTTCTGAAAACTTCGAAAGGCCATAACTTGGTCATACGGGCTCCGATTTTCGAAAACTCGTACTTGTTTCCAAGCAGAATTTCGAGACGAACGCAATGGCGTAACCTGTTTCCCTTGATTCTTATTTTAAAAATTAATTTTGCCTTGATTTATGGTTATTACACGTTATAAAAACATGGGTTATTACAGACGCTGCCGAGCCATTGGATCCTCCAAGGCCGGTCCACACATAGCGGATTGGCAATACCTGAACACACGTTTCCCGGTCCTATATGACCTATCTATCGGCTTCGTAGTAACCGATATATCTGAGGCGCCTCGCTATCCATCATCCACATAAAAATATAATAAATGTCTGGGCTCCATATCATGACCCCACCCATAGCTAAAAGGAAACGTCATGCACTCCTTGGGTCCCTTATCTGGTTTTTGACTCATACCGAGGTGTGAGGCTCGCGAATTAACGCTATACACAAAGCTATGCCATTTAAGGCCGTGCTATGATCATCAACCACAAGACTCTGCTTTTCAACAGAAGCCTTGATCATTTGCATCTCGATATGCCACACAGGCAATTCATGCAATGCGACTGATGTCTATCGATATATAACCTCTGAGCTCATACCTCTCACAGAAGGGTGTTAAGCAAGAGAATAAATTCTCCGTTACCAAACATATATATAATAGAAATCAATCAATATAGAACAAAATCCAATGTCAGACACACATCCATTTACTAGTTCGTTCTAGGTCTGAACGAAACCAAAGGCACCTTATTCCTCGTTCCATATGTCCAATACAGAAAAGAGGCCCTTGCATATCCGTCGATCTCCGACTACGTCTGGAAGATCATCACTTATTACCTCGTCTTGGGTGTACAGCCCAATCAAGACATCAGTAATAATCCAAACGATGTGAAGACCTCTGATCTTCAACCACCGTCTTAATCGTCGACTTATCGTCGAATCAATTATTCAAAATGGGTATAAACCCGGCCTTTCTGAATAATTCGCGTATTTCTTAATCAATAATCAAGTGCCATAAAAACACAACGTACGCCTCATTCCCATTAAGAATATTCTTTTATTCAAATATTCACAACTTTAGGGATAGGTTCCCATTAATTTTATCAAAGATAAATTCTTTAAATTTTTTCTTTGATCTTGCTTTGGATATCCATTCAAACCAAATTAAGGTTTATCCAAACTAGTCGGGATTAGCGCACTTTACCGAAGTAATCATTCGTTTTATTTCCCAATCCCAACCTATTCATCCCATGGAGAAAAACTGGTAATACTCCATATCTAACACCATGGTGTTATCGGTAAATTTAATTAACATTTCACGTTCAAATCTAATTAAAGATTTAACTATCACCTGGCGCAAAACTGGTGGTACTCCATTCTCGATCATTTCTCCGAATTTAATAATTTAAATTATCACATTCTCATTTCAATCTAATTAAAGATTCATTAAAACTTCACTTAGTTTTAATCTTCCCAAAAATCAATATTAATGATTATTTAACTTTGGGAAATCAAACATGCCGCATCGACAATCTACCCTATACCATTGGTTTCTGCCTATATATAACCTCTACGCTCGTACGTCTTAGAGAAGGGTGTTAAGCAAGAGAATAAATTCTCTGCTACCAAACAGATATATATTTAGCAGAGATCAATGAATATGGTATAAAGGAATCAATGTCAGACATGTAATCCTGCCTTTAACTGGGTTAAAGAACGAATGTCAATTAAAATACAGTCCACAATAAACCCAAAATGACATTCCATTTACTATGGAATCTTCACGAAAAACAGATCAATATATATTCGATATCAATTTCCGTATCCGACTAATAATATAAATGGAAAAACAACAAAGCCTTTTAAATTTCGTATATATTAACAGTCTTCCTCCACAGAAGCTCACTTCGATTATTACTAAATCGAATTCCATTCAATTCCAATTTAACATATTAAATTGGAAAACTTTACTTTGGAAAATTCCATTAAATCATAATAAAAGATTTATAAATTCCAAACCATTTCTTCACTGTTAATCGGGTTAAAGACAAGGTTTGATTAAATTTCAATATCTCTTTACTGTTCCCATTAATTTGGGATTTTCTCTTCTTCTTTTTTTTATATTTCCGTTCGAAGAATGAAATGGAGGCGAGTTCGATAATGGGTTGACCGCGTATTTGATTTTCTAGGGTTTGACCATTGACTAGGGAGTATTTATAATATTTTTATTTTAATATTAAACTCGTTTATTGCTTGATTAATACTTCGAACTCCAAACAAGTCCCAACGGCTGTTGCCCTAACCAAATACCCTCATTCCAAACACAATGGGATATGCCTCGTAAGCCAATTCGACTGTTACAATCAGTTTTTATCAAAATTAAAATATAAATCAATATATTTTCAATTTAAACATACATTTTAATTTACC
Organism: Allium sativum; assembly: GCA_030737875.1. Classification (NCBI taxonomy): domain Eukaryota; kingdom Viridiplantae; phylum Streptophyta; class Magnoliopsida; order Asparagales; family Amaryllidaceae; genus Allium; species Allium sativum. The sequence goes on along the minus strand of CM060915.1, from coordinate 440,528,188 downwards.
GGGGCCACAAACTAACTCCAAAATTTTTAGAAAAATGAATCTAGCCATGTTTTGATAATACGGTCCTAATGTAACACCCCGTACTTTCTATTAACGTTATAATAACGAATCCTGGAACACTTAATTTAAAATGTGAGAACTAAGGGAAACGGGTTACGCCATTGTGTTCGTCTCGGAATTCTGGTTGAGATAGAGTCCGAGTTTGCGTAAATTGGACTTTGTATGAAGAAGTTATGGCTGTCAAAAGTTTCCAGAAAAATTCAAATAAATTCAAATAGCTCGAAAATGAATTCAAAATTCGAACAGAAGTCAAAAGCGGGCTGGGCGAAAAAAATCCCGCCCAGGCAGATCGACCGGGGGTCGACCCTAGTGTCGACCTCCCCCCTAGAGGTCGACCTGGGGGTCGACCTGGGGGCCGACCTGGCCCCCGGCCAGGTCTGAAATTTGAACGACTGATGACATGCTGCTGAGTCACCAGGGTTTCTGGATGGTCCTGATTTGGTCTGAGTGGCTGTGATTAACCCTAGGTCCATCCGACGGCTTTAATTAAACTGAAATTCTATATAAACAACTCAATGCTCAACCTAAAAACACATAGAGAAATAATCCTAGAACTAAAATGTCGTCAGTAGAGAACTTGGAGTAGCCGTCACCGTTTTCAATTCAAAGACGAGTTAAAAGCTTTCATCTAAAATCAAATTAAAACGATTCTAATTCAACGATCTTCATCAAAGGCGCGCATCTCCATTTTCAGAATTCAGATTTCAGAACGCAAGAACTCCTTTTAGTTTGTAAGTGGGTTATTACGTAGATTTAAACATTCTTTCGATTGAAATCATGACAGTTGTAATTGGGATATAGAATGATGCTTATGTATAAGATTTGATTCTCATTTATCTTAAAGTATCGTTGAGATTAATAATGTCTATGGCGATGAACATGTTGTATATTTCATGTCTATATGCTTGCGGCGACGAACATGTTGTATATTTCATGTCTATATGCTTGTGGCGATGAACATGTTATATAAATCATGTTTATATGCTTGTGGTGATGAACATATTTTTATGTTATTAAACTCTATTATGATTTGGGTAATGGATTTATTTTGCCAATTAAATGGTAAAACATGTCATGCTATAAAATGGCGGTTAATTGCAATTTTGTGATCTAAAACACATGCTTATATATTAGATCTACACTCATGTATATTCATGTTAGGCTGAATCTAATTATGTTGTAAAAAGTGGAATTGTAATCCTCTTATGTTTTTAACATCATGCTAAATTGTGATTAAAAATGACTATAATTCTTTCTTATGTTTTGACATATATAAGATTATATGCTAAGTTGTGGGTTGAAACTGTGATTATATGTAAACTTCCATGCTAGACCTTTGTCAAGTTTACATGACCATTAGACCCAACTTAGTCACAAGTTCACCTTTACCCATTTAATTAAAGTTAATGACACATCTATGCCAAGTTACACATGACAAGTTGAAATGTATGTTATTTTATGTTTATTTCATGTCTCTTATTTATTACCCCTTTTCTTGTTTATGGGTTGGGCTAACTTATTGGCCCAACATTTTATGTGACTCATGCGTATGTTCCACGAGGGTAGCGATGGGAAATATGAAAATTTCACGACATAGATTTGTTCATTAAATGGCATATTTGATATACCATTTATGTTGAGCATAATCAAAGGATAATTATGGCGTGATTAAATTAAATTTAATCCACATAAAGAAATTTGACATATATAGAAAAATATGAATTTTAGAAAAGACGAATATGCCTAACCCGAGGTTAGACTGAGTTGTGGTGTAAATCTGCCCGGAACCGACCGGCATATCCAGTGACCACAACAAGACCTGTCTAATGTGAGTGATTAGTGCATCAAGCCCAAAAAGAACCCGAGGTTAGACTGAGTTTTGGTGTAAATCTACCCGGAACCGACCGGCACATCCAGTGACCACAACAAGTCCTGTCTAATGTGAGTGGTTCGTGCTTTAATAAAATAAAGCTAAGTCCGGATTGGTAGGGTTAAGTAAATTAGGAAAACACTTAACTGATTCAACATGTTAACTAAACGAATGGGTGGGGTTAGGTAAACTTGGACACTTAACCAAATAAACATGTTGATTAGAAAACCCTATTAACGGGGACCCATTTCAGCAGTAACCCACATAGATGTATCATGGTACCCTGAAACTAGGCAGGGTGGGGCACGATTAATGGGCTGAATTATAAGTGGTCAAAACGTCGGCGGTTGACGGGCCAGTGTAGGTTCCGACGAAGTATGGGCACGCACATACTCCGGAGTGGAAAAAACAGGCATTGAGCATCAGTAGTGTACACTGTGCGTCTTGAATCGTGTCGGGTTGCCACCAGAGGGACTGATACACCCCGAGGTGGGACCAGCATAGGTAGCTGCAGTCAAGCGGGGCCGAATGACACAGGACATGAATGCATGCGAGTAGGAGCCGATCATTAAGGGGATCGTTTGTTATAAACACGTGGGGCTGGTTGAACCAATAGTGGTAGGTGCAGAGACTATAGTAACTGGTGCGATCACATTCTCATCTTATCTTATATTAGGGTATTGTCCAATGTTATGTTACCACTGTCATGATCCCTTTCCATGTTTAAATACTAGTAATCACTGAACTTACCAGACTTATTGTCTGACCCATTTTCTCTCGTCCTCTTTTCTTCTGTTCCCCCTTCCCTCCAGGTCCATAGGGAGGGAATACTGCAGCTTAGTCAGACTCTTTGCAAGCTTCAAGATAGTAGATGTATGATTTGGACTCTCTCTCACCTTGGCTATGGCTCTTGGACATTATCCTTGGGGATTTATGCACTTTTACTTTTGGTTTATGCTTCTTTATTTAATAATCAAGACAGAGATTATATTGTAATGTTTTGGAAGTTATTTTGAGACAATTTGATGTAATGCTTTTGTATTGAACTACGTATGCAATAAATGTTTGAATTCCGCTGCATAAATTTTATTTGTCTAGTAAAATTTTCTGTGACTTGTACCTATAACCCTCCATCAAAATTAAGGCATTCCCTTTGTGAGTGACCTTAATAAAGGTGGGGTGTTTCACTTGGTATCGGAGCAAAGGTTTACCAGATCAGATAAGAATTTTTGAAAAACTATTTTCAAAAGAAACATAAAGAAGCATTTTACAAAAAAAAGTGTTATTTTGTTTTAAAGGCATAATCCCCCAAAGCCATATGCCCTATCATTCTATCCTTTGTTTTGAATCTTTTCTTTTTTCGTTTCAGCATGTCTGGGAATCTTAACCTTCCAGAGGGTGTGCCGATACCAGGTTGGTTCAGGAGGTACTTAGAGGCTAGGGCCAACGATGCGGGCCCAGTAGAAATTCCTCCCCCAGCTGCAGCAGTCCCTCCTCCTCTTCCTTGTGCAAATGCTTTCTCAAAGATTTGTAGAGACTTTAGGGCCATGGGTGGAAAGGATTTCAAGGGAACTGAATCATTCGTAGAAGCAAGGAACTGGCTCAAAAAACAGAGGATCTATTCGATATCTTCTAGGAGGATGGTAGACAAAAGATACAGTTGGCAGTGTGGTTGCTCAAAGACGAAGCTTCCTATTGGTGGGAAGTCACTAATGCTGAAAGACCGGTTGGAACACGGATGGATTTCATAATAAGGTTTGAGATGAAATTCCTCTCACAAGCTGAGCGAAGTCTACAGCTGGAAAAGTTCTTATCTCTTAAGCAAGGAAGTACGACGGTCAAGGAGTACGTCAACCAATTCAATCAGCTGGCCCGATTTGGACTGGACTTAGTGAATACTCCTCATAAGAAGGCTCTCCGTTTTGTCAAGGGATTGAATGAGCCACTTCACAGCTTGGCTATGACCCATATACCTATGGGGGCTACTTACGAGAGGTTAGTGGACATGACACTCTTACATGACGAAGACAAGGGCAAGAATGAGGCAAAAGCAGAAGTGCCTCAAGATAAGAAGGGGGAGGGGTCGCAAAACAAGAAGCCTGATTCAAAGAAAGGCGGGAAGAACAACAAACCCCATGAAAAGAGAAAGTGTAATTTCTGTGGCATTCCTGGACATATGATCAAAGACTGCAAGAAGAAGAAAAGGAAGATGGGTGGCTGTTTCCACTGTGGTGAGATAGGACACATGGCAAGGGCTTGCCCAAAGAAGCAAGGGCAGGGAGCTGGACCTTCTTCTGGAGGACAAGTTCACGCTCTCACGGCACCTCCGCAAGAACGAGGTAGAAATATTTATGTCAAAATTTTAGTCTATCTTTTTGATCATCTTGTTCGTACACTATTTGATTTTGGCGCATCGCACTCTTTTATATCTACTGCTTTAGTAGAAACTCTGCACATAGACACCAGTATAGTAGAGGATCCCTTGGTTGTTTCAAACCCAATTGGGGGCTCAGCCTATTTGTCAATGGTTTGTTTGGATTTTAAATTATCTATACTAAGCGTTGGGTTTAAATGTAATGCCTTTGTTTTGGGATTCATGGGCTATGGGTTGATTCTAGGCATGGACTGGCTATCCAGTAATGGTGCCATCCTCGATTGTGAAAAGAGAGTGGTTTGGCTCATGACTCGCCTTGGTAACACTCTCGAAATTTCTTGTAATCCCATGAACTCTGTCATGCTTAGTTATCTAGAATCTCTTGATGCGTCTATTGAGAACTTGCAGTCTGTAAGGATAGTCCGTGAATACTCGGATGTGTTTGAAGAGGTAAAGGGCTTACCTCCAAAGCGGGAGATAGACTTCCGCATATACCTCGTTGATAATGCAAAGCCCGTTGCTTTACCCGTTAGGCACATGGCCCCAAGGGAGAGAAAAGAGATCAGCAAGCAAATCAAAGAGCTGCTTGAAAAGGGGTTCATAAGACGGAGTATTTCTGAATGGGGTGCTCCGGTAGTGTTCGCAACCAAAGCTGATGGTTCGCTTCGCCTGTGCATTGATTATAGGGAGCTAAACAAGCTGACCAAGAAGAATAGACACCCACTCCCAATAATGGATGATTTGTTCGATCAGCTTGTAGGTGCATCGGTTTTCTCCTAATTAAATTTAGCTACCAGGTTTCATCAGCTAAGAGTGGCTGAAGACAGCATTGATAAGACTGCGTTTAGAACCCCCGATGGTTCCTTCGAGTGGCTTGTCATGCCCTTTGGCTTAACAAACGCACCCGCTTACTTCGTTGATTTAATGAGCAGGGTGTTCCGAGAGTTCCTTAATAAGTTTGTGGTGGTCTTCATGGACGATATTTTGATCTTCTCAAAGGACGAGGAAGAGCATGCTCAGCATCTAAAAGAAGTCATGGATACTCTCCGTGCACATCAATTGAAGGCCAAATTCTCCAAATGCCATTTCTGGAGAGAATAAGTTAGGTTCCTTGGACATGTGGTTTCCAAAGAGGGGATAGCTGTGGACCCCGCAAAAGTGGTTGTTGTGCAAGATTGGAAGGTTCCTAGAAACGCAATCGAAGTGCGAAGCTTTCTCGGGCTAGCAGGCTTTTATAGAAAATTCATCAAAGATTTTGCAAAAATCTCAGCTCCACTAACAAGGTTGACAAAGAAGAACCTAGCTTTCAATTGGGATTTGGATTGCGATATTACTTTCCAATGTTTGAAAAGGGCTCTAACAACAACCCCAGTTCTGACATTGCCTGATGGAAGCAAGATGTTTACAGTATACACAGATGCATGCAGGATGGTACTAGGCGCTGTTCTGATGCAAGAAGGGAAGGTAGTGGCTTATGGTGGAAGGTAGTTGAAAGTGCATGAGAAAAACTACCCAACCCACGACCTAGAGTTGGCAGCCATCGTTTTTGCGCTTAAGTCTTGGCGCCGTTATCTCCTAGGTGAGAAATTTGAACTGTATATTGACCATAAATCGTTGAAATATCTTTTCTCGTAGAAAGATCTCAATTTGAGGCAGCAAAGATGGATGGAGTTTCTTGCCTCATACGATTTTGAGATTTCCTACACTCCTGGCAAGGGCAATGCAATAGCAGACGCCTTGTGTAACAACCCGAAAATCTGGGCCAGTTTAAAATTTTTATTTCGGCAATTTTAGCGAATTTTGGATATTTAAAATGAATTATTTTAAATAATATCGACGAGAAATTTATTTAGAATATAATTCGAATGTATATATTTATATACGCCGTCGTTAGAATATATAATATTTATATATAAATTATAATAGAATTGAGAATGGCGCGGTAGTTCGATAATTTGATTTCAAACTTCAATTGAACATACCGGGTGCAAAATAATCCGGATTTTAGTGAAACCAAAAACATTAGGATCTAATTGATAATATCTTTCCAACGAATCCGAAAAATCAAAATTTCATAACGGGAATCAAAAGATATGTCCAGTTGAAAATTCTGAATAGTCGCTATGGAATTCAGGCCCTTAAAAATGGGAATTTTGCAAACGACCTCGGATTTCGACGAAACCAGTTTTGTTGGGTTCGTGATGTCAATTTATTGCTAGGTTTCAAATTTCATAATTTTTCGAATCAATATGTGAGCGTGGCAAAGGAAAACGCGTTCGACCAGTTTCAGTTGAATTTAATCGACTGGAAATTGGCCATTTTTCAAACGGTCTCAGAATTCGACGAAATTAGTTTTGTTAGGACCGTATCGTCAATACGAAGCTAGAAAATATTTTTCGAGAATTTTTAGAGTTAGTATGTGACCCGAGTAATTTGAAATGTACGTTTGAAATTCAATATAATGATTTAAATGTAAATTCAACAGAAACTGATCGAAATGACCGAATCAGCTTGCGATACATATCCCATTGTGTTCGGAATGGGGGTATAACGCTATGGACGACAGGCGGTGGGCCTCGTTTTGAGATCGAAAATAAAGGTTGCTTTTTGGCGAAAAATAAATTAATTAAATAATAATAAAAAATATATATATATATACCTTTCTCCCTTCTTATAAGCTATCTACCCCCCCCCCCCCGATTCAATTCGTTCAAATAAAAAAAAAAAGGGAAAACCCGCTCGAGCTCCAGACCTAGCCGCCAGAAACAACGCCGCCACCGCCGGCCGCGGCCTCCCCCAGTCCGGCGCCTCCTCCTGCTACGCCTCCTTCCCCCTTTTCCTCCTTTCCCTCGCAGTTCGAAGCCTAAACCCGACGCCCAAGCCTGACGCCACCCCGTTCAACCCTGACGCCGACCGCCTTGCCCCGCCCACACCCCCTCCGACCTCAGACAATGGCTCTCCCCGCCCAGTCCCCAACCACAGTGAGTTTCTCTTTTGTTTTACATGTTCATTTAATTGTTTTATTCATTTTTCTTTTATAGTTATATGTTAAAACTGAAATTTTTAATATGTTAAAACTGAAATTTTTAATATGTTAAAACTGAAATTTTTAATATGTTAAAACTGAAATCTTTATTATGTTAAAACTGAAATCTTTATTATGTTAAAACTGAAATCTTTATTATGATAAAACTGAAATCTTTAATATGTTAAAACTGAAATCTTTAATATGTTAAAACTGAAATTTTTATTATGTTAAAACTGAAATCTTTATTATGTTAAAACTGAAATCTTTATTATGTTAAAACTGAAATCTTTATTATGTTAACTGAAATTTTTATTGTGTAAAAACTGATTTTTGTTCGCTTGTAAAAACTGATTTTGATAAAAAGAAAAAGATTTGAACTTTAAAAAGAAAAAGATTTGAACTTTAAAAAGAAAAAGATTTGAACTTTAAAAAGAAAAAGATTTTTAGAATAGAAAAGACGTGATTTTTAGCAATGTAAAAATACAATTTTTCTATATGAAGTAGTAGCGATAAAAATTTGATTTTTACTTATGTAGAAGTATTAAAAATATAATCTTTACTATATAGAAGAAGTAAAAATATGATTTTTATATATTGAACATCGAAGTAAAAATATGATTTTTATATATTGAACATCGAAGTAAAAATATGATTTTTATATATTGAACATCGAAGTAAAAATATGATTTGTATATATTGAATAGCGAAGTAAAAATTCGATTTTTACATATGTAGTGGCTACGGGCAACGAAGATGAAAAAGATGCGATAACGATGAAAATTTCTATCAAAGGAGAGTCAAGATGATTGGATAGCTATCTGTGAGAATTTCTCACTCTTCAATTTCTTTTTCTAGTTATATATATATACTAGGATGCAGACGGTGCTTAGTAGCACCCGACATAATCGTCCACAGACCATGGACTTGTTTGTTTGGTTGCATAAATTAGTAAGATGATTTGATTTGAATTTGGTTGTTTGGTGAATTTGATTGATGTGTGAATGGCGTGGGCCTTCACTAGACCAGGGATAAGGCTAGGCCTTGTCCCGTTTCTAGTATCGTGCCGTTATGCCGCCGAAATTTTCTAAAATATGTTAGAAAAATAAAAATATCATTTTATTGAATAAATGAACCGAATAGAATATTCATAGGTTGAATAAAATGTTTTATCGTTAAAAATATAATTTTTAACGTGAATGTGAATAAATAAATATTCATTTACAAATCGGACGGTTTGTTTATGTACACCTATTTGAAGGACATTGATTGGGACGATAAATTTTACACATCGCCCAACTGCACAAATAAAATCTGTGTTTGATTGTTTGAAACCCCACACGGGTGTTAGGATGAAATTTGAAGTTCACTCATCCTGATTGATTAAATATGTCGATCGATCGATTGATAGGCTGTTATAAGCGTTAGATATCTATATTTGATGCTTATACAGTGTAGTGCACTATGGTTGATGGTTGATTATTTTTCAATGCTATTATATACATGTGTTGTATGGAATCCATATAATTAACTTTATATGGTAATTGATTGGGCCTCATTCCAATTTGAAAAATAAAGAATAATATAAAATAAAGGTTCATGTGTTGACAGTACTCATCCATTGAGACTGGTCATGTGTTGAACGAAATATTTTAGTAATAAAATTTGCATCTTTATCAATATAAAATAAAGGTTCATGTGTTGACAGTACTCATCCATTGAGACTGGTCATGTGTTGAACGAAATATTTTAGTAATAAAATTTGCATCTTTATCAATATAAAATAAAGGTTCATGTGTTGACAGTTTCATCCATTGAGATTGGTCATGTGTTGAACGAAATATTTTGATAATAACAACTATTTTGAAAAAGAAATATTTGAAATATTTTAGTAATAAAATTTACATCTTTATAATATAAAATAAAGGTTCATGTGTTGACAGTACTCATCCATTGAGATTGGTCATGTGTTGAACGAAATATTTTGATAATAAAAACTATTTTGAAAAAGAAATATTTGAAATATAATATTTGAAAATAGAAATTTATGAAGCCGTGTTGATTAGATTGACGCCATTTTGACGTGAACGATATTTATATCGATTTTAACGATTTCGAAATGAAATAAATTGAAAACGATTTCGAAATGAAATGAATTGAAAACGATTTCGAAATGAAATGAATTGAAAACGATTTCGAAATGAAATGAATTGAAAACGATTTCGAAATGAATTGAAAACGAATTCAAATTGAATTAAAAGCGAATTGGAATGAATTCAAATTGAATTGAAATTCGAATTGAATAGAAATGAATTTTAAAACGAATTTATAAAGAAGAATTCAATTTTGCTTTGAATTGAAATGGAAGTTGAAATAGATTTTGAAACGAATTTTAAAACTATTTATATAATTCGTTTTGAATAGAAATCGACGAAATATATATTATATATATAATATAATGGCCTGAATAGAACGCGCCGCGCCGCGGCAGTTCGTGAATTTCGACCATTTATTTCAAACGGACATTACGGGAGATCCGACCGTCGGATTCTCCTAAAACCGGAACCGTTGGGTTCGTATCGAAAAGAGCTTTCTAACGAATATTAAAAATTTGAAATCTAACGGTTGGATTTGGAATTATGCCCAAATCAAATTTGAAAAAGGTCGCTGTAAGTGCAGTTCGATGGCCGTTGATGGAAATCGACTGTACGGGCCTTGATAAAATTATTAAAAATAGTAATAATTTGTGTAAAATCATAAGAAATGATTTGTGAAGATTTGGGATGAAAAACTCCATATTTGAAAAGATAAAAATAGATTTTTATCGAAATGAACTAGTTTTGAACTAGAATTATAATTCTATTTATTTTTAAATAAATAAATTGAAAGTGAAAAGGGTTTTAAAAATAACCAGAATTTCCAATGATTGCATTGGAGTGGATTTGAATCAAAATTGTCTTCGGAATATTTCGATGTTGGAATTCAGGATTATACGGATGTTGTTATGGAAATTTGAAAGATATATATTTATATCGTTATTTCCAATACGACATTTGTTAATCGTAGAATGTGATATTGAATATAAGCCGATATATTTTCTATTCAGAGCCTTGTATTGAATATCAAATGTGATTTGGGTTTGTCGTGAATGGTGTCTTCATTAACACTGTTCTTGAACCCAGTTGAGAAAAGATTAAACCTTTTTATTTAGATTTAATGAAGTGTACCAATTAAATAATATTTAATTGGAATTGAATTAATATTGATTTTTGGGTTTATCGTGGACAGTGTTTTAAATAACACTCATTCTTTAACCCGATAATTAATGAATGTGATTTTGGGTTTATCGTGAACTGTGTTTTAAATGACACTGATTCTTTAACCCAGTTAAAGATTAAAACTAAGTGGAGTTTTAATGAATCTTTAATTAGATTGAAAAGATCGAAAGTGGAGTACCACCAGGTTTGCTCCAGGCGATAGTTAAATCTTTAATTAGATTTGAACGTGAAATGGTAATTGAATTTACCGATAACACCGTGGTGTTAGATATGAAGTATAACCAGTTTTACTTCATGGGATGAATAGGTTGGGATTGGGAAATTAAAACAAATGATTACTTCGGTAAGGTTCGCTAATCCCGACTAGTTTGAATTGATATTCAAAAATAGATTAAAGAATAAATTCAGGAAATTTATCTTGGATAAAATTAATGGGAACCTTTCCCTATGAAAGTGAAAATTAGAAACTAACCGTCGGTTAGCTAAGCAGAATGGTTTTCTGAATATTGATCTGATGTTGGTTTCGGCCTTCGGGGTTAATATTTGGGGAATTATTCTCTTGATTAATTTACGGTTAGTGACTGATGAATTGGAATGAGGCGTATGTTGTGTTTGTGTAACACTTATTTAAAATATACGCGAGTTATTCGGGAAGACCGGGTTTATCCCATTCTGAATAACTGATACGACGATAAGTCGAAGATGAAGACGATGGTCGAAGGCCGGAGGTCTTCACGTCGTTTGGGTAATTACTGATGATCTTGATTGGGCTGTACACCCAAGAAGATGGAAACAGTTGGTGATCGTCCAGACGTACTTGGAGATCGATGGATATGCGGGGTACTAGGTGCCTCCGGTTTCGTTCAGACCCAGAACGGACTTGTAAATGGACTGTGTGTCTGACATTGGATTTTAGTCCGTGTGATTGATCTCTATTAAATATATATCTGTTTGGCGGCGGAGAATTTATTCTCTTGCTTAACGCCCTTCTCTGAGACGTACGAGCTCAGGGGTTATATATTGATGGATATCAATCGCATGGAGTGAATTGCCTGTGTGGCATGCTAAGATGCAAATGATCAAGGCTTCTGTTGAAAAGCAAAGTCTTGTGGTTGATGATCGAAGCACGGCCTTTGTGGCGTAGCTTTGTGTAACGTTGATTCGCGAGTATCACACCCGGTATGAATCAAAAACGGGAGACGGACATCAGGGAGGACATGCGTTTCTTTCTAGTTAGGAGTGGCGTTAGTGCTTGAACTGGCTGACGAGTTTGACTCATGTGGATGTTGCTCATTATTACTTGCTGAAAAGCGAGGCGCCTCGTGATATCGGTTTCGGCCGATGCTTCTGGTCGGCTGACGGGCCAGGCTTACGCCCCAAAGGGCGGAGAAACGTAGTGTTCAGGCATAATAATCCACATCGGTGGACCGGCCCTGACGATCCAAGTCCCACCTGAGTCTGGGTCCTGAGACATGGGCTAGATTGTCTCGAATCGGTGAGGATCTTGCCCCTAGCCTCGGTTCATACCATAAATGATAACCCAACTTCCAATACGACGTATTGCGGTTTTAATTGTAAACCTATATATGGCGACATGATATATGGTACCCATGCCGCCTATGATTGATACTTATGATTTGAAGTTGTTTTATACACTATGCACTTATTATAGTATCAAATGATTTGTTTTAAACGTATCAAGCATTCTTTGGCTGTTATAAGGGAAAACCCTATCCCCCGGCTTGCGTTGCATTGTGTGATAGGACCTGGGTCTTATAACAGCTCCATTTTTCTTTATTTAGCATTGCGCTGTTTGTTTTATGCACCGGTATTCTTGGGAGGAAACCCGTTCCGTGTTATACGGCGTGGTCCCTTGATTTACCTAACTTTAAAAATAAAGATTAATAACTGTTTTAGTTCTCACACCAGTCCCATGACTGACCTGGAGTTTATTGTTTTAACCTAAACTCTGGGTGCCCTTATTTTGACACGCACAGCTAGTAGTTTTGGTTTTGCAGATTTATATTCACAGGATCCTGGTTTACAGCTGGAACGATATCCAGAAAGCTTTGTATCCGTATATCTTCTTCTAGTTGTGTACTGTATTATATTCCGCTGCTATGTATTTAAATGTAATTTAAATCTCTGATATTTCTGTGTAATATTCATTTATACTCTGTATATTCTTGTTATCTGATGCATTGTTGTAATATACAATGAAATGTTCTTTTATATGCGTTCTGTTGTGGCTTGTTCTCGAACTATCCGCGGTTTCCTTTACGGGGAAGTTACGGGTTTTCACACCTTGAGTAGAAAGAAACTGACCTTAAGCCCTCTCTTTGTGGAAAGGCAAAGCTTGGAGTTTATCACAAGCTTTAACTTCAGACCCCCCACTAACTTTATACCTGGCTTGCTAGCGACGTTAGAAGTGCGGCCAACTCTATTAGACTCAATCGGAGCCGCGAAAAGAGAAGACCCTCAGCTAGCCGAAGTTATGGACAAGTTAATTAGGGGTGAGACTTCTAGTCATCTCAATAGATACTCCATCGATGATGCCAAGGGCTGGTTGAGATGAGATGGAAGACTATGTGTCCCACAAGCAAGGGGCTTGGTAAAGGCGGTTCTAGAAGAGGCACACCATTCCAAACTGACCATACACCTTGGCGGAGACAAAATGTATAAAGACATCAAAAGAGTTTTCTTTTGGAATGGCATGAAGCGAGACGTAGCTGAATTTGTTTCTAAATGTTTAATATGCCAACAAGTCAAGGCGGAGCAGAAGAAGCCTGGTGGTCTGCTCCATCCTCTAGAGGTCCCACAATGGAAATGGGATAGCATCTCGATGGACTTTATAGATGGGTTGCCAAGGTCAAGAAGGGGCAATACCAGCATTTGGGTAATAGTGGACATGCTCACAAAAAGTGCCCACTTTATACCCGTCAAAGGTAGAAGGAATGCCTCATCTCTAGCATCCATATATCTTAAGGAGATATTTCGACTCCATGGGATACCCTCCAGCATAGTGAGTGATCGAGACCCTATCTTCACGAGCGAGTTTTGGAAGAGTTTAAAAGAGGCTGTAGGCACACAGTTATGCTTAAGCACGGCCTATCACCCTCAAACCGATGGCCAGACAGAAAGAGTCAACAGAGCATTAGAAGACCTCTTGAGACTATGCATTCTTGACTTCGGAGGTACATGGGAGGATCATCTACCTTTGATGGAATTCGCATACAATAATAGCTACCAACCACCATAGGCATGGCACCTTTCGAAGCTTTATATGGAAGACAGTGCAGATCACCAACTTGCTGGTGCAAGTCCACAGACAAGCTCATACTTGGACCAGACATGATTAGGGAGACTTCAGAAAAAGTAGACTTGATACGAAGAAGAATGAAGACTGCCCAAGACAGACAGAAGTCCTACGCAGACAAAAGAAGAACTGATCTTGAGTTCGAAGTTGGAGACAAGGTGTTCCTTAAAGTATCTCCTTTGAGGAACGTCGTTCGCTTTGGATCTGCAGGGAAGTTCTCACCAAGACTTGTAGGGTCGTTCCCTATCATCGAGAAGATTGGGAAGATGTCTTATAGGGTACAGTTCCCCGAAAGGTTGGCCGGGGTTCATAATGTCTTTCATGTTTCTCACCTGCGGAGATGCTTACACGAATCTGCGGAAGTGGTAGAACCAAGTATCCTAGAAGAAGTTGAAGTTGAACGAGAAGCAACTATGAGGAGAATTCCAACCCATATCTTAGGAACAGAGGTCCAAAAACTACGCAACCGCGAAGTTAAGCTCGTCAAAGTTCAATGGAGCGACACTGAGGAAGACGCGACTTGGGAAACTGAGGACAGAATACGCACAACCTACCCTTTTCTTTTTTAGGGTACGTCTTTAATCTCCTTTTTCCTCAAGTTTATGCTCGTATCTATCTTTTTAGGTATGTCTCCTCGATCCTATCCTTTATCCTTAGGTAGGAACCCATTTGGATGTAAACATGTAATTGAAACATGTTATGGCTGATGGTTGCAAGTGGTTGCAAGTGGTTGCTAGTGGTTGCTGGTGGATGCATATACACACACATTAGGTTGTAGATCGACTTAGTCACTTCCATATTGCATATGCATATATGTATTGGTTTATGGATTAAAACTTAATGTGTTATCATATGGATGTTGCATTTGGATGAATGATTGTGCACTCATGTAAGAAATTTTGAGTAGGAAAAAATGCATTCATAATGGACTCATGGCACCAACATAATTTACATTAAGGAGGTCAACTGAATCAGTAGACCGCCTGATTTTGCATTAGATAAGGACATGTACACATACAATGCATATGATCATGAAGCATTAGAAATATTTTAAGGACAATGGACGCTTGTGTTTGATGGTTGAGTAGATGGGTGGTTGGATGGTAGGATATAAGTTCTTTTCGACTTGAAGATTTCGGGGACGAAACCTAAAAGGAGGGGAGAATGTAACACCCCGTACTTTCTATTAACGTTATAATAACGAATCCTAGAATACTTAATTTAAAATGTGAGAATTAAGGGAAACGGGTTACGCCATTGTGTTCGTCTCGGAATTCTGGTTGAGATAGGGTCCGAGTTTGCGTAAATTGGACTTCGTATGAAGAAGTTATGGCTGTCAGAAGTTTCCAGAAAAATTCAAATAAATTCAAACAGCTCGAAAACGAATTCAAAATTCGAACAGAATTCAAAAGCGGGCAGGGCGGGAAAAATCCCGCCTAGGCAGGTCGACCAGGGGGGCGACCCTAGTGTCGACCTGCCCCCTAGAGGTCGACCTGGGGGTCGACCTGGCCCCCGCCAAGATCTGAAATTTGAACGACTGATGACATGCTGTTGAGTCACTAGGGTTTCTGGATGGTCCTGATCTGGTCTGAGTGGCTGTGATTAACCCTCGGTTCATCCGACGGCTTTAATTAAACTGAAATTCTATATAAACAACTCAATGCTCAACCTAAAAACACACAGAAAAACATTCCTAGAACTAAAATGCTGTCAGTAGAGAACTTGGAGTAGCCGTCACCGTTTTCAATTCAAAGACGAGTTAAAAGCTTACATCTAAAATAAAATTAAAACGATTCTAATTCAACGATCTTCATCAAAGGCGCGCATCTCCAATTTCAGAATTCAGATTTCAGAATGCAAGAACCCCTTTTAGTTTGTAAGTGGGTTATTACGTAGATTTAAACATTCTTTCGATTGAAATCATGACATGTTGTAATTGGGATATAGAATGATGCTTATGTATAAGATTTGATTCTCGTTTATCTTAAAGTATCGTTGAAACTAATCATGTCTATGGCGATGAACATGTTGTATATTTCATGTCTATTTGCTTGTGGCGATGAACATGTTATATTAATCATGTCTATATGCTTGTGGTGATGAACATATTTTTATGTTATTAAAATCTATTATGATTTGGGTAATGGATTTATTTTGCTAATTAAATGGTAAAACATGTCATGCTATAAATTGGCGGTTAATTGCAAGTTTGTGATCTAAAACACTTGCTTATATGTTATATCTATACTCATGTATATTCATGTTAGGTTGAATCTAATTATGTTGTAAAAAGTGGAATTGTAATCCTCTTATATTTTTAACATCATGCTAAATTGTTAGCTTTCTTATGTTTTGACATACATAAGATTATATGTTAAGTTATGGGTTGAAACTGCGATTATATGTTAAACTTCCATGCTAGACCTTTGTCAAGTTTACATGACCATTAGAACCAACTTGTCACAAGTTCACCTTTACCCATTTAATTAAAGTTAATGACACCTCTATGCCAAGTTACACATGACAAGTTGAAATGTATGTTATTTTATGTTTATTTCATGTCTCTTATTTATTACCCCTTTTCTTGTTTATGGGTTGGGATAACTTACTGGCCCAACATTTTATGTGATTCATGCATACATTCCACGGGGGTAGCGATGGGAAATATGAAAATTTCACGACATAGATTTGTTCATTAAATGGCATATTTGATATACCATTTATGTTGAGCATAATCAAAGGATAACTATGGCGTGATTAAATTTAATCCACATAAAAAAATTGACATATATAGAAAAATATGAATTTTAGAAAAGACGAATATGCCTAACCCGAGGTTAGACTGAGTTGTGGTGTAAATCTGCCCGGAACCGACCGGCATATCCAGTGACCACAACAAGACCTATTTAATGTGAGTGGTTAGTGCATCAAGCCGAAAAAGAACCCGAGGTTAGACTGAGTTGTGGTGTAAATCTTCCCGGAACCAACCGGCACATCCAGTGACCACAACAAGACCTGTCTAATGTGAGTGGTTCGTGCTTTAATAAAATAAAGCTAAGTCAGGATTAGTAGGGTTAAGTAAATTAGGAAAACACTTAACCAATTCAACATGTTAACTAAACGAATGGGTGGGGTTAGGTAAACTTGGACACTTAACCAAATAAACATGTTGATTAGAAAACCCTAGTAATGGGGACTCATTTCAGCAGTAACCCACACAGATGTATCATGGCACCCTGAAACTAGGCAGGGTGGGGCACGATTACTGGGCTAAATTATAAGTGGTCAAAACGTTGGTGGTTGATGGGCCAGTGTATGTTCCGATGAAGTATGGGCGTGCACGTACTCCGGAGTGGAAAAATCAGGCACTGGGCATCAGTAGTGTACATTGTGCATCTTGAATCGTGTCGGGTTGCCACCAGAGGGACTGATACACCCATGGTGGAACCAGCACAGGTAGCTACAGTCAAGCGGGGCCGAATGACACAGGACATGAATGCATGCGAGTAGGAGTCAATCATTAAGGGGATCGTTTGTTATAAACACGTGGGGCTGGTTGAACCAATAGTGGTAGGTGCAGAGACTATAGTAATGGGTGCGATCACATGCTCATCTTATCTTATATTAGGGTATTGTCCTATGTTCTGTTACCACTGTCATGATCCCTTTCCTTGTTTAAATACTAGTAATCACTGAACTTACCAGACTTATTGTCTGACCCATTTTCTCTCATCCTCTTTTCTTTCGTTCCCCCTCCCCCCCTCCCCCCCCCCCGGTCCATAGGGAGGGAATACTGCAGCTTAGTCAGACTCTATGCAAGCTTCAAGATAGTATATGTATGATTTGGACTCTCTCTCACCTTGGCTATGGCTCTTGGACATTATTCTTGGGGATTTATGCACTTTTACTTTTGGTTTATGCTTCTTTATTTAATGGTCAAGACAGAGATTATGTTGTAATGTTTTGGAAGTTATTTTGAGATAATTTGATGTAATACTTTTGTATTGAACTACGTATGCAATAAATGTTTGAATTCCGCTGCTTAAATTTTATCTGTCTTGTAAATTTTTCTGTGACTTGTACCTATAACCCTCCACCAAAGTTAAGGCATTCTCTTTGTAAGTGACCTTAATCGAGGTGGGGTGTTTCACCTAACAAAATTAATTTCATCGAATTTGAAGACCGTTTGTGAAACGGTCATTTTCCAGTCGATTAAATTCAAACTGAAATTGCCAAACATATTTAAATTCACCACCTCTCATATTAATTCCAAAAATTATGAAATTTGGAATCTAGCAATAATTTGACATTCTGGATCCAACAAAAGTTGTTTCGTCAAAAACGGAGGTCGTTTGCAAAATGGCTATTTTTAAAGGCTATATATATATTAAATATATATATAAATTCCATAGCGACTATTTCAAATTTTAAACTGGACATAACTTTTAATTCTCGTAATGAAATCTGGATTTTTCACATTCGTTGGAAAGATATTTTTAAATAGATTCAAATATTTCTTGTTTTACTAAAATCCGGTTTATTTTGAATCCTGTACATTCATTTGAAATTTGAAATCGAATTTTCAAACTGCCGCGCCATCTCAGACTCGTTTTATAATTAAAATAAATTTATACGTTCTAACTTCGATTAAAATAAATTTTGGTCGTTATTATTTAAAATAAATCATTTTCAATATCCAAAATTCATAAAAATAGATAAAATAAATATTTTAATTTGGTTCTGAAAATCCGAGTTTTATCAACTTATTACCTTATTAAAACAATTTCTGAAACCGATCACTATGAGAACTCTCTCTCACTCAATTTAGTTTAGAGTTATTATATAGTAGGTTGCAGATGGAGCTTAGTAGCTCCCGACACCATTTTTTTGTACAAGCCAGTTGATTGTTTGTGTGGATTGTGATTGGGATTGTAATTGATGTATTGTTGTATATATGAAATTATTTATATAAAATATATATAAAAATTACCATGAATTGAAAATAAAATAATTATTCATTTACAAATTGGACGGTTTGTTTATGTACACCTACTTAACTGATATTGATTGGGGCGATAATTCTTACACATCGCCCAACTGCACAAATAATAATCTGTATTTGTTGTTTGAAAACCCCACACGGGTATTGGGATGATATTTGACATACACTAATCCCAATAATCAGTAGTATTTCAATCGATGGGTTGACAACCTGTATAAGCGTTATTTATTTATCTTAATGCTTATACAGTTGTAAAATGCACTCTGGATGTTGTATGAATTTTTAATGATTGTTTATCATTATTACTGTATACATGCGATGTATGAAATCCATATAACTGAAATTATATGGTAATTGATTGAGTTTGGTTCCAGTTCAGAATTAACGAATATTTTAAAATAATATTCGGTAAATATTGAAATGTGAAGCCGTGTTAAGTAGTTAAACACCATTTTAACACGAACGGGATTTTCTGTCGATTTTATTCATTTTATAATGAATATCGAAAAGTGATTTCAAAATCAGATATTTTGAAAATATTAACATTTTAATATTATAATGATAAGGAATATTCAAATTTGATTTGAAAATTGAAATAGAATTGAAATTGTTTTAAAATGAATTTAAAACGAATTTATAATGAAATATTCAAATTTGATTTTGAAAACTGAAATGGAATTGGAATCGTTTTAAAATGAATTTGTAATGGAATATTCAAATTTGATTTGAAAATTGAAATGGAATTGAAATCGTTTTAAAATGAATTTAAAATGAATTTATAATGGAATATTCAATTTTAATTTGAAAATTGAAATGGAGTTGCAATCGTTTTGAAATAAATTTAAAACGACTTTATAAAGGAATATTCAGTTTTGATTTAAAATTGAAATGGAGTTGAAATAAATTTAAAACGAATTTATAACAGAATATTCAGTTTTGATTCAAAATTGAAATGGATGTGGAAATCATTTTTAAAACAAATTTAAAACGATTTATAAAATACGTTTTATATGTAAATCGACGAAATATATATAATATATATTATATATATAATGGCCTGAATAGAACGCGCCGCGCAGCGACCGTTCACGAATTTCGACCATTAACTTCAAATGGACGTTAAGGAGATTCGACCGTCGGATTCTCCTAAAACCGGAACTTTGGGATCGTATCGAAAAGAGCTTTCCAATGAATACAAGAGATTTGAAATCTAATGGTTGGATTTTAAGATATGTCCAAATTAGTTTTGGAAAAGGTCGCTGTAAATGCAGTTCGGTGGCCGATATTGGAAACCGACTGTAAGGGCCTTAATAAAAATATTAAAAATTTGGAAAAATTATGTAAAATCATAATAAATAATTTGGAAAGATTTTGGATGAAAAATTCCATATTTGAAAAGATAAAAATATATTTTTATCGAAATGAACTAGTTAATAACTAGAATAATAATCCAATTATTTTTAGAAGTAAATAAATTGGATTTGAAAATGGTTTTAAAATAACCAGAATTTTCCAACGGATTAATTGGAATGGATTTGGAATGGAAATAATCTTCTGAATATTTAGATATTGGATTTCGTGATTACACGGATATTGTTATGGGAATTTGGAAGATACAGATATCGTTATTCCCAATACGATATCCATTGGTTTTAGAATTTGATATTGAATATATGCCGATATAATTTCTATTCAAAGCCTTGTATTTGATATCAAATTGGATTTTGGGTTAGTCATGAATGGTGTCTTAAATAACACTGTTCTTAGACCCAGTTGAGAAAAGAATAAACCTTTAAATTAAGATTTAGTGAAGTTTTCCAATTAATTAATATTTAATTGGAATTGAATAAAAGAATTGGATTTTTGAGTTTATCGTGAACGGTGTTTTAAACAGCACTTGTTCTTTAACCCAATTAACAGTGAAGAATATGATTTGGAATTTACAATCACTACACCAGAAATGCCAATTTGGCAGTGTTCATGGCCGTGGCGTCTTTGTTACTTTGATACGGTTTTAAGCCGTATCAATTTATGATTTTGATACGGCATAAAACCATATCAATTTATGTATTTGATACAGCTTAAAACCTTATCAATTTATGTATTTGATATGGCTTAAAACCGTATCAAATTTTAAAAAATAAAATAAAAAAATAAATACAATTAGCTTCTTCATTACAACTGTATCAATATTATATCATTATGTATGCTAATATATCACATGAATATTGATGTCCACTGATAGTTTTTTCATGTTCACGAGCATAGATGCATGTATAAAATATAATTGGCTACTTCTAGCATGACAACAATAGCTTTTGTTTTTTTACAAACTAAAACAAGAAGTTAACAATAGGCATTACCTTCTATTGCGTTAGTACAAATATGAATGAAAGATACACTGGCTGTTGTACAAATTCCAGAGCTTCTTTTATATAATTGAACATTCAAACAGGGGTAAAAATATAACAATTGCTGAAACCAACTTCAAATGCTATAGTTGGATTTTGCAAGAACTTGATCCTATTCACTCAGAAAGCAAAATTAAAAAAAAACCATGAAAGGATGGTAAAAGAAAAGCTAGCGCGCACTAACAAAAACATAAGATTTGTTCCCAATCATTCAAATCCAATATATAAATCTGTAGATGCTATAAGCAGCTTGCTCACCCCAATTTAACTCCTATCGAATCTTGGCAGGGTCAAGAGAGTGTTCCCTCGAGAAACCCCCTCTAATGTCGTCCAGACTTCACTATCCTTTCCCTTTCCTTTTCCTTTGTGCACTTCTTCAAGAATTTCGGACAAAAATGAATCATTATTTATATCTGAAGTAGTATGGTTTAAGATCGAATTAGATGAATTGTTTGATGTATTCCTGAGATAGAGACATACTACAACACAGTCGTCAACTTTGGAGGTAGGATACTTGTGGCACCATGCATGCACTGCTTCCTCAACAAGAGTGGAAGCTAATGATATCGTTTAAACAAAAACGATTATTTTAGGTTAACGTGCTAGACAATAATTCTAATTGATAGCATTTAGGTTAACGCCTTAATTGATATCATTTATTGTCAATACTTACGGCGCAAACACAATGATTTTCTTTCTTATAACCGTAGCACCATCGCCCTAGCATTAATCCCAAGGAATGGATGGGGTCAGCAATTACCAAGCATTGGAAAACTGTCAAATAAACAAAAAGAAGAAAAACATACCTCTTTATTTATGATAGCCATGTGCCCGGGAGGTGAAGCAGGCAAAGCCTGAGATGGTAGTGATACAGATTTACCCCATCCGATCTTCAACTCATATTCATATACTATGACACCTAAAAATATTGAACTGTGATTAAACTGTCAACATGTAGACTGCCAAAATGTTCATTAAGTTGGATCCTGTTATAAAGTTAGACTGCCAAAATGTTCATTACTCTGCTCTGTGAGTTATATTTTATCAGTTTAATTGTATGTAAGAACTTGCCTATGGAGAGAATAACTTGTCTCTTTGATCTTGCATAAAAGGAAATCATTATCGACATATTTAGAAATTCCAAAGCTTTGAAGGAAAAACAGCATATGATCAGCAACCAAACTAGCAACCTTGCTTATAGTTCTGTACTACATGCACTCAGTTTAAGAGAAGGTGGGGAAAGCAATTTGGAAGTGATATGAAAACAATTTGTTGAGAGATCAAGGAAACCTGTGAAACCTAGTTCTCTCTTCAATGCAACTCTCAACTTCTATGACACAGTCATCCTCATGATTTTTAGAGTTCGACAAGGCCTGTTGTAGTTCACTTTTTGTTTTTACCAATAAATGCTTGACACTGCAAGTATTATTTCGTATGCACGATCAAATTTCAGCATCTAACATTGAGAATATTTTCATTTGGCGGGTTTCTGATGCATGTATCTTGAACACAATTTGATTTTAACAATATTCAAGTATTATGGAATAAAAGCAAAAAGCAGGATATAAAAATTCTTGAAAAGATTTTTAAAAAATGAGGTTCTTCGATTCAAGCTTAGGTTGACAATTGCACACATGCTGATTTCATAGTCAAGGTATACCTGTGTCCCGAACACAGTTTTCCTATAGTGACATCATGAGACGTACAGAAGTACTGGTTCATGATTGCATCATTTGTCCTAGCTGCAGCAGGTAACAGTCCAAATATTGCACCACACAAAACACCTGGATAGTAAAAAGGATAAATAATAATGAATTTAATCTTTTCAGTCGATGTGAAATATCACTGACCTGTTTATCGCTTCCTACAGCAAAACCTATTGCAGTACTTAGAAGACCATCAATCCCACTAGCACCTCTGTTTCCAACAACTTGTATGCCAAGAAACAATGCATCATTTTCATCTAATGATTCGTTGATGATGTGGGCAGCATAAGGCTCAATTAGCAATGGGTCAGAGCAAATTATAAATGATATTTCTCGTGCAACCTATCATGGAAAGTTAAGTTGGATGTAACGTTTTCACAAGAAAAGGAAAGGGAAATTTTAACTCAAAAAAACATGAAGCTGAGAAATCAACATTATTAATTGCATTTGATGGAGAGTTCTAGAACATTTTAACTCCAAAACAACTATTAAGCAGAATAGGAGCATGGATATATTGTTACTAATGACATTTAAATTTTAACTAAAACTATAACTACAATTTAACTGCAAAGCATAATATTAGGGTAAGAGTTGATCGCATACCCGTACTCAGTATAATTTTAAATTGTCAGAAAAGGTTCAGTTTTGCGCTTTTACAATAACACCATCTATAACAACTGCCAGAACCATACCAACAAGAAATAATCAATTGGTGGGAGAAGGGTAGAATTTCATGTTTGCATCTTATAAGCGCACACAATTACCGAAGGTGTCAAGCAGTTGTACAACATCAAATAAATAAACAAACAGATGAACAATGAATTATATGATCTTCGATAATAGCAAGAGCTCAAGGAGAAAGAAATTGTTACCATCATATTGATAGCTTTCAGAAAAATGATCCACCTGCTTGGATTTCTCGGCACTTCAGTTTTCAATAAAACATCAGCAAATTTAGTGATGGTGCTCTGAATTCTATGAGTGACAATATGAGAAGGATCATGTCGACAGGGATGCTTGTCAATTAAGATATAAGGATGTGGAAAACAGAACTCAAAGAATTCTCCGAGGCGCTTGCTGGTAAGCTTACTCCCAATCTACAAGTTCAAATTGCATGAATTAGTAAAAATATTTTATTTTAAATCCATGGAAGGACCAATCTTAATTACTTAAGAACACATTATGATTTTGAGTTGTTAACACAAGGGGAAAAAAATGATAACTTAGCAACATATAATGATGCATATAGGATTGGAACCCAGTGTACAAGGTTCACTGCTTACACAAGGGACTAAAATGAGGGACTTAAGAGTTGTGCCCTGAATATAAGCTCATGACCAGTAAAAATAGAATGGTGCTATCTTGGTTTTTTTAAGAAAAACAAATATACACTTAGTGTTCTTCAGGGTTATAATGAACTACTTCCGTTGTGACAATTGCAATTAAAGCATGCATCAAAATAAAATCACTTACGGAATGACCAATTTAGCACACATAAAGAATGCAAAAGCTACCTGAACAACCATATCAGGCTTAGCCCAGTTCTTAACAGAATCCGAGAGAAGAGAATGGTCAAAATGATCAATGAAAATAAATTTTTCCTCGGTGTTTACATCTGAACTTAAAATCCTTCGCAGCCTTAGACCAGACAGGATATCACAAACAATAGGCCAATGGAGGTGCCTTGCCAGAAGAATAGCAGCCCAAATTTCATCTTCTGTGTGAATAGCACCAACCACCAAAAGACCCTTACTTGCACTTTGAATTGCATTTATTACGTCTTCAACATCATTACCATTTCCATAACTTGCACTGAGATTATTTAAGTTTAAATATTTCGTAAAAGGCTCAGCTTTTGACATCCACGAATCTAATCCGCTCAAACAGGTTAATGACCATTTACTTGGATTGTCTAATGGCTCTCTAAATTGACAGTTAATATGAACATGATCATATGGTACTTGTGTTTCCCTGTAACAAGCTGTGTCAATTGTTGTGAGAACCATTCTTGCATGTAACTGATCCGTTGGTGAAGGAAAGTTGAAGAAAAATCTAACAAAGTTACCAAAATGATCGACCTGTGGATAAAGAATCCAAATGTTTAGAGATTAAACATATAACTTTGGAAACAACCACAGCCTTACAGCATACAGTTGATGTGAAATTCTACTCTCTCTTCTCTTTTTTTATACATCGTATAAAGAGCTATGAAATGCTAACTGTCGCTTTTTACGCACTTGTATTATATGACAGAATGCAGTTTCAGTTCTTATTAATATAAGAAAATGCTAGTAAGTGTATAAGGACGTGCAACAAATATAAAACAAAAGGCGATAATAACAAATATAAAAAAGGTGGATGTGCAACAACGAAGTGAGAAAGTGGAAGAATGAGTACTATGATGAATAACTAACATACCATTGCTTAAATTGACAAAAAATGCTAAAGCTGGCAGAAAAGAAGAAGCATGATGTGTCTATGTAGCTAGATCATGATCGCGATTTGTGATTATAGTTATTTTATTCCAGTCAGATCAAGTTGTTCAAAGTTGCTCAGACTCCGACTACAGGATCCAACTTAATGGACATTTTGGCAGTCTAACTTTATAACAGAAATTTGTTTATTTTACTCACTTTAACAACATCCATTGCACCAACTCAACACTGTATTATCAGCAGCAAAAGGGTTTCAGGCTGGAGGGTGTTTAACCCAACATTGCAACAATCAATTTTTCTAAATAGTAGCTGCATTGCAATCCAAAGCACATTGCGCACTATAGTTACTTATTTATACCCAACAATAAAACATAACCTACATTATTCTGCACTTCGATATGCTCAGCCCAGCTTTTCAGCCAAATATCCACCCACTATCATTTACACTGCCTCATATTCTGAGTGTTTACAACTAGATTATCACAGAAGGGGAAGGGGAAAAAACTACCTGCAGAGAATGACTTAACACATGTTGCTTCAGATGAGCAGGTTTACCAAAACTTGCACTACATTCCTCACAAGTATTTTTTGCCTCCTTATGCACTGTTTCCACTTCAATATCTTTTGTTTCTTCGTTCTTTATTTCATCCTATACATTTGATGTTTAATACTATTAACATGACAGACATAAACATATGGACTTATTAATCAGTAATACTCAACAGATATAATGTAAATGTTAAAACAGTTGCGGAGATTTAGTATACGTAAAATAATCATTATCATTTGGTCAGATATTAATAGTTGATTTAAATTATTCAAGGTTGGACGTCTTTCAAACGGCTTCCTAAAGTTAATTCATGACAAAATGACGTACCTTGTGATGTAAGAGCATATGAGATCTAATTAGTGACTTTTTGGATCTGCAAATTGTTGGATCTAGAATAACCCTAGAGGGGGGTGAATAGGGTTTTTCACAGTTTTTAACTGAATTAAAAACTTAATGAGATATATAATAATAAACTGATCACAGAAAATAGCAGAAACTGAAATGCAGAAAGTAAATCACACACAGATATACCCAGCTTCGGCAAAACCCTGCCTACTGCTGCATTTCTAAGGTTTCTACTAGGTGATAGAACAGTTCCCGCATACAAGACCATGTACACTCGCAAACCCCTGCTCCTATTCTAACCCTACGCTCAAAACCGTAGACTGGCCAATATCCCCTTGACCAGATTTCCCTTGATTACAACTAGTAACCAATATCCTAGATTTTACAGAATTCTAGAACTGTCAGTTAACCCCTAACTGAAACTCCCCTAGAGTTTTACAGACTCTATCAACTGTTCAGAATTGTTTACAAAATAATTTAAGAACAAAACAAAACAAAATGAAAATTAAAACAAAAGAACCCCTTAGGTGTTAAATTAAAAGGGGTCATCCCCTTATCCATTTAAGACATGGCCGGCCCATTATTTTTCTTTTACCCGATCTCTTTGCTTTGTAAAAAAAAATGGCGGCGGCTTAGGGTTTCTTGAATCCTTCCCCAAATCGGTCGATTGCTTGAAAGATTTTGATTCTCTGATGCTTCACTTAGTTGACGCTGGTCGATTTGATGCTCCTCTCCGATTTGGGCTTTCTCTCGATCGAAAACTGTGAGTATGAATGAATTCAACCTTGTCTGCTCTTTGGATTTTTGCTGTTGGTTTTCGATTTTCTCTTTAGTTCTTTTAATTGAATTTGTGGGATTTCAAAAAAATGGGACATTGCCTGTGATGAAAATGGTGTCAGTATATAGGGCAATTCGAAACCCTATACTCTCTGATTTCAGTAAATTGACTTCGCTCTGATTGCGTGTGTATTCCTCTTTTGACTTCTCGGCTTGAAATTGACTCATGAATTTATGGTGAAAACTTGATGACCTTGGTTGTGAATTTGTTCCTGAATTGCGTTTTCCTCTTTTGGCATACCCGATTTGAAAAAGAATTTATGCTTTCCCCTTTGTTATACGACTTGAATGATTTTTTTTTTTTTACTTTCTTTTAGTCCTTGCGTGATGTTGTTGTTGCCGTGATTCTTGCCATGCTTATAGAACAGGAAATCAATTTTGTTGCCCAAAACTGAAATTAAATCGGCTTGATTGATTGTGGCAATTCTGGATAATTGTTGAACTTTTTCCATATTTAACTTTCTGCAAATTAAACCCTTGCCAACCATTTCTGAGTATTTTGAAATGCAGAAAATATTTCATTGCCAAAAATGATTATTGCCAAAAATCAAGAATCCTGATCTCTAAAATAAATCTGTGAATTTATGAATTTTAAAACTTGCCTTAAAAACTGTTTCTGGAAAATGTGGAATTCTGAAATCATTTTAAAAATTGTTCATCCTTTCAAAACTGAAAACCGAATTGCAAAAACTGTTTTGCAAAAAAAAACTACCTGCACCATATTGTTCATGCTCTTGTTGCTGCTATGCCACCATTGCTGTTTCTTTGAATAAATCTGGATATCTGATTATGGTCTTCCTTTTTCATACTTGTTGCACTCATGAATTCTGAAACTGCTTTTGCACCATTTACTTGAGTTTGATGGCTCCACCATGCTTGACCACTTTTAGCCACTACTTGTACACATGCTGCATATGTTCACTTACACACACTGGCTTGTGCTTGAGCACTTGTTTGTGAGCTGTTTTGACTATGTCCCGACCATTTTTATGTCAGTAGAAAAACTGTTGTAGTTGAGTTGCGGCTCGAACATGATTGAACTGTTTTGAAAGCTTGTCTCGACCACTTTTAACTTCATGCTTCATTGCTTGTATCACCATGCCATTTTGAGATATGTTCACTGTTTATTGCTGAACATTGTTGTTTGATCATGTACAAGTATATATATGCGACTTGATCACCATCTGTTACACCATCTTGCCATCATGCATTGTTAGTTTGTTTTGAAATTGCCTTTACTATACTTGCTAAACTCCATGACCATGCTGCATTGTTTTGGACCTTGTTTCATGCTATGCTTGTGTAAGTCAATTGAGCTCGAACACTACTGAAATGTTGAATGTCTCCATGTTGCTTTACTTTTGCTGTATGGACTGGAATTAGTTTGTCCATCCTGAACAAAAACTGTCTTGCATCATTCATATTGACATATGCTGAACCTTGTTTACATTAGCTTGTACATCCCTTATTTCTTGTTGCTATCATGCTGAACTACTTGCCCTACCTGTTCTTGTATTTGCTGAACCATCCATCTATCTCTGTGCACATATTCACTTGTGCTTTCTCTGAATTGCTCAGACATGTTGTTGCACATGAACATGCTCGACCACTTGCTGACTGTGTACACCACTTGATCATGTCTGTCGTGCTGCCTCAACTATTTTGAGTTGTTCTTGATTTTACATTGAGTTGATTCCATGTATGTTTGGCTTGACACTTGGACTTTGCATGTTTGAGCTTTGTTGTTTATGTTGACTTGACCATACATGCTTGCTGAACTTTTGCAAACTGATTTGCATTGTGCACTGAGTTGAGACAGTCCTAGTGGCTACTCCTCAGTTGTGTATTGATTGGCGTGGCAGTGCACACGTGTACACGTGTGTACATGCAGCCATCAGACGAGTTGTCCCTGTCCCTGCTTGAGATATATATGTTGTCTGCCTTGTGGTATTTACAGTGTATCATTGTGAATATCACAGGCTGTCTAGACACAGATTGATAGTTTTATAAATCAGATCAAGTCATGAAAAATGATGAGAAACACACCAGAAATCTGAGGCAAATAAAATTTTTAAAAATAAAATTTAAATTTGCATGTATTCTGTTTTATTTCTATTGCAGTGTACTGTGTGTGTGTGTTTCATGTGTGACAGGTAAGCTGGGATGACTGGACTGACTGTGATGACAGGACTGACAAGCTGAAGACAAGAAGACAGTGTGTGGTGTCAATGAATGTATGAGTCTGTATATACAAGTAAAAATGGATATATATGAAATGTAAACTGAATGAATGTATGAGTGTTGCAGTGAGGAGCTGTGTATATATGAAATGTACTGATGTCTGTAATAAACAAGTTTGATTGAAATAAAATATCATTTTATTGTTGTCAAACGAACTTGTCTATTTTATTCTGTTTATACAAGTACAAATATTCTGTGAATGTATAAATAGTGGAGTTACAAATAGTTGTACTGTTTGAATATTGAAATAAAATATTCTATTTAAATAAAATACTGTGTTAATATTTGAATTTCTGTACAGTCGTATTTTATTTAAATATAAACATTATATTCATTGCTGTGATGTATATATATAACAGTACAATATCAAACACATTTATAATATATATATATTTGATTGTTATCATCAAACAAAAATCATATAATAGTGTATACGACTATGTCATATACAACAATCTCCCCCTTTTGATGATGACAAACAAATAAAAGATTTTGATTGTAATAAATGTGTTTGACAGTGAATATTGAACTCCCCCTATTTATTAGCTCCCCCTACAACAGAAACTCCCCCTATAACTGTGCATGAGTGAAAAGAATGTAAAAAGATTCAGAATTCTCAAAATTAGAATATTTATTAGAATATTCACTCATAAATCAAAATCTCAACCCATTCTCCCCCTTTTGTTATCATCAAAAGGATACAGAAATTAAAATACAAATGAAAATTGACTAAAAGTATAATTCAGCATAAGAGGAAGAATGATCATCATAAATCTCAATCAGTCAAACAAAAATCATAATATTCTAAGGACAGGTGGCATATTTCACATTGTAGGAAATGACGGATATACGATGAATTTTATAAAAATGAGGAGAGTTATAAAAAATATGAATATCTCCCAATTATTTTCAAAAGAATTTTATAAAATTAAAGCACCAAAAATGGTGATGGATTTGGATTATAAAAAATTCAATTTAAGTGAGAAAATCGAATAATCTCAAATCTCAATATCTATCAATCAACAAATCATAATACGTCATAATATTTCAACACATTTCACAGATTAGAATATGGATTGATAGGCTAGTTTTTATATACACAAAGGAGAATTTCAAATTAATTTCAATTTATAGCACAATTTTTTTTTTATTTAAGAGCACACTGACCACGCATAACCAGAGCTTGGATTTTTAAATGAAGTCAGTCGCAGCTTAAATTATAAGTTGTCTCTTAACCATGCATGACCAGAGCTTGGATTTTTAAATGAGGTTAGAGACACACTTATATATTTATTATATATATTTATCATTTCACCTTTTAAAAAGAAAACACTCCTTGGTATAAAACCAATATATGGATGATAGAAAATGTGGTAGGTACAGAAATGGACTGTGAAATAAATTTCTAAATTAATTTTATTATGAAATATGACTAACTGTACCGGGATTATTGAAAATTTTCAATTATCACTAATTCTGAATAATAATATAACCACAATTCCATCACAAATATTTTCACTGTTTATTTAAAATTGTTTTAAGAAGAAATTAAACTCTCCACATTTATATAAAATCATAACGGATGGCAGAAGGGTGACAAGTAATGAAGATGGCCGTGAAATAATTGCCAGTTCAAAGATATTATAATAAATATTTAACCATCATGAAAATCTAAATAAAATTCTCCTCTTGTTGTGAAATATACTGCAGTCACAATTCATCACAATTTCTAAATCTGATTATAATTTTGATGAATTATAAATACAGTTTAATTTGGATATTGATTTCAATTTCTGAAAGAATAATCAATAAATAATTTTAAAATTGAAAATCAATTACAAGAGTAATATGCTGATCTATACATGACAAGAGGGAAAAATATATATATATATATATATAAACAGCAAAAAAAATATGCAGCACTTTTAAACTGATACCACATGGTGTCTCTACAAAGTGAAAAATCAGAACAGATGGATGTGACAAATATAAGGCGCTTCTGATACCAAATGTTCTCGCTTTCTCAAGGATTTTAATGACACCCCGGTGGCAAATAATGGTACCTCAATCAACAGAAAATACTTAATTACAAAGCAAGCAACTCAAGTACACAAATTTCATTTATCAGAGCACGATAAACCTCTGATACCAAATCAGGCAGTCCTCAAAGAAATTTACAATTCAGTTTCTTATAATCAGTGCAGCATGATTCCAAAACAAACATTTTTCAAAAACAGTATCAGAGCAGCACATGGAAATCAGTATCACAACAGACTTGTCAAGATGTTGGTCACATAAGGTGGTTCATGATCCAAGATTTGCAAATATACTCTATTTTAAATCATTTGAAGAAATGTGAAAGTATTAGGATTTAATGAATCAATCACACCAGGTCATATTTCAGATTCAAGATATGTGTGAGATCCAATAAATCAATAATTTCAAATGATTTTAAACAAACATATATTCAAATCAAATAATCATGAAATAACAATGATTTTCAAAAACCATTTTCAAAAAAAAACATTTCAAGAATTTCTCAAAACTATTTCCGACAAGCCCAAGAGAAATTTCAGGTCATTTACATCAAATTTGAAAATATTCATGATCGGGATAATTTATTTGAAATCACATGAATCAACGTAGAGTTTTGGGATATAATGAATCAGTCACACGAGATTGACAGTTTCAAAAATAAGAGGTGTGTGATACTCAAAATATCTAGAATTTCAGATGATTTCAAACAAACATATTTCAATATAATGATCATGAATAAAGATGAATTCCAAGATGTATCACTGTTTCAAGCCAATCTGAAAAACAATGAAATTATCACAACTGATAAATAACAGAGTGCTGTAATGAGTATAATATTTTGAGCTTTTCTAAAATGAATTAGAATAAACTCAGAACAGCGAAGGTGTGTGAAATTTCATTAAATATTCAGATCTTCAAAAAAAATTTGAATTCAAAATAACAGTGTTCAAGGTATATTATGAATGCTTTAGCACTGTTAAGAATTTAGAAAAGAAATAAAACTTAAAAACAATTGCAGATATTTACAAACTTAAATTCAAGTTCTGGAAATGAATATAAACATGTGAGTTTTACCCAAATAGAGTAAATTTCCAAACAAATATGAATACAGCAACTGGAAGTTTCAGAAGCACAGAAAAGAAAAACAACAAGATATGGCAGTGACAAATCAAATAAAAAAAATAGAAGAAAATAACATAGAAAGGGGTAGAAGAAGGAGAAATTAAAAAAATATTTACAAAGATGAAGTTAGAAATCATACCTGATTCACAGAAGACGTTGTGGATCTCTAACTCATCAAGCTTTGGCTAAGGAACTTTGAATGATACAGACAAGTGAGACAACTTGAATATCAATCTCCTTTGCATAGCAGTTCCTCAGCCACTTCTCGTACCTAACCGTTTATTGGATCGAGTGGTCTAACAAAGTTAGTAAAACCACTCATAGTTGTATGTCGAACCTTCGGTACCTAAACTTGTTTGTATAACAATCCCTCTGAATTTACTTTCGTACCCTTAGGAACCCAAATCAGTTTAGTTTTTCCAAAATTGGCTTTATTTATTTTTTGGGTCCATGATTGTTCAACAGAATTGTTATAAAACAAAATTTCATTTTGTCTATGTTTCACAAATCCTTTGAAATTTTCAAATTTCAAATTTTTAAGTCGATTCTTTTCAAAATGATTTGAAGGATTTTTAAAAACACTTGAATTTTGCTTTTCAGAATCATTATACTTCTCAAATCCGAGTCCAAACTTATTTCCAATAGGAAACTGGTTTTTCAACAAAATGTCCAACGATTTTTCTCCATTAGAAAATTTATTCAAGATTGATTCAAGTCGTTGAATTTTAGATTGAAGATCGCTATTTTCTTTTATTAAATTTGAACAATGACTTATAGCGATCTTACTCTTTTCAGCATCGTTTTGTTTCAAAACCAAATTTTCATTCTCAAGCTTTTTTATTTTGCCTTGGGATTCGGAAATTTCAAGTTCAAATCGTTTTTGTTTTTCAGACTCAAAATTCTTGGATTTTTCAATCTCATTTTCAAGTTCTTCTAAAATCAAATTTGATTTCAACAAATTCTCCTTTTCAGCAATTTCAAATTTGGAATTTATATCTGTTTTAAAATTTTCAAATTCCTTTTGCAGAAGATTATTCAAATTTGACAACTCAGTCTTGTTCTCATTTAAGATCAGAATTTCATCTTCAAACTTTTGAATACTTTTATTGAGATGAACAAGATTGGCTTTCAATTTCAAACAATTTTTGCAAACAGAATTTGAAGAATTTTTAACATATTCAAGTTGTGATTCCAAATCATCAATTTTGCTGATCAACTCAGAATTCCTAGATTTCAGAGATTTATTTTTAGATTGGAGTTTATCAACAGATTTAGTTAAATCAAGACACATATAAACCAAATCTTCGTATGAGAAATTTTCAACTTCAGCATCTGTTGATTCTCCATCATCTGATCCTTCTGAATTTTCATTTGTAAGTCCTGTTAAACAGAATTCTGACCCTGAGTTGACAATCTGGGTTTTTGAGCTGGAGTTGTCAATTTGACCATACTTCGTATTGAGAGCTGTCCAAATTTCCTGCGCAGTTAAACAATGGGAAATCAGACTGTATTGATTATCATCAAGATGAGAATAAAGAATATGTGTAGTACGAGAATTAAAAACTTTATCTACCATATCGTACCCATTGATAACAACATCCCAACATTTAATATTAACAGATTTTAAATAAAATTCCATTTTGGATTTCCAGTTTAAAAAATCTGTTCCAGTGAAAATAGTTGGAGATGAACTGGACTGACTCTTGCTAGACAGACAACTAGGGGTACCCATGACTCTAGAGTTAATGAAATAACCTGCTCTGATACCACTTGTTGGATCTAGAATAACCCTAGAGGGGGGGTGAATAGGGTTTTTCACAGTTTTTAACTGAATTAAAAACTTAATGAGATATATAATAATAAACTGATCACAGAAAATAGCAGAAACTGAAATGCAGAAAGTAAATCACACACAGATATACCCAGCTTCGGCAAAACCCTGCCTACTGCTGCATTTCTAAGGTTTCTACTAGGTGATAGAACAGTTCCCGCATACAAGACCATGTACACTCGCAAACCCCTGCTCCTATTCTAACCCTACGCTCAAAACCGTAGACTGGCCAATATCCCCTTGACCAGATTTCCCTTGATTACAACTCGTAACCAATATCCTAGATTTTACAGAATTCTAGAACTGTCAGTTAACCCCTAACTGAAACTCCCCTAGAGTTTTACAGACTCTATCAACTGTTCAGAATTGTTTACAAAAGAATTTAAGAACAAAACAAAACAAAATGAAAATTAAAACAAAAGAACCCCTTAGGTGTTAAATTAAAAGGGGTCATCCCCTTATCCATTTAAGACATGGCCGGCCCATTATTTTTCTTTCACCCGATCTCTTTGCTTTGTAAAAAAAAATGGCGGCGGCTTAGGGTTTCTTGAATCCTTCCCCAAATCGGTCGATTGCTTGAAAGATTTCGATTCTCTGATGCTTCACTTAGTTGACGCTGGTCGATTTGATGCTCCTCTCCGATTTGGGCTTTCTCTCGATCGAAAACTGTGAGTATGAATGAATTCAACCTTGTCTGCTCTTTGGATTTTTGCTGTTGGTTTTCGATTTTCTCTTTAGTTCTTTTAATTGAATTTGTGGGATTTCAAAAAAATGGGACATTGCCTGTGATGAAAATGGTGTCAGTATATAGGGCAATTCGAAACCCTATACTCTCTGATTTCAGTAAATTGACTTCGCTCTGATTGCGTGTGTATTCCTCTTTTGACTTCTCGGCTTGAAATTGACTCATGAATTTATGGTGAAAACTTGATGACCTTGGTTGTGAATTTGTTCCTGAATTGCGTTTTCCTCTTTTGGCATACCCGATTTGAAAAAGAATTTATGCTTTCCCCTTTGTTATACGACTTGAATGATTTTTTTTTTTTTTACTTTCTTTTAGTCCTTGCGTGATGTTGTTGTTGCCGTGATTCTTGCCATGCTTATAGAACAGGAAATCAATTTTGTTGCCCAAAACTGAAATTAAATCGGCTTGATTGATTGTGGCAATTCTGGATAATTGTTGAACTTTTTCCATATTTAACTTTCTGCAAATTAAACCCTTGCCAACCATTTCTGAGTATTTTGAAATGCAGAAAATATTTCATTGCCAAAAATGATTATTGCCAAAAATCAAGAATCCTGATCTCTAAAATAAATCTGTGAATTTATGAATTTTAAAACTTGCCTTAAAAACTGTTTCTGGAAAATGTGGAATTCTGAAATCATTTTAAAAATTGTTCATCCTTTCAAAACTGAAAACCGAATTGCAAAAACTGTTTTGCAAAAAAAAAACTACCTGCACCATATTGTTCATGCTCTTGTTGCTGCTATGCCACCATTGCTGTTTCTTTGAATAAATCTGGATATCTGATTATGGTCTTCCTTTTTCATACTTGTTGCACTCATGAATTCTGAAACTGCTTTTGCACCATTTACTTGAGTTTGATGGCTCCACCATGCTTGACCACTTTTAGCCACTACTTGTACACATGCTGCATATGTTCACTTACACACACTGGCTTGTGCTTGAGCACTTGTTTGTGAGCTGTTTTGACTATGTCCCGACCATTTTTATGTCAGTAGAAAA
Organism: Allium sativum; assembly: GCA_030737875.1. Lineage (NCBI taxonomy): Eukaryota > Viridiplantae > Streptophyta > Magnoliopsida > Asparagales > Amaryllidaceae > Allium > Allium sativum. Next base: position 440,492,001 of record CM060915.1, on the reverse strand, counting down.
ACTGTTGTAGTTGAGCTGCGGCTCGAACATGATTGAACTGTTTTGAAAGCTTGTCTCGACCACTTTTAACTTCATGCTTCATTGCTTGTATCACCATGCCATTTTGAGATATGTTCACTGTTTATTGCTGAACATTGTTGTTTGATCATGTACAAGTATATATATGCGACTTGATCACCATCTGTTACACCATCTTTCCATCATGCATTGTTAGTTTGTTTTGAAATTGCCTTTACTATACTTGCTGAACTCCATGACCATGCTGCATTGTTTTGGACCTTGTTTCATGCTATGCTTGTGTAAGTCAATTGAGCTCGAACACTACTGAAATGTTGAATGTCTCCATGTTGCTTTACTTTTGCTGTATGGACTGGAATTAGTTTGTCCATCCTGAACAAAAACTGTCTTGCATCATTCATATTGACATATGCTGAACCTTGTTTACATTAGCTTGTACATCCCTTATGTCTTGTTGCTATCATGCTGAACTACTTGCCCTACCTGTTCTTGTATTTGCTGAACCATCCATCTATCTCTGTGCACATATTCACTTGTGCTTTCTCTGAATTGCTCAGACATGTTGTTGCACATGAACATGCTCGACCACTTGCTGACTGTGTACACCACTTGATCATGTCTGTCGTGCTGCCTCAACTATTTTGAGTTGTTCTTGATTTTACATTGAGTTGATTCCATGTATGTTTGGCTTGACACTTGGACTTTGCATGTTTGAGCTTTGTTGTTTATGTTGACTTGACCATACATGCTTGCTGAACTTTTGCAAACTGATTTGCATTGTGCACTGAGTTGAGACAGTCCTAGTGGCTACTCCTCAGTTGTGTATTGATTGGCGTGGCAGTGCACACGTGTACACGTGTGTACATGCAGCCATCAGACGAGTTGTCCCTGTCCCTGCTTGAGATATATATGTTGTCTGCCTTGTGGTATTTACAGTGTATCATTGTGAATATCACAGGCTGTCTAGACACAGATTGATAGTTTTATAAATCAGATCAAGTCATGAAAAATGATGAGAAACACACCAGAAATCTGAGGCAAATAAAATTTTTAAAAATAAAATTTAAATTTGCATGTATTCTGTTTTATTTCTATTGCAGTGTACTGTGTGTGTGTGTTTCATGTGTGACAGGTAAGCTGGGATGACTGGACTGACTGTGATGACAGGACTGACAAGCTGAAGACAAGAAGACAGTGTGTGGTGTCAATGAATGTATGAGTCTGTATATACAAGTAAAAATGGATATATATGAAATGTAAACTGAATGAATGTATGAGTGTTGCAGTGAGGAGCTGTGTATATATGAAATGTACTGATGTCTGTAATAAACAAGTTTGATTGAAATAAAATATCATTTTATTGTTGTCAAACGAACTTGTCTATTTTATTCTGTTTATACAAGTACAAATATTCTGTGAATGTATAAATAGTGGAGTTACAAATAGTTGTACTGTTTGAATATTGAAATAAAATATTCTATTTAAATAAAATACTGTGTTAATATTTGAATTTCTGTACAGTCATATTTTATTTAAATATAAACATTATATTCATTGCTGTGATGTATATATATAACAGTACAATATCAAACACATTTATAATATATATATATTTGATTGTTATCATCAAACAAAAATCATATAATAGTGTATACGACTATGTCATATACAACACAAATTCCACAATATTCACAGTAATACCTCCTAATGTCTTTAAATATTGGTAATGAAATAGGTTCCTCTTTAGGGCAGGTCTCCATCTACATATAAAAATGAACAAAAGTTAATTTGAGTGCAGCAGAAGAGCAAATTAAGTCATTTAAACTTTGTAAGCTTGTTACTATATTCACTATTATAAGCTTTTAGATTAAAAAAACTATGCGAGAATTTCATACCTGGTCGTCAAGATGAGATTTTACTTCTAGGGTTCTCATCTACGAAGGTAAGAGTCGCGATTTCTCTAGATGCAATTGGAGTGCGGATTTTACTTCTAGGGTTTTCATCTAGAAGGTGGAGATGGGATAGGATCGAGAAGGGGGAGATGGGAAAGGAGACGGAATGGAGATAATTAGAAAAGAAGCGGCCAATTTTTTCTGCGTTGGTGTCAAACGAAATTTCAGTGGGGGGAAAAGGATGAGGCTGATTTGGTACGGGCTAATAACGTACTAAAAGAAACAATCCGAAACTATAATGATCTACGGTCAGATTTTCAAGATTGGGATGACGCAGATTGATTAAGCTGTAGCAAATGAAATTTGATACGGGTATGAACCCCATCAAATTTGATACGGCTTAAAGCCGTATCAAATCTCTGAATCCTGGTGTGTCAAATTGGTTGTTTTGGTGTAGTGAATCTTTTAATTAAGATCTATGGAATTTTCCAAAGTAAAGATTTCCAATTTAATATATTAAATTGAAATTGAATGGAATTCGATTTGGTAATAATCGAGATGAGCTTCTGTGGAGGAAGACTATTAATATATATGGAATTTAAAAGGCTTCGTTGTTATTTTATTTATATTATTAGTCGGACACGGAAATTTATATCAATTATATATATTGATCGGTTTTCCGTGAAGATTCCATAACTAATGGAATGTGATTTTGGGTTTATCGTGAACTGTGTCTTAAATGACATTAGTTCTTTAACCCAGTTAAAGACAAGATTACATGTCTAACATTGTATTTCAAACTGTATTCGTTGATCTCTGCTAAATATATATCTGTTTGGTGGTGGAGAATTTATTCTCTTGCTTAACACCCTTCTCTGAGACGTACGAGCTCAGAGGTTACATATTGGCAGAAATCAGTGGTACGGTGTAGATGGTCGATGCGACATGTTTGATTTCCCAAAGTTAAATGATTATTGATAATGATTTTTAGGAAGATTAAAGCTAAGTGGAGTTTTAATGAATCTTTAATTAGATTGAAATTTGAATGGAATAATTTAAATTATCAAATTTGGGAAATGATCGAGAATGGAGTACCACCAGTTCTACTCCAGGCGATAATTAAATCTTTAATTAGATTTGAACGTGAAATGGTAATTAATTTTTTACCGATAACACCATGGTGTTGGATATGGAGTATTACTAGTTTTACTCCATGGGATGAATAGGTTGGGATTGGGAAATAAAACAAATAATTACTTCAGTAAGGTTCGCTAATCCCGACTAGTTTGGAAAACCTTAATTTGGTTTAAATCGTGAAAAGAATATTTGAGTAAAAGAATATTCTGAATTGGAGTGAGGCGTATGATGTGTTGTTATAGAACTTGATTATAAGATACGTGAGTTATTTGGAAAGGCCGGATTTAACCCATTCTGAATAATTGATAAGTTGAAAAGTCGAAGAGATTAAAGACGGTGCAAGACTGACAATCTTCACATTGAATGGATGGGTTGCTACAGATGCCCATGATTGGAGTAGCTATCTTGAAGGGGCTACAGTCGTATCCGTTCAGACGTACTTGTTGATTGTTCGGATATGCGAGGGCCTCTCTCCTGTATTGGACATACGGGACGAGGAATAAGGTGCCTCTGGTTTCGTTCAGACCTAGAACGGACTTGTAAATAGATGGTGTATCTGGCATTGTACTCCTTTATGTTGTATTCGTTGATCTCTGCAAAATATACATCTGTTTGGTGGCATAGAATTTATTCTCTTGCTTAACACCCTTCTCTAAAACGTATGAGCTTAGAGGTTATATATCGGCATAAATCAATGGTATGACATGGATTGACAGTGTGGCATGCTGAGATGCAGTGATCCAAGCTGTTGTTGAAAAGCAGAGCTTGTTGGATGATGATCAAAGCACAACTTTAAATAGCACAGCTTTGTGTAGCGTTATTTCGCGAGCCTCATACATCGGTATGGTGGTAAACTGATGGTTATATCAGTATACTTTAGAGATGAGGATAGACATCCTATGGGTTTTCATGGATTCGGTCGACCAAGGTGATACTGGGTGTGGTCGCCCCACACCAGTAGGGATAAGACACACCCCTTGATTCCCAGAAGGTTAAAGTAAGTGGTGTTTTCTCTCGCTGGGACGTAAGCCGCGTTGATACTCGATATCCTGGATATAGTGTGGACGTGCATTACGGTGTTTTCTATAGCTGGGACATAAGCCATGGAGTATTGCACTACACGATAGATCTTTCGAACCAGGAGCCATCAGTATGAAAATCCAAACTTCAAATATGACATTTTGCGGTTTTAGTTGTAAACCTATATATGGCGACATAGTAGCATGCGATACTATACCGTCTATGATTGATACATTTATATTTGAAGTTGATTTCTTCACTTGTAGTAATAATAAAATATGAAATTAATGTACCAAGCATTTTTGGCTATTATAAGGTAAAACTCTATCCTTCAGCTTGCATTGCATTATGTGATGGGACCTGAGTTTTATAATAGCTTTATTTTTCTTTAATTAGCATTGCGCTGTTATTTTTATGCACTGGTATTCTTGGGGGTAAACCCGTTCCGTGTTATACAGCGTGGTCCTTTAATTTACCTTATTTTAAAAGTAAAGTTTTGAATAACTGCTTTAGTTCTTACACCAGTCCCATGACTGATTCAGAGTTTATGGTTCTAACCTAAACTCTGGTTGCCCATATTTTCCACACGGGCAGCTAGTAGTTTTGGTTTTCGCAGATATTTATTTTCCCAGGATCCTAGATTTATAGCTGGAGCTATATTCGAAAAGCTTGGTATCCGTATATCTCTTTCAGTTGTGTCAGTTGTTATTTTCCGCTACGCATTGTATTTATACATCTTATTTCCACTGCTATGTATTTTAAATCTCTGATATTATTTTTTTGTGTAATATTTATTCGTACTCCGATATATTCTTGTACTCTGTTGTAATTGTTTTAATAAGCAATGAAATGTTCTATTGTTCGTGTTCTAATTTGCCGTGTTCTTAATTTAATCCGGGCTTTCCCGTAAGGGTGAGTTTGGGTCGTCTCAGTAAGGATTTGGAATTTTCAGTTGGAGATAGAGTTTTCATCAAGGTGCCAATAATAAAGGGCGTGTTTTGTTTCGGGAAATCCCTAAATCTTTGCCAAGGTATGTAGACCTTTTCCAATACCGGAAAGGATTGGAAAGCTTGCCTATATGGTAGCACTATCGGATAACTTTGCGAGATTTCATAACATGTTTCATGTGTCGCACTTACAAAAGTATGTGCATGATCCCGATGTTGCCTTGGATCTGAAGGCATTGGAAGAGCTAATGATAGAGCCTGATCTAACTATTGTAAGACAACAAGTTAAGATTTTAGAAAGAGACGAAAGTAAGTTGAGAAACAAGTCGATTAAATTGGGGAAAGTCCGATGGAGTGTTGAAAAAAAGATTTCACTTAGGAAATAGAAAGAAGAATTAAAGAGGTTTACCCTGATTTGAAATTATTGGTATGACCTATATTTACTTATAAACAAAACTGTTGCTTGATTGCTTGTTGTTATGATTGTTTGGTCCTTTTTAAATTTCGAGGATGAAATTTTCCCTAAGGGGGAGGTTAATATCCCTAATTTTCTAAGACATTATCCAATTATTTAATTAGGTGATTAAATAAGAAAAATGTGATGGATGAAGCAATGTGATTTATGTTAATAAATTGATTATGAGGTTGGCCTTTATAACCAATTGAACTAATTAAAATGTGCATAAGGAAGGGAGACATGAAGAGGACAAAATTTGAACTTTCAGCCTCATGTGTGTGTGTATACCATGTTCTCCAACATTTCATTCACTTACTCCTTCTAAAACCTAAAAGAAAACTAAAAGAATGATAAAGACAGCCTACCATTAAAGGCTAGAAGAAGAAGAAGAAACTAGGGAAATTTTAGAGTTTGAATGTAAAATGAACAAATCTCATCACCTCTATCCAACAAAGGTGAATAATATACATTACCCTTATGGTTTCGGTTACCTTAGTATATTTGAAATTTGCGTTGATTGTTTATACTTTATTTTGTAATGATCTTAATGTTATATGCTTTTTATGAAACACTTATGCTTAATTTTCGGGTATATATATGTTGATTTCGTAAGATGTTATATAGTGAAAATAATGAAGTTATAGGCTAAAACTCATAGATAGGGTTCTCTAAATAATATGAAACTTTTATACGATGTGCGTTAAATGAATATGAAGATGATTTTCAGATTTCATGAATTGTTATGCTTATATTAACTTATTATGAATTACCTAAGGGTGCATGCTTTAGGGAATATTATATGCTAATTCTAGTATTAATGTATATGCTGATATGTCTGAGTATTTTGTAATTTATGTAGTACAAAGTACTTGAAAATTATGTATACTTAATCATAATACTTTTTACAAACCAACATAATTTTGACATATATGGTGAAATGGGTATAAAGTTATGTATTAAAAGGAAATAAGTCAACTTTTTCTGTGTTTACCATCAGTGCCATTTCCAAATCCGGAAGCACTTCCGACAACAATCATAACCACCCTTCAGTAGCAATGAATGATTGAAATATCACGAGTATGATATCTGAAGTATTTAGGCTTTTGCCTCTCACATTTCTGTTTTCGGAATCGGTCATGGTACTTATAAATATTTTGGTGTCGAAGGATAACCGCTCCACATGAGGCTTTCGCCTCGACTCTTTTGGCTAGGCCGAAGGGGTGTTTTCTATAAAAGAAATATTTTATAAAAGAGATAATTTAAATAGTGACTTCGAAAGGAATATGGGCTTTACGCCTTTGGGACTCTCGTTGGAATCGTATGGGGCTTCCTACCTAAGCCTATGCTTCCAAAACCTTTGAAGACGTTACCTACACAGACATGCCTTTCCAAAATTGTTTTCCATAAACTACTTCCTTAGGCATTGAAGAGACCGTTAAGGAGCTTTTCTAAATAAAATGTTTTAAGGCTTCGCATCCATGGTTGTCGGGTCGGTGATGAGGACAATGATGCTTTTATCTAAATGTTTTCTAACTGAAGGAATAGAGGGTTTCGCCTCTATTTTTCTTGCCATCATTGCACGACGTCATATATTGATTGTTGTTAAGAAGCAAAGCCGAAAGTGTTGCCAATTTCAGAATAGGTTGAATATGGACTTTGACATCAATGCGGGAGTCGAAGGAGATTGGAGGCGACATATGTGTTGTATACATTGTAATGTAAGTTGGATTTTGTTTAGAAATCCTAGAAATGCTTATGTGTTGGTAGTTTCCATTGTTTGGACTTTACATTTGTGCGGGGGAACATTAGGAGGGTCCGATGGATGGAAATTGAAATTCACAAGATAAAATATAATATTAATAATGTTATCTAAATCTATTGATTCCCGGAGTACGAAGGAGTAGGAAAGATCCTTAGATTTCATGTTAGTCGGGGTTTACACTACGAAGCATCTGAGGGAGCCAAAGGGAATGCTAGTTCCATGTAGGTGTACGATACCACGAAGTATTGGATGAGAATCAATAATAGAATGATGTTTCGTCTCTATTGCCTAGCAACCCAATTCTTTCTGAAAGCACAGAAAAGAAGTAAAATTGGAGGAGGGAATCCATTGTATGTTGCATGATAAATATTGTGATTGTTGTTGTATGTTTTTATGTGTTGTTGTGATAATTGAACTAACTATTGAAGCGTAGGGGTGCAGGGTTAATATGGTTTCGTAGTATGATTCTAACGAGAGAGAAACTCATTCAGCTATGGGGTTTGATCTCGTTAGATATCGATGGTGCTGAGTAAACAAGTTATTATTCATGCCAACTTTTTTGACTGATCCGTAGTTCCCTTAAACTCTTGGGTACTCGATTGGATAAGCCGAGAATTAAGGTCTTTCAGGTATCCTTTATGAACAAGCTTCTGGAGGCAAGTCTAGGATTATGACTATGTAGGAATTTTGTTGTGTCTTGCTTTATTTGTTCAATCTATTGCATTTGTTGATGGATATAATGGCTTGTTTTACGAATGCCACTATATATACTTTGGTCACCCAAGGGGGCATCTTCATATGTCGCTCTCAATGTTACTTTACATTAACTTATATTTTCTTTATACGGGGTTTATGCAAAGAATTATATGAAGTGAATTATTCGTATTAATAAATGTTTTATGAAAATTTTCATACTCTCGTGCTATATAATTTTGAGATTGATTAATATTCGATTTTCTATCACCAAAAGTTGAAACTAGAGATGACTGCAACATTTAGCGTTTAGCTTCCGACCTTTTATAAAAGAGAATATATAACCTTTATACACACTTTTCATAATTCCTCTCATTTTATAACTGAATTTTTTGAAATTAATGATGTCATTGGTGGCTGTATTATACTCTTAATTTTATTCCACGCCTTTCTTTTCATAATATGCTATTAGAATTCCAAGCTCTCATGCAATCTTATTCACAATGTTACTCTCATTAATTTGAGAGGAAATTTATCGATTAATCCCTTTAGGCATTTGTCATGCAATATTCATCTCTCATGTCTATTAGTCTCATCCTAAATATTTAGTTCTCATAATTTGTTGCCAAATTTTATATCAAAGTTCACACCTCTGTAGAACTATATTTAAAGCGTGCAAGAACAAACTTTTGTAACTCACTAATGACATAAATGTAAAAAAAATCCTGCCTGATTTTATAACTATTCAACTTTTTGTAACATCAAGCATAATTATAACAATTAATATACTAATTTATTTCCTAATACATTAGCGACATACGCATGTTTTTATAATCATTCAATTTTTTGTAACACTATGCACAATTATGATAATTAATAAACTAATTCATTTCCTAGTACTACAATAGCATACATATAAATAATCATATATTTATATTTATTATATATATATGTATGTATGTATAATATAATTGAATATTTGACAATTGAAATTTCGAGCGCTCATAAATTCTTATTCAAAATATGCTCCGTCATTGGTTTAAGAGGAAATTGGTCATTTTAATCCATTTAGGTAATATAAATTCCAATGTTTAGTTGCTTCATTAATTCGTATTGACCACCCTCTATCTTTATTACATACTCGCTTCCATTTCAATTACCATTGGTCTTCTTCCCAATGTATTCAATATATCATTTTATTTTTTTGATTCTTATCAATTACTTGGATTAGAAAAAGTTACATCTTTTCATGTATTGTCTCTCTCAAACTCATACAAATTCAAGCTAGTCAATCATTAAACAATCAAGTCTAAGATCTGTATCTTCCTCAGCATCATGTACCGTTTATTTTCATGCTTTTATAATCCACCATCATTACATGAGTATGTTAAATCATTTTGAGTTCAACTTCTACAGAAGTACAAAACAAACGATAATATAGGTAGTAAATTTTTGATTCGTAGATTACTCTCTTTTGTATACATATATTTTATATTTGTGATTTGTAAGATATATAACAACTAACAATGAAATTCAGTTTGAATGTTCCTTTTTTATAGGGATTAAGAAACTAAGTAATGATTTATGCTTAGTTTTTTCTTACCAAAATATCTAATTTCTTAACAAAATATTCGTGCCGTTCAATTCAATATATTAACATAACCGTTCTATGTTTTCATTCAGATTTACTGAATCAAGTAGCATATTCCCATGTTTTGTGTACAATTACCGCTACATAAGTTCTTTGAATCATTCTGACATAGCTTGCACAAAGTTTAAGAAACTCGTAACTTACTTTCTTCTGTATATATATATATATATATATATATATTTACATCAGTGATTCTGTATATAACCGTTCTAGGGAGGGTTTTACGACTCTAGTCGGTTTCCCTTATAAAAAAATTCAAAAAAAAAAAGTTACGCCCAATTTTTTCATACTAAATAAATAACCATGTCTTTTCCATTCAGGTGCTAAATGAGCTGGAATTCGTTAATCAGGAAGCCTTGATGAAAAAAAAACATGGGGCATATTTAGTACACTGTAATAATTTTATTTATCTCATTTTCGAAGGTACATTTATGTAAAATGGTAATTATTTTAGTTTAGTATATTTTTCCTCATCATTTTGAATACTATGCATGTTTTATAATTTTATCATATTCACCATAATCGTATTGAAGTAGTTTTGTTGATTCCTCCGAGATCAGAGATGTGCCATTAGCGTAGTAAGGTAATGGTTATGTGTTTATATAGATTAAGCCTTGATTAATATAGACTATTAAGCGAGCATTTATTAGACTCCAAATTGTTTCCATATCCGAATTGCATGAAATATGTTATCCTTTGCGGTACCATTAGAGATGAAAGCAATGAGCTTATTTCTTAGTTCAGAAGCATGACTGCAGTTGATGAAATAAGTAATATTTATTTTATTAAATGTTCTTTTTAATTTGTTATCGATTCTACTGGCATATATAAAAGAGAATATATAACCTTTTCTATATCCTTTTCACAATTCTTTTCATTTATAACTTAATTTTATGAAATTAATGATGTCATTGATGACTATATTATACCCTTAATTTTACTCAACATTTTTCTGTTTATAACATGATTATTTGTAATATCAGCATAATTATAACAATTATTAATATACTAATTTATTTCCTACTATGCTAGTGACATATACATGTTCTTATAACCATTCAACATTTTGTGACATTATGCATAATTATGATAATTAATTAACTAATTCATTTCATATCACATTAATGACATACATGTCGAATAATCTTTTTTTTTTACAGCCATCAGCTATTAGTAATGTCAAACATAATTATGATAACTAATACACTGATTCATTTCCAAATGCGTTGGTGACAAACATGTTTTATTATCACGGTCCTTCTGTAACTTCGAGCATGATTATGATAATAATTAATATACTAATCCTTTCTAGATCGAATGAACTTTCAATTTAAAATAAAAAATGCTTTCTTATTATTATATTATGGTCACAAAATTTGTCATTTCAACATTAAATATCATTCGACTGTAACAAATCAAAGAACTCACTTTATTATGAACATGAACAAAAGCTCTCTCGTATCCTAATTAAATACATTTCTATCAAGTTTAAATATTATATGTATGTATATATATATATATATGTATGTATGTATGTATGTATTTTTATATATAAGAGAGGCTATTGGAACATAAAATTAAACACAAGATTAGAGACACAAATTGTGAATCATTGGATTCATTTGTCTTTTTGCAGTGAGTAAAATTCATGGGAAGATCTAATGGTTGAGATTGTTTATGTCTAATTTTGTATCATCGTTCTGTTCTAAATAGACTTTCCCTACACACATACACACACACACACACACACACACACACACACACACACATATATATATATATATCACTTTATGTATTCATTATTCCTTTATAATCTAGCTGCAGTTCCTTCATCTTCTATATGCTTTCAGTACAAATTTTATTATTTCCACTATTACTCTCATTTTCACTTTCTTCTTCCTCCTATTTTTTTATAACAATTTTGTCGTTGTCTTTTCATTTGCTTACATATGTTATAATTCAGATAATTCTATCTTCAATCCATATACAGTTAAAAGTTGTTTTCAAATGAATTTTACTCAATATCTTTATGCTTTAAATATGCCAATAATTCATTAATGATTTTTTATTTTTATATTCATCATAATATTTTGTATTCTTTGATGACTTAATTGTTACATATTGCTTTTAGTGTTTGTATTTCTGTGGGAAAATTATGAATTTAACATGTAGTTACTTATAATTATTTATAAGTAAATCAACTTTAAATAAAAATATAATTATAATATTTTTCCCTCTTCCTCTCACAACTCTAATCGTCTAATCTCCTTCCATCTTATCCACTGCCACCGTCTTCTACCTTACGTCGGTTCCCTCTCTTCCTAATCTCATCATGTCGAAGAACCAAAAGACAAAACCGCGTTTCTCCAAAAGTGTTACCAGATCTGAAAAAGTTTTTCGGATCGAGAACAAAACTCCTCCTTGATTCAGAACTTAGCAGATGAACTATCTATGAAAAAACCTGTTGCTCTGATTTTTGGTATACGACTTTCCTTTGCCTTGCCGAACTTTGCAGTTTCACTGTTGCTTGCTAGCACTGATGCGAGATAGAAGGATGATGATATCGCATCTTTACTTGATACTGAGCCAAAGCTAAATCCTTCAGGTACAACTCTTCTTCAGATTGGGATAGATGAGCTTAATGATGAAAATATCAGTGAATTTGGGAATAAAAATGTTATGTCCAGTGTGGACTTACTAGCTGAGCGATCCAAACATGTTGAAAAAATGGTGACTGAAAATGTAAAGCAGTTGATGTTTTGGATGGGCGTTGTGAGATCGTTCCTCCTATTGCTGATAATTCACTCAATAACAACCCTAGTTCGAAGTACACTCCATATGTTTATGTCAATGCCGCAACAACTCCCGTTATTATAAATCATGAACCGGATCAAGCTAAACTCAGCTCAAACTCATACATGACTAGCCCAGTTCCTAATAAAAATGGATATTCCCCCAAACCGCTTAATTCCAATCAATCAGTAGGTGATAAGCCTATACCAGTGCCAACGGGGATTACAACTAAGCCTACCTACTCTTCCTTTTTTACCTCCCTTCCACGATGTGTTGGGGCTTATATTCCTCGACGGTTCCCTTCCTCTCTGGAAGACCCACTTCCTCCGATTAACATTGTTCAAGATGGGATAAATATTTGGAAAGAACATCTTGTGAGATTTTTCTTCTTGATTCAGATGTTCTGTATCTTAACGTTCATGAGCAATGTCGAAAATCCTGGAACTTGAGAGGTGGACTATGTGTTAATTTTGTGAACGGTATGTTTTACTTCAAATTCTCAATTACAAATGAGAAAAGGAAGGTGCTTGAATCGATCCGGCAGTTATTGGGGGGGAACTGTTTATTATTACTTCGTGGAGTACGATAGTTGAGAGTGCTAGAGAGCGGCTTCTATCCATATCAGTTTGGACTATTTTCACTTGGATCCCGTCGGTTCTTCAGACCCTTCCTGGATTGAATTGGCTATCTATGTAACGACCCAGATTTTTGAACGATAAATTTTTAATATTTAATATGGTTTTAAATATTTTGTTTATAATATAAATAAATTTTATTTATAAATTTATAGTAATACGAAATAAATTTTGAATCAAAGATGAAAACTGAATCAAACAGTTCAAAAGACCGGTATAAATTTGAATATAGTCGATAATAAAAATAAATTAAAAACAAAACAAAAATCAAAATAGATAAGATAAAAAAAAAAAGAAAGGGCCGACCTACTCCTGTTACAACACAGACCTATGTGTTAAATCGCGCCACCCTATTGCCTTCCTCGAGCCAAAATTTATGTCTTCCCCTGTTCTACATCGAGCCAACAATCATGTCTCCCTCGTCTTCTATAAAATCACAACCCTCGTGTTCATTTCCTTGGCAAAGATTGAAAACCGAAAGCTTCAATAAAAATTAGAAATAAATGGCCGAGCTCCATGATTCCAATCAAAAATCCAATCGCGAGTTCCACTCAGCGCGATGCCGAACCATGGCAAATCCTAGAGCTCGACGAGGAGGTTGAGACGCTCGTGAAAAGGGGGATTCAGGATTAGAAATCAAGACCGCCACTCAGGCAAACATCAGTGGAGGGCGCGATTCATTTTTCTAGAGCTCGATGTCGACACTCACGATTGCAGAAGATTCGAGGTACTTGTTCAATTGATTCAGAAGGATTTTGACAGTGTGGTGGAGTGCGAATGGGATTGTTGCTGTCGTGGGCGAGCTGAGCTTGGAGGAAGAGGCCGACCTGGGTTTGTGCAATCTGGAGTTCGGCAAGTGGGTGTTAAGGGGTTCGAATTAGGGTGAAGGGGAAGTTCAGGGAAGGGTAGAAGAACTTGAAGGTCGACAGTTGTGAATGGGAGAGATGAGGCAGTGGGGTGATGTTCGATAAAATGGTTGAAATGGATTGAGTAGTTGTTGATACTAGAATTTTTGATAACCATGCAGCGGTGGTTGGTCGAGTGATTTGCAGAGATGGAAAGGTATGTGTTTTATAAATTTAAAACACATAGGATAATTTATTCGTTAAACTCGTTTAAATAAATAGTAGATGGATCATTAATTAAAGATACATGGATTAGTTTATTTATATTAGTTGAGTTAGATTTAATTTAGTAACCGTTAAAAGTAAAATAAAGAAAATTTATTTATTTGTTTAAATAGTTAGTTTAAATAAATAAATATTAATCCGTGAATTTAAATCAAATTATCGTAGGTACGCAGTGAATTTCATTCGAGTAATTTCATAGCCGACGATACAGAATAAACTGGATATTCGGCAACGAGAAAATCCTGGTGAGTAAATCTCACTCACCTTTTTAATTATTTTTATTTCGTTAAAAATAATTGTTTGTTGCTTGTGTGGATTTTTCTGCTTATTTTATATATATTAGTTATTTAGGCTATATATATATATATATATTGGGTTGATTGATTGGTTGGATTCCCGCAGTCTCATTAGCGGATGCCCGCAGTTTCATAGCGGATGATTACCCTATACGCCCCACGCTATGATTAGTGGATGACCTTCTATACCGCGATATTCTGCCACGAAGCAGAATGGGTATTATTTATGTGCTAACCTCTGTGGATGCAGGAAAACAGGTTGGAGGAATCCAACTGGATTCCTCAAAAATATATTATCTGTTTGTTTATTTGTTTGCATATATATTGTTATATATGATGTGTTAGAAAAATAAATAATTCGTTGCTTTGTGTGTTTAAATATCACTGGGCTTAAGTAATGATATTTAAAAATATCGTAAAAAGGATATTTGAGATTTAAAAAGGGGAAAATTTTATTTTTAAATAGAATTTGAATCTTTAATGGGAATTAAAATATAAACTTGTTTTTGAAAAATAAAACAAGTAGTTCTTTTTAAACGAAGTTTATAAATAATTCTTTTATAACGAAGTTATAAATGAAGTGGAAGAATTATCATTTGAAAATTCAGAAATAGAAATACAAGTGCGAAATTGGAGTTTGAAATGAAATTTCAAAACAGGAGGTGAAATGAAATTTTTAAATATATAACTCAAATGAAATTTGAGTATAACATTTGAAATTTAAAAAGGGGTTTAAATATTTGAATTTTAAAAGGGGATTGAATATTAAAAATTCAAATAGAAGTTCAAATAGAATTTGAATTCAAGAAATTAAAATAAAATTTGAATTCAAAGGAATTTGAATATTAGAAATTCAAATAGAGATTTGAATGGAGAATTGCAAAATAGAATTTGAAATATAGAATTTCAAAGAAGAATTGAATAAAATTTGAAATATAGTATTTCAAGGAAGAATTCAAATGTGAAATTTGAATAGAGATTTGAATGGAATTTTGAATATGAAATTTGAATTGAGATTTGAAATAGAAATTCAAGTGTTGAATTTGAACATGGAATTGAATATGGAAATTTAAGTAGAAATTTGAATATGAGATTTCAAAATAGAATTTGAAATAAACTTTGAAGTAGGATTTCAAAGTAGAATTGAAATAGGATTTCAAAATAGGGAATCCAAATAGTTTTGAAATGGAATTTGAATTCAAGGGAATTCAAATGAATTTGAATAATGGAAATTCAAATGGTGTTGGAAATGAAGTTGAATATTAGAATTCAAATGGAAATGGGAAATGAAATTTGAATAGAAGAGATTCAAATTGAATTCAAAAAGGATTTGATCTATGGGGTTTGAATATGAAATTCAAATGGGTTTTAACTATGGAATTTTGAATATAGAATTTAAAAAGGGGTGAATATTTGAATTTCAATAAAAATTCAAATATAGAAATTGGAATATAGAAGTTCAAATGGAATTTGAAACATTTAGAATTTCAAATAGAAATTTAAATGGAGTTTGGATATTTAAATTCAAGTATGAATTTCAAATATAGAAATTCAAAAAGGAGTTGAATTAAAATGGGAATTCGAATAGAGGATTTGAAATGGAATTCGAATAAAGAATTTGAAATGGAATTCGAATAAAGAATTTGAAATGGAATTCGAATAAAGGATTTCAAATGGGATTTGAATACAGGATTTAAAACTATGGAATTTGAAATGTGAAGATTCAAATGGAATTTGAAATATATATGAATATATATATTAAATGGAATTGAATTCATTTTAAGAAGTTTAAAAGTTTATATTTATAAATATAATTAAAACGAACTCGCCGCAGCGCTGCAGTTCGTAAATTGGCGATTCGAACTTCAATTGAATATACCGAGTGCAATTGAAGTCGGAATTCTTCGAAACAAGAAACGCCAGGACCGATTTGATAATAGCTTTCTAATGAAAGAGAAAAATCTGAATTTCGTCGTATAGATTTTGAGTTATGTCAAAATCAAATTTTCAGAAAAGCAGCGCCAGAATCGTTTTAAAACCATAATGGTTTATTTAATGTTATAAAAGGATTTTAAGCGGGAAAAAATCCGAATTTATCTATGTAGAAAATTTCAGAGTGGAGTTGTAAAATATATGTGAATTCAAGTTGTGTAAATGAATATGATTTTTGAAACAGAAACCAGATTTTGATTTATTGAATAGAATTTACTAATTTGAACGGGAATTAGTTAAATGAGATTTTGAATGGATATTGAACTTTAAATAAGAAAATTCGATTTGAAATTTATATTCGAAATAGAAAAAAAGAACTAGAATTGAAATTGAAATTCAATTTAGTTATGAACGAGTTAAACATTTTGTTTGAACATGTTATGTTCAACAAAGAAGTGAAATAGGCAAAATGGCCGATTTAAAGAATAAACGGGCGAAACTGAATTCAAACAATTAGATGGTATTGAATTGAATTGGAAACAGGTGAACAGGTGTTAAACAGATATGGGATGGAGTATATGAAGATTTTAATTTTTGTGCTCGACAATAAGGTACATGTTTAAATTCATATATGGGTTTTATGCGCCGTATCGGCAAGCCGCTTGGCTTTTTCTTTTTCTTTTTGATTGAGGAAGATACCGGGAAGCTATTTGAAATTTCCCGATGCTCCCGATACAGGGGAGGTTATGGCGAAATTTTCCGGAAATTTAAGGAGTTAGAATATTTTTAAGATATTTTGATAATGTGAAATCATTGTATCGACGTATCGAATTCGATAGTAAAGTGAATATAAAAATCGGATGTTGTAAACAAAAAGGGATAGAGATCAGTAATTGAATTGTTTTCAATTGTAGATAGAGACATTTTCTAATATATAGAAAATAAAAGAAGTTAAATTTTGGAAACGTTTTCCAAATGGCATAAGAGGCAAGAAGATTATTGAAAATATTTGGTTAACAAATATTGATAGAGAAAATGGAAAAGTGATTTAATTAATGAAATATTAATTAAAGGGCCCAGTGATTTGTTTGATATGTTTGGATGAACACTTGTTTTTATTCGATAGTTAAATCACAGACTATCGAAGTTTTGACCATCGTTGTCAATATGGAGAGACCGGTTGGATTATTATCCGAAGAACCACTCCGTATCGGCATAAGCGTTGCGAACCAAGTATGCTGAATATATTGAAGACGGAGTAAAGTGCAAGGGCTTTTCTATTTATAGAAATAGTGCCTTCGGTTTCGTTCAATCCCAGAACGAACGTAAATGGACGAATGTCTGACAGAGTATTTCCAATGATCAAATGGGTTGGTCTGTATGAATATATATGGTTGCAACGGATTTATCCCTTAGCATAACATCCAGAATATTTGTGCAAACTTAACTAGTGATTAACGGATCTGACAATGTGGCATTCAAAGTGATTGTGTTATCAAGGAATGGTAAGTAATCGTAGCCTCAGGCCTCAACAACCGGGAAAGGACAAAAATCGGGCAGGCAGCATGGCTATGTGGGTCGCACCCATTAGGGTGTATAATCACCTATCTAGAGAAATTCCTTTTGTTTCTAAATCTATCGATTCTGCCCATTCGGGAAACGGTGGTTTGAGTCCAACCGTTGGTGATATACATTCGATACACTCAAGCGAAATGAGTGGTCGGTCATGTGTGGGCCGGGTTACAAGACGTTCTTGTTGAACCCAGGTGTATTCGCCTCTAGAGATGCACTATCGGAAGGTGGTCCCATACCTTGTCATGTTGGAAATCCAATCTCCAATAAGCGCCATGCGGTTTTTGATTTTATACTATATATGTGGAGCGTGAGATGCAAGCGTTCTGCTATTTGGTTATACTCTTCACACTCGTTCTAGGATAATACTGATCCTATCTCTAACGAGTCATCCCATTGGATATTGCTAATCCAATATCTGATGAATTCTTTCGTATGGTTCTAATGTGCCTTGTTCTCTGAGCTTTGTAAACCAAAGCTCTGATACCAACTGTGAAGACCCGTAACTTCCCCGTAAAGGAAAGCGACGGATAGTTCGAGAACAAACCACAACAGAACGCATACAGAAGAACATTTCACTATATATTACAACAGTGCATCAGATTACAAGAATATACAGAGTATAAATGAATATTACACAGAAATATCAGAGATTTAAATTACATTTAAATACATAGCAGCGGAAAAATAATACAATACACAACTAGAAGTAGATATACGGATACAAAGCTTTCCGGATATCATTCCAGCTGTAAACCAGGATCCTGTGAATATGAATCTGCAAAACCAAAACTACTAGCTGCCCGTGTCGAAAATAAGGGCACCCAGAGTTTAGGTTAAAACAATAAACTCCAGGTCAGTCATGTGACTGGTGTGAGAACTAAAACAGTTATTAATCTTTATTTTAAATCATTAGGTAAATCAAGGGACCACGCCGTATAACACGGAACGGGTTTCCTCCCAAGAATACCAGTGCATAAAACAAACAGCGCAATGCTAAATAAAGAAAAAAAATGAAGCTGTTATAAGACCCAGGTCCTATCACACAATGCAACGCAAGCCGGGGGATAGGGTTTTCCCTTATAACAGCCAAAGAATGCTTGATACGTTTAAAACAAATCTTTTGATACTATTATAAGTGCATAGTGTATAAACAACTTCAAATCATAAGTATCAATCATAGGCGGCATGAGCGTCCCATGCCACTATGTCGCCATATATAGGTTTACAAATAAAACCGCAAAGTCACGTATTTGGAAATTGGATTTCCGTCTATGAACCGAGGCTAGGGTCAAGATCCTCAACCGATTCGAGACTGCCTAACCCGAGTCTCAGGCAAGCGCGCAGGCAAGCCTTGGATCGTCAGGGCCGGTCCACACGGAGTGGATTAAAATGCCTGAGCACTACGTTTCGCCGCCCTTTGGGGCGTAAGCGAGCCAACGAATGACTCCATCGGACCCGGATCGTCCGATCTAACCGAGGCGCCTCGCAACAGCAACAACCACATAAGTCAATCTCGTCAGGGCGTGTAAAACCACTGACGCCACTTCTAGCTAGGAGGAAACGCAGGCCCTCCCTGAGGTCCGTCTCCCGTTTTTGGTTCATACCTGGTGTGAAACACGCGAGGTAAACGTTACACAAAGCTACGCCACAAAGGCCGTGCTTTGATCATCACCACAAGACTTTTCTTTTCAACAGAAGCCTTGATCATTTGCATCTTAGCATGCCACACAGGCAAACCATCCTATGCAACCGATATCAGTCACACAGAATGAAATCCGATGTCAGACACACAGTCCATTTACAAGTCCGTCCTGGGTCTGAACGAAACCGGAGGCACCTAGTACCCCGCATATCCATCGATCTCCAAGTACGTCTGGACGATCACTAACTGTTTCCATCTTCTTGGGTGTACAGCCCAATCAAGATCATCAGTTATCACCCAAACGACGTGAAGACCTCCGGTCTTCGACCATCGTCTTCATCTTCGACTTATCGTCGTATCAGTTATTCAGAATGGGATAAACCCGGTCTTTCCGAATAACTCGCGTATATATTATAAAAGTGTTACACAAACACAACATACGCCTCATTCCAATTCATTAGTCACTAACCGTAAATTAATCAAGAGAATAATTTCCCAAATATTAACCCCGAAGGCCGAAACCAACATCAGATCAATATCCAGAAAACCATTCTACTTAGCTAACCGACAGTTAGTTTCTAAATTTCACGTTCAAATCTAATTAAAGATTTAACTATCGCCTGGAGCAAAACTGGTGATACTCCATTCTCGATCTTTTCAATCTAATTAAAGATTCATTAAAACTCTACTTAGTTTTAATCTTCAACTGGGTTAAAGAATCAGTGTCATTTAAAACACGGTTCACGATAAACCCAAAATCACATTCATTAATTATCGGGTTAAAGAACGAGTGTTATTTAAAACACTGTTCACGATAAACCCAAAAATCAATATCAATTCAATTCCAATTAAATATCATTTAATTGGTACACTTCATTAAATCTAAATAAAAAGATTTAATCTTTTCTCAACTGGGTTCAAGAACAGTGTTAGTGAAGACACCATTCACGACAAACCCAATTCACATTCATTAATTATCGGGTTAAAGAACAAGTGTTATTTAAAACACTGTTCACGATAAACCCAAAAATCAATATCAATTCAATTCCAATTAAATATTATTTAATTGGTACACTTCATTAAATCTAAATAAAAAGATTTAATAATTTCTCAACTGGGTTCAAGAACAGTGTTAGTGAAGACACCATTCACGACAAACCCAAATCCCATTTGATATTCAATATAAGGCTCTGAATAGAAAATATATCGGCTTATATTCAATATCAAATTCTACGATTAACAAATGTCGTATTGGAAATAACGATATAAATATATATCTTTCAAATTTCCATAACAACACCTGTATAATCACGAATTCCAACATCGAAATATTCCGAAGACAATTTCGATTCAAATCCACTCCAATGCAATCATTGGAAATTTTGGTTATTTTCAAAACCCTTTTCGAATTCAATTTATTTATTTAAAAATAAATAGAATTATAATTCTAGTTCAAAACTAGTTCATTTCGATAAAAATCTATTTTTATCTTTTCAAATATGGAGTTTTTCATCCCAAATCTTCACAAGTCATTTCTTATGATTTTACATAAATTATTACTATTTTTAATAATTTTATCAAGGCCCGTACAGTCGATTTCCATCAACGGCCATCGAACTGCACTTACAGCGACCTTTTTCGAATTTGATTTGGACGTATCTCCAAATCCAACCGTTAGATTTCAAATTTCTAACCTTCTTTAGAAAGCTCTTTTCGATACGAACCCAACGGTTCCGGTTTTAGGAGAATCCGACGGTCGGATCTCCCGTAATGTCCGTTTGAAATAAATGGTCGAAATTCGCGAACTGCCGCGGCGCGGCGCGTTCTATTCAGGCCATTATATTATATATATAATATATATATTTCGTCGATTTCTATTTAAAACGAATTATATAAATAGTTTTAAATTCGTTTCAAATTCTATTTCAACTTCTATTTCAATTCAAAGCAAAATTGAATTCTTCTTTATAAATTCGTTTAAAAATTCATTTCTATTCAATTCGAATTTCAATTCAATTTGAATTCATTTCAATTCGCTTTCTATTCCATTTGAATTCGTTTTCAATTCAATTCATTTCGAAATCGTTTTCAATTCAATTCATTTCGAAATCGTTTTCAATTCATTTTGAATTCGTTTTCAATTCAATTCATTTCGAAATCGTCTTCAATTCAATTCATTTCGAAATCGTCTTCAATTCAATTCATTTCGAAATCGTTTTCAATTCATTTTGAATTCGTTTTCAATTCAATTCATTTCGAAATCGTCTTCAATTCATTTTGAATTCGTTTTCAATTCAATTCATTTCGAAATCGTTTTAAAATCGATATAAATATCGTTCACGTCAAAATGGCGTCAATCTAATCAATACGGCTTCATAAATTTCTATTTTCAAATATTCTATTTCAAATATTTCTATTTCAAATATTTCTTCTAAACTGGAATGAGGCCCAATCGATTACCATATAAAATTAATTATATGGATTTTCATACAACACATGTATATAATAGCATTGAAAAATAATCAACCATCAACCAAAGTGCACTACACTGTATAAGCATCAAATAAAGATATCTAACGCTTATAACAGCATGTAAATCAATCGATCGACATATTTAATCAATCAGGATGAGTGAACTTCAAATTTCATCCTAACACCCGTGTGGGGTTTCAAACAATCAAACAACTATTTTATTCGTGCAGTTGGGCGATGTGTAAAATTTATCGTCCCAATCAATGTCATTC
Source organism: Allium sativum (assembly GCA_030737875.1). Classification (NCBI taxonomy): domain Eukaryota; kingdom Viridiplantae; phylum Streptophyta; class Magnoliopsida; order Asparagales; family Amaryllidaceae; genus Allium; species Allium sativum. The sequence continues at coordinate 440,469,677 of CM060915.1, read as the reverse complement.
AAATAAGTGTACATAAACAAACCATCTGGTTTGTAAATGAATATTTATTTATTCACTTCACTATTTTCATATTCACGTTAAAAAATTATATTTTTAACGATAAAACATTTTATTTCAACCTATGAATTTCTATTCAATTCATTTATTCAATAAAATGATATTTTTATTTTTCTAACATGTTTTAGAAAATTTCGGCGGCATAACGGCACGATACCAGAAACGGGACAAGGCCTAGCCTTATCCCCGGTCTAGTGAAGGCCCACGCCATTCACACATCAATCAAATCAATTCGTTATGCAAACCACAAACTTTGGAGTAAGGGTCTAACCTAGCCTTACTCCTTCGCCTTATAACGGCGCACGTCTAATCCTAACCAATTTATCGATTCGATTTTTCACACCACAAACCACATTCAAACCAATATCGCAATCAATCACCAAACAGTCAAACAAACAAGTCCATGGTCTGTGGACGATTGTGTCGGGTGCTACTAAGCACCGTCTGCATCCTAGTATATATATATATATAACTAGAAATAAAATAGAAAGGTGAGAAATTCTCACCTATAGCTATCCTAGCTCCACGGCTCTTCTTTTGCAGAAGTCTCCGTCGTTTCGCCTTTTTGTCACCTTCGTTGCTGCTTCCACTACATACGTAAAAATCACATTTTTACTTCGCTATTCAATATATAAAAATCGAATTTTTACTTCGATGTTCAATATATAAAAATCGAATTTTTATTTCAAAGTTCAATATATAAAAATCGAATTTTTATTTCTAAGTTCAATATATAAAAATCGAATTTTTATTTCAAAGTTCAATATATAAAAATCGAATTTTTATTTCTAAGTTCAATATATAAAAATCGAATTTTTATTTCAAAGTTCAATATATAAAAATCGAATTTTTATTTCTAAGTTCAATATATAAAAATCGAATTTTTATTTCAAAGTTCAATATATAAAAATCGAATTTTTTATTCGAAGTTCAATATATAAAAATTCTATTTTTACTTCGAAGTTCAATGTATAAAAATTCTATTTTTACTTTGCTTTTCAACAGATAAAAATCGAATTTTTATTACTATGTTATATAGATAAAAATTATATTTTTATCACGCTATTTTCCACCTAAAGATTTTGCCTTTTCTAAAATAAAGATTTCGCCTTTTCACTTTCAAAGAACACGCCTTTTCATTTTTAAAGAACTCGCCTTTTCATTTTTAAAGTTCATATTTTTTTGTTTAAAAACAAAGTTGTTTTTATTTTTAAAAACAACATATATTTTCAAAACAATTTCATATATGTTTTCAAAACAATCAATCTTTTTTTTTTTTATTAAAAGATTAAACCTTTTAAAATAAAATCAGTTTTTATATCTTTAAAAAAAATCAGTTTTTTTTTCTTCTTTTTCAAAATGCAGTTTTTAAAATCTTTTTTTTTAAAAATGCAGTTTTTGTTTTATTTAAAAATTCAGTTTTTAAAATCCTTTTAAAACAGTTTTAAAATTCCTAAAACAAAAATCAGTTTTTAAAACCTATAAAAAGACAGTTCTAACTTTATAAAATTTTCAGTTTTCTTTTTATTAAAATTTTGCTTTTCTTTTTATTACAATTCCAGTTTTCTTTTTATTACAATTCCAGTTTTCTTTTTATTAAAATTCTGCTTTTCTTTTTATTAAAATTCTGCTTTTCTTTTTATTAAAATTCTGCTTTTCTTTTTATTAAAATTCTGCTTTAAATAAAATAAAATAAAATAAATAAAATAAAAATAATAAAAAAAACTTACAGGGGATCGTTCGGAGGAGGGTTTGGAGTTGGCGACGCCGAGGCTGGCGAAGGGGGAAGCTCGCGGTGGTGCTCCGGTGGCCTCGCTGTTGGTTGCGGGTTCTTCGAAATTGGGGGTGTCGCGGTCTAGCAGAGGGGGGGGGGAAGGAGGAACGGGAGGCGAGGGGGGGTTTTCGGATGAGGCGGCGATGGCTAGGGGGGCGATAGGCTCGTCGGCGGCCTCGAGGTCGGGGGGGGGGGGGGGGCGGCGCGATTAGGTTTTTATTTTTTTTTATTTTTCTGATTTATGAAGTTCGAACGGGGGGCAGCGTATAATTATGGGAGAGAGAACATATTTCTTTTATTTTATTTTTATTATTTTATTTTATTTTATTTTAATCTCCTTAGTTGACTTTTCTTTCGAAGTCGAAACGAGACCCACCGACTGACGTCCCTAGCGTATTACCCCCATTCCGAACACAATGGGATATGTACCGTAAGCTGATTTGATTGTTACAATCAGTTTCCGTTAAATTTACATTTAAATCATTATATTGAATTTTAAACGTACATTTCAAATTACCGGGGCCACATACTAACTAGAAAAATTCCAGAAAAATATTTTCTAGCTTCGTATTGACGATACGGTCCTAACAAAACTAGTTTCGTCGAATTCTGAGATCGTTAGAAAAATGGCCAATTTCCAGTCGATTAAAATCAACTGAAACTGGTCAAACGCGTTTTCCTTTGCCACGCTCACATATGGATTCGAAAAATTATGAAATTTAAAACCTAGCAATAACTTGACACTGCGGACCCAACAAAACTGGTTTCGTCGAAATCCGAGGTCATTTGCAAAATGTCCATTTTTAAGGGCCTTATATATATAAAAATATATATAAATTCCACAGCGACTATTTCTAAATTTCAACTGGACATATCTCATCATTTATAAAGTGAAATCTCAGTTTCTCAACTTCGTTGGAAAGATATCATCAATTAGATCCTAATGTTTTTGGTTTCACAAAAATCCGGATTGTTTTGCACCCGGTACATTCAATTGAAGTTTGAAATCGAATTATCGAACTACCGCGCCATTTTTAATTCTATTTATAATTATATATAAATATTTATATTCTAACGACGACGCGTATAATATATACGTTCGAATTCTATTCAAAATAAGTTTCTCGTCGATATTATTTAAAATAATTCATTTTAAATAATCAAAATTCGCTAAAATTGCCAAAATAAAAATTTTAAACTGGCCCAGATTTTCCGGGTTGTTACAATCTCCCCCACTTAAAACTTTTCGTCCCCGAAAAGGAACAAAGTCGAAAGTGGTTTGATAATTCAACTCTACGTTCGATCTGGCTTCCATTCTCCAACTTTTCAGTTTCTGAGAATTTTCAAAATCTCAAAAATTTGGCTAACACCTTAAATTTTTGAAAAATTTCGCCATAACCTCCCCTGCACCGGGAGCATCGGGGAATTTCAAATAGCTTCCCCGGTCCTTCAGATCTCAAAAAGAAAAAGAAAAAGCCAAGCGGCTAGCCAATAGGCTCACAAAATCATCATCACCCAAACAAAACAGGAAATTATGTAGTAAACATGTACCTATTTGTCGGGCAAACAAATTTTATTCTCTGGCTCTAGCCTCCTTGCTATGACCTGTTCAATGTAAGTATATGTATATGCAAGCAAATGCGACCAAATTTTCAATACAATTCAATATTCGATCAAATTAGGCATAATAGTTCAAAATTTGCAAACAAATAAACAAACAACACAAACATCAATCAATTAGTGAATTAGAGTTTCAAATTCCTAATTTTGATATATATACTGAAAATCATGTTTTGATGCCAATTCACAACAATGTATTCTAGCTATATATAAGTTTTGGTTCTCACACCAGTCTAATGGAAATATATAGAAAATCACACCTTCGAAACTCGAATACCAATTCTGATGATGTCTAGACTATCATCAGAATCGTCTCCGGGCGACTAGAGTGTGACTCTATAACTATCCAGTATATTAAAACTTCAACTACACGTGGATCAGACGTATACGCAAAGTCTATATATACTGGACTGTCCAAATCAATATAAATAAATAATCAACTACGAATAATTGATTTAAATTTTCAAAACAAAAATTTGTTTTCATTTTCAAAAATATACTCTTCACACTCGTTCTAGGATACTACTGATCCTATCTCTAACGAGTCATCCCATTGGATATTGCTAATCCAATATCTGATGAATTCTTTCGTATGGTTCTAATGTGCCTTGTTCTCTGAGCTTTGTAAACCAAAGCTCTGATACCAACTGTGAAGACCCGTAACTTCCCCGTAAAGGAAAGCGACGGATAGTTCGAGAACAAACCACAACAGAACGCATACAGAAGAACATTTCACTATATATTACAACAGTGCATCAGATTACAAGAATATACAGAGTATAAATGAATATTACACAGAAATATCAGAGATTTAAATTACATTTAAATACATAGCAGCGGAAAAATAATACAATACACAACTAGAAGTAGATATACGGATACAAAGCTTTCCGGATATCATTCCAGCTGTAAACCAGGATCCTGTGAATATGAATCTGCAAAACCAAAACTACTAGCTGCCCGTGTCGAAAATAAGGGCACCCAGAGTTTAGGTTAAAACAATAAACTCCAGGTCAGTCATGTGACTGGTGTGAGAACTAAAACAGTTATTAATCTTTATTTTAAATCATTAGGTAAATCAAGGGACCACGCCGTATAACACGGAACGGGTTTCCTCCCAAGAATACCAGTGCATAAAACAAACAGCGCAATGCTAAATAAAGAAAAAAAATGAAGCTGTTATAAGACCCAGGTCCTATCACACAATGCAACGCAAGCCGGGGGATAGGGTTTTCCCTTATAACAGCCAAAGAATGCTTGATACGTTTAAAACAAATCTTTTGATACTATTATAAGTGCATAGTGTATAAACAACTTCAAATCATAAGTATCAATCATAGGCGGCATGAGCGTCCCATGCCACTATGTCGCCATATATAGGTTTACAAATAAAACCGCAAAGTCACGTATTTGGAAATTGGATTTCCGTCTATGAACCGAGGCTAGGGTCAAGATCCTCAACCGATTCGAGACTGCCTAACCCGAGTCTCAGGCAAGCGCGCAGGCAAGCCTTGGATCGTCAGGGCCGGTCCACACGGAGTGGATTAAAATGCCTGAGCACTACGTTTCGCCGCCCTTTGGGGCGTAAGCGAGCCAACGAATGACTCCATCGGACCCGGATCGTCCGATCTAACCGAGGCGCCTCGCAACAGCAACAACCACATAAGTCAATCTCGTCAGGGCGTGTAAAACCACTGACGCCACTTCTAGCTAGGAGGAAACGCAGGCCCTCCCTGAGGTCCGTCTCCCGTTTTTGGTTCATACCTGGTGTGAAACACGCGAGGTAAACGTTACACAAAGCTACGCCACAAAGGCCGTGCTTTGATCATCACCACAAGACTTTGCTTTTCAACAGAAGCCTTGATCATTTGCATCTTAGCATGCCACACAGGTAAACCATCCTATGCAACCGATATCAGTCACACAGAATGAAATCCGATGTCAGACACACAGTCCATTTACAAGTCCGTCCTGGGTCTGAACGAAACCGGAGGCACCTAGTACCCCGCATATCCATCGATCTCCAAGTACGTCTGGACGATCACTAACTGTTTCCATCTTCTTGGGTGTACAGCCCAATCAAGATCATCAGTTATCACCCAAACGACGTGAAGACCTCCGGTCTTCGACCATCGTCTTCATCTTCGACTTATCGTCGTATCAGTTATTCAGAATGGGATAAACCCGGTCTTTCCGAATAACTCGCGTATATATTATAAAAGTGTTACACAAACACAACATACGCCTCATTCCAATTCATTAGTCACTAACCGTAAATTAATCAAGAGAATAATTTCCCAAATATTAACCCCGAAGGCCGAAACCAACATCAGATCAATATCCAGAAAACCATTCTACTTAGCTAACCGACAGTTAGTTTCTAAATTTCACGTTCAAATCTAATTAAAGATTTAACTATCGCCTGGAGCAAAACTGGTGATACTCCATTCTCGATCTTTTCAATCTAATTAAAGATTCATTAAAACTCTACTTAGTTTTAATCTTCAACTGGGTTAAAGAATCAGTGTCATTTAAAACACGGTTCACGATAAACCCAAAATCACATTCATTAATTATCGGGTTAAAGAACGAGTGTTATTTAAAACACTGTTCACGATAAACCCAAAAATCAATATCAATTCAATTCCAATTAAATATCATTTAATTGGTACACTTCATTAAATCTAAATAAAAAGATTTAATCTTTTCTCAACTGGGTTCAAGAACAGTGTTAGTGAAGACACCATTCATGACAAACCCAATTCACATTCATTAATTATCGGGTTAAAGAACAAGTGTTATTTAAAACACTGTTCACGATAAACCCAAAAATCAATATCAATTCAATTCCAATTAAATATTATTTAATTGGTACACTTCATTAAATCTAAATAAAAAGATTTAATAATTTCTCAACTGGGTTCAAGAACAGTGTTAGTGAAGACACCATTCACGACAAACCCAAATCCCATTTGATATTCAATATAAGGCTCTGAATAGAAAATATATCGGCTTATATTCAATATCAAATTCTACGATTAACAAATGTCGTATTGGAAATAACGATATAAATATATATCTTTCAAATTTCCATAACAACACCTGTATAATCACGAATTCCAACATCGAAATATTCCGAAGACAATTTCGATTCAAATCCACTCCAATGCAATCATTGGAAATTTTGGTTATTTTCAAAACCCTTTTCGAATTCAATTTATTTATTTAAAAATAAATAGAATTATAATTCTAGTTCAAAACTAGTTCATTTCGATAAAAATCTATTTTTATCTTTTCAAATATGGAGTTTTTCATCCCAAATCTTCACAAGTCATTTCTTATGATTTTACATAAATTATTACTATTTTTAATAATTTTATCAAGGCCCGTACAGTCGATTTCCATCAACGGCCATCGAACTGCACTTACAGCGACCTTTTTCGAATTTGATTTGGACGTATCTCCAAATCCAACCGTTAGATTTCAAATTTCTAACCTTCTTTAGAAAGCTCTTTTTGATACGAACCCAACGGTTCCGGTTTTAGGAGAATCCGACGGTCGGATCTCCCGTAATGTCCGTTTGAAATAAATGGTCGAAATTCGCGAACTGCCGCGGCGCGGCGCGTTCTATTCAGGCCATTATATTATATATATAATATATATAATATATATATTTCGTCGATTTCTATTTAAAACGAATTATATAAATAGTTTTAAATTCGTTTCAAATTCTATTTCAACTTCTATTTCAATTCAAAGCAAAATTGAATTCTTCTTTATAAATTCGTTTAAAAATTCATTTCTATTCAATTCGAATTTCAATTCAATTTGAATTCATTTCAATTCGCTTTCTATTCCATTTGAATTCGTTTTCAATTCAATTCATTTCGAAATCGTTTTCAATTCAATTCATTTCGAAATCGTTTTCAATTCATTTTGAATTCGTTTTCAATTCAATTCATTTCGAAATCGTCTTCAATTCAATTCATTTCGAAATCGTCTTCAATTCAATTCATTTCGAAATCGTTTTCAATTCATTTTGAATTCGTTTTCAATTCAATTCATTTCGAAATCGTCTTCAATTCATTTTGAATTCGTTTTCAATTCAATTCATTTCGAAATCGTTTTAAAATCGATATAAATATCGTTCACGTCAAAATGGCGTCAATCTAATCAATACGGCTTCATAAATTTCTATTTTCAAATATTCTATTTCAAATATTTCTATTTCAAATATTTCTTCTAAACTGGAATGAGGCCCAATCGATTACCATATAAAATTAATTATATGGATTTTCATACAACACATGTATATAATAGCATTGAAAAATAATCAACCATCAACCAAAGTGCACTACACTGTATAAGCATCAAATAAAGATATCTAACGCTTATAACAGCATGTAAATCAATCGATCGACATATTTAATCAATCAGGATGAGTGAACTTCAAATTTCATCCTAACACCCGTGTGGGGTTTCAAACAATCAAACAACTATTTTATTCGTGCAGTTGGGCGATGTGTAAAATTTATCGTCCCAATCAATGTCATTCAAATAAGTGTACATAAACAAACCATCTGGTTTGTAAATGAATATTTATTTATTCACTTCACTATTTTCATATTCACGTTAAAAAATTATATTTTTAACGATAAAACATTTTATTTCAACCTATGAATTTCTATTCAATTCATTTATTCAATAAAATGATATTTTTATTTTTCTAACATGTTTTAGAAAATTTCGGCGGCATAACGGCACGATACCAGAAACGGGACAAGGCCTAGCCTTATCCCCGGTCTAGTGAAGGCCCACGCCATTCACACATCAATCAAATCAATTCGTTATGCAAACCACAAACTTTGGAGTAAGGGTCTAACCTAGCCTTACTCCTTCGCCTTATAACGGCGCACGTCTAATCCTAACCAATTTATCGATTCGATTTTTCACACCACAAACCACATTCAAACCAATATCGCAATCAATCACCAAACAGTCAAACAAACAAGTCCATGGTCTGTGGACGATTGTGTCGGGTGCTACTAAGCACCGTCTGCATCCTAGTATATATATATATATAACTAGAAATAAAATAGAAAGGTGAGAAATTCTCACCTATAGCTATCCTAGCTCCACGGCTCTTCTTTTGCAGAAGTCTCCGTCGTTTCGCCTTTTTGTCACCTTCGTTGCTGCTTCCACTACATACGTAAAAATCACATTTTTACTTCGCTATTCAATATATAAAAATCGAATTTTTACTTCGATGTTCAATATATAAAAATCGAATTTTTATTTCAAAGTTCAATATATAAAAATCGAATTTTTATTTCTAAGTTCAATATATAAAAATCGAATTTTTATTTCAAAGTTCAATATATAAAAATCGAATTTTTATTTCTAAGTTCAATATATAAAAATCGAATTTTTATTTCAAAGTTCAATATATAAAAATCGAATTTTTATTTCTAAGTTCAATATATAAAAATCGAATTTTTATTTCAAAGTTCAATATATAAAAATCGAATTTTTTATTCGAAGTTCAATATATAAAAATTCTATTTTTACTTCGAAGTTCAATGTATAAAAATTCTATTTTTACTTTGCTTTTCAACAGATAAAAATCGAATTTTTATTACTATGTTATATAGATAAAAATTATATTTTTATCACGCAATTTTCCACCTAAAGATTTTGCCTTTTCTAAAATAAAGATTTCGCCTTTTCACTTTCAAAGAACACGCCTTTTCATTTTTAAAGAACTCTCCTTTTCATTTTTAAAGTTCATATTTTTTTGTTTAAAAACAAAGTTGTTTTTATTTTTAAAAACAACATATATTTTCAAAACAATTTCATATATGTTTTCAAAACAATCAATCTTTTTTTTTTTTATTAAAAGATTAAACCTTTTAAAATAAAATCAGTTTTTATATCTTTAAAAAAAATCAGTTTTTTTTTTCTTCTTTTTCAAAATGCAGTTTTTAAAATCTTTTTTTTTTAAAATGCAGTTTTTGTTTTATTTAAAAATTCAGTTTTTAAAATCCTTTTAAAACAGTTTTAAAATTCCTAAAACAAAAATCAGTTTTTAAAACCTATAAAAAGACAGTTCTAACTTTATAAAATTTTCAGTTTTCTTTTTATTAAAATTTTGCTTTTCTTTTTATTACAATTCCAGTTTTCTTTTTATTACAATTCCAGTTTTCTTTTTATTAAAATTCTGCTTTTCTTTTTATTAAAATTCTGCTTTTCTTTTTATTAAAATTCTGCTTTTCTTTTTATTAAAATTCTGCTTTAAATAAAATAAAATAAAATAAATAAAATAAAAATAATAAAAAAAACTTACAGGGGATCGTTCGGAGGAGGGTTTGGAGTTGGCGACGCCGAGGCTGGCGAAGGGGGAAGCTCGCGGTGGTGCTCTGGTGGCCTCGCTGTTGGTTGCGGGTTCTTCGAAATTGGGGGTGTCGCGGTCTAGCAGAGGGGGGGGGGGAAGGAGGAACGGGAGGCGAGGGGGGGTTTTCGGATGAGGCGGCGATGGCTAGGGGGGCGATAGGCTCGTCGGCGGCCTCGAGGTCGGGGGGGGGGCGGCGCGATTAGGTTTTTATTTTTTTTTCTTTTTCTGATTTATGAAGTTCGAACGGGGGGCAGCGTATAATTATGGGAGAGAGAACATATTTCTTTTATTTTATTTTTATTATTTTATTTTATTTTATTTTAATCTCCTTAGTTGACTTTTCTTTCGAAGTCGAAACGAGACCCACCGACTGACGTCCCTAGCGTATTACCCCCATTCCGAACACAATGGGATATGTACCGTAAGCTGATTTGATTGTTACAATCAGTTTCCGTTAAATTTACATTTAAATCATTATATTGAATTTTAAACGTACATTTCAAATTACCGGGGCCACATACTAACTAGAAAAATTCCAGAAAAATATTTTCTAGCTTCGTATTGACGATACGGTCCTAACAAAACTAGTTTCGTCTAATTCTGAGATCGTTAGAAAAATGGCCAATTTCCAGTCGATTAAAATCAACTGAAACTGGTCAAACGCGTTTTCCTTTGCCACGCTCACATATGGATTCGAAAAATTATGAAATTTAAAACCTAGCAATAACTTGACACTGCGGACCCAACAAAACTGGTTTCGTCGAAATCCGAGGTCATTTGCAAAATGTCCATTTTTAAGGGCCTTATATATATAAAAATATATATAAATTCCACAGCGACTATTTCTAAATTTCAACTGGACATATCTCATCATTTATAAAGTGAAATCTCAGTTTCTCAACTTCGTTGGAAAGATATCATCAATTAGATCCTAATGTTTTTGGTTTCACAAAAATCCGGATTGTTTTGCACCCGGTACATTCAATTGAAGTTTGAAATCGAATTATCGAACTACCGCGCCATTTTTAATTCTATTTATAATTATATATAAATATTTATATTCTAACGACGACGCGTATAATATATACGTTCGAATTCTATTCAAAATAAGTTTCTCGTCGATATTATTTAAAATAATTCATTTTAAATAATCAAAATTCGCTAAAATTGCCAAAATAAAAATTTTAAACTGGCCCAGATTTTCCGGGTTGTTACATCTTACTATTACCTTTTCTTTCGAAAAGAGTTTTGAAAGTTAAACAAGTGGTTGGAGTTTACTCACACCAGTCCCATGACTGACCCAGAGTTTATTTTGTTTTGTTTTCCCTAAACTCTTGGGTGCCCAAATTTGTACGGGCAGTCAAGTGTTTCAGGCTTTTACAGATACACTTGGAGGAGCTTGAAGCAGAAGGCTTCAACGTTAGTTATTTAGAGTTACTTCCGCTGAATCAAATGTTACGTGTACTCTGATGATGGTATGTATATATGTACCAAACAGATTTGTATTTCAAAGCTTATGTTATATAATATATTTTGTTCGTTCCGCTGTGAGTTGTGATCTTCGTTTTTCTTCTATTCTAATATTTCTTTCTTTCTATTTCTCATCCTCTATCTTCTTTCTAATAATGAGTCGTATTTCTGTGTTATTTGGGTTGGACGTGTGGTGTATTTAGTCAACTCAGATAGCTCGGATTTGCGGGTCGTTTCAGTTGGTATCAGAGCTTAGGTTGAGCGAACACCTAGGCTCGTGTGGCATGTGCTCATTAGAGATATGGTCAGTAGTACCCTAGAATGAGTTGAGTATATATAGATACGAGAGAGCGTATTTGTTATTTGATATAAAAATTGTTTTATATTGTGTTGACTAGTCTGTTGAGTGGTTTATGAATTCTGGTCGGATAGTGGGACGCCACAAAGTCGATAGGGATTTCTAAACACTTGAACAGAAGAATCGACATAATATTGTTTTAAAGTGGGTAAATGAAATAATTTTACCCAAAATTTCTATTTTGATATAGAAAGAATAATTTTTGAAATTATTATATTATATGGATGTGTTGGATGTTGGTTTTATAATCAAATGAGATTATAAACTTAGAATGGTTATTTATAACCGAATAGAATTTGTATAGGAATTAAATATATACAAATGAGATAAATTAGAATAAAATTCAAACCAGAATTAAGAATTCAAAATCCTGGGAAGTTGAAATTTATATTAAAATAATATAGCTTTGTTTGGAAGGATTTTTGATTTAAAATCATTTTAGATTGGGTTTTAAAATTTTTAAAGCACTGAACTCACTTCAGTGGCTGGGAAATAATTCTGATGATGATTGCAACATCATCAGTGTTCATTTTCGAGTTTCTAAGTGATAGGGTGCTACCTTAGAAAGTTTTGATGGAAATTTGGTTTGAAAGAAAACAAGTGGTTTAAGAAATTCAAATGTTTTGAATTTGAAATGGAAATAAATATATATGTATATATTTAAGTGATTTCAAAGGAATTTGAAATGAAAATCCTGGGATTTGAATTCTGGAATTGAAATTTAACTTAAGCTAGTAAATGGGTCGAAGTAAATCAATTGACTAGAATCAATTTGGATAAATTGGGGTTGAACCAATATGAATAGAATATGAGTTGGATGTGAATAACTTAATTGCAAATCATTCAGAGTTAAATAAATGAAAGCATATATAGTGTGTGGTATTCAATATGAATGGAAACCAAAAGTTTTGGTGGCACTAAATTTGTTGAAATGTGAAGAGATGAGTTTCAACATAAAGAAGTTTTGAAAAGAAATGGATTTGTACCCTTTTTCCTACCTTAGCAATTTCGAGGACGAAATTATTTTAAGGGGGGAAGAATGTAACGACCCAGATTTTTGAACGATAAATTTTTAATATTTAATATGGTTTTAAATATTTTGTTTATAATATAAATAAATTTTATTTATAAATTTATAGTAATACGAAATAAATTTTGAATCAAAGATGAAAACTGAATCAAACAGTTCAAAAGACCGGTATAAATTTGAATATAGTCGATAATAAAAATAAATTAAAAACAAAACAAAAATCAAAATAGATAAGATAAAAAAAAAAAAAAAAAAAGGGCCGACCTACTCCTGTTACAACACAGACCTATGTGTTAAATCGCGCCACCCTATTGCCTTCCTCGAGCCAAAATTTATGTCTTCCCCTGTTCTACATCGAGCCAACAATCATGTCTCCCTCGTCTTCTATAAAATCACAACCCTCGTGTTCATTTCCTTGGCAAAGATTGAAAACCGAAAGCTTCAATAAAAATTAGAAATAAATGGCCGAGCTCCATGATTCCAATCAAAAATCCAATCGCGAGTTCCACTCAGCGCGATGCCGAACCATGGCAAATCCTGGAGCTCGACGAGGAGGTTGAGACGCTCGTGAAAAGGGGGATTCAGGATTAGAAATCAAGACCGCCACTCAGGCAAACATCAGTGGAGGGCGCGATTCATTTTTCTAGAGCTCGATGTCGACACTCACGATTGCAGAAGATTCGAGGTACTTGTTCAATTGATTCAGAAGGATTTTGACAGTGTGGTGGAGTGCGAATGGGATTGTTGCTGTCGTGGGCGAGCTGAGCTTGGAGGAAGAGGCCGACCTGGGTTTGTGCAATCTGGAGTTCGGCAAGTGGGTGTTAAGGGGTTCGAATTAGGGTGAAGGGGAAGTTCAGGGAAGGGTAGAAGAACTTGAAGGTCGACAGTTGTGAATGGGAGAGATGAGGCAGTGGGGTGATGTTCGATAAAATGGTTGAAATGGATTGAGTAGTTGTTGATACTAGAATTTTTGATAACCATGCAGCGGTGGTTGGTCGAGTGATTTGCAGAGATGGAAAGGTATGTGTTTTATAAATTTAAAACACATAGGATAATTTATTCGTTAAACTCGTTTAAATAAATAGTAGATGGATCATTAATTAAAGATACATGGATTAGTTTATTTATATTAGTTGAGTTAGATTTAATTTAGTAACCGTTAAAAGTAAAATAAAGAAAATTTATTTATTTGTTTAAATAGTTAGTTTAAATAAATAAATATTAATCCGTGAATTTAAATCAAATTATCGTAGGTACGCAGTGAATTTCATTCGAGTAATTTCATAGCCGACGATACAGAATAAACTGGATATTCGGCAACGAGAAAATCCTGGTGAGTAAATCTCACTCACCTTTTTAATTATTTTTATTTCGTTAAAAATAATTGTTTGTTGCTTGTGTGGATTTTTCTGCTTATTTTATATATATTAGTTATTTAGGCTATATATATATATATTGGGTTGATTGATTGGTTGGATTCCCGCAGTCTCATTAGCGGATGCCCGCAGTTTCATAGCGGATGATTACCCTATACGCCCCACGCTATGATTAGTGGATGACCTTCTATACCGCGATATTCTGCCACGAAGCAGAATGGGTATTATTTATGTGCTAACCTCTGTGGATGCAGGAAAACAGGTTGGAGGAATCCAACTGGATTCCTCAAAAATATATTATCTGTTTGTTTATTTGTTTGCATATATATTGTTATATATGATGTGTTAGAAAAATAAATAATTCGTTGCTTTGTGTGTTTAAATATCACTGGGCTTAAGTAATGATATTTAAAAATATCGTAAAAAGGATATTTGAGATTTAAAAAGGGGAAAATTTTATTTTTAAATAGAATTTGAATCTTTAATGGGAATTAAAATATAAACTTGTTTTTGAAAAATAAAACAAGTAGTTCTTTTTAAACGAAGTTTATAAATAATTCTTTTATAACGAAGTTATAAATGAAGTGGAAGAATTATCATTTGAAAATTCAGAAATAGAAATACAAGTGCGAAATTGGAGTTTGAAATGAAATTTCAAAACAGGAGGTGAAATGAAATTTTTAAATATATAACTCAAATGAAATTTGAGTATAACATTTGAAATTTAAAAAGGGGTTTAAATATTTGAATTTTAAAAGGGGATTGACTATTAGAAATTCAAATAGAAGTTCAAATAGAATTTGAATTCAAGAAATTAAAATAAAATTTGAATTCAAAGGAATTTGAATATTAGAAATTCAAATAGAGATTTGAATGGAGAATTGCAAAATAGAATTTGAAATATAGAATTTCAAAGAAGAATTGAATAAAATTTGAAATATAGTATTTCAAGGAAGAATTCAAATGTGAAATTTGAATAGAGATTTGAATGGAATTTTGAATATGAAATTTGAATTGAGATTTGAAATAGAAATTCAAGTGTTGAATTTGAACATGGAATTGAATATGGAAATTTAAGTAGAAATTTGAATATGAGATTTTAAAATAGAATTTGAAATAAACTTTGAAGTAGGATTTCAAAGTAGAATTGAAATAGGATTTCAAAATAGGGAATCCAAATAGTTTTGAAATGGAATTTGAATTCAAGGGAATTCAAATGAATTTGAATAATGGAAATTCAAATGGTGTTGGAAATGAAGTTGAATATTAGAATTCAAATGGAAATGGGAAATGAAATTTGAATAGAAGAGATTCAAATTGAATTCAAAAAGGATTTGATCTATGGGGTTTGAATATGAAATTCAAATGGGTTTTAACTATGGAATTTTGAATATAGAATTTAAAAAGGGGTGAATATTTGAATTTCAATAAAAATTCAAATATAGAAATTGGAATATAGAAGTTCAAATGGAATTTGAAACATTTAGAATTTCAAATAGAAATTTAAATGGAGTTTGGATATTTAAATTCAAGTATGAATTTCAAATATAGAAATTCAAAAAGGAGTTGAATTAAAATGGGAATTCGAATAGAGGATTTGAAATGGAATTCGAATAAAGAATTTGAAATGGAATTCGAATAAAGAATTTGAAATGGAATTCGAATAAAGGATTTCAAATGGGATTTGAATACAGGATTTAAAACTATGGAATTTGAAATGTGAAGATTCAAATGGAATTTGAAATATATATGAATATATATATTAAATGGAATTGAATTCATTTTAAGAAGTTTAAAAGTTTATATTTATAAATATAATTAAAACGAACTCGCCGCAGCGCTGCAGTTCGTAAATTGGCGATTCGAACTTCAATTGAATATACCGAGTGCAATTGAAGTCGGAATTCTTCGAAACAAGAAACGCCAGGACCGATTTGATAATAGCTTTCTAATGAAAGAGAAAAATCTGAATTTCGTCGTATAGATTTTGAGTTATGTCAAAATCAAATTTTCAGAAAAGCAGCGCCAGAATCGTTTTAAAACCATAATGGTTTATTTAATGTTATAAAAGGATTTTAAGCGGGAAAAAATCCGAATTTATCTATGTAGAAAATTTCAGAGTGGAGTTGTAAAATATATGTGAATTCAAGTTGTGTAAATGAATATGATTTTTGAAACAGAAACCAGATTTTGATTTATTGAATAGAATTTACTAATTTGAACGGGAATTAGTTAAATGAGATTTTGAATGGATATTGAACTTTAAATAAGAAAATTCGATTTGAAATTTATATTCGAAATAGAAAAAAAGAACTAGAATTGAAATTGAAATTCAATTTAGTTATGAACGAGTTAAACATTTTGTTTGAACATGTTATGTTCAACAAAGAAGTGAAATAGGCAAAATGGCCGATTTAAAGAATAAACGGGCGAAACTGAATTCAAACAATTAGATGGTATTGAATTGAATTGGAAACAGGTGAACAGGTGTTAAACAGATATGGGATGGAGTATATGAAGATTTTAATTTTTGTGCTCGACAATAAGGTACATGTTTAAATTCATATATGGGTTTTATGCGCCGTATCGGCAAGCCGCTTGGCTTTTTCTTTTTCTTTTTGAGTGAGGAAGATACCGGGAAGCTATTTGAAATTTCCCGATGCTCCCGATACAGGGGAGGTTATGGCGAAATTTTCCGGAAATTTAAGGAGTTAGAATATTTTTAAGATATTTTGATAATGTGAAATCATTGTATCGACGTATCGAATTCGATAGTAAAGTGAATATAAAAATCGGATGTTGTAAACAAAAAGGGATAGAGATCAGTAATTGAATTGTTTTCAATTGTAGATAGAGACATTTTCTAATATATAGAAAATAAAAGAAGTTAAATTTTGGAAACGTTTTCCAAATGGCATAAGAGGCAAGAAGATTATTGAAAATATTTGGTTAACAAATATTGATAGAGAAAATGGAAAAGTGATTTAATTAATGAAATATTAATTAAAGGGCCCAGTGATTTGTTTGATATGTTTGGATGAACACTTGTTTTTATTCGATAGTTAAATCACAGACTATCGAAGTTTTGACCATCGTTGTCAATATGGAGAGACCGGTTGGATTATTATCCGAAGAACCACTCCGTATCGGCATAAGCGTTGCGAACCAAGTATGCTGAATATATTGAAGACGGAGTAAAGTGCAAGGGCTTTTCTATTTATAGAAATAGTGCCTTCGGTTTCGTTCAATCCCAGAACGAACGTAAATGGACGAATGTCTGACAGAGTATTTCCAATGATCAAATGGGTTGGTCTGTATGAATATATATGGTTGCAACGGATTTATCCCTTAGCATAACATCCAGAATATTTGTGCAAACTTAACTAGTGATTAACGGATCTGACAATGTGGCATTCAAAGTGATTGTGTTATCAAGGAATGGTAAGTAATCGTAGCCTCAGGCCTCAACAACCGGGAAAGGACAAAAATCGGGCAGGCAGCATGGCTATGTGGGTCGCACCCATTAGGGTGTATAATCACCTATCTAGAGAAATTCCTTTTGTTTCTAAATCTATCGATTATGCCCATTCGGGAAACGGTGGTTTGAGTCCAACCGTTGGTGATATACATTCGATACACTCAAGCGAAATGAGTGGTCGGTCATGTGTGGGCCGGGTTACAAGACGTTCTTGTTGAACCCAGGTGTATTCGCCTCTAGAGATGCACTATCGGAAGGTGGTCCCATACCTTGTCATGTTGGAAATCCAATCTCCAATAAGCGCCATGCGGTTTTTGATTTTATACTATATATGTGGAGCGTGAGATGCAAGCGTTCTGCTATTTGGTTATTTACTTGATGTAGACATTATCATAATATCATTGGATTTGATATCAAAGTGTTTTGGGTTATAGTAACGTAAAAACCGTCCGTGTTTATGTGTGGGCTGGTCTTACTATTACCTTTTCTTTCGAAAAGAGTTTTGAAAGTTAAACAAGTGGTTGGAGTTTACTCACACCAGTCCCATGACTGACCCAGAGTTTATTTTGTTTTGTTTTCCCTAAACTCTTGGGTGCCCAAATTTGTACGGGCAGTCAAGTGTTTCAGGCTTTTACAGATACACTTGGAGGAGCTTGAAGCAGAAGGCTTCAACGTTAGTTATTTAGAGTTACTTCCGCTGAATCAAATGTTACGTGTACTCTGATGATGGTATGTATATATGTACCAAACAGATTTGTATTTCAAAGCTTATGTTATATAATATATTTTGTTCGTTCCGCTGTGAGTTGTGATCTTCGTTTTTCTTCTATTCTAATATTTCTTTCTTTCTATTTCTCATCCTCTATCTTCTTTCTAATAATGAGTCGTATTTCTGTGTTATTTGGGTTGGACGTGTGGTGTATTTAGTCAACTCAGATAGCTCGGATTTGCGGGTCGTTTCAATCTAGTAGAATTGGAAATTTTAAATGTTTTGATGCCAACACGGAAACTAGGAAAAATCTTGTATTTGCCAAAGCATTGATTGAAATAACTCCAAGCATACTATTACCAAATAAGCTTAAAGTCACAATTGATGGTGTTGATTTCTTTATAGATGTTCAGTATTCTTGGCAACTGGAAATTTGTACTTCTTGTCATTCTTTTGGACTTTGTGCGAAGCTTGTAAGAAGTCTGTTGTGGGTCCTGTCTCAGCTAGGGTCCCTCTCACGAAGCCTCCTCCTAGCATTTGGGTTCCGAAGTCAAAAGTTAATGTTGTTGAAAGCAATTCCTTTCCCCACCATCTGTCTATTGATGCTGAGATAGATGTCAATAAAGCTAGCTCATAGAAAGAAGTTAATAATGTTAATGATCAACAGGATGTTGAAGATGACATTTCAGATGAAGATTCAGACGATGATGGCATATATTGACAGTCGGAGGATAGAGCATGGCTTCACATCAGTTCTGGTATGCGATATGATCCTAGGGAAAATATGTACTATATTTATGTTAATGACCTAGAAGATGATAACAAAAGACTGTTTTACAAAGTAGTAGTAGAAGATTTTGTGCTTATGGAGGATGGACAGATTGATGCGTATAACAAATCTCTGTTCTGTGACAGTACATGGGATTGGAATCGCGAGTTTCGTAGTCCTAATCCTTATTTTGTTCCTAACTTTGTTGTACCCTTTCTGGAATACGTAAATGTTACAGGATCTAGTGATTGCTCAAGTGGTTCCTCTCATGAGGAACAATTGTGAGTTTTATATAGTAGTAGTAGTGTCATGCTACTCTCCTTGTTCGTAATATACAGTGTTCTGGCACTTCAAAACCAGTTGGAGTTTCTGTGCCTGTGCAAAACTCATGTTTCTCCTTTCTTATTTCTAATAAACAGTGGCATGGACCACTATAAAATCCGGCTTGCCTTGCAAGACTTTAAATAAAAAGGTTAATATCATAACAAAAGAACTTAATTGTTATTAGTTCTATTTTATTTCAATTCGACCTAATTGAATTAATCACCATTAATTCTCCTTAAATGAAAGTAAATTTAATGAGAGCAATATTAACATATCGATTCTCTAAATTTTTAACCAACTAAGAATTAATTTACAATCACATTATTCAATTCAGTTGATTCCTTTTACCATAAGTATATCTAAAATTTGAAAGCTCACCTTTGTTAGTAAATATTTAACATGAATTATTTTTATAATATCTGTAAATGCTTTCTTACTTAAGGAACTATGGTCAAGTAGTTCAAATGAAACTTAATGCCAGTTCCTAACAAATAATTTTTTATTAGATTTTTTTTTTTGAAAATTTCGTCTTATATGCATAAAAGTTAGGTAAGGCTACAAATATATTGGATGTAAGGACAACATTACAAGCACTCATATTGATATTAGACTAACAATGCAAATAAAATTCACAAACAATGTCTAATTTGAACTCCAAAGAAAAGTAATGGTTAATGCTAGGAGCTACGGGTAAGAGTAGAAAATAATGAAAGTTAATTTTACGTATAAGAAGTAAATTTTGGAATAAAAAGTTAAATTTAAACCATATTTTTTCTTACATTTAGAATTACATACAAAGTTCTATCAATTTTCTAAAGAAAAGAGATATGTAAAATGCTTCCCTTTGATTAATAATGTTAGAATATGTAAAAGATTTTAAATGGACTCAATTGATATGAAGTTTCTATTTAATATTTTTCTGAGGGTAATGTATGATTTATCTATGATTGAATTATAGTTCGTATAACATTTGGTTCACAATGAAAAAAATGACTTTCGATGATTCTGGTATTTCTAAAATATGTATTTTGCTACTTAACTCTTCTACTTTTATTTCAGTTATTTGCTTTATGCAAATATAGACTCATATTTGTTCCGATCTACATTATAGATATCTAAAACAAATTTATTTTACTGCTAAAAATCTATTTGCAATGATTCACACTTATAATTATGTCTCTTTACACCATTTGATCTTATTAAAATTTTCTACATGAAATGTCATTCAAAATTCATTATATGCATATTCGCAAGTATATTATGTTATAGCAATGCATTAATTCACATTGAGTTATGTTAATTGTGAATCATATTAATTAACGAGTAAACATAAATATTTGAAGTAATAAAAACAAGCTGTTCTAGAAATTTGACTGTAGAATGTTTATGACAACCTAAATCCTCGATCTCGGGGAAATGGATAATCGTTGGAATATAACACATTAAATATATCAGCTGATCACAGAACATAGCATATGTATTACATATCATAAAATAATTTACATCATTTTACAGTAGCGGAAAATAAACATCATCAGAGTTACACAGTATTACAATATCATACTTAGTACATAACATTGTCTTAAATAGCAAATAATTTTACAGTGGAATTAATAGATAGTTTATGACATAAAGAGTCATGATAGAATTTAAAAGAAATACATAAATTTCATCTTTAGCACCAAGTCCAAAATAGATATAGATGCTCCAATACACATCCTATAAGAAAGTAAGCTAAACCTGTTCACTTGGCTACCCGTGTAAAAATAACGGGCACCCGAGTTTGTAAGGAAAAAACAAACTACAAGTCAGTCATGGGACTGGTATGAGAAATCCTATAGTTAACTTAACTTATTTAGAATAAGCATATCATATGACCACGCTGTAAAACACAGAACGGGTTTACTCCATAAGAATGCAATGCATATAAATAAATGAAACAGAAAATAGAATAATGTAATGTTTTTGAAAAATGAGGTCATTATAAGACTCAAGTCCCATCACACAATACAACGCAAGCCGGAGGATAGAGTTTTACCTTGTAATGGCCAAACATGCTTGATACGAATCACTTGGTATTATTATTAGTGTCTAATATAAAAAAATCAAAAGTAAATGTATCAATCTTAGACGGCATAATACCTCATCCTATTATATCGTTGTAGGTATACAATAATAATTGTAAAATCATGTATTGAAATTTGGATTTCTATCATGAGCAGAGGCTCAAGAATCTCTTCTCACCGAATTTGGAACTTCCACTACACCATAAACGTCATTTCAAAGTCATTGCAAATGATGTTAGTAACGGCTTTAAGCCATTACAAAATTCGGGGCTGAAAATTTTCGCAATGGGCATGAGCCATTGCGAAATATGACATTAGCCATTGCAAAATTAATTTCCCAATGGCTACAGTTCATTGCAAATATTACTTTCGCAAAAACAAAAATTCAAAAAAGAAAATACTGATTTCAGCAGCCTGCACAATGATTTAGAAAATATATTAATTCAAATAGCATGGTGTTAAACTGAACTAAACTAGAATATAAGTAGCAATCTTAAACATGGATAAACTGCTCTACAAACACTTCCCGGTTGAACAGAGAGTGTGGTTTTTTAGCTGAGTGATTCCTTATGGCATCATCCATGTCGATCAAGTCGGTTGAACAGAGGATGGGCTGTCCCACATCCTGTTCATATTATGAATCCATCATTTGAAGTATACCAATAATATTTCAAGGGTAAAGTACAGAATTATGAATATACTGTGTTGATTCTCACACAAGCACACATTATGTGAGTGTAGGTGCTTGCGCACGTGTGTATGTTTCGTGCAACAACAAAGATAAGTCTAAACAAAAAAAAAAGTTTAAAGAACTGCACATGTCTAATGTGGAAACACCAGAATATAGAGGGGGCCTTGGCATGATCTACTACTCTCATGATCATTTACACAAATAGTTTAGTTTATTACTATTAGTTCATCAGTACTAATATTTGAATTCTAAGTCTCCAACGGAACAACATTCTACTATCTACAGTAGGTGAAATAAGGTTACGAAAACTTATACAGTAATTAAAACCATTGGAATGTAGAGCAGTCTTTTTACAACGTTATTCTTTAGGGACTTTTGACGAAATCCATTAGAAGTTCCTAAATAGGTTTAAAAAAAATCTTACATGGTGAAACAGTTAAACATGTCGCTGTTTTTAAAAGCTTTCCATCAAGAAAACCTTTGAAAATCAACAGGTATACCATAAATTTCGATTCATTTCTCTCTTCACATATTTGAATTAGATGTAAAAAGTGAAAACAAAAATATATGATCAAATATGTGAATATTCAGTTTAATTTTCTACAAAGGCATATTGCAAAAACTATTCATAGTTTTTCTGCAAATTAACAAAAAAGATCCAAATTTTTATTTCATAAAGATTATTGCTCAAAATCTTTGCAGATTTCAACTTTCAGTTGTTGAAAACAAAAACAAAAAATGACATTTTGCTAACATAATTATAACAGTAATATACAAAGGTTGATTGAGATGAAGTTTAAAAGTAAGGGGAGGATTTTTATTTCCACTATCCTTTGAGCAGAGCTAAAAGTAAGGAATGACTAATATGGAATATTTTGGTTACATTTATTAACTAACAAAGTGAAGACTGGAGACTTTCCACAGTGAAAATTTACAAGTCCTGCTTTTATGTATGCTACGTGCACACCCTCTAAAATGATTCATGTGCAAAACTGACGTTTGATGTTAGGGATTCCCTTGATTTCGTTAAAAAAAATCTTACCTAATCACTGTCAGCTTCAGCATCGGGAACTAACGCACCTTGCTTGATTTAGCAGTGGTTATAGAGACCATTAATGAATCTTTGCTCAAATATAACCGGTAGCCACTTGTGCTGTCGATTGATATTGTTAGTGCGGAACCGTGCAGTGATTAACAGAACTAAAGTTAATATATATATAAAGCATGAGATTTTTATAATGGTTTGATGATTAACAAAAAAATAAAATAAAAATAATGGTATAAAACATCAATACATACAATCACTCTTTAGCGTCCCGACAGTGCAGACAAATAATACTCACCGAAAACACAACTCCCATGTTGTGCACTTATCAAGAGTTATGTTGCTAAATCTTTCCCTGTATGTACAAAATTTACATACTCGATATACTACATAAAAAAGAAACATAATACAGTCACCCAAAAATGGATGAAAGTGCCCAGATAGAGCCACAAAATTACCTTTAATCTATAGAACAGAATCTTTACACCCAAAAACATATAAAGACTGCTTTGAATTACAGTCATCAATGACTGTAACAACCCGGAAAATCTGGGCCAGTTTAAAAATTTTATTTTGGCAATTTTAGCGAATTTTGAATATTTAAAATGAATTATTTTAAATAATATCGACGAGAAATTTATTTTGAATATAATTAGAACGTATATATTATACGTCGTCGTTAGAATATATATAATAATTATATATAATTATAAAAGGAATTGAAAATGGCGCGGTAGTTCGAAAGTTCGATTTCTAATTTCAAATGAATATACGGAATTCAATATAAGTCAGAATTGAACGAAACAAGAAATATTTGAATCTGTATAACTATATCTTTGTAACGAAGTTAACAAACTGAGATTTCATCTTAGAAATGATAAGATATGTCCAGTTTAAAATTAGAAATAGTCGCTGTGGAATTTATATATATTTTTATATATATAAGGCCCTTAAAAATAGCAATTTTGCAAACGACCTCGGATTTCGACGAAACCACTTCTGTTGGGTCCGCAGTGTCAAGTTATTGCTAGATTCCAAATTTCATAATTTTTCGAATCAATATGTGAGCGTGGCAAAGGAAAACGCGTTTGACCAGTTTCAGTTGACTTTAATCGACTGGAAAATGACCATTTTTCAAACGGTCTCAGAATTCGACGAAACTAGTTTTGTTAGGACCGTATCGTCAATACGAAGCTAGAAAATATTTTTCTGGAATTTTGCTAGTTAGAATGTGACCCCGGTAATTTGAAATATACGTTTAAAATTCAATATAGTGATTTAAATGTAAATTCAAAGGAAACTGATCGTAACGTCCGAATCAGCTTACGATACATATCCCATTGTGTTCGGAATGGGGATAAAACGCTATGGACGACAGGCGGTGGGCCTCATTTCGGGGTCGTATGTAAAAGTCAACTTTTTACAAATAAAATAATAATAATAAAAAATATTATTATCTCCCCCTTTTAACTCTGCCCCCCCCCCCCCCCCCCCACGTTCAAAACAGAAATCAAAAAAAAAAAAAAAAAGAGGGAGAAGCGAATCATGGGGGCGGAAGAAAACCGCACCACCCACGCTGCCATCGCCTCCCCTGGATGACGCCGCACCACCCCAGATCTCCCTCGCCACCAACCTTCTTCTTCCTTTATCCCCTCTTCTTCCTCAATTGAAGCCGCCCCCCCTAAACCTCTCCAAACCGTAAAAGCTGTCGTCGAACCCTCTCCCCCCTCCTCCGTGCCTCCTACTCGTTTTCCCCCTTCGATCGACGCCTGAAGCCCCACCAGACCCCCTTCCTCCCCGATTCGCCGCCGCCTGGAAGGACTGCGCCCCCCCCCCCCCCCCTAATCGCGCTGACGCAAGAAACCCCCCTTCTTCGAGCTGCAGTGAGTATTCTATTTTAATTTATTTTAATTTTTTTTATATAGCATTTAAAAACTGAATTTTGAAAAGGATTTAAACTGTTTTTTTTTAGCATTTAAAAACTGAATTTTGAAAAGGGATTTAAACTGTTTTTATATAGCATTTAAAAACTGAATTTTGAAAAGGATTTAAAACAGATTTTTGAAAGGCTTTAAAACTGATTTTAATTGAATATAAAGTTATAGATTTTATTTACATAAAGGATTAGAGTTTTTAACATGTAAAGATTTGATTTTTGAACTAATAAAAACATGATTTTTATATTTTTAAAGGATTAAAAATATGATTTTTATATTTTTAAAGTACTAAAAATATAATCTTTACTATATAGAAGTGGTAGAAATATGATTTTTGTTTAGGTAGAGAACTAAAAATATAATTTTTACATGATAGGAAAATTAAAAATATCATCTTTATATGTGTAGAAAAATAAAAATGAGATTTTTATAAAGATGAAATCTTTAAATTTGAAAAGGTGAAGTCTATGTTTTTATAAAGGTGAAATCTTTATATGGAAAATAGCGTGATAAAAATATAATTTTTATATATTGAATAGCGAACTAAAAATTCGATTTTTACATATGTAGTGAATACGGGCAACGAAGATGACGAAGATGCGATAGCGATGAAGATTTCTATCAATGAAGTGCCGTGGAGCTAGGATAGCTATCGATGAGAATTTCTCACCTTTCAATTTCTTTTTCTAATTATATATATATACTAGGATGCAGACGGTGCTTAGTAGCACCCGACACAATCGTCCACAGACCATGGACTTGTTTGTTTGGTTGCATAGATTAGTTATATGATGTGATTTGAATTGGTTGTTTGGTGATTTTGATTGATGTGTGAATGGTGTGGGCCTTCACTAGACCGGGGATAAGGCTAGGCCTCGTCCCGTTTCTAGTATCGTGCCGTTATGCCGCCGAAATTTTCTAAAATATGTTAGAAAATAAAAATATCATTTTATTGTGTAAATGAATAATAGAAATTCATATGTTGGAATAAAATGTTTTATCGTTAAAAATATAATTTTTAACGTGAATATGAATATAGAAAAAGTGAATAAAATAAAATATTCATTCACAAACCGGACGGTTTGTTTATGTACACCTATTTGAAGGACATTGATTGGGACGATAAATTTTACACATCGCCCAACAGCACAAATAAAATACGTGTTTGATTGTTTGAAACCCCACACGGGTGTTGGGATGAAATTTGAAGTTCACTCATCCTGATTGATTAAATATGTCAATCGATTGATTGACAGGCTGTTATAAGCATTAGATATCTATATTTGATGCTTATACAGTGTAGTGCACTTTGGTTGATGGTTGATTATTTATCGTTGCTATTATATACATGTGTTGTATGAAAATCCATATAATTAACTTTATATGGTAATTGATTGGGCCTCATTCCAATCGTGAAAATAAATGAATTGAATTGAAAACGATTTCGAAATGAATTGAATTAAAAACGATTTCGAAATGAATTGAATTAAAAACGATTTCGAAATGAATTGAATTGAAAACGATTTCGAAATGAATTGAATTGAAAACGATTTCGAAATGAATTGAATTGAAAACGATTTTGAAATGAATTGAATTGAAAACGATTTCGAAATGAATTGAATTGAAAACGATTTCGAAATGAATTGAATTGAAAACGATTTCGAAATAAATTGAATTGAAAACGATTTCGAAATGAATTGAATTGAAAACGATTTCGAAATGAATTGAATTGAAAACGATTTCGAAATGAATTGAATTGAAAACGATTTCGAAATGAATTGAATTGAAAACGATTTCGAAATGAATTCAAATTGAAATTTGAATTGAATAGAAATGAATTTTAAAACGAATTTATAAAGAAGAATTCAATTTTGATTTGAATTGAAAAGGAAGTTGAAATTGCTTTTGAAACGAATTTTAAAACTATTTATATAATTCGTTTTAAATAGAAATCGATGAAATATATATTATATATATTATATATATAATATAATGGCCTGAATAGAACGCGCCGCGCCGCGGCAGTTCGTGAATTTCGACCATTTATTTCAAACGGACATTACGGGAGATCCGACCGTCGGATTCTCCTAAAACCGGAACCGTTGGGTTCGTATCGAAAAGAGCTTTCTAATGAATATTAGAAATTCAAAATCTAACGGTGGGATTTGGAATTATGTCCAAATCAAATTGGAAAAAGGTCGCTATACGTGCAGTTCGATGGCCATTGGTGGAAATCGACTATACGGGCCTTGATAAAATTATTAAAAATAGTAATAATTTGTGTAAAATCATAAGAAATGATTTGTGAAGATTTGGGATGAAAAACTCCATGATTGAAAAGATAAAAATAGATTTTTATCGAAATGAACTAGTTTTGAACTAGAAATATAATTCTATTTATTTTTAAATAAATAAAGTGAATTTAAAAAGGGTTTTAAAAATAACCAGAATATCCAATGATTGCATTGGAGTGGATGTGAATCGAAATTGTCTTCGGAATATTTCGATGTTGGAATTCGTGATTATACAGATGTTGTTATGGGAATTTGAAAGATATACATTTATATCGTTATTTCAATACGACATTTGTTAATCGTAGAATTTGATATTGGATATAAGCCGATATATTTTCTATTCAGAGCCTTGTATTGAATATCAAATGTGATTTGGGTTTGTCGTGAATGGTGTCTTCACTAACACTGTTCTTGAACCCAGTTGTGAAAAGATTAAATCTTTTTATTTAGATTTAATGAAGTGTACCAATTGAATAATATTTAATTGGAATTGAAGTGATATTGATTTTTGGGTTTACCGTGAACAGTGTTTTAAATAACACTCGTTCTTTAACCCAATAATTAATGGAATGTGATTTTGGGTTTATCGTGAACCGTGTTTTAAATGACACTGATTCTTTAACCCAGCCGAAGATTAAAACTAAGTGGAGTTTTAATGAATCTTTAATTAGATTGAGATGATCGAAAATGGAGTATCACCAGTTTTGCTCCAGGCGATAGTTAAATCTTTAATTAGATTTGAACGTGAAATGGTAATTGAATTTACCGATAACACTGTGGTGTTAGATATGAAGTATTACCAGTTTTACTTCATGGGATGAATAGGTTGGGATTGGGAAATAAAATAAATGATTACTTCGGTGTGGTTCGCTAATCCCGACTAGTTTGAATTGATATTCAAAGGAGGTTAAAGAATAAATTTAAAGAATTTATCTTGGATAAAATTTATGGGAACTTTTCCCAAAGTATAGGAATATTTGAATAAAAGGGATATTCTGAATTGGAATGAGGCGTATGTTGTGTTTGTGTAACACTTTTATAATATATACGCGAGTTATTCAGAAAGACCGGGTTTATCCCATTCTGAATAACTGATTCGACGTGGTGTCGAAGATGAAGACGGTGGTCGAAGACCAGAAGTCTTCACGTCGTTTGGGTGATAACTGATGATCTTGATTGGGCTGTACACCCAAGAAGATGGAAACAGTTGGTGATCGTCCAGACGTACTTGGAGATCGATGGATATGCGGGGTACTAGGTGCCTCCGGTTTCGTTCAGACCCAGAACGGACTTGTAAATGGACTGTGTGTCTGACATCGGATTTTAGTCTGTGTGGTTGATTTCTATTAAATATACATCTGTTTGGCGGCGGAGAATTTATTCTCTTGCTTAACGCCCTTCTCTGAGACGTACGAGCTCAGGGGTTATATATTGATGGATATCAAACGCATGGAGTGAATTGCCTGTGTGGCATGCCTAAGTGGCAATTGATCGAGGCTTCTGTTGAAAAGCAAAGTCTTGTGGTGATGATCAAAGCAAGGCCTTTGTGGCGTAGCTTTGTGTAACGTTTGATTCGCGAGTTTCACACCCGGTATGAACCAAAAACGGGAGACGGACCTCAGGGAGGACTTGCGTTTCTTTCTAGCTAGAAGTGGCGTCAGTGGTTTTACACGCCCTGACGAGTTTGACTTATGTGGTTGTTGCTGTTGCGAGGCGCCTCGGTTACATCGGTTTTGGCCGATGCATTCTGGTCGGCAGACGGACCAGACTTACACCCCATAGGGTGGGGAAACGTAGTGTTCAGGCATTTTAATCCACATCGGTGGACCGGCCCTGACGATCCAAGGGCCCACCTGAGTCTGGGTCCTGAGGGGCGGGCTAGAGCGTCTCGAATCGGTTGAGGACTATCTTTTGCCTCGGTTCATAGATGGAAATCCAATTTCCAAATACGTGACATTTGCGGTTTTATTTGCAGAACCTAGTATGGTGACATAGTGGGATGGGGCGCTCATGCCGCCTATGATTGATACTTATGATTTGAAGTTGTTTTATACACTATGCACTTATAATAGTATCAAACGATTTGTTTTAACCGTATCAAGCATTCTTTGGCTGTTATAAGGTAAAAACCCTATCCTCTGGCTTGCGTTGCATTGTGTGATGGGACCTGGGTCTTATAACAGCTTCATTTTTCTTTATTTAGCATTGCGCTGTTTGTTTTATGCACTGGTATTCTTGGGAGGAAACCCGTTCCGTGTTATACGGCGTGGTCCCTTGATTTACCTAACTTTGAAAATAAAGATTTACTGTTTTAGTTCTCACACCAGTCACATGACTGACCTGGAGTTTATTGTTTTAACCTAAACTCTGGGTGCCCTTATTTTGACACGGGCAGCTAGTAGTTTTGGTTTTGCAGATTTATATTCACAGGATCCTGGTTTACAGCTGGAACGATATCCGGAAAGCTTTGTATCCGTATATCTTCTTCTAGTGGTGTATTGTATTATTTTCCGCTGCAATGTATTTAAATGTAATTTAAATCTCTGATATTTCTGTGTAATAATTATTCTTTTATACTCTGTATATTCTTGTAATCTGATGCATTGTTGTAATATACAATGAAATGTTCTTCCGTATGCGTTCTATTTTGTCGTGTTCTCAAACGATAGGGCGTTTTCGAACGGTCTGGGTCGGTTTAGCGACTGATTCGGATCGAGCGAAATTCCTGTTCGTCACACGTGGTATCAGAGCTTTGGTTTACAAAGCTCAGAGAATAAGGCACATTAGAACCATACGAAAGAATTCATCAGATATTGGATTAGTAATATCCAATTAGAATGACTCGTTAGAGATGGGATCAGTAGTATCCTAGAACGAGTGTGAAGAGTAGTGTTTTTGATAAATAAAAATGAAAACAAATCTTGTTTTGAAATATAAATCAATTATTCGTATTTGATTATTTATTTTATATTGATGTGGACAATCCAGTATATATAGATTTTGCGTATACGTCTGATCCGCGTGTATTCGAAGTTTTGATATACTGGATAGATATAGAATTACACTCTAATCGCCCGGAGATGATTCTGATGATGGAGCTCCATCATTAGAATTAATGTTCGAGTGACGAAAGTGAGCTTTCTATATATTTCCTATTGACTGATGTGAGAACCAAATCTAGGTAGGGCCTATTGTTGTGATTTGGCATCAAAAATCTGATTTTTGACTATATATCAAAATTATGAATTTGAGACTCTAATTCACTAATTGATTGATGTTTGTGTTGTTTGTTTATTTGTTTGCTAATTTTGAACCATTATGCCTAATTTGATCGAATAATGAATTGTATTGAAATTGGTCGCATTTGCTTGCATATACATTTGCTTACATTGAACAGGTCATAGCAAGGAGGCTAGAGCCAGAGAATAAAATTTGTTTGCCCGACAAATAGGTACATGTTTACTACATGATTTACTGTTTTGTTTGGGTGATGATGATTTTATGAGCCTATTGGCTAGCCGCTTGGCTTTTTCTTTTTCTTTTTGAGATCTGAAGGACCGGGGAAGCTATTTGAAATTCCCCGATGCTCCCGGTGCAGGGGAGGTTATGGCGAAATTTTTCGAAAATTTAGGGTGTTAGCCAAATTTTTGAAATTTTGAAAATTCTCAGAAACTGAAAAGTTGGAGAATGGAAGCCAGATCGAACGTAGAGTTGATTAATCAAACCACTTTCGACTTTGTTCCTTTTCGGGGACGAAAAGTTTTAAGTGGGGGAGATTGTAACAACCCGGAAAATCTGGGCCAGTTTAAAATTTTTATTTTGGCAATTTTAGCGAATTTTGAATATTTAAAATGAATTATTTTAAATAATATCGACGAGAAATTTATTTTGAATATAATTAGAACGTATATATTATACGTCGTCGTTAGAATATATATAATAATTATATATAATTATAAAAGGAATTGAAAATGGCGCGGTAGTTCGAAAGTTCGATTTCTAATTTCAAATGAATATACGGAATTCAATATAAGTCAGAATTGAACGAAACAAGAAATATTTGAATCTGTATAACTATATCTTTGTAACGAAGTTAACAAACTGAGATTTCATCTTAGAAATGATAAGATATGTCCAGTTTAAAATTAGAAATAGTCGCTGTGGAATTTATATATATTTTTATATATATAAGGCCCTTAAAAATAGCAATTTTGCAAACGACCTCGGATTTCGACGAAACCACTTCTGTTGGGTCCGCAGTGTCAAGTTATTGCTAGATTCCAAATTTCATAATTTTTCGAATCAATATGTGAGCGTGGCAAAGGAAAACGCGTTTGACCAGTTTTAGTTGATTTTAATCGACTGGAAAATGACCATTTTTCAAACGGTCTCAGAATTCGACGAAACTAGTTTTGTTAGGACCGTATCGTCAATACGAAGCTAGAAAATATTTTTCTGGAATTTTGCAAGTTAGAATGTGACCCCGGTAATTTGAAATGTACGTTTAAAATTCAATATAGTGATTTAAATGTAAATTCAAAGGAAACTGATCGTAACGTCCGAATCAGCTTACGATACATATCCCATTGTGTTCGGAATGGGGATAAAACGCTATGGACGACAGGCGGTCGGCCTCGTTTCGGGGTCGTATGTAAAAGTCAACTTTTTACAAATAAAATAAAAAAAAAAAAAATATTATCTCCCCCTTTTAACTCTGCCCCCCCCCCCCCCCCCACGTTCAAAACAGAAATCAAAAAAAAAAAAAAAAAAGAGAGAGAAGCGAATGATGGGGGCGGAAGAAAACCGCACCATCCACGCTGCCATCGCCTCCCCTGGATGACGCCGCACCACCCCAGATCTCCCTCGCCACCGACCTTCTTCCGTTATCCCCTCTTCTTCCTCAATTGAAGCCGCCCCCCCCCCCCCCCTAAACCTCTCCAAACCGTAAAAGCTGTCGCCGAACCCTCTCTCCCCCTCCTCCGTGCCTCCTCCTCGTTTTCCCCCTTCGATCGACGCCTGAAGCCACACCAGACCCCCTTCCTCCCCGATTCGCCGCCGCCTGGAAGGACTGCGCCCCCCCCCCCTAATCGCGCGGACGCAAGAAACCTCCCTTCTTCGAGCTGCAGTGAGTATTCTATTTTAATTTATTTTTATTTTTTTTATATAGCATTTAAAAACTGAATTTTGAAAAGGATTTAAACTGTTGTTTTTTAGCATTTAAAAACTGAATTTTGAAAAGGGATTTAAACTGTTTTTATATAGCATTTAAAAACTGAATTTTGAAAAGGATTTAAAACAGATTTTTGAAAGGCTTTAAAACTGATTTTAATTGAATATAAAGTTATAGATTTTATTTACATAAAGGATTAGAGTTTTTAACATGTAAAGATTTGATTTTTGAACTAATAAAAACATGATTTTTATATTTTTAAAGGATTAAAAATATGATTTTTATATTTTTAAAGTACTAAAAATATAATCTTTACTATATAGAAGTGGTAGAAATATGATTTTTGTTTAGGTAGAGAACTAAAAATATAATTTTTACATGATAGGAACATTAAAAATATCATCTTTATATGTGTAGAAAAATAAAAATGAGATTTTTATAAAGATGAAATCTTTAAATTTGAAAAGGTGAAGTCTATGTTTTTATAAAGGCGAAATCTTTATATGGAAAATAGCGTGATAAAAATATAATTTTTATATATTGAATAGCGAACTAAAAATTCGATTTTTACATATGTAGTGAATACGGGCAACGAAGATGACGAAGATGCGATAGCGATGAAGATTTCTATCAATGAAGTGCCGTGGAGCTAGGATAGCTATCGGTGAGAATTTCTCACCTTTCAATTTCTTTTTCTAATTATATATATATACTAGGATGCAGACGGTGCTTAGTAGCACCCGACACAATCGTCCACAGACCATGGACTTGTTTGTTTGGTTGCATAGATTAGTTATATGATGTGATTTGAATTGGTTGTTTGGTGATTTTGATTGATGTGTGAATGGCGTGGGCCTTCACTAGACCGGGGATAAGGCTAGGCCTCGTCCCGTTTCTAGTATCGTGCCGTTATGCCGCCGAAATTTTCTAAAATATGTTAGAAAATAAAAATATCATTTTATTGTGTAAATGAATAATAGAAATTCATATGTTGGAATAAAATGTTTTATCGTTAAAAATATAATTTTTAACGTGAATATGAATATAGAAAAAGTGAATAAAATAAAATATTCATTCACAAACCGGACGGTTTGTTTATGTACACCTATTTGAAGGACATTGATTGGGACGATAAATTTTACACATCGCCCAACAGCACAAATAAAATACGTGTTTGATTGTTTGAAACCCCACACGGGTGTTGGGATGAAATTTGAAGTTCACTCATCCTGATTGATTAAATATGTCAATCGATTGATTGACAGGCTGTTATAAGCATTAGATATCTATATTTGATGCTTATACAGTGTAGTGCACTTTGGTTGATGGTTGATTATTTATCGTTGCTATTATATACATGTGTTGTATGAAAATCCATATAATTAACTTTATATGGTAATTGATTGGGCCTCATTCCAATCGTGAAAATAAATGAATTGAATTGAAAACGATTTCGAAATGAATTGAATTAAAAACGATTTCGAAATGAATTGAATTGAAAACGATTTCGAAATGAATTGAATTGAAAACGATTTCGAAATGAATTGAATTGAAAACGATTTCGAAATGATTTGAATTGAAAACGATTTCGAAATGAATTGAATTGAAAACGATTTCGAAATGAATTGAATTGAAAACGATTTCGAAATGAATTGAATTGAAAACGATTTCGAAATGAATTGAATTGAAAACGATTTCGAAATGAATTGAATTGAAAACGATTTCGAAATGAATTGAATTGAAAACGATTTCGAAATGAATTGAATTGAAAACGATTTCGAAATGAATTGAATTGAAAACGATTTCGAAATGAATTGAATTGAAAACGATTTCGAAATGAATTGAATTGAAAACGATTTCGAAATGAATTCAAATTGAAATTTGAATTGAATAGAAATGAATTTTAAAACGAATTTATAAAGAAGAATTCAATTTTGATTTGAATTGAAAAGGAAGTTGAAATTGCTTTTGAAACGAATTTTAAAACTATTTATATAATTCATTTTAAATAGAAATCGATGAAATATATATTATATATATAATATAATGGCCTGAATAGAACGCGCCGCGCCGCGGCAGTTCGTGAATTTCGACCATTTATTTCAAACGGACATTACGGGAGATCCGACCGTCGGATTCTCCTAAAACCGGAACCCTTGGGTTCGTATCGAAAAGAGCTTTCTAATGAATATTAGAAATTCAAAATCTAACGGTGGGATTTGGAATTATGTCCAAATCAAATTGGAAAAAGGTCGCTATACGTGCAGTTCGATGGCCATTGGTGGAAATCGACTATACGGGCCTTGATAAAATTATTAAAAATAGTAATAATTTGTGTAAAATCATAAGAAATGATTTGTGAAGATTTGGGATGAAAAACTCCATGATTGAAAAGATAAAAATAGATTTTTATCGAAATGAACTAGTTTTGAACTAGAAATATAATTCTATTTATTTTTAAATAAATAAAGTGAATTTAAAAAGGGTTTTAAAAATAACCAGAATATCCAATGATTGCATTGGAGTGGATGTGAATTGAAATTATCTTCGGAATATTTCGATGTTGGAATTCGTGATTATACAGATGTTGTTATGGGAATTTGAAAGATATACATTTATATCGTTATTTCAATACGACATTTGTTAATCGTAGAATTTGATATTGGATATAAGCCGATATATTTTCTATTCAGAGCCTTGTATTGAATATCAAATGTGATTTGGGTTTGTCGTGAATGGTGTCTTCACTAACACTGTTCTTGAACCCAGTTGTGAAAAGATTAAATCTTTTTATTTAGATTTAATGAAGTGTACCAATTGAATAATATTTAATTGGAATTGAAGTGATATTGATTTTTGGGTTTACCGTGAACAGTGTTTTAAATAACACTCGTTCTTTAACCCAATAATTAATGGAATGTGATTTTGGGTTTATCGTGAACCGTGTTTTAAATGACACTGATTCTTTAACCCAGCCGAAGATTAAAACTAAGTGGAGTTTTAATGAATCTTTAATTAGATTGAGATGATCGAAAATGGAGTATCACTAGTTTTGCTCCAGGCGATAGTTAAATCTTTAATTAGATTTGAACGTGAAATGGTAATTGAATTTACCGATAACACTATGGTGTTAGATATGAAGTATTACCAGTTTTACTTCATGGGATGAATAGGTTGGGATTGGGAAATAAAATAAATGATTACTTCGGTGTGGTTCGCTAATCCCGACTAGTTTGAATTGATATTCAAAGGAGATTAAAGAATAAATTTAAAGAATTTATCTTGGATAAAATTTATGGGAACTTTTCCCAAAGTATAGGAATATTTGAATAAAAGGGATATTCTGAATTGGAATGAGGCGTATGTTGTGTTTGTGTAACACTTTTATAATATATACGCGAGTTATTCAGAAAGACCGGGTTTATCCCATTCTGAATAACTGATTCGACGTGGTGTCGAAGATGAAGACGGTGGTCGAAGACCAGAAGTCTTCACGTCGTTTGGGTGATAACTGATGATCTTGATTGGGCTGTACACCCAAGAAGATGGAAACAGTTGGTGATCGTCCAGACGTACTTGGAGATCGATGGATATGCGGGGTACTAGGTGCCTCCGGTTTCGTTCAGACCCAGAACGGACTTGTAAATGGACTGTGTGTCTGACATCGGATTTTAGTCTGTGTGGTTGATTTCTATTAAATATACATCTGTTTGGCGGCGGAGAATTTATTCTCTTGCTTAACGCCCTTCTCTGAGACGTACGAGCTCAGGGGTTATATATTGATGGATATCAAACGCATGGAGTGAATTGCCTGTGTGGCATGCCTAAGTGGCAATTGATCGAGGCTTCTGTTGAAAAGAAAAGTCTTGTGGTGATGATCAAAGCAAGGCCTTTGTGGCGTAGCTTTGTGTAACGTTTGATTCGCGAGTTTCACACCCGGTATGAACCAAAAACGGGAGACGGACCTCAGGGAGGACTTGCGTTTCTTTCTAGCTAGAAGTGGCGTCAGTGGTTTTACACGCCCTGACGAGTTTGACTTATGTGGTTGTTGCTGTTGCGAGGCGCCTCGGTTACATCGGTTTCGGCCGATGCATTTTGGTCGGCAGACGGACCAGACTTACACCCCATAGGGTGGGGAAACGTAGTGTTCAGGCATTTTAATCCACATCGGTGGACCGGCCCTGACGATCCAAGGGCCCACCTGAGTCTGGGTCCTGAGGGGCGGGCTAGAGCGTCTCGAATCGGTTGAGGACTATCTTTTGCCTCGGTTCATAGATGGAAATCCAATTTCCAAATACGTGACATTTGCGGTTTTATTTGCAGAACCTAGTATGGTGACATAGTGGGATGGGGCGCTCATGCCGCCTATGATTGATACTTATGATTTGAAGTTGTTTTATACACTATGCACTTATAATAGTATCAAACGATTTGTTTTAACCGTATCAAGCATTCTTTGGCTGTTATAAGGTAAAAACCCTATCCTCTGGCTTGCGTTGCATTGTGTGATGGGACCTGGGTCTTATAACAGCTTCATTTTTCTTTATTTAGCATTGCGCTGTTTGTTTTATGCACTGGTATTCTTGGGAGGAAACCCGTTCCGTGTTATACGGCGTGGTCCCTTGATTTACCTAACTTTGAAAATAAAGATTTACTGTTTTAGTTCTCACACCAGTCACATGACTGACCTGGAGTTTATTGTTTTAACCTAAACTCTGGGTGCCCTTATTTTGACACGGGCAGCTAGTAGTTTTGGTTTTGCAGATTTATATTCACAGGATCCTGGTTTACAGCTGGAACGATATCCGGAAAGCTTTGTATCCGTATATCTTCTTCTAGTGGTGTATTGTATTATTTTCCGCTGCAATGTATTTAAATGTAATTTAAATCTCTGATATTTCTGTGTAATAATTATTCTTTTATACTCTGTATATTCTTGTAATCTGATGCATTGTTGTAATATACAATGAAATGTTCTTCCGTATGCGTTCTATTTTGTCGTGTTCTCAAACGATAGGGCGTTTTCGAACGGTCTGGGTCGGTTTAGCGACTGATTCGGATCGAGCGAAATTACTGTTCGTCACACTGACCATATTCTTCTTTCCAATCTAATTTTCAGCTGTCCACCCCTGCAAGAGAAGAGAGGAGGGGGAAACAAGATGCCATATAAGAGAAGTGTCATAGGAAAAACCAAAAAATATATTATAACCCACAAATTAAAAAACCCATAAAACTAGATACCATATAAGAAAAGTGTCATAGGAAAAAAAATATTATCCACAAATTAAAAAACCCATACAAAAATAGTCAAACAACTGAAATAACTGTTTAATCAAATAGGGGAGTAGGAAAAGAAATTTGCCCAAAGCCCAAGGATAAAAATACTGTTTACATATATGAACATGTGGGCGGCACACTCACATACAAACATATACAATGATAAATGAATCTATGACTAATTTAAGATTAATTTTGATAATTGATTTTTGAACTTTAAGGGAAAGATATGTATGTCATATATAGAAAAACAGTATAAATAGGCTTTCATGATTCATATTCAAATTTTTGATCTAATAGAACTATAGTTAACAACATCAAATACAATACATGATTTGAATTAAACATAGACTTGAGTGGTTAAAGTTGAAACTAATTATGAACTTTGAAGTACATATATGAAATCTGATCTACCCAATCTTCTAAAAGAACAAAAATATGTGAGTATTGTATCTTTTTATTTTTATTATTTGAGAATAATAAATTCAAAGTTATGTATTATTACTTTTACTATTACTAGTGTTGCTGCTGCTATTATTACAACTTTGAAAATATCACATACAAATAGACAATACAAAATAGATGATTGTAATTTTATATTAAAAATTATGGTTAATTTTAGAGCCGGAAAATACAACATAATTAGAATTGAGTAGTTGTACGTAATTGAAATTGAAATTGATATTCATATTTGTAGTACATATGGAATATAGATTGATTTCTACTACACAGTATTAATTGTAGAACACACCTTAAACTTAACCTATGCAACTCCGTTAGTTTCAACTCCCTGTAGTAGTCTTCAAACATTAAACATATCAAAAACACGTTAATTGTTATATCAAAACTACACAGATTCTAGTTGAACCTCTCGATACTAGATTTATTTTTTAATGTTATACAACAAAGAGAATATTGAAATAATTAAGTTATACACTAGTATCGCTTCAAAGGAAGCAAGAACATAACAAAAAAATGAGAGAAGACTATAATGGATATCCTTTATGCAACGAGCCTGTTATTCTAGAATATCATATAAACTTGCAGTTGTCGAAGATGTCAGTGAACAGTCTAATGAATAACATAAGATGACAACTGTTAAATTAACGGAGAAACAAAATTACCAATCAAACTAGTAATGAAAGGCTCAACTCCTATATTTATTCATGCAACAAAAGAATTTTTTCCAATAGATAGGTACAGTCTCAGCAATTTCTTCATTATTTACCTTAGCA
Source organism: Allium sativum (assembly GCA_030737875.1). Taxonomy (NCBI): domain Eukaryota; kingdom Viridiplantae; phylum Streptophyta; class Magnoliopsida; order Asparagales; family Amaryllidaceae; genus Allium; species Allium sativum. The sequence goes on along the minus strand of CM060915.1, from coordinate 440,430,606 downwards.
TCGATTAAGACATAGAAATACAGTAGCTAATAAAGAGGAGTTGTATCCCAATTGACTCGTTGAAAATTAGGAAGGCATAAATGGAAGAACGGTTCCATACCGTCAGTTGATTGAGATTAGGGTCTTCGATTGAAACTGGATCTGTAATGAATCGGATTGAAACCACAGTCACTCTTAGGATTTGGAATGAATTGGATTGAAACCGGATCTGGAATGAATCGAGATTAGGATCTTACACAGTCGCTCTTAGTTTTTTTTTGGATGGTGTGTAATCGAAATGAGATAGCATACTGGTTTGGGGAGAGGGGGTAGGGAATTGCTATTAGGTTTAGAAAGGATTAAGGCCGTTGCGGAAGATAAGACGCAGGGAACCAAAGCTCTAAAAAGCTTTGCAACGGCCTAAAGCCTTTGCAAACTAGCAACGGAAAATTTCCCGCTTTAAAGGGTTGCAAAATTGCTAATACGGTGTAGTGGTCTCTAGCAAAATGTCCCAAGGAACCACCTATCCCTTTTGGATCGGCATAGCCAGTCAGCAGTACGTCGCTGATTAGCATTACTTGAACAATACATTTCCTGGTCCTATCAGACCTCTTAGTTAGTACGTCTACTATCCTGGCCTTGTGCGGCCATGTCCGAGGCGCCTCGCTACCCAACATCCACATAAGTAAAATTGTCTGGGCTCCATACCATAGCAACACTTCTAACTAGAAAGAAACGCATGTTCTCCCTACGGTCCCTTATCTCGTTTTTGCCTCATATCGAGGTGTGAAGCTCACGAATTAACGCTACAATACGAAGCTACGCTATTTCAGCCGTGCTTCGATCAGACGCCACAAAGCTCTGCTTTTCAACAAAATCTTTAATCATTGCATCTCAGTATGTCACACAGTCATCCCAGACTATACAACTGATTACTGCCAATATATAACCTCTAAACTCGTACGTCTCAAAGAAGGGTGTTAAGATAAAAGAATAAATTCTCCGCCACCGATCAGATATAAATTTAGCAGAAATCTATTTATATAGCTTAGAATACCATGTCAGACACACAATCCATTTACAAGTTTATTCTGGGTTTGAATGAAGCCGGAGGCACCTTATTCCTCCTCTCATATGTCCAATTCAGGAGAGAAACCCTTGCATATCCGGACAATCAACAAGTACGTTCGGACAACTGCCACTTTAACCCCTTCAAGGGAGGTACCCATATCCAGGGCATCGGCAGTAATCTATTCGATGTGAAGGTTTCTGGTCTTGCACCATCTTTAATCTCTTCGAGTTTTAATCATCATTCAATTATTCGAAATGGGTTAGATCCGGTCTTTTCGAATAATTCACGCCAAAATAAATCAGATTAATTCCTATTTGAATTATTGATTCTCCAATTAAACCTCCTTTTAATTGGTTCCTTTCATAAGATTTAAAATTCTTATTCTCAAATCTGTTTAAATCGTTTGTCATTCATAAATCATTTCATTACCTTATATTAAAGGGTTTACTCAAGAATTCTAATTCAATTTAAAATTACTACAAGAAAACACTGATTTAGCATCAAAAATTTAGAAGCGGAAAGGGATAGTTTTTGTTTTTTTCAACTTTTTTTTCTTTTATTTATCACCGTCGTCTTCTGTCATCCCTCACTAAGCCATTGCAAATTGCGTCAAATCATCGATGAAAAATTTCTGCCGCTATTTTCCACTGCAAATCCAGGCATAATACCGACGAATATTTATAGAAGCTATTTTGCAGCAGAATTCCAACAGATTTGTAAGAGATGTTTATATTTTTTTGTAAGATATTAAGAGGGCAATCCACATCCTCACACCATTGTTAATTTGAGCCGTTGAGATCGAACTATCTAACGGTTGTAATTGGTCATCTGTGTGCATTTAAGACCTTCAAATTGGAAAAACAAATACAACGATGGTAAAACGTGAAATTTTAGTTCTCCCTGCAGATCAAATCACACCTTCCCCTTTTCTCTTCTTCGTCAATCTTAAACCTAGATCAAAAAATTTTCCCCAAATTTTAAAAACCTACCAGGAAACGTTTGGCCTATCAGTAGAAGCGAACCAACATTCATAACCCTAACTGCAAATTATTCCTCCTCGAATAAGAATTACGTCACTAATAGCCTTCATCGTCGTTTTCCCTTCTCCCCATTGCAATCGTTTGGCCTATCAGTAAAAGCGAACCAGTACTCTTCGTCGTTTCAAAGTAAGTTGTGATTAATTGTTGATTAATTTACCATTACCTGCATAATTGTTTATCAACTTTGTTAGTTTTAGAGTAATTTGGGATTATAATTAGTCAATTAAAAATGATTTTCATCAAGGACACGCTTGCCTTTTTTACCATTTTCAGTGCCCATTACAATTTTTTATTTTGTATACTTTGAATTTGGAAGATTCAATTTGTAAGAGTGGCGACGGTGAGATTAATGTCCTTACCCTTATGTAAGTTTAGAGATATGTTCATGATTATTTTTTTCTTAAATTTCCATATCGATCATACAACATATTTCTGAGTAATTCATTATATGTGTCTTGTTTTGCGGAGTAAAATCTTTATTAAGGATATGATATTACACTGTTTTACTATCAAGGTACAAACTTCTCTCAGAGTATTGTCATTGTGAGTAGAAAATATAACATATTTTAGTTCTTCAACTCTAAATAAAACATTGCGAAAGTTTTTACAAAAATTTGTAATTTTTGCCTTGTAGATGATGTCAGGATATTCATTCACATACTCAGTTTTTTTGTTTCAACCAGGGAATTTTTTATGGCTTCGTTAATTATTTCAGCATTAGACATTAAAGTGTTTATATGACAATTGACCAGGTTAATAAAATAGTTGGAGTGAGCCTTTCTAGACATTTTTATGTAGAAGAATTTGGTAGCATCATCAGTTTGAGTCAACCAATCATATTTGGATTCTTACTGCAGCGAGATAGTTTGCATATGAAGCTTCTGTTGATAGTCCTTCATCTCATAAAGCTCATTGGAGTTCTCTTCAGTAAAATCTAAGTCAAGGCACATTTGTAAGGTATTGCAAAGATCTTTGCACCTTTTAACTTCACGATGCAGGTTAGATTTGTTGCGACTCCATTCTTTTAGAATATCTTTGACTTGCTTCTGAGTTTGATGAAGATTATATAAATTTCTACCTTGAGGAGATGCTATCAAATGATCATTTACATTGGGCATGTAATCTTCATGCAACCATTAGTCACTACAATACTTGAAAGATCTTGACCAAGACAGCTCACCTTACCAGTTAAACTTAGATTAGAAGAGAATGATTACTAGATAATGAACCAATGGCCTTAGGATTTGATTAAGGAAACTTATTTATCCAATTACGATCAGTAAAGATTCTACAAATTCACACTCTATATCCTATTGGGACCAAATCTCTGGATGAATCTGATAACACTACCATAATGTTCCAAAAGTCAGATATCATTCTATTTAGATGGTAGATTTTTGTAATTATTATTGATTATTTTTCAGCTTTATTTAATAAAGCAAAGTTCTTTAGTTTTTTTTAATTTTATTATGTAAGATAAGATACCCTTTATGATCTTTGCCTTGGACTATGACCATAGATATCTGTGTTTATATGAAGATATTACCCATCCACTTATTTTTGTTGAATAAACAACATCAATCAAGTATATCTAGACAACAAAATTAAATTAAATTACTATTTAAAAAAATGACTATGCTTCCATAATAGATTAAAGGAAATTTGCCTGTGTTGGGGCTGAAGAATTATATCGGATTACTATGTTTTCACCTTAAAATTTAGTAGTTTGAAAAGAGATAGCAAACAATGTTACTCATTGAAGCTAATAAATTTTGGCATAAGTTAATAAAAAAATTGTTAATGATCTTGATTTATTTAATTTTATATAGGTGAATGCACCATGATATGCTCCATTTTTATTGGATGATACAAGTGCAACAGTGTTGGACTTATAGTTCCAATTAATGTCATAGCAAGTGTTGAGCATTATCTATCATTGACTTCCGGAGGTTTCGGTAATACTATTTTGTGTTGTACACATTTTAATTTATTCATTTATTTCAGGTATGTGTGTCACACATAAATTTCCAAACATTTATATTTCTAAAATAACTTTGTCAGTTAAATTGTGTTATATGTAATCATCATGTATTAAGCTGCATATTATTTGTCCTTAGATAGATACATGCATGCTTTCCTTCCATGTCTATGCCTTTTGGTTTGCGGTATCTATATTTTAATTTATAAAATTTTACTATGTTTTTAAAATATACCAAGTTTATTAAAATAACAAAGTATTTTTTATTTTGAGCTTGTTTTAGTTGTAATTTAGCTGCTTTTCCATTCACAATATAAAATGACCTCTAAATTTTTTTACTTAATTAAATCCCTGGTCATTTTCTCAATCCCCTTTCCTTTAACAAATCCAGGATCCCTTATACCAATATATTTATATTAGTATTATTCAAACATGTTTTTAACTTGTATATAAGATGATTTACAAGTCTTCTTTTGCTTAAATCAGAGTTGTTTAAATAGCAAAAGATATTTTGATCAACTAAAGAATTGTTAATCACCACACAGCCAAATACACAGATTATTAAGTGATACGAGATTATAACATTTTTGCTTTAAGCCAGAATTGTGTCAAACTGTTTTAGTTTATTCTACTGCACCCCTTTCCCTTTTCTTTTAAATCTTTTATATGCTGGCATCATTTCATTACCCAATCATGATATATAGCCTACTTATAATACTCCAGCATTTACTCAGGTTTCATCTCTACTCTATAGAGGTTCAGTGTTCATTAAAGTGGAAGACAATTGCATTTAGTGTCTACTTAATCTCTCTCCTGGTCATACCAGAATATAATTATATTCACTCAAATATGCAGTTCAATTTTAAAGAGTAAATCTGGTTTTAGTGCCCCAAGACTTTGTGAATATAGTTTCATTTTATAAGTGTATATCAGGCTAACCAATACTACCCTCCAAGTTCAACTCCATTCTTCCCTACATGCACATTTCTGCGTGAATTTATATTGGATTTCCAGTGCAATTATATACCAACGGGTATGTATACACATATGAGTTCATTCTCTTACCCAAAATAGTATACACATGGGTCGTCAATTTCGTTTCCTGCTATCCCTTTGCTCCCCGATGACATGGCCTATCCGTGCTCTTCCTTGCCAGCTACGTCAGCGCTCTCAATCTGATAGTCGATGGCGACTTCACCTCCGTCAAGGACTGCTTTCAGGATTTCGACTAAGTTGCTCTTTCTTTCCTGTTTGTGATTTTATTATTGTATGTAATTATGTAGCCATTTCTAAACCTTCATCGTTCAGCTTCCGCAATGGCCAGAATCAAGGTCCACGAGTTACGTGCCAAGTCAGAGGCCAATCTTCTGACCCAGCTCAACGAGTAGAAATCTAAACCGGCTTTGCTTCGCGCCGCTAAAGTTACAGGCGGTGCCCCTAACAAACTCTCCAAGATTAAAGTCTTGAAGAAGGGAATAGCTCAGGTATTCACTGTGATTTCTCAGAAGCAAAAGCAGGCATTAAGAGAAGTGTACAAGAAGAAGAAACTGCTGTCGTTGGATTTGAGGCCTAAGAATACTAAAGCCATTCAGATGAAGCTTACAAAACATCAGGTACGCTTTAATTTATTGTTTGTTTTCTTTGTGAGTTTAAATCGATTGCTGTTGTTGTCATTGGACTAATTGGACTATTGTACTTGGAGAAATGTAAATTATACTATCAAGTATCATGTGAAGTCAGCCCGGTTTAACAATCAAAACTTTGGCTGAACTGTAAATTAAATTGTACCGGTAATGCAAAGAGCGGTATGTATCCACGAAGCATTCGTACATTGATTTGATTTTTGATAGTTCCAAATATTGATTGAAGGTACGTTGTATACTGAGTAACACCAAGACACTAGCATATGCATCAAAATTTTAATGCAATTCGACAAACGTGCTTTAGTCTCTGATGTTAACAAAGGTATGTCTTAGTTTATGATAATTTTTTGGCTGTAGTCTATTAATTATTTGAAAAAACCTTTATGAACTACGGTGCCTGAAATTCAACAATTAATGGATCTTTTAGTCATACTTCCTGAAGTGATATCGTTATCTTTTAATAATTCACAGTTGTCCATGTTACTGCTTTTCAAGCCACGTTGATCTAAAGTTTTTTTAAAATTAAAGCTAACTATCAAGCAAGTATCGTTAATATATAATTCTGAAGAGCAAAATTTGTTTTTGTTTATTGGAAATGTGTAACAGTCTACACTTTTTTTGTTTCTGAAAATACCTATGTTTGTATATCTTTCCGTATTGGTATATATATAAAGTAGATTTTCAAAAGAAATATGGACCTCCTTCTTATCCTCTCACCCACTTTGGCTTTTATACTCTTTCGGCGAATGCTTCAAAATACTGACAGGATAATCTCAGTCCCATTATATGTATTATTATAAACTTTCCTATTATTTTTGTTAACAAGTTGATCACTGATGTTGTCATTTTGGCAAACCTTCCAGTATAGAATTCTGATAAGTTATAAAGTTGCAACGGTCCAATAGTTACCTTTTTCTTGTATTTTGATGTGTTGTGGCTCTGATGTTAACAGGGCCGGTCCTGAGTATTTGTAGGCCTAGTGCGGAAAGAAAATTTTGGGCCCTTAATTTTTTTTTTTTACGAAATTGAAGTTAAGTCATATGTCATATCATTGTCATATGTCAACTAAATTTTATTATACTCATGACATGTTTAACTGGTAATAAGCAGAAACAAGAAAGTTGAATAAATTTTCCTAACCTTTCTAAAGCAAACTTAACAAGTGTTGGATCTCATTGTTCCTCACTGAGCAGATCATAATGGAGATATATTACGCATCCTGACAAGAAAAAATAGCTCTAAGTAAATAACTCATTAAAATTAATCTAAATTTGACATAAATTATATGGGGTGAACATCATATAATAAGACACATTAAGCAAAAAAATAAGATATTATGAATTATAAATGAAGTTAGTATACTTGTACAAAGATCATGGGCAAAAACAAACATCAATTCTCATTTAAAGTGACATCTTCTTGCATTTTTTGAAGCAAAATCATCGATAATATGCTCCACTTTGATATTTTTCAGCATATGCTTTTCAATGCTCAAAATTGCTAAGCCATTCAACCTATCTTGAGTCATACTTGTGCGTAAATAAGATTTAATTAACTTCAACTTTGAGAAACTCCGCTCAGCAGAAGCCACAGTAATAGGTATAGTTAACAAAACCCTATAAGCAACCAAAATATTTGGAAACATGTCCATCTTCTTCACAAATTCCAAAACTCTGAAGAATTCCATGGAATCTCACACTCATATGCTACACTAGGAAGCATTTCCTGTAATATTTGTAATTCAGAAAGTAAGCGTTTTCCATCAATATCGCAATAATCACCATGAGTCAAGGACTTTTCAAGTTTTACACAACATTCTTTCAATCCTTCATCATCCAAAGAAATCAACCGGGAAGCATCGAACAAAAAACCAAATATAGACTCGAAAAGTTCCATTTGTTCGAACCTTATCTTCAACTAAGAGAGTGCCATATCAACTAGAACAAGAAAGTAATTAGTTCTAAAGTTCTCTGAAGCAGATTGTTGTTCTCTTTCCGTGTTAGGATTCTCATCAAATTGTCTATTTCTTTTAATCCTACGCTTTATTTGAAAAACAGGTTCAATGTCCATTTCATCTGCAAGTTCTTTAGCATCATTCATAGCTGACACAAACCCATTTTCCCTATATTTCTCAAAGAAAGAAACCAACCCTTTTAAACTTGCAATTGCTACATCAAGACGCATATCTTCAGATTGCAAATTTTTGCTCACCAAATTGATTTTGTACAGAATTTCATGCCAAATAATTAAGCTCAATAAGAATTCAAAACTTGAAAATTCATTAGAAGCTAATTTTTCAGCATCCCAGCTTATTTTTGGATCATCAGAAACTTCAGCTAGTTTTAGTAAAGCATCTCTAATTTTAGGAGCTTGAGTTCTTATTGCTTTAACACTTTCAATTCGACTTTCCCATCTTGTCACACATAGAGATTTTATAGTCAAATCATCAACATATTCAAGCAAATGATGCCATCTTTTAGTGGAATTTGCAAACACATTATATAATGCTTGACACGCTCCAAAAAACGATTTTCCTTTCACACAAGAGTTTGCCATATCTGAAAGTACCAAGTTAAGAGAATGACAACCACAAGGCATATAAAAAGCTCTAGGATTAACATCAAGCAATCTTTTTTGAACACCTTGATGTTTTCCTCTCATATTAGAACCATTATCGTACCCTTGTCCCCTTACATCATTAATATCTAAATCAAGAGAGCTAAGAGCAGCTTCCAATTTACCAAAAAGACCCAAGCCAGAAGTGTTCTCCACTTTCAAAAACTCTAAAAAATATTCTTCTATTTTTATTGGGTAGCTCACGACATCAACACATCTAATCACCAAAGTCATTTGTTCAATACGACTTGCATCAGGAGTACAATCAAGGATCACAGAAAAATATTTTGCTTCTTTTATTTTTTTTATTATGGCACTTTTGACACTCGATGCCAACATTTCAATCAAATCATTTTGAATTTTATGACTAAGATAATGATAATGAATGTCCTTATTTTGAATGAGTCTAAAATGATGTTTCATTACAGGATCAAACTCAGCTATTGACTCCAGAAAACCCAAAAAATTACCATTTGAATCTTCAAATATTTTGTCATGCGTCCCACGAAATGCCAAATTATTCATTGCAAGGTGTTTAACAACAGCAATTATTCTGATCATAATATATCTCCAGTGTTCAGTGTCTTTTTTTATTTGCTCTTGCAATTCTTTATCAATAGTTTGATTTGTTTTCAGTCTAATTTGAAGTTCAGCCCAAGCTCTAAGGTTAATAAGATGTTCACGACTATCTTCATGTTGCTTAAGTTTTTCACCCAAATGCACCCAGTCATCTACTCCGGAACTTGCTAAATTGCTTTGTGAACGAGCTTTTTTCACAACTTTACAACAAAAACAGAACACTTTATCTAATTCCTTTGAGTAAACTAACCATTTTCTGTCAATAAGTTCCCCGTTTCTTAATTTCTGATCAAAATAATATATAGAGAACCCCCTATTGTACTTATCTTTAGGAAAATTGATATTTTTTTCTCTAACAGGACCCTTTTCAACAAGCAAATCCCTCATTTTATTATTTAATCCATCCCACACTCGAGGATCATAAATATTCAAAGACAGGGAACCAGGATCACTTGGATTAGTTTCTTCCCTATTTTCACTAAGCATATTTTCAAACACATCAATTTCTTCTTCAATTACTTCATTTTCAGTCTCTTCATTAACCACATTCTCATCTTCTATAGAATTTCTTATAATTTCAGGCACTTCATTTTCAACATCAGGCACTTCATTTTCTTCAGGTGGTTTGGCTTTTTTCCAAAGTTTTTCAAGTGATCCTTTAAGGGGTTTAATCTTCTCGTCTTCCTCTTTTTTTCGTTTTCTTTTCTCATGACCAGACATATGTTTTTTATTGAACATTTTCAACTTAAATTGCAACACCGAATGGGAGGATGAGAATAATAATAAAACCTGGATGAATAAAATAGTGTCACAGTCTGTAGCCCGAGCAATCTAACAAGAGGACTTTACGGCTCCGCCAATCTTTACTGCACCAGGTAACAACAACTCAGCAATCAATTGCAGAACGAAAAAAAAATTATAAAAAAGGAGTGTTCGAACGGATAAAAAAGGAGACTTCGAACGGATAAAAAAAAAATTTGAAACACCTAAAAGGTAATAGTAAAAAAAATTTGACAAACCTACAAATGCGGTTTGTTAGTAAAAAAGGTAATTGTGTAATTTTTTGGGGTAAAAAGGGTAACAGTGCACATTATCGGTGGGCCCCATGGATGTTAATAAAGTATGATTGTTCTTAACACCAGTCATTATTCCAGAACCTTGTATGTATGTGCGTATACATAATAACGTATTTTTGTACTTGAGCAGGATGTTGTAACACCCCTATCTGAAACAGAGGTAGTAGACATGGTGAAAGACGTATTTGCTTCAGCAACTGAAAGGGATATATACACGGTACAATAAATTATATGTGCTTCTTCCATGTTTTATGTTGATAACAAATTGATAACTTGTGAACAAAATGGTACAGTAGGGTAAGTGTTTTTTTATATGTCAGTTGCATGTTTTAATCTATAATCTATTTACTATAAGAGGATTTGGGCTACAACAGTTTGGTACATTTGAAAGGGGAAAAAATGACGAATCCTCTGGTAAAAAACAACAACAACAACCAGTTTTCTATGATATTACTCCGGATTTTAAATCATACAAGTAGGTTAACTAAGAAAGTAATTTCAGGTTGCAATACAGAGGCTCGAAAGCTTAGGGAACTACTATCGGACTGGAAGATAAGAAGAGTTGCATAATACAATCTCCTATGAACTATGGTTTGCAGCTTTTGAGGTTATAGGTAAACACATAGAATGTGAAGTTCAAAACTAGTCTACTATTGAAATTAGTCTATTTTAACATGAGCCATTGAAGATATATGTGTTTATCTCCATACAGATTTGACCTTTGTTGTAGGCAACTAAGCTGAAACAAGGACAGTTCAATTTTTTATGGGTGAACATGGAGCCTTGCATGTAAAATGTCTTCATATTAGTCCTCATATTTGAGCATGTTATTCATATTTTTTCATCACAATCAAGTTAGTTCTGCATGTGTCATTTGCAGAATTAATTCATATATATATATATATATATATATATATATATATATATATATGCAGTTTTTCTTGTAGTGAACCGTAAATTTGACAAGAACGTTTGTTTGTTTTTGTTAGTATTGTGTTTACGTATGACTTTTTGGTATTGATATTACATTGCATCAATTTGGACTGTGCACATATATGTGATGGAAAATTGCCATTTTCTTTAGAAATTTGTCAATATACAATATAACAATTACTAATATTTTGATTGTTTATTTGCCATTAACAGGACCATCGTTGTTGATGTTATGGGAAAAAAAACAGAAGCAAAGAAAGACTAAATCCATCATTTTTCTATTTTGTAAGTAAATTTATTAATGTAAAAATGTATGTCGTATTATGTGTGGACATGGAAAAGTTAATAAAACAATATGTATGAAATGCTAAGTTGTTTGAATGATATGTATGAAATAATATATAGTAATTTATATATTTGTTTATTTTTTATTGGGTTATGTTATTTATTTTATCATTGACAGTTGAACGATAATATTTGGTAAAGCTGTAAGCAGAAAACATGAAAGGATGTTTATTGGCACAATAGAAAGGGAATAGCGACGGATCACCTATATAAAATGTTTGATCTAAAAAATATTTCGTCACTAATCCCTTGGCAATTAGTAAGGGTTTACCCACTCCTTTTGTAAATAATATTTTATTATAAATTAATTATCCGTCGGTAAATGGTCGGTATATAAATAAAAATAAAAATAATAAATAAAATTTTATTTTTATTATAAAATTAGTAAAATGATGGAAAACTGTCGGAAAACTCAAGCTAATTCCGTCGCAAATTCTGACACAATTACCGTCATGGTTTTTACCGACCGCAGAGTTATGCAGGAAATCCGTCGCTAAGGCCAATTTGGCGACGGATTAGAAGCGGATATTGTCGCTGCTATATGCTGTTTTTCTTGTAGTGAATTCTTATGTAACGACCCGGAAAATCCGAGCCAATTTAAAAATTTTATTTTTAAGAAATTTAGTTGGAAAATGAGGCAGAATTTAAAATTTTCATTTTAAATAATGATTAAAGCCAGTGAAAATAGCCAATTTTCAAACGATCTCTGTTTTCGACGAAACCAATTTCATCGGAACCGGAATATCATATTATTGCTAGGTTTCAATTTTTAGAATTTTCCGAATTTATATGTGAGCATGGCAAAGGAAAATGTGTCTTGTCCATTTCAGTCAAATTTAATCGACTGAAAAATAGCCATTTTTCAAACAGTCTCAGAATTAGACGAAATTAATTTTGTTAAGACCGTAACGTCATAACGAAGCCAAAAATATTTTTTCTGGATTTTTCTGAGTCCGTATGCGGCCTCGGTGAATTTATTTGTACAACAGAATTTAAATTATAAAGGATTTAAATATTATTTTTAATAATACAGGCCACAGACAGTTGTTTTGGCTGACGGGACATATCCCATTATGTCCGGGATGGGGGTATTTAGCTAGGGGCGACACTCGCTGGGTTTGAATCGGAGTTCGTTTGAAGTGAACGAGATTTGTTTGAATTAAATGGAATTTAATTAATTAAATAAAAACCTAAATACCACTATATATACCGTATACACCCAAGCCCTATACGCCGTATTCTTCCTTCTCAGCCGCCACTGTATTGAACGCATGGCCAGAATTCATCGATCTTCTTCTCCTAAATTCTACTGATCCATTCACCGAATCACACCCCTCCTTTTGACATTAACGAAGAGGCCTTCCTCCTCTTCGATTTGATACGGCCTGATCTTTCCCTGGAGCCACGACCGTCGAGAGCCAGGCTCGGAAACCGACGTCGTTCGTCGGAGAACGCCCACCACAGGCGGCGTGCGAGTTGGACGGGGAGGGGAGGTTCGGGGGCGCCTTCCAGAGGCCGTTACCGTGGTAGCATCAGATCGGCACCTCGTGCCTCGACTGGAGCGAAAAATCGAGCCCTAATACCGAACTTTATTCGTTGAACCTTCGGCCGAAGTCCACAGGTAGAAGAAGGTGTGCAAATAATTTATTTAAATTATTTTTTTTCTATTTAAAATATTATTAACCTAAATTTAATCATATATAATCCAAACGAACTCGGAACTTAATGGTTTCAGGATCGTTGGACTCGTGAGACTGTGATCTACAATCCTGGACTGAAACGAGACCTTTCTGAACCATTTGGAAATTTGACAAATTGCAAAACTGTGAGAACTCTGATCTAATTTAAATAATTATATATTAATGTAAATCGTGAAATTCTGATTCGTATACTATTGTCCTTGATCTGCGTCATGATGATATTTTATGCTGAGTATGTGATTATTGTATGGGGTGATGCCATGAAATATTTGTGTTATTCAGCTATGTTATTTTGGTGTAATCATGAAGAGACTCTCATCTTTATTATCTTCTTTATTTTCATCTCTTTAAAAAAGAAAGGGGTTTAGACCTTCAAATATATAATTTCTTTTTTTTTATGAAAATTTGAATCTTGGATTCACAATAGATTAAAATAACAAGTTTTAACATAAAAACTTGTTAATAAGATAATTGACAAATTTTTACATAAACTGTGTCAATAAAATAAAGGACAATTTTTAATGTTATATTTTTGACAAAGTTTCAACAAAATTTGCTTGTCTAAATAAAAAGAACAAATTTTTATGTTGTTTGTTAACTAAATAAAAAGAACAAATTTTTATGTTGTTTGTTAACTAAATAAAAAGAACAAATTTTTATGTTGTTGTTAACTAAATAAAAAGAACAAATTTTGAGGTCATTTTGTTAACAGAACAAAAAGGACAAGATTTTATGTTATTTGTATACATAAGAAAAGGACAAAAATTTTGTTAACAAAACAAAAAGGAATTATTTCATGTTATTTTCTTTATAAATTTTTACATAAACTTTGTTAATAAAATAAAGGACAATTTTGACATGATATTTTCTCTGTAAATTAAAAGACAAATTTTATGTCTTGTCTACAAATCAAAATACCCAAAAAAATTTTATGCAAGTTAAATCTTTATTTATAAAACGAAATGTAAGTTCTAATCTTTTAAAATAAAGATGAGATCCTTATGTTTGATTCATCAAAGTTACACCAAACCACATCTGTGTTAATATAGATGAGACGACACCCAAACCTACATCACTGGGTTAACTGTTTTATTACGACACCAATTTATATGTTGGGTTATTTGTATTGTGACAACACCATTTTATACATTGTGTTAACTATGTTGTAATGACGCCAAAGGTATACACCAAATCATATGCTGTGTATGATTGGTATGGTTAGACATATTATCGTGTGATTGACATGAAATGGACACTAAATTGTAGAGTGCCACCTTTGGGTTCGACATGAAATAGATTGTTTTATGTATTGAAATATCACATTGAACATATACATTGACCTCAAAAATCTCATAGTCAAGTTAGTAGAGTTGAAATGGGTCAAATCTTCATCGTCATGATAATATATAGTTAAAATGAATTCAATATTGACATTAGAAAATATACAAATATTGGTATTAGAAATGTTGACGCTAGAGAAGGTGTTTTCATAAATAAGAATTAAAAGTTGCATTTTCTTATGTAAAAGAAAATAAATGTAATATGTATATTTTCTTATGTAAAAGAAAATAAATGCAATATGTATATTTTCTCATGTAAAAGAAAATAAATGTAATATGTATATTTTCTTATGTAAAAGAAAATAAATGCAATATGTATATTTTCTTATGTAAAAGAAAATAAATGCAATATGTACATTTTCTTATGTAAAAGAAAATAAATGCAATATGTATATTTTCTCATGTAAAAGAAAATAAATGTAATATGTACATTTTCTCATGTAAAAGAAAATAAATGCAATATGTATATTTTCTCATGTAAAAGAAAATAAATGTAATATGTATATTTTCTTATGTAAAAGAAAATAAATGCAATATGTATATTTTCTTATGTAAAAGAAAATAAATGCAATATGTATATTTTCTTATGTAAAAGAAAATAAATGTAATATGTACATTTTCTTATGTAAAAGAAAATAAATGCAATATGTATATTTTCTCATGTAAAAGAAAATAAATGTAATATGTATATTTTCTTATGTAAAAGAAAATAAATGCAATATGTATATTTTCTCATGTAAAAGAAAATAAATGTAATATGTATATTTTCTTATGTAAAAGAAAATAAATGCAATATGTATATTTTCTCATGTAAAAGAAAATAAATGTAATATGTATATTTTCTCATGTAAAAGAAAATAAATGCAATATGTATATTTTCTCATGTAAAAGAAAATAAATGTAATATGTATATTTTCTCATGTAAAAGAAAATAAATGCAATATGTATATTTTCTCATGTAAAAGAAAATAAATGTAATATGTATATTTTCTTATGTAAAAGAAAATAAATGTAATATGTACATTTTCTTATGTAAAGGTAAATAAATGCAATATGTATATTTTCTCATGTAAAAGAAAATAAATGTAATATGTACATTTTCTTATGTAAAGGTAAATAAATGCAATATGTATATTTTCTTATGTAAAAGAAAATAAAAGTCAATATGTACATTTTCAAGGCAAAGGTAAGTAAAAGAAAACACTTACATGTTCAATGTCAAGGGTAAAGGAATAAAACAAAATTATTACTTTTGTTTAATATAAAAATGCACATAGTCTAAAATATGATTTTCGTCGCATTAGAATTGGCGGACAAAAATATTATGTTATAAACAAAAGAATGGATTTTTGGAAAAAATGGAAGGCGCCAAATGGTTTGATATATATATATAATATAAATTGAAACTAAGCGAAACACGCGCGGTAGTTCGCGTTTTGAAATCATAACTTTAAGCGGTTGTATAGAAAGATCCGACGTTGAATTTTCCCAAAACTGGATTCGTTAGGACCGTCTTGGAAAGAGCTTTCCAACGACATAAAATTTACCAAAATCTGACGGGTAGATTTTAAGATATGTCTAAAACAAATTTTGGTAGAAACAGCGCCAGGGTCGCCTATCGACCCGAAGCGTCGTTTAATTAATTCGCACTGTCTTTAAATAAATAAAAATAGAAATAAATCGCTATAAATAAATATAAACGACGTGAAATGATTTAAATGATAATTATGCGATGATTATTTGAAAAGGCCGAGTTTAACTCATTTCAAATAATCAAACGACGATTTAAATCGAAATAATAGAAGACGATGTTGAAGACCGGCGATCTTCACATCGAACGGACAACGATTATTGAGACCTTGAACTGACTTGCTCCCAGGAAAGGGTTGATGTAGTAGTTGGCCGGTCGTATGGGTTGATTGTCCGGATAAGCGAGAACCTCTCTGGTATCTCCGGTTTCGTTCAAAACCCAGAACGGACTTGTATGGACGCGCGTCTGACGTTGGAATTCGTTTCGTGTAACTAAATCAATTTTTATTAATGTATGCTTGTTTGGTGGTAGAGAATTTATTCTCTGCTTAACACCCTGGTATATTTTAGTAGTTATAGATAGCATGACGCGAATTGTCAATGTGGCCCGCTAAGATGCGAATGATCAAAGTTTTGTTGAAAAGCAGGCCTTGTGAAAATGATCAAAGCACAGCCTGTTTGGGCGTAGCTTTGTGTATAGCGTAACCTCACGAGCCTCACACCCCGGTATGAGTCAAAACGGGATACGGACTGCAGGGAGTGCACACGTTTCTTTCTAGCTAGAGTGATGTCAGGGACCTACCAGCGCTGACATTTTACTTATGTGGATGATGGAATTTGAGGTACCTCGTTGTTTATAGGCCGTTGGTGGTCACATTATAGGTTCAAAGGAACCGGGAAGCGTGTGCTCAGGCATAACTAATCCATACACATATGTGTGGACCGGCCCTGAAGATCCAAGGGTTCACTGCGGGGAATCCTGAGGCATTTGCTAGAGTGTCTCGAATCGGAGAGGAGCTTGCCCCTAGCCTCGACTCATGATGGAAACCAATCCTCCAATACGACATTACGATTTTAGTTGTATACTTATATACGGCGGCATAATATATGGTACCTATGTCGTCTAGGATTAATACATTTATATTGAAATGATTTATGAAAACTTATGCACGCTAGTAGTAATACGTTTGACGTATTTATCATCTTTTGATCGTTATAAGGAAAAACCCTTTCCTCTGGTGTGCGTTGCATTGTGTGATGGGACTTGGGTCTTATAACGATCTCATTTTTTTTTTTTTTTAATGCATAGCGTTATTCAAACGACTTACTTAATTATGCACTGGCAATCCAATGGAGTAAACCCGTTCCGCCTTAGCGGCGTGGTCCTGTGATTTGCCATATGGTTAGTTAGTAGAGAAAGATTTCTCATACCAGTCCCACGACTGACTCGAATTTTGTTTCACTTTGCAAATTTCGGGTGCCCTCTTTCCACACGGGCAGCCAATTGACAGGTTGTTAGGTTGCTTCCTTGGAATTGCTGATCTTGGAGCTTGCTTATTCGCTTTGGTGTTGCTGCTTATCGAGGTGCTTTGTTGGACTATGCAGACCCTCACCTTTATCTTTGTTTCTGCTTAGACTTTGAGACATTCAAACCATATTCCACTTCATTTCAAACTGTACCTTTAACATTATGTACTTGTTTCCTTTTGTTGGGATTTTGATGTAATAAGTAGGACTCTGTGACTGGGATTCTGTGTTATGATAACATCCATATTCCGCTGCTATGTTGATGTTGTTGTTTTATAGATTCTTATATTTATGTTGTTATCTGTGTTATGTGTTGCTATATTTATGTTATATTCCAATGATCATCTCAACTTTCGTTCTGCGTAAGTTTGGGGTTATCACAGTTGGTATCAGAGCTTTGGTTTAACCTTAGTTTTGGAATATAACATATTTATAGCAATAAGTCTCATTAGAGATAGGACTAAAGTCCTAGAGTGAGCATAACATAATAGCACATATTTATCAGTCGTTACATCATTTTCACCTCTTAGCCTTTCCTTTGGAAGATTTTCATTTCTGTGGTCTGACTCTCCCCTTGATGTTACAGACTAATTCATTATGAGTACTAGAGCTAGAACCCGTGGAGGTGGGAGAGGTGGAGCTAGAGGGCCACCCGAAGAAGAGCCCATTCATGCGCAGCCCGAACCTATAGTCGCACAGCCATTCGACCTAGAACGGATGTCAAAGAAATTCAAAAACTTGGGCGGAGTTCCTTTCACTGGTAGAGAGTCTGCTGTTGAAGCAGAGTCATGGCTCAAGAATTGCGAGAAGATCTTAGAAGGGATGGAACTTGAGGATCAGAGGAAGCGTTTCCTGGCTGCATGGCAACTCAAAGATCAAGCTGAGCACTGGTGGGACACAGTTAAGATTGGAAACGATGTGGCCAATATGACCTGGGCAAAGTTTAAAGAGCTCTTCAACGAGAAATACATCCCTCCACAAGCAAGAGAACGTCTTCGTGAACAATTTGTCAATCTGAAACAAGGAAATATGACAGTTGCTGAATATGCGATGAAATTTGATGAGCTTTCCCGGTATGCCCCTAACCTAATTCAAGACCCAACTGAGAAGAACAAGAAATTCATTAAGGGCCTCGCTACAAAGTATCTGAATAGGGTTACAGCTCATATCGATCTTCCCTTCCATGAAGTTATTACCTTTGCCAGCCGCTACGAGGAAAATGATGAGTCTGCCCAACAAGAGAGAGCAAAGAATCAGAACAATAGCCAGAAGGAGCAGACTAGCAAGAAACCTGAGACAGGAAATTCTTCAGCTTCAAAGCCACAGGGGAAGAAGAGAGACCGGAGCAAGGTGACATGCTTTAATTGTGGCAAGACCGGGCACTTTGATTACGAGTGTAAAGCGCCGAAGAGAGTCAAGAGAAATGAATCAGGCCCCAGTCAGAACCGGGGTCAGAGCTCTCAGAAACAGGGTCAGAATTCTCATAATAGTGGCCAGAATCCTCACCGCAACCTGGAATGCTACAACTGCCATCAGAAGGGGCATATCAAGCCAAATTGCCCATTGCTGAAGAATGCTCAGGTGGCACATGTATATGAGGGTACGACTACACCAGCTCCTGCCGAGGGCCCAGGTACACCTGATGTTTTAAGTGGTACTCTTAACATTAAAAACATCCCTATTACTGTCCTATTTGACACCAGTGCAGTACGTAGTTTTATTTCTTCTGACACCATTAAAAAGCTAAAATTAAGTCCAAGGAAACTTAAGGAATTAATTAGAGCCCATAGTCCGATAGGAGGTTCCCTTGTTCTAGATCAATACTGTAGAGTGCCGATCTCCTATTCCTGTTATCAGTTCCCCTTTAATCTGATTGTCATGAATTTCTCTGGTTATGACATTATATTGGGAATGGATTGGCTAACCAAATTTGAGGCTGAGTTGGTATGTGCTAAGAGGATTATCAAAGTCAAAACTAAGCTTGGCAATATCACTATACCCTGCCACGGCTCAGCCACTGACAGAAAAGAATTCTGGTCCTCTCTCGAAGTCACTCCTACTTCTATTGAGGAAATCCCTATTGTCAGGGATTATGCCGATGTATTCAAAGAAGTTGAAGGCTTACCTCCACGAAGAGAAATCAACTTCAGAATTGACTTGGCTCCGAATGCAAGGCCTGTCGTACATCCTATTCGGAGAATGTCACCCAAAGAAAAAGAAGAGCTGAGAAATCAAACCAACCAACTTTTGTTTAAGGGCTTGATCAGGCCTAGCTTCTCAGAATGGGGCGCAGCCGTGGTGTTCGTTCCAAAATCAGACGGTACCCTCAGGTTATGTGTGGACTACCGTGATCTCAACAAACAAACTCTGAAGAACAAATACCCACTGCCTCGCATTGACGACTTGCTCGACCGCTTGCATGGGGCGCGAGTTTTCTCTAGAATGGACCTAGCTACAGGCTTCCATCAACTTCGCATCGCAGAAGAATGTGTGCCTCTAACTGCTTTCAGAGGGCCGGATATCTTTTATGAATGGCTGGTAATGCCTTTCGGTCTATGTAATGCTCCAGCATATTTTGTTGATCTGATGAATAGGGTCTTCAGGGATGTTATAAATAAATTTGTGCTCGTGTTCATCGATGACATCCTCATTTTTTCTAAATCTACTGCTGAGCACGAACAACATCTGAGGGAAGTCTTGGAGATTTTGCGTAGAAATGTGCTGAAAGCCAAATTCTCCAAATGCATATTCTGGCAAGAAGAGGTGAAATTCCTCGGACATGTCGTATCAAAAGAAGGCATTTCAGTTGATCCAGGAAAAATCTCAGCCATCCAAGACTGGAAGCAACCTCGAACCCCCACCGAGGTCAGAAGTTTCTTAGGGCTGGCTGGCTATTATCGGAAATTTGTCAAAGATTTTTCGAAGATTGCTTGTCCATTGACAAACCTGACCAAGAAACATACAAAATTTATTTGGACGCCCGAATGCGAGAAAGCTTTCCAAGATTTAAAAGAGAGGTTGACCAATGCTCCTGTGTTGACCATTATAGATGGCAATCAGGATCTGACAGTCTGGACTGACGCTTCTCATCAAGGTTGTTTCCTTTATATTAATCAACATGTTAGGGATAACAATTTCTTTTATTGTCAAATCTCATTTTAACGTGTTAGTCCTTTATCCATTCAAGGTATTGGGGCGGTGCTGATGCAGCAAGGCAAAGTGGTCGCATATGCTAGCCGCCAATTGAAACCGCATGAAAAGAATTACGCCACTCATGATCTTGAGCTAATGGCGATCGTGTTTGCTCTTAAAATTTGGAGGCATTATCTCTTGGGTGAGAAGTTTGAAGTATACACGGACCACAAATCCTTGAAGCATCTTTTTACCCAAAGAGATTTGAATATGAGGCAGCAACGCTGGGTTGAATTTCTTGCAACATATGATTTTGTTATCCTATATACTCCAGGGAAAGCCAACGTTGTAGCCGATGCGCTCAGTCGAAAGAATACAGATGGTGAAAAACTCCTTCTCGCCAATCTCGTTATTACTTCTACTCTGATTGATAAGATCTCCGCTCTCCAGAAGGATGATAAATTCATTCAGAGAATTATCAAAAGAATTCAGGATGGTGAAACCACTAGCTTCCAAATTGACGACAGAGGGATTCTGAGGCTATCTGGCCGAATTTGTGTTCCATACATTCCTGAGCTCAGAAGGGAAGTTATGGATGAGTGCCACAAATCTAAGCTTAGTATTCATCCAGGGGTGAGCAAGATGTATCAAGACCTCAAGCGCACATTCTGGTGGAAATCCATGAAGAGAGATATTTCTATTTATGTTTCTAGATGTCACACTTGTCAGCAGGTCAAAAGTGATCAGCAGAAGCTAGCAGGTCTATTGCAACCGCTAGGAGTTCCAGGCTGGAAGTGGGAAGAAATTTCTATGGACTTTATTGATGGCTTGCCTCGTACCCGAAAGGGGAACGATAGTATATGGGTAATTGTTGACCGCTTAACAAAGTCTGCCCATTTTATCCCTGTCAAGACCAACAGAACAGCTCGGAGTTTGGCGCAGCTTTATCTTAAAGAGATTGTCAGATTGCATGGGATTCCAAGAAGCATTGTTAGTGATCGGGATCCCCTATTTACGAGCAAATTTTGGGAAGCTTTCCAAGAAGAACTCGGTACTAAGTTGAATCTGAGCACAGCTTATCACCCTCAGACAGATGGCCAGACTGAGAGGGTGAACCGCATTCTAGAGGACTTGTTGCGAGCGTGCATTCTGGACTATGGTGGTTCATGGGAGGACCATTTATACCTGGTGGAGTTCTCTTACAATAATAGTTACCAAGCCAGCTTGGGGATGTCACCGTTTGAGTTACTATATGGTAAACCATGTAGGTCCCCAGCATGTTGGGTGGAGCCAGGCAATCGATTAGTCTTGGGTCCCGACATGGTTCGTGAAGCATCGGACAAAGTTGATTTGATTAAGAAGCGCCTGTTGGCTGCTCAGAGCCGACAGAAGAGTTATGCAGATCAGCGAAGAAGACACTTGGAATTCTCTGTTGGTGATCGAGTATATTTGAAAGTTTCCCCATTGAAAGGCGTGATTCGTTTTGGTAAGACTGGGAAATTGGCGCCAAGGTTCATAGGCCCATTCCCTGTTCTCGAAAGGATCGGTACTCTTGCTTATCGAGTACAGTTGCCCGACTGGTTGCCTGGGGTGCATGATGTCTTTCATGTGTCTCAACTCCGCAAGCATGTACACGACCCTGATTTGATTGAGGATGAATTGAATCAGCAGGTCTTGGATATTACTCCTAATCTGACAGTGAGAAAAGATCCGATAAAGGTTATTGGCAAAGAAATCCGGGTGTTGAGAAACAAGAAGATTCCCCTAGTCAAGGTGCAGTGGAGCAGTGATCCTAGGGACTGCACTTGGGAGACAGAGGATAGCTTCAGAAGGGCTTATCCCCATTGCAGAGAGGATATCTCCGAATGATGCTTGTGTTAAGGTACATTTACCACAATTTACATTTCTGTCGTTTCCTACTTTTACTTTCTTTTCGAGGACGAAAAGTTTTAAGTGGGGGAGACTGTAACGACCCGGAAAATCCGAGCCAATTTAAAAATTTTATTTTTAAGAAATTTAGTTGGAAAATGAGGCAGAATTTAAAATTTTCATTTTAAATAATGATTAAAGCCAGTGAAAATAGCCAATTTTCAAACGATCTCTGTTTTCGACGAAACCAATTTCATCGGAACCGGAATATCATATTATTGCTAGGTTTCAATTTTTAGAATTTTCCGAATTTATATGTGAGCATGGCAAAGGAAAATGTGTCTTGTCCATTTCAGTCAAATTTAATCGACTGAAAAATAGCCATTTTTCAAACAGTCTCAGAATTAGACGAAATTAATTTTGTTAAGACCGTAACGTCATAACGAAGCCAAAAATATTTTTTCTGGATTTTTCTGAGTCCGTATGCGGCCTCGGTGAATTTATTTGTACAACAGAATTTAAATTATAAAGGATTTAAATATTATTTTTAATAATACAGGCCACAGACAGTTGTTTTGGCTGACGGGACATATCCCATTATGTCCGGGATGGGGGTATTTAGCTAGGGGCGACACTCGCTGGGTTTGAATCGGAGTTCGTTTGAAGTGAACGAGATTTGTTTGAATTAAATGGAATTTAATTAATTAAATAAAAACCTAAATACCACTATATATACCGTATACACCCAAGCCCTATACGCCGTATTCTTCCTTCTCAGCCGCCACTGTATTGAACGCATGGCCAGAATTCATCGATATTCTTCTCCTAAATTCTACTGATCCATTCACCGAATCACACCCCTCCTTTTGACATTAACGAAGAGGCCTTCCTCCTCTTCGATTTGATACGGCCTGATCTTTCCCTGGAGCCACGACCGTCGAGAGCCAGGCTCGGAAACCGACGTCGTTCGTCGGAGAACGCCCACCACAGGCGGCGTGCGAGTTGGACGGGGAGGGGAGGTTCGGGGGCGCCTTCCAGAGGCCGTTACCGTGGTAGCATCAGATCGGCACCTCGTGCCTCGACTGGAGCTAAAAATCGAGCCCTAATACCGAACTTTATTCGTTGAACCTTCGGCCGAAGTCCACAGGTAGAAGAAGGTGTGCAAATAATTTATTTAAATTATTTTTTTTCTATTTAAAATATTATTAACCTAAATTTAATCATATATAATCCAAACGAACTCGGAACTTAATGGTTTCAGGATCGTTGGACTCGTGAGACTGTGATCTACAATCCTGGACTGAAACGAGACCTTTCTGAACCATTTGGAAATTTGACAAATTGCAAAACTGTGAGAACTCTGATCTAATTTAAATAATTATATATTAATGTAAATCGTGAAATTCTGATTCGTATACTATTGTCCTTGATCTGCGTCATGATGATATTTTATGCTGAGTATGTGATTATTGTATGGGGTGATGCCATGAAATATTTGTGTTATTCAGCTATGTTATTTTGGTGTAATCATGAAGAGACTCTCATCTTTATTATCTTCTTTATTTTCATCTCTTTAAAAAAGAAAGGGGTTTAGACCTTCAAATATATAATTTCTTTTTTTTTATGAAAATTTGAATCTTGGATTCACAATAGATTAAAATAACAAGTTTTAACATAAAAACTTGTTAATAAGATAATTGACAAATTTTTACATAAACTGTGTCAATAAAATAAAGGACAATTTTTAATGTTATATTTTTGACAAAGTTTCAACAAAATTTGCTTGTCTAAATAAAAAGAACAAATTTTTATGTTGTTTGTTAACTAAATAAAAAGAACAAATTTTTATGTTGTTTGTTAACTAAATAAAAAGAACAAATTTTTATGTTGTTGTTAACTAAATAAAAAGAACAAATTTTGAGGTCATTTTGTTAACAGAACAAAAAGGACAAGATTTTATGTTATTTGTATACATAAGAAAAGGACAAAAA
Organism: Allium sativum; assembly: GCA_030737875.1. Classification (NCBI taxonomy): domain Eukaryota; kingdom Viridiplantae; phylum Streptophyta; class Magnoliopsida; order Asparagales; family Amaryllidaceae; genus Allium; species Allium sativum. Next base: position 440,406,256 of record CM060915.1, on the reverse strand, counting down.
TTTTGTTAACAAAACAAAAAGGAATTATTTCATGTTATTTTCTTTATAAATTTTTACATAAACTTTGTTAATAAAATAAAGGACAATTTTGACATGATATTTTCTCTGTAAATTAAAAGACAAATTTTATGTCTTGTCTACAAATCAAAATACCCAAAAAAAATTATGCAAGTTAAATCTTTATTTATAAAACGAAATGTAAGTTCTAATCTTTTAAAATAAAGATGAGGTACTTATGTTTGATTCATCAAAGTTACACCAAACCACATCTGTGTTAATATAGATGAGACGACACCCAAACCTACATCACTGGGTTAACTTTTTATTACGACACCAATTTATATGTTGGGTTATTTGTATTGTGACAACACCATTTTATACATTGTGTTAACTATGTTGTAATGACGCCAAAGGTATACACCAAATCATATGATGTGTATGATTGGTATGGTTAGACATATTATCGTGTGATTGACATGAAATGGACACTAAATTGTAGAGTGCCACCTTTGGGTTCGACATGAAATAGATTGTTTTATGTATTGAAATATCACATTGAACATATACATTGACATCAAAAATCTCATAGTCAAGTTAGTAGAGTTGAAATGGGTCAAATCTTCATCGTCATGATAATATATAGTTAAAATGAATTCAATATTGACATTAGAAAATATACAAATATTGGTATTAGAAATGTTGACGCTAGAGAAGGTGTTTTCATAAATAAGAATTAAAAGTTGCATTTTCTTATGTAAAAGAAAATAAATGTAATATGTATATTTTTTTATGTAAAAGAAAATAAATGCAATATGTATATTTTCTCATGTAAAAGAAAATAAATGTAATATGTATATTTTCTTATGTAAAAGAAAATAAATGCAATATGTATATTTTCTTATGTAAAAGAAAATAAATGCAATATGTATATTTTCTTATGTAAAAGAAAATAAATGTAATATGTACATTTTCTTATGTAAAAGAAAATAAATGCAATATGTATATTTTCTCATGTAAAAGAAAATAAATGTAATATGTACATTTTCTCATGTAAAAGAAAATAAATGCAATATGTATATTTTCTCATGTAAAAGAAAATAAATGTAATATGTATATTTTCTTATGTAAAAGAAAATAAATGCAATATGTATATTTTCTTATGTAAAAGAAAATAAACGCAATATGTATATTTTCTTATGTAAAAGAAAATAAATGTAATATGTACATTTTCTTATGTAAACGAAAATAAATGCAATATGTATATTTTCTTATGTAAAAGAAAATAAATGCAATATGTATATTTTCTCATGTAAAAGAAAATAAATGTAATATGTATATTTTCTTATGTAAAAGAAAATAAATGCAATATGTATATTTTCTCATGTAAAAGAAAATAAATGTAATATGTATATTTTCTTATGTAAAAGAAAATAAATGCAATATGTATATTTTCTCATGTAAAAGAAAATAAATGTAATATGTATATTTTCTTATGTAAAAGAAAATAAATGCAATATGTATATTTTCTCATGTAAAAGAAAATAAATGTAATATGTATATTTTCTTATGTAAAAGAAAATAAATGTAATATGTACATTTTCTTATGTAAAGGTAAATAAATGCAATATGTATATTTTCTCATGTAAAAGAAAATAAATGTAATATGTACATTTTCTTATGTAAAGGTAAATAAATGCAATATGTATATTTTCTTATGTAAAAGAAAATAAAAGTCAATATGTACATTTTCAAGGCAAAGGTAAGTAAAAGAAAACACTTACATGTTCAATGTCAAGGGTAAAGGAATAAAACAAAATTATTACTTTTGTTTAATATAAAAATGCACATAGTCTAAAATATGATTTTCGTCGCATTAGAATTGGCGGACAAAAATATTATGTTATAAACAAAAGAATGGATTTTTGGAAAAAATGGAAGGCGCCAAATGGTTTGATTTATATATATAATATAAATTGAAACTAAGCGAAACACGCGCGGTAGTTCGCGTTTTGAAATCATAACTTTAAGCGGTTGTATAGAAAGATCCGACCGTTGAATTTTCCCAAAACTGGATTCGTTAGGACCGTCTTGGAAAGAGCTTTCCAACGACATAAAATTTACCAAAATCTGACGGGTAGATTTTAAGATATGTCTAAAACAAATTTTGGTAGAAACAGCGCCAGGGTCGCCTATCGACCCGAAGCGTCGTTTAATTAATTCGCACTGTCTTTAAATAAATAAAAATAGAAATAAATCGCTATAAATAAATATGAACGACGTGAAATGATTTAAATGATAATTATGCGATGATTATTTGAAAAGGCCGAGTTTAACTCATTTCAAATAATCAAACGACGATTTAAATCGAAATAATAGAAGACGATGTTGAAGACCGGCGATCTTCACATCGAACGGACAACGATTATTGAGACCTTGAACTGACTTGCTCCCAGGAAAGGGTTGATGTAGTAGTTGGCTGGTCGTATGGGTTGATTGTCCGGATAAGCGAGAACCTCTCTGGTATCTCCAGTTTCGTTCAAAACCCAGAACGGACTTGTATGGACGCGCGTCTGACGTTGGAATTCGTTTCGTGTAACTAAATCAATTTTTATTAATGTATGCTTGTTTGGTGGTAGAGAATTTATTCTCTGCTTAACACCCTGGTATATGTTAGTAGTTATAGATAGCATGACGCGAATTGTCAATGTGGCCCGCTAAGATGCGAATGATCAAAGTTTTGTTGAAAAGCAGGCCTTGTGAAAATGATCAAAGCACAGCCTGTTTGGGCGTAGCTTTGTGTATAGCGTAACCTCACGAGCCTCACACCCCGGTATGAGTCAAAACGGGATACGGACTGCAGGGAGTGCACACGTTTCTTTCTAGCTAGAGTGATGTCAGGGACCTACCAGCGCTGACATTTTACTTATGTGGATGATGGAATTTGAGGTACCTCGTTGTTTATAGGCCGTTGGTGGTCACATTATAGGTTCAAAGGAACCGGGAAGCGTGTGCTCAGGCATAACTAATCCATACACATATGTGTGGACCGGCCCTGAAGATCCAAGGGTTCACTGCGGGGAATCCTGAGGCATTTGCTAGAGTGTCTCGAATCGGAGAGGAGCTTGCCCCTAGCCTCGACTCATGATGGAAACCAATCCTCCAATACGACATTACGATTTTAGTTGTATACTTATATACGGCGGCATAATATATGGTACCTATGTCGTCTAGGATTAATACATTTATATTGAAATGATTTATGAAAACTTATGCACGCTAGTAGTAATACGTTTGACGTATTTATCATCTTTTGATCGTTATAAGGAAAAACCCTTTCCTCTGGTGTGCGTTGCATTGTGTGATGGGACTTGGGTCTTATAACGATCTCATTTTTTTTTTTTAATGCTTAGCGTTATTCAAACGACTTACTTAATTATGCACTGGCAATCCAATGGAGTAAACCCGTTCCGCCTTAGCGGCGTGGTCCTGTGATTTGCCATATGGTTAGTTAGTAGAGAAAGATTTCTCATACCAGTCCCACGACTGACTCGAATTTTGTTTCACTTTGCAAATTTCGGGTGCCCTCTTTCCACACGGGCAGCCAATTGACAGGTTGTTAGGTTGCTTCCTTGGAATTGCTGATCTTGGAGCTTGCTTATTCGCTTTGGTGTTGCTGCTTATCGAGGTGCTTTGTTGGACTATGCAGACCCTCACCTTTATCTTTGTTTCTGCTTAGACTTTGAGACATTCAAACCATATTCCACTTCATTTCAAACTGTACCTTTAACATTATGTACTTGTTTCCTTTTGTTGGGATTTTGATGTAATAAGTAGGACTCTGTGACTGGGATTCTGTGTTATGATAACATCCATATTCCGCTGCTATGTTGATGTTGTTGTTTTATAGATTCTTATATTTATGTTGTTATCTGTGTTATGTGTTGCTATATTTATGTTATATTCCAATGATCATCTCAACTTTCGTTCTGCGTAAGTTTGGGGTTATCACATCTTATTTCTAAACATCGCTAAAATCTGTTATATAAGCTTTTCCGCAAAATCTGTTAAATCTCACTTAACCACTTTTATCATTACTAACCATGTGAAATTGGTTTAAACTCATCTCAAATCATTTATAATATTTTGAAATGATTTTATACTATTTATAAACATATATAAATAGCCCATTCAGTTGAACGATATTTCAGGTCATTTAGCTGCACTAACACTGTTTTCATTCAAACTTGAATTAAACATTTCTAAAAATATAACCATTGGAATTTAAAACCCTTATTATCATTTAAAATATCTTTTTAAAACAAATCTAATGGTTCCAATTTCGGAAAAATCAGACGGTCGGATCTTTCGGTACGGTAGTTTAAAGTTACACGTCAAAAACACGAACTAGCGTTGCGTGACACATTCTATTTTAATTTATATTCAACGTATATATTTATTATATGAATCTCGTCACTTCTATAATAGTTTATTAACTATTTGGTTATCGCCTTATATTTTCGAAAATTTCGCCATAACCTCCTTTGTACAGGTTGATCGGTAAAACCAAAACTCGCCTCTCAATGCCCTCATCAATTACAAAACAAATATTGTAATCATAGAAAATCATTTATATAATCAAACAAGATTATAATAACTTATAAAATTTAAATTTAGTGTGAGTTCTCATCATATAAGCATCAAAAAATTATATGCTTATATGGTTATTTAGTCCTCATCGTATAAGCATCGAATAATTACATGCTAAACTGTTATTTTGTCCTCATTGTATAAGCATCAAACAAGTACATGATATATGGTTATTTTGTCCTCATCGTATGAGCATTAGACAATTACATGATATACGGTCCTCCTGTCCTCATCGTATAAGCATCAAACAATTACGTGTTATACGATTTTTCTGTCCTAGTCATATAAGCATCAAACAATTACATGTTTATATGGTTATGCTATGCTATGTTATGTTGTCCACATCATATAAGCTTCAAACACTTACATGCTTATATGGTTATGCTATTCTATGTTGTCTGCATTCATTGTTCATTATTAAACAGTGGATATTATTATTATACTCGAGCAATTATCACACAATTCAATTCACAACTAAGCAATAGTAATAATTAAATTACTCAACCAACGCCAATTAAGGCTCAACCTATTTTCAATCAACTTTGTGTATAGTTCAAGTGTTGAACTCAAAGAATATTACATATAACAGATAAAAATGACATTTTTATCATACTACCCAATATTTAATGTAACAATAAACTTGTAAGATCAATGATAAACATTAAATATTTTCAATCAATAATTTATAGTCAATTAAATTTTAATCCATATCTACGTGAACTTTAATTTCGCACAAATGCAAGTAGCTACGTGTATATCAATTAAAAAAGATATTTTTATCCCGCTAACCATCAATGACATCATAATAAATTATTATTATTAATCACAAACAATTAACGGTGAATAGTTAATTTTATTCTAGCCCTTTTTAAGTTGTGGTTTCTCATTGTCAATATGGTTTATGTTTATATGTTAAGTATCCAAGCAATTGCACGTATATCAATTAAAAATAATATTTTTAGCGTGATAATTATTATTCAGTATCATAATGAACTTGTATTAGCAATTGATACTTATCACACAACTTAAATTAGTTAACTTGAATAGTTAACTATAAACTAGCCCTTAACGCGCTTAGATTTCTCATCGACGACCTCCACTCCGAGAATCTTTGTTCTGGTGGACTATGGACTCGCTAGCTCAATGCTGACACTTGTCGGGCTTCTACGCAACTTTCCGATGGCTTACGGAGCTCGAACAACTTGCACTCACATACTCGAATACAAGTAGATCTGAAAGTTTGAAGCTAAATGGATGGTGTTTAGGGGTACGGCAGCGAGGTGAGCCCGTTGAGCTACTGCGTGGGGGCTGTGGTGGGGCCCACATGGTTGTAGTTTGGGGTAGGAGGAAGAAAAGGGGATGTTTGAGGTGGTGATGTGTGTAAAATGGTAGAAAGGAGGTGTTTTTGGAGCTTTGGAGGAAGGGGAACCATGATGGCGGTAGGGGCTGGGCTACTACGTGGCAGCGCGTGGTGGCTGGAGGTGTGGAGAAGGGCGGCGCAACATTCAAAGGGGGAGGAGGAGAGACATTAGAGAGGAGGAAAGGCGGAGGGAGGTAAGCGTAAAAGTGAAAGGGAAGGAGGAAGAAAAGAAAGGGGAGGGGGTTATTGCAAAATTTCCACCTCTCACGCGGATCGCTGAGGTGGCACAATCTGGTGAAGTGGAAGAAAAACACTCTGGCTCATTGGATGCTCATCATTTCATTTCATGCTTGTTTTGATGATCCACGTAAAAGTGTGATAGTTCAACTTCATGCCTTCTGATCGCAAGACCAGATATTAATTCCTTTTGTTACGAAATTTTGGATTCTGACAATAAACGTAATTCCAGATCCAACAGAATAGGTTTTGTCGAATCCGGAGTTCGTTTGGCCCTCCTTTTTATTTTTCGATTGCGTTTCAGTTTAATATCAACGTGTCGTTTTAGCGTACATTGCACGCATACACATTAGCTCCAAAAATTATGAAATTTGGGATTCTACCATTATTCCACGCTACGGATTCAATAAAAAAGTTTCGTCAAAATCCGAGGTCATCTCAATAATGTTCCTTTATAAACTGCTCAAATCAGCTTAAAATAATCGAATTTTGAAATTTAATCACATTTTCTTTAAAATTATATTAAAAATAATTTTTAAATTGGTTCCAAAATTCAGGGTTGTTACAGTCTCCACCACTTAAAACTTTTCGTCCCCAAAAAGGAAGAAAAAAGCAAAGTGGAAATAGAAATGATAAAATAAATATAGGTTTACCTATCACAAGAGCTACTCAAAGATATCCACTTTGCACGTGGGATAAGCCTGTTTAATGTTGTCCTCTGTTTCCCATGTACATTCTCTAGGATCTCCGCTCCACTACACTTTGACCAAGTTTACCTTCTTATTTATTAGCACTCTGGTCTCTCGGCTAATTATCTTTATCGGCTCTTTATGCATAGCCAAATTTGGAGTAATATCCAAATCCTTTAGCGATGCTCCCTTTACAATCAAGTCTGGATCATGCACATGCTTCCGGAGATGAGAAACGTGAAATACATCATGCACTCCAGGCAACCAATCAAACAACTGAACCCTGTAATCTAGAGTTCCAATCCTTTCCACTATCGGGAACGGACGGTTGTTCGTGCTAACAGCTTTAGCGCTAGTAGTACGCTCATCCGTTGCTTGACAGCTTGATTCTGAGAAGGAGAGAGGACGGAAGCAGCAGATCCGTAGCTAGATGAACCAAGATGGCGAGAAGGTCATCTGAGTGAGTCCCTTGCTGCTGCTAAGAAGTTAGACGCGCAAGAAAGACCAATATATGTAGATGCTAACTTTCCCGTCTTCCCAAATCGAACCACTTCTCTCAACGGAGAAACTTTCAAATATACTTGATTGCAACAATGAATGCTACTTCTCTTCTTGTAGAATCCGCATAACTTTTCTTTTGGCTCGGTGTTGCCTTCAATCGCTTCTTAATAAAATCCACCAATCTGCAGCTTCTTGGATCATATCTAGACCCAACACTAGCCGATTACCAGGCTCAATCCAACATGCAGGAGATCTACATGGTCTACCATACAATGCTTCAAATGGTGACATCTTCAAAATATTTTGGAAGCTGTTATTATACGAGAACTCAACTAGATTTATATGATCTTCCGAAGATCCTCCAAAATCGAGAATGCCAGCTTGCAACAAATCTTCCAAAATACGAATCACTCTTCCAGTTTGACCATCCGTCCGGGGATGATATGTAGTGCTAAGATTCAACTTTGTCCCTAACTCAGACTGAAATGCTTCCCAGAATTTACTAGCGAAAATCGGAGCACGATCACTGACAATGCTGATGGGTACTCCATGCAGTCGAATAATCTCTTTCACATATAACTAAGCTAGACTCTGAGTTATTCCATTAGCTTTCACTGGAAGAAAATGTGTGTTCTTCGTTAGAAGATCTACAATAACCCACATGCCTTTATTACCCTTCTTGGTTCTAGGCAGACAATCAGCGAAATCCATAGATATTTGGTCCTACTTCCATTCCGAAATCTCTAATGGTTGTAGCAATCCAACGACCTTCTGCTGATCACTCTTAACTTATTGGAAAGTTGAACACCTGCTAACATATATCGAGATATCTCTTTTCATAGATCTCCACCAAAATGCGCACTTTAAATCTCGATACATTTTACTCACCCCTGAATGGATACTAAGCTTAGATTTATGACATCATCTAGTACCTCTCTTCTGAGCTCATGAATATCTGGAACACAAATCCGCCCTTGCAATCTCAGAACTCCATTGCTATCAATCTGAAAGTTCGAGACTTCTCCATCCTGAATCCTTTTGTTAATCTTTTGAATAAACTCATCGTCCTTTTGTAGAACAGAAATCTTCTCGATCAACGAGGGCGTAATAATTAGATTAGAAATGATTGCATTCTTCCTACTAAGTGCATCTGCTACAACATTGGCTTTTTCTGGAGTGTATAAAATATCAAGATCTTAAGAAGAAAGAAACTCCAACTAACGTTGTTGTCTCATATTCAGATCTTTTTGGGTGAACAGATACTTCAAAAATTTATGATCTGTATATAACTCAAACTTCTCCCCCAATAGATAATGCCTCCAAATCTTTAAGGCAAATACCACAGCTAACAGTTATAAATCATGAGTAGCATATTCTCATGCGGCTTCAGCTGCCGATATGTGTGAGCAAACAGTCGGTCCGGTTTGGTTCTAGCTAAAATTTTGAAAACGAATATTTTTTATTAGAAACAATAACCAAACCGATCAAATTTGTTAAGAAACCAAACCGAAAAAAAATACTGGTTTTCCCGGTCCGTTATATCGGTTTTTTCAGTCTGCCTAAAATAAAAAATAATGATATTAATATGATACTGAAATTATGTACAAAAACTAATTCTGTCACACATGTAAGCAAAGAAATATATGTATAAAAACTAAATACAACTAGCAAATGCATGCATACAAAAACTAAATACCACTAGCCCGATTAAAGAAATATATGAATAACAACTAAAGTAATTTTGTCACACATGCAAGCAAGTATAATTAGCAAAATTCATGCAAACATAAACATAAGAAATCTAAACAATACACAAGCATAAGCCAAACACATAGACAATATGATAAATCCAAAACAATACTTGTCCAAATACATACAATCCAGCATACTATATACTAGCTAGTAAAATATTATTCTGCATGAACTTTACTGCCATCCTCAGGCATGTCCAATGATGGTTTCACTTACCTGCAAGCAAACACAAAAACCATTCAAGTTTAAAAAGTAAGTAAGTCACATATTTATATCCCTTTAGATAATAAATTTCTTGCTTACCAATCAACACAAGTAGTAAAAACATTTATTCATAATCAGTCATCAATATAGTTTGTAATTATTTGGATGAGATAAGATTTGCTTAACTATTTGCAATTGCGAGAATGACTTAACATAAGCAATAGGAATTTTGAAAACCATAATGAAATCATGTTGTAATATATTATGTAAATATTGAAAGATATTGGAAAAGGATGGTGCAGATTGTACTATAATGTGATTCAGGACACATTGTTATGCAAATTAAGTCATATCTTCTAAAATAATAGCTTTTGCGGATTTGAATATCGAACTTACAAATATATTGAAACTAGAATCATTCATATTTATCTCATTTCACTACAACAAAAAGGGGCTTTTATAGCGTTTGAAAAACGCTATTATAGTCAAAAATAGCGTTTCAGAGAACGCCGTCTAACGACATGCTATGTTAGGCCATTGGCTTTAAATAGCAGATAGAAAAACGCTATGAAAAAAGAAGATTCTATAGCATTTTATCTTTGCTATTAAACAAAAACGCTATATGAAATCCACATAAACTACTGCCTTTTATAGCGTTTATTGAGCTATCATAGCGTTTGATTTTACTTCTACAGCGTTTATTACCACAATTGTATAGCGTTTGGAAGTACAATTGCATAGCGTTTATTATCTTTTTCTATAGTGTTTGCATGTATAATTTTATAGCGTTTTTAAAACCCTATAATATCAACATACAATTTTATAGCATTTAACATTTATATACCACCTTTTCAGCTTTTTCGTTACTTTTAAATACATGCATATAACGTTCATATACATATATACATACATACATACATACATACATACATATATATATATATCATTATCCATTTCTCAATTGTATACAAACATAACACATTTTACAAAACAACGAACATATAAACTACAACATAACGTTTCATACATATCATTGAAACAACATTCATCAAACTTAATATTTCATACATTTAGTTCAAACTACTCACATATCCAAACTTAACAATTCATACATATCATTAAAACAACATTCATCAAACTTGATATTTGATACATTCAATTCAAACTACTTCTCACATATCCAAACTTAAAAATTCATACATTTTGTTTGATCAACTCCTCCGTGTCCATAATACGTCATATATACTTTCACTAAAAAGTTACTTACAAAGTAGAGTTTCTGTGTCCAAAATATCTTCATTTCACTTCTACATCTGACACTTGCACTCGGAAGTTGATGGTAGGGTTTCCAGTTTGTGTGGCACTGCCACTTGCACTAGGTCAGGAGTGTCAAGAATCAAATACTAAACTGGCAATAGCATTCAAACAAAACGAATTAGAATACTGATGCTATTTAATTAGTTAAACAAATAAAGCAGCGAATCCAATTCGTGAACAAATAATGGAAGGTACCATGAAAGTTGATTTGACATAAAACAAGAGTGGTGCTAAATGAACTGGTGAAATATAAATGTGAGTTATTCTGACATAAAATAAGCATACAATTTAAATCACAGAGTATATATTATACATGTTACCTGATGACTAATATAAACGTGAAGCCAATAAAACATTTCATAGAACCAAAATACATTTGTGAGAACAGTCAATTTAAGTCATGCTACTACTTCACTTACACACAATATGAACTCTTTTATATTATGACCAGTTGTAAAGGTTGAGGGAAAGTACATGTTTCATACTTTTAAAAATATGACTGCAAATGTAGAATCACTTCAAACTTTGATATGAAACTACACCTTTGAACCTGTCTTGCTGTCAGCAAGTAATTGGCTATAGGAAAAAATATCGTCAAATATTTTTTTTCCTTTCACAATATTATTTCATACTCAACGTAAAATATAAATGAAAGATCATGGTCATGATGAATGCACGAAAGTGAGACTAAATTTTTTTCAATTTTCTACGTTTTCAAGACTACGGGCAATCGATTGTCTTTGAACCGTGAAACAATGTGACCTGTTGTAAAGGTCATGCCACTACTTCACTTACACACAATATGACCTGTTGTAAAGTTCAGTGTGCAAATATTATAAAGCCAAAATATAATTTTGGAGTCACAACAGTTAACATGCTTTTAATGTTTTACAGATTTTATTTCTTGATAGTCAATAGGCACTAACGCTCACAAGAAAATACTGAAACGTGAATACCAATAGATTATGTGGACTATTCACTTGCTTAGGAATATATAATATGATATATGGATCCAATATTACCAATAAATCAAAGTAAGAGACGGAGCATTGATTATCCTGGAGGCTCGTGTGTGGAATTTAAGTGCTAATATGCACTGTTGCTGCTACTAACAGCAGCAACCCAAGAATCTTATGATTTTTTTTAAGAGAAAAAATAGAACAGAATGAAGTAACGGATAAATGAACAAACGGTGAGTGAAACAAAACTAATAATAATTCTCCTAAAGAAAGTCTAGTTCATAGTTTATTCTTGCAAGTCGATGTGACAACAACCCTCACTCATCTAAATTGCAGCCCCTTTCTACTGATCATTCTAACTCAATAAAACCTAGTGCTTAACCAAAAATATAGCCTGTTTTGACCAATAATGTTGTCCTATCCAGTTTACAATGTCGCTTAAGTAGACCCATATATGAAGACTACAAATGATTCAGGAACCAATGTTCCTATTCATAATTCCACTGTGTCCAGAAAAATCTTTAAGCCGGGGGTAAAAGAAACTATGGCAATGGACAAGGACACCCCAAATCCACAACTTGCTACTGCTGATAAATCTGGAGCGAAAGGATAGACTATTTGGCAATTTGGAACTCTTGTCCGTGTTTCTTCTTGTGTTTGCAATCGCTTAGTCACTCCACTAATGACCATGCTTCAACATTATGCAAAATCTTGTCCATGGAAGAGCACCCTCAATTACTATACACTCACTAGGATGTACCTCCAAAATCTTTGAGGAAGCTAAGAAAATATCTGGAGCAGGTTTTAAGTTCTCAACATGATTTTCACATTTGGTTAACATGAGGATTAATATAATAAAGAGAGTTGCTAATTACATCATTTTTTTCATTAAATTTCGCCACGTATGCAAATATTTTTACATATGCTATTTTTTTCATTGTTACTAGTTTCTGTTTTGGTAGTCAACTTCCTATGAAACCATAATGATAAATTGTCTAGCTTGGGTAGCTCATGTACTAAGTAGTTTACAGTATTTGTATGTATACATCTAGCACAACCAATGTTTTTCCACATTTTTTTGAAACTAACATCCAAGAAGAGCATGCATGTTGACAACAATAATACCATAGGCATATAATGCATTCATGAGTTGATGCAAAAAACATATACAGAAGAATTTCAGGTGCATATTCATCATACCAATTGCAAGGGATGTGGGAGAGAGACCATACTTCCAAGCAAACTCAACATATTCCTGCAAGAAGATAGGGGCAAATTATGAGTCACTGACCAATTAGATTGTATACATGGGCAGCCTATAATTTTTTGTTATACATTGGCAGGTTACGTTCTCTTCACAGAAGTACAATATATTTAAACCTGGCAAACAATCTCTGGAGACACAAATTCAAAGCACCTTTAATTTAATCTAGAAGTTATGCCACAATATAGGTACCAACATGATAAGGTATGCTTGTAATAATATAAACGTACATCTTCCACCTATATCATTGAAATGACATCTTAAATTTTGTAACTGCCCAACTACAAATAAAGTAGCAAATATGTACTCTTGTATAACATCAGATGATCAATAAAAGAAACCACCACCTAAATATATCATATAATATTATGTTAAACAGATTACCTTGTATCAACTACACAATGTTGTGAAAACTAAACCGCAAATTGAACCGTGATGTCTCCAATTTAAGGTTCCGAAGGTTGAACCGGTCAGACCATCAAAACCATGCATTTTTTGTTCTTTAACAATTTGTACCTTTGTAAATAATAGACTTGTATCATAACAAAGAAATCATATCATTTCTACAGGCATGTACAAGCCTTTATGCAAGTGGATTAATTTGACTATGTTATATTCAATCAGCAAGAAAATAATTTAGTGAAACATAAAAACAAACAACTTACTTATCTAATTATAGAAGCAATTTGAATGAGGACATTTTGCTTAAAGTGGAAGTTCATGCTATTGACAAGAATTACCAGACTATTATATGTCAAAAAAAAATAGCATAACAACATTTTGAAATAAGTGCTTGAATCAATATATTTTTTCCAACTACCTAGTGCATTAGCAGATTATCTAATCTTCAAATTAGCTGCTCCAAAATGGAACATATGGAACCTCTATTATCTACTTAGAATAAAAAGGAAGGTTGCTGCACCTTGTTTCAACAATTTCACCCAATACAAAAATAAAATATCAGGAAAAGCAAAAGGCTCCAAAATTATATAATTGCACATAAGCTGGGCCAGCCATCACTGAGTCGTTGCGGAGGTTTGTTAGGATGGGAGGCGACTGCGAAGTGAAAATGGCAATGTTGGTGGTTCCGAAGGCGGTGACTACAACGACGGCTCCAGATGCAGCTACGCACGAAACTAGTGTTTTTCGATTTTAGGGTAAAAATTATTTATAGAATGATGGGCCGAAAATGAAAAAGAAAGAGATAAAAATGCAGCCTACGGTTATATCGATGATTCAATCCCGGTTCACTGGTCTAGCCGTCGGTTCCGACATGTCAGCGGTCTAACATAGCTCCGAGCCGATAAAGCTGATAGTTCACGCTTTATCACGGTTCAACCGTGGTCCGGTCCGGTTTTCTCAACAAAGCAACTACAATTCAAATAAGCATACCTCCAGCAACGTTGAGATGACTCAGTCCACGTACACTGCCTTCATGGACACCTGAACATGAATTTCCGTGTTCCTAAGTCAGAAAGAGTATACCATTATATCCCCACCTATAATAGTTTTTTAATTAAACAACTAAATTTTCAATAAGAAATGGAAATACACTAAAAATGATACGTAAACGCTTAAATCAGCTTACCCAAAAGTCGCAGGCCTACGAAAATACACTAAAAATGATTTTTGCAAGCCATACGCCGAGCTGATGCAACAGACTTACGAACAGGCTCAGAGATGGACTACTAAGTGGGGTAGGGAGAGGGGAGGTTGCACCGCGGATTGTGAAGAAGTTGGTGATCAGGAATGATAGGCTGTTGATAGTGAGGAGGACAAAGCTCGGTGATCCTAAACCTAATGGCAGGTCTCGGACTCCTAACTCTGCAAAAAAAATGTGAAAAACATGAATACAAATACTAGTATGCAATGTTCCAAAAATGCATGTTTACTTTACACTGGTATCCAATTATTCATACTCTGCATTTAATAAAACACATAATAGTGTACTTTGAATTGTGCAAATGCCAGTGACACTTAGAAACAAGATTGGGCTTTGTAAACTACAAACATTTTTTTTTTTGTACAGGTGCGTTGCATGGGCTTTGTACTAGCCTAAAACAAAATACAAGTCAAATACATTCAACATATAACACGAAAAAAAAACTACACTTTTTTTCTTTTCTTTTTTTGGTTTATAAATTAAACTCCATTATGACTTGAATTGTAACACTGAAGAAGATACATTTATCATACATGACCACAAATGTGAAGTTAAACATGAGAGGTTAAAAAAATATAAAATTAAATATAAACAAAATAAGAACTATTAGATATCTATGTATTCTCATCCAGTCTCTGGAGAACAAAATCTACAAAGTTCTGCTGCTTTCTCTCCGTAAGTTTCGGGTTTGGTCGGTAATATTTAAGATATCCATCCCATGGGACCTTTTTCAAACCAGCTCTAACAGCAATCAAATCTCTAACCATTTCTGCAAATTCGATTGTTGTTTCTCCTGGACTTAGATACCGAGGTTCGAGATACCAAACATCACAGACAACAGCTCACAATGTCATAAGACGAACTAAATGCATTGTAAAAGATCGCTTCTTGCTGTTCCACAAAGCATCCATAATTATTTTGTTGTATTTGATAGCTAGTAGGGGTGGGCGATGGCGGTTAACCGAACAGATCGGTTAATATTTTTGGTTAACCGCTTAGTTTGCACGGTTCGGTTAACCGAATTTCGGTTAATTGAGGGTAGCTTTATTCGACCGAACCGAAAATAATTATCCACGGTTAACCGTTCGATTTAGACGGTTAACCGTTTGATTTAAACGGTTAACTGTTTAGCGGTTAACCATTTAAATCGAACGGCTAACCGTTTAAATCGAACGTTTAATTGTTCAAATTTGACCATTTTTTACATAAACAGACTTATAATAATAGATCTAACAATTTCATAAACAAACTGACATGCTGAACACTAACAGTGAACACTATACAGTCAGTCACTACCCACTACCCGGTACTCAACTACCCAATATTCTAAAACATGAAGCTCAAAATCTTCAGATGCATGTTCGGTTAACCGATGATGTCGGTTAACCGCGAAAAAAATTATGTCGGTTAACCGAACCTACATAGGTTTTATTAACCGTTAACCGAATCGAAACTGTTCGGTTAAGGTCGATCGGTTAACCGATGATGTCGGTTAACCGAAATTATCGGTTAAGTCGGTTCGGTTAAGTCGGCTAAGTCGGTCAAGTCGGTTAAATCGGTTAAATGCCCACCCCTAATAGCTAGTGGATAAACAACACAACCAAGTCCATAACATCCCTTTTTAAACATGATAGTGTATTGGTTGTTAACACATGTTCCTTCTGGAAATATCAAAAGAGGACTATTATCGGAACCTTTAACGTGTTCTCTCAACTTCTTGGCAACAATTTTTCTATCTTTTTCCTCTATGTGATTAAGCCAAATACAACCTACACTTTCTAGAATGTTTTTCTGAAGAAATCCAACCCAACCAGTATGTTTTTGCATGATAACAACAAAAGCTTTCATCTGTTCTAAAATGATGAAATCTGTCATGAAGTGTGATTAGCAACAAATACCTGTTGAGGACGCATGCTTGGTCGGGGACCATGGTATCTAACCAATTCTGTCCATGAAGCAACAAAGATGCTGCACATCGTCTCCACTAATTTCCTCTCAAGATAACGATGCCATTTACTGTGCCCAGCCAATAGGAAATGTACAGGAAAGAAGGCTAAAAAAAGATCATCCATTCTACTGCTAAGATAGCAACCCTCCTAGGAAAAAGAAATCTATATCTAACAAATACTCCCAAACACCACAAAGGAAACAAATATACGTTCCAATTCTATGGTTCAGGAGGATTCAACTTAAAATTGCGAGTGAAGGAATCATCTATTATAGCGCCAGCAGCTTCAATAAGTGTAAGACAAATATCCAGTAAGTCTTTCAAATGAAGGCATTTAGGGCTGTCTTGAATAGATTCAGAAGTGAGATACTCTTCGATGTTGGGTCGATCTAGATCCAGTTCTGATGGGGATGCTTGCAATTGACCCATTTAAAGCTCTTTCTGAACTCAAAGCTCTTTCTGAATTATGCACGAAATAATTAGCAGCAGCACACCTAGGTTGACCTCTTATTGCATGCATTTTTAATATTTTTCACACTCCATCTTATTTCTATACTGCAATTACTAAATCCCTGCTCACTACCTTCCCGTATGTCCTTAAAAGCAAGCAAGCATAGTGCAACCACACATAACATATCATACCCACTTCAATAAGACTAATATGAGGTATATTCAAGGCAACTCCAAGTCCCATGCTATTCTTTCGCAGAAAGGAATAAGCCACATTGATCACAAACTTCTTTATAAACGACGAAATCTTCCTAGCCTTTATATATGAATGGCCCATCACATAAGCAACACCCGCTTGCTTATCCTCTATCAATGCTTGCAGCTCATCCCTAACTTGTGTATCCATACACTCAGCTTGAGGTGGTAGCAGAAACCAAACCCTCCGCCTTCTACTCACACTAGACACTAGACGATTCTTCTTCATACAGTGACTGCAGACTCTGCAGTGTTTCAGACTTGCTGCTCCTAATGATAACAGATTCATTAGTGGTACCATTCTCGTCAACATCACTTACCACGAAAATTGAACTTAACCTATCATAAGTCCTAATAACAGCCATTCTTCTTTCAGGAGAGGTATCATAGCTTCTGGAAGAAGTTCCCTCATCTTCCATTTGAATGACTCGGCTATACTCATCACAAGGTGGTTCTCGAAATCATCTTCAAATTTGTGCACGTATTTATACCTATATCTTACTATGAATTTATACATTATGTAGGGTCATGGTCCTATACCACCTATTAAGTAGCGCTCATATGGATGAACATAAGGGACATCCACTGATTTTAGGCATACGGATACAAGGACTTGATGGAAAGCAGGAAGATTAGTGACAAAGTGTTAGTAGATGAGAGGGACGCCCGTCACTAATTCTGTGTATATTAGTCCTATTCTAGGTACACGAACAATGCCTAGACTAGGGCCGAGTGTTAGAAGCCATTTCATTGAAGCTTTGTTATGTAAGTCAAAGAGATATTTTATTTGAGTGCCATAGTGCCATATGTACATGACTGTCATGAAGACGATGGAGAGAGCTAAAGGTGCCCATCCTCCATGAGGGATTTTCATCATGGAAGAAGACAGATAGCATGCCTCGACGAAACCAAAAAAGAGTAGGAATGAAAATGCGAAAATGGATGTTTTTTCCATACGAGTACCATTAGCCATGTGGTCACGAGCATCACTGTTATGCAAGCAATGCCATAAGCATTTCTAAGATTGTTATTTAATTGTGAACTCATGTCACACATCTATGGTTTAAATAATAGTTCAATTTTTATTAGAAAAATAATGCGCCGCTGCATAGTAGAGCAGCATGTTTACTGCCTTATAGATGGTATTATTATATATATTTTTTATTTGGAACTTCAGACAAGTTTGTCATTTAAAACAACACCAAGCTATAACATAACACTATGTCACTATGTTTTCCATTCTCCCATGTGATAATGGGAGCAACAAAAATTATGCTGTCAAGTAACTTGCTGAGTTTGATATTTATCTTATGAACATCATGACAGTTTTTCATTTACCTTATAAAGATGGTTTTCATAGCGTATATGCACATGTTCATACATGCCGAAACCCCCTAATCAAGTGGTAAGGCCATCGAATATGAAACAAATGTCATCACTCATTTTATAGTGGACAGTATGACTCACAATTAAAATAATTTCTTGATACCTATGGGAGACTTATTATCAAACTTTTGATATGTTATACATCTCAACATCAAAAAATGTATTTTATCCTTATTTAAACAAGTAACGCTAGTTCATTCAATTAATATTACCATCAAATATTATGGTTCACGTGTTCACAGCAAAGCAATTGGTTGAGTAAGCATAGGTCTTGGTTTAGATTCCTAGGCATATATAATAAATCAATTAAATGACCATTCGTTCCATATGAACTAACCCTGTAATTAAAAGACCATCCACTGAAAGTTTGTACCAAGATGAATCGACTAATATTGTAACCAGACCAAAAGTAAAAATTGACCAAAAGTATATCAAAGTAATACCTCAGTGGAATTCTAGTATGCAAGATGTAAGTTATCACCAGTTATCCATCAATCGACAATCATGACTGGAACTTTCAGCAATCCTAAGTAAGAAGGTTGTTTTATAGAATCTTCTCCTATTGGTTTCTAAATTTTGTTTAAGATTGCCCACTCGGTTCAACATTTTCTTCGAGTTGTCCATTGGAGTCCTTGACTTGTTTTTGTTTGCAAGTCAACGTCCTTTTCTTTACCATATCCTGCAACAAAACAATGTTAGACTTGAATACGTATCAATGGAGAAAGGCAATATTCTTAGTAAGCTATACTTTTTTTGTTTCATGCACTGTATAGAAACATGTGTAGTCGACGGGATTTTGGTAAATCAACTAAGGTGAAAAGGTTAAAAGTTGTTTGAGACCCATCAATAAGAGTTAAAAATGTTCTTTGAGACCCACTAACTGTGCTTATATATTCTCCATTATTGCTTTTTTTTTGGTTGTTTCTCAGGTTCATCCAATGCTTGACGCACTTAAACACCTCTAATGCAGCCGTAAAAGCTTCTATAATATGTATAATACATATATGCTTAAAACATTTGACTATGATATCTAGTACCGCTACCAAGTTAGAGTTGGAAAATAGAGAATCAGGAAAGGTAGTTCTTGATTAATACAACTGAAAGAATGGTAAACAGAGAGTTGGTAAAAGCAGCAATGAAGTATGCATATAGAAATCGAACACGAACGACACAGTGCTAGGCAGTCAATGAGACAACATAACAAAAATTTTCTATAACATGTACATTAGTTTAAAATAGAAATCAAGAATCGTAATGAGTATTAACGTGCAATTGGAGACAGCCCAACCAAGTAATAACCAATCGCAAAAATAAATGACTAAGTTATATAGAAGAGACTAACTAATTTCAAAAACCTTGTATAATAATTGGTAGAGGAATAGCTATATTAAATCAAAAAGCTTATGTCGACAACTCAATTAGGACTCATCTGTGTTATAAAAAAATCCTTATTTATTAATAGATTTTCATGTCAAAAGAGCAGGATGAAACCGAAAGAAAATAATGAAAGGTTCAGGACTGTTCTTGTATAAAAACATAATTTAATACCGATGTTGTTATCTTTCTTTATTAGGAACTGGGAAATTATTATTTAATTCAAATAATATTTCTGACAACTTGCATACTTATTTGGTATACATCTGAAGAAGATAGGTCTTTGCGTTCCACGCAATGCACCAACTTGGCAAACTCTATATGAAACACAGCATACAAAAATAAGTTTTTTCTTGTATACTGTGGGATTTACTTCAATTTAGATCTTTGCTCCATTTGTCTCATGCACAGTTTTTTTATAGAATTAATATCACATAGCTTTTGCTAGCAATGAGTGACAATTCAAAATTAAAGAAATGTAGGAATATAATCCAAATGTTAACACGTCAGCCAACATACTTTGATATCGCTGGTAGTTCTAATTTGATTTGTCTAATACAACATATGGTAATTTAAATATTATCACCCATAAAATTAAATATATTAGAACAACATCAACTGTATCAAATTCATACTAATTTAAATATTATCACCCATAAAATTAAATATATTAGAACAACATCAACTATATCAAATTCAGACTACTTATTTGTGCAGAACTTAACATTAATGCTCATTTGCCGGTGGAGATTGCTATCGGTAGGTGTCATAAAATTCAACCTAGATGATGACTGTTCAAGTATTGTAATTGAAATTCAGATGGAGAAGTAATCCAATTTGGATGAACTCACTTATTTGCTACTTCATAAAAAGTAGTGAGAGTGAAGAATGAAAACAAAAAGTTTATCTTATTCCAATTGCAAAAGAGTTCCAACCACGACCACGAGTGAATAACAAAAGTAGCTTGAGGCTTTGCATGTTAAAAATGAGAACTTTGACCATGAATGACTACTACATAGAAGGTTTACATTTATAATGAACCTATGCAAAAGCCAATATAAATCCAGCTTATACAATTTTGCTTTTAAAGGTCTCTAACATAAATCCGTTGGGTTTCACCTTTTGGAATCAGAAAATTGCATGTAATTGATTATACAGCAAGAACTGACTGGAAAATGATAAAAGGTTTATTTCAACTTAATACCTAATATTTGTGCAGAATTTTATCTATATTTATAATAATTAGTTTATATAAAAACCAGATTCAACATAGATGATTTAAACCAGTAACGATAAATAGAATTACATGAAAAATATAAATCGTACCTCTCGTGGAAATTGAAATCGAAGACGATTTCTGGATTTAGGGATTGGGATTGACTGTGTAAGAGGGATGACTGCACGTCGATCGAATTGATGATAGAGTTTAAGGTTGCGTGATTGGAATTTCTGGAGGCGAGATGATGGCAGTGACTGATTACAAGAGATGACGTATTAAAAAGAAGAAAATTTCCTTGAGGACGAAGTGAAAAGTAAAACACGCCTTTTTTAATTCCCGCGCAGATTTTTTTCCCCTCCTGTCTTTTCATCAAATAGCGTTGTCAACTTAATTTAGCGTTTGGAAACCCAGCTGGTATAGCGTACCAATGGAAATATGCAGGAACGCTATACAAAAAAGCAATCTAAAGCCTATTTTGGTGTAGTGTTTTGACAGATGGTTGCTTTTAATGTAGCAATGCTAGTCAAATTCTTAAAAGGGAGAAACAACTTTTTTGTTTTTCAAGTTGCAAAACAAGAAAGATTCCTATTAGAAAAACTAGATTAACTAACAAGCAAATAGCAAAAGATTTAAAACCAATATCCTCAACAGTTTTAAATGGAAGCTCATCAAGTATTATATATAGTAAGAGATTGCGTTTCGTACCTCATTCACATCAAATTTCCAATTACTTAAGGCATTTCCTTTGCTATTTTCACCAACTCTAAGACTCAATTGTTTTTGTTTAGCATCCATGTCATGTGGAATTTCCTTGCAATGATTAATATGAGTCTTCAAGCTTGAAGTGCCATTTCTATTCGGATCAAAAAAAATAATCTTTACTACAATGCTTGCACTTAGACTTTATATTACCTTCTTCATCAGTGAATGAATCAAAATGGTCCCAAACCTCTGACCTTTTCTTAGTGGGCTTTCGTTTTGCTTTAGCATTCACTAGCTTGCTATGATCATCTCTTGTTGCTTCCAAATTAGACTTTTCTACTGATGTAACCTACATAACAGTAATAAATATTTTGATTCACATTTTGAAATACAAATAAATTTGTCAACTTCAACAAACATGGTTAGACAAACTGTAATGTATAAGCAATAATTTTTTGTTTTTGATATTTACCATAAATAATAAGATAACATTCTGTAGAGGCAATAATTATTTGTTTTTGATATATGCCATAACAAGATAACATGCATCATACCTATTTTGAAAGATCGATTTATATTTTCTTAATCGTTCTGTGCAGTAAATAAATTTATTACCAATGAAATGGATACTTTCTCACTTGCCAAAGCATAAAATATGTGATATGGAAATATAGAAATAAGAAGTAAACCCAATTTTAAATAAGCAAGAAATCAATCGAAATTGTTAAAAATAACAGTTTTTCTACATCACTAAAGATTGGCATTAAAATCCAGCATTATACGCATAAAAACTAGCAGCATAATCACATATAATATGTACATAAGTAATGTAAAAGTGATACACACTATACAGAAAATATCCATTAGTCTGAACTTAAATCTACAGAGAGAAAAAATTAAACTAGTAATTGTTAATCTACGGTTATAATATTTAAACACCAATCAAAATACCTTTTGAGAATCTTGAGAGGCCAAAACATCTTTTGAATCTGAAGCTGCGGGATGAGGAGAATGCTTCTCAGTAGCCATACTTGTTGAAAATTGAAATAATTCAAATTTCCTTTACTCAAACGAGGAAGAAGGGGATAGATTGGAATGCGTTGGAATCGTATTTTGTAGGGATAAAATGAGAGGATACGATCTTGATTCATAATTATCAATTTATCTCGGCCTTGGAACTAAACGATTTAGGGTTGGAACTAGAGAAAAAGAGGAAAAGAGTGGAAACATAGGAAAATGAAACGTAAGTTTGGATAGGAGTTAAGACGAAAAAAAATTAGACTAAAATGGCATCTTTTCAATAGGCGCAGAATAGAGAATATTGACTACCATTTAAGCTATTAAAAAATGTGGCATCTTTCCAATGGGATGTATTAATTACCGAGAACATGGCATCTAATAACATTACATGCGCACTGTCCTGAAAATGATAAATACGTAATTGTTCGGTTTAACCGGCGTAACAAAAAATTCACCATTTAAAACCAAAACTGACCAAGTTAACCGTTTTATTCAAAAATTATAACCGAAAAAAGAGAAATAACCAAATAAACTGATCCAAATTTGCCAAATGTATTCGGTTCAGTCGGTTTTTCTGGTTTCAACCGAGATTTTCTCACCCCTGGTTGCCTACTGGCATAATAGCTACTACTTTGCCTCTTTGCATCAACACTGCACCTACTCCTTTATAGGAAGCATCTATATAAATAGTTAAATCTTGGTTAGCATATATAATCGTTAGCACTGGTGGGGTGGTTAATCTTTCTTTCAGCTCCTGAAAAGATGTTTCACATTAAGACGTCCAATTAAACTTGGCATGCTTCTTTGTAAGCTTCATCAATGAACTAAATAACTACGAAAAATCTTTAATGAATTTCCTATAATATCTTACCAATCCAAGAAAACTTCTAACTTTAGTAGGTGTCATTGGCTGCCTCCAATCCTGGATGGTCGTAATCTTGCCTGGATCTACTGATATCCCTTCCTTTGATGCTACATGACCAAGGAATTTCACTTCTTCTTTCCAGAATATGCATTTAGGAAATTTGGCTTTTAATATATTCTTTCTAGGAATTTCCAAAACCTGTTCCAAATGTTTCGTATGTTCCTTTACTGTTTTCAAAAAGATCAGAATATCATCAATGAAGACCAATACAAACTTATTCAACACTCCATGGAACACCTGATTAATTAAATCAACAAAATACGCATGGGTGTTGCATAACCTAAACGACATTACTAACCACTCATAAAATAAATCTAGACCTCAGAAAGCTATTAAAGGAACACATTCTTCTGCAATTATTAATTGATGAAAACCTGTAGCTAGGTCCTCTTCGAAAATATACGCGCCCCATTCAAGAGATCTAATAAATCGTCAATACATGACAGTGGATACTTATTCTTGAGCATCTTCTTGTTGAGGTCTCAGTAATCCAAACATAATATGAGAGTATCGTCTGACTTTGGAACGAACACCACCGCTGCTCCCCAACTCGAAAACTAAGCCTAATCGGCCTTTCCATAAAAGCTAACGAGTTTGACTACTCAACACTTCCTTCTCTTTCAATGTCATCCTCCGAATCGCATGCACAACTGGCCTCACATTCAGAAATAAATCGATCTCTCTTCGCAGTGAAATGCTATCAATTCCCCCAAAACACATCTGTGTTATTTTATAACAACGGGAATGTTTTTTTATCGAAGTGGGAGAAACATCAAGAGAGATCAAAATTCCTTTCTTTCTAAATTTGGACCTTCACATGGTATGGTTATAAAATTTCCAAATTTAGTTTTAATTTTAACAATTCTTTCGGCACACTTAATCTCCGCCTCGTATATCGTAAACCAATCCAACCCAAGTATGATATCAAACACGGTAAGATTCATGGTAATCAAATTGAAGGAAAATCGAAAACGGGAATAAGAAATTGACACTCTAGTACAGCAACGAAGATTGAGAGAACCCCCAATCAGATTATTAACAATAATGGGTTCTTCGAGATATCTAAGTTTTAAATTCAATTTCTTTACCATATTATTAGAAATGAAACTTCTTGATGCACCTGTATCAAATAACATTTTAACAGGAATATCTTTAACTGTACGTGTATCTTCCAAAACATCAGGCCTTCCCCTACCAGTAGAAGTTGTTAGGGGTATTTGAAACATTATAGACGCGAGCTACTGCGACATTCATCAACAATGGACGTTTTGGCTTTGTATATGCCCTTTCTAATGGCAATTATAACATTCTATTTCTTCAATTGCATTCCTCGGCCTCTGGGAAGCTCCACAATCCCTTTCCCAGTGTCCAAACTTGTCACAGTTATAACATTTAATCCCCTTTGACCATTTGTCTTTGGGCTTCTTCCCTTCAGTCTTTCTTGTCTCATATTTATTTATTTGAAAATTTTCCGGAATAGCCTTTTTCCTTATCCTCCAGTGCATTCCTCTTATCAATATTATCGTAACGACAAGCCATCTCTACCATTCCGGCAAATGGGAGCCCGATGTGAGTTGTCACTCTACTTCGTTATCTTCTCTGAAGATCCTCAATGAACCTCTTGTTCTCCTTATTTAGATTCTGAATCAATTCGGGACCAAAGCGAGAGAGTTCATTTAATTTGTTCACATATTCATAGATGGTCTTGTCCTCTTGCTTGAGATTAGAAAACTCGTCGTATAGACGCTCAACTTCTTCTTTGGGAACAAAACTCTCCTCGAAAATTTCATTGAACCTTCCCAAGTCATATTACCTCCTGGATTACCTACTGTAACATCTTCCCACCAAATCAGGGCTTCAACTTTGAGCAACCAGGATGCTAGAACCTCTTCCGATTACCTGCCAATTCTAAGCCTTCAAAGATTCATTCACAAGACCTCATCCAGGCTTGCGCTTCAATTACAGATTCCCTGCCCAAAAATGGAACTCCTCCCAAGTTCTTATATTTCTTAGCAAGCATATCTAAATCAAGCTACTGCAGTTGTGGTTGTTGAGGCAATACCGGTGCATTAACAACTTCTACGGGGTCGGGCTGCTGATTCTCAGCCAAAACATCTCCCCGTCCTCTTCCTCTTCCCTTTCCACTCATTTTCTTCTATGTCTGCAAATAGCAAGAAAAGAGTTAGGCAAGTAGAAAAGATATCTTAATGAAATATAGGAGCATAAAAACACACACATAAATAAACATGTATTTACTAAGGTATATGTTATACTGTTGTACTCATTCTAGGATATCACTAATCCTATCTCTAATGAGTTACTCATCCCAGAATACTACTAATTATGTCTCTGATGAGTCAGTTAATACGTTATACTCTAGAACTAAGGTTAACCCTTAGCTTTGGTACCACCTGTGACAATCTAAACCCCTGATCCCGGCGGAATGGATAATCGTTGGAATATAACACATTAAATACATCAGCAGATCACAGAACATAGCATATGTATTACATATCATAGGATAATTTACGTTATTTTACATTAGCGGAAAATAAACATCATCAGAGTTACACAGTATTACAGGATCATGCTTAGTACATAACATTGTCTCAAATAGCGAATAATTATTTAGTGGAATTAAAAGATAGCTTATGACATAACGAGTCAAGACAGAGTTCAAAAAAAAAATATAAGTTTCATCTTCAGCTCCAAGTCCAAAATAGATATAGATGCTCCAGTACACATCCCAAAAGAAAGCAAGCTAAACCTGTTCATTTGGTTGAGCATGTAAAAATAATTGACATCCGAGTTTGCAAGGGAAAAACAAACTACGAGTCAGTCATAGGACTGGTATGAGAACTCCTAAACTTATTTAAAGTAAGCATATCATGGGACCACGCCATATAACATGGAATGGGTTTAATCCACGCAAATACCATGCATATGAATAAATGAAACAGAAAATAGAATAGCGCAATGCTTTTTTGAAAAATGATGTCGTTATAAGACTCAAGTCCCATCACACAATGCACCGCAAGCTGGAGGATAGAGTTTTGTCTTATAATGGCCAAACATGATTAATACGAGGAAAATAAAATCATTTGGTATTATTATTAGTGTCTAAGTGTTTTAAAACAATTTTAAAAATAAATGTATTAATCTTAGACGACACAATACCCTATCCTATTATGTCGCCATAGGTATACAACTAAAACCGTAAAATCATGTATTGGAATTTGGATTTACATCATGAGCCGAGACAAGGGATCTCCCCTCATCGAATTCGGAACATCTATAGCAAAATATCCCAGGGAACCACTATCCTTTTTGGATCGGCAGGGCGGTTAGCAGTACATTGTTGATTAGCATTATCTGAATAATACGTTTCCCGGTCCAATCGGACCTCTTGGTCAGTATATCGACCATCCCGGCCTTATACAGCCATATCCGAGGTGTCTTGCTTCCCAACATCTACATAAGTAAATTTGTCTAGACTCCATACCATGGTAACACTTCTAGCAAGAAAGAAATGCATGTTCTTCCTACAGTCCCTCATCTCGTTTTTGAATTATTTCGGGGTAGAAGATAGCGAATTAATGCTACAACACAAAGCTATGCTATTTCAGCCATGCTTCGATCATCATCCACAAAGCTCTGATTTTCAACAAAAGCTTTGATCAATGCATCTCATTATGCCATACAGTCATCTCAGACTATACAACTGATAACTACCAATATATAACCTCTAAGCTCGTACATCTCAAAGAAGGGTGTTAAGCTAAGAGAATAAACTCTCAGCCACCAATCGGATATATATTTAGCAGAAATCAATTTATAAAGCTCAGAATACCATGTCCAACACATGATCCATTTACAAGTTCATTCTGGGTTTGAACGAAACCGGAGGCACTGAGACGACCCCAAACCCCGTACTGACGGTGGCAAGGGTAATCCTTGGAATATAACACAGAAACATATAATAGCAGAACAGAATTAAATAAATACACTAGATAATGAACAATAGAATATACTGGATAAACGTAATCATCAGAGTTACACCGTATACAGGATCATACTTAGTACAAATACAGTTTAGTTATACATAAATGTCTACAGCGGAAATAAACAAAATATGTACAATAGGAGCTGAACAGCATAAAAAGAGATAAATAATAAAATCCATCTTCAGCTCCAGCTATCCAGAAAGAACCAGCTAAACCTGAATACAAGGCTGCCCGTGTAGAAAAAGGGGCACCCGAGTTTGAAAGTGAAACAAACTACAAGTCAGTCATGGGACTGGTATGAGAAATCTACTCAACACATTTATAATATGGCTAATCACAGGACCACGCCACTTTCGTGGAACGGGTTTACTCCATTGGATTGCCAGTGCTTTAAAACAAATCTTTCTTTTAAACAACGCCATGCATTTTATAAAAATGAAGCCATTATAAGACTCAGTTCCCATCACACAATGCAACGCAAACCGGAGGATAGAGCTTTTACCTTATAACGGCCAAGATATGCTTGATACGAATAAAACAAAGGCATTTGATATTATTGCTAGTGTTTATATGTTTTGAAAACAATTTCAAATCATAACTATCAATCATAAACGGCATTAATGCCCCATACCACTATGTCGCCATATATATAGGTATACAATCAAAACCGCACAGTCACGTATTTGGAAATTGGATTTCCGTCATGAACCAAGGCAAAAGATAGTCCTTACTGAATTTGTGACTCTCTAGCCCGAGCCACAGGCAAGCGCGCAGGCAAGCCTTGGAGCGACAGGGCCGGTCCACCGATGTGGATTATTATGCCTGAACAATACGTTTCCCCGCCCTTTGGGGCGTAAACGAGCCAACGAATGACTCCATCGGACCCGGATCGTCCGATCAAACCGAGGCGCCTCGCAACAGCAACAACCACACAGGTGAAAAGTATATAAATGTCAGGGCTGGTAGGTCACTGACACCACCCTAGCTAGAAAGAAACGCATGCCCTCCCTGAGGTCCTTCTCCCGTTTCTGGTTCATACCGGGGTGTGAGGCTCGCGAATTCACATTATACACAAAGCTACGCCACACAGGCGGGGCTTTGATCATCACCACAAGACTTTGCTTTTCAACAGAAGCCCTGATCATTTGCCACTTAGGCATGCCACACTAGCAATTCATGCCATGCGACTGATGTCCCTCGATATACAACCTCTGAGCTCGTGCGTTTCAGAGAAGGGCGTTAAGCAAAAGAATAAATTCTCCGCCGCCAAACAGATGTATATTTAACAGAGATCAATCAACACAGAATAAAATCCAATGTCATACACACAGTCCATTTACAAGTCCGTTCTGGGTCTGAACGAAACCGGAGGCACTAAATACCTCGCAAACCCATCGATCACCACGTACGTCTGGACGATCACCACTCATTATCCATATTTCGGGATGCCTCCCAATCAGGACCTCAGTTACCATCCAAACGAGGTGAAGATCTCCGGTCTTCGACCACCGTCTTCATCTTCGATTTCTTATCGTCGATTCAGTTATTTAGAATGGGATAAACCCGGTCTTTCTGAGCAACTCGCGTATATAATAAACAAGTGCAATACTAACATATACACGCATCATTTCAAGTCATTAGTCACTAACCGTTAATCAGTAAGAGAACGATTTCCCAAATATTAACCCCGAAGGCCGAAAACAACATCAGATCTACACCCAGGAAACCATTCGACTTAGCCAACCTTCAGTTAATTTCTAAATCACATCCATATCGTTTATAATATTTTATAACGATTTATCGCTATTTTTATTTATTTTAAAATAGCCATTTTATTTCAAACGACGCTTCGGGCCATAACGCGGCCGTGGCGCTGTTTTTCTTCAGGTTTGATTTACACATATCTGAAAATCTAACCATTGGATCTTTACAAAATTTACATCATTAGAAAGATCTTTTCAAAACGAATCCAACGGTTCCAGTTTCGGGAAATTCCGACGGTCGGATCTCCCGGTACAATCGTTTGAAGTTTCGATTTCAAAATACGAACTGCAGCGTCGTTATTCGATTAAATATAATTATATATATATATAATCGATTCTGGCACTGTTTTTCTTCAGATTTGAATTAAACATTCCCGACAATCCAACCGTTGGATTTTTACAAAGTTGGTGCCGTTGGAAAGATTTTTCCAAAGCGAACCCAACGGTTGCGATTTCAGGAAAATCCGATGGTCGGATCTCCCTTACTAATCGTTTGAAATCACAGTTTCAAAATACGAACTGCACGACCACGTTTCATTTTAATTTTATTTATATTTATATATTTATATAGATATAGTTCATTCAAAAATTCCTATATTGTTTCCACTTCTAATATTTCACTAACGCCTTTAAATTTTGGAAAATTTCGCCATAACCTCCTTTGTACGGGAGGGGCTGGGAAAATTCCCAAATAGCCACACGGGCGTCTCATGTCAAAAAGAAAAAGAAAAAGCCAAGCGGCTAGCCAACAAGCTCATAAAATCATCACCCAAACAAAACAGTAAATGTGTACCTATTTGTCGGGCACAAAAATTTTATTCCTCTTCTCTAGCCCCTTTGCTATAACCTATTCAATAAATATGCATGTACATATATACAGTTCTTATCACTTATCATTTTCCATACAACTTCATATTTGTTTCCATTTGGTTTAAAAAAAACACCATTCATTCTACTGTTGCATGCATAGGCAAAAATCATATCATTAGCTAATTAATGAATATTTCAATTCATGCATATTAATTTGAACGAGTGGCTATTTTTAACACTTCACATTTCAACAATTCGTGTATATAATAAAAATGTGATTTTTATTGTAAAAAAATTTATTTTAAAACACTATTATTTCGTATAGTTTATACAGGTGATAAAAATAGGATTTTTATTGTAAAACAATTTATTTCAAAACATGAATACCATTCAACACATGAATTTCAATTCAACGAATGAATATCGATTCAACACACGAAGGTTTTCTATAGTTTCTATATATAGATAAAAATGTGATTTTTATATTTAAAACACGAATACCATTCAACACATGAATTTCTAATCAACGAATGAATATCGATTCAACACATGAAGGTTTTCTATTCCACGAATAAATATAGTTTCAGCAAATGAAAATAATTCAAACACATGAATATTATTCAAAATTTCGGCAGCATAACGGCAGGGTAGTTAAAACCGGGACCGTCCCTAGTACGGCTCCTCGCTCTACCTTAAAACCTCGCGGTTTTTGACAATGGGGATCATGCATCTAGTTCGCACGCAGGCGGCATGTATATATTTATTTCATTTCCACAAACTAATCCTATGTGGTTTCAACCAAATATTTCTCAACCACAAATGGGTATTTTTCAACCACAATCAATCAATATCAACCACAAACAATCCCAATCAACCATTCGCTATCAATCAATTTTTACACCAATCACAACCAATAAATATCGTCCATGGTTTGTGGACGAGGGGCGTATATATATATAGCAATTCACTTCTATTTCAACACATATATAATTTTTACAACGCATATATAACTTATACATCGAACGTACAACTTATACAACGCTTATACAAGAGGTGTACAACGCTTATATAACTCATACATCGACTATATAATTTATACATCGTCGTTTTCCATATCGTTTATAAATTAGAAATCTCACATTGGGTTCCACTCCACCAAAAATAGCAGAAGGCTCAGAAAAATATGCGGTCTCTTCTAGAATGTAGAAGACGTCCACACGAGTCCACTGTCTCTTGTTTCACTGAATTTCGTCAAGAAACGAAAAAGATATGATTTTTACAGTGAAATCAAAAGCCGTAGCGCTTAGAACTGCTATAATATAGTTTATATTAAAATAGCCGCATACCTCTCTGATTTGTTCAAAACTAGGGTTGGGAATTTCACGAAATCCGTGAAGCTAGAGGACGATCGGCCTTCGCAGCGTCGAAGGGCAAGGAGAGAGCTTCGCGCGCGTGGGGGTGTGGGCCAGCTCGGTGGCCCCTGGCGTTCGTGGCGGCGGCCTGAAACACGCGACTTCGAGCCGCTGGTTCTCGCTGACGGCTGAACGAGGAGGAGCGAGACCAGGTCGGATTCGAAGAGGAGGGAGAGCTTGACAAAAACCCTAACTGGCGGAGGGGCTGAAAGTGGATGAGGCGGTCGAAAAGTGAAGGGGAACGACGAGAAAGGTTTTTGCCGTCGATCGGCTGTTACGGGGAGAGAGAAAATGGATTTTTCTTTTTTTTTATAAAAATTCTGATTGGCCGGGAGATTTTACAAGGGGTTTTCTGACACGACCACCAATCCAAACCCAACGACTGTCGTCTCTAGCGTTTTACCCCCATTCCGAACACAATGGGATATGTTTCGAAGGCCCATTCGAATGTTTCAGTCAGTTTTCCTTCAAATTAAAATATAAAACATTCAATATTTAATTTGAACGTACATTTCAATTTGCCAGGGCCACAAACTGATTCGAAAAATTCCAGAAAAATTAATCTAGCTATGTTTTGACGATACGGTCCCAACAAAACTAGTTTCGTCGAATTCTGAGACCGTTTGCAAAAGGGCTCATTTCTGGTCGATCCAATTTAACTGTAATTGACCAGAACACGTTTTCCTTTGCCACGCTCACATACTAGCTTCAAAAATTATGAAATTTGAAACCTAGCAATAACTTCACATCCCGGATCCAACAAAAGTGGTTTCGTCGAATTCCGAGGTCGTTTGCAAAATGGCCAATTTCACGGGCTATATAAATTCCATAGCGACCTTTCTGAAAATTCATTTGGCCATAACTTTTGCTTTCCGCTATGAAAATTCGATTTTTCGGATTCGTTAGAAAGGTATTCACTAACAGATTTAAATATTCTTGGTTTCACTCAAATCCGTTTTGTTTTGCACCCGGTACAGTCCTACAAAGTTTGAATTCAATTTTTGAAACTGCAGCGCCTTTTCAGGCCTTGTTTATAATTATAATTAATTATATTCGTTCTCAATTGTCGATTCAAACTCACTTTTCATTGCCATTATTTAAAATATTTATTTTATATATTTAAAATCCATTATTTTAGCCAATTTAAAATTTTTAAATTGGTTCAGATTTTCTGGGTCGTTACAATCTCCCCCACTTAAAACTTTTCGTCCCCGAAAAGGAACAAAGTCGAAAGTGGTTTGATTATTCAACTACTCTACGTTCGATCTGGCTTCCATTCTCCAACTTTTCAGTTTCTGAGAATTTTCAAATTCTTCAAAATTTGGCTAACGCCCGGAATTTTCGAAAAATTTTCATTCTATCATTGATCCAATTAACTATCGTTTTTATGATTTTAATTAATCAAATTTACTATCACACAACACAAACAACAATCAAATTGTTTTTAACTTTTCAGAACCATACCAATTAATTCCTATTCTCTTTTAAAATCATTCAGACTATAGAATTAAAAGTGCACATCCATGGAAAGAAAATAACAACAGGATAGAGAACTAATTGGTAATGCAATGTATGGTAAATGTACCTTGCACCGGAGTCAATCAGAGATATCCACTCGGCATCTAGGATAAGCTTTCTGAATGTTCTCCTCAGTTTCCCAAGTACAATCTCGCGGATCTCCACTCCATTGCACTTTGACTAAGTGAACCTTCTTGTTCCCCAGCTCTTTGGTTTCCTTGCCGATGATCTTTAGCGGCTCTCTTCTCACAGCTATGTCAAGGGTAATTTCAATATCCTGTTGAGCTGCTTCCTCCACGATCAAGTTTGGATCATGAATGTGCTTTCGAAGTTGAGATATGTGAAATACATCATGAAATCCAGGCAACCAATCAGGCAGTTTGACCCTATAAGCGAGAGTTCCAATCCGTTCCAGAATAGGAAATGGACCAATGAATTTGGGTGCCAACTTCCCAGTTTTACCGAACCGGATTACTCCTCTCATCGGCGATACTTTCAAATATACGTAGTCGCCAACAGCAAAGGATATATCTCTTCTTCTTCTATCGGCATAGCTCTTTTGTCGGCTTTGAGCGGCGAGCAATCGCTTCTTAATAAAATCGACTTTGTCGGCAGCTTCTCGGATCATATCAGGACCCAACACAAGTCTATTACCGGGTTCGACCCAACAAGCAGGAGATCGGCACGGTCTACCATACAATGCTTCGAATGGCGACATTGTCAGACTCGCCTGGTAGCTGTTGTTATATGAGAATTCAGCCAAATGCAGATGGTCTTCCCATGATCCACCGAAATCTATAACACAAGCCCGCAATAGATCTTCTAAAATACGATTCACCCTCTCAGTCTGACCGTCTGTCTGAGGATGATAAGCGGTGCTTAAGTTCAACTTCGTTCCCAGCTCGACTTGAAACGCTTCCCAGAATTTGCTAGTGAATATTGTATCTCTATCACTGACTATACTGAGCGGTACTCCATGTAGTCTAACTATTTCCTTGAAGTATATCTGCGCCGGACTCTGAGCAGTTCTGTTTGATCTGACAGGTATGAAATGGGCGGTCTTCGTGAAGCGATCTACGATCACCCAAATACTGTCATTTCCCTTTCTGGTTCTGGGCAGACCATCTATGAAGTCCATAGAAATATGTTCCCACTTCCAGCCTGGAACGTATAGCGGTTGCAATAATCCAGCTAGTTTCTGTTGGTCGCTTTTGACTAGCTGGCAAGTAGGGCATCAGCTAACATATATTGAAACGTCTCTTTTCATAGCCTTCCACCAGAACGTTCGCTTGAGATCGTTATACATTTTGGCTACACCAGGATGGATACTCAGCTTGGACTTGTGACACTCGTCTAACACTTCCCTTTTTAACTCTGGGATATCAGGAACACAAATCCTTCCTTTCAACCTCAGGGTCTCGTCATTATCTATTTGAAAACATGAGAGTTCGCCTTTCTGAATCCTTTTAATCATATCCTTAATAAAGTTATCCTCCTTCTGAAGAATAGATATTTTGCCAATCAAGGAAGTCGTAATAATAAAGCTGGCGATCATTACATTTTTTCGGCTCAGCGCATCGGCCACAACATTGGCTTTCCCTGGAGTGTATATAATTTCAAAGTCATATGCTGCAAGAAACTCTAGCCAACGTTGCTGCCTCAGATTCAAGTCCTTCTGGGTGAACAGATACTTTAACGACTGGTGATCTGTAAACAGTTTAAATCCCTCAACCAGAAGATAGTGTCTCCAGATTTTCAAAGTGAACACAATAGCACTTAACTCAAAATCATGAGTTACGTAGTTCTTCTCGTGCGGCTTCAGTTGACGGCTAGCATAAACAATCACTTGGCCTCTTTGCATTAACACTGCGCCAAGGCCTTCTCTAGAAGCATCAGTCCAGACTTTCAAATCCTGGTTGCCATCGATGATGGTTAACACTGGAGCAGTCGTTAGTCTTAATTTTAGCTCTTCAAAAGCCTCCTCACTTTCTGGAGTCCATTTGAATTTAGAGTGCTTCTTTGTAAGCTTCGTTAAATGACCAGATATCTTCGAAAAGTTTTTAACGAACTTCCGGTAATAGCTAGCCAATCCGAGAAAACTGCGGACTTCAGTAGGGGTACTGGGCTGCTTCCAGTTCTGAATAGCTGTGATTTTACTTGGATCCACAGTGATTCCTTCTTTCGATACGACGTGGCCCAGAAATTTCACTTCATCTTGCCAGAATATACATTTGGAAAACTTTGCTTTCAATACATTCCTTCTCAAAATTTCTAGAACCTGTTCCAAATGCTTTTCATGTTCGGCCTTTGATTTAGAGAAGATTAGAATATCGTCAATAAAAACCAGAACAAATTTATTCAAAACTCCTCTGAACACTCTATTCATCAGATCGACGAAGTAAGCTGGAGCGTTACATAAGCCGAACGGCATTACTAACCACTCGTAGAATAAGTCGGGACCTCTGAATGCTGTCATTGGAACACACTCTTCGGCAATTCGAAGTTGATGGAAGCCTGTAGCTAGGTCCATCCTTGAGAATACTTATGCGCCATTCAATCGATCCAACAAATCATCTATCCGTGGCAATGGATATTTGTTCTTTATGGTCTGCTTGTTCAAGTCACGATAATCCACATATAGACGTAGAGTACCGTCATATTTCGGGACAAACACCACTGCTGCACCCCAATCAGAGAAACTAGGCCAGATCAGACCCTTCCATACTAGCTGTCGTGTTTGATTGTCAAGTTCTTCTTTCTCTTTCAAGGACATTCTTCGAATAGCGTGAACTACCGGCCTTGCATTCGGAATTAAAGCAATTTTGAAATCTATTTCTCTCTGCGGGGGTAAGCGAACAACTTCTTCGAACACATCCGCATAGTTCTTGACGACAGGAATGTCTTTGATGAGGTCAGGAATATTCTCTGTGACTTCTGGGATATTTTCTATTTGAGCTAGAGAAACATCGAGAGCTGACCAGAAATCTTTTCGATTTGAAGTCGGGCCTTCACATGGTATGGTTATATAATTCCCCGATTGGGCCTTTGCTTTAACCACTCTCTCGACGCATCTAACCTCAGCTTCATATTTGGTTAGCCAATCCAACCCCAATATAAGATCAAACTCCTTAAAATTCATGACGATGGAGATAGTAGGGAATTTATAGCAGGAGAAAGAGACAGGTACTGCACAAACCCAACTGAGATCGATGGAACCCCCAACCGGATTTTGGACAGTCATTGGTTCTTTGAGCTTCCTCAATTTCAAATCTAACTTCTTAGCTGCATTCTTTGAAATAAAGCTTTGTGACGCGCCGGTGTCAAACAGTACTTTAACTGGAATATTTTTGATATTAAGCGTGCCTTCTAAAACATCAGACCTTCCCTGACTATCTGAGGGTGCTGAGGTTTCTGCTACTTCAATTACTTGAACCGTTTTGGTCTTTTTCAACATCTAGCAGTCTCTCTTTATATGACCAGTCTTATGACAAAGATTGCACTCTCGGGTCACTTGAAACTTATTCTTGGATTTAGATTCATCCCTTTTTGGTTTCTTTAGAGATCGGCAACTTATCGAGAGATGTCCTTGCTTATTGCAATTAGAGCATACAGTTGTCGTTACTGGTTTCTTCTCAGATTTGGCCCTTTTCCTCTTGGCACTGGGCTCCTTACTGACCTCAGACGTTGTACTTGCCTCAGGATGATTAGTTTCAGACTCAATTTTATTACTAGAGCTGACTTCCTCTTCGTACTGTAACATACCTTTCTTATCTAGATCTTCATATTGATAAGCCATATAAATCATTTCTGAAAAAGGAAGCTTCACATGCCCCAATACTTTATTCTGGTATTTCCTTTGAAGCCCATTGATAAATCTCAAATTCTTCCTCTTCAGATTTTGAATTAGATGAGGAGCAAAGTGAGAAAGTTCGTTGAATTTCTTATGATATTCTGGGATTGTCATATCACCTTGTATCAGATAAGAAAATTCATCGCATAATCGCTCAGTCGCTTCGGGAGGAGTAAATCTTTCTAGGAAAATCACTTTGAATCTGTCCCAGGTGATATCACCTTCTGGATTATTCTCTATAACCAAATCCCACCAGAACAAAGCTTCGTCTTTGAGTGCCCAGGAGGCCAGTAATCTTTTCTGGTCATCCCTCAGCTTTAAACCATCAAAGATCTTTTCAGCCGAACGAATCCAAGCCTGTGTCTTCATAATAGATTCTTCACCTGAGAACGGTATTCCACCCATATTCCGATATTTGATTAATAGGGCCTCAATATCCAGTTCTGCATTCCTTCTGTTTCTGACACTCATTTTCTAGTACTTCTGCAAATGGCAGATCAAGTGTCAGGTCACAGAAAAGGTATTTTAAAATATAGAAACACATACTTCAAATGTAAATGTGTCTATCGAGGTGTAATTTCATTCTGCTTTACTCATACTAGGATATTACTGATCCTATCTGTATAGAGTTGCCCGTCCTAGAACACTACTGGTTCTATTTCTGACGAGTTCGTTAATATGTTATATTCCAGCACTAAGCTTAACCAAAGCTCTGATACCAAATGAGACGACCCCAAACCCCGTACTGACGGTGGCAAGGGTAATCCTTGGAATATAACACAGAAACATATAATAGCAGAACAGAATTAAATAAATACACCAGATAATGAACAATAGAATATACAGGATAAACGTAATCATCAGAGTTACACCGTATACAGGATCATACTTAGTACAAATACAGTTCAGCTATACATAAATGTCTACAGCGGAAATAAACAAAATATGTACAATAGGAGCTGAACAGCATAAAAAGAGATAAATAATAAAATCCATCTTCAGCTCCAGCTATCCAGAAAGAACCAGCAAAACCTGAATACAAGGCTGCCCGTGTAGAAAAAGGGGCACCCGAGTTTGAAAGTGAAACAAACTACGAGTCAGTCATGGGACTGGTATGAGAAATCTACTCAACACATTTATAATATGGCTAATCACAGGACCACGCCACTTTCGTGGAACGGGTTTACTCCATTGGATTGCCAGTGCTTTAAAACAAATCTTTCTTTTAAACAACGCCATGCATTTTATAAAAATGAAGCCATTATAAGACTCGGTTCCCATCACACAATGCAACGCAAACCGGAGGATAGAGTTTTTACCTTATAACAGCCAAGATATGCTTGATACGAATAAAACAAAGGCATTTGATATTATTGCTAGTGTTTATATGTTTTGAAAACAATTTCAAATCATAACTATCAATCATAGACGGCATTAATGCCCCATACCACTATGTCGCCATATATATAGGTATACAATCAAAACCGCACAGTCACGTATTTGGAAATTGGATTTCCGTCATGAACCAAGGCAAAAGATAGTCCTTACCGAATTCGTGACTCTCTAGCCCGAGCCACAGGCAAGCGCGCGGGCAAGCCTTGGAGCGACAGGCTCGGTCCACCGATGTGGATTATTATGCCTGAACAATACGTTTCCCCGCCCTTTGGGGCGTAAACGAGCCAACGAATGATTCCATCGGACCCGGATCGTCCGATCAAACCGAGGCGCCTCGCAACAGCAACAACCACACAGGTGAAAAGTATATAAATGTCAGGGCTGGTAGGTCACTGACACCACCCTAGCTAGAAAGAAACGCATGCCCTCCCTGAGGTCCTTCTCCCATTTCTGGTTCATACCGGGGTGTGAGGCTCGCGAATTCACATTATACACAAAGCTACGCTACACAGGCGGGGCTTTGATCATCACCACAAGACTTTGCTTTTCAACAGAAGCCCTGATCATTTTCCACTTAGGCATGCCACACTAGCAATTCATGCCATGCGACTGATGTCCCTCGATATACAACCTCTGAGCT
Source organism: Allium sativum (assembly GCA_030737875.1). Classification (NCBI taxonomy): domain Eukaryota; kingdom Viridiplantae; phylum Streptophyta; class Magnoliopsida; order Asparagales; family Amaryllidaceae; genus Allium; species Allium sativum. Next base: position 440,366,992 of record CM060915.1, on the reverse strand, counting down.
CGTGCGTTTCAGAGAAGGGCGTTAAGCAAAAGAATAAATTCGCCGCCGCCAAACAGATGTATATTTAACAGAGATCAATCAACACAGAATAAAATCCAATGTCAGACACACAGTCCATTTACAAGTCCGTTCTGGGTCTGAACGAAACCGGAGGCACTAAATACCTCGCAAACCCATCGATCACCACGTACGTCTGGACGATCACCACTCATTATCCATATTTCGGGATGCCTCCCAATCAGGACCTCGGTTACCATCCAAACGAGGTGAAGATCTCCGGTCTTCGACCACCGTCTTCATCTTCGATTTCTTATCGTCGATTCAGTTATTCAGAATGGGATAAACCCGGTCTTTCTAAGCAACTCGCGTATATAATAAACAAGTGCAACACTAACATATACACGCATCATTTCAAGTCATTAGTCACTAACCGTTAATCAGTAAGAGAACGATTTCCCGAATATTAACCCCGAAGGCCGAAACCAACATCAGATCAACACCCAGGAAACCATTCGACTTAGCCAACCTTCAGTTAATTTCTAAATCACATCCATATCGTTTATAATATTTTATAATGATTTATCGCTATTTTTATTTATTTTAAAATAGCCATTTTATTTCAAACGACGCTTCGGGCCATAACGCGGCCGTGGCACTATTATTCTTCAGGTTTGATTTACACATATCTGAAAATCTAACCGTTGGATCTTTACAAAATTTACATCATTAGAAAGATCTTTTCAAAACGAATCCAACGGTTCCAGTTTCGGGAAATTCCGACGGTCGGATCCCCCAGTACAATCGTTTGAATTTTCGATTTCAAAATACGAATTGCAGCGTCGTTATTCGATTAAATATAATTATATTTATATATATATAAATATAATCGATTCTGGCGCTGTTTTTCTTCAGATTTGAATTAAACATACCAGACAATCCAACTGTTGGATTTTTACAAAGTTGGTTCCGTTGGAAAGATTTTTCCAAAGCGAACCCAACGGTTGCGATTTCAGGAAAATCCGATGGTCGGATCTCCCGTACTAATCGTTTGAAATCACAGTTTCAAAATACGAACTGCACGGCCACGTTTCGTTTTAATTTTATTTATATTTATATATTTATATAGATATAGTTCATTCAAAAATTCCTATATTGTTTCCACTTCTAATATTTCACTAACGCCTTTAAATTTTGGAAAATTTCGCCATAACCTCCTTTGTACGGGAGGGGCTGAGAAAATTCCCAAATAGCCACACGGGCGTCTCATGTCAAAAAGAAAAAGAAAAAGCCAAGCGGCTAGCCAACAGGCTCATAAAATCATCACCCAAACAAAACAGTAAATGTGTACCTATTTGTCGGGCACAAAAATTTTATTCCTCTTCTCTAGCCCCTTTGCTATAACATGTTCAATAAATATGCATGTACATATATACAGTTCTTATCACTTATCATTTTCCAAACAACTTCATACTTGTTTCCATTTGGTTTAAAAAAAAAACACCATTCATTCTACTGTTGCATGCATAGGCAAAAATCATATCATTAGCTAATTAATGAATATTTCAATTCATGCATATTTATTTGAACGAGTGGCTATTTTTAACACTTCACATTTCAACAATTCGTGTATATAATAAAAATGTGATTTTTATTATAAAACAATTTATTTCAAAACACTATTATTTCGTATAGTTTATATAGGTGATAAAAATAGGATTTTTATTGTAAAACAATTTATTTCAAAACATGAATACCATTCAACACATGAATTTCAATTCAACGAATGAATATCGATTCAACACATGAAGGTTTTCTATAGTTTCTATATATAGATAAAAATGTGATTTTTATATTTAAAACACGAATACCATTCAACACATGAATTTCTAATCAACGAATGAATATCGATTCAACACATGAAGGTTTTCTATTCAACGAATAAATATAGTTTCAGCAAATAAAAATAATTCAAACACATGAATATTATTCAAAATTTCGGCAGCATAACGGCAGGGTAGTTAAAACCGGGACCGTCCCTAGTACGGCTCCCCGCTCTACCTTAAAACCTCGCGGTTTTTGACAATGGGGATCATGCATCTAGTTCGCACGCAGGCGGCATGTATATATTTATTTCATTTCCACAAACTAATCCTATGTGGTTTCAACCAAATATTTCTCAACCACAAATGGGTATTTTTCAACCACAATCAATCAATATCAACCACAAACAATCCCAATCAACCATTCGCTATCAATCAATTTTCACACCAATCACAACCAATAAATATCGTCCATGGTTTGTGGACGAGGGGCGTGTATATATATATATATATATATATATATATATATATATAGCAATTCACTTCTATTTCAACACATATATAATTTTTACAATGCATATATAACTTATACATCGAACGTACAACTTATACAATGCTTATACAAGAGGTGTACAACGCTTATATAACTCATACATCGACTATATAATTTATACATCGTCGTTTTCCATATCGTTTATAAATTAGAAATCTCACATTGGGTTCCACTCCACCAAAAATAGCAGAAGGCTCAGAAAAATATGCGGTCTCTTCTAGAATGTAGAAGACGTCCACACGAGTCCACTGTCTCTTGTTTCACTGAATTTCGTCAAGAAACGAAAAAGATATGATTTTTACAGTGAAATCAAAAACTGTAGCGCTTAGAACTGCTATAATATAGTTTATATTAAAATAGCCGCATACCTCTCTGATTTGTTCAAAACTAGGGGTGGGAATTTCACGAAATCCGTGAAGCTAGAGGACGATCGGCCTTTGCAGCGTCGAAGGGCTAGGAGAGAGCTTCGCGCGCGTGGGGGAGGGGGCCAGCTCGGTGGCCCCTGGCGTTCGTGGCGGCAGCCTGAAACGCGCGACTTCGAGCCGCTGGTTCTCGCTGACGGCTGAACGAGGAGGAGCGAGACCAGGTCGGATTCGAAGAGGAGGGAGAGCTTGACAAAAACCCTAACTGGCGGAGGGGCTGAAAGTGGATGAGGCGGTCGGAAAGTGAAGGGGAACGACGAGAAAGGTTTTCGCCGTCGATCGGCTATTACGGGGAGAGAGAAAATGGAATTTTTTTTATATAAAAATTCTGATTGGCCGGAAGATTTTATAAGGGGTTTTCTGACACGACCACCAATCCAAACCCAACGACTGTCGTCCCTAGCGTTTTACCCCCTTTCCGAACACAATGGGATATGTTTTGAAGGCCCATTCGAATGTTTCAGTCAGTTTTCCTTCAAATTAAAATATAAAACATTCAATATTTAATTTGAACGTACATTTCAATTTGCCAGGGCCACAAACTGATTCGAAAAATTCCAGAAAAATTAATCTAGCTATGTTTTGACGATACGGTCCCAACAAAACTAGTTTCGTCGAATTCTGAGACCGTTTGCAAAAAGGCTCATTTCCGGTCGATCCAAGTTAACTGTAATTGACCAGAACACGTTTTCCTTTGCCACGCTCACATACTAGCTTCAAAAATTATGAAATTTGAAACCTAGCAATAACTTCACATCCCGGATCCAACAAAAGTGGTTTCGTCGAATTCCGAGGTCGTTTGCAAAATGGCCAATTTCACGGGCTACATAAATTCCATAGCGACCTTTCTGAAAATTCATTTGGCCATAACTTTTGCTTTCCGTTATGAAAATTCGATTTTTCAGATTCGTTAGAAAGGTATTCACTAACAGATTTAAATATTCTTGGTTTCACTCAAATCCGTTTTGTTTTGCACCCGGTACAGTCCGACAAAGTTTGAATTCAATTTTTGAAACTACAGCGCCTTTTCAGGCCTTGTTTATAATTATAATTAATTATATTCGTTCTCAATTGTCGATTCAAACTCACTTTTCATTGCCATTATTTTAAATATTTAAAATCCATTATTTTAGCCAATTTAAAATTTTTAAATTGGTTCAGATTTTCTGGGTCGTTACAGGCACCTTATTCCTCGTCCCATATGTCTAATGTAGGAGAGAGACCCTCGCATATCCGGACAATCAACAAGCACGTGCGGACAACTGCCACTTTAACCCCTTCAAGGGAGGTACCATATCAAGGTCATCAGCAGTAATCCATTTGATGTGAATATTTCCGATCTTGTACCATCTTCAATCTCTTCAAATTTTAATCGTTGTTCAATTATTCAAAATGTGTTAAACCTGGTCTTTTCGAATAATTCACGCCAAAACAAATCAAATCAATTCCTATTTGAATTATTGATTCTCCAATTAAACCTCCTTTCAATTGGTTCCTTTCATAAGATTTAAAATTCTTATTCTCAAATCTGGTTAAATCATTTGTCATTCATAAATCATTTCATTACCTTATATTAAAGGGTTTTGTAACAACCTGGAAAATCAGAACCAATTTAATTTTTTATTTTAAGGAAAATTTTGCTAGAAAATGTGTCAGCATTTAAAAATTCCATTATTAATTTAAATTATTGAAAAAATATATAAAAAGAAGTTTTTAAATAAAATTAGGATGTATTAAATGAGATTTATAAATATATGTTGATAGGTTGATTTAAAATAATATGTAGATTCTAAATGAAATAAATTATGACAATATACATATTATATCTTTAGTCATTCGCTTTAATACATTCCTTGTCTATCCAAAGTGTAACATTCATTAATTAATTTATTTTAAATTGTGAATAGCTACATTTGTTTTAAATGTCCTCCTTTCTTCATTAATATGCATTCGTTTCTTTCTATTCAATTTCTTTCCCTCTATGATTTACTTTTTGATTTTGAATGAGAAATAAGTTTGCCATCTCAGCCTTAGTCATCCACATTTATTTTATTTGTAATTTGGATAATACAAAGAGGCATCTCAGGAAGATATCTCATGTCTTTATTCTCTCCTCTTTCTACCTTTTTATCTATCATTCAGATTCATTTAGAAACAAAGCTATTCACTTTATTTCTCCTTTTCTTCATCCCTTCTCTTTATACCTACAATCTTCAAATCTCAAAATAAAATAAAATAAAATAAGAGCCTACAAAACTATATGCATATTTTTATGATTTATTCTTATTAGTCCAATTGAATATGTCCCCTAAAATATGTTATTTAATATTATGTGTTTTGAAATTTAAAAAGTCACGTAACTTTCTTATAGTCATCTTTAAACAATAAATTATGCATTTGTTACCTTCCGTTATTCTCTTTCTTTATGTAATTTTCTTTTGAATTTTGAATAAGAAATAAATGTTGATCAGATTAACATGTTATGTCTAGTCAACTAATTTATTCATTTGTAACCTACTACATATGAAGAGACTCAAGTGAGGAATGAAATCAAGTATTCATTAGTTAGTTAAAAATATATTTTATTAGACAAAAGCATCGCCATTATCATATTAGTGAAATATAAAATCATAATAAAGAAAAAAAGGGAAAGTCACCTCCTTCATAAAAGAAATAAATAAAATTTGAATTTATATCCAATGGAAATTAGAAGTGTGTCATTCACGGCAAGAGAAAAAAACATAATGACAATAATTGTCGCATGCGTTTCATTTATATCCTTCAATTCTTTTATGTTCTCTCTTTTCCTTTCATATACATATATGCCATGTTTTATACCTTTTATAAATACAAGATAAAAAAATAAGATAAACAAATTATTAAATTAAATACTATTTAATATATTATTATTATATATAGATCTCTATCTCAAATAGATTAACACCTCATCCCTATCAATTAAATTAATTCTTTTATAACATATGACATATGGATTAGCGGGCCTTTTCTGAATTAAAGAATTAAATTAAATATAATTATGTATACCCCATCCAATTAACCCTAACCCTAATTCTCAAAACAAACAGCCGCCACCCTTCGAATTTAATGGCTGAGATGCTCCCTCCTTCCTTCCCCTATAACTTCCCCCATAAATTCCCATCCACACTATAAATCAAAGGCTTCCAAAGGAAAAAATGAAGAGAAAAGGGAGATGAACAACTTCAACGGTGGCAGCTTTCTGATGGTGCATGCTGATCGGTGACGCGGTGGTTGTAGGAGGTGCGACGGTGGAAGATTGAAGTCGACGATGGGTACGACGTAAAGAGGAAGAAGGCGGCCAGTATTACAGAAGGAAGGAGGATTAATATTCTAATTTAGGTTAAAGGAATTTTAATTAATTAATTGTTGTATTAATTATCCACTGTTTAGATGATCGTAATTCTTTCATATAATATCAGAATCGAGTAATTCAAATTGCATTGGAATCGTGAAAGTAAACGCTATAACGTGGAGTAGAATAGAACTGAAACAGAGGTCGTATGGATTTTTAATAAAATTAAACATATGTTTAATTTTATTAAAAATAATCATTTTACCGATTTCTGAAATCGATCAAGGTGAGATTTCTTATTTAAAAAATAAAATTAAAATTAATTGTTATTGCGTGCGATCAAGGTGAGATTTCTTATTTAAAAAATAAAATAAATTGTTATTGTGTTGAAATTTTATTTATACGCTATTAAGATTCAAATTGTTTGTTGTACATGATTTGATTTGAAATATCTGTATTGTGTTTATCTATTGTATATGTTGATAATAAAATTGGCAAAATTTGTTATACAAGAAGATAATTCTTTTTATTTTATATGTTGATAATAAAATTGGCAAAAATTGTTATACAGTAAAATAATTCTTTTTATTGTATATGTTGATAATAAAATTAGCAAAATTTATTATACAATAAAATAATTCTTTTTATTGTATAAGTTGATAATAAAATTGGCTTAATTTGTTATACAATAAAATAATTCTTTTTATTGTATATGTTGATAATAAAATTGGCAAAATTTGTTACACAATAAAATAATTCATTTTATTGTATATGTTGATAATAAAATTAGCAAAATTTGTTATACAATAAAATAATTCTTTTTATTATATATGTTGATAATAGAATTGGCAAAATTTGTTATACAAATAAAATTCTCTTTTTTATTTGTCATTAGAAACATAGAAATTGTTATGCAAAATAAAGTTCTCTTATTTTTTATTTGTCAAGTTGAACATAGAAATTGTATGCAAATAAATTTTTTCTTTTTATTTGTCATGTTGAACATAGGAGTTGTATACAAATAAAATTTCTTCTTTTTATTTGTCATGTTAAACATGGGATGTGTTGGTAATAAAATATTCTTCTTATTTGTACACATATTGAACATAGGATGTGTAGAAAATTAAATATTATTTTTTATTTGTATACATATTGAACGTAGAATTTGTTAAACAATAAAATATCCTTTTTATTGTATACATGTTAATGTAAAATTTGTTAAACAATATTTTTTTTATTGTATACATGTTAATGTAGAATTTGATAAACAATAAAGTATTCTTTTTATTGTAATATGTTAATGTTAGAATTTGATAAACAATAAAATATTCTTTTTATTGTAATAGGTTAATGTTAGAATTTGATAAACAATAAAATATTCTTTTTATTGTAATATGTTAATGTTAGAAATATGTAGACAATAAAATTCTTCTTTTTATTTGTATACATGAAATATAGCAATTGTTGTATAAATAAAATTCCTCTTTTTATTTTATACATATGTAATATAGAAATGTGTAGACAACTAAATATCTTTTTATTTCATACATATGAAATGTAGAAATTGTGTAGACAATAAAATTTTCTTTTTATTGTATATATGTGGACATAGGAATTGTCAAAATTATGTAAACATTAAAAAGAAACATTTCTAATGTATGAAATGATTTATTATTTAAAGTGACATGTTTATTATCAAAATTATGTAAACGTTAGAAAGAAACATTTTTAATGTATAAAATGATTCATTAATAAAATAACATGTACATTGGAAATTGTTTTAGAGATTATAAAAAGAGACATGCATACGAAAATTAGTTAAAACATTAAAAATGATATTTTTAATGTAGATGTGATTCATTATAAAAAGAGACATGTTTAGAGAAAATGTTGAAACATTAAAAATGATAATTTTTAATGTATATGTAAATTCATTATTAAAAAAAATCATGTTTAGGGAGAATTGTTGAGACATTTAAAATGATTCATTATTAAAAATGACATGTTCATTAGAAATTGTTTAAACATTAAAAATGACATTTTTAGTGTATGTTTTGATTAAATATATAAAAAGAATAAGATGTTAAAAATAGCATTAATTTCCAGAAAGTTGAACAACTAATAAGAAATGATTTTAGAGATTGAAACCAACTGGAGTTTAATAAATCTTTAATTAGATTGTAATGTACAGATGGTAATTAAATTACCAAAACATGAAATGTGATTGAACCAAATACACTTGGTTGCTGTTATTGATTGTGATGGATTGACTGTTTGGATTGTGCTCGACCAGTTTATGAGCAAAATATGCTTTTACATTTAACATTGGGTTGGGTAAAAATATCTATGTGCTAACACCTTGTGAAACACTTCACGATTTGACTATAAGGTGTTTAGCGACGTTGTTTATTTCAAAATTTAATAAATGATTTTGAAACGAGATTTCTTAAGTCAAAAGAATAGTATTCCCGATTTTGGACAGGGAACGTTTTATAAAATGTTTTATAAAACAGAAAGGATTTCGAGGGCTATACTCGATGATTTCGAAATGATTTGGAAGTGGAAATCTATATTAGATTTGAAAGTACTTGTGATTATTATGTTATGAAATGATTTTTCCTAATTCGGGATATGAAATGATTTAGTATGTGGCTAAAGATGCGGGTGACCCAAACGACTAAAATGACGGGGGATGGTGGTGGATAATGGCGGTGTAGTTCCCCGTAGTGTGGGAGGTGCATCGTTAGTGTAACCTTCTCCTAGATGGGAGGTGCACACACACACACACACACACACACACACACACACACACATATATATATATATATATATATATATATATATATATATATATATATATATATATATATATATCGAGTTGGAGAGCTGCGTCCTGTAGCCTTGTCTAAGGGAATATGACCGATATTTGGTTGCATATATATTTGTATGCATTTGCTTTGAAATTCATATTTTCAAATGATTTTGGCTTGAGATCCCAAAGTGAATATGAAAGCTAAATATGTATTTCAAATGATTTGAAATAAGAAATCGGAAATAAAGTCCAAAGAAATAATTTCTGTAAAGTGAATTGGATTTGAAAAATCTAATTAATTTGGGGTTAAGCCTAAATGGGTAGATTGAAAAATTGCATGTTGTATGATGCATTGTAGATCCATATGACTATTATTTATGATTGTTGTTTGTGCATCGGCATTTATGTGGAGTAAATCCATTTCATGACATACGGCGTGGTCCCGTGATATGCTGCACATTTATAAAGTTAATTTTTAACTGTTAGATTTCTCATACCAGTCCCATGACTGACTCGTAGTTTGTTTCACTTGCAAACTCGGGTGCCCATATTTTTACATGGGCAGTCGAGTGGCTTGTTTTGCAGATATTTATTTATTAAGCAGAATTCTGGATCGAAGCTTAAAGCCATGTCCAGAGCAATGATAGTCTTCCGCTGCATTATATTAAATTTATTGTAAATTATCTTCTGTTGTATTATATTTGATGTACTCTTATATTCTGTACCCTGATGTAACATTATTATAATGTTTATAAAAGTCTTCTGTTATTTGTTCTGATGTGTTGTATACTCAGAGTTAGCGTATGCGGGATTCGAACGGTCTTATTCGATTTAGCGATCGATTAGGTCCGGGCGAAATCCGTATCGTTACATGTTTACTCAAGAATTCTAATTCGATTTAAAATTCTTATTTCTAAAGATCGCTAAAATAGGTTATATAAGCTTTTCCGCAAAATCGTCAAATCTCACTTTAACCACTTTTATCATTACTAACCATGTGAAATTGGTTTAAACTCATCTCAAGTCATTTATAATATTTTGAAATGATTTTATACTATTTATATACATAGATAAATAACCCATTCAGTTGAACGACGTTTCAGGTCATTTAGCTGCACTAACGTTGTTTTCATTCAAACTTGAATTAAACATTTCTCAAAATCTGACCGTTGGAATTTAAAACCCTTATTATCATTTGAAATATTTTTTTAAAACAAATCCAACGGTTCCAATTTCGGAAAAATCCGATGGTCGGATATTTTGGTACGTTAGTTTAAAGTTACACGTCAAAAACGCAAATTACTGCTGCGCGACACGTTCTATTTTAATTTATATTCGACGTATATATATTTATTATACAAATCTCGTTGCTTCTATAATTGTTTATTAACTATTTGGCTATTGCCTTATATTTTCGAAAAATTTCGCCGTAATTTCCTTTGTACGGGTTGATCGGTAAAACCAAAACTTGCCTTTCTAGGCCCTCATCAATCACAAAACAAATATTGCAATCACAGACAATCATTTATATAATCAAATAAGATTATAATAACTTATAAAATTTAAATTTAGTGCGAGTTCTCATCATATAAGCATCAAACAATTACATGCATATATGGTTATTCTGTCCTCATCGCATAAGCATCAAACAATTATATGTTATACGGTTATTTTGTCCCCATCATATAAACATCAAACAATTACATGCTATACGGTTATTTTGTCCTCATTGTATGAGCATCAAACGTTACATGTTATACGGTTCTTCTGTCCTCATCGTATCAGCATCAAACAATTACATGTTATACGGTTCTTCTGTCCTCGTCATATAAGCATCAAACAGTTACATGCTTATATGGTTATGTTATGATATGTTATGTTGTCCACATCATATAAGCATCAAACACATACATGCTTATATGGTTATGCTATACTATGCCGTTCACATTAATGGTTCATTATTAAACAGTGGATATTATTATTATACTCGAGCAATCATCACACAATTCAATTCATAACCAAGTAATAGTAATAATTAAATTACTCAATCAACGCCTTCTAAGGCTCAACCAATTTTCAATCAACTTTGTGTATAGTTCAAGTGTTGAACTCAAAGGATATTACATATAAGAGATAAAAATGACATTATTATCATACTAGCCAATATTTAATGTAACAATAAACTTGTATGATCAGTGATAAACATTATTAAATATTTTTAATCAACAATTTATAGTTAATTAAATTTTAATCCCCATCTACGTGAATTTTAATTTCGCATAAACGCAAGTAGCTATGTGTATATCAATTAAAAATGATAATTTTATCCTGTTAACCATCAACTAACATCATAATAAATTATTATTATTAATCATAAACAATTAACGGTGAACCGTTAATTTTATTCTAGCCCTTTTTAAGTTACGATTTCTCATCGTCGGTACGGTTTACGTGTTCAAGCAATCTCACGTATATCAATTAAAAATGATATTTTTAACATGCTAATTATTATTTAATATCATAATGAACTTGTATTAGCAACCGATAATTATCTCACAACTTTGATTAATTAACTGGAATAGTTAATTATAAACTAGCCCTTAACGCGTTTAGATTTCTCATCGATGATTTCCACTCCACCAATCTTTGTTCTGGAGGACTACGGACTCGCTAACTTGATGCTGACACTTGTCGGGATTCTATGCAACTTTATGATGGCTTATGGAGCTCAAACAACTTGCTAATGCACTCCCATACTCGAATACAAGTGGATCTGGAAGTTTGGAGCTAAACATATGGCGTTTAAGGGATAGAGCAGCGAGGGGGGCCCGTTGAGTTGTTGTATGGGCTCTGTGTGGCACTGTGGTGGGGTCCACGTGGCTATGGTGTGGGGTAGGAGGAAGAAAAGGGGGTGTTTGAGGTGGTGGTGTGTGCAAAATGGTAGAAAGGAGGTGTTTTTGGAGCTTTGGAGGAAGGGGGACCACAACGACGCTAGGGGTCTGGGCTGCTATGTGGCAGTGCATGGTGGCTGGGAGCGTGGGGAAGGGTGACGTAGCAGTCAAAGGGGGAGGAGGGAAGCCATTAGAGAGGAGCAAAGGTGGAGGGTGGTATGTGTAAAAGTGAAAGGGAGGGAGGAAGAAAAGAAAAGAAAAGAAAAGGGAAGGGGTTATTGCAAAATTACCACCCCTCACGCGGATCGCTGAGGTGGCGCGATTTGGTGAAGGGGAAGAAAAACATTCTGACCCATGAGATGCTTACCATTTTATTTCAAGCTTGTTTTGACGATCACGTAAAAGTGTGATAGCTCACCTTCACACCTTCCGATCACATGTTAATTCCTTTTGTTACAAAATTTTGGATTCTGACAATAAACGTAATTCCGGATCCAATGGAATAGGTTTCGTCTAATTCTGAGTTCATTTGACCTTCTATTTTATTTTTTGATCGCGTTTTACTTTAATATCAACGAGTCATTTTAGCGTACGTTTAATTATCGTAGCACACGTTTGCTTCAAAATTTACAAAATTTGGGATTCTACCATTATTCGACGCTACAGATTCATTAAAAAACTTTCATCAAACTCCGAAGTCATCCCAATAATGTTCCTTTGTAAACTGCTCAAATCAGCTTTAAATAATCGAATTTTGAAATTTGATCGCATTTTCTTGTAAAATTATATTAAAAATAATTTTTAAATTGGCTCTAAAATTCAGGGTTGTTACAATGTTTGTATACTACATACAGCAGCGGCCCAATTGAGTTGGTTGCCTAGCCCAAAATAAAAAATGTTACCCTAAATTTTTTTGTCAAGATATTCCTTAATATTATAGTATAATTCATGTAATTTTCATATTATCATGCTATGATAAACATACAAATATATTTATTTGACGGGAAAGTCTATTTAAATAAAAATGGTGACAAAAGATTTAATATAAGAAATTACAACCATTAGATCTCCCCTTAAATTCCGCATTTAATGCAAAGACAAACAAATCAAAATGTTTACAATTTATATGTCCAATCTTTTGTTTAATTTTGTGTCTCGATAGTTGCTTCCATATTCGACATCGTACTTTCCCTATTGATTGAGAATGTTTATATTATATAAAGATAAATCATATGAAAATGTGATATTTGATGATGATTTAGATAAAATTTTCGTATGATAGAATTTTCTTAAGCTAATGAGTAATATATTAAATTATTTGAAAGCAAAAGTAAGAATGATTGAGCTTTTAATTTTTTTCAGTCATATTGTAAAAAAATGTCATAATATAATGTTGAGGGAGGTTCCAGGGCACCCCTCTTTTCTAGCACCCCATTTGCCCCTCTACAATAGCCATACATTTATTATTTAATAAGTTAGTGGGGGAGACAGAGTTAGTGGAAGGAGAGAGAAACGAGATTGTGTGGTGGAAATCAGGGGGCTAAAGGGGTGCTGCACTATTTGGGGTGCTCTTGATCCTATCTCCATAATGTTAAACTATAATCCTTCTACTTATATGACAAAATTTATAGGGCATGATTTTTAATTTTCCATTTAAATGCTAACAAGAATAAAAATAATTTATTGTGATTTTATGACATATTCTAGTTTGTCAAACATAATTTACTTCTTCAATTTTTTTATGTTTTTTCAAATGGTATTAGATACGAGCACTTTTCGTTTCAAATTTTCATAAAGTGCAATATATTTTTCGTATGAAAATTTTGTATAACTTTTATAATTAATATTTCTAAAGCTAAAGCCTTGGATTATTGTAAGTTTGAAATAAAACATGCATTGAGCATGCAATGTCCATGTGATCAACAATGTATGAGCACTGAGTTTAATGAATATGATCTATCAACTTCTGCAGAGTCCGTAACGATTAAAAAGAAAAATGTAATGTAACGTTTGTAGTATGTAACAATATTTATAGGGACCAAAATCAAATTCTCCCTTAAAAATCTCAATTAGAATATATAAGTATGGAAACTATAAAGACATAAATTAAACTCTTAACCTCTTGGCCACTATTTCATTATACTAACAACTTGTGTGTACACATACTCTTTGTTTTTAAATGCACATCACATAAATAGCCAAAAAATTATACAAATATATATATATATATTATAATTTTTATTTTTGTTTCCCTAACCCACGTGGGTTGCCCCAGCCCGTAGGCTTGGTGGGATTCCCGCAGGGCCACCCCTGACTACATATATGTCTCTAATATCATATTATGCTATATGCATTAGGAAATATGGTGTATGAAAGCTATATTAGTAATCATCTAATTCATTTTGTATTGGACAACATTTAAAATATTGATTTTCAAATTCAGAGCGAAAATTTTAACATCATATCAACTCAGACACTATTTCTCTTTTTCTTCTTTGAAACACTACAATAACGTAATTGCATACACAAATTCATATACACACACTCGCACACGCATGCACACGGGCACGCGCGCGCGCGCCACACACACGCGCACACACACACACACACACACACACACACGCACATATATATATATATATGTCTTAAATATAGGATAAACCTATTTTGAGTAATGCACTGCTGAGATTTAAAAATAATAATATTTAATAGTAATGCAAAGTTAATAATTGTTAGTAGTTGATTATATCATTTTTTGTATGAAGCCTTTATCATTTGAAAAAGTGGTCATAATTTGTGTGCTTCAAGATTACTCGACTAGATATCAAGGAATGTTTGTCAATATTATTTAATATAAGTAAATTGCATATAATACACAGATGTATGCTTTCAACTTCGTAACTTAAAAATATAAAAATACGATGTAAAATAAACTATATGGTAAACCCGGTGTGCGTAGCATGAGTTCACACTCATGAATTTAATTACCAAGAGTTTCATATAAATTATCACAATTAAAGAATACAATCCAAAGTTCTTAGTTTACACTTTTTTTAAAAGATTGAGTACTCGATGTAATACATTGTTGTACCATAAGGTTTGGATATAATATAATATACAGCTAGTCAACATCCGCCCAACTATTCAAGTCCCATAACATTCGAATATGCGACCTCAGGAACAAAATCAAAGCATATAACTATTAGGGTAACGTTACATGACTTGCATTTTTTCTTTTCTTTTCGAAAGCTAGATAGAATAAAAAAAACTAATTTTTCATTTTCTTCATATGTCAAGCATAGAAAATTAACATTACAAACCCTGAATTCACCCCATTTTTGAAGCTGGCGAGTTAGAGGAAGAAAACTTAATGTTTTATTTTGAAAATTATAAACGTTTTTTTTTTTGAAAATCCTTTATGTTAGAAATATTTTTTTGAAATCCGTTCGTAGCATAATCTTTGATTAGATCCGAAATATGTTATTTAATTACTTATTCAATGAACATTCTCAATATTATTCCTTGAAGATGGCTCGAATCTCCACGCTATTTAGCACGAGATTTTGAGTCTCGTGTGTCTATCATTTCACCATTAATGCATCTTGAAAGTGAACCATATTCCATTAATATGATATCTATCTAGTGTGATATATGAAATATGTGGACAAGAGTGGATGGAGTGTAGGGGGTATTTCTATCGACCAGTCATGTCATATATGCCCGAATTAGACATCAAATTGCTTCGATTTGAATTATCCGTATGACACCATGTATATCAAAAAGATGTATAATCAAACATATTTCTCAATTTAATAGAAACTCAAAGAAGTGAACATGGTACCCAAATGACGATATGTCAAAAGCAAATTCGATACGTCTATTCCTAATCTTAAATAGAATGTAACAAAGTAGGAATTTATATGGGAACATAATATCTATTTACATACGTTCGAATGACCCCTTCTCATAATAAGAACATACATAATCCTCTTCTGATCTGATCCAATATGGAATTTCAGATCTTGAATTTTAAGGAAAATCTTGAGTTGAAATCTTAGTTAAAATGAAAAAGCTTTATAATACTTATAACTAAAAAGCCGTCAAGATTGGATTTTGGGTAAATTTGAGATATCAATCTCAAGTGAGCGATTTAAAACCTTGAGCTTAATAGGATTTTTGTAAATTGTTCAAAGGATTGAACCGAACGAAGATGGATTATATGCATGTCCAATAAGAAACCTAAACGGACATGACTGTACAAGTACAAAGCTGAAACATTGTTCGTATGAACCGAATAACGAAGCTGTAATGTTCGAACAATAGAAAAACATTATTAAACATTTTAAGATGAATATTTATTCTTTTCCTACTACATGTATACCTGACATGTGACATCTTACGGTCTAGAAGTGTAGCCGCTCTGTAATTTTCAAAACAACGATTATGCGTTTGTAAACAACGGTAATGTCAGGGGCGAAATCGTACACTGAGCCACCATACCGCGAGATCCCGTCTGTTTTTTGACAGCAGCCGTCCGATTTCAAACCCGGATAACCAACGTCTCCCACTAATTCTCCGAACACGAAATACATTTGTCATCCCGCTCCCATTTCAATTTTCAAAACCACCCCCCAAATCTAGGTAGAGAACTCCAGTCTCCAGAGTGACTGAGAAGAAACTCTTGGATTGCTATCCGTTCTACGTCGCTTTTGTCTATCTGCTTCAAAATGTCATCCCGGCAGGACAGAGAAAAAGCCGTTAACGTCCAGGTTCTTCTCCGCTGCAGGTAATCTCCAAACCCTAATTTGTTATTTGGATGATTGAAACTTCGATTTTTTTAGGTTTAGGGATATAGCTTTTGGAAATTTCAGGCCATTTAGTGAAGAAGAGCTGCGGAGCAACGCGCCTCAAGTGGTGACGTGTAATGATTTTCAAAGGGAGGTTTCGGTTTCGCAAACTATTGCTGGGAAGCAGATCGATCGCGTTTTTACTTTTGACAAGGTGTACTTATTTTGTTTTTGTTTTGTTTGCGATTCTGTAGTTAAGGTTTGATTTTGTGAAAATAGAACATTGTCAACGATTACAAACCCTTTATGAATAACTAATTGCATTATTTAGTTACCATGCACCCCATAATTAGGTAACTGGTTGGTATCTTACATCCAACCATGATCTGTCTTTGTGTTTTTTTTTTCCCTTTGTTCTGTTTTGTTATGAACTTCAATGTTTGTTTTGCCTATAATGTACCTTTACAGCGGAGCTGCATAACTAGTTCTCAGATTATGCATCACTTAAAATTGATTTGGTTTCTGTTCAGTAAATCATGACTTGTAATTCACGGTCTGTAAGATTTAATTTACAGTCAGTATTGTTAGGGATCTCCACTAACTGCTGTTAAGCACTAAACATTTTCCAATTGAGAACTGCTGAATTAATCCAATTAGGATCTAAACAATGACATGTTTTTACAATTTGAAGTTGAGATTGATATGAAAATTTGAAGATGGAATGATATTCCTAATAACAATTACCAGATTAAAAAATTGAAATAAAAATGAAAAAGAATTCTTGTTGATTTGTTGTTCTTTAACTGTAATATAATAAGTAAAGAAACTTAGTTTGAGAGATAGATGAAAGATAGTCTAATCCATAAGAGCTGCAAATTCTTTAAAGAATGAACATAAAATGAACCTATAGTTCAGTTTGCATGTTTACTTTAGGGTCCAAAAATCTTTAAAGAAAAATTCGTACCACATTATTTTTTTGTATGCTTACCTTTTAAAGTTTTGACATAATTATCTATGAAGTCATTTTAGTCCATACGAACTTTTTTCTGAAATTGTCTGCAGTTGATATTTGTTATGTAAACACATGATTTATGAATAGAATTTTACCTTGCTATGTTGCAAACTGTACGCAGGTATTTGGACCTTCATCTCGGCAGCGGGATTTATACGATCAAGCAGTAGTTCCAATTGTAAATGAAGTTTTGGAAGGTTTTAATTGCACGATTTTTGCATATGGGCAAACAGGTACAGGCAAAACATATACCATGGAGGGTGAATGCCGACGCTCGAAGGTAAGTATATTGTTTTCCTTTTATAAATATAAAAGTATATCAATTTGTGATCTTTCAGTTAATAGGTTGAATATATGTTCAATTTATTTGCAGAGTGGACCCAATGGTCAGTTGCCTGCTGATGCAGGTGTCATCCCAAGAGCTGTTAAACAGATATTTGACACTCTGGAAAGTCAAAACGCTGAGTATAGCGTCAAGGTTACTTTCTTAGAGTTATACAACGAAGAAATTACTGATCTTCTGGCCCCTGAAGATCTTTCTAAAGTTGTTTTAGAGGAAAAGCAGAAAAAACCTTTACCGCTTATGGAAGATGGCAAAGGAGGTGTTTTGGTACGTGGTCTTGAAGAAGAAATAGTTACAAGTGCAAATGAAATATTCTCACTTTTGGAGAGGGGATCAGCAAAAAGGCGCACAGCAGAAACATTATTAAACAAACAATCCAGGTTAGATTATGAAACTATTATTATTGGTCAGTGCAATTTGTTTGCTGCTACTTACATCTGATTGTGTTTACTACACTTTTACTACAGTCGCTCCCATTCTCTATTTTCTATTACCATTCATATTAAAGAAGCAACTCCAGAAGGTGAAGAGCTGATAAAATGTGGAAAGTTAAATCTAGTTGATCTTGCAGGTTCTGAGAATATTTGTCGCTCTGGAGCTAGAGAGGTTATTATTTTTTCCATGTGCTTACTCTATGCTTTTGATATATATTATATTACTCTGATCCATTTTTTTCAAAAAGGGACGTGCCAGGGAAGCTGGTGAGATCAACAAAAGCTTGCTTACGTTAGGGCGTGTAATTACTGCCCTTGTAGAACACCTTGGCCATATCCCATATAGGTTTGATACTGGCTGTTTTGTGCGTTTGTATAATTTTTAACTTTTTGGAGTCACTTAAACTTGTATTTAAAATGAAATTGTTTTCAAATGCACAGGGATAGCAAGCTTACCCGCTTATTACGTGACTCACTTGGAGGAAGGACAAAAACTTGCATAATTGCCACTGTTTCACCATCCGTACATTGCTTGGAAGAGACATTAAGTACATTAGATTATGCTCACAGAGCAAAAAATATAAAAAACAGACCTGAGGTGATCCCCCCCCCCCCCCTTTGAAAAAATTTAGGATTGAGAAAGAAGAAGCTCTAAAAGCTTTTGATTAATTTTCGGACAAATATTTGGCTATTAAGGGTCCTTTTTTAAACGAATTGTGCTTCAGGGCCAGAAGCAAAAGAGCATGAAATGACAGATATAGACAAAAAAATTAAGGTAAAAAGAGGTTTAGGGGTCCCAATATTATTTATCTCTTTTCCTGGCAAAATGCCCAGATTTCCTTAAGGCCTTAGAGAATTTTCCATTTTTACCAATAACATTCTGAATGCAACTAAATAGTTGGACTGAAAGATAAGCTCATAGCAACATTCCTGTTTTTGGTGATTGCCACCATGCGTAAAGTGCACATTATAATAGCGTAAAGTGCACATTATAATAGCTTTTATTTTTCAAAACTGATTATATGGGAAAGAAAGAGCAGGAGCATATAGTTTTTATTACATTCAAAATCATTACATGATTACATCCGTTCCTGTCTGTCTTTTTCAATCGCATTTCAAGTTACTGATATGCCTCACCTCTGTAAGTGGCTCGTGCTTCATTGTTGTCATGGGCTGAATTCAGATCCATTTCAAGGCACCTGCCTAACTTATCAAGATAACACCCTATGATATAACATCATTGGAGTGACCCACACTCAGTTCCAGTATATGACTAGAATCATCCGATGATATAACATCATGTGGACAATTCTATTACCCATTGTTCAACCTAAAGCAGTTTTATGTGCCTTTGTAATTTAGTTTTACGTCAAGTATACTGTTTTTATATGATTCTGACAGCTTTTGATTTTCATGGCATACTATTAAAACAAAGAATGTTTGCCTAAACAACCTCAATTATTATAAATGTTTTTTAGCTAATCAGGCTTGATTCCCTTTTAGCAATGCCTGTGATGAGTCTTATGACTAGTGAAATAAAGTTGCATACCATTAGTAGCCATTTTTCAATCAACTTCTCTTATGTATATCAGGTAAATCAAAAGATGATGAAATCAACTTTGATTAAGGACTTATATGCAGAAATGGAACGACTTAAAGCAGGTGAAATTCTCATATTAGCCATGGCAAGCAGTTTTTGTCTTATGCTCTTCACTGCTGATGTGTTCTTATATAACAGAGCTTCATTCCACTCGAGAGAAAAATGGAGTCTATATACCAAGAGAACGTTATTCCCAAGAAGAAAATGATAGAAAGGTGCATATTTTTTTGTACTATTGAGTTGATATATAATTTTTGATGTCTGATAGATGGTTCTAATTATCCATCTAAAGCATGGTTTAAAATTCCACACAATGCACTTGAATTTCGATTATTCTGTTCTGGTTCCTACAAGGTCAGTGATGGAGTGAAATTCTGATTACCGAGAGTTAAAAAAAAAGATTTCATTGTAGGTACAACATGAAAACATTAATAACTTTGAATCTTACTTGATATTTGAATACTTTACCATTCAGGTGTAGAAATCAAATGCAATTTTTCGTTCTTAAGAAAATAGAAATAAAATCTAACTACTCCGATTCAACTTTATTCAAATGTACAAGTTCAGATAGTTAAAAAATAATTGGACCACATTGCAGTGCCTATAAAAAGAGGAGGGATCCACTTAATTATAAAAGCAAGAAAATAGAAAATCATACAACGGGTTTTCTTAAATTTTATTCAAGTTACACACTTAATTATTTTTGTTAACAAACATACTTCAAGGCATATTTCAAATCGTAGAATGTAAAAAAAAAAAAAAAAGTGTAGTGCTAAGGGCACAGCCGCTTCGTGATATCATCATTTTGGTAACCTATGGTGCTAAGAAACATGTTTTACATGTTCTAATACCACAATATGGTACTAGGAAGTATAAAATATGATGCTCTTAGTACTACACCAGAACAACGTAGTTCAAAAAGCTTCAAAAATAAAAACACCCAATTGCTATTTAATTATTTCATTTATGCTTTGTATATAAATATAGCATACAATATGCATTTCATCTGTAGCATTTATTTATTAGTGTATTTGTATTGATAAAATACTGAATAGTATATATTTAAAACTTAGTTTGAAGTGAAATTCACATAATTTTCGAAACAGAATCAAATTTTTTAAAAATTCAACTGACCGGAACAAGATTGGAAACCAGAATGTTAAACCTTGATCCAAAGGTTGTACGAATTAATTAGTGTTTTTAATTCGTTTGCCTTTTGCTTATGCTTATAACTTTCTTATGTATTTATGGCATCACACATTGACTTTGCATTTGCTAATAATCTGTTTCTGTTCGTAAAGGCAATGGCTGAGCAAATTGAACAGATGAGTGTCACAATTGAAACAAATCAAAAGGTAAGGAGGTTTGATGAATTTTTGATGAGTTGCATGTTACCCATCATAGCAGTTGACATGAATGTACTGATGGACAAAAGGTAAGGAATTAATACATTCTTGCAGCAAATAGAGGATCTGCAAGAAAAGTATGATAGACAACTCCAACTTGTATCTGATTTGCGGAAACAACTTGATGCCACTGAGGTACGGTAGCTTACGGGTAGTATTATTATTTGTTGGTCTGATATCCACATGTTATATTTAGTTCCAATTTCATTCTAGAAAGCTCTAAACAATACTAGCAAGTTATTAGCCACCACAAAGGAGGAGTTGAAGCAATCACAATACAGTCTGAAGGAGAAAGATTTCGTTATATCGAACCAGAGGAAAGCTGGTAAGAAATCTCTCTCTTTATGTTGCAATATTTTGTCTACAACTTAAATTTATCAACTCTGCTTGTTTTTTGGACAGAGAATGCTTTGGCTCATCAAGCGTGTGTTCTACGGGCAGAATTAGAGAAATCAGTTCGTGATAATGCTACCCTCTTTTCTAAAATTGGTAAACTATTATTTTTAATTGTTTTCCCATCTAGAGTTTTCAAGATACCTTTGGACTTATTTTTTGATTATTAAACAGCACGTGAGGACCAACTAAATGCTGCAAATAGGCAGACGATAAACACTTTTCAGGCCGACCTGGCAGATAAAGTTAGCACATTATGCAATGTTTTGTCTGCATCAGTGGAGAAACAAAATAATCACCTCGAATCTATTGGAAACATTTGCCAGTCCTCCTTAGATTTTCATGATAAAGTAAGTTTTTGACTTGTTAAGCATTAACTTTGCTAGTATTCCATAAAAATTATTGTTGCAGACATATACTGGGTGGATAATTTAACATTTGAAACATGTGTTTATTTGTTTTTACATCTCATATTTAGGCTATTTTAGAGCTAAAGCAAAAGGTTTCGGCTTCTAGGGCTTTGTATATATCACATATTGACAGTATTCAGAATGTGGTACGCTTGCACAAATCTACTTCAAATGCCTGCCTTGATGAGATTTCATCAAAAGCTTCCGAGAATTGCAACTCTCTCCTAAAAGTATGCAGCACCTGGCAATAATTAAAGTAACGATAATTTTTTATTATAGAAGGGCGATTATTTAGCTATATTTTTCACTATATGCCAGTTATTATCTATGGGAGAAGGGGAGATAGGCAAGGTCTTGAAAGATCTGGAGAATACCTTGTCTCTTCAGCAAGGAGAAGTTGCACTTTTTACTAAAGAAATTAGACAGGTTTGCAACTGTATATGCTGAAGTAGTTATATAAAATGAATAACTGCAGTTAGAAATTCCTATTTACTCCCAGTTTAAATGCAGAAATTTAACTTGAGCTTAGATCACTCAAAAGTGATGTCCGATTTTATTCTTGGACTGCTTAGCAAGTTGAGTGAAGAGTCCCAGAAGCTTCAGAATCATTCAAGACTGGTACACGAGACACAGGCAGTTAGCATTGCTGATTTTCAGAAAACTTACGAGGTGTGTTTTTATTTAAAATTTATCCCCTTGTACATGGGGAGTAATTAATACTGGAATAATGATGAACAACAGGAGCAATCTAGATCTGAAGCAGAGAAACTTATAGTTGATGTGGCAAATCTTATTTCTAGTCATGTGCAACGGCAGAAAGAACTGGTTTGTATTTATAGGTTCTCTTTTTTAATTTTTTTTCTTCTTTCCTTCATTTTGTTAAGTAACCTTAAACTCATATTTGATTTTTTTCCTTTTTTTTCTTCCTTTTTTTTCTTTTTCAGGTTGATGATAGGCTTTGTCAATTGAGAAATGCTGCTACGGAAAACAAGTCATTTTTCGATGAGCATGCATCTTCAGTTGGAACCGTAACATCTGATGCTAAGAGAAAATGGGAAGAGTTTTCAATGCAAGCTCAGCATGAGTTCAAAGATGGTTCTGATTATTCTGCAGCAAAACACTGTCGAATGGAAGTGCTTATCCAGCAATGGTTAGTTGTTTTTAATCAATCTTTGGACGTTTGTTGTTCTATTAGTGTGTTGTTGCCTGCAATTTTACCCTTGTGTTCAAATTTTGATTATTGTATGGAACATGTAGAAAGGTAAGTTTGAACATTTGGTTTTTGCAATAAAATCACATTGTCATTGTTTAACTAATCTGTAATCATTGCAGTGCAAATACAGTTGATGCTGCTAGTCTACAGTGGAAAAAGACAAGTACATCTCTTAATGAAATGAGTAACAAGCATGTTGAAGATATGGATATGCTTATCAGGTACGGTTTATTCCTTGTGCATTGGTTTATCTCTATGTTTCGGTACTAGCAACAATTAGCCGGGTGCGATTGTCTACTTTTGTTCTACAGAACTGCTACGGAAAGCAATGAGCAACATGATTCAGTGGTTGCTTTAGCACGTGTTACAGCTGAGGAGGATATGACTAGAGCAACTGAAAATATCACTGAGGAATTTGAGAGTGAGTAACATCATCAATTTGTTTTGATTCATAAATTGGCTCTGAGAGAAAATTATAGCAAAAATTGAACCTGTAAAATTGCTGTTCAGAAACCGGATAGGCTTAAACCCAAAACAGTATGCCCATTTTTACAATATTAATAAAAGTCAAGCAACCGCAAAGAGACACATAGACTTATGCATCTGCACCATGGATGGAAATAGGGAAGGGATGTGTAAGTTGACACATTAATCTGTCATGTTTCAATTTGTACAAAATTCCCAATGTGGTGAGCAGCTAAGAGTTTGCATGTTGAGTACAAATTTCTTTATTGTAAGAACTAGCTTGAACCTCAGGGTTGCCCAATTGGTTTGTAGTGTGTGTTATAAGTAGTCAACGGTCATGGTTTATGCTTTGGCAATGACGACGTGTATATGGAACCTTGTGAAAATACCAAAGCATGTGTTGCTGGTCCAGTGCAATTTTTTTTGGTGTTTAAACGTATCTTGGTTATTCACAGGAAAAAAGATCATTACACGTAGTTTCCTCTTGTTTTTAGGTGTTTTGGTACGTAACAAAGAGCTGACCAAAGAAGCAACAACTACAGTGGAAGATCACTCATTGACATTGCAACAACTTCAAGAAAACCATTCAAATGTCACCACGAATATTACCCAGCATTCAGAAACCACTTTCCAAAACACGTACAAGGTAAACCTTAATAACAACCTTTTGGTTCATATACATTTGTAACTTTGAACTAAATATTATCATATATTATCATATATCGCATGATAATTTTAGGACTACGAACCCAGTGGCGATACACCAGTAAGATCTGAACCTGACATTCCAAGTACAAATACCATTGAGTCTTTACGCGCAATGCCAATGGATTTGCTTCTTGAAGAGTTTAGAGAAAAGAATCCTTATGAATCAACGAAAGACAAACCCTCGTTAATACCTCGGTCGCCTCTTACCCAGCTTAATTGATTTTGTGTTTTTGCAGGGCGTGGTTTTTCTAATTAGTTATTGTTTACAGTGATTGTAAGAAAACAGAGGGGAACATCGTTCCCTATAGTTTTAGTTATACCTGTTGGAAATGTATAACCTAAAGGTTGTTGAGTTGATCATTTTTGTTCTTTTGTGGACTCTTATGTAAATTTGTGCTGTGGATTAATCCTAGTGTAATAGAAAAGTGTGATAGATACAAATTGGTTGACTTTTATTTATCGTTTAATATAGTGAAATGTTTTTGCTTTGAGTGCATGAATATTTGGTTCTTAATACCTTTGCAACCTAAATCTCACATATAGGGTTGTTAAACGGGCTGGGATGAATCAGAATGGGTCGGATTGATTTTGATTCAACTTATTTTTGATCAATTGAACATAGCGGTTTGTCTGGTTTCACTCGTATAACAATCGTGTTGCTCATTTAACTTGTTTAAATACAACTTTTAATCATCATGGAGAATTCAGAACTATAATTTGTATTAGGGGTGTCAAATGGGTCATTTAGGATGTATAAGGGTCAAGTAAATTTTGATCCTATCCTTTTGCAACCTTTTTATTTTAACCCTTTTACCATAACGTTTTACCTGACCCAACCCATATATTATGTGGGTTACCCATTTAACCCACATATTAAAAAATATTACTTTAAAATAACGATTTTTAAAGCTAAACATGTCAAAATTACGAAAAGTGAAAAATATGAAAAAATTTCATAAAATCCAGAAAATTATGAAATGAAAAGCAATAAAAGAATTATTCAAAAATAATGATTTTTAAAGCTAAAAGGACCAAAATTACGAAAATACCCTTCATATTGGAAAAATGAAAAAATTTCAAAAAATCCAGAAAATTATGAAATGAAAAGTAATAAAAGAATTATTTGAAAATAATGATTTTTAAAGATAAAAGGACCAAAATTACGAAAATGCCCTTCATATTTGAAAAAGTGAAAAAAATTCAGAAAATCCATAAAATTACGGAATGAAAAGTAAAAAAGAATTATTTTAAAATAACGATTTTTAAAGCTAAAAATGGTAAAATTACGAAAATGCCCTTTATATTTGAAAAAGTGAAATTTTTCAGAAAATCCAGAAAATTACAAAATGAAAAGTAAAAAAAGAATTATTTAAAAATAAGGATTTTTAAAGCTAAAAATGCTAAAATTACGAAAATACCCTTTATTTTGGAAAAAGTAGAAAAAAGTGAAAAAAATTCAGAAAATTACGAAATGAAAAGTATAAAAAATTATTATTTTTTCATAATTTTCTGGATTTTTTTAATTTTTTTATTGTTTTCACTTTTTTTAACATGAAGGGCATTTTCGTAATTTTGACCTTATTTTACTTTAATAATTATTATTTTCGAATAATTCTTTTATTACTTTTCATTTCATAATTTTTTGGATTTTTTTCCTTTTTTTTCATTTTTCCAATATGAAGGGTATTTTCGTAATTTTTACATTTTTAGCTTTAGAAATCGTAATTTTCGAATAATTCTTTTTTTACCTTTCATTTCGCAATTTTTTGGATTATTTGGAATTTTTTTATTTTTTTCAAAATGAAGGGTATTTTCGTAATTTTGGCCTTTTTAACTTTAGAAATAATTATTTTCGAATAATTCTTTTATTACTTTTCATTTCAAAATTTTCTGGATTTTTTGAAAATTTTTCATTATTTTTTCATTTTTCCCATATGAAGGGTATTTTCGTAATTTTTACATTTTTAGCTTTAGAAATCGTAATTTTCGAATAATTCTTTATTTACTTTTCATTTCGTAATTTTCTGGATTTTTTGAATTTTTTTCATTTTTCCAATATAAAGGGTATTTTCGTAATTTTTTCATTTTTAGCTTTAGAAATCGTAATTTTCGAATAATTCTTTTTTTACTTTTCATTTTGTAATTTTCTGGATTTTTTGAAATTTTTTCATTTTTTTCAAAATGGAGGGTATTTTCGTAATTTTGGTCCTTTTAGCTTTAAAAATCATTATTTTCGAATACTTCATTTTTTTTAATTCTCATTTCATAATTTTCTGGATTTTTTGAATTTTTTTCTTTTTCTCACTTTTTCCAAAATAAAAGGTATTTTTGTAATTTTGACCTTTTTACATTTAAAAATCGTTATTTTAAAGTATTACTTTTTTACTATTTGGATAAGTGGGTTACCCATTTGTAACCCTTATAAAAAAAGGTCAACCCTTTTATGATTCATTTAATAAAAAATTATAAAAGGGTTGACCCGATAGGGTTGTAATTAGGGTAAAATGAGTTGGGTAAAAGGGTGGGTCATATTTTGACAGGTCTAGTTTGTATGCATAGGATGAAGTACTCAAATATTTCATAGTATTCCTAATTCATGTGAGTTTATAGTTCGAAGTCTTGCCTGTTCCAAAATCGTATGAAGTTATTATAGTTTGAAAAAAATAACAACTTCTGCTTAAAAGGAATCTAAATACGAAAATGTAGTGTTTTTTAATTAAAACTAGAAACCCAGGTGCTATGTAGATGTTACCAAAGCAAGCAGCTACAACTCACACAACACTTACATCACAGTTTGACCAGAGCAACAACCATTATACATAAAAGATGACAAAAGAGTGGCACTCATATCATGACCAAATGAGAGCGGATCTTGGGCTGCAATCGATAGTTAACTAAAATGGACGGCGATTCTGTTTTCAATAATAGCAACAACAAGATGAGTAGGAAGGGGATTTTTAACTCTCTAGCATATTGGAGGCGATCATGTCGTTCACTATTGTACAACTCAAAATTTTAGTACTAGAATTTAATATATTAAATTAATCTTAGATATTTAACCATTTGGAATTGAAAGCGGTTATTTAAACACAAAATTAAACATAATTAGTGATACATTATTTGGATTATTAGATGTTTTTTTAGGTATCCTAATTGCCAATTAAATATTAACTAAACTAGATTCAATAATCTCATTTAACTCGTTTTAGTTAATTAATATTGACTATAAATCCATTTTGTATATTTATAGAAAATAATAAATAGTTTGGATTTAAATAAATATTTGAATCATATTATAAAATAATATTTAAATATGAGAATATCATTCTTGCGAACTGTTTAAGATTTCGACCAAACTAGCTTCATCTGATCCAGAATAGTGAATTATGATATCAAGTTTCGTGACTATCGGGCAGACACATTGTGTGACCATACAAGCTTGAAATGCATAGAAATTAATTTCGGAGGGTCATAATAATATGATTGTTTAGCTCTTGTTAGAAATCAGACCAATTCAAATTCAAAGTTTTGAATTTGAAATGTTGTTTGAGAAATTTTGTTAGCTTGAATTACAAGCAACATAATCTTTTATTAAATAAATAAAAAAATGCTAGTTCTGTATAAACCCAGAGAGATGTTGAGTTCATCCAAAAAAATAATGATCAAACTGCCTTTGTTTCGCTATTTTTTTTTTAAAATTTTCAGCATACCTTGTAGAACCCATGGGAGGTGCCTTTAGGGCACCACGTAGGGCTCCTACGAGGATGATAAAATTGAGTTTACTTGTATATTAAACAGGTGAACCCAGCAAAACACTGGGTTTCTTTATATTTTCGGTTTTGCTGAGTTAACTCAACAAAACCATGAGTTTAAATAGAATTACCCATAAAAATATAGTTTGGTTTTAAGAGCAGCCCGATTTGTGCTAAGGGCTCCCACCGCAAATGCCGAACGCCTTTTTTTCGTACGGCGCACAACCACCAATCGAACGATGTTCGGTCGTCGGTTCTGTGGGAGCCCATAACACAAAGTGTGATGCCCTTAGCACCGCACAAACAATAAACCAACCCTTGACACTTATACATGTTTACCATCTCCACTTGTTACTCTCTTTTTGATCCATCAACGTCCGGGAAATCGAATCGGGTCTAGATTGTATCGAATCTGAGCCCTGCAATTCACAGTGTCTCCATAAGTATCCACGGACGTCTACTCCATCTCCGTCACATGAGATTGAAGATCAAAGAGGCTGTTACTAGCCAGTCGCCATTAATTTCTATATTCCCCATTTACGTATATTTTTCTATCCAATAGAATTAATGAATGATAAAAGGAGGCCGAACCTTCTTTTACGTTCATGAGAATAATAGGTAAATCGAAATCCACGGTGTATGCCATTTCAAAATAATATATATCAATATTTGAAATATTATTCGTTTAGAACAGTCCTCCCTTTTCAAACGTTCTTGTTATGTGACCCTATATGTTATTACAACGTTGACAATGATTTTAAATCATAATTAAAATTATAAACAGTGATTGACATTTAGTAATACGTCGCTGCTACCCGACTTATAATAAGATCAATGATTGGATACAACCTTTTTTATGACTAGTATCTCAATATAATTTAACCCTTTTAATCAATATATCTAAGATTAAACTCGAGACATGGAACGTATCATTCTCCTTATAATTTAATTCTTTTATCTTTATCGATGAGTAGACTGTTTAAAACAAATCAATATTTGAGCATGGCCGTGCATTTCATAGCCTCATTCGATCAAAAGGCCCATGGTTATCTCTACTTATATCGTAGAGTTAAATTCCATCTAGATCATTCATAGTTTCATTCGATTCGAGATGTATCCAATAACCACCTTTATCATCTACTCAGTTAAAAGTAACTCTTGATTATATCAAAACATAAATATCATCGAATAAAATTATAATGATTTCAGGTCTGAAGACCATTACATCACTGTCACTATGAGAATAACTTATGATACTATCAATTATATTCCATGTAGTTTTCTGATGTTGGGTCAGCCCAATACGCTATTCTCTAATACGTATTTATGTATTGACATTAATATCACGTATATTAATGATCAATGAGATGTGATCATCAGTCAATCAACATACTAGTCTCAATGTTTTATTGATGTCCTATATAAACAATAAAACTTGACAGGGACATTTAAGAATTGTTAATACCAAAATTAACTTCGAGACTAGCTGGCAATGAAGGGGTGTCGGGAAAATACAAGCACAGAAAAATATTCTAAAAGCAAAAATTCCAAGCAATAGATAAAACCGGAAGCCAGGGAGAAAGGTTCGAAAGTAGAAAAAACCGACACCCTCCCAGAGGGGAGATGCCCAAAGTCTATAGAGCACCGACAAGGCACTTCCGATGGGGTCCTTCTGATAGGACCTATCCGGCAGAAAGACTCATGACAAAAGACCCTTTTAATCAGAAAATAAGAAAGAAGAAGATATAAGCTCTACTCCTCAAGACCCGGAGGGTTAACAGTGTTAACCTTCTCACCACCGATACTCCAGAAGGCACTAAAGGTACCGAACCAGTACGCAAGAGTGGTCCGGAACCTGCTTCCAAAAACAACCATCGCGCAAGTATCAGAAAGTCGTGTTAAAAGACAACAGAAATATAGCAAGAAGCCACCTTCCATAAGATCATACCAACCCAATAGCCCCATCGGAAGGCTAACCAGGACCCAACCAGAGATACAGGCTACCTGTGTTAATCTACCTAGTACAGAAACCAATAGCGGTTTCGAACCTGCTGCCCTTCACATACGCCGTGAGGACAAGCTCCTCTAAGTATATGCGAGAAGGACGGAAGCCTACATCCAAAAGCTTACGTCTGAAAGCCTACGTTCATGAGCTGCTACCAGGAGTTTAAATGTTGTCTGAAAGCCACCTCATCAGCAAGTCCTAAGCTATCCCAAAAGAGTCCGACTGACCGGGACTCCCACTATGAAAACTATAATTAAAACCGCAGGGGTAGCCGAAAGCTAAACGTTCGAGGTTAAGGAAGAAGCGGCCAAAAAAGACCCATACAAGCCCAATAACCCAACAGCAGAAGGGGCTCCAAATCCTCTATATATAAGACCCTATGGTCACACTGAAGGGGACGGACTCAGATTTTTAGATACTCCATACAAAGGAAGATTCTAATTCCAAAATTAGCTAGAGTCTCTAGCTCGAATTCTTGTATTCATCCTCTTTAAACCTTAGCATAAAAATTAGATTGATAAATTTCCTTGATTCTGTTCTTGTATGAAAACGGAGAGATTAATAAAGAGCAAATCTACGTCTATGATGTTGTCTATGAGTTTATCGTGATTTTCCTTAATTAATTATGTTATAATTTATTGTTTTCTACCTATGTTTGTGTGGATTTTTATCCAAGTCTTTACCGATGATCGGAGAAAGCTTCCCCTACTATTAACTTAAATCCTCCCAGCAAGTCTGAGTCACATCTGTAGAATTCAACCCCTCTGTGAGATCAACCTGGATACGCAGAGACATTGACCTAACTCAAACCCACATGGAGCAAATGTCCTAATTCTCCTTTAGATTCCTCTTCCCCGGCCTAGTCACCTGTGTTGACGAAAAATATCGTTAATATTTTGGCACTAGAAGGAGGGCTTGAACCTCCGGTCCTTTGGTTAACCCCACCACATATCTACCAGAGTTGTTCCGTGCCGGATTGGACTAAAGCTTTGAAGAAGCGAAGTTATGAGTATGAGGTTCTGACATAAGTGTTCAGAATCTCAAATGGATAAGTCAAAAACCACCGACCCTGAAGTGATAGCGGAGCAAGGATTGAGAGCAGATGCCTCATAGGTAATAAAGTGGAAAGTAGAACAATGTGCTCACGACATTGGGAATAATAGCTTTTCCCATACAGGACCAACCGTGACACCCCTTCTAAGTGATTCTACATTAGAGGATGCTAGCATCTTCTCTTACCTAAAGAAGAATCTCTACACGCAGGTCAGGGGAACAACGTTTGAACAAGAGATAATGAGTAATTTTATCCACTTCACGAACAAATAGTCCAAGGGGATGACCTATCAATCTCAGTATGCCTCGGGAAGTAGGGACAAAGATGTAGAGGGAACGATAGGATTAGACCGCAAAAGGGTTCATCTCCAATGACTAGAAAAGAAGTTCACGACAAGACTACTCAAGGGACATTACTTTACCACCTCGATAGAGAATATCTATTTTCTAACCAGACACGAACTCAACTATTGGCCATCTGTGAGGAAAAAGCCCAGATATGAAAGGAAGATAGGAGGACCCTATCGTCATTACCATATGGGAAATGGACATGATACCAATCGCTGCAGAATCCTTAAGGGAAGGATCATCAAACTCGTCCGCCAAAGCCAACTACGAGAGTTTATAACAAGATCGATTTAGGTTCAATGAAAATCCTTAGGAAAGGGATTATCAAATACAACTGGGGGTATGGAAAACCCCCCATCTGAAGTTTAAAAGGAACCCAAAAGGGGTCAAATCATAAATGGATCAAATCACTTGTCGCCATCAAAGTGGCGCTGGCAAGGCATTCCCTGGAAGGGGATGGTGTGCTAGTCTTTCTCCATGCCCAAATCAGAGGGGGCTAGGTTAAAACATCAAAAGCATAAGTCTCCATTTCACACTAGTAATAGTCATGGCGGTGCATCTAAAGTTAGCACGCCCTGCCTCTGCTCGCAGAAGAGTATGCCCTGCCTTTGTTAGAACTAAGCACGTCCTACCTCTGCTCGCAGAAGAGCACGTCCTACCTCTGCTTATGTTCTGCATTACCCGCAGAAGGGAACACCAACCCGTGTCACCACCTACGATGGTCAGGATAGGGAACCCCTCGGAGGGGGGTGGCGTGTAAGTCTCTTTCAGTACCTATGATGGTCAGTATAGAGCGTCAAAAGAGTAAACCTTAGTTCTGTGTCTACAATGGTCCCATATAAGTTTCTAAGACCTTATTACTACCTAGGATGGTTAGAATAAGGCAAGTCCTTGGGCCCTGCTTGTGGATAAGCTAGCCGAGCGCACAGGCCTAGAGAGTGGCCGATAAAGCACGTACATCCTCTGCTTTGACGTCGAAATCCCAGGAAGTGGCTTAGGGATCATGTAATACCTTTGCTTCACAAATCAAATGTCAGAATGGGTTCTGTTCTTCCATCTATATATACCCGAATCTAGGTCGATTCGGCTCCTCACAATACCGGAAGGGTTCCCGATCCTCATACTATTTAATACCGGAAGGTTCCTGGTCCTCATATTATTTAATACCGGAAGGGTTCCCGGTCCTCAGACTATTTAATACCGGAGGGTTCCGGTCCTCAGATTATTTAATACCGGAAGGTTCCCGGTCCTCAAACTATTTAATACTGGAAGGGGTTTCCCGATCTTCAATCTTTAATTATCCGTATAAGAGTGAGTTCGAGACCTCTTTACAACATCGGAAGGGGAGTACCGGTCATTAATCCTTAAAACACTTGAACAAAGAATGATTTAGGACTTCTATTAATACCAAAAGACAGACTCTGATCCACAATCTTCAACACCCGAATCTTGGTCGGATCGTTTTCTCACAAGTAACGGAAGCGGTCCCCTGATCTCTCTTACACTTATAATCCGAACTTGGGCGAGATCTGATTTTCGCAAATACCGGAAGGGCAATTGTAAAAGCCCACGTTTTACGTATCGGAAGATCGAAAAATATTTTTATTTTATTCCCCGAGGTTTGGATCATTCTCATCTTTTAATATGTTGCTTATGGGGATGTGAGACATATCCATAATTTTTACTGATTTTGTTTGTGACCATTTTGCCCCTATCTGCCTTGTACAGGGAATAACTTTTGACCTACGTCGAATCAGAGGGTGAAACCTGCGCTATTGGAAAGGAATTGATGATTGCCTTTCCGTAGAGTGGTTACATTAAAGATTTGGTTCAGCAGTTTGGGATAAATCGTTGTTTTAAGGTTTTTCAGTTGGCTGTCCAGGTTTGGTAAGCCATAATGGGCTGAATTGGAGAGGCCCATTAGTGGGTTGTTGGGATGGTATAAATAGGGGGTGAGGGGTATGGAAAATAGTTTAGTTTTTCATTTTTTTTCATTTGGTGTCCTTGTGCTCCTTTTTCCTCTAACACCTTTCCACCATTAAAAATCCAAATTTAAGGAGGGAAATCATAGATCTACACCATCAGAGGCTAGATCTACGTCATTTCAAAGGTGAATTCATCAGATCGAGGACTTTGGTTCGAATTGCTCGGTGTTTGGAATAATAACTCTATCATTTTAGCTTGTTTTGGAGAATCGGTGAGTGGATTACATCTCTCAAATGGATTCAATAAAGTGTATGAGTAGTAGTCAAGTTTTTCATCAAATTCAAGTATTTTCCTTAGATCTATGCATTGGTAAGTTCACTCACCCTAGGATCTTATTTAGCAAGTTTAGATAGGTAATTTCTATGATATTTCATACGAATTTGCAAGTTAGATCCATGGTTTTTGTTCATATGCATATTTCTAGTGATTTTGGTGAATTTGACATTATCGTTGATAGAATTATCGTATTAATGATATTGTTGATTTCATATCATGCTTGTAATCCTTTTTGATGAATTGGATGAGTTAGTTTCTTTTGGATTTATCGTTTGGCGAAGTTTTGGAGAGATCGGAGTTGAATTGCAATATGCAGGTTTTGGATCGACCATAAGTTGGGTCGGCCTAGTCAGAAGAAGTGGGTCGGCCTAGTCAGAAAAAGTGGGTCTGCCCAGTCATTTAGAGGTGGGTCGGCCTAGTCATTCAAAGGTGGGTTGGCCTAGTCAGGGGAAGTTGGGTCGGACCGAAGTTTGGTCGGACTAAAGTTGGGTCGGATTAAAGTTGGGTCAGACCAAAGTTGGGTCGGACATAAGTTGGGTCGGACCAAAGTTGGGTCGGCCTATTCTGGTCAGCCATTTCTAATCAGCCATTTTTGCCATTTCTGGTCGGCTATTTCTAGTCGAACATTTTCGGTGATGATGTGACTTCAAAGTGAATTCAATTGGGAAGTTTTGAAGTGTTGAAAAGCGTTTGTTGTTCGTTGTATGCAACAAATGGGGAGACAACTCAAGGATGTATTGAGTTCGTGTGAAGTGATAGCTATAAGGTGTTCTGAGCTAATTAATAGTCGTAATTGATAACGACTAGAGAGATGAAGACTGAGGAATTATTGTTGTCATAGGTTTTAGCGGACTCAAAGCAGGGGTACAATTGAAGACCAATTATAGGTCGAGTGCCTTGGGCGTCGTGTATGGCCTATACACGTGTTGAGTATAACGTGTAGCACGTGTTGAGTATAGCGTGTGGAGTTTTGCCAGAATTGGGGCGTCTTGTGTGGTCCTTGACAATTGAGGGAAAATTGTTAGCCAGTCATATGATAACGAGGGTTCCAAAGCAAGGTTGGCGGTGATAGCCAGAGTCGGTCATCGACGTTTGAATGCATGTTGTGATCATGATTGAGTTGCTTTGCCATATATGAATGGATGCTTTAATTGTCGTGACTGAATTGTTATTTCTTTGGGTGTATGGATTGTAAAGGCTATCACTGTCATGTAATGGGGAAGGAAATTGAGAGTTACTCTCTAGAGCTGGGTAGATTAGTTGATTATATACCTATTCTCATATACTTTATTGATGAAGTTTATTAGCTGCTTTATCGCTCACTAAGACTGTTTTCGAACTCAAGGTTCTATGTTTCCTCTTATTACCTTGGGTTGTTCATCCGGTTGTGGATGGACAGACTGAGTAACAGGTGAAAGGTATTGCTTTAGTGAGGATGACAATGCCGATCGATCGCAAGCAGGACGCTCATGTACCAGTTTTATTACTATCTAGTATTTGTTTCCATTTTTTGCTATTTCTCTGAGTGTTGTAATGAGGCAAATTGTACAAACACCATTGTTGTTATCCAAGTGTATGGGAAATACCTTCCAGTTGTCATGAAAGTTTAGTGTTTTCTGCTTCACTATTACTACCTGTTGTATATATTCTATTATATTTTATCCTTGCGTTGTGAGTTTACGACAGTTTCGGATATTGTTTACCTACTTGGATGATCGTCCATAGTTACCTGGCACACCTTTCAGCACATTATTTCCCTTGTTTAGTGCAGGGGTTATGAGCGGTCATCACATTTGGTATTAGAGCTTTGGTCAACGATTATGGCCAAAGTTCGAAGACGTAATTACGTATGAGAGACATATTTGTAGATTTCAGTTGGATGCTTACTATATATATTAGCATATATAGTAGTAGCGTTTGTACATCCTTTATCAGTTTTTCTTGAAAGTGGCTAATCATTCTAAATTGCAGATTCAGAATGAGTCGACGTTATACGAGACATTCTGCTAGGGAAGAAGCTATGCCTGGAGGGGGTAATGGCGGGGCACCTGATTACCTGGCTATGTATGAAGTTATGTATGAAGTTGTGATTGAAGCATGCCTTCGAAGGATCCCTGCTCCAGTGGCAACTATGGTTGATGTTGAAGTTCCAGTGCCTAAAGCTGTAGAATTTGCAAAGTTATGCAAAGACTTTACATCATTGGGAGGGAAACAGTTCAAGAGCACTGAACCAGTTGAAGAGGTTCAAAGGTGGGTGGATACTTGTGTCTGAATCTTCAAGGATATGGGTATTGATGATGCAACAAAGAGGAAACTTGCATCAAGGCAGTTATTGGGCAGAGCAATGGACTAGTGGAACTCTATCACACTTGAGACCCCGGAAGAGGATATCTCATGGGAGAAGTTCCAAACTAAATTTGAAGCAAAGTTTATCTCCACCGTGCAGAAGTCTTTTCTGTTTAAGAGATTTGTAGAGCTTAAGCAGAATGGTCATCCAGTTCTTGACTATATTTCCGTCTTCTAGGCTTTATTGAAATATGCTCGCTCACATGTGGATACTCCTTATCAAAAGAACGAGAAGTTTGTATTGGGATTGGATGAATATCTTGGGAATCATCTTGTGGATCACCTCGATGATAGCTTTGAGAAGATCGTCGAGAAGTCTTCGAGGCATGAAAGTATGTTTCCTAAGAAGATGTCTGTTGTTGCATCTAAAGAGGAGAAGAAACCATAACAGGGTGGTAATAACAAGAAAATGAAGCAACAACAATAGAAAGGAAAGGGTGGCCTAAAGAAGAAGAAGGGAGAAGTGACTTGCTTCAATTGTTGGCAGAAGGGCCATTTTGCTGGTGAATGCAAGAATACTAAAGCTGAAAAGAAGTGCTTCAAGTGTGGGAAGCCGGGACATGAGTAGAAAGATTGTCCAGAATCTGCTCAAGCGAAGCAAGTGGTTAAGGCTTATGCTTTAGGGGCAGTACCTTTTTCTTCAAAAGCTCCTACCGTAGAGGAGAAGGGAAAGGGTGTCATGGTGCAAGGTACTCTTTCTATTCATGGTGTTTCATTTCGAGTTTTGTTTGATACTGGAGCATCGCAATCATTCATTTGCAATGAGGTTGTGTGCCGCTTGGGTTTGGAACCCGAGATATGTGATAGACCTTTCGTAGTAACTAATCCAGTTGGGCGTTCGTCAAATCTTTGCATAATTTGCGGTGGTTTAGTGTTTTCGAGTCATGGTTGCTCTTTTGTGTGTGATTGCTTTGTTCTTAACTTTACTGGGTTTGGGATCATCTTGGGCATGGATTGGCTCAAGAGGTATGCAGCAAGGGTGAATTGCGAGAAGCTAGAGGTGAGAGTCGGGGATATGGAAGGGCGAAAGGTGTTGATAAAGTGTAAGCGCGAAGAGAGTATCTTTGTTAGCTATCTATATTCTCTTATGATTCCACAAGAAGACTCTTGTCATCTGTCCTGATCGCAAATGAGTATAAGGATGTCTTTAACGAGGTCAAAGGTTTGCCACCGCATCGTGATATCGAGTTTAGGAATGATTTTGTAGAGGGTGCTAGACTAATCGTTATGCCTCTTAGGCGGATGGCGCCTAAGGAACAGCGAGAATTAGAGGTGCAAGTTCGAGACCTTCTTAGGAAGGGATTCATTCGGAGATGTGTTTCTGAATGGGGAGCACCAGTCGTGTTTGCAACCATGGCTCGTTAAGATTGTGTGTGGACTAGGTGAGTTGAATAAGGTGACTAAGAAGAAAAAGTATCCGTTGCCAAGGATTAATGACTTGTTCATCAACTTCATGAACCCAAAGTGTTTTCTCAGACGGATTTGGCAACGGGGTTTCACAATTGAGGGTGGCCAAGGATAATGTACCAAAGACTGCTTTTAGGACACTATCCAGTTTCCTCGAGTGGTTGGTGATGCCATTCGGGTTGACTAATGCGCCAGCATATTTCGTGGATCTTATGAATAGGGTATTCAGAGATCAGTTGAATAAGTTTGTGCTTGTGTTCGTGGATGATATTCTGGTTCACTCCAGGAATAAGGAAGAACACAAGATACACTTGAGAGTTGTATTAGAGATCTTGCAAAAGCATCAGTTGAAAGCTAAGTTCTCGAGGTGTCACTTCTGAAAGGATGAGGTGAGATTCTTAGGCCATGTAGTTTCTGGAAAAGGGATAGCGGTTGACCCCGCTAAAGTTGCAGCATCTAGGACTGGGATCGACCTAAGAATGCGACAGATGTTCATAGTTTCCTTGGGTTGGCAGGATATTACCAACGGTTTATCAAGGATTTCTCCAAGATAGTTGCACCGTTGAAAGGATTAACGAAGAAGAGCCAAGTGTTCACGTGGGATGCAAAGTGTGAACAAGCATTCGAAATCCTAAAGGAAAGCTTGAAAAGTGCTCTTGTGTTGACCATTCCAAGTAGGAATGAAGAGATGGTGGTATACATCGATGCATGTGGTACTGGGCTTGAAGCAGGGCTAATGTAAAAGGATAAGGTCGTGGCCTACGCGAGTTGACAGCTAAAGCCGCATGAGAAGAATTACCCAACTCATGATTTGGAGTTAGCAGCGATTGAGTTTGCTCGGAAGATGTGGAGAGATTACCTATTGGGAGTCCGATTCGAGTTGTTTATGGATCAAAAGTCATTGAAGTATCTTTTCTCACAAAAGGATTTGAATCTTTGCCAGCAACGATGGTTAGAGCTTCTGGTATCGTATGATTTTGATATAACCTATACTCCTGGTAAAGGTAACGCAGTTGCAGATGCGTTAAGTTGAAGACATGCAAGTTTAGGAGTGATGTTTTCGGAATGGAAGAGCCTTGAGTATTTGGCAAGGTTTGATTTTAGGCCAAGGTGTGAGTTGGAACCTGAAATGTTGGCAAGCTTATCGATAAGACTTGCTCTCATCGAAAGGATTGGAGAGAGCCAAAAGCGAGATGCAAAGCTTGTTGAGTTTATCCAAAATCTAGAACCAAAAGATAAAGAGTTCGAAGTTGATCAAGAAGGTTGGCTTTGAAAACAAGGGCGATTAGTTATTCCTGATATTGATGGATTGAGATATGAGGTTCTGAGAGAATATCATCACTCGAAGTTGACGATTCATCCCGGTGGTAACGAGATGTATCAGGACATGAAACGAGTCTACTATTGGGAGGGGATGAAGCGAAATATTGGAAAAATCATTTCTAAGTGCATGAACTGTCAGTTAGTGAAAGCTGAACAGAAGAAGCCGAGTGGTTTTCTTTAGCCATTGGAAGTTCCTACATGGAAGTGGGAACAAGTATCGATGGACTACCTAGAACCAGGGTAGGAAATAAAGGGATTTGGGTCATTGTGGATCGCTCGAACAAAAGTGCAAGATTCATTCCTGTCAAGTCGATTATGACAACATCAAAGTTGGCTGAACTTTATGTGAAATGGATTGTTAGATTCCATGGCATCCCAAAGTGTATAGTGAGTGATCGAGATCCGTTATTCATGAGCGGATTTTGGAAGAGTTTGCAAGAAGCTTTGGGAACTGGGTTGTGCTTAAGTACGGCATATCATCCCCAAACTGATGGTTAGACCGAGAGAGTCAATCGAGTTTTGGAAGATCTCCTAAGGGCTTTTGCATTAGACTTCGGAGGATCATGGGAAGACCATCTACATCTGGTTGAGTTTGCATATAACAATAGCTACTAGTCGAGCAATGGGATGGTGCCATACGAGGCGTTGTATGGAAGACCGTGAAATTCTCCAACATGTTGGTTAGAAATAGGAGATAAGTTGGTACTTGGGCCAGAAATGATAAGAGAGACCTCGGATTATATGGAAATCGTTCAGCAACGAATGAAAGCAGCCCAAGATCGTCAGAAGAGTTATGCCGATAAGCATTGTAAGGACATGGAATTCGACGTGGGCGATATGGTTTCCATGAAGGTTTCACCGTTGAAGCATATGGTGAGATTTGGAAGTAAAGGAAAGTTAGCTCCTAGATTCATTGGACCATTTCCGATAGTCGAGCGAATTTCAAAGCTCGCATATAGATTGGAGTTACCCGAGAAGATGTCGAATGTGCATAATGTATTCCATGTGTCGTTTCTACGGAAGTTCGTGCATGATTCGAATGTGGTGGTATCTCCAGAGCAGTACAAAGACCTAGAAGTGGAAACCGCAGTTGTAAGACCTCGCAAGTCGTTTCCTGTATATTCAATTAAAGTTCAAATCAAAAATTACAAACTATCGCGTCATTTCAAGCTCGTTTTAATTAATTTATAAATATTTATATTCAAACTCCATTCTAAATAAATAAGTTCTACTAAAAATCCATTATATTTCAAATATAATATATAAACAAATTTAAATATTCCAATCGAAATGTCAGGAGAATCTGGGACGTTACATTCTTCCCCCCTTAAAATAATTTCATCCTCGAAATTGCAAAGTAAAATGAATATTCCGAAAATTATTTTAAAATTATTACTTTTGAATTATTATCAAAATAAATTCAAACTCTAAAAATTTCCAAAAATTTCGCCAGCGCCTCCTGTGTACGGCTCGATCGATACGACTACAACTGCCACTCTGGGCCTCAACTTCTTCAAAAAGAAAAATCAAAATCCAAATGGCTACCTACTCAGGGTATAAAATCAATCGCTTAATCCATAATATTAAGGTTTACATATTTGTCGGACATTCAAATTCAAGTTCCAATTTTCGAAGCGTATCAAGTAGCTTCTCATCGTCTGCATTTCTAGTCTGTATAACCAAATCATCTCTACTGCCTTCAAGATTCTGCACTTATTCTACTTCTAATGCAAATAATAATCCGGGTTAGATAATTCCGTTCCCACTTCACCACCAATCTTGTTTCCAATTCACCCTACCGGGATTTATCTCCTTGCTTTCCATTCATACAATTTCTTATTAATCCCAACTATTTTGATTAAATTCAATTAATATTCGATATCTGGTTTGCATCTGCTTTGGTTTAACATCCATTAGTATCAGTCGATTAATATTAAATTAATTCCTATTATTTACCCATTTAATTTTCAAATCCTAATTTACTTAAGTTCATTCTATTTGAAGTCATTCTTAAATTGATTCTACTTAACCAAGTTCAGTTTCACTTTCAAATCCAATTCAGTTGACTAATTTTTTTCTAATCAGTTCAACTTTATTTCATAATTCAATTTGATTTCAAATCAAATAAATTAGAACAACAAAACACCCACATTACCATAATATAGAAAATTATTTCCCTTTTTTATAAAAATATACCTTGGGTAAAATTATTTCATTTACCCTCTTTATAAAACAATATTTTATATCAATTCACTAGTTCAATGCTTTTCAACATTTGATCCAGTCAAATAACACAACACAAAGCATTTTTATATAAAATCTTACAGATACACACTCATATATATACACTCAAACTCAACCTAGGGTGTTACTAACCCCATCTCTATTGAGTTATGCCACAGAGCCAAGGTTACTACTCAACTTCGCTCTGATACCAAGTGTGATGACCCAAATTTCCGGTACCTTTTGAGCTGACCAAACCACACCAGTCCAACCCAAATTGCACTGGAAACTCAGATGCCAATAGAAAGAATTTAGAGGGTGAGATAAGAAAGGAAGAAATATTAGAATAGAAGAAGAAGAAGAACCAACACAACACAGAAACATAGTCTCACATCACAGTGGAACAATAATATAATATAGAAATAAAACTTTATTGAGAGATTTTGAAATAAACACTTACAATCATCATAATACATCATTACACCTGGATAGTTATAATAATTTGTCCTCAGATACATCACACAGCGGAAAATATAGTAATACGTCTGAACTTTCCAACACGTCTTTAGACTTCATAGCATTCTGTAACCTAAACCTGCAGACCCGGAAAACCCGAGCATTACAAATGACGATTCAGTTTGGTGAACCAGAGTGAGAAAAACCCACTAAGTTTTAAATACATCCATATTAATTTTAAAGTCCAAATCCTTTTGAAAGAAAAGGATAATAGTAAGAACAACCCACACATAAATACGGACGATTTTTACCTTACTATAACCTAAAATATTTTTGAAATCAATGTTCATTTGGTATTATGATAATGTCTAATTACAAATAATTAGAATCTAGCAGAACGCTTGCATCCCACGCTCCACATATATAGTATACAAACAAAACCACGACGCTTATTGGAGATTGGGTTCCGACTATGACAAGGTATGGAACCACCTGCCGATAGTGTATATCTAGAGAGGAATACACTGGGTTCAACAAGAACGTCTTACAACCTGGCCCACACATGACTGGCCATTCATTTCTCTTGAATGTTCCGAATATATTTCCACCTACGGTTGCTAGCAACATTACCATTCCCGGGAGATACAGAAGCGAAAAGAAGGACAAATAAGGATATTATCTAGATGGTGACAATACACCCTAATGGGAGCGAACCACATAGCCATGCTGCCTGCCCAATTTTTGTCATTTCCCGGTTCATGAGGCTTGAGGTTATGATCTTTTGGAACTTCTGGCCACCGTTCACTTTGAATGCCACATCGTCAGATCCGTCAAATCACTAATTGACGTTCAAAAATCTACTCTGGGTATTAAAGGAGTGCCCCTCTTTGCCACCAACTCGGCATATTTCTAAAAATCAATGTACGTGGTTTTCAGGAAATATTCTGTCAGACATTCGTCCATACAAGTCATCCAGGAACAGGATGAACAGAATGTACTCTCCTACTGCATCCAATATAGGAATCACCCCATAGATCAGTAGCGAGTAGCCCTTGCAATCCACAGATTTCAACCACGACAGAACCCCAGTATATCTCCGGGTCGAATCAAAGATTGTAAATGGTTCTTCCGTTTTATAAAGATTTATGGTCTTCAAATTCTCCCTCTCGATCGTTGTCTGATATCTTCTATATTTTTGTATTTGTTGGTCAAAATGGTTTTCGAATATACATTCGATCCCGGTCTTTCCATACCAACAATCGTAAAGGTCAAATTTGATAGTCGGTTATTTAACTATCAAATAAACATCCATGCAATCATAAAAATAGATTTACCGGTTTAGTACTTAACATCACTTGGCTTCTTTAATTAAAATTAATTAAATTTGAATATTCCAATATTGTGGAAACATTTCACTTATTACTTTTATATATCCGCAAAACCATTTCATTTTAATATTTAGAAAGAATGTATTATATAACAATATCCAATACCCCATTTGACTATCATTTGCAAACCATTTACTATAACAATTTGTTAATTATAACTGATAACCCAGTTTAACTCATTATTCGTAAAACGATGTTACGAAAGCTTTTTTTCTATCACTTGGAACAACACCCAATATTTATTCTTATAAAATAAACCCATTCAACTAATCTCTTTACTATTCGAAATTTTTGCCCAATCTCCCTTTTAGTTTCATTACTAGGGATTTCCGTTACTTCGGAAATCTTATTATACATTCTAGCCATTACCAACTAGTACCATCCTTGGATAGTCCCGAAGTCATTCATTTAATTACCTCTCAGACCTTGATTAACAACGTTCTTATCTTCAGGTAAATACGAGTTGTAATTCAAAAACCGGTATTCATTCTAATATCAAAACACATCCCACTTAATATAGCTTTATAATTTATCTTTTTGGAAGACTCTCTTTTTAAATATAATTGATATTGCTTAATTCGTCAATTAAATAGTTGCTTACTAAACATCACTTTTATTAACCCTCGACTTATTTAGATAACTTTGTTTCCTAAACTGGATTATTATTAGAAATC
Organism: Allium sativum; assembly: GCA_030737875.1. Lineage (NCBI taxonomy): Eukaryota > Viridiplantae > Streptophyta > Magnoliopsida > Asparagales > Amaryllidaceae > Allium > Allium sativum. Next base: position 440,323,155 of record CM060915.1, on the reverse strand, counting down.
CTATTACCAACCTCTTTTACTAAGCTCAATTTCAATCCCTTTTTCCAATCCCCTTTTTTTTCTTCATAAAATCTCATTTTAGTTCCATCGATTTAACTTAATTCCATTATTAAGTATTTCCAATTTCAAAAACGATGCTTTAACTCATATTCCATTAATAAACCTTGTTTATAAATTTCAGGTTTAATACACACTCCCTTTATATCTCCATCTCTCTTTACTTAATTCAGACGTTAAGTAAACCTTTCATTTAAGCTATGCATTCGCTTAAACTTCGTTATTGCTTCATTATAACACTCAAGCTTAAATATAAAACTCATCCATAGCCTCTTCTCAACACTCGACTATATTCCATTCTGAAATCGGTTACTTAAATGTATTTCATTTAAGAAGTGATTACATAAATTAACAAATCATTTACTTCAACATTAGCCATTGTAAAATCAGTTCACTGCTTTATTTACTAAAATAAATAATAAATTTCTTTTTAGTTTTTTTTAGGATTAACCAAATATTCGTTAAGTTATTTCATTTAGTTCATTTACAACAAACTAATTAAAAAGTCCAACTTAGTTAAAACGGTCGACTTGGTCAATTCAAAACACGATTACTCCTCTAACCCATTCCAGTTAATTCCTCCTTTAAATTAATTAAAATATAATTAATTTAAACAACTTCATTTAATTGTTCTTCAGACGCAATTAATCAAATACTTAACCGATAGGTTATTTCCTGCTTACTTGTTTATAATTCTTATTAACATAAGAATTTGGTTTACGAAACAATTCATAATTACTTATAAACTTTAATTGATAAATAATTAATATTTATTAACTTTCATCCAAAGAAATAGCTTTCAAAACCTATTTCAGTTATAAAATATATTTATGACTTTAATACTGTCGATTCACTGTCGGTAAAATCCATATTTCAAAAATTGATTGATTTATAGGCCATATGATGCCAACTACCCAACCATACTATCCATTGGTTAATATCAGAATAAATGTTGAAATATGGTTCATGCATCAACAATAATCAATCATTCAACCATACTGGGTAAACCGTCTATATAATGGTAATATGAAAATAAATAATAAATTTGAGGAATCCAGTTGGATCCCCCAACCTGTTTTTACTTACATCCAAAATGGTTATCTCAAATCAAATCACTCATTTTCATTTAACTGATAATTTCTATAACGACCGTCAATCAATTAACGGACCATTCAAACAATTCAACCACGTTTATTAACTTGATCAATCAAGGGAAGCTACCTTCATCGGGTCAAATCATAACGATTGGCTTCTTACTGAAATTAAACGACCATTTAATTTCATTAGTTGAATCAACAATAATTATATAACTAGCAAATGGTTAACCACGAACAACCAAAACACGCAAAATAAAAACCCTATTTATATAAAATATAAATGGGAAGAACTGAGTGAGTTTAACTCACAATGATTTGAATTTGTCAATAAAAAGTTTGTTTTAGTCAAATTAAACTGACGTTTAATTCGACTAAAATTTCCAGTTGCTTCCGATCCGGACTAGACCTGCTCTATCTCGATGCTCCGGTTTCTACAGTCCCAACAAAACTGACCGTGCTTAAATCTTTAACCTGCGGCCCAGATACCACCAAACCCGTTTCTCCTTTTAAAACCCTATTTCCGGATCCCCCAAATCATAGGCTTCTGCCTCCACCAAAAAAATAATTTTCATGGCCGACATCAAACCCTCCTTTCCCCTTTTTGTCTTCAGCGAAATCAGCTGCCTCGCAACCTCCACTATGCCACCGCTTCTTCGTTCTCTCTTCGTTCTCCATCTCCGATTATTCTGCGAACCTTAACACCCCGTCAACAACCATCTCCTCGTCGCCGGTCAACCCCCATAAATGAAGCGGCTCCATCCACCATACGCTACAGGCTTTAGAAAATCAAAATGAGGCAACTCTTGACCAAACCCAAGGACTTCGATTTCCGAACCGTTTCATCAGACAATTCGTCAAAAGCCACGAATAAGAGATAGGTATTTTAATTGATTTCGAATTGCAGTACTATTTTGTTTTGATATTTCTAGTGGTTTCAAACTGTTTTCTTCCACTGTGTTTGTTCATTTGATTCTGGTCATTGTTGAAACACTTTGCGTGCATATATATAGTGTTGATTTTAGATAAGAACATTGTCCATCAGTCTTAATTTATACAGGCTCAACTATTGTTTTTATAGGCCATATGCTTCTTCCCCTTTTCAGATTATTTGTGCACTGGTGATGGAATTGATGGATGCGTGATGGATTAGCATAGACTTTTGTTGAATTTCGCAATGTATTTCTAATACAGTTGCTCTATTCGAAATGAGACAGTGATCGAATTATGTATGTATGTATAGACTAGGTGAGGCTACGACTATGACTTGTTTATTCAATGTAGATATTTGAATCTACATGTAGATTCTATTTTTAGATCTTAAAAAAAAAATCAGTCTTGTATGACCTTTGTACATGAATTTTACTATGTATATGAACATATAAATTTGCTGTTTTGATCTGTATAGCTTTGATGTATATAAAATATGTATATATATCTGTCTTCTTCTAGCTTGTCCAGTGTCTATGGTTTAGCTGTTCACTAGCTGATTAGCTGTTTATTATCTTGTTTTATTCAGTCGTATGTACATTTGATGTTATTAATATATATATATATATATATATATGTATATATATAAATACATTTGATGTTTATTTTTATTCAGCTATCCATCTGGTACATTACTGTTTCAATCCATGCTGAAATCTATATTTAAAATGAATTGTCATGTCCATTTTATCTTGCATTATACAAAAATGTATATGTTTCATTTTGTGTTGCCTTTGTACAAGTAATAATATGTACGATTTCTTTAGCTGCTTCTTTAGCTATGTATTGTCTTGTCTCTTCTAGCTGTTCATTTCTACTCTTTAGATGTTTGGCTATATTTTTTATCCTTTCTTTGCTTTTACCCCTATCTGTTCGTGATCTTTTCCTTTGGCTGTTTAGCTATTTTTTATACTGATTGTTTCCCTGTTTTCTTGCAGTTGATGATCAATGTATGGAGAATCTACGTTTACTGTTTCCTAAATGAAACAGGTCATGCAACCATTGATAAATTAGAGTGAACTATTATGTCTATTTTGTTTTGCATTGTACAGACAAAATAATATGTATGTTTTTTCTTTGTATTTGCATGTACACATACCCAACTTTCATATGTATATACATATATTTGTTTGTCTTCTTAGCTGTTCATTTGTGCATATGAATATAGCTGTTTAGCTATCTAACTAGCTGTATGGATTGATGTATGACCACACTTAGTTGTTCTAGCTATTTTAGCTGTATTTTTTCATAGCTGCTCCCATCTGTACGTATGGGAAAATGATGGTGTATTACTGTTTTGAGTTGTACAGAATTTTTATATATGTGATTTGTATTTGTAAAAACAGTTCTATAATAATTTTCTTTGTGCATTCGGTTTGCATGTGGGCAGACGATTTTACGCGCACACACACACACACACATATATATATATTGTTTTCTTGTATTGATCTTTTCCAGTTTTTGTTTTCTTATTCATGTAGCAGCTTGGTTTGTTGAACAAGTAAAATGTATGTAGTACCCAGGTTTTAAGTGTGTTATTTATAAATGTCATATAATATCGATACCATATATATGCATTAAATACGAACAATTAAATTCAACGATAATAAATTAATATCATCGTATGTATTAAAATTACAGTTTTCAATTTCAATCAATATAGAAGTCAAAACGCAACATTAAAATTTTTGGTTTTAAATAATATTCCATTTATATAGAAATCCTATAATATAAATAAATAAATTATTATAATTCAAAAACGATTCCATAACGACTATTTGAAAATTTGAATTGAACATAACTTGCAATCTATAATATGAAATTTTCATTTTTCTCTTACATTAGAAAAATATAATCAAATTGGTTCAAATGTTTCTTGTTTCACATAAATCCGACTTATATTGGATCCTGTATGTCCAATTAAAGTTCAAATCGAAAATATGAACTACCGCGTCGTTTTGAGCTCATTTTGATTAATTTATAAATATTTATATTCGAACTCCATTTTAAATAAATAAGTTCAACTAAAAATCCATTATATTTCTAATATAATATATAAACAAATTTAAATATTCCAATCTAAATGTCAGGAGAATCTGGGAAGTTACATTCTTCCCACCTTAAAATAATTTCGTCCCTGAAATTGCAAAGTAAAAAGAATATTCCAAACCAAATTATTTTAAAATTATTACTTTTGAATTATTATCAAAATAAATTCAAACTCTAAAATTTTCCGAAAATTTCGCCAGCACCTTCTCTGTCGGCTCGATCGGTACGACTACAACTGCCACTCTGGGCCTCAACATCTTCAAAAAGAAAAATCCAAATCCAAATGGCTACCTGCTCAGGGTGTAAAATCAATCACTTAATCCATAATATTAAGGTTTACCTATTTGTCGGGCATTCAAATTCAAGTTCCAATTTTCGAAGCGTATCAAGTAGCTTCTCATCGTCTGCATTTCCAGTCTGTATAACCAAATCATCTCTACCGCCTTCAAGATTCTGCACTTATTCTACTTATAATGCAACTAATAATCTGGGTTAGATAATTTCGTTTCCACTTCACCACCAATCTTGTTTCCAATTCACTCTACCAGGATTTATCTCCTTGCTTTCCATTCATACAATTTCTTACTAACCCCAATTATTTTGATTAAATTCAATTAATATTCAATATCTGGTTTGCATCTGCTTTGGTTTCCATTAATATCAAATTAATTTTTATTATTTATCCATTTAATTTTCAAATCCCAATTTATTTAAGTTCATTCTATTTGAAGTCATTCTTAAATTTATTCTACTTAACCAGGTTCAGTTTCACTTTCATTTCTGGTTCAGCTGACTATTTTTTTTTCTAATCAGTTCAACTTTATTTCATAATTTAATTTGATTTCAAATCAAATCAATCAGAGAAACAAAACACCCACATTACCATAATATAGCAAATTATTTCCTTTTTCTATAAAAATATAAATTGGGTAAAATTATTTCATTTACCCTCTTTATAAAACAATACTATATCAATTCGCTAATTCAATGCTTCTCAGCACTTGAACCAGTCAAATAACATAATACAAAACATTTTTATATAAAATCTTACAAATATGCTCTCATATATATACACTCAAACTCAACCTAGGGTGTTACTAACCCCATCTATATTGAGTTACGCCACAGAGCCAAGGTTACTACTCAACCTCGCTTTGATACCAAGTGTGACGACCCAACTTTCCGGTACCTTTTGAGCTAATCAAACCACACTAGTCCAACCCAAATTGCACTGGAAACTTAGATGCCAATAGAAAGAATTTATAGGGTGAGATAAGAAAGGAAGAAATATAAGAATAGGAAAAGAAGAAGAAGAACCGACACAACATAGAAACATAGTCTCACATCGCAGTGGAACAAAAATATAATATAGAAATAAAACTTTACACATACAATCATCAGAGTACATCACTACACCTGGACAGTTATAATAATCTGTCCTCGGATACATCACACAACGAAAAATATAGTAATACGTATGAACTCTCCAACACGTCTTTAGACTTCACAGCATTCTATAACTTGAACCTGCAGACCCGACTAACCCGAGCACTACAAACGACAGGTCAATCTGGTGAACCAGAGTGAGAAAAACCGACTAAGTTTCAAATACATCCATATTGATTTTAAAGTCAAAATCCTTTTGAAAGAAAAGGATAATAGTATGACCAGCCCACAAATAAATACAGACAGCTTTTACCTTACTATAACCCAAAACATTTTTGAAATCAATATTCATTTGGTATTATGATAGTGTCTAAATGCAAATAATTAGAATCTAGCAGAATGCTTGCTTCTCACGCTCCAAATATATAGTATACAAACAAAACCACGACGCTTATTGGAGATTCAGTTCCGACTATGACAAGGTAAAGAACCACCTGCTGATAGTGTATCTCTAGAGAGGAATACACTGGGTTTAATAAGAACATCTTGCAACCCGGCCCACATATGACCGACCATTCATTTCTCTTGAATGTTCCGAATATATTTCCACCTACGGTTGCTAGCAACATAACCGTTCCCGGGAGATACATAAGCAAAAAGAAGGACAAATAAGGATATTCTCTAGATGGTGACAATGCACCCTAATGGGAGCGACCCACATAACCATGCCGCCTGCCCGATTTTTGTCATTTCCCGGTTGATGAGGCTTGAGGTTATGATCTTTTATAACTTTTGGCCACCGTTCACTTTGAATGACACATCGTCAGATCCGTCAAATCACTAGTTGACGTCCACAAATCTACTCTAGGTATTAAAGAAGTGCCCCTCTTTGCCACCAACTCGGCATATTTGTAAAATCAACGTACATGGTTTTTAGGAAATATTCTGTCAGACTTTCGTCCATACAAGTCATCCTGGAATAGGATGAACCGAAGGTACTCTCCAACTTCATCCAATATAGGAATCACCCCATGGATCAGTAGCGAGTAGTCCTTGCAATCCACAGATTTCAATCATGACAGAACCCCAACATATCTTTGGGTCGAATCAGAGATTGTAAGTGGTTCTTCCGTTTTATGAAGATCTATGGTCTTCAAATGCTCCCTCTCGATCGTCGTTTGATATCTTCTATATTTTCGTATTTTTTGGTCGGAATTGTTTTTGAATATACATTCTATCCCGATCTTTACATACCGACCACCGTAAAGGTCAAATTTGATAGTCGGTTATTTAACTATCAAATAAACATCCATGCAATCATAAAAATTGATTTACTGGTTTAGTATTTAGCATCACTTGGCTTCTAAAATTATAATTAATTAAACTTGAATATTCCAATATTGGGGAAACATTTCACATATTACTTTTATATACTGATATCCACAAAACCATTTCATTTTAATATTTAGAAAGAATATATTATATAATGATATCCAAAACTCCATTTGACTATCATTTGCAAAACATTTACTATAGCATTTTGTTAATTATAATTGATAACCCAATTAACTTATTATTTGTAAAACGACATTACGAAAGCTTTTTGTTCTATCACTTGGAAGAACACCCAATATTTATGCTTATAAAATAAACCCATTTCCAACCCCTTTTACCAAGCTCAATTTCAATCCCTTTTTCCAATCCCCATTTTTTCTTCATAAAATCTCATTTTAGTTCCATCGATTTAACTTAATTCCAATATTAAGTATTTCCAATTTCGAAAACGACGCTTTAACTCATATTCCATTAATAAACCTTGTTTATAATTTCAGGTTTAATATAAATTCCCTTTATATCTCCATCTCTCTTTTCTTAATTAAAACATTAACTAAACCTTTCATTTAAGCTATGTATTCACTTAAACTTCTTTATTGCTTCATTATAACACTCAAGCTTAAATATAAAACTCATCCATAGCCTCTTCTCAACACTCGACTATATTCCATTCCGAAATCGGTTACTTAAATGTATTTCATTTAAAGAAGTGACTACTTAAATTAACAAATCATTTACTTCAACATTAGCCATTGTAAAATCAGTTAACTGCTTTATTTACTAAAATTAATAATAAATTTCTTTTTAAAATCTTTTTAGGATTAACCAATTATTCATTAAGTTATTTCATTTAGTTCATTTACAACAAACTAATTAAAAAGTCCAACTTAGTTAAAATGGTCAACTTGGACAATTCAAAACACGATTACTCCTCTAACCTATTCCAGTTAATTCCTCCTTTAAATTAATTAAAATATAATTAATTTAAACAACTTAATTTAATTGTTTTTCAGACGCAATTAATCAAATACTTAACCGATCGGTTATTTCTTGCTAATTTGTTTATAATTCTTATTAACATAAGAATTTGGTTTATGAAACAATTCATAATTACTTACAAACTTTAATTAAAAATAATTAATATTTATAAACTTTCATCCAAAGTAATAGCTTTTAAAATCTATTTCAGTTATAAAATATATTTATGACTTTAATACTGTCGATTCACTGTCGGTAAAATCCATATTTCAAAAATTGACTGATTTATAGGCCATATGATGCCAACTACCCAACCATACTATCCATTGGTTAATATCAGAATAAATGTTGAAATAAGGTTCAAGCATCAACAATGATCAATCATTCAACCATACTGGGTAAACAGTCTATATAATGGTAATATGAAAATAAACAACAAATTTGAGGAATCCAGTTGGATCCCCCAACCTGTTTTTACCTACATCCAAAATGGTTATTTCAAATCAAATCTCTCATTTTCATTTAACTAATAATTTCTATAACGACCATCAATCAATTAACGGACCATTCAAACAATTCAACCACGTTTATAAACTTGACCAATCAAGGGAAGTCATCTTTATCGGGTCAAATCATAACGATTGGCTTCTTATTGAAATTAAACGACCGTTTAATTTCATTGGTTGAATCAACAATAATTATATAACTAGTAAATGGTCAACCACGAACAACCAAAACATGCAAAATAAAAACCCAATTTATATAAAATATAAATGGGAAGAACTGAGTGAGTTTAACTCACAATGATTTGAATCTGTCGATAACCAGTTTTTTTAGTCAAATTAAACTGACATTTAATTCGACTAAAATTTTCAGTTGCTTCCGATCCGGACTAGACCTGCTCCATCTCGATGCTCCCATTTCTATGGTCCCAATGAAGCTGACTGTGCTTAAATCTTTAACCTGCGGCCCAAATACCCCCAAACTCGTTTTTCCTTTTAAAACCCTATTTCTGGATCCCCCAAATCATAGGCGTCCGCCTCCACCAGAAAAAGAATTTTCATGGCCGACATCAAACCCTCCTTTCCCCTTTTTGTCTTCAGTGAAATCAACTGCCTCGCAACCCCCACTACGCCACCACTTCTTCGTTCTCTCTTCGTTCTCCATCTCCGATTGTTCTGCGAACCCTAACACCCCTTCAACAACCATCTCCTCGTCGCCGGTCAACCTCGAACCCCTAGAAATGAAGCGGCTCCCCTCCACCATACGCTACAGGCTTTAGAAAATCAAAACGAGGCAACTCTTGACCAAACCCTTGGTTTTTGAATTCTGAACCATTTCATCAGACAATTCTTCAAAAGCCCACGAACAAGAGATAAATATTTTAATTGATTTCGAATTGCAGTATTATTTTGTTTTGATTTTTCTGGTGGTTTCATACTGTTTTCTTCCACTGTGTTCGTTCATTTGATTCTAGACATCGTTGAAACACTCTACTTGCATATATATATATATATATATATATAGTGCTGATTTTAGATAAGAACATTGTCCATCATTCTTAATTTAGATAGGTTTAGCTACTGTTTTTATAGGCCATATGCTTCTTCCCCTTTTCTGGTTATTTGTGTACTGGTGATGGAATTGATGGATGCGTGATGGATTAGCATAGACTTTTGTTGAATTTCGCAATGTATTTTAATACAATTGCTCTATTCGAAATGAGACAGTGATCGAATTATGTATGTATGTATAAACTAGGTGAGGCTACGGCTATGACTTGTTTATTCAATGCAGATATTTGAATCTACATATAGATTCTGTGTTCAAATCTTAAAAAAAAAACACAGTCTTATATGACCTTTGTACATGAATTTTACTATGTATATGAATATATAAATTTGCTATTTTGATCTTTATAGCTTTTATGTATATAAAAGTATACATATATCTGTCTTCTTGTAGCTTGTCCAGTGTCTATGGTTTAGTTGTTCACTAGCTAATTAGCTGTTTATTGTCTTGTTTTATTCAGTCGTATGTACATTTGATGTTAATATATATATATACACACACATTTGATGTTTATTTTTATTCAGCTGTACATTTGGTACATTACTGTTTCAATCCATGCCAAAATCTGTATTTAAAATGAATTGTCATGTCCATTTTATCTTGCATTGTACAAACATGTATATGTTTCATTTTGTGTTGACTTTGTACAAGTAATAATATGTACGTTTCCTTTAGCTGTTTCTTTAGCTATGTATTATCTTGTCTCTTCTAGCTGTTCATTTCTACTCTTTAGATGTTTGGCTATATTATTTTTTTCCTATCTTTGCTGCTACCCCTAGCTGTTCGTGTTCTTTTTGCTTTGGCTGTTTAGCTATTTTCTTATACTGATTGTTTCCTTGTTTTCTTGCAGTTCATGATCAATGTATGGAGAATCTGCGTTTTATTGTTTCTTGAATGAAACAGGTCATGCAGCCATTGATAAATTAGAGTGAACTATTATGTCTATTTTGTTTTGCATTATACAGACAAAATAATATGTATGTTTTTTCTTTGTATTTGCATGTACACATGCCCAGCTTTCATATGTATATACATATATTTATTTGTATTCTTAGCTGTTCATTTGTGTATATGAATATATCTGTTTAGCTATCTAACTAGCTGTATAGATTGATGTATGACCACACTTAGTTGTTCTAGCTATTTTAGCTGTATTTTTTCGTAGCTGTTCCTATATGTGCGTATGGGAAAATGATGGTGTATTACTGCTTTGAGTTGTACAAAATTTTTATATATGTGTTTTGTGTTTATACAAACAGTTTTATATATAATTTTCTTTGTGCATTCGGTTTGCATGTGGGCAGACGATTTTACACACACACACACATATATTTTTCTTGTATTGATCTTTTCTAATTTTAGTTTTCTTATTCATGTAGCATCTTGGTTTGTTGTACAAGTAAAATGTATGTAGTACCCAGGCTTTAGGTGTGTTATTTATAAATGTCATATAATATCGATACCATATATATGCATTAAATAGGAACAACTAAATTCAATGATAATAAATTAATATTATCGTATGTATTAAAATAACAGTTTTCAATTTCAATCAATATAGAAGTCAAAACGCAACATTAAAAATTTCTGGTTTTAAATAATATTCCATTTATATAGAAATCCTTTAATATAAATAAATAAATCATTATAATTTAAAAACGATTCCATAACGACTATTTGAAAATTTGAATTGAACATTACTTGCAATCCATAATATGAAATTTCCATTTTTCTCTTACATTAGAAAAATATAATCAAATTGGTTCAAACATTTATTGTTTCACAGAAATCTGACTTATATTGGATCCTGTATATCCAATTAAGGTTCAAATCAAAAATTATGAACTACCGCGTCGTATCGAGCTCGATTTAATTAATTTATAAATATTTATATTCAAACTCCAGTTTAAATAAATAAGTTCGACTAAAAATCCATTATATTTCTCATATAATATATAAACAAATTTAAATATTCCAATCTAAATGTTAGGAGAATCTGGGACATTACATGTTGTAATTGCTTTTGTTTGCTTGGAATTTTGGGGGCGAAATTCTAAAGGGTGGAATAATGTAACAGCCCGCATTTTGCATATCGGAAGATCGTAAAATATTTTTATTTTATTCCCTGAGGGTTGGATCATTCTCATCTTTTAATATGTTGCTTATGGAATATGAGACAAGTCCATAATTTTTACTAATTTTGTTTGTGACCATTTTTCCCCTATCAGCCTTGTACATGGAATAACTTTTGACTCATGTTGAATCAGAGGGTGAGACCTTTGCCATTGGAAAGGAATTGATGATTGTCTTTCCGTAGAGTGGTTGCATCAAAGATTTGGTTCAGTGGTTTGGGAGAAATCACTTTTTAAGGTTTTTCAGTTGGCTGTCCAGGTTTGGTAAGCCATAACGGGTTGAATTGGAGAGGCCCATTAGTGGGCTGATGGGTAGGTATAAATAGGGGGTGAGGGGTATGAAAAATAGTTTAATTTTTCATTTCCTCTTAGGTGGCCTTGTGCTCCTTCTTACTCTAACACCTTTCCACCATTAAAAATCCAAATCTAAGGAGGGAAATCATAGATTTACACCATTGAAGGCTATATCTACATCATTTCAAAGGTGAATTCATCGGATCGAGGAGTGGGTCCGAATTGTTCGCTATCTGGATTAATAACTCTACCATTTTAGCTTGTATTGGAGAATCAGTAAGTGGATTACATCATGGATTCAATAAAGTGTATGAGTAGTAGATCATGTTTTTCATCAAATTCAAGTGTTTTTCCTTGATCTATGCATTGGTAAGTTCATTTTCATATAGATCACCCTAGAATCTAATTTAACAAGTTTAGATAGGTAATTTTTATGATATTTCATACGAATGTGCAAGTTAGATCCATGGTTTTTGTTCATATGCATATTTGTTGTGATTTTGGTGAATTTGACATTATTGTTGATAGAATTATCATATTGATGATATTGTTGATTTCATAACATGCTTGTAATCCTTTTTGATGAATTGGATGAGTTAGTTTCATCGGGTTTATCGTTTGGCGAAGTTTTGGTCGAAATCAGAGTTGAATTGCAATATGCAGGTTTTGGATCGGCCATAAGTTGGATCAGCCATAAGTTGGGTCGACCATAAGTGGGGTCGGCCTAGTCAGAAGAAGCGGGCTGACCTAGTCAGAAAAAGTGGGTCGGCCTAGTCATTAAGAGGTGGGTCGGCCTAGTCATTCAAAGGTGGGTCGGCCTAGTCAGGAGAAGTTGGGTCGGACTAAAGTTGGGTCGGACTAAAGTTGGGTCGAACCAAAGTTAGGTCAAGCATAAGTTGGGTCAGACCAAAGTTGGCTCGGGCTATTCTGGTCAGCCATTTCTGGTCAGACATTTTTGCCATTTCTGGTCAGCTATTTCTGGTCGGACATTTCCGGTGATGATGTGACTTCAAAGTGAATTCAATAAGGAAGTTTGGAAGTGTTGAAAAGTGTTTGTTGTTTGTTGTATGCAACAAATGGGGAGAAAACTAAAGGATGTATTGAGTTCGTGTGAGGTTACAGCTCTAAGGTGTTCTAAGCTAATTAATAGTTGTAACTGATAACGACTAGAGAGACGAAGGCTGTAACGACCCGGTAGGAATTCGACGCCCGAATTCTGACAATAATATATAATTCCACATTACTTGTCAAAACTCAAGTATCGAAACCACCATATTGTCATTTGAAAGAAATTAGAGGGTGAGATAAGAAAGGAAAGAAATATTAGAATAGAATAAGAAGAAGATTCAACACCACATAGATCTCATATCGCAGCGGAACAAATTATAATACAGAAATAAATCTTTATTGAGAGCTTTAAAAATATACTTACAATCATCAGAGTACATCACACATCTGGACAGTTATAATAATCTGTCCTCATATACCACACACAGCGGAATAATATAACACCATACGTCTGAACTTCTCCAACACGTCTTTGGACTTCATAGCATTCTATAACCTGAACCTGCAGACCCGGGCTAACCTGAGCATTAAAATCACCGGGTCAGTCTGGTGAACCAGAATGAGAAAACCCGTTAAGTTTAAAATATCATCCAACTTGATTTTAAGTTCAAAATTCCTTTTTGAAATAAACGAATAGTTGTAAGACCAATCCACACATAAACATAGACGGTTTTTACCTTACGATAACCCAAAACAGTTTTGAAAATCAATACTTCTTTGATATTATCATATTGTCTTAATACAAATAAATAGAATCTAGCGGAACGCTTGCATCTCACACTCCACATATATAGTATACAAACAAAACCGCAGGCGCTTATTGGAGAATGGATTCCGATTATGACGAGGTACGGGACCACCTGCCGATCGTGTATCTCTAGAGATGAATACACTAGGTTCAACAAGAACGTCTTGCAACCCGGCCCACACATGACCGACCACTCATTTCGCTTGAGTGTATCGAATGTATATCACCAACAGTTGGGAGCTACCCACCGTTTCCTGAAAAGGGACAACATCGATAGATTTAAGAAACAAAAGGAATTTCTCTAGATAGGTGATTATACACCCTAATGGGAGCGACCCACATAGCCATGCTGCCTGCCCGATTTTTGTCATTTTTCGGTTGATGAGGCTTTAGGTTTGAATTCCTTTTAGAATATCTGGCCACCATTCACTTTGAATGCCACATCGTTAGATCCATCAGATATCACTAATTGACGTCCACAAAAATACCCTTGTTGGGAGCTAACCAACAATGATTCGTTTGAAGAAATCAACGTATGTGGTCCTCTGAAATACTTTGTCAGACACTCGTCCATACAAGTCATCCAGGAACAGGATGAACCGAAGGTACCCTCCTACCGCATCCTTATATAGGAATCACCCCAAGGATCAGTAGCGAGTAGTCCTTGCAAACCGCAAAATCTCAACCACGACCAAATCACGTCAGAATACCTCTGTATTGCAACCCGGAGATTATTCGTCAAGTAGTCCTTCCGCTTATGAAGATCCACGGTCCTCAATTGCTCTGTCTTCAATCGACGTCTTCACTTATTCGCTGGTCGGAATGGTTTTCGAATATAAATTTGATCCCGGACTTTCCGTACCAACAGCGCATTGGCCATGATTTTGATAGTCGGTTATTTAACTATCAAAATAAACAATCATAAATATAAAATAAATCCATTGGTTTATTTCACAGCGTCACTTGGCCATTAAAACAATATATCAGTAGTAATACCAAAGATAATATATAAGTTATAATAAGTATTCTCAAATCATTTAATAAAATCTACTTAAAAGAAATATCTTAAAGTCCAACCCAATTTCTCGTTACTATCTTTCAAAACATTTCCACCACATTACTTATCATTTATACTGACGAGATTAATTCACTTACTATCATAAACAATTGTTACAAAAACTTCTTTTATTTTGTTACCATGGAAATATCTTTTCCTAATCTCACGCCCCTCTTTATTTCCTTTTATTTTGAAAACTCATCGTATATCGAAATTCTTCAAATAACGATTCACTATTATTTCTGAAAAATAATCTGCTTTAACAACTCCACTATCACGATTCATACCATCCTTCGAAAAATCCTGAAGTTGTTCAAGTTGGGGTATTTTAATTACCTCTCAGACCTTGATAAACAACGTTCTTGTCTTAAGATGAATATGAATCGTAATTCAAAACTCATATTCGTTTTGATATCACTCTACTATTGTACAAATGTATGGTTTTTATAAAACCCATTTGCCTTTTGAAATCTTCCTTTTTAAAATCTCATTTAGTTAAACAAATATTCACTAAATTATTTCATTTAAGTAAACGGCATATTCTAGTTTAATTTAATAATCAATTACTGATAAAACAGTCGGCTTGGTAAATCTTAAAACATGATTAACCATTAATCAATCTCAACTCGTCTTTTCATTTTGAATTAATGAATAACATTTATTAATCCGAATAATCTCATTCACATCGATTACCATTAAATAAATAATAATTCTTTTCTAAATAATCTCACTCTAATTGTTCTTAAAACAATAAATCCTTGTTATCAATCATCAAGTAAATTCCTGCCTACTTGCTTATTAATATAAGAATCCACTTTATAAAAAAATTTGTATTTGGCCATCTGCCATGAATTTCTCAATCCATGTCACAATTGGTTAATATCCAAACGAATGTTGAATTTGGGTTTATAATCAATACCCAATTCAATAATCCAACCATATAGGTTCAACAGTTTCATATCATGATCATACACAGATATATAATCAATTCAACAGATAATTGTCAACAAATAATAATTCAGTTACCCAGTTTAATTTAAATACATTTATATTATTATAGACGCAACCAACAAGGTAAGTTACCTTGTTTGGAAATCATCGTTAAAGTAACGATGTCATTCCATTTAAATTAAACAACCGTTTAATTTAAATGATTGACGAAAATATTTGATGCACATTCAAACAGTCAACAACAACCAATAATTAACAGCCATAACAGACAAACGATAAACCCAACTTGTATTCATTATAAGTGGGAAACTGAGTGAGGTTAGCTCACCTGATCTGCGGTGTATACATAGCTCGTTCCAGTTAATTCCAACTCGTTTGATTCAATTCCTTCTGTACCATCCGGCTTATAAATACGGTTCCATTCTATCTTGAATCGGTCAATTCTAATAAAATATAAATATGACGTTAATGTTTAAAATTTTATTTTATTTTGATAACTGATTAATTTAAATTAATTAACGAACAAATTACCGTGTTTTAAATATTACGGCTCTACTCTTTTCTTTACCGCTTCATCTGTCCTTCCTTTTGTTCATGACCGCAGATCCCGAACTTGGCCAGTATATTCTGACATGGTTTAAAATATTTAATAAACATTAACAATTTAAATTTAAATTCAATTAACTTTAAATCTCATATAATTTGCACTAAGTGTTAGCTAATTAAACCTTAAGGGATCCCCCTTTTTCTTTAATTTTTTTCTCTGAATTTGGCCCTCCTTGCTTGCAGCCATCCCAAAGCCCGACCCACAATGAAACCCTCACCCACATAAAGAAAGCCGCAGCCTTCACATTACCATTTCATTTCATCCTCTCGTCTAAAAAAGAAAAAAACCGTTCCTCTGCCAAAATCGAACCGCGGCGCCATCCTTCCTCCTCAGTTGATCGGAGAATCCGCGGTCACTGTCCAATCGAGCGCCTCCGTCATCTTCTCCTGCGGCTTGAACCACATCTCCCATGGACCTTTCGTTAGTCCACTGCTCGATCCCATAATCAACGCCTTTCAGACGAGACCCGATCCCAACGTTGCTTCGAAATCCACCAAATTAGGTCAGCTCGCATACCTCTTTATTCTTGAACTATTTTCTATTTAAAATTATTTGTAAATTGGTATTGATTTTTGGAAAAAGTTCTCGAATTTGAACTGATTTTGGTTTGGGGTTAAAGCAGTGGTATTTATATATGTGGGTACCTTGGGCTCCAAGGTTTAGGCTGTTAGAGCGTGTAGGTTAGGTTATCAATTCCCGTTTTTCTGCTTTTGAGTTTTTCTTTCCATGTATTGTCTGAGGGGAAGTTTGGATTTGAAAACATAGGGGAAGGCGGTAACAGATTTAGCTGTATCTTGCATGTGCGTAGCTGTTGTGCTACTGTGAAGGATAGACTAGGCATGCTGTTTGTGAGTAGTCCTATTGCAAAATATTGTCATCAGTGTAGGAAATTGGTAGCTGTAAATCTACTTGAATTGATGTTTTTGCTCAGTTGTAAATCCGCTTGGCAGAAAAAAAAAATTGTATAGTAACATATGCGCTTGTGAAGCTGTCCTTCCTACTGTATTATTTACTTTTCTTTTTGATGTCTTGCTTTGAAATTTTCTCATCAGTTTTGTTCATAGGCTTGGCAAAAGAAATCTTGGCAAAAAATTTGGTTAGGAAAAATATTTTGTACTGTCTCCACAACAGCAAATATAAAAATTTGATTTGGCAAGAGATTCTGTTCTCAGAATGATTCCTGTTAGAATCTAAGTTTGAAATTTTGACCAGGCAAAAGATATGGACGTGGAAAACAATTCTTATTTCATTGTATTATTTTTTTCTTTTCTTTTACTGTTTAGTGATAGGTACCCAGTTGAAAGTCATGCTGAGGTTTTGAAAAATGAATTGTAGTGTTCAGTGTTCTTGCATTCAGACCATTATAGAAGTGGTTTTCTTTGCATTAGAAGATTTGTATTTGCTGTTTTCTTATTGTTCTCATATTCATATATTTTTTTAACCACTTCATACTCCTCTTGTTATTTTTGATAGTAAATGATGCATTATTCCTCAGGCTGATGATCGGGATCGTGCATGTTGTAACCATTGTATGCTGAGGATTTTAGAAGATCAGCTTATGGTATTAGAGGCCAATCGCAAATTTGTAATACGGTAGCCTAAATAAAACAGTAGAAGTCCTGAGGAAGGATTAGGCAGGAGGATTACAGAGGAGGCTGAAGATGAACTTTGAATGCTCCCATTGAAAGGAAACCATTCAAGACCGTGTAGTATCATGTAGTCAAAGAAGGACAACTAGACTTTTATAGCCATACTTTTAGAAATATTTCATGTATCATTTACTATGCATTGGCTGATTTTTATTCCTTGTTGTACTATTTTTTTTCTTGTTTTACTGTATTTGAATTCATATGGACAATGATATAGGATTTCTTTGTATTCGCAGATTCTAGTTTTTAAGTTGATGCAACAACTTTTTATTTATATCAACAAACGTTGTAAATTTTATACCGTTGGTGCATGTTACCGTCTACTACTACACATGAAATTCGAGCGTTATGAATTCACATATATACGTACCAGTGAGAAAATATGTTGATAAATAGGTTATAAAATAATATCGATAAATTATTCGATAAAATACCAAAACCATTAAATTCAAAATACATAAATTATTATCGCTAGATACGCTCGCATGGAATAGTACAACACTTCAGGTTTGGCCAATATCGAATTAAAATTCCGCATCAAAAGATTCGATTCAATCGATATCGAAAATTTATATAAAAACGTTATTAAATTTATTAAATAAATGTTATTGTGTATTAACGATTTTCATAGCGACTATTTTAAATTTTGAATTGGACATAATTGACAATCTATACACTGAAATCCCGAATTTTCTCTTTCATGAGAAAATTTTCATCAATTCGATCCTAACGTTTCTTGTTTCACGAGATTCCGACTTATATCGGATCCTATATCTTTAATTGAGATTCAAATCAAAAATTTTGAACTACCGCGTCGTTTTCGAGCCCGTTTTAATTATATTATAAAATATAACATTTGAACTCAAATTTAAATATTAAAATCAATAAATATTCTAATTAAAATATTTAACCAAAATTAAATATTCAAATTAAAATGGCCAAAAATCCGGGTTGTTACATTCTTCCCCCCTTAAAATAATTTCGTCCCCGAAATTGCTAAGGTAAGAAAAACGTCATAACCCATTATATTTTTCTAAATTTAATTCACTTTTAAAACAAATTCAATATTGTAAATAAATAAAAATTTCAAAGATATCGAATATTTTCAAATACTTTAAATTTCAGAAAAATTTGGCAGAGCCTCCCTTGTATTGAGTGACATCTGCGATATCGCAGGAACAAATAATATCGGCTCACATGGTCGAAAAACAAAGTTTAGAACCTCAAAAATTATAATTCCGCATAGGCGTACCTCGTGCGAGTGCTATTGAGTATATCTTCTCAACTTATTGCGATCTACTCATCCAAAATTTATTCTCACTGCCCTCTGGCACCTGTACTCAACTCAATTCAACATGTAAGTGATCGTTACATGAAATTTATAGATAATAACTCATTAGTTAACTAGTATAATTCCAACAACTCCAAAGGCATTACTCAAAATGGTGTATGGTTTAAATCACCCAGTTTCAATTCGTGAGTAGTTCCCTTCAAATTTTATTGTACTGTTACTTTGTTTTCAATCCATTCAACTTTTCATTTAAGTTATTGACAAATTTATTCCAACCAATCTGATATTCAAACAACGGCCAATACACAATCAATTCATCCAAACATTCAATTTACATTAAATCCCACTAATATTTAACATTAATATTTACTTCAAAATTTCAAGTCTCATTTCATGTCAAATTATTTGATTTTCAATCATTTCTTTTTATAATTACAAATCTTGATTTTTAATTCAAACACCATCATTCTAACTTATTCCATTTTACTTAAGTAAACTTCTGATTTTAATTTCAAACTAAAATTTTCATTCACAACTATATATGTGAAATTTCCTGGTCACATTAACCATTTAAATTCAAACTTCCATTTGAATTCCACTTAATAAATCAATCACATCACAATATCTTAATAACTTAATAAAATTATTTCTTTTATATTAACATATAATCTTGGGTAAAATAATTTCATTTACCTTATTTACAAAACAATATTGTGTATATTTCCAATCCAATGCTTTTCAACACTTGAATCGATCAACAACACAATACAAAACATTTTTATATAAAATCTACAAATACGCTCTCAAATGTATACACTCAACTCGATCTAGGGTATTACTAACCCCATCTCTACCGAGTCACGCCACAAAGCCAAGGTTATTATTAAACCAATAGCTCTGGTACCACTGTAACGACCCGGTAGGAATTCGACGCCCGAATTCTGACAATAATATATAATTCCACATTACTTGTCAAAACTCAAGTATCGAAACCACCAGATTGCCATTTGAAAGAAATTAGAGGGTGAGATAAGAAAGGAAAGAAATATTAGAATAGAAGAAGAAGAAGATACAACACCACATAAAGTCTCACATCGCAGCGGAACAAATTAAATACAGAAATAAATCTTTATTGAGAGCTTTAAAAATATACTTACAATCATCAGAGTACATCACACATCTGGACAGTTATAATAATCTGTCCTCATATACCACACACAGCAGAATAATATAGCACCATACGTCTAAACTTCTCCAACACATCTTTGGACTTCAGAGCATTCTATAACCTGAACCTGCAGACCCGGGCTAACCCGAGCATTACAAACACCGGGTCAATCTGGTGAACCAGAGTGAGAAAACCCCTTACGTTTAAAATATCATCCAACTTGATTTTAAGTTCAAAATTCCTTTTTGAAATAAAAGGATAATTGTAAGACCAATCCACACATAAACACGAACGGTTTTTACCTTACGATAACCCAAAAAAGTTTTGAAAATCAATACTTCTTTGATATTATCATAATGTCTAAATACAAATAAATAGAATCTAGCAGAGCGCTTGCATCTCACGCTCTACATATATAGTATACAAACAAAACCGCAGGCGCTTATTGGAGAATGGATTCCGACTATGACAAGGTATGGGACCACCTGCTGATCGTGTATCTCTAGAGAAGAATACACTGGGTTCAACAAGAACATCTTGCAATCCGGCCCACACATGACCGATCACTCATTTCGCTTGAGTGTATCGAATGTATATCACCAACGGTTGGGAGCTACCCACCGTTTCCCGAAAAGGGACAGCATCGATAGATTTAAGAAACAAAATGAATTTCTCTAGATAGGTGATTATACACCCTAATGGGAGCGACCCACATAGCCGTACTGCCTGCCCGATTTTTGTCATTTTTCAGTTGATGAGGCTTGAGGTTTGAATTCCTTTTAGAATATCTGGCCACTATTCACTTTGAATGCCACATCGTCAGATCCATCAAATATCACTAATTGACGACCATAAAAATCTAGTTGGGAGCTAACCAACTATGATGCGTTTGAAGAAATCAACGTACGTGGTCCTATGGAAATACTTTGTCGGACACTCGTCCATACAAGTCATCCAGGAACAGAATGAACCGAAGGTACCCTCCTACCGCATCCTTATATAGGAATCACCCCAAGGATCAG
This sequence comes from Allium sativum, assembly GCA_030737875.1. Taxonomy (NCBI): domain Eukaryota; kingdom Viridiplantae; phylum Streptophyta; class Magnoliopsida; order Asparagales; family Amaryllidaceae; genus Allium; species Allium sativum. Next base: position 440,301,707 of record CM060915.1, on the reverse strand, counting down.
TAGCGAGTAGTCCTAGCAAACCGCAAAATCTCAACCACGACCGAATCACGTCAGAATACCTCTATATTGCAACCCAGAGGTTATTCGTCAAGTAGTCCTTCCGCATATGAAGATCCACGGTCTTCAATTGCTCCGTCTTCAATCGACGTCTTCACTTATTCGCTGGTCGAAATGGTTTTCGAATATAAATTTGATCCCGGACTTTCCGTACCAACAACGTATTGGCCATGATTTTGATAGTCGGTTATTTAACTATCAAAATAAACAATCATAAAAATAAAATAAATCCATTGGTTTATTTCACAGCGTCACTTGGCCATTAAAACAATATACCAGTAGTAATACCAAAGATAATATATAAGTTATAATAAATATTCTCAAATCATTTAATAAAATCTACTTAAAAGAAATATCTTAAAGTCCTGCCCAATTTCTCGTTACTATCTTTCAAAACATTTCCACCACATCACTTATCATTTATACTAACGAGATTAATTCACTTACTATCATAAACAATTGTTACAAAAACTTCTTTTATTTTGTTACCACGGAAATATCATTTCCTAATCTCATGCCCCTCTTTATTTCCTTTTATTTTGAAAACTCATCGTATATCGAAATTCTTCAAATAACGATTCACTATTATTTCTGAAAAATAATCTGCTTTAACAAATCTACTATCACGATTCATACCATCCTTCGAAAAATCCCGAAGACATTCAAGTTGGGGTATTTTAATTACCTCTCAGACCTTGATTAACAACGTTCTTATCATAAGATGAATATGAATCGTAATTCAAAACTCATATTCGTTTTGATATCACTCTACTATTATACAAAAGCATGGTTTTTATAAAACCCTCTTGCCTTTTGAAATCTTCCTTCTTAAAATCTCATTTAGTTAAACAAATATTCACTAAATTATTTCATTTAAGTAAACGACATATTCTAGTTTAATTTAATAATCAATTACTGATAAAACAGTCGGCTTGGTAAATCTTAAAACATGATTAACCATTAATCAATCTCAACTCGTCTTTTCATTTTGAATTAATGAATAACATTTATTAATCTGAATAATCTCATTCACATCGATTACCATTAAATAAATAATAATTCATTTCTAAATAATCTCACTCTAATTGTTCTTAAAACAATAAATCCTTGTTATCAATCATCAAGTAAATTCCTGCCTACTTGCTTATTAATATAAGAATCCACTTTATAAAATAATTTGTATTTGGCCATCTGCCATGAATTTCTCAATCCATGTCACAATTGGTTAATATCCAAACGAATGTTGAATTTGGGTTTATAATCAATACCCAATTCAATAATCCAATCATGTAGGTTCAACAGTTTCATATCGTGATCGTACAAAGATAAATAATCAATTCAACAGATAACTGTCAACCAATCATAATTCAATTAACCAATTTAATTTAAATACGTTTATATTATTATAGACGTAACCAACATGGTAAGTTACCTTGTTTGGAAATCATCTTTAAAGTAACGATGTCATTCCATTTAAATTAAACAACCGTTTAATTTAAATGATTGACAAAAATATTTAACGCACATTCAAACAGTCAACAACAACCAATAATTAACAGCCATAACAGACAAACGATAAACCCGACTTATAATCATTATAAGTGGGAAACTGAGTGAGGTTAGCTCACCTGATCTGCGGTGTATACACAGCTCGTTCCAGTTAATTCCAACTCGTTTGATTCAATTCCTTCTGTACCGTCCGGCTTATAAATATAGTTCCATTCTGTCTTGAATCAGTCATTTCTAATGTAATATAAATATGTCGTTGATACTTAAAATTTTATTTTATTTTGATAACTAATTAATTTAAATTAATTAACGGACAAATTACCGTGTTTTAAATATTACGGCTCTACTCTTTTCTTTACCGCTTCATCTGTCCTTCCTTTTGTTCATGACCGCAGATCCCGAACTTGGCCAGTATGTTCTGACATGGTTTAAAATATTTAATAAACATTAACAATTTAAATTTAAATTCAATTAACTTTAAATCTCATATAATTTGCACTAAGTGTTAGCTAATTAAATCTTAAGGGATCCCCCTTTTTCTTTGCTTTTTTCTCTGAATTTGGCCCTCCTTGCTTGCAGCCATCCCAAAGCCCGGCCCATAATGAAACCCTCACCCACATAAAGAAAGCCGCCACCTTCACATTACTATTTCATTTCATCCTCTCGTCCAAAAAAAAAAAAAACGTTCCTCTGCCAAAATCGAATCACGGTGCCATCCTTCCTCCACAGTTGATCGGAGAATCCGCGGTCACTGCCCAATCGAGCGCCTCCGTCATCTTCTCTTGCGGCTTGAACCACATCTCCCATGGACCTTTCCTTAGTCCACTGCTCGATCCCAAAATCAACGCCTTTCAGGCGAGACCCGATCCCAACGTTGCTTCGGAATCCACCAAATCAGGTCAACTTGCATACCTCTTTATTCTTGAACTATTTTCTATTTAAAATTATCTGTAAATTGGTATTGATTTTTGGAAAAAGGTCTCGAATTTGAACTGATTTTGGTTTGGGGTTATAGCAGTGGTATTTATATATGTGGGTACCTTGGGCTCCAAGGTTTAGGTTGTTAGGGCGTGTAGGTTAGGTTATCAATTCCCGTCTTTCTGGTTTTGAGTTTTTGTTTCCATGTATTGTCTGAGGGGAAGTTTGGATTTGAAAACATAGGGGAAGGCGGTAGCAGATTTAGCTGTATCTTGCATGTGCGTAGCTGTTGTGCTACTGTGAAGGATAGACTAGGCATGCTGTTTGTGAGTAGTCCTATTGCAAAATATTGTCATCAGTGTAGGAAATTGGTAGCAGTAAATATATTAGAATTGATATTTTTGCTCAGTTGTAAATCCGCTTGGCAGAAAAAAATATTGTACAGTAACATATGCGCATGTGAAGCTGTCCTTCCTACTGTATTACTTACTTTTCTTTTTGATGTCTTGCTTTGAAATTTTCTCGTCGGTTTTGTTCATAGGATTGGCAATAGAAATCTTGGCAAAAAATTTGGTTTGGCAAAATATTTTGTACTGTCCCCACAACAGCAAATATAAAAATTTGGTTTGGCAAGAGATCATGTTCTCAGAATGATTCCTGTTAGAATCTAAGTTTGAAATTTTGGCCAGGCAAAAGATATGGACGTGGAAAACAGTTCTTGTTTCATTGTATTCTTTTTTTCTTTTCTTTTACTGTTTAGTGATAGGTACCCAATTGATAGTCATGCTGGGGTTTTGAAAAATGAATTGTAGTGTTCAGTGTTCTTGCATTCAGACCATTATAGAAGTGGTTTTCTTTGCATTAGAAGATTTATATTTGCTGTTTTCTTATTGTTCTCATATTCATATTTTTTTTAACCACTTCATACTCCTCTTGTTATTTTTGATAGTAAATGATGCATTATTCCTCAGGCTGATGATCAGGATCGTGCATGTTGTAACCATTTTATGCAGAGGATTTTAGAAGATCAGCTTATGGTATTAGAGGCCAATCACAAATTTGTAAAAAGGCAGTCTAATTAAAACAGTAGAAGTCCTGAGGAAGGATTAGGCAGGAGGACTACAGAGGAAGCTGAAGATGAACTTTGAATTCTCCAATTGAAAGGAAACCATTCAAGACCGTGTAGTATCATGTAGTCAAAGAAGGACAACTAGACTTTTACAGCCATACTTTTAGAAATATTTCATGTATCATTTACTATGCTTTGGCTGATTTTTATTCCTTGTTTACTATTTTTTTTCTTTTTTTTATTGTCTTTGAATTCATATGGACAATGATATAGGATTTCTTTGTATTCGCAGATTCTAGTTTTTAAGTTGATGCAACAACTTTTTATTTATATCAACAAACGTTGTAAATTTTATACCGTTGGTGCATGTTACCATCTACTATTACACATGAAATTCGAGTGTTATGAATTTGCATATATACGTACCAATGAGAAAATATATTGATAAATAGGTTATAAAAAAATATCGATAGATTAAATACCAAAACCATTAAATTCAAAATACATAAATTATTATCACTAGATACGCTCGCATGGAATAGTACAACACTTCGGGTTTTGCCAATATCGAATTAAAATTCCGCATCAAAAGATTCGAATCAATCGATATCAAAAAATTATATAGAAACATTATTAAATTTATTAAATAAACGTTATTGTTTATTAACGATTTTCATAGCGACTATTTTAAATTTTGAATTGGACATAACTAACAATCTATACACTGAAATCCCGAATTTTCTCTTTCATGAGAAAATTATCATCAATTCGATCCTAACGTTTCTTGTTTCACGAGATTCCGACTTATATCGGATCCTATATCTTTAATTAAGATTCAAATCGAAAATTTCGAACTACCGCGTCGTTTTCGAGCCCGTTTTAATTATATTATAAAATATAACGTTTGAACTCAAATTTAAATATTAAAATCGATAAATATTATAATTAAAATATTTAAACAAAATTAAATATTCAAATTAAAAAGGCTAAAAATCCGGGTTGTAACAAAGGCCGAGGAATTATCGTTGTCGTAGGTTCTAGCGGACTCAAAGTAGAGGTACAATTAAAGACCAATTGTAGGTCGAGTGCCTTGGGCGTCGTGTATGGCCTAGACACGTGTTGAGTATACCATGTAGCACGTGTTGAGTATAGCATGTGGAGTGTTTCTAGAACTGGGGCGTCATGTGTGGTCCTTGACAATTGATGGAAAATTGTTAGCCAGTCATACGATAACCAGGGTTCCAAAGCATGGTTGGCGGTGATTGCCTGAGTCAGTCATGGACGTTTGAATGCATGTTGTGATCATGATTGAGTTGCTTTGCCATATATGAATGGATTCTTTAATTGTCATGACTGAATTGTTATTCCTTTGGGTGTATGGATTGTAAAGGCTATCACTATCATGTAATTGGGAAGGAAATTGAGAGTTCTTCTCTGGAGCTGGGTAGATTAGTTGATTGTTTACCCATTCTTATATACATTGTTAATGAAGTTTATTAGTTGTTTTATCGCTCACTAAGACTTTTGTCTAACTCAAGGTTTTATGTTCCTCTTATTACATTGGGTTGTTCATCCGGTTGTGGATGGGCAGACTGAGTAACAGGTGGCAGGTATTGCTTTAGTGAGGATGACGATGCTGATCGATGGCGAGCAGGAGGCTCACGTACCAGTTTTATTATTATCTAGTATTTGTTCCCACTGTTTGCTATTTCTCTGAGTGTTGTATTGAGGCAAATTGTACAAACATCATTGTTGTTATCCATGTGTATGGGAAGTACTTTCTTGTTGTCATGAAAGTTTAGTGTTTTCTGCTTCACTATCACTACCTGTTGTATATATTCTATTATATTTTATCCTTGCGCTGTGAGTTTACTATAGGGTCCGATATTGTTTACCTACTTGGATGATCGTCCATAGCTTCCTAGCACACCTTTCAGCGCATTATTCCCCTTGTTTAGTGCAGGGGTTATGGACGGTCGTCACAGTAATCCTAGTCGACTCAAAGAACAGAAGCGGGCCCTCGGCCTTATATCTTAAAACCTAAACCCGAGAGGATCCTAAAGCAAATCACAACCAAATGAGGTGTTCAAGTTTCGTTATGAACATCCCCAAACTTGGGCATATTCAAGATCTTGAATCTGAACAAGAAGGAATGGTGCGTCCTTTCCTTTGGCAATTCAGATATGGCTCAGCATTATACTTTTAGCACTATTAAGGGCGGGCTTAGGATTCTCTCGGGGAAGTACCTTCAACTTGTGTATTCATTAGTTTATTTTTCGATGTACTAACTATTTGCATATGAAATAACGCATTAAAACCTTAATTCAGGGAAGGATTGGGAAAAAGATCCCAAATATTTCTAATAAGATCGTGAGACTAGTACTATTCCTTTCTCCTTAGAAAGTCTTGCGGGGAAGTTTTATCTGACGCTCAGCACGGGTAGGCCTACTCTCGCTGCGACACCATGCACTAGGACAAAACTGTTTTTGACAAAAGAAATGCAACATACCAAATCGCACAACCCACAAACACACCCGCTAACAAACAGTTATGTGAACATGATTACTGTGTTAGAGAGATACATATTGCAAACATATAAGAAAACATATCACTCTGAATCTGGGTTTTGTAGGGCAAATTCCAGAGAAGCATAGTTTTCCTTAACTCTCCTTAGCTCATTTCCAGCTTGTCAATATGTTGATACAGTCCACCCACTTCCGCGTCAGTATTGATGGAGAACTTTGTTGTTAGCCTACGCTGCAGATTATGGATGATCTCGTCTTTCTCCTCTAATTGTTTTTCCAAGAAGGTTGATGGAGAACTTTGTTGTTAGCCTACGCTGTAGATTATGGATGATCTCGTCTTTCTCCTCTAATTGTTTTTCCAAGAAGGACACTTGTTCCCGGAGATTCATGACAACTACCTTCTGGAGATAATACATCCTTTTATAACCCAAAAGGTAGGCTCCCTCAAAAATACCTTGATGATCGACAACACTCGAAATTCCCTCCCCAAACTATGAAGAGGGGGTCTGAAATTGGTCCTCCTAGTCATAGATAACATGAATATCGTAATAACACAAGCATCAAATATAAATTAGTAGTATCATTCATCCACAGAAGGACAATCATCAATTCACACACACATACACATAACATCCACACTAACATATTAATACAACATAGCAAACCACCAAAATGTCATGAAACTAACACCATTCACGGATAAAATAAGAAAGAATGTATACTTCATACAATAACACTTAAAATCCATGGCCTCTAATGACATTCACTAGATCATATTCCTGGAGGTTCCCATGTTTTCAAACGCGGAAGCTAAAGCATTACTATAACTTACACCTTCGGAGGAGCAAAAAACTGTTGTAACATGAGAAGGCTAGTCATTAACGAATTTAAGAAGAGGGAAGGTACTTCGAAAGCGAAAGCCATATCTGTGAAACATCAACATCAAACTGATTAGGAGTCCTATTCCTCTGGGGATCTAAAGAATCACCTTCTTTGGAAGGTGACTCACTCGCTAGGGGAGAGGACGCTCCGTCACCCTTACGGGTCCACCATGTTGATCCATGCCTTCTTCTGCCTCGCGTTCTGCTGTGATCTCTTCCTCGAAGTCCTCAGAAAATTCATCAATATACAAAAGCGACGCGGGATTAACCTTGTTCATCAGAGGAGCCTTGTGTTCTTGTAAAGACCCATATTCTACACGTCATAGGATCGTAGAATATTTATTTCTTTCCCGTATGAAGCAGTATGGTCATGTAACTTTGGGAAACACCTATTAGTGTCATTTCCCATGCTTATGATTTTTGTCGATTTTTAAATGACCATTTTTCCCCTAGTTGATACTGTTTTGGCCATAACTTTTGATTGGGAAGGAATTTTGACCTGAAACCACTTCCATTTGATTCGTTTGATGGTTTCTCTTTCCGTAGAGTGGTTACATTAGCCAAACGGACTTACCGTTTGGGAGATATGGCTGAAACAAGGTTTGAAGGGTGAAAATCTGCTTAACCGGGCCAAATCGGGTGATTAGTGAGTAGGCCCATAACCCATTTCGGGATTAGGGTTATGGAAGGGCTGAAATGAGATGGAGGATCATTCCATTTCAGTTTTCTAGCCTCCACTTATCACCAAGGATCCCTAAAAATGGCCTCCAACCTCTAAATCACCTCCAAATCACCTTTAGGTTAAGGATTTGGCTTAGCAACCCCTAATCAAGAAGGATCTTCACCAAATCAACAAAGGAGCTGCTGTTTGGCATTGAAATTCCCATCAAATCAGAGAATTATTTCAGTTCTTAGTTTATTTTGTAGCTAAGGTGAGTGATTTGCTTAGTTTTGCACTAATTATGGCTAATTAGGGGTGATTAGTGTTAATTAGCCAATTTAAACATGATAAAATTCTGGAAAAATGTTTATAAAATTCGGAATGATGTTTTAGACCTCTGAGATGAATTTGGGTTAATTTGGTTAAGATTTGCTAATCCTATCATCAGTTTCACCTAAACATGCTTAAGGGGAAATATGGGATTTTGGGTATGTTTGATCCATTTTTACCTATCATATTTATGTTTTGGTGTTTGTGGTTGATTATGCATGTTGCTATGACTGTATGAAATGCTATGTGACTGTTTAGAATAGTTGGAATGGTCGAAAACGCCGTCGAGGGGCGTAAACAGCTCGCTGGACAAGGTGCAGGGGTCCGGATCGCATAGGGGGTTGAGGGACGATCGGATCGCCCTATGGGATCGTGGGGGCATCCCCACGAGTCGAGTCACCTCCTCCGAACCGAACCGTCTGTGCAAGGCCCACGGAGCGAATCGATGCAGCGTCGTGCCAAACTGAAGTACTCCGATCCGGATCGCGAATAAGTATTACGACCCGATCCGTCCATGAAGGGTGAGCACGATCCGTCGACCTGGGGAAGGGCGTCCGATCCGAACCGCTTGAAGAACCACGATCCGATCCGTATGGGGTGTTCCGATCTGAACCGAGAAGGGGAGCACGATTCGAAGCAAAGGAAAGGAGGACCACGACCCGATCCGAGTGACTAAGGCCGATCCGATCCGATGAAGAATGTGAAGGCTGATCCGATTCGATTGGGATGACCAATAACCCGAGATGCAAAGGTAGTCCAAATGGAAGTTAGAGCTCAGGATCCCGGAACCAGTTGGGAACCAATGAGTTTACTTCATGGTTGGACTTTGCTGCGGGACGTGTGCTAAGGAGTTGTCGACGTTCATAGCTTCGATTCACCACTAAAAAGGAATGATGGGCTACTTATCAGTGCAGTAGGGTCAATACGACCTGAGGGGCAAGGTGATGGTAGCAAGACTACGTTATCAGTGCAGTAGGGTCATTATGACCTGAGAGGCAAGGTGATGCGTAGTAAGACTATGAGCCAGCGCAGATGGGGTGAATAACTCCATGGGGCAAGTGGACATAGTAAGGATTGGTAAGGCTATGAGCCAGCGCAGATGGGGTGAATAACCCCATGGGGCAAGTGGACATAGCGAGGAATTAGTGGCTACATTATCAGTGCAGTGAAGCCATTTATGACTTCATGGGGCAAAGTGATCGTAGCAAGGAATGTTGGGTGGTCGAAGTGGTGAATATCGTATGCTTTACGCACTGAGTGAGAGATGTGAGGATGGATGCTATGCTTGATTTTTTGCCATCATTATGACATGCACACCTCCCCCACCTCCGTATCTTTACACTGTTTGATATGATACCCTAGAGTGTTGTACAGTATGTAGTGCTAACTCTTTGGTTGCAGGTCCAGGTTCAGGTATGTTTTAGTCTACCTGTTATTGTTCACTTTAGATGCTTATCGCTCATACCAGGCTTTATGTCTGACCCAGAGTTTTATGTCTCCTCTTATTACTCTGGGTGCTCACACGAGCAGACTAGAGACAGGTTAGCTGGTGATGCGCGAGTAGCTGATTCGGAGGCGGGCAGGAGGCTTCCACGTATTATATATATATATATACACATTCTCCCTGCGTCGTTGGTGGTCGCTACTTGGGCATTAGTAGTGTACCTCCTTTATCTTGTTTTTCTTTGAGACAGTTTGAAAATTGTAATAAGCTGTATTCTGAATTTCCGCTGCTATGATGTTTAGTTCTGATTTTCAGCTTGTGCACTGTCTCCTGTTTTATGTCAAGTATGTTACTATTATATTTTGTTCTATGTGCTGTGAGACATTCTACAGGTTCTTTGTATGTTCATTTCCTTCTTCCTTTTTCCTCCTGGCGACCCGTTCCGTGCTAACTGGACATGTGTACAGCGCACTTACGGAGTAAATGTCGGTTGGTGCGGGGCGGGCCGTCACTCTTGGTATCAGAGCTCTAGGTTGCGTAGTTAACCTAGGGAAAGACACTAGGGAGAGATAGTACGTATATGAGAGCGCGTATTTGTGATTACTTTGGTTTTCAAAAGCTATGTATGTATATACTATTAGTAGTATAAAGATGAAGTCGCACTGCACTAGCACCACTATGGGGTCGTTAATCGTTTCCCTTTTTCAGATTGACGATGAGCCGAGACACGAGGGGTGCTGGTAGAGGGACCAACCAAGGGAATGCCGCTGACATGAGGGCAATGTTTACTAACCTCATGAGAGACATGCTTAGAGAAGTGCAAGGGGAAGTTCCCAATCCTGGAGTTGGTGTTGGCCCAGTAGTGCAGGCGCCTAGGGTCGATTTTGCCAAGTTGTGCAAGGATTACACTAATCTTGGTGGGAAGCCGTTCCACGGAATGGAGTCGGCCACAGATGTTCAAGATTGGATGGATAGCTGCGACCGTATCTTTGATGACTTGGGTCTTAAGGATGCGATGAAGAGAAGACTAGCGTCTCGTCAGTTGCAAGGGCGAAAGATGAATTGGTGGAATGCCATTAGAACAGCTACTCCAGAGAATCAGGTTACTTGGGATCAGTTCAAGGCTCGCTTTAGCGAGAAGTTTATCCCAGCTGCCCAGAAGTCAGTATTGTTTAAGAGGTTTTTGGAACTCAAGCAGAACGGAAGGGCAGTTTCTGATTATATTGCTGAGTTCGACACCTTGTCGAAGTATGGACTGTCTCTCATTGATACTCCTGAGAAGAAGAATGAGAAGTTCATTACTGGTCTGGATGGGTACTTGGGGGAGAGGCTCATTAACCACATCGATGAGACTTTTGAATCGATCGTGGGGAAAGCCTTGAGATCAGAGAGCCTTTACCCTAAGTCAAAGACTGAGTCTGCATCTGCAGAAGGGCCAAAGCCGCAAGCAGGCGGTGGAGGCAAGAATAATTCTCAGAATAAGAGGAAGCAGGACCAATCTAAGGGTGGCCAGAAAAAGAGCAAGAAGGATGTTGAGTGCTTCAGCTGTGGAAAGAAGGGCCATTATGCTAAAGATTGTCGGGCCAAGCCAGCGGATAAGAAGTGCTTCAACTGTGGTCAAGTGGGACATTTCAAGGACAAGTGTCTGCAACCTCTTAAGGAGAAGCAGATTGTGAAAGCATATGCTATTGATGCTGTTCCTTCTTCGTCGAATGCCCCAACTGCGGCAGAGAAAGGAAAGAATGTTGTTATTCAAGGTATGCTTTCTATTTATGATATACCAGTTCGAGTCTTGTTTGATACTGGGGCTTCCCGTTCCTTCATATCTAGTGACCTGGTAGATAGGTTGGGACTGGAACCCGAGATAGTCGATAGACCGTTGATAGTGACGAACCCGATTGGTGGTTCGACTAGCCTTAGTATGATTTGCAGGAATTTGGTCTTATCGAGTCATGAATGTATGTTTGTATGTGATTGCTTTGTTTTGGGCTTTACTGGGTATGGCATTATATTGGGAGTCGATTGGCTCCAAAGATACGGGGTGGTGGTAGACTGTGAGGGCTTTTTGGTGACAGTGAGGGCGAATGATGGGCGGAGGGTAGTGTTTGGTAGTCTACCTAGTGATGGGGTTATGGCTAGTTTTGTAAATTCCCTCGACATCCCGCAGGATGAGTTGTCAGATGTGCCCGTGGTTGGCCAGTATCCGGACGTCTTCGAGGAGGTGACCGGGCTTCCACCACACCGAGAGATTGAGTTCCGTATTGATTTAGTGAAAGATGCCAGACCTATAGTGATGCCACTTCGTCGTATGGCACCAAGGGAGCAGCGAGAGCTCGGGGTGCAAGTCAGCAATCTTTTGAAGAAGGGATTTATTAGGAGTGTCTCCGAGTGGGGAGCACCAGTTGTGTTTGCCACTAAGGCAGATGGTTCCCTTCGTTTGTGTGTGGACTATCGCGAGTTGAATAAGGTGACGAGGAAGAATAAGTATCCTCTACCGCAGATAGATGATTTGTTTGATCAGTTGGAAGGAGCTAGAGTGTTCTCCCAGTTGGACCTCGCGACAGGATTTCATCAGCTTCGAGTAGCGGATGAGAGTGTTCCGAAAACGGCATTTAGGACGCCGTCTGGATTTTATGAGTGGTTGGTCATGCCATTTGGGTTGACCAATGCACCAGCCTATTTTGTGGATCTTATGAATCGAGTATTCAGAGATCAGTTGAATAAGTTTGTTCTTGTGTTCGTGGACGATATCCTTGTTTATTCAAGGACAGAAGAGGAACACAAGGGACACTTGAGGATAGTGATGGAGGTGTTGAGGAAACACCAATTGAAAGCGAAATTCTCTAAGTGTCATTTTTGGAGAAGGGAAGTAAGATTTTTGGGTCATGTCGTTTCAGAGAGTGGTATCGCTGTGGACCCTGCGAAGGTGGCTACGGTACAGGATTGGCCTACACCCAAGAATGCTACAGATGTAAGAAGTTTCTTGGGATTAGCTGGGTATTATCGTAAGTTTATCCAGGACTTCTCCAAGATAGCAGCACCGTTGACTCAGTTGACTAAGAAGAATCAGTCCTTCATCTGGGACGGAGTGTGTGAGGATGCCTTTAAGAGTCTAAAGGAGAGGTTGACGCGTGCGCTAGTGTTAGTCATTCCTAAAGGGAATGAAGAGATGACGGTATACACGGATGCTTGTGGTACCGGACTGGGTGCAGTATTGATGCAAGGAGGTAGGGTTGTAGCTTATGCTAGTCGACAGCTAAAGCCGCATGAGAAGAAGTATCCTACCCATGATTTGGAATTAGCAGCGATTGTATTTGCGCTGAAGATGTGGAGACACTATCTCTTGGGAGAAAGGTTTGAGTTGTTTACCGATCATAAATCGTTAAAGTATCTCTTCTCTCAGAAAGATCTGAATCTCCGTCAGCAGAGATGGTTGGAGTTCTTGGCTTCGTATGATTTTGATATCGCATACACACCTGGGAAGGGTAATGCGGTAGCCGATGCCTTGAGTAGGAGACATGCCAGCTTAGGGGCAATGTTTCTTGAATGGAAGCAACTGGAGTATATCGCGGGGTTGATTTCAGACCAAAGTGCGAGTTGGACCCAGTTATGCTAGCTAGCTTGACGATCAGACCCACTTTGATAGAGCGGATTGGTTCCAGCCAGAGGGACGATCCTAATCTATTAGAAATCATCTCCAAGTTAGAGATGGGTATTGATGAGGAGATGAATGTGTATGGGCTTGATCGAGATGGATGGCTTCGAAAGAATGGAAGACTAGTTGTGCCCAACGTGAATGGTTTGAGAGATGAAGCGCTTAGAGAATGTCATCACTCAAAACTGACTATACATCCCGGTGGTAATAAGATGTATCGAGACATGAGACAGACCTACTACTGGGAAGGGATGAAGAGAGACGTTGGGAAGTTTATATCCAAATGCATGAATTGCCAGCTAGTTAAAGCCGAGAAAAAGAAGCCTAGTGGGTTGTTGCAGCCATTAGAAATTCCCGAATGGAAATGGGAGCAGATTTCGATGGATTTCATCGATGGCTTACCAAGGACTAGATCGGGATATGATAGCATTTGGGTAATTGTGGATCGATTGACTAAAAGCGCAAGATTTATACCAGTCAAATCGACCAGAACGGCAGCCAAGTTGGCAGAATTGTATATGAAGTAGGTAGTGAGATTTCATGGAGTACCCAAAAGCATTGTGAGTGACCGAGACCCGTTGTTCACTAGTGGGTTTTGGAAGAGCTTACAAGAGGCTCTAGGGTTAAGATTACATCTCAGTACCGCATATCATCCTCAGACCGACGGTCAGACGGAGAGGGTGAATCGTATATTGGAAGATCTCTTGAGAACGTGTATATTGGATTTTGGTGGATCATGGGATGACCATTTGCATCTAGTAGAGTTTGCATATAATAATAGCTACCAATCCAGTATCGGTATGGCTCCATATGAAGCTTTGTACAGAAGACCGTGTAACTCACCATCATGTTGGATAGAGACTGGCGAGAAGTTTGTGCTTGGACCAGATGTGGTGAGAGAAACTTCGGATAAAATCAAGATCATTCAGCAACGAATGAAAGCTGCCCAAGATAGGCAGAAGAGCTATGCTGATAAGAGGAGAAGAGACTTGAAATTCTCCGTTGGTGACTTGGTGTTTGTCAAGATCTCTCCGTTGAAGAGCGTGATACGATTTGGCAGGAGAGGCAAATTAGCACCAAGATTTGTTGGCCCATTCCCTGTTCTTGAACTAGTCGGGAATTTGGCCTATAGAGTTGGCTTACCAGAGAAAATGGCGGGAGTTCACAATGTATTTCATGTTTCCCAACTAAGGAAGTTCGTTCACGACTCAGATGTGACTATTTCACCTAATCAGTTAGAGGACTTCGAAGTAGAACCCGAGGCGGTTGGGAACCGCAAGCCGATTCGTATTGTGGGGCACGATACGAAGCAACTTCGAAGGAAGGCGGTGAAGCTAGTCAAGGTTCAGTGGGGCGAGAACGAGAATGATTGTACTTGGGAGACAGAAGAGAGCATTAGGAAGATGCATCCAGAACTCTTTACCTGGTAAGATTTACTTCGTGATTTAGTTTTCCGCATGCTAGGATAGACTTGTTTAGCTTGTTTTGCATGTTTGATTGTTGCTTTATGATTGATAGGCATGCAGGAATCTTTGTGTATGTTTGGATTAGGGAATTTCGGGGGCGAAATTTCTTAAGGGGGGGAGAGTGTAATGACCCATATTCTACACGTCATAGGATCGTAGAATATTTATTTCTTTCCCGTATGAAGCAGTATGGTCATGTAACTTTGGGAAACACCTATTAGAGTCATTTCCCATGCTTATGATTTTTGTCGATTTTTAAATGACCATTTTGCCCCTAGTTGATACTGTTTTGGCCATAACTTTTGATTGGAAAGGAATTTTGACCTGAAACCACTTCCATTTGATTCGTTTGATGGTTTCTCTTTCCGTAGAGTGGTTACATTAGCCAAACGGACTTACCGTTTGGGAGATATGGCTGAAACAAGGTTTGAAGGGTGAAAATCTGCTTAACCGGGCCAAATCGGGTGATTAGTGAGTAGGCCCATAACCCATTTCGGGATTAGGGTTATGGGAGGGCTGAAATGAGATGGAGAATCATTCCATTTCAGTTTTCTAGCCTCCACTTATCACCAAGGATCCCTAAAAATGGCCTCCAACCTCTAAATCACCTCCAAATCACCTTTAGGTTAAGGATTTGGCTTAGCAACCCCTAATCAAGAAGGATCTTCACCAAATCAACAAAGGAGCTGCTGTTTGGCATCAAAATTCGCATCAAATCAGAGAATTATTTCAGATCTTAGTTTATTTTGTGGCTAAGGTGAGTGATTTGCTTAGTTTTGCACTAATTATGGCTAATTAGGGGTGATTAGTGTTAATTAGCGAATTTAAACATGATAAAATTCTGGAAAAATGTTTATAAAATTCGGAATGATGTTTTAGACCTCTGAGATGAATTTGGGTTAATTTGGTTAAGATTTGCTAATCCTATCATCAGTTTCACCTAAACATGCTTAAGGGGAAATATGGGATTTTGGGTATGTTTGATCCATTTTTACCTATCATATTTATGTTTTGGTGTTTGTGGTTGATTATGCATGTTGCTATGACTGTATGAAATGCTATGTGACTGTTTAGAATAGTTGGAATGGTCGAAAACGCCGTCGAGGGGCGTAAACAGATCGCTGGACAAGGTGCAGTGGTCCGGATCGCATAGGGGGTTGAGGGACGATCGGATCGCCCTATGGGATCGTGGGGGCATCCCCACGAGTCGAGTCACCTCCTCCGAACCGAACCGTCTATGCAAGGCCCACGGAGCGAATCGATGCAGCGTCGTGCCAAACTGAAGTACTCCGATCCAGATCGCGAATAAGTATTACGACCCGATCCGTCCATGAAGGGTGAGCACGATCCGTCGACCTGGGGAAGGGCGTCCGATCCGAACCGCTTGAAGAACCACGTTCCGATCCGTATGGGGTGTTCCGATCCGAACCGAGAAGGGGAGCACGATTCGAAGCAAAGGAAAGGAGGACCACGACCCGATCCGAGTGACTAAGGCCGATCCGATCCGATGAAGAATGTGAAGGCTGATCCGATCCGATTCGATTGGGATGACCAATAACCCGAGATGCAAAGGTAGTCCAAATGGAAGTTAGAGCTCGGGATCCCGGAACCAGTTGGGAACCAATGAGCTTACTTCATGGTTGGACTTTGCTGCGGGACGTGTGCTAAGGAGTTGTCGACGTTCATAGCTTCGATTCACCACTAAAAAGGAATGATGGGCTACTTATCAGTGCAGTAGGGTCAATACGACCTGAGGGGCAAGGTGATGGTAGCAAGACTACGTTATCAGTGCAGTAGGGTCATTATGACCTGAGGGGCAAGGTGATGCGTAGTAAGACTATGAGCCAGCGCAGATGGGGTGAATAACTCCATGGGGCAAGTGGACATAGTAAGGATTGGTAAGGCTATGAGCCAGCGCAGATGGGTGAATAACCCCATGGGGCAAGTGGACATAGCGAGGAATTAGTGGCTACGTTATCAGTGCAGTGAAGCCATTTATGACTTCATGGGGCAAAGTGATCGTAGCAAGGAATGTTGGGTGGTCGAAGTGGTGAATATCGTATGATTTACGCACTGAGTGAGAGATGTGAGGATGGATGCTATGCTTGATTGTTTGCCATCATTATGACATGCACACCTCCCCCACCTCCGTATCTTTACACTGTTTGATATGATACCCTAGAGTGTTGTACAGTATGTAGTGCTAACTCTTTGGTTGCAGGTCCAGGTTCAGGTATGTTTTAGTCTACCTGTTATTGTTCACTTTAGATGCTTATCGCTCATACCAGGCTTTATGTCTGACCCAGAGTTTTATGTCTCCTCTTATTACTCTGGGTGCTCACACGAGCAGACTAGAGACAGGTTAGCTGGTGATGCGCGAGTAGCTGATTCGGAGGCGGGCAGGAGGCTTCCACGTATTATATATATATATATACACATTCTCCCTGTGTCGTTGGTGGTCGCTACTTGGGCATTAGTAGTGTACCTCCTTTATCTTGTTTTGCTTTGAGACAGTTTGAAAATTGTAATAAGCTGTATTCTGAATTTCCGCTGCTATGATGTTTAGTTCTGATTTTCAGCTTGTGCACTGTCTCCTGTTTTATGTCAAGTATGTTACTATTATATTTTGTTCTATGCGCTGTGAGACATTCTACAGGTTCTTTGTATGTTCATTTCCTTCTTCCTTTTTCCTCCTGGCGACCCGTTCCGTGCTAACTGGATATGTGTACAGCGCACTTACGGAGTAAATGTCGGTTGGTGCGGGGCGGGCCGTCACAGTTCTCGCCGCTCCTGCTCGATCTTCCACAAAACTCTAACTCGAAAAGAGGGTACAATTGAGGAAAAATCAAATTCTGGGAGCTTTTCATAGTTATTAAAAAAAGCAAGGATAAGGCATCTTCATAGTACTCGAAACTATGTTATTGAAATAAACATTCAAGAAATTGGAAATTTTTTCATTGGCTTCATTGATGATCCCTTTTGCGGTAGAAAGCTGAGCGTTCAATTTGTCCAACTCAACGACATGATCAACCTTCATCGCTAACTTTTGTTTCCTAAGATCTTCAACGTGCCCATCCAGCTCAACCTTGGTTTTCCTCTCCCCCTCCAGCAAACTCGTCAAATAATTACACTCCTTATCACAGTCCGCTTTCTCCCGCAACAAAACACTAACTCTATCCAACAACGCCTTATTCTCCTCCCCTAGAGTGTTGACCTCGGCCGCTAAGGTAGAGGCTAATCCTCAGGAGACATACCAAGTTTTCAACATCTAAAGAAAGAGAGGTAGACTAAATCTCTAAAAAAAGAAAAAGAGTATAAGTATGTATAATACCAAAAGGTGATCCCTAATCTGTTGTCTGTGGAAATCTTCTGAGTCCAAAGAGGCAGAAGTTGGGGTAACATTAGCAACTTCGGGAGATGAAAGAGCCATTTCTACAAGCTTACCAAAGTCTGAGACTGATGGAGGATGGTGCCGAAAGACCAGGCCTCCTCATACCTATCTCATCAGAAGCGTCGAAGGGAACAAGGTTGCTCGTGGACTTGCCTTTCAGAGAGACTTCGGGGGAAGTATCCATATCAACCACCAGCTCATCAGCTATGGTAGAAAGATCAAAAGTCTGCCTCATTTTCAGAGTTGCAGCAGTATCTCCTGAGAAGTCAACTGACTTGTCACATTTAGACTTCTTTGTTGGGGAATTAGTGGCGGACTAAGCAATCCTCTTCATGGCCAAGACATTGTACTGACTATAAACGGCAAGGGCCATTGTCTCCTGAAGGGCTGAAGAAACTAAATAAGAGAAAGAAGGATTAAAGAATGTGACAACCAGCAAACAAGATAAAGAATGACGGATGTTGCCGAAACAAATGAACAAATCTCGTCTAAATTACCTGGATAGATGGAAGAGCCTACGTTGAAGGAATTAGAGTTGAACATTAATCCTTTAGGGCTAGAGAATTGGAAAGGAGGTTTCCCCAATATCTTTTGTCTGGAAGGAAGAAAGCCATATTCATGAAGCTTGTTAGCAGTCAAGAGGAATGACTGGCACATATGCTTCACTGGCAATTTAAAGATAGCCTCGACCACTTGAGCCTCCTCCGGGGTTAAAATCACATCTTTAGAAGGGGGTTCTGCAATAAGAGAAAGACACAAATAAACTAAAATCGTAAGTATGGGACATTTTACCTTCCAATACAAGAAGCCTACCGTCAACAAAAAATTCGCCTGATATGCCGGCGGGACATCTAACAAGGAAATATTGGTCCTTTCATGACCTAGTTTTGTTAATGCCATCAATTACCAGTCTCCTCACGGGATTGGCCCTCCATATTAGCGACTTGAAGCTCTTCGGAAATTGGATCATATGAAGGATAAGTTTAGGGCTTAGAGAACCCTGACCTGCAGTAAGCGCTAGAGCCTCCAAGCACAGGAGGGTTGTGTACGTATTAGGTGAAAGTTGAATAGGAGCAACTTTCAAATCAACCTAGAGCCTGTGTAGAAAAGGGGGAAAAGAGAGAAAGCCTCCATGACAAATACGAATTGCTGAATATGCAAAGTACCCTTCTGGGGGATTCTTGAGGAAATTCAGAGAGACAACTATCATAGCATCCGTATCCACTATGCCAAAGCCATCCAATATGGCATCCACGGAACGTTGAGAAACGATTAAGGACGACTTAGGTACGAATGGCTTCTTAGGACCGGAGGACTTGGAATCGTTGGTCTTCTCCTTAGTGGGGCTTTTATTAAACATGATACTACTAGGTAACGTCATTTCATAACAATGCAATTAGTACACTTATCTCTTACACAAATGCACATATCACAATCAAACATTTGCGAGCGCCATTATATCTTGTTTAAAGAGGGTTGGTTGGGCGAGGATCCAAATCAAATCCAAATAGGGAGAATTAGGATAATCATATCAATTGTACTTCAACTAGCGTACGACTAAGACAAGCATAATCGCCTAAAAACCTAGACGAACCAGCACTAATGATGTTGGAACCATTTCATTTCGTAATAATGGCATAGAGCTTTATTTTGTGAGGAAACATTCCCTTCTTACCTCGTGGAGCGTCTTATATCCTCCTGAACAGGATAACCCATGAAGCAGATAATCACTAATATCGAATATTAAGTATGATGACAGAAAGATTGATACCCAAATCTATTTTATGATCAGCGTGATCCTACCCACTTTCCTGTCAATTTTTACATATAATCAAGATTGCAATTCAAAAATAAAATAAAAATACCCATAAACAATCGGGGTTGGATTTTCAAAAAGGGAAATTTTGAGCAGCTTCTTCGAAAAGCAGTAATCTTGTTCAAGGATTTGATTTGCGGGTAAAAGACATAAACGAGGGAGAAAAAGAATTTATTTTCAAATTTCAAGATCCATCTGGGCCATGCAAGCAAGGATCAATCAACATTTTTGATCAAGGGAGATCAAAAAACCTTGAAGTGACACTTCGAAAAAGACAAAAATTTTGACTTGAAAAGCCGAAAACACCCCTTCACTGAGGGGGAAATGTTAATACCAAAATTAACTTCAAGACTAGCTGGCAATGAAGGGGTGTCGGGAGAATACAAGCATAGAAAAGTATTCCAAAAGCAAAAAATCCAAGCAATAGATAGAACCGGAAGCCGTGGAGAAAGGTTCGAATGTAGCAAAAAACCGACACCCTCCCAGAGCAGAGATGCCCAAAATCTATAGAGCACTGACAAGGCACTTCTGATGAGGTCCTTTTGTCAGGACCTATCTGGCAGAAAGACTCATGACAAAAGACCCTTTTAATCGAAAAATAAGAAAGAAAAAGATATAAGCTCCACTCCTCAAGACCCGGAGGGGTTATCAGTGTTAACCTGCTCAACACCGATACTCCAGAAGTCATTACAGGTGCCGAACTAGAAACACGCAAGAGCCGTCCGGAATCTGCTTCCAAAAACAACCGCCGCGCAAGTATCGGAAAGTCATGTTAAAATACAACAGAAATATAGCCGGAAGCTACCTTCTGGAAGATCAGACCGACCCAATAGCCCCATCGGAAGGTAACCAGGACCCAAGTGGAGATACAGGCTACCTGTACTAATCTATCTAGTACAGAAACCAATAGCGATTTCGAACCGGCAGCCCTCTACATACGTCGTGAGGACAAGCTTCTCTAAGTATCCGCAAGAAGGCCGGAAGCCTACATCTGAAAGCCTACGTTCATGAGCTGCTACCGAGGGTTTAAATGTCGTCCGAAAGCCACCTCATCAACAAGTCCCAAGCTATCCCAAAAGATTCCGATTGACCGGGACTCCCACTATGAAAACTATAATTAAAACTACAGGGGCAGTTGAAAGCTAAACATTCGAGGTCAAGGAAGAAGCGGCCAACAAAGGCCCGTGCAGGCCTAAAATCCAACAATAGAAAAGTCTCCAAATCCTTTATAAATATGACACTAGAGGTCACACTGACGGGGACAAGCTCAGATTTTAAAATTCACCATACTAAGGAGGATTCTGATTCCAAAATTAGCTAGAGTCTCTAGCTCGAATTCTTGTATTCATCCTCTTTAAACCCTAGCATAAAAAATAGACTGATAAATTTCCTCGATTCTGTTCTTATATGTAAAGAGAAGAGACAAATAAAGATTTTGTGACGACCCCAAACCCCCACCGTTTCACGGTGGCATAGGTAATCTTTGGAATATAACACATAAACAAATAACAGCAGAACAGAAATATAAAAATACACCAGATAATTTACAATAAAATACACTGGATAAACATTAACCATCAGAGTTACACAGTATACAGGATCATACTTAGTACAAAAAATATAGTTCAACTTTATATAAAATGTCTACAGCGGAATCAAACATAATATACATAACGGGAGTTGAACAACATAAAAGAAGTTATAGAATCCATCTTCAGCTCCATAGCTATCCCGAGAGAGCCTGTTAAAACCTGAATACAAGGCTACCTATATAGAAAATAGGGCACCCGAGTTTGCAAGTGAAACAAACTACGAGTTAGTCATGGGACTGGTATGAGAAATCTACTTAACTTATTTTACAATAAGGCCATTCACAGGACCACGCCACTAACGCGGAATGGATTTACTCCATTGGATTGCTAGTACTTAAAACAAGTAAATCATTTAAACAACGCAATGCTTTTTACAAAGATGAAGCCATTATAAGACTCAGGTCCCATCACACAACGCAACGCAAGCCGGAGGATAGAGTTTTACCTTATAATGGCCAAAATATGCTTGATACGTATAAAACAAAAGCAATTGATATTATTACTAGTGTTTATATGTTTCAAAAACAGCTTCAATCATGAATATCATCATAGACGGCATGGGTACCATATATCGTGTCACTATATATAGGTTTACAATCAAAACCGCACGATGTCGTATTTGGAAATTGGATTTTCGCCATGAACCAAGGCGAGAGATCGTCCTTACTGCTTCGAGACAATCTAGCCCATGTCTCAGGATCAGAAGGCATCGACCCTTAGATCTTTAGGGCTAGTCCATACGGAGTGGATTAAAATGCCTGAACACTGCATTTTCCTGCCCTATGAGGTGTAAATCTGGTCTATATAAAGACCATCCATCGGCTCCGCAGAGACCGACATAACTGAGGCGCCTCGTATCCATCATCCACATAAGTAAAACGTCAGGGCTTGTAAAACGCTGACAACACTCCTACCTAGAAGGAAACGCATGCTCTCTCTGCAGTCCTCTCCCGTTTCTAGTTCATACCGGGTGTGAGCGAATCAGTGCTATACAGAAAGATGATTGTTTTAAAGCCATGCTTTGATCGTCAACCACAAGACTCTGCTTTTCAACATAAGCCTTGATCACAGCAACTCTGTATGCCACATTGTCAATCTACAACGTCAGACACACATCCATTTACAAGTCCATTCTAGGTCTGAACGAAACCAAAGGCACCTTATTCCTCATCCCATATGTCCAATACAGGAGAGAGGCCCTCGCACATCTGTTCGACCTCCAACTACGTCTGGACTACCGCCACTTATTACCTTGTCTTGGGATGCGTCCCAATCAAGACACCAACAATCATCCAAACGATGTGAAGATCTCCGGTCTTCAACCACCATTTTCATCGTTGATTTTTAATCGTCGATCAATTATTTGAAATGAGAATTAACTCGGCCTTTTCAAATAATTCATGTATGTTTAGAAATCAAATCAATTCATTTCCTGGTTAAATTATTTGACATCCACAATTTAGTTCATTAATGTAATTTTCATGTCAAACACATTCAACCATCAAATATCCAATAAATCGAGTACATTCGGTTTATTTCCATTCCATATCATTTATAATATTTTATAATGATTTATTGCTATTTTTATTTATTTAAAAATAGGCCATTTATTCAAACAACGCTTCAGGCCATAACGCGACCACGACGCTATTTTTCCCCAGATTTGATTTACACATATCTAAAAATCTAACCGTTGGATCTTTACAAATTTTATATCATTGGAAAGATCATTTCAAAGCGGATCCAACGGTCCCAGTTTTGGGAAAATCTGACGGTCGGATCTCCTGGTACAATCGTTTAAGTTACTGTAACACCCCGTAATTCTGTTAATATAAATATTCACAAATTAAAGAATAACTAATCTCAGATGTGAGAAATGTGGGAAACGGGTTGCGCCATTGTGTTCGTCTCAGAATTCTGGTTGAAATAGATCCGAGTTTACGTGATTTGGACTTCGTATGAAGGAGATATGGCCATCAGAAGTTTCAGAAAATTCAAAACAGATTTCAGAAAATTTAAATTTCAAATTCGAAGTCAAACAGACTAGGCGGGAAATTTCCCGCCCAGCACCCAGGTCGACTGGGGAGTCGACTGGGCAGTCGACACCCCAGGGACCAGGTCGACTGCGCAGTCGACCTGGGTGTCGACCTGGTCCAGTCGGCCAGGTTTTGGCTGAGCCCAATCTTGAGCTGCTGATGTGTCTTTAGGGCTGAGTTGGCTAATTTAACGGTTCAGGCTAGTTCTGAGTTGATCTGACGGTCTAAATAAATCCTAAACTCTATATATACCTAGGTAGTCTCTCACTCTAAATTCACATGAAAAATAGAATAGCCACCGTCATACCGTCGCCGTGGAACTCAGTGTAGCCGCCGCCAACTAAGAAGGAAGAAAGCTAATCAAAACCCTAATTCTACTCAACTCTAAAGCAAATCAAGACTCTCTTTCTTCTCAAATTGTGAGTATGATGATCTTATCAAGATTATTAGCAAACTAATTAGATTAAGATGTGATATGGATCATAAGAAAATGATGTGAATTGTCATATATGCTATTGTAAACCTTATGCTATCATGTATGTTGTAAATCCTATGTTATGTGATGATGATATCCTATATGTTGTAAATCATGCTATGATGATATTATATATGTTGCAAGTTTCTATGCTAAGTTGCGATGTTACAAAGTCATGAAGTTATTATTTATGTTATAGTTAGCTTATGCTTTACCAAATCATGATGTTGATTATATATATGTTTAGGGCTATGATGATTCACATGATAAATCACATGTACCTATGCAAGTTTTGATTGATTAGTATGTATAATCTCACATATCCTATGACATCTATTTAGATCTAAAATTTGGTTAGAACATGTGTGAGTTCTATGGGTTAGATGCTAGTTTACACCATCATTATGTTGCATAAACCAAATATGCAAGTTTATACATGAATTTGGATTATGATCATATTATGTAGGTTGTGACATTAACCCAAACAAGTTGACACCTTTAGATCCTTGACATGTGTAGTTTTATGCAAGTTTCACCCCTATTATGATTAGATCTATTTTATTTGTCTATATGTTGTGATAATTTATCTTTGTGCTATGAGTTAGACTATTCGAGTCTAACGTATATTTTGCGTTGAATAAGCGAACGTATAACGTGGGGTAGGGGTAATATTAAGGATTTAATATTAAGAAATTGGGATGCAATTGATATGATTTTGCATACCGTAAGTGGATGGCCATAATTGAGTCAATTATGGACATCATTAAAATTGGAATTAATTAATGATTTGAATAGGGATATATTTAAAAATGGGATAAAAGATTATAAGTGTTAATCAATGCTTAGGACATGAGGTTGGACTCGTTTGTGACGTAAAACTGCCCGGACCCGCCCGGCAAATCCAGTAGTCACATATGTTAGCCCAATGTGAGAGGTCCTAGGCCCAAATTAAAGCATAACAGTTGTAAAGACACGAGGTTAGACTCTTTTATGGTGTAAGACTGCCCGGAACCGCCCGGCAAATCCAGCTGCCATAAATGCCAGTCTAATGTTAGAGGTCTTTATGAGGTTATGGCCTGAATGAATTAAGAAATACTTAACCAGATAAACATGTGAAGTAGGACATGGGGGTTAAGTAGGTGTCTCGGGTGGCATGAGGAATCTAGTGGGAGCCTTTAGCGGCATTTGAAATACGATTAGTAAGACTTAACCAAACACACATGTAAATAAACATGACTAAGAAGAGGGTTAAGTGGGATATACTAGTGGGGACAAGCTTAGGTGGATAGCTTGTGGGGGCCCATTTCAACCAGTAACCCAAACGTATCTTTGTGAGCTCGACCCAAGTCGAGGACGGGACATGCATACTGGGCTTGACTGTAAGAGCCCAAACGGGTTAGCGGTGGCAACGCAAGTCCAACGGGTTTCATATGCGTGTGTGGACCCGGGCTGGTAGGTAAGACATTGTTGCATCGTGTAGGTATAAGCCGTGCATCCTAAAGTTGTATTGGGTTGCCACTTTAGGGGTGTAATACACCCCATTGTGGGGCCAGGACGGGTATCTACGAGTAGGGAGCTGATCGCAAGTGGGTAGTGGGGTACACCTAGCGGAGATAGGGGCAGGCGGCACCTATCTAGTCAGCTAGGGGTACACAAAGCTATTTATATAATCTCTAAGTTCGGTGAGGGGTACACCTAGTAGAGAAAGGGGCAGGCGGCACCTATGTAGTCAGCTAGGGGTACACGAAGTTATTTATAAAATTTCTAAGTGAAGCAAGTGGGATCAACCTTTAGGGTGACTGGTGTGGTGCAATGTAGTAATTATTTGTTAGTAATTAGGTGTGCCTTTAATGTTATCTTTATCTGCTCTTCCATACCCAATAGTTCATAGACATTTCCTTGTTTTCCAGCTTATGCCTTAGTCTGATTATTTTGATAATAGTATTGTTAGAATTATCATACTCGCCAGACTTTATGTCCGACCCCCTCTATTTCTATCCTTTTTCCCCCTCCAGGTCCTCAGGGTGGGCCCAGCTCTAGTGGAGCTTGATTGGATTGCTTTATCTCTCTTTTGGAAAGCTTGGACCGTTGAAGTAAAGTCCAGCTTGTTATCTTCTTTAATGGCTATTTATGTAATGGGATTATGTATTTTGTTTTATCAAGATGGATATTGTACTTGACTCTGATTTATGGTTTTATGATGTAACAAACATGTTTAATTTCCGCTGCAATAAAATAAAGTTTTAGATTTCCAAGTACAACTTATTATCTGTCTTGTTGTAATTTTTCTGTTCTATATTCACTTAAAACCTCCATGGAAGTCAATGCATTCCCTTTGTGAGTGACATTAATGGACGTGGGGTGTTACACGTGGTATCAGAGCTTAAGGTTACCAGAACAGATAATTTTTTTAGAAAAAATATTTTTCTAAAACTATTTTTCTAAAGTATTTTTGGAAGAAGTGTTTTCAAAAATAAAAACATGTCTTAATGAGTGATTTTAAGAGGAAAGTTTTTATGAAAAACATAATCCCCAATAGCCATATCCTTATCTTTCGAATTCTCCATTTTGAATCTTTCCTTTTTCGTTTCAGCATGGCTGAAGATCTTAACCTTCCGGATGGTGTAACGATACCAGGATGGTATAGGAGGTTAATAGAGGCTAGGGCCGCTGCAGGTCCAACCAATGTTCCTCCACCACCAGTTGCACCCGCTCCTCCTCCCCCTCCTCGCGCTGATACTTTTGCAAAGACATACAAGGAATTTAAGGCTATGGGTGGAAAACCTTTTCAAGGGTCAGAAACGTTTGTGGAAGCTAGAGATTGGCTTAAGGAGGTGGAAGAATTGCTAGAAATCTTTGAAGTAGAAGTAGGGAGGAAAGTCAAATTAACAGCTTGGTTAATGAAGTGAGAGGCCTCGTTTTGGTGGGAGGTCACTAATAGGGAGCGTCCTGTTGACTCTTGGGCGAATTTCAGACGTAGGTTTGAGGCAAAGTTTCTCTCAAGGGCAGAAGAGAATCTATATATGGAAAGGTTCTTGACATTGAAGCAGGGAAATCTATCAGTAAAAGAATATGTCAACAAATTTAATCAGTTAGCAAGGTTTGGCTTGGACTTAGTGAATACGCCGGAGAAGAAGGCCTTGAGGTTCGTTAATGGCTTGAATGAGCCGTTGTAGGGGTTGGCTATGACCCACATCCCTATGGGGGCCACCTTTGAGAAGCTAGTAGACATGACACTCATGCACGAGGAGAAATGCACTAATGCTAATAAGGCACCTGAGAAGAAAGGGGATCAGAAGAAACAACAACAACAAAACAAGAAGGGTGGTAAAGACAATAATGGCAAAGGAAAGAAAAGATGCTTTAACTGTGGGACACCAGGCCATCTCAGCAAGGATTGCAGAAAGAAAAAGAAGACTGGCTGTTTTCACTGTGGTGAAGCGGGACATCTAGTGAAGGACTGTCCAAAGAAGGGGCAGAGGGCAGGGTCTACCTCGGGAGGACAGGTGCAGGCTCTTATGGCACCAGGGCAGGCAAGGGGATAAGTTCAGGCTCTCGCGGTCCCACCGCTGCAAGAACGAGGTAGAACCATTTCTGTTGAAAGCTTAGTTTTTCTATTTGATCATCCTATTCGTACCTTATTCGATTCGGGCGCATCGCATTCATTTATCTCTACATCATTAGTTGAATCACCGCACTTAAACACCAGTTTGGTAGAGGATCCATTAGTTGTTTTGAATCCAATTGGGGGCTCAGCTTATTTGTCCATGATGTGTTTGGATTTGAAAATTTCTATATTTAGCATTGAGTTTAGATGTGATGCTTATGTTTTGGGCTTCACGGGCTATGGGCTAATTTTAGGAATGGATTGGTTATTCAGAAATGGGGCCGTTCTTGATTGTGAAAGGAGAGTAGTTAGGCTCGTGACTCGCCTTGGAAACACTCTCGAAATCTTTTGTAATCCCATAAATTCCGTTATGCTAAGTTATCTAGAATCACTTGACGCGTCTGTGGAGAATCTACGATCTGTTAGAGTGGTCCAAGAATACTCGGATGTGTTTGAGGAGGTGAAGGGCTTGCCTCCGAAGCGGGAGATAGATTTTCGAATATATCTTGTGGATAATGCAAAACCAGTTTCTTTGCCAGTACGCCACATGGCTCCTCGTGAAAGGAGGCAACTCAATAAGCAAGTGAAGGAGTTGCTTGAGAAGGGGTTCATAAGACGAAGTACATCGGAATGGGGTGCTCTAGTAGTATTTGCCACGAAGGCGGATGGGTCCCTTAGACTTTTTGTGGACTATAGAGAACTTAATAAGCTTACTAAGAAGAACGGACACCCACTGCCGAGGATTGACGATCTCTTCGATCAGTTAGTTGGCGCCTCAGTGTTTTCGCAGTTGGACTTAGCCACTGGTTTCCATCAGTTGAGAGTGGCTGAGGATAGCATAGGCAAGACTGCCTTTAGGACTCTGGACGGTTTCTATGAATGGCTAGTGATGCCCTTCAGTTTGACAAACGCCCCCGCATACTTTGTTGATTTGATGAGTAGGGTGTTTAGGGTGTACCTTAATAAATTCGTGGTGGTCTTTGTAGACAACATCTTGATCTTTTCTAAGAATGAAGAAGAGCATGCCCTACATCTTAGGGAAGTGTTGGAGACTCTACGAGCGCATAATCTTAAAGCTAAATTTTCTAAGTGTCACTTCTGGAGAGAGGAAGTGCGATTCTTAGGGCACGTGGTTTCCAAAGAAGGGATAGCTGTGGATCCCGCGAAGGTGGTGGCCATCCAAGATTGGAAGGTCCCTAAAAATGCTACCGAAGTAAGGAGTTTCTTGGGGTTGGCTGGCTACTATAGGAAGTTTATCAAAGACTTCGCAAAAATATCAGCTCTATTGACACGCCTGACGAAGAAGAACCTAGTCTTCGCGTGGGACGTAGATTGTGATGATGCATTCCAACGTTTAAAGAGAGCTTTGACCTCAGCTCCAGTCTTAGTGCTGCTAGACGGGAGTAAGCCATTTACTATTTATACCGATGCTTGTGGGACAGGTCTAGGCGCAGTCTTAATGCAAGAGGGAAGGGTAATAGCCTATGGTGGAAGGCAGTTAAGAGCGCATGAGAAAAATTACCCTACGCATGACCAAGAGTTAGTCGCAATTGTTTTTGCGCTTAAGTCTTGGCGCCATTATCTTCTTGGGGAGAAATTCGAATTATTCACTGACCACAAATCGCTAAAATACTTATTCTCTCAGAAGGACTTGAACTTAAGGCAACAAAGGTGGATGAAATTCTTAGCATCCTACGATTTCGAAATAACATATACCCCTGGCAAGGGTAACGTGGTGGCAAACGCCTTAAGTAGGAAAAGGCTGTCCTTGAGTCCATTGTTTGTTGAACGGTGAAACTTAGAATTCATCTCTATGTTTGATTTTAGACCTTCCGTTGACTTTGTACCCGGTTTGTTAGCATCCTTGGAGGTCAGATCTACGCTTTTGGGATGATTGGTGAGGCACAACGAGATGACCCACAGTTGGTTGAGTTAGTAGAAAAGCTCAAAAGAGGGGAGTCATCAAGCCATCTCCGTAGGTATACCCTAGATGATAAGGGTTGGTTATGTAGGGATAGTAGACTTTGTGTACCTCGAGACGAAGGTTTGAGGAAGCTATTCTTGATGAAGCACATCATTCGAAGATGACCATTCATCCCGGCGGGGACAAGATGTACAAAGACATGAAGCAAGTTTTCTTTTGGGCCGGTATGAAGAGGGATGTGGCCGAGTATGTCGCTAGATGCTTGGTGTGCCAACAAGTAAAAGCGAAGCAAAAGAAACCCGATGGGTTGCTTCACCCATTGGAGGTTCCACTATGGAAATGGGAAAGTGTCTCGATGGGCTTTGTGGATGGATTACCAAGATCAAGGAAGGGTAATACGGGGATTTGGGTTATAGTAGACAGACTTACTAAGAGCGCCCATTTCATTCCCGTGAAGAGTAAGAGGACTGCTCCATGGTTAGCTTCTGTATACGTTCGAGAGATAGTTCGTTTGCATGGTGTTCCTTCTAACATAGTAAGAGACCGTGATCCTATCTTTACTAGCGAATTTTGGAAGAGCTTGAAAGAGGTGGTAGGGACTCAGTTATGCTTGAGCACCGCGTATCATCCTCAGACGGACGACCAGACTGAGAGGGTGAATCACATTCTAGAGGATCTTTTGAGGCTATGTATCCTAGACTTTGGGGGTACATGGGAAGAGCATTTTCCGTTGGTAGAGTTCGCATATAATAACAACTTTCAATTTAGCATTGGCATGGAAACTTTCGAAGCTCTTTATGGACGACCTTGTCGTTCACCTACATGTTGGTGGGAATCTACGAATAAGATCTTACTTGGGCCCGACATGATTAGAGAGACTTCGGAAAAGATCGACTTGATTCGAAGGAGGATGAAGACGACGCAAGATAGGCAGAAATCTTATGCGGACTAAAGGAGGACAGATCTTGAGTTTGATGTTGGGGACATGGTCTTTATCAAAGTGTCTCCATTATGGAATGTTGTTCGCTTTGGGTCCTTTGGGAAATTAGCACCAAGGTTTGTAGGGCCGTTTCTTATTAAGGAGAAGATTGGACAGATGGCGTATAGAGTGGAGTTGCCTGAGAGACTTAGTGGTGTACACGACATATTCCATGTGTCACATTTGAGGAAGTGCTTGCACGAGACTGCGGAAGTGGTAGAGCCGAGCTTGCTTAGAGAGGTGGAGATAGATCGTGATGCGACGATTCGACGAGCTCCTACATGCATTCTTGGGTCGGAGATCAAGAAGTTGAGGAATCGAGAGGTCAGACTAGTCAAAGTACAATGGGGAGATGATGAGAGCAACGCTACTTGGGAGACAGAAGCGAAGATGCGTTCGTTGTACCCTTTTCTTTTTGAGGGTATATCTTTTAATTTCTCCTTTATCGCTTAGCTTGTACTTATCTTATCTTTAGTATGTCCTCTCGCTAGTATCTTTGACCTTTAGTTAGGATAATCCTATGGTTGAAACATGTGTTTGAGACATGTTATGTATGATGGATGCAAAGTGGATGCAAGTGTTTGCTAGTGGTTGCTCGTGGACGCATATACACACACTAGTAGGCACTAGATTGGCTCAGTCACTTCATATTGCATATATATGGATGTATTTAGTAAAATGGATGTATGAGGATTTTTTTTATCATATGGATGCTTCATTCATATTGCACTATCATGATTTGCATTAAGGAGGTCAACTAAATCAGTGGACCGCCTGATTTTGCATTAGATATGGACATATACAAACACAGTGCATTTAAACATGAAAGCATTAGAAGTCTATAAGGACAAGGGATGCCTGTGTTTGATGGTTGAGTAGATGGACGATTGGATGTTAGGATATACATTCTTCTTGACTTGAAGATTTCGGGGTCGAAATCCTTTAAGGAGGGGAGAATGTAACACCCCGTAATTCCGTTAATATAAATATTCACAAATTAAAGAATAACTAATCTCAGACGTGAGAATTGTGGGAAATGGGTTGCGCCATTGTGTTCGTCTCGGAATTCTGGTTGAAATAGAGTCCGAGTTTACGTGATTTGGACTTCGTATGAAGGAGATATAGCCATCAGAAGTTTCAGAAAATTCAAAACAGATTTCAGAAAATTTAAATTTCAAATTCGAAGTCAAACAGGCTAGGCGGGAAATTTCCCGCACAGCACCCAGGTCGACTGGGGAGTCGACTGGGCAGTCGACACCCCAGGGACCAGGTCGATTGCGCGGTCGACCTGGGTGTCGACCTGGTCCAGTCGGCCAGGTTTTGGCTGAGCCCAATCTTGAGCTGCTGATGTGTCTTTAGGGCTGAGTTGGCTAATTTAACGGTTCAGGCTAGTTCTGAGTTGATCTGACGGTCTAAATAAATCCTAAACTCTATATATACCTAGGTAGTCTCTCACTCTAAATTCACATGAAAAATAGAATAGCCACCGTCATACCGTCGCCATGGAACTCAGTGTAGCCGCCGCCAACTAAGAAGGAAGAAAGCTAATCAAAACCCTAATTCTACTCAACTCTAAAGCAAATCAAGACTCTCTTTCTTCTCTAATTGTGAGTATGATGATCTTAACAAGATTATTAGCAAACTAATTAGATTAAGATGTGATATGGATCATAAGAAAATGATGTGAATTGTCATATATGCCGTTGTAAACCTTATGCTATCATGTATGTTGTAAATCCTATGTTATGTGATGATGATATCCTATATGTTGTAAATCATGCTATGATGATATTATATATGTTGCAAGTTTCTATGCTAAGTTGCGATGTTACAAAGTCATGAGGTTATTATTTATGTTATAGTTAGCTTATGCTTTACCAAATCATGATGTTGATTATATATATGTTTGGGGCTATGATGATTCACATGATAAATCACATGTACCTATGCAAGTTTAGATTGATTAGTATGTATAGTCTCACATATCCTATGACATCTATTTAGATCTAAAATTTTGTTAGAACATGTGTGAGCTCTATGGGTTAGATGCTAGTTTACACCATCATTATGTTGCATAAACCACATATGCAAGTTTATACATGAATTTGGATTATGATCATATTATGTAAGTTGTGACATTTAACCAAACAAGTTGACACCTTTAGATCCTTGACATGTGTAGTTTTATGCAAGTTTCACCCCTATTATGATTAGATCTATTTTATTTGTCTATATGTTGTGATAATTTATCTTTGTGCTATGAGTTAGACTATTTGAGTCTAACGTATATTTTGCGTTGAATAAGCGAACGTATAACGTGGGGTAGGGGTAATATTAAGGATTTAATATTAAGAAATTGGGGTGCAATTGATATGATTTTGCATACCGTAAGTGGATGGCCATAATTGAGTCAATTATGGACATCATTAAAATTGGAATTAATTAATGATTTGAATAGGTATATATTTAAAACTGGGGTAAAAGATCATAAGTGTTAATCAATGCTTAGGACACGAGGTTGGACTCGTTTGTGTCGTAAAACTGCCCGGACCCGCCCGGCAAATCTAGTAGTCATAAATGTCAGCCCAATGTGAGAGGTCCTAGGCCCAAATTAAAGCAAAACAGTTGTAAAGACACGAGGTTAGACTCTTTTATGGTGTAAGACTGCCCGGAACCGCCCGACAAATCCAGCTGCCATAAATGCCCGTCTAATGTGAGAGGTCTTTATGAGGTTATGGCCTGAATGAATTAAGAAATACTTAACCAGATAAACATGTGAAGTGGGACATGGGGGTTAAGTAGGTGCCTTAGGTGGCATGAGGAATCTAGTGGGAGCCTTTAGTGGCATTTGAAATACGATTAGTAAGACTTAACCAAACACACATGTAAATGAACATGACTAAGAAGAGGGTTAAGTGGGATATACTAGTGGGGACAAGCTTAGGTGGATAGCTTGTGGGGGCCCATTTCAACCAGTAACCCAAACGTATCTTTGTGAGCTCGACCCAAGTCGAGGACGGGACACGCATACTGGGCTTGACTGTAAGAGGCCAAACGGGTTAGCGGTGGCAACGCAAGTCCAACGGGTTTCATATGCGTGTGTGGACCCAGGCTGGTAGCTAAGACATTGTTGCATCGTGTAGGTATAAGCCGTGCATCCTCAAGTTGTATCGGGTTGCCACTTTAGGGGAGTGATACACCCCACTGTGGAGCCAGCACGGGTATCTACGAGTAGGGAGCCGATCGCAAGTGGGTAGTGGGGTACACCTAGCGGAGATAGGGGCAGGCGGCACCTATGTAGTCAGCTAAGGGTACACAAAGCTATTTATATAATCTCTAAGTTCGGTGAGGGGTACACCTAGCGGAGAAAGGGGCAGGCGGCACCTATGTAGTCAGCTAGGGGTACACGAAGTTATTTATAAAATTTCTAAGTGAAGCAAGTGGGATCAACCTTTAGGGTGACTGGTGTGGTGCAGTGTAGTAATTATTCGTTAGTAATTAGGTGTGCCTTTAACGTTATCTTTATCTGCTCTTCCATACCCAATAGTTTATAGACATTTCCTTGTTTTCCAGCTTATGCCTTAGTCTGATTATTTTGATAATAGTATTGTTAGAATTATCATACTCGCCGGACTTTATGTCCGACCCCCTCTATTTCTATCCTTTTTCCCCCTCCAGGTCCTCAGGGTGGGCCCAGCTCTAATGGAGCTTGATTGGACTGCTTTATCTCTCTTTTGGAAAGCTTGGACCGTTGAAGTAAAGTCCAGCTTGTTATCTTCTTTAATGGCTATTTATGTAATGGGATTATGTATTTTGTTTTATCAAGATGGATATTGTACTTGACTCTGATTTATGGTTTTATGATGTAACAAACATGTTTAATTTCCGCTGCAATAAAAAAAAGTTTTAAATTTCCAAGTACTACTTATTATCTGTCTTGTTGTAATTTTTCTGTTCTATATTCACTTAAAACATCCATGGAAGTTAATGCATTCCCTTTGTGAGTGACATTAATGGACGTGGGGTGTTACAGTTACGATTTCAAAATACGAACTACAGCGTTGTTATTCATTTTATTTTAATTATTTATATAAATATATATAAACATAATCCATTCTGGTGCTGTTTTTATTCACATTTGAATTAAACATTTCACACAATCTAACCGTTGGATCTTTACAAATTTGGTATCATTGGAAAGATATTTTCAAAGCTGACCCAACGGTTTTGGTTTCAGGAAAATCCGACAGTCGGATCTCCTAGTACAATCGTTTAAAATCACGATTTCAAAATACGAATTGTAGCATCGTTATTCGTTTTATTTTAATTATATATATAAATATGACCCGTTCTTCCATTTCCAAACCATTTTCATTTCATATATGCGGTAAAAATAATATTTTTACCAAACAAATGTTTATTTCAATACATGACTATTTTTAACACTTCATATATATAATAAAAATGTGATTTTTATTGTTAAAAATTTTTATTTAAAACATGAATATTTTTAGCGATTCGTATATATAATAAAAATGTGATTTTTATTGTTAAAACAATTTATTTCAAACATGAATATTTTATATATTTCATATGCATGATAAAAATGTAATTTTTATCTTTCAAACAAATTATTTGTCATACGAATATTTTTCCAACACATGAATATATTTCGACACATGAATATAAATCAAACATATGAATATTTCAGAAATTTTTGGCAACGTAACGACAGGGGGTTTAATACCGGCACTGTCTCGAGTACGGCTCCTTGCACTACCTTACGCCTCGCGGCGTTCCCTTAAGGGCTTATCCTTATAATCTAAACATTTCGATTCATTTTCATATCACAACGGATTTTTCCACAAACAATTCCAATTTTGTTTTAACCACAAACAATCATTATCAAACATTCGCATTTATCAACCAAATTTCACGTCAACCAAAATCCAAACAATCACAACCAATATATATCATCCATGGTCTGTGGACGCGGGGAGTATATATATATATATATACGTATATAAATATATTTCCATTTCATTTCAACTCCATTCAACACACATATGATTTTTACAACGTATATATAACTTATACATCGCACATATAATTTATACAACACTTATACATGAGGTGTACAACGCTTATATAATTTATACATAGATTATATAATTTATACATCGCCATTCCATATCGTTTTGAATTCAAAAATCTCACATTGCTTTTTGCTTTGCCAAAAATTGTAGCAAGCTCTAAAAATTCCCCGGTCTCTTCTAAAATATAGAAGATGTTCCCACGGTCCTAGCGTCTCTTGTTTCACTGGATTTCGACCACATAGCAAAAAGATATGATTTTTAGAATTTAATCATAACTCGCGACGGTTTTAAACCACTGAAACCGTTTAAAATAAACAAGGTCGTTACCTTAGCAACTTGTTCAAATCTAGGTTTAGATTTTTCATTCCAACCGTTGAGTGTTATGACGATCAGACAGCGCCACCTGAAAAGGCTCGGAGAGGCGCAGGATCGCCGGTGGTCCGGTGATGATCGGTGCAGCGGTTGAGGGGCGGTGGCGCGAAGAACGGAGGAACTTTGGGGAGGTGGTTCGACCGATATACTCAACAATAGGTGATATGCTCTACAAAATCCTTAACTACATCATTGAATTTTATTGAGTGGTTTAAGAGAAAAAGAAGAGAGAAGGTGATGAAGCCTTTCCGTTGTTTGTAACAAGGGGCGTCGGGGTGAGAGAATGGAAGATGAAATATGATTTACCCCTTTATTTTATTTATATATTTAATTCTTTAATTTCCAAAAATACCCATATGTTCATACGAACTCCAATTCAGACCCAGGACTGCCATCCATAGCTAATTACCCTCATTCCGGACATAATAGAATATGTTTTGTAGGCCCATTCGATTGTTTCAGTCAGTTATTCTTCAAATTAAAATATAAAACATTAAAATTTGGATTTGAACGTACATTTCAATTTGCCGGGGCCACATACTGATCCCAAAAATTCCAGAAAAATTATTTTTAGCTTCTTATTGACGATACAGTCCTAACAAAACTAATTTCATCACATTTGAAGACCGTTTGAAAAATGGCCATTTTCTGGCCGATCCAAATTGACTAAAGCTATCCAAACACATTTTCCTTTGCCACGCTCACATATTAACTCCAAAAATTATAGAATTTAAAACCTTGCAATAACTTGACATTCCGAATCCAACAAAAGTGGTTTCATTGAAAACAGAGGTCTTTTGCAAAATGTCTATTTTCGCGGGCTATATTAATTCCTTAGCGACCTTTCTGAAAATTCATATGGCCATAACTTTTGATTCCCGCTATGAAATTTCGATTTTTCAGATTTGTTAGAAAGATATTCTTAAACAGATTTAAATACTTTTGGTTTCACTAAAATCCGTTTCATTTTGCATCCTGTACAGTCAGTCAAAGTTCAAATTTAAATTTTCAAACTGTCGCGCCATTTCAGGCCTTTAATAATTAAAATAAATTATTTATTTTCCAACATCGATTCAACTAACCAACTCAACTTTCATTTTGAATTTCATTCTTTAACTTTTCAATTTCTAAGAATTTTCTAATTCTTCAAAAATTTGGCTGACACCCTAAATTTTCGAATTTTTTTGCCATAACCTCCTTTGTACGGGGAGGGGTTTGGAAATTTACTGAGCCGTATTAGGCACCCAATAAATCCTAAAAAGCATACACATATTTATAGTGATATATTCCCGTGTCCACAGGGGAGTGTGTATAGATCATAACTCTAGAGAATAAATTCTCGTCACCCTATAAATGGTTTTTGTGCCTTAATGACCAGAGAGACATGTTTTATTGTCATCTCCAGACCCGTTATTAATCTGGCAATTTACCGTTACATTTTATATAGTCCATATAAGTCTTCGATTCAACCTGTAATATTGTCCTCGCATTCAAGCCTCTCGCCTGTATGGTAAATCTTCAACCTCCTCACATAAGCTCCAAGTGCATATGTGGTATATGATGAAGTATGCTATCTTCAAGAAGTATGCCATGTAGTGTAGTTCAAAATTAATTGTTACTATCCTATGGCGACGTTTATTATTTCACACAGAACAACCAGCACTCCGCATCTAATGGCATTCACAGGAGTTGATATAGTAAATAAAATTGCGCATCCATCTCATTAAGGTTTACCTATTTATCGGGCCCGCAAATAAATTCTTTACTCAATAGAAAATCCATTTACCTGTTCAAACATATATAATGTACATGCATGCATTTCTATCAATTCCAAATCAGTTTAATATTTGATTCAATTTGCATAAATTTACCTTCATTCTCTTATTGATTAGGTTAACTATCCTTCCAGTAATTAAATTAATCAAATTCATAATCACACAACACAACTAGCAACCAATTTATTGATTAACTTTTCAAAAATATACTAATTAATTCATATACTCTTTTAAAATCATCAGACTATATAGTTAAAAAATTTACTTCCACGAAAAGGAAACAACAACAAAGTAGAGAACAAAACGGTAATGCAAAATATGGTAAATGTACCTTGCACCAGAGTTAATCAGAGATATCCACCCTGCAATTGGGATAGGCTTTCTTAATGCTCTCCTCAGTTTCCCAAGTACAGTCCCACGGATCTCCACTCCATTGCACTTTGACTAAGTGAACCTTCTTGTTCCTCAGCTCTTTAGTTTCTTAGCCAATAATCTTTATCGGCTCTCTCCTCACTGCCAATTCTAGAGTAATTTCCAAATCTTGTTGCGTAGCTTCTTCTACGACCAATTCTGGATCATGCGCATGCTTTCGAAGTTGAGA
The DNA here is from genome assembly GCA_030737875.1 of Allium sativum. Taxonomy (NCBI): domain Eukaryota; kingdom Viridiplantae; phylum Streptophyta; class Magnoliopsida; order Asparagales; family Amaryllidaceae; genus Allium; species Allium sativum. Next base: position 440,263,528 of record CM060915.1, on the reverse strand, counting down.
CGCGTGAAACACATCATGTACTCCAGGTAACCAATCAGGCAATTGAACCCTATAAGCAAGAGTACTAATCCGTTCGAGCACAACAAATGGACCAATAAATCTAGGCGCCAACTTCCCTGTTTTACCGAATCGGACTACTCCTCTCATTGGAGAAACCCTCAGATACACATAGTCACCAACAGAAAAAGACAAATCTCTTCTTATCGAATCTGCATAGCTCTTCTATCGGCTTTGAGCCGTTTGCAGTCGCTTATTAATGAAATCAACTTTGTCTGAAGCTTCGCGAATCATATCTGGTCCCAATACAAGTCTATTACCAGGTTTTACCCAACAAGCGGGAGATCTGCACGGTCTACCATATAGTGCTTCGAATGGTGACATTTCCAGGCTCGCTTGGTAGTTGTTGTTGTATGAGAACTCGGCCAAATGAAAATGGTCTTCCCATGATCCGCCAAAATCAATAACACTTGCCCGCAATAAATCTTCTAGTATATGGTTCACCCTATCAGTTTGGCTATCTGTTTGAGGATGATAAGCGGTGCTCAAGTTCAATTTCGTTCCCAATTCTGCTTGGAATGCTTCCCAAAATTCACTAGAAAAAATCGGGTCACGATCACTAACGATACTCATGGGAACTCCACGTAGTTTAACAATCTCTTTGAAATAAATCTGCGCCAGACTCTGAGTGGTTCTAATCGATCTGACAGGTATAAAATGGGCGGTCTTCGTGAAACGATCTACAATCACCCAAATACCGTCATTTCCTCTCCGGGTTCTGGGCAAACCATCTATGAAATCCATAGAAATTTGTTCCCACTTCCAACCTGGAATCTCCAATGGTTGCAATAATCCGGCGAGTTTCTGCTGGTCGCTTTTAACTTGTTGACAAGTAGAACACCGACTAACGTACAAGGAAATGTATCTTTTCATAGATATCCACCAGAAAGTGCGTTTGACATAATATACATTTTACTTACTCCTGGATGGATACTGAGTTTGGATTTGTGACATTCATCCAATACTTCTCTCTGGAGCTCAGATATGTTTGGAACACAAATTCTGCCCTTTAACCTCAGAATCCCATCGTTATCAATCTGAAAACTCAAGGGCTCGCCTTTCTGAATTCTCTCTCTGATCATCTAAATGGAGTGATCATCCTTTTGAAGAGAAGATATATTATCAATCAATGAAGGCGTGATTATAAGATTGGCGATGATTATATTCTTCCTGCTGAGCGCATCAGCCACAACACTGGCTTTCCCCGGAGTATACAAAATATCAAGATCATATGCCGCGAGAAATTCTAGCCAACGTTACTGCCTCATATTCAGATCTTTCTGGGTGAATAAATACTTCAATGATTGATGATTAGTATATAATTCAAATTTCTCACCCAATAGATAATGTCTCCAGATTTTCATAGCAAACACGATGGCTAACAATTCAAGATCGTGAGTTGCATAATTCTTCTCATGCGGCTTCAATTAATGGCTAGCATAAGCGAATACTTGGCCTCTTTGCATTAATACTGCACCAAGACCTTATTTAGAAGCATCTGTCTAGACTTTCAAGTCTTGATTGCCATGATAATTGTTAACACTGGAGCAGTTGTTAATCTTAACTTAAGCTCTTGGAGAGCTGTCTCACATTCTGGAGCCCAATTGAACCTTGAATGCTTCTTAGTAAGCTTTGTTAGGGAACTGGATATCTTCGAAAAATCTTTAATGAATTTCCGATAATAACTAGCCAATCCGAGAAAACTTCGGACTTCTGTGGGCGTAGTTGGCTGCTTCCAATCTTGAATAGCTGTGATATTACTGGGATCCACAGAAATTCCTTCTTTTGATACCACATGGCCAAGAAACTTGACTTCTTCTTGCTAGAATATACATTTGAAAATTTTTGCCTTTAAAACATTCTTTCTCAGAATCTCTAACACTTGTTCCAAATGTTTTTCATGCACGCTCTCTGACTTAGAGAAAATCAATATGTCATCAATGAAAACCAGTACGAATTTATTCAATACTTCTCTGAATACCTAGTTCATTAGATCGACAAAATAAGCTGGAGCATTACATAAGCCGAACGACATTACTAACCACTCATAGAGTAAATTTGGACCTCTGAATGCTGTTAATTTAACACACTCTTCAGCAATACGAAGTTGATGAAAACCTGTAGCTAGGTCCATTCGTGAAAATACTTGTGCGCCATTCAGTCGACCCAACAAATCATCAATTCGTGGCAATGGATATTTATTCATTAATGTCTGCTTGTTCAAGTCACGATAATCCACACATAGTATGAGAGTACCGTCTGACTTTGGGACAAACAACCACTGCTGCTCCCCAATCAGAGAAATTGGGTCTGATCAGACCCTTCCATATTGGTTGTTGAGTTTGATTGTCTAACTCTTCTTTTTCCTTCAAGGCCATTCTTTGAATAGCGTGAACTACTGGCCTTGCATTCAGAATTAAAGAAATTTTGAAATCAATTTCCCTACGCGGAGGTAAGCTAACAACTTCTTCAAACACATCCGCATAATTCTTGACAACAGGAATATTTTCTACGTCGATTGAAGTATTTTCTGCAATGACAGGAATATTTTCTTTTTGAGCAGGAGAAACATCCAAAGCTGACCAAAAGTATTTTCTACCTGAATTCGGACCTTCGCATGGTATGGTTATATATCCTAGCTTTGTTTTAGCTTTAACAACTCTTTCTACATAGTTAACTTCCGCTTCATACATGGTTAACCAATCCAATCCCAAAATAAGATCAAATTCTGTGAAATTCATGACAATCTAGATAGTAGGGAACCAATAACAGGAAAATGAAACAGACACCCCACAAATCCAACTAAGATTGAGGGAACCCCCAATCGGATTATGGACAGTCATGGGTTCTTTAAGCTTTTTCAGTTTCAAATCCAACTTCTTTACCACCTTAGTCGAAATAAAACTTCGTGACGCGCCCGTATCAAACAGTACTTTAACCGGAATATTTTTGACATTAAGCGTGCCTTCTAAAACATCTGGCCTTCCCTGACTGGATGAGGGTGCTGAAGTTTCTACCACTTCATTTACATGTACCTTTTCAGATTTCTTTAAGAGTCGGCAATCCTTTTCAAGATGACCAGTCTGATGGCATTGACTGCATTTTCTGTTCTCTTGAAACTTGTTATTGGATTTTGACCCAACATTTCTTTCCTTCTTCGAGGATTTGAAATTCCCTTGAATATGCCCTGACTTCTTGTAGTTATTGCATATGGCAGTCGTTACTTGTCCTTTCTCAGACTTAACCTTTTTCCTCTTGACTCTAGGCTTCTTTCTGACCCCAGACGTCATACTTGCCTCAGGCTGTGTACTTGTCTCTGGGCTATCAGTTTCAAATTTCCTTTTGTTGATAATACTGACTTCCTCTTCATTGCCCAAAAGACCTTGCTTATGAAGATCTTCATAGTGATAAGCCATGTATATCATTTTAGAAAAAGGAAGTTTCACATGGGTAGTTACCCTATTTTGGTACTTTCTTTAAAGCCCGTTATTAAACCTCAGATTCTTCCTCTTAGGATTTTCAATTAGCTCGGGTGCAAAACGAGAAAGTTTGCTGAATTTATCCTGATACTCCTGAATGGTCATATCTCCTTGTATCAGATAGTAGAATTCATCATATAGCCGATTGGTTGCTTCTGGAGGAATAAATTTTTCGTTGAACATTTCTTTATATCTATCCCAGGTAATATTCTCTTCCGGATTATCCTTAATAATAGTTTCCCACCAGATTAAAGCTTCGTCTTTGAGTGCCCAAGATGCCAGTAATCTTTTCTGATCATCTCTCAGCTTTGAACCTTCAAAAATTTTCTCAGCAGAGCGCATCCATGCTTGCATTTGAATAATGGATTCATTGCCCGAGAATGGTACTCTACCCAGATTTCGATACTTCTTTAATAGAGCTTCAATATCTGGTTCTGACCTACCTCTTCCACTTCTACCACTCATTTTCTACGATGTCTGCAAATAGCAGACAAAGTGTTAGGCCAACAGAAAAGGTATTTTAAAATATAGAGACATATACTTGAATGTAAATGTGTTTATCGGGGTATATTTCATTCTGCTACACTCATTCTAGGATATTGCTGATCCTATCTGAAATGAGTTATTCGTCTTAGAACACTACTGGTTCAATTTCTGACGAGTTCGTTAATATATTATATTCCAGAACTAAGCTTAACCAAAGCTCTGATACCACATGTGACGACCCCAACCCCCCCCCGTTCCACGGTGGCATGGGTAATCTTTGGAATATAACACATAAACAAATAACAACAGAACATAAATATAAAAATACACCAGATAATTTACAACAGAATATATTGGATAAACATTAATCATCAAAGTTACACAATATACAGGAGCATACTTAGTACAAAAAATACAGTCCAACTTTATATAAAATGTCTACAACGAAATCAAACATAATATACATAACAGGAGCTGAACAACATAAAAGAAGTGATAAAATCCATCTTCAGCTCCATAGCTATTCAGAAAGAGCCTGCAAAAACTTGAATACAAGGTTGCCCATGTAGAAAATAAGGAACCTAAGTTTGCAGGTGAAACAAATTACGAGTCAGTCATGGGACTGGTATGAGAAATCTACTTAACTTATTTTACAATAAGGCCAATCACATGACCACGCCGCTAACGCAAAACGGGTTTACTCTATTGTATTTCCAGTGCTTAAAATAAGTAAATCATTTAAACAACGCAATGCTTTTTACAAAAACGAAGCCATTATAAAACTCAGGTCCCATCACATAATGCAACGCAAGCCGGAGGATAGAGTGTTACCTTATAATGACCAAAATATGCTTGATACATATAAAACAAAAGCAATTGATATTATTACTAGTGTTTATATGTTTCAAAAACAATTTCAGTCATAAAGATCATCATAGACAGCATGGGTACCATATATCATGTCACCATATATAGGTTTACAATCAAAACCGCACGATGTAGTATTTGGAAATTGGATTTCCATCATGAACCAAGGCAAGGGATCGTCCTTACCGCTTCGAGACAATCTAGCCCATGTCTCAGGCAAGCGCGCAGGCAAGCCTTGGATTGTCAGGGCCAGTCCACTCGATGTGGATTATTATGCCTGAACATTGCGTTTCCCCGCCCTATGGGGTGTAAATCTGGTCTGTATAAAGACCATCCATCGACTCCGTAGAGACCGACATAACCGAGGTGCCTCGCTATCCATCAACCACATAGGTAAAATGTCAGAGCTTGTAAAACGTTGACACCGCTTCTAGCTAGAAGGAAACACATGCTCTCCCTACGGTCCTCTCCCGTTTCTGGTTCATAACGGGGTGTGAGGCTCGCGAATCAACGCTATACACAAAGCTGGCTGTATTAAAGCCATGCTTTGATCATCAACCACAAGACTCTACTTTTCAGCAAAAGCCTTGATCATAGCAACTCTGTATGCTACGTTGTCAATCTACAACGTCAGACACACATCCATCTACAAGTCCGTTCTGGGTCTGAACGAAACCGGAGGCGCCTTATTCCTCATCGCATATGTCCAATACAGGAGAGAGGCCCTCGCACATCCGATCGATCTCCAAGTACGTCTGGACGACCACCACTTATTACCTTGTCTTGGGATGCCTCCCAATCAAGACATCGGCAATCACCCAAACGATGTGATGACCTCCGGTCTTCAACCACCGTCTTCATCGTCGATTTCTAATCGTCGATCAATTGTTTGAAATGAGAATTAACTCGGCCTTTTCAAATAATTCACATATGTTTAGAATTCAAATCAATTCATTTCCTAGTTAAATTATTTGACATCCACAACTCAGTTCATTAATGTAATTTTCATGTCAAACACATTCAACCATCAAATATCCAATAAATCGAGTAAATTCGGTTTATTTCCATTCCATATCACTTATAATATTTTATAACGATTTATCGCTATTTTTATTTATTAAAAATAACCCATTTATTCAAACGATGCTACAGGCCATAACACGGCCATGACGCTGTTTTCCCCCAGATTTGATTTACATATATCTGAAAATCTAACCGTTGGATCTTTACAAATTTTATATCATTGGAAAGACCTTTTCAAAGAGGACCCAACGATTCTAGCTTTGGGAAAAATCCGACGGTCAGATCTCCCGGTATAATCGTTTAAAGTTACGATTTCAAAATACAAACTGCAGCGTCATTATTCGTTTTATTTTAATTATATTTATATATATATATATAAATATAATCCATTCTGGCGCTGTTTTTATTCAGATTTGAATTAAACATTTCACACAATCTAACTGTTGGATCTTTACAAATTTGGTATCATTGGAAAGATATTTTCAAAGCGGACCCAACGATTTCGGTTTTGGGAAAATCCGATGGTTGGATCTCCCGGTACAATCGTTTAAAATCACGATTTCAAAATACGAACTGCAGCATTGTTATTTGTTTTATTTTAATTATATATACATATATAAATATAATCTATTCTTCCATTTCCAAACCATTTTCATTTCATATATGCGGTAAAAATAGTATTTTTACCTAACAAATGTTTATTTCAACACATGACTATTTTTAACACTTCATATATATAATAAAAAAGTGATTTTTATTGTTAAAGCAATTTATTTAAAACATGAATATTTTTATATATATAATAAAAATGTAATTTTTATTGTTAAAACAATTTATTTCAAACATGAATATTTTATATATTTCATATACATGATAAAAATGTAATTTTTATCTTTCAAACAAATTATTCGTCATATGAATATTTTTTCAACACATGAATATTTCAGGAAATTTCGACAGCATAACGGTAGGGGGTTTAAAATCGACACCGTCCCAAGTACGGCTCCTCGCACTACCTTACATCTCGCGGCATTCCCTAATGGGATTATCCTTATAATCTAAATATTTTGATTCATTTTCATATCACAACGGATTTTTCCACAAACAATTCCAATTTTGTTTCAACCACAAACAATCATTATCAATCATTCACATTTATCAACCAAATTTCACGTCAACCAAAATCCAAACAATCACAACCAATATATATCGTCCATGGCCTGTGGATGAGGGGAGTGTGTGTATATATATATACACATATATAAATATATTTCCATTTCATTTCAACTCTATTCAACACACAAATGATTTTTACAACGTATATATAACTTATACATCGCACATATAATTTATACAACGCTTATACATGAGGTGTACAATGCTTATATAACTTATACATCGATTATATAATTTATACATTGCCATTCCATATCGTTTTGAATTCATAAATCTCACATTGCTTTTCACTTTGCAAAAAATTGTAGCAAGCTCTAAAAACTCTAAAAATTCCCCGGTCTCTTCTACAATGTAGAAGATGTTCCCACGGTCCCGGTGGCTCTTGTTTCACTGGATTTCGACCACATAGAAAAAAGATATGATTTTTAGAAGTTAATCATAACTCGCGATGGTTTTAAATTGTTGAAACCGTTTAAAATAAACAAGGTCGTTACCTCAGCAACTTGTTCAAATCTAGTTTTAGATTTTTCGTTCCAACCGTTGAATGTTATGACGATCGGTCAACGCCACCTGAAATGGCTCGGTGAGGCGCAGGATCGCCGATGGTCCGGTGATGATTGGTGCAGCGGTTGAGGGGCGGTGATGCGAAGAACGGAGGAACTCTGGGGAGGTGGTTCGGCCGATATATTCAACGATAGGTAGCAAAATTTATATGGATTTGAAGATCTGGAGATGCTCTACAAAATCCTCAACTACACCATTGAATTTTATTGAGTGGTTTAAGAGAAAATGATGAGAGAAGGTGATGAACTCTTTCCGTCGTTCGTAACAGGGGGTGTCGGGGAGAGAGAATGGAAGACGAAATATGATTGGCCCCTTTATCTTATTTATATATTTAACTCTTTAATTTCCAAAAATACCTATCCGTTCATACAAGCTCCAATTCAAACCCGACGACTATCGTCCCTGACTAATTACCCCCATTCCGGACACAATGGAATATGTTTCGTAGGCCCATTCAACTGTTTCAGTCAGTTATTATTCAAATTAAAATATAAAACATTCAAATATGGATTTGAACGTACATTTCAATTTGCCAGGGCCACATACTGATCCCAGAAATTCCATAAAAATTATTTTTAGCTTCGCATTGATGATACGTTCCTAACAAAACTAATTTTGTCAAATTTGAAGACCGTTTGAAAAATGGCCATTTTCTGGTCGATCCAAATTGACTAAAACTACCCAAACTCATTTTCCTTTGCCATGCTCACATATTAACTCCAAAAATTATGGAATTTGAAATATAGCAATAATTTGACATTTCGGATCCAACAAAAGTTATTTCATCAAAAACGGAGGTCGTTAGCAAAATGTCTATTTTCACAGGCTATATTAATTCCATAGCGACCTTTCTGAAAATTTATTTGGCCATAACTTTTGATTCCACTATGAAATTTCGATTTTTCAGATTCGTTAGAAATATATTCTTAAACAGATTTAAATATTTTTGGTTTCACTAAAATTCATTTCATTTTGCATCCTGTACAATCAGTTAAAGTTCAAATTCAAATTTTCAAACTATCGCGCCATTTCAGGCCTTGTTTTATAATTAAAATAAATTATTTATTTTCCAACATCGATTCAAATAAATACATACGTTCTAATTCTCTTCAAAATAAATTTCTTGTCGTTATTATTTAAAATATTTCATTGCAATATTCAAAATTCATTAAAATAGCCAAATTAAAAATTGGTTCTGATTTTCCGGGTTGTTACAGATTTATGTGATGTTGTCTGTGAGTTTATCGTGATTTTCCTTAATTAATCCTGTTATAATTTACTGTTTGCTACCTATGTTTGTGTGGATTTTTATCCAAGTCTCTACCAATGATCGGAGAAATCTTCCCTTACTATTAACTCAAATCCTCCCAGCAAGTCTGAGTCACATCTGTAGAATTCAACCCCTCCATGAGATCAACCTGGGTACGCGGAGACACCGACCTAACTTAAACCCGTATGGAGCAAACGATCTAATTTTCCCTTAGATTCCTTTTCCCCAGCCTACTCACCGGTTTTGATGAAAAATATCATTAACAAGAATTATAATACTTATTTTATATTATATAATCTCATGTTCAAGTCACTTACTTGAACTATGTAATTCTGTATTATTTTTCTAAGGACTTCTATTATATTAATATTTATATTACGCAGTAAGTATAACGTAATAGAATATATATACATATATATTTTATTCAAAATAAAATATAACATCAATAATGTTATTAAACTCATCAAATGGAATGCCTCTATGGAATAAACTCTAACTGAGCCAAGGGAAAAAATCATGGTCCTTAAGACATGGTTAATGCTGCAACACTCTTGCAACATTCCTAAGGTGTTTTAATTTAGTTGCATCTTATAAGTTTTTCAAAAATTAATACTTTTGGATTATCATTTTGCTAAATAAACAATCAACTATTAATGTTATTAAAGCTTAATGATGTAAACAACATATTTAACTTTTTTATCTATATATTTATTTAACTATAAAAGATTACGTTTAAAATAGTTTTTATAAATACGTATTTTGTAACACCCCACCTCCGTTAAGGTCACTCTCAAAGGGAATGCCTTAACTTCGGTGGAGCGTTTTAAGGTACAAGATACTAATAAATTACAAGACAAAAAAATTTATGCAGTGGAAAAAGATCAATATTATTTCATAAATACTTGTTCCACACAATAATTCAACAACTGTTTCAACCTTCCAAATTATTACAACTGTTCATCTGTCTTGAAAACATGAAGAAGCAATACTGAAAATAAAATGACATAAATCCCCAATAAGTGCTTGACCATAGCCATATCTCAAAAAGGAAAGTCCAAGCCTTACATCTACGGTCTTCAAGCTTTGGCTAACCTGGACTAAGCAGAAGTGTTTCCTCCCTGCGGACCTGGGGAGGGGGAACGGAAGAAAAGAAGCAAAGGAAAATGGGTCAGACATAAATCTGGTAAGCCCAGTTATTTAATAACATGTAAACAAGTAAAAGACTATGACATGAATAAACTGAACTTAGAATGATACCACAAGGATAGGGTAGTCCTAAAACGAGTAAAGTAATATTTAACTAGATTTGGCTATCACACCCCCTTTTACTTCTCTGCACCCACTAAGAGCTGTTTAACTAGCAATGTATGTTCATGATAAAGTGATCCCATTCATGTATTGATCGTCTCCTACTCGCATTCATGTATTCCCGGTGTGTCATGCGGCCCCACGTGATTTTTAAGTACTTATGCTGGTTCCAGTATAGGGTGTATCAAGTCCTATAATGGCAACCCTGACACGTTTCAAAGATACACAAGTGTACGCCTACTGCCCAGTGCTTGCTTTTTCCACTCCGAAGCCCGTGCGCGCCCATACTCCATCGAAACCTACACTGACGCACCTAACTGCCGCCCTTTTGACCGCTTATATTCACCCAAGTAATTGTGCCCCACCCTGCCTAGTTCTGGGTACCTTGATACATCCATGTGGGTTACTGCTGAAACGGGTCCCCGTTACTAGGGTTTTTCTAATCAACATGCTAAATTGGTTAAGTGTCCTTGGTTTGACTTAACCCCTATCAATCTTGTCTAGTTAACATGTTAAGTTGGTTAAGTGTTTCCTAAATTACTTAACCGCACCAATCTTGTCTTGTTAACATGTTAAGTTGGTTAAGTGTTGTAACAACCCGTATTTTGATAACGTGTTATAACTATAAATCAAGGCAGAATTAATTTTTAAAATGAGAATCAAGGGAAATGGGTTACGCCATTGCGTTGGGAAACGAGTCCGAGTTTTCGAAAATTGGAGTTCGTATGACCAAGTTATGACCCTTCGAAGTTTTCAGAAAATTTCAAGTTCAAAACAGCTCAGAATTCGAATTCGAACTTCGAATTCAAACCAAAAAACAGACTAGGCGGGAAATTTCCCACCCAAGACCAGGTCGACCTAGGGGTCGACCATAGAGTCGACCTACCCAGGACCAGGTCGACCATAGTGTCGACCTGGGGGTCGACCTGGTGGCGGAGCCCACTTTTGAAGCTGGATTCACTTTGATGTTTCTGGCCTCGTTTCTGTCTACATTCGTTGGCCTGACCCTATATAAACAACCCCTAACACTAGTCTCTCTACACAAAATTCCCTCTGACCTTATGCTGCTCTAATTATGGTTGAAAAGTTAGAGAAAGGGACTACTTTTTCTACGTCGAAACTACGTTAAGAGAATTGCTGATTTGGGGATTTCTGTTAGGACTCGACTAAGCATATAAAGATTCAACGTCAACTTTCTTTTTCTAATTCTCGAAATACGATCTGTAAGCCCTAGTTACTTTTAGATTTAAACCGTAAACGTAATATGAACATGCTATAAATTGAAATTGTACCTGTGTATGATGACTGTTTTACATCCATTCTTGTTCATCTTCGATCTTAACTTTTGGATATACTACTATGACATTGATTTGGGGCCTATTCATGTTGTAAATCAAAAAGAAAACCCCCTCATATTATCATGCCTGCAATGTTGAATCTGCTATTAGTCACAAGTTTATGACTATCACCTTATGTCAATCATTACCATGACAATCACCTTATGTCAACTGTTATCTTGACTAGTACCTTATTTTGCTAGATTTGGAATCTTAATGTTTGAGGCCGATATTCCATATGACAATAATGTTGTAATCATTTATCTCAACTTATACCATGCTATGCTAGTAATCGCTTTTGCCACCTTATACCCGTCCCTTTTTATGTTATTACCTAATTAGATTTATTTGTATCGATTCGAGTTTACATGCAATAGGAATATGATTTGGGTAGATTAGGTAAAACATGAATTGGCTTTGAACTTGAACATGAACGTTGTTATAACTTGAACCTCGATATGGTTATGAACTTGAAACGATTTGGCATGAAACATGACCTGAAAACTTGACATGAATTTAGACTCGAAACCTTGAATATGGACATGACACTTTGAATGAATTTGAAAATGGCCAACTCGTGGTTGGGTTGAGTTTGCAGTGTAAATCTGCCCGGAACTGCCCGGCAAATCCAGTGACTGCAAACAATAGGATCCAATGTGAGTAGTTGGTCATATCGCACGTAAAACCCGAGGTTAGACTATGTTATGGTGTAAATCTGCCCGGAACCGCCCGGCAAATCCACTGACCACAATAATTAGTCTAATGTGAGAGGTTGGGGTGCACTAATGAATTAATGCCACATGATAGGGTTAAGTCATGGACACTTGAATATACTTAACCAATTTGACATGATGATTTGATAGGGTTAAGTCATGAACCACTTGAACACACTTAACTAACTTGATACATGATTTGGATAGGGTTAAGTCACGAATTTGAATGACAACACTTAACTCATTAGAAACCCTAGTTACGCGGTCTTTTAAGCAGTACCCACTTAGATGTATCACGATACTCTGGGACTAGGCAGGGTGGGGCACGATTACTGGGCTAATTGTAAGCGACCAGAACGACGGCTGAGTAGGTGTGCCATTGTAGGTTCAGGCGGACTAAGGTTGTAACACCCCATAATTTTATAACATTAAAATTCACAAATTAAAGTATACTTAATTTTTAGAAAAAAATTAAGTGAAATGGGTTACGCAGAGAAATATATATATATATTGATATATATATATATATATATATATAAATTAAAAATTAATTAAATAAATATGCGAAAAAGTTCAAAACAGCGAATTGGGAGGGGGAATAACCGAACCGGCCCATTTTTGGGGTCGACCCGAGCTCTGCTGGGTCGACTAGGGGTTAATCCAGGGTGTTTGGCTGTCAAGCCGTGGGCCGATTTGCTCAAATGCAGATTTTGCATTTGATTGGTTCTCATGGTACAGGGTTAATCTAATGGTCCTAAATAACTTCCTACACCTATAAATACATCCTAATGCTAACCCTGAACCTAATTAAAATAGAATAGTGACCGTCATACCATCGCCATGGAAATCAATGGAGCCGCCGCCAACTAAGAAAGAAGAAAAGCAAATTCAATTCTAATTCTCTCAACCCTAAAGCAAAGCAAACCTCTCTCTTTTCTTCTATAAATTGTGAGTATGATGATCTTAACAAGATTATTATCATTTTAATTAGGTTGAGTTATGAACGGATTATGAGTAGATGATGTGAATTATCATATATGTTGTTGTAAACCCCTTTTGCTATCATGTATATTGTAAATCCAATGTTATGTGATGATGATATCTTATATGTGGTAAATCATGCTATGATGATGTTATGTATGTTGAAAGTTTCTATGCTAAGTTGTGATGAATCATACATGTTAAAAAGGCCATGATGTTACCATCTATGCTAGTTAGTTCATATTAATTAAATCATCATGTTTGGGTTATGTTGATCAATATGACAAGTCACATATGCAAGTTAGATTGATTAGAAAAGTTATGAACATATGCCAAGACACCTATTATGACATCTGGAATTATGCTATGACATATGTGATATCCTATGCTAGTTCACACCATCATTATGTTGCCTAAAAACCCCATATGCAAGTTTATGTATAGATTTGGGCTATGATCATATCATATAAATTGAGACATTTAACAAGTTGACACCTTTTGATCCTTAACATGTGTAGTTTATGCAAGTTTCACCCCTATTATGATTAGATTTATTTTAATTGTCTATATGTTGTGATAATTTATCTTTGTGCTAGGTGTTAGACTATACAAGTCTAGCCTATATTATGCGTTGAATAAGCGAACGTATAAACGTGGGGTAGGGGTAATATTAAGGATTTAATATTAAAAAGTTGGGGTGCAATTGATATGATTTTGCATGCCATAAGTGGATGGCCATAATTGAGTCAATTATGGACATCATTAAAAGTTGACTTAATTAATAATTTGAATAGGGAATTATTAAAACTGGTGTAAAAGATTTTAAGTGTTAATCAATGCTTAGGACACGAGGTTGGACTCGTTTGTGACGTAAACCTGCCCGGACCCGCCCGACAAATCCAGTGGTTACAAATGTCAGCCCAATGTGAGAGGTCCTAGGCCTAAACTAAAGCATAACGGTTGTAAAGACACGAGGTTAGACTCTTTTATGGTGTAAGACTGCCCGGACCCGCCCGGCAAATCCAGCTGCCATAAAAGCCAGTCTAATGTGAGAGGTCTTTATGAGGTTATGGCCTGAATGAATTAAGAAATACTTAACCAGATAAACATGTAAGGTGGGACATGGGGGTTAAGTAGGTGCCTTGGGTGGCATGAGGAATCTAGGGGGTGCCCTTAGTGGCATGGAAATACGATTAGTAAGACTTAACCAAACACACATGTAAATGAACATGACTAAGAGGGTTAAGTGGGATATACTAGTAACAAGCTTAGGTGGGTAGCTTGTAGGGGGCCATTTCGACTAGTATCCCAAACGTATCTTTGTGGGCTCGACCCAAGTCGAGGATGGGACATGCATGCTGGGTTCGACTGTAAGAGGCCAAAACGGGGAGCGGTGGCAACGCAAGTCCAACGGGTTTCGTATGCGTGTGCGGACCCGGGCTGGTAGGTAAGACGTTGTTGCATCATGTAGGTATAAGCCGTGCATTCTCAAGATGTATCGGGTTGCCACTTTAGGGGAGTGATACACCCCACTGTGGGGCCAGCACGGGTATCTTCGAGTAGGGAGCCGATAGAAAGTGGGTAGTGGGGTACACCTAGTGGAGATAGGGGCCGACGGCACCTATGTAGTCAGCTAGGGGTACGTAAGGCTATTTATAAAGTTTCTGTGTGAAGCAAGTGGGATCAAATAATAGGGTGACTGGTGTGGTGCAGTGTAGTAATGTGCGGTGCAGTGTAGTAATCATTCGTTAGTAATTAGGTGTGCCTTTACCGTTATCTTTAACGTTATCTTAAACGCTATCTTTATCTTCCTAAGAGTTCATAAGCATTTACTTGTCTTCCAGCTTATGCCTTAGTCTAATTATTTTGATAATAGTATTGTTAGAATTATCATACTCGCCAGACTTTGTGTCTGACCCCCTCTATTTCTATCCTTTTTCCCCCTCCAGGTCCTCAGGTTGGGCCCAACTCTAGTGGAGTTTGATTGAATTGCTTCGTCTCTCTTTGGAAAGCTTGGACCGTTGAAGTAAAGTCCAGCTTGTTATCTTTTTAATGGCTATTTATGTAATGGGATTATGTATTTTGTTTTTATGAAGATGGATATTGTACTTGGTTATGATCTATGGTTTTATGATGTAATAAACATGTTTAATTTCCGCTGCAATAAAATGAAGTTTTAGATTTCCAAGTACTATTTATTATCTGTCTTGTTGTATTTTTTCTGTTCTATATTCACTTATAACCTCCATGGAAGTTAATGCATTCCCTTTGTGAGTGACATTAATGGACGTGGGGTGTTACACGTGGTATCAGAGCTTAAGGTTACCAGAATAGATAAAAATCCTTTAGAAAAATAGTTATTTTTGGAAGAAGTGTTTTCAAAAACATGTTTTAATGAGAAATTTAAAGAGAAAAGTTTTTAAGAAAAACATAATCCCCAATAGCCACATATCTTTATCTTTCGAATTCTCCATTTTGAATCTTTCCTTTTTCGTTTCAGCATGGCTGAAGATCTTAAACTACCCGACGGTGTAATGATACCAGGATGGTATAGGAGGCTATTGGAGGCTAGGGCCGCTGCAGGTCCAGCCAATGTTCCTCCACCACCAGTTGCACCCGTTCCTCCTCCTCCTCCTCGCATAGATACTTTTGCAAAGACGTGCAAGGAATTCAAGGCTATGGGTGGAAAACCATTTCAAGGGTCAGAAACGTTTGTGGAAGCTAGAGATTGGCTTAAGGAGGTGAAAGAATTGCTAGAAATCTTTGAAGTAGAAGAAGGGAGGAGAGTTCGTTTAGCAGCTTGGTTGATGAAGGGAGAGGCCTTGTTTTGGTGGGAGGTCACTAATGGGGAGTGTCCTGTTGACTCTTGGGCGGATTTCAGACGTAGGTTTGAGGCGAAGTTTCTCTCAAGGGCGAAAGAAAATCTATATATGGAAAGGTTCTTAACATTGAAGCAAGGAAGCTCATCAGTGAAAGAATATGTCAATAAATTTAATCAGTTAGCAAGGTTTGGCTTGGACTTAGTAATCACGCTGGAGAAGAAGGCTCTAAGGTTCGTGAATGGCTTGAATGAACCATTGCAAGGGTTGGCTATGACCAACATCCCTATGGGGGCCACCTTTGAGAAGTTAGTAGAAATGGCGCTTATGCATGAGGATAAAAGCGCTAAAGCTGATAAGGTACCCGAGAAGAAGGGGGATTAGAAGAAATCACAACAGCAAAACAAGAAGGGTGGTAAAGACAATAATGGCAAGGGAAAGAAGAAGTGCTTTAACTGTGGAACCCCAGGACATCTCAGCAAGGATTGCCGAAAGAAAAAGAAGACAGGCTGTTTTCATTGTGGCGATGCGGGACATTTAGTGAAGGACCGCCCAAAGAAGTGGTAGAGGGCAGGAGCTACCTCGGGAGGACAGGTGCAGGCTCTTATGGCACCAGGGCAGGCTAGGGAACAAGTTCAGGCTCTCACGGTCCCACCGCTGCAAGAACGAGGTAGAACCATTTCTGTTGAAAGCTTAGTTTTTCTGTTTGATCATCCTGTCCGTACCTTATTCGATTCGGGCGCATCACATTCGTTTATCTCCACATCATTAGTTGAATCACTGCACTTAAACACCAGTTTAGTAGAGGATCCCTTAGTTGTTTCGAATCCAATAGGGGGCTCAGCTTATTTGTCCATGATGTGTTTGGATTTGAAAATTTCCATACTTAGCGTTGAATTTAGATGTGATGCTTATGTGTTGGGCTTCACGGGCTATGGGCTAATTTTAGGAATGGATTGGTTATCCAAAAATGGGGCCGTTCTTGATTGTGAAAGGAGAGTAGTTAGGCTCGTGACTCGCCTTGGCAACACTCTCGAAATCTTCTGTAATCCCATAAATTCGGTTATGCTAAGTTATCTAGAATCGCTTGACGCGTCTGAGGAAAATCTACGATCTGTTAGAGTGGTCCGAGAATATTCGGATGTGTTTGAGGAGGTGAAGGGCTTGCCTCCGAAGCGGGAGATAGATTTTCGAATATATCTTGTGGATAATGCGAAACCAGTATCTTTGCCAGTACGCCACATGGCTCCACGTGAAAGGAGGGAACTCGATAAGCAAGTGAAGGAGTTGCTTGAGAAGGGGTTCATAAGACGAAGTATATCGGAGTGGGGTGCTCCAGTAGTATTTGCCACGAAGGCGGATGGGTCCCTTAGACTGTGTGTGGACTATAGAGAACTTAATAAACTTACTAAGAAGAACAGACACCCACTGCCGAGGATTGACGACCTCTTTGATCAGTTAGTTGGCGCCTCAGTGTTTTCACAGTTGGACTTAGCCATTGGTTTCCATCAGTTGAGAGTGGCTGAGGATAGCATTGACAAGACTGCCTTTAGGACTCCGTACGGTTTCTATGAATGGCTAGTGATGCCCTTCGGTTTGACAAACGCCCCAGCATATTTTGTTGATTTGATGAGTAGGGTGTTTAGGGAGTACCTTAACAAATTCATGGTAGTCTTTGTAGATGACATCTTGATCTTTTCTAAGGATGAAGAAGAGCATGCCCTACATCTTAGGCAAGCGTTGGGGACCCTTCGAGTGCATAGCGTTAAGGGTAAATTTTCTATGTGTCACTTCTGGAGGAAGGAAGTACGGTTCTTAGGACACGTGGTTTTCAAAGAAGGGATAGCTGTTGATCCTGCGAAGGTGGTGGCCATCCAAGATTGGAAGGTTCCTAAAAATGCTACCGAAGTGAGAAGTTTCTTGGGGTTGGCTGGCTACTATAGGAAGTTTATCAAAGACTTCGCAAAGATATCAGCTCCATTGACACGCTTGACGAAGAAGAACCTAGTTTTCACATGGGACGTAGATTGTGATGATGCGTTTCAACATTTGAAGAGAGCTTTGACTTCAGCCCCCGTCTTAGTATTGCCAGACTGGAGTAAGCCGTTTACCGTTTATACTGACGCTTGTGGGACAGGACTAGGCGCAGTCTTCATGCAAGAGGGTAGGGTAATAGCCTGTGGTGGAAGGCAGTTGAGAGCGCATGAGAAAAATTATCCTACACATGACCTAGAATTGGCCGCTATTGTTTTCGCGCTTAAGTCTTGGCGTCATTATCTTCTTGGCGAGAAATTCGAATTATTCACTGACCACAAGTCTTTAAAATACCTATTCTCTAAAAAGGACTTGAACTTAAGGCAGCAAAGGTGGATGGAGTTCTTAGCGTCCTACGACTTCGAAATAGCCTATACCCCTGGCAAGGGTAACGTGGTGGCAGACGCCTTAAGTAGAAAAAGATTATCCTTAAGTCCTTTGTTTGTTGAGCGGCGAAGTTTAGAATTCATTTCGATGTTTGACTTTAGACCTTCCGTTGACTTCGTACCCGGTTTGCTAGCATCCTTGGAGGTCAGACCTACGCTTTTGGGACGGATTGGCGAGGCACAGCGAGACGACCCGTAGTTGGTTGAGTTAGTCGAAAAAATCAAAGGAGGGGAGTCATCAAGCCATCTCCGTAGGTATACCCTAGACGATAAGGGTTGGTTACGTAGGGACGGTAGACTTTGTGTACCAAAAGACGATGACCTAAGGAAGACTATTCTTGACGAAGCACATCATTCGAAGATGACCATTCATCCCGGCGGGGACAAGATGTACAAAGACATGAAGAGAGTTTACTTTTGGGCCGGCATGAAGAAAGATGTGGCCGAGTATGTCGCTAGATGCTTGGTGTGCCAATAAGTAAAAGCGGAGCAAAAGAAACCCGGTGGGTTGCTTCACCCATTGGAGTTTCCACTATGGAAATGGGAAAGCATCTCGATGGATTTTGTGGATGGATTACCGCGATCGAGGAAGGGTAATACGGGTATTTGGGTTATAGTAGATAGACTTACTAAGAGCGTCCATTTTATTCCCGTGAAGAGTAAGAGGACTGCTCCATGGTTAGCCTCCGTATACGTTCAAGAAATAGTTTGTTTGCACGGTGTTCATTCTAGCATAGTGAGCGACCGCGATCCTATTTTCACTAGCGAATTTTGGAGAAGCTTACAATAAGCGGTAGGGACTCAGTTATGTTTGAGCACCACATATCATCCTCAGACGGACGACCAGATTGAGAGGGTGAATCGCATTCTAGAGGATCTGTTGAGGCTATGTATCCTAGACTTTGGGGGTACATGGGAAGAGCATCTTCCATTGGTTGAGTTCGCATATAATAATAGCTTTCAGTCCAGCATTGGTATGGCACCATTCGAAGCTCTATATGGATGACCTTGTCGTTCACCTACATGTTGGTGGGAATCTACGGATAAGATCTTACTTGGGCCCAATATGATTAGGGAGACTTCGGAGAAGATCGACTTGATTCGAAGGAGGATGAAAGTAGCACAAGATAGGCAGAAATCTTATGCGGATAAGAGGAGGACAGATCTCGAGTTTGAAGTTGGGGACACAGTCTTTGTCAAAGTGTCTCCATTATGAAACGTTGTTCGCTTTGGGTCCGTTGGGAAATTAGCACCAAGGTTCGTAGGACCGTTTCCTATTAAGGAGAAGATTGGGCAAATGGCGTATAGAGTGGAGTTGCCCGAGAGACTTAGTGGTGTACACGACGTATTCCATGTATCACATTTGAGGAAGTGCTTGCACGAGACCGCGGAAGTGGTAGAGCCGAACTTGCTTAGAGAGGTGGAGATAGAGCGTGATGCGACGATTCGACGAGCTCCTACGCGCATTCTTGGGTCAGAGATTAAGAAGCTGAGAAATCGAGAGGTCAGACTAGTCAAAGTACAATGGGGAGATGACGAGAGCAACGCTACTTGGGAGACAGAGGGTATGTATTTTAATTTCTCCTTTATCGCTTAGCTTGTACTTATCTTATCTTTAGTATATCCTCTCGCTATTATCTTTGACCTTTAGTTAGGATAATCCTATGGTTGAAACATGTATTTGAGACATGTTATGTATGGTGGATGCAAAGTGGATGCAAGTGTTTGCTAGTGGTTGCTCGTGGATGCATATACACACACTATTAGGCACCAGATCGGCTCAGTCACTTCATATTGCATATTGCATATATATGGATGTATTTAGTAAAATGGATGTATAATGGTTGTATTATCATACAGTTGCTGCATTCGGGTGGATGGTTGTGCACGCATATAGAATTAATATGTATCATTAGGAATCTTTTGCATACATATTGGACGCATGGCACTATCATGAGTTGCATTAAGGAGGTCGACTGAATCAGTAGACCGCCTAATTTTGCATTAGATATGGACATATACACACACTGTGCATATAAACATTAAAGCATTAGAAGTCTTTTAAGGAAAATGGATGCTGGTGTTTGATGGTTGAGTAAATGGACGATTAGATGGTAGGATATACATTCTTCTTGACTTGGAGATTTCGGGGACGAAATCCTTTAAGGAGGGGAGAATGTAACACCCCGTAATTTTATAACATTAAAATTCACAAATTAAAGTATACTTAATTTTTAGAAAAAATTAAGTGAAATGGGTTGCGCAGAGAAATATATATAAATATTGATATATATATATATATACATATATATATATATATAAAAATTAAAAATTAAATAAATAAATATGCGAAAAAGTTCAAAACAGCGAACTGGGAGGGGGAATAACCGAACCGGCCCATTCTTGAGGCCGACCCGAGTTCCGCTGGGTCGACTAGGGGTTAATCCAGGGTGTTTGGCTGTCAACCCGTGGGCCGATTCGCTCAAATGCAGATTTTGCATTTGATTGGTTCTCATGGTTCAGGGTTAATCTAATGGTCCTAAATAACTTCCTACACCTATAAATACATCCTAATGCTAACCCTAAACCTAATTAAAATAGAATAGTGACCGTCATACCATCGCCATGGAAATCAATGGAGCCGCCGCCAACTAAGAAAGAAGAAAAGCAAATTCAATTCTAATTCTCTCAACCCTAAAGCAAAGCAAAACTCTCTATTTTCTTCTCTAAATTGTGAGTATGATGATCTTAACAAGATTATTATCATTTTAATTAGGTTGAGTTATGAATGGGTTATGAGTAGATGATGTGAATTATCATATATGTTGTTGTAAACCCCTTTTGCTATCATGTATATTGTAAATCCAATGTTATGTGATGATGATATCTTATATGTGGTAAATCATGCTATGATGATGTTATGTATGTTGAAAGTTTCTATGCTAAGTTGTGATGAATCATACATGTTAAAAAGGCCATGATGTTACCATCTATGCTAGTTCATATTAATTAAATCATCATGTTTGGGTTATGTTGATCTATATGACAAGTCACATATGCAAGTTAGATTGATTAGAAAAGTTATGAACATATGCCAAGAAATCTATTATGATATCTAGAGTTATGCTATGACATATGTGATATCCTATGCTAGTTCACACCATCATTATGTTGCCTAAAAACCCCATATGCAAGTTTATGTATATATTTGGGCTATGATCATATCATATAAATTGAGACATTTAACAAGTTGACACCTTTTGATCCTTAACATGTGTAGTTTATGCAAGTTTCACCACTATTATGATTAGATTTATTTTAATTGTCTATATGTTGTGATAATTTATCTTTGTGCTAGGTGTTAGACTATACAAGTCTAGCCTATATTATGCGTTGAATAAGCGAACGTATAGACGTGGGGTAGGGGTAATATTAAGGATTTAATATTAAAAAGTTGGGGTGCAATTGATATGATTTTGCATGCCATAAGTGGATGGCCATAATTGAGTCAATTATGGACATCATTAAAAGTTGACTTAATTAATAATTTGAATAGGGAATTATTAAAACCGGTGTAAAAGATTTTAAGTGTTAATCAATGCTTAGGACACGAGGTTGGACTCGTTTGTGACGTAAACCTGCCCGGACCCGCCCGGCAAATCCAGTGGTTACAAATGTCAGCCCAATGTGAGAGGTCCTAGGCCTAAACTAAAGCATAACGGTTGTAAAGACACGAGGTTAGACTCTTTTATGGTGTAAGACTGCCCGGACCCGCCCGGCAAATCCAGCTGCCATAAAAGCCAGTCTAATGTGAGAGGTCTTTATGAGGTTATGGCCTGAATGAATTAAGAAATACTTAACCAGATAAACATGTAAGGTGGGACATGGGGGTTAAGTAGGTGCCTTGGGTGGCATGAGGAATCTAGGGGGTGCCCTTAGTGGCATGGAAATACGATTAGTAAGACTTAACCAAACACACATGTAAATGAACATGACTAAGAGGGTTAAGTGGGATATACTAGTAACAAGCTTAGGTGGGTAGCTTGTGGGGGGCCATTTCGACTAGTATCCCAAACGTATCTTTGTGGGCTCGACCCAAGTCGAGGATGGGACATGCATGCTGGGTTCGACTGTAAGAGGCCAAAACGGGGAGCGGTGGCAACGCAAGTCCAACGGGTTTCGTATGCGTGTGCGGACCCGGGCTGGTAGGTAAGACGTTGTTGCATCGTGTAGGTATAAGCCGTGCATTCTCAAGATGTATCGGGTTGCCACTTTAGGGGAGTGATACACCCCACTGTGGGGCCAGCACGGGTATCTTCGAGTAGGGAGCCGATCGAAAGTGGGTAGTGGGGTACACCTAGTGGAGATAGGGGCAGACGGCACCTATGTAGTCAGCTAGGGGTACGTAAGGCTATTTATAATGTTTCTGTGTGAAGCAAGTGGGATCAAACAATAGGGTGACTGGTGTGGTGCAGTGTAGTAATGTGCGGTGCAGTGTAGTAATCATTTGTTAGTAATTAGGTGTGCCTTTACCGTTATCTTTAACGCTATCTTTATCTTCCTAAGAGTTCATAGACATTTACTTGTCTTCCAGCTTATGCCTTAGTCTAGTTATTTTGATAATAGTATTGTTAGAATTATCATACTCGCCAGACTTATGTCTGACTCCCTCTATTTCTATCCTTTTTCCCCCTCCAGGTCCTCAGGTTGGGTCCAGCTCTAGTGGAGTTTGATTGAATTGCTTCATCTCTCTTTGGAAAGCTTGGACCGTTGAAGTAAAGTCCAGCTTGTTATCTTTTTAATGGCTATTTATGTAATGGGATTATGTATTTTGTTTTTATGAAGATGGATATTGTACTTGGTTATGATCTATGGTTTTATGATGTAACAAACATGTTTAATTTCCGCTGCAATAAAATGAAGTTTTAGATTTCCAAGTACTATTTATTATCTGTCTTGTTGTAATTTTTCTGTTCTATATTCACTTATAACCTCCATGGAAGTTAATGCATTCCCTTTGTGAGTGACATTAATGGACGTGGGGTGTTACAATGGTCGTGCACGTAGTCCGGAGTTGAAAAAGCAGGCATTGGGCACCAGTAGGTTTACACTGTGCGTGCTTGATTCGTGTCGATGGTTGGCACCATAGGGCTTGATACACCCTATGGTGGACCTAGCACAGGTGACTACATTTCAGGATAGGGCCGTATGACACAGACACTTGACGAGCTAGAACTTGTAGGGAGCCGATCGATTAGTAGATCGTACCGTAGGACCCCGTAATGGGTCACTTCATGATATTGGGCCAAGGGATCATTTCATGATTAATACTTGACATGGGTTAGAATACTAGTACAGTTGGTGCAGCGAATCTTGAATATGCGATGCTAGACTTGACTTATCTTGTTTATCATACCAGTCATGTTATCATCCTTATGTTTAATTCCAGTTTTCACATGCCATGTTATCTTTACTAGTTTTTATACTGAAAGTCACTAGGGCTTACCAGTCTTATGACTGACCCTTTTTCTTTCGCCTCTTTTTCTTTTGTTCCCCCCCAGGTTCTCAGGGAGGAAACACTAGCTCTTAGCTTGGATTTAGCTTGCTTTCTGTCAGCTCATGTATGGTTTGTTCTTGAGCTATGCTATGGCTGCACTTCTGCTATTTATGGGGAATAATTTACTTTTATTATCTTAAGTTTATGCTTCTTTATTTGGAACTTGATGTAGTGGAATAATTTGTACCTTGGATATATGGGGTTTTGACTCTTTTCTTAAAAGTAATAAAAATTTGGTTTTTAATTTCTACCGCTGCTTTATTTATGTTCTGCCTTGTGATATTTTTGTGTATGTTTACCTAGATAATACTCTACCAAAACTAGTGCATTCCCTTTGTGATTGATCCTAGCAGAGGTGGGGTGTTACATTTGGTATCAGAGCAGAAGGTTACCAGGCTGGGCAAAAGTTTTAAAAACCTTCTGAAACTATTTTCAAAACCATTTATAAAGATGCATTTTTCAAGAAAAGTTTTATGTTTAAAAAAGGCTATTCCCCAAAAGCCATTAGCACTTTCCTTCGTTCCCTCGTTTGAATCTTTTTCTTTCCGTTTTTCTGCATGGCTGATCTTAACCTTCCTGAGGGAGTACCCGTACCTGGATGGTTCCGAAGGTACTTAGAAGCTAGGGCCAATGGCACGGGCCCGGCAGACATCCCTCCTCCTCCTCCCCCAATGGCCGCGGTTCCTCCTCCTCCTCCTGGTACCGCCTTTGCCAAAATATGCAAAGACTTTAAAGCAATGGGCGGCAAGAACTTCGTTGGAACTGAAACCTTTGTTGAGGCACGAAACTGGCTAAAGGAGACGGAAGATTTGTTTATTATCTTTGATGTGGAGGAACATAGGAAAGTTCAGTTGGTAGCATGGTTGTTGAAAGAGGAAGCTGCATTTTGGTGGGAAGTCACCAACACTACCAGGCCAGTTGAGACTTAGGCAGACTTTAGAGAGAGGTTTGGGCTTAAATTCTTATCGTCAGCAGAAGAGAACCTTCAGATGGAGAGGTTCCTAGCACTCAAGCAAGGGGACATGTCTATTAGGGAGTATGTGAATAAGTTTAATCAGCTTGCTCGGTTCGGTTTGGACTTGGTCAACACAGTCCAGAAAAGGGCTGTACGCTTTGCTCGAGGATTGAACGAGCCACTACACAGTTTGGCCATAACTCATATACCCATGGGGGCGACCTTCGAAAGCTTGGTGGATATGGCTCTACTTCATGAGGAAGACAAGAATAGCAAGAAGGAGGTTAAGCCTAATGAGACTCAGAATAAGAAAGTTGACTTCAAGAAGGGAGGCAACAAGAATAACAAGAGCAACAACAAACCACGTGAGACGAGGAAGTGCAACTTTTGTGGTATTACGGGACATCTAGCTAAAGACTGTAGAAAGAAGAAGAGGAAGTTAGGTGAATGCTTTCATTGTGGAGATACTGGACACATCAGTAAGGATTGCCCTAAGAAGCAAGGACATGGACAAGGGCAGACCCAGCGAGCAGGACCTTCTGGAGGGCGTTGCATGCTCTCAACACCACTCCAGCACTTGACCGAGGTAGTAATATTTCCGTTGAAAGCCTTGTTTACATTTCTGACTTTCCTGTTCGAACCTTATTTGACTCTGGCGCATTGCATACTTTTATTTCTTCTGATATTGTTGAAAATCTGCACCTAAGTACTAGTCTGGTTGAGGATCCCGTTATAGTTTCAAATCGAATTGGGGGCTCCGCCCATTTATCTATGATGTGTGTGGATTTGAGGATCTCTATCTTAAGTGTACAATTCACGTGTAATGCTTATGTTCTTGGATTTATGGGATACGGTTTGATCCTAGGTATGGATTGGCTATCCGATTATGGAGCCATTCTTGATTGTGAACGAAGGGTAGTGAGGCTCATGACTCGCCTTGGTAATACCCTTGAAATTTCTTGTAACCCTAAGGGTCCGGTCATGTTGTGTTATCTTGGATCTCTTGACTCGTCCGTCGATAATTTGCAATCTGTAAGAGTGATCCGAGAATATCCAGATGTCTTTGATGAGGTGAGGGGGTTACCTCCTAAATGCGAGATAGACTTCCGAATTTATCTTGTTGATAATGCTAAGCCAGTTTCATTGCCCGTTAGGCACATGGCCCCGCGAGAAAGAAGAGAGCTTAGTAAACAAGTTAAGGAGTTGCTTGAGAAAAATTTCATAAGACGAAGCATTTCTGAATGGGGTGCTCCAGTGGTATTCGCTACTAAGGCGGATGGATCGCTTCGTCTGTGTGTAGATTATCGTGAGTTAAACAAGCTAACTAAGAAAAATAGGCACCCACTACCAAGAATCGACGATTTGTTTGACCAGCTTGTAGGAACATCTGTTTTCTCTCAACTCGATCTAGCCACAGGATTTCATCAGCTTAGAGTGGATGAGGATAACATTGACAAAACTGCGTTTAGGACTCCAGATGGGTTCTTCGAATGGCTCGTCATGCTGTTTGGGTTAACGAATGCACCCGCGTACTTTGTAGATTTGATGAGTAGGGTGTTTCGGGAGTTCCTTAACAAGTTTGTGGTAGTTTTCGTGGATGATATTTTGATCTTCTCAAAAGATGAAGAAGAGCATGCTAGACATCTCAAGGAAGTCATGGAAACGCTTAGAGCACACAAGTTAAAGGCTAAGTTCTCCAAATGCCATTTTTGGAGGAAGGAAGTTCAGTTTCTTGGACATGTAGTTTCTAAGCAAGGCATAGCCGTGGACCCTGCAAAGATAGTTGCGGTACAAGACTGGAAAATTCCTAAGAATGCAACGGAGGTGAGGAGCTTTCTCGGTTTAGCGGGCTACTACATGAAGTTCATTAAGGACTTCGCTAAGATTTCTGCCCCTCTTACTAAGTTAACAAAAAAGAACCTAGCTTTTGCATGGGACATAGAGTGTGACGTTGCTTTTCAAAGGCTCAAGAGAGCCCTCACCACAGCTCCAGTTTTGGCATTACCTGACGGAGGCAAGGTGTTTACAGTGTACACAGATGCGTGCGGCACGGGATTAGGCGCTGTCCTAATGCAAGATGGAAGAGTAATATGCTACGGGGGCAGACAACTTAAAGTTCATGAGAAAAACTATCCTATGCATGACTTGGAGTTGGCCATGATTGTTTTTGCGCTTAAAGCTTGGCACCATTATCTTCTAGGGGAGAGGTTCGAGCTGTATACCAACCACAAATCGCTTAAGTACCTCTTCTCACAGAAAGATTTGAATCTGAGACAACAGAGGTGGATGGAATTCTTGGCATCATATGACTTTGATATAGCTTGTACCCCTGGCAAGGGTAACGTGGTGGCGGACGCGCTAAGTAGAAAAAGGTTGACTTTGAGCCCCTTGTTTGTTGAAAGGAAAAGCCTTGAGTTTATAGCAACCTTTGATTTTACACCTGCTGTTGAATCATTGAGTACTACGTTAGCATCTCTTGAGTTAAGACCTACACTTCTAGATCAAGTAGGGACTTCACAGAAGGAAGACCCACAGATAGTTGAAATCATGGACAAGCTGATTAGTGGTGAAACGTCAAGTTACCTCGGTAGGTATGCAATAGATGACAAGGGATGGCTAAGGCGCGATGGAAGGCTATGTGTCCCACAAGTAGGAGACCTAGTAATGAAAGCCCTCGAAGAGGCGCATCACTCGAAGATGACCATACATCCTGGAGGGGATAAGATGTACAGAGATATGAAACACATTTTCTTTTGGGCTGGAATGAAAAAGGACGTGGCAGAGTTCGTTTCGAAGTGCATGATGTGCCAACAAGTAAAAGCCGAGTCGAAGAAGCCCGGTGGGCTATTACATCCTTTGGAGGTTCCGCAATGGAAATGGGAGAGTATCTCGATGGATTTTGTGGATGGACTGCCTAGGTCAAGGAAGGGAAATACTAGCATATGGGTCATAGCTGATGGACTCACG
Organism: Allium sativum; assembly: GCA_030737875.1. Classification (NCBI taxonomy): domain Eukaryota; kingdom Viridiplantae; phylum Streptophyta; class Magnoliopsida; order Asparagales; family Amaryllidaceae; genus Allium; species Allium sativum. Next base: position 440,235,549 of record CM060915.1, on the reverse strand, counting down.
AAAAGTGCTCACTTCATTCCGGTGAAAAGCAAGAGGACCGCATCATGGCTAGCGTCTATTTACCTTCGAGAGGTAGTACGGTTGCATGGGGTTCCTTCTAGTGTAGTTAGTGATCGTGACCCGATTTTCACTAGCCAGTTTTGGAGTAGTCTGCAAGAAGCAATGGGTACACGACTGAGTTTAAGCACGGCCTATCACCCATAGACGGATGGACAAACCGAAAGGGTAAATAGGGTACTAGAAGATCTCCTGAGGCTATGCATTCTTGACTTTGGTGGTACTTGGGAAGACCATCTTCCTCTCGTGGAGTTTGCTTATAATAATAGTTATCAAGCTAGCATCAGGATGGCACCATTCGAAGCCTTGTATGGAAGACCGTGCAGGTCACCAACTTGTTGGTGGGAAACGACATATAGGCTTATATTTGGGCCCGACATGATAAGGGACACTTCTGAGAAGGTTGAGTTGATATGAATATGGATGAAAACGGCCCAAGATAGACAGAAATCTTATGCGGACAAGAGAAGGACATACCTAGAGTTCGAAGTCAGAGATATGGTCTTTATAAAAGTTTCTCCATTACGCAATGTAGTTCGTTTTGGAGCAGTTGGAAAGCTAGCACCAAGGTTCGTAGGACCGTTCTCTATCACTAGGAGGATTGGACGAATGGCCTATAAGGTAGACTTGCCCGAGAAGCTGACTGGAGTACACAATGTCTTTCACGTCTCGCATCTCTGAAAGTGCTTGCATGAGTCGGCCGAAGTGGTTGAGCCAAGCATCCTTAAAGATGTAGAAGTGCAAAAAGAAGCAACATTGAAGCGAGTTCCGATTCGTATCTTAGGAACGGAGATTAAGAAGCTAAGGAATCGAGAAGTCAAGCTAGTTAAAGTGCAGTGGAGTGAAGCCCAAGAAGACGTCACTTGGGAAACCGAAGAGAAGATACGCGCGCTTTATCCATTTCTTTTTTAGGGTACATTATCGATATCTTTTTCCTATAAACTTGAAAACCTTTTCGTATCATGCTTCTACTACCTACGTTTGTCTTGTTACCTTCTCGATCTTATCTTGAGAACCTTAGGTAGAACCATATGGATGTAAACATGTGATTGAAACATGTTATGGTTGATGTTTGCAAATGGTTGCAAGTGTTTGCTAGTGGATGAATGACACACATTAGGCACTAGATCGGCTCAGTCACATTTTCATGTTGCATATGCATGAGTGCTTTTACTTGTACATGGATGGAACTTATTATGCTATCACGTGGATGTTGCATATGAATGAATGTTTGTGCACTTATGTAGAGATTATAAAGTATGTTAGGAATTTTGCATACATGTTGGATTCATTACACTAACATATTTTGCATTAAGGAGGTCTACTGAATCAGTAACCGCCTGATCTTTTGCATTAGATAAGTACATATACACACGCTTTCTGCATATGTTCATACAACACTAGAAACCTTTTAAGGACAATGGCTGCTTAAGGATGATGTTTTGAGTAGATGGATGATGGATGGTAGGACACATCCTCCATAACTTAGGGATTTCAGGGACGAAATCCTTTAAGGATGGGAGAATGTAACAACCCGTATTTTGATAACGTGTTATAACCATAAATCAAGGCAGAATTAATTTTTAAAATGAGAATCAAGGGAAATGGGTTACGCCATTGCGTTCGTCTCGAAATTCTTCTTGGAAACGAGTCCGAGTTTTCGGAAACCGGAGTCCGTATGACCAAGTTATAACCCTTCGAAGTTTTCAGAAAATTTCAAGTTCAAAACAGCTCAGAATTCGAATTCGAACTTCGAATTCAAACCACAAAAAATATTGGGTGGGAAATTTCCCGCCCAGGACCAGGTCGACCTGGGGGTCGACCATAGAGTCGACCTGCCTGCCCAGGATCAGGTCGACCATAGTGTCGACCTGGGGGTCGACCTGGTGGCGGAGCCCACTTTTGAAGTTGGATTCACTTTGATGTTTCTGGCCTCGTTTCTGTCTACATTCGTTGGCCTAACCCTATATAAATAGCTCCTAACACTAGTCTCTCTACACAAAATTCTCTCTGACCTTATGCTGCTCTAATTCTGGTTGAAAAGTTAGAGAAAGGGACTACTTCTTCTATGCCGAAACTATGTTAAGAGAATTGCTGATTTGGGGATTTCTGTTAGGACTCGACTAAGCATATAAAGATTCAACATCGACTTTCTTTTTCTAATTCTCGAACCACAATCTGTAAGCCCCAGTTACTTTTAGATTTAAACTATAAACGTAATATGAGCATGCTGTAAATTGAAATTGGACCTGTGTATGATGACTGTTTTACATCCGTTCTTGTTCATCTTGGATCTTGACTTTTGGATATACTACTATGACATTGATTTGGGGCCTATTCATGTTGTAAATCAAAAAGAAAAACCCCTAATATTATCATGCCTGCAATGTTGAATCTGCTATTAGTCACAAGTTTATGACTATCACCTTATGTCAATCGTTACCACGACAATCACCTTATGTCAACTGTTATCTTGACTAGTACCTTATTTTGCTAGATTTGGAATCTTAATGTTTGAGGCCGATATTCCATATGCCAGTAATGTTGTAATCATTTATCTCAAGTTATACCATGCTATGCTAGTAATCGCTTTTGCCACCTTATACCCGTCCCTTTTTATGTTATTCCCTAATTATATTTATTTGTATTGATTTGAGTTTACGTGCAATGGGAATACGATTTGGGTAGATTAGGTAAAACATGAATTGGCTTTGAACTTGAACATGAATGTTGTTATAACTTGAACCTGGATATGGACATGAACTTGACACGATTTGACATGAAACATGACCTGAAAACTTGACATGAATTTAGACTCGAAACCTTGAATCTGGACATGGCACTAAGAATGAATTTGAAAATGGCCAAAAGTTGGGTTGAGTTTGCAGTGTAAATCTGCCCGGAACCGCCCGACAAATCCAGTGACTGCAAACAATAGGATCAAATGTGAGTAGTTGGTCCTATCGCACGTAAAACCCGGGGTTAGACTATGTTGTGGTGTAAATTTGCCCGGAACCGCCCGGCAAATCCAGTGACCACAATAATTAGTCTAATGTGAGAGATTGGGGTGCATTAATGAATTAATGCCACATGATAGGGTTAAGTCATGGACCACTTGAATATACTTAACCAATTTGACATGATGATTTGATAGGGTTAAGTCATGAACCGCTTGAACACACTTAACCAACTTGATACATGATTTGGATAGGGTTAAGTCACGAATTTGAATGACAACACTTAACCCATCAGAAAGACTAGTTACGCGGTCCTTTTCAGCAGTAACCCACTTAGATGTATCACGATACCCTGGGACTAGGCAGGGTGGGGCACGATTACTGGGCTGATTGTAAGCGACCAGAACGACGGCTGAGTAGGTGCGCCATTGTAGGTTCAGGGGGACTATGGTCGTGCACGTAGTCCGGAGTTGAAAAAGCAGGCATTGGGCACCAGTAGGTTTACACTGTGCGTGCTTGATTCGTGTCGATGGTTGGCACCATAGGGCTTGATACACCCTATGGTGGACTTAGCACAGGTGACTACATTTCAGGATAGGGCTGTGTGGCACAGACACTTGACGAGCTAGAACTTGTAGGGAGCCGATCGATTAGTAGATCGTACCGTAGGACCCCGTAATGGGTCACTTCATGATATTGGGCCAAGGGATCATTTCATGATTAATACTTGACATGGGTTAGAATACTAGTACAGTTGGTGCAGCGAATCTTGAATATGCGATGCTAGACTTGACTTATCTTGTTTATCATACCAGTCCTGTTATCATCCTTATGTTTAATTCCAGTTTTCACATGTCATGTTATCTTTACTAGTTTTTATTCTGAAAGTCACTAGGGCTTACCAATCTTATGACAGGCCCTTTTTCTTTCGTTTCCCCCCTAGGTTCTCAGGGAGGAAACACTAGCTCTTAGCTTGCTTTCTGCCAGCTCATGTACGGTTTGGTCTTGAGCTATGCTATGGCTGCACTTCTGCTATTTATGGGGAATAATTTACTTTTGTTATCTTAAGTTTATGCTTCTTTATTTGGAACTTGATGTAATGGAATAATTTGTACCTTGGATATATGGGGTTTTGACTCTTTTCTTGGAAGTAATAAAAATTTGGTTTTAATTTCTACCGCTGCTTTATTTATGTTCTGCCTTGTGATATCTCTGTGTATGTTTACCTAGATAATACTCCACCAAAACTAGTGCATTCCCTTTGTGAGTGGCCCTAGCAGAGGTAGGGTGTTACAAGTGTTCCCTTAATTACTTAACCTCACCATTTCTAGCTTGATTGTTCATGAGCTTTAATTAATTAATTAATTAATTAAAGCACCAACCACTCACATTAGACAGGTATTGTTGTGGTTACTGGATGTGTCGGTCAGTTTCAGGCAGTTTTACACCACAACTGAGTCTAACCTCGGGTCTTTCTGGGCTTGATGCACTAACCTCTCACATTAGACATGTATTGTTGTGGTTACTGGATGTGCCGGTCGGTTCCGGGCAGGTTTACACCACAACTTAGTCTAACCTCGGGTTAGGCATATTCATCTTTTACATTTTATATATGTGAATTTTCTACAAGTGTTTCATGTCACATATTTTAATTATGTTCAAGACTAATGGTATAAATTATACCATTCATGGCCTTAACCATTTACATGGTTTTGGGCCCACCTACATTATTAACATGTTTTGATTTAATAACTATCCCAACGTTACCCCTGTTTGTTCGTTCGTATTAATCACATAAAGTCATTGGGCCCGCATATTAGCCCAATTTATAAACAAGAGGTAAAGGAGGGAACATGCATAATATAGATTCAACCAAACATGTAAATTTTGCATAAAACTTTGCTCATATAATTTAACATGTCACATGAACTTGCATATAATTTAGACTTAGATAATCATAAGCCTAAAACATGTTAATATGTTGATCTAGGCATGTGTGAGCATAACCTCAATTATAAACTAGCATATGACATAATCATGACATGTCCAATCCCAAGGCATGTATAATTTTAACATTAACATATAGGTGTGAACTAGATCTAACAAGGTGAACTTGCATAAGTCCACTTTACAAACATGCATATAAATGTAGATCTAGTTTTGGATCTAACATGTAACTTGCATATGAACATATGTATAATTAAATCGTGACTTGGATCTATCATAAAACATATAACTTGCATTAATCATATGAACCTAAATATATCTTGACATGGATCCAACATAAAACTTGTAACTTGCATATGAACATATTGTAACGACCCGCCTTTTTGCCCAGTTCTTGCCGGTGATTAAACCGACTCAAACCGTTCATAAAGTCGAATAGGTGCATACATATATTAAACAAAATAATAGAACTTTTCATTTGCATAATAAAATGTTACATCAGAGTTACATAGAATATCAGAGTTACAACATGTATAGCGGAAGAAAAGAAAATATACTCTCAGTGGAAGGAACCGTATGGTATAGCAGAAGCTCTAAACTCTTGTGTGAACTCCAATTCAGAAAGTGCTCCGAATCTTGCTCCAATGATCTATAACTGCAAAACTAAACTACAAGCTGCCCATGCAAAAATTATGGGCACCTAGAGTTTAGGTGTGGGAATAATAAACTCTAGGTCAGTCGTGGGACTGGTGTGAGAACTCAAAACAGTTATTATTAGGTTCTTTTTAAAGTTGGGAAATTCACCGGACCACGCCGCTAACGCGGAACTGGTTTACACCATGTGAATACTCGTGCATATAAATACGTAATGACTTTTTGAAAATGAAGCTATCATAAGCTCATCCCACATCACACAATGCAAGCGCACACTAGATGGGCGAGGTTTATCTTATGATTACTAAAAATGCTTCCTTGCGTGAAAATCCTCTTTTAATACTATCATACAGTGTGGAAAACAATTTCGCAAATGAATGTATTAAATCCTAGATGGCATAATACCCCATAATATTATGTCGCCATATATATATATACACACAAAATCAAAATCGTATGGCTCGTATTGGAGATTTGAGTTTCCAACTTGATGATTCCTGGCACGAAAGATCAATCGGAACACAAACGAAATGTAATCACGGGTTTTTATCCAAACGCGGACACCAATATAAATTGCGAGGTAGATCAACGATTTTCAACCAGACATGGCCCCCCAAACATACCATATTCCATAAGTCATAAGCGGTTTCCTACGGCTGCAGTGGTCATCATCAATTCATATATATATACACAACCTAACCTCCAGTTTCTCATCATCCGGGGTATGAGGTTTGTCGATGTCACGTCATACACAAAGCTACGCTTCGGTAAGCTATGCTTTGATCATCACTAGCTCGTTTCATAACTCAAGTATGCCACATTGACAACTCACGATATAACACTGATTTCAATCAATGCAAACCCTCTAAGTTCATATGACTTAGAGACGAGGATAATATCTTTGCCACAAATCCGATATATATTAATGGAAATCAGTGTTATACGGTCAATTTCAACGTCACACACACCATCCACACAATTCCATTCTAGGTCTGAACGGAACAAAAACCCGACAACATTCAAATATGTTCAGGTCCCATGCCATTCATAACCTCGTATCAGGTGGCCTACCCAATTGAGATGTCAATCTAAACAATTCAAATATTCTTGGTCTTTATTCGTCGTTACCAAGGTCTGAATTGCTTCATAACGTCGTATTATTACTTGGAATGGGTTTCGAACATATACCCGATCCCGGTCTTCCAAGTAATAAGCGCACTTGAAACAGTAGCTATGGTTTACACATGCTTTTCAATTCAAATCTCCTTCCAAATAGTTATCAATTCATTTACGACTCAACATTTGAATTACTAAAATTTCATATATCTCGTTATCATCTTAACTCTTCTTTGAAAATAAAAAATTTACCTTCGCTTCAATTTCTTACTTTTAATTCCCTCGAATCAAAGACTTGATTTAATTCCCAATTACGATATGAATTTCCACCACTCAATTTCATTGGTCTCAAGAATGATATTATTAAAGATACGATTCACGACAAAAAAACCCAAATCAAGAGATATTGTATCATAAGTTACACAAAAACTTTTATCCACTTATATTCGATATAAATTCTCATAATCAATGAATACTATAAGTGGAATAACGATATAATAGTATCTTTTAAATTCCCCAGATAGTATACGTTTACATCATGAAGTTTCATACTAAATATCGAAGATTATTTCTATCTAACTTATTTCAATCAGGTTGAGAACCCATATCTTAATTAAAAGATTTATTCAACTCTTCGACGTTAGATTTGGATAGAAATACCATCAACTTATCTTCAATATTAGTTACTGTATCCAACTCATATTATAAGCGGAATAATGGTGAATTACCTTTTAAATTCCTCAGATAATAATAGTTTTCATTTACTGAATTAATATCAAACATCCGAAGATTTATCTCCAACTATATCCAAAAATTTTGCATCGGAAAATCCATTTCAATACCATATAAATATTTCCAATACTTTAATAATCTTCAAAACTATTTTATAATCATTCTTATAGTCAAATCATAGTTCATGCTTATGAATTTCAAACCAAAACAACATTTGGGAATGTTACCCGAAAGTATTGTTATTAAAATAGCCATTTAAATCAAATAGATATAAAATTATTTGAAATTCAAGTATTCCAATTCTAATCGCCTTTAAAATCTATAAATAGGAATTATCATAAATTTCTCCAATTCAATAAACTTGTTTTTATTCGACTTTTCGTTATGATCGCCAACAGTATGTATAGTGATCTTTCCAAATTTATTTTAAATACCAGTACAAAGGCACGCCCGATGGGTGTGTGCATAGATGAATTTAACCAAAGCTGAAAATGTATTTCAGATTGCGTAGTCATTGCACTGTACATGTGTAGAAATTCTGGGGTGTGCAAAATGAGCAAAACAAAATATAAAACACTGCATGCAATAAAAGATCATGTAAAGTTTTGCATAGAAAAGATGGGAATATAAAAATGTAAGGAAGATAAATTACGCATAGTAAATCAAAAGCGTGTACTAATTCATGGTTGGCATAACAGTAGAAAAAAACTGAGTACATAAAGATTGCAGAAAGTTATTTCAAAGTAAATCAGAAGAAATGGTTACATGTCATTTCGTAATATAAACAGAACAGAAAAATTGAGGATCAAATAGAAATGCAAGCGGTGGAAGCAGCATGACTATTTTTTATTTTATTTTTTTGCCAGATCCTGTCAGCATCTACAAGCTGCGAAAGAAGATAAAAATGGTTAGAAGAGCAGATAGCTTAATACAAACTACAGCCTTAAAAAATAAAAATACACAGTAAAACAAAACAAAAATAATCAAATTTGTTACTTTTGTTCTCTTTTTTCTTACTACCTTTTTGTTTTGATCATAGTTCATAAAACAAAACAAAAAAGATTACATAAAAAAAGTAAAACTACTTCTTGTCAACCTTTTCCTGTATTTAAGATAAAATAGAAACAAATAAAAACTGCACATAAAAGAAGATGCATAGTCAAAGGGCGCAAACCTTGGAGCGTCCATTAGCTGTTATGAGTCATGCAGCCCATACATAGATCATGCTCCAACATTAACTGTAAAATACATACAATGTACTTTCTAACCACATATGAATATTTGACGCAGGAAGCTTTAAACTGCAAGCATGCATAACATAAGCCTTTCATTATAAAACATAAATGAGTGTATATGTATTAACCTGCTGTATATAGAAGGAAGTTATGCCACAAAACTTTCAAGATAATGCTAGAGCTTCATCTGCACGTTAAAAAGCTAAGCAAACTTACGTTTAACCTTGACTTATTTACGTAAAAAAATGTAGACATTTTTTTAACTAAGAAAACATTGGTTAAATTTAAAAACTTAGTTGGTGCTACAAACAAAAAAAAACTTCTCCTATCCTAGGTAATGCACGATTACAAAACTCATTACAAATCTAATCTTCAAGCATACAACAGTTTGCAATTAGTTCATCAATAATCTTCTCCAAAGCCTGCAGCTCAATTCTGATTATTGAAATATGGAAATTCAGATATCAATTATAGAAACTGAAGTAATCCTCATTTTTCTCCATCAGCGTTGATAAACATATAATAGTTAAGAAAAGATCATCAAGCATGTTATTACCTCTAAATTTATTAATCAAAAACCAAATTTGCTGGTCTTCCGTTACTTGCAAAGTGGTCGCAAAACACCTCAATGGAGTAAATATGGCAATTTTACATTCATTTAACTTGGATGTTGTAAGATCCTGAACGCTATAGCATTTTCCTTGTAGTTTTCCACTTTGGAATCTATAAATTATTTGGGTAGAGAAGTATGTAAGAATGATATAAACTGTGTATTGCATTGCATGCAAAAAATGTTTAAGCTTTTATTACGTTTCTCTTTTTAGTTTCATTTTCAGTTTCTTCCAGGCTGATTAGAAACCATTCATGCCATTCATATAATCTTAAGATCATGCAGGCAAGTTGCAACAAACAAAAAATGAAACAATGGGCAGTCCAATGCAAATTATGACAAAACCAATAATGGTCAAGAAACAGTGAATATAATATGAAAGAATATTTTTTTTGTGCCATTTGCATGAATCTCTAAAAGTCACATAATAATTCACGACCACAAAAGTTCTTTGAGATATTTGAAGACAACAACTCATGTAGGGCCTTTGACTTTATCAACCAACGATTATTTATAAGCTTAAGAAGCTACACTGGTACTAATTAAATTAGTATGATGGATAAACTATTGATACCTTATAAGACCTTGTACTCATTCTTTATACCCTCATGTTGTACTAATGGATATCATATACTCAAATTATCAAAGTACTAAGAAGAAAAATTGGTCTTAGTATTATAATATAAACTTCCATATTAGACTTGGACAAAAAAGGAACAATAGAAATCCAGTACTTATGAAAGCAACAACAATCCAATGACCTGCAAATAGAAAACCAATTAGTTACATATAAACAACCCTTTACAGATAAAAAAATGCAGACATAGTGGCTTGTTGACAATGCTTACGATTATAACCACAAAATGCTTTTTCAAACCTTTTTAAGTGCAACAAAAATATTAAAGGCTTAATTCGTGGTATAACCTTTTGGATTCGATCCCATTTAAGTCACTTGCTTATATTACGATTATAACCACAAAATGCTTTTTCAAACCTTTTTAAGTGCAACAAAAATGTTAAAGGCTTAATTCGTGGTATAACCTTTTGGATTCGATCCCATTTAAGTCACTTGCTTATATAGTGACAGTACTCGTGAACACTTTGAAAAATAAGCGCTATGTTATTATATATCTATTAGAAAAAGAACATAGGTCACTTTTAGCCCAACAAATATAGTAAATGGAAACATATTGTAAATATAAGATTAGGCCTTTCAAACTTTTTTCCCTGAAATAAAATGTATATTTTTTGGTAAAACAAAAGATTGCAGGATTCAATTCTTGCTCCAACTTTCTATTGATAGTGCCCACTCACAAACAATGTGAAGAAGAAGAGCTTGGTTTATTATATATTAAGACCACTGATCAATTTTTAGCTTAATATAATATAATAGTAAATGGTAATATATTTTAATCATATTTTCTATATGATCAAAATTCATTGGAGGTTCAACTATACATCAGATGCTAATTGACCTAATTTGATCTTGAAACATATTGACATTGATATGCAAATCAATCAACATAAGCAATTTGAGCTTCGATCTGCGTAAACAAAATAATTGATGAAAACAAAGAAATAGTTAACTGGTACATTATTTCTTAAGCTGATGTGGTAAATCTGTAGTAGCTCTATTAATAAAGGAAAATGGTGAAAGCTTAGAACTTGAAACTAAAATGATAAAAAATGGAATCAATATCAGCTGAAACATTGACGTTGAAACTCATGTTTAGTGATCAATTTTGCCACACTTTTGCACCCATTCTCGTATCTTCATGACATGATAGTTAGTGCAAAAAAAAGACAACAATAATCTCAGTCAAAAGTTGATAACTTTAGCCATATAAAATAAAATCTAATTTTAAATAATGTATGCATGGAGTCAAAGTTTAGTACTATAGATGATTGTCAGTCAATATATTTACAGAATTTTTGCATTCATGTTCATATGTAAAATGAGACGCATTAACCAAGATATGAAAAAATAGTATCCTTAGTAGTTCACTGACAGAATAGTTGAATGCGTATAAAAAAGGGAAAACACACATATGCAATGCCCTTTGAGTACTTGTAAACATAATGGATTCAAAACAAATGAGATACTATTCAATATATTTATGAGCATATGCTAACATGTAAACTGAGATGTATGGTCATATTAAGAAGCTTTTAGAGCTAGTTCATAGAAATATACACAAATATAACGGTGCATAATTTCTACACCTGTTCGGCCTGCATCCTAGTTTCGTAAGCAATGAGACGTGCTTCAATTCATCAACTTAGTTTTCACGATTGCATGATTCCGGCTAGTAGCTCTGTTTGCACGCAGCAGTTCATACATAGACATAACCACAACAGAGGTTCTTCAATTTATTGAGCAATAAGACCTCAGCTAATGTCATGAAGTTTCAACCTTGGGAAACCTGGCAAAACATAATAATATCATAAACAACAAAGGAAACAATCTTTTAACATTCAACAATGACACAAACGTAATTATCTGAGCTCAAAATGCTTCAAATGAGCTTCAGCATGGTAATAAAGCTCATCTTCATCCTATATGAAAAAAATATTAAGAAAGTTATTAAAGTTCGAAGTTTGATTAGCTAAAATGAGATACAATGCATTAGGTTTAAAGGGTAGTTGGTGCAAATTTTTTATCAAAATGTGTAATCAACAGAAACAAAAAGTACTGCATGATAATTTTTTTTACTCAGCAGTACTGATTCCATCTACCATTTTAACTCTTACCATAATATAGTCCTAAAGAAATGGATGATCATCAATTATAAATATACTCAGGAAATGTTGTTCAAACTGTCGATATAGAAAATAAAAAATGAAGCAACTCCTTAAAAGAAAAAAGAAAAAAACTGTTGCAATGTCCCCATGTAGTAGCTACTACTGCATCTTGCTTACCCTACTTCCTTTACTTGATATCCAAGCCACATACTTCGTATGCATGCCTGAAATGATTCACTGTCTAGGCTATGCTCGTAGTTCAAGGGTAGCTGTAGCCTAATGTACTCCTTCATGCAAGCCTCGTTCTTTTTTTGCAGTCACCTACATTGCAACAACCATAATTCATCCAGTTTACCTGCAACAATCTTTCTTGACAGTTCACCTACAAGACACCCAACAAATTTGTAATAGTTATAACCAAACTGAGATAATACCGAGATCAAAAGGTAAGTGAGTTAGCGTATACATTTTCTATTTAGTAGTTAATTTAATAAATCAAATCTAACCAATTACTTTCCCCTAAAATTCAAGCAACAATATTGTAAAACAGGAATAAGGTTAAAATTAGATTTAAGTTTGCACACAGAATCCTTTGGAATTGTTAGTTCAAACACAAACGCTCCAAATATAGAATGAATACCGATGAGATCTGTGGCAACGGAAAAAAATAATACTCCTGCAAAAGTCATGCTAATGCATGCTTCATTAATTGCACGGTTCTTAGTTGATGCCTGGCGAGCTACCCATGACATCAGCGGTCTGATGGCTGTCATCATAAATATAACAAAAAGTATTCCTGGAAGCAAACATGTTAAAAGCATGATCAGTACATGAACTGATATTGATATATGAATAATATTATGTAGTTCATAAAATAAATCAAATCTAACCAATTACTTTCCCTAAAAATTCAAGCAACAATATTGTAAAATAGGAATAAGGTTAAAATTATATATAAGGTTGTAGATAGAAATAAATTCCAAATTAAGGGATTTAAGTTTACCGGTAATGGCATTGTCGAGGTGGAAGAAAGGTTCATCTAGTGCCAGATCTAAAGTGTAGTGTCAGATCTAAAGAAAAGTAGAGATTTGAAGCAACTTTAACTAAAAATCGGTCGGTTGGTTAGAGGATGTGGAAGGAGACTGCGGATCTGGAGAGGAGAAGTGAGGGGCACATGAAGAAATGAAGGATTTGAAGTTCGAAACTGGTGAAGGGTGGATAAAAGCGGAAGGTGGAGTAGATTAAGGTTTGGGAAATGATGAAAAGAGAAGAAATACGGAGGACGAAGTGGGTAAATGAAGAAAATAAAAGAAATGCGTAGAAACGGGTGGACTAACCGTATGTGTGGAAGTGGGAAGGACAAAGTGGGGAAGGACAGAAGACTGATTCGCCCTCTAACCGAATATCTTGTCAAGTTCAGTTGTAAAAGGGAAGATGGGCTTTTTTGGAAGTGCATAAAAGCTTCACCACACCTTAAAGATTTTCTTTATAAGTAGAGATAACTTGAAAAATCATATGTTGAAAGATCGAAAATTTCCTTTCTATTCAAATACTATTATTATTTGAAATCCAACGTGCCTTATTTCAAGTCAAGCCAATTTAAAATAATCAGGTCGTAACTATTCGAAGTTTGAAATCGATGTTTGCAACTGTCGCACCAGAGCGCGTTGTATTAAAGCCATATAACGATTATAAATTATTCACACCCTTTTCAATTTAATTTATAATTCCAAATCATTTGAAAAACAGTTTCAAATTATATTTCAAATTAGATTTCGAATTTACCATCCTGTTGTCGGACCAGTTAGGGATAGCCAGGGAGAGCAGGAAACTAAATTTCCAAACCCAAGCCTAGACACTTTCCTCTCTGTCATCCTAGAATGTTCTGGGGTATATTATATTATTACTAAAGAGACATCATTAATATATATTTAAAAAACCATATTCAAATTTCAAAATCTCATTTCGAATTTAAATTGAAAATAATATATTTTTACCAAAACTAGTTTCAGATAGATATAAAGATCGTTATACAAAATCAATACATAATTCAAATCATTTCCAATCCTATTAAAAGTTGATATTTAATTCAAAACTAACATTTAAATATTATTTAATAATTAAATAAAATCGTATATAGGAAGGAGATTCTAAATCGATTACCCATATATTTCCACAACCACGGTATGTGTGTGTGTATAATATCATGCAATGCAATCATATTTATCCAAATGAACCATATGATCAGATGGATATGAATTCATTCATCACAACAAACATTTAACTGTGCACAAGCGTTACAGACAATAATGCTTACTAGTGTTCAGTGTATTATCTAATTCATGAACAACCATTCAAACATCAACATCCATCACGTAATCATCATCATCTAATTATAATTAATCTCAGCTAATTTTAATTAACTAATTTAAATAAATAATTTAAATTAGAAGTTCTCACCATAATAGCTCCAACATCTTCATTACCAAGACGAATAAACCAATGAACACTGCCACTGCTGCTCGTACTGTTTTCGATCCATTTTTGATTAGCAATTGATGATTTTCTGCTAATTTATACATATTGGAATTAAATAAATAACGATGTTCATTATGTATTATTACATATATAAAAGCCATTTATTTTTATTTTATTATAAATTTGTACTTCACAAAATTATCAAATTTATATATCACTGCATTATATTTTCAGATATGATTCTAACGCCTCTAACGGCGAGTAAATCCGATTTAAAACGAACGAGATATTATTGTTTGAAGTTTGAACTAATTAAACTAAAAATAAATAAACAACATACCTAAAGCAATCTTGGCCCAGCCCAAAACCATGATCCAGCACATCCCACCGTGCTCTCTCTTCTTCTTCCTCCTCCTATCTCCATTTCCACGCACTGTAACCCACTCCACTGTGCATCACGTGCATGTGCACCATCAACATCCTCCACCGTTCTTCAAGTTGAAACCACCGACGAACTTCTCTTCCTCCCCTCATCTTAATGCACCGCACCTTTTCAACTCCGGCCTCCTCCATCGATTTTCGTTCCTCTCGCCGAACCCAAAATCCGCGTCACCCCTACATGTTGCAAACCCCAAACTTACACCATTCTCTACCAAATTTCGCGCCATCGAAGCTCTTTCCAATCTCGACACCAAGGCACTCTTCGCTTCGACCATCTTCGCTTCCATATCCGATAAACATCAACCCTAGTTTTGAACAATTCAAATCATCGACATGGAAACAAACCAACTTCGCACCAAAAATGCTACATTCCTTGTTGGTCGCAACGGCGTTGACGGCGATGATCAATTTGAAACGAGTTAAGGGATATGATTTTTCGAAATTTCGAACCCATTCTTCCATTTTACTGTAAATCTGCTATTACTCTTTCGTTTATCAATGAAATTCCAATTCGTCAATTTTTAAAAATTGGCAGCGATAATTTGAATAACTTCCGCGCAGATCATATTAGCTAAAACTCAATGGATTGAGAGATTTGGATTTTTAAATGAAGAGAGGTATAAATTTTCATGTACAGGAAATTTAAAACAAAGAATAAGAAGAGAATGATGTAAGGAATTCATTTGAAGTGGTTAATGGATGAAGTTTGCAGGAAAAGGAGTTATGGTCCCCATTATATAGGGATGATTCAAGGGCTTTATGGTCATTTGATCATGGGATACTTGGCACCTCTTCATGGAACTAATACATGCATGTTAACAACTAAGTGAACACTTGGTTTAGTCATGGAGTTTTGGACATGCATGGTGACACATCACCTTAATCCTTATCCTAAGGTATTACTTAATTTATTTAAATTTGTTATACTTTTGTGACACATATAAATGTAGTCAATATAAATGTAATACCTTATCACTTAAAATATATATATATATATATTAACAACGATGGTCTAAGATAAACACTTATAAATGTAACCAATTTATTACCAAGGTTTATAAAAATATTTATAATTTATTAATATTCAAAAATATTTATCTATATTATTCAACATATATACCTTACCAAAATTCATATTAAATAGTTTAAAATAATTGCTTGATAAATTTTATAAATTACTTATTGATATTCAGATAAAAAAAATCATTCCTATAAAGTCTTTTAAAAACAAAGTATCCTTTACCAAATTCATATAAATCAATATTATCAAAATTAGAAAATATTATTACTTGAAAATATCTTATAAATTAAATACAACTTTTTAAAATAAGTTTTCTGATGCAAAAATCATGTAAAATAAAACAAGATACTTATTGAAAATAAAAATTTATATTCAAACCTTATAGAAATCCTTTATATTAAGAAAATCCAAAAATTATATAAATAAAAATCCAAATCATACTTAGTGAAAATTCTAGGATTTTACATTCACCCCCCTAGAAATTTTTCGTCCTCGAAAAGGAAGTCGAGTAAATTTAAACTCCTTTACAAAATCTAAATTCCAATTTCTCTCTTAATATATCAGAAATGTAATGGTCAGAACCAAGGATCAAATCATTCTCAGGGTACTCTATCTAATTCTTACTAAAGGTAGAGTCTAAGGAAGCTTCTATAATCTTGTGATTACTAGGGTTGTCACGGGTCTTGTTTAAAAATCAAATTCTTTGAGTTAGACTCAGAGCTACTATCCTACCACTAAGGAGAAACTGGGAAAGATATGGTCTAATACTTAGAGGTCTATGACCCTAAGAAAATCCTAAAGTTTGGAAATTATCATTCTAACTTACACTTACGAAACCCATGATTTTCTTATCAATTATAAGACCAAGCGTTTAAATTAGAAATTTAAATCTAAATTCTCAAATAATCCTTTCCCTAATCATTCAATTATAACATCCTGGCTAAATTCAGTATTAAAAATTCTTTTGCTCTCAATACAAATTCAAGTTCAATTTAAGAGGTATTTCAAAATACTGGTTCCAAATCCAAATTAATTCACTTGTCTATGGCTTTATCAGAGCAGGGCAAAGGAAGAATTCAAAAATAAAGTTGGACAGTTAAATTTCAAGCACGACAATTCGGGGTGATATTCAAAAGATGTTATGGTTCGAGCAAAACCCAGTGACAAGAGAAGAGATAGAATTTATTTCCGAAACACTCATTCTATTTCAAAATTTTATTCCAATCATTTCCAATCTCATATCAACCTATTTATGAGTTAGATTTATACTCAGCTGAAATTCATATTTTGGTTGTCATATTCACCTAATCGAATATCACTTTTTCTAAACCCACTTCAAAAATTCAAAATATATATATTCTCTTTTTCATTCTTATTAAATATCGAATCTTGTTTAGAAAAATTTCTTACTCAACTGGCCAGAAAATCTATTAAAACAGTTCTATTTAAAATACCATCATGCTTCCTCTGCGCACTCTGATTATGCGTATACATATTCAAGCTAGGGTCGTTTTCAAATATTAATCTTAATATTTTCAGAACTCACTTCTTTAAATTTAATATTTCAAAGATCCAAAATTTTCCTACTTCGATGTTTGTTACGATTTAAGTTAACTTTTTTTAACTCATTCCTGACTTAAGTCAAAATCATCTCTCTAAAAAAATTCTTAACCTAAGTCTAAATCATTTTCAGATTCCTTAAGGGGTAGTACTGATATAATCTCTTAATGAATTTTCACACTTACATGTTCTTTCTAATTCTTAAGCATAGTTTACTTCAAAAATATCCTTTCAGGTTATTGACAAAATTGGTTTTGCATCTATGACATATTGTCCTTACATTATATTCCTTTGAATATTTCTGACATATCGAAATGGTTCAAGTATCCCTCGACGTCTTAATCGAAACTATGTAGTCATCCCACTTTCGAAACTCGAAAATAAAAATCTGTGACATCGCGATCATCAATAGAATTATCCTCAAGCGACTAGAGTGTGACCCTACATCTACCTAGTATTTATTGGGCTTCGCATATACATTGATCAGACGTATATTCAAAACCCTTACATACTTGGTAGTCCAATCGTGACGTCAAATAAAACACTCGAAACCCTTATTTCCAATTATATTTCAAAATATATTTCAAATAATTATCATTTTCAAAATGATTTACTTGTTCAAAAATACCTTATATAGGTTTCAAAAATACGCTATCTCGTTATAATATTCCAAAATCTCATTCTATGGTATTTATAACCCTATCTCTAATGAGATACTATAGCTCTGATGAGTCCTATCTTTTGTTCAAATATGTCATACCCTATAGCTTTGTATAACCAAAGCTCTGATACCAAGTTGTAACGACCCGCCTTTTTGCCCAGTTTTTGCCAGTGATTAAACCGACTCAAACCGTTCATAAAGACGAATTGTTATGGGTGCATACATATATTAAACAAAATAATATAACTTTTCATTTGCATAATAAAATGTTACATCAGAGTTACATAGAATATCAGGGTTACAACATATACAGCGGAAGAAAATAAAATATACTCTCAGCGGAAGAAACCGTATGATATAGCAGAAGCTCTAAACTCTTGTGTGAACTCCAATCCAGAAAGCGCTCCGAATCTTTCTCCAACGATCTATAACTGCAAAACTAAACTACTAGCTGCCCGTTCAAAAATTATGGGCACCCAGAGTTTAGGTGTGGGAACAATAAACTCTAGATCAGTCGTGGGACTGGTGTGAGAACTCAAAACAGTTATTATTAGGTTCTTTTTAAAGTTGGGAAATTCACCGGACCACGCCGCTAACACGAAACTGGTTTACTCCATGTAAATACCCGTGCATACAAATACGGAATGACTTTTTGAAAATGAAGCTATCATAAGCTTGTCCCACATCACACAATGTAAGCGCACACTAGATGGGCGAGGTTTATCTTATGATAACTAAAAATGATAACTAAAAATACTTCCATACGTGAAAATCCTCTTTTAATACTATCATATAGTGTGGAAAACAATTTCGCAAATGTATGTATTAAATCCTAGACGGCATAATACCCCAGAATATTATGTCGCCATATATATATATATACACACAATCAAAATCGTATGGCTCATATTGGAGATTTGGGTTTCCAATCCTGGCACGGAAGATCAATCGGAACACAAACGAAATGTAATCACGGGTTTTTCATCCAGACGCAGACACCAATACAAATCACGAGGTAGATCAACGGTTTTCGACCAGACACGGCCCCCCAAATGTCCCATATTCCATAAGTCATAAATGGTTTCCCACTGCTGCAGTGGTCATCATAAATTCATATGTATATACTCAACTTAACCGCCAGTTTCTCATCATCCGGGGTGTGAGGTTTGTCGATGTCACGTCATACACAAAGCTATGCTCCGATAAGCTATGCTTTGATCATCGCTAGCTTGTTTCATAACTCAAGTATGCCACATTGACAACTCACGACATATCACTGATTTCAATCAATGCATACCTTCTAAGTTCATATGACTTAGAGATGAGGATAATATCTTTGCCACGAATCCGGTATATATTAACGGAAATCAGTGCTATGCGGTCAATTTCAACGTCAGACACACCATCCATACAAGTCCATTCTGGGTCTGAATGGAACAACAACCCGACAACATTCAAATATGTTCAGGTCTCGTGCCATTCATAACCTCGTATCGGGTGGCCTTCCCAACTGAGACATCAATCAATAATATATCTAAACAATTCAAATATTCCTGGTCTTTATTTGTCGTTACCAAGGTTTGAATTGCTTCATAACGTCGTATTATTACTTGGAATGTTTTTCGAACATATACCCCATCCCAGTCTTTCCAAGTAATAAGCTCACTTGAAACAGTAGCTATGGTTTACACAGGCTTTTCAATTCAAATCTCCTTCCAAATAGTTATCAATTCATTTACGACTCAAGATTTGAATTACTAAAACTTCATATATCTCATTATCATCTTAATTCTTCTTTGAAAACAAAGAATTTACCTTTGCTTCAATTTCTTACTTTTAATTCCCTCGAATCAAAGATTCGATTTAATTCCCAATTACGATATGTATTTCCACCACTCAATTTCATTGGGTCTCAAGAATGATATTATTGAAGATACGATTCACGACAAAAAAACTCAAATCAATAGATATTGTATCATAAGTTACACAGAAATTTTTATCCACTTATATTCGATATAAATTCTCATAATCAACGAACACTATAAGTGGAATAACAATATAATAGTATCTTTCAAATTCCCCAGATAGTATACGTTTACATCATGAGGTTTCATACCAAATATCGAAGATTATTTCTATCTAACTTATTTCAATCAGGTTGAGAACCCATATCGTAATTGAAAGATTTATTCAACTCTTCGACGTTAGATCTAGATAGAAATACCATCAACTTATCTTCAATATTAGTTACCGTATCCAACTCATATTATAAGCGGAAAATAGCGAATTACCTTTTAAATTCCTTAGATAATAAGAGTTTTCATTTACCGAATTAATATCAAACATCCGAAGATTTATCTCCAACCATATCCAAAATTTTTGCATTGGAAAATCCATTTCAATACCATATAATTATTTCCAATACTTTAATAATCTTCAAAACTATTTTATAATCATTTTTATAGTCAAATCATAGTTCATGCTTATGAATTTCAAACCAAAACAACATTTGGGAATGTTACCCAAAAGTACTGCTATTAAAATAGCCATTTAAATCAAATAGATTTAAAATTATTTGAAATTCAAGTATTCCAATTCTAATCACCTTTGAAATTTATAAATAGGAATTATCATAAATTTCTCCAGTTCAATAAACTTGTTTTTGTTCGACTTTTCGTTATGATCACCAACTGCATGTATAGTGATCTTTCCAAATTTGTTTTAAATATGACATGAAAAATCATATGTTAATAGATCGAAAATTTCCTTTCTATTCAAATACTATTATTATTTGAAATCCAACATGCCTTATTTCAAGTCAAGCCAATTTAAAATAATCAAGTAGTAACTATTCGATGTTTGAAATCGATGTTTACAACTGTCGCACCGGAGCGCGTTCTATTCAAGCCATATAACGATTATAAATTATTCACACCCTTTTCAATTTAATTTATAATTCCAAATCATTTGGAAAACAGTTTCAAATTATATTTCAAATTAGATTTCGAATTTACCATCCCGTTGTCGGACCAGTTAGGGATAGATAGGGAGAGCAGGAAACTAAATTTCCAAACCCAAGCCTAGACACTATCCTCTCTGTCATCCTAGAACATTCTGGGGTATATTATATTATTAACAAAGAGACATCGTTAATATATATTTAAATAACCATATTCAAATTTCAAAATCTCATTTTGAATTTAAATTGAAAATGATATATTTTTACCAAAACTAGTTTCAGATAGATATGAAGATCTTTATACAAAATCAATACATAATTCAAATCATTTCCAATCCTATTAAAAGTTGATATTTAATTCAAAACTAACATTTAAATAATATTTAATAATTAAATAAAATCGTATATAGGAAGGGATTCTAAATCGATCACCCATATATTTCCACAACCACGATGTGTGTGTGCGTGTATAACATCATGCAACGCAATCATATTTATCCAAATGAACCATACGATCAGATGGATATGAATTCATTCATCACAGCAAACATTTAACTGCGCACAAGCGTTACAGACAATAATGCTTACTAGTGTTCAGTGTATTATCTACCATTCAAACATCAACATCCATCACACAATAATCATCAACTAATTATAATTAATCTCAGCTAATTTTAATTAACTAATTTAAATAAATAATTTAAATTAGAATTTCTCACCATTTTAGCTCCAACATCTACATTACCAAGACGAACAGACCAATGAACACTACCACTGCTGCTCGTACTGTTCTCGATCCATTTTTGATTAGCAGTTGATGATTTTCTGCTAATTTATACATATTGGAATTAAATAAATAACGATGTTCATTATGTATTATTACGTATATATAAGGCCATTTATTTTTATTTTATTATAAATTTATACTTAACAAAATTATCAAATTTATATATCACTGCGTTATATTTTCAGATATGATTCTAACGCCTCTGACGGCGAGTAAATCCGATTTAAACGAAAAAGAAATTGTTGTTTGAAGTTTGAACTAATTAAACTAAAAATAAATAAACAAAATACCTAAAGAAATCTTGGCCCAACCCAAAACCATGATCCAACACATCCCACCGTGCTCCCTCTTCTTCTTCCTCCTCCTATCTCCATTTCCACGCACTGTAACCCACTCCACCGTGCATCACGTGCACGTGCACCATCAACATCCTCCACCGTTCTTCAAGTTGAAACCACCGACGAACTTCTCTTCTTCCCTTCATCTTAATGCACCGCACCTTTTCAACTCCGGCTTCCTCCATCGATTTTCGTTCCTCTCGCCGAACCCAAAACCCGCGTCACCCCTACATGTCGCAACCCCCAAACTTACACCATTCTCCACCAAATTTCGCACAATCGAAGCTCTTTCCAATCTCGACACCAAGTTACTCTTCGCTTCGACTATCGTCGCTTCCATCTCCGATAAACATCAACCCTAGTTTTGAACAATTCAAATCATTGACACGGAAACGAACCAACTTCGCACCAAAAATACTACATTCCTTGCTGATCGCAATGGCGTTGACGGCGATGATCAATTTGAAACGGATTAAGGGATATGATGTTTCAAAATTTCGAACCCATTCTTCCATTTTACTGTAAATCTGCTATTCCTCTTTTGTTTTTCAATGAAATCCAATTCGTAAATTTTTAAAAATTGGCAACGATAATCTGAACAACTTCCGTGCAGATCATATTAGCTAAAACTCAACGGATTGAGAGATTTGGATTTTTAAACGAAGAGAGGTGTAAATTTTTAGGTACAGGAAATTTAAAACAAAGAATAAGAAGAGAATGACGTGACGAATTCATCTGAAGTGGTTAAAGGATGAAGTGTGGAGGAAAAGGGGTTATGATCCCCTTTATATAGGGATGATTCAAGGGCTTTATGGTCATTTGATCATCTGTACTTGGCACAAATCCGATATATATTAACGGAAATCAGTGCTATGCGGTCAATTTCAATGTCAGACACACCATCCATACAATTCCGTTCTGGGTTTGACGTTCTTTCCAAAGTTAAAAATTTGGATATGGTTGGAGATAAATCTTCAGATGTTTGCTATTAATTGGTAAATGAGAACTCTTATTATCTGAGGAATTTAAAAGGTAATTCACCGTGATTCCGCTTATAATATGAGTTGGATACAGAGATTAATATCGAAGATAAGTTGGAGCAACTGTAACGACCTGGCATTTTGCCCGTCCAAAATCGGTATTTAAACTAACTCTAGACGTCCAAAGTGACAGATTGTTATTGGCTTACGTGGTTTAAACAAAATTAACACAGAATCACAAAGTACAAAATTTGCAGTGGAATAAAATTTCTATATCAATATCAGAGTTGTACAAAATTTACAGCGGAAGATAAATAAATTTGTACATAACTTTTAAACGGGTAGAACTCTACACTTTGTTGTCGGCTTAGCTTGTGTGCGTGCATCTTCACGTCCTTGCATCCTTTCTTGTATTGTGTGCTGATATCTATAATCTAGAACACTTAGGGCCTGACCCGAGTGTCCCATGCAAAATACACAAAACACCCAAGTCAGGATTAAACTTATTTCAAGTAAGCACACTTCGATAATCACATGAATATAATTAGTTTAATCGTAATGGTGAATTTAAAAATGTGAGTATAACCATCAATGAACTGCTAAAATGTAACAAAGTGAGACAAGGCAAAGAAATATATATAGTAAGGCTAAATTCGAATTACATGAGTGCTTAATGGCCCAACAACCCAAAAGACAACTCAAGTTAAATTAATTTACAAGGATTTAGGCAAAGCATTTTATTCGAGTCAAAAGTAAAACCGGCCTTATGGGCTTATTAGGAATTTAGAGCGAGTATAACCAATAACCTTTAATACACAGTGTTGCCATTAGGAATGCCAATGACATAAGCGCAAAGGGGTTGTTTCAATAGAAAATATCCGCAAAATATTTATAGTGTTGTTCATGGCTAACCTAAATTAATCTGTTGTCTTATATTTCACTATGAAAATTTCAAGTACCAGGTTCTGGTGTTAAATGAATGGCCTTGGGTGCTAAACAGTGATAATGGTAATCAAATATGGAAAGTTCTTTGCCCAAAATCTTACAACACGCACGCATGAATGGTTAGGGAACAAAATCAAACATGTAGCAAGTTGCATGCACATGCAAAAGTATAAAAGTATTCCAATACATATAATGACAGGAATTAAATGATATTTAAACCATGTAGCAATTATAAAAAGACAGACTTACATGTGCAAACAAGCATGCATGTGTTTCTAGGAAACCTGGTGCCTTCTAGTCTTATTCATATACTGCCATGCAACAAACAACACAACTGGATAATAGACAATGGTCACAGTGCATAAGGTAACCGAAATAAACAACATGGGTTTCACTATATAAAATATAAGAGTTTTTAGGCCAAGCAAATTAGATGGTACAACAAGAAAATGTTTATTAAAGCATGATGAATCCACTGCAATTTACTATCCCGCCACCATGCATTCCCATACAGACCAGATTTCAAAACAACTAAAAGTAGCTCCTTTAAAATTCATTTATAAGTTCCAACACATTCAGATGCCGAAAAAGGACAGTATTTATCGAATAGGTGAAACATGTTAAGCAACAACTACAGTTTCATTGGTGTAAAAGGAGAAATATGGGCATCCAACATCAGGGTATGCTTTGTTCTTATACCATGATAAAAAGCCAAATTGTTTATCAAAACAGTGGAAGAGTTTAAGGGAAAACAGACATCAAAGACATGTTGCCATAATTCCGTACATGGTCCTGGTTGGGTTAAACATAACCAACAAGCCAAAAGCGAATACCAAAAAGGGGATGAACAATCAAACATGAGCAGTACTAGTGCATGCATGAAATATTTGTTCGAGTGGGTAAACAAGCATGTGCATGGGATGTATAAAGGTTCCATGTCATAACAGGCAATGTAAGGACTGAATTCAAATATAAGTGTTCAAACTAACAAAAGCAAGTGTTCAACCTGGCATCAAAATGGCCAACTAGTAACCCTTGCAGACTTATATGAGGGCGTATACACGCATTGTTTTACCAAAGAAAGATGACCTGGACTAACTATAACGATGGTGGCATGTTCAAAATAGTATAAGGAAGGTATGGAACACAGTTTAACACCAGTACAAAAATCAGTCACTAACGTGATAACAACCAACGGAATCCAGACCCCTAACCAATTCTATCCAGTGAAGAATGAAGTAAAGCCCTTGCAATAAGAAAAATCATAAGTTAAACTTACCATTTGTGCGAACAATGGACGACGACTAGCGGCGACTCGGCCTCGATGGAGAAGACAGGCAGCGGAAGAGATTGCTGGAGGCTCACTGCAATTCATATATATATATATATATACACACACACAACCTAACCGCCAGTTTCTCATCATCCGGGGTGTGAGGTTTGTCGATGTCATGTCATACACAAAGCTATGCTTCAATATGCCATTCTTTGATCATCACTAGCTCGTTTCATAACTCGGGTATGCCACGTTGACCATTCATGACATATCACTGACTTCAATCAATGCATACCCTCTAGGTTCATATGAATTAGAGACGAGGATAATATCTTTGCCACATCTCCGATATATATTAACAAAAATCAGTGCTATGCGGTCAATCTCAATGTCAGACACACCATCCATACAAGTCCGTTCTGGGTCTGAACGGAACAACAACCCGAAAATACCTAAATATGTTCAGGTCTCATGTAACTCATACCTCGTATCGGTGGCCTACCTAACCAAGACATCAATCCACAATCAATTCAAACCATTCAAATATTCCCGGTCTTCGTTTGTCATTACTGAGTCTTGAATTGCTTCATAATGTCGTATTATTACTTGAAATGGTTTTCGAACATATACTCGATCCCAGTTTTTCCAAGTAATAAGAGTACTTTAAACAGTAGCTATAGTTTACACAGGCTTTCCAATTCAAATCTCCTTCCAAATGGTTATCAATTCATTTATGACTCAGGATTTGAATTACTATAAATTTCATACATCTCGTTATTATCTTATCTCTTCTTTGAAAAGATTATACCTTCGCTTTAATTTCTTACCTTTAATTCCTTCAAATCAAAGATTTGATTAAATACCCAATTACGATATGAATTTCCACCATTTAATTTCATCGGGTATCAAGAATGATATTATTGAAGATACGATTTCACGACAAAACACAAATCAACCGATATTGAATCATAAATTACACAGAAATTTTTATCCACTTGTATTCGATATAAATTCTCATAATCAATGAATACTATAAGTGGAATAGCGATATAATAATATCTTTCAAATTTCCTAGATAGTATACGTTTACATCATGAGGTTTCATACCAAACATCGAAGATTATTTCTATCTTACTTATTTCAATGAGGTTGAGAAACCCTGTATCTTAATTGAAAGATTTATCCAACTCTTTGATATTTAATCTGGAGAGAGATACTATCAACTTATCTTCGATATTAATCTCCGTATCCAACTCATATTATAAGCGGAATAACGGTGAACCACCTTTTAAATTCCTCAGACAATAAGAGTTCTCATTTACCAATTAATATCAAACATCCGAAGATTTATCTCCAACCATATCCAAATTTTAAAATTGGAAAACCCATTTTAATTCATATAAATATTTCCAATACTTTAATAACCTTTGAAACTATTTTATAAATCCTTCTTATAGTCAAATAATAGTTCCTACTTTAAATTTCAAAACCAATAATAACATTTGGAAATGTTACCAAAAGTAATGCTATTAAAATAGCCATTCAAATCAAATAGATTTAAAATTTATTCGAAATTCAAATATTCCAACTTCTATTCGCCTTTATAAATAGGAATTATCATAAATTTTTCCAATTTAATAAACTTGTGTTATGATTGCCAACTATAAGCATAGCGATCTTTCCAAATTTGTTATACTTGAAATCATCCGTAGAAATTTTTGAATTTCCTTTACTATTCAAAACTGTTATCATTTGTAATTTAACGTTTCTTATTTCAAGTCGAATAAATTTTCAAATAATCAAGTTAAAACCATTCAAAACTTGAAATCGATATTTACGAACTGTCGCATCATAGTGCGTTCTATTCAAACCATATAACGATTATAAATTATTCACACCTTTTTCAATTTAATTTATATTTCCAAATCCTTTGAAAACAAGTTCAAATTATATTTCAAATTAGATTTTGAATCTACCATCCCGTTGTCGGACCATCTAGGGATAGCCAGGGAGAGAAGGAAACTGAATTTCCAAACCCAAGCCTAGACACTATCCTTTCTGTCATCCTAAAACGTTCTGGTGTCTATATATTATCATATTATGTTTTCAAAAACATATAAAACTATATTCAAATTTTAAAATCTTATTTTGAAACTAACTGAACATGATAATATTTTAATATTGGAAAATCAAACTTTATTTATATCGAAGGGGAATAAAACCGATCACCTGTATAATCCCATAACCATGGTATTGTGAGTGCATCATAAAATAGAATAAATCAACCACATACATCAGATGATAATGAATTATCGTTATCATCAACAACAAAAAATTCAGTTGTGCACAAGCGTTACTGTCGATAACGCTTCCAGTGTTCAGTGTGTTATTTAACTACATGCAAATCCATTCACATAATAACATCCATCACACAATCATCATCAACAAATTATAATTATCTCAGCTAATTATAATTTACTAATTTAAACAAATAATTTAAATTAGAAGTTCTCACCATATATTATACACAACCATACTAGTATATATATCTATTTTCCTAAATATAGCCTAACTAAATCTTAAAACCAAAATTTCAACCTAAATAAAATAAAATTCAAAGTTAAATAAAATTCAATGATTGGAAATAAGTAAAATAATTTGGTTTATAGCTTATCAAATAAAAAAATAGAATCAAATTTTACAAATATTAAACAACCATATATCAATTACTTTAAAATATTACAATCGTTTAATTTACCAAAATACTTAAATCAAAATAAACTTGTTATAAACCAGGCTTTAAAATAAAAGTATTCGACATATATTAATTTGGAGGATTGGTAACAACACTTGGTAAAACGACGAATGAAGACCGGGAATATTTGAATTGTTTAGATTGATTGTTGATTGATGTCTCGGTTGGGTAGGCCACCCGATACGAGGTATGAGTTGCATGAGACCTGAACATATTTAAGTATTTTCGGGTTGTTGTTCCGTTCAGACCCAGAACGGACTTGTATGGATGGTGTGTCTGACGTTGAAATTGACCGCATAACACAGATTTCCGTTGATGTATATCGGATTTGTGGCAATATATTATCCTCATCTCTAAGTCATATGAACTTAGAGGTTATGCATTGATTTAAATCAGTGATATGTTGTGAATTGTCAATGTGGCATACCCGAGTTATGAAACCCGGTTTCTTCGAAGCCCGTAACATCAAGGTAAAAATTTGGGATTCATCGTCAATGATGAGCACACAATAGCCATATACTGAAATAAATAACATCTCAATCAATACTCATTCAGAAAATCACCCAAAGCATCCACCTCAACCATTCATCCCATAAATCAGTATTAATCTGTTCTACGGGTTTGCAAGGATCAAAAATCCCAACTAGTAATTTAATTTAATTAAATAACTAATTATTGACCTAAATTTCCAAATCAATATACTTGATTTCTTTCACAATTTCTTTTTCAAAACAGTCACATATGCAGATATACATAACTAGACAGCGGAAACACAGTGCAGCGGAAATACATAATATATCATTTATTAATTATATAACTTATACTCCCGGTATAATTACCAAATCCCGAGTATGTGCAAGTATTCTTGGATACCCAAAATTTGGTGCGTATCCAGTTAAATAAACATGGTATTATCCATGCATGTATCAATTTTAGCGTCGAACTTCATGGTAGTATGTAGTGACAATAAGGGAACCACATAAGCAACAAGTATACATGTTGGCTAGAAAACGGTAACATAGGAAGATGAAGTTGTAGCAAAGTGGTTCCAAATTTACGTGTTCCATAAGTCATAAGTGGTTTCCCACTGCTGCAGCAGTCATCATCAATTCATATATATACGCACAACCTAACCGCCAGTTTCTCATCATCCGGGGTGTGAGGTTTATCAATGTCACATCACACACAAAGCATGCCTAGAAAAGAAATTCCCTGATCGTACAAGCTCATTTCATCTCTTAAGTATGTCACATTATCCATTCAAAACATGACCACTGATTTCCATCCATACATAACCACTTCGAGCTCATACGTCACAAACCAGATACATATCAACGGAAATTAGTGTTATGCCGTAAATTACAATGTCAGACACACCATCCATACACGTCGGGGGGCCGTGTCTGGTCGAAAACCGTTGATCTACCTCGCGATTTGTATTGGTGTCCGCATCTGGATGAAAAACCCGTGATTACATTTTATATGTGTTCCGATTAATCTTTCATGCTAGGAATCATCAAGTTGGAAACCCAAATCTCCAATACGAGCCATATGATTTTGATTGTATATATATGGCGACATAATATTATGGGGTATTATGCCGTCTAGGATTAATACATTTATTTGCAAAATATTTTCAACACTATATATGTATTATGGCATTGAAAAGAGGATTTTCACGTATGAAAGCATGTTTGGTTATCATAAGATAAAACTCGCCCATCTGGTGTGTGCTTGCATTGTGTGATGTGGGACGAGCTTATGATAGCTTCAGTTTCCAAAAGTCATTGCGTGTTTATATGCAGGGGTAAGAATTTCGATTTTTTAGGACAACATATTTAAAATATATTGTTCAATATCAGTATTCCCTTTCCTTGTTTCCCCATCAAGGCAGTTGCCTGTTGACCATCTGTTACACCTTGCCCTAGGGCCAACACTGGTCTAACATCTGATGCATCATGTAATTGCCAACGATAGTGTTAACGTGGAAGAATGGGTAGATGATTGGATTGTAATGGAAAATAGGTTGACATAGATTGTTGTGGTTGACTGGATTCTTTGTGCAGTTTCTCATGAAGTATCACGCTATTGTGCATAATTTTCTAAACATCGAGCGTAACCCTTAATATGTACTTGCATGTTTTATGACTATCATGTTTTGCAGCACCTCTTTAGTACCTCTACAATATCGTGAGCTACATCATTCCAAATCTCCAATACAAGCCGTATGATTTTGATTGTATATATATGGCAACATAATATTATGGGGTATTATGCCGTTTAGGATCAATACATTTATTTGCAAAATTGTTTTCCACACTATATGATAGTATTAAAAGAGGATTTTCATGTATGGAAGCAATTTTAGTTATCATAAGATAAACCTCGGCCATCTGGTGTGCGCTTGCAATGTGTGATGTGGGACGAGCTTATGATAGCTTCATTTTCAAAAAGTCATTACATCAACTGTAACGCCCCACCTCTATACCCATATTATCCAAGAGTATTACTAAGTAATACCGTCAGATAATACGAAGAATGAGGCTATAGGGGCACACACGTGCAAATTCTCTTAGACTAACACTGGTACGTATTAAAATTTCTGAAATATCACTTACTCTTACGTACTCAATGTCGGTACAAAACAATTACACGTGTGCCTCCAGGACAGAACAATACATAATATACATGAATACATAGATCACAGAGTCAATTGAATCAATAAATATATTGTATAATATTTAACATTTCATATACATTAACTTATTACACACCAAAATATACATCTTTCTATTTAACACATGGTAATAAATAATTCACTAGACTATTATGCTCCTCTAAGCACAGTAAATACAAGTTGGTCTCAAGGTTCCTGCACCTATAACGTCTCTGTCTGACCCAAGTATTATATAAAATAATAAATGGATCGGTCTATTTTTAAATCCATTTTAGATAATATATAATGTTTGGGTATTCTAAACAAGGATAATATCATAAAGAGGTACAAAATTATTTAATCCACAATGATCATTCATAAGAAAAGAGACATCAACGATTCATGCCTCACGACTAAATATTATGAAAACATCACCATATATGAACATATGCAAATGATAACATAATCTTATTCAAATACATTATAAAATCGCCAAAACCTCACAATCACGTAATAGCATAATGAAACACAAAATTTCAAATGTCAAGATAAGATTATAGCTCTAAGGCTATATATATATATCAACGCCAACAAATAAGGTGAAAACATTTGAAATCCAACATCTCTAGGAAACGAATCATGTAACCCAAAAATTTCACCATAATTTGGATCCATAGCATCGAATGACAACAAAAGCCACAAATTCAACAATGGCATCCTAAAATGGATCCAAAACAACAAGCTCATCAAAGCGATAATTCGGATCCGAAACAACATAGTTTTGCATATGCTAATAAGCTCCCCCGAGCTTAGCCAAGAACTATATACGTATTTAGACACCTAACACTACGACCTCCTGGTCAAGTATAACTTAGTCCCCCAGCTAAGTGAATACGTATATGAGACTCCCCCCGAGTCTAGCTTTCCCCCGAAGCGAGTACTGGCTCAACCACAACAATATGTGTTACAGACTCACAATCAGTAACCCAAGTGGCGGTAATTGTGTGTTCCATACCACACATTTCCACCACCGGTTTAATACCTGCTAGTCATCTTCACACTGGAAAACTCAAACATGTCAAATCACAAAAATCTCATGAATCACCATATCAACTCAATATTTTCAATCAGACAAAATAGAAAATTAATCAAGCTCTTATAATACACCCTTCGATACTCTATATAATATTATTAATTCATTTAACCAGAAAAAAAGTAGAGAACGGAGCCGCGAGCCGCGACTACCGTCGCGCACGATGGAGGAGCAACGCAGAAGGGGGAGGGGGAGCCGCCGCTTGAGGCGCGAGCAGAGGATGGGCTCAGATTGGTGCAACGATAGGAAGCAACTCGATTAGGGCACGTGCAAATGGAAGCGTGATTCAGTTTGAACCCTGAGAGATGCTCAATGTCGAGGAGCAGGCAGCGAGGTTGGTGGTGCGCAAATCCTGAAGGCACAATACTGGGTGGTGTTGTCTTAGATAGTGTTGTGGAATTTTGGGTTGAGATAAATGGTGAAATTCGACACTGGTGACACAGAGGAGCAGTGAATTGTTACAACCATCATGTTTGATCAAAATTTTGTTGAGTTTCTCTCCTCACTCACATCTATGTTTGCTTCCATAATGGTTATTTATATTTTTTTTCATGTTATTATTCGTATTGAATTGGATTGCTTGGAATATTGGATTGCTTGGAAGATTGAATTTGTTGGACTGATGTTGTGATTGTATAATTATTCACGAACTAGAGCTGATTGATGAATTGAGTGTTGGTTTAATGTTGGTACACATAAGAGAAGTTACCAATTTAATTTTCAAATTATGTTTTTAATAAATTGTTTATTTTGACGGTTGATTTATTGCGTAATTTTAAATAAATTGAGGAACCTCATGAACCTAGGTATATTTTTACCTAGATGACAATAAAACGACGTTTGGATTATAAATCATAGTTTATAATGTGAATTTCAAATATTGATTTGTAGCTTAAATTATAAATAAATTGAATTTAACTACATGAACTTACATAAAAATCTATTTAAATAAAATAGTTTTAGTTTATATTATGGATGATTTTATGAACATGACATTTTAATTTGATTAAATGTATTTTTGTCAAGCTTATATATTTTATCGAATTCTTCATTTTTGAATTCTATTTAGTTATGTTCGGCTACTTAAATGGGTTCTACCATTACTTTGAATGAATCATTAAGATGTTTTCATTGTATAATAATATGAAATAGTGTTTAAATAATAATTGGCAAGTTTTGTGTATTTATACCCTATAATATATTTTATTGATTTAAACAAATTTGTGATGAATACTTATGTTCTCTTTGAATACCTTAATTGTCATTTGAATACAAATGTAATAGCCCGCCATTTTGACTGCCCCAAGTCGGTGATTAAACCGACTCGAAGTGTTCAAAACAACGGATTGTTATTGGCTTACAGGGTTTAAAAATGGAATAAACACAGAATCACAACACATAATATATTCAGCGGAATAAATTTTTATACAAATATCAGAGTTACAATATTTATTCAGCGGAGACAAACAAAATACATGAACTTTGTACAGGTGAGTGTTTACCCACTCACGAATTGATTAACTTTTAATTCAAGAATTTCAACTATAATTGAAATTTTTAGGGTGATTGGTTTATGCATGTGGTCTGTCTTGTGGTGTGATGTTGCGTGAACCATTGTGTTATTAGATTCTCTAAGTAGATGTTTACTCTTGACCTAGTTTTTCCACTTGTTCTCATGGCCATTCTGTTTCCATGGAGCTGCCACTCCTATTGAATTGTTCTTGGTTGCTCTTCATTCATGTTTGCTGTCTTTATGGCAAACATGCATATTTTAAATCTGGCATGCGTATGCACTTGTTTTTATTAAAATAGTGTCTACAGTCATTTTTTTGATAAGGACCTATACATACAGTTACATTTGGTGCGCGGTGTGTGCAATATGTGTTTCACTGCATGTTGGGTGGTTGGTTGTCCTCAAATTTCCTTCGAAAATAATATTGAACTTTGTTTTTGTTTATTAAGCAAACCCCACTTTTATGGCAATTTATTTTAGTCTGAAATGTAACATCTTTGTTTTAGTTGAAACTGGAAGGAGCTAAACCTCATATTTATTTCTTTGTATTTGTCTAAATACACAAAATCATCAGAGTTTCTAGTAGTCACTAGCTACCACTATACCAAAAAAGACACAACACAAGGTCCTAAGCTAAACACATAGTCCTAAGCTATTAAGCCACAGATACATATAACCAAAAGCAAGCCATTTTTTCCCTAGCAGCTAACCAAGATAAAACCCAATAAAACGATTTAGTACGTTAGTAACGCTATACAACTATATATGAGTGGTTTGAATAGCCACTAAAATGATTGGTTTTTATATAGGTAATTAAAGCCAACAGTATTGTTTAAATAAATTATGAGTGGTTTTTGCAAGTTGTATATCTCCATTCCTGATGTTTAAGTTTGAAACCAAAGTTTTCATAAGTTATACCACTTAACAAATTGCAGTTCATAAAGTGCGCCCCTCTTGTTTTTTTTCTTTTTCCTCCGTGAAATAATAATCAAAAATGAGTTTGAAAGAATGAAAAACAGCATATACATAAAAAAATATTGTTATAATTAACGAAATACATACACAGCAAGGATAAGCAAATACATGAGTGCTCACAATCACACACACTAACATAAACAAACAAGATTTACATAGAACCAAATTACCATAACTTTCTCCTAGTATCACATTTTGTATCTTGCTAGTTGTGAAAAGACTATCCTGGAAAACATATTTTTTTTTCTTTCCATAACCAAATTACCAGAACTTATACTTTGAAAATATTTCCCCCAATATATATATATATATTTATCCTCAAAATCTCTTAAAATATTATATTTATTTTTCCCAAAATCTCATTGAAATGTTTTATTCTTCCCAAAATGCGCTCTCTCTAGAGCAATTTTAGTGTCAACTCCGCTCATTCTAGAGTATTTCCGCCCCATCTCTAATGAACACTGGAAGCGACAAGAGAGGATTCCTGCTCTCCCTGGCTATCCCTAACTGGTCCGACGGGCGAGATGGTTAATCCAAATATAATTTGAATTTGAATTTGAAGTTGTTTAGAACTTATATAAACCAATTGGAATTTAAATTAATAATTTTCGCATAAGGACCATTTATGAGATTTAAATTCAAATTTAAATTAAAAGGGTTTTGAATTCCTATGGTTTATAACTTATTTAAATTTAAATTAAGATTGGAAATGATTTTTTGATTAAACCTAAAAATCAGTATTGAAATTATGTTGTTTTAAATTTTAAATTTAAATTTAAAAGGATTTGAAAGAATTATAGTTAAATCATTTATAATGCGTTGTGGCGCGACATTTCGTAAATATCGATTTAAATTTTCAAATGATTATAACTTGACCATTTGAAATCGGTTTGACTTGAAACTAGAAATGTTGATTTTCAAATATTAATAATTTTTGAATAGAACAGAAAATTTTCAATTTCATCGTACAATTTCCGAGTTATGTAATTTTTTTTTTGGAAAAGGTCGCTGTAAGTTCAACTCGGCGACCATAACGAAAACTTAAAATGAATCCAACTTTAAATTTAGAGAGAATTCATGAAATATTACTTTATTAACTTAAAGTAATTAGGAATGAATTATTTGAATTTTTGAATTTATTTGAAATCGTTCTGAATCAAATGGCTATTGCAACGCTTTTAGTAAAATTCAAAACGTTATTATCTCATTTCCAAAGACAAATGGGTTTTTGAAACTTATAATCGTAAACCATTATTGTAAATGGTTAAAGGATTTTAAATGGTTTGAAAAGATTCTAAGTGATTTAATATGGAATTATTTACCAATTCTAAAATGTTAGAATTTTAAAAGGAAATGAGTTGGATGGACTTTGTGACGGATATTCGACTGGTCGAGTGTATCTTGACCCCCCCAGTCAAGTGAATACATATACGTGACTCCCCCTGAGTCTTAGCTTCCCCTCGAAGCAAAGTACTGGCTTAACACAACACAATATGTATCACTGACTCACAGTCAGTAAACCAAGTAGCGATAACAGTGTGTCCCATACCACACGTTCTCACTACTGGTTCACTGGCTGTGTATCAACTTCGCAATGGAAAAAACACAAAAATATCACAAAATAGCTTCAATTAGACGGAAATGGAATTGACCGATTCCGTATATCGTCATGTCCCATACCATGGGGTTTACGGTATCGTTCGACTTCCACTACGTCTTCTTGAAGGGTGCGAAACGGTGAAATTTTATGTGTAGAAAATAGTTTGTCAGAAAACGGTTTTGAAAATAATTATGATTTTTTTTATGTTTTTAAAAACGTTTATAATTTATAAAACAAATTTATACTATTGCTTGGCGACAACCAGTTAAATAAACAAAATCATAAAATATTCCTGTCCTCCCAAATTTAAAATGAATCCTAAATAATAACTGTTTTGAGTTCTCACATCAGTCCTTGTTTGGCATGCCTAGTAATAGGATGCAGCATGATAGGTTTACATTTTTAAATCCATTATATTTAATATATAATGTTTGGGTACTCAAAACAAGAATAATAACATAAAGAGGTACAACATTATTTAATTCACAATGATCATTCATAAGAAAGGAGACATCAATGATTCATGTCTCACGGCTAAATATTTCGAAAGCATCGCCATATATGAACATATGCAAATGACAACATAATCTTATTCAAATAAATCTCATTCAAGAGTTATAACACATTATAAAATTGCCAAAATCTCACAATCACGTAATAGCATAATGAAACACATAATTACAAATGTCAAGGTAACATTTTAGCTATAAGGCTATATATATAAATCAATGCTAACAAATAAGGTGAAAAAAACAAATAAGGTGAAAACATTTGAAATTCAACATCTCTAGGAAATGAATAATGAAACGCAAAAATATCTCCATAATTTGGATCTAGAGCATCGAATGACAACAAAAGATACAAATTCAACAATGGCATCATAAAATGAATCCAAAACAACAAGCTCATCAAAGCGATAATTCGAATCCGAAACATCATAGTTTTACACGTGCTAATAAGCTCCCCCCGAGCTTAGCCATATAGCTCAACAGAAGTCGTAAAATTAGGATTGCGAACATAAACCGTGTTTGGCATGCCCGGTAATTGGATGCGGCATGATAGGGGGTTCTCACCATGGTGTTAGGTGGCGAGCAGTGGACTCTTACTCCTACATGTCCTTTTTGAGGGTTGGTTGAGCAGTCGAAAGGCGGGCCGTAAAACAAGCCAGACTGGGGTACCAATGTAATGCCACGGTGGAGTGTAACCGTGGGATGGATGTTGTCGAGCCTAGTCCCGTTACAGTCGATATGGATAAATATGATAAGGCACTCGAGGCAATGCCCAAGGTAGGATTCTACCAATTGCACTCCCAGACCGATGGAAATGCATAACAGCCACTACCGCCCACCTCAGATCACACTCCCAAATTCAAATGGGCCCAAATCATCATCATCATCATAGTCATAGAAATAGTATCGAAGAAGTGTGTATGATCAAAGGTGCTACCTCAATTAATCACGGTATAGCTCCTGTTTTAGTCATTTCAATTCTGACTCGAAGGTCAGGGCTATTTCGTCATCGATCATCTCCTTCGATTTAATAATCGCCTCCAAGTCATCATACTCATTCTGGATACGTCATAACGTTCACAGTTGTCAAAGTGGAATCGACACTGACAGAGAGTATGCCTTATGTCGACTCCGGTCTCTTTAACAACCAACATTTACATTTTCCACATCGGTCCGTTCTTTTACCTTTAACAAAGGTTCGCTTGAGTGTAAACCCACACATTCTAGTTAAATAGCCATTTTTCTTTGATTTCTTTCGCTCAATTTCTGCAGTAAAATTAGCAGCAGTAGGTGGTGCCTTGATTTTGCTGCAAATTTTTTATCTCGTGCATTCGGTGTAGCATATTTTCTATTTTTGATTTTTTTAGGGCATGCGCTATCCCTATTTACTGTTTCTTTTCGTATTCTTTTGCTTCCTTGCTGAAATTACTGGAAACCACCATAAGACTGAGCTTTTTCAGGTATGCTGGTCATTGTAGGCACCTTTTGCTTTCGCCATGGATCTGTTGTTTTGGGCTATCCAGTTAGCTATTTTGTCTAGATATATGTTTATGATCCACGTACTCTGATGTATCGTATTATTATTTTGGACCCAAGATGTACTTATTGTGGTTTTATACCACTTTTGTGACACTACATGTTGTATATCATATGTATATGTATCTGATGCTGGGTGATCTGTTATGAGATGTTTATTGCTTTAGTTAATCGTATTTGTTCTGAATTACTTTCTAGCCACCATAATTTTGTATTAAATGAATATAAGAGTGTCGAAAAAAAAATAAAAAAAATTAGTACATGTTATCGATACTCTTGATATTTATTTAATATTAGGCTTATGGATGGTTGCTCCTAACAAGCCTTATTCTCTGTATTAGTAGACGACATTCCTCGTAATGCTCTTTACTAGTATAGGTCTCAGGGTGGGGCATCACAGTGATACCATTTTGTAATGCCCCACCCCGAGACCCAGCCTAATAAAGAGAATTACTAGGTAATACTGTCTATTAGAGTGGAGAATAGGGCTGGTTAGGGGCGACCACTTGTAGATTTGCATTAGCAAGTCTTAAGCACATCGAGAAAGTGCTCGTAAACTTTCATTCAAGAGGCTCGACATACTTAATACTTACGTAATACAATTTCACTGTGGATATAGGATCAGCTCAAAATACAATATGTATAAATACACCATTACAGATTACAGAACAGTCACATAATATGTTTTTTTACCAACGCACAAAGAAAATATTTTGTTGCGAATGAACAAGATATTGAGGAATTGTCCATATGTAAGATCATCATTATGGATACGGGTCTTTTCCTACATCGATAGAGTATAATAAACACATGTGCTACAAATGAATAGATACACCGTTATCACTTTTAAAACAAGATACAACGATAAATCAATAGGAAACCCTACAACTCGAACTTGATTGGAAGCCCCAACAGATAAAATAGCTCAAAGGAATGACTGCTAACCCCAAACTCAATGACTTCACCTGAAACACCTCGATCTAACCCGAGGAATACACACACAGGTCAGTCTAGTTGACAAATCAGCATATGAAATAAATAAGCATAAGATATGTGACTCTTTACCCTAAGAGTGTGAATTCGCATGTAGTTAGATAACACATTGAACATTGGAAGCGTTATCGACAGTAACGCTTGTGCACAACTGAATTGTTTGATGTTGATGATAACGATAATTCATTATCATCTGATGTATATGGTTGATTTATTTTGTTTGTATGATGCACAAACAATACCATGGTTATTGGATTATACAGGTGATCGATTTTATTCCCCTTCCATACAAATGAAGTTTGATTTTCTAATATTAAATATTATCATGTTCAGTTTATTTCAAAATAAGATTTTAAAATTTGAATATGGTTTTATATGTTTTTGAAAACATAATATGATAATATATAGACATCAGAACGTTCTAGGATGACAGAGAGGATGGTGCCTAGGCTTGGGTTTGGAAATTCAGTTTCCTGCTCTCCCTGGCTATCCCTAACTGATCCGACAACGGGATGGTAAATTTGAAATCGAATTTGAAATATAATTTGAAATTGTTTTCCCAATGATTTGGAAATATAAGTTAGATTGAAAAGGAGTGGAAATTTATAATCATTATATGGTTTGAATAGAACGCACTATGATGCGAATATTCGTAAATATCGATTTCAAGTTTTGAATGGTTTTAACTTGATTATTTGAAAATTATTTTGACTTGAAATAAGAAACGTTGAATTACAAATGATAACAGTTTTGAATAGCAAGGGAAATTTCAATGGATGATTTTCAAGTACAACAAATTTGGAAAGATCGCTATGCTTGCAGTCGGCGATCATAACACAAGTTCATTAAATTGGAGAAATTTATGATCTTTCCTATTTTGTAAATTCAAAGGTGATTAGAAGTGGAATATTTGAATTTCAGACAATTTTTAAATCTATTTGATTTAAATGGCTATTTTACATGTCGACCCAAACAAATCTCAAGCATAGGAAGTTATTGGGAAAAGAAGGAAAAGAAGAAAGAAGAGAAAAACAACATAGAGATCTCAACGCGGAAGGATAACACATAATAAGTAAGTAATAGTTAAAACAATTGAAATTGTATATATATCGATTATCAGAGTTATTTACATACACAGTTACACAACATGGCAGCTGAATGGATTGCGAACATAAACCGATTTGAAATAATTTGAAATCTTTGAGATTAAATATATTCTATTTTGAATATAAGTCGATTTCGAAATATAATATGATTATAATATAGGGATATGGAAATATATTCAAATTTAGAGTATAACCGGTTGGGTATGATTATGACATTTTGATATGAAATTATATTCTAGTTGAATATAAATTTGGTTCGGAACAGAATATGATATTTTGATAAGAAGCGAACCTTTGTGAAATATAAAAGAACCAGCTAATGTGAAAGATATAAGCGTTAGTTGTTAAAGAGACCGGAGTGTCATAAGGCATACTCTCTGTCAGTGTCGATACCAGTTTAACCACTGTGAACGTTATGACGTATCCAAAATGAATTGTGATGACTTGGAGGGAATTGGTGGATCGAAGAAGATGAGCGATAACGAAATAGCCCTGACCTTCGGGTCAGAATTGAAATGACTAAAACAGTGTAACGACCCAGAAAATCTGAACCAATTTAAAATTTTTTAAATTGGCTAAAATAATGGATTTTAAATATTTAAAATAAATATTTTAAATAATGGCAATGGAAAGTGAGTTTGAATCGACAATGGAAAACGAATATAATTAATTATAATTATAAACAAGGCCTGAAATGGCGCTGCAGTTTCAAAAATTGAATTCAAACTTTGTCGGACTGCACCGGATGCAAAACAAAACGGATTTTAGCGAAACCAAAAATATTTAAATCTGTTAGTGAATACCTTTCTAAGTAATCTGAAAAATCGAATTTTCATAGCGGAAAGCAAAAGTTATGGCCGAATGAATTTTCAGAAAGGTCGCTATGGAATTTATATAGCCCGTGAAATTGGCCATTTTGCATACGACCTCGGAATTCGACGAAACCACTTTTGTTGGACCCGGGATGTGAAGTTATTGCTAGGTTTCAAATTTCATAATTTTTGAAGCTAGTATGTGAGCGTGGCAAAGGAAAATGTGTTTTGGTCAATTACAGATAAATTGGATCGACCAGAAATGGGCCTTTTTGCAAACGGTCTCAGAATTCGACGAAACTAGTTTTGTTGGGGCCGTATCGTCAAAACATAGCTAGATTTATTTTTCTGGAATTTTTCGAATCAGTTTTTGGCCCTAGCAAATTGAAATGCACGTTCAAATCAAATATTGAATGTTTTATATTTTAATTTGAAGGAAAACTGACTGAAACAGTCGAATGGGGCTTCGAAACATATCCCACTGTGTTCGGAATGGGTGTAAAACGCTGCGGACGATAGTCGTTGGGTTTAGATTGGTGGTCACGTCAGAAAACCCTTATAAAACCTACCGGCCAATCAGAACTTAAATAAATAAAATAATAATAGAAAAATCCCTTTTCTTCCCACCCATAATAACTGCGATCGACGGCTACAAAAGCACCTCGCTTCCCTCCTCCTTATCTCCTTCCACGCGCCACGATAGCCAACGCCGCATTTGGGAATTTTGAAGGCCTCTCCGAGAGCTTCAAATCCATACCCACACCCACCAGTATCATCGAGTGAATCGAGGGAATCACCCTCACAAAGCTGCGCCGCCTGAAGCCCGATTCCTCCTCCGATCCTCCATCGCATTGGGTCCCACCGCCATCGACAGGAGCGTGGCTCCAAGCTCTATAACGTGGTGGAAGCCGATCACTCTCTCGTGCTACGAATCCGAAGATAGATCCAACCCTAGTTTCGAACCCATGAACCGAGGTACGGGTTTATCTATTTTAAACTGATTTTCACACAATAAAGCATTGCAAACCTTGTAAAAATCATATCTTTTTGCTATGTGGTCGAAATTCAGTGAAACAAGAGACAGTGGACTCGTGAGGATGTCTTCTACATTTTAGAAGAGACCGCATATTTTTCTGAGCCTTCTGCAATCTCTGGTGGAGTGGAACCCAAAGTGAGATTTCTAATTTATAAACGATATGGAAAACGACGATGTATAAATTATATAGTCGATGTATGAGTTATATAAACGTTGTACACCTCTTGTATAAGCATTGTATAAGTTGTACGTTCGATGTATAAGTTGTATATGCGTTGTAAATTTTTTATATGTGTTGAAATAGAAGTGAATTGCTATATATATATATATATATATATATATATATATATATATATACACCCCTCGTCCACAAACCATGGACGATATTTATTGGTTGTGATTGGTGTGAAAATTGATTGATAGCGAATGGTTGTTTGGGATTGTTTGTGGTTGATATTGATTGATTGTGGTTGAAAATACCCATTTGTGGTTGAGAAATATTTGGTTGAAACCACATAGGATTAGTTTGTGGAAATGAAATAAATATATACATGTCGCCTGCGTGCGAACTAGATGCATGATCCCCATTGTCAAAAACCGCGAGGTTTTAAGGTAGAGCGAGGAGCCGTACTAGGGACGGTCCCGGTTTTAACTACCCTGCCGTTATGCTGCCGAAATTTTGAATAATATTCATGTGTTTGAATTATTTTCATTTGCTGAAACTATATTTATTCGTTGAATAGAAAACCTTCATGTGTTGAATCGATATTCATTCGTTGATTAGAAATTCATGTGTTGAATGGTATTCGTGTTTTAAATATAAAAATCACATTTTTATCTATATATAGAAACTATAGAAAACCTTCATGTGTTGAATCGATATTCATTCGTTGATTAGAAATTCATGTGTTGAATGGTATTCATATTTTAAAATAAATTGTTTTATAATGAAAATCACCTTTTTATC
Source organism: Allium sativum (assembly GCA_030737875.1). Taxonomy (NCBI): domain Eukaryota; kingdom Viridiplantae; phylum Streptophyta; class Magnoliopsida; order Asparagales; family Amaryllidaceae; genus Allium; species Allium sativum. The sequence continues at coordinate 440,192,502 of CM060915.1, read as the reverse complement.
ATCTATATAGACTATATAAAATAATTGTGTTTTGAAAAGAATTGTTTTACAATAAAAATCACATTTTTATTATATACATGAATTGTTGAAATGTGAAGTGTTAAAAATAGCAACTCGTTCAAATAAATATGCATGAGTTGAAATATTCATTAATTAGCTAATGATGTGATTTTTACCTACGCATGCAACATTAGAATGAATGGTGTTTTTAAACCAAATGGAATCAAATATGAAGTTGAATGGAAAATGATAAATGATAAGAACTGTATATATGTACATGCATATTTATTGAACAGGTTATAGCAAAGGGGCTAGAGAAGAGGAATAAAATTTTGTGCTCGACAAATAGGTACACATTTACTGTTTTGTTTGGGTGATGATTTTATGAGCCTATTGGCTAGCCGCTTGGCTTTTTCTTTTTCTTTTTGACATGAGACGCCCATGTGGCTATTTGGGAATTTTTCCAGCCCCTCCTGTACAAAGGAGGTTATGGCAAAATTTTCTAAAATTTAAAGGCGTTAGTGAAATATTTGAAGTGAAAACGATTTTGAAATTGTTGAGTGAACTATATTTATATAAATATATAAATATAAATAAAATTAAAATGAAATGTGGCCGTGCATTTCGTGTTTTGAAACCGTGATTTCAAACAACTAGTGCGGGAAATCCGACCATTGGATTTCCCGAAACCGCAACCGTTGGGTTCGCCCTGGAAATATCTTTCCAACGGCACCAACTTTGTAAAAATCCAACGATTGGATTGTCTGGAATGTTTAATTCAAATCTGAAGAAAAACAGCGCCAGAAACGATTATATTTATATATATAAATATAATTATATTTAATCAAATAACGACGCTGCAGTTCGTATTTTGAAATCGAAACTTCAAACGATTGTACCGGGGGATCCGACCGTCGGATTTTCCCGAAACTGGAACCGTTGGATTCGTTTTGAAAAGACCTTTTTAATGATATAAATTTTGTGAAGATCCAACGGTTAGATTTTCAGATATGTGTAAATCAAATCTGAAGAAAAACAGCGCCACGGCCGCGTTATGGCCCGAAGCGTCGTTTTGAATAAATTGGCTATTTTAAAATAAATAAAAATAGCGATAAATCGTTATAAAATATCATAAACGATATAGAATGGAAATAAACTGAATTTGCTCGATTCATGTGGTATTTGATGGTTGAATGTGTTTGGTGTGAAAATTACATTAAAGAACAAAATTGGTGTTGTCGAATGATTTAACCATTGAAATAAATTGATTTGAAATTCTAAATATACGTGAATTATATGAAAAGGCCGAGTTAATTCTCATTTCAAATAATTGGCCGACGATTGAAAGTTGAAGATGAAGACGGTGGTCGAAGACCGGAGATCTTCTCCTCGTTTGGATGGTAACCGAGGTCCTGATTGGGAGGCATCCCGAAATATGGATAATGAGTGGTGATCGTCCCGACGTACATGGTGATCGATGGGTTTGTGAAGTATTTAGTGCCTCCGGTTTCGTTCAGACCCAGAACGGACTTGTAAATGGACTGTGTGTCTGACATTGGATTTTATTATGTGTCGATTGATCTCTATTAAATATACATCTGTTTGGCGGCGGAGAATTTATTCTTTTGCTTAACGCCCTTCTCTAAAACGCACGAGCTCAGAGGTTGTATATCGATGGACATCAGTCGCATGGCATGAATTGCTAGTGTGGCATGCCTAAGGGGCAAATGATCAGGGCTTCTGTTGAAAAGCAAAGTCTTGTGGTGATGATCAAAGCACCGCCTGTGTGGCGTAGCTTTGTGTATAATGTGGAATCGCGAGCCTCACACCCCGGTATGAACCAGAAATGGGAGAAGGACCTCAGGGAGGGCATGCTTTTCTTTCTAGCTAGGGTGGTGTCAGTGACCTACCAGCCCTGACATTTATATACTTTTCACCTATGTGGTTGTTGCTGTTGCGAGGCGCCTCGGTTAGATCGGACGATCCAGGTCCGATGGAGTCATTCGTTGGCTCGTTTACGCCCCAAAGGGCGGGGAAACATATTGTTCAGGCATTTTAATCCACATCGGTGGACCGGCCCTGTCGCTCCAAGGGCCCACCTGAGTCTGGGTCCTGTGGCTCGGGCTAGAGAGTCACGAATTCGGTAAGGACTATCTTTTGCCTTGGTCCATGACGGAAATCCAATTTCCAAATACGTGACTGTGCGGTTTTGATTGTATATATATATATATATATATATATATGGCGACATGATATATGGTACCCATGTCGCCTATGATTGATAGTTATGATTCGAAATTATTTTCAAAGCATATAAACACTAGTAATAATATCAAATGCCTTTTTTTATTCGTATCAATCATATTTTGGCCGTTATAAGGTAAAAACTCTATCCTCCGGTTTGCGTTGCATTGTGTGATGGGAACTGAGTCTTATAATGGCTTCATTTTTATAAAATGCATTGCGTTGTTTAAAAGGAAGATTTGTTTTAAAGCACTGGCAATCCAATGGAGAAAATCCGTTCCACGAAAGTGGCGTGGTCCTGTGATTAGCCAAATTATATATGTGTTGAGTAGATTTCTCATACCAGTCCCATGACTGACTCGTAGTTTGTTTCACTTTCAAACTCGGGTGCCCCTTTTTCTACACGGGCAGCCTTGTATTCAGGTTTAGCTGGTTCTTTTTGGATAGCTGGAGCTGAAGATGGATTCTATCATTTATCTCTTTTTATGCTGTTCAGCTCCTATTGTACATATTTTGTTTGTTTCCGCTGTAGACATTTATGTATAGCTGAACTGTATTTTTACTAAGTATGATCCTATATACTGTGTAACTCTGATGATTACTTTTATCCAGTATATTCTATTGTTCATTATCTGGTGTATTTATTTAATTATGTTCTGCTATTATCTGTTTCTGTGTTATATTCCATGGATTAACCTTGCCGCCATCAGTACGGGGTTTGGGGTCGTCTCATTTGGTATCAGAGCTTTGGTTAAGCTTAGTTCTGGAATATAACATTTGAACGAACTCGTCAGAAATAGAACCAGTAGTGTTCTAGGACGGGCAACTCTATACAGATATGATCAGTAATATCCTAGTATGAGTAAAGCAGAATGAAATTACACCCAATAGACACATTTACATTTGAAGTATGTGTTTCTATATTTTAAAATACCTTTTCTGTGACCTGACACTTGATCTGCCATTTGCAGAAGTGCTAGAAAATGAGTGTCAGAAACAGGAGGAATACAGAACCGGATATTGAGGCCCTATTAATCAAATATTGAAATATAGGTGGAATACCGTTCTCTGGTGAGGAATCTATTATGAAGACACACGCTTGGATTCGTTCGGCTGAAAAGATCTTTGATGGTTTAAAGCTGAGGGATGACCAGAAAAGATTACTGGCCTCCTGGGCACTCAAAGAAGAAGCTTTGTTCTGGTGGGATTCGGTTATAGAGGATAATCCAGAAGGTGATATCACCTGGGACAGATTCAAAGTGATTTTCTTAGAAAGATTTGCTCCTCCCGAAGCAACCGAGAGATTATGTGATGAATTTTCTTATTTGATACAAGGTGATATGACCATCCTAGAATATCATAAGAAATTCAACGAACTTGCTCACTTTTCCCCTCATCTGATTCAAGATCCAAAGAGGAAAAATCTGAGATTTATTCATGGCCTGCAGAGTAGATATCAGAATAGTGTACTGAGGAATGTGAAGCTTCCTTTTTCTAAAATGATTTATATGGCTTATCAGTATGAAGATCTTCATAAGAAAGGAATGTTGCGCGACGAAGAAGAAGTGTGTTGTAGCGACAAAGAAGAGTTGGAAACTGGTATTCCTGAAGCTAGTACGACGTCTGAGATCAGTAAGAAGCCCAGTGCCAACAGGAAAAGGGTTGAATCTGGGAAAGAACTCGTAAGGACTGCCGTATGCAATAACTGCAATAGGCAAGGACATCTCTCGATAAGTTGCAGATCTCTAAAGAAACAAGTAAAGGATGGGTCTAAATCCGGTAAGAGGTTACAAGAGAAAAGAGGATGCCATAGGTGCCATCAGGCTGAGCATATTGCGAAAAACTGCCCGCTATCTAAGAATTCTGAAGCGGTACAAGTGAATGAAGTGGCAGAAGTGCCTGCATCTTCATCTTCTCAAGAAAGGTCTGATGTTTTGGAAGGCACACTCAATGTCAAGAACATTCCAGTTAAAGTACTATTTGACACAGGCGCGTCACGAAGCTTTATTGCAAAGAGTGCAGTCAAGAAGTTAGATTTAAAACTGAAGAAGCTCAAGGAACCAATGACTGTTCAAAATCCGGTTGGGGTTCCATCAATCTCAGTTGGATTTGTGCAGTACCTGTCTCTTTTTCCTGCTATAAATTCCTTATCTCTATCGTCATGAATTTTAATGAATTCGATCTTATTCTCGGATTGGATTGGCTGACCAAATATAAAGCTAAGGTTAGATGCGCCGAGAGAGTTGTTAAGGCGAAGGCACAATCGGGGAATTATATAACCATACCATGTGAAGGCCCGACATCAAATAGAAAGGACTTCTGGGCAGCTCTCGATGTTTCCCCTGCTCAAATGGAAAATGTCCCTGAAGTCATAGAGAATATTCCTGACCTCATCAAAGATATTCCTTTCGTTAAAAACTGTGCGAATGTGTTCGAAGAAGTTGTTCGCTTACCTCCGCAGAGAGAAATTGATTTCAAAATTGCTTTAATTCCCAATGCAAGGCCGGTAGTTCACGCTATTCGAAGAATGTCCTTGAAAGAATCAAACACGACAGCTAGTATGGAAGGGTCTGATCAGGCCTAGTTTCTCTGATTGGGGTGCAGCAGTGGTGTTTGTCCCAAAATCTGACGGTACTCTACGTCTATGTGTGGATTATCGTGATTTGAACAAGCAGACCATAAAGAACAAATATCCATTGCCGCGGATTGATGATTTGTTGGATCGATTAAATGGCGCACAAGTATTTTCACGAATGGACCTAGCTACAGGCTTCCATCAACTTCGAATCTCCGAAGAGTGTGTTCCAATGACGGCATTTAGAGGTCCCGACTTATTCTACGAGTGGTTAGTAATGTCGTTCGGCTTATGTAACTCTCCTTCTTATTTCGTCGATCTGATGAACAGAGTATTCAGAGGAATATTGAATAAATTTGTTCTGGTTTTTATTGATGATATTCTAATCTTCTCTAAATCAAAGGCCGAACATGAAAAGCATTTGGAACAAGTGTTAGAAATCCTCAGAAGGAATGTATTGAAAGCAAAGTTTTCCAAATGTATATTCTAGCAAGATGAAGTGAAATTTCTGGGCCACGTCGTATCGAAAGAAGGAAACGCTGTGGATCCAAGTAAAATCACGGCTATTCAAACTTGGAAACAGCCCAGCACCCCCACTGAAGTCCGCAGTTTTCTCGGATTGGCTAGCTATTACCGGAGGTTCGTTAAAAACTTTTCGAAGATATCTGATCATTTAACGAAGCTTACAAAGAAGCACTCTAAATTCAAGTAGACTCCAGAAAGTGAGGAGGCTTTTGAAGAGCTAAAATTAAGACTAACGACTGCTCCAGTGTTAACCATCATCGATGGCAACCAGGATTTGAAAGTCTGGACTGATGCTTCTAGAGAAGGCCTTGGCGCAGTGTTAATGCAAAGAGGCCAAGTGATTGCTTATGCTAGCCGTCAACTGAAGCCGCACGAGAAGAACTAATAACTCATGATCTTGAGTTATTGGCTATAGTATTCGCCTTGAAAATCTGGAGACACTATCTTCTGGGTGAGAGATTTGAACTGTTTACAGATCACCAGTCGTTAAAGTATCTGTTTACCCAGAAAGACTTGAATCTGAGGCAACAAAGTTGGCTGGAGTTTCTTGCAGCATATGACTTTGAAATTATATACACTCCAGGAAAAGCCAATGTCGTGGCCGACGCGTTAAGCCGAAAGAATGAAATGATCGCCAGTTTTATTATCACGACTTCATTGCTAGATAAAATATCTTCTCTTCAAAAGGATGATCATTTCATTCAGAAGATCAGAGAGATAATTCAGAAAGGCGAGCCCTCGAGTTTTCAAGTTGATGAGGAGGGGTTTCTAAGGCTGAAAAGTCGAATCTGTGTCCCTAACATTCCTGAGCTTCGGAAGGAAGTACTGGATGAATGCCACAAGTCAAAACTTAGTATCCATCCGGGAGTAGCCAAAATGTATAATGACATCAAACGCACCTTCTGGTGGAAGTCGATGAAAAGGGACATTTCTTTATATGTTAGCCGATGCCCTACTTGCCAGCTAGTCAAAAGCGACCAACAGAAACTAGCTGGATTATTACAACCGCTAGACGTTCCAGGCTGGAAGTGGGAACATATTTCTATGGATTTCATTGATGGTCTGCCCAACACCAGAAAAGGGAATGAAAATATTTGGGTGATCGTAGATCGCTTCACGAAGACCGCCCATTTCATACCTGTCAGATTAAACAGAACTGCTCAGAGTCTGGCGCAGATATACTTCAGGGAAATAGTTAGACTACATGGAGTGCCGCTCAGTATAGTCAGTGATAGAGACACAATATTCACTAGCAAATTCTGGGAGGCATTTCAAGTCGAGCTGGGAACGAAGTTGAACTTGAGCATCGCTTATCATCCTCAGACAGATGGTCAGACTGAGAGGGTGAATCGTATTTTAGAAGATCTATTGCGGGCTTGTGTTATAGATTTCGGTGGATCATGGGAAGACCATCTGCATTTGGCTGAATTCTCTTATAACAACAGCTACCAGGCGAGTCTGACAATGTCGCCATTCGAAGCATTGTATGGTAGACCGTGCCGATCTCCTGCTTGTTGGGTCAAACCTGGTAATAGACTTGTGTTGGGGCCAGATATGATTCGAGAGGCTGCCGACAAAGTCGATTTTATTAAGAAACGATTATTGGCCGCTCAAAGCCGACAAAAGAGCTATGCCGATAGGAGAAGAAGAGATATATCCTTTGTTGTTGGCGACTACGTATATTTGAAAGTATCGCCGATGAGAGGAGTTATCCGGTTCAGTAAAACTGGAAAGTTGGCACCCAAATTCATTGGTCCGTTTCCTATTATGGAATGGATCGGGACTCTCGCTTATAGGGTCAAATTGCCTGATTGGTTGCCTGGAGTTCATGATGTATTTCACATATCTCAACTTCGAAAGCACGTTCATGATCCATACTTGATCGTGGAAGAAGCAGCTCAACAGGATATTGAAATTACTCCAGAATTAGCTGTGAGAAGAGAGCCGCTAAAGATCATCGGCAAAGAAACCAAAGAACTGAGGAACAAGAAGGTTCACTTAGTCAAAGTGCAATGGAGCGGAGATCCGCGAGATTGTACTTGGGAAACTGAGGAGAGCATTCAGAAAGCTTATCCTAGATGCCGAGTGGATATCTCTGATTGACTCCGGTGCAAGGTATATTTACCATACTTTACATCACCATTTAATTCTCTATTCTATTGTTATTTTCTTTCCATGGATGTGCACTTTTAATTCTATAGTCCGAATGATTTTAAAAGAGTATAGGAATTAATTAGTATATTCTTGAAAAGTTAAAAACAATTTGATTACTGGTTGTGTTGCATGATTGTAGATTTGATTAATTAAAATTGTTGAAACGATAGTTAATTTAATCAACAATAGAATAATGGTAGAATTTATTCGATTAAACCGCACATTGAACTGATTAGAAAATAAATAGAAATATATACATGGTATTATATATGTTTGAATAGGTAAATGGATTAGCTGTTGAGTAAAGATTTTATTTGCATGCCCGACAAATAGGTAAACCTTAATGAGTTGGATGCGAAATATTATTATATCAACTCCAGTGAATGCCATTGGATGCAGAGTGCTGGTTTTTCTGTGTGAAATAATAAACGTCGCCATAGGATAGTAACAATTAATTTTGAACTACATTACATGGCATACTTCAGAAGATAGGCATACTTCATCATATACCACATAAGCATTTGGAGCTTGTGTGACGAGGTGGAAGATTTACCATACGAGCGAGAGGCTTGTATGGCGATGACTATATTTTACAGGTTGAACTGATGACTGATATGGACTATTTAAATTGTAACGATTAAATTGCCAGATTAATAAAAACCCCACACGGGTCTGGAGTTGACAATAATCACGTCTCTCTAGTTATTAGATACGGCACATGGACTATTTATTATCCACACGGAACAGGGTGTCGAGAATTTATTCTCTGGAGTTATTATCAATACACGCTCCCCTGTAAACACCAGAATATATCACTATAAATATGTGTATGCTTATTAGGATTTATTGGGTACCTAATACGGCCCAATAAATTTCCAAACCTCTCTCCGTACAAAGGAGGTTATGGCGAAATTTTTCAAAAATTCCGGGTGTTAGCCAAATTTTTGAAGAATTTGAAAATTCTCAGAAACTGAAAAGTTGGAGAATTGAAGCCAGATCGAATGTAGAGTTGATGAATCAAACCACTTTCGACTTTGTTCCTTTTCGGGGACGAAAAGTTTTAAGTGGGGGAGATTGTAACGACCCAGAAAATCTGAACCAATTTAATTTTTTTTAAATTGGCTAAAATAATGGATTTTAAATATTTAAAATAAATATTTTATATAATGGCAATGGAAAGTGAGTTTGAATCGACAATGGAAAACGAATATAATTAATTATAATTATAAACAAGGCCTGAAATGGCGCTGTAGTTTCAAAAATTGAATTCAAACTTTGTCGGACTGTACCGGGTGCAAAACAAAACGGATTTTAGCGAAACCAAAAATATTTAAATCTGTTAGTGAATACCTTTCTAACGAATCTGAAAAATCGAATTTTCATAGCGGAAAGCAAAAGTTATGGCCGAATGAATTTTCAGAAAGGTCGCTATGGAATTTATATAGCCCGTGAAATTGGCCATTTTGCATACGACCTCGGAATTCGACGAAACCACTTTTGTTGGACCCGGGATGTGAAGTTATTGCTAGGTTTCAAATTTCATAATTTTTGAACCTAGTATGTGAGCGTGGCAAAGAAAAACGTGTTTTGGTCAATTATAGATAAATTGGATCGACCAGAAATGGGCCTTTTTGCAAACGGTCTCAGAATTCGGTGAAACTAGTTTTGTTGGGACCGTATCGTCAAAACATAGCTAGATTTATTTTTCTGGAATTTTTCGAATCAGTTTGTGGCCCTGGCAAATTGAAATGCACGTTCAAATCAAATATTGAATGTTTTATATTTTAATTTGAAGGAAAACTGACAGAAACAGTCGAATGGGCCTTCGAAACATATCCCATTGTGTTCGGAATGGGGGTGAAACGCTAAGGACGACAGTCGTTGGGTTTAGATTGGTGGTCGCGTCAGAAAATCCTTATAAAACCTACTGGCCAATCAGAATTTAAATAAAAAAAATAGAAAAATCCCTTTTCTTCCCCCCCCCCCCCCCCCCCCCGTAACAGCTGCGATCGACGGCGAAAAAAGCACCTCGCTTCCCTCCTCCTTTTCTCCTTCCACGCGCCACGATAGCCAACGCCGCAGTTGGGAATTTCGAAGGCCTCTCCGAGAGCTTCAAATCCATACCCACCCCCACCAGTATCATCGCGTGAATCGAGGGAATCACCCTCACGAAGTTGCGCCGCCTCAAGCCCGATTCCTCCTCCGATCCTCCATCGCACTGGGTCCCAACGCCATCGACAGGAGCGTGGCTCCAAGCTCGACAACGTGGTGGAAGTCGATCGCTCTCTCATGCTACGAATCCGAAGATAGATCCAACCCTAGTTTCGAACCCATGAACCGAGGTACGGGTTTATCTATTTTAAATTGATTTTCACACTATAAAGCGTTGCAAACCTTGTAAAAATCATATCTTTTTGCTATGTGGTAGAAATTCAGTGAAACAAGAGACAATGGACTCGTGAGGACGTCTTCTACATTTTAGAAGAGACCGCATATTTTTCTGAGCCTTCTGCAATCTTTGGTGGAGTGGAACCCAAAGTGAGATTTCTAATTTATAAACGATATGGAAAACGACGATGTATAAATTATATAGTCGATGTATGAGTTATATAAACGTTGTACACCTCTTGTATAAGCGTTGTATAAGTTGTACGTTTGATGTATAAGTTGTATATGCGTTGTAAATTTTTTATATATGTTGAAATAGAAGTGAATTGCTATATATATATATATATATATATATATATATATATATATACGCCCCTCGTCCAAAAACCATGGACGATATTTATTGGTTGTGATTGGTGTGAAAATTGATTGATAGCGAATGGTTGTTTGGGATTGTTTGTGGTTGATATTGATTGATTGTGGTTGAAAAATACCCATTTGTGGTTGAGAAATATTTGGTTGAAACCACATAGGATTAGTTTGTGGAAATGAAATAAATATATACATGCCGCCTGCGTGCGAACTAGATGCATGATCCCCATTGTCAAAAACCGCGAGGTTTTAAGGTAGAGCGAGGAGCCGTACTAGGGACGGTACCGGTTTTAACTACCCTGCCGTTATGCTGCCGAAATTTTGAATAATATTCATGTGTTTGAATTATTTTCATTTGCTGAAACTATATTTATTCGTTGAATAGAAAACCTTCATGTGTTGAATCGATATTCATTCGTTGATTAGAAATTCATGTGTTGAATGGTATTCGTGTTTTAAATATAAAAATCACATTTTTATCTATATATAGAAACTATAGAAAACCTTCATGTGTTGAATCGATATTCATTCGTTGTTTAGAAATTCATGTGTTGAATGGTATTCATATTTTAAAATAAATTGTTTTATAATGAAAATCGCCTTTTTATCATCTATATAGACTATATAAAATAATAGTGTTTTGAAAAGAATTGTTTTACAATAAAAATCACATTTTTATTATATACATGAATTGTTGAAATGTGAAGTGTTAAAAATAGCAACTCGTTCAAATAAATATGCATGAGTTGAAATATTCATTAATTAGCTAATGATGTGATTTTTACCTATGCATGCAACATTAGAATGAATGGTGTTTTTAAACCAAATGGAATCAAATATGAAGTTGAATGGAAAATGATAAATGATAAGAACTGTATATATGTACATGCATATTTATTGAACAGGTTATAGCAAAGGGGCTAGAGAAGAGGAATAAAATTTTGTGCCTGACAAATAGGTACACATTTACTGTTTTGTTTGGGTGATGATTTTATGAGCCTGTTGGCTAGCCGCTTGGCTTTTTCTTTTTCTTTTTGACATGAGACGCCCGTGTGGCTATTTGGGAATTTTCCCAGCCCCTCCCGTACAAAGGAGGTTATGGCGAAATTTTCCAAAATTTAAAGGCGTTAGTGAAATATTTGAAGTGAAAACGATTTTGAAATTGTTGAATGAACTATATTTATATAAATATAAATAAAATTAAAACGAAACGTGGCCGTGTAGTTCGTGTTTTGAAACCGTGATTTCAAACAACTAGTGCGGGAAATCCGACCATTGGATTTTCCCGAAACCGCAACCGTTGGGTTCGCCTTGGAAATATCTTTCCAACGGCACCAACTTTGTAAAAATCCAACGGTTGGATTGTCTGGAATGTTTAATTCAAATCTGAAGAAAAACAGCGCCAGAAACGATTATATTTATATATATATATATATAAAAATATAATTATATTAAATCGAATAACGACGCTGCAGTTCGTATTTTGAAATCGAAACTTCAAACGATTGTACCGGGAGATCCGACCGTCGGATTTTCCCGAAACTGGAACCGTTGGATTCGTTTTAAAAAGACCTTTCTAATGATGTAAATTTTGTGAAGATCCAACGGTTAGATTTTCAGATATGTGCAAATCAAATCTGAAGAAAAACAGCGCCACGGCCGCGTTATGGCCCGAAGCGTCATTTTGAATAAATTGGCTATTTTAAAATAAATAAAAATAGTGATAAATCGTTATAAAATATCATGAATGATATAGAATGGAAATAAACTGAATTTGCTCGATTCATGTGGTATTTGATGGTTGAATGTGTTTGGTATGAAAATTACATTAAAGAGCAAAATTGGTGTTGTCGAATGATTTAACCATTGAAATAAATTGATTTGAAATTCTAAATATACGTGAATTATTTGAAAAGGCCGAGTTAATTCTCATTTCAAATAATTGACCGACGATTGAAAGTCGAAGATGAAGACGGTGGTCGAAGACCGGAGATCTTCACCTCGTTTGGATGGTAACCGAGGTCCTGATTGGGAGGCATCCCGAAATATGGATAATGAGTGGTGATCGTCCCGACGTACATGGTGATCGATGGGTTTGCAAGGTACTTAGTGCCTCCGGTTTCGTTCAGACCTAGAACGGACTTGTAAATGGACTGTGTGTCTGACATTGGATTTTATTCTGTGTCGATTGATCTCTATTAAATATACATCTGTTTGGCGGTGGAGAATTTATTCTTTTGCTTAACGCCCTTCTCTGAAACGCATGAGCTCAGAGGTTGTATATCGATGAACATCAGTCGCATGGCATGAATTGCTAGTGTGGCATGCCTAAGGGCAAATGATCAGGGCTTCTGTTGAAAAGCAAAGTCTTGTGGTGATGATCAAAGCACCGCCTGTGTGGCGTAGCTTTGTGTATAACGTGGAATCGCAAGCCTCACACCCCGGTATGAACCAGAAACAGGAGAAGGACCTCAGGGAGGGCATGTGTTTCTTTCTAGCTAGGGTGATGTCAGTGACCTATCAGCCCTGACATTTATATACTTTTCACCTATGTGGTTGTTGCTGTTGCGTGGCGCCTCGGTTAGATCGGACGATCCGGGTCCGATGGAGTCATTCGTTGGCTCGTTTACGCCCCAAAGGGCGGGGAAACGTATTGTTCAGGCATTTTAATCCACATCGGTGGACCGGCCCTGTCGCTCCAAGGGCCCACCTGAGTCTGGGTCCTGTGGCTCGGGCTAGAGAGTCACGAAGTCGGTAAGGACTATCTTTTGCCTTGGTCCATGACGGAAATCCAATTTCCAAATACGTGACTGTGCGGTTTTGATTGTATATATATATGGCGACATGATATATGGTACCCATGCCGCCTATGATTGATAGTTATGATTCGAAATTATTTTCAAAGCTTATAAACACTAGTAATAATATCAAATGCCTTTGTTTTATTCGTATCAATCATATTTTGGCCGTTATAAGGTAAAAACTCTATCCTTCGGTTTGCGTTGCATTGTGTGATGGGAACTGAGTCTTATATTGGCTTCATTTTTATAAAATGCATTGCGTTGTTTAAAAGGAAGATTTATTTTAAAGCACTGGCAATCCAATGGAGAAAACCCGTTCCACGAAAGTGGCGTGGTCCTGTGATTAGCCAAATCATATATGTGTTGAGTAGATTTCTCATACCAGTCCCATGACTGACTCGTAGTTTGTTTCACTTTCAAACTCGGGTGCCCCTTTTTCTACACGGGCAGCCTTGTATTTAGGTTTAGCTGGTTCTTTCTGGATAGCTGGAGCTGAAGATGGATTCTATCATTTATCTCTTTTTATGCTGTTCAGCTCCTATTGTACATATTTTGTTTGTTTCCGCTGTAGACATTTATGTATAGCTGAACTGTATTTTTACTAAGTATGATCCTGTATACTGTGTAACTCTGATGATTACTTTTATCCAGTATATTCTATTGTTCATTATCTGGTGTATTTATTTAATTCTGTTTTGCTATTATCTGTTTCTGTGTTATATTCCACGGATTACCCTTGCCGCCGTCAGTACGGGGTTTGGGGTCGTCTCAAACAGGAGCTATACCGTGACTAATTGAGGTAGCACCTTTGGTCGGACACACTTCTTCGATACTATTCCTATGACTATGACGGCGATGATGATTTGGGCCCTTTATGATTTTGGGAGTGTGTTCCGAGGTGGGCGGTAGTGGCTGCTATGCGTTACCACCGGTCTGGGAGTGCAATTGGTAGAATCCTACCCTGGGCATTGCCTCGAGTGCCTTGTCATATTTATCCATATCGAACTGTAACGACTTGGCATTTTGCCTGTTCCAAATCGGTGTTTAGACCAACTCAAAATGTTCAAAACGTCATATTGTTATTGGCTTACATGGTTTAAACAGAATCAATACAGGATCACAAAGTACAATAATCTTCCGTTGTGCAAATAATTTGTATCAACTCTGATATTTTATGTGAAATTTTATTCCGCTGTAATTATTGTAATCCTGGGTTTATTCGATGCCCGTAACATCAAGGGTAAAAATTTGGGATTCATCGTCAATGATGAGCACACAACAACCATATACTGAAATAAATAACATCTCAATCAATACTCATTCAGAAAATCACCCAAAGCATCCATCACAACCATTCATCCCATAAATCAGTATTAATCTGTTCTACGGGTTTGCAAGGATCAGAAATCCCAACTTTTAATTAAATAACTAATTATTGACCTAAATTTCCAAATCAACATACTTGATTTCTTTCACCACTTCTTTTTCAAAATAGTCACATATGAAGATATACATAATTAGACAGCGGAAAAACAGTGCAGCAGAAATACATAATATATCAAACACAGTCCAACGATCTATAACTTATACTCTCGCTTACACCGTGCTCCCTTTTCTTCTTCCTCCTCCTATCTTCATTTCCACACACTGTAAGCATAGCGATCTTTCCACAATTGTTATGGGCCGAAGGAAATGAAATCAACTTAAATGTAACATCCCATATTTTATGTATATTTAATTTTCAATTTAAATTGAATTTAATGGAATAATATGTGATTAAAAAAATCAAGTTTTGTTAATTTTCAAATGATGGTGATTGTTTGAATTGAGTACAAATAGATTTTAAATTTAGTTTATACTTAGAATTGGTGCAATTTGAAGATTTATATTTTACCTATTTAATAAATTTGAGTTATTTAGTTTATAATGGAAATTCAAATTTAATTGGATAAATCTAAGTTGGGAAATAATAACTGAAATTCAAATCAAAGATTTAAATAATCAAACTAAGATTTAAAAATGTGTGAAATAAATTTATAGAATTTATTTAAGTTATAATTTGATTTAAATGGAATTTTTATCAATATTTAATTTGAATTAAAACAGTTAATCGAATAATTGAATATTTTATTTATTTAACTGACTGTGAGATTTAACTGTTTTGGCGACTGTCTCAGAATTCGACGAAACTGGCGCCATTGGATTCAGAACGATGAATTAGGGTAGGATTCCAATTTGCGTTACGAACGGACTTACCTTTTGACTGTACGAGAGAAAGTGTGAAAGAGATCAATGTAATAAGATAATTGTTTAATTCCTGTTTTTGGGCCTTATATTTGTATAGCAATAAAGATCATTTCCCTTCACACCAGCCCATTTCACTATACGTATATTTCCTTCATCAATTTTCCCTCAAATGGCTAAAATAACATCCTCAAACCCTATTCAAAAATATAAAAATACAAGCTTCAAATTCAAATCTCTCCAAACTACAGCAAATTATATATCAAAATGAAGTTCTCAACGAAACAAAGCCACTGGTACCATTTGTTTCGACATGCAGTGCTTGAGGTTGTCAGAAATTGATGGTCAAAGCTCAGATTTTCGAAACCCTAAAGCTAGAATTGGGGGTTTTCAATCCGGTAGCCAATCGAAGAATTGACGATCTGGGTATTGTAGTGCTTGACAACTGGAGTTGATTGGAGGTGGTCGGAGGTTCTATGGTGGGGTAGATGTAACACCCCGAATTTCAGTTAACACTGATATTCACTAATTACAGAATTAATAATCTCAGATGTGAGAATCAGGGGAAACGGGTTACGTCATTGTGTTCGTCTCGGAAAAATACGCGAAATAGAGTCCGAAATTTTGTAAATCGGAGTCTGTATGACCCGGTTAAGGCCCAAAGAAGTTTTCGGGAAATTTGAATTTCGAAACATGCAGAAATGGGGGCCAGGCGGGAAAACTCCCGCCCAGCCAAGTCGACTTGGCTGTCGACAGGGCTGTCGACTTGCCTGTCAACATGCCTGTCGACTTGGCAGTCGACAGGGCTGTCGACTTGCCCTGTCGGCTGATTCTGGCCTGGGTGCACCTGGTTGAGTTTTGGGCTGGGTTGGAGGGCTTGGGACGAAATCTGACGGACCTAAACTAACCTAGGGTTAATCTAAGGGTCTAAAACACAACCTAATCCTATAAATACACCCTAAGACTACCCTAATCCATACTAAAAATAGAATCTATGCCATCATGCCGCCAAAATGCAACTTAGAAGGAGCCTCCACTAATTAGAGAAGAGGATTGCAAGCTAATCAACTACTAATCCACCTCTACTTCAACTCTAGCAACTATCTAAGGAGCTAATCTTGGAGTTTGTGAGTTTCTATCACTTTAATAACCAATTGCTAAACTAAGTAGATGAGATGTGATGAGATCATATGGTTTTGCTTGCGGATCAATGGGTTTTAGGTCATATGTTATGATGCTAGTTTGCTAATCACTATGTTTAACACTTATTCATGATGACACTATGTTTATGCAAGTTAAGTGTTTGGGTTTATGCATGTTAAGTGGTGGGTTTTTTATGCATGCCAAGTGTTTGGTTTTATGCAAGTTAAATGCTTGGTTTTATGCTAGAATCATGTGTGAAATAAGTGACATGACATGCAAGTTTAACCTATGAGTTTGGATCTATAATATGCATAATCTATGCAAGTTGTTTGGATTAGTGATATGCATAACATATGCGAGTTTACCTTTGTATGTCATACATACATATGCAAGTTCATATGTAACATGTTATGCAAGTTCGGTGGTTGATTATATGCAAGTAACATGTGCAAGTTTACACCTTTGTATGTCATACATACATATGCAAGTTTACCCCTTTGTATGACAGAAGTACATGTGCAAGTTCATCCCTTTTAGACCTATGACATGTATGCAAGTTGACACCTTTATGATAGGTCTATGACATGAACATTTATGCAAGTTACCATCTTTATGACATAGGTGATTCATGCAAGTTTGGGTTGGTTATTTATGCAAGTTGGGTTTATGGTCATATATGCAAGTTGACACCTTTTAAACCCATGATAATGCTAATGATATGCTAAGTTGAACCCATTGTGTGTATGATGAATCTCCTCTTTTAAAGTATGTCATGTTAACGTATTTACGTGGGGACGATGGGGTAAAAATTAATGAACACATAAAATTGTGTGAAGTTGGTATGATTAAACATACCATAAAGTGGATGGACATAATTGGGAATTTACCTATTAAGTTAGGTCTACCCATATTATGGAATTGGGAATTTACCTATTGAGTTAGGTCTACCCATATTTTTAAAATATTTGTAATTAATTAGGGATAATTAATACAAATTATGGGGGTGATTAATTAGGTGTAATTAATCGACTAAGACACGAGGTTGGACCCTTTTGTAGCATAAGACTGCCCGAAACCGACCGGCAAATCCAGCGGCTACAAATGATTGGCCCAATGTGAGAGGTCTTAGTCATAAACTAAATACGTGACAAGTGTAAAGACACGAGGTTAGACTCTGTTATGGTGTAAGGCTGCCCGGAACCAACCGGCATAACCAACTGCCATAAAAGACAGTCTAATGTGAGAGGTCTTTACAAAGGTTACGATCTTAATTAATTAAGAAACACTTAACCAAATTAGCATGTAGTGGGGCATGAGGGGTTAAGTGGGTGCCTTGGGTGGCATGTAGTAACTAGTGGGGGTGCCTTGGGTGGCATGAGGAAACTAGTGGGTTGCCTTGGGTGGCAATAGAAAATACGATTAGAATACTTAACCAAAGTGGAACATGTAATTAAACATGATTAAAGGGTTAAGTAAGTGCCTTGGGTGGCATGTGGGAATCAAGTAAGTGCCTTGGGTGGCATGTGGAAATCTAGTGGGTGCCTTGAGTGGCAATTAAAATATGATTAAAAGACTTAACCAAAATTTATAACATGTAAGTGGACATGGTTAAAGGGTTAAGTGGGATTCACTAGAAATGACAAGCTTAGGTGGGTAGCTTGTGGGGGCCCATTTCAACCAATATCCCAAACGTATCTTTGTGGGCTCGACCCAAGTCGAGGACGGGACACGCATATTGGGCTTGACTGTAAGAGGCCAAAACGGGTTAGCGGTGGCAACGCAAGTCCAACGGGTTTCATATGCGTGTGTGGACCCGGGCTGGTAAGTAAGACGTTGTTGCATCGTGTAGGTATAAGCCGTGCACCGTTGATATTATCAGGTTGCCACTTTGGGGAATGATACACCCCACTGTGGGGCCAGCACGGGTATCTACGTTAGGGAGCCGATCGCTTGGGGAGTAGTGGGTACACCTAGTGGAGATAGGGGCAGACGGCACCTATGTAGTCAGCTAGGGATACACGAAACTACTATTAAAAATTACTAAGTACACTTAGTGGGATCAACCTTAAGTAGGAATTACCCTTGGGTGGGTAGAACTGGTGTGGTGCAGTGTAGGAATTACCCTTGGGTGGGTAGATCTGGGGTGGTGCAGTGTAGGAATTACCCTTGGGTGGGTAGATCTGGGGTGGTGCAGTGTAGGAATTACCCTTGGGTGGGTAGATCTGGGGTGGTGCAGTGTAGTAATTATCCTTGGGTGGGTAAATGCGTCTTTACGGTTATCTTAGTTCATCCTAAGTCAAGTTGGCTGCTTAGTGTAGCCATTCATCCCCAGTCGTTACCGTATATCGAGCTTATGTCTTACTCTGGTTACTTTAATGATTGTATTGTTAAAGTTATAGGACTCGCTCAGACTTATGTCTGACCCCGTTGTTTTTATCTTTTTTTCCCAACCCTCAGGTTATCAGAGTGGGCCTAGTGCTAGTGGGCTTTGATCAGACTGCTTTATCTATCTTTTGGAGCTTGGACCGTGGATGTAAAGCTCAGTTTATCTTTTCTATTATGGCTATTAAGTTATGTAGTGGGATTATGTACTTTTGTTTTATCAGGATGGATATTATGTACTTGACTCTTGTTTATGGTTTTGGTGTAACCAAACATGTTTTACTTTCCACTGCAATGAAATGATGTTTTAAATTATCAAGTATTACTTATATCTGTCTTGTTGTAATTTTTCTGTTCTATATTCACTTAAAATACTCCACCGATGTTATGGCATTCCCTTAGTGAGTGTCCGTAGCGGGTGTGGGGTGTTACACGTGGTATCAGAGCTTAAGGTTACCAGAACAGATAAAATTTTTAGAAAAACTATTTTCTAAGAATATTTTTGAAAGGAGTATTTTCAAAAACATGTCTTTTAAGAGAAAAGTTTTTGAAAGAAAAGCATAATCCCCAATAGCCATATCTATATCTTTCAAATTCTCCGTTTTGAATCTCTTCCTCTCTCGTTTTGAGTTTCCCCTCCGCGTATAGATGATCTTTCTAAGATAGATAAGAATGGAAAACCACTTCAAGGGACTTAGACATTAGTCGGACTAGAAGTTGGTTCAAGAAGGAGGAGGACTTGTAGGTACCTATTGGATAGACGATGGGAGGAAGGTTCAAATAGTTGTTTGGTTAATGAAGAGCGAAACCTCATTTTGATGGGAGGTTACGAGTGGAGAATGGGAAGAAGAGGGCTAGTAGTTATCCTTTTGGGAGGAATAGGACACCTTATTAGGATTGTCCAAAGAGGCAAGGGTAAGGTACGGAATCTCCTGGAGGGTAGTTGTATTCCCTCACGGCTAGTGTACCAGATGGGGATAGGACCGTCTAGGTTGGAATTTGGATTTCTTTATTATTCGGTTCGAACTTTATTTGATTCTGACGCATCGAGTTCGTTTATCTCATCATTGTTAGTTGAGTCACTGCACTTAGACACCAGTTTAGTAGATGATCCCTTAGTTGTTTCAAACCCAATTGGGGCTCCATGATGTGTTTGGGTTTGAAAGTTTCTATACTTAGCGTTGAGTTTAGATGTGATGCTTTTTGGGCTTCACGGGCTATGGGTTAGTTTTGGGCATGGACTGGTTATGCAGTAATGGTGCCGTTCTTGTTTGTGGAAGGAGAGTTGTTAGGCTTACGACCCGCTTGGGTAACACTCTCGAGATCTCTTGTAATCCCATGGAATCTGTTATGCTAAGTTATCTAGAATCGCTTGACACGTCGGTCGAGAGTTTGCGATCTGTTAGAGTGGTCCGAGAATACTCGGATGTGTTTGAGGAGGTGAAGGGCTTACCTCCGGAGCGGGAGATTGACTTCCAAATATATCTGGAAGACAATGCCAAACCAGTATCTTGGCCAGTGTGCCACATGGCTCCTCGTGAGAGGAGGGAACTCCATAAGCAAGTAGGCGATTTGCTTGGGAAGGATTTCATAAGACGAAGTATATCGGAGTGGGGTGCTCCAGTAGTTTTTGCCGCGAAGGCGGATGGGTCCCTCAGACTTTGTGTAGGCTAAAGAGAACTAAATAAACTCACAAAGAAGAATAGACACCAATTGCCGAGGATTGATGATCTCTTTGATCAGTTAGTTGGCGCCTCAGTATTTTCGCAGTTGGACTTAGCCACGGGGTTTCGTTAGTTGAGAGTGGCTGAGGATAGTATAGAGAAGACTGCCTTTAGGACTCTAGATGGTTTTTATGAGTGGCTGGTGATGCCATTTGGTTTGACGAACGCCCCCTCATACTTTATTGATTTGATGAGAAGGGTGTTCAGGGAGTACCTAAATAAGTTCGTGATGGTCTTTGTAAATGACATCTTGGTCTTTTCTAGGAGCGAAATAAGTTTTCGTATGTGCTCAATAGGTTGAGCAAAGCCAGTTATGGGATAAACGGTGGTTTTGGAGCGAGACTGGCGAGGACATCCAGAGTTGGACAAGGGCTTAATTATTTAGCCGTTTTTACTAGTATCATCTCACGTAGGTCGTCTGAATTCGAAGGAGGTATCCCTTGGGTGTTTGTCTGATATTGGTTTAGGCCTTTGGGGCTTGCATTTGGGGGATGTCGAGTTCGACTAGGGTGGTCTGCGTGAGAGATGGACAGTTGTGATGATTTTGGATGGGGTAATATCCTGGTTTTCTCTAAAAGTGGAGAAGAGCATGCCCTACATCTTAGGGAAGTGTTGGAGACTCTTCGAGCGCATAGTCTTAGGACAACAAAAGTGGATGGGATTCTTAGCATCCTATGAGTTTGAGATAGCGTATACCCATGGCAAGGGTAACGTGGTAGCGGACGCCTTAAGTAGAAAAAGGTTGTCCTTGAGTTCATTGTTCGTTGAACGACGGAGCTTAGAGTTTATTTCTATGTTTGACTTTAGACCTTCCGTTGACTTTGTACCCGGTTTGCTAGCCTCCTTGGAGGTTAGGCCTACTCTTTTGGGGCGGATTGGCGGAGCGCAGCGAGGCGACCCACAGTTGGTTGAGTTAGTAGAGAAGCTCATGAGGAGGGGGAGTCATCCAGCCATTTGAGTAGGTACACCATAGATGGTAAGGGGTGGTTGCGTAGAGACGGTAGACTTTGTGTACCGCAAGACGAGGGTTTGAGGAAGGCTATACTTGATGATGCACATCGTTCGAAGATGACCATTCATCCCGGTAGGGACAAGATGTACCAAGACATGAAGCGAGTTTTCATTTGGGCCGGTATGAAGAAAGACGCAGCCGAGTATGTCACTAGACGCTTGGTGTGCCAACAAGTAAAAGCGGAGCAAAAGAAACCCGGTGGGTTGCTTCACCCATTGGAAGTTCCGCTATGGAAGTGGGATAGTGTCTCGATGGATTTCGTCAATGGATTACCAAGACCGAGGAAGGGTAATACGGGAATTTGGGTTGGGGTAGACAAACTTACTAAGAGTGCCCATTTTATACCCGTGAAGAGTAAGAGGACTGCTCAATGGCTAGCTTCAATCTACATTCGAGAGATTGTTAGATTGCATGGTGTACCTTCCAGCATAGTGAGTGATCGAGATCCTATCTTCACTAGCGAGTTTTGGAAGAGTTTGAAAGAGGCGGTAGGGACTCAGCTGTGGTTGAGCACCGCAAATCATCCTCAGACGGACGGCCAGACCGGGAGTGTGAATCGCATTTTAGAAGACCTTTTGAGGCTATGTATCTTAGATTTTGGAGGTACATGAGAAGAGCATCTTCCATTGGTGGAGTTCGCATATAATAACAGCTTTCAGTCTAGTATTGGCATGGCTCCTTTCGAAGCTTTTTATGGAAGGCCTTTTCGATCACCTACATGTTGGTGGGAATCTACGGATAAGATCTTGCTTGGGCCCGATATGGTTAGGAAGACTTCGGAAAAGATTGATTTGATTCGAAGAAGGATGAAAGCGGCGCAAGACAGACAGAAATCTTATGCGGACAAGAGGAGAACAGAGCTTGAGTTTGATGTTGGGGACATGGTCTTTGTCAAAGTATCTCCGTTACGGAATGTGGTTCGCTTTGGATCTGTTGGGAAGTTAGCACCAAGGTTTGTTGGACCGTTTCCTATTGAGGAAAGGGTTGGACAGATGGCCTATAGAGTGGAGTTGCCCGACAGACTTAGTGGTGTACATGATGTATTCCATGTGTCACATTTGAGGAAGTGCCTACATGAGACCGCAGAGGTGGTAGAGCCGAGCTTGCTTAGAGAAGTAGAGATAGAGCGTGATGCGACTATTCGACGAGCTCCTACACGCATCCTTGGGTCAGAGATTAAGAGGTTGAGAAACAGGGAGGTTCAACTAGTCAAAGTGCAATGGGGAGAAGATGAGAGCAACGCTACTTGGGAGACGGAAGCGAAAATGCGTTCATTATACCCATTCCTTTTTGAGGGTATGTCTTTTAGCTTCTCCTTTATCGTTTGTCTAGTACTTATCTTATCTTTAGTATGTCCTCTTGTTAGTGCCTTTGACCTTTAGATAGGGTAAACCTATGGTTGAAACATGTGTTTGAGACATGTTATGATTGATGGATGCATGTGGATGCAAGTGTTTGCTAGTGGTTGCTCGAGGATGCATATACACACACTCTAGACACTAGATCGGCTCAATCACTTCATATTGCATATTGCATATAATTGTGTGTAGGTAGCTATATTTATGGATGTATAATGGTTGTGTTATCATATGGATGATGCATTTTGGTGAATAATTGTGCACTCATGTAGATATAGTATGTGTCGATAGGGTTCTTTCGCATACATATTGGATGCATGGCACTATCACGGTTTGCATATGTTCATACATTAGATAGGGAACATATACACACACTTTTTGCATATGCTCATACATCAGTAGAAATTGTTTTAAGGACAATGGATGCCCGTGTTTGATGGATTGAGTAGATGGTTGTTTGGATGGTAGGATATGCATTCTCCTTAACTTGGAGATTTCGGGGACGAAATCCTTTAAGGAGGGGAGAATGTAACACCCCGAATTTCAGTTAACACTGATATTCACTAATTACAGAAATATTAATCTCAGATGTGAGAATCAGGGGAAACGGGTTACGTCATTGTGTTCGTCTCGGAAAAATACGTGAAATAGAATCCGAAATTTTGTAAATCGGAGTCCGTATGACCCGGTTAAGGCCCAAAGAAGTTTTCGGGAAATTTGAATTTCGAAACATGCAGAAATGGGGGCCAGGCGGGAAAACTCCCGCCCAGCCAAGTCGACTTGGCTGTCGACAGGGCTGTCGACTTGCCTGTCGACATGCCTGTCGACTTGGCAGTCGACAGGGCTGTCGACTTGCCCTGTCGGCTGATTCTGGCCTGGGTGCACCTGGTTGAGTTTTGGGCTGGGTTGGAGGGCTTGGGACGAAATCTGACGGACCTAAACTAACCTAGGGTTAATCTAAGGGTCTAAAACACAACCTAATCCTATAAATACACCCTAAGACTACCCTAATCCATACTAAAAATAGAATCTATGCCATCATGCCGCCAAAATGCAACTTAGAAGAAGCCTCCACTAATTAGAGAAGAGGATTGCAAGCTAATCAACTACTAATCCACCTCTACTTCAACTCTAGCAACTATCTAAGGAGCTAATCTTGGAGTTTGTGAGTTTCTATCACTTTAATAACCAATTGCTAAACTAAGTAGATGAGATGTGATGAGATCATATGGTTTTGCTTGCGGATCAATGGGTTTTAGGTCATATGTTATGATGCTAGTTTGCTAATCACTATGTTTAACACTTATTCATGATGACACTATGTTTATGCAAGTTAAGTGTTTGGGTTTATGCATGTTAAGTGGTGGGTTTTATGCATGCTAAGTATTTGGTTTTATGCATGCCAAGTGTTTGGTTTTATGCAAGTTAAATGCTTGGTTTTATGCTAGAATCATGTGTGAAATAAGTGACATGACATGCAAGTTTAACCTATGAGTTTGGATCTATAATATGCATAATCTATGCAAGTTGTTTGGATTAGTGATATGCATAACATATGCGAGTTTACCTTTGTATGTCATACATACATATGCAAGTTCATATGTAACATGTTATGCAAGTTTGGTGTTTGATTATATGCAAGTCTATATATGACATGTTATGCAAGTTTGGTGGTTGATTATATGTAAGTAACATGTGCAAGTTTACACCTTTGTATGTCATACATACATATGCAAGTTTACCCCTTTGTATGACATAAGTACATGTGCAAGTTCATCCCTTTTAGACCTATGACATGTATGCAAGTTGACACCTTTATGATAGGTCTATGACATGAACATTTATGCAAGTTACCATCTTTATGACATATGTGATTCATGCAAGTTTGGGTTGGTTATTTATGCAAGTTGGGTTTATGGTCATATATGCAAGTTGACACCTTTTAAACCCATGATAATGCTAATGATATGCTAAGTTGAACCCATTGTGTGTATGATGAATCTCCTCTTTTAAAGTATGTCATGTTAACGTATTTACGTGGGGACAATGGGGTAAAAATTAATGAACACATAAAATTGTGTGAAGTTGGTATGATTAAACATACCATAAAGTGGATGGACATAATTGGGAATTTACCTATTAAGTTAGGTCTACCCATATTATGGAATTGGGAATTTACCTATTGAGTTAGGTCTACCCATATTTTTAAAATATTTGTAATTAATTAGGGATAATTAATACAAATTATGGGGGTGATTAATTAGGTGTAATTAATCGACTAAGACACGAGGTTGGACCCTTTTGTAGCATAAGACTGCCCGGAACCGACCGGCAAATCCAGCGGCTACAAATGATTGGCCCAATGTGAGAGGTCTTAGTCATAAACTAAATATGTGACAAGTGTAAAGACACGAGGTTAGACTCTGTTATGGTGTAAGGCTGCCCGGAACCAACCGGCATATCCAGCTGCCATAAAAGACAGTCTAATGTGAGAGGTCTTTACAAAGGTTACGATCTTAATTAATTAAGAAACACTTAACCAAATTAGCATGTAGTGGGGCATGAGGGGTTAAGTGGGTGCCTTGGGTGGCATGTAGTAACTAGTGGGGGTGCCTTGGGTGGCATGAGGAAACTAGTGGGTTGCCTTGGGTGGCAATAGAAAATACGATTAGAATACTTAACCAAAGTGGAACATGTAATTAAACATGATTAAAGGGTTAAGTAAGTGCCTTGGGTGGCATGTGGGAATCAAGTAAGTGCCTTGGGTGGCATGTGGAAATCTAGTAGGTGCCTTGAGTGGCAATTAAAATATGATTAAAAGACTTAACCAAAATTTATAACATGTAAGTGGACATGGTTAAAGGGTTAAGTGGGATTCACTAGAAATGACAAGCTTAGGTGGGTAGCTTGTGGGGGCCCATTTCAACCAATATCCCAAACGTATCTTTGTGGGCTCGACCCAAGTCGAGGACGGGACACGCATATTGGGCTTGACTGTAAGAGGCCAAAACGGGTTAGCGGTGGCAACGCAAGTCCAACGGGTTTCATATGCGTGTGTGGACCCGGGCTGGTAAGTAAGACGTTGTTGCATCGTGTAGGTATAAGCCGTGCACCATTGATATTATCAGGTTGCCACTTTGGGGAATGATACACCCCACTGTGGGGCCAGCACGGGTATCTACGTTAGGGAGCCGATCGCTTGGGGAGTAGTGGGTACACCTAGTGGAGATAGGGGCAGACGGCACCTATGTAGTCAGCTAGGGGTACACGAAACTACTATTAAAAATTACTAAGTACACTTAGTGGGATCAACCTTAAGTAGGAATTACCCTTGGGTGGGTAGAACTGGTGTGGTGCAGTGTAGGAATTACCCTTGGGTGGGTAGATCTGGGGTGGTGCAGTGTAGGAATTACCCTTGGGTGGGTAGATCTGGGGTGGTGCAGTGTAGGAATTACCCTTGGGTGGGTAGATCTGGGGTGGTGCAGTGTAGTAATTATCCTTGGGTGGGTAAATGCGTCTTTACGGTTATCTTAGTTCATCCTAAGTCAAGTTGGCTGCTTAGTGTAGCCATTCATCCCCAGTCGTTACCGTATATCGAGCTTATGTCTTACTCTGGTTACTTTAATGATTGTATTGTTAAAGTTATAGGACTCGCTCAGACTTATGTCTGACCCCGTTGTTTTTATCTTTTTTTCCCAACCCTCAGGTTATCAGAGTGGGCCTAGTGCTAGTGGGCTTTGATCAGACTGCTTTATCTATCTTGTGGAGCTTGGACCGTGGATGTAAAGCTCAGTTTATCTTTTCTATTATGGCTATTAAGTTATGTAGTGGGATTATGTACTTTTGTTTTATCAGGATGGATATTATGTACTTGACTCTTGTTTATGGTTTTGGTGTAACCAAACATGTTTTACTTTCCGCTGCAATGAAATGATGTTTTAAATTATCAAGTATTACTTATATCTGTCTTGTTGTAATTTTTCTGTTCTATATTCACTTAAAATACTCCACCGATGTTATGGCATTCCCTTAGTGAGTGTCCGTAGCGGGTGTGGGGTGTTACAGTAGATTGACGGGAATTGGTGTTTTAGGGTTTGACTGACCCGTCGAGGGTGACGCCGGGCGAGAGAAAGGAGCCACCGGAGGCGGAGCTACTGGTGTAGGCGGGCGCAAATTTCGATAAGCGTTAGGATGGTGGTGGTCGCCGGTCAAATAGAGGTTGGAGGAGGTAGAAATTGGTGGTCAAAGGTGGGCTGGCGGATGGGTTTTCCGCGATGGAATGTAGCTAAGAGGAAATGCGAGCAGGAAGATGGAAGGGGGGCGAGCTGACGTGGCAGTCCGGGGTTGGGTGAGAGAATTTTAATTAATTTTTATAATTTTCAAAATTCAAATACTAAAACACTAATAACTTTCTCTTTTTAACTCGGATTTGGACGTGGTTTGTTGCGTTGGGATCGTGGAGAGATGACGGCCGATCTGAGACTGGTTTAGGGGTATTTGGAGACTGTGAAATTTTGGGCTTTGGTGGGGTGTCCAGTCCACTAAAGACCCAAAGGTGAGTGATTTTCTCACTCATACATAACTAAATTGTTCCCATGTTTATTAAATTGAATTATGAAATGATATTGGTTGCATGGTTGTGATTGATTGTGAAATGGTTGCTTAAATTGACATATAAGTGTTAATATGCATTGAAAATCGATAAATTAGTTATTTAAATTTAATTTAAATTTCTAGTTAAAAATCCCAACACTTGATAACCAGTAAAATGATTCAATTTACTGCTTGAAGGAAATGATGTGATGGGTGCCTTGGTTGATTTGATTGCTGGATGAATATTTCTTGAATTGTTCTGTTATTCAGCACATGATGTTGTATGCTCATTTGACGATTAATCCCAATTTTTCACCTTGATGTTACGGGCATCGAATAAACCCGGGATTAATCGATTTGAAATGAATTAAGAACACGGATTGAAATGATAGATATCTATGACCCTGATTTGGATTGAAATGATACATATCCATCCCTGAAATATCGAGAAACTAAATTAAGATCACTGGCCATAGAATAGAAAATTATATACTGACATTGGTTGGTTAAATGATTTTAAATCCATGGGAAATTTATTTAAAAGAAACACGTTGATACACGATAAACATATTTGCTTTAAAAATCTGAACCTTGGAAGTGTATTGAAATGGTTAAGGAAATTTTCCCAAACAGATGAGGGATATTTTAAACTGGGATTGCATATGATTTGGAATTATTTCATTTAATACGATTTGGAAGTATTCAAATAAATGTGGTAGACTTGAATGAAATCAAATTCTCGTGTGGAGGAAAAGGAGTTATGTAACAACCCGGAAATGCGAGCCAGTTTAAATTTTTTATTTTGGCAATTTTAGTGAGGTTTGAACATTTAAAATGCATTATTTTAAATAATGAGGACGAGAAATTTATTTTGAATGAATTCGACGTATATATTTATATACGTCGTCGTTAGAATATAAATAATTATATATAATTATAAATAGAATTGAAAATGGCGCTGTAGTTCGATAATTCGATTTCAAACTTCAATTGAACGTACCGGGTGCAACACAAACCGGATTTTAGTGAAACCAAAAATAATAGGATCTATTTGATAATATCTTTCCAACGAATCCGAAATATCAAAATTTCATAGCGGGAATCAAAAGATACGTCCAGTTGAAAATTTTGAATAATCGCTATGGAATTCAGGCCCTTAAAAATGGGAATTTTGCAAACGACCTCGGATTTCGACGAAACCACTTTTGTTGGATCCGCAATGTCAAGTTATTGTTAGATTCCAAATTTCATAATTTTTCAAATCAATATGTGAGCGTGGCAAAGGAAAATGTGTTTGACCAGTTTCAGTTGATTTTAATCGACTGGAAAACGGCCATTTTTCCAACGGTCACAGAATTCGACGAAACTAGTTTTGTTAGGACCGTATCGTC
Source organism: Allium sativum (assembly GCA_030737875.1). Lineage (NCBI taxonomy): Eukaryota > Viridiplantae > Streptophyta > Magnoliopsida > Asparagales > Amaryllidaceae > Allium > Allium sativum. Next base: position 440,163,596 of record CM060915.1, on the reverse strand, counting down.
AATACGAAGCTAGAAAATATTTTTCTGGGATTTATAGAGTTAGTATGTGACCCCGGTAAAATGAAATGCACGTTCAAATTCAATATATAGAGTTATATGTTGATTTTGACGAAAACTGATCGAAACGATCGAACCAGCCTACGATACATATCCCATTGTGTTCGATATGGGGGTAATTAGCTATGGACGACAGGCGGTGTGCCTCGTTTAGAGGCCAAATGAAAAAGTCAACTTTTTGTAAATAAAATAAATTAAATTAAAAATCCCCTTGCCCCTTTATCTATCTCCTCTGCCCCCCCCCCCCCCCCGATTTTATTTTTCAACGATATAAAAAAAAGGAAAGAAAAGGGGCGAAGGGGGGGGGGTTAACCGCCGCCGCCACCGCATCGCAGCCCCCCTCCTCTAGCGTCGCCGCCGCTTCTTCCCCCACCTCCCCTTCTTCTTCCCTCGCTCCTCTCCCCTTCCACCGCTCCCTCGTCTTCTCCTTTTCCCTCCTGAACCGCCGCCGCACCCCCCTCCTTCCTGAAACCCGCCGACAACCCCGACAGCCCTCCACCGAACGCAAGGACCCCCCTCCTCTTCCTCAAAGCGATGTAAGTTTTTATTAAATTATTATTTAATGTAATTAGGTTTTTATAGTAATAAAAATATGATTTTTATGATTAGAAAAATAGGACTTTGCCCTGAGAGAAAATTTAGATTTTTGTTTAGGTAAAATGATGATTTTTGTGAAGATAAAATTTAGATTTTTATAACGATAAAAGTTAGTTTTTTTATTAGTGAATGTTGAGGTTTTTATAACAACAAAGACGGGATTTTTATATGAATAACATAATAAAAATATGATTTTTATTATATGAGAAGTTTAAAAATATAATTTTTATATGATGTGAAGGTAAAAGGTGAAATCTTTATATTTGAAAAGGCGAAATCTTTATATTTGAAAGGCGAAATTCTTATATAGAGAATAATGATATAAAAATTCGATTTTTATATATTGAATAGCAAAGTAAAAATTCGATTTTTATATATTGAATAGCAAAGTAAAAATTCGATTTTTATATATTGAATAGCAAAGTAAAAATTCGATTTTTATATATTGAATAGCAAAGTAAAAATGCGATTTTTATGTAGAGAGGAGCGTTATAAAAATAGAAGTTTTATCTATATAGTAATGATGTAAAAATAGAATTTTTATCTATATAGTAGCGATGTAAAAATAGAATTTTTATCTATATAGTAGCGATGTAAAAATAGAATTTTCATCTATATAGTAGCGATGTAAAAATAGAATTTTTATCTATATAGTAGCGGTGTGAAAATAGAATTTTTATCCATATAGCGTGATTATAAAAATAGGATTTTTATATACACAACAACAATATAAAAATATGATTTTTATATATGTAGTGACTACGGGCGACGAAAGTGACAAAAGGCGAGAACGACGAAGATTTCTACATAAGAAGAGTCATGGTATTGGAATAGCTATTGGTGAGAACTTCTCACCTTTTAATTTTCTTTTTCTAGTTATATTATTATATATACTAGGATGCAGACGGTGTTTAGTAGCACCCGACACCATTGTCCACAGACCATGGACTTGTTTGTTTGGTTGTGTAGTTTGTTAGATTATTTGATTGGAATTTGATTGTTTGGTGAAATGGAAATTGATTTGATTAATGTGTGAATGGCGTGGGCCTTCACTAGACCGGGGATTAGGCTAGGCCTTGTCCCGTTTCTAGTATCGTACCGTTATGCCACCGAAATTTTATAAAATATGTTAGAAAAATGAAAATATGTTAGAAAAATGAAAATATCATTTTATTGAATAAATGAACTGAATAAGATATTCATAGGTTGAATAGAATGCTTTGATCGTTAAAAATATAATTTTTAATGTGTGTGTGAATTAAATAAATATTTATAAACAAATCGGCCGATTTGTTTATATACACTGATTTGACTAATATTGATTGGGTCGATAAATTTTACACATCGCCCAACTGCACAAATAAAAATCTGTGTTTGTTGATTTGAAACCCCACACGGGTGTTGGGATGATATTTGGCGTACACGGGTATCGAATATAAGTCAATATATTTTCTACCATTGACTTCGAATTGACATCACGGGAGATCCGACCGTCGGATTCTCCTAAAACCGGAACCGTTGGGTTCATATCGAAAAGAGCTTTCCAATGAATATTAGAAATTTGAAATCTAACGGTTGGATTTGGAATTATGTCCAAATCAAATTTGGAAAAGGTCGCTGTAAGTGCAGTTCGATGGCCGTTGATGGAAATCGACTGTACGGGCCTTGATAAAATTATTAAAAATATCTATAATTCGTGTAAAATCATAAGAAATGATTTGGGAAAAATTGGGCTGAAAAATTCCATATGTGAAAAGATAAAAATATTTTTTTATTGAAATGAACTAGTTTTGAACTAGAATTAAAATCAATTTATTTTTGAAATAAATAAATTGAATTTGAAAGTGATTTTAAAAATAATCAATATTCCCAATACGTGAATTGGACTGGAGTTGAATCGAAATTATCTTCAGAATATTTCGATGTTGGATTCCGTGATTATATAGATATTGTTGTGGGAATTTGAAAGATATATTTATATCGTTATTTCCAATACGATATTTGTTGGTTTCAGAATTTGGTATCGAATATAAGCCGATATATTTTCTATTCAGAGCCTTGTATTTAATATCAAATGTGATTTGGGTTTGTCGTGAACCGTGTTTTAGATGACATTGGTTCTTTGACCCTGTTAAAGGCAGGATATTGATATTTGAAAAGATTAAAACTAAGTGGAGTTTTAATGAATCTTTAATTAGATTGAAATGTGAATTGATAATTTAAATTATCAAATCTAAAAGGTGATCGAGAATGGAGTACCACCAGTTTTGCTCCAAAGCGATAGTTAAATCTTTAATTAGATTTGAACGTGAAATGGTAATTAATTTTACCGATAATACTGTGGTGTTAGATATGGAGTATTACCAGTTTTCTCCAGGGGATGAATAGGTTGGGATTGGGAAATAAAATAAATAATTACTTCGGTGTGGTTCGCTAATCCCGACTAGTTTGAAATGATATCCAAAGGAAGATTAAAGAATAAATTTAGAAGAATTTATCTTGGATAAAATTAATGGGAACCTTTCCCTAAGAATGTGATTTCGTAAATAAAAGGATATTCTGAATTGGAATGAGGCGTTTGTTGTGTTTGTGTAACATTTGTTTATCATATACGTGGGTTATTCAGAAAGGCCGGGTTTATACCCATTCTGAATAACCGATTCGACGAGATGTCGAAGATGAATACGGTGGTTGAAGACCGGAAGTATTCACATCGTTTGGGTGATTACTGATGATCTTGATTGGGCTATACACCCAAGATGAGGGAAACAGTTGGTGATCGTCCAGACGTACTTGGAGATGGATGGATATGCGAGGAAAGTGCCTCCGGTTTCGTTCAGACCCAGAACGAACTTGTAAATGGATTGTGTGTCTGACATTGGATTTTATTCTGTGTTGATTGATCTCTATTAAATATACATCTGTTTGGCGGCAGAAAATTTATTCTCTTGCTTAACGCCCTTCTCTGAGACGTACGAGCTCAGAGGTTGTATATCGATGGACATCAGTCGCACGGAGTGAACTGCCAGTGTGGCACGTGTAAGTGGCAATTGATCAAGGCTTCTGTTGAAAAGCAAAGTCTTGTGGTTGATGATCAAAGCACGGCCTGTGTGGCGTAGCTTTGTGTACAACGTGAATTCTCGAGCCTCACACCTCGGTATGAGGCAAAAACGGGATAGTGACTGCAGGGAGAGCACAACGTTTCTTTCTAGCTAGGGTGGTGTCAGTGACCTACCTGCCCTGACATTTATATACTTTTCACCTGTGTGGTTGTTGGAATGCGAGGAGCCTCGGATATAGGTCCGTAAGGACCGGGAAACGTGTGTTCAGGAATAACTAATCCTCAAAAGTAAGATAGGACCGGCCCTGAAGATCCAAGGATCAGAGTGGGGTCCTGGGACATTTGCTAGAGTGTCTCGAACGCGGAGAGGAGCTTGCCCCTTGCCTCGACTCATGACGGAAATCCAATTTCCAATACGTGATATTGCGGTTTTAATTGTAGAACTAGTACGGCGACATGATAGATGGTACCCATGCCGCCTATGATTGATACTTATGATTGAAACTGTTTGACACTATACACCTATAATAGTATCAAATAATGTGTTTTAAACGTATCAAGCATGCTTTGGCTGTTATAAGGTAAAAACCCTATCCTCCGGCTTGCGTTGCATTGTGTGATGGGACCTGGGTCTTATAACAGCTTCATTTTTCTTTATTTAGCATTGCGCTGTTTGTTTTATGCACTGGTATTCTTGGGAGGAAACCCGTTCCGTGTTATACGGCGTGGTCCTTTGATTTACCTAACTTTAAAAATAAAAATTAATAACTGTTTTAGTTCTCACACCAGTCCCATGACTAACCTGGAGTTTATTGTTTTAACCTAAACTCTGGGTGCCCCTATTTTCCACACGGGCAGCTTGTAGTTTTGGTTTTGCAGATTTATATTCACAGGGTCCTGATTTACAGCTGGAACGATGCTCGGAAAGCTCTGTATCCGTGTATCACTTTCAGTTGTGGTTTGTATATTTTTCCGCTGCTGTGTAATTTACTGTAATCTCTGTTATTTATCGAATGTAATTTATTCATTTATACTCTGTATATTCTTGTACCTGATGGAATTGTTGTAATAACAATGAAATGTTCTTCTGTTTGCGTTCTATTTTGTCTTGTCCTCAATTCTATCTGTGCTTTACTTCACAGGGAAGTTCGGGTCGTCTCAAGTTATGATCCCCTTTATATAGGGATGATTCAAGGGCTTTATGGTCATTTGATCATGGGATACTTGGCACCTCTTCATGGAACTAATACATGCATGTTAACAACTAAGTGAACACTTGGTTTAGTCATGGAGTTTTGGACATGCACGGTGACACATCACCTTAATCCTTATCCAATGGTATTACTTAATTTATTTAAATTGGTTATACTTTTATGACACAAATAAATGTAGTCAATATAAATGTAATACCTTATCACTTAAAAAATATATATATTAACAACGATGGTCTAAGATAAACACTTATAAATGTAACCAATTTATTACCAAGGTTTATCAAAAATATTTATAATTTATTAATATTCAAAAATATTTATCTATATTACTCAGCATATATACCTTACCAAAATTCATATTAAATGGTTTAAAATAAATGCTTAATAAATTTAATAAATTACTTATTGATATTCAGATAAAAAAAATCATTCCTATGAAGTCTTTTAAAAACAAAGTATCCTTTACCAAATTCATATAAATCAATATTATCAAAATTAGAAAATATTATTACTTAAAAATATCTTATAAATTAAATATAAATTTTTAAAATAAGTTTTCTTATGCAAAAAATCATATAAAATAAAACAAGATACTTATTCAAAATAAAAATTTATATTCAAACCTTATATAAATCCTTTATATTCAGAAAATCCAAAAATTATATAAATAAAAATCCAAATCAAACTTAGTGAAAATCTGGGATGTTACACACATATATAGGCATATGGATCTAACACAAAGCATATGAATATATATGTAGATCTTGACTTGGATCTAACGTAATACATACAACTTGCATTAATCATATAAACATATATATATTTAGATCTTAACATGAAACATATAACTTGCATATGATATTGATAGTTTCATTCTCAATCTTTAATAGATCCAACAACAAGTCCAACAAGCCACAAACATTCCAAGACAATTCATGATAAAATCATCACAAGAAACAAACATGAATTAGCATCGTCAATATTATACAACATGGTATAATTCTATTTTTCACTTTATATCAAATCACGTCTTAAATTTATTTACATCTAAAAGATAACTACACTTACAAAAGACAATCTTGATTTCTGGAATCTGTATTCTGAACTTGAAATGCTCGCCTTTGATGTAGACAATCGTTGTTTTAGTTTAATTTTGATTTGATTTGGTTTGACTCTTTTTATTTGCTTCATGTTGAACGACGGCTACTCGAGGTTGTCCAATGACAGCATGACGGCTATTGGTTTGATTTTTAATATGATTTAGGGTTGAGGTATTAGGTCGCTTATATAGATGTTTGATTTAATAGGAACCGTCAGATTAACCTAGAGCAAATCAAAGCCATTAGGACAAGATAGAATAGCCACATCAGCCCTAATGGCTTAGCAAGGAGTCCATCAGAACCAATCTGATGCCACATCTGCCTTAGAGCGAATCGGCCCACGGGTTGACAACCAAACACCCTGAATCAACCCCTAGTCGTCCCAGCAAGGTTAGGGTTGACCTCAAAAATGGGCCGGTTCGGTTATTCCCCCTCCCGATTCGATGTTTTGAACTTTTTTGCATATTTATTTATTTAATTTTTATATATATCTATGTATATATATATTTCTCATATGCATACAAACTTCAAGGCTTAATAACTTCTTCATAAGGTATCCGTTTTATGCAAACCAAATGTCTATCTTGACCAAAATTTTGAGACGAACGTAATAGCGCAACCCATTTCACTTAATTCTTCTTCTAAAAATTAAGTGTTCTTGAATTTGTTAATTTAAATATTCTCAAAAAATTTGGGGTGTTACATATTTATAAAATTCATCGTAACAAAACCTAATAAATATTTACCAGAATTGTGCAATTATATTTTGACAAAGTTAAACATCTATTTCATTACATAAACATATTTATATTAAAATATATTAAAAATTTATTTATGATTAACCTAAATTCATATTTAAACCTAATTGAATTCATTTTATATTCAAAAATCCCGGTTTTAAATTAGTTAAAAATTGTAGATCGTTACATTCAGCCTTACTAAAAACTTTTCGTCCTAAAAAAGGAAACAGGGTTAAGTATTTACTAACTTATAAATTTCCAAACTCGAAATTCAAAAATTCTTTATGTTAAAATTTGAATAAAATCTTTATCTTTCAAAAGCAAGAAATCTCATCCTTATAGCGGAAATGCTTGGTTGAAAAATTCTAACACATATATAAATATAACAAAGAATATCATACTATAGTCAGCTAAAAAGAATGTCATATCATTGTGAATATCCATGTATGAGTACAAAAATAGGGCCATCATACCATCCTGAGCACGTACTATGCACTTGAGGAGGTCTATATACAACAACAAAAAATATACCTGTCTACAGGGTACTAGTCCCAAAAAGATGTCCTAGCCAAAAAATATATTAGTGCAAACTAAGCACTTTAGATAACAATATATATAATATATACTGTCCCCAAAACAATAACAACCATTATCTAACCATATGATATATCTAACCCATTGTTAGATGGTTCAAACATGCTCAACTCCTCAGGCTCATCATCTACAAAATCATCATCGTCATCGTCATCCATCAACTCGTCATCTGCCAAGTATCCATCCTCATCGATGACCTCACCGACATCATCCTCATCAAAATCCGGTGCTAGATCCCACTCGGGACCCTGGTCATCTGGAATAGGCTCAATGTGATCATCATCATGCTCGCTTAACCCGTCGAGAACCTCATGCTAAACCTCGTCAACTACCTCATCATCTAAACCTTCCAGAATCTATAAACCAAAATGAGCAATACCATCGAATTCACCCATCTTCTCCTCAACGTCATCTTGCTAATAAACCATCATTGCTATAACAACCCGAAAAATCAGAACCAATTTAAAATTTTTATTTTGGCTATTTCAATGAATTTTGAATAGTTAAAATAAATTATTTTAAATAATAATGATTTAAAATTTATTTAAATCGAAGTTAGAACGAATATATTTATTTTAATTTTAAAAGGAAACAGAAATAACTAGTTCAAAATTTTGAATCTGAATTTTGACTGAATGTACAGGATTCAAATGAAATGGATTTTAGTAAAACCAAAAATATCTAAGTCTGTTTAAAAATATATTTCCAACGAATCCGAAAAATCGAAATTTCATAGCGGGAATAAAAAGTTATGGCCGGTTGAATATCCAGAATTGTCGCTATGGAATATAGTATAATTTATAGCCCGTATAAATGGCCATTATACAAACGACCTCCGTTTTTGACGAAACCATTTTATCGGACTCGGAATGTCAAATTATAGCTAAGTTTAATTTTCCATAATGTTTGGAATTAATTTGGGAGCATGATAAATTATACTGTGATTCGATAATTTCTGTTAAATTTAATCGACCATTAAAAAGGCCATTTTTCAAACTGTCTCCAAATTCGACAAAATTAATTTTGTTAGGACTGTATCGTCAAAATATAGCTATATTTATTTTTCGGGAATTTTCGGAGTCCGTATGTGATGCACTAGCGAATTTAAATGTATGATCGAATTTAATAAATAAATGATTTAAATTTTAAATTAAAGAAAAAAGGCCAAAAACAATCATTCAGGCTGACGGGACCTAGCCCATTGGTTTCGGAACGGGGGCAATTGGGTAGAAATAACTTTGGTTGGCCTGAAATTGGAATTGTTAAGGATTAATGGGCTAAAATCATTAATTAAGAAAATTAATATTATAAATATCAGACCAAAAACCCTAATACCCTATGAACAATAGCTGCCACCATCGTTTTAATGGCCTAAAAGCTTCAAACCTTCCTCCTCCAAATTCTCTCAATCCACAAGGAATTAGACCACCATCCTTTAGAGGATTTTGCAGTCCTCTCTGAGATCTACGAGTGCATACCCGTTTCAGCCTCCATTGTTGCACATTGCCCGAGAACCAGCGTTCCAAACCCAACCAGTTCACAACGCCGCCGCCTCCTCTAGGCGCTGTCGCATTGACTGCGACCCCTCCCCAGACGCGCACCTTGAAGCCCTTTAACGGGGTGTCGGCCGATCGATCTCTGGTGCACTGAGTTGCGTGAAAAACCTTAACCTAGGTTGGAAGCTTCACTGAAATAACACGGCCGTATTATCTGGAAGAGGAAGAAGGTGGTTTTAAAAATATATTGTTTATTCAATTTAATTTTAAAATGTTATTAATCCAAATTAATCTGTATCTCACTCATAAGAACTCGAAATTGAACGATTTCAGATCTGTTACGATCGTGAGTCTGAGATCTACTCTTCTGGACTGACTAGAACCAATTCTGAGCAGATCAAATTTTGGTCAAATTTCAGATCGGAATCATTTAGATTTAAACGACTATGAGAAATCTATTTATTTTTTCTTTTTAAATAATTAGAAATGATTCTGATTTTATTATCACCAATCTGTAGTTAATTCCTATTTGTTATGATTCATGATTTGATCTGTGATGGATGTAGTATGTAGATCTGTTTATTTGGTGATATTGTGTCATGATGAAACAGTTAAAAACATATAAATCATTTTGTTGTAATAAATTGAGTGAAAAAAATATATATAATTTTTTTTTAGATAAAATGATCAAATTAGAATCATTAGACAAAGTTCATCATTTTGTTAGTTAAAATAGCGGAATCAAGAATTATCCTTTTTGGATTTATTAGAATAGTTGGATTAAAAGAATTATCAATTTGTTTTTTGGAATAATTGGACAAAACTTGCCATTTTTGTCAAATTGGAACCATTAGACAAAAATTATCATTTTTGTCAAAATTACAATAGTTGCATTGGAAATTGTCATTTTTGTTTAAATAAAATTGGTCAAAACAAAAATGAACATTTTTGTTTAAATCAAATTGTTATATAAATATAAATATAAATATATATATATGAAACATCAAATTTTGTCAATTTGTTGAATTAGAATGTTCAACAAATAGGAAATATCAATTTTTGTCAATTTGTTGAATTAGAATTTTCAGCAAATATGAAACATCAAATTTTGTCTATTTATTGAATTAGAATTTACAACAAATAGGAAACATCAATTTTTGTTAATCTGTTGAATTAGAATTTTCAACAAATATGAAACATCAAATTTTGTCAATTTGTTGAATTAGAATTTTCAACAAATAGGAAACATCAATTTTTGTCAATTTGTTGAATTAGAAATTTCGATAAATAGGAAATATCAATTTTTGTCATTTCGTTGAACTAGAGTTTTCAACAAGAATAAAATAAACAGTTTTGTCATTTTGTTGAACTAGAGTTTTCAACAAAGAATAAAATATATAGTTTTGTCATTTTGTTGAACTAGAGTTTTCAACAAAAATGAGATAACAAATTTTATCATTTTGTTGAACAAGAAGTGTCACCAAAAATGAAATATCAATTTTTGTACATTCTATTGAATTAAAATAGGAATTAAGAACATGTTCATGTTTTAAATAAAAACATGATTACATTAGAAATTCACATTTTTAATGTCTAGAACAAAATATAGAAAAAGGTTCATGTTTTAAAAATGAAAACATGTTTACATTAAAAGTTTACTTTTTAATGTAATGATAGGAATTAGACAAATATTCATGCTTTAAAAATGAAAACATGTTTACATTAAAAATTTACTTTTTAATGTAATGATAGGAATTAGACAAATATGTATGTTTTAAAATAAAAACATGTTTATAAGAAAAATTCATTTTTAATGTAATATTAGAAATTAGAAAAATGGGCATGTTTTAAAATAAAAACATGTTAACATTAAAATTTCACATTTTGATGTAATGTAAGCAACTTGGAAAAATGTTCATGTTAAATATAGGAACATGATAACATTAAAAACCTTGTTTTTAATGAAATGAATGAATCACTAGAAAATGTTCATTTTTAACACAAAAGCATGTTAACATTAAAAATATCATTTTTATAAAAGAATGGTTCATATGAAAACTGTTCATATTTGAATAAAAGTGTTAAAACGTTAAAATCATATTTTTTTAATGTAAAGTTTGATTCATTGGAAATATTAACTATTTAAATAAAAATGCTGCAACATTAAAAATTCCATTTTTAATGTAAAAGTGATTTAGTAGAAAACATATGTTAGAGAATATTTGTATGTTAAAACATTATTTTTAACATGCTAGAAAGGAAAAAATTGAAAACATCGCTTTCATACATTTTGTCTGAAATAGAATTGGTAACAAATTGAAACAACAAAATATGCATTAGAATTTGTGCATAAATCTAGGGATCGCTTTTATTTTCAATGCATATACTAGAATTTATATGCATAGTTAAAATTACATTTTTATTTGCAACGCATATACTAGAATTTATATGCATAGTTAAAATTACATTTTTATTTGCAATGCATATACTAGAATTTATATGCATAGTTAAAATTACATTTTTATTTGCAATGCATACATTAGAATTTATATGTATAGTTAAAATTACATTTTTATTTGTAATGCATATATTAGAATTTATATGCATAGTTAAAATAACATTTTTATTTACAATGCATATACTAGAATCTATATGCATAATTAAAATGACACTTTTATTTACATTGCATACAATAGAATTTATATGCATAGTTAAAGTAACATTTTTATTTACAACCCAAAATTACATTTGATGTTAAATACAAGACTCGGAATTTAATTCAATGGTCAAAAAATGGCGGTTCTCTGATCTGAGAAATTTCATCGCTGCTATTTCGTTATTCTCTCTTTTCAATTAATATCTGTGGTTCTTTATCGTTCGCGTTTTTGCTCCTCCTCTAAGTTCCAAGCATCTCCATTCCGTTGTTTTGAGGCTTTCCCCATTTTTTAGGGTTTGGGATGTTAGCTGCTAGTGGCGATTTCGTCGTTAAGGGGGTCTTTGTACGACCTTGTCCTCCGCAGTCGGCAATTATTTCTGTTGTTGAAGTGGAAGCGGAGGGGCCAGTCTCTGTTGAGCTCAAAGATGGTTTCTCTGTGATTGTCCGTATCTCCGAACTGAGGCAGTGTGTTACCTTGTTGCGCCATCGTTTTCTGTTGGTTGAAGACGAGTTCTTGGAGCTGTCACACATCTATTCTGGATCGCTGGGGTTATCTCCGCTAACGCCGAGATGCTGGACCGTTGATTGCTTGCCTCCAGCTAGGCTGTTGAACAAATCGAAGGGCAAACAGTTGAAAGGAGATTTCATCACTCCTTTCAAACCCTGTCTGTCTTTTAAAGATCGCTCCTATTTGTCGCCCCACCAAGAACTTCGTGCTTCACCTTCGAGAATTATGATAGGCTCTCTGTTCCGCTGTGGTTCGTCAAATCCTTGCGCCTTTTCTTGTGGGTGCGTGGGAAGGTTTCGAGTCGGGGAAGGCCCGCTCCCGAACCTCCTCTGTGTGTTTGCCTGCTGATATCCAATGTGTTGTGCCTTGTAAAGAGATAGCTGCTTCCTCTTGTTCTAATAGACCAAAGAAAAGGAAACGCCGCTTTCGTCACTCTAAGGCTGATGCTAAAGCAGCTGCATTGATTGTTTCATCTTATGTTGGGATCGGTGATGCTTTTCTCGTTGCTGAAGCGTGAGCTCCTCCAGTGCTTTCTTTGGCCAACAGCTTTTCGGCCCTTGCTAGGGAACTGGATCCGGAAGTCCATATTGCTTCGGCAACTGAGTTATCATCCATGCCAGTTCAGGGGCTCGCCAGTTTTGATTGGCGTTTGTGTGGAGATAGTGCAGTCGCGACGTCAGATTGCAGTTTCGTAGGTGGTCTCAGTATGCAGCCACAACATCAGTTGAGTGGCGGGGCAGCTGAGAAGCCGTCTGACCTACCTTTTGATCTTTTTGATCCGATGGTGGATGGATCTAGCAGTGATTTGGCTGCTGCCGATGCGGTGAAATTTTGTGGGGTTGTGTCAGAAAATCTGAAAGGTGATATGCTCGCTCGGTTCTTAAGTGATGGTTCTATCCATTGGCAGGTACCTATTGAACTCGGTGTTAGTTTTGGTAATGGTTTGATGCTTTGTTTCTATTGGCTGTTTTCATGTAGTTACTTTATTGCCTCCTGTTTCATGGGATAAATGCCCAGTTTTTTCTCTAGCGCCATCCGTTAATTGTGTGACTGAGAAGTCACCGGTTATGTGGGATGGTCCTTTCAGCCGTGGATCATTGGGGGCTTTTCCTCGTGTCTTCGGCTCTTGTTGTATTGTTTTGCCAAGTTCAACTTTTTTGGTGTCTCCTGTAACTTCTTTTTTGGGGATTCTGTGTTCGGTTGTTAGTAGCTTTTCGGGCAATTGCTATTTGTTATTTTATTCCATAGCTTGTGTTCACTGTTTATCAGTTGTGCACTTAGCTTGCTGCTCTGTGGGTTTCTCAGTGCTGGTTGTTGTTCCCGTGGGTTTGTCTAGATTAGTGAGTCTTCGCGGGGCCTTCATCGTGCCGTTGGAGACTCTAGCTTGTTGGTTCGGTTTTGCGGGTTATCGGTGTTCATGTCGGCGGTTTCATACGGTGCTGGAGTCTCGGTCTTGGAGGTCTCCCTGTGGTAGCCGTATATTGACCCCAGCTTTGGGCCAATGTATGTGTTGCCAGGGGGAGTACCGACCGATACAGCCTTCACCATATGACGCTAAATGATGTATTGATGTTGGAACATTTCCTACCTCGCGGGGCTGCCAATCTCATGACAGCTTGGCTCAGGAAAAGTTCACTCAGGAACTATTGGTCCGGTTGTTGATGTACCCTACATTCATGATTGCTTTTTCGGTTCCAGTTTTCCCCTCGAGCTCAGATCAGCACGGCTCATCTCAGCCTTCTTTGTGCCTTCCGTTTCTGTCTCTCCAGGTTGCTTAGTACGGAGGAGATAACGATCATTAATGATCGTCTGACTCGTCTTACTAAGAATTCCTTTCCGTCTAGGTCTGGGCGTGGTGCGGACCATCGGCGTGCTCCCGGGTTGGATCATGGTATCTCGTTCAGATCCCACAAGACTTCTAAGGAGTCTCCCTTCCCTCCCGTGCCCCCCTTCTGCTCTTCGCGACGGAGACCTAGAGATGGTCCCCGTCCTCCCCATACCATTCGCACACGCTCTGTAGTGGCGTCCGAGCAGATCGTTCGATCTACTCGACATACATTGTATCTTATTTGAGTTGGTTTTTTCCATTTCTGTTGGGTCTCGTCCTGTGTCTGTTTTCTTCCTTTGCTTGTTTTGGGTTTCTTTTTTTTTTTTACTATTTATGGCGAACTGCCTTTTATGGAACGTCCGTGGTGTAGGCAACGATGCGACCTTTGCTAGGCTCAGGCGCATCGTTCGGAAACACTCTGTTCTCTTGGTGGCGCTCATGGAACCTATGATAGGACCAGGAGAGATCACCAATTCCGTTCTTACTCTTGGCTTTGGCAGGGCTTTAGTCAATGTTTTAGGCAAGATTTGGATCTTGTGGTCTAAAGTCATTACTGCCGAACCCATCTTCGACTCCGACCAGCTTTTGTCGGTATCCTGCTCGTGTCCTTCTTTCGCTTCTTCTTTTCTGTTCTCCGCTGTCTACGCTAAGTGCGACAGAATTGATCGATCGATTCTTTGGTCCGATGTCCTCGGTCTTTCTGCTTTTGGTTTTCGGGTTTCGGTTTTGGGAGGCGATTTCAATGTGGTCGCCTCCCAAGCTGAAAAACAGGGGGCAACGCCGTTAGCCGCGAGGCGATGAGGGATTTCAATGCCTTCATCATTGCATCAGGGTTGATAGAAATCTCCTTCGTTGGCTCGGCTTTCACATTGTGTAACAACCAATAAAGTCCTAACCGTATTCTATCTAGGCTTGATAGAGTATTCGGCTCAGAAAGTTGGTTCAACCTTCTGTTCGTATATTCTATTTCTCATCTTCATCGTACCTTCTCGGACAATGCTCCTATGCTCCTCTGCTGTTCTCCCCACTCTCGCTCTGGTCCTTCTTCCTTTAGATACCAGAGTATGTGGAGTTCTCATCACTCTTTCCAGCAGGTCGTGGAGGACTCCTGGAACTCTGCAGTTGTAGGTTCTCCTTCTGTCTCCTACTCTCGTAAGCTTATGCATCTCAAGACTTGTCTCAAGTCTTAGAATGAACAAGTTTTCTTGAATATTTTTGACCGTGATAGGGCAGTCGAAGAGTCTCTTGTTCTTGCAGAGGCATCTTTCGACGAGGATCCCTCTACAGCTAACAAGGAGGCTTGGGCCCTTGCCCAATTAGCCTTTTCTTTGGAGCTTCGTATCGAGAATGACTATCTTCGCCAGAAGGCGAGGATCAAGTGGGTAGTCGACGGAGATTCGATTTCTAAGTTCTTCCACTCTTCTATTCATAAGAAGAACAGAATTCTTACGATTCTTCAGATCCAGCGATCTGATCTCTCTGTGGCTAGCACTCCGGAGGAAGTCAAGGAAACTATTCTGTCTCACTTTCAGTCCTTTCTTGGCTCCCCTTCGGTGTCAGTCTCTGACCCTTATCTCCTTTCATTCATTCCCAGGTTGGTGCTTCCTGTCGAGAGTGAGGACCTAGCTGCGTCTCCTTCCACGGAAGAGATACACGCCTGTGTCTTCGCTCTCAGCAAGGAAAGTGCTAGCGGACCTGATGGTTTCAATGGGGCTTTCTACCATTGTGTCTGGCCGATTATCCAAGCGGATTTCTCCATGCAATTCGGTTCATTTTCTCGGGTGGAAACCTACCTCAGGGCTGGATTTCCACTAACTTGGTCCTTATTCCTAAGTGTGAAAATCCCAGTTCCTGTGCGGATTTTTGGCCTATCAGTTTGTGTAATTTTTCTAACAAGGTTTTGTCTAAGGTCCTCGCCACTAGGCTGGCTTCATTTCTTCAACGCCTTATTTCTGCTTCTCAAGCTGGTTTTGTGAAAGGACGTTTGATTACGGATAATGTCCTTTTAGCTCAGGAGCTGGTTTCTCAGATTGATAGGAAAGTCAGGGGCTCAAATGTGGTCGTAAAGTTGGACATGGCGAAAGCTTATGACCGCATGTCCTAGTTTTCCATCATTAAGGTGCTTAGAGCTTTTGGCTTTCCCAAGGCTCTATCGATATTTTATGGAGGCTCATATCTAACTGTTGGTTCTCCGTCCTAATCAACGGTTCGGCCAACGGGTACTTCAAGGCCGGAAGGGGACTTTGTCAGGGAGACCCTCTTTCACATACTCTCTTCGTTATCGCTGCTGAGTTTTTGTTCATGGATTACATTCACTAACGATAGCAAATCAGATCCATCGCTTTGGCATTCCCTCGGGGTGCCCTATCGTTTCTTCCTTATCTTTTGCTGACGACATTATCATTTTCGCGAATGGTAGTAGACGTTCAGTCGGAAGTCTTGTCGGCCTCATTTAGCAGTACGAGAGGTGCTCTGGTCAACTCTTTACTATTGTTAAAAGCTGTTTCGTCCCAACGAAAGATTTGTCTGGGATTAGATCTTCTTGGATCGAAACCTTCACCGGCTTCAAGGCAGTTTCTCTTCCTTTACCTTACCTCGGTATTGTTCTTTACAGAGGTCGTAAGCTCAATGCCATTTTCGACCCCCTTTCCAATGAAGTCAGGGGGAAGATCATTAGGTGGAATGCGGAGATTCTCTCTCAGGCAGATAGATTGGTTCTCATAAGGTCAGTCCTTGACTCTTTGGGATCGCATGTCTTTGCTGCTATGACTCCTACCACATCCTTTTTCAGATCTTGCCGCTCTTTAGCTTCATCCTTTTTCTGGGGGAAAAAGGACGACGCTAATCGTCACCACTGGATTTCTTGGGACATCGTCTGTCGTCTCAAAAGCGAAGGAGGCTTAGGTCTCAAAGATCCCATGGATACATGCATTGCTTTTGCCTGCAAGCTGTGGGCTAGGTTTGAAGCGAACGATTCCTTGTAGGCAACGTTCCTTAATGTAAAGTACCACAGGCTTCAGACCACGAATTTTCTGGGTATCCTGTCTTATGCAAGTGAGACGTGGAAGCAAATGCAATTCATGAAGGCCTTTTTTGGACTTGCATGGTGGTGGACCCAGGTGGGACGACAGTGCTTTCTCCATTCGAGCGGCTTGGAACTTGGTGAGGTCTCCCTCCCCGCGTCTCAATAGCTTTTCCTTCATCTGGGATGTCTGCATTCCGCCGAAGGTTTCCCTTTTTATGTGGCGAATCCTTCATGGAGGGTTACCGTTAGATGAGAACCTCCAAAGGATACATTCCTTTAGTGTCCCGTTGCAGATGCTGCGGTGATGGGGAATCGGAAAGCATAGCTCACTTGTTTTTCCTTGGCTTCATAGCCAATTCTATTTGGAATTACTTTGGGAACATGGTTGGTCCTCGAGGTAATGCGTCTTCTCTAGTAGATAGACTGAGAACCTGGTGGTCCATAATCTCAGGGAAGTCCTTGCGTTCTATCCTCTTTCGGCTTATCCCTTGTCTTATCTACTGGCATATCTGGTGCTCGCGGAATAGGGTGATGTTTGATGAGGTTCCTATGGATTCCCCTTCTATCATCAGAAAGGTAAGGAATGACGTGTTCCTTGCATTTCGTGGTAGATCGTTTAGAGGATCCTTTGGTCCACGGTCGAGGAGGCTTGCTGTTACCTTTGATATTTTTTCGGTCACAGCAACCTCTCGAGCGGGAATCGGTTGAACCTCTTGCTACTAGAATAGCGGGATCCGTCCCTCTATTTTTAGTCTGTCACACCACTCACCACCCTTTTTGGTATCTTATTTCATTTTCTAGTTCTGTAGGGCCTAGTTTTACAGGTTGCAGGATCTTTGGTTATTACCTCTATAGGCTTTGGGTGGGTTATGGTTCCTGGAGCCTTTTTTCATTAGAGCTCGCCACTTGACTCAGTCACTCCGCATCATCCAGCGTTGGGATGGTGATTTTTGTTGAGGAGCTGTTGGGAGATAGTCTCGGGAGATGATACAGATCTGGTGTTTCTCTTTGTCGAGCTTTTTGGGAGCAGTTCTTCAGTTTTCCCCCTTTTATATTATTTGGCTTATTTGTACTTCATTGAGTGACTATAGTATTATTTTGGAGTAGATATACTTCTTAATCGGGTGGTGGCCTTGCCGGAACTCGATTTTGAAGTATGATGGGCGGTGGTTTATCCGGAGCTTATCCATCTATCTCTAATACTTATAGTCATAGACTGAGTTGTTAGTATATGGTTACTTGCCAGGCGTGTTGGCAGTTATTGTCATTTGCTTATATATATATATATAAAGAATTTCAAAAAAAAAAAACAAGACTTTGAATAGAAAATATATCGGCTTATATTCAATATCAAATACTACAACCAACAAATATCGTATTGGAAATAATGATATAAATATATCTTTCAAATTTCCATAACAATATCCGTATAGTCAAGAAATCCAACATCGAAATATTCCGAAGATAATTTCGATTCAAATCCATTCCAATTTATATATTGGAAATTCTGGTTATTTTTAAAACCATTTCAAATCCAATTTATTTATTTTAAAAATATTGGATTTCATAATTCTAGTTCATAACTAGTTCATTCCAATAAAAATCTATTTTTATCTTTTCAAATATGGAATTTTTCATCCCAATTCTTTCCAAATCATTTCTTATGATTTTACACTAATTATTGATATTTTTAATAATTTTATCAAGGCCCATACAGTCGATTTCCATAAACGGCCATCGAACTGCACTTATAGCGACCTTTTCCAAATTTGATTTGGACATAATTCCAAATCAAACCGTTAGATTTCAAATATCTCACATTCGTTAGAAAGCTCTTTTCGATAAGAACCCAATGGTTCTGGTTTTAGGAGAATCCGACAGTCGGATCTCCCGTAATGTCCGTTCGAAATCAATGGTCAAAATTCGTGAACTGCAGCGGCACATTCTATTCAGGCCATTATATTATATATATAATATATATTTCATCGATTTCCTTTTAAAACGTGTCTTATAAAACGTTTTAAATTCGTTTTAAAAAATGATTTGAACTTCGTATTCAATTTCAAATCAAAATTGAATATTCCGTATCATCGATATACAAATGATAATATTTTCAAAACATTAGATTTTGAAATCAATTCCTTTTCGATATTCATTATAAAAATGAATAAAATCGATATAAATATCGTTCACATCGAAATGGTGTCAATCTAATCAACACGGCTTTATATATTTAAATATATTCATGTCCATCCCGAATCGGACATAAAATCACATTTTGATCCATCATTGAATATTATTTTAAAATATCCATTATTTTAAAATATACGTTATTTTAAAATATTTATTCTTTCTGGACTGGAATCAGACACAGTCAATTACCATATAATGTGATTTATATGGATTTCATACACATATGTACATAAAAACAATCAAACACATTCAACCATCGACCAGAGTGCATTCTACACTGCATAAGCATCAAATATAAATATTTAACGCTTACAATAGCCTGTCAATCAATCGATCGACATACAGCTAATTATTGGGATTAGTGTATGTCCAATATCATCCCAATACCCGTGTGGGGTTTTAATCAACGACCAATGAATTTTATTTGTGTAGTTGGGCGATGTGTAAAATTTATCGTACCAATCAATATCAGTCAAATGTGTGTACATAAAAAATCGTCCGATTTGTTTATAATATTTATTTTATTCATAATAACGTTAAAAATTATATTTTTAACTATAAAATATTTTATTCCATTTCATGTCACACCATCAATTTTCACAACACATTAATCAAACAAACAAGTCATCCATGGTCCGTGGATGACGAGTGCCGGGTGCTGCTAAGCACCGTTTGCATCCTAGTATATATTTTAACTAGAAAATAAAATAAAAGTAAGGAGTTCTCACCGAGGGTTCCATTCCTCCGTTCTTTATTTCTGAACGGTTCAAATTTTTCCGAAATTCCAATGTGACCTTTTCCCGCTGTTCAAATTAAAAATCACATTTTTATAATGGCACTTCATATATAAAAATCGTATATTCTTACAATGCCTCTTCCTATATAAAAATTATATTTTTATATTTCTACTTCTTATATATAGATCGAATTTTTATATTATGAAAAATCATATTTTTCTCGCCACTTCCTATAAATAATAATCATATTTTTATTTCAAATCTCTATACGTAAAATTCGTATTTTTATTTTAATCATTAACATAAAAATCTACTCTTTTTCATTATGAAAATATAATCTATTTCATTTTAAAAATTCAACCTTTTCTACATATAAAGGCCATATTTTTCATATAATAAATATCATAACTTTCTTATATAAAAAAATCATAGCTTTCGTATATAAAAAATCATAACTTTTGTATATAAAAAACCATAGCTTTCGTTTATAAAAAATCATAGCTTTTTCAAGGAATTAAAATTAGAGAAGCTTACAGCGATTTTAAGGTTTTAGATTGAGGCGGAGGCTAGCGAAGCTTGTGGGTGCGATGGGGTTGGAGGCGCTGTCAAATTGGAGAAGGAGGTGCTGCAGATCGTCGGCGCGGCCTGCGGTGGTGTGGCGAAGGAGCGGGGGGAGGGGGTGTTACCGTTGTTGCTGGAGTCTGGTGGGAGGGGGAAGTCGTCGGCCAGGCGTGGTGGGCTAGAGTGGACTGGCAGCGGTGGATTCTGGCCTAGGGCATGGGTTTCGGGAGTGGATTCTCGAAATGGAGAAGGGGGATGAGAAGGGGGGAGGGAGGGGAGCGACAGCGGCCCAAGGGGGGTGCGGCGCCAGGAACGGTGGCGGGGAGGCTGGTGGCGTGCGGCGAGATCAAAGGGGGTGAGCAGGATTTTTAATTTTTAATTTAGGGTTAGAAAATAAGGAAAGGGGGGGGGGGGTTGAGATAAGGGTGTTATATAATAATATATGTACATTAATTTTAATTTGTTTTCAAAAAGCAACTTTTTAATTCGAACATCAAGTAAAACCCAACGACTGTCGCCCCCAGCTAATTACCCCCATTCCAGTCACAATAGGATATGTCCGGTAAGCCAATTCGACTGCTTCGACCAGTTTTCCTTTAAATTAAAGTATAAATCATTATATATCCAATTTAAATATACATTTTAATTTACTAGGTCACATACTAACTCCAAAAATTCCCAAAAAATTATTTCTAGCTTCGTATTGACGATACGGTTCTGTCAAAACTAATTTCATCAAATTTGGAGATCGTTTGAAAAATGGCCATTTTCTGGTCGATCCAAATTGACTGAAACTGTCAAAACATGTTTTCTTTTGCCAGCTCACATATTAACTTCAAAAATTATGAATTTTGGTATCTAGAAATAATTTGACCTCCCGGATCCAACAAAAGTGGTTTCGTCGAAAACGGAGGTCGTTTGCATAAATCGCTATTTTTAAGGGCCAAAATTCCATAACGACTATTCTGAATTTTCACTTGGGCATAAATTTTTATTCCCATTATGAAATTTCAATTTTTCGGGATCGTTGGAAAGATAGTCTCAAATAGATTCTAATATTTTTGGTTTCGTTAAATTCCGATTTATTTTGAATCCTGTACATTCACTTGAAATTTGAAATCGAATTTCAAACTACCGCGCCATTTCTAATTCCTTTTATAATTAAAAATAAATATTTATATTCTAACATCGATTCAAATAAATATATACATTCTAATTCTATTCAAAATAAATTTCTCGTTGTTATTATTTAAAATAATTCATTTTAAATATTCAAAATTCATTAAAATTGCCAAAATAAAATTTTAAATTGGTTCTGATTTTCCGGATTGTTACAATCTCCCCCACTTAAAATCTTTTCGTCCCCGAAAAGGAACGGAGCTGAAAGTTGTTTAACTAACCAACTCAACTTTCATTAATTTAATTATGGCTTAAGTTCTTCAACTTTTGAGTTTATAAGAACATTTCAAATTTTTTAAAAATTTGGCTAATACCCGAAATTTTAGAAAAATTTCGCCTTAACCTCCCCTGTACCGGAGCACCGGGAAAATTCCGAATTCGCCATACAGGCCTCTCCAATCCAAAAGGAAAAAGAAACAGCCAAGCGACCAGCCAATCGGCTCATAAAATCATCAAAAACCCCAAGAAATACGATAAACATGTAATATTTATAGGGAAAACAATTTTATTCCTCTGCTTAGCTTCCCTGCTATGACCTGTTCAATGTATATACATGTATATGCATGCAATTTCTATAAATTTTCAATTCAGTTCAACATTTGATACAATTTGGCTAAATGGCTCAAATCTTAGTTAATCAACCAATAATCAAACAACACAATCAGCAATCAATTAGTTGATTAGCGTTTCAAATTCATAATTTTTTATATATATACTCAAAAATCATGTTTTTGATGCCAATTCACAACAATATATTCTAACTATATTTTGGTTCTCCTACTGGTAAATTGGAAATATATAAATATCTCACTTTCGAAACACAAACATAAATACTGATGATGGAGCTCCATCATCAAAATCATCTCCGGGCGACTAGATTGTGATTCTATATCCATCAGGTATATTTGAGGCTTCAATACACGTGGATCAGACGTACATTCAAATCTCTATATACCTGCTTGTCCAAGTAAATTTAAAATAAATATTCAAATATGGATAACAAAGTTTAAATTTTCAAAACAAAATTTGTTTTCATTTTTATTTTAAAAATAACACTCTTCACAATCGTTCTAGGATACTACTGATCCTATCTCTAACGAGTCATTCTTATTGGATATTACTAATCAATTCTCCGATGAATTCTTTCGTTTGGTTCTAACGTGTCTTGTTCTCCGAGCTCTGTAAACCAAAGCTCTGATACCACTGTAAGGACCAGAAACTTCCCCGGTCTCCGAAGGGAAGAGGTAGAACGGATTGCTTTGAGAACACGACTAATCAGAACACAAACAAAAGAACGTTTCATTGCTTATTACAACAATTATATCAGAATACAAGAATATACAGAGTATGAATGAATATTATACATCAAAAAATATCAGAGATTTAAATACATTACTGCAGTGGAAAAATAATACAAAACACAACTGAAGGAGATAAACGGATACAGAGCTTTCCAAATATCATTCCAGCTGTAAACCATGATCCTGTGAATATTAATCTGCAAAACCAAAACTACTAGCTGCCCGTGTGAAAAATAGGGGCACCCAAAGTTTATGTTATAACAATAAACTCCAGGTCAGTCATGTGACTGGTGTGAGAACTAAAACAGTTATTTTAAACTTTACTTTAAATCAGATATATCAAGGGACCATGCCGTATAACATGTAACGGGTTTCCTCCCATGAATACCAGTGCATATAACAAAATAGCGCAATGCTTTTTGTAAAAATGAAGCTATTATAAGACCCAGGTCCTATCACATAATGCAACGTAATCCGGGGGATAGGGGTTTCCCTTCTAATAGACAAACATGTTTGGTACATTAAATCAAATCATTTGATATTGTTATAAGTGCATAGTGTATAAAACAACTTCAAATATAAATGTATCAATCCTAGACTGCATGGGTACCATATATCATGTCGCCAAAACTAGGCTCCACAATCAAAACCGCAAATGTCACATATTGGAAGTTGGACTTCCATCTGTGAACCAAGGCAAGGGATCCTCCTTACTGCTTTGAGATGCTCTTGCCCATGTCTTAGCCAAGTACTTTGTCAAGCCTTTAGATCCTCAGGGTCGTTCTACACGGAGTGGATTAAAATGCATGAACAATGCGTTTCCTCGCCCTATGTGGCGTAAACTAGTCATATCCCGACCAAACTATCGGCCCCGGAACGACCGATATAACCGAGGCACCTCGCAATAAGTAAAATGTGAGGGCTAGTAAAATGCTGACACCACTCCTAGCTAGAAGGAAACGCATGCCCTCACTGATGTCCTCTCCCGTTTCTGGTTCACACTGGGGTGTGTGGCTCGCGAATTAATACTACACAAAGCTACGCTATATTAAAGCTGTGCTTTGATCATCAACCACAAGACTTTGCTTTTCAACAGAAGCCCTGATCATTTGCATCTCAGCATGCTACACAGGCAATTCGCGCTATGCAACCGATGTCTATCAATCACACAGAATGAAATCCGATGTCAGACACACATCCATTTACAAGTTCGTTCTGGGTCTGAACGAAACCAGAGGCACCTTATTCCTCCCCCATATGCCCAATATAGGGGAGAGGTATTCGCATATCCGGTTGATCACCAAGTACGTCTGGACGATCACCACTTATTACCTTGTCTTGGGTGTACAGCCCAATCAAGACATCAGTAATCATCCAAACGATGTGAAGACCTCCGGTCTTCAACCACCGTCTTCATCCTCGACACATCGTCGAATCAGTTATTCATAGTGGGATAAACCCGGTCTTTCTGAATAACTCGCGTATATATTAAATGCTATAAAAACACAATATACGCCTCATTCCAATCCAGAATATTCCTTTATTCAAATATTCTTATACTTTGGGAAAGTTTCCCATTAATTTTATCAAAGATAAATTCTTTAAATTCATTCTTTAATCTTCCTTTGGATATCAATTCAATCTAATTAAAGATACATTAAAAATCCACTTGGTTTTAATCTTCCCAAAAATCAATATTAACGATTGTATAACTTGGGAAATCATATCCTGTCTTTAACTGGGTTAAAGAACCAATGTCATTTAAAACACGGTTCACGATAAACCCAAAATCACATTCCATTCCATCAGCCTTTAATCGTAAATTAGCAAGTGAACAATTCCCTGAGTATTAACCCCGAAGGCCAAAACCAACATCAGATCAATACCCAGGAAACCATTCAACTTAACTAATCTCCAGTTAGTTTCTGATTTTCTTAACTCCATTGGGCCTAAGAACAGTATTATTGAAGATACCATTCACGATAACCCAAAATCTTATTCCTGTCTTTAACTAGGTTAAAGAACCAATTTCTTTTAAAACACGGTTCACGATAAACCCAAAATCACATTCCGTTCCATCGGCCTTTAACCGTAAATTAGCAAGTGAACAATTCCCTAAGTATTAACCGCGAAGGCCGAAACCAACATCAAATCAATAGGAAGGAAACCATTCAAATAAACTAATCTCCAGTTAGTTTCTGATTTTCTTAACTCCGTTGGGTCTAAGAACAGTATTATTAAGGATACCATTCACGACAACCCAAAATCTTATTCCTGTCTTTGTAAAGAACCAATGTCCTTTAAAACACGGTTCACGATAAACCTAAAATCACATTCCATTCCATCATCCTTTAACCGTAAATTAGCAAGTGAACAATTCCCTAAGTATTAACCCTGAAGGCCGAAACCAACATTAGATCAATACCCAGGAAATCATTCAACTTAACTATTCTCTAGTTAGTTTCTGATTTTCTTAACTCCGTTGGGTTCAAGAACAGTATTATTAAAGATACCATTCACGAAACCCAAAATCACATCTGATGTTAAATACAAGACTCTGAATAGAAAATATATCGGCTTATATTCAATATCAAATACTACAACCAATAAATATCGTATTGGAAATAACGATATAAATATATCTTTCAAATTTCCACAAAAATATCTGTATAATCACGAAATCCAACATCGAAATATTCCGAAGACAATTTCGATTCAAATCCATTCCAAATTATATATTGGAAATTCTGAATATTTTTAAAACTATTTCAAATCCAATTTACTTATTTTAAAAATATTGGATTTCATAATTCTAGTTCATAACTAGTTCATTTCGATAAAAATCTATTTTTATCTTTTCAAATATGGAATTTTTCATCTCAAATCTTTCCAAATCATTTCTTATGATTCTACACTAATTATTGATATTTTTAATAATTTTATCAAGGCCCGTATAGTTGATTTCCATAAACGGCCATCGAGCTGCACTTACATCGACCTTTTCCAAATTTGATTTGGACATAATTCCAAATTCAGCCGTTAGATTTCAAATCTCTCACATTCGTTAGAAAGATCTTTTCGATACGAACACAACGGTTCAGGTTTTAGGAGAATCCGATGGTGGAATCCCCCGTAATGTCCATACGAAGTCAATGGCTGAAATTCGCAAACTGCCGCGGCGCATTCTATTCAGGCCATTATATTATATATATAATATATATTTCATCGATTTCCATTTAAAACGTGTTTTATAAATCGTTTTAAATTCGTTTCAAAAACGATTTCAACTTCGTATTCAATTTCAAATCAAAATTGAATATTCCATATCATCGATATATAAATGATAATAATTTCAAAACATTAGATTTTGAAATCAATTCCTTTTCGATATTCATTATAAAAATGAATAAAATCGATATAAATATCGTTCATGTCAAAATGGCGTCAATCTAATCAACACGGCTTGATATATTTAAATATATTCATATCCATCCCAAATCAGACATCAAAATCACATTTTGATCCGTCACTGAATATTATTTTGAAATATTCATTATTTTAAGATATTCGTTATTTTAAAATATTTATTCTTTAATCAGACACAGTCAATTACCATATAATGTGATTTATATGGATTTCATACACATATGTACACAACAATAATCAAACACATTCAACCATCATCCAGAGTGCATTCTACACTGCATAAGCATCAAATATAAATATTTAGTGCTTACAACAGCCTGTCAATCATTCGATCGACATACAGCTAGTTATTGGGATTAGTGTATGTCCAATATCGTCCCAATACCCGTGTGGGGTTTCAATCAACAAATAATGAATTTTATGTGTGCAGTTAGGCGACGTGTAAAATTTATTGTCCCAATCAATATCAGTCAAATGTGTGTACATAAATAAATCATCCGATTTGTTTATGAATATTTATTTTATTCATATTCACGTTAAAAATTATATTTTTAACTATAAAATATTTTATTCCATTCCACATCACACCATCAATTTTCGCAACACATCAATCAAACAAACAAGTCATCCATGGTCTGTGGACAACGGGTATCGGGTGCTGCTAAGCACCATCTGCATCCTAGTATATATTTTAACTAGAAAATAAAAATAAAAGTGAGGAGTTCTCACCAAGGGTTCCACTCCTCCATTCTTTATTTCTGAATGGTTCAGATTTGTTCGAAATTCCAATGCGACTTTTTCCAGCTTTTCACATTAAAAATCACATTTTTAATATGATGTTTATTTTAAAAATCACATTTTTATAATGGCACTTCATATATAAAAATCATATATTCTTACAACGCTTCTTCCTATATAAAAATTATATTTTTATATTTCTACTTCTTATATAAAGATTGAATTTTTATATTATGAAAAATCATATTTTTCTCGCCACTTCCTTTAAATAAAAATCATTTTTTTGGGCAAATCTCTATACGTAAAAATCTTAATTTTATTTTAATCATTAATATAAAAATCTACTCTTTTTCATTATCAAAACATAATCTGTTTCATTTTAAAAATTCAATCTTTTCTACATATAAAGATCATATTTTTCATATAATAAAAATCATAACTTTCATCTATAAAAAAAACATAGCTTTCGTATATAAAAAATCATAACTTTCATATATAAAAAAACATAACTTTCGTATATAAAAAATCATAGCTTTTTCAAAGAATTAAAATCAGAGAAGCTTACAGCGATTCTAAGGTTTCAGATTGAGGCCGAGGCCAGCGAAGCTCGCGGGTGCGATGGGGTTGGAGGCGCTATTGAATTAGAGAAGGAGCTGTTGCGGATCGTCGGCGCGGCCTGCCGTAGTGCAGCGAAGGAGCGGGGGTGGGGGGAAGGGTTTACCATCGTCGCTGGAGTCTGGTGGGAGGGGGGAGTCGTCGGCCAAGTGTAGTGGGCTAGGGTGGACTGGCAGCGGTGGATTCTGGCCTAGGGCATGGGTTTCAGGAGTGGTTTCTCGAAATGGAGAAGGGGGAAGAGAAGGGTGAGGGAGGAAGGGGAGCGACGGCAGCCCAAGGGGGGGTGTGGCACCAGGAACGGTGGTGGGGAAGCTGGTGGCATGCGGCGAGATCGGGGGGAGGGAGGGAGGGGGAGGGGGGCTGAGCGGGATTTTGAATTTTGAATTTAGGGTTAGAAAATAAGGAAAGGGGGGGGCTGAGATAAGGGTGTTATATAATTATATATATATATATTAAATTTAATTTGTTTTCAAAAAGCCACTTTATAATTCGAACACCAAGTCCAACCCAATGGCTATCGCCCCTGGCTAATTACCCCCATTCCAGACACAATGGGATATGCCCGGTAAGCCAATTCGACTATTTTGATAAGTTTTCCTTTAAATTAAAATATAAATTATTATATATTCTATTTAAACGTACATTTTAGTTTACTGGTGTCACGTACTAACTCTAAAAATTCCTGAAAAATTATTTCTAGCTTTATATTTACGATACGGTTCTAATAAACTAATTTCATCAAATTTGGAGACCGTTTGAAAAATGGCCATTTTCTAGTCGATCCAAATTGACTGAAACTGTCAAAACATGTTTTCTTTTGCCACACTCACATATTGACTTCAAAAATTATGAATTTTGGAATCTAGCAATAATTTGACCTCCCAGATCCAACAAAAGTGGTTTCGTCAAAAACAGAGGTCGTTTGAAAAAATCGAGATTTTTAAGGGCCAAAATTCCATAGCGACTATTCTGAATTTTCAACTGGGCGTAACTTTTTTATTCCCACTATGAAATTTCAATTTTTCGATTCGTTGGAAATATATTCTCAAATAGATTCTAATATTTTTGGTTTCAATAAAATCCGGTTTATTTTGAATGTTATACATTCATTTGAAATTTAAATCGAAATTTCAAACTACCGCGCCATTTCTAATTCCTTTTATAATTAAAAATAAATATTTATATTCTAATGTCGATTCAAATAAATATATACATTCTAATTCTATTCAAAATAAATTTCTTGTCGTTATTATTTAAAATAATTCATTTTAAATATTCAAAATTCATTAAAATTGCCAAAATAAAATTTTTTAATTGGTTCTGATTTTCCGGGTTGTTACAAGTTAACCATTACAGGATATTACTAATCCTATCTATGATGTGTCCTTTCCTTCTGTTCAAATAAGTCGTACACCAAAGCTTTGTACAAACCAAAGCTATGATACCATGTTGTAATGAAACGCCTTTTTGCCCGGTTCTAACTGGTAATTAAACGGACTCAAACTGTTCATAAATACGGATTGTTACAGGTACTTACACATTAGAACAGAAATAAATTAATTTTTCATTACCATAACAATAATTTTGTATCAGAGTTACAATGATCATCAAAGTACTACAGAAACCTAACTGAAATAAATATATGTAAACTCTCAGCGGAAGAATGATGACCCAAGATATAGCTCTAGCTCCAATTCTGAATCATGCTCAAACTAACTCCAAGGCTAAATCTACAAACCAAACTAGTAGCTTCCTATATGGAAAATTATGGGCACCCAAAGTTTAGGCAAAAGAAACAATAAACTCCAGGACAGTCACGAGACTCGTGTGAGAACTAAAACAATTATATTTAGGTTTATTTTAAAGTAAGGTAAATCATAAGACCACATCGTATAACATGGGACGGGTTTCTCCTTTATGAATACTAGTGCATAAAAATTCGCAATGCTTTTAGGAAAATGAAGCTACCATAAGGTCTCGCAGCGCGCTCACACAATGCAAACCCAGACTTAGGCGAGGTTCCTCCTTATGATAACCAAAAATGCTTGATACGCAAAAAATCCTCTAATATTATTATTAATGCATTATGTGAGAAATCATTTCGTAGGTAAATGTATCAATTGTAGCATCCTGTATTTTTATGGTAAGATATTTAATATATTTTATTATATTAAATGTTGAATTGGAATTTAAATGGATTAATATTATATAATTCATTTATGTAACGAAGGTTGAATGTTAAATTTATATTTGAATTACAAACGGGCTCGTAACATGGCAATAGCTCATAATATTGAGTTTTGACTTCAACTGAATATATAGGATCTGATATAAGTCGGAATTATGTGAAATAACAATCATCCGAATCTATTTGATTATTTTTTTTCTAATGAAAGAGAAAAATGGAGATTTCATGTTATAGAATGTTAGCTATGTCCAATTCAAATTTTAAAATAGTCGCTCTGGTATTCATTAATAAACGATAACATTTATTAAATAAAATATAATAGATTTTTTATATAATTTGAATATCGTTTAGCCCGAGACTGTAAGCATTGAGTTATATATATATATAGGTCTATTTTGAAGCTGCATAAGATTTCGTTTAGAGATATGCAATAATAATAATTTATTTTTATTTAAATGGAATCATTTGGGATTTAATTATATTTTATCAGTATTATATAGGCCTTTAAAATATCCGTTTTTTAAACGATCTACGTTCTCAATGAAACAAATTTTATTGAAATACGTATAGATGGTTATTGTTAGATATCTAGTTTGGAACCAATCGGAGTTGTTTTATTTGTGTGTGCGATTTAAAGGTGAACCAATAAATGATTTGAAATTAAAATAAAGCTGCTGTGCAAACAGAGTCGGAGTTTCAATGAAATGAATTGCATTGGGTTTAGAACGTTAAGATATAATGGTACGTCGGTTTTCTTCGCAGTTAGAGCCCGTGTAGGGCTGTACATAAAGAACGTTTTGTGATAATCAACGATGAAATAAAATGACTGTCTAAAAAAAATGCTTTAGCACCAAGCAAAATAAAAACAAAATAAAATGGGTACATGGTAATTTATATTCACGCAATATTATTTCAAAGTAGATTATGGTTGAATAGATTTTTTTAATGTAGACTATAGGTTCTTAAAATGATTTATATCATGTATTGATTATCATCATAATTATATGTTGTGCTTTTTTATGTTTGAAGTACCAATAGTTCAGCCGAAATTTTTAAACTTTTGGCATGTAGTAGTCTTGCGTTATTTTACTTTGCAAACAATTCACGACTGTTTCTCATATGAATGGCTAGAGTTATTGAAGTAATACGTTGCACCAAAACAATTCGAGTCAGACAAATCTTTAGAAAAATCACGCCTCTATTACACGCACAACAATATAGGTTTTGAAAAAAATCCCCTAACTTGTACGATTGATAAAACATCATTCCTATCCTCAGTAAAATCTTCCCATATAAATAATAACCATCAGTAACCCTAACTTTACAATCGCATAGTCAACTTTCTGTGAGCCGCCATTTACCATTGCTGAACGGCTAGAAAACTCCCATCTTCTCGTCAATTTTTCTTTAAATCCTTACATCGAAATCGAAAAACGTTCAACAACAATGTTTCTCAGCTCATCAATGTCTCACTACTGACCAGATATGATCTAGTTTCGTGCTTTGACAGGGCTGGAAATCTACTCGAACGTGTTGGCATTCAAGGTCGGACTGCTGGCAAACCGGGGCACCTGACGTGGCGAGGGAAAAGTCGAAGGTCGAGGGGGCTCAACGCAGGTGTGGTGGTGTCTGATGGCCACCAGAATGACAACAGGTGGCATTGCGGCATGAAGATCAAATCGTGCGTGGGGTTTTCTGTGAAGAGGGAGCATAGCAGGCTATCGTGAAGTAGGAGAAAGCAGTAACGAGAGGGTGAAGGAAATAAACAATGGCCATGGGAAATTTTTTCGCATGAAGCAGAAGGAATTAGCTAGGTATAATTTAATAAATTAAATTAATGTGACCAGAGTGTTATTAGGGACTGTTATGTTTAGATAAAAGAGTATATGCTGAAAAGGAAATTTGTGCAGGCTGTTAAGGGAGCAGAGAATAAAAAAGGGACGCGCGGTTGTTTCTAGATTCGAAAAGGTGGCCTAAATTAATCGGTCTGTAAAATATAAAATCAAAGCTTAACCAAAGTAATTATTTTAAGTATTAATCAATTCAAAATTTAAGAAGTTAATAAGCAGTGTAGATTGTGGAACCTAAAATGTTAGTAAATATTAATCTGACTGTTTTTATATTTTCAGATCAAATAAAGACCGTGAAGCAACAGTGAACAAATAGGGAGAATTATATGGCCTAACCAAAGTATTAGTTTGTTAATGAAATAATTAAGGATATAAATTTTATTTAATTAAACCGTATAATAAAATGGCTATAACTTATGCATATCTAAGCAGAATTGAACGAAACAAATTGCATCAAGATCGTGGAAATGAGTAGAACTTTATGGAACAGATTCAAATAGATTTTGAAGCAATAGGAATTTTTGGTTAAATTAGATGTCTGTTTAATTTAACTGAAAATGAATTGTTTCAATGAAATGAAAGCAAAGTGAGCATAACTCACTCAGTTTTTACCCGCTTATATTTTATATAAGTCAGGATTTAATTTGTGTGCTATGGTTGATAATTGTTTTTGTGTGCTGAATGGTTATATATATTGGATGAATTGGTTGATATAAACAATAGTTTAATTTAAATGAAATCTAATCATTATTTTAACGATTTTCCTAAATGAGGTAACTTACCATGTTGGTTATGTTTATAATAATATAAACGTATTAAATCAAAAATATGGATGCTTGGATTACTGTTATTTATTTATTGTTGAATAATATCTCTTTTTATTTAATTGAATAATATTGTTTGAGGTAACGTATTTGGATGCAGGGAGAAACAGGTTGGAGGGATCCAACTGGATTCATCAAATTTATTGTTTATTTTCATATTACCATTATATGAACGTATGACCAACCGGATTAGAGGATTGATTTGTTTATGGATTGTTGAATCATAATTCAACATTTTTTATGATATTAACCAATGGGTAATATTGGTTGAGTAATTGGAGACAGATGGCTTAAAAAGCAATCATTTTTAAATATGGATTTATCATCAGGTGAATCAATAGAAAGAAAGTTATAAAATATATTTTATAACTGAAGATAGATTTTTAAACCTATTATTTCGAATGAAAATTATTAAAAGGAAATAAATATTTATCATTTATTATTTAAATTTATGAGTATTATTAAATGATTTATAAAAAAAATTCTTATGTTAATAAGAATTATAAGTAGGCGAGCATAAAATAATGTAATGGTTAAGAGTTGGATTAATTGTTTCTAAGAGACAATTAAATGGGTTTATTTAAATTAATTATATTTTTAATTAATTTAAAGAGAAGTCAAACTAGAATAGGTTAATGAGACAGCCGTGTTTTGAGTTGACTAAGTCAACTATTTTGTAACGTCCCGCCTTTTTAATCACTTCAAGTCAGTAATCAAACCAACTTAAAACAACCGAAACGGCAGATCGTTATTTACCTTACAGGGTTTAAAATAGAATCAATAGATAAAACACATAATAAATAACACAATATTAGACAATGAAATATACCTTTATATATTAATCAAAATTTTTGATACAATCTTTTCTATACAACGGAATGAAAATACAGTTTAAATACAAAGAAATATTTACTGGTTTAAAATCTTCAGAGTGCGCATCTCCGGAATTCCCAGCTTTGTTAATCTTCGAATTTTAAGCTGTAATCTTTAAAATCTGTAACACTCAGATCTTACCCGAGCAATCTATGCAAAAACATAAAACACTCGAGTCAGGATTAAATCATAGTTTAAGTAAATTGACTTCAATAGAAACTGAGATAAATAATTTATCCTGTAGTTTATTAAATTTCGGGTACATCGAACCCATGAGGACTACCGAGATATAGCATAGCAACTTGGAATAAAACAAGTCTGGACAGCATATGAATTCATATATATACGTATGCCGATGACATATATATATATATGTATATGTATATGTATATATATACGGGTTCTGATTTCTAAACATACGAGTAACACATACAGGCAAATTAAAATGAAGCCAAATAAATAGTGTCATGTTTACGTATTCGTCCAAACGACATGTTTTCATAAAACCAGGTAAGCAAATATTCAAACTGGGTGTGTAGATCAAACTGGGGCAGCATGTGGCAAGTGTTATGGGGCCCATTTTTATGCCCCTTCAACATATAAGAGCTTCATTTCCCACAACTAAAAACAAGGTGATTTGGGTACAAGAGTTAAATCTACAGCAAACGCACCCATGGGTGTAATTTCAAGTCATCAAGATTTCATGGCATGCCACCACGAAAAATTATGGGGCCTGTAGGAAATAGTGGTATTAACAATGTGGCTAGCAATTGATGGATTACATTTCAGTGGACCAGATGGTTTTGATCTTTCTAACTTTAATCTGTTTAGATTCACATCCTTTCTTGATAAAATTATACGTCTATTCTTTACTGAATAATTAAGAAAAAAAGTATGAATCCTGTGGGAAGAATGATATCTACTGTTTATTTTATTTATGTTATTACCTGTTGTTGTTTAATTTAGTTATGTTCTACAATTCGTGTATCATCCTAAAGTTATGAAAAAAATGATTCGATTTTCATTGTAATCCTAGTGTGTCTAATGACTCTAATTATCAAACATGAATTGCAACCAACATTTTCTAAGAGGAAAGAAACTAGATTCAAAACTGTTATGAAAATAACACGACACTAATATTTTCAGGCTATCTTAGTGATTCATAGCAAGTTTAATCCTTCATTACCAACTATTTTCTTGACATTAAGTTTCCTTCATGGAAACAATATTTAAGATGGCTAGGAAACATATCCAACACTGAATGGTTCCAATTCCTTATTAGCCTATGGACGCTGGGAAAAACATCCACATGTGTTTGTATGTATATATGTTAACAAAAACATTCTGAAGTTAAGTTATTTAGATTAAAACTCGATTATGTATGTATTATCAGATGCATTTGCTAATAAAAATGTTCAAAAATTGATTTAAGGTAACTTAGGTAAATATCCGTAGTGTATGGGATGCGTCATTCCCAGCTGAGTCACCATATTGATTTAAAGTCCAAATAGCATGCATGCAAGTAAAACAACATCACGGTGGTCACAATGGACTTCATATAACCAGATAACAAGTTAGGTCACAGTTAACATAATTGCACCAAGGACCTAGATAGCTAGCATACAAGGTGCTTAAAAGGTTTTCAAGTTCAAATACAAATACATGGTCAATGTACATATTAACAGCAGTTCAAGAAAAAACTGAAACGATGCAATAGTGTAAAGTGCTAAATCAGTTTCAATCTTAATGTGGCAGCTCAGTGGTTCAAGCAAATAAATAAACAACATCTTCGGATTAACACACTCTAAGGCTATTGATAATTATGTCCTGTTATTTGATTCGATTGTAACAATATAAAGTTATGTTTACTGTACTAATAATGTTATTTGGTTACGAGTCCTGCCATTATCATTTTCATCCGCACTTATTACCGAAGGGTTTTGTATATTGCTAAAGCTTGCAAAATTCCAAAAGCAGAAGCCTAGCAGGCCTCTTCATGTTGTTGTAAATTCTACAGATTTTGCAACGTGGCAGTAATTACTTTTCAGAGTAGAAAACTACTAGTATTTTCTTTAACCAAGATGTGGCATGGGAGCATTGAGTTATAGCATGATTTGATTTCGCTAGATCATTGAACAGAGCAAGTTTATTTTTCAAATCATGGTATTGACTACTTTACAGGATGTAAAAACACAAAAGAATAAGAAACACTTCATGTTATGGACTCAACGCCCTTCAGGTCGACCAATCTTATGTGCTCAATGTATAGACTTTTATACTAATTTCTCAGGTGAATGAAACAAAGGGTATCAGAACAGTTTGAGTCACAAAAAGGGAATGACCAGCAAACACATAGTTGATATAAAGTTGCCAGCCGATTACAACAGGGGTTTTAGGTCAGTGGTCATCGGTGGCCAAACAATCATACATAAATTAGTATCAAAGCATAGTATCAACAACCCCAAGCATTAACCAATACACTCAGTCAACATGAAGTCAAAATTCTTGAACTAAACGTGAGTTTAAAACTCACCTTTAAATGCGGCAACTTCAATTTAGGGCCATCGATGACAGCGATGAGGAAGAAGACTCGATTTCAAGTCACATCGAAAGGCAGCGAGATTGATGGCTTCAGTCGTGGATTTTCTGCTGGCAGCGGGTGGAGGTTGGTCAGGTTGCACTGAACGATGGTGAACCTAAGGGCTCGAGCGTGATGAAACAAGGAGTAGGTAACTTGGCTTAGTGATTTCAAATTTAGGGTAGAAGGCATGGTGAATTTAGGGCGATGTTGTCTTTGAATTAGGGAAAAAGAAATTGGCTTCAACCATTGATTTGAGGAAGGCGTATTTTATTTTGGGAAAAGGGATTAATGATTTTTTCTGACGAAGGGTGAACGGGAAGGTGATTTTTATAGAAAAGAACCGTAGGAAAGAAGGAATTGAAGTAGGCTGAATTTGGGGTGGGTGGTTTCTACGTCCGAAATTACGTGGGTTTGAAGGAAAATATGTGAACCCTAAGTAATTTAATTCTACCGCCATTTACGTTAACATGCTTTATTTTTGTTCCATTACAAACGAACTCCAAATGCTACGAAACTTTATGGGCTGTTCCGTTTTCACATTCTGAATCCAATAAAATTTATTTGGTCAAAAACGGACACCGTTTACACAACGTTGTTATTTTAAATTAAATTTTTTTGTCGGTTCATATTTGAATTACTTCTACCGCCAAAATAACTCCAATTGGCTCCAATTTTGAAATATAGCAACAATTAATTATACGTGTTCAAACAAAAATTCGTTTTATTACAAATCGAGATCGTTTAAAAGTTGGTTATTTATAAGGCTAATATTTTATTGATACATAATATAAATAATTCCAAAACAAATAAAATAAAAATTCATTGTTAACGTTTAAATCTTCACTTCAATTTATTTTCAAATCATCGAAATTTTTGGGTTGTTACGTATTTTGCTTAAAATTTGTTATTTGATAATTTTGTTTAAACTAATCAAATGGAATAGTTTAACGAATAGTTGTTTAGTTTTAATAAATATTTGAAAAGGAAATTTATTATTTATTTTAGTTAATAAAGCATATAACTAATTTTACAATAGTTAATGTTGAAGTAAAATTATTATTTTAATTTAAGAGATTACTTTTTAAATGAAAATCATTTAAGTTAGTAATCAAGTTTGAAATGAAATGTAGTTAAATCGTGAGAAGTGTTTATGATAGGGTTTATATTAAAACCTGAGTTTTTATGAAAGAAGTTAAAAGAGATTTTAAGCAAATACGACAACTTAAAAATTTACTTAATAATTTGATTAAGTAAATAGAAATTGAGATAAGAAGGGGTTTATATTAAACTAGAGTTTTTATAAACAAGGTTTATAATAGGGATATGAAGCTGAAGCGTTGATTTGAATGGGCGATACTTAATAAATAAATTAAGTACAAATTTCGAAATTGGAACGAGATTTTCAAAGTGGAAAATGGTTGAATGGATTAGAAGTGGAATAATATGGGTTGATAAGGAGGTAAGAGGAGAAATTAAAGAATTGTTACCTAACTAGAGATTGGTTGAGTTGAGTGATTTTCTGAGTATTAATCCGATGTTGATTTCGGTCTTCGGGATTGGTACTTAGGGAGTTATTCTCTTACCAATTTACGGTCAGGGACCAATGGATGTTGAAGTATAGAAATGTGTGAATAAGAAATAGGAATGTCTCCAACTACAAAAAGAATATGAGAGTAAATAATGAGATTTCTAGGGTAACAGAAATAAAAGGAGGTTTGTGAAAATATAACGATATTTTCGAGACAAAAAGGGAGTTAAGAAATGTGTTTTGAATAAGTTTATTCTAATGAAACAAAGGGATTTCGTAACGTTGTTTAACGAATAATAAGTTAAACTGATTTTCCAGTTATTGGTAATGAATAATGTTGTAGAAAATGTTTTGTAAACGAAAATTAAATGGAATATTGGATAGTGTTATAATATTTTTTTCTAAGTATTAAAATGAAATGGTTTTGCGAATGTTGATATATTAAAGTATGAAGTGAAATGTTGTTTTCCAAATATTGGGGTTTTTAAATTAACCGTGCATTAATTATTTTTAAAGATGCCAAGTGATGCTGAGTACTGAACCAGTAAATCTATTTTTATTTTTTTTGATTG
Organism: Allium sativum; assembly: GCA_030737875.1. Taxonomy (NCBI): domain Eukaryota; kingdom Viridiplantae; phylum Streptophyta; class Magnoliopsida; order Asparagales; family Amaryllidaceae; genus Allium; species Allium sativum. The sequence goes on along the minus strand of CM060915.1, from coordinate 440,125,554 downwards.
AATGGTTGTTTGTTTGATAGTTAAATAACCGACTATCAAATCTGGCCCATACGATTGTTGGTACGGAAAGACTTGGATCAGATTTATATTCGAAAACCATTCTGAACCAGCAAATACGAAAGATATCCGATGCTGATCAAGAAGGAGCAATCGAAGACCATAGATCTTCATAAAATGGTAGAGTTACTTAAAATCTCTGGTTTAGCTGCCGGAGATATATTGTAATCCTATCGTGGTTGATATCCATGGATTTGCATGGACTACTCGCTACTGATCTATAGGGTGATACATAGGATGTGGATGGAGGGTGCCTTCGGTTCATTCTATACCTGGATGACTTGTATGGGTGAATGTATGATAGAGTATTTCCTAGAAACCACTCATGTTAATTTTTACAAATATACCGAGTTGGTGGAAAAAAGGGCATTTCTTTTATACCTAAAGTATATTTTTGGACGTCAATTAGTGATTTGATGGATCTGAAGATGTGGCATTTAAAGTGTTGGTGATGTGATGTTCTAAAGGTAGTGTTTAACCTCAAGCTTCTTCAATCGGGAAATGACAAAAATCGGGCAGGCAGTATGGCTAAGTGGGTCACTCCCAATTAGGGTGTATAATCACCAATGTAGAGAAAATTCATTTCCTTCTTTAATCAATTTTGATGTTGTCCCTTTTCGAGGAATGTGGGTTGCTCCCAACCGTTGGTGATATACAATCGATACACTCAAGCGAAATGAGTGGTTGGTCATGTATGGCCTGGTTACAAGATGTTCTTATTGAACCTAGTGTATTCCCCTCTAGAGATACACTATCGGATGGCGGTTCCGTATATTATCATAGTCGGAATCCAATCTCCAATAAGAGTCTACCATTTTTGATTTTATATTATATATGTATAGCATGAGATGCAAGCGTTCTGCTAGATGGTTAGTTATTTGATTTACACTATTATAATGTCAGAATCAGATATGATTTCAAAATGGTTTAGATTATCGTAAGGTTGGACTTACGATTATCCTTTTCTTTTAAAAAGACATGTTTTACTTTAAAATCAAGTTGGATGATGCCTACAAACTTAGCGAGTTTTCTCACTCTGGTTCACTAGACTGGTCCAGCGTTTGTAATGTTCGGGTTAGACCGGGTTATTCAGGTTTAGGTTTGGATGCTGGATCAGACATATTAGTATTTATTCTGTTGTGTGTTGTATATGAGGGCTGAAACGACCCGAACTTCCCCGTGAAGGAAAGCACGGATTGAGTTGAGAACAAGCCACATCAGGATATAAACAGAAGAACATTTCATTGCTTATTACAACAATTCCATCAGAATACAAGAATATACGAAGTATGAATAAATATTATACATTCAATATATATCAGAGATTTACAAGTTACAATGTAGCAGAAAAATAATACAAAACACAACTGAAAGTAATACACGGATACAGAGCTTTCCAAGTATCGTTCCACCTGTAAACCAGGATCCTGTGAATATAAATCTGCAAAACCAAAACTACTTGCTGCCCGTGCGGAAAATTGGGGCACCCAGAGTTTAGGTTAAAACAATAAACTCCAGGTCAGTCATATGACTGGTACGAGAACTAAAACAGTTATTTAAAATTTTACTTTAAATCAGATATATCAAGGGACCACACCGTATAACACGGAACAGGTTTCCTTCCAAGAATACTAGTGCATATAACAAAATAGCGGAATGCTTTTTGGAAAAATAAATCTATTATAAGACCCAGGTCCGATCACACAATGCAACGCTAGCCGAACAATAGGGCTTTCCCTTATAATAGCCAAAAATGCTTGGTACATGAAATTTCATCTTTTATTATTACTATAAGTGTATAGTGTTAAAACAATTTCAATCATAAGTATTAATCATAGACGACATAAGTGCTCCATACCACTATGTTGCTATATATAGGTTTAAAATCAAAACCGCAAAGTCACGTATTGGAAGTTGGATTTCCATCTGTGAACCAAGGCAAGGAATCGTCCCTACCGCTTCGAAACGCTCTAGTCCGTGTCTCAGGATTAGAATGCATCGACCCTTAGGAGCCACAGGGTCGGTCCACCGTTGTGGATTAAACTTAAACCCTAAACACTGCGTTTCCCTGCCCTATGGGGCGTAAATGAGCCAAATGGCTCCATCGGTAACCGAGGCGCCTCACAATCCATCATACACATAAGTAAAATGTTCGGGCGTGTAAAACCCAAAACACCACTCCAAGCTAGAAGGAAACGCATGCCCTCCCTGGATCCTTCTCCCGTTTTTGGTTCACACCGGGGTGTGAGGCTCACGAATTTACGCTACACAAAGCTACGCCACAAAGGCCGCTCTTTGATCATCAACCACAAAACTCTGCTTTTCAACAGAAGCCTTGATCATTTGCATCTCAGCATGCCACACAGGCAATTCATGCCATTCGACTGATATCTATCGATATATAACCTCTGAGCTCATACATCTCAGAGAAGGGCGTTAAGCAAGAGAATAAATTCTCTACTACCAAACAAATATATATTTAATAGAAATCAATCAACATAGAATAAAATCCAATGTCAGACACATAATCCATTTACAAGTCCGTTCTGGGTCTGAACGAAACCGGAGGAACCTTATTCCTTGCATATCCATCCATCTCCAAGTACGTCTGGACGATCACCAACTGATTCCCTCCTCTTGGATGTACAGCCCAATCAAGATCAACAGTAATTATCCAAACGATGTGAAGAACTTCGTCCTTCAACCATCATCTTCATCCTCGACACATCGTCGAATCAGTTATTCATAATGGGATAAACCCGGTCTTTCCGAATAACTCGCGTATATAATAAACAAGTGCTATAAAAACACAACATACACCTCATTCCAATTCAGACTATTCCTTTATTCAAATATTCTTATATTTTGGGAAAGGTTCCCATTAATTTTATCAAAGATAAATTCTTCAAATTTATTCTTCAATCTTCTTTTGAATATCAATTCAAAACAAATTATGGTTTATCCAAAATAGTCGGGATTAGCAAACCTTACAGAAGTAATCATTTGTTAAATTTCCCAACTACAACCTATTCATCCCATGAAGTAGAACTGGTAATACTTTATATCTAACACCATAGTATTATCGGTAAATTCAATTACCATTTCACGTTCAAATCTAATTAAAGATTTAACTATCGCTTGGAGCAAAACTGGTGACACTCCGTTCTCAATCATTTCTTGAATTTGATAATTTTAGTTACCAAATTCACCTTTCAATCTATTCAAAGATTCATAAAAACTCTAACTCAGTTTTAATTTACAAAAATCATTACTTAATGATTATTCAAATTAAGAAATAAATCTTTTCTTTAACGGGGTTAAAGAACTAATGTCATTTAAAACACAGTTTACGATAAACCCAAAATCTCATTCCATTAACAATGGAATCTTCACGGAAAACAGATCAATATATATAATCGATATAAACTTCCATATCCGACTAATAATATAAATGGAATAACGGTAAAGCCTTTAAATTCCATATATATTAATAGTCTTCCTCAACAGAGGTTCACTTCGATCATTACCAAATCGAATTCCATTCCATTCCAATTTATTTTATTAAATTGGAAAACTTTACTTTGGAAAATCTCCTCTAAATATTAATAAAAGATTTATAAATTCCAAATCACTTTTCATTGTAATTCGGGTTAAAGAACGAATATCGTTAAAACACAGTTCACAACAACCCAATTCACATTCCATTAATTATCGGGTTAAAGAACAAGTGTTATTTAAAACACTGTTCACGATAAACCCAAAAATCAATTCCAATTCAATTCCAATTAAATATTATTTAATTGGTATACTTCATTAAATCTAAATAAAAAGATTTAATCTTTTTCTCAACTGGGTTTAAGAACAGTGTTAATGAAGACACCATTCACGACAAACCCAAATCTGATTTGATATTAAATACAAGGCTCTGAATAGAAAATATATCGGCTTATATTCAATATTAAATTCTACGACTAACAAATATCGTGTTGGAAATAACGATATAAATATATCTTTCAAATTTCCATAACAATATCTGTATAATCACGAAATCCAACATCGAAATATTCCGAAGAAAATTTCAATTCAAATCCATTTCCACTTTATATATTGGAAATTCTAATTATTTTCAACCATTTCAAATCCAATTTATTTATTTTAAAAGTAAATGGATTATAATTCTAGTTCAAAACTAGTTCATTTTCATAAAAATAGATTTTTATCTTTTCAAATATGATACTTTTCATCCCAACTCTTCCCAAATCATTTATTATGGTTTTACACTAATTATTAATATTTTTAATAATTTTATCAAGGCCCGTACAGTCGATTTTCATAAATGGCCATCGAACTGCACTTACAATGACCTTTTCCAAATTTATTTGGACATAATTCAAAATCCAACCGTTTGATTTCAAATCTCTAATATTCTTTGCAAAGCGCTTTTCGATGCGAACCCAACGGTTCCGGTTTTAGGAGAATCTGACGGTCGGATCTCCCGTAATGCCCATTCGAAGTCAGTGGTCGAAATTCGCGAACTGCCATAGCGCGGCGCGTTCTATTCAGGCCATTACATATATAGTATATATATATATATGTATATATATTTCATCGATTTCCTTTTAAAACATATTTTTTAAATTGTTTTAAATTTGTTTTCAAAACGATTTCAACTTCCTATTCAATTTATAATCAAAATTGAATATTCCATATCATCGATATATAAATGATAATATTATATTTTGAAATCAATTTCTTTTCGATATTCATTATAAAAATGAATAAAATCGATATAAATATCGTTCACGTCAAAATGGCGTTAATCTAATCAACATGGCTGTATAGATTTAAATATACTCGTGTCCATCCCAAATCGGATATCAAAATCAGATTTTGATCTTTTCTGAATATTGTTTGAAAATATTCGTTATTTTAAAATAATCGTTATTTTAAAATAATCGTTATTTTAAAATATTCCTTCTTTCTGAACAGGAATCAGACACAGTCAATTACCATATAATTTGATTATATGGATTTCACACAACAAATGTGTATAACAACAATGAAAACAACAATCCATCCAGAGTGCATTCTACACTACATAAGCATCAAATATAAATATTTAACGCTTATAACAGCCTGTCAATCAATCGACATACAACTAATTATTGGGATTAGTGTATGTCCAATTTCATCCCAATACCCGTGTGGGGTTTCAATCAACAAACATTGAATACTGTTTGTGCAGTTCGGCGATGTGTAAAATTTATCTTCCCAGTCCATATCAGTAAAATGGGTGCTCATAAACAAATCGTGTGATTTGTAAATGAATATCTATTTTATTCACATCCACGTTAAAAACTATATTTTAACTATAAAATATTTATTCATTCCACATCACACAATCAATTTTCAAAACACATCAATCAAACAAACAAGTCATCCATGGTCTGTGGACGATGGGTGTCGGGTGCTGCTAAGGACCATCTGCATCTGTGAAAACCCGTAACTTCCCCGTAAAGGAAAGCGGCGGATAGTTCTAGAACAAGCCACAACAGAACACATACAAAAGAATATTTCACTGTATATTACAACAATGCATCAGATTACAAGAATATACAGAGTATATACGAATAAATATTACACAGAAATATCAGAGATTTAAGTTACATTTAAATACATAGCAGCGGAAAATAATACAATACACAACTAGAAGTAGATATACAGATACAAAGCTTTCCGGATATCGTTCCAGCTATAAACCAGGATCCTGTGAATATAAATCTGCAAAAACAAAACTACTAGCTGCCCGTGTCGAAAATAAGGGCACCCAGAGTTTAGGTTAAAACAATAAACTCCAGGTCAGTCATGTGACTGGTGTGAGAACTAAAACAATTATTTATCTTTATTTTAAAGTTAGGTAAATCAAGGGACCACGCCGTATAACACGGAACGGGTTTCCTCCCAATAATACCAGTGCATATAAGTAAACAACGCAATGCTTTTCCAAAAATGAAGCTATTATAAGACCCAGGTCCCATCACACAATGCAACGCAGCCGAGGATAGGGTTTTCCCTTATAATAGCCAAACATGCTTAGTACGTTTAAAACAAATCATTTGATACTACTATAAGTGTATAGTGTATAAAATAATCTTCAAATCATAAGTATCAATCATAGGCGGCATGAATGCCCCATAACACTATGTCGCCATATATAAGTTTACAATCAAAACCGCAAATGTCGTATTGGAAGTTGGGTTATCATTTATGGTATGAACCGAGGCTAGGGGCAAGATCCTCTACCGATTTGTGACTCTCTAGCCCGAGCCACAGGGTCAGAGCGCATCGACCCTTTAGATCGTCAGGGCCGGTCCATCGATGTGGATTATTATGCCTGAACACTACGTTTCCCCGCCCTTTGGGGCGTAAGCCTGGCCCGTCAGCCGACCAGAAGCATCGGCCGAAACCGATATCACGAGGCGCCTCGCTTTTCAGCAAGTAATAATAAGCAACATCCACATGAGTCAAACTCGTCAGCCAGTTCAAGCACTGACGCCACTCCTAACTAGAAAGAAACGCATGCCCTCCCTGAGGTCCCCCTCCCGTTTTTGATTCATACCGGGTGTGATACTCGCGAATCAACGTTACACAAAACTACGCCACAAAGGCCGTGCTTCGATCATCAATCACAAGACTTTGCTTTTCAACAGAAGCCTTGATCATTTGCATCTTAGCATGCCACACAGGCAATTCACTCCATGCGATTGATATCCATCAATATATAACCCCTGAGCTCGTACGTCTCAGAGAAGGGCGTTAAGCAAGAGAATAAATTCTCCGCCGCCAATCAGATATATATTTAATAGAGATCAATCACACGGACTAAAATCCAATGTTAGACACACAGTCCATTTACAAGTCCGTTCTGGGTCTGAACGAAACCGGAGGCACCTAGTACCCCGCATATCCATCGATCTCCAAGTACGTCTGGATGATCACTAACTGTTTCCATCTTCTTGGGTGTACAGCCCAATCAAGATCATCAGTAATTACCCAAACGACGTGAAGACCTCCGGTCTTCGACCATCGTCTTCATCTTCGACTTATCGTCGTATCAGTTATTCAGAATGGGATAAACCCGGCCTTTCCGAATAACTCGCGTATATTTTAAATAAGTGTTACACAAACACAACATACGCCTCATTCCAATTCATTAGTCACTAACCGTAAATTAATCAAGAGAATAATTTCCCAAATATTAACCCCGAAGGCCGAAACCAACATCGGATCAATATCCAGAAAACCATTCTGCTTAGCTAACCGACAGTTAGTTTCTAAATTTCACATTCATAGGGAAAGGTTCCCATTAATTTTATCCAAGATAAATTCCTTGAAATTATTCTTTAATCTTCTTTTGAATTTCGATTCAACTAGTCGGGATTAACGAACCTTACCGATGTAATCATTTGTTTTAACTTCCCAATCCCAACCTATTTATCCCATGAAGTAAAACTGGTTGTACTTCATATCTAACACCACGGTGTTATCGGTAAATTCAATTACCATTTCACGTTCAAATCTAATTAAAGATTTAACTAACGCCTGGAGTAAAACTGGTGATACTCCATTTCGATTGTTTCAATCTAATTAAAGATTCATTAAAACTCCACTTAGTTTTAATCGTTAACTGGGTTAAAGAATCCGTGTCATTTAAAACACGGTTCACGATAAACCCAAAGTCACATTCATTAATTATCGGGTTAAAGAACACGTGTTATTTAAAACACTGTTCACGATAAACCCAAAAATCAATATCAATTCAATTTCAATTAAATATCATTTAATTGGTACACTTCATTAAATCTAAATAAAAAGATTTAATCTTTTCTCAACTGGGTTCAAGAACAGTGTTAGTGAAGACACCTATTCACGACAAACCCAAATCACATTTGATATTCAATACGAGGCTTTGAATAGAAAATATATCGGCTTATATTCAATATCAAATTCTACGATTAACAAATGTCGTATTGGAAATAACGATATAAATATATATCTTTCAAATTTCCATAACAACACCTGTATAATCACGAATTCCAACATCGAAATATTCCGAAGACAATTTCGATTCAAATCCACTCCAATGCAATCATTGGATATTCTGGTTATTTTTAAAACCCTTTTTAAATTCAATTTGTTTATTTAAAAATAAATAGAATTATAATTCTAGTTCAAAACTAGTTCATTTCGATAAAAATCTATTTTTATCTTTACAAATATGGGATTTTTCATCCCAGTTCTTTCTAAATCATTTCTTATGATTTTACACAAATTATTACTATTTTTAATAATTTTATCAAGGCCCGTACAGTCGATTTCCATCAATGGCCATCGAACTGCACTTACAACGACCTTTTTCAAATTTGATTTGGACGTAACTCCAAATCCAACCGTTAGATTTCAAATTTCTAATATTCATTAGAAAGCTCTTTTCGATACGAACCCAACGGTTCCGGTTTTAGGAGAATCCGACGGTCGGATCTCCCGTAATGTCCGTTTGAAATAAATGGTCGAAATTTACGAACTGCCGCGGCGCGGCGCGTTCTATTCAGGCCATTATATTATATATATATATAATATATTTCGTCGATTTCTATTTAAAACGAATTATATAAATAGTTTTAAATTCGTTTCAAAAGCAATTTCAACTTTCATTTCAATTCAAATCAAAATTGAATTCTTCTTTATAAATTCGTTTTAAAATTCATTTCTATTCAATTCAAATTTCAATTCAATTTGAATTCATTTCAATTCGCCTTCAATTCAATTTGAATTCGTTTTCAATTCCTTTCGAAATCGTTTTCAATTCAATTCATTTCGAAATCGTTTTCAATTTAATTCATTTCGAAATCGTTTTCAATTTAATTCATTTCGAAATCGTTTTCAATTCAATTCATTTCGAAATCGTTTTCAAGTCAATTCATTTCGAAATCGTTTTCAATTCAATTCATTTCGAAATCGTTTTCAATTCTATTCATTTCGAAATCGTTTTCAATTTAATTCATTTCGAAATCGTTTTCAATTTAATTCATTTCGAAATCGTTTTCAATTCAATTCATTTCGAAATCGTTTTTAATTTAATTCATTTCGAAATCGTTTTCAATTCAATTCATTTCAAAATGAATAGAACCGATATAAATCGTTTACGTCAAAATGGCGTCAATCTAATCAACACGGCTTCATAAATTTCTATTTTCAAATATTCTATTTCAAATATTTCTTTTTCAAAATAGTTGTTATTATCAAAATATTTCGTTCAACACATGACCAATCTCAACGGATGAGTACTGTCAACACATGAACCTTTATTTTATATTGATAAAGATATAAATTTTATTACTAAAATATTTCGTTCAACACATGACCAATCTCAACGGATGAGTACTGTCAACACATGAACCTTTATTTTATATTGATAAAGATGTAAATTTTATTACTAAAATATTTCGTTCAACACATGACCAATCTCAATGGATGAGTACTGTCAACACATGAACCTTTATTTTATAATATTCTTTATTTTTCAAATTGGAATGAGGCCCAATCAATTACCATATAAAGTTAATTATATGGATTTTCATACATTACACACATATAATAGCATTACAAAATAATCAACCATCAACCAAAGTGCACTACACTGTATAAGCATCAAATATAGATATCTAACGCTTATAACAGCCTGTCAATCGATCGATCGACATATTTAATCAATCAGGATGAGTGAACTTCAAATTTCATCCTAACACCCGTGTGGGGTTTCAAACAATCAAACACAGATTTTAGTTGTGCAGTTGGGCGATGTGTAAAATTTATCGACCCAATCAATGTCCTTCAAATAGGTGTACATAAACAAACCGTTCGGTTTGTAAATGAATATTTTATTTTATTCACTTCACGTTAAAATTTATATTTTTAACGATAAAAACATTTTTATTTCAACATATGAATTTCTATTCAGTTCATTTATTCAATAAAATGATATTTTTATTTTTCTAACATATTTTAGAAAATTTCGGCGGCATAACGGCACGATACTAGAAACAGGACGAGGCCTAGCCTTATCCCCGGTCTAGTGAAGGCCCACGCCATTCACACATCAATCAATCCATTCATTTCACCAAACAATTCAATTTCACCAAACAATTCAATTTCAAATCAAATCATCTAACTAATCTATGCAACCAAACAAACAAGTCCATGGTCTGTGGACGATTGTGTCGGGTGCTACTAAGCACCGTCTGCATCCTAGTATATATATATATAACTAGAAAAAATAAATTGAAAGGTGAGAATTTCTCACCGAAAGCTATCCAAACATCTTGACTCTTCTTTGATATAAATCCTCTTCGTTCTCGTTTTTTTGTTACCTTCGTTGTCCGCTTTCACTACCTATGTAAAAATCGAATTATCGAACTACCGCGCCATTTTCAATTCCTTTTATAATTATATATAAATATTTATATTCTAACGACGACGCGTATAAATATATACGTTCTAATTATATTCAAAATAAATTTCTCGTCGATATTATTTAAAATAATTCATTTTAAATAATCAAAATTCGCCAAAATTGCCAAAATAAAAATTTTAAACTGGCCCAGATTTTCGGGTTGTTACAATCTCCCCCACTTAAAACTTTTCGTCCCCGAAAAGGAACAAAGTCGAAAGTGGTTTGATTATTCAGCTCTACGTTCGATCCGGCTTGCATTCTCCAACTTTTCAGTTTCTGAGAATTTTCAAATTTTCAAAAATTTGGCTAACACCCTATATTTTCGAAAAATTTCGCCATAACCTCCCCTGCACCGGGAGCATCGGGGAATTTCAAATAGCTTCCCCGGTCCTTCTAATCTCAAAAAAGAAAAAGAAAAAGCCAAGCGGCTAGCCAATAGGCTCACAAAATCATCATTACCCAAACAAAACAGTAAATTATGTAGTAAACATGTACCTATTTGTCGGGCAAATAAATTTTATTCTCTGCTCTAGCCTCCTTGCTATGACCTGTTCAAGGTAAGTATATGTATATGCAAGCAAATGCGACCAATTTCAATACAATTCATTATCCGATCAAATTAGGCATAATGGTTCAAAATTATCAACCAAATAAACAAACAACACAAACATCAATCAATTTGTGAATTAGAGTCTCAAATTCATAATTTTGATACATATACAAAAATCATGTTTTTGATGCCAAATCACAACAATGTATTCTAGCTATATTAGCTTTGGTTCTCACACCTGTCTAATGGAAATATATAGAAAATCACACCTTCGAAACTCGAACATAAATGTTGATGATGCGATCGCTATCATCAATATCATCTCCGGGCGACTAGAGTGTGATGCTATATCTATCCAATATATTCAAATTTCAAATACACGTGGATCAGACGTATACGCAAAATCTTTATATACTGGACTGTCCAACTCAATATAAATAGATAATCCAATACGAATAATTGATTTAAATTTTCAAAACAAAAATTGTTTTCACTTTCAAAAATATACTCTTCACACTCGTTCTAGGATACTACTGATCCTATCTCTAACGAGTCATTCTAATTGGATATTACTAATCCAATATCTGATGAATTCTTTCGTACGGTTCTAATGTGTCTTGTTCTCTAAGCTTTTTAAACCAAAGCTCTGATACAGACTGTGAAAACCCGTAACTTCCCCGTAAAGGAAAGCGGCGGATAGTTCGAGAACAAGCCACAACAGAACACATACAAAAGAACATTTCACTGTATATTACAACAATGCATCAGATTACAAGAATATACAGAGTATATACGAATAAATATTACACAGAAATATCAGAGATTTAAGTTACATTTAAATACATAGCAGCGGAAAATAATACAATACACAACTAGAAGTAGATATAAGGATACAAAGCTTTCCGGATATCGTTCCAGCTGTAAACCAGGATCCTGTGAATATAAATCTGCAAAACCAAAACTACTAGCTGCCCGTGTCGAAAATAAGGGCACCCAGAGTTTAGGTTAAAACAATAAACTCCAGGTCAGTCATGTGACTGGTGTGAGAACTAAAACAATTATTTATCTTTATTTTAAAGTTAGGTAAATCAAGGGACCACGCCGTATAACACGGAACGGGTTTCCTCCCATTAATACCAGTGCATATAAGTAAACAACGCAATGCTTTTCCAAAAATGAAGCTATTATAAGACCCAGGTCCCAACACAATGCAACGCAGCCGAGGATAGGGTTTTCCCTTATAATAGCCAAACATGCTTAGTACGTTTAAAACAAATCATTTGATACTACTATAAGTGTATAGTGTATAAAATAATCTTCAAATCATAAGTATCAATCATAGGCGGCATGAATGCCCCATAACACTATGTCGCCATATATAAGTTTACAATCAAAACCGCAAATGTCGTATTGGAAGTTGGGTTATCATTTATGGTATGAACCGAGGCTAGGGGCAAGATCCTCTACCGATTTGTGACTCTCTAGCCCGAGCCACAGGGTCAGAGCGCATCGACCCTTTAGATCGTCAGGGCCGGTCCACCGATGTGGATTATTATGCCTGAACACTACGTTTCCCCGCCCTTTGGGGCGTAAGCCTGGCCCGTCAGCCGACCAGAAGCATCGGCCGAAACCGATATCACGAGGCGCCTCGCTTTTCAGCAAGTAATAATAAGCAACATCCACATGTGTAACACCCCGAATTTTCTATTAACACTAAAGTTGCTAAAATAATAATAAGTGTGTAGAAGAGGGGATGTATCTAATATGAATATAATAATATTAATAAGTATGTAAGAGAGGGGATGTATCTATTATGAATATAAAAATATTAATAAGTGTGTAAGAGAGGGGATGTATCTAATATGAATATAAAAATATTAATAAGTGTGTAAGAGAGGGGATGTATCTAATATGTATATAAAAACAATAATAAGTGTGAAAAAGGGGGGGATGTATCTAATATGTACATTGTAGAAAATATATATATATTTATGACATGAATAGAAGTTTATTAATATGCTGAGTGTTTGCTGTGTCACTTCTGACTCATTGCTGAGTCAACAAGATAAACCCCATCTTGTCTGAACGGCTGCGGTTATTTCTAGGTTAAATCTAATGGCCTAAATGAATTCTAAAATCTATAAATAAGTGGGTAGACCCTAGACCTAAATCACTTGTAAAATTAGAGAAGCTACCGTCATGCTGCTGCCATGGAGTTCAGCATAGCCGTCACAAACTAAGAAGAGGAAGCCTAATCATCTACAACTAAATCTACACAAATCAAATCAAAAGATCTCTCTTTCTCTAATTCTTTTCTTTTGTTGGTGAGTATGATGATTCTCACAAGACTATTACAAACTAATTTGACTCAGTTATGAATGGATCACAAGAAAGTGATGTGATTTGTAATTGTAAATTCTATATATTGTGGATCTCTTATTATGTTATTATGTTGTCGTATGATGTAAATTATATATGCTATGTCATGATATGTTGTAAATTCTCTTATGCTATGTCGTGCTATGTTGAGAATCATGTCAAGCTATGTTATACTATCATACTATGCCATGTTATAAATCATGCTATATTATGTTGAAAAATCATGTTGTTGGATCATGCTTAAAGTTATGTTTTTTTTATCTTAATTTAAATGGATCTTGTTTATGGGAATTTGCCTATTAGGTTAGGTGTACCCATAAACTTGAAACTATAATTAAATAAAACTTGATTATGGGAATTTGCCTATTGATTTAGGTGTACCCATATAAAACCATGTTGTTAAAAAATTAGATGATGTTGATTCACACATGTTCATATGTAAGTTTATGAAAATTGATTGAGATCATATTAGGTGAATTTTGAACAAGTTGACACCTTTAGATCCATGACATGTATAATCTATGCAAGTTGGACATATGCAAGTTTCACCCCTTATTATGATTCATTTGGTCACATATACATGTTGTTATTATGATAATCTCTTTTATGCTATGAGTTAGGCTATTCGAGTCTAACATATATTTTGCGAATAAACGTTCAAACGTGGGGTAGGGGTAATATTAGGAATTAATAAATTGGGTGCAATTTTGTAAGATTTTGCATACCATGAATGGATGTCCATAATTGAGTCAATTATGGACATTGTTAAAAATTGGAAGTAATTAATAATTCAAGTAGGGAATTATTAAAATTGGGGGAAAGTGGATTATTATTAATAATCAATGCTTAGGACACGAGGTTGGACCCGTTTGTGATGTAAACCTGCCCGGACCCGCCCGGCAAATCCAGTAGTCACAAATGTCGGCCCAATGTGAGAGGTCCTAGGCCCAAACTAAAGCATAACAGTTGTAAAGACACGAGGTTAGACTCTTTTATGGTGTAAGACTGCCCGGACCCGCCCGGCAAATCCAGCTGCCATAAATGCCAGTCTAATTTGAGAGGTCTTTATGAGGTTATGGCCTTAATGAACTAAGAAATACTTAACCAGATAATCATGTAAGGTGGGACATGGGGGTTAAGTAGGTGCCTTGGGTGGCATGAGGAATCTGGTGGTTGCCTTTAGAGGCATTTGAAATACGATTAGACTTAACCAAACACACATGTAAATGAACATGACTAAGTGGGTTAAGTGGGATGGACTAATGGGGACAAGCTTAGGTGGAATGCTTGTGGTAAATAGTGGGGGCCCATTTCAACCAGTATCCCAAAACGTATCTTTGTGGGCTCGACCCAAGTCGAGGACGGGACACGCATACTGGGTTTGACTATAAGAGGCCAAAACAGGGAGCGGTGGCAACGCAAGTCCAACGGGTTTCATATGCGTGTGTGGACCCGGGCTAGTAGGTAAGACGTTGTTGCATCGTGTAGGTATAAGCCGTGCATGTCCGTTGTATCAGGTTGCCACTTTAGGGGAGTGATACACCCCACTGTGGGGCCAGCACGGGTATCTACGAGTTAGGGAGCCGATCGAATAATGGGAAGTAGGGTACACCTAGTGGAGATAGGGGCAGGCGGCACCTATGTAGTCAGCTAGGGGTACGTAAAGCCATTGGGAAAGTTTCTAAGTGAAGCTAAGTGGGATGAATCTTTAGGGTGACTGGTGTGGTGCAGTATAGTGTTTATCCTTTAGTATTTAGGAGCGCCTATAACGTTGCCTTTAGCGATTGTCTATGTCCTTAATCTGCTCTTCATAGACATTTTCTTGTTTTCCAGCTTATGCCTTAGTCCAGTTATTTTGGTAATAGTATTGTAGAATTATCATATTCACCAGACTTTATGTCTGACCCCCTCTTTTCCATCCTTTTTCTCCCTTCAGGTCCGCAGGTTGGGCCAAGTTCTAGTGGAGTCTAGTTGGATCGCTTATCTTCTGGAAAGCTTGGACTGCTGAAGTAAAGTCCAGCTTGTTATCTTTCTTTTTAATGGCTATTCATGTAATGGGATTATGTACTTGTTTTATCAAGATAGATATTGTACTTGACATTGAATATGGTGTTATGATGTAATCAAACATGTTTTGACTTCTGCTACAATGAAATAAAGTTTTCGAATTTCCAAGTACTATTTTATATCTGTCTTGTTGTAATTTTACTGTTCTATATTCACTTAAAACCTCCATGGAAGTTAATGCATTCCCTTTGTGAGTGACATTAATGGACGTGGGGTGTTACACGTGGTATCAGAGCATAAGGTTACCAGAACAGATAAAATTTTTTTTAGAAAAATATTTTTTTTTCTAAAGTATTTTTGGAAGAAGTGCTTTCAAAAAAAAACATGTTATTTAAAGAGAGTTTTTATGAAAAACATAATCCCAAATAGCCACATCCTTATCTTTATCTTTCGAATTCTCCATTTTGAATCTTTCCTTTTTCGTTTCAGCATGGCTGAAGATCTTAATCTCGCAGAAGGTGTGACGATTCCAGGGTGGTTTAGGAGATACTTGGAGGCTAGGGCCACCACTGCAGGCCCAGCGGATACTCCTCCACCCCTAGTTGCACCCATTCCTCCTCCTCCTCCTCCTCCTCCTCCTCGTGTTGACACTTTTGCAAAGACGTGCAAGGAATTCAAGGCTATGGGAGGAAAAACTTTTCAAGGGACTGAGACGTTTGTGGAGGCCAGAGATTGGCTTAAGGAGACTGAGGAATTGTTGGATATCTTTGAAGTGGAAGATGGGAGGAAAGTCCGTTTAGCTGCTTGGTTAATGAAGGGAGAGGCCTCGTTTTGGTGGGAGGTCACTAACGGGGAACGTCCAGTTGATTCATGGGCGGATTTCAGACGAAGGTTTGAGGCAAAGTTTCTTTCAAGGGCAGAGGAGAACTTAAATATGGAAAAATTCCTGGCACTAAAGCAAGGGAGCTCATCAGTAAAGGAATATGTCAATAAATTTAATCAGTTAGCAAGGTTTGGCTTGGAGTTGGTGAACACGCCAGAGAAGAAAGCTTTGAGGTTCGTTAGAGGCTTGAATGAACCGTTGCAAGGGTTGGCTATGACCCACATCCCTATGGGAGCCACCTTTGAAAAGCTAGTAGAAATGGCACTTATGCATGAGGATAAGGCAGTTGAAAAGAAAGGGGATCAGAAGAAACCCCAACAGCAAAATAAGAAGGGTGGTAAAAACAATAATGGCAAAGGGAAGAAGAAATGCTTCAATTGTGGGACGCCTGGCCATCTCAGCAAAGATTGTAGAAAGAAAAAGAAGACTGGTTGTTTTCATTGTGGAGATGCGGGACATTTAGTGAAGGACTGTCCAAAGAAGGGACAGAGGGCAGGGTCTACCTCGGGAGGACAGGTGCAGGCTCTTATGGCACCAGGGCAGGCAAGGGGGCAAGTTCAGGCTATTGCGGCCCCACCGCTGCAAGAAAGAGGTAGAACAATTTCTGTTGAAAGCTTAGTTTTTCTGTTTGATCATCCTGTCCGTACCTTATTCGATTCTGGCGCATCTCATTCGTTTATCTCTGCATCATTAGTTGAATCACTGCACTTGAACACCAGTTTAGTAGAGGATCCCTTGGTCGTTTCAAATCCAATTGGGGGTTCGGCTCATTTGACCATGATATGTTTGGATTTGAAAATCTCTATACTTAGCGTTGAATTTAGATGTGATGCTTATGTATTGGGCTTCACGGGCTATGGGCTAATTTTAGGAATGGATTGGTTGTCTAGAAATAGGGCCATTCTTGATTGTGAAAGGAGAGTAGTTAGGCTTGTGACTCGCCTTGGTAATGCTCTCGACATCTTTTGTAATCCCATAAATTCCGTTATGCTAAGTTATCTTGAATCGCTTGACGCGTCTGTAGAGAACCTGCGATCGGTAGAAGTGGTCCGGGAATATCCGGATGTGTTTGAGGAGGTGAAGGGCTTACCTCCAAAGCGGGAGATAGACTTTCGAATTTATCTTGTGGATAATGCTAAACCTGTATCTTTGCCAGTGCACCACATGGCTCCTCGTGAAAGGAGGGAACTCAATAAGCAAGTAAAGGAGTTGCTTGAGAAGGGGTTCATAAGACGTAGTATATCGGAGTGGGGTGCTCCAGTAGTTTTTGCCACAAAGGCGGATGGGTCTCTTAGACTTTGTATGGACTATAGAGAACTAAACAAGCTTACTAAAAAGAACCGACACCCACTGCCGAGGATTGATGATCTCTTTGATCAGTTAGTTGGCGCCTCAGTGTTTTCGCAGTTGGACTTAGCCACTGGCTTTCATCAACTGAGAGTGGCTGAGGATAGTATAGATAAGACTGCTTTTAGGACTCCTGACGGATTCTATGAATGGCTAGTGATGCCCTTTGGTTTGACAAACGCCCCTGCATATTTTGTTGATTTGATGAGTAGGGTGTTTAGGGAATACCTTAACAAATTCGTGGTAGTCTTTGTGGATGACATCTTAGTCTTTTCTAAGAATAAAGAAGAGAACTCCCTACATCTTAGGGAAGTGTTGGAAACCCTTCGAGCGCATAACCTTAAGGCAAAATTTTCTAAGTGTCACTTCTGGAGGAAGGAAGTACGGTTCTTAGGGCACGTGGTTTCCAAAGAAGGGATAGCAGTGGATCCCGCAAAGGTGGTGGCCATCCAAGATTGGAAGGTCCCTAAAAATGCAACCGAAGTAAGAAGTTTCTTGGGGTTGGCTGGCTATTATAGGAAGTTTATCAAAGACTTCGCAAAAATATTAGCTCCATTAACACGGTTAACGAAGAAGAACCTGGTTTTTACGTGGGACAAAGATTGCGATGATGCGTTCCAACGTTTAAAGAGAGCCTTAACTTCAGCCCCAGTCTTAGTGCTGCCAGACGGGAATAAACCGTTTACCATCTATACTGATGCTTGTGGGACGGGACTTGGCGCGGTCCTCATGCAAGAGGGAAGAGTAATAGCCTATGGTGGAAGGCAGTTGAGGGTTCATGAAAAGAATTACCCCACGCATGACTTAGAGCTAGCCGCAATTGTTTTCGCGCTTAAGTCTTTGCGTCACTATCTTCTTGGTGAGAAATTCGAACTGTTCACTGACCACAAATCATTAAAATACTTATTCTCTCAGAAGGATTTGAATTTAAGGCAGCAACGGTGGATGGAATTCTTAGCCTCCTACGATTTTGAAATAGCATATACCCCGGGCAAGGGTAACGTGGTGGCAGACGCCTTAAGTAGGAAAAGGTTGTCCTTGAGTCCGTTGTTTGTTGAACGACAAAGCTTAGAATTCATCTCTATGTTTGACTTTAGACCCTCCGTTGACTTAGTACCCGGTCTGTTAGCATCCTTGGAGGTTAGACCTACACTTCTAGGACGGGTTGGTGAGGCACAGCGAGACGACCCACAGTTGGTTGAGATAGTAGAAAAGCTCAAAGGGGGGGAGTCGTCAAGCCATCTTCGTAGGTATACCCTAGACGATAAGGGTTGGTTACGAAGGGATAATAGACTTTGTGTACCACAAGACGAAGACTTAAGGAAGGCCATTCTTGATGATGCTCATCGCTCAAAAATGACCATTCATCCCGGCGGGGATAAGATGTACAAAGATATGAAGCGGGTTTTCTTTTGGGCCGGTATGAAAAAGGATGTGGCCGAGTACGTCGCTAGATGCTTGGTGTGCCAACGAGTTAAAGCAGAACAAAAGAAACCCGGTGGGTTGCTTCACCCATTAGAAGTTCCACTATGGAAATGGGAAAGCATCTCAATGGATTTTGTGGATGGATTACCAAGATCAAGGAAGGGTACCACGGGGATTTGGGTTATAGTAGATAGACTTACTAAAAGCGCCCATTTTATTCCCGTGAAAAGTAAGAGGACTGCTCCGTGGTTGGCTTCTGTATACATTAAGGAGATAGTTCGTTTGCACGGTATTCCTTCTAGTATAGTAAGCGACCGTGACCCCATCTTTACTAGCGAATTTTGGAAGAGTTTACAAGAGGCGGTAGGGACTCAGCTATGTTTGAGCACCGCATATCATCCTCAGACAGACGGCCAAACCGAGAGGGTGAATCGCATTCTAGAGGATCTTTTAAGGCTTTGTATCCTAGACTTTGGGGGTACATGGGAAGAGCACCTTCCGTTAGTAGAATTCGCATATAACAATAGCTTTCAGTCTAGTATTGGCATGGCACCTTTCGAAGCTCTTTATGGAAGGCCTTGCCGTTCGCCTACATGTTGGTGGGAATCTACCGATAAAATCCTACTTGGGCCCGATATGGTTAGGGAAACCTCGGAGAAGATTGAGTTGATTCGAAGGAGGATGAAAGCAGCACAAGATAGGCAAAAATCGTATGCTGATAAGAGGAGGACAGATCTTGAGTTTTACATTGGGGACATGGTTTTTATCAAAGTATCTCCGTTACAGAATGTTGTTCGCTTTGGGTCCGTGGGGAAATTAGCACCAAGGTTTGTAGGGCCGTTTCCTGTAAAAAACAGGATTGGGAAGATGGCATATAGGGTGGAGTTGCCTGAGAAACTTAGTGGAGTACACGACGTATTCCATGTATCACATTTGAGGAAGTGTTTGCACAAGACCGCGGAGGTGGTAGAGCCGAGCTTGCTTAAAGAGGTGGAAATAGAGCGTGATGCAACAATTAGACGAGCTCCTACATGCATTCTTGGGTCGGAGATCAAAAAGTTGAGGAATCGAGAGGTCAGACTGGTTAAAGTGCAATGGGGAAATGATGAGAGCATCGCAACTTGGGAGACAGAAGAGAAGATGCGTTCGTTGTACCCTTTTCTTTTTGAGGGTATGTCTTTTAATTTCTCCTTTATCGCTTAGCTTATCTTATCTTATCTTTAGTATGTTCTCTCATTAGTATCTTTGACCTTTAGTTAGGATAATCCTATGGTTGAAACATGTGTTTGAGACATGTTATGTATGATGGATGCAAAATGGATGCAAGTGTTTGCTAGTGGTTGCTCGTGGATGCATATACACACACACTTTAGGCACTAGATCGGCTCAGTCACTACATATTGCATATTGCATATATATGGATGTATTTAGTAAAATGGATGAACGATGGTTGTATTATCATGTGGATGCTGCATTCAGATGATGGTTGTGCACGCATATAGAAGTATTATGTAGCATTAAGAATCTTTTGCATACATAATGGATGCATGGCACGATCATAGTTGCATTAAGGAGGTCAACTGAATCAGTGGACCGCCTGATTTTGCATTAGATACGGACATATACACACACTGTGCATTTAAACATGAAAGCATTAGAAGTCCGTAAGGACAATGGATGCATGTGTATGATGGATGAGTAGATGGACGTTTGGATGGTAGGATAT
Source organism: Allium sativum (assembly GCA_030737875.1). Taxonomy (NCBI): domain Eukaryota; kingdom Viridiplantae; phylum Streptophyta; class Magnoliopsida; order Asparagales; family Amaryllidaceae; genus Allium; species Allium sativum. The sequence goes on along the minus strand of CM060915.1, from coordinate 440,104,667 downwards.
ACATTCTTCCAGACTTGAAGATTTCGGGGACGAAATCCTAAAAGGAGGGGAGAATGTAACACCCCGAATTTTCTATTAACACTAAAGTTGCTAAAATAATAATAAGTGTGTAGAAGAGGGGATGTATCTAATATGAATATAAAAATATTAATAAGTATGTAAGAGAGGGGATGTATCTATTATGAATATAAAAATATTAATAAGTGTGTAAGAGAGGGGATGTATCTAATATGAATATAAAAATATTAATAAGTGTGTAAGAGAGGGGATGTATCTAATATGTATATAAAAACAATAATAAGTGTGAAAAAGGGGGGGGGGATGTATCTAATATGTACATTGTAGAAAAAATATATATATTTATGACATGAATAGAAGTTTATTAATATGCTGAGTGTTTGCTGAGTCACTTCTGACTCATTGCTGAGTCAACAAGATAAACCCCATCTTGTCTGAACGGCTGCGGTTATTTCTAGGTTAAATCTAATGGCCTAAATGAATTCTAAAATCTATAAATAAGTGGGTAGACCCTAGACCTAAATCACTTGTAAAATTAGAGAAGCTACCGTCATGCTGCTGCCATGGAGTTCAGCATAGCCGTCACAAACTAAGAAGAGGAAGCCTAATCATCTACAACTAAATCTACACAAATCAAATCAAAAGATCTCTCTTTCTCTAATTCTTTTCTTTTGTTGGTGAGTATGATGATTCTCACAAGACTATTACAAACTAATTTGACTCAGTTATGAATGGATCACAAGAAAGTGATGTGATTTGTAATTGTAAATTCTATATATTGTGGATCTCTTATTATGTTATTATGTTGTCGTATGATGTAAATTATATATGCTATGTCATGCTATGTTGTAAATTCTCTTATGCTATGTCGTGCTATGTTGAGAATCATGTCAAGCTATGTTATACTATCATACTATGCCATGTTATAAATCATGCTATATTATGTTGAAAAATCATGTTGTTGGATCATGCTTAAAGTTATGTTTTTTTTTATTAATTTAAATGGATCTTGTTTATGGGAATTTGCCTATTAGGTTAGGTGTACCCATAAACTTGAAACTATAATTAAATAAAACTTGATTATGGGAATTTGCCTATTGAGTTAGGTGTACCCATATAAAACCATGTTGTTAAAAAATTAGATGATGTTGATTCACACATGTTCATATGTAAGTTTATGAAAATTGATTGAGATCATATTAGGTGAATTTTGAACAAGTTGACACCTTTAGATCCATGACATGTATAATCTATGCAAGTTGGACATATGCAAGTTTCACCCCTTATTATGATTCATTTGGTCACATATACATGTTGTTATTATGATAATCTCTTTTATGCTATGAGTTAGGCTATTCGAGTCTAACATATATTTTGCGAATAAACGTTCAAACGTGGGGTAGGGGTAATATTAGGAATTAATAAATTGGGTGCAATTTTGTAAGATTTTGCATACCATGAATGGATGTCCATAATTGAGTCAATTATGGACATTGTTAAAAATTGGAAGTAATTAATAATTCAAGTAGGGAATTATTAAAATTGGGGGAAAGTGGATTATTATTAATAATCAATGCTTAGGACACGAGGTTGGACCCGTTTGTGATGTAAACCTGCCCGGACCCGCCCGGCAAATCCAGTAGTCACAAATGTCGGCCCAATGTGAGAGGTCCTAGGCCCAAACTAAAGCATAACAGTTGTAAAGACACGAGGTTAGACTCTTTTATGGTGTAAGACTGCCCGGACCCGCCCGGCAAATCCAGCTGCCATAAATGCCAGTCTAATGTGAGAGGTCTTTATGAGGTTATGGCCTTAATGAACTAAGAAATACTTAACCAGATAATCATGTAAGGTGGGACATGGTGGTTAAGTAGGTGCCTTGGGTGGCATGAGGAATCTGGTGGTTGCCTTTAGAGGCATTTGAAATACGATTAGACTTAACCAAACACACATGTAAATGAACATGACTAAGTGGGTTAAGTGGGATGGACTAATGGGGACAAGCTTAGGTGGAATGCTTGTGGTAAATAGTGGGGGCCCATTTCAACCAGTATCCCAAAACGTATCTTTGTGGGCTCGACCCAAGTCGAGGACGGGACACGCATACTGTAACGACCCGGGGAAAAGACCGACAATCGGGTTCTTCGAAAACAATACATAAACCTGTATCGCTTGCCAAAACCCAAGTATCGAACCCCCAGATTGTCATGAGAAAGAATTTAGAGGGTGAGAATAGAAAGAAAGAAGTATTAGAATAGAAGAAAGAAGAACACATCAGAATCTCACAGCGGAACAAATAAAATATAATATAACAAATCCTTTAGAAGAAAACTGTATATACATACCAATCATCAGAGCATACATACATCAGACACAGCGGAAAATAACTTCATATAACTAGCGGTGAAGCCTCCTGCTTGTAGCTCCCGAAACTCCAAGCGAAACCAAACCTAGAACATACTCGGTCTGACCCGAGCACATTTGATTTAAAACAAAATACACCGGGTCAGTCTGGAATACCATCAGTGATAAATTCACAGCACACACAAAACTTGTTTAACTTTGGAAATCCTTTTCGAAACAAAAGGATAATAGTAAGACCATCCCACACATAAACACGGACGGTTTTTACCTTACTATAACCCAAACCCTTTTTGAAAATCATAACTTGATATGATATTATCATAATGTCTAAATACAAGTAAATATCAATCTAGAGGAACGCTTGCATCTCACGCTCCCCATATATAGTATACAATCAAAACCGCGGGCGCTTATTGGATATTGGTTTTCCAACTTGACAAGGTATGGGACCACCTTCCGCACGTGTATCTCTAGAGGCGAATACACTGGGTTCAACAAGAACGTCTTGCAACCCGGCCCACACATGACCGACCACTCATTTCGCTTGAGTGTATCGAATGTATATCACCGACGGTTGGGCTCAAACCACCGTCTCCCGTAAAGGGACAGCATCGAATATAGATTAAAGAAGCAAAAGGAATTTCTCTAGATAGGTGATTATACACCCTAATGGGAGCGACCCACATAGCCATGCTGCCTGCCCGATTTTAGTCATTTCCCGGTTGATGAGGCTTGAGGTTAGAATTTCTTTTCGAACATCTGGCCACACTTTACTTTGAATGCCACATCGTCAGATCCGCCAGATATCACTAATTGACATCCACAAAAATACTCTAGCAGTTAAGCTAAGAGAACGGCCATTCCCCGCCAACCACTATCGTACGTTTGAAGAGATCAACGTACATGACCCCTTTGGAAATACTCTGTCAGACACTCGTCCATACAAGTCATCCAGGAACAGGATGAACCGAAGGCCCCTCCTACTGCATCCTTATAGGAATCACCCCAAGGATCAGTAGCGAGTGGTCCTTGTAATCCGTGGACTCAACCACGACAGAATCACAAATCGAATAACTCTGGTTGCAAGCCAGAGAGATTCAACCAGTAGTCCTTCCGCTTATGAAGATCCACGGTCTTCACTTGCTCCGTCTTCAATTGACATCTTCACGTATTTGTTGGTCGGAATGGTTTTCGAATATAATTTCGATCCCGGTCTTTCCATACCAACAATCGTATTGGTCAGGTTTTGATAGTCGGTGTTTTAACTATCAAATAACAAATGTGTCAATGAAATGATTTTACTGATTTAGTACTTGGTATGACTTGGCCTCTTTTAAACATATTTAACAAATGGATGGATAAAACCTTTTCGATATATTTAGACCTTACAATTACCTCTATTTCATAATAGGATTTCCAATACCATTTTATATACTTTTATAGCATGATTATATTTTCCTAACTTGAATTAACTCCATTCGCTTGACCTAGATCGCAGCGATCACAAATGGTTACACCTGATTCCCTCAGGAAACATCCGACCGCCGTAGGCTATCTGCAGCCCTGCGAATTACGCTAGCAGTCGTACGCAATGGCGACTCTGCCTGAATAACTATACTTTTGATCAATTCTATTTCCAATACTGTATTTGAATAACTTTAGTTGAATAGCAAATGTTCAATATAATTTGAAAACAATATTCTTATTTCTTTAAAACCCTTTCCCTTTTCCCCGCTTTCATTTTCAATATTTCACGTATGGGACATCACGCCGATCACACCACTTGTCACTTGTTTCAACCCAATATCATTCCTCGATAATAACGAAGCCGTTCAAGTTGGGGTATTCTATTTACCTCTCAGACCTTGATCGACAATGTCCTTATCTTAGAATAATATCAGTTCATCACTCAACCACTGATATTCAAATCTCTTTATCACTTTGATTTCAACTTGGTTTTTATAAACCATATCTTACACTTGAAATTCTCGTTCAATCTAATCTCTTTACTTAATTCCCTTAGTTAAGTAAGTGTTCACTTTTAACTTCGAACAACACTCCACTAAATCCTGGATAAAACCCATTAACCCTACTTGTTGGAAACTTGGATTTATAAAACTCTTAATAGAATTCTTATTTGGTTTTGATTTACTTAGCGATGCTTAGCCATCTTAATTTATAACTAATCGAAGATTAATTAGTCATTTACACCATTCGTTAAACTTTAACGAATATTCAAAGTATTTACATCAAATTACTTTGATTACCAATTTCATATAAAGACGGTTGATTTCTGTCGACCGTAAACCTCACTTATCCGTTAAGTGATTATCATTAGTCATTTCCCCCTTTTGATTTCAAATCTAGTTAAAAAAAAAACCTTTTCTTACAATTGAAATCCTCGCCACACAATCTTTATACGTAATTTTCTTAATTAAGTAAATATTCACAAACGAATAACTTCTTACTTAAAAACATCATTTCGCTTATCACAACATATAAATCCCTCATCAAATGATTTGCTTCCATCTATTCGAGCACCCGTAGTGAACTCTCTCTCTTGGATTTTTAACTAAAATCTATTTATCCTTTATTTAAAAAAATAAGTCTCTTTTTAACTTGGACTTTATTTCCAGGAATTCATTTGAACTAACACAACCACATTCGCATATATTTTCCTTTACGTTCGAAATCCTTATTTCAATTTCGCTCTCGTGCTCACGTCAATCCTTTAACCTTTAAGGTCGTCATTTGGTTTAAAAACCATTTTAAAATCTTGTTTGTATTTTTCCCTTTCTACTCATACAATTCCCTTTTTAAATTAATTTAATGATTTAATTATTTTAAAAACACTATTTAATTGTTTTAAAAACAACTATACTATCTCACCAATCCATAGGTGATTCCTTTGCCCTTTTTGTTTTATAACTTGTTTTCATCGTACGATATTACTTCTTAAACCATTTGAATAATTCCTTTATAACTTAATTAAATATTTAATTATAAATTTCTAATTAAATTAATTATATAAAACAACTGAGAAACTTCGATTCAGTTATAAGATAATTAATAACTTTTAAAACTGCGTCGTTTCACCGAACGGTCGAACGACGTGAAAACAACACATTTATGGCCATTCACTGCCAATTACCAAATCAACACTGGCGGTTGATTTTAAACACAACACGGGTGGTTATTTGTTCAACCATCACACTCAAACAGGTTTTTCAACCATATGGGGTTCAATCAATTCAAATATCAATAATATAAACAAACAAACAACAGATATAATGTTTTGAGGAATCCGGTCGGATCCCTCCAACCTGTTCTGCCCTGCATCACAGCTCGTTAAACATTTCATAATAATATATGAAATAAATTACATATAATTAATTAAATCTAATTAACTGCATCCAATCCACCATAGCAGTCAATAGCAATCAATCAATCAATTTAAAGGTAAATTATAATTCAATATGAATTTACCACATTATAGAATTCCAGAAGGTGTGAGAATTAACTCACCTGGATCTGCGTTGTAAACACAGCTTGGTTTCAGATGAATTTCATCTTTGTCTAATTAAATTCTGTCCCATTCGACTTGCTTGTTAATACGATTCAGCCTAGTTGGAATCGACCAATTTTGATTTCAAAACATCGTAGCTCGACTCCTTTACCCAGCACTTCGTCCAACCATGACCGTAAATTTCAAGTCTCTAGCCTACTTGTTAAAACCCTTACAAGCCATTTGCGTTGGAATTGGTCCATCATTTTATTGCAGGCCCACGTCGTTAGAGCCCATCGCCAAATTAATCTAGCCCGTCCACGTCCTATATCCTTCCCATAAATTAGCAGAGCCGCATTACTTTAGTTACTCCTCATTTTCTTCTTCTTCTTTTTTTTTTCTCGTCCAGATCCAAACAGAAGAAACCGCTTCTGCCAAACATAAACCCAAGCTCCGCCTCTTCCACAGTCGATCGAAGATCCAGCGAGCACCCCTAAATCAAGCGTCTCGACCTTCTTCCCCTACAGCTTGAGCCTCGTCCCTCCTAGCCCCTCTGTTGACGCGTGGATCGGTCACAAAGATCAAATTTTTCCGGCGAGATTCGTCAGTTTGATTTCATTAAAGAGGTCAGCGAGCATACCTCCTTTCCTTTCGTTAATTTCTGTTTTAAAACTCTGCGAATTACTGTGTAAATCGAGAGTTATCTGAGGTAGAAAATCGAATTGGGTTATTGTATTTATTTGTCTATGCGTGACTGTTTGGTTTTGGGGAAACAGTGTGAGACGAGAGATTTATAGGGTAAAAGGATTAGAATAGGCTACTGTGATTTATTTCTGGTTTTCGTGACTGTTGTTGAGTATGTTTGGTCACGAATGAATGGGTTGCGAAGTGGGTTTGCCTGGGAAAAACACTGCTATGCAGTGGTATTTATATGCGTAAATTCCTTGGCACCCAAGGTTTCTAGCTTGGTAGGTCTGCAAGGCTATGTTCTTTCTTTTCAGTAATAGCTGCTATGTATGTCCATTGATGTGAGAAGATTTGAGGAGAAAACACATACAGGTTGATGCTTTTGAGGTTTCAGACTTGTCTGGTCTCCTCAATAGGTCTGTTTGCTATTGAGAGGGAGAGTTTAGGCCTGTGGTTATGCACAAGTAGTCCCAGTGTGTTGTCATCCCACATTGATACAGATTTGTAGAAGTGTGTGTGTGTGTGTGTATATATATATATCTCTGATTTCCTTTCTCTGAAGTAGTTCATGTGAATATCTAAGTTTGAATTTGTCGGCCAAGCAAAAGATTCAGAAACACATGTGAAAAGCTGTTCTTGTTTCATTTTATTATTTTATTTCTTGTAGGCTAGATGTACCAATACATCTCTATGTTTCAGCTATTTTCTTTTTATATTTTCTTTAACTGTTCTAATGAAAAGGACAAGACGCCTTGCTGTTCTTGAATTTACAGTGAATACCCTATATAAAATGTGATATCAAAAGCTCATTGATCACCAACTCGAAACACAGTAAATAAAACCTGATTATCATTGTGCTTACTTTTATAACAGCAAGGAGTTGACTAGGTACAGTTCACAAATCTTGCTCTTCAATTTGTGTGCTAATGCCAAATGCTAATATCCCTTAATTATTTAGTTTACATAATACAGCGGCTATGCTGTATGGATGCTATGTAGTCGAAAGTGCTGGAAGCCAGAAAAAAAGTCTTTGTTATAAGAAGATGATTATGTTCACATCATATTTAGTTTGAGTCTAAAGATTTGTGTTTGCAGGTCGATCTTCTTAAAGAAAAGCTCGGATTTGATCATGCTTCCAATTACAATGAAGAACCATACTTGAAAGCTGCACATAAAAAGTTAGTGGTTGCCTATACTACCACTTTTATGTATTCATCTCGAGTCAAATGTGTATATGGTGGATGTACTAATTAGGGTAACAAAGTTTGTTACATGTCGGCTTGGTCAAAAAAGAAAATTTTGTACTGTAGTATATACACGTGAAGAACTGTTGCCTTTTATGTATTGTCCTTATCCTTCTTTGTTTTATTGATATTTCACTTTGTTATTGGTTTGGTTGGGTGAGTCCTATTTGCTGTTGTAAACATATGCTATTCGTTTGATGAAATATTCTGTACATTTGATTTTCATAATTCATCACTTGCATATAGATATATTCGAATTCCATATTAAATTCAATATAATATCCATTAACCTTACAACATCGATATCTAAGAACCGATTTAAATATTCCAAATAAATGTGCAAATCCTGGGACGTTACATTCTTCCCCCCTTAAAATAATTTCGTCCTCGAAATTGCTTAGGTTAGAAAAACGTCGCAACCGATTATATTTTCTAAATCCAGTTCATTTTAAATTAACAACCAATTCAACCAAGTAAATTGAATTCATATTCATCGTTAATATTTCCTTCACCAATTTTAAGTTTTAGTTCATATTCAATTTTTTTTTTTTTTTTTTTTTTTTTTTACTTGATTTCTAACATTTCATTTTATAAATTTCAATTCTGATCTTAACTCAAACACCATCACTTTAATTTATTCCATTTTATTCTGTTTGAACTTATCTTAAGTTAAACCCAGATTTTCAATTTCATACTTAAAATTCTCTTTCACAATTACATATGTGAAATTTTGGCTATATTATCCATTCAGATTCAAATTTCCATTTGAATTCCACTCAAGTAAATCAATCAAACCACAATAAATTTATTTCTTTTATATACAAAATACGATTTGGGTAAAATTATTTCATTTACCCTATTAACAAACCAATATTGTGTACATTCCCCGTCCAATGCTTTTCAATACTTGAACCGATCAATAACACAATACAAAACATTTTGATATAAAATCTACAAATACGCTCTCATATCTATACACTCAACTCGATCTAGGGTATTACTAACCCCATTTCTACCGAGTCACACCACAGAGCCAAGGTCATTACTAAACCAATAGCTCCGATACCACTGTAACGACCCGGGGAAAAGACCGACAATCGGGTTCTTCGAAAACAATACATAAACCTGTATCGCTTGCCAAAACCCAAGTATCGAACCCCCAGATTGTCATGAGAAAGAATTTAGAGGGTGAGAATAGAAAGAAAGAAGTATTAGAATAGAAGAAAGAAGAACACATCAGAATCTCACAGCGGAACAAATAAAATATAATATAACAAATCCTTTAGAAGAAAACTGTATATACATACCAATCATCAGAGCATACATACATCAGACACAGCGGAAAATAACTTCATATAACTAGCGGTGAAGCCTCCTGCTTGTAGCTCCCGAAACTCCAAGCGAAACCAAACCTAGAACATACTCGGTCTGACCCGAGCACATTTGATTTAAAACAAAATACACCGGGTCAGTCTGGAATACCATCAGTGATAAATTCACAGCACACACACAACTTGTTTAACTTTGGAAATCCTTTTCGAAACAAAAGGATAATAGTAAGACCAGCCCACACATAAACACGGACGGTTTTTACCTTACTATAACCCAAACCCTTTTTGAAAATCATAACTTGATATGATATTATCATAATGTCTAAATACAAGTAAATATCAATCTAGAGGAACGCTTGCATCTCACGCTCCCCATATATAGTATACAATCAAAACCGCGGGCGCTTATTGGATATTGGTTTTCCAACTTGACAAGGTATGGGACCACCTTCCGCACGTGTATCTCTAGAGGCGAATACACTGGGTTCAACAAGAACGTCTTGCAACCCGGCCCACACATGACCGACCACTCATTTCGCTTGAGTGTATCGAATGTATATCACCGACGGTTGGGCTCAAACCACCGTCTCCCGTAAAGGGACAGCATCGAATATAGATTAAAGAAGCAAAAGGAATTTCTCTAGATAGGTGATTATACACCCTAATGGGAGCGACCCACATAGCCATGCTGCCTGCCCGATTTTAGTCATTTCCCGGTTGATGAGGCTTGAGGTTAGAATTTCTTTTCGAACATCTGGCCACACTTTACTTTGAATGCCACATCGTCAGATCCGCCAGATATCACTAATTGACATCCACAAAAATACTCTAGCAGTTAAGCTAAGAGAACGGCCATTCCCCGCCAACCACTATCGTACGTTTGAAGAGATCAACGTACATGACCCCTTTGGAAATACTCTGTCAGGCACTCGTCCATACAAGTCATCCAGGAACAGGATGAACCGAAGGCCCCTCCTACTGCATCCTTATAGGAATCACCCCAAGGATCAGTAGCGAGTGGTCCTTGTAATCCGTGGACTCAACCACGACAGAATCACAAATCGAATAACTCTGGTTGCAAGCCAGAGAGATTCAACCAGTAGTCCTTCCGCTTATGAAGATCCACGGTCTTCACTTGCTCCGTCTTCAATTGACATCTTCACGTATTTGTTGGTCGGAATGGTTTTCGAATATAATTTCGATCCCGGTCTTTCCATACCAACAATCGTATTGGTCAGGTTTTGATAGTCGGTGTTTTAACTATCAAATAACAAATGTGTCAATGAAATGATTTTACTGATTTAGTACTTGGTATGACTTGGCCTCTTTTAAACATATTTAACAAATGGATGGATAAAACCTTTTCGATATATTTAGACCTTACAATTACCTCTATTTCATAATAGGATTTCCAATACCATTTTATATACTTTTATAGCATGATTATATTTTCCTAACTTGAATTAACTCCATTCGCTTGACCTAGATCGCAGCGATCACAAATGGTTACACCTGATTCCCTCAGGAAACATCCGACCGCCGTAGGCTATCTGCAACCCTGCGAATTACGCTAGCAGTCGTACGCAATGGCGACTCTGCCTGAATAACTATACTTTTGATCAATTCTATTTCCAATACTGTATTTGAACAACTTTAGTTGAATAGCAAATGTTCAATATAATTTGAAAACAATATTCTTATTTCTTTAAAACCCTTTCCCTTTTCCTCGCTTTCATTTTCAATATTTCACGTATGGGACATCACGCCGATCACACCACTTGTCACTTGTTTCAACCCAATATCATTCCTCGATAATAACGAAGCCGTTCAAGTTGGGGTATTCTATTTACCTCTCAAACCTTGATCGACAATGTCCTTATCTTAGAATAATATCAGTTCATCACTCAACCACTGATATTCAAATCTCTTTATCACTTTGATTTCAACTTGGTTTTTATAAACCATATCTTACACTTGAAATTCTCGTTCAATCTAATCTCTTTACTTAATTCCCTTAGTTAAGTAAGTGTTCACTTTTAACTTCGAACAACACTCCACTAAATCCTGGATAAAACCCATTAACCCTACTTGTTGGTAACTTGGATTTATAAAACTCTTAATAGAATTCTTATTTGGTTTTGATTTACTTAGCGATGCTTAGCCATCTTAATTTATAACTAATCGAAGATTAATTAGTCATTTACACCATTCGTTAAACTTTAACGAATATTCAAAGTATTTACATCAAATTACTTTGATTACCAATTTCATATAAAGACGGTTGATTTCTGTCGACCGTAAACCTCACTTATCCGTTAAGTGATTATCATTAGTCATTTCCCCTTTTGATTTCAAATCTAGTTAAAAAAAAACTTTTCTTACAATTGAAATCCTCGCCACACAATCTTTATACGTAATTTTCTTAATTAAGTAAATATTCACCAACGAATAACTTCTTACTTAAAAACATCATTTCGCTTATCACAACATATAAATCCCTCATCAAATGATTTGCTTCCATCTATTCGAGCACCCGTAGTGAACTCTCTCTCTTGGATTTTTAACTAAAATCTATTTATCCTTTATTTAAAAAAATAAGTCTCTTTTTAACTTGGACTTTATTTCCAGGAATTCATTTGAACTAACACAACCACATTCGCATATATTTTCCTTTACGTTCGAAATCCTTATTTCAATTTCGCTCTCGTGCTCACGTCAATCCTTTAACCTTTAAGGTCGTCATTTGGTTTAAAAACCATTTTAATATCTTGTTTGTATTTTTCCCTTTCCACTCATACAATTCCCTTTTTAAATTAATTTAATGATTTAATTATTTTAAAAACACTATTTAATTGTTTTAAAAACAACTATACTATCTCACCAATCCATAGGTGATTCCTTTGCCCTTTTTGTTTTATAACTTGTTTTCATCGTACGATATTACTTCTTAAAACATTTGAATAATTCCTTTATAACTTAATTAAATATTTAATTATAAATTTCTAATTAAATTAATTATATAAAACAACTGAGAAACTTCGATTCAGTTATAAGATAATTAATAACTTTTAAAACTGCGTCGTTTCACCGAACGGTCGAACGACGTGAAAACAACACATTTATGGCCATTCACTGCCAATTACCAAATCAACACTGGCGGTTGATTTTAAACACAACACGGGTGGTTATTTGTTCAACCATCACACTCAAACAGGTTTTTCAACCATATGGGGTTCAATCAATTCAAATATCAATAATATAAACAAACAAACAACAGATATAATGTTTTGAGGAATCCGGTCGGATCCCTCCAACCTGTTCTGCCCTGCATCACAGCTCGTTAAACATTTCATAATAATATATGAAATAAATTTCATATAATTAATTAAATCTAATTAACTGCATCCAATCAACCATAGCAGTCAATAGCAATCAATCAATCAATTTAAAGGTAAATTATAATTCAATATGAATTTACCACATTATAGAATTCCAGAAGGTGTGAGAATTAACTCACCTGGATCTGCGTTGTAAACACAGCTTGGTTTCAGATGAATTTCATCTTTGTCTAATTAAATTCTGTCCCATTCGACTTGCTTGTTAATACGATTCAGCCTAGTTGGAATCGACCAATTTTGATTTCAAAACATCGTAGCTCGACTCCTTTACCCAGCACTTCGTCCAACCATGACCGTAAATTTCAAGTCTCTAGCCTACTTGTTAAAACCCTTACAAGCCATTTGCGTTGGAATTGGTCCATCATTTTATTGCAGGCCCACGTCCTTAGAGACCATCGCCAAATTAATCTAGCCCGTCCACGTCCTATATCCTTCCCATAAATTAGCAGAGCCGCATTACTTTAGTTACTCCTCATTTTCTTCTTCTTTTTTTTTTTTTCTCGTCCAGATCCAAACAGAAGAAACCGCTTCTGCCAAACATAAACCCAAGCTCCGCCTCTTCCACAGTCGATCGAAGATCCAGCGAGCACCCCCAAATAAGGCGTCTCAACCTTCTTCCCCTACAGTTTGAGCCTCGTCCCTCCTAGCCCCTCTGTTGACGCGTGGATCGGTCACAAAGATCAAATTTTTCCGGCGAGATTCGTCAGTTTGATTTCATTAAAGAGGTCAGCGAGCATACCTCCTTTCCTTTCGTTAATTTCTGTTTTAAAACTCTGCGAATTACTGTGTAAATCGAGAGTTATCTGAGGTAGAAAATCGAATTGGGTTATTGTATTTATTTGTCTATGCGTGACTGTTTGGTTTTGGGGAAACAGTGTGAGACGAGAGATTTATAGGGTAAAAGGATTAGAATAGGCTACTGTGATTTATTTCTGGTTTTCGTGACTGTTGTTGAGTATGTTTGGTCACGAATGAATGGGTTGCGAAGTGGGTTTGCCTGGGAAAAACACTGCTATGCAGTGGTATTTATATGCGTAAATTCCTTGGCACCCAAGGTTTCTAGCTTGGTAGGTCTGCAAGGCTATGTTCTTTCTTTTCAGTAATAGCTGCTATGTATGTCCATTGATGTGAGAAGATTTGAGGAGAAAACACATACAGGTTGATGCTTTTGAGGTTTCAGACTTGTCTGGTCTCCTCAATAGGTCTGTTTGCTATTGAGAGGGAGAGTTTAGGCCTGTGGTTATGCACAAGTAGTCCCAGTGTGTTGTCATCCCACATTGATACAGATTTGTAGAAGTGTGTGTGTGTGTATATATATATATATATATATATCTCTGATTTCCTTTCTCTGAAGTAGTTCATGTGAATATCTAAGTTTGAATTTGTCGGCCAAGCAAAAGATTCAGAAACACATGTGAAAAGCTGTTCTTGTTTCATTTTATTATTTTATTTCTTGTAGGCTAGATGTACCAATACATCTCTATGTTTCAGCTATTTTCTTTTTATATTTTCTTTAACTGTTCTAATGAAAAGGACAAGACGCCTTGCTGTTCTTGAATTTACAGTGAATACCCTATATAAAATGTGATATCAAAAGCTCATTGATCACCAACTCGAAACACAGTAAATAAAACCTGATTATCATTGTGCTTACTTTTATAACAGCAAGGAGTTGACTAGGTACAGTTCACAAATCTTGCTCTTCAATTTGTGTGCTAATGCCAAATGCTAATATCCCTTAATTATTTAGTTTACATAATACAGCGGCTATGCTGTATGGATGCTATGTAGTCGAAAGTGCTGGAAGCCAGAAAAAAAGTCTTTGTTATAAGAAGATGATTATGTTCACATCATATTTAGTTTGAGTCTAAATATTTGTGTTTGCAGGTCGATCTTCTTAAAGAAAAGCTCGGATTTGATCATGCTTCCAATTACAATGAAGAACCATACTTGAAAGCTGCACATAAAAAGTTAGTGGTTGCCTATACTACCACTTTTATGTATTCATCTCGAGTCAAATGTGTATATGGTGGATGTACTAATTAGGGTAACAAAGTTTGTTACATGTCGGCTTGGTCAAAAAAGAAAATTTTGTACTGTAGTATATACACGTGAAGAACTGTTGCCTTTTATGTATTGTCCTTATCCTTCTTTGTTTTATTGATATTTCACTTTGTTATTGGTTTGGTTGGGTGAGTCCTATTTGCTGTTGTAAACATATGCTATTCGTTTGATGAAATATTCTGTACATTTGATTTTCATAATTCATCACTTGCATATAGATATATTCGAATTCCATATTAAATTCAATATAATATCCATTAACCTTACAACATCGATATCTAAGAACCGATTTAAATATTCCAAATAAATGTGCAAATCCTGGGACGTTACACATACTGGGTTTGACTATAAGAGGCCAAAACAGGGAGCGGTGGCAACGCAAGTCCAACGGGTTTCATATGCGTGTGTGGACCCGGGCTGGTAGGTAAGACGTTGTTGCATCGTGTAGGTATAAGCCGTGCATGTCCGTTGTATCAGGTTGCCACTTTAGGGGAGTGATACACCCCACTGTGGGGCCAGCACGGGTATCTACGAGTTAGGGAGCCGATCGAATAATGGGAAGTAGGGTACACCTAGTGGAGATAGGGGCAGGCGGCACCTATGTAGTCAGCTAGGGGTACGTAAAGCCATTGGGAAAGTTTCTAAGTGAAGCTAAGTGGGATGAATCTTTAGGGTGACTGGTGTGGTGCAGTATAGTGTTTATCCTTTAGTATTTAGGAGCGCCTATAACGTTGCCTTTAGCGATTGTCTATGTCCTTAATCTGCTCTTCATAGACATTTTCTTGTTTTCCAGCTTATGCCTTAGTCCAGTTATTTTGGTAATAGTATTGTAGAATTATCATATTCACCAGACTTTATGTCTGACCCCCTCTTTTCCATCCTTTTTCTCCCTTCAGGTCCGCAGGTTGGGCCAAGTTCTAGTGGAGTCTAGTTGGATCGCTTATCTTCTGGAAAGCTTGGACTGCTGAAGTAAAGTCCAGCTTGTTATCTTTCTTTTTAATGGCTATTCATGTAATGGGATTATGTACTTGTTTTATCAAGATAGATATTGTACTTGACATTGAATATGGTGTTATTATGTAATCAAACATGTTTTGACTTCTGCTACAATGAAATAAAGTTTTCGAATTTCCAAGTACTATTTTATATCTGTCTTGTTGTAATTTTACTGTTCTATATTCACTTAAAACCTCCATGGAAGTTAATGCATTCCCTTTGTGAGTGACATTAATGGACGTGGGGTGTTACAACATGAGTCAAACTCGTCAGCCAGTTCAAGCACTGACGCCACTCCTAACTAGAAAGAAACGCATGCCCTCCCTGAGGTCCGTCTCCCGTTTTTGATTCATACCGGGTGTGATACTCGCGAATCAACGTTACACAAAGCTACGCCACAAAGGCCGTGCTTCGATCATCAATCACAAGACTTTGCTTTTCAACAGAAGCCTTGATCATTTGCATCTTAGCATGCCACACAGGCAATTCACTCCATGCGATTGATATCCATCAATATATAACCCCTGAGCTCGTACGTCTCAGAGAAGGGCGTTAAGCAAGAGAATAAATTCTCCGCCGCCAACCAGATATATATTTAATAGAGATCAATCACACGGACTAAAATCCAATGTCAGACACACAGTCCATTTACAAGTCCGTTCTGGGTCTGAACGAAACCGGAGGCACCTAGTACCCCGCATATCCATCGATCTCCAAGTACGTCTGGACGATCACTAACTGTTTCCATCTTCTTGGGTGTACAGCCCAATCAAGATCATCAGTAATTACCCAAACGACGTGAAGACCTCCGGTCTTCGACCATCGTCTTCATCTTCGACTTATCGTTGTATCAGTTATTCAGAATGGGATAAACCCGGCCTTTCCGAATAACTCGCGTATATTTTAAATAAGTGTTACACAAACACAACATACGCCTCATTCCAATTCATTAGTCACTAACCGTAAATTAATCAAGAGAATAATTTCCCAAATATTAACCCCGAAGGCCGAAACCAACATCAGATCAATATCCAGAAAACCATTCTGCTTAGCTAACCGACAGTTAGTTTCTAAATTTCACATTCATAGGGAAAGGTTCCCATTAATTTTATCCAAGATAAATTCCTTGAATTTATTCTTTAATCTTCTTTTGAATTTCGATTCAAATAGTCGGGATTAACGAACCTTACCGATGTAATCATTTGTTTTAACTTCCCAATCCCAACCTATTTATCTCATGAAGTAAAACTGGTTGTACTTCATATCTAACACCACGGTGTTATCGGTAAATTCAATTACCATTTCACGTTCAAAACTAATTAAAGATTTAACTAACGCCTGGAGTAAAACTGGTGATACTCCATTTCGATTGTTTCAATCTAATTAAAGATTCATTAAAACTCCACTTAGTTTTAATCGTTAACTGGGTTAAAGAATCCGTGTCATTTAAAACACGGTTCACGATAAACCCAAAGTCACATTCATTAATTATCGGGTTAAAGAACAAGTGTTATTTAAAACACTGTTCACGATAAACCCAAAAATCAATATCAATTCAATTTCAATTAAATATCATTTAATTGGTACACTTCATTAAATCTAAATAAAAAGATTTAATCTTTTCTCAACTGGGTTCAAGAACAGTGTTAGTGAAGACACCTATTCACGACAAACCCAAATCACATTTGATATTCAATACGAGGCTTTGAATAGAAAATATATCGGCTTATATTCAATATCAAATTCTACGATTAACAAATGTCGTATTGGAAATAACGATATAAATATATATCTTTCAAATTTCCATAACAACACCTGTATAATCACGAATTCCAACATCGAAATATTCCGAAGACAATTTCGATTCAAATCCACTCCAATGCAATCATTGGATAATCTGGTTATTTTTAAAACCCTTTTTAAATTCAATTTGTTTATTTAAAAATAAATAGAATTATAATTCTAGTTCAAAACTAGTTCATTTCGATAAAAATCTATTTTTATCTTTTCAAATATGGGATTTTTCATCCCAGTTCTTTCTAAATCATTTCTTATGATTTTATACAAATTATTACTATTTTTAATAATTTTATCAAGGCCCGTACAGTCGATTTCCATCAATGGCCATCGAACTGCACTTACAGCGACCTTTTTCAAATTTGATTTGGACGTAACTCCAAATCCAACCGTTAGATTTCAAATTTCTAATATTCATTAGAAAGCTCTTTTCGATACGAACCCAACGGTTCCGGTTTTAGGAGAATCCGACGGTCGGATCTCCCGTAATGTCCGTTTGAAATAAATGGTCGAAATTTACGAACTGTCGCGGCGCGGCGCGTTCTATTCAGGCCATTATATTATATATATAATATATATTTCGTCGATTTCTATTTAAAACGAATTATATAAATAGTTTTAAATTCGTTTCAAAAGCAATTTCAACTTTCATTTCAATTCAAATCAAAATTGAATTCTTCTTTATAAATTCGTTTTAAAATTCATTTCTATTCAATTCAAATTTGAATTCATTTCAATTCGCCTTCAATTCAATTTGAATTCGTTTTCAATTCCTTTCGAAATCGTTTTCAATTCAATTCATTTCGAAATCGTTTTCAATTTAATTCATTTCGAAATCGTTTTCAATTTAATTCATTTCGAAATCATTTTCAATTCAATTCATTTCGAAATCGTTTTCAATTCAATTCATTTCGAAATCGTTTTCAATTCAATTCATTTCGAAATCGTTTTCAATTCAATTCATTTCGAAATCGTTTTCAATTTAATTCATTTCGAAATCGTTTTCAATTTAATTCATTTCGAAATCGTTTTCAATTCAATTCATTTCGAAATCATTTTTAATTTAATTCATTTTGAAATCGTTTTCAATTCAATTCATTTCAAAATGAATAGAACCGATATAAATCGTTTACGTTAAAATGGCGTCAATCTAATCAACTCGGCTTCATAAATTTCTATTTTCAAATATTCTATTTCAAATATTTCTTTTTCAAAATAGTTGTTATTATCAAAATATTTCGTTCAACACATGACCAATCTCAACGGATGAGTACTGTCAACACATGAACCTTTATTTTATATTGATAAAGATATAAATTTTATTACTAAAATATTTCGTTCAACACATGACCAATCTCAACGGATGAGTACTGTCAACACATGAACCTTTATTTTATATTGATAAAGATGTAAATTTTATTACTAAAATATTTCGTTCAACACATGACCAATCTCAATGGATGAGTACTGTCAACACATGAACCTTTATTTTATAATATTCTTTATTTTTCAAATTGGAATGAGGCCCAATCAATTACCATATAAAGTTAATTATATGGATTTTCATACATTACACACATATAATAGCATTACAAAATAATCAACCATCAACCAAAGTGCACTACACTGTATAAGCATCAAATATAGATATCTAACGCTTATAACAGCCTGTCAATCGATCGATCGACATATTTAATCAATCAGGATGAGTGAACTTCAAATTTCATCCTAACACCCGTGTGGGGTTTCAAACAATCAAACACAGATTTTAGTTGTGCAGTTGGGCGATGTGTAAAATTTATCGACCCAATCAATGTCCTTCAAATAGGTGTACATAAACAAACCGTTCGGTTTGTAAATGAATATTTTATTTTATTCACTTCACGTTAAAAATTATATTTTTAACGATAAAAACATTTTTATTTCAACATATGAATTTCTATTCAGTTCATTTATTCAATAAAATGATATTTTTATTTTTCTAACATATTTTAGAAAATTTCGGCGGCATAACGGCACGATACTAGAAACGGGACGAGGCCTAGCCTTATCCCCGGTCTAGTGAAGGCCCACACCATTCACACATCAATCAATCCATTCATTTCACCAAACAATTCAATTTCAAATCAAATCATCTAACTAATCTATGCAACCAAACAAACAAGTCCATGGTCTGTGGACGATTGTGTCGGGTGCTACTAAGCACCGTCTGCATCCTAGTATATATATATATATATAACTAGAAAAATTAAATTGAAAGGTGAGAAGTTCTCACCGAAAGCTATCCAAACATCTTGACTCTTCTTTGATATAAATCCTCTTCGTTCTCGTTTTTTTGTTACCTTCGTTGTCCGCTTTCACTACCTATGTAAAAATCGAATTATCGAACTACCGCGCCATTTTCAATTCCTTTTATAATTATATATAAATATTTATATTCTAACGACGACGCGTATAAATATATACGTTCTAATTATATTCAAAATAAATTTCTCGTCGATATTATTTAAAATAATTCATTTTAAATAATCAAAATTCGCCAAAATTGCCAAAATAAAAATTTTAAACTGGCCCAGATTTTCGGGTTGTTACAGCATCCTAGTATATATTTCAAACAAGAAACTAAAATAAAAGTAAGGAGTTCTCACCTTTGGGATCTACTCCACCATTCTTTATATATGAACGGTTTGGATTCCATTTTGTTTTCAGTCAGTTCCGTCGCACTCTTTTTCCCGCTGTTTATAGTAAAAATTGCATTTTTATTATTAAGTTTTATATATATAAATCATATTTTTACTTCGTTACTTCATTATAAAAATTATATTTTTATGACGCTACTTTCTATATAAAAATTATATTTTTATATCTCTACTTCATATATAAAGATCGAACTTTTATTTCGCTTCATATATTTAAAAATTATATTTTTACAACGCCACTTCTGTTATAAAAATCATATTTTTATATCGCTACACATATAAAAATCATACTTTGATCTTTCTAAGAATATTTCTATGTCATACACTAGTTAAAATTCATATTTCTAACTTGCCAATACTATTTTCTTTATACAATAAAAATCATACCTTCATAGTGATAAAAATCATTTCTTTATGGCAATAAAAATCATTTCTTTATGGCGATGAAATCATATCTTTATGGCGATAAAAATCATATCTTTATGGCGATAAAAATCATATTTTTACTTCGCCACTTCATATATAAAAATCGAATTTTTATCTTGCTATTCAAATAAAATTATATTTTTATATCGCGTTTCCATATGTAAAAATCATATTTTTATTCTTCGCACATAATAAAAATCATATTTTTATTCTCCACATACAATTAAAAAAAATATTTTTATTCTCTACATGTAATAAAAATTATATTTTTATTCTCTACATATAATAAAAATTATGTTTTTAATCTCTACATATAATAAAAATTATATTTTTATTTATGCAAAGGTATAAAAATCATTTTTTATTTATTTATATACATATATAAAAATTCTGTTTTTATTATTATACATACATATATATATATATAAAAGGACATTTTAATTTCAGCGTAATGCATATGTACAATCACCTTTTTATATTTATATAAATGAAATAAAAATAAATGCAGAAGCTTACAGGGGGTGCTGGGCTACTAGGAGAGGTCGCGACATCAGAGGAGAGGTGGTCAGCTCACAGCGGCGGCAGCAGGCGAGGAAAGGGTGGCGGTGGGCGGTTTCAATTCAATTTGGGTGTTTGTGGGTTCTTGGGTGGCTGGGGTCTTCGATGGAGTGAGGGGAGAGAAGGGGAAGGGAGGACGAGGGGATCGCCGACGTTGGAGGGGTGCAGCGGCTCTGATGAAGGGGTGACAGGGGTGGGGGGAAGGGCACGAGTGGTTTTTTTAATTTCTATTGAACGATAGTGAAAGAGGGGTGAGGGTTAGGATTATATAATAATTTAATTATTTAATATTTAATTTCTCCAAGAGCTGACTTTTAATTCAAACTCCAAACGAGACCCCCGGACTGTCGTTCCTAGCTAATCACCCCCATTCCGAACACAATGGGATATGTTTCATTGGCTGTTTCAGTTTTTTCGATCAGTTTTCGTCAAAATCAAAATATAAATCTATATATTGAATTTGAATGCACATTTTAATTTACCGGGGCCACATACGGACTCTAAAAATTCCCGAAAAATATTTTCTAGCTTCGTATTGACGATACGGTCCTAACAAAACTAATTTCACCAAATTCTGAGATGGTTTGAAAAATGTCCATTTTCTGGTCGATCGAAATTGATAGAAACTGTCAAAACACGTTTTCTTTTGCCACACTCACATATTGATTTCAAAAATTATGAATTTTGGAACCTTGCTATAATTTGACATCGCGGATCTAACAAAAATGGTTTCGTCGAAAACAGAGGTCGTTTGCAAAATTTCCATTTTTAAGGGCCAGAATTCCATAGCGACTATTCTGAATTTTCAACTGGGCATAACTTCTTATCCTCGCTATGAAATTTCAATTTTCGGATTCGTTGGAAAGTTGTTCTCAATTAGATTCTAATATTTTTGGTTTCGCCAAAATCTGGTTTATTTTGAATCCTGTACATTCATTTGAAATTTGAAATCGAATTTTCGAACTACCGGGCCATTTTCAATTCCTTTTATATTTAAAATAAAATATTTATATTCTAACGTCAATTCAAATAAATATATACGTTCTAATTCTATTCAAAATAAATTTCTTGTCGTCATTATTTAAAATAATCCATTTTAAATATTCAAAATTCATTAAAATTGCCAAAATAAATTTTTTTAAATTGGTTCGGATTTCCCGGGTTATTATCATCTCCCCCACTTAAAACTTTTTGTCCCCAAAAAGGAAGGAAGCTAAAAGTTGTTTTACAAACCAACTCAACTTTCATTATCTTCATTACGGCTTAAGTTCTTCAACTTTTCAAATTTTCAAAAATTTGGCTAACACCCTAAATTTTCGAAAAATTTCGCCATAACTTCCCTTGCACGGGAGTACCGGGAAAATCCCGAAATTGCCATACAGGCCTCTCCAATCCAAAAAGAAAAAGAAACATCCAAGCGGCTAGCCAATTGACTCATGAATTCATAAAAAACCCCAAGAAATACAATAAACATGTACCTATTTGTTGGGCAAACAATTTTATTCTTCTGCCCTAGCCTCTTTGCTATGACCTGTTAAATGGATACACATGTATATGCATGCAATTTCAAACAATTTTCAATTCTGTTCAATATTTGATACAATTTGGTTATATATACTGTTCTTTCACATAATGGTTTTATTATATAACAGATAATCATACAACACAACCATCAATCAATTAGTGAATTAGCTTTTCAAATTCTTAGCTTTGATATATAGTCCAAAAAATTAAATTTTTGATGCCAAATCACAATAATAAGCCCTATCTAGTTTCGGTTCTCACACCAGTCAATTGAAAATATATAAATATCCCACTTTTCGAAACTCAAACACAAATTATGATGACGAAGCTTCAATCATCAGAACCATCTCCGGGCGACTAGAGCGTGATTCTATATCTACCCAATATATTAAAACTTTGAATACCCGTGGATCAGACGTATATGCAAAATCTTTATATATTGGATTGCCCAAATTCAATACAAATAAATATTCAAATACGTTGAATAAGGTTTAAATTTTGAAACAAAAATTGTTTTCATTTTAAAAATATACTCTTCACACTCGTTCTAGGATACTACTGATCCCATCTCTAACGAGTCATTCTCATTAGATATTACCAATCCAATCTTTGATGAATTCTTTCGTTTGGTTCTAATGGGTCTTGTTCTCGAGCTTTGTAAACTAAAGCTCTAATACCACAATGAAATGACCCGAACTTCCCCGTGAAGGAAAGCACAGATTGATTTGAGAACAAGCCACATCAGGACACAAACAGAAGAACATTTTATTGCTTATTACAAAAATTCCATCAGAATACAAGAATATACAGAGTATGAATAAATATTACACATTTGATAAATATCAGAGATTTACAAGTTACAATGCAGCGGAAAAATAATACAAAACACAACTGAAAGTAATACACGGATACAGAGCTTTCTGAGTATCGTTCCAGCTATAAACCAGGATCATGTGAATATAAATCTGCAAAACCAAAACTACTAGATGCCCATGCGGAAAATAGGGGCACCCAGAGTTTAGGTTAAAACAATAAACTCCAGGTCAGTCATGTGACTGGTGTGAGAACTAAAACAGTTATCTAAAACTTTACTTTAAATCAGATATATCAAGGGACCACGCAGTATAACACGGAACGAGTTTCCCCCCAAGAATAGCAGTGCATATAATAAAACAACGCAATGCTTTTTGAAAAAATGAAGCTATTATAACACCCAGGTCCCATCACACAATGCAACACAAGCCGGAGGATAGGTTTTCCCTTATAATAGCCAAAAATACTTGGTACGTGAAATTTCATCTTTTATTATTACTACAAGTGTATAGATTCAAAACAATTTCAATCATAAGTATCAATCATAGACGGCATAAGCGCCCCATACCACTATGTCGCCATATATAGGTTTACAATCAAAACCGCAAAGTCACGTATTAGAAGTTGGATTTCCATCTGTGAACCAAGGCAAGAGATCGTCCTTACAGCTTCGAGACGCTCTAGCCCGTGTCTCAGGATCAGAACGCATAGACCCTTAGGAGCCACAGGGTCGGTCCACCGATGTGGATTAAACTTAAACCCTGAACACTGCGTTTCCCCGCCCTATGGGGCATAAATGAGCCAAATGACTCCATCAGTCCTGGATCGACCGATATAACCGAGGTGCCTCGCAATCCATCATCCACATAAGTAAAATATCCGGGTGTGTAAAACCCAAAACACCACTCCTAGCTAGAAGGAAACACATTCCCTCCCTGAATCCTTCTCCCGTTTCTGGTTCACACCGGGGTGTGAGGCTCGCGAATTAACGCTACACAAAGCTACACCACAAAGTCCTTGCTTTGATCATCAACCACAAGACTCTGCTTTTCAATAGAAGCCTTGATCGTTTGCATCTCAGCATGCCACACAGGAAATTCGTGCCATGCGACTGATATCTATCGATATATAACCTCTGAGCTCGTACGTCTCAGAGAAGGGCGTTAAGTAAGAGAATAAATTCTCCGCCACCAAACAGATATATATTTAATAGAAATCAATCAACATAGAATAAAATCCAATGTCAGACACACAATCCATTTCCAAGTCCGTTCTGGGTCAGAACGAAACCGGAGGAGCCTTATTCCTCGCATATCCATCGATCTCCTAGTACGTCTGGACGATCACCAACTGATTCCCCCCTCTTGGATGTACAGCCCAATCAAGATCATCAGTAACTATCCAAATGATGTGAAGACCTCTGGTCTTCAACCACCGTCTTCATCCTCGACACATCGTCGAATCAGTTATTCAGAATGGGATAAACCCGGTCTTTCCGAATAACCCGCATATATAATAGACAAGTGCTATAAAAACACAACATACGCCTCATTTCAATTCAGAATATTCCTTTATTCAAATATTCTTATATTTTGGGAAAGGTTCCCATTAATTTTATCAAAGATAAATTCTTTAAATTTATTCTTTAATCTTCTTTTGAATACCAATTCAAACCAAACTATGGTTTATCTAAAATAGTCGGGATTAGCGAACCTTACCGAAGTAATCATTTGTTAAATTTCTCAACCCCAACCTATTCATCCCATGAAGTAAAACTAGTAATACTTCATATCTAACACCATGGCATTATTGGTAAATTCAATTACAATTTCACGTTCAAATCTAATTAAAGATTTGACTATCGCTTGGAGCAAAACTGGTGACACTCCATTCTCGATCATTTATTGAGTTTGATAATTTTAGTTATCAAATTCACCTTTCAATCTATTTAAAGATTCATTAAAACTCTAACTCAGTTTTAATTTCCAAAAATCATTACTTAATGATTATTCAAAGTTAAGAAATAAATCTTTTCTTTAACGGGGTTAAAGAACTAATGCCATTTAAAACACAATTCACGATAAACCAAAAATCTCATTCCATTAACAATGGAATCTTCACGGAAAATAGATCAATATATATAATCGATATGAACTTCCATGTCCGACTAATAATATAAATGGAATGACAGTAAAGCCTTTTAAATTCTATGTATATTAATAGTCTTCCTTAACAGAGGTTCACTTCGATCATTACCAAATCGAATTCCATTCTATTCCAATTTATTTTATTAAATTGGAAAACTTTACTTTGGAAAATCTCCTTTAAATCTTAACGAAAGATTTATAATTCCAAGTCACTTTTCACTGTAAATCGGGTTAAAGAACGAATGTCGTTAAAACGCAGTTCACAACAAACCCAATTCACATTCCATTAATTATCGGGTCAAAGAACAAGTGTTATTTAAAACACTGTTTACGGTAAACCCAAAAATCAATTCCAATTCAATTCCAGTTAAATATTATTTAATTGGTATACTTCATTAAATCTAAATAAAAAGATTTAATCTTTCTCACAATTAGGTTTAAGAATAGTGTTAATGAAGACACCATTCATGACAAACCCAAATCCCATTTGTTATTAAATACAAGGCTCTGAATAGAAAATATATCGGCTTGTATCCAATATCAAATTCTACGACCAACAAATATCGTGTTGGAAATAACAATATAAATATATCTTTCAAATTTCCATAACAATATCTGTATAATCATGAAATCCAACATCGAAATATTCCGAAGACCATTTCGATTCAAATCCATTTCCACTTTATATATTGGAAATTCTGGTTATTTTCAAAACCATTTCAAATCCAATTTATTTATGTTAAAAATAAATGGATTATAATTCTAGTTCAAAACTAGTTCATTTTTATAAAAATATATTTTTATCTTTTCAAAAATGAGATTTTTCATCCCAACTCTTTCCAAATCATTTATTATGATTTTACACTAATTATTGATATTTTTAATAATTTTATCAAGGCCCGTATAGTCGATTTCCATAAACGGCCATCGAACTGCACTTACAACGACCTTTTCCAAATTTGATTTGGAGATAATTACAAATCCAACCGTTAGATTTCAAATCTCTAATATTCATTGGAAAGCACTTTTCGATCTGAACCCAACGGTTCCGATTTTAGGAGAATCTGACGGTCGGATCTCCCGTAATGTCCATTTGAAGTCAATGGTTGAAATTCGCGAAAGGCCATTATATATATATAATATATTATATATATTTCATCGATTTCCTTTTAAAACGTATTTTATAAATCATTTTAAATTCGTTTTCAAAACGATTTCAACTTCCTATTCAATTTATAATCAAAATTGAATATTCCATATCATCGATATATAAATGATAATATTATATTTTGAAATCAATTTCTTTTTGATATTCATTATAAAAATGAATAAAATCGATATAAATATCGTTCATGTCAAAATGGCGTTAATCTAATCAACACGGCTGTATAGATTTAAATATACTCGTGTCCATCCCAAATCGGATATCAAAATCAGATTTTGGTCTTTTCTGAATATTGTTTGAAAATATTCGTTATTTTAAAATAATCGTTATTTTAAATTATTCCTTCTTTCTGAACTGGAATCAAACACAGTCAATTACCATATAATTTGATTATATGGATTTCACACAACAAATGTGTATAACAACAATGAAAACAGCAATCCATCCAGAGTGCATTCTACACTGCATAAGCATCAAATATAAATATTTAACGCTTATAACAGCCTGTCAATTAATCGATCGACATGCAGCTAATTATTGGGATTAATGTATGTCCAATTTCATCCCAATACCCGTGTGGGGTTCAATCAACAAACACTGAATATTATTTGTGCAGTTGGGCGATGTGTAAAATTTATCGTCCTAATCCATATCAGTAAAATGGGTGCTCATA
Organism: Allium sativum; assembly: GCA_030737875.1. Classification (NCBI taxonomy): domain Eukaryota; kingdom Viridiplantae; phylum Streptophyta; class Magnoliopsida; order Asparagales; family Amaryllidaceae; genus Allium; species Allium sativum. Next base: position 440,077,258 of record CM060915.1, on the reverse strand, counting down.
AACAAATCGTCTGATTTGTAAATGAATATCTATTTTATTCACATCAACGTTAAAAATTATATTTTAACTATAAAATATTTATTCATTCCACATCACACAATCAATTTTCCCAACACATCAATCAAACAAACAAGTCATCCATTGTCTGTGGACGATGGGTGTCGGGTGCTGCTAAGCACTGTCTGCATCCTTGTAATGACCCGAAAATCCGGTCCAATTTGAGCTGACTAAATAACACAAGTCCATCCAAAATTATACTGGAAATCAGGAAATTAATAGAAGGAAAATAAAGGGCGAGGGAAGATAAGATAGAAACTTATAGAATAGAAGAACATCATCATCAGAGTAACCATGAATCTCACAGCGAAACGAATAAAATATAACATAACTTTTGAAATACCAACAGTATATGTATACAATAAATTTTCAGAGTACAACACTTACAATAACAGCAGAAATAATAATAGCTATAGAATCTTAAAGTCTCCTGCTCCAAGCTCTCCAAGTGTATCTGTAAAATCCTGAACTACTTGACTGCCCGTACAAATTTAGGCACCGAAGAGTTTAGGTAGAACAAAACAAAGTAAACTCCGGGTCAGTCATGGGACTGGTATGAGTAAAACAGTTTGAACAAGTAAATGACATCTCATAAGACCACGCCGTATAACGGAACGGGTTTTTCCCTTATGAGAAATCCAAGATATCTTTATATCAAAAACCTTTTGATACTATAATGATGTCTATCAACCACAACTATAATAATCATCTAGCAGAAACGCTTTCATCTCACGTTCTACATATATAGTATACAATCAAAACCGCAAGCACATATTGGGTAATGGATTTCCAACTATGACAAGGTATGGAACCACCTTCCGATCAGTGTACTCTAGGAACGATATACTGGAGTTCAACAAGAACATCTTGCAACTCAGCCACACATGACCGACCACTCATTTCGCTTGAGTGTATCGAATGTACATCACCAACGGTTGGGATCAGCAACCATTTCCCGTATATATAGGGGACAGCATTGATAGATTAAAGAAGCAAATGAATATTCTCTAGATAGGTGATTATACACCCTAGTTCGGTGCGACCGACTTAGCCATGCTGCTTGCCCGATTTTTGTCATTTACCGGATGTTAAGGCTAGAGGTTACGATTACTTTCCATTCATTGATAAAACGATCACTTTGAATGCCACATTATCAAATCCGTTAATCATTAATTGGTTTACACAAATATTCTGGATGTTGTGCGAAGGGAATAAATACATTGCAACCATATATATTTATACAGGCCAACCCATTCGATCATTGGAAATACTCTGTCAGACACTCGTCCATATACGTTCGTTTTGGGAATGAACGAAACCGAAGGCACTATTCAGTACATCCATCTCAGTCCATTGTTATCTAAGATTTATACAACAGCCCTTGTACTTTACTCCGTCTTCAATTTTTCTTTGGCATATTTGCAATGCTTATGCCAATACAGAGTGGTTCTTTGGATAAGAATCCAACCGGTCTCTCCATATTAACAACGTTAAAATGGTCAAAACTTGATAGTCTGTGATTTAACTATCAAATGAAAACATGTCGGTGTACAAACAACGATCTTATTCCCAAATGGAAATTCGATCGATCAATCATCAACCAGCTTCATCTCTTTGAATTTAATTTATCATTATTTGATTAACTCTAATTTGATTAACTCCCTTTTTACTAATTCACTTTGATCATTTTAACTTATTAAATCTCAATTTGATTATCTTAACTCGACAACTCAATTTGATTATCTTAACTCGATATTTCAATTTGATTAACTCCAATCAACTCTAATTGATTAATTCAAATCGATTAACTCCTTTCAATTCTATTTAACAAATAATTAATTCCTTTTATAACTTCATTTATTTCCTAAATAAATATTTCCTTTTATAACTTTATTTATTTCCTAAATAAATATTCCCTTATTACTTCACTTCTATTCATTAGATCCCTATTATAAATTGTTAAGTGAATAAACTTCTCAGTGTTAATCCCGAAGGCCGAAACCAACATCAGATCAACACTTTGAAATTTTCTCAACTCAATCAACATAGAACAAGTTCCAATTACTCAAAAACCATACCCTATCCTCTTTAACACTTTTAACTCGATTCTATTTATTTTCTAATAAATATCTCCTTTATAAAATCCTTTGATTTTATAAATATTTCATTTTCACTATACGTTTTGAAAATTCCCTTTTTAACTTTCCAGTGTTCATTTTGGTATTTAAAATACCGTATAACCATGATTACTATCAGCCAAGTACACATAATCATCACAGATTATATAACACATCACATATCACAATATATGAAACAAAACAGTATTTTATATATTGAGGAACCCAGTTGGGTCCCTTCAACCTGTTCCCCTGCATCACAGATGTTAACCATATAATTAACATCAACTTCATTTCAGTATGAAATGTTCTGATAAGCAACATCAACATACATATTTAATGGTGTATATATATATAATTTCAACTAACTGACTAGCAGTTCAATCCACCAATCTACACACAACAGTCAATCAATATCTAACAGTTCTGAAAGTCCGTTATAAGAATATAACTGTTCAGAGTTGGTGAGTTTTACTCACATTGGACGATCATCGTTGATAACGATAACCATCGCTTGATTCAGACGGACAATTTATTTCGGTATAAATTGTCACGAGCTCCAATCCACTCCCAGCCAGTTCCATTGGGTAGTGTTTGTCCATACGATCCTATCAGATCCAGTTTCGTCAAATTCTTTCATTTTTCGTCGGCCCATTATCCATTCTGAAAACAATATCCGATAGCACCTCCTCCTCAAAACAAACGTCAGTCTGACCCTTTCCTTATTTTGTTGGGCTTCATCATTTGTTTGAACGGTTCACATGAAATCAACCCAGGCCTGTTACTTTCCCTACCTCCTGACAATAGTTATTTCTTCCTCAACAAAAATATCCGTGAGCTCTCACCTTACCAATGACCACTGGCGCCCCGACGTACTCCCCTTTCTTCATCATTCTCTCCTTCGTTGAGTCCTCCCGACCTTCACGTTGCAACAACACAGACACTACCTCAACTTCACGAGTCCACTCCAACATCTCACCATCAGCATCTTCCTACTTAATACAAAATCTGCTCCTATAAAACAACTAACTCAGCTGAACTTCGAACTCCCTTTACATCATTTTAAAAATCAAGCAAATATCGGCGTTAAACTCCTCGCTGTCTTCTACGTCCAGAGTAAATCCCGCTCCCAAACAAACAGTCATTACCACCTTTACAAACATCCACTACCTCCTCTAAACAATTACAGCAACCCCAACTTCCAACTATATGAGTAACTTTAAATACTAGTAACCATCGTTAAAATTAATTACCATATTTAAGTCAAATTAACCGGTTAAACATGAATTAGGCATCGCGGTGTTCTCCCTTTCTTCTTCCTATAGCAAGACCCGTCCCTTACTGTTAAACCCACTCACGAGTACCCTCCTACCATTCTCTTTAGTCTACGAAATTTTCCCAGACCTTCACCAATCTTCTTCTTCACAGATCAGGGAAACCGACATAATGAAAACCACCGCACTCCTCAAAACCTTCAACGCTGACCAACGAAATAAGAACCACCCTCACCGCACCACACCTCCATCACCGTCAGACCCAGGCGCATCAACTCCGACCCCAAAACAAAGACTGCGAATCAACCCTAGGTTTCGCTGTGCAATATCGAGCTCTGGAACCTCCACGGCACCCCACGATATTACCACCAGACCGAAGAGAATCAGATGAGAATGTCGAATATTTTTGTGGTGTGATTTTAGGAATATATTTGTATTTTCTTTTGAAATTAGAACTTACGATTTTCTTACAGGAAGAGAAAGAACGGCGGATTTACTTTTGACCAGGGAATCGATTAGGTTAGAAATGGGAAGGAGTATTTATAGGGTGCAAAATATCTAGATATTTTGTAGAAGGAATATTACCGGTATATTCTCCATTGTTAATTCGTCTTCTAAAAATCTGTGTTCTCACACACGATAACCAAAAATCACGGAAATTGACATGCAGCTACAGCTTAACATTACGGTCCCATCGAAACTGGTTTCGTCGAATTCCGACTCCGTTTGCTCACACAGCATATTTTTAACCATTGAAATACTAAATGTTTTTCACTCTAAAAATCTGTACGGCCACACAGTGACTCTAAAAATCACGGAACTTGGAATATAACAATAATTTAATGTTGCGGATCCAACAAAATTAGTTTCGTCGAATTCCGATTTCGTTTGCAAAACTGGCTATTTTTAAAGCTCTGGATGACCCATTTAAATATATAAATATATTTAAATATAACTAAATAAAGTATTAATATATTAATATTATCGTATATATTCACAATGGAATATCATACAGCTCCAGAATAATTATATTCTCGATATTCCAAGTCCTGGTTGAATCGATATTCAATTCTATACTAAAATTCCTTTTATAACGTAAATAAAGTGTTACGAATTATAAAGGAATTCCACAGCGACTTTTTCTGAAATTTGATTTGGACTTAAATCAAAATCTACGCGACGAAATCCTAATTTTTCTCTTCCACTAGAAAGATATACTCCACCAGCTCCACACGTTTCTTGTTTCACAGAAATCCGATTTAAAACGAACTCTGTATATTCAGTTGAAGTTCAAATCGCCAAATAGCGAACTGTCGCGCCATTTCGAGCTCTATTTTAATTATATTATAATTCTACGTTCAAACTGACGTCGATTGAATATATTCGTCAATATACTTCAACTCTAAGCTGAATTAAATATTAGGAATGACCTAGTTCACATTATATTGTCAATTCACTATTTCTGGTTATTTATGAATTAAATATATTATTTAATTATTTAATTAAATTAATTATTCCATATTATTTAATTAAACCTCTATTTAATTAAATATATCACTATTTTTATAATTAAATAAATTAATTATAATACCTCTGACAATGCGGGTCATTACATTCTTCCCCACTTAAAATAATTTCGTCCTCGAAATTGCTAAGGTAGAGGACGACCCTATCTACTGGGTAAATATTTATCGTTTTACCCTTAACTTCAGTTTCAACTGAACCACTTAAATTTCGACTAAAATATTAATTCATTCCGACTTATTAAATTTTCAAAAAATTTGAAAATTTTCTAACACCCGGAATTTCTGGAAAATTTTGCCATAACCTCCTTTGTACAGCCCTATCGGTAAAACCACAACTCGCCTCTCTGGGCCATCTCCAACCCAAAAGAAAATCAAACAGCCAAGCGGCTTGCCAAATCGGTTCATAAATCACCAAACTCATATGAAATATAAACTTGTACCTTTTTGCCGGGTATATCATTATATCACTTTGCACATGTTACCAATTCTGCATATATCATGCCATACCAATCAACTCCAAATAGTTTATATCCTCAAATCACATCTCATTCTTAACTCGAGTTCCACTCTTGATTTTCAAAATTTTAACTCACCAATTCCAATACCATTCCAGATTATTCACTAATCAAATCCAATTTTTATTTAACTTAGTTCAAGTTAAATTTTAGTTTATTATTCACTTTTACCATCTCATTCTGGAATTTAAATCCCTAGGTTTATTTCAAATCAATTTGAAATCATAACACCAATTCAAAACCTTTGAAATTCTAAACAACTTGTTTTCCTCAAACAATTCAAAAACAAAACACCTGGTAGTAATCCGCCACTTAGAACTCGAAAATGAACACTGATGATGTGGCCACACTCATCAGGGTTATTTCCCAGTTTATCAAAGTGAGTTCAATACTATATCATTTTCAAAACCATTCTTAAACATTTCCCATTTTGAAATTATTTCAAAATATCCTTCCAATGTTTGTAAACACATTTAAAATCTCCCAGGATTTTTAAATTCTCATATATTATACTTATATGAATTCTACTTGGTCATTTATATAACCATTTCAATTATAATCTCATTCGATTATACGAACAACTAACACAACCAATTTTACTATGTTAATTTCAAAACATGTCATGTTGGTCCATCGTATTCGAGTGTTTAGAAACCCCTATCGATATTATGGTGCCCCACTGTCGACCAGAATTCATAAGCCACTCATTCAATAAAGCTCCATAATATAAAACAAATTTCTATATCAAATAACAAATATGTACACTCGTATATATACACCCAAACTCAATCTAGGGTATTACTAACCCCATCTCCACTGAGTCACGCCACAGAGCCAAGGTAATTCACTTAACCTTAAGGTCTGATACCAACTTCAATGACCCGAAAATCCGGTCCAATTTGAGCTGACTAAATAACACAAGTCCAACCCAAATTACACTGGAAATCAGGAAATTAATAGAAAGAAAATAGAGGGTGAGGGAAGATAAGATAGAATCTTATAGAATAGAAGAAGAAGAAGAACATCATCATCAGAGTAACCACGAATCTCACAGCGGAACGAATAAAATATAACATAACTTTTGAAATACCAACAGTATATGTATACAATAACTTTTCAGAGTACAACACTTACAACAACAGCGGAAATAATAATAGCTATAGAATCTTAAAGTCTCCTGCTCCAAGCTCTCCAAGTGTATCTGTAAAATCCCGAACTACTTGACTGCCCGTACAAATTTAGGCACCCAAGAGTTTAGGTAGAACAAAACAAAGTAAACTCCAGGTCAGTCATGGGACTGGTATGAGTAAAACAGTTTGAACAAGTAAACGATATCTCATAAGACCACGCCGTATAACGGAACGGGTTTTTCTCTTATGAGAAATCCAAGATATCTTTATATCAAAAACCTTTTGATATTATAATAATGTCTATCAACCACAACTATAGTAATCATCTAGCAGAAACGCTTTCATCTCATGTTCTACATATATAGTATACAATCAAAACCGCAAGCACGTATTGGGTAATGGATTTCCAACTATGACAAGGTATGGAACCACCTTCCGATCAGTTTACTCTAGGAACGATACATTGGAGTTCAACAAGAACATCTTGCAACTCAGCCACACATGTCCGACCACTCATTTCACTTGAGTGTATCGAATGTACATCACCATCGGTTTAGATCAACAACCGTTTCCCGTATATATAGGGGACAACATTGATAGATTAAAGAAGCAAATGAATATTCTCAAGATAGGTGATTATACACCCTACTTCGGTGCGGCCGACTTAGCCATGCTGCTTGCCCGATTTTTGTCATTTACCGGATGTTGAGGCTAGAGGTTACGATTACTTTCCATTCATTGATAACACGATCACTTTGAATGCCACATTATCAAATCCGTTAATCATTAATTGGTTTACACAAATATTCTGGATGTTGTGCGAAGGGAATAAATCCGTTGCAACCATATATATTTATACATACCAACCCATTCGATCATAGGAAATACTCTGTCAGACACTCGTCCATATACGTTCGTTCTGGGACTGAACGAAACCGAAGGCACTATTCAGTACATCCATCTTAGTCCATTGTTATCTAAGATTTATACAACAACCCTTGTACTTTACTCCGTCTTCAATTTTTCTTTGGCATATTTGCAACGCTTATGCCAATACAGAGTGGTTCTTTAGATAAGAATCCAACCGGTCTCTCCATATTAACAACGTTAAAATGGTCAAAACTTGATAGTCTGTGATTTAACTATCAAATGAAAACATGTCGGTGTACAAACAACGATCTTATTCCCAAATGGAAATTCGATCGATCAATCATCAATCAGCTTCATCTCTTTGAATTTAATTTATCATTAATCATTATTCGATTAACTCTAATTTGATTAACTCCCTTTTTACTAATTCACTTTGATCATTTTAACTTATTAAATCTCAATTTGATTATCTTAACTCGACAACTCAATTTGATTATCTTAACTTGACTATTTCAATTTGATTAACTCCAATCAATCAACTCTAATTGATTAATTCAATTCGATTAACTCCTTTCAATTCTATTTAACAAATAATTAATTCCTTTTATAACTTCATTTATTTCCTAATTAATATTTCCTTTTATAACTTTATTTATTTCCTAAATAAATATTCCCTTATTACATCACTTTTATTAATTAGATCCCTATTATAAATTGTTAAGTGAATAAACTTCTCAGTGTTAATCACGAAGGCCGAAACCAACATCAGATCAACACTTTGAAATTTTCTCAACTCAATCAACGTAGAACAAGTTCCAATTACTCAAAAAACATACCCTATCCTCTTTAACACTTTTAACTCGATTCTATTTATTTTCTAATAAATATCTCCTTTATAAAATCCTTTGATTTTATAAATATTTCATTTTCACTATATGTTTGAAAATTCCCTTTTTAACTTTCTAGTATTCATTTTGGTATTTAAAATACCGTATAACCATGATAGCTACCAGCCAAGTACACATAATCATCACAGATTATATAACACATCACATATCACAATATATGAAATAAAACAGTATTTTATATATTGAGGAACCCAGTTGGGTCCCTCCAACCTATTCCCCTGCATCACAGATGTTAAACCATATAATTAACATAAACTTCATTTCAGTATGAAATGTTCTGATAAGCAACATCAACATACATATTTAATGGTATATATATATAATTTCAACTAAATGACTAGCAGTTCAATCCACCAATCTACACACAACAATCAATCAATATTTAACAGTTCTAAAAGTATGTTATAAAAATATAACTGTTCAGAGTTGGTGAGTTTTACTCACATTGGACGATCATCGTTGATAACGATAACCATCGCTTGATTCAGATGGACAATTTATTTTGGTATAAATTGTCACGAGCTCCAATCCACTCCCAGTCAGTTCCATTGGGTAGTGTTTGTCCATACGATCCCATCGGATCCAGTTTCGTCAAATTCATTCATTTTTCGTCGGCCCATTTTCCATTCTGAAAACAATATTCGATAGCACCTCGTCCTCAAAACAAACGTCAGTCTGACCCCTTCCTTATTTTGTTGGGCTTCATCATTTGTTTGAACGGTTCACATGAAATCAACCCAGGCCCGTTACTTTCCCTACCGCCTGACAATAGTTATTTCTTCCTCAACAAAAATATCCGTGAGCTCTCACCTTACCAATGACCACTGGCGCCCCGACGTACTCCCCTTTCTTCATCATTCTCACCTTCGTTGAGTCCTCCCGACCTTCATGATGCAACAAAACATACACTACCTCAACTTCACGAATCCACTCCAACATCTCACCATCAGCATCTTCCTACTTAATACAAAATCTGCTCCTATAAAACAACTAACTCAGCTGAACTTCAAACTCCCTGTACGTCATTTTAAAAATCAAGCAAATACCGGCGTTAAACTCCTCAATGTCTTCTACGTCCAGAGTAAATCCCGCTCCCAAACAAATAGTCATTACCACCTTTACAAACATCCACTACCTCTTCTAAACAATTACGGGAACCCCAACTTCCAACTATATGAGTAACTTTAAATACTAGTAACCATCGTTAAAATTAATTACCATATTTAAGTCAAATTAACCGGTTAACCATGAATTAGGCGTCACGGTGTTCTCCCTTTCTTCTTCATATAGCAAGACCCGTCCCTTACTGTTAAACCCACTCACGAGTACCCTCCTACCATCCTCTTTAGTCCACGAAATTTTCCCAGACCTTCACCAATCTTATTCTTCACAGATCAGGGAAACCGACACAATGAAAACCACCGCACTCCTCAAAACCTTCAATGTTGACCAACGAAATAAGAACTACCCTCACCGCACCACACCTCCATCACCGTCAGACCCAGGCGCATCAACTCCGACCCCAAAACAAAGACTGCGAATCAACCCTAGGTTTCGCTGTGCAATATCGAGCTCTGGAACCTCCACCGCACCCCACGATATTACCACCAGACTGAAGAGAATCAGATGAGAATGTCGAATATTTTTGTGGTGTGATTTTAGGAATTTATTTGTATTTTCTTTTTAAATTAGAACTTGCGATTTTCTTACAGGAAGAGAAAGAACCGCGGATTTACTTTTGACCAGGGAATCGATTATGTTAGAAATGGGAAGGAGTATTTATAGGGTGCAAAATATCTAGATATTTTGTAGAAGGAATATTCCCGGTATATTCTCCATTGTTAATTCGTCTTCTAAAAATCCGTGTGCTCACACACGATAACCAAAAATCACGGAAATTGACATGCAGCTACAGCTTAACATTACGGTCCCAACGAAACTGGTTACGGCAAATTCCGACTCTGTTTGCTCACACAGCGCATTTTTAACCATCGAAATACTAACTGTTTTTCACTCTAAAAATCTGTACGGTCACACAGTGACTCTAAAAATCACGGAACTTGGAATCTAACAATAATTTGATGTTGCGGACCCAACAAAATTAGTTTCGTCGAATTCCGTCTTCATTTGCAAAACTAGATATTTTTAAAGCTTTGGATGACCCATTTAAATATATAAATATATTTAAATATAACTAAATAAAGTATTAATAAATTAATATTATCGTGTATATTCATAATGGAATATCATACAGCTCCAGAATAATTATATTCTCGATATTCCAAGTCCTGGTTGAATCGATATTCAATTCTATACTAAAATTCCTTTTATAACGTAAATAAAGTGTTACGAATTATAAAGAAATTCCACAGCGACTTTTTCTGAAATTTGATTTGGACTTAAATCAAAATCTACGTGACGAAATCCTGATTTTTCTCTTCCACTAGAAAGATATACTCCACCAGCTCCACATGTTTCTTGTTTCACAGAAATCCGATTTAAAACGAACTCTGTATATTCAGTTGAAGTTCAAATCGCCATATAGCGAACTGTCGCGCCATTTCGAGCTCTATTTTAATTATATTATAATTCTATGTTCAAATTAACGTCGATTGAATATATTCGTCAATATACTTCAACTCTAAGCTGAATTAAATACTAGGAATGACCCAGTTCACATTATGTTGTCAATTCACTATTTCTAGTTATTTATGAATTAAATATATTATTTAATTATTTAGTTAAATTAATTATTCCATATTATTTAATTTAACCTCTATTTAATTCAGTATATCACTATTTTTATAATTAAATAAATTAATTATAATACCTCTGACAATGCGGGTCATTACAATCCTAGTGTATATTTCAAACTAGAAACTAAAATAAAAGTGAGGAATTCTCACCTTTGGGATCCACTCCACCATTCTTTATTTCTAAACGGTCTGGATTTCATTTTGTTTTCAGTCAGTTCCATCGCACTCTTTTTCCTGCTGTTCGTAGTAAAAATCGCATTTTTATTATTCAGTTTTATATATAAAAATCATACTTCTACAACGTTACTTCATTATAAAAATTATATTTTTATAATGCTACTTTCTATATAAAAATTATATTTTTATATCTCTACTTCTTATATAAAGATCGAATTTTTATTTCGCTTCATATATTTAAAAATTATATTTTTACAACGCTACTCCTATTATAAAAATCATATTTTTATATCGCTACATATATAAAAATCATACTTTGATCTTTCTAAGAATATTTCTATGTCATACACTAGTTAAAAATCATATTTCTAACTTGCCAATACTATTTTCTTTATACGATAAAAATCATACCTTCATAGTGATAAAAATCATTTCTTTATGGCGATAAAAATCATTTCTTTATGGCGATAAAATCATATCTTTATGGCGATAAAAATCATACCTTTATGGCGATAAAAATCATATTTTTACTTCGACACTTCATATATAAAAATCGAATTCTTATCTTGCTATTCAAATAAAATTATATTTTTATATCGCGTTTCCATATGTGAAAATCAAATTTTATTCTTCGCACATAATAAAAATCATATTTTATTCTCCACATATAATAAAAATTATATTTTTATTCTCTACATATAATAAAAATTATATTTTTATTTATGCAAAGGCATAAAAATCATATTTTTATTTATATACATATATAAAAATTCTATTTTTATTATTATATATATATAAGCACATTTTAATTTCAGCGTTTTGCATATGAAAAATCACCTTTTTATATTTATATAAATGAAATAAAAATAAACGCATAAGCTTACGGGGGTGTTGGGCTACTGGGGGAGGTCGCGACATCGGAGGAGAGGTAGTCAGCTCGCAGCGGCGGCAGCAGGCGAGGAAATGGTGGCGGTGGGCGGTTTCAATTCGATTTGGGGGTTTGTGGGTTCTTGGGTGGCTGGGGGTCTTCGATGGAGTGAGGGGAGAGAGGGGGAAGGGAGGAGGGGGGGATCGCCGGCATTGGGGGGCGACGTGGGTAGGGGGGCACGAGCGGTTTTTTTTTCATTTCTGTTGAACGATAGTGAAAGAGGGGTGAGGGTTAGGATTATATAATTATTTAATATTCAATTTCTCCAAGAATTGACTTTTAATTCAAACTCCAAACGAGACCCACCGACTGTCGTCCCTAGCTAATTACCCCCATTTCGAACACAATGGGATATGTTTCATCAGCTGTTTCAGTTGTTTCGATCAGTTTTCATCAAAATCAAAATATAAATCTATATATTGAATTTGAATGCACATTTCAATTTACCGGGGCCACATACGGACTCTAAAAATTCCCAAAAAGTATTTTCTAGCTTCGTATTGACGATACGGTCCTAACAAAACCAATTTCGCCAAATTCTGAGATCATTTGAAAAATGGCCATTTTCTGGTCGATCGAAATTGATAAAAGTGAATATTAGGCTCACATCCTTAAAGCTAAAGTTAATTAGGCTCACATCCTCCCCTTTTGAAACATTTAAATCTCATCCCTATTTTTAAAACACAACTTTTATTTTTTTCGGAAATGCCCTCATTCAAATTTAACGGTGTAGTTATTATTTATAGGTTACGTATTAGGGTTTTATTTTTTACAGAAACACAATTTTCTAATCCATGGCGGCGGCGGCTCCAGCACAAAAACCTAAATCCCGAGACGCGTGAGCCCCAAATCACGAGACCCCAAAACCTCGACCACCGCTCCAGAACCAGGATCCGCCAATGCGCCGCTACCCACTGGCGCACCCCCACCTCCAGCAACCAGCGATGACCACCATCGACCAGTCCCCCTTCAGTCGAAGGCATCAAACTATCCACGGCAAACCCTCCACCCTTTCTGGCTCCGGCGATCCAAAACCTAAAATTGTGTGAGTTTTTATCCTTTTCTATCTAATTTTATTTGTGGGATAAATATAAGGTTTTTATTAGCATAAAAATACGTTTTTTCATATGATAAGGACCTGTAAAAAACATAAATTCATGAAACTATTGTTAGAACTCAGTGATTTTTGCTGAACTTCTGATAAAAAGTTGCGGACAAATATGCATCTATTCTTAATATATGCACATCTGTATGCAATTTTTTATCAAACAATCAGAAAAACTTATTATTTTACAAATATATTCATATTTCTATGCATATATCTAGAATATTTGCATATAAATATTCAGAAATTATTGTTATTTTGCTGCATTGTACGTATGTATTTATATTAAGGTTTTTATTAGCATAAAAATACGTGTTTTCATATGATAAGGACCTGTAAAAAACATAAATTCATGAAACTATTGTTAGAACTTGGTGATTTTTTCTGAACTTCTGATAAAAAGTTGCGGAAAAATATGCATCTATTCTTAATATATGCACATCTGTATGCAATTTTTTATCAAACAATCAGAAAAACTTATTATTTTACAAATATATTCATATTTCTATGCATATATCTAGAATACTTGCATATAATATTTAGAAATTATTGTTATTTTGCTGCATTGTACGCATGTATTTATATTAAGGTTTTTATTAGCATAAAAAAATGTTTTTTCATATGATAAGGACATGTAAAAAAACATAAATTCATGAAACTATTGTTAGAACTCGGTGATTTTTGCTGAACTTCTGATAAAAAATTGCGGACAAATATGCATCTATTCTTAATATATGCACATTTGTATGCAATTTTTTATCAAACAATCAGGAAAACTTATTATTTTACAAATATATTCATATTTCTATGCATATATCTAGAATACCTGCATATAAATATTCAGAAATTATTGTTATTTTGCTGCATTGTACGCATGTATTTATATTAATCTGAAGCTGTTTTTGTAATTTAGGTTACTGCATATTAAGCTTATTAATGTTGATTTTCTTTTTTTGATAATAGTGTTCCGTCGGATATTGGTGTAGTGGTGTTGTTGAAGCTTGGTCGTCCATCTTTTTCCAAATGATTGAAATCTGCAGTTGTTTCTACGGAGACTAGTAGATGTGGTTTGTGCAATAAGCTAGGTCTTAACAAAATTATTTGTTCTTCAAAAGACCGTTAGCTTTGCTTTGTAAATGTTCTGAAATTTTTGATGTACTACATGTAAATGTGGTCTGTACTTATTTTTTGATGTAGTAGATGTAAATGTTATGAAAATTTTCATGTAAGTATGCACATATTTCTGTTATTTGCATATATATATATATATATATATGCATCTTCTTATAACTATATGTATTTATTTTGTGGTTATTTCTTTTGTTTCAGCAATTATGCAATACAGCTCTGTATATGTATGCAATTATTTCACTTAGTTGCATAAATGTATGCAATTTTATGCAATATTTGTATCTAATTGTCTAGTTTCTCGTAAAAATCAAAAATCTTAATATAAAAATTGTAGTCACTACATTCAAGTAATAATTTATTTCTGTATAATATTAATGTATGCACGTCTAATTCATTGTTGCATAAAAGTAATAATTTATTTTCTGTACAATATTAATATATGTATGCAATTATTTCACTTAGTTGCATAAGTGTATACAATTTTACGTAATATTTGTATATAATTGTCTATTTTTTCGGAGAAATCAAAAAAAGTAATAAAAAAACACTGTTGGAGTGATCAACGGTTTTCAAGAATTGTAGGACTAGGTTTTTGAGCGAGATAATAGGAGCGATAGACTGAGTAAATGAGCACCAACAGTTGTTGGATAGTTTTTTAGGTGCGTAAGCATAGATCAGGAATTTTTTTAGCAGAAATTCAAAAATAGGGATGTATTCTATATTATTTTTATTATCGGGTCTTTTTTGTATTTTGAAACTTAATAGGGACCTGTAAAAAACGCACCGTTGATAGAAACTGTCAAAACACGTTTTCTTTTGCCACGCTCACATATTGATTTCAAAAATTATGAATTTTGGAACCTAGCAATAATTTGACATCGCGGATCCAACAAAAGTGGTTTCGTTGAAAGCAGGGGTCGTTTGCAAAATTTCCATTTTTAAGGGCCAGAATTCCAGAGCGACTATTCTGAATTTTCAACTGGGCGTAACTTCTTATCCCCGCTATGAAATTTAAGTTTTTTGGATTCGTTGGAAAGACATTCTCGATTAGATTCTAATATTTTTGATTTTGCCAAAATTCGGTTTATTTTGAATCCTGTACATTCATTTAAAATTTGAAATCGAATTTTCGAACTATCGCGCCATTTTCAATTCCTTTTATAATTAAAATAAAATATTTATATTCTAACGTCGATTCAAATAAATATATACGTTCTAATTCTATTCAAAATAAATTTCTCATCGTCATTATTTAAAATAATCCATTTTAAATATTCAAAATTCATCAAAATTGCCAAAATAAAATTTTTTAAATTGGTTCGGATTTTCCGGGTTATTACAAGGACAGATTATTATAACTGTCCAGATTTATTGATGTACTATGATGATTGTAAGTTTTATTTCAAAGCTCTCAATAATGTTTTATTTCTATATTATATTTTCTTCCGCTGTGATGTGAGACTTTGATGTTGTTGCGTTGTTCTTCTTCTTCTATTCTAATATTTCTTTCTTTCTTATCTCACCCTCTAATTTCTTTCTGTTAACTATTTGGTGTTTTCGATACTTGAGTCTGACAAGTAATACAAGCTTATGTATTATTGTTGGAATTCGGGCTTCAAATTCCCCAGGTCACTACATCAATCCAAGCCAACATAGGTACCATGTACTATGATGATGTGTAGTATACAACTAAAATCATACAGGCTCATAGTGGAGAAATGGATTTCCAACAAATGGGCCGGCTAAGGAACTTCCTTACCGATGGGTACACCTCTAGAGGGATGTCCTCAGAACCAACTGGCTCTCTGCCAACGCAAGGCTGGACTTTCCCTTAACTAGATTGGTTAGATCACGCCTACATATTCCATTTTCCGGTCATTACCAACCTTTAGTCGGAATCGCTTGTCATCAACAACCGCATAAGTAGAAGTTGCCACATAAGTAATATTTAAGCTCCATACCACGGTATACTTTTTATTTAGAAGGAATCGACACACCTATATCCTTGCCGCATTTTTCTATTTTGGCCATTTACCGGGGAGTGAGGCTTATCGAAGTCATGTTACACAAAACTACGCTTTTACCAAGCCATGCTTTGATCATCAATAACTCATTATTTAATAAGCCACATTGTTAATTTATAACACATAATTGATAATTACTAACCACATAACCTTTAACCTCGTACGTCTCAAAGAAGGGTGTTAAGCTAGGAGAATAAATTCTCCGCCACCAATCATAAATATGTTTAGTAAAGATCAATTAGTAGATTACAAAATACAATGTCAGACACACATCCATACAAGTCCGTTATGGGTCTGAACGAAAATGAAGGCACCCTATTCCTCGTTCGATAAAGGAGAGAGACCCTTGTAAATCAGAAAAAAGTCCAAATACATCCGGACCGCTACTATATATAACCTCATATAGGAGCTAACCAAGGCATCAACCAGAAGTCCATTCGATGTGAAGATTCCCGATCTTCAACCACCCTCTTCCATATCTTCATTTGCTCCATAACGTCGTATTATTATTTGGAATGGTTTTCAGACATAAGTTATGATCCTGGATTTTTCAAATTATATGCGCAATTTACAAACAATTATGAATTACACATGATTTCAACTAAGTCTCCTTTCACTTTTGATTTTGTTAATTAAGACTTCTTTAAATCATTCTCAAGTTACCTTTAATAAAATCCATATTTGTTAAACTTATAACCAAACAGTCATTCCTTTAAATCTTTTTACCAAGATTTTGCTAACCCTAATCAAGGTTTCCTTTTAAAATAAAACCTTAATTGGTTTAGGGATTATTTCCAAAACATTCATTTATCTTTAAGAAATAATTTAGTTTTTCTTTCAAAATTATCTCTTAACCAAAGATTCTTTAATATTATTTTTATTAACCTTAAATCTTAAACCTTTCCAAATATATAAACCTATTTAAATAAATATTTAGTTAATCATAACCTAGTTTATAAATTTTCAAAACCAAATCTAAATTTTGTTCGGTTTAAAGAATGATGTTATTTAAGATACCATTCACGTTAAACCCAAAATTGATTTATATTGAATATAAGATTTAAATAGAAATTATATCAACATATATCTAATACCAATTCTCATAATTGACGAACACTATATGTGGAATAATGATATGAATATCTTTCAAATTTCCTAGATAGTATATGTCTTATAACAGACTTTCATATCAAATATCCAAAGATTATTTTATTCAATCCCTTCTTCGAAAAACCTTTATCTAAAAAAGATTAAACTGAAACCATAGGAACTAGATGAAAACTATACCAGCTTATGTTCGATATCAATTCCCGTACTCAAAAAATACTATAAGCGGAATAACGATAAATCTACCTTTTAAATTCCCCAAATAGTTCATGTAACAATCCAAAATTTTGGTAACAGGAATTAATTATTAAAATTTCAAAAATAGGAATTTCTTTAAATGATGGAATTTGACCATGAAACTTTAACTGATGTGTTTGTCTCGGAATTCTGGTCAACTTTCATGTTTGGAGTTTCGCGAACAGGGTTTGTATGAAAAAGTTGCGAATGAAATATGATAATAGATGGAAAATAAATAAATCGGAATAATTATATATTATATATCATATTTAACCAGCCTCATTGGGAAGCTGGCGACCCAAGCAGTTGACCGTAGTGGTCGACCTACTGGGCTAAGGATTAAAGGGGTTAGGTTATAATATATTAAAACGAATGGACGAATATAAACTAAAGTAAATTTAACGGTTCATGACCAATTCCACTCCTATAAATAAAAAGGTAAGGCCTCATTCTTTTCCACATAAATCTGTAGGCAGCAGCAAAGCTTTGACATTTTCCTCCCTCTTCAAACCTAATTTCTTAGTTAAAAATTTATTCATATACAACAAATCAAACAAAAATCAGAAAGAATTGAGAGGATTATCAGATTCAATGGAAAAAATGTGAATTGGCACTCTATATCAGACTCTCCTCTTTCTTCTTATTTTCTTATATATCTATAGATATGAATGTATCCACTTTTCAGAAAAATTGTAGATTTATAATAATTTGGGAATTGTAGGCCTAAAAGATCATTCAAACTTCAGATTTAGATGTTTTCAGGTGAGTGGGAAATTTACATATATAGTTATAATAGCCTATTTATTTCGTTTGAATTATATCTCAAAGTATATGCCTATTTTCGGTAGATCTATTCATAATATTATTGTAATTGAATTGACTTCTATCAGATCTGAATGTAAATATTGTTAAAACTTGTAAATTGTGAATTGTGGTTAGTAATAATATTAATTGTAGGATTCTTAAATTTTTTTATATATATTTCCTACAATTATGTTGTAAAATGTATTGTAGATGTTGTAAAACACTGAAAATTTGGAAATCAATCCCAGTAATAATGTTTAGATGTAATTTTCTTCCAAATTACTAGTTTCAGTGTAAGTTGGTGAATCATGTGATTTTAATTTAAAAGGATTATACCTATTTGTGTTCGATGTTGTTGGGGTTTTGGCTTAATTGTTGTAAATATGCCGTTTTCCTCTTTTTGAACAAAAAGACATTATTTTGAGTTCACAAGAGATATGACAAAAAGATTGAAAAGGGGGAAAAGTGGTGCAAACGTACGTATAAGTATTTACACACACACACACACACACATATATATATATATTGCGTAGTTTGCATCAACTATTAAAAAAATGCATATATATTTCTTGTGAATTTGAAATATGTCTATTCCACTAATCAGGCGTAATTTATAATAATTACAGCTAACGGTCTTTTTGTAAGATTTGGAACCTTATGGCAAGATTGAATGCAAAAAGGGAATGTTTGGATGTTGATTAAACAAAATCGGTAAATTAAAAAATAAGATAACTATGTTGACCGCGCGAAAACGTAAATATAAATATATACATATTATTCGTCCAAATCTGCGTAAAACAGTAAAATATACATTATATTGAATGTTTGAATGATATTCAATTATGGAATTATATACGAAAGTGTAATCCATATTGAATTAATATATTTGTGGTGACCATTTAGCAATTAATATAATTAATTGCTATAAATAGAGACGCAAATCAATAAATAACAATTGTAACCAATGTTGATAGGGGAAAGTGAATATAAAAGGATAATGGTTATAATTTCTAAATTAATTGGGATAAATCTTGTAAACCTCAATTAGGGAATTTGAATTATAACCGCATTTGGACACGAGGTTAAGCTCAACTTATGGTAGAAGTCTGCCGAAACCGCCTAACAAATCTAGCATCCACAGGTGGCCAGCTTAATGTGAGGGGATAATGCGTAAATATAAATGTACTAAGGAACGAGGTTAAGTTCAGCTTGTGGTACAAGTCTTCCCGGAACCAACTGGCAAATCCAGCATCCACAAGTGGTCAACTTAATGTGAGAGGTCTGGTGCACAAATATATATATATATATATATAATAAGCAATAAATAAATAAATAAGAATAGTAATTGTCTGTTGGGGTACAACAAATAGATACTTCGGGATTGATAAATGGATGCCTTAGGAGAATATGACCGTTATGGTCATATATGGCAATAAATTAAATGATAAAGGCAAATGGGTGTAAAAAGGGGATTTATGGATATTGATTGTTGTTTAAATACTAAGTCAAAGTTGGGAAATAATCAAATAAATATCCTAGGGTAAAGGGCATCTAACTTTCCTTATTCATATTAATGAATGTAGAACTTATAATTAATAGTTAGAGACGGACTTAGCAGGTTAATGATGTAAAATAATTACTAACCATAAGAACCTGTGACGATAATGAATCATGTGCGTATAGTATTTGCGTGAAGTGAAACTAAACAGAAATGACTTAATGACATCGCCCACTTTATCCCAATAGGGAAAGGTATTAAAGTCTAATGGGCTATGAACTTCATCCCAATAGGGGTCTTAAATGGCGTGAGTGTGTGGGGCCTAGCCAAACCTGGAAACTAAAAACACGAGATGTGGCTACCTACCCTATCGAAGGTAGTAAGCGACTAAGGAGGTTATCCAATAAGGTCAACTAGATGGTATAATGAACGATAAAATACCACCTCTCACCTTACACGGGGGAAGGGTGTATGCATGAATGAAGGAAGCCTTAACTAGTAGGTCCGTAGCTAGTGCCCTCTAGTTTATGTTAGTGTTGAATATATTATCGAGGACTAATAAGTGGCTAATAGGTCTGCCTAGGGTCTTAAGCAGTCAGGGAGAATCCACCCTATCTACCATTGATAATGAGGCATTAAATAATAAAGGATAGTGAATGAGGATATGTATGTATAGAAACTCCAAAATTAGGGGTCCACTCTTGATTAAATAACCAGCCATGTTCTGGTATAAAGGCTTGCTATATATGTGCGTGAACATTCTATCTCGAAATTATACTTTGGGGAATACTACTTTAGGAAGAGTAGTAGGGTCGTGCGTAAACATTTACAAGGTTAGGCTAGAATCGCTAACCTTGGTGGGCATACATCTTGGGTTGAACCAAACGGGATACATCTGTGTATTATAATATGTATTTTACATTTCCTGTTCATCAAAATCTTGTTGTTCTTACTACCTCCTCATTACAACCACCCAGGTTTTCTAGAGAAGGTTGGGTTCTTACATGTGTTTAAGTTTGGCTTTCGGTTCTCATTCTCTCTCATGTTCAGTATTAGCAAAGTGACTTACTTTAAAAAGGTGTCTACTTGAGTTAATACTAGTTTATCCTATTTTGTTCCCGCTATGAGTTATCTTATCGTACTCTGATTATGCTCATGCTCATTTATTTGCAGGTACCAGACTTACACGCTTCATGCATGGATGTGTTTGAGTTTCTATTTTTGCTGAAATTTGGACACAGAAAAGTGTGGGGTGTTACAGTTCAAATTCGCTTATGAAATTAATATCGACATTCGAAGATCACTTTCAACCATTTCCAGTTTCGTTAATAATTGGAAATCCCTTTTATTTTAAAAATAGTTTTTTTTTTACTTAAACAAATAAGTGTAAGGGATATAAACTTCCAAAAATATTTTATAAATCCTTTAAAAAAACGATTCTTTAAGATTCAAATAATAATTAATAAGTTTAAATTTCCAAAATATATCAATTCCAGAAAACGTTGCAAAAGCATTACTAAAGAGTGGGTTTAATCAAAATAGCCAGTAAATTTTCCAAAACTTAATATTTTCAATCTAAATCACTTTTATATGTTTTATCATAATTTTATCATATTTTTAATAATTTTTACAAAGTTATTTATTTGATTATCAATTATAGTCATCGATCAGCAAAACCATGATTCTATTTGAAAATAGATTTAAACATAAGCTGAAATCTATACATCGAAATTCAAAAATTATTTTTCCATTTGAAAATTATTGTTATTAGAAGACAAACATTCTCGTTTCACGTAAATCCGATTTACTTTGCACTAGTTATAATGTAACAACCCTGAAATTTTGAACCAATTTAAAAATTTTATTTTAGGAATTTTAATGGATTTTTAATATTTAAAATAGTTTATTTTAAATAATAACGACTAAAAATTTATTTTAATCGAAGTTAGAATGAATAATTTTATTTTAATTATAAAAGAAGTTTAAAATAGAGCGGTAGTTTGAAAATTTGAATTTGAACTTTGACTGACTGTACAGGATTCAAGATAAACCGAATTTTGTTGAAACTAAAAATATTTGAATCCATTTAAAAATATCTTTTCAACGAATCCGAAAAATTTAAATTTCATAGCGAGAATCAAAAGTTATGCCCAGTTTAAAATTTAGAATAGTCGCTATAGAATTTATATATTTTTTAATATTAAAAATAGCCATTTTTCAAACGACCTGAGTTTTCGACGAAACCATTTTTGTTGGAACTGGAATGTCAAATTATTACTAGGTTTAAATTTTCATAATTTTTTGAATTAATATGTGAGCGTGGTAAAGGAAAATGTGTTTTGTCCATTTCAGTCAAATCGGATCGACCAGAAAATGACCATTTTTCAAACAGTGTCGGAATTCGACGAAATTAGTCTTGTTAGGACTGTATCGTCAAAACATAACCAAAATATTTTTTCCGGAATTTTTAGAGTCCGTATGCGACCCCAGTAATTTAAAATGTACGTTTGAATTTAATATATATTGATTTATATTTTAATTTCCGTTGTATCCGGGATGGGTGTATTTAGCTAGGGGCGACAGTCATTGAGATTTGTTTGGAGTTCGTGACATTAAACATGGAATTTACGAATTAAATAATAGTATATATACTAGTATAACTACCTAGGATAATACCAAACCCTAATACGTATCCTATCAGCCGCCATCCTTACGTTTAATGGCTAGAAAGCTCTGATTTTTAATCCCTATTTTCTCTAAATCCATCAAACAAAACCAAATACCCTCTGAAGCAAAAATGTAGTACTACGAGAGATCTATAACATCAACGATGAAGATCATGTACAAGGGTTCGTGGAGGTCAAAATTGGAGATGGGATTGTCGTCGTTCATTTGCGTTTCTAGGGGAGGAGATGGGTTTGAGTTCACCGGAACTCTGGCGGATGGGAGCTCAGGTGATGGCGGTCGGCGTGGCAGTGCTGGATGGTGCTCCGGCACCTCAGGGAAGCATGCCCAGGTGAGAATTGATGATGAGCGAATGGGTTCTTTGTTTTACTGAAGCCAACGGTTTAATCAGAAGGAGGAGGACCTTAATCATTAGTTAAATTATAAATTATTTATTTATTTATTTAAGTAATTAAATGTAATAATAACCATATCTTTTTCGTACGAACACGGAATCACGTGATTTCAGATTGGTTGGAATCGTCTTTTCGAGATCTACAGCATGGAACTGACCAGATCTGAAACGAAGCACTTTGGAAATTCAGCTAAATTTGAACACGAACAGAAATTCAGACAAATCGACATGAGATTTCTATTTTTTTATTATTAAAATTAATTATTTATTTTATTGTGAAATTTATATTCATTCTATATAAAATTCCTGTGGTGTCGTGTATATATTTATTGAAATGTTGATTGTGTTGTATTGCGGTGAATCACTGAATGGAATTGTTTGTATCATTTGTTATAAAATAGATTCAAATAGAATTATCATTGTTATTAGATTGTTGTAATCAACACTCATGTTAATTATAAAATTAGATTCAAATAATATTGTCATTTGCTTATTAGATGGTAGTAATTAACATTTATGTTAATTGGGAAATTAGATTTAAAGGAAATATTTCTATTGTCAAGTTAATTACAGTAAAAAGAATTGATGCAAAAGAAACATTTATATTGTCATTTTAGTTGTAATGAAAAGAATGGTTTTTAAAGTACCATTTTTGGTGTCATTTGATATGCAATAAAAATAGAAGAGTTGAAAGTATCATTTTTGTTGTCATTTTACATAAAACAAAATTAGTCATTATTGTCAAACATGTGGGTTAAAATAAAAATAGTCATCTTTGTTGAATATGACATTTAGTTAAAATCATATTATATAAATAAATTTGTCATTTATGTTAAAATCATGTTAGGTAAATAAAACATGATTATTGAAAAAAAAATAGATTTTGTTAAACGTAATTATTGAAATAAAAATATAGATTTTGTTAAACATGATTATTGGAATAAAAATATAGGTTTTGTTAAACATGATTATTGGAATAAAAATATAGTTTTTGTTAAAATATGATTATTGTAATAAAAATAACATTTTTGTCAAAATATGATTATTGTAATAAAATAACATCTTTTCTAAACATGATTATTGAAATAAAAATAACATTATTGTCAAAACATATTTGTTGAAATGAGATTAATATTTGTGTTAAAACCTGTTAGAAGGAATAAAAGATTTATTTTCGTTGTCATAAAAGAGTAGATTTAAAAGACTTCATTTTTATGTAACATTGTTTACAATAAAAAGAATTGAAATAGGAGATTTGATTTTTATTGTCGATTTAGATGTATCAAAATAGAAGAAATAAAAATTACATTGTTAGTGCATTTTAGATACAATAAAAAGAATAGATTTAAATGCCACATTTTTATTTTCATTTTAGATGCAATAAAAATAGTAGATTTGAAAATAACATTTTTATTGTCATTTTAGTTACAATAATAAAAGAGTAGAATTAAAAATCATGTTTTATTGTCATTTGGTTTCAATAAAAAGAGTGAACATTGAAAAAAAAAACATTTTCAATACATTTTAGTTCATTAAAAAGAATGAATACATTTTTGTTCATTAAAAGGGATCAAACAAAAATACTCATTTTTGTCAACATAGAATAGTTAAACAAAATACTCATTTTTGCCACTATAGAATAGTTAAAAACAAAAATATTCATTTTTGACAATATGGTGTAGTTAAACAAAAATATTCATTTTTGTCAATATAGTGTAGTTAAATAAAAACATTCATCTTGTCAATTTATATTAGTTGAAACAAAATATACTTTTTATCAAATTATAAAAGTTAGAACTAAAATTGTCACTTTTATCAAATTATAAAAATAGAAACCAAATTGTCACTTTTGTCAAATTTTCAAAGTTAAAATCCAATTTGTCGCTTTCGTCAAATTATCATAGTTAAAACAAAGTGGTCACTTTTGTCAAACTATAATGGTTAAAACAAACATTATCATTTTTGTTGCGTTAGATTTGACAAAACAAAAATGTTACTTTCATTTGTTTTGTTGAATTAGAATTGTCGACAAAACAAAGTTATCATTATCATTGTTTTGTTGAAATAAATTTGTCAACAAAACAAAGTCATTATCTTTATTGTTTTGTTGAAAAAGATTAGTTAAATCAAAATATATATTTTGTCAAAATATTCATTTTTGTCAAAATAGATTAGTTAAAGCAAACCATATATTTTTGTCAAAATATACACTTTTGTCAAGATAGAATAGTGAAATCAAAATACACCTTTTTGGTCAAAATGAACATTTTTGGCCAAGAAGCCTAGTTGAACAAAAATATTTATTTTTTCAAAAATACAATAGTTGAAACAAAAAATTACATTTTGTTAAATATGATTGTTGAAAACAAAAATTACATTTTTTGTAATTAGATTTGAAATAAAACAAAAATCACATTTTGGGTTAAATAAAAGTGCTAAACACAAATAGTATTTTGTTAAATAGGTTTGTGTTATAAACAAAAATATTCAATTTGGTAAAATAGAATTGCCAGCAAAATGGATGTATCACTTCTTATACATTTTGTTGAAATAGAATTTATATGAAAATATAATAATCATTTTATTTGCATAACATACAATAGAATTTATATGCAAATATAAAAATCATTTATATTTGCAAACTTTCATTAGAATTTATATTCAAAAATAAGAATCATATTATTGGTCAAAATATACATTAGAATGTATAGGTGAGTTAAAGTGACTTCTTTATATGTTAATGCATACATTAGAATTTGTATGCAATTTAAAATAAACATTTTTTTTGTTAGGTTATGCATTGAAAAATGTATACAAATGAGATTATTTCTTTTATGTGTTAAAGTTAAGAATAAATACATACAAATAAAGTATAATGAAAATTATCTTTTATTTGTCATCCGCAATATTGTCATATAAATAAATTACATTCTATTAGATATTAGAAATGTATAAAGAAATTATACGAGTCAAATATATTTTATTTCAGCATTAGGAATAAAATATCATGTTTTGTTCATCATCATCAATATGTTAGCAGTATTAGAATTGGTTAAATTCATTAACCAATTATTTATTTATATGAACTGTTGTTGGCTGAAAACCCCACAAGGGTATTGGGATGATAATTGATATACAATAATCCCAATATTTATTTGTATGTCAATCGATAGATTGACAGACTGCGATGAGCGTTATTATTTCATTTTAATGCTCACACAGTTTTGAACTTCACTCTGGATGTTGAATGGATGATTTGATGATTATTTATCATTTGTTGTCATATACATACGATGTGTGAAATCCATATAACTGAAATTATATGGTAAATGATTGAGTCGCTTTCCAATTTAGAATATCTATTATATAAAGAATATTTTGTAATAAAAGAATTGGATTTTGGGTTGTCATGGATAGTGTCTTAAATAACACTATTCTTAAACCCCGTATAATAGAAATGAATCTTTTAATTAAGATTATTAGAGTTTTTACAATTATATTTAGTAATGGAAATAAAATGATACGTGAATTGGGTTTATCGTGAACTGTGTTTTAAACGACATTTGTTTTTTAACCCAATCAACAGTAAAAAAAATATGATGTAGAATTTTTAAATATTTTTATTAAGATTTAAAAAGAAATTTTCCAAAGTCAGGTTTTCCAATTTAATATATTAAATTGGAATTGAGTGGAAATTCGATTTGATAATAATCGAGATAGGCTTCTGTAAAAGAAGACTGTTATTATCTTTGGAATTTAAAAGGCTTTGCTGTTATTCCATTTATATTATCGGTCTGATATGGAAATTTATATCGATTATATATTGATTTGATTTATGTGAAAATTCCATATTTAATGGAAGATGATTTTCGGTTTATCGTGAACTGTGTTTTAAATGACATTGGTTCTAGTTAAAGATAAGATTTATTTCTTAAATTCGAATAATCATAAAGTAATTATTTTTGATATTAAAACCAGATTGGAGTTTTAAGGAATCTTTAAAAAGAAGATTAAAAGAATAAATTTAAAAGAATTTATCTTTGATAGAACTAATGGGAATCTTTCCCTAATAATGCGAACATTTTATTTAAAGAATATTCTGAATTGGAATGAGGCATTGGATGTTTCTTTATAGCACTTGATTTTTAATTATAAAAATATGCGAGTTATTCGGAAAGACCGGGTTTAACCCATTATGAATAATTATTGCGATGATTAAAGTCAAAGACATTGAAGACGGTGGATGATGACCGGCGATCTTCACATCGAATGGACGACTACTGATGCCTGACATTGGGTCGATCCCAGTAAAGGGTTAAAGTGGTAGTTTGTCCAGACGTACTTGTTGATTGTCCGGATAAGCGAGCACCTCACTTCCGTATTGGACATACGGGACGAGGAATAAGTTGTCTCCAGTTTCATTCAGACCCAGAACGGACTTGTAAATCGATGTGTGTCCGACATTGAATTTCTATAACAACCCACCTCCGTTAAGGTCACTCATAAAGGGAATGCATTAACTTCAGTGGAGCGTCATAAGTGTATAGAACAGATAAATTACAAAACAGACAAAATTTAAAAAGCGGTAAATAAATAAAACTTTACTTTATTGATAAAACAGCAGCATGGTAAAATAGCTGGTACAAAGATTGTTTTCCAGCACCAAAACACCAATACCCATTACAGCAAAGCATCTGTCTTGTTTAACAAAATAAAGAAGCATGAAATGACAATGATATTCCCCAATAAAGCATGAGCCATCCATAGCAGTGGAAAAGAGAGTCCAAAGCAATACATCGTCTATCTTTGAGCTTGGAAAGAAAACTAAGCTAAGTGGTAATATTCCCTCCCTATGAACCTGGGGGGTGGGGGGACGGAAAAAAAGAGAGCAAAACAAAACAGAGTTAGACATAAACCTGGTAAGTCCAGTGATCATTCAGCATGTAAACAGGTAAAAGTATCATGACATGAATAAACTGGATACCAGACCATAACCATGATAATAAGCATAGCAAGACAACAAATGATGATCATTAGATATGATAAGGTAAGATACACTAAATGCGCTTCGGTTCTTTCTCTGATTCCCTATTTCCTCTGCACCACCCAACTAGCATCCTAACTAGTGTATTTTATAGAACGATTTGTATTCCCTACTAGTGTCCCAACTAGCATCCTGTGAAGAAGGATCTGTATCCCCTACTAGTGTCCTAACTAGTATCCTGTGTTATAAAATAAGGTGATCCCAACCCCGCAATTGTGGGAGCCTTCAGGTGTACATCTAGTGTGAGGATCTTACCTCAGTCAACCTAGTTGTCATGAAGATGTTAGATGTACCCTTACTACCCTATCGATCGGCTCCCTACTTGTATTAACTTTCCTTGTGTCTGTGTCAATCGGCCCTCTCTTGCATGTAGATACCATACGCTGGTCCCACCATAAGGTGTATCAATCCCTATGATATCAACCCGACACAAATTCTAGATGCATGGCGCATACTACTGATGCCCAGTGCCTGCTTTTCCACTCGGAGCACGTGCACGTCCATACTCCGTCGGAACTACACTGCTGCACCCTCTTCCGCTACTTTGACCGCTTATAACCAGCCCAGTAATCGTGCCCCACTCTGCCTAGTTTCATGGTACCGTGATACATTTATGTGGGTTACTGCTGAAATGGGGTCCCCGTTACTAGGGCTTTCTAGGGTCTATTCGTATGCCCCCCAAATTGGCTAAGTGTTATCTATCCATTTAAGTTAACTTAACCCATCCACACGCCATGTCATGTTGGTTAAGTGTTTCTTATTAACTTAACCCTTCTCACTCATCATGTTGTAATTGGTTAAGTGTTTTCTATTAACTTAACCCTGTTCATTCATCATATTATATTGGTTAAGTGTTTCCTATTAACTTAACCCCACTCGCTCATTGCTTAAGTGTTAACTTAACCCTACCACTGGTCATGTTACATTAGTTATGTAAGGACCCGTAACTTCCCTGAAACACCCCACCTCCGTTAGGGTCACTCTCAAAGGGAATGCCCTAATTTTGGTGGAGGTTTATAAGTATAAGTCACAGATACACAAGACAGATATAAGAACACATATTTTTGAACAGCGGAAAACATCAACAACTTTTATTTCAACAAAATACGTGTTACACAAACCATGTCATAATTTGTTTTACAATACTTCCCAAAACATAACATCTCCATAACTGTCTTGATTACATTATTTAAAGAAGCATAAAGAAAACATAAATAAACTGCAAAAGTCCCATAATTGTTGTCCAAAGCCATAGTCCAAAACGGAAAAGATCCAAGCAATACATTCTTTCTCTTCAAGCTGGATGTGAAAACTGGTCAAGCTGCGGTATTCCCTACCTGTGGACCTGGGGGGGAAACGAAAGAAAAGAAGGCGAAAGAAAAGTAGAGTCAGACATAAAGCCTGAGTAAGTCTAGGACTATTCAGTCTATGAATAAAGAACTGGGTATGATAAGCATAAACTGGAAATGGGAAAGCACCATAAACTAAGTTAAGTTGTCTAGGATCGAATGCTATCGTACCCCATATTAATCTCTGTACCCATATAAACTAGTTCCCAACAGGCACCCCATAATCAGGGTGAAGTGATCCATTTTCTGATGATCGGCTCCTACTCGCACAGTTACATGTGTCTTACGGCCCCTGTTGTTGTAGTTACCTATGCTGGTCCCACCATGGGGTGTATCAAGTCCCATGGTTGCGGCCCGACACAATTCTAGAATGCACAGGTATGCTACTAGTGCCCAGTGCCTTATTTTTCAGCACCGGAGTGTGTGCACGCCCGCACCCCGTTAGAACCTACACTGCTGCACCACCGCCGTCGATTTGACCTCTTACAGTCAGCCCAGTAATCGTGCCCCACCCTGCCTAGTTCAGGCTATCCTGATACACCTTGTAGGGTTACTGCTGAAAAGGGTCCCCTGCTACTAGGTTTTCTATTTCTAGCCAACATGCTAAGTTGGTTAAGTGTTTGATAAACCTAACCCCCAATCAGTCTGTTTAGTTTAGCATGTTCCATTTTGATTAAGTATTAATATAATTTACTTAATCCTATCAATCCTGACTCAGCCTTAATTGTCTTATTAAAGCCTCGACCTCTCACATTAGACAGGTATTGTTGTGGCTGCCTATTGCCGGTTGGGTCCGGGCAGTCTTACGCCACAACTCAGTCTAACCTCGGGTCCTTATTGGGCTCCGTGTTTAACCACCCACATTGGATAGGTATTGTTGTGACTACTGGACAGCCGGGCGGTTCCGGGCAGGTTTACATCACAACTCAATCCAACCTCGGGTTAAACACATCGTATTTTCTACATTTACATATTTTGTCTCTTTTATTTTGTATATGTAAATATTTGCGGCCCATTATTCAAATTCATCTTTATTGGTTAAAATTTATTTATGCCACTTAATTGTTTTTCAAGGTTGTTGGCATGCGTCAAACATGCCAACACATATGTGCTATATTTTAACCCAAACGTCATTACCCCCGTTTTACATGTTCGCCACAATATAAGATATGTTGGATTTAACATTTAAACCCAACTTAGCCATATGAAAAGGGGAGGCTTATAACATGGTGTTTATAAGGTAACATGAAAAAGGGGAGTGTGAACGCATGAACTTGCAACATAACGATTCAATTAACATGAATTAGGCACATGTGAACTTGCATTGTAATAGCATATAATCATGGCATAAACAATACTTAAACATGAGTCATTTTATTCATATAATCATAGCATAAACAATACTTAAACATGAATCATTCTTTTTATATAATCATGGCATAAACAATACTTAAATATGAATCATTCTATTCATGTAAACTTGCAATTGGAATGTAAATCTAACTTAATTGTGTCACATATATCACCATATGGTTTTGATAACAACTTAGGCCTAAAACATGTTTTCAACTAGGCATAATACCAAACATAGTTTAGTCATGTTCATAAAGATGCTTACTTCTGTTTCTAATACAAAAGTATGATTTGCCAATTTCAACATAGATTCGTATAAATCATATTACTTAGTCGAGTCCAATTACACACTAAAAGTGATCATAAAAGTATGTACATCATATTGGCATAATAGTGAATCATATACTTGCATGAATCCCAATTAAAATTCCACAATATATGGTTGTCAACATAAATCATATACTTGTATGAATCCCAAATAAAATACCACAACATACGGTTGTTAACTTCCACCATCATACTTGCAAATATCCAATCGTATAACATTTCCAAATCGTTTAGAATCAAAATAACAAACAAGTATAGATTATTGTCGCCACAATTCCATTTCGTTGTTAACTTCCAACGTAAATCACATACTTGCAAATATCCAATCGTATACCACAACATTCCCAAATCGTTTAGAATCAAAATAACATACAAATATAGATATTTATCGCCATAATTCCATTTCGCATTTTACACAAATCAAACACAATTAATTATTCACATCGGAATAGCACTCTACTTACAACGTATGACGAATCTTCAATTCAGGAATCTGAATTCTGAAATTGGAGATGCTATCCTTTGTTGTAGGCGTTGTTTTGATTTGATTGACGTTGCTTTAAGCTTTCAAATTATCTCCTAATTGTCTCTCTATTTCTGACGGCTATTCTTAGTCTCTCCTCAGCAGCATGACGGCCTCATCTCCATTTTTGTTTGTGTGAATTAGGGTGAGTCTTAGGTCCTTTTTATAGAGTTTGTGAGTTGATTTAGACCGTCGATGGAGCTTGGTTTTAATAACAGCCGTTCGTTTGAAAGAGAGACCAACTAGGAGCTGACACCTAGCCCTACTGACAAGGCAAGGCTCAGAAAATCGACCAAACACAGATCAGGCCAGCCAGGGTGGGCTGGGTTCGACCTGGCTCAGGAGCCAGGTCGACACCCTAGTCGACACCGTGTCGACTTGGCAGTCGACACGGGTGACCCAGGTCGACTGCCCAGTCGACCTGGTTAGCCCCAGGTCGACTGCCAAGTCGACATGGGTGCCTTGGGCGGGAAATTTCCCGCCCTGGCCAAACCGACCCGATTTTGAATTTTAAATAGGGTTTTCTGAGCTGTTTTGGTCTGTTTGAATTTTAAACTGAATTCTGAAACTTCCGGAGGCCATATCTTCTTCATACGGAGTCCATTTTACGCAAACTCGGACTCTATTTCAAGCAGAATTCCAAGACGAACGCAATGGCGTATCCGTTTCCCTTAATTCTTTGATTTGAAATTAATTATACTTTAGTTCATGAATTTCACTTTTATAGAATACACGGGGTGTTACATTCCCCGTGAAGGAAAGAGCGGATACTTCGAGAACAACACACATCGGAACGCGGACGGAAGAACATTTCATTGTTTATTACAACAATTCCATCAGAATACAAGAATATACAGAGTATGAATTAATATTACACATTATAAAATATCAGAGATTACAATACATTACATAGCAGCGGAAAATAATACAATACACAACTAGAAGTAATACGCGGATACAAAGCTTTCCGAGTATTGTTCCAGCTGTAAGTCAGGATCCTGTGAATATAAATCTGCAAAACCAAAACTACTAGCTGCCCGTGTCAAAATAAGGGCACCCAGAGCTTAGGTTAAAACAATAAACTCCAGGTCAGTCATGGGACTGGTGTGAGAACTAAAACAGTTATAAATCTTTATTTTGAAGTTCGGTAAATTAAGGGACCACACCGTATAACACGGAACGAGTTTCCTTCCAAGAATACCAGTGCATAAAACAAACAGCGCAATGCTTAAATAAAGGAAAATGAAGCTATTATAAGACCCAGGTCCTATCACACAATGCAACGCAATCCGGGGGATAGGATTTTACCTTATAATAGCCAAAGAATGTTTGACACGCTAAATTTCATGTTTTAAATTTTTAATCAGACTCCAACTGTAAATTAGTAAGAGAACGATTCCCTAAGTATTAACCCTGAAGGCCGAAACCAACATCAGATCAATACCCAAGAAACCATCCATCTTAGCTCGTTTCCAGTTAGTTTCTGATTTTATATACAATCATAAATATCAATCATAGACGACATGGGTACCATATATCATGTCGCCATATATAGGTTTACAATCAAAACCGCAAAGTCACGTATTGGAAGTTGGGTTATCATTTATGGTATGAACCGAGGCTAGGGATCGTCCTCACTGGTTCGAGACTGTCTAGTCCGAGTCTCAGGCAAGCGCGCAGACAAGCCTTGGATCGTCAGGGCCGGTCCACACGGAGTGGATTATTATGCCTGAACGATACGTCTCCCCGCCCTATGGGGCGTAAATGAGCCAACGAATGACTCCATCGGCTTCACATAGTCACCGATATATATATATATCCGAGGCACCTCGCAAACCAACAACCACATAAGTCAAACTCGTCAGGGCGTGTAAAACCACTGACGCCACTTCTAAATAGAAGGAAACGCATGCCCTCCCTGATGTCCGTCTCCCCTTTTTGGTTCATACCGGGTGTGAAACTCGCGAAGTAAACATTACACAAAGCTACCCCACAAAGGTCGTGCTTCGATCATCAACCACAAGACTTTGCTTTTCAACGGAAGCCTTGACCATTTGCCACTTAGGAATGCCACACAGGCAATTCACTCTATACGTTTGATATCCATCAGTATATAACCCCTGAGCTCGTACGTCTCAGAGAAGGGCGTTAAGCAAGAGAATAAATTCTCCGCCGCCAAACAGATATATATTTAATAGAAATCAATCACACAGACTAAAATCCAATGTCAGACACACAGTCCATTTACAAGTTCGTTCTGGGTCTGAACGAAACTGGAGGCACCTAGTACCCCGCATATCCATCGATCTCCAAGTACGTCTGGACGATCACCAACTGTTTCCATCTTCTTGGGTGTACAGCCCAATCAGGATCATCAGTAATCACCCAAACGACGTGAAGACCTCCGGTCTTCAACCACCGTCTTCATCTTCGACTTATCGTCGTATCAGTTATTCAGAATGGGATAAACCCGGTCTTTACGAATAACTCGCGTATATAATAAACAAGTGTTACACAAACACAACATACGCCTCATTCCAATTCATCCGTCACTAACCGTAAATTAATCAAGAGAATAATCCCCCAAATATTAACCCTGAAGGACGAAACCAACATCAGATCAATACCCAGGAAATCACTCTGCTTAGCCAACCTACAGTTAGTTTCTAAATTTCACATTCTTAGGGAAAGGTTCCCATTAATTTTATCAAAGATAAATCCTTTAAATTTATTCTTTAATCTACTTTTGAATATCAATTCAAACTAGTCGGGATTAGCGAACCTTACCGAAGTAATCATTTGTTTTAATTTCCCAACCCCAACCTATTCATCCCATGAAGTAAAACTGGTCATACTTCATATCTAACACCACGGTGTTATCGATAAATTTAATGACCAGTTCACGTTCAAATCTAATTAAAGATTTAACTACCGCCTGGAGTAAAACTGGTGATACTCCATTCTCGATCTTTTCAATCTTTTCAATCTAATTAAAGATTCCTTAAAACTCCACTTAGTTTTAATCTTTAACTGGGTTAAAGAATCAGTGTCATTTAAAACACGGTTCACGATAAATCCCAAAATCACATCACATTTCAATCAGTCCCTAACCGTAAATTAGCAAGTGAGCAATTCCCCAAGTATTAACCCCGAAGGCCGAAACCAACATCAGATCAATACCTCAGAAACCGTTCAACTTAACTAATCTCCAGTTAGTTTCTGATTTTCTTAACTCCTTTGGGTCTAAGAACAGTATTATTGAAGATACCGTTCACGACAACCCAAAATCACATTCCATTAATTATCGGGTTAAAGAACAAGTGTTATTTAAAACACTATTCACGATAAACCCAAAAATCAATACCAATTCAATTCTAATTAAATATTATTTAATTGGTACATGTGACGAGATGGAATTTCGCTCGGTCCGAACCAGTCGCTAAACCGACCCAGACCGTTCGAAACGCCCTATCGTTGAGAACACGACAAAATAGAACGCATATAAAAGAACATTTCATTGTATATTACAACAATGCATCAGATTACAAGAATATACAGATTATAAATGAATAAATATTACACAGAAATATCAGAGATTAACAATAAGTTACATAGCAGCGGAAAAATAATACAATACACAACTAGAAGAGATATACGGATACAAAGCTTTCCGGATACCGTTCCAGCTGTAAACCAGGATCCTGTGAATATAAATCTGCAAAACCAAAACTACTAGCTGCCCGTGTCAAAATAAGGGCACCCAGAGTTTAGGTTAAAACAATAAACTCCAGGCCAGTCATGTGACTGGTGTGAGAACTAAAACAGTTATTATCTTTATTTTCAAAGTTAGGTAAATCAAGGGACCACGCCGTATAACACGGAACGGGCTTCCTCCCAAGAATACCAGTGCATAAAACAACAGCGCAATGCTAAATAAAGGAAAATGAGGCTGTTATAAGACCCAGGTCCCATCACACAATGCAACGCAGCCGAGGATAGGGTTTTCCCTTATAACAGCCAAAGAATGCTTGATACGTTTAAAACAAATCATTTGATACTATTATAAGTGCATAGTGTATAAAACAACTTCAAATCATAAGTATCAATCATAGGCGGCATAAGCGCCCCATCCCACTATGTCGCCATATATAGGATTACAATTAAAACCGCAAATGTCACGTATTTGGAAATTGGATTTCCGTCTATGAACCGAGGCAAAAGATAGTCCTCAACCGATTCGAGACAATCTAGCCTACCATGTCTCAGGAACAGCCGCAACTGCCCCCTGGATCGTCAGGGCCGGTCCACCGATGTGGATTATTATGCCTGAACAATACGTCTCCCCGCCCTTTGGGGCGCAAACGAGCCAACGAATGACTCCATCGGTTCGAGAACGACCGATCAATCCGAGGCGCCTCGCAACAACAACAACCACATAAGTCAAACTCGTCAGGGCGTGTAAAACCACTGACGCCACTTTTAGCTAGAAAGAAACGCAAGTCCTCCCTGAGGTCCGTCTCCCGTTTTTGGTTCATACCGGGTGTGAAACACGCGAGGTAAACGTTACACAAAGCTACGCCACATAGGCCGTGCTTTGATCATCACCACAAGACTTTGCTTTTCAACAGAAGCCTCGATCAATTGCCACTTAGGCATGCCACATAGGCAATTCACTCCATGCGTTTGATATCCATCAATATATAACCCCTGAGTTCGTACGTCTCAGAGAAGGGCGTTAAGCAAGAGAATAAATTCTCCGCCGCCAAACAGATATATATTTAATAGAGATCAACCACACGGACTAAAATCCAATGTCAGACACACAGTCCATTTACAAGTTCGTTCTGGGTCTGAACGAAACCAGAGGCACCTAGTACCCCGCATATCCATCGATCTCCAAGTACGTCTGGACGATCACTAACTGTTTCCATCTTCTTGGGTGTACAGCCCAATCAAGATCATCAGTAATTACCCAAACGACGTGAAGACTTCCGGTCTTCGACCATCGTCTTCATCTTCGACTTATCGTCGTATCAATTATTCAGAATGGGATAAACCCGGTCTTTCCGAATAACTCGCGTATATTTTAAATAAGTGTTACACAAACACAACATACGCCTCATTCCAATCCATTAGTCACTAACCGTAAATTAATCAAGAGAATAATTTCCCAAATATTAACCTCGAAGGCCGAAACCAACATCAGATCAATATCCAGAAAACCATTCTGCTTGGCTAACCGACAGTTAGTTTCTAAATTTCACATTCATAGGGAAAGGTTCCCATTAATTTTATCCAAGATAAATTCCTTGAATTTATTCTTTATTCTATTTTTGAATCTCAATTCAAACTAGTCGGGATTAGCGAACCTTACCGAAGTAATCATTTATTTTAATTTCCCCATCCCAACCTATTTATCCCCATGAAGTAAAACTGGTAATACTTCATATCTAACACCACAGTGTTATTGGTAATTTCAATTACCATTTCACGTTCAAATCTAATTAAAGATTTAACTACCGCCTGGAGCAAAACTGGTGATACTCCATTTCGATTATTTCAATCTAGTTAAAGATTCATTAAAACTCCACTTAGTTTTAATCGTTAACTGGGTTAAAGAATCAGTGTCATTTAAAAACACGGTTCGCGATAAACCCAAAGTCACATTCCATTAATTATCGGGTTAAAGAACGAGTGTTATTTAAAACACTGTTCACGATAAACCCAAAAATCAATATCGATTCAATTCCAATTAAATATTATTTAATTGGTACACTTCGTTAAATCCAAACAAAAAGATTTAATCTTTTCTCAGCTGGGTTCAAGAACAGTGTTAGTGAAGACACCATTCACGACAAACCCAAATCACATTTGATATTCAATACAAGGCTCTGAATAGAAAATATACCGGCTTATATTCAATATCAAATTCTACGATTAACAAACATCGCATTGGAAATAACGATATATATATATATCTTTCAAATTTCCATAACAACATTTGTATAATCACGAAATCCAACATCGAAATATTCCGAAGACAATTTCGATTCAAATCCATTCCAATGCAATCATTGGAAATTTTGGTTATTTTCAAAACCATTTCAAATTCAATTTATTTATTTAAAAATAAATAGAATTATAATTCTAGTTCAAAACTAGTTCATTTCGATAAAAATCTATTTTTATCTTTTCAAATATGGAGTTTTTCATCCCAAATCTTTCTAAATCATTTCTTATGATTTTACACAAATTATTACTATTTTTAATAATTTTATCAAGGCCTGTACAGTCGATTTCCATCAACGGCCATCGAACTGCACTTATAGCGACCTTTTTCAAATTTGATTTGGACATAATTCCAAATCCAACCGTTAGATTTCAAATTTCTAATATTCGTTAGAAAGCTCTTTTCGATACGAACCCAACGGTTCCGGTTTCAGGAGAATCCGACGGTCGGATCTCCCGTAATGTCCGTTTGAAATAAATGGTCGAAATTCACGAACTGCCGCGGCGCGGCGCGTTCTATTCAGGCCATTATATTATATATATAATATATATAATATATATTTCATCGATTACTATTTAAAACGAATTATATAAATAGTTTTAAAATTCGTTTCAAAAGCAATTTCAACTTCCATTTCAATTCAAATCAAAATTGAATCCTTCTTTATAAATTCGTTTTAAAATTCATTTCTATTCAATTCAAATTTCAATTCAATTTGAATTCATCTCAATTCAATTCTTTTCGAAATCGTTTTCAATTCATTTTCAATTCAATTTGAATTCGTTTTCAATTCAATTCCTTTCGAAATCGTTTTCAATTCAATTCATTTCGAAATCGTTTTCAATTCAATTCATTTCGAAATCGTTTTCAATTCAATTCATTTCGAAATCGTTTTCAATTCAATTCATTTCGAAATCGTTTTCAATTCAATTCATTTCGAAATCGATATAAATATCGTTCACGTCAAAATGGCGTCAATCTAATCAACACGGCTTCATAAATTTCTATTTTCAAATATTCTATTTCAAATATTTCTTTTTCAAAATAGTTGTTATTATCAAAATATTTCGTTCAACACATGACCAATCTCAATGAATGAGTACTGTCAACACATGAACTTTTATTTTATATCGATAAAGGTGTAAATTTTATTACTAAAATATTTCGTTCAACACATGACCAATCTCAATGAATGAGTACTGTCAACACATGAACTTTTATTTTATAATATTCTTTATTTTCTAAATTGGAATGAGGCCCAATCAATTACCATATAAAATTAATTATATGGATTTTCATACAACACATGTATATAATAGCATTGAAAAATAATCAACCATCAACCAAAGTGCACTACACTGTATAAGCATCAAATATAGATATCTAACGCTTATAACAGCCTGTCAATCAATCGATCGACATATTTAATCAATCAGGATGAGTGAACTGCATATTTCATCCCAACACCCGTGTGGGGTTTCAAACAATCAAACAAATATTTTATTTGTGCAGTTGGGCGATGTGTAAAATTTATCGACCCAATCAATGTCAGTCAAATCAGTGTACATAAACAAACCGTCTGGTTTGTAAATGAATATTTTATTTATTCACATTCACGTTAAAAATTATATTTTTAACGATAAAACATTTTATTTCAACATATGAATTTCTATTCAGTTCATTCTTTAAATAAAATGATATTTTTTTATTTTCCTAAATTATTTTAGAAAATTTCGGCGGCATAACGGCACGATACTAGAAACGGGACAAGGCCCAGCCTTATCCCCGGTCTAGTGAAGGCCCACGCCATTCACACATCAATCATATCAATTTCAATTTCACCAAAACAATCAAATCCAAATCAAATAATCTAACCAACTACACAACCAATCAAACAAGTCCATGGTCTGTGGACGGGTGTCGGGTGCTTCTAATAAGCACCGTCTGCATCCTAGTATATATATATATATATATAACTAGAAAAGTAGAATTTGAGTGAGAAGTTCTCACCGATAGCTACCCAATCATCTTGACTCTTCTTTGATATAAAGCTTCTTCGTTCTCGCCTTTTTGTCACCTTCGTTATCCGCTCACTACCTATGTAAAAATCGAATTTTTACATCTCTATTCAATATATAAAAATCATATTTTTATTTCGAAGTACAACATATAAAAATCATATTTTTAACTCGAAGTTCAATATATAAAAATCCTATTTTTAACTCGAAGTTCAATATATAAAAATCCTATTTTTATTTCGAAGTTCAATATATAAAAATCCTATTTTTAACTCGAAGTTCAATATATAAAAATCCTATTTTTAACTCGAAGTTCAATATATAAAAATCCTATTTTTAACTCGAAGTTCAATATATAAAAATCCTATTTTTAACTCGAAGTTCAATATATAAAAATCCTATTTTTAACTCGAAGTTCAATATATAAAAATCCTATTTTTAACTCGAAGTTCAATATATAAAAATCCTATTTTTAACTCGAAGTTCAATATATAGAAAAAAAACAATGACTATATTTATTTTCAAAAACAAAGAATGTATTTATTTTCAAAAACCAAGAATGTATTTATTTTCAAAAACAAAGAATGTATTTATTTTCAAAAACCAAGAATGTATTTATTTTCAAAAACAAAGAATGTATTTATTTTCAAAAACAAAGAATGTATTTATTTTCAAAAACAAAGAATGTATTTATTTTCAAAAACCAAGAATGTATTTATTTTCAAAAACAAAGAATGTATTTATTTTCAAAAACCATGTTAATTTTCTTTTATTTAAAAACTCTGTATATGTTAAATAAAAGAATCAGTAAAATTAAATAAAGAAATAAACCTTTCTTCTCTTTATCGTTGACACTTCTACAGGCGCTACATTGAACCCATACTCCATTTCTAGGGTTCCAAATCGTCGCTGCCTCGAACCCCTAATCCCCGATCTGACTCCACCACGTGAAACACCAACCTCGACTCCCCCGACGCCTGAAGCGGGCCCCAACTCGAACGTGCCTTGAGGGCGGAAAATGGGCTCAAACGGTGGCGGTTTCTGAGAGGATGGCGAACGATTCACTCAACTAAAAATTATCAAGCCCATACGGATTTGAAGAGGGTTCGATTCTCTTCAATTTTGCCTTAAGAATCACTTGTTTATATTGAGAGGATTGGGCGAATTTTGGATTCGAAACCTGGAGCGATTTCCTCCGTCGAACCTGATGAAAAGCGGCGGCTCCAATAGTGAAAGGGAATTTAGGGTTTTAACGTTATTTATATTTATTTTATAATATTATTTAACTATATTATTTCATGAATTCCAAGTTTAACGCTACGAACTTCAAATCAAACCCAACGACTATCGCCCCTAGCGTTTTACCCCTATTCCGAACACAATGGGATATGTATCGCAAGCTGATTTGACCGTTTCGATTTGTTTCCGTTGAATTTACATTTAAATTACTATATTGAATTTTTAAACGTACATTTCAAATTACCGGGGTCACATACTAACTAGAAAAATTCCCGAAAAATATTTTCTAGCTTCGTATTGACGATACGGTCCTAACAAAACTAATTTCGTCGAATTCTGAGACCGTTAGAAAAATGGCCAATTTCCAGTCGATTAAAATCAACTGAAACTGGTCAAACGCGTTTTCCTTTACCACGCTCACATATTGAATCGAAAAATTATGAAATTTGAAATCTAGCAATAACCTGACATCACGGACCCAACAAAACTGGTTTCATCGAAATCCGAGGTCGTTTGCAAAATGTCCATTTTTAAGGGCTTGAATTCTATAGCGACTATTCAGAATTTTCAACTGGACATATCTTATCATTCCTAAGATGAAATCCTGATTTTTCGGATTCGATAGAAAGATATCATCAATTAGATCCTATCATTTTTGGTTTTACTAAAATCCGGATTGTTTTGCACCCGGTACATTCAATTGAAGTTTGAAATCGAATTATCGAACTACCGCGCCATTTTCAATTCGATTTATAATTATATATAAATATTTATATTCTAACGACGACGTATATAATATATACGTTCGAAATCTATTCAAAATAAATTTTCTCGTCGATATTATTTAAAATAATTCATTTTAAATATTCATACTTCGCCAAAATTGCCAAAATAAAAATTTCAAACTGGCCCGCATTTTACGGGTTGTTACAATCTCCCCCACTTAAAACTTTTCGTCCCCGAAAAGGAACAAAGTCGAAAGTGGTTTGATTAATCAACTCTACGTTCGATCTGGCTTCCATTCTCCAACTCTTTAGTTTCTGAGAATTTTCAAAACTTCAAAAATTTGGCTAACACCCTAAATTTTTGAAAAATTTCACCATAACCTCCCCTGCAATGGGAGCATCGGGGAATTTCAAATAGCTTCCCCGGTCCTTCAGATCTCAAAAAGAAAAAGAAAAAGCCAAGCGGCTAGCCAATAGGCTCACAAAATCATCATCACCCAAACAAAACAGTAAATCATGTAGTAAACATGTACCTATTTGTCGGGCAAACAAATTTTATTCTCTGCTCTAGCCTCCTTGCTATGACCTGTTCAATGATATATATGCATATGCAAGCAAATGCGACCAATTTCAATACAATTCATCATTCGATCAAATTAGGCATAATGGTTCAAAATTAGCAAACAAATGAACAAACAACACAAACATCAATCAATTAGTGAATTATCATTTGAAATTCATAATTTTGATACATACACATAAGTCATGTTTTTGATGCCAAATCACAACAATAGGCCCTATCTAATTTTGGTTCTCACACCAGTCTAATGGAAATATATAGAAATCTCACCTTCGAAACACGAAAATAAATTATAATGATGACGCGTCAATCATTAGAATCATGTCCGAGCGACTAGAGTGTGATTCTATATCTATCGAATATATTTGAGGCTTCAATACACGTGGATCAGACGTATACTAAAATCTCTATATATTTGATTGTCCAAATCAATGTAAATAAATAATCAAATACGTATAATTGATTTAAATTTTCAAAACAAAAATTGTTTTCATTTGAAAAATATACTCTTCACACTCGTTCTAGGATACTACTGGTCCCATCTCTAACGAGTCATTCTCGTTGGATATTACTAATCCAATTTCTGATGAATTCTTTCGTATGGTTCTAATGTGTCTTGTTCTCTGAGCTTTGTAAACCAAAGCTCTGATACCACCTGTGACGAGATGGAATTTCGCTCGGTCCGAACCAGTCGCTAAACCGACCCAGACCGTTCGAAACGCCCTATCGTTGAGAACACGACAAAATAGAACGCA
This sequence comes from Allium sativum, assembly GCA_030737875.1. Classification (NCBI taxonomy): domain Eukaryota; kingdom Viridiplantae; phylum Streptophyta; class Magnoliopsida; order Asparagales; family Amaryllidaceae; genus Allium; species Allium sativum. The sequence continues at coordinate 440,034,092 of CM060915.1, read as the reverse complement.
TATAAAAGAACATTTCATTGTATATTACAACAATGCATCAGATTACAAGAATATACAGATTATAAATGAATAAATATTACACAGAAATATCAGAGATTAACAATAAGTTACATAGCAGCGGAAAAATAATACAATACACAACTAGAAGAGATATACGGATACAAAGCTTTCCGGATACCGTTCCAGCTGTAAACCAGGATCCTGTGAATATAAACCTGCAAAACCAAAACTACTAGCTGCCCGTGTCAAAATAAGGGCACCCAGAGTTTAGGTTAAAACAATAAACTCCAGGTCAGTCATGTGACTGGTGTGAGAACTAAAACAGTTATTATCTTTATTTTCAAAGTTAGGTAAATCAAGGGACCACGCCGTATAACACGGAACGGGTTTCCTCCCAAGAATACCAGTGCATAAAACAACAGCGCAATGCTAAATAAAGGAAAATGAGGCTGTTATAAGACCCAGGTCCCATCACACAATGCAACGCAGCCGAGGATAGGGTTTTCCCTTATAACAGCCAAAGAATGCTTGATACGTTTAAAACAAATCATTTGATACTATTATAAGTGCATAGTGTATAAAACAACTTCAAATCATAAGTATCAATCATAGGCGGCATAAGCGCCCCATCCCACTATGTCGCCATATATAGAATTACAATTAAAACCGCAAATGTCACGTATTTGGAAATTGGATTTCCGTCTATGAACCGAGGCAAAAGATAGTCCTCAACCGATTCGAGACAATCTAGCCTACCATGTCTCAGGAACAGCCGCAACTGCCCCCTGGATCGTCAGGGCCGGTCCACCGATGTGGATTATTATGCCTGAACAATACGTCTCCCCGCCCTTTGGGGCGCAAACGAGCGAACGAATGACTCCATCGGTTCGAGAACGACCGATCAATCCGAGGCGCCTCGCAACAGCAACAACCACATAAGTCAAACTCGTCAGGGCGTGTAAAACCACTGACGCCACTTTTAGCTAGAAAGAAACGCAAGTCCTCCCTGAGGTCCGTCTCCCGTTTTTGGTTCATACCGGGTGTGAAACACGCGAGGTAAACGTTACACAAAGCTACGCCACATAGGCCGTGCTTTGATCATCACCACAAGACTTTGCTTTTCAACAGAAGCCTCGATCAATTGCCACTTAGGCATGCCACATAGGCAATTCACTCCATGCGTTTGATATCCATCAATATATAACCCCTGAGTTCGTACGTCTCAGAGAAGGGCGTTAAGCAAGAGAATAAATTCTCCGCCGCCAAACAGATATATATTTAATAGAGATCAACCACACGGACTAAAATCCAATGTCAGACACACAGTCCATTTACAAGTTCGTTCTGGGTCTGAACGAAACCGGAGGCACCTAGTACCCCGCATATCCATCGATCTCCAAGTACGTCTGGACGATCACTAACTGTTTCCATCTTCTTGGGTGTACAGCCCAATCAAGATCATCAGTAATTACCCAAACGACGTGAAGACTTCCGGTCTTCGACCATCGTCTTCATCTTCGACTTATCGTCGTATCAGTTATTCAGAATGGGATAAACCCGGTCTTTCCGAATAACTCGCGTATATTTTAAATAAGTGTTACACAAACACAACATACGCCTCATTCCAATCCATTAGTCACTAACCGTAAATTAATCAAGAGAATAATTTCCCAAATATTAACCCCGAAGGCCGAAACCAACATCAGATCAATATCCAGAAAACCATTCTGCTTGGCTAACCGACAGTTAGTTTCTAAATTTCACATTCATAGGGAAAGGTTCCCATTAATTTTATCCAAGATAAATTCCTTGAATTTATTCTTTATTCTATTTTTGAATCTCAATTCAAACTAGTCGGGATTAGCGAACCTTACCGAAGTAATCATTTATTTTAATTTCCCCATCCCAACCTATTTATCCCCATGAAGTAAAACTGGTAATACTTCATATCTAACACCACAGTGTTATTGGTAATTTCAATTACCATTTCACGTTCAAATCTAATTAAAGATTTAACTACCGCCTGGAGCAAAACTGGTGATACTCCATTTCGATTATTTCAATCTAGTTAAAGATTCATTAAAACTCCACTTAGTTTTAATCGTTAACTGGGTTAAAGAATCAGTGTCATTTAAAAACACGGTTCGCGATAAACCCAAAGTCACATTCCATTAATTATCGGGTTAAAGAACGAGTGTTATTTAAAACACTGTTCACGATAAACCCAAAAATCAATATCGATTCAATTCCAATTAAATATTATTTAATTGGTACACTTCGTTAAATCCAAACAAAAAGATTTAATCTTTTCTCAGCTGGGTTCAAGAACAGTGTTAGTGAAGACACCATTCACGACAAACCCAAATCACATTTGATATTCAATACAAGGCTCTGAATAGAAAATATACCGGCTTATATTCAATATCAAATTCTACGATTAACAAACATCGCATTGGAAATAACGATATATATATATATCTTTCAAATTTCCATAACAACATTTGTATAATCACGAAATCCAACATCGAAATATTCCGAAGACAATTTCGATTCAAATCCATTCCAATGCAATCATTGGAAATTTTGGTTATTTTCAAAACCATTTCAAATTCAATTTATTTATTTAAAAATAAATAGAATTATAATTCTAGTTCAAAACTAGTTCATTTCGATAAAAATCTATTTTTATCTTTTCAAATATGGAGTTTTTCATCCCAAATCTTTCTAAATCATTTCTTATGATTTTACACAAATTATTACTATTTTTAATAATTTTATCAAGGCCTGTACAGTCGATTTCCATCAACGGCCATCGAACTGCACTTATAGCGACCTTTTTCAAATTTGATTTGGACATAATTCCAAATCCAACCGTTAGATTTCAAATTTCTAATATTCGTTAGAAAGCTCTTTTCGATACGAACCCAACGGTTCCGGTTTCAGGAGAATCCGACGGTCGGATCTCCCGTAATGTCCGTTTGAAATAAATGGTCGAAATTCACGAACTGCCGCGGCGCGGCGCGTTCTATTCAGGCCATTATATTATATATATAATATATATAATATATATTTCATCGATTACTATTTAAAACGAATTATATAAATAGTTTTAAAATTCGTTTCAAAAGCAATTTCAACTTCCATTTCAATTCAAATCAAAATTGAATCCTTCTTTATAAATTCGTTTTAAAATTCATTTCTATTCAATTCAAATTTCAATTCAATTTGAATTCATCTCAATTCAATTCTTTTCGAAATCGTTTTCAATTCATTTTCAATTCAATTTGAATTCGTTTTCAATTCAATTCCTTTCGAAATCGTTTTCAATTCAATTCATTTCGAAATCGTTTTCAATTCAATTCATTTCGAAATCGTTTTCAATTCAATTCATTTCGAAATCGTTTTCAATTCAATTCATTTCGAAATCGATATAAATATCGTTCACGTCAAAATGGCGTCAATCTAATCAACACGGCTTCATAAATTTCTATTTTCAAATATTCTATTTCAAATATTTCTTTTTCAAAATAGTTGTTATTATCAAAATATTTCGTTCAACACATGACCAATCTCAATGAATGAGTACTGTCAACACATGAACTTTTATTTTATATCGATAAAGGTGTAAATTTTATTACTAAAATATTTCGTTCAACACATGACCAATCTCAATGAATGAGTACTGTCAACACATGAACTTTTATTTTATAATATTCTTTATTTTCTAAATTGGAATGAGGCCCAATCAATTACCATATAAAATTAATTATATGGATTTTCATACAACACATGTATATAATAGCATTGAAAAATAATCAACCATCAACCAAAGTGCACTACACTGTATAAGCATCAAATATAGATATCTAACGCTTATAACAGCCTGTCAATCAATCGATCGACATATTTAATCAATCAGGATGAGTGAACTGCATATTTCATCCCAACACCCGTGTGGGGTTTCAAACAATCAAACAAATATTTTATTTGTGCAGTTGGGCGATGTGTAAAATTTATCGACCCAATCAATGTCAGTCAAATCAGTGTACATAAACAAACCGTCTGGTTTGTAAATGAATATTTTATTTATTCACATTCACGTTAAAAATTATATTTTTAACGATAAAACATTTTATTTCAACATATGAATTTCTATTCAGTTCATTCTTTAAATAAAATGATATTTTTTTATTTTCCTAAATTATTTTAGAAAATTTCGGCGGCATAACGGCACGATACTAGAAACGGGACAAGGCCCAGCCTTATCCCCGGTCTAGTGAAGGCCCACGCCATTCACACATCAATCATATCAATTTCAATTTCACCAAAACAATCAAATCCAAATCAAATAATCTAACCAACTACACAACCAATCAAACAAGTCCATGGTCTGTGGACGGGTGTCGGGTGCTTCTAATAAGCACCGTCTGCATCCTAGTATATATATATATAACTAGAAAAGTAGAATTTGAGTGAGAAGTTCTCACCGATAGCTACCCAATCATCTTGACTCTTCTTTGATATAAAGCTTCTTCGTTCTCGCCTTTTTGTCACCTTCGTTATCCGCTCACTACCTATGTAAAAATTGAATTTTTACATCTCTATTCAATATATAAAAATCATATTTTTATTTCGAAGTACAACATATAAAAATCATATTTTTAACTCGAAGTTCAATATATAAAAATCCTATTTTTAACTCGAAGTTCAATATATAAAAATCCTATTTTTATTTCGAAGTTCAATATATAAAAATCCTATTTTTAACTCGAAGTTCAATATATAAAAATCCTATTTTTAACTCGAAGTTCAATATATAAAAATCCTATTTTTAACTCGAAGTTCAATATATAAAAATCCTATTTTTAACTCGAAGTTCAATATATAAAAATCCAGTTTTTAACTCGAAGTTCAATATATAAAAATCCTATTTTTAACTCGAAGTTCAATATATAAAAATCCTATTTTTAACTCGAAGTTCAATATATAAAAATCCTATTTTTAACTCGAAGTTCAATATATAAAAATCCTATTTTTAACTCGAAGTTCAATATATAAAAATCCTATTTTTAACTCGAAGTTCAATATATAAAAATCCTATTTTTAACTCGAAGTTCAATATATAGAAAAAAAACAATGACTATATTTATTTTCAAAAACAAAGAATGTATTTATTTTCAAAAACCAAGAATGTATTTATTTTCAAAAACAAAGAATGTATTTATTTTCAAAAACCAAGAATGTATTTATTTTCAAAAACAAAGAATGTATTTATTTTCAAAAACAAAGAATGTATTTATTTTCAAAAACAAAGAATGTATTTATTTTCAAAAACCAAGAATGTATTTATTTTCAAAAACAAAGAATGTATTTATTTTCAAAAACCATGTTAATTTTCTTTTATTTAAAAACACTGTATATGTTAAATAAAAGAATCAGTAAAATTAAATAAAGAAATAAGCCTTTCTTCTCTTTATCGTTGACACTTCTACAGGCGCTACATCGAACCCATACTCCATTTCTAGGGTTCCAAATCGTCGCTGCCTCGAACCCCTAATCCCCGATCTGACTCCACCACGTGAAACACCAACCTCGACTCCCCCGACGCCTGAAGCGGGCCCCAACTCGAACGTGCCTTGAGGGCGGAAAATGGGCTCAAACGGTGGCGGTTTCTGAGAGGATGGCGAACGATTCACTCAACTAAAAATTATCAAGCCCATACGGATTTGAAGAGGGTTCGATTCTCTTCAATTTTGCCTTAAGAATCACTTGTTTATATTGAGAGGATTGGGCGAATTTTGGATTCGAAACCTGGAGCGATTTCCTCCGTCGAACCTGATGAAAAGCGGCGGCTCCAATAGTGAAAGGGAATTTAGGGTTTTAACGTTATTTATATTTATTTTATAATATTATTTAACTATATTATTTCATGAATTCCAAGTTTAACGCTACGAACTTCAAATCAAACCCAACGACTATCTCCCCTAGCGTTTTACCCCTATTCCGAACACAATGGGATATGTATCGCAAGCTGATTTGACCGTTTCGATTTGTTTCCGTTGAATTTACATTTAAATTACTATATTGAATTTTTAAACGTACATTTCAAATTATCGGGGTCACATACTAACTAGAAAAATTCCCGAAAAATATTTTCTAGCTTCGTATTGACGATACGGTCCTAACAAAACTAATTTCGTCGAATTCTGAGACCGTTAGAAAAATGGCCAATTTCCAGTCGATTAAAATCAACTGAAACTGGTCAAACGCGTTTTCCTTTACCACGCTCACATATTGAATCGAAAAATTATGAAATTTGAAATCTAGCAACAACCTGACATCACGGACCCAACAAAACTGGTTTCATCGAAATCCGAGGTCGTTTGCAAAATGTCCATTTTTAAGGGCTTGAATTCTATAGCGACTATTCAGAATTTTCAACTGGACATATCTTATCATTCCTAAGATGAAATCCTGATTTTTCGGATTCGATAGAAAGATATCATCAATTAGATCCTATCATTTTTGGTTTTACTAAAATCCGGATTGTTTTGCACCCGGTACATTCAATTGAAGTTTGAAATCGAATTATCGAACTACCGCGCAATTTTCAATTCGATTTATAATTATATATAAATATTTATATTCTAACGACGACGTATATAATATATACGTTCGAATTCTATTCAAAATAAATTTTCTCGTCGATATTATTTAAAATAATTCATTTTAAATATTCATACTTCGCCAAAATTGCCAAAATAAAAATTTCAAACTGGCCCGCATTTTACGGGTTGTTACAGTACACTCCATTAAATCTAAATAAAAAGATTTAATAGTTTCTCTACTGGGCTTAAGAACAGTGTTAATGAAGTCACCATTCACGACAAACCCAAATCACATTTGATATTCAATACAAGGCTCTGAATAGAAAATATACCGGCTTATATTCAATATCAAATTCTATGACCAACAAATATCGTATTGGAAATAACGATATTAATATATCTTTCAAATTCCCATAACGATATCTATATCATCACGAAATCCAACATCGAAATATTCCGAAGACAATTTCGATTCAAATCCATTCCAATACAATTATTGGAAATCCTGGTTATTTTCAAAACCATTTCAAACCCAATTTATTTATTTAAAAATAAATAGAATTTTAATTCTAGTTCAAAACTAGTTCATTTCGATAAAAATCTATTTTTATCTTTTCAAATATGGAGTTTTTCATTCTGATTCTTCCCAAATCATTTCTTATGATTTTACAAAAATTATTACCATTTTTAATAATTTTATCAAGGCACGTACAGTCGATTTCCATCAAGGGCCATCGAACTGCACTTACAGCGACCTTTTCCAAATTTGATTTGGACATAATTCGAAATCCAACCATTAGATTTCAAATTTCTAATATTCGTTGGAAAGCTCTTTTCGATATGAACCCAACGTTTCCGGTTTCAGGAGAATCTGACGGCCGGATCTCCCGTAATATCCGTTCGAAGTCAATGGTCGAAATTCGCGAACTGCCGCTGCGTGGCGCGTTCTATTCAGGCCATTATATTATATATATAATATATACTTCATCGATTTCCTTTTAAAACGTATTTTATAAATTGTTTTAAATTCGTTTTCGAAACGATTTCGACTTCATTTTCAAATTCAAATCAAAATTGAATTTTTCCTTATAAATTCGTCTTAAATTCATTTCAAATTGATTTTAATTCAAATCGATTTTTAATTCAATTTCATTTCGTTTTCAATTCAATTCAATTTCAATTCGAATTCATTTCTATTCAATTTCAATTCGAATTCATTTCTATTCAATTTAATTCGAATTTCAATTTTTTTCAAAATATCAGAATTTGAAATCACTTTCGATATTCATTATAAAATGAATAAAATCGATATAAATGTCGTTCACGTCAAAATGGCGTCAATCTAATCAACACGGCTTTCAAATATTTCTACTTTCAAATATTCTATTTCAAATATTCCTTTTTCAAATATTTCTACTTTCAAATATTCTGTTTCAAATATTCTATTTCTAAACTGGAATGAGGCCCAATCAATTACCATAGATTTATTTTCTATGGATTTCCATACAACACATATATATATCAAATGACAAATAATCAACCATCATCCAAAGTGCATTCTACACTGTATAAGCATCCAATATAAATATTCAACGCTCATAACAGTCTGTCAATCAATCGATCGACATACAACTAATTATTGGGATTAGTGTATGTCATATATCATCCCAATACCCGTGTGGGGTTTCAAACAATCAAATACAGATTTTATTTGTGTAGTTGGGCGATGTGTAAAATTTATTGTCCCAATCAATATCAGTCAAATGTGTGAATATAAACAAATCATCCGATTTGTTTATTTTTATTTTTATTTCATTTCGTATACAGTTAAAAATTCTATTTTCAACTATAAGATATTTTAACTATATAAATATTTTATTTTCATTTCACATCACACAATCAACTACACATCAAAATCAAACAAACAAACAAGCCATCCATGGTCTGTGGACGACGGGTGTCGGGTGCTACTAAACACCGTCTGCATCCTAGTATATATTTTAACTAGAAAATTAAATAAAAGGTGAGGAGTTCTCACCTTGGGGTTCCACTTCGCCATTTCATTTCTGAACTGTCTGAATTCCCTTTTGATTTCTATTCGTTGCATCTCAATTCTTTTCACGCTGTTCACGTTAAAAATCAAATTTTATTTCACTTTCATGTATATAAAAATCGCCTCTTTTATATAATCAAAATCACGTCTTTATATTTTTTTAAATCACGCCTTTATATTTTTAAATATCACGTCTAACTATCAAAAATCTAATCTTTACTCCAATAAAAATTATTTCTTTATTCCACTATCTTTAAAGCAAAAATCACATTTCTATCTCAATGTTTATAAATAAAAATTCATATTTTCCATTCACTTCACATATAAAGATCCTATTTTTATCGAAGTAAAAATCATATTTTTACTTCACTACTTAATTAAAAATTATATTTTTATTATTCTACATAAATAAAAATTCTATTTTTATTACCTCTATAATATAAAAATCATATTTTTAATCTGCACATCTAATAAAAATTATATTTTTAATACTCTACTATAATAAAAATTATATTTTTGATCTTCTATAAATTAAAAATCGAAATTTTATTCTTTCTAAAATATAAAAATCGTATTTTTGTTTCTATAAAAATCGTGCTTTCAACTCTACAAAAATCATGTTTTCAGTTTTTTAAAAATCATAACTCAATGCAAAAGAAAAATACTGAAATAAAATAATCAAAATAAAGAAACTTACTTTTGCTTTTTTTTTTCTTGTTCGCAAGGGGGGTTCTTGACGTTGATGGAAGTGGAGGGGGCAGGCGGAGGTGGTACGGCGGTCGGGGGTACCTTCAGTTGGTGGCGGCAAGCCAGCCTTAGCCTGAGGTAGCGGGCTTCTTCGATTTGGGGCTTCAGGGTTTCGCGGGGGTTTAAAGAGAAGGGAGAAGCGGTGGGGGACTATGGATCGTCGGAGATGGGAGAGGGGACCGCCAACGGCGGCGCAGGTGGAGGAAGCCACGGCAACGATCGATTTAGGGTTTTAATTTTTTTTATTTCTTTCGGGTTCGAGTCTGTAGAAAGAGAAAGGGGTTTGGGGGAGATAGAGTTTTAAAAGGAAATATATAATTTATTATTATTTAATTCCTTTAAGTTGGACTTTACCTTCGAACTTCAAATCAAACCCAACGACTGTCGTCCCTAGCCAAATACCCCTATTCCGAACACAATGGGATATGTATCGTAAGCTGATTCGATCGTTTCGATTAGTTTTCGTCAAAATCAAAATATAACTCTATATATTGAATTTTAAACGTACATTTCAAATTACCGGGGCCACATACTAACTAGAAAAATTCCCAAAAAATATTTTCTAGCTTTGTATTGACGATACAGTCCTAATAAAACTGGTTTCGTCGAATTCTGAGACCGTTTGAAAAATGGTCATTTTCCAGTCGATTAAAATCAACTGAAACTGGTCAAATGCGTTTTCCTTTGCCACGCTCACATATTGATTCGAAAAATTATGAAATATGAAACCTAGCAATAATTTGACATCGTGGATCCAACAAAAGTGGTTTCGTCAAAATCCGAGGTCGTTTGCAAAATTTCCATTTTAAGGGCCTGAATTCCATAGCGACTATTCAGAATTTTCAACTGGACATATCTTTTGATTCCTGCTATGAAATTTCGATACTATAGATTCGTTGGAAAGATATTATCAATTAGATTCAAATATTTTTGGTTTAACTAAAATATGGTTTATTTTGCATCCTGTACATTCATTTGAATTTTGAAATCGAATTATCGAACTACCGCGCCATTTTCAATTCCTTTTATAATTTAAAATAAATATTTATATTCTAACGACGACGTTCTAATTCTATGCAAAATAAATTTCTCGTCTTTATTATTTAAAATAATTCATTTTAAATAATCAAAATTCGCTAAAATTGCCAAAATAAAAAATTTAAATTGGCTCGGATTTTCGGGTTATTACAAGTTAAGTGTTGCCCTCTTGTGTTACTTAACCCTACCACTTGTCATGTTACATTGGTTAAGTGTTGCCCTCTTGTGTTACTTAACCCTATCACACATCATGTTATATTCGTTAAGTGTTGCTCTCTTGTGTAACTTAACCCTACCGCTTGTCATGTTACATTGGTTAAGTGTTTCCCTCTTGTGTTACTTAACCCTATCACACATCATGTTATATTGGTTAATTATTGCTTTGATTAACTTAACCCTACCACTGGTCATGTTACATTGGTTAAGTGTTGCCCTCTTATGTTACTTAACCCTACCACTTGTCATGTTACATTGGTTAAGTGTTGCCATCTTGTGTTACTTAACCCTACCACTTGTCATGTTACATTAGTTAAGTGTTGCCCTCTTATGTTACTTAACCCTATCAGACATCATGTTATATTGGTTAAGTGTTGCTTTGATTAACTTAACCTTACCATTCTTAGCTTGTCTGTTTCTTAGCTTTAATTTATTCATTAAAGAACCAATCTCTCACATTAGATCTATGTTGTTGCGGTCGCTGGATATGGTGGGAGGTTCCGGGCAGCGTTACACCGCAACTCAATCTAACCTCGGGTTTTTGGGCTTAAATGCACTAACCTCTCACATTACATCTGTGTTGTTGCTGTCGTTGGATGTGTCGAGCGGTTCCGGGCAGTCTTACACCGCAACTCAATCTAACCTCAGGTTAGGCATGTTCATCTTTAGCCAATTTACATATTTGTCATATGTGTCCAAATCTATGTGTCAATTTTTCCACAAGTCCATCCAATACCAGTTTATCCCACATTCCCATGCTATGACCAAAATTTACTCAATTAAATTATACCCAATTTTCCCCGCGTTATAATCGCACGTACAACGAGATTCAATCCAAGTTCTGAATGAACTTAGTATTCACAAAAGCAAGTAAAAAGGGGGAAAATGGAGAAGGGGCATAAGAATTGACATAAGGAAAAATAGGCATGTAAAGATGTACCCAATTCAAGAATCATGTTTCAATGTTGTACATTAACAATATGGGTAGACAAGCTAAGCAATTTACACCATAGGTATAAAGATTGGATAGAACTGGACTTAAGAAAATCACTAATTTTTATGTACAACATGATAAGTCCCATTATTTTAATTGCGATAGTCTCATAAGCATATGATGTACCACATGATAGATTCCATCATATAAATCACAACAATCTCATAGGCATGATAGGTTCTATTATGTCAATCCAACAGTCTCGTAGGCATGATAGGTTTTATTATGTCAGTCACAAAAGTTTCATAGGCATGATAGGTTCTATTATGTCAGTTCAACAGTCTCATAGGCATGATAGGTGTCATTACATCAATCACAATAGTCTCATAGGCATAAGCGATTCAGATTTGACAAAAGGACAGGCACGAATCAGAATTAGGCATTGTTCTAGATCCGATTATTATAGTCATGATTTCTATTAGATGTTTAAATCTAAATAATAACTGAACTTACAGAAAAAGGACGGATCTTGTAATCTAGGATCTTATTTCTGAATTTGAAAAGCTATCCTTTGATGTAGACGTTTGATTTGAAGTTCTTCTAATCGATTACTAGTTTGGATTTATTTTTCTAGTTAGGAGAAGATGAAGGAGGCTAGGATAGCTTGTAGACGAACAACATGACAACACCATAGTCTTAGGGTTATGAGGTTAGGGTCTAGGTTTGGCTACGTATATATAGATGTCTAGGATTAATTCTAGCCTTTAGATTAGTCTAGGAGAAATCAGAGCCATCAAACCAAAGAGATGTGTCATCCAGCTAACCATAGCACGACACATAAGCCATAACACCTCAGAAATTAGTTATTGGTCAATCAGAGAAGGCCACATCAGCTTAGGACTACAGAAATTCGTCACAGGAAGCAGATCTCAAAGGGGTCAATTCCCTATAGGGTGGGTCGACACCTATGTCGAATCCCCTATAGGGGGGTCGGCACTTATGTCGACTCCCCCCTAAGGGGGTAGACACCCTGAGCGGGAATTTTCCCGCTCAGTCTGTTCTGTCCGAATTTTGAATTTTGAATTGGATTTATTATTTAATTATTATTTTCTGCTTATTCTTGAAATCTTCTGAACTCCATAACTTCTTCATACGGAGTCCGATTCATGTAAACTCGGACTTTGTCTTAAGCAGAATTCTGAGACGAACATAATGGCGCAACCTGTTTTACTTAATTCCCACATTTAAAATTATGTGTTCTTAGATTTGTTAATTTTAATATTCATAGAAAATACGGGGTGTTACATTCTCCCCTCCTTAAAGAATTTCATCCCCGAAATCTCTAAGTTAAGAAGAATGTATCCTAACATCCAACATCCATCTACTCAACCATCAATCATAGGCATCCATTGTCCTTAAAAAGATTTTCTAATGCTTTCATGATCATATGCATAGTGTGTGTATATGTCCTTATCTAATGCAAAATCAGGTGGTCTACTGATTCAGTTGACCTCCTTGATGCGAATCATGTCAGTGCTATGAGTCCATCATGTATGCAATTATTCCTAATTGTATTTTGTAACTTCTACATGAGTGCACAATCATTCGTACAAATGCAACGTCCACATGATAACACATCAATTTTAAATCCAAACATAAATACATATATGCATATGCAATATGAAAGTGACTTAGCCGATCTAGTACCTAGTGTATATGTATATATGCATCCACGAGCAACCACAAGCAAACACTTGCATCCACTTGCATACACCAAACATAACATGTCTCAAACACATGTTTACATCCATTGGCTTCTATCTAAGGATCAAGGATAGGACCGAGAGGATATACTTAAAAGATAAAGACTAGCATGCAAACAAACTTTACAGAAAAATAGAGATCAAGGATATACCCTCAAAAGGGTATGATGCGCGTATATAGTCTTCAGCCTTCTAAGTCGCATCTTCTTGAGCTTCACCCCATTGTGCCCTGACTGTCTTAACTTCCCGATTGCGTAGCTTCTTAATTTCTGTTTCCAACATATGAGTTGGAACCCATTACCTCTTCTCCTTCTGTATACTCGGGACTACAACTTCTGCTATGTCATGCTAACATTTCCTCAAAGGGTCTTCAAAATTCACTAGAGGGTGTTCCATGTGGAAGAACCATCTCTTGAAAATAAACAGATGCTAACCATGTTTCCAAGTGTAGTTATTAAGGTGATTAGAGGTCTCTTCTCTACTTAACTTATCTATTGTGTCAGCTATCTGAGAGTCTTTTCTTTGAGAAGTCCTTGTTTGATCCAAAAGCGTAGGTCTTGCTCCTAGCGATGCCAACAACTAACTTAACCGAAGGTTTTAAAATCAAAGGTTGATGTGTGTTCTGAACTTTTCCTTTTCACATAAATAGGACTTGAAGTCAACCTTTTTCTTCTTAAGGCATCCGCTACGACCTTACCCTTCCTTTTCACATCAAAATGGCGCCTAGTCCCGTGCCGCATGCATCCGTGTATACCGTAAACCTTTTACTACTATAAGGTAAAAGTCAAAACTTGGGCCGTTGTAAGAGCCCTCTTCGATCGTTGGAAAGCGAGATCACAAACAATATCCCGAGTAAAGGTTAGATTCTACTTCATTAATCCTGTATGTGAGGCTAATACCTTCGCAAAGTTCTTAATGAACTTCCTATATTAACCCGTTAGTCCAAGAAAGCTTCTTACTTCTGTTGCATTCCTTGGGACCATTCAGTATTGCACCGCAACTACTTTTTCGGGATCTACTGCTCTCCCTTCTTTGGACACTACATGTCCTAGAAACCTTACTTCTTCTCTCAAAAAAATGACATTTTGGAGAACTTTACCTTAAGTTGATGTGCTCGAAGTGTATCCATGACTTCTCTTAAATGCAAAGCATGTTCTTCCTCGTTCATTGAGAAAAACAAGATATCATCCATGAAGACTACTACAAACTTATTAAGGAACTCCCTAAACACCCTACTCATCAAGTCAACAAAATAAGCAGGTGCATTTGTCAAACCTAAAGGCATGACGAGCTACTCAAAGAAACCGTCAGGGGTCCTAAAAGCAGTCTTGTCTATACTGTCCTCAGCTTCTCTTAGCTGATGAAACCCTGTAGCCAAATGTAGTTGGAAGAAAATAGACGCACCTACAAGCTGGTCAAATAAATCATCTATTCTTGGAAGTGGGTGCCTATTTTTCTTAGTCGGCTTGTTTAATTCTCTATAATCCACGCATAAGCGAAGTGGACCATCTACCTTAGTAGCGACCACTACTGGAGCACCCCATTCAAAAATACTTCGCCAAATAAACCCCTTCTCAAGCAACTCTTTAACTTTGCTTGCTGAGCTCCTTCCTCTCCCTAGGAGCCATGTGTTGTACGGGTAATGCAACTGGGTTGGCATTATCAACCAAGTATATGTAGAAATCTATTTCACGTTTTGGGGGTAAACCCTTCACTTCATCAAAGACATCAGGATACTCATGGACTGCTTGAACAGATTGCAAATTATCAACAGATGTATCAAGAGATTCTTGGTAACTAAGCATGACAGGACCCTTAGGGTTACACGAGATTTCGAGGGTATTACCGAGGCGAGTCAAAAGTCTTACTACCCTCCTTTCACAATTGAGAATGGCACCATTACTGGATAACCAATCCATCCCTAGAATCAACCCATAGCCCATGAAACAAAAAACGTAAGCATTATATCTAAACTCAACGCTTAGTTAGACATTCCCAAATCCAAAAAAATCACAGATAAATGAGCCGAACCATCAATTGGATTTGAGACAATAATGGGATCTTCTACAATACAAGTACTAAGGTGCAGAGACTTAACTTGGAAGCAGATATAAAAGAATGTGAAGTGCCAAAAACAAACAAAGTTCTAACAGGATGATTGAAAAGAAAAACTAAACTTTCAACAGAAATGTTCCTACCTCTCTTAGGTACACTAGCAGTGAGAGCATGCAATTGCCCGCTAGAAGATTATGTCCTTTGCCCTTGTCCTTGTCCTTCAACAATCCTTGATAAAATGCCCTGCTCCACTGTACCAAAAACAACACCCTGCCTTCTTATTCCTATAATTAAATGACCCACTCTACCATAGAAAAGACACTCCCTCTTGTCGCGGGATCTACTATTTCTTCCATTCTTCCTGTATTCCAATCCCTTGTTTGTGATTCTTCCACTTTGGCCTCTTTCTTTTCACCTTTCTCCTTCTGCGTGGATTAAGCCATATCAACAAGCTTCTTATCCTTGGGCTTGTGCTCCTTAGCCCAAACTCCCTTATTCTTATTCTTACTATCCTTGTGTAGCTTGTTGACAAGTTCCTCGAAACTACCTCCATATCACGGCAACCTACAAGGCTTGAAAGAAAATTAGTCGCAGGTGAAACTATTGCAGCTACAGATGGAGGTTGAGCACTACTTCGCCCTCGACATGTGCCGTATGCCTACGAAACTATGGCAAAAAGAAAGGAAGAAAAGATTCAAATAGAGAATCGAAAGATAGTGCACATAGCTTTGGGGAATATGCCTTTTAAAAACAATACTTTTCTCTTGAAAAAACGCTTCTTTAAAACATGTTTTAGAAAACACCCCTTTTAAAATATGCTTTTGAAAAATCTTTTATCTGTTCTGGTAACCTTCATCTCTAATACCACGTGTAACATTCCACCTCCATTAAGGTCACTCACAAAGGGAATGCATTAACTTAAGTGGAGCTTTATAAGTGTATAGAACAGATAAATCACAAAACAGACAAAATTTAAACAGCGGAAAATAAATAAAAAAGTTTTAAAGTATAAATTATCCAGAATGTAATTTCATGATCTCCAGATAATACAGAAAGTTTGGACTTTACTTACAGCAGGCGAAATGCTTAATATGCCTAACTAAACTAATAGTAGTAAAGCCTGTACATCCTTTAGATTTTTCTGCATTGCTAATGAAATATCCACTTACTGTTCTAGGATCCAATTTCTTGATTTTTGGATTGTAAATTAATATAGCTTGGTAAAACAGCTTGTATAAAGATTGTTTTCCAGCACCAAAACATCAATACCCATTACAACAAAGCATCTGTCTTGTTTAACAAAATAAAGAAGCATGAAATGACAATGATATTCCCCAATAAAGCATGAGCCAGCCATAACAGTGGAAAAGAGTGTCCAAAGCAATACATCGTCTATCTTCGAGCTTGGAAAGAAAACTAAGCTAAGTGGTAGTATTCCCTCCCTATGAATCTGGAAGGGGGGGAGGGAAACGGAAGAAAAGGGAGTGAAAAAAACAGAGTCAGACATAAAGCCTGGTAAGTCCAGTGATTATTCAGCATGTAAACAGGTAAAAGGATCATGACATGAATAAACTGGATACCAGACCATAACCATGATAATAAGCATAGCAAGACAACAAATGATGATCGTTAGATATGACATTGTAAGATACACTGAATGTGCTTCGGTTCTTTCTCTGATTTCCTATTTTCTCTGCACCACCCAAATAGCATCCTAACTAATGTCTTTTATAAAACGATTCTTATTCCCTACTAGTGTCCAAACTAGCATACCGTGAAGAAGAATCTGTATCCCCTACTAGTGTCCCAACTAGTACCAAGTGTTATAAAATAAGGTGATCCCAGCCCCGCAATTGTGGTAGCCTTCAGGTGTACATCTAATATGAGGATCATACCTCAATTAGTCTAGCTACCATAAAAATGTTAGATGTACCCTTACTACCCTATCGATCAACTCCCTACTTGTATTAACTTTCTTGTGTCAATGTCAATCGGCCCTCTCTTGCGTGTAGATACCCTGTGTTGGTCCCACCATAAGGTGTATCAATCCCTATGATAGCAACCCGACACAAATTCTAGATGCACGGTGTATACTACTGATGCCCAGTGCCTGCATTTCCACTCCGGAGCACGTGCACGTCCATATTCCGTCGGAACTACACTACTGCACCTCTTGCCGCTATTTTTACCACTTATAATCAACCCAGTAATCATGCCCCACCCTGCCTAGTTTTAGGGTACCGTGATACATCTATGTGGGTTACTGCTGAAATGGGTCCTCGTTACTAGGGTTTTCTAGGGTCTATTCATATACCCCCCAAATTGTCTAAGTGTTATCCATTCATTCAAGTTAACTTAAACCATCCACATGCCATGTCATATTGGTTAAGTGTTTCTTATTAACTTAACACTACTCATTCATCATGTTGTAATTGGTTAAGTGTTTTCTATTAACTTAACCATGTTCATTCATCATATTATAATGGTTAAGTGTTTCCCATTAACTTAACCCCACTCGTTCATTGGTTAAGTGTTAACTTAACCCTACCACTGGTCATGTTACATTGGTTAAGTGTTGCCCTCTTGTGTTACTTAACCCTACCACTTGTCATGTTACATTGGTTAAGTGTTGCCCTCTTGTGTTACTTAACCCTATCACACATCATGTTATATTGGTTAAGTGTTTCTCTCTTGTGTTACTTAACCCTACCGCTTGTCATGTTACATTGGTTAAGTGTTACCCTCTTGTGTTACTTAACCCTATCACACATCATGTTATATTGTGTAACACCCCATATTTTCTGAGAATATTAAAATAACAGATTAAAGAATAATTTATTTGAAAAAGAGGAATGAGAAAAGAATGATGTTTAGCATTAATCTAAGATTTGTAAGCAAAAGACTTAGTAGCACATTTGGTTAGAACATGTGACTTGTAAATAAGAGGTACAGAGTTCGATCCCCGCCAGCACCATATTTTTTTCTAGGGGAATGGCTAAAAAGTGGCTTAATGTGAACGCAATTCAAAAAGTGGTTTAGTGTGAAAATGGTTAATTATGAAGAGGTTATTAAACCATGAAGTTTGTATGCATATGGGAGAAATATATATATATATATATATATAATAAATAAATAAATATTCAAAAATAGTTCAAAATAGCGAATTGGGTGGGGGAATAGCCGAACCGCACCATTTTTGGAGTTGACTCGAGCCTTGTTGGGTCGACTACAGGTCAATCTAGGGTGTTTGGCTGCCAACTCGTGGCCCAATTCGCCCTAAGGGCTGATATGGCATCTGAGTGGTCCAGATCAGTTCTAGGGTTAATCTTAAGGCCTAAATAACTTCCTACACCTATATATACACCCTAAGACCTAACCCTAATTCATAAATATTATCTATGACACCATTATGCTTTCAAATTCTCTATTAAACCCTAGCTTCCGCCTCTAAATCAAATCTCAAGTGTTCAACTTCAACTCAAATTAAAGATTAGAGCTTCTACAACAATTCAAGAAGATAAATCAGCAACACCGCAACGTTTCTACACCAATTTCAGTGCATAATTCTATTCTTTAACCATGAAAGGTGAGTATGGTGATTTTCACAATATAATGGGATTAAAAGTAACATGATGAAGTTGTAAAGAGGACTCATATGTATGTATGTAATTTAAATCTCATCCAAGTCTTCACCTTTTCGATTCATGTCATCATATGCCTATGTTTCTATGTAAAGTTCATACCTTTATCAGTTTATTCATGTTGAATCTGTCATTATTTGGGTATGAATTACATGGAATTGATGAAATTGCCTATAATTGTAAATTTGTAATTGAGGCTAATTAATATGTAATTAGTGACAATTTGGAACAGGCAATATTATAAACATGATTATAAGTTTAATTGGATATGCATGACATGAAAATTGGGTATGGGTGAAATACGATTATTAATAAACCTTTGACACGAGGTCAAGCGCAATTCTGGCGTAAGACTGCCCGGAACCGCCCGGCAAATCCAGCTGCCACAATTGGACGTCTAATGTGAGACGTCAAAGGAATGAATTGTAGGCGCAATGGTTAATGACACGAGATTAGACCCGATTTGTTGCGTAAGACTGCCCGGAACTGCCCAGCAAATCCAGCAGCCACAAAGCGTTAGGTCTAATGTGGGAGGTCATGCGCCGTTCGTCATAAGGAATGAATTAAGGAATACTAACCATAATAAGACATGCGTATGGTTAGAGGGTTAAGTGGGGTGACATGTAAATTATGACATGTAAATATGGACTTAACTGGAATAAGATAAGACATGTAAATTATGACATGTAAGTATGGACTTAACCATAGCATGTGTAAGACATGGACATTTAAATTAAAATGGTTAAGTGGGAGAAAAACCTAGTGGGGGCCAAGCATAGGTGGGAGGCTTGTGTCGGATGGGGGACCTGTTTCAACCAGTAACCCGTTTGAGTATCTAATTGGGCCCGGTACTAGGCCGGGGTTGGGGCACGCTTACTGGACTTGAATGTAAGAGGTCAAAACGTGAATAGCGGTGGCAACGCGAGTCCAATGGGTTCATGTGCGTGCATGGGTCCGGGCTGGTAGGTAAGACGTTGTTCCATCGTGTAGGTATGGCCGTGCATTTTATGTTGGTATCGGGATTGCCACTTTGGGGTGTGATACGCCCCACTGTGGGGCTAGCACGGGTGCCTACGGGGTTTAGGGAGCCGATCAAATGGGTAGGGTAAGGGTACCTTAGCAGTGGTAGGAGCAAGCCGGCACCTACGATAGCAGCTAGGTACAAGTAACTACCAAGTTTGTCATGTGGGTACAGTTAGTGGGAAGGGATCAACCTTTAGTAAATAGAGACTAGTAGATGTGCAGTGTAATTAAGTAATGCGGTGTAACTTAGCAAAAGTGCGGTGTAAGAAATACATGTTGGTTGAGTTGGATAGTCCTTTGGGTGCTAGTCTGATGTTGACTTCGGTCTTCGAGGTTAGTGCTTGGATAGTTGTTCGCTTAGCCAAGGTGTAGGATTGTCTTAGTACTTAGGAATGGAATCATCTTGTCCATCCTTTTTATCTACCTTATCTATGTTACAACCATATCATGATGCCTATTTATGTCTTGATCATTTACCTTACCTATTATTTGTTAAAATTACTGGACTCACCAGACTTTATGTCTGACCCGTTTTTGTTTCCACCTCTTTTATTTCCTTCCCCCCCCCCCTCAGGTTTACAAGGAGGGAATACTACAACTTAATGCTGATTTCTTTCAGTTGCTTGAAGAGAGTAGATGTATCGCTTTGGACTCTCTCATCTTTATGGCTTTGCTTAAGCTCAGTGGGGATTTATGCATTTATGTTATTTAAGTATTTGCTTCTTTGTGTAGTTTGAAGTTTTTGGAAAAGGCAATTGATCCTTTTGTAATGGTTTTTGGAGACTACTTATGTAAGCTTGTTTTGAAGTTATGATGCTATGAAATAAATTTTAACTTCCGCTGTGTTTTATTTATTTATTCTTGTAATTTATCTGTTCTGTACTACTATAACGCTTCATGACATTAATGCGTTCCCTTTTTGAGTTACATTAATGACCATGGGGTGTTACACGTGGTATCAGAGTTATGGTTACAAGAACAGATAAAAAGTTTTGAAAAGTGTTTTCAAAATTATTATTTTCATAGAAAGCATTTTCAAAAACTTGTTTTAAAGAAGCTATTTTTCAAGGAAAGTTTACTTTAAAGAGCATAATCCTCGCAAGCCATACATCTGTATTTCGCTTCCCTTGTTTTGAAACTCTTTCTTTTTCTTTTTAGCATGTCTGGAGCATCTGAGATACCAGAGGGTGTTCATGTACCCGGTTGGTTTCGTCAATATCTCGAGGCTAGGGCCGCTGCCGCGGGTCCGACCGACGTTCCTCCTCCACCCCCAGCTCCAGTCATTCCTCCGCGTGGAGATGCTTTCTCCAAGATATGTAAAGACTTTCGTTCGATGGGTGGAAAACCTTTTAGTGGGTCTGAAACGTTCGTTGAAGCTATAAATTGGTTGAAAGAAGTGGAAGATCTGTTTGGCATTTTCGATTTGGACGATTGTAAGAAGGTCCAATTGGCTGCTTGGTTGATGAAGGACGAAGCTTCGTTTTGGTGGGAGGTTACTAATGGAGAGCGTGCTGTAGAGACGTGGGCAGATTTTAGGGGAAGGTTTGAGTTGAAATTCCTTTCTCAAGCTGAGGAGATTATGTACATGGAGAGGTTCTTGACATTGAAGTAGAAAAACTTGACCGTGAAGGAGTATGTAACCGAATTTAATAAGTTGGTGAGATTTAGGATAGAGTTGGTGAATACACCTCACAAGAAGGCCTTGAGGTTTGCAAAGGGCCTAAATGAACCGCTTCACAGTTGGTCTATGTCCCACATTCCAATGGGGGCTACGTATGAAAAGCTTGTTGATATGGCATACATGCATGAAGAAGAGATGGGTGTAAGTACTTTTAGGCTGCAAGATAAGAAGGAGGATCCAAAGAAAGCCCAACAACAAAAGAAAGGTGGTAAAGAAAAGAGGAAGTGTCACGACTGTGGGCCGTTTGAAGAAAGACTGTAGGAAGAAGAAGAAGTTCGCTTGTTATCATTGTGGTGATCCAGGTCATGCTGTCAAGGACTGTCCTAAGAAGCAAGGGAAGAGGGCAAGTTCTACTTTGGGAGGGTAGGTTCATGCTCTCATGGCTCCAGGGAAGGTAGAAGGTAGAAAAATTTCTGTCGAAAATTTGATTTTCTTGTTTGATCATCCTGTTCGTACTTTATTTGATTCTGGCGCATCACATTCGTTTATCTCTACATCATTAGTTGAAAAACTACACTTAAATACTAGTCTCGTTGTGGATCCCTTTATAGTCTCAAATCCTATTGGTGGGTCAGCTCATTTATCCATGGTTTGTAGGGATTTGAGATTGTCTATCTTAGGCGTTGGTTTTAAATGTAATGCTTTTGTGCTTGGTTTCATGGGCTATGGGTTGATTCTAGGGATGGACTAGCTAGCCAGACATGGTGCCATCCTAGATTGTGAATGAAGGGTAGTAAAATTGTTGACTCGTAGTAGAAAGACCCTTGATATTTCTTGTGACCCTAGAGGATCGGTGATGCTTAGTTATCTTGAGTCACTTGACGCATCCAATGATGATTTACATTCCGTTCGTATAGTCCGTGAATATGTTGATGTCTTCGATGAGGTGAGCGGTCTACCCCCAAAAAGGTGAGATAGACTTTCGTATTTATCTTGTAGACAATGAAAAACCCGTATCTTTGCCAGTACGCCACATGGCTCCTCGTGAGAGGAGGGAACTCAATAAGCAAGTAGGGGAGTTGCTTGAGAAGAGGTTCATAAGACGTGGTATATCGGAGTGGGGTGCTCCAGTAATATTTGCCACGAAGGCGGATGTGTCCCTTAGACTTTATGTGGACTATAGAGAGCTTAATAAGCTTACTAAGAAGAATAGGCACCCACTGCTGAGGATTGACGATCTCTTCGATCAGTTAGTTGGCGCCTCTGTGTTTTCGCAGTTGGACTTAGCCACTAGTTTCCATCAATTGAGAGTGGTTGAGGATAGCATAGACAAGACTACCTTTAGGACTCCGGACGGTTTCTATGAGTGGCTTGTGATGCCCTTCGGCTTGACAAACTCCCCCGCATACTTTGTTGACTTGATGAGTAGGGTGTTTAGGGAGTACCTTAACAAATTCGTGGTGGTCTTTGTGAATGACATCTTGATCTTTTCTAAGAGCGAGGAAGAGCATGCCCTACATCTTAGGGAAGTGTTGGAGACCCTTCGAGCGCATTACCTTAAAGCTAAATTTTCTAAATGTCACTTTTAGAGGAAGGAAGTGCGATTCTTAGGGCACGTGGTTTCCAAAGAAGGGATAGCTGTGGATCCCGCGAAGGTGGTGGTCATCCAAGATTGGAAGGTCCCTAAAAATGCTACCGAGGTGAGGAGTTTCTTGGGGTTGGCTGGCTACTATAGGAAGTTTATCAAGGACTTCGCAAAGATATCAGCCCCATTGACACGCTTGACGAAGAAGATCCCAGTTTTCACATGGGACGTAGATTGTGATGATGCATTCCAACATTTAAAGAGAGCTTTGACCACAGCCCCAGTCTTAGTGTTGCCAGATGGGAGTAAGTCATTTACTGTTTATACTGATGCCTGTAGGATAGGACTAGGCGCAGTCTTAATGCAAGAAGGGAGGGTAATAGCCTATGAAGTAAGCTAGTTGAGAGTGCATGAGAGAAATTACCCTACACATGACCTAGAGTTGGCCGTTATTGTTTTCTCACTTAAGTCTTGGCGCCATTATCTTCTTGGCGGGAAATTCAAATTGTTCACAGACCACAAATCGCTAAAATACTTGTTCTCTCAGAAGGACTTGAACTTAAGGCAGCAAAGGTGGATGGAATTCTTAGCGTCCTACGATTTCGAGATAGCATATACCCCTGGCAAGGGTGACGTCGTGGCAGACGCCTTAAGTAGGAAAAGGTTGTCCTTGAGTCCGTTGTTTGTTGAGCGGCGAAGCTTTGAGTTCATCTCTACGTTTGACTTTAGACCTTCCATTGACTTTGTACCCGGTTTGCTAGCATCCTTAGAGGTCAGACCTACGCTTTTGGGACGGATTGGTGAGGCGTAGCGAGATGACCCACAGTTGGTTGAGTTAGTAGAGAAGCTCATAAGGGGGAAGTCATCGAGCCATCTCAGTAGGTATACCCTAGATGATAAGGGTTGGTTATGTAGGGATGGTAGACTTTGTGTACCACGAGACGAGAACTTGAGGAAGACCATTCTTGATGATGCACATCGTTCGAAGATGACATTTCATCCCGGCGGGGACAAGATGTACATGGACATGAGACGAGTTTACTTTTGGGCCAGTATGAAGAGGGATGTGGCTGAGTTTGTCGCTAGATGCTTGGTGTGCCAACAAGTAAAAGCAGAGCAAAAGAAGCCCGGTGGGTTGCTTCGCCCATTGGAGGTCCCACAATGGAAGTGGGAGAGTGTCTCGATGGACTTTGTTGATGGGTTACCAAGATCAAGGAAGGGTAATACGGGGATTTGGGTCGTGGTAGACAGACTTACTAAGAGCGCCCATTTCATTCCCATGAAGAGTAACAGGATAGCTCCATGGTTAGCCTCCGTATACATTCGAGAGATAGTTCGTTTGCACGGTGTTCCTTCTAGCATAATGAGCGATCGCGATCCTATCTTTATTAGCGAGTTTTGGAAGAGCTTGCTTAGAGAGGTGGAAATAGAGCGTGATGTGACGATTCGACGAGCTCCTACATGCATTCTTGGGTCGAAGATTAAGAAGTTGAGGAATTGAGAGGTCAAGCTAGTTAAAGTGCAATGGGGAGATGATGAGAGCAACGCTACTTAGGAGACAGAAGTGAAGATGCGTTCATTGTACCCTTTTCTTTCTGAGGGTATGTCTTTTAATTTCTCCTTTATCGCTTAACTTGTACTTCTTCTATCTTTAGTATATCCTCTCACTAGTATCTTTGACCTTTAGATAGGGTAGTCTTATGGTTGAAACATGTGTTTGAGACATATTATGTATGGTGGATGCATGTGGATGCAAGTGTTTGCTAGTGGTTGCTCGTGGATGCATATACACACACTTAAGTACTAGATCGGCTCGGTCACTTTCATATTGCATATAAATGGATGTATTTAGTAAAATGAATGTATGTTGAATGTGTGTATCATATGGATGTTGCATTTAAATGAATGGTTTTGAACACATGTAGTAATGATATGTATAGGGTTCTTTGCATACATGATGGATACATGGCACTATCATTATTTGAATTAAGGAGGTCGACTGAATCAATGGACCGCCTGATTTTGCATTAGTATACAGATATATACACACACTATGCATATGTACATGAAAAGCATTAGAAATCTTTTAAGGACCATGGTTGCTAGTGGTTGATGGTTGAGTAGATGGATGATTGGGTGGTAGGATACGTTCTTCTTGACTTAGAGATTTCGAGGACGAAATCCTTTAAGTAGGGGAGAATGTAACACCCCATATTTTCTGAGAATATTAAAATAACAAATTAAAGAATAATTTATTTGAAAAAGAGGAATGAGAAAATAATGATGTTTAGCATTGTTCTAAGGTTTGTAAGCAAAAGACTTAGTAGCTCATTTGGTTAGAACATGTGACTTGCATACAAGAGGTACAGAGTTCGATCCCCGCCAGCGCCATATTTTGGTTTTAGGGGAATGGCTAAAAAGTGGCTTAGTGTGAACGCAATTCAAAAAGTGGTTTAGTGTGAAAATGGTTAATTATGAAGAAGTTATTAAGTCATGAAGTTTGTATACATATGAGATAAATATATATATAGATATATATAAAAATTAAATAAATAAATATTCAAAAAAAGTTCAAAATAGTGAATCGGGAGCGGGAATAGCCATACCGAACCATTTTTGGAGTCGATCCAAGCTCTGCTGGGTCGACTAGAGGTCAATCCAGGGTGTTTGGCTGCCAACCCATGGCCCGATTCGCCCAAAGGACTGATATGGCATCTGAGTGGTCCAGATCAGTTCTAGGGTTAATCCTAAGGCCTAAATAACTTCCTACACCTATATTTACACCGTAAGACCTAACCTTAATTCATAAATATTATCTATGACACCATTATGCTGTCAAATTCTCTCTTAAATCCCAGCTGCCGCCTCTAAATCAAATCTCAAGTGTTCAACTTCAACTCAAATTAAAGATTAGAGCTTCTACAACAATTCAAGAAGATGAATCTGCAACACCGCAACGTTTCTACACCAATTTTAGTGCATAATTCTATTTTTTAATCATGAAAGGTGAGTACGTGATTTTCATAATATAATGGGATTAAAAGTAACATGATGAAGTTATAAAGAGGATTCATATGTATGTATGTAATTTAAATCTCATCCAAGTCTTCACCTTTTTGATTCATGTCATCATATGCCTGTGTTTCTATGTAAAGTTCATACCTTTATCAGTTTATTCATGTTGAATCTGTCATTATGCCTCTATGCTAGTTTACATGCCCCTTTATTTCATGATGTTGTGTTAATTCCAATTTTCTGTGATTTGATTCTCTCTTCTTATCCTTATTCCTTTTATTTTTGGATCTAGGCTTCCTTCAAGCCTATGTTAAAAATACGCATGAATGAAAATACGTGAGAACGATGGAAATATGTGAAATATGGAAAATTGGATATTATTGGATATTTTGGATAATTGGATAATATGTGAAATTGGCATATTTGGGTATGAATTACATGGAATTGATGAAATTGCATATAATTGTAAATTTGTAATTGAGGCTAATTAATATGTAATTAGTGACAATTTGGAATAGGCAATATTATAAACATGATTATATGTTTAATTGGATATACATGACATGAAAATTGGATATGGGTGAAATACGATTATTAATAAACCTTTGACACGAGGTCAAGCGCAATTCTGGCGTAAGACTGCCCGGAACCGCCCGGCAAATCCAGCTGCCACAATTGGACGTCTAATGTGAGACGTCAAAGGAATGAATTGTAGGCGCAATGGTTAATGACTCGAGGTTAGACCCGATTTGTGGCGTAAGACTGCCCGGAACCGCCCAGCAAATCCAGCGGCCACAAAGGGTTAGGTCTAATGTGGGAGGTCATGCGCCGTTCGTCATAAGGAATGAATTAAGGAATACTAACCATAATAAGACATGCGTATGGTTAGAGGGTTAAGTGGGGTGACATGTAAATTACGACATGTAAATATGGACTTAACTGGAATAAGATAAGACATGTAAATTATGACATGTAAGTATGGACTTAACCATAGCATGTGTAAGACATGGACATTTAAATTAAAATGGTTAAGTGGGAGAAAAACCTAGTGGGGACCAAGCATAGGTGGGAGGCTTGTGTCGGATGCGGGACCTGTTTCAACCAGTAACCCGTTTGAGTATCTAATTGGGCCCAGTACTAGGCCAGGGTTGGGGCACGCTTACTGGGCTTGAATGTAAGAGGTCGAAACGTGAATAGCGGTAGCAATGCGAGTCCAATGGATTCATGTGCGTGCATAGGTCTGGTCTAGTAGGTAAGACGTTGTTGAATCGTGTAGGTATGGCCGTGCATTTTATGTTGGTATCGGGATTGCCACTTTGGGGAGTGATACACCCCACCGTGGGGCCAACATAGGTGCCTACGGGGTTTAGGGAGTCGATCGAATGGGTAGGGCAAGGGTACCTTAGCAGTGGTAGGAGCAAGCCGGCACCTACGATAGCAACTAGGTACAAGTAACTACCAAGTTTGTCATGTGGGTACAGTAAGTGGGAAGGGATCAACCTTTAGTAAATAGAGATTAGTTGTAACACCCCGAATTTCGGTTAATGCTAAAATTCACTAATTACAGAATATATAATCTCAGATGTGAGAATTGGGGGAAACGGGCTGCGTCATTGCGTTCGTCTCGGAAAAACACGCGAAATAGAGTCCGAGTTTTCGAAAATCGGAGTCCGTATGGCCCAGTTATGGCCCGATGAAGTTTGCAGAAAATTTGAAACTAAAAACAGATTTATAATTTAAATTCAGATTTTAAAATAGAGCAGGCGGGGCCAGGCGGGAAGATTCCCGCCCTACCCATGTCGACAGGGCTGTCGACAGGCCTGTCGACAGGGGTGTCGACTTGCCTGTCGACTTGCCTGTCGACAGGGGTGCGACGCCCAGTGAAACTGGGTGCACCAGTTTGGGTTCTTGGGCTGGCTTGGAGGGCTGGTTCTGGAAGCTTCTTGGATCTGATGGTCCTAATCCTATCTAGGGTTAATCTAAGGGTCTAAAATGCAACCTAATCCTATAAATAAGACCCTAACCCTATCCTAATTTATTCATAATTAGATCTTGTAACTAAACTATGGCAAAATGAAACTTGGTCATGGCCTCCACAAATCAATGAAGAGGAAAGCAAGCTAATCGACCTCTCTAATCAACTTCTAATCCATTTTAAGCATCTTAATCTTCATTTGGAGTGCAAATTGCTAGTGGTGAGTTTCTATCACTTTGATGATCAATTGTTAAGATAAGTAGATTGGGTGTAATGAGACTTATGGTCTTGAATGCGGATTTGTGAGTTTGAATCATTTGTAATGATATGCTAATCTATGTATAATATTAATCCTAAGTTGAATATGTGAGTTTATGCATGTTGAATATGTAAGTTTATGCAAGTTGAATATGAGAGTTTATGCAAGTTGGATATGTGGGTTTATGCATAATAAGTAATTGATTTTATGCAAGTTAAGTATGTGGTTTTATGCATGATGAGTATGTGATTCTATGCATGCTAAGTAGGTGATATTATGCATGATGAGTATGTGATTCTATGCATGCTAAGTATATGATATTATGCAAGTTTAGTATGTGATTCTATGCATGCTAAGTATGTGATAATATGCATGATTAATAAGTTGTTTTATGCATATTTAACAAGTGGGTTTATGCACGTTTAACAAGTTCATATGCAAGTTACATGTATGATAATATATGCTATGCAAGTTACATGTTTGTTAATATGCAAGTTACATGTATGTTAATATGCAAGATATGCTATGCAAGTTACATGTATGTTAATATGCAAGATATGCTATGCAAGTTACATGGTTGTTAATATGCAAGTTCATGATGACACATTATGCAAGTTTATGGGTTAATAGGCAAGTATGTGAATGCTTATGCAAGTATGTGAATGCTTATGCAAGTATGTGAATGCTTATGCAAGTTATGTGTATGCTTAAATGCATGTTTAACATGTTATGCAAGTTGTGAGAATGCTTATATGCAAGCTCAACATGTTATGCAAGATATGTGTATGATAATTCATAGGCAATATGTTATGCAAGTCATGTGTGGTAATATGCAAGTTTGAGTTAAATGTAGTTGGGTTAATATATGCTCATATATGCAAGTTGACATCCTCTTAACCCATGACAAAGTTATATGCTAAGATTTGGTTAAAACCCATGATAATTGTGATGGATCTTCCCTTTTTTTTTATGTCGTGAAATGAGAACGATTTGCGTGGGGAACGATGGGGTTAATAAATATGTTAATTAAAGTATGGTTGGGTATGATTAAGCATACCATAAAAATAAATTAACATAGGTGGGAATTTACCTATTGAGTTAGGTCTACCCCATGGGAATTTACCTATTGAGTTAGGTCTACCCATGTTATGAGATACTTGATATTAATTAGGGATAATTAATATAAATTATGAGGGTGATTAATTAGGCGTAATTAATCGACTAAGACACGAGGTTGGACTCAGTTGTAGCGTAAAACTGCCCGGACCCAACCGGCTTAACCAGTTGCTACAAATGTTAGCCCAATGTGAGAGGTCTTAGGCACAAACTAAATACGTGATTAATGTAAAGACACGAGGTTAGACTCGGTTATGACATAAGGCTGCCCGGACCCAACCGGCTTAACCAGCGGTCATAAAAGATAGTCTAATGTGAGAGGTCTTTATGAGGATCACGGTCTGAATTAATTAAGAAACACTTAACCATATAAGCATGTAGTGGGGCATGAGGGTTAAGTGGGTGCCTTAGGTGGCTTGTAGTAACTAGTAGGGTGCCTTGGGTGGCATAAGGAAACTAGTGGGTTGCCTTGGGTGGCAATAGAAAATATGATTAGAATACTTAACCAAAGTGGAACATGTAATTAAACATGGGTAAAGGGTTAAGTAAGTGCTTTGGGTGGCATGTGGAGATCTAGTGGGTGCCTTAAGAGGCAATTGAAATATGATTAATTACTTAACCAAAATATATAACATGTAAGTGGACATGGTAAAAGGGTTAAGTGGGATTCACTAGAAATTACAAGCTTAGGTGGTAGCTTGTGGGGGCCCATTTCAACCAATATCCCAAACGTATCTTTGTGGGCTCGACTCAAGTCGAGTGACGGGACACGCATATTGGGCTTGACTATAAGAGGCCAAAACGGATTAGCGGTGGCAACGCAAGTCCATCGGGTTTCATATGCGTGTGTGGGCCCGGGCTGGTAAGTAAGACGTTGTTGCATCGTGTAGGTATAACCCGTGCACCAGAATCAGGCTCGCCACTTTGGGGAATGATACATCCCACTGTGGGGCCAGTACGGATATCTACGTTAGGGAGCCGATCGCTTGGGGAGTAGTGGGTACACCTATATAGTCAGGTAGGGGTACACGAAACTACTATTAAGATTACTAAGTTACTTAGTGGGATCAACCTTTAAGTAGGAATAACTGGTGTGGTGCAGTTTAGTAATTATCCTTGGGTAAATGCGTCTTTACGGTTATCTTAGTTTATCCTAAGTTTGCCAAGCTGCTTAGTGTAGCCATTCATCCCCAGGCATTACCGTATATCAACTTATGTCTTGTCTGGTTACTTTAATGATTGTATTGTTAAAGTTATAGGACTCACTCAGACTTATGTCTGACCCCGTTGTTGTTTATCTTTTTCCCCAAACCCCAGGTTATCAGAGTGGGCCTAGTGCTAGTGGGCTTTGATCAGATTGCAGTATCTATCCTTTGGAGTTTGGACCGTTGAAGTAAAGCTCTGTTCATCTATCCTTTTATGGCTATTGTTTACTTAGTGGGATTATGTACTTATTTTTATCAAGGTGGATATTTTGTACTTGACTCTTGTATGGTTTTGAGATGTAATCAGACATGTTTTAACTTCCGCTGTTATGAGATGATGTTTTAAAATTTCAAGTACTATTTATATCTGTCTTGTTGTAATTTTTCTGTTCTATATTCACTAAAATACTCCACCGATGCCATGGCATTCCCATTATGAGTGACCATAGCGGGCGTGGGGTGTTACACGTGGTATCAGAGCTTAAGGTTACCAGAACAGATAATTTTTTTAGAAAAACTATTTTCTAAGAATATTTTTGAAAGGAGTATTTTCAAAAACATGTCTTTTAAGAGAAAAGTTTTTGAAAGAAAAGCATAATCCCCGATAGCCATATCTTTATCTTTTTGAATCCTCCGTTTGAATCTTTCCTCTCTCGTTTCAGCATGGCTGAAGATCTTAATCTTCCGGACGGTGTAGCGATACCAGTATGGTATAGGAGGATGTTAGAGGCTAAGGCCGCAGATGCAAGTCTGGCGAATATTTCTCTACTACCCGTTACACCCGTTCCTCCTCGCGCGGATACTTTTGCTAAGACTTGTAAGGAGTTCAAGGCTATGGGAGGGAAACCTTTTATAGGAGCTAGGGATTGGCTCAAGGAGACGGAAGAATTGATGGAAATCCTTGAAGTGGAAGAAGGAAAGAAAGTCAAGTTAGCCGCTTGGTTGATGGAAGGGGAAGCCTCGCTATGGTGGAAGGTCACTAATGAAGAACACCCTATTAACTCTTGGGCAGATTTCAGGCAAAGGTTTGAGGCAAAGTTTCTTTCAAGAGTGGAAGAAAATCTGTACGTGGAAAGGTTCTTGAACTTAAAGCAAGGGAACTTGTCGGTGAAAGAATATGTTGACGAGTTTAACCAGTTAGCGAGATTCAACATAGACTTGGTAAACACACCGGAAGAGAAAGCTCTGAGGTTCGTTAAAGGCTTGAACGAACCGATGCGCGGATTGGCTATGTCTTACATCCCTATGGGGGCTACTGTTGAGAAGCTAGTGGACATGGCACTTATGCATGAGGAAGAGAAGGGTCCCAATGCTATTAAAGCACCCGAGAAGAAAGGCAACGGTGGCAAGGGAAAGAAGAAGTGCTTCAACTGTGGGACACTAGGCCACCTAAGCAAAGATTGTCGCAAGAAGAGGAAGACTGGCTGCTTCCACTGTGGGGAAGCAGGGCATGTAATGAAAGGCTGTCCAAGGAAGGGGCAAAGAACGGGATCTACCCCAGGAGGACAGGTGCAAGCTCTTGTGGCACCAGCTCAGGCAAGGGGGCAAGTTCAGGCTCTCGCAGCTCCACCAATTCGAGAAAGAGGTAGAACTATTTCCGTGGAAAGTTTAGTTTTTCTGTTTGACCATCCGGTCCATAGTTTATTTGATTCTAACGCATTGAGTTCGTTTATCTCATCATTAGTTGAGTCACTGCACATAAACACCAGTTTGGTAGATGATCCCTTAGTTGTTTCAAACCCAATTGGGGCTCCATGATGTGTTTGGGTTTGAAAGTTGCTATACTTAGCGTTGAGTCTAGAAGTGATGCTTGTTGGGCTTCACGGGCTATGGGTTAGTTTTGGGCATGGACTGGTTATCCAGTAGGGGTGTCGTTCTTGATTATGGAAGGAGAGTTGTTAGGCTTATGACCCGCTAGGGTAACACTCTCGAGATCTCTTGTAATCCCATAGAATCTGTTATGCTAAGTTATCTAGAATCGCTTGACACGACGGTCTAGAGTTTGCGATCTGTTAGAGCAGTCCGGGAATACTCGGATGTGTGTGAGGAGGGGAAGGGCTTACCTCCGGAGCGGGAGATTGACTTCCGAAAATATCTGGTAGATAATGCCAACCCAGTATCTTGGCCAGTGTGCCACACGGCTCCTCGTGAGAGGAGGGAACTCGATAAGCAAGTAGGTGGTTTGCTTAAGAAGGGGTTCATAAGACGGAGTATATTGGAGTGGGGTGCTCCAGTAGTTTTTGCCACGAAGGTGGATGGGTCCCTCAGACTTTGTGTAGGTTAAAGAAAACTGAATAAACTCACAAAGAGGAATCGACACCCATTGCCGAGGATTGATGATCTATTTGATCAGTTAGTTGGCGCCTCAGTATTTGCGCAGTTGGACTTAGCCACGAGGTTTCGTCAGTTGACAGTGGCTGAGGATAGTATAGAGAAGACTGCCTTAGGACTCCGGATAGATTTTAGGAGTGGTTAGTGATGCCATTTGGTTTGATGAACGCCCCCGCATATTGGTTCGATGAGGAGGGTGTTCAAGGAGTACCTAAATAAGTTTGTAATGGCCTTTGTAAATGACATCCTGGTCTTTTCTAGGAGCGAAATAAGTTTTCGTATGTGCTCAATAGGGTGAGCAAAGCCAGTTATGGGATAAACGGTGGTTTTGGAGTGAGACTGGCGAGGACATCCAAAGTTGGTCAAAGGCTTAATTGTCTAGCCATTATTTATTTTAGTATCATCTCACGTAGGTCGCCTGAACTCGAAGGAGATATCCCTTGGGTGTTTGTCTGATATTGGTTTCGGCCTTTGGGGCTTGCATTTGGGGGATGTCGAATTCGACTAGGGTGGTCTGCGTGAGAGATGGACAGTTGTGACGATTTTTGGATAGGGTTCTTAACATCTTAGAGTTTGAGATAGCATATACCCCTAACAAGGGAAACATGGTAGCAGACGCCTTAAGAAGAAAAAGGTTGTCCTTGAGTTCATTGATCGTAAACGACGGAGCTTACGGTTTATTTCTATGTTTGACTTTAGACCTTCCGTTGACTTTGTACCCAGTTTGCTAGCCTCCTTGGAGGTTAGGCCTACTCTTTTGGGGAGGATTGGCGGAACACAGCGAGACGACCCACAGTTGGATGAGTTAGTAAAGAAGCTCACGAGGAAGGGGTTGTCCAGCCATTTGAGTAGGTACACCCTAGATGGTAAGGGGTGGTTGCGTAGAGACAGTAGACTTGGTATACCATAAGACAAGGGGTTTGAGGAAGGTTATACTTGATGATGCACATCGGTCGAAGATGAACATTCATCCCGATAGGGACAAGATGTACCAAGATAGGAAGCGAGTTTTCTTTTTGGGCCGGTATGAAGAAAGACGCGGCCAAGTATGTCGCTAGATGCTTGGTGTGCTAACAAGTGGAAGCGAAGTAAGAGAAACCCGGAGGGTTGCTTCACCCGGTGGAAGTTCCGTAATGGGAAGTGAGATAGTGTCTCGATGGATTACCGAAATCAAGGAAGGGTAATACGGGGATTGGGCTTATGGTAGATAGACTTACTAAGTGTGCCCATTTCATACCCGGGAAGAGCAAGAGCACTGTTCCATGACTAGCTTCAGTTTATATTCGAGAGATAGTTCGGTCGCAAAACATGACGTATTCCTTGTGTCACGTTTGAGGAAATGCCTACATGAGACCGCAGAGGCGGTAGAGACGGGCTTACTTAAAGAAGTAAAGGTAGAGTGTGATGTGATTATTCGACGAGCTCCTACCCGCATCCTTGGGTCAGAGACTAGGAAGTTGAGGAATTGAGAGGTTCAACTAGTCAAAGTGCAATGGGGAGAAGATGAGAGCAACGCTACTTGGGAGACAGAAGCAAAGATGCGTTCGTTATAACCGTTCCTTATTGAGGATATGTCTTTTAATTTCTCCTCTATCGTTTGTCTAGTACTTACCTTATCTTTAGTATGTCCTCTCGATTAGTGCTGTTTGACCTGTAGATAGGGAAAACCTATGGTTGAAACATGTGTTTGAGACATGTTATGGTTGATGGATGCAAGTGGATGCAAGTGTTTGCTAGTGGTTGCTCGTGGATGCATATATACACACTCTAGGCACTAGATCGGCTCAATCACTTCATATTGCATATTGCATAAAATTGTGTGTAGTTAGCTATATTTATGGATGTATAATGATTGTGTTATCATATGGATGATGCATTTTGGTGAATGATTGTGCACTCATATAGATACTGTATGTGTCGATAGGGTTATCTCGCATACATATTGGATGCATGGCACTATCATGGTTTGCATATGTTCGTACATTAGATAGGGAACATATACACACACTTTTCGCATATGCTCATACATCATTAGAAATTGTTTAAGGACAATGGATGCCCGTGTTTGATGGATTGAGTAGATGGTTGTTTGGATGGTAGGATATGCATTCTCCTTAGCTTAGAGATTTCGGGGACGAAATCCTTTAAGAAGGGGAGAATGTAACACCCCGAATTTCGGTTAATGCTAAAATTCACTAATTACAGAATATATAATCTCAGATGTGAGAATTGGGGGAAACGGGCTGCGTCATTGCGTTCGTCTCGGAAAAACACGCGAAATAGAGTCTGAGTTTTCGAAAATCGGAGTCCGTATGGCCCAGTTATGGCCCGATGAAGTTTGCAGAAAATTTGAAACTAAAAACAGATTTATAATTTAAATTCAGATTTTAAAATAGAGCAGGCGGGGCCAGGCGGGAAGATTCCCGCCCTACCCATGTCGACAGGGCTGTCGACAGGCCTGTCGACAGGGGTGTCGACTTGCCTGTCGACTTGCCTGTCGACAGGGGTGCGACGCCCAGTGAAACTGGGTGCACCAGTTTGGGTTCTTGGGCTGGCTTGGAGGGCTGGTTCTGGAAGCTTCTTGGATCTGATGGTCCTAATCCTATCTAGGGTTAATCTAAGGGTCTAAAATGCAACCTAATCCTATAAATAAGACCCTAACCCTATCCTAATTTATTCATAATTAGATCTTGTAACTAAACTATGGCAAAATGAAACTTGGTCATGGCCTCCACAAATCAATGAAGAGGAAAGCAAGCTAATCGACCTCTCTAATCAACTTCTAATCCATTTTAAGCATCTTAATCTTCATTTGGAGTGCAAATTGCTAGTGGTGAGTTTCTATCACTTTGATGATCAATTGTTAAGATAAGTAGATTGGGTGTAATGAGACTTATGGTCTTGAATGTGGATTTGTGAGTTTGAATCATTTGTAATGATATGCTAATCTATGTATAATATTAATCCTAAGTTGAATATGTGAGTTTATGCATGTTGAATATGTAAGTTTATGCAAGTTGAATATGAGAGTTTATGCAAGTTGGATATGTGGGTTTATGCATAATAAGTAATTGATTTTATGCAAGTTAAGTATGTGGTTTTATGCATGATGAGTATGTGATTCTATGCATGCTAAGTAGGTGATATTATGCATGATGAGTATGTGATTCTATGCATGCTAAGTATATGATATTATGCAAGTTTAGTATGTGATTCTATGCATGCTAAGTATGTGATAATATGCATGATTAATAAGTTGTTTTATGCATATTTAACAAGTGGGTTTATGCACGTTTAACAAGTTCATATGCAAGTTACATGTATGATAATATATGCTATGCAAGTTACATGTTTGTTAATATGCAAGTTACATGTATGTTAATATGCAAGATATGCTATGCAAGTTACATGTATGTTAATATGCAAGATATGCTATGCAAGTTACATGGTTGTTAATATGCAAGTTCATGATGACACATTATGCAAGTTTATGGGTTAATAGGCAAGTATGTGAATGCTTATGCAAGTATGTGAATGCTTATGCAAGTATGTGAATGCTTATGCAAGTTATGTGTATGCTTAAATGCATGTTTAACATGTTATGCAAGTTGTGAGAATGCTTATATGCAAGCTCAACATGTTATGCAAGATATGTGTATGATAATTCATAGGCAATATGTTATGCAAGTCATGTGTGGTAATATGCAAGTTTGAGTTAAATGTAGTTGGGTTAATATATGCTCATATATGCAAGTTGACATCCTCTTAACCCATGACAAAGTTATATGCTAAGATTTGGTTAAAACCCATGATAATTGTGATGGATCTTCCCTTTTTTTTATGTCGTGAAATGAGAACGATTTGCGTGGGGAACGATGGGGTTAATAAATATGTTAATTAAAGTATGGTTGGGTATGATTAAGCATACCATAAAAATAAATTAACATAGGTGGGAATTTACCTATTGAGTTAGGTCTACCCCATGGGAATTTACCTATTGAGTTAGGTCTACCCATGTTATGAGATACTTGATATTAATTAGGGATAATTAATATAAATTATGAGGGTGATTAATTAGGCGTAATTAATCGACTAAGACACGAGGTTGGACTCAGTTGTAGCGTAAAACTGCCCGGACCCAACCGGCTTAACCAGTTGCTACAAATGTTAGCCCAATGTGAGAGGTCTTAGGCACAAACTAAATACGTGATTAATGTAAAGACACGAGGTTAGACTCGGTTATGACATAAGGCTGCCCGGACCCAACCGGCTTAACCAGCGGTCATAAAAGATAGTCTAATGTGAGAGGTCTTTATGAGGATCACGGTCTGAATTAATTAAGAAACACTTAACCATATAAGCATGTAGTGGGGCATGAGGGTTAAGTGGGTGCCTTAGGTGGCTTGTAGTAACTAGTAGGGTGCCTTGGGTGGCATAAGGAAACTAGTGGGTTGCCTTGGGTGGCAATAGAAAATATGATTAGAATACTTAACCAAAGTGGAACATGTAATTAAACATGGGTAAAGGGTTAAGTAAGTGCTTTGGGTGGCATGTGGAGATCTAGTGGGTGCCTTAAGAGGCAATTGAAATATGATTAATTACTTAACCAAAATATATAACATGTAAGTGGACATGGTAAAAGGGTTAAGTGGGATTCACTAGAAATTACAAGCTTAGGTGGTAGCTTGTGGGGGCCCATTTCAACCAATATCCCAAACGTATCTTTGTGGGCTCGACTCAAGTCGAGTGACGGGACACGCATATTGGGCTTGACTATAAGAGGCCAAAACGGATTAGCGGTGGCAACGCAAGTCCATCGGGTTTCATATGCGTGTGTGGGCCCGGGCTGGTAAGTAAGACGTTGTTGCATCGTGTAGGTATAACCCGTGCACCAGAATCAGGCTCGCCACTTTGGGGAATGATACATCCCACTGTGGGGCCAGTACGGATATCTACGTTAGGGAGCCGATCGCTTGGGGAGTAGTGGGTACACCTATATAGTCAGGTAGGGGTACACGAAACTACTATTAAGATTACTAAGTTACTTAGTGGGATCAACCTTTAAGTAGGAATAACTGGTGTGGTGCAGTTTAGTAATTATCCTTGGGTAAATGCGTCTTTACGGTTATCTTAGTTTATCCTAAGTTTGCCAAGCTGCTTAGTGTAGCCATTCATCCCCAGGCATTACCGTAGATCAACTTATGTCTTGTCTGGTTACTTTAATGATTGTATTGTTAAAGTTATAGGACTCACTCAGACTTATGTCTGACCCCGTTGTTGTTTATCTTTTTCCCCAAACCCCAGGTTATCAGAGTGGGCCTAGTGCTAGTGGGCTTTGATCAGATTGCAGTATCTATCCTTTGGAGTTTGGACCGTTGAAGTAAAGCTCTGTTCATCTATCCTTTTATGGCTATTGTTTACTTAGTGGGATTATGTACTTATTTTTATCAAGGTGGATATTTTGTACTTGACTCTTGTATGGTTTTGAGATGTAATCAGACATGTTTTAACTTCCGCTGTTATGAGATGATGTTTTAAAATTTCAAGTACTATTTATATCTGTCTTGTTGTAATTTTTCTGTTCTATATTCACTAAAATACTCCACCGATGCCATGGCATTCCCATTATGAGTGACCATAGCGGGCGTGGGGTGTTACATTAGTAGATGTACGATGTAATTAAGTAATGTGGTGTAACTTAGCAAAAGGGCGGTGTAACGAAATACATGTTGGTTGAGTTGGATAGTCCTTTGGGTGCTAGTCTTATGTTGACTTCGGTCTTCGGGGTTAGTACTTGGAGGGTTGTTCGCTTAGCCAAGGTGTAGGATTGTCTTAGTACTTAGGAACAGAATCATCTTGTCCATCCTTTTTATCTACCTTATCTATGTTACAGCCATATCATGATGCCTATTTATGTCTTGATCATTTTCCTTACCTATTATTTGTTAAAATTACTGGACTCGCCAAACTTTATGTCTGATCTATTTTGTTTCCACCTCTTTTCTTTCCTCCCCCCCCCCAAAGTTTGCAAGGAGGGAATACTACAGCTTAGTGCTGATTTCTTTCAATTGCTTGAAGAGAGTAGATGTATCGCTTTGGACTCTCTCATCTTTATGGCTTTGCTTAAGCTCAGTGGGGATTTATGCGTTTATGTTATTTAAGTATTTGCTTCTTTATGTACTTTGAAGTTTTTGGAAAAGACAATTGATCCTGTTGTAATGGTTTTTGGAGACTACTTATGTAAGCTTGTTTTGAAGTTATGATGCTATGAAATATGTTTTATCTTCCACTGTGTTTTATTTATTTATTCTTGTAATTTATCTGTTCTATACTACTATAATGCTTCATGACATTAATGCATTCCCTTTGTGAGTGACATTAATGACCATGGGGTGTTACATATTGGTTAAGTGTTGCTTTGATTAACTTAACCTAACACTGGTCATGTTACATTGGTTAAGTGTTGCCCTCTTGTGTTACTTAACCCTACCACTTGTCATGTTACATTGGTTAAGTGTTTCCCTCTTGTGTTACTTAACCCTACCACTTGTCATGTTACGTTGGTTAAGTGTTGCCCTCTTGTGTTACTTAACCCTATCACACATCATGTTATATTGGTTAAGTGTTGCTTTGATTAACTTAACCCTACCATTCTTAGCCTGTCTATTTCTTAGCTTTAATTTATTCATTAAAGCACCAAAATCTCACATTATATCTATATTGTAGTGATCGCTGGATGTGCCGGGCGGTTCCGGGCAGCCTTACACTGCAACTCAATCTAACCTCGGGTTTTTGGGCTTAAATGCGCTAACCTCTCACATTAGATCTATATTGTTGCGGTCGCTGGATATGCCGGGCGGTTCCGGGCAGTCTTACACCGCAACTCAATCTAACCTCGGGTTAGACATGTTCATCTTCAGCCAATTTACATATTTTTCATATGTGTCCAAGTCTATGTGTCAAATTTTCCACAAGTCTAGACAATACAAGTTTATGCCATATTCCCATGCTATGCCCAAAATTTACTCAATTAAATTATACCCAATTTTCCCCGCGTTATAATCATACGTACAACGAGATTCAGTCTAAGTTCCGAATGAACTTAGTATTCACAAAACAAGTAAAAAGGGGAAAAATGGAGAAGGGGCATAAGAATTGAAATAAGGAAAAATAGGCATGTAAAGATGTACCCAATTCAAGAATTATGTTTCAATGTTGTACATTAACAATATAGGTAGACTAGCTAAGCAATTTACACCACAGGTATAAAGATTGGATAGAATTGGACTTAAGAGAATCACTAATTTTTATGTACAACATGATAAGTTCCATTATTTTAATCGCGATAGTCTCATAGGCATAGGATGTACAACATGATAGGTTCCATCATATCAATCACAACAGTCTCATAGGCATGATAAGTTCTATTATGTCAATCCAACAGCCTCATAGGCATGATAGGTTTTATTATGTCAGTCACAAAAGTTTCATAGGCATGATAGGTTCTATTATGTCAGTCCAACAGTCTCATAGGCATGATAGGTGTCATTACATCAATTACAATAGTCTCATAGGCATAAGCGATTCAGATTTGACAAAAAAGATAGGCACGAATCAGAATAAGGCATCGTTCTAGATCTGATTATTACAGTCATGATTTCTATTAGATGTTTAAATCTAAATAATAACTGAACTTACAGAAAAAGGACGAATCTTGCATTCTAGGATCTGATTTCTGAATTTGAAAAGTTATCCTTTGATGTAGATGTTTGATTTGAAGTTCTTATAATCGATTACTAGTTTGGATTTATTTTTCTAGTTAGGAGAAAATGAAGGAGGCTAGGCTAGCTTGTAGACAACAGCATGACGACACCATAGTCTT
Source organism: Allium sativum (assembly GCA_030737875.1). Taxonomy (NCBI): domain Eukaryota; kingdom Viridiplantae; phylum Streptophyta; class Magnoliopsida; order Asparagales; family Amaryllidaceae; genus Allium; species Allium sativum. The sequence goes on along the minus strand of CM060915.1, from coordinate 439,993,025 downwards.
AGGGTTATGAGGTTAGGGTCTAGGTTTGGCTATATATATATATATATGACTTGGATTAATTCTAGCCTTTAGATTAGTCTAGGAGAAATCAGAGCCATCAAACCAAAGAGATGTGTCATCCAGCCAACCATAGCACGACACATAAGCCCTAACACCTCAGAAATTAGTCATTGGCCAATCAGAGAAGGCCACATCAGCTCAGGACTACAGAAATTCGTCACAGGAAGCAGATCTCAAAGGGGTTGACTCCATACAGGGGGGTCGACACCCTGAGCGGGAATTTTCCCGCTCGGCGCGTTCTGTCCGAATTTTGAATTTTGAACTGGATTTATTATTTAATTATTATTTTCTGTTTATTCTTGCAATCTTCTGAACTCCATAACTTCTTCATACGGAGTCCGATTCACGCAAACTCGGACTCTATCTTAAGAAGAATTCCGAGACGAACGAAATGGCGCAACCCGTTTTACTTAATTCCCACATTAAAAATTAAGTGTTCTTAGATTTGTTAATTTTAGTATTCACAGAAAATATGGGGTGTTACAATTTTGTTCTGTGCAATTAAATTGATTTCTATTAATATATATTTGTGGTGGCGGAGAATTTATTATCTTTTTTAACATTCTTCTTTGAGACATATGAGCTCAAAGATTATATATTAGTAGTTATCGATCGCATGGCGTGATTTGTCACTGTGGCATGCCAAGATGCAATTGATCGGGGCTTTTGCTGAAAAGCAGAGCCTTGTGGATGATGATCAAAGCATAACCTATTTCGGCATAGCTTTGTGTATTACGTTACCTCACGGGCCTCACAGCTCGGTCAAGTAAAAAACGGGACAAGGGAACACAGGGAGTGCACACGTTTCTTACTAGCTAGAAGTAGTGTTTGGGTTTTTACAAGGCCCGACATTTTTACTTATGTAGTTGATGGAATGAGGCGCCTCGGATTTATTGGTCGCCAATGTCCAACTTATAGGTCCAATATGATCGGAAACCATATGTTCAGGCATAATTAACCCACTAACGATATTTGTGGACCGGCCCTGCTGTATCCAAGGGTTGCCCGTAGGTGTGATCCTAGGACATTGCTAGAGCGTCTCGAATCAGTAAGGAGATCATTCCTAGCCTTGACCCTTGATGGAAACCCAATTTCCAATACGACATCATGCGGTTTTGATTGTAGAACTAGTATGGCGACATACTGTATGGTATCTATGCCGTCTATGACTAATACATTATGATTGAAATGTTTTTGGAAACATTATACACTAATAATAATATCAAATCCGTTTTATTGTATCAAGCATTTTTGACTATTATAAGGTAAAACTCTATCCTCCAGCTTGCGTTGCATTGTGTGATGGGACCTGAGTCTTATAATGGTTTCATTTTTCTAAAAAGCATTGTGTTGTTTAACGATTTACTTTATTTCATGCACTGGCAATCCAATGGAGTAAACCCATTCCACGTTAGCGGCGTGGTCCTGTGATTAGCCTTCTTATTAGATAAGTTGCTCATACCAATCCCATAACTGACCCGTAGTTTGTTTCACTTTGCAAACTCGGGTGCCCACTTTTCCACACGCGCAGTCAAGTAGCTTATTTTGCAGATATATTGAAAAGGATTTTGGATCGAAGCGTAGAGCCATGTCCAAAGCATTGATAGTCTTCCGCTATGTAATTTAATTGTTCCGCTGCAGTGTATTACATTTATTGTAATTTAATCTTCCGTTGTATTATTATTTATCGATGTACTATGATATTCTGTACTATGATGTAACATTAATGTAATGTAATAAAAGTATGTTGTTATTTATTCTGATGTATTATATTCCCAAAGTTAACGTATTCGGGTTTTGAGCGGTCTTGGTCGATTTAGCGATTGTCGGGTGGAATCGAGGGTCGCTACATATAAGCAATTAAATTTTATAGTCGAAATTCACGAATTACCGCTGCGCGACTAATACTTTTCCGACCATATTCCAACTCATAATAAAAATTCATCTGATTTGCTTTAAATATGATTATAAACCTTCATAAACATATATAAACTCATGTGAAAACATTATTTTCAGAATTTGACTTCCAGTTTAATTTAAGTTCAAAATTGAATATTATAATATTATTACATTAATAAAATAATATTATTTTCAATGATTAGTTCGATGAACTTCAAAATTTGCATAATCAAATTAAATATTTTATAAGACCATTGGAATAATCAGTTTGAGTTTAAACTATCGTTTTACATACCTAACTAGACTTCAATTTTGAAAATCGCTATTCAAAATTGATTTCAAACTTGTACATGCCATATATAGTTAAAAATTATTCTAAATACGTTTCCACCTTTTACGAAAGTTGTTCGTATATATTTAATTTCATTTCTAAACTGTTTCGGACACCAAATTCAAAATTCATTTTTGGTCATTATTTTAATATTTAAATAATATAAATCATATTTTTATTGAACAAAGACTTAACTAATCATCTCTATAATGACATAACTACGGTGTGATGAGTGTGCGATTAAATTCAAGTAGCAACTAACCACAAGTGAACATTCATATTAACCAACAACAGTATCATCAATCAACGTTATAAACCATGTGCAAGCATTACGGTAATCAACCCTTATCAGTGTATATGTGTTTCTAACTACACAACCATTCATCCAACATTACACACAAATATTTACTATCCACAACTAACCATATATAAAATAATTATTAAATTAGGAGTTCTCACCCGTAATACTCCTTAATTCTTCAATGTAGGACTTCGATTGAACCGTTGGTCAGTGTTACTGCGTATCATACTATTTCTTTCTCTACGCCATATATATAAGTTATATTATTATTATATTAAAGAGGAGAGATGGTCGAGCTTCAAAGAGGAGGAGGTGGGGTCCACAACGTGCTCGAGGAGGTGGAGGATAAGGCAGACATTGGTGGTGTGGGTCGCGACCTAGGGAGGTGGCGCACGTGATGGAGATTGGGTGAGTTGGGAGGGGGTATGGCCGAACTAAGGATAAGGAGAGGAAGGTTAAGGAGGGAGGTGGTGACGCATGTGGGAGGAGGAGGTGGTGGAGGGCATTTAGGCCATACAGGAGAAGAGAAAGGAAGGGGAGAAAGGGAAAGAAGAAGAGGGAGAAGCCATGGCCATGGAGCTTAAGGGAAGAAAGAGGAAAATGAGAGTGAAATGGGAGTGAAGGGGAGACTTAAGGATGCTTTTATAAGGTGGTACAGAGGTGTTAAGGTAATTTTTTCCATGGACACATGTCCATCTTAATTCATGCATACATACGTGTGTTAGGACACATGTTAAAACCTTAATACTCCTCAGGAAAACCATGAGCCAAGCGAAAAAAACCATGGTCCTTAGGACATGGTTCATGTTGCAACACTTTTGCAACATTCCTAAGGTGTTTCAGTATAGTTACATCTTATAAGTTGTAACAACCCAGAAAATACGAGCCAATTTAAAAATTTTAAATTGGTTATTTCAAAGGAATTTGAACAATTGAAATAGAATATTTCAATGAAATAGTGAATTAGAAATAGTGAGTCGGTTTGAAAATTTGAATTCAAACTTTGACTAACTGTGCCGGGTGGAAAATATAACGGATTTTAGTGAAACCAAAAATATTTAAATCTTTTTATCAATACCTTTCCAACGAATCTGAAAAATCGAAGTTTCATAGCGGGAATCAAAAGTTATAGCCGAATGAATTTTCAGAAAGGTCGTTGTATAGAATATATAGCCCTGGAAAATAGATATTTTGCAAACGACCTCGGAATTCGACGAAACCACTTTTGTTGGGTCCGGGATGTCAAACTATTGCTAGGTTTCAAATTTCATAATTTTTGAAGCTAGTATGTGAGCGTGGCAAAAGAAAATGTGTTTGGTCAATTTCTGTTAAATTGGATCGACCAGAAAATGGCCATTTTTCAAACGATCTCAGAATTCGACGAAACTAGTTTTGTTGGGACCGTAGCGTCAAAACATAGCTAAATTTATTTTTCTAGAATTTTTCGAATCAGTTTGTGGCCCTGGCAAATTGAAACGTATGTTCAAAGTTAAAATTAAATGTTTTATATTTTAATTTGAAGAATAACTGACTGTAACAGTCGAATTGGCCAATGAAACATATCCCATTGTGTCCGGGATAGGGGTAATTAGCTAGGGACGACAGTCGTTGGGTTTGAATTGGTGTCCATGTGGAGAAACACTATTTAAAAATTTAAAAAGTCCTTGGCCAATCAGAATTTTTCTTTCATTATTTTAAAAATAAAAAACCCTCAGAAAACCTCGTTTTCTCTTTCGCCCCCGACGATCCACGTTTTCGCCACTTCCCAGGCCAATTGCCGCCGCCACAGGCGACTGCAGCCTCCGCCACCTACCTTCGTCGACGCGCCTCACTCCCCTCTTCAAATCTGACCAACCCCTAACCCCTATCGTCGCCGCATCGACGAGAATCGTCGAGCCAAAGCCGACGACTTCCCAGCGCCGCCCTGATCGCCAGAGACCACCGAACCACCTCCGACCACCACCGATCGACTCCCCTTTCCTCCCTCTTCCACGCTGTACCCTCTGATCATCCTATCGTGCCTCGGTTCTCGCAAAAACTGCAACCCTAGTTTTGAACCATCGTGAAAGGTGAGTCCTTTTTGATGTTTGAACTTTGAAAAATCATATCTTTATGGTGTGTTGACGAAATTCGATGAAACAGGAAACATCGGGACCGCAAGGAAGCTCTCTACCACATAGAAGAGACCGTGGATTTTTCTGATCTACGATTTTTAGCACTCCAAAAATCAATGTGAGAATTCTAAATTAAATGAATTTGAATGGAAAATGTCGTGTATAAATTATATAAGCGAAATATAAATTACACACGTGTTGTATACCTCATGTACATGCGTTGTGTAAGCTATATAAGTGAAGTATGAATTATACATGCGTAGTATAATTGATATATGTGTTGAAATGCAAGTGAAATATAGAGATTATATATATATATACATATATACTCCCCTTGTCCACAAATCATGGACGATATTTATTGTTGTGTATTGGTGTGAAATATTGGATGAAAAATACGAATGGTTGAATAATTGTTTGTGGTTGATATTGATTGGTTGTGGTTGAAAAATACCCACTGGTGATTGAAATGAATTGGAAATAATTATGGAAATAAAAATAAAACATGCCGCCTACGTGCGAGTTAGATGCATGAATCCCCATTGTCAAAAACCGCGAGGTTCTAAGGTAGAGCAAGGAGCTGTACTAGGGACGGTGCCGGTTTTAACTACCCTGCCGTTATCTGCCGAAATTTTGAATAATATTCATGTGTTAGAATTATTTTCATTTGTTGAAATTATCTTCATGCGTTGAAATTAAAGTCATGTGTTGAAACTATATCCATGTGTGGAAATGCTCATGTGTTGAGAAGTGACGTGTGAAAATTAAATTCATGTGTGAATGAATGAAGTGTTTAAACAATAAAAATCACATTTTTATAATATATATGAAGTATGTAAAATATTCACATTATATATAAATAGTTTCAACAAAAAAAAATTCATCTTTCTTATATGAACAACATATATAAGTTATCCATGTGTGGAGATGCTCATGTGTTGAGAAGTGTGTGTATTGGAAAAGTTCATGTGTTGAATAAAAAGATCGAACAATAAAAATTACATTTTTATTGAAATTATAAAGTGTTAAAAATATTCATTTGTTGAACAAATATTTTAAATGATAAAAATATCATTTTTATCATATGTGTGATATGCTAAAGATATGCGAGCGTTGAAATAAATATTTGTGAAAGATATATTATTTTTAACATGTATAGGAACTAAATAAAATAGTCATGTGTTGAAATATATTTTAGTTCGCCAAAATTATCATCTTTGAAATGTGAAGTGTTAAAAATGACCACTTGTTCAAATAAATATGCATGAATTGAAATATTCATTAATTAGCTAATGATATGATTTTTGCCTATGCATGCAACATTAGAATGAATGGTGTTTTTAAACCAAAGTGAATTAAATGTGAAGTTGAATGGAAAATGAGAAGTGATAAGAATTGTATATATGTACATGCATATTTATTGAACAGGTTATAGCGAAGAGGCTAGAGAAGAGGAATAAAATTTTGTGCCCGACAAATAGGTACACGTTTACTGTTTTGTTTGGGTGATGATTTAATGAGCCTGTTGGCTAGCCGCTTGGCTTTTTCTTTTTCTTTTTGAGATGAGACGCCCGTGTGGCTATTTGGGAATTTTCCCAGCCCCTCCCATACAAAGGAGGTTATGGCGAAATTTTCCAAAATTTAAAGGCGTTAGTGAAATATTTGAAGTGAAAACGATATAGGAATTTTTGAATGAACTATATTTATATAAATATACAAATAAAAATAAAATTAAAACGAAACGTGGCCGTGCAGTTCGTGTTTTGAAACCGTGATTTCAAACGACTAGTGCGGGAAATCCGACCATTGGATTTTCCCTAAATCGCGACCGTTGGGTTCGACTTGGAAATATCTTTCCAACGGCACCAACTTTGTAAAGATCCGACGGTCTGGAATGTTTAATTCAAATCTGAAGAAAAACAGCGCCAGAAACGATTATATTTTTATATATATATAATTAAATTAAACCGAATAACGACGCTGCAGTTCGTAATTTGAAATCGTAACTTCAAATGACTAGTGTGGAAGATCTGACTGTCGGATTTTCCCGAAACTGAAACCGTTGGGTTCATTTTGAAATGATCTTTCTAATGATATAAAATTTGTGAAGATCCAACGGTTAGATTTTCAGATATGTGTAAAAAAAAATTAGTGAAAAACACCGCCAGTGCATCGACACGACCTGAAACGTCGTTTAATTAAATATGGCTGTTTTAAATAAATAAAATGGCGATATATCGTTATAAAATACTATAGACGATATAGAGTGGAAATAAACCAATTTTGTTGTGTTTGCTTGATATGTGATGGTTGACTGTATTTAACATGAAGATTATAACTAAAGAACTGAAATGTGAATGTTGAATAGTCTAACCATGTGATAAATTGATTTTAAAATCTAAATATACATGGGTTATTTGAAAAGGCCGAGTTCATTCTCATTTCAAATAATCGATCGACCTGAGAAGTCGAAGAGTCGAAGACGGTTGAAGACCGACGATCTTGTAGTAGCCGTCCAGACATACTGTATCTAAATATACGTGTGTTTGCTACTGATGCTCGTGATCGGAGTAGCTACCTTAAAGGAGATGAAGTAGTAGCCGTCCAGACATACTGTTGATTGTACGGATATACGAGGAAATTGGTGCGTCCGGTTTCGTTCAAACCCAGAACGAACTTGTAAATGGACTATGTGTCTTACATTGGATTTTGTTCTGTGCTGATTGATCTCTGTTAAGTATATATCTGTTTGGCGGCGGAGAATTTATTCTCTTGCTTAACGCCCTTCCCTGATACGTACGAGCTCAGAGGTTATGTATTGATAGAAATCAGTCGCATGGAGTGGATTGCCTGTGTGGCACGCCTAAGTGGCATATGATCAAGGCTTCTTTTGCAAAGTAAAGTCCTGTGGTTGATGATCAAAGCATGGTCTGTGTGATGTAGCTTTTTGTATAACGTGAATTCGCGAGCCTCACACCCCGGTATGAGTCAAAAACGGGAGATGAACCGCTAGGAGAGCATGACGTTTCTTTCTAGCTAAGGTGGTGTCAATGACCTACCAGCCCTGACATTATATACTTTTCACCTGTGTGGTTGTAGGAATGCGAGGCGCCTAGATTGTAGGTCTGTAAGGACCGGGAAACGTGTGTTCAGGAATAACTAATCCTCAAAAGTAAGAGAGGACCGGCCCAGCCGATTCCAAGGACCGCTGTGTGCGATCCTGGGGCATTTGCTAGAGTGTCTCGAACGGAGAGGAGTTTGCCCCTTGCCTCGACTCATGAAGGAATCCAATTTCCAATACGAAATATGCGAATGTGATTCTATTACTAGTATGGCGACATAGTAGATGGTAGTTATGCCGCCTAGGATTGATATTTATGATTGAATTTGCTTTCGAAAACATATATGCACTAGTAATAATATCAAACACTTTTGTTTTATACGTATGAAGCATTTTTGGCCATTATAAGGTAAAACTCTATCCTCCGGCTTGCGTTGCATTGTGTGATGGGACATGACTCTTATAGTGGCCTCATTTTATAAAAATCATTGCAATGATTTAATCATTTACTTTATTTCATGCACTAGCACTCATTGGAGTAAACCCGTTCCGCGAAAGTGGCGTGGCCCTTTGATTTGCCTTATTATTGTTGTTAATAAGTTAAGTAGATTTCTCATACCAGTCCCATGACTGACTCGTAGTTTGTTTCACCTTGCAAACTCGGGTGCCCTCATTTTCACACGGGCAGCCTTGCTACAAGTATCTGGTGCACTTTTGGCTCATGGTGAGGCTTGACTACACCGAGCTGACTTTGACTCTTTCCACCATTATAGTATATGTATTATGATTCCGCCATTGGCGATGTAGACTGATATTTATTTTGTGTACTCTTTATGTATGATTCCGCCTCTGGCGATGGTGACTGATTATGTATTATTATGCACTAAGTTGTATCCTGCACTGTTCTCTCTGATGTGGTGATATCTATATGATTCCGCTGTCATATGTGTGTAAATTATTCTATTTTATGTTTGTGCTATTATCTGTGATCTGCTAATGATGATTGATGTGTTATATTCCAATGATTATCCTTAACACCATGTCACGGGGTTTTGGGATCGTCACGGCTGGTATCGGAGCTTTGGTTAACCTTAGTTCTGGAGTCTAACACATTAAACACTTCGCCAAAATAGAATCAGTAGTATTATAAGGCGAGTAGCTCATTAGAGATAGGACTAGTAATGTCCTAGAATGAGCCAAGCAGAATAGCAAAAACAATTTGATCAGTCCATCGTTATCTTTCCTTAAGTTTTCTACTTAACCATGCAATAAAATTATCATTTCTGTAGGCTGACTCTTTTCTTGCTTATACAGAATTTGAAAAATGGCTACCCGAGCAGCCGCTGCTAGAGGAGGCCGTGCTGGCCGTAGCAGAGGACGAGGAGTTGTCCCAGTTGAAGAAGGACCCTTGATACAACCCCCGACCGCTCAATACTTCGAGCAGGACCGCGTAGCTAAGAGATACAAGAACCTAGGAGGCAAGACCTTCTCGGGAACTGGCACTGTAATAGGGGCCCTTGCATGGCTGAAAACATGCGAGAAAATACTAGAAGGCCTAAGGCTTGGAGATCAAGGTAAAGCTATTATGGGTGCCTGGCTTATGCAGGAAGAAGCCGAGCTATGGTGGGAAGCTCTCACCGCCAGGAATAGAGAAGCTGGTAGAACCTGGGACGGATTCAAAGAACTCTTCAAAGAGAAATATGTCCCAGAACAAGCCCTAGAGCGCATGCACGATGACTTCGCCAACCTCCAGCAGGGGGATCTTTCGGTGCAGGATTATTTGGATAAATTTACACAGTTGTCCCGCTATGCTCCGGAGCTCATCGCCACTGCAAAGTCCAAGAATAAGAGGTTCATCCTCAGGCTGAAGCGACAGTACCATGATAGAGCCATGGCCCACATCAAGCTGGGATTTAATGAATTGGTGGAAATGACGTGCAACTACGAAGACCTGGACCAAAGGCACCTAGAGCAGGATCGCGCTAAAAGCCAAGCCGGAAACAAACGCAAGCCTGCTGTGAATCAAGCTGAGTCAAGCCGAGCAGCATCCTCGAAACCACAGACTGGCAGGCCGCCAAAAGGAAGCTGCTATAATTGTGGCAAGATGGGGCACTTCTCTAATGCCTGCACAGCCCCAAAGAGGCAGAAGACAAATTCACAAGGTTCAAGCCAGGGCTCTCAGAACCCTCGCTCCTGCTTTAATTGTCGCAAGATGGATCATCTTGTCAAAGACTGCCCTTTGCTTAAAAAGGCCGCAGTAGCTCACGTGTATGACGGGACGAACCCGCCAGCTGCTTCCGATGGAGCAGATAAACCCGATGTTTTGGGAGGTACCCTTACAATTAAAAATATTCATGTTTCTGTATTATTTGACACGGGTGCGTCGCGTAGTTTTATTGCTAGTAACACAGTTTACAAATTAAAGTTAAAGCAAAGAAAGTTGAAAGAATCGGTTGAAGTACATAACCCGATAAGGGGTCTATTATTCTCAGTTCGTGTTGTAAAGTGCCTACTTCTTTCTTCCGATACCAGTTTCCTTTCAATCTAGTCGTTATGGATTTTCTCGAATTCGATATCATTCTCGGGCTTGATTGGTTAACAAAATACAAAGCTGAAGTAAATTGTGCGGAAAGAATAGTAAAAATTCGAACGAAGCTTGGATATATTACTGTATCATGCCATGGTTCGAATCCAGATAGGGAGGAATTTTGGTCTGCATTAGAAGTTATCCCCACTTCCATAGAAAAGATTCCTATTGTTAGGAACTATGCGGATGTGTTTGAAGAAGTCGAAAACTTACCTCCGCAAAGAGAAATAGAATTCAGAATCGATCTAATTCCCAATGCCAGACCAGTGGTACATCCAATTCGCAGAATGACCCCAAAGGAAAAAGAAGAATTAGGCGATCAAACTCGTCAACTGTTGTGGAAGGGTCTAATCAGACCTAGCTTTTCTAATTGGGGTGCAGCTGTAGGGTTTTTCCGAAAGTCAGACGGTACTCTTCGATTGTGCGTTGATTACCGAGACTTCAATAAAAAGACGCTCAAAAACAAATACCCATTACCCCGCATCGATGATCTGCTAGACCAATTAAATGGGGCGAGAGTATTTTCCCGAATGGACCTAGCCACAGGTTTTCATCAATTGAGAATAGCAGAGGAGTGTGTTCTTTGACAACTTTCAGAGGTCCAGACATATTTTATGAATGGTTAGTAATGTCGTTCGGCCTGTGCAACGCTCTAGCATATTTTGTCGATCTAATGAATAAAGTGTTCAGGGGAGTTCTGAATAAATTTGTCCTCGTATTCATTGATGATATTTTAATCTACTCCAAATCAAAACCCGAGCATGAAAAACACTTAGAACAAGTACTGGAGATTCTAAGAAAGAACGTCTTCAAAGCCAAATTCTCTAAATGTGTCTTCTGGCAAGAAGAAGTGAAGTTCCTTAACCACGTCGTGTCAAAGAAATGGATTTCTGTAGATCCGAGCAAAATAACAGCGATTCAAGACTGGAAACAACCCACTACACCCACAGAGGTTAGAAGTTTTATGGGGTTGGCTAGTTATTATCGAAAGTTCGTTAAGGATTTTTTGAAGATATCCGGTCCATTAACGAAGCTCATGAAAAAGCATGAGAAATTTAAGTGGACTTCCGACTGTGAAGAAGCTTTCCAAGAACTGAAATCGAAACTGAAAACTGCTCCAGTGTTAACCATTATCAATGGCAATCAGGATTTAACGGTTTGGACAGATGCTTTTATTAGCGGTCTTGGTGCAGTGTTAATGCAAAGAGGCCAAGTAGTCGCTTATGCAAGCCGCCAACTGAAACCGTATGAGAAGAATTATGTAACTCATGGTCTTGAGTTGCTAGCTATCGTTTTTGCGTTGAAAATCTGGAAGCATTATTTATTGGGGGAGAAATTTGTACTGTACACAGATCATCAATCATTGAAGTATTTATACACCCAGAAAGATCTGAATTTGAGACAGCAGCGTTGGCTAGAATTTCTTGCAGCGTATGATCTTGATATCCTGTATACGCCGGGAAAAGCTAACGTTGTAGAGGATGCGCTTAGTAGAAAAACCGCAATCATTGCCAATCTTATAATTACGCCTGGATTGATTGATAAGATTATAGCCCTTCAAAAAGACGATGAATTCATTCAGAGAATCAGTCAGAAGGTCAAGGAAGGTGAAACCACAAGTTTCCGTATTGACGATAAGGGGGTTCTCAGGTTAAATGATAGGATTTGCATCCCAAATATTCCAGGCCTTCGAAGAGAGGTGCTGGATGAATGCCATAAATCCAAACTTTGCATTCATCCTGGTGTGAGTAAAATGTACAACGATATCAAACGCACTTTCTGGTGGAAGGCAATGAAGAGGGATATTTCTTTGTATGTTAGCAGATGCCCTACTTGTCAATTAGTCAAGAACGACCAACAGAAGCTAGCTGGATTGTTGCAACCGTTGGAGGTCCCAGGTTGGAAATGGGAACAGATTTCCATGGATTTCATAGATGGTTTGCCGCGAACCAGGAAAGGTAATGACAACATTTGGGTAATCGTAGATCGCTTCACGAAGACTGCCCATTTCATACCTGTCAGATCCAATAGAACCGCTCAAAGTCTAGCACAGATATAGTTCAAAGAAATCGTTAAGCTGCATGGAATTCCCATCAGCATAGTCAGTGATAGAGACCCAATATTTGCTAGCAAATTCTGGGAGGCATTCCAGATAGAATTGGGAACGAAACTGAATATGAGCACCGCTTATCACCCTCAAACAGATGGCCAAACTGAGCGGGTGAATAGAATTCTAGAAGATTTATTGCAGGCTTGTATAATTGATTTTGGTGGGTCATGGGAAGATCACTTGCATTTGGCAGAATTCTCATGTAACAATAGCTATCAAGCAAGTTTGGGAATGTCGCCATTTGAAGCATTATATGGCAGACCGTGCAGATCTCCAGCATGTTGGGTAGAACCTGGCAATAGACTTGTGTTAGGACCTGATATGATTAGAGAAGCATCTGATAAAATCGACTTCATCAAAAAGCGATTGAGAACCGCACGAAGCCGACAGAAAAGTTATGCAGATTCTAGAAGAAGAGATTTGACATTTGCTGTTGGTGACCATGTTTATTTGAAAGTTTCTCTGATGAGAGGAGTAATCAGATTTGGCAAAACTGGGAAGTTGACACCAAGATTTATTGGTCCCTTTCCTATACTCGAACGAATTGGAACTCTTTCTTATAGGGTTCAATTACCAGATTGGTTGCCTGGAGTGCATGATGTATTTCACGTATCACAACTTAGAAGACATGTGCATGATCCGGATTTTGTTGTAGAAGAAGCAGCGCAACAGGATATAGACATAACTCCAGAATTAACAGTCAGAAGAGAGCCATTAAAAATTGTTGGCAAAGAAATTAGAGAACTAAGAAGAAAAAAGGTTCATTTAGTTAAAGTGCAGTGGAGTAGTGACCCTAGAGACTGTACTTGGGAGACTGAGGAAAGCATTAAGCAAGCTTACCCCAAATGCAGAGTGGACATCTCTGACTAACTCCGGTGCAAGGTACCTTCACAATCCTTTGCATTTACATTTTGTTTCCTACTTTACTGTTGTTTCCTTTTCGGGGACGAAAAGTTTTAAGTGGGGGAGATTGTAACAACCCGGAAAATACGAGCCAATTTAAAATTTTTAAATTGGTTATTTCAAAGGAATTTGAACAATTGAAATAGAATATTTCAATAAAATAGTGAATTAGAAATAGTGAGTCAGTTTGAAAATTTGAATTCAAACTTTGACTAACTGTGCCGGGTGGAAAATATAATGGATTTTAGTGAAACCAAAAATATTTAAATCTGTTTATCAATACCTTTCTAACGAATCTGAAAATTGAAGTTTCATAGCGGGAATCAAAAGTTATAGCCGAATGAATTTTCAGAAAGGTCGCTATATAGACTATATAGCCTTGGAAAATAGATATTTTGCAAACGACCTCGGAATTCGACGAAACCACTTTTGTTGGGTCCAGGATGTCAAACTATTGCTAGGTTTCAAATTTCATAATTTTTGAAGCTAGTATGTGAGCGTGGCAAAAGAAAATGTGTTTGGTCAATTTCTGTTAAATTGGATCGACCAGAAAATGGCCATTTTTCAAACGATCTCAGAATTCGACGAAACTAGTTTTGTTGGGACCATAGCGCCAAAACATAGCTAGATTTATTTTTCTGGAATTTTTCGAATCAGTTTGTGGCCCTGGCAAATTGAAATGTACGTTCAAAGTTAAAATTAAATGTTTTATATTTTAATTTAAAGAATAACTGACTGTAACAGTCGAATTGGCCAACGAAACATATCCCGTTTGTGTCCGGGATGGGGGTAATTAGCTAGGGACGACAGTCGTTGGGTTTGAATTGGTGTCCGTGTGGAGAAACACTATTTAAAAATTTAATAAAGTCCTTGGCCAATCAGAATTTTTCTTTCATTATTTTAAAAATAAAAAAAACCCTTAGAAAACCTCGTTTTCTCTCTCGCCCCCGACGAACCACGTTTTCGCCACTTCCAAGGCCAATCGCCGCCGCCACAGGCGACTGCAGCCTCCGCCACCTACCTCCGTCGACGCGCCTCCCTCCCCTCTTCAAATCCAACCAACCCCTAACCCCTATCGTCGCCGCATCGACGAGAATCGTCGACCCAAATCCAACGACTTCCCAGCGCCGCCCTGATCGCCAGAGACCACCGAACCACCTCCGACCACCACCGATCGACTCCCCTTTCCTCCCTCTTCCACGCTGTACCCTCTGATCATCTTATCGTGTCTCGGTTCTCGCAAAAACTGCAACCCCAGTTTTGAACCATCGTGAAAGGTGAGTCCTTTTTGATGTTTGATCTTTGAAAAATCATATCTTTATGGTGTGTTGACGAAATTCGATGAAACAGGAAACATCAGGACCGCAAGGAAGCTCTCTACCACATAGAAGAGACCGCGGATTTTTCTGAGTCATCTACGATTTTTAGCACTCCAAAAACCAATGTGCGAAATCTAAATTAAATGAATTTGAATGGAAAATGTCGTGTATAAATTATATAAGTGAAATATAAATTACAAACGTGTTGTATAACTCATGTACATGCGTTGTGTAAGCTATATAAGCGAAGTATGAATTATGCATGCATAGTATAATTGATATATGTGTTGAAATGCAAGTGAAATATAGAAATTATATATTTATATATATACATATATACTCCCCTCGTCTACAAACCATGGACGATATTTATTGTTGTGTATTGGTGTGAAATATTGGATGAAAAATACGAATGGTTGAATAATTGTTTGTGGTTGATATTGATTGGTTGTGGTTGAAAAATACCCATTGGTGATTGAAATGAATTGGAAATAATTGTGGAAATAAAAATAAAACATGCCGCCTGCGTGCGAATTAGATGCATGAGTCCCCATTGTCAAAAACCGCGAGGTTTTAAGGTAGAGCGAGGAGCCGTACTAGGGACGGTGCCGGTTTTAACTACCCTGCCGTTATGCTGCCGAAATTTTAAATAATATTCATGTGTTAGAATTATTTTCATATGTTGAAATTATCTTCATGCGTTGAAATTAAAGTCATGTGTTGAAACTATATCCATTTGTGGAAATGCTCATGTGTTGAGAAGTGACGTGTGAAAATTAAATTCATGTGTGAATGAATGAAGTGTTTAAACAATAAAAATCACATTTTTATAATATATATGAAGTATGTAAAATATTCACATTATATATAAATAGTTTCAACAATAAAAATTTCATCTTTCTTATATGAACAACATATATAAATTATCCATGTGTGGAGATGCTCATGTGTCGAGAAGTGTGTGTATTGGAAAAGTTCATTTGTTGAATAAAAAGATCGAACAATAAAAATTACATTTTTATTGAAATTATAAAGTGTTAAAAACATTCATTTGTTGAACAAATATTTTAAATGATAAAAATATCATTTTTATCATATGTGTGATATGCTAAAGATATGCGAGCGTTGAAATAAATATTATTTTTAACATGTATAGGAACTAAATAAAATAGCCATGTGTTGAAATATATTTTAGTTCGCCAAAATTATCATCTTTGAAATGTGAAGTGTTAAAAATGACCACTTGTTCAAATAAATATGCATGAGTTGAAATATTCATTAATTAGCTAATGATATGATTTTTGCCTATGCATGCATGCATTAGAATGAATGGTGTTTTTAAACCAAAGTGAATTAAATGTGAAGTTGAATGGAAAATGAGAAGTGATCAGAATTGTATATATGTACATGCATATTTATTGAACAGGTTATAGCGAAGAGGCTAAAGAAGAGGAATAAAATTTTGTGCCCGACAAATAGGTACACGTTTACTGTTTTGTTTGGGTGATGATTTTATAAGCCTGTTGGCTAGCCGCTTGGCTTTTTCTTTTTCTTTTTGAGATGAGACGCCCGTGTGGCTATTTGGGAATTTTCCCCGCCCCTCTCGTACAAAGGAGGTTATGGCAAAATTTTCCAAAATTTAAAGGCGTTAGTGAAATATTTGAAGTGAAAACGATATAGGAATTTTTGAATGAACTATATTTATATAAATATATAAATATAAATATAATTAAAACGAAAAGTGGCCGTGCAGTTTGTGTTTTGAAACCATGATTTCAAACGACTAGTGCGGGAAATCCGACCATTGGATTTCCCCGAAACTGCAACCGTTGGGTTCGTCTTGGAAATATCTTTCCAACGGCACCAACTTTGTAAAGATCCGACGGTTGGATTGTCTGGAATGTTTAATTCAAATCTGAAGAAAAACAGCACCAGAAACGATTATATATATATATATATATAATTAAATTAAATCGAACAACAACGCTGCAGTTCGTAATTTGAAATCGTAACTTCAAATGACTAGTGTGGAAGATCCGACCGTCGGATTTTCCCGAAACTGAAACCGTTGGGTTCGTTTTGAAATGATCTTTCTAATGATATAAAATTTGTAAAGATCCAACGGTTAGATTTTCAGATATGTGTAAAACAAATTTAGTGAAAAAAAGCGCCAGTGCATCGGCATGACCTGAAACGTCGTTTAATTAAATATGGCCGTTTTAAATAAATAAAATGGCAATATATCGTTATAAAATACTATAGATGATATAGAGTGGAAATAAACCAATTTTGTTGTGTTTGCTTGATATGTGATGGTTGAATGTATTTAACATGAAGATTATAACTAATGAACTGAAATGTGAATGTTGAATAGTCTAACCATGTGATAAATTGATTTGAAAATCTAAATATACGTGGGTTATTTGAAAAGGCCGAGTTCATTCTCATTTCAAATAATCGATCGACGTTGAGAAGTCGAAGAGTCGAAGACGGTTGAAGACCGACGATCTTCACATTGGATGGATGGCCGCTACTGATGCTCATGATCGGAGTAGCTACCTTGAAGGAGCTGATGTAGTGGCCGTCCAGACATACTGTTGATTGTACGGATATACGAGGAAATTGGTGCCTCCGGTTTCGTTCAAACCCAGAACGAACTTGTAAATGGACTGTGTGTCTGACATTGGATTTTGTTCTGTGCTAATTGATCTCTGTTAAATATATATCTGTTTGGCGGCGGAGAATTTATTCTCTTGCTTAACGCCCTTCCTGATACGTACGAGCTCAGAGGTTATGTATTGATAGAAATCAGTCGCATGGAGTGGATTGCCTATGTGGCACGCCTAAGTGGCATATGATCAAGGCTTCTGTTGCAAAGCAAAGTCTTGTGGTTGATGATCAAAGCATGGTCTGTGTGACATAGCTTTGTGTACAACGTGAATTCGCGAGCCTCACACCCCGGTATGAGTCAAAAATGGGAGATGGACCGCTAGGAGAGCACGACGTTTCTTTCGAGCTAAGTTGGTGTCAGTGACCTACCAGCCCTGACATTATATATACTTTTCACCTGTGTGGTTGTTGGTATGCGAGGCGCCTCGATTATAGGTCTGTAAGGACCGGGAAACGTGTGTTCAGGAATAACTAATCCTCAAAAGTAAGAGAGGACCGGCCCAGCCGATTCCAAGGACCGCTGTGTGCGATCCTGGGGCATTTGCTAGAGTGTCTCGAACGGAGAGGAGCTTGCCCCTTGCATCGACTCATGAAGGAATCCAATTTCCAATACGAAATATGCGGATGTGATTGTATTACTTGTATGGCGACATAGTAGATGGTAGCTATGCCGCCTAGGATTGATATTTATGATTGAATTTGCTTTCGAAAACATATATGCACTAGTAATAATATCAAACACTTTTGTTTTATACGTATGAAGCATTTTTGGCCATTATAAGGTAAAACTCTATCCTCCGGCTTGCGTTGCATTGTGTGATGGGACCTGAGTCTTATAATGGCCTCATTTTATAAAAAGCATTGCGATGATTTAATCATTTACTTTATTTCATGCACTAGCACTCATTGGAGTAAACCCGTTCCGCGAAAGTGGCGTGGTCCTTTGATTTGCCTTATTATTGTTGTTAATAAGTTAAGTATATTTCTCATACCAGTCCCATGACTGACTCGTAGTTTGTTTCACCTTGCAAACTCGGGTGCCCTCATTTTCACACGGGCAGCCTAGTTACAGGTATCTAGTTCACTTTTGGCTCATGGCGAGGCTTGACTACACCGTGCTGACTTTGACTCTTTCCGCCATTATAGTATATGTATTGTGATTCCGCCGTTGGCGATGTAGACTGATATTTATTTTGTGTACTCTTTATGTATGATTCCGCCTCTGGCGATGGTGACTGATTATGTATTATTATGCACTAAGTTGTATCCTGCACTGTGCTCTCTGATGTGGTGATATCTATATGATTCCGCTGTCATATGTGTGTAAATTATTCTATTTTATGTTTATGCTATTATATGTGATCTGCTAACGATGATTGATGTGTTATATTCCAATGATTATCCTTAACACCGTGTCACGGGGTTTTGGGATCGTCACATAAGTGGTTCAAAAATTACTACTTCTAGGTTATCATTTTTCTATATAAACATTCGACGATTAATGTTATCAAAACTATATGATGTTAACTACTTATTTAACTTTTCAAAATAATTATTTAATTTTATTTATCTATATATTTATTTAATTAGAAAAGATTATGCTTAAGATAGTTTTTATAAATACGTATTTGGAAAATTCGTTGTAACAAAAACTGATAAATTTTTACCAAAATTATACTATTATATTTTGATAAAGTTAAACTTCTATTTTATTACTTAAATATATTTACATTAAAACTATATTAAAAATTTATTTATAATTAACCTAAATTCATATTTAAACCTAATTAAATTCATTTTGCATTCAAAAATCCCGATTTTAAAATAGTTAAAAGTCTTGATTGTTACATCATTTATTAGATTTATTCCAAAAAGTTTGAATTTAAAATTTCATTTCCAAACAATTCAATTTTCTGAATGTGAACTAGAAAACTTCGATGTTTTTTCAAAACTTGTTTTCGTTATATTTCAAAATCTACTCAATAGAATCTTGATTTTTTTTCTATTCATTGGAAATATGTAGTCACAAGAATTTGGAAAAATATTACTTCAAAGAATTTGAATTCTTATTTTTTTATATACAAAAGATTCACTTTTAAAGGGTTGAAAATGCGAGTACCATTCCATGAAACACAAAATTTTCCACAAAATTCGCTTTCTTTTCAAACTTTACATTTATACTTAGAGGTGTTTATAATTCATTTCGGACCATTTTTGAGAGGTTTAATTATTCTAGTTTCATCATTTCATTTAATAAAGAAAAGTGATTTCTTTTGTGTGTATCGACGTGAATTTAATGTTACTTGTTAAATCATTCATACAATCAAATATATTATCATCCAAACTTGGTAAGAAATCATCATGGTGTATATAAGAACCATTTAACATGCATATCAATCGTATAACATTCGCATATCCGTCATTTTACTTCATTCACATGTGTATAGTTAGGGTCATTTAAGGTTTAGTTTCTCACCTTCAATGGTTATATTTTCATTCCTAAAATTGACTAAAGCTCCACTATAATTGCATAGGAGCAACTTTGACTAGCTCCTTCTTCCTTTCTTGGGTTCGGCCTCCCTCCTTCCTTCCTCTTACTCATGGCCTAAGAGTGATGGTGGTTTGGGTCTTCTTGCCTTGACTTGAAACTTATTATGTGGTCTTTTATTGATGGTTTAAGATACTAGAAAGAGTTTGAGAGGATTTTGATGTTGTTTGATGTTCTTTTGAGAGAATATTAGTGAGGTTATGAGTAGTTTTTAGTTTTTAGAAGACATTAATGGATTTGAGAAGAATAAGAAATGTAGATTTTTGGTGTAAATAATATGTGAAGGGATGTGAGGCATTTATAGGAAACATTTAGGAATAAAATAAGGTATAAAAAATTGTTGAAAACACCTTCCCCTCTACCACTCATTTTCGATCCATATAAGTACCCACTTCCCCCTCTTGTCACATCCTGTATAAGAGCATGGTGTGCAAGAGTAAGGATGTGTAAGGGTAATGAGTGTGTTAGGGTGGGGTATTATTTTATTAAAAGTAAACTCCTTTTGTTTTCTTATGCTAACATTTTTTAATCATTCTTGCTTTGTTTAACAATTCATTAGTCTTATATATATATATATATGTATTATCACATGTATATACATATGTATCTCACCAAAGAGTATACAACGTTGTATGACTTCCAATCATTAAACCGTTGAGAATACAAAACTCGTTTATTGGTCATATTTTTAGTTTTCACTTAAACTATTTATCTAAATAAAAAAATTCAAAAATAACTTTTTTATTATATTTAAATAATAAAAACATGTTTATCTAGTCATTGATACCGTATTAAATAATATTTATCCATTATTCACAAAATTCAGAATTTTACCGATAAAGCGGTACCTATTTTTTATATTTTCAGGTCAAGTATGTTACTTTATATAACTTGATTGATATGTTATCACTATATAACATACTTAAAATAATTTCTTATCATTTAATCCTTTATTACAATAATTCTTAAATCACCTAATTCTCCTTTTAAATTCATAAATCAATTATTGCATACAATATCCTTATTGATGATGTCATCAATACATTTAATTTTAAAACATAAATATAATATTTTATGCTATATTATTTTAAATTATGAAATTAAGTGTATATATCCAGAGTCGTTCGCGATCCTTATGAACAAAAATTGATTTTGTTGGTAAAATGTTTTCGGTTATTTCATTAGTATTTATCCCAAAGGAAATATTTTCTTTTTTTCAAAATGAATTCATCTTCCCACATTATCTTTTTTACTTATTATTATTTCTGAAATAATTCTTATTTGAATCTCTAGATTGATTCAAATATCTTCAATTTATGTGATCAAGTTTCAGATTGTTTCAGTTAATCTTTCAAAACTGTACATTATATACAATAGCTTATGTTCCATACTAACCAATGGTAAACATAACCTAGCTCATCTGTTTGTATCCACTAATAAAGAAATTATAACAACACTAATAAGGTAATCATGCAAATTTATAACTTCTTCATAAACACACGTGCAAAAAACACGCATATAAAAAGTACTCAGGCTGTAATATAGAATTATTTTTTCAATTTATATACAGATTTAACAATTTAGGAAAACTAAATCAAAGTTATAATTATTCTATTGAACCAGTATTCAAACTTGTGGCCTTATTAAAATATCAAATTTTACAATTTGAAATAAATGTTAAACTTGTGTTACTTGTGGGATTCAACTTCTAACTCGTGTATGCATATATAAATTTTTAGTCAGACCAAATATTTTGTTTTCATTCAGTTATTTGTAAATATATATATTTAGATCCATTCCTTACAAGATGTGATCTTACAAATGTTTGAAACTTGCTACCAAGCATTTGTAAGACCTAAAGTCGCTGAAATTTGATATAAAATGTGCACATGAAAACATGGATTATTAATATTACTTTTACTCCTTTTTTGAGTTTCTTATTCCTTAAGGGAAAAAAGGAAAATGAAATAAAAAGGAAAGAAACAAAAACTAAGGCGGCCTAAGATTAAAACTATTGTATGTTTGCATGCATTAAGCTGACTTGTATACTAGTATAAAAACTAAAATTATGTAGTAAAAATTTGGTTTTAATCAGATTTGTTATGGGAAAAATGCTTTTCAACTTTTCTTAATCACATCCTTATTTATATTTTTCATGTATAAAAAACCAAACATCTTTTAAATTAAATCTAAATGATAGTCACATGCTTCTATGATCAAAACGGTATTTTTCTATTTGTTTTTTAAAAGTACAAATATTTACAAAGAATGCCACGATATAAATAGAGTTTCTATATAAATATTTGCATAAAACTCTGCAAATATTTATAATTTGTTGTAAAATTTAAAGTAATAAGGGTGAATATGCTAATATGCTAAAGGATTGTACTGCAATTTACAAAGGGCTGTTATGGTGTAAAGGCCCATAAATCCGTACCCTTTGAGCTAACAAATTACAACCCACATCCAACCCAAATTGCACGAAAGTACGACTCTTTTATAGAAAGAAATCAGAGGATAAGAAGTAGAAAGAGAGAAATGTTAGAATATAAGAAAAATAAGAACACATAAGAATCTCACAGTGAAACGAGTAAAATATAATACTTCAATATAACTTTAAAGAACAATATCAGTATATACATACCATTAATCAGAGTACAACATACATCTGTCACAATGGAAATAAACTTTATATAACTAACATATAAGCCTCCTGCTTCCAGCTCTTGAAACTACAAGCGATAACCTAACCTGGAAATATGCTTAGTCTGACCTGAGCATATTAAAAGCAAAGCAAAATTCACTAGGATTAATCTGGAACACTTTCAGTGATAAATTCATAACACAAACAATTTTCTTAACTTTGAAAAATCCTTTTGAAAGAAAAGGATAATAGTAAGACCGGTCCACACATAAACACATACAATTTTTACCTTACTATAACCCGAAACATTTTGATATATCAAAATCCAGTGATATTATAATAGTGTCTATCAAAACACTAATAAATAACCATCTAGCAGAACGCTTGTATCTCACACTCTACATATCCATTATAAATCAAAAATCGCAAGGCGCTTATTGGAGATTGGATTCCAACTATGACAAGCATGGGACCACCTTCTGATCAGTATATTCTAAAGGGGATACACCGGGGTTCAACAAGAATATCTTGCAACACGACCACACATGACCGACCACTCATTCAAGTTAGGTGTATTGAATGTATTTTCACCCTTACGGCTTTTTGTCGTGGCCACCGTAATTCCCGGGAGATACAGAGGTGAAAGAAGAACAAATAAAGATTTTCTCTAGATTGATGATAATATACCCTACTTGGGAATGATGCACCTAGTCATGCTACCTGCCCGATTTTTTTCATTTTCTGGTTGTGAGGCTTGAGGTCACGATTATCTTTTTAGAATATCAGGTCATCATTCACTTTGAATTCCACATCATCAAATATGTCAAATCACTAATTGACGTCCATAAATATACTCTCGGTGTTAAGCAAGAGAATTTCTCAGCCACCAAACTTGGTATATTTGTAAAAATCAATGTACGTGAGTTTTCAAGAAATACTTTGTCAGGCATTCGTCCATACAAATCATTTAGGAATAGGATGAACCAAAGGCACCCTCCTACCGAATTTTAGGAATCACCCAAAGGATCAGTAGCGAATAGTCCTTGCAATCTGTAGATTTCAATCACAATAGAATCACTGCTAAAATATCTCTAGGGATTAGCTAGATAAATTCAACAAGTAGTTCTTCTGCTCATGAGGATCTACGATCTTCAATCCTCCATGTCACTGTAGATTAGTTTCCTATGCAACTTTGATTCGAAGTGGTTTCGGGTCTAGTTTCCGTCCCGGTCTCATCGAAACAACACGTCAAAAGGTATAATAATATTTCATTGATAGTCGGTGTTTTAACTATCAATTTTAACTGTATGGTCAAGTTCACTGGCAGCCCGACCTTTTTATTTAAAACCATTTATTAAACTATTCCATCGATTCTTAAAAATCGACTATATATTCTTATTTCAACAAATCTCCTTTGTTTCCGTCATTTGAAAACAATAACACTTCTTTTCAAAATAATCGTATTTACCAACTTCCTTCTTCACTTTTAAAAACATTACTATATTTTCTTATAGCATATTGTATTTCCTTTTCCTTGGAAACATTGGCGTATATTACTAACTCAATGATATAAATTCAATTAAACAACGTCAAATTATTCACTATTCGCTTTTAAACAAATACTTCGCAACTTGTGTTGCCTTGTTATTTATATTTCAATTCTCGAAACTACCATTACAATATTTCTTTATGGAAATATTAAACTAATCTCAACATTTTTACTGGTACAAACTAATACCAATCTTCAGTAATAGTGAAGCTGCTCAAGTTGAGGTATTTTATTTACCTCTCAAACCTTGTTTGACAACGTTCTTATGTTAGAATAAATGAAATTTTGTAACTCAAAAACTCACCTTTATTATAATTCAATCAAATTCTTATTTTTACTTTGAATGCCGGTTTATAAACCATAATATTACTTTTTTTTAAATTCTTGGTCTGTTATGACCACCTAACATACTTCAACTTCATTATAAAATACCATTTGGAATATTATGCCAATCTATTACCAAATATTTTACTCAAACCATGTTATATCATATTATAAACAATTTCTCGGATTTTATAAGTAAAATCCATTTATTACATCTTACCAAACCAATATGTAATTTCCTTTATATTCTTGAAAACCCTCCCCTTGATTTCCATTCAAATATTAAATATTTAATTAAAATAGTTGCCTAAGCTTGAATTCTTTAAATATCAATTTATCTGTAAAACATCATTATAACATATAAAATATAATTAAAAGCTTGCTTTACTTATAAAATAAATTTTATAACTAAACTTCGTCGACTCGCCTGACTGCAAATCAAAGTTTAATAAAAATATGAACTTTAGGTTTATTTGTTGACAATCCCTTAATCAATACCATTTATTGATTTAAATCATAGCAACGTTGAATTACATAATTCAACGTCAACATCCAAACAGGTTTTCAATGACAACAGGGTTCAATCAGTTCATAAATAAATCATATAAAAACAAACAACTCAGTAATATTTGAGGAATCTGGTCGGATCCCTCCAACCTATTCATCCCTGCATCACAGCTCATTATAACATTCTACAATAATATATGAAAGTAGAAATTTCATCCATTACATTTCAAATGACGTAAATATACTTAACGTCAACCAACGACAAATAAATAACATCCAAGGCAACCAATCAACCAATTTATATTATCAATGAATTAAATTTAATTATATGAATTTAATTACATCATAGAATTCCAGAAAGCACAATAATTGATTCGCTAATTAATTTCGATCGACGATTGTAACGTAGTATTATATAATTTTTAACATACATTTAAAATTACATGATATTCCAACTGCTTCTATTTCTGACCAAACCAGGTTGTATGCATAGCCTCCATCGCCACGATCCCAACAGATCCAAATTCGCGCGATTCTGATAATGTTTGAACTAATTATCACCAATCTAAGATTTAATTATATTATATAAATTACTTAATCATTGATTAATTAAAATTAATCGCCTTACCTTAATTAATGCCATTAGTAGTTCAGTCCATTCATAATCCATGTTAGCATAATAACTGTACCCACGCGTTTTCTTCAACTCTGCCTGCTCGAACCCGTTTCTTCAATCTCCCGTCAGATTGTGTTCTTCTGGACCGAACTGCTCATGCAAAAAACTCAGCCTCATCAGAACCCCACCAATCAACCCACAAGCTACCTGATGCCACAACGGTGCCTCCACTTGATCCACTGTTCCAGACTGCCTCTTCGGCCAAGCTCCCCAACCCAAAGTCGATCTCCGTTCACCAAAAACTGTGTTCAAACGAAACTGGTTCGAAAACCATTTTCCACCGCTACAGTCAACAAGAATTGATCGGACCTTCGCCATATCGACCGCCATTCTCCCCTGCTCCATTCATCTTCAGACTGTATTCCCTAATTTTCCACTCATCCCTGCGAAAATCACTAAAACCATCTGCTAATCTCAAAAAACACCCCCATACAAACAGCTCTGATCCTCAATGTTCCCCAACCACCACAGGCAACGTCAGGGCCCCGACCCAAAAGCAAAGTTGTAGGTCTGCCTCTCCACTACAAAATCCCTTTAGGGCTTGCGACCTGAAATAGCTTCTAGCATCATCAAAATCCTCAAAAATGAAACAAAGTTTTCTTACTGTTTCGATCGATTCCGGCCGCCATAGTTGACAAAACCTTCCCAATTTTTTTAGCAGGTAGACTTCAACGAGATCTTCACTTTTTATGTAGAAAGTTTCGACTGATTCTTGCTAGAATTAAAGATATTAATTATTTCATAGATTATGGTTTATTTGCAACTTCTGAATGATGTTAATTAATTGGCTGAGGGAATTCGGTTTAGGGTGTATAATAAAGGTAAATAATATATTTTAACTTGATGTGACAAAATGATGATGACTAACGATTTTTATTTCGTGCCTATCACCATTTCGAATCAGGGTTTATTGATTTCTGTCGTTACATACAAACCCTGCTCGTGACGGAAATGGACGTCATGGTATAATTTTACATTACGATCCTAATTAAACTTGTTTCGTCGAATTCCAAGTCCGTTTGCTCAAAGGTGTTTGTTCGAGTCCAATTGGTCATTTTATTTACATTTAATTTTGCTACGCTCACAAAATAACTCCAATTGACGCGAAACATGAAATCTAACAATAATTAGCTGTTGAATTTGTTTTGTTGAAAACAAAGGTTGTTTGAATAAATTCCCTTTTCAAAGGTTCAAATTAAATTATAATAAATCAATTTAAAAATACCTCAATATAATAGTATTAAAATATTATAATCGGTCATATTGGAGCAGAATTTCATGTAGTTTTACAATAAAATACTCTGGGTTCAATTCCAAGCTAAATCGATATTCAGTAAAATAAAAATCCTTTATTTTTATATAATAAATCGTCATAAATTATAAAGGTATTCCATAGCGACTAATTGAAAATTTGATTTGGACATAAAACGAAATCTACAACATGAAAACATAAATTTTCTCTTCCGTTTGAAAAATATTATCCAATAGATTCGGACATTTCTTGTTTCGAAGAAATCTGACATATATTGGATCATGTATATCTAATTAAAGTTTGAAACGTTATATTATGAACTACCGCGCTGCTGCAGCTCATTATATAATTAAATTATAAATTAAATGTTCAAACGTTTTATTATATTTCCAAACTAGCATTTAAATAATAAAATAAATTAACTATCTAACTACAGAAAATACGGGACGTTATATTCCTTCCTCCTTAAAAAAATTTCGTCCCCGAAATTAAAAAGGTAGGAAAAAAGCAACAAACCCGGTAACTTTTCAAAAATCCAATTGATTAAAAAATCCACTTCCACTTTTTAGACCAAACAAATTAGTTTTAATCGAAAAAACCAATTAATTTCTATAGAAAATAAATTCAAAAAATTTCCAAAAATACTGAAAATATTATAACACCTTAAATTTTGGAAATTTTTTGGCATAGTCTACCCTATACGGAGGAAATCTGCAATATTGCAGGAACAAAAATAAATCCATCAACCCACATGGTTGAAAAAATTCAAAATCTAAGTTCAAAAATCCAAATAAAAAACCAAAAGTTTATATTTGCATAGGCGTACCTTTTTGGGAGCATTATTATGCGATAAGCTATAAATTACTCGAGCTTGCTCAATTATTATGCAGCTCTAATCAAATTGGATCTAACCAGCTTCATAACTCAACTAATATTAGTTCTTGTACCTGTTCTCAACCCATATGGAATTCATTAGATTCATAGTCATCAAGTTAAACATTTAAGTTATCCATTCCAACAATTTTACAAACCATCCAATTTCATTATCTTGAATCCATTAAATTCAATTCAAGATAGTTTTCAACCAAGTTTATTCTGTACAACCATGCAATCAATTTCAACTATCAATCAAATTAATTTCCAAACATTCTATTTGGATTTATCACTTGCACGTATTCTGTTTTCAAATCAAACTCCTTATTTACTTATATTGAATTTTTAATGCTCAGGCTAAATTTTAACTTATACGATTCTTAAGTTAAGAATTCTTATTTACGCTTCTCATATTTGAAATTCCAATTCCATAATCAAATTGAACTCTAACTCAAATAAACACTAATCATATTATAAGAAAAATAAAATTTATCCTCTTTATAAAATATATTGGCAAAAATAACTTAAAATAATTTTATATCAAATTACAAATACGTGCTCTCATATATATACGCTCAGACTCAATATAAGGTGTTACTAACCCCATGTGTATTGAGTTACACCACAGAGCCAAGGTTATCATTAAACCTTATACTTAGATACCAATTGTAAAGGCCCATAAATCGTACCATTTGAGCTGACAAATTACAACCCACGTCCAACCCAAATTGCATGAAATTATGACTCTTTAGTAGAAAAAAATTAGAGGATGAGAAGTAAAAATATGGAAATGTTAGAATAGAAGAAAAAGTAGAACAGATCAGAATCTCACCGTGGAACGAGTAAAATATAATACTTCAATATAACTTTAAAGGACAATATTGGTATATGCATACCATTAATCATAGTACAACATACATCTGTCGCAGCGGAAATGAACTTTATATAACGAATAGTGAAGCCACCTGCTTCCAAATCCTGAAACTCCAAGCAAAAACCTAACCTGGAAATATGTTAGGTCTGATCCAAGCACATTTGAGCAAAGCAAAATTCACCCAGATTAGTTTGGATAATTTTAGTGATAAATTCATAACACAAACAACTTGCTTAACTTTGAAAATTCCTTTTGAAAGAAAATGATAATAGTAAGACCAGTCCATGCATAAACACGAATGGTTTTTTACCTTATTATAACCCAAAACATTTTGATATATCAAAATCCAATGATATTATTATAGTGTCTATCAAAACAAAAATTGGTAGACCGAAATCTGGCACTAACACCCAAATGCTATGTGAAATCCTCATAATCACAGATCACAAAGAGTAAATACAGAAAAAACAATAAATAACAGGAGACACATGAGATTTTTATAATGGTTCGGCTCAAACCAAGCCTACGTCCACTTTACAGTTTCTTATATCCTAAGAAATTACAAGTACAATGCCTCCCTACAATCCGTAGGATCCATTTACATACAACATCCTTGTATTTTTATGAAGAAGAGGGGATTAGAGATTGATTTTATACACGATAGCCTCATGTTAGATTGAGTTGAATTGGCCTTCTTGTATATGCAAAGTCCTTGCAATGATAATAGTGGAAGCCATGAAGAAGAATGGCCCAAAATCCCTTGAAATTGCCATGTGATGGTGTATTTATAGCTGTAGTGAAGCCCTAGGGAGTTCCGGTTCGGATGCCACGTAGCGCACATCCCAAGGCTCCTGAAAAGTAGTGGAAAACGTGGAGAAAGTCTCTTCAATTCGTTGTATGCCATGTGGAGTTAGAACCATGAGAGTAGGAGGTAGTTATGCTATAGGAATCGGTCAAAGCTTGCGTGCAGAAGCAGGTCCAGGGGGTTGGTTCGGTCCTTCGATCTAAACCGGGTAGATGTCTTCGATCCAAAGGCGCTGTAACACCCTGTGTTTTCTGTTAATGTTATAATAACAAATTAAACAATAATTAATTTTAATGTGAGGATCAAGGGAAACAGGTTACGCCCTTGTGTTCGTCTTGGAATTCTGGTTGAGATAAATTTCGAGTTTGCGTGAATTGGACTTCGTATGAAGAAGTTATGGTTGTCGGAAGTTTCCAGAAAATTCAAATAAATTCAAACAGCTCGAAAACAGATTCAAAATTCAAATCAGAAGTCAGAACCGGGTCGGGCAGGAAAATTCTCACCCAAGACCCAGGTCGACTAGGGGGTTGACCCTAGTGTCGACCTTCCCCCTACAGGTCGACTTGGGGGTCGGCCTAGGGGTCGGCATGGGGGTCGACCTGCCCCTCCCTCCCCCCCCCCCCCCCGAGCAGATCTGAAAGATGACGATTTTGTGACTCAGTGCTGAGTCATTAGGGCTGAGGTTTCACCCTATCTTGACTGGATGGTCTTGATTGATTCTAGGTTGATCGGATAGCCTAAATTAACCCTAAATTCTATATAAACACATGTAGACTCAAACCCTAAAACCTAATCAAAATTAGAACCATGGCCGTCATGCTATCACCTTGCAACCTAGAATAGCCGCCACCAGCCAGAGGAAAAGTGAAGCTAACCAACTCAATTTAACTCAAGTCTATAACAACAACAACAACAACGAATTTGTCTACTTCAAAGGCGAGCTAAATCAATTTCAGAACTCAGATTCCAGAATTCAAGACCTTCTTTGAGTTGTGAGTTCAATTTCTTTAATAAGATAATTAACAAGTTAATTGGGTTGAGTTATAATTTGGGTTATATGGCTGTGTTTGTGAAACATTGGGAAAATGTGATATTTTGTGAATATATGCTAGTTGTTCATAATGACAGTTTTGTTGTGGATTCCTTTATATATGCCCAATCACCTATGTTCAACTTGATTCATGTTTGACATCATTTTATATGCAAGTTTGGGTGTAGATTATATGTTAGTTTCTATGTGAATTGTGCACAAGTTTACATGTGAACCAAAAAAAGTGATTATATGCAAGTTTAGGTAGAAATTGGATTCACATATATGCAAGTTTACACCTTTAGATTTAGATCTATAGTTTTATGCAAGTTTGTGACTATGGCCTATATAAGTTTGAGTGAAAACTATGTTCATATCTGCTAGTTCACACCTTTAGGCCTATGTTTAGATTCATGGCAATACCAAGTTTATGCTAGATATGTTGTAATCCTTATTCGTAAGATAGACCCATTTTGTGTGTTATGCAAATTTGTGATGTTTCTTCCCTTTTATGCCATTAGACTAATTGCTAGTCTAATATATATATATATATATATATATATATATATATATATATATATATATGGCATGATAAGCGGACGAACAACGAAGGGACGATGGGGGTAGTATTGAATATACACATATTGAGAATTAGCATGTAATGGCCTTAAAAGGCACACACTTAATGTGATGCAATAATTGGTATAATTTATATACTTGAAATAAATGGACATAATTTAGGTGACAATTATGGACATAAGTATAATTGGAATTTATTTACAAATTTGGATAGGGATATTAATCCACTTTGACTCGTTTGTGGCGCAAGACTGCCCGGAACCGCCCGACAAATCCAGCAGCCGTAAATGCCAGTCTAATGTGAGAGGTCAAAGGCATGAATTAAATGCGTAGCAGTTGTAAAGACACGAGGTTGGGCTCGTTTATGGTGTAAGACTGCCCAGACCCGCCCGGCAAATCCAGCAGCCACAAATGCCAGTCTAATGTAGGAGGTCTTTACAAGGTTACGGTTTGAATGACATGGGGGCTTAAGTAGGTGCCTTGGGTGGCATGTGAAATTAAGAGGGTGCCTTGGGTGGCATGTGAAATATGATTAGATGCACTTAACGAAGATTGAAACATGTAAGAATACATGAATAAGAATGGGGTTAAGTAGGGGAAAACCTTAGAGGGGACCAAGCATAGGTGGAAAGCTTGTGTTATACATGGGGGCCCTTTTCAAACTAGTAACCCAGTAATTATCTTTGTGGGCTCGACCCAAGTCGAGGACAGGACATGTATACTGGGTTTGATTGTAAGAGGTCAAAACAGGTTAGCAGTGGCAACGCAAGTCCAACGGGGTCATGTGCGTGTTTGGCCCCAGGCTGATAGTTAAAATATTGTTGCATCATGTAGGTATAAGCCGTGCATTTTTGGTGGTATCGGGTTGCCACTTTTGGAAGTGATACACCCCATTGTGGGGCCAGCACGGGTATCTACGAATTAGGGAGCCGATCGAATGGGGGTAGTGGGTACACCGAGTGGAGATAGGGGCAGACGACACCTATGAAGGCAACTAGGGGTACACGAAACTACCATTATCATTATTAAGTTTGGTAGGCGGGATCAACTTTTAGGGTGTTTGGTGTGGTGCAATGTAGTAATTATCTTATAGTGATTAGGTGCGCCTTTAACGTTATCTTTGTTCATCTTATTTCCTTTGTTTTCTCTGTCATGCCCAGTTGTTCAAAGTCATTTCCTTATTTTCTAGCTTATGCCTTATCCTAGTTACGTTAATGATTATATTGTTAAAGTTATTGCACTCGCTAGACTTTATGTCTGACCCCCTTTGTTTCCACCTCTTTTCTTCCTTCCTTCCCCACCCCTCCAGGTGCTCAGTGTGGGACTAGTACTAGTGGAGTTTGATTTGGACAGCTTTATCTCTTTCTTTTGGAAGTTGCTTGGATTGCTGAAGTAAAGTTCAGCCTATCTTATTTATGGCTATTTTGTGTTGGGGTTATGTCTTTTATTTTTTGTACTCAGAGCTTATTTGTCAAGATGGATAATAAGTGTATTTGGTTTTGTAGTTGGTTTTTGATGTGATGTAACCAAACTATTTCTCCGCTGCAATAAAAGTGGTTTTTAATTTCCAAGTACCAATATATTTATCTGTCTTATTTACTTTTCTGTTCTATACACAATAAACGCTCTATCAAAATTAAGGCATTCCCTTTGTGAGTGACCTTAATGGAGATGGGGTGTCACACGTGGTATCAGAGCTGAAGGTTACCAGAACAGATAAGATATTTTGAAAAACTATTTTTCTAAAAGCATTTTGTAAAGAAATACTTTCAAAAGTATGTTTTAAGGAAAGTATTTTCAAGAGGAAAGTTTGTTTTAAAAACATAACCCCCAAGATCCATATAACTTCCTTTTGAATTCTCCGTTTTGAATCCCTTCATTTTCTTTTCAGAATGTCTAGAATTCCCGAGATACCCGAGGGGATACCGATACCAGGGTGGTTTAGAAGGTATCTGGAAGCTAGGGCCAATGTCGCAGGCCCAGCAAATGCTCCTCCTCCTCCTCCCCGTGTTGATACTTTCGCAAAGATATGCAAGGACTTTTGGGCAATGGGCAGGAAACCTTTTCATGGGTCGGAGACGTTTGTTGAAGCTCTAAATTGGCTAAAGGAGGTGGAAGAATTGTTTGGAATCTTTGAGGTAGAATATGGAAGAAAGGTCCAGTTAGCTGCCTGGTTAATGAAGGATGAGGCCTCGTTTTGGTGGGAGGTCACTAATGGAGAGCGTCCAGTTGATATATGGTCGGACTTCAGGCAAAGGTTTGAGGCAAAGTTTCTCTCACGGGCCGAAGAGAATCTATACATGAAAAGGTTTTTGGCATTGAGGCAGGGAAATCTATCGGTGAAAGAGTACATTACAAGTTCAATCAGTTGGCTAGATTTGGCTTGGACTTGGTGAATACACCCGAAAAGAAGGCCCTGAGATTTGTTAAGGATTTGAACGAGCCGCTACGTGGGTTAGCTATGACCCACATCCCTATGGGGGCCACCTTTGAGAAACTAGTTGACATGGCGCTTATGCATGAAGAGGAGAAAGGCGCCAATGCTAATAAGGCACCTAAGAAGAAAGAGGATCAAAAGAAACCACAATAGCAACAGCAGAACAAGAAGGGTGGTAAAGACAACAACGCAAGGGAAATAAAAGATGCTTTAACTGCGGGACACCAGGCCATCGGAGAAAAGACTGTAGGAAGAAGAAGAAGACTGGTTGTTTCCACTATGGCGAGGCAGGACATCTGATTAGGGACTGCCCAAAGAAAGGGCAGAGTGCAGGGACTACCTCTGGAGGGCAGATTCAGGCTCTCATGGCATCGGGGCAGGCAAGGGGGCAGGTCTAGGCTCTAGTGGCCCCGCCGCTGCAAGAACGAGGTAGAGCGATTTCTGTTGAAAGTTTAGTTTATCTTTTTGATCATCCTGTTCGCACACTCTTTGATTCTGGTGCATCGCACTCTTTTATATCTACTGCTTTGGTTGAGTCATTACACTTAAACACCAGTATAGTAAAGGACCCCTTAGTTGTTTCAAATCCAATTGGGGGCTCAGCCTATTTGTCGATGATTTGTTTGGATTTGGAAATTTCTATACTTAGCGTTGGGTTTAGATGTGATGCTTATGTTTTGGGCTTCACGGACTATGGGTTAATTTTGGGCATGGATTGGTTATCCAGTAAGAGCCGTCCTAGATTGTGAAATGAGAGAGGTTAGGCTTATGACTCGCTTGGGCAACACTCTCGAAATCTCTTGTAATCCCATGAATTCTGTTATGCTAAGTTATCTAGAATCGCTTGACGCATCTGTTGAGAATTTGCAGTCTATTAGAGTGGTCCATGAATACGCGGATGTCTTTGAGGAAGTAGAGAGCTTGCCTCCGAAGCGGGAGATAGACTTCTGCATATATCTAGTTGATAACGCAAAACCCGTTGCTTTACCCGTTGGACACATGGCTCCAAGGGAGAGAAAGGAGCTTAGCAAGAAAGTTAAGGAGCTACTAGAAAAAGGGTTTATAAGGCGGAGTATTTCTGAATGGGGTGCTCCAGTGGTGTTCGCAACCAAAGAGGATGGTTCACTTCGCCTATGCGTTGATTATAGGGAACTAAACAAGCTGACCAAAAAGAATAGGCACCCACTGCCAAGAATAGACGATTTGTTCGATCAGCTTGTAGGTGCAACAGTTTTCTCCCAATTAGATCCGGCTACTGGATTTCATCAGCTAAGAGTGGCTGAAGATAGCATTGATGAGACCGCGTTTAGAACCCCGGACGGTTTCTTCGAATGGCTCGTCATGCCTTTCGGCTTGACAAACACACCTTATTTCGTCGATTTGATGAATAGAGTGTTCCGGGAATTTCTCAATAAATTCGTGGTGGTCTTCGTATATGATATTCTGATTTTCTCAAAGAATGAGAAAGAGCATGCTTTGCATTTAAGGGAAGTCATGGAAACTCTCCGTGCACATAAGTTAAAAGCAAAATTCTCCAAGTGCCACTTCTGGAGAGAAGAAGTAAGATTTCTTGGGGATGTGGTGTCCAAAGAAGCATTAGCTGTGGACCCCGCAAAAGTAGTTGCTTCCAAAGAATGCAACCAAAGTCTGAAGTTTTGTTGGACTAGCAGGCTTTTGTCGCAAGTTCATTAAAGACTTTGCGAAAATCTCAGCTCCACTTACAAGGTTAATAAAGAAAAACCTGACTTTCACTTGGGATTTGGATTGCGAAGTTGCTTTCCGACGGTTGAAGAGGGCCCTGACAACAGCCCCAGTTTTGACATTACCAGATGGGAGCAAGATGTTTACGGTATACAGAAATGCATGTGGTACGGGACTAGGCGCTGTTTTGATGCAAGAGGGGAAGGTAGTAGCTTATGGTGGAAGGGAGTTAAAAGTGCATGAGAAAAACTACCCAACCCACGATCTAGAGTTAGCAGCCATCGTTTTTGCGCTTAAGTCTTGGCGCCACTATCTCTTAGGTGAGAAATTTGATTTGTATACTGACCATAAATCATTGAAGTACCTTTTCTCGCAGAAAGACCTCAATCTAAGGCAGCAAAGATGGATGGAGTTTCTCGCCTCATACGACTTTGAGATCTCCTATACTCCTGGCAAGGGCAATGTAGTAGCAGATGCCCTAAGTAGAAAGAAGCTGACCTTAAGTCCTCTCTTTGTAGAAAGGCAAAGTTTGGAGTACATAGAAAATTTTGATTTTAGACCCTCTGTTGATTACGTGACTGGCTTGATGGAAATGCTAGAGGTGCGGCCTACTTTGTTGGACTCAATAGGAACCGCGCAACGTGAAGACCCTCAGCTAGTTGATGTGATAGATAAGCTAATTAGGGGAGAAACTTCTAGTCACCTCAATAGATACTCCATCAATGATAAGGGTTGGTTGAGACGGGATGGAAGACTATGCGTCCCGCAAGCAAGAGATTTGGTGAAGATGGTTCTGGAAGAAGCACATCATTCCAAGATGACCATACACCCCGGTGGAGACAAGATGTATAAAGATATCAAAAGAGTTTTCTTTTGGAATGGCATGAAGAGGGATGTAGCTGAATTTGTTTCGAAATGCATGATATGCCAGCAAGTTAAGGCGGAGCAGAAGAATCCTGGCGGTTGGCTTCATCCTCTAGAAGTTCCACAATGGAAATGGGAGAGCATCTCGATGGACTTTGTTGATGGGTTGTGTAATGACCCACATTGGCAGAGGTATTATAATTAATTTATTTAATTATATAAATAGTGATTTAGGGAATTAAATCATCGTTAATTAAATTATAGTGAATATTTAATTAAATAATAGAATAATATATTTAATTAAGAAATAATCAAAAATATTGGAAATCACAATATTCTGTGAACTGGGTCATCCCTAGGATTTAATTCAGCTTAGAGTTGAATTATATTGACGAATATATTCAATCGACGTCAGTTTGAACGTAGAATTATAATATAATTAAAATAGAGCTTGAAATGGTACGGCAGTTCGCTATTTGGCGATTTGAACTTCAACTGGATATACATGGTTCGTTTTAAATCGGATTTCTGTGAAACAACAAACGTGTGGAGCTGGTGGAGCATATCTTTCTAGTGGAAGAGAAAAATCGGGATTTCATCGTGTAGATTTTGAGTTATGTCCAAATCAAATTCTCAGAAATGCAGCGCTCTGACCATAACGGTTTAATTATATTTTATATAAGGATTTAAATAGAAATCGAACATCGATATAACTCTGAAGATGTAATATCGAGTTAGAAATATATATAGGATTTATTCTGAGTTGTATGTTATTCCACTGTGAATATAGACATTAATATTTATATTTAAATATTAAATTTAATTATATTTAAATATATTTATATATTTAAATAGGTTATTTAGAGCGTTAAAAATAACCACTTTTGCAAATGAAGTCGGAATTCGACGAAACCAGTTTTGTTGGATCCGCAATATCAAATAGTTGTTAGATTTCCAGTTTCGTGATTTTTAGAGTCACTGTGTGGCCGTACGGATTTTTAAAGTGAGAAACAGTTGATATTTTGACGGTTAAAAATACGCTGTGTGGGCATACGAAGTTGGAATTCGACGAAACCAGTTTCGTTGGGACCGTAATGTCGAACTCTAGCTACATGTCAATTTTCATGATTTTTAGGGGTCATATGGGATTACAGGAATTTTAGAGGACAAATAAATATAATGTTTGCTTATAAATTTATATTTAATTCAAATATAAAAATATTAAAACCCCTCTATAAATACTCTCACAATCCTTCTAAACCTAATTTCTCTATTTCTGGTCAATGGCTTTGCGCCGTCACATTTTCACAAACCAGAAAAGTATTCGATCTCAAATAAAAATCAAAGAAAAACTTACAAATCCAAGGAGATGTATATTCGAACTCAGGACGTTGTGCTCTTCATTTCCATATGAGTTTGGTTGGGTTCGATCATCATGTTGGGGTGTGGGTTTCATTACAGCGAACCTAGGGTTCAATGTTTCGAGGATTTAAGGGTTAAATGTTTGAATTCGAAATCATATTGGGGTTCTCGATGGGATTTGGCATCTTCCCTAAAAATTTTGAGTGGTTTCGGGAGCAAGAATGTCACTCCCAAATATGGTACCTGGGCGGAAGACCTGGACATCGGATTTTAATGCTGGTGTTCGAGTTCTGTTTGAGGGAGAGGAGAGGATAGAGGATTCGAAGGAGATGGAAATGGTGTGGTCGGATTTTGAATTCGTGGAGGATCGAAGTGATAAAGGAGGATTTCAGAACCAGAAATGGTGTAAAGGAGCTACAGCATCGGGTTTTTGTTTCTAAACCCGTGGAAGAAGGAGGAACAGTACATCAGGCGGGTTTGGTCTGTAGTGGGCCGGGAAGTTTAAGGTTATGCCCATTTGAAAAATAAATCAAGTTTATTTTTAATTTAAAATACATATTTAACTTTGTAATGTCGTAACTTTGTCATACGTGGTCGGAATCCAGCAAAACAAAATCCGTTGGGATCGTATGGAAGAGGGCTACCCAAAGAAACTGACTGGACGTGAATTAGAGCTCATTACAATTTATGGCAAAATAAATTGTCCGTCTAAATCAAGCGATGGTTATCGTTATTAATGATGATCGTCCAATGTGAGTAAAACTCACCAACTCTGAACAGTTCTATTTTTATAACGTATATTTAGAACTGATAAATGATGACTGACTGTTGTGTGTTAACTGTTGGTTGAGTTGTTTGTGTATTGATTGAAATCATAGATAACGATATATATATATATATATATATAAATCGTTAATTGAATATTGATTCTGTTTTATTAGAATATTTTATATATGTGTTGTTTAACATCTGTGATGCAGGGGAACAGGTTGGAGGGGTCCAACTGGACTCCTCAATATTTATAATACTGTTCTGTTCATATATTGTAATATATGATGTGATATATATTATGTTTGATTATGTGTGTTTAAATGATATCGATCATTGTGGTTTGCTATTTTAAATATCATAAGAGACCCTGGGATGTAAAAAGAATTTATTTCAATGTATATTGAAATAAAGGAATTTTATAAAATCAACTGATTTTATAAAAGGAAATATTTGGAAAATAAAGTATTTATAAAATCATAGAATTAATAAAGGAATATTTATTTAGGAAATAAATAGGGTTTATAAAAAAAAGGAAGTTGACGAGATATAAAAGAGTTAATCGAATTTAGTTAATTGAATATGGTTAGTCGAATAGAGTTAGTCAAACATAGTTATTCGGGATGAGATTCCATTTAGCACGACTTGTGACGGCCCGCCCCGCATCAGTCGACATTTCACTGAAATGCGCTGTACTGATGTCCAACCAGCACGGAACGGTCGCCAAAAGAAAGGAAAAGGAAAGGGATTTGAAGAATTGAATTAGCACAGAACCTGTAACATATCTCACAGCGCATGGAATAAAATATAATAATAATATACTTGACATAAACATGCGAGACAGTGCATAAGCTGAAAACTAAATCAGAACCATTATAGCAGCGGAAATCCAAAATACAGCTTATTACAACTTAAAAATACTGTCTCTAAAGCAAAAAGGAAAGGTACACTACTAATGCCCAAAGTAGTGACCAGCTGCGACACAGGGAGAATATCTATATATCATACGTAGAAGCCTCCTGCTCGTCTCCGGATCAGCTACTCGTGCATACCACCTAACCTGTCTCTAGTCTGCTCGTGTGAGCACCCAGAGTAATAAGAGGAGACATAAAACTTTGGGTCAGACATAAAGCCTGGTATGAGCGATAAGCATCTAAACAG
Source organism: Allium sativum (assembly GCA_030737875.1). NCBI lineage: Eukaryota > Viridiplantae > Streptophyta > Magnoliopsida > Asparagales > Amaryllidaceae > Allium > Allium sativum. The sequence goes on along the minus strand of CM060915.1, from coordinate 439,953,716 downwards.
AATAATAACAGGTATACTAAACCATACCTGAACCTGGACCTGCAACCAAAGAGTTAGCACTACATACTGTACAATACTCTAAGGTGCCACTAAACACAGGTGTCAAGATAACGGGGGTGGGGGTGTGTATGTCATAGTGATAGCAAACAAATCAATCATAGCAACCATCCTCACATCTCTCACTCAGTGCGTAAAGCATACGATGTCCACCACTGTCAATCACTAGACCCATTGAAGTAGTGACGGAGTTCGACTTGTACAACTACTGCTACTACCAAGCTTACCACATGGAATCATGACCAAACCTTTTCAATGATCCCACTTCATTGGTCTATAGCTACTTTTAGTCGTACCTAGGTCACTACATACTGTGACCCTGAATCCGTTCACGTACTTCCCATACATAGTGATCCAAAGATACAGACATCGACAACTCCTTAGCACACGTCCCGCAGCAAAGCCTAATCATGAAGTGAACTCATTGGTTCCCAACTGGGTCCGGGATCCTGAGCTCTAACTTCCATTTGGACTACCTTTGCATCTCGGGTTATTGGTTTCCTCCTGTTCGGGTCGGTCGGTCAAGAGCCTTTCATTCTGGTCGGTTTTCATCATCTCTACCCTGGTCGGTCGGTATTGCCCCCTGGTCGGTCGAACACTTCACCATTCCTGGTCGGTCGTACTTCACCATCCCTGGTCGGTCGAACACTTCACCATTCCTGGTCGGTCGTACTTCACCATCCCTGGTCGGTCGAACACTTCACCATTCCTGGTCGGTCGGTATTTCATCATCGTATGGGGACGGTCGAACATCGCATAGTGGTCGGTCTTTCCCAACCTGATCGGTCTCCCCTGGTCGGTCGAACCCTTCATACAGGGTTAGTCGTGATGTCCTCCTTCTATTGGGGTCGGTCGTGAGCTCGGGTCGGTCGGTCAAAACCCTCCCCTGGTCGGTCTAACTCGACCCGAAGAAAACCTACACCATTTCAGCAAGCTATTTTCGCCTCTCGACGGCGTTTTCAACCATTCTAACTTTATAATGCAATCATAAATCATGTCAAACAGTCATAGCAACATATGGGATAGACCACAAACACCAAAACATAAATCATAGCATGTGAAATAGATCAAACATACCCAAAAACCCATATTTTTCCCTTAAGCATGTTCAAGCAAACTTAATGATAGAATTAACAAAATTTAACCGAATTAGCCAATTTTTCTAACAGAGGTCTAAAATAATATTTTAGAATTTATAAATATTTTTTCAGATTTTTAACATGCATAAATTCGCTAATTTCCACTAATCACCCCTTAATCCCCCAAATTCCAGGATTTGCAAAATTAGTCGAAATTAACCCAAATTCATATCAGAGGCATAAAATGATGTTTTAGAATTTTAGGAAATTTTCTAGATTTTTCTGAGTTATAATTTCACTAATCTTCGCTGATTACCCTAATTAGCCGTAATTAGTGTAAAACAAAGCAAACCACTCACCTTGGCAATAATAAAATCTCAAATCTGAAATAATCTACTGTATGGGTCGAATTCCAATGCCTAGCAGCAGCTCCAACTCTGATTTGATGCTATTTCCCTTTGATTTGATGTTGTTTAAGCCAAAACTGGATTAAGAAGTGATTATGGGTGTTTTTAGATGTTGGAGGCCATTGTTGGAGCTTCTAAAATGTTTGTGGCGGCTGGAAAATGAGTGAAAAACCGAAATCCTAACCCTAGCAGCTCTCAAATACCCCAAATCCCGAAATCCCCCATTGGGCCTAGCTGCTAATCACACGGTTAAGCCCAATTAGCTGTTTTTAACCATCTGAAACTTGTTTCAGCCATATCTCCCAAACGGTGAGTCCGTTTGGCTAATGTGACCACTCTACGGAAAGAGAAACCATAATCCGTAGCCAATGGAAGTGGTTTCAAGTCAAAATTCCTTTCCAGTCAAAAGTTATGGCCAAAACAATGCCAACTAGGGGTAAAATGGTCATTTAAAAATCGGGAAAAATCATGAACGTGGGAAATGACCCCAATAGTCGTCTCCCAAAGTTACATGACCATACGACTTCGTATGTGAAAGAAATAAATATCCTACGATCCTATGATGCGTAGAATACGGGTCGTTACACGACTACTAGCGTAATTCGCAGTGCTGCAGATAGCCTACGGCGGTCGGATGTTTCCTGAGGGAATCAGGCGTAACAATTGTGATCGTTGCGATCTAGAGTCAAGCGAATGGAGTTAAATTCAATATTAGTTATTCGAATAGGAGTTAAAAAAATAGAGTTATTCAATTAGAGTTAATCGAAACAGAGTTAAACAAGATTAGAAACTGACTAGAGATTAGTTAAGTTGAATAGTTTTCTGAGTATCGATCTGATGTTGGTTTCGGCCTTGGGATTTATACTTAGGGAATTGTTCTCCTACTAGTTTACGGTTAGGGACTAATAGTTGTGGAATGGTAGTGATGCGTGAATAAACAATGGAAATGTTTTCCAGTATTAATAACATATATTTTATAAACATAGAAAATAAGGACATGTGAATATGTATATATATATATATGATTGATGATTGATTCATAGAATTTCCATCTGGAAATGATATCGTTGTTTGCACACGTGTTTTTCTTTGATAGTTAAATCACAGACTATCAAAGTTTTGACCATTTTAACGTTGTTAATATGGAGAGACCGGTTGGATTATTATCCGAAGAACCACTCTGTATTAGCATAAGCGTTGCAAATCATATATGCCAAAGATAAATGAAGACGGAGTTATATAAGGGCTATCATGTTTACAGAATAGTGCATTCGGTTTGTCCAGTCCCAGGACGAGTTGTATGGAAGAATGTCTGATAGAGTATATCTAATAGATCGCGTAAGTTGATCTCTTCAAACGTATCCACGTTTGGTGGCAGAGGAATTCGTTTCTCTTAGCTGTATACCCGTGGTATTTTTGGGGAAATCAATTTGTGATTTGGCGGGTATGATGATGTGACATTCAAAGTGAATGAAGATGTGACATGTAAAAGATAAGCGTAGCTTCTAGCCTCACATCCGGAAAATGACAGAAGTCGGGCAGGCAGCATGGCTAAGTCGGTCGCTCCAAAGTAGGGTGTATAATCACCTATCTAGAGAATATTCATTTGCTTCTTTAATCTATCAATGCTGTCCCATATATATATATATATATATATATATATATATATATATATATATATATACGGGAACGGTTGCTGGTCCCAACCGTTGGTGATATACATTCGATACACTCAAGCGAAATGAGTGGTCGGTCATGTGTGGCTGAGTCGCAAGATGTTCTTGTTGAACTCTAGTGTATCGTTCCTAGAGTACACTGATCGGAAGGTGGTTCCATACCTTGTCATAGTTGGAAATCCATTACCCAATATGTGCTTGCGATTTCGATTGTATACTATATGTAGAACGTGAGATGAAAGCGTTTCTGCTAGATGGTTATTATATTGTGGTTGATAGACATTATTATAATATCAAAAGGTTTTTGATATAAAGATAATTTGGATTCTCATAAGGGAAAAACCCATTCCGTTATACGGCGTGGTCTTATGAGATATCGTTTACCTGCTTAAATTGTTTTAAATTGTTTTACTCATACCAGTCGCATGACTGACCCGGAGTTTATTTGTTTGTTTCCCTAAACTCTTGGGTGCCTAAATTTGTATGGGCAGTCAAGTAGTCAGGATTTACAGATATACTGAAGGAGCTTGGAGCAGGAGGCTTCAGGATTATATAGCTATAGTTATTTCTGTTGTGTTGTAAGTGTTATACTTTGATAATGATGTATATTCAAGTACAGATGTATATTTCAAGCTATGATATATATATATTATATGTTATTCGTTCCGCTGTGAGGTTCGTGTTACTCTGATGTTGTGTTCTTCCTCTTCTCCTATTCTAAGTTTCTATCTTATCTTTCCTCGCCCCCTATCTTCTTTCTATTAATTTCTTGAAATTTCCAGTGCAATTTGGGGTTAGACTTGTGTTATTTGGTCAGCTCAAATTGGACCGGATTTTCGGGTCATTGCAGGTTGCCTAGGTCAAGAAGGGGCAGTACCGATATTTGGGTAATAGTGGATAGGCTCACGAAAAGCGCTCATTTTATACCTGTCAAAAGTAGGAGAACCACCTCCTCTTTAGCCTCCATTTATCTTAAGGAGATAGTTCGACTCCATGGGATACCCTCCAGCATAGTAAGTGATCGGGACCCTATCTTTACAAGCAAGTTCTAGAGGAGTTTACAAGAGGCCGTAGGCACACGACTATGTTTAAGCACAGCCTATCACCCTCAAACCGATGGTCAGACGGAAAGAGTGAATAGAGTACTGGAAGATCTTTTGAGACTGTGCATTCTTGACTTTGGAGGATCTTGGGAGGATCATCTCCGTTTGGTGGAATTCGCTTATTACAATAGCTACCAAGCCACTATAGGCATGGCACCCTTCGAAGCTTTATATGGAAGGCCATGTCAATCACCAACTTGTTGGTGGGAGTCCACAGATAAACTTATACTTGGGCCAGACATGATTAGAGAGACTTTAGAGAAAGTGGACTTGATACGAAGGAGAATGAAGACTGCCCAAGATAGACAGAATTCCTACGCAGATAAGAGAAGGACCGACCTTGAGTTTGAGGTTGGGGATAACGTGTTCCTTAAAGTATCTCCTTTGAGGAATATCATCCGCTTTGGGTCTGTAGGAAAGTTGGCACCACGATTCGTAGGACCATTTCCTATCATCGAATGGATTGGGGCAATGGCCTATAGAGTAGAGCTGCCTGAAAGACTAGCTGGAGTTCATAATGTTTTTCATGTCTCCCAGCTACGAAAGTGCTTACATGAGTCGGCAGAAGTTGTGGAGCCAAGCATACTAGAGGAAGTCGAAGTGGAATGAGAAGCGACTGTGAGGAGAGTTCCAACTCGTATCTTGGGGATGGAAGTCAAAAAGCTATGCAACCATGAAGTTAAGCTTGTCAAAGTTCAATGCGGCGACGCCGAGGAAGAAGCGACTTGGGAGACTGACGCAAAAATACGTGCAACCTAACCTTTTCTTTTTGAGGGTACATCTTTGATCTCTTTTTCCTTAAGTTTATTTAAGCTTGTATCTACCTTTTTAGTGTATCTCCTCATCATATTCTTTATCCTTAGGTAGAGGCCAATGGATGTAAACATGTATTTGAAACATGTTATGATTGATGGATGCTAGTGGATGCAAGTGTTTGCTAGTGGTTGCTCGTGGATGCATATACACATACATTACGTACTAGATCGGCTCAATCACTTACATACTGCATATAAATGTGTGCTTATTTAGATTAATGGATGTATAATGGTTGTGTTATCATATGGATGCTGCATTTGGATGAATAGTTGCGCAAGCATGTAGAAATAATATATATCATTAGGGATCTTTTGCATACATTATGGACGCATGGCACTATCATAATTTGCATTAAGGAGGTCAACTGAATCAGTAGACCACCTGATTTTGCATAAGATACGGACATGTACACACACTGTGCATATAAACATGAAAGCGTTAGAAGTCTTTTAAGGACAATGGATGCCTGTGTTTGATGATTGAGTAGATGGATGATTGGATGATAGGATATGTATTATTCGTAACTTGAAGATTTCGGGGTCGAAATCCTTTAAGGAGGGGAGAATGTAACACCCCGTGTTTTCTGTTAACGTTATAATAACGAATTAAACAATAATTAATTGTAATTTGAAAATCAAGGGAAATGGGTTACGCCATTGTGTTCATCTCGGAATTCTGGTTGAGATAGAGTCCGAGTTTGCGTGAATTGGACTTCGTATGAAGAAGTTATGGCTGTCAGAAGTTTCCAGAAAATTCAAATAAATTCAAACAGCTCGAAAACAGATTCAAAATTCAAATCAGAAGTCGGAAGCGGGCTGGGCGAGAAAATACCTGCTCAGGACCCAGGTCGACCAAGGGATCGACCATAGTGTCGACCTCCCCCCTACAGTTCGACCTGGGGGTCGACCTGCCCCTCCCCCCTATAGAAGATCTGAAAGATGATGATTATGTGACTCAGTGCTGAGTCATTAGGGCTGAGGTGTCGCCCTATCTTGACTGGATGGTCTTGATTGATTCTAGGTTGATCGAATGGCCTAAATTAACCCTAAATTCTATATAAACACATGTAGACTCAAACCCTAAAACCTAATCAAAATTAGAACCATGGCGATCATGCTATCACCTTGCAACCTAGAATAGCCGCCACCAACTAGAGGAAAAGTAAAGCTAATCAACTCAATTCAACTCAAGTCTATAACAACAACAACAACGAATTTGTCTACTTCAAAGGCGAGCTAAATTAATTTCAGAACTCAGATCCCAGAACTCAAGACCTTCTTTGAGTTGTGAGTTCAATTTCTTTAATAAGATAATTAATAAGTTAATTGGGTTGAGTTATAATTTGGGTTATATGGCTGTGTTTGTGAAACATTGGAAAAATGTGATATTTTGTGAATATATGCTAGTTGTTCATAATGACAGTTTTATTGTGGATTCCTTTTTATATGCCCAATCATCTATGTTCAACTTGATTCATGTTTGACATCATTTTATATGCAAGTTTGGGTGTAGAATATATGCTAGTTTCAATGTGAATTGTACACAAGTTTACATGTGAACCAAATAAAGTGATTATATGCAAGTTTAGGCAGAAATTGGATTCACATATATGCAAGTTTACTCATTTAGATTTAGATCTATAGTTTTATGCAAGTTTGTGACTATGGCCTATACAAGTTTGAGTGAAAACTATGTTCATACCTGCAAGTTCACACCTTTAGGCCTATGTTTAAATTCATGACAATACCAAGTTTATGCTAGATATGTTGTAATCCTTATCTGTAATTAGATCCATTTTGTGTGTTATGCAAATTTGCGATGTTTCTTCCTTTTTATGCCATTAGACTTATTGCTAGTCTAACATATATATGTCATGATAAGCGAACGAACAACATGGGGACGATGGGGGTAATATTGAATATACACATATTGAGAATTGGCATGTAATGGCCTTAAAAGGCACACAATTAATGTGAGGCAATAATAGGTATAATTTATGTACCTGAAATAAATGGACATAATTTAGGTGACAATTATGGACATTAGTATAATTGGAATTTATTTACAAATTTGGATAGGGATTTAATCCACTTTGGTGTTAAATAAAGATGTGTAATAATAAACGCCTAAGACACGGGTTAGACTCGTTTGTGGTGTAAGACTGCCCGGACCCGCCCGGCAAATCCAGCAGCCACAAATTCCAGTCTAATGTGAGAGGTCAAAGGAATGAATTAAATGTGTAAAAGTTGTAAAGACACGAGATTAGGCTCATTTGTGGTGTAAGACTGCCCGGACCCGCCCGGCAAATCCCACAGCCACAAATGCCTATCTAATGTGGGAGGTCTTTACAATGTTACGGTTTGAATGAATTAAGAAACACTTAACCAGATAAACATGTGGTGGGACATGGGGGGTTAAGTGGGTGCCTTGGATGGCATGTGAAATTAAGAGGGTGCCTTGGGTGGCATGTGAAATACGATTAGATGCACTAAACCAAGATTGAAACATGTAAGAAGACATGAATAAGAATGGGGTTAAGTGGGGGAAAACCTTAGAGGGGACCAAGCATAGGTGGAAAGCTTGTGTCATACATGGGGGCCCTTTTCAAACCAGTAACCCATTAAGTATCTTTATGGGCTCGACCCAAGTCGAGGACGGGACACGCGTACTGGGTTTGATTGTAAGAGGTCAAAATGGGTTAGCAGTGGCAACGCAAGTCCAACGGGGTCATGTGCGTGTGTGGCCCCGGGATGGTAGGTAAGACATTGTTGCATCGTGTAGGTATAAGTCGTGCATTTTTTGTGGTATCGGGTTGCCACTTTGGGGAGCAATACACCCCACTGTGGCGCCAGCACAGGTATCTACGAGTTAAGGAGCCGATCGAATGGGGTAGTGGGTACACCTAGTGGAGATAGGGGTAGACAGCACCAATGAAGGCAGCTAGGGGTACACGAAATTTCCATTATCATTATTAAGTTCGGTAGGCGGGATCAACTTTTAGGGTGTTTGGTGTGGTGCAGTGTAGTAATTATCTTATAGTGATTAGGTGTGCCTTTAACGTTATCTTTGTTCATTTTATTTCCTTTGTTTGCTCTGTCATGCCCAGTTGTTCACAGTCATTTCCTTATTTTCCAGCTTATGCCTTATCCTAGTTACTTTAATGATTATATTGTTAAAGTTATTGCACTCGCCAGACTTTATGTCTGACCCCCTTTGTTTCCACCTCTTCTCTTCCTATACCCCCCCCCCCCCAAGGTGCTCATGGTGGGACTAGTACTAGTGGAGCTTGATTTGGACAGCTTTATCTCTTTCTTTTGGAAGTTGCTTGGATTGCTGAAGTAAAGTTCAGCCTATCTTATTTTGGCTATTCTATGTTGGGGTTATGTCTTTTAATTTATGTACTTAGAGCTTATTTGTCAAGATGGATAATAAGTGTATTTGGTTTTGTAGTTGGTTTTTGATGTGATGTAACCAAACTATTTCTCCGCTGCAATAAAAGTGGTTTTTAATTTCCAAGTACTAATATATTTATCTGTCTTGTTTACTTTTCTGTTCTATACACAATAAACGCTCCATCAAAATTAAGGCATTCCCTTTGTGGGTGACCTTAATAGAGATGGGGTGTCACAGGCGCCATGCTTCTGAGCCGTGAATGAGAAGCGGTTCGGGTTCCACCACATACGATCCGAACCAAAGGAGTCGAGATAGAAACCCTAGTGCCAAGCTAATTTTAAGTGAGTGGTCGGTTCATCCTCCGATCCGAACCGCCATACCCGATCCGACCCGATGGGTCATGTAGTCCAAGTTTCGAAGTTTTTCCGGTTTTGCGCATGTTCACTGAAACGGGCGCAACATCCAAACCGTAAGTCCATTTTAGCCAAACGAAAGCTCTACTTGAAGCCAATTCAGAAGGCTACAAGAGTTATAAAGCAAAGCTCCGTAATTGATGTTTTCGGGCCCAAAAGAGGTCATCTGTTAGGACTTTCGGGCTATCCTTTGTTTGAGTTGTGACTTCAAACTAATCGCTTTCTGTCTTCTGAAGATTTTCCCAATACTTGAGTGTATTGTTAACAAGAGATTTCATGTGTGACGGCTTTGACTAAAAAGCAGGTCAACATTTTGCCTCCCAGGACATATCTTGCTGAATGAAGGAAGATGTGTTCTGGATAATCCAAGGAGTACAAGGCCACGCTGGGCCTGCCAGCTGCAAGTATAATCCATACCTGCAAAGAAAAGGAAGCAAATAGGTATGTCAAAACCTGACAAAAATGATTACACTTTGAAGCATAAACCATGCTTTGGAATCCAATTGAGCATAAACCATACTCAAGGGACGTTCGAATCATCCTATCAAAACCTGGCGAGGGACCTAACCTTCCAGGCGTAAGCTATACCAGGAAGTTCAAACTACGCATAAGCCATACTCGAGTTTTATTGAGTTCCTTTGCTAGATCCGGACAAGACAATAAGTCGTTCCAGAGTATAATCCATACTTAGAAATTCAGCGAAGCACGATCCATACTTATACCGAGATAGGGCTATACTAGCCAAAACCCGACAAGGTAGTCCGTCCCTAGGCACAACCCGTACCTAGGGTTTCGAGATAAGTATAAGCCATACTTTAATTAAGATTGAGAATCCTGCCACAACCTGACAAGACACTTAAATTTGCCAAACATAATCCATGCTCGGAAAGTCCTTCCTTATTCAATTCAAAGTACAAAACAAAATCAAATCCTGGTTGGATTGTCATCGAGTCCAGAGTATGCTTTGGAGCTAAATCCTAACCCCGAACGTGTGTATACTAATTTAGCCAATCGGAAAACCTAAAGAAAGCGAAAACATATTTGAAATCCTAAGAAATGCAGGAAATGCAGAGTGATCCAATCTAGATTAGTTGATGATAAGCCCACGAGAGCTCGATCCAGGGTCATTTCCTCTTCGGGGAGCAGGTGGTGGCAGCAAGGTGCAAGTGTTGTTGGTTGTTTTACATATTTGGGTAGCTCTCCATGTCTAACCTGTTCCTCAATCTAATCTCGCAAGTGCCTACAGTCATTTGTATCATGACCGTCCATATCATGGAATATGCAATGTTTTCCAGAATCACGTTCTCTTTGCGATGGCTCCCTCCTGGGAGGCTTCGGATAAGAGATGGCACTGTTTGTGTCCATGTAGATGTTAGTCAACGTTGAATTGAGTTCAGTGTACTTTTCATATTTGGGCCCTCTCCGGGGCTGTGCGTTGCGGTCATTCTTGACAACAGCTTTTCCTTTTTCGGAATCAGACAGTCCTCCGTCTTTAAGCATGTTGACATCGAGAATTTTCTTTTCAGAAGTTGCATCTTCCTCACGTAGAAATCTATCTGATTCAAGGTAGAATTCGCTAAGATTCCATTGTGGATCTCGATATAAAGATTTTTTGAATTCCGAGTTATCCAAAACGCCGGATACTGCTGCCATTAGTACCATCGATGGTTCAGGTTGATCAATTAATGCTGCAACGATAAATCTTTCAAGAAATGAGCGCAGAGTTTCTTTGGGCCTCTGCTTGATTATAGTAAGCGACATGACATTCTTGGGCCAAGCGATGTGGACCCGAAATTGCTCGATAAAGCGATCGACCAACATGTTCCAGCTATTGAACAATTCAGATTCCAGCTGCCGAATCCACATAGCAGCTATATCGGTCAAAAGAGGGGGAAGCATTTTGCCATGACGCTTTCCGATGCCGATTGAACTTCCATATGTCGTTTGTATCACATCAAATGCATGGTAGGATCCGTCCTTCCATTGTATGGTTTTAGAGCTGGAAGTTTGAAATCTGGTGGATTGCGAGAATTCCTGATTTCCTTAGTGAATGGATTGTGATTGACGTCATCAACGTCACTCTGATAAGTTCGGCTCCTCGAGAGGCGTTCCATGAGGTTGGCGAGCCGATTGGCTTCAAAGAGTTGTTGCAAGCTGCAAAGTTCAGAGCTGGTGCCCCCGATGTTGATTCCAGAAGAGTTTGTAATTGCATGGACTGATTGGAGTGTGATCCGCTTCGGATTGGTGGCCACCGGGTCGGAGATTCTGAACCGAACCGGTCCTGGCTCCCTGCTCCGTGCTGCTTCCTATTGCCGTTGAGCTGAAGCTGATTGGCTGGATGTCTACCCGAACTGGAGCAGATGAGCGAAGCCTTGATTTCTAGAGGGAGGCTGTTGCCCCTAAGTTCATATAGGGTGGCGGTTCGGATCGGGTCCGAACTGACATAGTCGGGGTTGCCTCCTATTTCCATTTGAGCTAGGTTCGGATTTGCTGCGGGAGCTGAATCCAGTGCTGTTGCTCCGTCCTGTAGAGCATTGTTTCCAGCTGGTTGTATGCTGCTTCTCGGCCTGTCTTCCATCCAAGCGAAGAATTCACCCATCATCTCCTGTTGCTTTCGCAGGAGATCATCTTGCCTTGCTATTTGGGCTCTCAGTTCAGTGAGAATGCCATCCATTTCATCTCTAGATAAGTATGCTGATGGATTTTCGTGTGAGGAAGCATCGTGGCTTTCCTCGTTTCTCGTGCCTTTGCCTTCAACGTGGGAAATCTTTCGTTTATCCATCTATCCAATAGCCAAATAATCCGCTTCCAAGCTAGAACTTGAAGAAGTATCATGTACCCCCTTCCTGGTGCGCCAAAATGTTAGACCGAAATCTGGCACTAAAACCCAAATGCTATGTGAAATCCTCACAATCGCAGATCATAGAGAGCAAATACAAAAAAAGGGCAAATAATAGGAGTTACACGAGATTTTTATAGTGGTTCGGTTCAAACCAAGCCTACGTCCACTTTACAGTTTCTTATATCCTAAGAAATTACAAGTACAATGCGTGCCTACAATCCGTAGGATCCATTTACATACAATATCCTTGTATTTTTATGAAGAAGAGGGGATTAGAGATTAATTTTATACACGATAGCCTCGTGTTAGATTGAGTTGAATTGGCCTACTTGTATATGCAAAGTCCTTGCAATGATAGTAGTGGAATCTGTGAAGAAGAATGGCCCAAAGTCCCTTGAAATTGCCATGTGATGGCGTATTTATAGCTGTAGTGAAGCCCTAGGGAGTTCCGGTTCAGATGCCATGTGGCAAGCATCCCAAGGCTCCTGAAAAATAGTGGAAAACATGGAGAAAGTCTCTCCAGTTCGTTGTATGCATTGCGGAGTTAGATCCACGAGAGTTGGAGGTAATTATGCCATAGGAATCGGTCAAAGCTTGCGTGCAGAAGCAGGTCCAGGGGTCGGTTCGGTCCTCTGATCCGAACAGGGTAGACGTTTTCAATCCAAAGGCGCCATGCTTCTGAGCCACGAATGAGAAGCGGTTCGGGTTCCACCACATACGATCTGAACCGAAGGAGTCAAGCTAGAAATCCCACTGCCAAGCTACTTTTAAGTGAGTGGTCGGGTACTCCTAACCGCCATACCTGATCCGACCCGAGGGGTCATGTAATCCAAGTTTCCAAGTTATTCCGGGTTTGCGCATGTTCACGGAAATGGGTGCAACTTCCAAACTGTAAGTCCGTTATAGCCAAATGAAAGCTCTACTTGAAGCTAATTCAGAGGGCTACCAGAGTTACAGAGCAAAGCTCTGTAATTGATGCTTTCTGGCCCAAAACAGGTCATCTATTAGGACTTTTGGGCTATCCTTTGTTTGAGTTGCGACTTCAACCAAATCGCTTCCTATCTTCTGACGATGTTTCCAATACTTGAGTGTATTGTTAACAAGAGATTTCATGTGTGAAGGCTTTAACTAAAAAGTAGGTCAACACAAATAAATAACCATCTAGCAGATCGCTTGCATCTCACGTTCTACATATTCATTATAAAATCAAAAACCGCAAGGCACTTACTGGAGATTGGATTCCAACTATGACAAGGTATGAGACTACCCTCCAATCAGTGTACACTAAAGGGAATACACTGGGGTTCAACAAGAACATCTTGCAACCCGGCCACACATGACCGACCACTCATTCAACTTGAGTGTATCGAATATATTGTCACCCTTACTGCTTTTTGTCGCGGCCACCGTAATTCCCAACAGATATAGAAGTGAAAGAAGAACAAATAAGGATTTTCTCTAGATTGGTGACAATATACCCTGCTTGGGAATGACCCACCTAGCCATGCTGCCTGCCCAATTTTTGTCATTTTCTGGTTGTGAGGCTTGAGGTCATGATTATCTTTTTAGAACATCTGGCCATTATTCGCTTTGAATGACACATCGTCAGATCCGTCAAATCACTAATTGACATCCACAAATATACTCTAGGTGTTAAGTAAGAGAATTTCTCCACCACCAAACTTAGTATATTTGTAAAAATCAACGTATGTGAGTTTTTGGGAAAAATTCTGTTAGACATTCGTCCATACAAGTCATCCGGGAATAGGATGAAATGAAGGCACCCTCCTACTGCATCTTAGGAATTACCCAAAGGATCAGTAGCGAGTAATACTTGCAATCCGTAGATTTCAGTCACGACAGAATCATTGTCAAAATATCTCTAGGGATCACATAGAGAAATTCAACAAGTAGTTCTTCTGCTCATGAAGATTTAAGGTCTTTAATGCTCCATATCCCTGAAGATTAGTTTCATATGCAACGTTGATTTGAAGTGGTTACGGGTCTAGTTACCATCTCGATCTCTTCGAAACAACATGTCAAAAGGTCCAATAACATTTCATTGACAGTCGGTGTTTTAACTATCAATTTTAACTGTATGGTCAAGTTCATTAGCAGCCCTGCCCTTTTTATTTAAACCCATCTATTAAACTATTCCATCGATTCTTAAAATTCAATTATATATTCTTATTTCAACGAATCTCCTTTGTTTTCGTCATTTGAAAACAATAACACTTCTTTTCAAAATAAACATAATTACCAACTAACATTACTATATTTGCTCATAACGTATTGTATTTCCTTTTCCTTGGAATTATTGGCATATATTACTAGCTCAACGATATAAATTCAATTAAACAACGTCAAATTATTCACTATTTTCTTTTAAACCAAATACTTCACAACTCATGTTGCCTTGTTATTTATATTTCAATTCTAGAAACTACCATTACAATATTTCTTTATAGAAATATTAAACTAATCTCAACCTTTTTACCGTTACAAACTGATACTGTTCTTCAATAATAATGAAGCCATTCAAGTTGGGCATTTAATTTACCTCTTAGACCTTGTTCGACAACGTTCTTATCTTAGAATAGATAAAAGTTCGTAACTCAAAAACTCACCTTTCTTATAATTCAATCAAATTCTTATTTTTATTTTGAATGTCGATTTATAAACCATAATATTACTTTTTTTAAAATCCTGGTCTATTATGACCATTTAATATACTTCAACTTCGTTATAAAATACCATTTCGAATATTATGCCAATCCATTTCCAAATATTTTACCCAAACCGTGTTATATCATATTATAATCAATTTCTTGGATTTTATAAGTAAAATCTATTTATTACATTTTACCAAACCAATACATAATTTCCTTTATATTCTTGAAAACCCTCCCCTTGATTTCCATTCGAATATTTAATATTTAATTTAAACTAGTCGTCTAAACTCAAATTCCTTTTATAATATCTCCATAAAATCTTATTTTTAAATATCGATTTATCTATAAAACATCATTATAATGTATAAAATACAATTAAAAAGCTTACTTCAGTTATAAAATAAATTTTATAACTAAACTTCATCAACTCTCCTAACGGCTAATCAACGTTCAACAAAAATATGGATTTTAGGTCTATTTGCTGTCAATACCTCAATCAGTGCCATTTATTGATTTAAATCACAACAACATTGAATTACAATTCAACATCAACATCCAAACAGGTTTTCAATGACAACGGGGTTTAATTAGTTCATAAATAAATCATATAAAAACAAACAACTCACATAATATTTGAGGAATTCGGTCGAATCCCTCCAACCTATTCATCCCTGCATCACAGCTCGTTACAATATTTTATAGTAATATATGAAAGTGGAAATTTCATCCGTTACATTTTAAATGGCGTAAATATATTTAACGTCAACCAAAAACAAACAAATAGCATCCAATGCAACCAATCAACTAATTTATATTATCAAAGAATTAAATTAAATTATATGAATTTAATCACATCATAGAATTCAAGAAAGCATGAGAACTAACTCACCAATTTATTTCGATTGACGATTATCATGTAGTATCGTATAATTTTAAACATACATTTAAAATTACATGGTATTCCAACTGCTTCTGGTTCTGACCAAACCATCATGTATGTGTAACCTCCGTCACCACGATCCCAATGGATCCAATTTCGCATGATTCTGATAACGTTTAAACGAATTATCACCAATCTAAGATTTGACTTGTATTATATAAATTAATTATTCAATAACTAATTAAAATTAATTACCTTACCTTAGTTAATTCCATTAGCAGTTTAATCCATTCATAATCCACGTCAGCATAATAACTATACCCACGCGTTTTCTTCAACTCTGCATGCTCGAACCTGTTTCTTCAATCCTCTTTTAGATTGTGTTCATCCAGACCGAACTGCTCACGCTCAAAACTCAGCCTCATCAGAGCACCACTGATCAACCTACAGGCCACCTGACTCCCCTACGGTGCCTTCACCCGAACCACCGTTCTAGACCGCCTCTACGGCCAAGCTCCCCAACCCCAAGTCGATCTCCATGCTCCAAAAACTTTGTTCGAACCGAACTGGTTCGACAACCATTCTCTGTCTCTACAGTCAACAAGAATTGACCAGACCTCCACTATATCGACCATCTTTCTCCCCTTCTCCATTCATCTTCAGATTGTCTTCCCTAATTTGCCACACATCACCATGAAAATCACCAAAACCATCAACTGCTCTCGAAAAACACCCCCATATGAACAACTCCGATCATCTACGTCCCCCAACCACCATAGGCAACGTCAGGGCCCCGACCCGAAAGCAAATTTGTAGGTATGCCTCTCCATTAGAAAATCCCTTTAGGGCTTGCGACCTGAAATAGCTTCTAGCACCATCAAAATCCTCAAAAATAAAATTAGTTTTTCTTACTATTTTGATCGATTCCAACCGCCATAGTTGACGATGCCTTCCATAAATTTTTTTAGCAGGTAGATATCAACGAGATTTTCACTTTTCATGTAGAAAGTTTTGATTGATTCTTGCTAGAATTAAAGATATAATTTATTTTGTGGATTGGGGCTTATTAGCAATTTTTGAATGATGGTAAATGAACTGGCCGAGGGAAATCGGTTTAGGGTGTATAAATAAAGGTAAATAGTATATTTTAACTTGAAGTTACCGAACGATGACGACTAACAATTTTTATTTCGTTCCTATCACGATTTCGAATTGGCTTTTATTGATTTCTGTGGTTACATACAAACCCATTCGCGACGGAAATGGACGTCATGCTATAATTTGATGTTACGATCCTAATTAAACTTCTTTCGTTGAACTCCGAGTCAGTTTGCTCAAATGGCGCTTGTTCGAGTCCAATTGGCCGCTTTGTTTAAATTTAATTTTGCTACGCTCACAAAATAAATCCAATTGACGTGAAACTTGAATTCTAGCAATAATTAGCTATTGTTGTCTTAATAAAATTTATTTCATTGAAAACGGAGGTCGTTTGAGTAAAGTCCCTTTTTAAAGGTCCAAATTAAATTAAAATAAATCAATTTAAAACTACTTTAATATAATAATATAAAAATATTATAATCGGTCATACTGGAGTAGAATTTCATGTCGTTTCACAATAAAATACTCCGGGTTGAATTCCAAGCTAAATCGATATTCAGTAAAATAAAAATCCTTTATTTTTATATTATAAATCGTTATAAATTATAAAGGAATTCCATAGCAACTATTTGAAAATTTTGTTTGGACATAAAACAAAATCTACGACATGAAAACTTGATTTTTCTCTTCGATTTTAAAATTTTTGTCCAATAGATTCGGCCGTTTCTTGTTTAGAAGAAATCCGACTTATATTGGATCCTATATGTCCAGTTATAGTTCGAAACATTATATTACGAACTACCGTGCCGCTGCAGCTCATTTTATAATTAAATTATAAACTAAACATTCGAACGTCGTTTAATTAACGAATTCGTTATTATATTTCCAAACTTACATTTAAATAATAAAATAAAATAAATATTTGACTACAGAAAATACAGGACGTGACATTCCTTCCTCCTTAAAAGAATTTCGTCCCCGAAATTACTTAGGTAGGGAAAATGCAACAAACCCGGTAACTTTTCAAAAATCCAATTGATTGAAAACTCCACTTCCACTTTTTAAACCAAACCAATTAGTTTTAATCCAAAAACCAATTAATTTCAATAGAACACAAATTCAAAAAATATTATAACACCTTAAATGTTGGAAAATTTTTAGCTGAGTCTCCCCTGTACGGAGGACATCTGCAATATTACAGGAACAAAAATAAATCCATCGACCCACATGATCGTAAAAATTCAGAACCCAAACTCAAAAATCCAAATAAAAAACCAAAAATATATATTTTGTGTAGGCATATCTTTTTGTGAGCATTGTTATGCGACAAGCTATAAATTACTCGAGCTTACTCAATTATTATGTAGCTCTAATCAAACTGGATCTAATCAGCTTTATAACTCAACTAATATTAGTTCTTATACCTGTTCTCAATTCATATGGAATTCATTTGCTTCATAATCATCATGTTAAACAATTCAAGTTATCCATTCCAACAATTTTTACAAACTATCCAATTGTATTATCTTGAATCCATTAAATTCAATTCATGATAGTTTTCAATCAAGTTTATTCTGTACAACCATGCAATCAATTTCGACTATACAATCAAATTAATTTCCAAACAGTCTATTTGGATTTATCACTTGCACGTATTTCTATTTTCAAATCAAACTTCTAATTGACTTATATTGAATTTTTAGTGTTCAGGCTAAATTTTAACTTATATGATTCTTAAGTTAAAAATTCTTATTTACACTTCTTATATTTGAAATTCCAATTCCATAACCAAATTCAACTCTAACTCAAATCAACACTAGTAATATTATAAGAAAAATAAAATTTACTGTCTTTATAAAATACATTGGCAAAAATAACTTAAAATAATTTACGTCACTCTCATTTATGTTCAAAATAACTTAAAATAAATGATTATATTTAGTTTAATAATCAGGTAAAATAATTCCAGGTACACTTATATTCATTCTCATTTATGTTTTTTCATATACTAACGCTAATATAGTATAATTAGATGCACTACGTACAAAAAAATATATCATGATACAAACTTTGATGGACAAATGGTAATTTACCATTACCAGTGTAACAGTTACCAGATTACCGGTATACTAGTCTTCGGTATACCAGTAGATCAGTAACGATAAGCAATTCTGGCTTATCAGTAAAAATGGTACGATAACAATATTTTCCAAACAGTAACGGTAACCATTACCATAGCAGCCCTAATTTACATGACACGTAGACTCTAATAGAGAGATTGTTTACATTGTTTGCATACCTGAATCAATAGAAACAAAAAGTCTCTCTTTAATATCTTATGTTCTCTCTAATGATTTCCCTTCTTTTATCTCATTTTGTTTTATTTTGTAACACGTTATTAGCACGAATTATTATTTTTGATTTTATTTCGCCAACAGCATTAGCTCATCACTCTAATCATCTTTAAAAAACCTTTTTGATGTAAAAAGAAAGATCTAAAAGATCATTATATGGACTATATAATTTGAATCTAAGACATGTAATTTTTATGTTTGTTAATGTTATGTATAGATCTGCAAGTTTTCAAATCATTCATACTAGCATTATACATTTTTACTCAGATTTTGATTTCACATTATGCATATATATGGTACTTTTGGAAAATATGATATTTTATATTGTACTCTATTTTCTCATCGGATTTTCTTAGTAAGGTTATAACGAGACGTCATTTTGATCCAGAAGTATCAAACATCTTTTGATTCAGTAAACTATTATTTATGAAGACAATGCAACTTGCATGACTCAGATTCAAGTGAATTATATCCGGGGTGATAGGGCGGTGCAAATTTCTTCTAAATTTATTTTTATACATGAAATATGAAAGGACAATAAGAAAGAGGAGAAACAAATGCAGTTTCAAGAAAAGCGGGTACATCTGCTCTCAACGGCAATTTAATAATCAACATTTCAGAAGATGGTGTACAAAATTGGCATGCATCAACTACATCAATAGACTAATTGAATAATCCGTTATAAATCATGAGGAACATATAAAATTATGCTATAATGTACTCTTTTCTTTCACTAACATTTTCCCACTGGGTTTTTGTTAGTAAGGTTTATAATGAGACATTATCTTGATCTTGAAGTATCAACACCCATTATAATATTCTAAAACATGTTATCTAAAGATAAAACAAAATTGTATTTTTTTTTCTTATTTATGATATTTCCCACTGGATTTTTTCATAAAAAGGTTTTTAACGAGAAAATTAATTTTATCATCATTGTTGCAAAAAACTGAAATTTTGACAAAAGATTTGTTATTTAATTAGAATATCAAAAATAGAAATTTCTGCAAACTATGGAATTTGACCATGAAACTTTAACCGATGTGTTCGTCTCGGAATTCTAGTCAACTTTCATGTTTGGAGTTTCGTGAACGGAGTCTGTATGACAAAGTTATGGACGAAATACGAAAATGGACGGAAAATAAATAAAACAGAATATCTTATATAGAAATAAATAATTTTCCCAGCCACCTCACTGATAGGTCAACCAAGCAGTCGACCGGGGCGGTCGACCGCTTGGTCGAGTCAGGCAGTGACGGCAAGCGTTTGGCTGTATAATATTATTAAACGAATGAGAGGGTGCTAATTTAAACAAATCTAACAGTTTATTGCCAATTTCACTCTTATAAATAAAGGGATAAGGCCTCCTTATTTTCCACACAAATATGTGTGCAACAGCGAAGCTCTGCCATTTTCCTCCCTTTTCAAACCTAAATTCTAAATCAAAAACATATTCATATACAACAAATCAAACACAAATCATATGGAATTGAGAGGATTATCAGATCCAATAAATGTAAATTGACACTCCAAAATAGATTCTCTCCTCTCTTCCTTATTTCTTACATATCTACAGATCTTAAATCATCCCCTTTTCAGATAAATTGTGCATTTATAAGAATTTGGGAATTGTAGGCCTAAAAGATTCAAACTTCGGATTTGGATGCTTTTAGGTGAGCGAGAAATTTATATACACGGTTATAATAGACAATTTATTTCGTTCGAATTAGATCTAAAATTTTATGCCTATTTCTATTAGATCTGTTCGTTAAAATTGTTGTAATTGGATTGACACCCATCAAATCTGATTGTAAACATTGTTAAAACTTGTATATTGTGAATTGTGGCTAGGGATAATGTTAATTGTAGGATTCTTAAATTTGTTTACACATAATTCCAACAATTATGTTGTAAAATTTAACGTGGATGTTACAAAGCATTGTAGATCTGGAAATCAGTCCCATTAAACACCATTCAGATGTAGTTATATTGTAGATCTCTATTTTCAATGTTGAATAATAATATATGTGAATATGTGATAAAATGTTAAATCATGTGATTGTAATTTTAAAAGAATTATAAATGTTTGTGTTCGATGTTGTTGGATTTTGGCTTAGTTGATGTAAATATGTCATTTTTCTCTTTTTGAAAAAAAAGATATTATTTTGAATTCACAAGAGATATGACAAAAAGGTTGGAAAAGGGAAAAGTGATGCAAATGTACATATAAATATAAATACACATTTTTGTGCGTAGTTTGCATCAAAAATTCTAAAAATATATATATATATCTTGTGAATTTGAAATATGTCTATTTCGCAAATCAAGCATAATTTACAATAATCACAGCTAACGGTCTTTTTGGAGATTTGAAACCTTTTGGCAAGATTAAATGCAAAAAAGGAATGTTTGGTTATTGATTAAACCAAATCATAAAATTTAATAATAAGAAGAGGAAGAATAAAAGATAACTACGTTGACCGCATGAAAATATAAATATACATACATATTATTCGTACAAATCAGCGTAAAATAGTAAAATATACATTGTATTGAATGTTTAAATGATATTCAATTATGAAAATTTATGAAAATTTAATCCATATTGAATTAATATATTTGTGGAGACCATTGTAGCAATTAATATAATTTATTGCTATAAATGGACCCCAAATCAATAAATAACAATTGTAACCTTTGTTGATTGGGGAAAGTAAATATGATAGGATAATGGTTACAATTCCTAAATTAATTAGGATTAAGGTTGTACACCCCAATTAGGAAGTTTGAATTACAACCGCATTTAGACACGAGGTTAAGCTTAATTTGTGGAAGAAGTCTGCTCGGAACTGATTGGCAAATCAAGCATCCACAAGTGGTCAGCATAATGTGAGGGGCCTAATGCATAAATATAAATGTAACGATGCACGAGGTTAAGTTCAACTCGTAGTGGAAGCCTACCCAGAACCGACCGGCAAATCCAGCATCCGCAAGTGGTCAACTTAATGTGAGAGGCCTAGTCCATCCTATAATATATATATATATATATATATAGCAAACAACAAATAAATGAATAAGAATAATAATTGTCTGTTGGGAACAACAAATAGATACCTTGGGACCGTTAAACAGTTGCCTTAGGAAAATATGAATGTTATGGTCATAAAGGACAATAAACAAAGAAATAGAAGTAAATGGGTGTAATAAGGGGATTAATGGATATTGATTTAATACTAAGTCAAATGGGGAAGTAACCGAATAAATACCCTAGGTAAAAAGGATATAACTTTCCTTATTTATATTAATGAATATAAAACTTATAATTAAAAGTATAGTTGGACTTAGTAGGTTAATGACTTAAAAATATTATTAGCCATAGAAACTCGTGACGAGAATAAATCTTATGCATATAATATTTCCATGGGGAGTAACTAAATGGAAAATACGTAATGACGTGACCCACTTTATCCCCATAGGGAAAGGTAGAAAGGGCTAATGGGGTACGAACCTAATAACCTTCACGTATAGTCCGCTTCCTAGGTCTTAAGTGGATGAGGTTGAAGAGTCCACCTTGGAGTAGGTCTTTCAGTTTAGGGGTTGTAAACGGTGTAAGTGTGTGGGGCCTACCCAAACATGGAAAATAAAAATGTCAAATATGGCTACCTACCCTACGAGAAGTAGTAAGCGACTAAGGGGGTTATCCAAAAATGTCAGCTAGAAGGTATAGCAAGTGATAAAATACCATCTCTCACCTTATACAACGCAAGTGTATATGCGTGAATGACAGAAGCCTTAACTAGTATGGCCCGTAGCTACTGCCCTCTAGTTTATAAGAGCACTGAACAAATTATCGAGAGGTATTAAGTGACCAATAAGTCCGCCTAGGATCTTAAGTGATTGGGAGAATCCACCTTATCTATCATTGATAGTGAGGTGTTAAATAATAAAGGGTAAGTGGATGGAAAGGTATATATATAAACTCCTCAATTAGGCGTTCACTTCTAGGTCTAATAACCAGTTAAATCATGGTCTAAAAGCTTCCTAAATATATGCGCAACATTCTATCTCGGTAACATATCTTGGAACACTACAATATGAAGAGTAGTAGGGATGTACGTAAACATTTACAAGGTTAGGCTAGGCATACGTCTTGGGTTGAACCAAACGGGACACATCAGTGTATTATAATATGTGTTGTACATTTGTTGTTCATCAAAATCTTGTTGTTCTGATCCCCTTCTCTTTACAACCACCTAGGTTTTCTAGAGAAGGTCGGGTTCTCACAGTTGTTTTAGTTTGGCCTTCGTTCTCGTTCCCTCTTATGCTCGGTATTGGCAAAGTGATTTACTTTAAAAAATGTAGTTACTTGAGTTAATACTAGTTTATCCTATTTTGTTTCTGCTGTGAGTTATCTTATCGTACTTTGATTATGCTCATGCTCATTTATTTGCAGGTACCAGATTTACACGCTCCATGCTTGGATGTGTTTGAGTTTTGATTTTTATCGAAGTTTAGGCATAGAAAAGTGTGGGGCGTTACATTTGGTATCAGAGCATAGTTTAAACGATCAGAGGAATTAGTTAAATTAGGACTCGTGAGAGAACGTACTTCGATTTTCTTACTCGACTTAAATTTATTTCAATGATGAAGTAGTTGTGGGCCTAACTATAGTAAAAATGGGCTTTAAGCGACTAAGAGTTGAAATATGTTGAGTTCTGGTTTCTAGCCAATTCTGTTTGACCCCCACTGTACGTTGGCAATCTCATCATGAAAAGCACGAGGATGACATATGGTGGATTCCGTTGATTAGAGTCTGGGGACTGGAATAATATATATATAATAATATAAAAATCTAGCAACAACCGAGGTAGTCGCGATTTCTGGTTTTTGGTTTCGTTAGTAGTTCTACTTAAGGCCATTACTCGATCTAAAATCGGAAAAGTTCACGTTAATACATCGTATCTATTTCGAAAATATAATTTTGAGGTATATCCACTTGTTACTTCATTAAATTTCTGAATCTACCTTTACTGAAGCATCTAATTGAGACCTTGACCTTGTATTCGAGGGAATTTTATTTTTTTAAAACTATTTTGGGGAATATAAAATGGGTTTCAAAAGTTCTGAAATACGGTTTCGGAAAATGATTTTATAAAGTTCTAGTTTCCTAAAGATAGGGTTTTTGGATTTTAATCTATTCATGTTTCAAAAGTTTTAGGGCTTTGTGTAATTATAATGAGTATAACCCGATTGGTAGGAAGGAAGGAAATAGAAATGACAAGGAATACGCCACTAAACTTAAGAATAATAAATATCCATTCCTTGTAATTTTTAGTATCCCTCTCCCTATATATGTTGTGTAGTTTATTGAAAATATTACAACCTTAAGATTTGAAAGCTCCAACATTTTTGAACACGGAAAGGTTTTTCAGTTTGTAATATAAACTAGAATAATAATAATAATAATAATAATAATAAGGGTTTATAGATACGAAACCATTAGTTTAAAATAAAGTCCCACTTTTTGGAAAAGTTTTAAAATTTTCTTCGAAAAGGCTAAGGAAAATCCTTCGTCCAGATTTTTAGGGTATTTAATATCATGAATCGTCTATTTGTTGTTAGCTAGGTAAGGGGAAAATCCATTTTACTTTATATTACGGATTTCTAGCTATATTATTTTTATAATTCGTTCGTTCGTCGTGTGGTCGCAGCCTTTTGTTGAGACTACTTGAAATCCATAGAGCTGGTTCGGAGTTTGACTACGATCTTTGATACTGTCATGATAAGGATAAGTGTTCTTCGGATCGCGTCAAATCTTAAAAGATGACACGAGATGATTAATATTTTAATCCAGCCTAATAAGGTCAACGTTGTTGAGTCAAGAAATTCACAAAGTTTTGATTTCTGACAACAGATTAAGCCGTAATCGACAAAAAGAATAATTCGTCGGTGTGAAGAGACACGAGCTTCATATGGTATTTTATATTACAGGTTGATTATTTAGAAGTGTTATTTATGTTAAAATCTATCCTCAAATAATCATGCACCTCCTATATTTGAATATATATATATAAATATATATAAATGCATATTCATTGTGCATTCTGGACAAAACCGATCGACCGGTTGAAAATGAGCGGTCGACCTTTTCTGCCCAGAATGCACAATGAACGTGCACACATATATATAACGTCTATATATTCAAAAACCTGTCGACCGGTCCTTTTTCACCAATCGGCCGTTTTCTTCTAGATTGCAAATTTTCGAAGAGACACCTTCTTCCTTGAAGAGTTGCACCCTTTTTCTCTTCTTGAATGATGATATCCTTTGATTATAACCTTTCACAAACGAACATAACTATTTATTTCTTATATATACTCCTCGATATCATCAATTCCATGATTACCGATGATCACCGATTCTATCTATTCTATCTATACTTTCTTGATCTTAATTTCCATACTTTCAAAGCACTTAAATTGCTCATATTCTATTCTATATCATTTTGAATCCTAGAACTTATATAATATTCTCTTGATTCAATACGATATTCACTTCCTAATCTTTCTATACACAATCAAATTATTTGAGGATAAGATTATAGGAAGTCCTGTACTACAAGAGACAAAATCGTGTTATCTAGAGCACATATTGCCAACAAAAGATTATTCATCTTTGCCGAAGTCCTGGGTGTTGTAAGAGGCAAGTGTTGAAGTCCTCGTGTGATTAGAGGCGTGAAATTCCCGTTCGGTTGCTCGGGTGTTGTATACCTGTTCCTTCGGGTAAAGTGAAGTTGTTGTTAGTAAAAATCCAGATAGAAGTCTGGGACTAGACGTAGGACGGTGCTCCGAACCAGTATAAAAATCCCTGGTGTAATTTTTCTATTTTTACTGCATTCTTTGTTTATGTCTGTGATTATTGTTATTCACCATATTACACAATCCTTGTACTAGCACGTACACGGCCACACATTTTTTCTTTTTCAAACGTTCAATCTTTGCCCAAAGCCCATCTAATAGTTGACCGTTTAGTGTTATGCAAGAATGGTCAACTAGTTGATGAGTTTTTTTGCAACTTGAACCAAGGATTCAACTGTAAAAGTTGCATCCAAATTACCCCCCTTAACTTCCTTCTTTCGTCCTCCATTTCTCATCTAGCCAAACCATATTCCTATCCTTCTTCTCTTTCTTTGTTTCTGCCTCGTCTCCTTTTTTCTCGTGCTAGTTTGCGCATTAGATCTTGCCTCACAAATACTCCAAAATCTAATTTCTTCTCTCCGACCATTTTTTAGTCCATAATACCTAATTGCTTTATATGATCTACTCGTACCATTTAGGTCTCATCCTCAGGGAGAAAAATCATTTAGTTAAATCAGGATAAACAAGAAGATCTCGCCGTTTTAAGGATAAGAAAAATTTTCGTGGTAGTTAGACTTGCATCAGTCCATTGCTTCGAGATCTTAGAATAGGATTGATGTTTGTGTTGCATCCGCCTTTGTAATATCTTATTGTAATAGATTTTATGAAGGCGATCATCGGTTCAGAGATAATGATTAAGTTATATTTGGATGTTTTTTCTGAGGAGAATCTCGATGAGAATTTTAGAGGCATCCATTGTTTTACGTGGACTTTATGGTATTTTGTTGACTGACTTTCGAGATTTTTGCAGCAAATCTCTTTTTCTTAATGTTAGTGTTTGAGTTTGGGAATCTACGACAAAACTGCACATGATGATGTGTGACACATTTAGCATGTCGTTTTATAAATGGGAAGTTAAGACTAGATTTGTCTCATGATGCGGAAATTATTCTTTTGCTTGATCGATGACGTAACCATCATTTAGTGTTGCATCATATTTGGTTCAGCTTCTTGTTCTTGTGTGTTATCTCATGAGGTTACTTTCTACAATTTCATCTATCCATTTTGTCTATAGGCGACGTTGGGTGGATTTCCATGAGAAGCACTTATGTTGTAGGTTTCTTTTCTCATTGCAAATTCTCTCTTAGAGGAGATGATGATGTGGGAACCTCCAACAACACCAGCAATGTTTGTAACATGAGATTGAGCATTATGTTACCATGATATGGTTAATTAAAGATAATAAAAATTGGTTTGAGCTCCAGCTTTGGAGCAAGACAACTCGTTGTTTATAGCCATTGTTTTGGGAGTTTCGATGTTGTTGTTTTGTCTTTGTTGTTTTCCCTTTCCAGCATCAGGTTCTTGGCTTGGTGGTGATTCGTGCTTATAATTATTAGTGTCATTTAACTCGCACAACTTAGGTTATTGAGATTTCGATGTTTGGGATATTTATGTCATTCACGCATGCCTATTTGAATGAAATTTCATTTTTCTTATCTAAACTAATAGTTGTCCAAGAGTTGAAAAGAATAGAATTATTTGTTGGATAAATTTTAGTAACCAGTTCAACGTCATGGGTAAATAAATAAATAAATTACCGTTTCTTGTTAAAGCTAAAATTTATTTTTGGTCTTTTGTGTGTAGTTTCAGATTTTTCATTTTTGGCATGACTGACTTCCTTTTTTGCTAACATGTGACTTGAATCGTTTAGGTTTCCGAAAAATACATTTTTTAAGTTTTTAGAAAACTTTGTTGAAAAAGAAAAAAAAATCTTTTTACCCTTTTTAATTTTTAATTGGTTAACTTTCTTTTATTTTGTTTTGTGCGAAAACATAAAATTTGAATATGGTAATTTATGCATATTTAAATGTCTATTTTACATTAAAATGGACGAATTGAGTGGCGCAAAGTGCACGTTACCGAAAATTTGATTTTTCATATGAATCTCATATGGAAAGTAAAGATGTATTGAAAAAGGAATTTTAAAAATAAATACAAGAAGTTTTTAAGCGGAAATTTATTTTTATGAAAAAATTCAATTTTATGTCATGTGAATAGTGCAAGGAAGATGTTTGGATGATTTGTATGCGCGTTTAGCAGTGCAGGAGGATCGACGATACGATAAAAACGATAACGACAATAAGGAAAAGGCAATTTTATCCTCGGAAACGTTGTTTCCATACCTTGTCAATGATTTGTGCAGGTTATTAATTAACTCATTTTACGTTTTAGAGCTTGTTTTAAGCCTCCTTTATAGTCTATAGATGGAAATTTTGGAGTATTTTGGGTAACTGAGGTGAAAATTCCACTATAGGACGGAAAATGGAAAAATTATAAGCATGAAAGATGTTAAAATTCTTCGCTTTGATTTCCTTTTTCCGGTTTAGGAGAAATTAAATAGGAAATTATTAGATTGCGTGATGTTTTGGATGGTAGGGTTTGGATGCAAAAATTAGTTGCTTCACAGTTCTATTTATAGTTGCGTGAGGGTTAAGGATTAAAAAGAATTTTCAAAAATTTGCATTCATATAGAACTGCCAGTATGTTTAGGATGTTTTGCACTATGTTTTCAAAACTATTTTAAAAATCTCAATGCATACATATAGAGGGCCCGATTTAGATTCATCTTGCATGCATATTTTATGGTTGAAATGCATTATGTACACTATGCACATATACACATGATTACAAAGTAGATGTACATAAATTGGTTGTGTAGGATAGGATAACTAAGTATCAGAATTTCGGGATGAAATTCCTTTTAAGTGGGGAAGAATGTAATAATCCGGAATTTTAACAATTTATTAGTTATTTGATTAGAATCTCAAAAATAGGAATTTTTGCAAACGATGGAATTTGACCACAAAACTTTAACTGATGCGTTCTCTTGAAATTTAGGTCAACTTTCATGTTTGGAGTTTCGTAAACGGAGTCTGCGTGAAAAGTTACTGATGAAATACGAAGAGGACGGAAAATAAATAAAACAGAATATCTTATATATAGAAATGAATAATTTCCCCAGCCACATCTGTAACATCCCACCTTTTTGAATGCTTAAAATTGGTGATTAATCCAACTTAAAAGCGTCCAAAATGACGGATCGATATTTAGCTTATAGAGTTTAAAACAAAATCAACAAAGAAAAACATAATAATAAAATAACACAATATTGAACAGTGAAATAAACTTTTATATATTAATCAAAAAAATTGAATACAAGAGTTTTCTCTATACAACGGAATTTAAAACAAAATTTGAGTACAATAAAATATTAATGTTTTAAAGAAAACTTCAGAGTGCGCATCTCCTGAAATCGCCAGCGTTGTAAATCTTCGAATCTTGAACTGTGATCTCTAAATCTGTAACACTCGGTTCTGACCCGAGCTTTCCATGCAAAAACATAAAACACTCGAGTTAGGATTAAATCATAGTTCAAGTAAATTAACTTCAATAGAAACTGAAAAATAATAGTTAATCTAACAAAATTTTCAATTTCGCGTATATCGAACCCATTGGAACTGACGGAATATATATCAGAGCAACTTGGAAAAAACAAATTGGGACAACCTTAAGGTTTACATATATATGTACCCAATGATATATATATATACATACAGTGGTATATGTATACATATGTGTACAACGGGGTAAGTAAATGTTTATGCATATCAGTTTTTATTTCAGGGACAAGCGGGTATAGAAGCCTGCACGTACACATGTGTACTTGTACACGTGTGCACTGCCCCGGCATCCTGCAACCACAAGAACATGGCATTACATCTCATGTACATCATAGGTTCCAAGGCGGTGTGGGCAAAAACCCCATAGCCATTAGAAGGCATAGCGTAAGATAAATATAACCAATATACAA
This sequence comes from Allium sativum, assembly GCA_030737875.1. Lineage (NCBI taxonomy): Eukaryota > Viridiplantae > Streptophyta > Magnoliopsida > Asparagales > Amaryllidaceae > Allium > Allium sativum. The sequence goes on along the minus strand of CM060915.1, from coordinate 439,924,198 downwards.
ACATGGTCCAATATGGTAACAAAAAAGGGGAAAATCAAAATGCAACAAAACCGTTATGAATTTTAGGTTTCATACTAAATATGATAGCATGGCAAAAGGGAGTCATGCCAAGATAAGTTCAATATGGACCCAAACAGATCTCAACCCAAGTGAGTAAAAATGAAGTATTTACATAAGTGAATAGGTGGCTCAAAATCATATGCAACAAAACGCATGACAAGTGATGTGCTTAAACAAAACATAATTGACTGCAAATATATATTTTTTCATTCGAAATATAAATGGGGCATAACAATACTTGAGTTACATGTAACCAAGTATAAATGGCATTGCAATTTACAATTTCATTTCAACATGTAAAATGTTTTCAGCAATCCCATTCCAGTGAACAAATGGGTTCAGCAATTTCATTTCAGTGAACATATGTCTTCAGAAATTTCTTTCCAGTGAACCAATGGTTTTAGCAATTTTAATAAGGCCTCACAAGTCTAAACAAAACATAAACTCAGAGAATGTCCAATATGACTAGTTTGTTGAGCATACATGTGTGTGTCCAGTTATATCATTCTTATTAGATTCAAATGCATTATACGTAGCCTTCATGTCTAAGTGCATTCTACATTTTTTTTAACAAAACAAGTATACACAATGGTAAATTTTCAGAAATTTCAACTTCGCCATATAAAACTAATGCTGGCATACAAAGACTCAAAAGTTTGTTCCCTTTTTGTTCTTATTTATTAATGTATAGGATTTATAATGCCAAGTAGCATTATTAACCATTAATCAGTCAAGGTAATAAAAGAAAGATAAAGTGTCAAGATTAGGTCATAAAACAAATTTACATCGTGAACAACCAAATCCATCCTGGGGACATTACTGACTCCATTACATGCACAAAGTTTCAATCATTACTGCACATATATTCCAACAGCAAAGTTTAAAAAATGCCTATACCCATATGTATATATTCCAATGCATTTGTGGGTGGGGTTATACCTTGGGTACAATGAACTAGTCACTGACCAATAAGTAGCATGTGCCCTACTAATTTATACTACCAGAAATGATCAACACTTTTAATGGTTTTAACATGGGTTTAACATACATGGGTGTATTGTATGCAAGCAAGAATACTTATAATGGATTAAAAGTGTCAACTGCATGACATCCTTCAGCAAATCCGTTGTTTTAAAACAAAATGGATAGGTGACTTTGATTTTCATTAGTATATACATATCGCTTACTAACATTCGACATGGTCGATTTAATAACTGATAAGGAAATTTTACTGTTGAGCCATGCAATAGTCGACTGGTAAAATATACACGAGATGGCAGTGTAACAATTTATTGGATATATCATCATGATATGCTGAGAACTATATAAGTATAATAACTTGCAGTTGTATCTATATAGCATTAAATATAGTCCAAATCTATACCCTTCATAATTATCTTCTAACCGAAATTTTCTACAGATGGATGCTGCATACAAAATCAGTTGTGTCTAATTTTTTTTCTATTCGGTCATTTTCTGTAAATCATTAAATATTACTAAACCTCGATCTATCTGATTAAATCAAAACAATCTTTACTACTCTTTTGTAAACAAAAAAATATTAGGCATAATACTAACTCAAAAGGAATTAATGTCTTTACACATCGAACCTCTATAATTCAGCAAGCAAGGAATCATATATCTCTGGATTTCGCGAGACATAGGTTACTAATTTTTAAACATACCCCAAAATATGTTCATTGTAAGGCAACAGGAAACTACCCGATGTTAAATAAAATACAATCGGCAAAAACCATCAATGCCAAGGACATAGGTTCATAGCATCAGGTAAATTAAGACTGACAACATTCACGCCACCGAAAATCTCGTGTATATACGAATGCCTACGATGGATAGATATATATACCTAAGTGTATATATACACACACATATCCACCGGCCTACACGCACATACATGATCACGTTCTGAAACCCAAGCAGATAATGGCCAAAACACAACACCCAAAAGAACGCAACAACCAATCAAAGAAATAACTCAACTAACTATTAAAATTTAGTACCAATCGAGGTTAATTTATTTGGAAACAAGACAATTGTGAGTGAATTAACACTCATCTTGAAATCGTGAGGTACGAATTATAACAAATGAGGAGGAGTTTCGAACGATGGCGACGCGGTGGTGGCGAACCAGAAGAAACAGGCACGAACGGTGGTTTTGCGAATGGATTTGAAAGCGGTGGACTGGACTCGGATTTGAAATGAACTGGAGGCGCGATTCAATTTGAAGGAGTGGTGGCTTTTGAATTTGAATTGGTTTAGGGAACATATTTTATTTTTCTTTGATTTGAGGCAACCATTATTGGTTTGGGAGAGAAACAAATTTTAGGAAGAGCGATTATTCTGAAGAAAATGAGATGAGGCGTATGATTTATAAAAGGAAAATTTGGATAAGAACAACGTTACATCGCGATAGGGTTAGGATAGTACATTTTCGCAGATATAGGTCGGCTGAAAATTTACTGAGGAAGGTTGTATTCAGGGTAGGTTATTTATGTTAAAACTCTACTACGAATTACTACAGATGCTTTAAACTCGTATCGCCGACACATTCTCCAAACATGAAAAAATAATACATACCCCTTCGTTTCAACATTTTGAATTTAATAAAATTAATTTAAGTGTAATCCAACTCTGGTTTGTATGTAACGATATTTTAATATTTATATTATCTATCGGTTCACTAATTTTATTCTGTTCGTCCATCAATAATTCTATTCAACTCCATATTTGAACATTGAATTTATTTTCTTTATTCACACAAATATAAAATCTAAACAAATTTCCAAATATCTCAACAAATAAAATTTCCAATTCATTTAACGTTAATAATGTTTATTTCTAAATTCAACTGTTCATATTTACCAGTTGAATTTCAAATTCAATTCGAATATCCACCCAAACTCAGTCTAAATATTCAAAAATAATTATTCGATTCTAGACCAACCATTCTGAATTAAATATCTGGTTTAATCCATATACAAATCATATATTCGATTTTAAATTTCTAATTTCAGTATCAATATAAAAATGATCATTAGTAATTAAATCTTTAAATTAATTTTACATTCCCATTGTCGAAATTTCTTGGACGTTACAATCTTTCCCCCTTTAAAACTTTTCGTCCTCGAAAAGGAGATATCATTATAATTACACCAATGTATATTTCAAAATTTTATATTTGCGAGAAATTTTCCAACAATTAATTTATATATTGATATCTAAGTCGTTGATACTCTTTGTTTATCCATCATATCCAATTAACTCTAAAAATCAAATTTCTTTTCAAAAGCAATTTCTACTTAAATCACAAATCCTGCAAAAGTTTGATTTACGCATCTCAAATTCTCCTAAATTTATTTATAAACCTCATCTGTCAATCAAATCCACTTACAATCCAAGTTCAACCAAATCTCATTCAATCCATTTAATTCTTCCTAATGCGCATTAAAGAGTGTCATCTCCTTTTCAAGTTACAAATTTTTGACTTGAAAACTTCCAAAATCTGAAATCTTTATAACTTGGTATTATTACTACAAAGCTATGGATTTGAAAATACTCCAAGTCCTTTTTCTTAATTTATTGGGTTAGGTACAATTTAAATTTCAAATTATTGATTTGAAAATATTTGATAACTCGAAGTTTGACAAGTTTATTGTCGTCCTTACAGATGTTATCCATACACTGGCCAGGCGCATAACTAAAATCTTGAAGTACTAAATATCCTTGCTTCAACTCCCAGTGAAAAATATTTCAAAATTTTCCTTTTAAAAAAAAGATACGGAAAGTACCAATACAATATTGATATGTTAATTGTTCATGAATCTCAAATACACAGTGGTTTCATCTGGATCCCCTAGAAAACATCCGTATCCATAGGAAACCACTTCCCTGCGAATTTCATCATGGACATATCAATGGAAGATATTTTAGAACCAAAAGAAAATCTGAAGTCACTAAGCGTTGAGTGCTCTATCTCAGGGTCACGAAAACAAATTATCAAGTTATGAAGATAAACCAAGTCTCGAGGATAGATCAAATCATGAGGACAAATCAGGTCACGAAGACCAATCAAGTCATGAAGACACAGCACAACATCAAATAGGTGGCTCACCATCACTAAGATATTCTACACATTACATGGCTCCATTCTACCTTTAGTAACTCTAGTGGTTACATCTCTTTCACTTGTAGATATGCCATGGGGACCGCGGGTATACAATGGTTACGCCTGATTCCCTCAGGAAACATCCATACCCGTAAGCTTTCACAGCTCTACGGATTACGCCGTTGTCACGATTGTAGATCACAGCAGACACAATGGTTACGCTTGGTTCCCCCAAGAAACATCCGTCCGCCATAGGCCATTTATAGCCCTTTGAATTACGCTACATGGTCGTGTTCTTTCAGACAACTCGAGTTTTATGTCCGGACAACCTACCGTCACCAGCAGCACATCTCACTAAGCTTGAAATTCAAAGGAGACGAGTGGTACTTCCCTTATCTTGACTTGAAAACATACAGTACTTTATTTTATACTCATAAATTGTACTTATATCACTTACATAAGATTTTCTTCTCAAAACATATTTTTAAACATCTCATTCTCATACAAATTCCATTGTATAAGATTTTATCTTAATTCATTACCTTCCCAAAACAATAACTTCCAAATTTGCTATACTCTTATATAATTTCCATGAAAGTTCTGGAAACTTCTGTATCCAATATCCAAAATTGAATATCCTCAAATTTCTATTCAAATTTCAAAATTTTAGTTTCGATCTCCTTATCAATTCATATATCTGATATTCTTTCAAACTCCGATCTATGAATTCATTATTATAAACCAAATTACTTCCAGTTTTCCCATTTATTAATTTCCTCAATCAGTTCAAATCTTAATGCTCTTACCATCTCAAAATTTTCAATTACTCACTTCATCACTTAATTCCAATTTTTACGCTTCTGAAATGCCAGAATTTATTTCTTCCTCCTTATAATAAATTTCTCATTCGCGCTCTATTTCTCTTTCATGTTCACATCCTTTGACCATCAATTAGCAAGCGAACAACTTCCTACGTATCAACCCGAACGCCAAAACTGACATCAGGTCAACACTCAGGAAATTATTTAACTTAACTAATCTCGGGTCAATTTCTAAATTCATTAACTCCATTTCTTATCATATCCTTGCTTACGCAATTCCCAAATTCAGTTTATGAATATATTTTCGCTTACGTTCTACCGCTCTTCATTCTCGTCGTGCAGCTTTTTATTATTCAGTTCTTGTCATTTGGCTTTATCAAAATATGTTAGCCTCCCACAGTGTTTTTGAAACATATTTTCAATCATCACATTTCTATAATTTTAGAAAATCTCTTATAACCATTGAAAATTATTTCATATATTCACGGACCTTTATTTTCTATAAAAATATACTTTTATTCTCAGGGAAAAACATTTGTAAATTCGTTATTTAGATTAAAATAGATATTACATAAAACACCGCTATTTTCACTTAACTGCTGGCACTCGTTTACTTACTTCACTTAACCACTCTTGCTATCGAACCTTATCCATTTCTTAGTCAACAATGAAGTCTGTAACAGCCCGCATTTTTAATAGAATTAAAAATGTACATAAATGTGTGTATATATATGCATAGATAGGTAAATATAGTGATGTACAATGGAAATTAATTAATACATGAAAGAAAAAGGAAAGATTAATTCAATACCAGTGAGTGTAACGGGAAAGATAATAAAATAAGTATACTTAATTTAAATATCAGGAATAAATTCAAATGGACATCACCATCGCGTTCGTCTCGGAATTCTGCATGGAATAGAATCCAAGTTTTCGAAAATCGGACTCTGTATGAAGGAGTTATGACGTTCAGAAGATTCAATGAAAATTCAGAAATCAACCAACTCAAGAGAAAAAAATATAGGTCGACCATGGTGTCGACCTACCCCTTAGGGAGGTCGATCTATTTGGTCGAGGTCGACCTGTTTTGGTCGGGAAAGTCTCGTTTTAGCTGCAGATTCATTTTTATGAATCCAGACTTGTTTCTGGACATCGTTCTTTGACTCTAAACCTATTTAAACACCCCTAGGCCTTGCTTTCTCTCCACAGCAAGTCATTGTAACTATATGCTGCCTCAATCTTGAGAGGATTCTCTTCTTCTTCCTCAATGGATCTAAACAATTCTTCTTCTCTACCAAATACTAGATCCATTTTCTCTCTTCACAAATCTATTCCTAAATTAAAAAGAATGAGATTTAGGATTTCAACAACCGCAAATAAAACAAAAGAGTGATTCGGATCTAGAATACCGCGTAAGAAAAGGGAAGGGATTCAGATCCACTACGCCGCGAAAGGAAATCAAAGAAAGATCAGATATGTAAATTGGGGCATGAAATCAATCAAAGTCAAATCAAATTCATGAATTAAAGAAGAAAACCAAAGATCTACGAATTGGAGCGCACAAACACTGTGAGTGGGATTACAATAAACTTGTTACATAATAGTATTATTATCGTTCATCATTCCCCAGTTATAAATTCAATTCAAGATTTATGTTATAATAATTGTTCTTTTATTCTCCTTTCCTTTTTTAATTTTGGATCTAGGTTATCTCGAACCTAGACGAAAATCTTATTATACATACGTGCGGTTGGAATAGGGGAATATTGGGCATAATCTATTTTATGCAACTGAGGAACATAATCCGTAATTTTGGGTTTGTGGCATAACAATTATTATTGCAAATATTGGGAAATCATTGTGATATAGTTTGTAATTGGTAATTCTAGAGCATAGTCCATAATGAATCTTTGGATATGATTTGGGAGCGTGAATAGCGCATAATCATGAATTCTGACATATGATGTTGACATGAAATTATGTAAATTTAATTGGAATTGTTGAATGTGGGATAGGACTGGGAAAAAGGTGATTTACTTCAAATCTAAATATTATGGGATTGAGGGTTTAAATTATAAATTGAATTGGAATAATAGGTATAGCCTATTAACGGGATTACAAGCATGAACATAAATAGGGGTTCTTGGGAAAACCTTGAATTTGAGACTTGAAAATTGGATATGCCATTAAGGTCCTAGAAACATAATTAAAAATGGAATATGTTGGACAAACCATGCCTATAAATAATTATGGAACTCGACACAAAACATGAAATTGATAATATGGCATAACTTGAACATGAACAAGCTTGTGAACTGATAATTGACATTTGATATCTAGAATGAACATGAACATGCTTGTAAATTTATAATTGGCCTATGACACCTAGAATAGACATGAATTTTTAATTGGCTAAAGATTAAACATGGCTAACTCGAGGTTAGAATGAGTTTGCGGTGTAATCCTGCCCAGAACCGCCTGGCACATCCAGTGACCGCAAACAGTAGGTTCTAATGTGAGAAGTTAGTCATAACGTGCTTGAAACCCGAGGTTAGATTGAGTTGTGGTGTAATTCTGCCCGGAACCAACCAGCACATCCAGTAACCACAATAATAAGTCTAATGTGAGAGGTTGGGCATTAATAATTAATTAATGCTAATAACACATGCTAGAATGGTAAGGTTAAGTCAACATGAAATACTAGACAACACTTAACCAATTTGACATGAATATGGGTAGGTTAAGTCAACGTGAACCGCAAGACAACACTTAACCAATTTGACATGATATATGGGTGGGTTAAGTCAACGTGAACCGCTAGATAACACTTAACCAATTTGACATGATATATGGGTGGGTTAAGTCAACATGAACTGATAGAGAACACTTAACCAATTTGGCATGGTACGTGGGTTGAATTGAATACGTGATTGGGGTTAAGTCAACTTGGACACATGGGCAAACTTAACCAATATCAAAGCAAGGAATAGTGGGGAGTGATAAGATTAAATAATAAATAAACTTATCCTAGGGATAAGAAATGAATATGACTTAAGATGTAATACAAGACTCGAAGGGTGGGACGACTTATACCATGAAATAAGTTAATCTAAGCTAAAAACGTGGAAAAACACCCGTACGCTATCATTCGATAAAGAGAACTTAAGTCATGCTTGAATTCATTGGTAAACCTTAGTTAAAAGGAACTAAGTGACAAACCTTAGTTAAAGAGAACTAAGTAACAGAAACCAAATGTCAAACCTTAGTTAAGAGAACCAAGTAATAAACCTTAGTTAAGAGAACTAAGTAAATAACGAGAAAGAGAACTAAGTATTAAACCTTAGTTAAGAGGACTAAGTTGTATACCTTAGTTAAGAAAGCTAACGATTCAAGAAACTAAGTAGTAAACCTTAGTTAAGAGGACTAAGTTGTAAACCCTAGTTAAGAAAGCTAACGATTCAGGAAACTAAGCAGTAAACCTTAGTTAAGAAAGCTAACGATTCAGGAAACTAAGTAGTAAACCTTAGTTAAGAGGACTAAGTTGTAAACCTTAGCTAAGAAAGCTAACGATTCAGGAAACTAAGTAGTAAACCTTAGTTAAGAGGACTAAGTTGTAAACCTTAGTTAAGAGAGCTAAAGCTTCAGGAAACTAAGTAGTAAACCTTAGAGAACTAAGTAGCAAACCTTAGTCACGAAAACCAAGTAGAACACGAGGAGGAGCGAACGTCCATCTGATCATGAAGAAGGCTCCAACGAACTGGGTTACGAAGCATGCGGCTTCGAAGGGACGTGAGGGTACTCTTGCTATCCCTCTGTGAGGTTGCAGATGATCCTCCTGGGCTCACAGAGGTTAAGGTCTGCGTTAGAAGAGCCAAGGGTATGCCTTAGTTGCAATATAAGCAACCTAAAGACTAGGATGGGTCAGCGTGAGGCGGTGATATCTTGTTTAGCCATGTGATAGCACATCGTCGTCTACCTACCATCTTGAGTCAATCGAGTACGTAAAGCGGAAAGGCAGAGAACTCCAACTGTCCATATACTTTCTATCTAGTTATGGGTGAGGTTTGGCCAATAGGTTTGTGGGACATAGGGGGCCTGCGAATAGTTCTCATTCTTGATTTTCTTGGGTTCCTTTCATTAGTTGAGGGGGGGATCAAGTGGGACCATAGCCACACACAGATAAAAACAGACCTTAGCATCTGCATCGGCAGATAACTTAAAGCTCCTGATCGAGTTCCGTGTTTCCTGATTGGCCATGCCACGGGACTCAGGTCGCACATATAGAGGACATGTGCAACTAGACATCGATAACGATTCACGACACGTACGTGGGGAAAGTCTAGGAACATACATCGCTCGGGGTAGTGTGTCCTAGACTAAGGGTCATCATTCGATAGGTAGCATAATCCCTAGTTGGACCTAGGTCGCGTACACCCTGAATCCGAGAAGCGTTCAATAGGTAGCATAAACCCCAGTGGGCCCCGGGTAGCGTAAACCCTGGTTGAATCTGGGAAGCACTCGATAGTAAACCTTAGACTAGATCTAGATGATAGACGGAATCTAGCAAGATCGAGAATGGTAGTCCAAATGATTTCGAGAATGGTGGCACTACACTAAAGTAGTATATATTTACATGATGAAGCCCGTATGACATACGGCAAGGGACTGTATATATATATGGAAAGGATTAGTCGAGTTGGGGGTATCTACATAAACGTTGTATTAGGTTAACCTACTAGTGGGACATAAGTATAGCCTAGAGAGCTAATATCGTGAATAACCTAATAAGAAAGAAAATATAACTGAATGGTATATGTAGGATTATACATAAGTTTATTCTAAGTCCACTCACACAGAACTTATGTTTTGACCCCCTCCTCATTACATACTTCCAGGTTAGATTCATGATAGAGATGGTATAGCTATGGATACTGGTTTAGCAGTATTGTTAATAAGGTAAAGCAATATTTGAATATTATACTTTATTACCTTCCGCTATGAGACGCTTTATGAATTCTAACATGTTTCTTTATCTCTGTCTTTTTCTGCAGGATACCAGAGCACCCAACTTGGGTTTCGATAGATAGAATTTGAAAAATTCGGTCTTTCGGAATTCGGGTTGTCACATCTGGTATCAGAGCGATATTTAGTGATCTTAGGGCAATAATGAGTGAACATATTTATATTTTCAAAATTATATATATAAACCTTGATCCATATAGTGGCCCACTAGACATGAAAAGAGTTGGGATATCTAGTTTGTACACTCAAGGAATGAACATAGAAATTTTGGGACCCCTAAGAGGATTGGTTGGAAAGCGTACAATATGACTTGGCATTGGAGAAAGAAAGTATCCCATAGGATGGAAACTGAAATATTAGTATTTCAGATTAGTGGGTTTAGAAATGAAACCTTAGAAACTAGAAAAGGATTGAAAAGAAGTTTTGAAATCACTATTCTGTTAACAATAAATTTTGATTATTGTTTTAAAAAGAAATTTTTGTTGGGTGAACAAAATAAGTGGTAAAGTGCAAGAATAGAGTAGATGCTTGCACCTTAGCAGTTAAAGTTAACATTGTAAATAGGAACAATGTAACCTCGATAGTTGTCCTTGTCTACTCCAGTTTCGTGATTTGAAGAAAATGTTTTGCATTTTATTTTGTGACATGTTTTTTTTATGGTTTGGCAAAAGCAAGTTTTTGAGAAAAGAATAAAAGTTTTACCACTTTTAGTTTTTGGAAAAGAATGTAATAAAAAGAAAGAAGGCCAAACCATGTTTTAAAAATGGAGTAGTTAAGGATTAAGGCCTAGAAAGAACGAGATAAAGTTAAAGCTATTAGAACCAACTGGGGATTGGTTGAGTTGAGTGATTCTCTGAGTGTCAATCTGATGTTGATTTCGGTCTTCGGGGTTGATATTTAGGGAGTTACTCTCTTGCCAATTTACAGTCAGGGATTAGCTAATGGAAAATTTCCCGTAGAATGCATAAGCATTGAGAAACCTAGGTTTGTTGCTTGAGAAAAAGAAAAAGGGATAGGCCAATAATACACAGCAAGGACTAGTAGTGACTACTAAGTAAGCGGGTAGATCCTGTTGTGTGGACTCGCAATTGTCTAAGATGACAAAGTCCTAAGATTCTTAGCCCATAGTAGTAGCTGTGTAGGATGTTGTTTGAGTTCAAAACAGAAGAAGCCTATTTGAAATAATAAACTAAAGTAATTGGATTAAGTCAAATAAGCTAAGAAAAAGGATAGTCTAACTAACAAGAAACAACAAATTGAGTAAGGAAACAAAAGTGACGGGAAAAGAAAATGAAAATCTTAAGAGGAATAAATATGAAATTTTTCCAAGATAAGTTGAAAAAGAGAAGAAATTTTTCTTATGTGATTGTGCTTGGATAGGAAAATAGGAAATCTTCGTAGAATAGTCATATAAAAATCCAAGTACGATTAGAAAAGAAAAACAGAGGATGTGAATTTTTCCGTTTTATACCTTTTCGTAACATAAGAAATCGAGTTTGGAAAATTAGATTTTTCTAAATTTTGAATTTAATGATGGATGGTAGGGTTTTGGATGTGACAATTGGGTGAACTATGCTCTTATTCTATAAGAGTATGGGAAAACTTGGATGAAAAATATTTTGATTTTTCAAGAATATTGCATTCATATAGAACTGCAAGTATATTTAGGATGTGAGCATCATGTTTTGAAAAAGTTTTAAAATTTGCATACATATAGGTGGATCCAAATTAGGCATACATACTATACTATGATATATCTCACTTTGCACATGTGCATAATATTTGCAACAATTAGATGCACACTTGATGGATGGATATTGCGAGGGATTATCTATTATACTCGTATCGAATTTCGGGGACGAAATTCTTTAAGGGTGGGAGAATGTAACACACAACATTTTTAATAGAATTAAAAACATACATAAATGTATATATATGTGCATAGATAGGTAAATATGGTGATGTACAATGGAAATTAATTAATACATGAAAGAAAAAGGAAAGATTAGTTCAATACCAGTGTGTGTAAAGGAAAAGATAATAAAATAAGGATACTTAATGTAAATATCAGGAATTAAGTAAAACGGACATCACCATTGCGTTCGTCTCGGAATTCTGCATGGAATAGAGTCCAAGTTTTCGAAAATCGGACTCCGTATGAAGGAGTTATGACGTTCAGAAGATTCAACGAAAATTCAGAAATCAACCAACTCAAGAGAATATATATATATATATATATATATATATATATATATATATATATATATATATATATATATATATATTAGCAGGTCGATCATAAGGTCGACCTCCCAAGGGGGAGGTCGACCATGTTGTCGACCTACCTCTCAGGGAGGTCGATCTATTTGGTCGAGGTCGACCTGTTTTGGTCGGGAAAGCCTCATTTTAGCTGCAGATTCATTTTTATGAATCTGGACTTGTTTCTGGACATCGTTCTTTGACTCTAAACCTATTTAAACACACCCTAGGCCTTGCTTTCTCTCCAAACCAAGTCATTGTAACTATATGCTTCCTCAATCTTGAGAGGATTCTCTTCTTCTTCTTCCTCAATGGATCTAAACAATTCTTCTTCTCTACCAAATCCTAGATCCATTTTCTCACTTCACAAATCTATTCCTAAAATAAAAAGAATGAGATTTAGGATTTCAACTGTCGCAAATAAAATAAAAGAGAGATTCAGATCTAAAATATAGCACAAGAAAAGAGTAGGGATTCAGATCCGCAACCTACACCGCGAAAGGAAATCAAAGGAAGATCAGATCTGTAAATTGGGGCATGAAATCAATCAAAGTCAAATCAAATTCATGAATTGAGGAAGAAAATCAAAGATCTACGAATTGGAGCGCAAAAACACTGTGAGTGGGATTACAATAAACTTGTTGCATGATAGTATTATTATCGTCCATCATTCCCCATTTATAAATTCAATTCAAGATTTATGTTATAATAATTGTTCTTTTATTCTCCTTTCCCTTTTTAATTTTGGATCTAGGCTATCTCGAACCTAGACGAAAATCTTATTATACATACATACGGTTGGAATAGGGTAATATTAGGCATAATCTCTTTTATGCAATCGAGGAACATAATCTGTAATTTAGGGTTTGTAGCATAACAATTATTATTGCAAATATTGGGAAATCATTGTGATATAGTTTGTAACTGGTAATTTTGGAGCGTAGTCCATAATGAATCTTTGGATATGATTTGGGAGCGTGAATAGCGCATAATCATGAATTCTGATATATGATGTTGACATGAAATTATGTAAATTTAATTGGAATTGTTGAATGTGGGATAGGATTGGGAAAAAAGTGATTTATTTCAAGTCTAAATATTATGGGATTGAGGGTTTAAATTATAAATTGAATTGGAATAATAGGTATAGCCTATTAACGTGATTATAAGCATGAATATAAATTGGGGTTTTTGGGAAAAGCTTGAATTTGAGACTTGAAAGTTAGATATGCCGTTAAGATTCTAGAAACATAATTAAAAATGGAATATGTTGGACAAACCATGTTTTTAAGTAGTTATGGAACTCGACACATAACATGAAATTGACAATATGGCATAACTTGAACATGAACACGCTTGTGAACTGATAATTGACATTTGATATCTAGAATGAACATGAACATGCTTGTAAATTTATAATTGGCCTATGACACCTAGAATAGACATGAATTGTTAATTGGCAAAACATGAAACATGGCTAACTCGAGGTTAGAATGAGTTTGTGGTGTAATCCTGCCTGAAACCGCCTGACACATCTAGCGACCGCAAACAATAGGTTCTAATGTGAGAAGTTAGTCATAACGTGCTTAAAACCTGAGGTTAGATTGAGTTGTGGTGTATTCTTTCCCGGAACCAACCGGCACATCCAGTGACCGCAACAATTTGTCTAATGTGAGAGGTTGGGCATTAATAATTAATTAATGCTAATAACACATGCTAGTATGGTAAGGTTAAGTCAACATAAAATACTAGACAACAATTAACCAACTTGACATGATATATGGGTGGGTTAAGTCAACGTGAACTGCTAGACAACACTTAACCAATTTGGCATGATATATGGGTGGGTTAAGTCAACGTGAACCGCTAGATAACACTTAACCAATTTGACATGAAATATGGGTGGGTTAAGTCAACATGAGCTGGTAGAGAACACTTAACCAATTTGGCATGGTACGTGGGTTGAATTGAATACGTGATTGGGGTTAAGTCAACTTGGACACATGGGCAAACTTAACCAATATCAAAGCAAGGAAAAGTGGATAATGATAAAATTAAATAATAAATAAACTTATCCTAGGGATAAGAAATGAATATGACTTAAGATGTAATATAAGACTCGAAGGGTGGGACGACTTATACCATGAAATAAGTTAATCTAAGCTGGAAACGTGGAAAAACACCCGTACGCTATCATTTGATAAAGAGAACTTAAGTCATGCTTGAATTCATTGGTAAACCTTCGTTAAAAGGAACTAAGTAACAAACCTTAGTTAAAGAGAACTAAGTTACAGAAACAAAGTATCAAACCTTGGTTAAGAGAACCAAGTAATAAACCTTAGTTAAGAGAACTAAGTAAATAACGAGAAAGAAAACTAAGTAGTAAAGCTTAGTTAAGAGGACTAAGTTGTAAACCTTAGTTAAGAAAGCTAATGATTCAAGAAACTAAGTAGTAAACCTTAGTTAAGAGGACTAAGTTGTAAACCTTAGTTAAGAAAGCTAACGATTCAGGAAACTAAGTAGTAAACCTTAGTTAAGAGGACTAAGTTGTAAACCTTAGTTAAGAAAGCTAACGATTTAGGAAACTAAGTAGCAAACCTTAGTCAAGAAAGCCAAGTAGAACACGAGGAGGAGCGAACGTCCATCTGATCATGAAGAAGGCTCCAATGAACCGGGTTACGAAGCACGTGGCTTCGAGGGGACGTGAGGTTACTCTTGGTATCCCTCTGTGAGTTTGCAGATGATCCTCCTGGGCTCACAGAGGTTAAGGTCTACGTTAGAAGAGCCAAGGGTATGCCTTGGTTGCAATATAAGCAACCTAAAGACTAGGATGGGTCAGCGTGAGGCGGAGATATCTTGTTTAGCCCTGTGATATCACGTCGTCGTCTACCTACCATCTTGAGTCAATCGAGTACGTAAAGCAGAAAGGCGGAGAACTCCAACAGAGCATATACTTGCTATATAGTTATGGGTGAGGTTTGGACAATAGATTTGTGGGGCATAGGGGGGCTGCGAATAGTTCTCATTCTTGATTTTCTTGGGTGCCTTTCATTAGTTGAGGGAGGGGTCAAGTGGGAACATAGCCACACACAGATAAAAATAGACCTTAGCATCTACATCGGCAGATAACTTAAAGCTCCCGACCGAGTTCTGTGTTTCCTGATTAGCCCTGCCACGGGACTCGGGCCGCACATATAGAGGACATGTGCAACTAGACATCGATAACAATTCACGACATGTACGTGGGTAAAGTCTACGAACATACATCGCTCTGGGTAGTGTGTCCTAGACTAGGGGGCATAGTTCGATAGGTAGCATAATCCCTAGATGGACCTAGGTCGCGTACACCCTAAATATGAGAAGCGTTCAATAGGTAGCATAAACCCCAGTGGGCCCTGGGTAGCGTAAACCCTGGTTGAATCTTGGAAGCACTCGATAGTAAACCTTAGACTAGATCTAGATGATACACTGAATCTAGCAAGATCGAGAGTGGTAGTCCAAACTAGGCCTGTAAATGGATATCCAAAATATCCGAAATCCGTCCGTATCCGCATCCGAAAATGCGAAAAATATCCGATATCCGAAAAGCGGATACGGATATCCGATATCCGAAATGCTTAGCGGATACGAATACGGATACGGCAATATCCGTATCCGATAAATATCCGTCCGCTATAAGAATATATAGTTTTGTGTTTTATATTTAGGTTATAGTAAATAGTAATTTATTATTTTTTAAATAGTTGGATAAAATATTCTCCTAGCCTTCCTTTGTAATCTTACAAGTTACATTACACATTTACACGTCCTTACTACCCTTGGTCCCTTACTCAGTTACTCCTTAGTCCCTAACCTAGCGCTGGGCTCCCTGACCGTTGGATTAAATTATCTAGCGTGTTGTTGCTGTGTAATCAAAATCTGAACGAAAGAAACCCTAGCTTCAGAAAAAAAAGAGCGCCGCATATTCTCAATTTCTCATCAGTCTTCGAGAGCGACGAGCGACGAGTGCGAGAAATTCAAGGTGAAGTTCGAGAGCGACATCAGCCATCGAGCCTCCAGCCTCCAGCCTCCAGCCTTCATGCTCGTCCGCCGTCCGGAGTTCGAGTGCGACATCAGTCTTCGAGAGCCACGTCCAGGCATCGAGCTTTGAGAGCGACGAGAGTTCGATCCATCGTCTTCTCGTCCGTGCCAGGTCTTGTGAGATATCCAGCGCCAGAGTTCGAATCCGTCGTTCGAGCATAGAAGAAATATTCAAGGTGAAGTTTATAACTTAGTTTCTAACTTATTTACTTATTGATCTGCTAATTATGCTTTACTTATTGAAACAAACGAAATAGGCTATTTTAAATATCTTGCATTGTTCAAAGTTTGCTTGCCTAGGTTTGATCTGCTAATTTGAAACATGCACAAGTTTGCTTGCCTAGGTTTTGTTAAACTAGCAGATCAATAAGTAAAACATGCACAAGTTTGCATGAATATTTGTTTCAAACGAAATAGGCTATTTTGAACAATGCAAGATAGTTCCTTTAGTTTGTACTTACCTGTATAGCTCTAAAACCAAACGAACTGAAAAACTGCTATAGGAAAATAGTTCCTTTAGTTTTACATCTTACACGCATACAACAATGATTAGTTAAATATAGACAACATGAATATTAATATGTTTTAACATGAAATCATTCAAAAAAAAAACATTTCTTTAATTAATTTACTCTATTTTCCTTTATTTATAAACAGACATTGATTCACTTTGTCGAGTTTTGAATTAGTGCATATGTCATTGACTGAAATAAGCCAATTTATATTCAGAATTTTGAATTAGTGCATATGTTATGACTTTGTCGAGTTTTGATTCAACATCAAATTTTGAATTAGTGCATATGTTATGACTTTGTCGAGTTTTGATTCAACATCAAATTTTGAATTAGTGCGTGCTAATATTGATATAGCTATTTCAATAGGTTTTTGCATGATATAACAGTTTATTTTAATTTTATTGTTAGAGCATTGATATAGCTATTTCAATAAGTTTATTTTATTTAACATTGTAGAATTTTGACAATGGCGAATGCCACATCAAGCTGTAGTAATAAGGATATTTGTGGTAATGACATAGTTGTTGAAGAGAATCGAAACACTTCAAACACAGCTACAGATTCTAGTTTGCCAATCACACAAGTATCTGAAAATCAGTCTATTGATCTAGACAAATCCGCACCCTCTAATACAAGAATTTTGAAATCGGATGTATGGAAAGATTTTATTAGGGAAGTAGTGGATGGTGCTATTAAAGCCACTTGTAAACATTGTTCTAGATTATTTGATGGAGCTACTACAAAGGGAACAACCCACTTGAAAAATCATCTAAAAACATGTCCAAAAAATCCCAATCGTCTAAGAATATCCGGACAACAAATGTTGACTACCAAAATTTCTCCCAACAAACCAATTAAATTAACGAGTTGGAAGTTTGATCAACATAGAAGCCGAATGTGTTTTGCACGTATGGTTGCTAAGCATGATTATCCATTTAACATGACTGAACATGCATATTTTCAAGAGTATATTAGAAGTATTAATCCATCCGTTAAGTTCTTTTCTAGAAATACAGTTCGATCCGATGTTTTAAAACTCTTTAATGAGATGAGAGGTAAACTACAAGAGATGTTTTATTGTTTGTCATCCCGTGTTAGCCTCACTACGGATTTGTGGACCTCCGAACACCAAAACATAGGTTATTGTTGCATAACTTGTCATTTTATCAATGATGATTGGAAGTTGCAAAAAAAAGTCATTGCTTATTATAATTTGCCTCCTCCTCACACCGGGTCCGCACTTAGCACTTCTCTTAAATCAAAAGTATTGCAATGGAATATCGATAAGAAGTTATTTGCACTGACGGTCGATAATGCATCAAATAATGATGTAATGATAAGAGATTTAAAAGAATGGTTGATTGGTAAGAATGTGTTGCCTCTTAGTGGTGAGTTATTTCATATGCGTTGTTGCACACACATCCTAAATTTGATTGTTCAAGATGGACTAAAATTGGTGCAATGTCTTATTGAAAAAATTAGAGAAAGCGTGAATTATACAAAATCGTTGCAAATTAGAAAGCAAAATTGGGAAAATGCATTGGCTCAAACTCGATTGGTTGGGAAAGGAGTGTCTTATGATGTTCCAACACGTTGGAATTCAACATATTTAATGCTTGAAAGTGCTCTTGAAGTGCGTCCGGCATTTGAGCGATTGGTTGATTTAACCCACGATTACAAATGGTTGCCATCAAACGAAGAATGGGAAATAGGAAAAGAAATATGTGAATGTTTGAAATTATTTTATGAAGTTACACTTAAATTTTCGGGAGTTAAATATCCTACGGCTAATTTATATTTTGAAAGCATTTGTGATGTTTATGAAAGCATTTTAAGTTGGGAGCTACATGAGCATGAGTATATTCAATCTATGGCCCAAAAGATGAGAATCAAGTTTGACAAGTATTGGAGCACTTGCAATCTAATGATGAGTATCGGTATGGTTTTAGATCCCCGTTATAGAATGACTTTTATTGAATTTTTCTTCGAAAGAGTTTATGGGGAACATGCACAAGTTTATGTTGCAAAAATTCGTGAAGCTTTGAAATATTTATTTTCTTTATATGAAATGGAATGTGCATCCTCTAAGGGGCAATCTACCAATTCTTCGTGTGATACGTTTGATTCTAATCCTCCTTCTAAGAAGAAATCAAGAATGGATTTAGAATATATGAACTATCGTGACAAAAAAGTTGGTAGCTCACAAGCTTTTAAAAGGGAACTTGATAAATATTTAGAAGATGAACTGTTACCAATGGGTGAAGATGAGGATAATTTTGATATTTTGATGTGGTGGAAAACCAATGGTCCAACTTTTCCAATCCTTGCAAGGATGGCTCGTGATATCTTAGCCGTTCCGATGTCAACCGTAGCATCCGAATCATCATTTAGTAGTGGAGGTAGATTGATTTCCGAGAGTAGATCTTCTTTATCTTCGGATATTGTTGAAGCTTTGAGTTGTGTAAAGGATTGGTTGCCGTCCGATATTGGTAAAACTTTTATATTTTTCTACATGTTTTCAATACAATAATCATCTCATATGTTATATAATTCTTTTGTATTTATTTTAGTAGGTCACAATATTGAGTTTGTTGACGATGCTATGGTTACGCTATAGACATTCTTCGCACTAGAGGGTATGGTAAGTCATGCTTATAGTTATATTGCATTTAGATACCAATCGTGCATTTCATTAATCATCCCATATAGACATGTGATGCTTCGCACTTGGAAGTTGCTGTGCTTGGCACCGCAACTTGAAGTTACTGTGCTTTGGCACAGCAACTTCAGGTTGCTGTGCCAACACAGCAGCTTCAGGTTGCTGTGCCAACACAGCAGCTTCAGGTTGCTGTGCCAACACAGCAGCTTCAGGTTGCTGTGCCTAGTGCACAGCAACTTGGAAGTTGCTGTGCCTGGTGCACAGCAGCTTGCAAGCTGCTGTGCACTAGGCACAGCAAGCTGCTGTGCACTAGGCACAGCAAGCTGCTGCGCCTAAGGCACAGCAGCAAGCTGCGCCTAAGGCACAGCAGCAAGCTGCGCCTAAGGCACAGCAGCTTGCTGCGCCTAAGGCACAGCAGCTTGCTGCGCCGGCGCACAGCTAGCAAGCTGCTGTGCACTAGGCACAGCAAGCTGCTGTGCACTAGGCACAGCAAGCTGCTGTGCCGGCGCACAGCTAGCAAGCTGCTGTGCACTAGGCACAGCAAGCTGCTGTGCACTAGGCACAGCAAGCTGCTGTGCACTAGGCACAGCAAGCTGCTGTGCACTAGGCACAGCAAGCTGCTGTGCACTAGGCACAGCAAGCTGCTGTACAACAACTTGAGGTTGCTGTGCCAACACAGCAAGTTGCTGTGCCTAGTGCACAGCAACTCCAAGTTACACACTTACAATTACTTGTTCATGATCACTTTACTGACTTTAGTTCGTATGTAATTCATAATTGAATTTGTTGGTTGTCTTTTTTGCAGGTTCATTTTTTGGAAGCTTCAACCATTTCTGCATTTCATGAAGAAAAAAATGCCATGTTTTAATTTGTTTATGTACTTATATTATTATGATGAACTACGGACCTACGGTACTTGCTTTTTAATTTGTGTTGTATATGTGTTTGAATCAGCGCATGTATTAGCATTACATGGGCTCGAACTACGGTACTTGCTTTAATTTGTATTGTATAATGTTTATGCATTTGCTTTAATATGTATGTTTAGCAGTTTAGGTCAGCGTATGGTTTATATGATGAAATATTTTTATTTGAGTTTTATTTTTTATGTGATTGAATGAGATGTTGATATGGTTATGTGTTATTTCAATTTTTTTTGTGTGATTGAATGAGATGTTGATATGCCTATTGTTTAATGTCAAATAAGATTTGCATTGTATTGTATTTTGTATATTTTTAAGTTCGGATTCAGATATTTTCGGATATCCGTAAATATCCGTATTCGCTAAGCCGGATACGGATATTTTCGGATATCCGAAAATATTTTCGGATACGGATACGGATAGTATTTGATAGATATCCGCGGATACGGATACGGATTCGAATACGGATTTTTTTTTTCGGATACGGATACGGATACAGCACTATCCGCATCCGTTTGCATCCGTTTACTGGCCTAAGTCCAAACGATTTCGAGAATGGTGGCACTACACTAAAGTAGTATAGATTTACATGATGAAGCCCGTACGACATACGGCAAGGGACTGTATATTGATATGGAAAGGATTAGACGAGTTGGGGGTATCTACATATATGTTGTATTTAGGTTAACCTACTAGTGGGACATAAGTATAGCCTAGAGAGCTAATATCGCAAATAATCTAATAAGAAAGAAAATATAACCGAACGGTATATGTAGGATTACACAGAAGTTTATTCTAAGTCCAGTCACACAGAACTTATGTTCTGACCCCCTCCTCATTACATACTTCCAGGTTAGGTTCATGATAGAGATGGTATAGCTTTGGATACTGGTTTAGCAGTATTGTTAATAAGGTAAAGCAATACTTGAATATTATACTTTATTTGCTTCCGCTGTGAGATGCTTTACGAATTCTGACATGTTTCTTTATCTCTGTCTTTTTCTACAGGATACCAGAGCACCCAACTTGGGTTTCGATAGATAGAATTTGAAAAATTCGGTCTGTCAGAATCCGGGTTGTCACAGAGTCAATCAAGTTGGGGTATATTCACATCACAGACCTTAACTGAATAGCATTATTAACTTCGAAACAGATAAAATTCACCATTTCATACACCAACAAAATATTTATTCTCAAAATTTCAGATTTTAAGTTAAGAAATTATTTCCTTCACAATAATCGTTGATTATAACAATAATTCAATCCTTCGAAATATTGAACTTTCAATGTACTTTATTCTTTAATCCGAATACATAAAAAATTAATTAATTACTAATTAAATTTTGATTAAAACGGAAAGTAGGTAGTATTTCCTTGAAATTTGGCATGGTCGATTCCTATAAATAACTTTCTTTTCGAATAATCCCTTTTTTGGAAATTATATTCCGAGCTTCGGAATAATTTCACTGTACCGGTCAACCCCATTTCCTTTATCTCCAATTTCAATTGCAACACCTAAGCCTCCAAATGTTATTTACTTCTAAAAAGTAATTATTGTTCCTTTCATCGAAAGACTCGTCACATCAAATTAATTTCGATTCCATTCAAATACAGATTCAAATCTTCATTTATATTTCGCTTCATTTACAATGCTCGTTTACAAGTCACTTCTTGTTAATTAATTAACAAGTTTATACTTCACTATCGGATTCATATATTCGATTACACATTATTGGTTTGAAACCAATTATAATCTAGCTTGTCAGGCTTTGAATAATCCAAATAAATTTGTACTGTAATTCGACACAATCAAATTCCGATTATAACTTTTTTCGATTTTATTTTCATTTATATTCCGAATATCAAAATTCATCATCTTCATTTTCTTGAAATGAGTTCGAATTTCACATTTTCATTCAAATTCTTATCTGAAATTTATTCCCAGTAATTTCAGTTGTCTTTGATTTCTAAAATACGCGATTACAGAAATTTGTTCGTCAATTCTATTATACTTATTCTCCTTAGATGTTGCTCGATATTGGATTCGAAATTCAAACATACTATACTGGGGATCTTATCGAAGAAAAGCTCTTACAGACCTGGATTGGAAGACCGGGGATTCCGGAAAAAATTTAAATCTCAAAATAAATTTTTATTTCCGCTATATGAGTTCAAAAATACTAATTTTAAAAATATACAATATTCCCAAAATAATTCACCTTTCAAAATTCATTTTAAAATTATTTTCTCTTTTTGAACTTTATAATTTGTAAATTTTTAATAAAAAAATACGTTTTGTTCTAGTGTCATTCCTACTCATTTAAACTCGATAAGCTACGCTTTGAATAAACTAAAGCTCTGATACCACTTGTAACGTCCCGCCTTTTTGACCTCTTCAAATTGGTGATTAAACCAACTAAAAAACGTCCAAAACGACGGACTGTTATTTAGCTTATAGAGTTTAAAACAAAATCAACATTGAAAACACAGAATAATTAAATAACACAATATTGAACAGCGAAATAAACTTCTATATATTAATCAAAAAAATTGAATATAAGAATTTTCCCTATACAACGGAATTTAAAACAAAATTTGAATACAAGAAAATATTATAGTTTTAAAGAAAACTTCAGATGCGCGTCTCCTGGAATCCCCAGCTTTGTAAATCTTTGAATCTTGATATGTGATCTCTAAATCTCTAACACTCGGGTCTGACCCGAGCGTTCCATGCAAAAACATAAAACACTCGAGTCAGGATTAAATCATAGTTCAAGTAAATTAACTTCAATAGAAACTGAAAAATAATTGTTAATCCAACAAAATTTTGAATTTCGCGTATATCGAACCCATGGGAACTGACGAATTATATATCAGAGCAACTTTGACAAAACAAATCGGGACAGCCTAAAGGTTTACATATATATGTACCTGATGATATATATAAACACACACATACAGTGTTATATGTATACATATGTGTACAATGGGGTACGTAAATGTTTATGCATATCAGTTTTTATTTCAGAGACAAGCGCTTACAGGAGCCTGCATGTACACGTGTGCACTGCCCCAGCATCCTACAACCACAATAACAAGGCGGTACATCTCATGTACATCATAGGTTACAAGGCGGCGTGGGCGAAAACCCCGTAGCCATTAGAAGGCATAGCGTAAGATAAATATAACCAATATACAAACATGGTCCAATATGGTAATAGGAAATAGGAAAATCAAAATGCAACAAAACCGTTATGAATTTCAGGTTTCATACTGAATATGACAGCACGGCAAAAGGGAGTCATGCCAAGATAAGTTTAATATGGAATCAAACATATCTCAACCCAGGTGAGTAAAAATGAAGTATTTACATAAGTGAATAGGTGGCCCAAAATCATATGCAACAAAACGCTTGCAGCATGGCAGTATGGGCCAAGTGATTTGCTTAAACAAAACATAGTTGACTGCAAGTATATTTTTTTCGTTCGAAATATAAATGGGGCATAACAATACTTGAGTTACATGTAACCAAGTATAAATGGCATTGCAATTTACAATTTCATTTCAACATGTAAAATGTTTTCAGCAATCCCATTCCAGTGAACAAATGGGTTCAGCAATTTCATTTCAGTGAACATATGTCTTCAGAAATTTCTTTCCAGTGAACCAATGGTTTTAGCAATTTTAATAAGGCCTCACAAGTCTAAACAAAACATAAACTCAGAGAATGTCCAATATGACTAGTTTGTTGAGCATACATGTGTGTGTCCAGTTATATCATTCTTATTAGATTCAAATGCATTATACGTAGCCTTCATGTCTAAGTGCATTCTACATTTTTTTTAACAAAACAAGTATACACAATGGTAAATTTTCAGAAATTTCAACTTTGCCATATAAAACTCATGCTGGCATACAAAGACTCAAAAGTTTGTTCCCTTTTTGTTCTTATTTATTAATGTATAGGATTTATAATGCCAAGTAGCATTATTAACTATAAATCAGTAAAGGTGATAAAAGAAAGATAAAGTGTCAAGATTAGGTCATAACACATATTTACATCGTGAGCAACTAAATCCAACCTGGGGACATTACTGACTCCATTACATGCACAAAGTTTCAATGATTACTGCACATATATTCCAACAGCAAAGTTAAAAAAATGCCTATACCCATATGTATATATTCCAATGCATTTGTGGGCTGGGTTATACCTTGGGTACAATGAACTAATCACTGACCAATAAGTAGCATGTGCCCTACTAATTTATGCTACCAGAAATGATCAAAACTTTTAATGGTTTTAACATGGGTTTAACATACACGGATGTATTGCATGCAAGAAAGAATACTTATAATGGATTAAAAGTGTCAACTACATGACATCCTTAAGCAAATCCATTGTTTTAAAACAAAATGGATAGGTGACTTTGATTTTCATTAGTATATACAAATCGCTTACTAACATTCAGCATGGTCGAGTTAATAACTGTTAGACCAAAAAGTGGTTCTAACACCCAAATTGACTAAAATCGAAATAAAATAAGATCAAAAGTAAAATGGAGACACAGAATTCATAGTGGTTCGACGTTGAAAAGCCTACGTCCACTTTATAATCACTATTCTCGATGATATAGATGCAATTACAATGATAAACTCACTCAATTTCACTCACAACTCATGTACATTCACTCAATTGTCACAAAACAAATGTTGAATGATTATTTGGATTATCTGGGAATGCTTGAATTCGGTTTTTTGAAAGGGTTTGAGCTCTTTCAAAGTGCCAAGAAGAAGATCCTTTTTTTTCTATCTCTAGACGGGGTATTTATAGGTGGAAATTCACTTAGATTCAGTTCGGTTCGGAGCCACGTGTCTATCATCCCGTCGTACTCGGGCTCGGATGGACTCCAGTGCTGACAGCGCATCAGAGTAGAGATTATCGTGGGTAGGAACTGGTCATAACCGCTCCGAATATTCAGGCGATCGTGGGGGGAAGGGATATGGAATATGGGTTCGGTTCGGATGAGCGTGCAGAAGGGGTTCGGATCGGGGCATCCGATCCGATCCGAACTAAGCTGCAACTAAGTCCTTATCCATTTCGCTCTACTCCGTTCCGACCTGGTAGTAGCTCTCCGATCCGACTGGTAGTAGCTCTCCGATACGACCCGATGCTTTCTAAGAAGAAACGTTCTTCAACGCTTGACATCTCGACTTTGTGTTGCCTAGTTCACAAAGTAGGCTAACATTTTGCCCCCTCAAAGGATGCTTCTGTTGGAAACGGAGCATGCTTTGATTGTCGTTGCACGGTGCCTTCCTGATAATCTTCCTTTTGATTTTCCTTGTGCTTTCATCTTTCTCTTTGAATTTTTGCTTAATTCAAATACCAAGTTATCATATGATATTCTGTTCGGTTCGGGTTCTGACCCGAACGGATCCTCTTCTTTTTCTATTTCGCATTGGACTAGTGGGCCGAGCTATGCTGCTGGGCTTTCGAGCCGGTCCGAGCGGGAATACGAATAGCCACTATGTATTTATATACATCCAGCCTTCATCTTCCTCTCACTTTCTTTATCTTTCATTATTTTATAAGTTTCGCTCCGAAACTCTAGGTCTTAAAAAAGGAAAATTCTCACAATTCTCGTGCTAATCTCCAAATTAAGCACCTTGGTAGGTTTAAATCGTTGATTAATTTCGTGATAATTGGTTTTAATTGAAATTTATGGTCAATCCGACCGATTTGGGTGTGGCTTCAATGCTACAGCATCCTCTTCCTTCGCTATCGTCGTTGGTGGCTCCGTTGCCACTTCGAGGCGTTGGAAGAGGGAGTCGTAGCTTTTTCGATCATAACTGGGGTTTCAAAGACGAGATTAGGTTTAAGATTAAAAAAGAGGAAGAAGAAGGAGATTACAGGGGGTTGGTTCGGGCGATGGAGTATGGAGAACGGAGGAAAAGAAAAGGAAGAGAAATCCAGAAGGTCGGATCGGGTCGGGGCAAACAGTTGAAGAGGGGAATGGAGCTCGCCTAACCGGATCGGGTCGGACTGTAGGATAAAGGAGGAGAGAGGCATGACTGCCTAATCCGACCCGAACTGTTCGGGGAATCTACTTCTGAACCGATCCGATTTTGATTCCTGAGCTTCAATGTTTGTCCGAGCCCAAGGCAGGGCTACGCCCCCGATCCGATCCCAATGAATGCACCCGAACCGAACCGAAGAGCAGTCCAACTTAATGCATAAAAACTCATTTAGCTGGCCCAATCAACTCTTGGCATAATCGTCAACTTAATGGACAGTTAGGATAGTGCCCTGCGAACATAAATGGACATCAAGAACTGCCTTGATCTTTATTACTTTGCCAAGATTTTGCTTCGCACTTTCAAACGCTTACTTTGCACTTTCTGCATACACTGTTCACACTGTAGTTTACACACATACCCGGGGGAATACGGGCTAATTTACTCTAACTTGTGCTATTGCTTCTTCAATAGTTCTGTGACCAAGACATCCAGACGCTCCTCTAGACTAGCAGAGAAGAAGAAGGCCCCAGAGACATCCAACAAAATTACTCTTGAGGACATATCTTCTTCCTCGGATCCATAATGGAATGACGAGGGCTCAGACTATGAGGTTGAAACTCGTGAAAGCGACAATGTGCCTTCGGAGAGTGGAGTTTCCCTAGGTTGTGAAGAGGAAGGAGGGATTGGCGATGACTGAGCTCCTGATGAATTTGAGTCTGCCGTCATATTGGAATCACCTCAAGATTCCGTTGAATCGACAATCGACAATGACAGACTTATCCGAATACGACTAAAATACGGGATACCCAAAGGGGATACCTTGTTGCCATCCAAATCTGACCGTCCCCACAACCCTCCAGAGGGGTATATGGCAATCACTCGGTTGATGTGCATGGTCGGGGCTATCCCTCCATTTTCTCCTTTCGTCGTCGATTTTCTAAGACAAATGCGGATTGCCCCCATGCAGCTGCATCCCAATTCCTATGCTTACTTGTACACCTTATATGTAGCGTACCGTGAGATCTTAGGCATAGAGCTCACTTTTGACAACGTTCACTTCTTCTATAACTTCAAGCATCGGACTCGAGAGACTCCTTCTTTCTGTTACTTTGAGTCTGTCCCTAAGAGGAAAATAATTCCAGCGCCATTCAGTAGTAAAGCTGGGGACTCCAGGCTAGAATGGTTTTATGTAAAGCGACAGCCAAGATGTGCTAGGAGGTGGACGAAATCAAGTAAAGCAATGATTTTCCAAATCTCGACTCTGTACATTCAAGCCATCGCATTAATTCGTTTTTCTTTTTGTTTGCAGTTGATAACCCAAAACAAATATCGGACCAAGTGTTCTTTGATCGGATGCACCGGCTCCTTAATGGTGATCAGAAGTTTTTAACTATTGATGAAGTCCTTAAGGACGAATATCTTCATCTTCATGGGTTGTTGTCCATTACCCGTAGCATCGGTCACGGGATGGGTCCGTATGTATATATTCCTCCAGTGGACGTAATCCCAGAAACGGGCGAAGGTTCGAGAGCTTCTACAGTGCCTCTTCAGGCTTCACCCTCTCCATCTTCTACTCAAGATGATGAATTGGCTAACATGGCCGAAAAGCATCGCGAAGGGTATACTGTTCCCAAGGATGCCATTTCTCTGGAAAGGTCAACGTCTTCCAAAGAGTCGCCGATTGATGCTTCTGAGGGAGATGTCCCTAGTACCGATGACCCACTATTCCAGGGTTTGGGGCATCTCCCCTTACCTGAAACTATTTACACTTCAGAGGATTTTGGGAAGAATCCTTTAGTTTTCACTTCTTCCGAAGAGACCACTCTTGCTAAGGCCAAAGAACCCGCTCGCACTAGTCTAGCTTCGGACTCGGGTTTGTCGGGGGGAAAACACCACTTAGGACGCACTTAACACAATAGCACCACAACTCATAGCATCTCTCTCTTTATGAAAATATTGATCATGAATTTCATTTGTCTTGTTGTGCAGGCACGATGTCCCGATCCTATTATGACATCAGGAAACTCCACCGCAGCATGTCTAATCCGCCCTATGATACTGAGCATGCTCGCCGCGAAGATCGCAGTAGGGAGGATAGAAGGCCCTATGATCCTTATCGTTCGCGGATCTCACGTTCTCACTCTCCTGTCCTGACAGACCCAGAGCGATATAAAGGTTACCAAGGTCGCCGGGAAGAAGACAGGCCGCAATCAAAAGACTCAACCTCTTCTTAAGAAAAGCGCAGTAGGAAGAGGAGTCCGCCAAAAGATACCGAATCATGAAGCAAGCGTAAGGTTCCCGCTAAACAGCCTAGAACGGATAAAGAGGCCATTGAACCCTCCACGCACAGGGATACTGAGCTAACAATCCACGCCCCTCCACCGCTAGATGCTGAAACTGCAATTAAACGGGCGTATTTGGAGGAGCAATTTCCTGAACATTATTCGAAAACTTGACATTTTTACCTGCTCTTGAGCCTATTTCTTCAAGGTGGGCAGATGAGGCCAAAGCAAAGATAGATGCAGTCGAGAAGCAGTATTCAGAAATGTTCAAGTATTCGCGCAGCCTTTCCAGAATCATCCGCACTTTAATTACGAATGCTGACTCGATGCAAAAAACCGTAGAAGACGATGCAAAGGCCTTAAAGAATCTAGGAAAAGACTTGGAGGATACACAGGCTCAGCTTGTTGTTTCTCAACGGGATGCTACTAGCTTCAAACAACAATTTGAAGATCTGCAAAAACGCTACCATGATTTGCTTGAGTCCCATACCCAAGAGCGTTCTGAATTGAAGAAACAAGCCAAAGATGCCAAGTCAGATGCTGCCAAAACGCGGCTTGCTTACGCTAACCTTGAACGGGAGAAGGCCGAGTTAGCGAGGAAGAATGCTGAACTGGAAAAGAAAAATGCTGACTTGGCTTCTAAGCTAGTGGAGGCGGAGAACAGGGCTGCCCTAGCGGAGGGTAACGTCGAATGTGCTATAAAGTCCGCTGAAGAGGCCCGCAAACAACTGTCGGAGGCTGAAGGAGAGGTGCAGGGTTTCGGCGAATTAATGATTGAATTCTTTGCGCATATCATCCGCTGCCGGAACATTTCTTGGATTGAAGATTATCCATCTACCCTAGTCCAAGTATGGAGTCAGATCGTTGAATGGGAGAAAGAGGAGCTCAAGGTTGATTCCATTGACGAGGACAAGCTGATGGAGAAATATTTACGAGATGATGAACCAGAACGCCTGCCGAAGGGCGCCGCCTCATTGCTGCTGTTATGGACGAAGAGAGGCGGAGGGCTAAGCAAAAGAACGTTCCCGAGGTGGGTTCTTCCTCTACTGCCTCTGCAACTTCTGAAATAGAGGGATATGATCCTGAAAACCCAGGGATCCCTCGGACAAATCTTTTATCCCCTATTCCCGAAACGGCATCGGATACAGCAGTTACTCCAGCCGAGAAGTCTTCGGAAGGTATCTCTACATTTTCACCTCAATTCGTCAAAGCTATCTCTACCTTTCGTCACGTGATTGAGCAATCGATGAAGAACCCATTATTTTCTCCTGAGTTGATAACTGTTGCTTCTTACTCTGTAGGTATTGAACCGTCCGAAAAGACAGATGTGTCCCAGGGAACCGCCTCTGGAGCAGAGCCCACAAAGAAGGCTAAAGGGGGAAAAGACAAGGTTGCCCCCATAGATTCGGGGGTAGGAACTGAACCATCCAAGGTTGACACTCCTCATGATGACGAAATGATAGACGCCTTAAAGGATGATGGCGGCAACGGGGGACATGAGGAAGACCCCGAGGTGTCTATAGTCGGGGAGTCGAAAAGCGCCGATGATGTTACCTTAGCTGCACTGAAAGCTGACCAAGATAAACGCTTGCAGCTTAAAGCTGAAGACTTAGACCCTGAAAGCCTTAAGCCCCTCGCAGTAGTGGATGCGGGATCAAGGTTAGTTGTTAAGCTTTCGACTAGATCCATTACAGAGGAACTTGCTAAAACGTCTTCTTTTGATTCCAGCGCTCCGCCCTCCGGGAAGAAGTTAACTGATTCCAGCACTTCAGCTTCAGGAAAGAAAAAGTCAAAGCACATCTTGACCGAGGCCGAAAAAGAGGCGAGGGATGCGGAGAAGGCTGCTAAGAAGTCCAAGCCTCCTTCGAAGTCTAAATAGTGGGATGTCTTGCGTTAATTTAGCATTTGATTGACCCATAATTGTTGTCGCAAGAGTGGCCCATGCATCTTCTTTTTGCCTTTTTCCTGTACAAATTCGTTCATTTGTGAACAAAAAAATAATTCGTTTTCTGCAATGTCTGTTAGTTATCAGTTTTGCACTTATGTATGAATGCATGTCCCACTATATCTGTGTAATGAAGTTATGGTGGGGGGAAATATGTGTGTTGCCCCCAGTCAATCTTGAAAAACTATTCAAGATTTAGTCAAGTAGTCTGAGTGTCCTCGATTCTCCGACGGGGTTACATTCTCTATGTCATTAATGCCTATCGTTTTTTATGGCATTGTTTATACTCTCCTGTCTTATACTCAGGTTAGAGTTCTTACTGAGGCGGTCTCTTGTCTGGGTGCACCTTCACGCCTCAGAGGACGTTGTCTTCCCGTCCTTTATACTCTCTCTCAATTCTCGAGAGTTAGAGTTAAGAATGTCGTCTTCCCATTCTTTTATGTTTTATCGCACAAACAGTCGTTGTGCTTTTTCCTGCGTATAAACTGTTTTCAACCTTTCAGATTTTCAATCATCTTATATTCCATAATCACAACAGAATAGTAGTTGAAGGTCTATATAATGCAGGAAAGTAAATGACACACGATATTTTTATAGTGGTTCGGCTAAGTCGTAGCCTACATCCACTTTATAGTTCTTTGTTCATTTCAACAGACTTTTCCAAGGCAAGTCGTGCCTTTTTACAAAGTTCTTAAGAAAAACAGCAAAGAGTACAACATTTCTAATTCAAATATCGCATCAAGTGTTGGGCATTCTATGCCATAGGCACCTCTTCGCCATCTACGGTCGTTAACTTGAAGGTTCCTGTTTCAAGTTTCCGTTGGATGACAAAGGGTCCTTCCCACTTTGGACCGAGATAAGGAAGGGATGGAAAGACTCTCTTTAGCACCAAATCTCCCGGTTCAAAAGTCCTAAGACGAACTTTTTTGTCATAATAGCGTGCCATCTGACGTCGATGTCTTGACGCACGCAAGTCTGCTTCGTCCCTTTTTTCTTCGATTTCATCAAGAGACTCGAGTAAGAGTGCTCGATTCATCATCGGGTCATAATATGTCACCCTGTGGGAGGGAACTTCAAGCTCTACTGGAATTACTGCTTCTGAACCAAATGAGAGAGAGAAAGGGGTATGACCGGTAGCTGTCTTAAACGTTGTCCGATATGCCCATAAAGCTAAGGGCAATTCGTCAACCCATTTTTCCTTTGCGCGTTCTAACCGTTTCTTGAGGATGGATTTTATGACTTTGTTTATTGCTTCTACTTGCCCATTCGACTGCGGATAAGCGACGGCAGTGTACCGTTTGTCAATCTTATATTTCTGGAAGAAATTTCTGAATTCGGCACCATCGAACTGGGTTCCGTTATCAGTTATAATGGTC
The DNA here is from genome assembly GCA_030737875.1 of Allium sativum. Taxonomy (NCBI): domain Eukaryota; kingdom Viridiplantae; phylum Streptophyta; class Magnoliopsida; order Asparagales; family Amaryllidaceae; genus Allium; species Allium sativum. The sequence continues at coordinate 439,892,112 of CM060915.1, read as the reverse complement.
CTTGGGATCCCGAATTGGCATATAATATTTCTAACCACGAAACTTATCACCTTTCTCTCCTTGATTTTGGTTAGGGGCTCAGCTTCCACCCACTTCGTAAAATAGTCCACAGCGACTATTGCATATTTCGCTCCTCCTTTAGCAATTGGTAGAACTCCTATGATATCAATTCCCCACGTGGAAAAAGGACAAGGACTCACCATCGATTTGAGTTGGGTCGACGGTGCTCTGGGGATTTTGGCGAATCTCTGGCACTTGTCGCAGCGTCGTGAATAATCAGCTGCATCTTTATTAATTGTGGGCCAGAAGTATCCATACCGCAATATCTTTTTCGCTAAAGTCTGACCTCCTGTATGATCTCCGCACTCACCTTCGTGTACTTCTCGTAGTACACGTTTGATGTCGTTGTGTGATATACATCGTAACAGGGGCATAGAAAATCCTTGTCTATAAAGAGTATCATCTTGAAGGATGCATCTGGTGGCCTTGCGAACTATAGCCCGTCTCTAACTCTTCTTTGATGGGAGTATCCCGTTCTTAAGGAAATTCTTAATTGGGGTCATCCACGACTCCTTCTCCAGTTCTGCTTCGAAAGCGAATTCAACTTCCATCGACTCAAAGCTTGGCGATTCCAACGTTTCAATTGGGATTATTTCGGTTTCTTCCGGGTTGTCGGAACTAGCTAGCTTTGCTAGCCTGTCTGCCTTCTGGTTTTCGGCTCTTGGGATATGCATTATGTTGTACCGCTCCAGGTTGCTCAACAGCTTTTCCACTTTCCCGAGAAAAGCGATAAGTCGAGGTCCCCGAGCCACAAACTCCTTTCGCACTTGGCAAACAACTATTTTGGAGTCGCAGAATATGTCCAATGTATTTACTCTGAGGTCTTTAGCAAGCTTCAGCCCGGCAATCAGGGCTTCATATTAAGAGTCATTATTAGTCGCTGAAAATTCTAATCGTAGAGCGTAATATAACGACCGTCCCTCAGGAGTGACTAAGACGATTCCAGCTCCGGACCTTCGGTCGTTCTTGGCTCCGTCTGTGTATAGCTTCCACGGATCTAATTTTAACTCGTCTTCTGACTTGATTACTTTGTCATCGATCATTTCCTCCTCTGGGATTGTGAACTCTGCTATAAAATCAGCCAGAGCTTGCCCCCTGATCGACCTTCGCGGTTGAAAATTTAAATCAAACTGACTTAATTCAATATTCCATTTGATCAAACACCCCGATGCTTCGGGTCTCTACAACACCTGCCTCGGAGGCTGGTCAGTGTATATGGTTATTGGATGAGCTTGGAAATAGTGACGAAGTTTTCGGGAGGCAATTAGGAGGTTGTAAGCGAGCTTCTCAATCCTTGGGTAGTTGCATTCTGCAGCTGTCAATTTCTTGCTTACATAATATACCGGCCTTTGCACTTTATCTTCTTCTCGGACCAAGGCTGTGCTAACAGCGTGAGCCGAAACCGCTAAGTAAACGAATAACTCTTCATGATTCACTGGCTTTGACAAAATCGGTGGTTTTTCTAGTAATTCCAATAAATTTCAAAAGGCCTCAACACAGTCCGGAGTCCATTCGAAGTTCTTCTTTCCCCTTTTAATCAAGTCAAAACAGGGGACGCATTTGTCCGTTGCTTTGGAGATAAATCTACTCAACGCGGCTACTTTCCCTGCAAGACTTTGGACATCTTTAATTCTCCTTGGTTCTTCAATGTTTCTAATCACTGCTATTTGGCTGGGAATAATTTCAATCCCTCGAGAGCTCACAATGAAGCCTAGAAACTTTCCCGATGCCACTCCAAACGAACATTTCAAAGGATTCAACTTCATCCGATACCTTCGTAAGAAGCCAAACATTTCTGCCAAGTCTTGTGTATGGCTGGAGGACTATTTCGATTTGACAAGCATATCATCCACATAAACTTCCATAGTCTTCCCTACTTGGTTATAAAACATCCTGTTCACCAAGCGCTGATAAGTGGCTCCAGCGTTTTTCAATCCGAACGGCATGACCACATAACAGTATAACCCCAAATTTGTAATGAAGCTCGTGTGTTCTTGATCTGGCACGTGCATAGGAATTTGGTTGTACCCGGAATATGCGTCCATGAAAGAAAGAAGTTCGTGTCCCGCTGTCGAATCTACAAGCTAGTCAATTCTGGGGAGTGGGAAGCTATCTTTCGGGCAAGCTTTGTTCAAATCTGAAAAATCAATGCAAGTCCGCCACTTTCCGTTCGGCTTCTTTACTAAGACAGGATTCGATATCCAGTCGGGATATGTCGAATCTCTAATAAATCCGTTCTGTTTTAGCTTCTCCACTTCTTCTTTCAGAGTTGCCGTCCTCTCTGGGCCCAGCACACGTCTCTTTTGCTTTACAGGCGGGTGTTTTGGGTTTATATTTAGTGAATGACTCATGACGGATGGAGATATTCCACACATGTCGGCGTGGGTCCAGGCGAACACGTCCAGGTTTGCCTTCAGGAAGTCAGTTAGTTCTTTGGCTCGATGTGGATCCAACTGGGACCCAATCTTCAAAACTTTTGTTGGATCGGCTTCGTCAATGGGTATGTCCACTGTTGCTTCGTTAGGAGTCGCATTTCTAGCCTCTGGTTCCTCGTCTTTTCTGGGATCCAAGTCTTCAGGCGTTCCTTTGGGCAACTCCTTCGGGGCCGATCCCTCTAATTGCTACGCTGAGCTTTCCTTTGGAGGAGGCGAGGCACCTTTACTCTCAATGTTAAGTCCCTTCATCAACATCTTTAATTCGGCAACATAGCAAGCCCGACCGGAGACTTGATCTCCTCTCACTACTCCTGTTCCGGCTTCAGTTGGGAACTTAAGCAATAAACACCAAGGGGCGATGCAAGCCCTGAACTCTGCAAGGACAGGCCTTCCCAAAAATGCGTTGTAGGGCGAATCTACATCCAACACTACGAACTGAAGAATTCGTACTCTCCGGCGTTCTCCTTGCCCCAATGTTACGGGCAATTCTATATACCCCATCGGAGCTGTCGATGCTCCGTTGAAGCCTCGAATCCAACCTTCGCATGGCTTCAAATCTTCGGACTCAAGTTTCATCTGATCGAATGACTTTTTAAACAAAATATTAACAGAGCTTCCATTGTCTACTAACACCTTATGAACCAATGCCGGTCCAATGGTAGTGGTAATGACCAACGGATCGTCAGTGGGTGACTGGATTCCGATATTATCTCTGCTACGGAATATCACATCATCAAACATTGTCCTCTGTTGTTTCACAGGGGCGACATCTTCCAAATCATCACATTCATCCACATCTACGTGCTTAGCTGCATTAACGTATTGATCCATTGCTCTAAAACTGTGGATAGTCGGGTGGGGTCCACCCACTAAGGTGTTGATAACAATTCCCTTGCCTTTCTGCTGTGCCGTAGGCTTGGGAGCAGATTGGATCTGGTTTGGAGCCTGTTCTCCTTGCCCCCTGTCTCTTAGCGTAGCCTTATATTCATCCAATTTTCCTTCGCGCAGCAGCTTCTCAAATCAAATCTCTCAAATGTCGACATTCATTCGTTGAATGCCCATGAGTTCCATGAAATAGACAAAATTTTCCAGTTGCGATTTCTTTCTCCGTTGAGTCTCGAGGTGGCGGTCTTTTATATTGCAAAACATTGTATGTATCCAAGTAAATGTTCTCCAGAGTTTCGTTCAGCGGTGTATAATTCTCATAAGTCTGGAACTGGAGTCTTTTGTCAGGATTACCTCCTCTATTCCTATTCCTTCTGTTACCATTCGCGTTACGGTTGTTGTTGTTGCCCCTGTTTCCATTATTGTCGTTTCCACTCTTGTTTCCCACATTCACCTCAACTTTCCCAGAACTTTCTCCAGATTGCTTCATGGCGACATTACTCTGAACATTTTCTTTTGAAGCCGCTTCGGACTTTCTCTTTCAGTTTTCCCTTGCCTCCTCTCGTCTTAACTGAATATTAGCCTTTTCATAGAATAACTCTCTCGTGGGAGGTGGCTTCCCAGAAAGATAATCTCCAAACTCGGAGTCAGGATCGACTCCTTCCATCAAAGCCATCAAGATGGTGGGCTCGTGCGGGTCACTGACTTCTGTCACAGCTAAGTTGAAACGGTCGAGATATGACTTAAAAGACTCTCCCGGCGCCTGCTTAATTCTTGATAATTCAATAACACTCTTAGACTTTCGGGTATGGAGTCGGAACTGATTCATAACACGTTCGCTCAATTCCCTAAAATTCGATATCGACCGAGGGGGAAGTCAGGTAAACCATAGCAGCACCACATCTTCTAAATAGATCGGGAAGGCTTTACACTTCACTGCGTCAGGGGCAGCAGCAGCATTCATGAGCCATGAGTACCGCATTAAATGTTGTCCCGGATCGGTTCTCCCATTGTACTTGTCCATCTGCGGCAGGTTAAAACGTCGGGGAAACTGAAAGTTGAGGATGTCGTCAGTGAAAGGAGTATGGTTTCGCTCAATGCCATAATCCTCATTGGTGTAGTGCCGACTTTCAGACATGATCTGGCGTACCATAGCCCATACGTCAGCATTGGTCAGGGGCCGTTCAGGCTCCTTGGCTCCGGTATCCGGGTTCCCTCTGGGCTCTTAATCAGGAGACGCCCTCCTTCTGATGTTCGGGTTTCCTCTAGGCTCCTGATCAGGGGACGCCCTTCTTCTTCGAGCCGCTTCTGCTCTGTTTCGTTCCTACGCTCCCGGTCGATCTCGGGAGGAAGGGGCTGGAGCATTTGTCCCTGAGTGCGATTGGTAAGGTTAGGGTCTCTAGGTAATATATGGAATCCCTGCATTGGTAACAACATAGGCTCTCTCAAGCTTGGATCATTGGGTCCTAGTACCCGTGCAGTGTCCTCGCGGGACTCCAAAGATCCGAATGTCAGCTGCTCCAAATTCTGAGGTCATTCGAGCGGCCTTCTTTCACGGGGCCATTCTTCCTCGGAAGAAGAAGACTGATCCATTGGTGTGTGACGAACCGGGGACGGGGTTCTCTGTCTACGGAGTTTGCTTATTTCCCTGCTCATGAGTCTCATGTTTTCTTGCATCATGAGATTGGTGCGCTCGTGGATTTTCATTGCCTCCCTAGTACTCTCAAGCATGTCAAGTAGGCGCAAAAAATCTCCTTGAGTAATAGGCGCAGATGGATTGACCTGATCATTGACCCTGGTGGCTAGAGTCGGAGCATTTGGAGGGGCTCGAGTAGAGGTTCCAACATCACCAAGCGACGGATCGGATCGGAGCTGAGCAATTAGGTCGGGTCGGAGCTGGGAGACTTGTTCGGGTCGGAGCTGGGAAGCTTGTTCGGGTCGGAGCTGGGAAGCTTGTTCGGATCGGTGCAGTGCGATCCGTTCGGGTTGGTTCAGGTTGGGAGAGTGCACTGCTTCAGATTCTCCTACTCGGACCGGATCGGATCTCTCTCCTTGAGTGCGGTTCGGATTTCCTGTTTCTGTCCGATCCACTCCCGAGCTCTGCCCATGAGACCTTGTCACAACCGCATTTTGCTGATCTTCACCAACTCCGTTTCCTCGACTGGTTTGAACTTCCTTGCCTTTTCCTTTGGCCATAGTTCTTCAACAATCAACCAACAAGTATTCAAGAGCGTCGAAATTTGAGGATTAACTTCTTTGAACCCAACGGTCCAAAAAGTAGAACGATAATCCGAAAAAATGGAGAATTCAAATGACTCTCAATGAAAGCACCAAAATGTTAGACCAAAAAGTGGTTCTAACACCCAAATTGACTAAAATCGAAATAAAATAAGATCAAAAGTAAAATGGAGACACAGAATTTATAGTGGTTCAGCGTTGAAAAGCCTACGTCCACTTTATAATCACTATTCTCGATGATATAGATGCAATTACAATGATAAACTCACTCAATTTCACTCATAACTCATGTACATTCACTCAATTGTCACAAAACAAATGTTGAATGATGATTTGGATTATCTGGGAATGCTTGAATTCGGTTTTTTGAAAGGGTTTGAGCTCTTTCAAAGTGCCAAAAAGAAGATCCTTTTTTCTATCTCTTGACGGGGTATTTATAGGTGGAAATTCACTTAGATTCAGTTCGGTTCGGAGCCACGTGTCTATTATCCCGTCGTACTCGGGCTCGGATGGACTCCAGTGCTGACAGCGCATCAGAGTAGAGATTATCGTGGGTAGGAACTGGTCATAACCGCTCCGAATATTCAGGCGATCGTGGGAGGAAGTGATATGGAATATGGGTTCGGTTCGGATGAGCGTGCAGAAGGGGTTCGGATCGGGGCATCCGATCCGATCCGAACTAAGCTGAAACTAAGTCCTTATCCATTTCGCTTTGCTCCGTTCCGACCTGGTAGTAGCTCTCCGATCCGACTGGTAGTAGCTCTCTGATCCGACCCGATGCTTTCTAAGAAGAAACGTTCTTCAACGCTTGACATCTCAACTTTGTGTTGCCTAGTTCACAAAGTAGGCTAACAATAAATGATAAGGAAATGTTACTGTTGAGCCATGCAGTAGTCGACTGGTAAAATATACACGAGATGGCAGTGTATCAATTTATTGGATATATCATCATGTGATATGATGAGAACTATATAAGTATAATAACTTGCAGCTGTATCTATATAGCATTAAATATAGTCCAAATCTATACCCCTTCATAATTATCTTCTAACCGAAATTTTCTGCAGATAGAGGTTGTGTACAAAATCAGTTGTGTCTAAAACTTTTTTTTTCTGTCCGATCATTTTCTATAAATCAGTAAAAATTACTAAACCTTGGTCTATCTGATTAAATCAGAACAATCTTTACTACTCTTTTGTAAACAAAATAAAATTAGACATAATACTAACTTAAAAGGAATGAATGTCTTTACAGATCGAATCTCTATAACTCAGCAAGCGAGGAATCGCATATCTCTGGATTTCACGAGACACAGGTTACTAATTTTTAAACATACCCCAAAATATGTTCCACTGTAAGGCAACAGGAAACTACCCGATGTTAAATAAAATACAATCGGCAAAAAACCATCAATGCCAAGGCCATAGGTTCATAGCATCAGGTAAATTAAGACTAACAACATTCACGCCACCGAAAATCTTGTTATATATGTATGCCTATGATGAATATATACGTATACCTAAGTGTGTATATATACACACATATCCGCCGGCCTACACGCACATACACGATCACGTTCCGAAACCCAAGCAGATAATGGCCAAAACACAACACCCAAAAGAATGCAATAACCAATCAAAGAAATAACTCAACTAACCATTAAAATTTAGTACCAATCGAGGTTAATTTACTTGGAAACAAGACGTCGTGAGTGAATTAACACTCACCTTGAAACCGTGAGCTACGAATTATAACCAACAAGGTGGAGCTTCGAACGATGGCGACGCGGTAGTGGTGAACCAGAAGAAGCAGGGGTGAATGGTGGCTTTGCGAATGGATTTGAAAGCGGTGGACTGGACTCGGATTAAAAATGAACTGGAGGCGCGATTCAATTTGAAGAAGTGGTGGCTATTGATTTTGAATTGATTTATTGAACGTATTTTATTTTTCTTTGATTTGAGGCTGCAATTATCAGTTTGGGAGAGAAACAAATTTTGGGAAGTGCGATTGTTTTGAAGAAAATGAGACGAGGCATATGTTTTGTAAAAGGAAAATTTGGATAAGAACAAAGTAACATCGCGACAGGGTTAGGATAGTACATTGACCCGGATATAGGTCGGATGAAAATTTACTGAGGAAGGTTATATTCAGGGTAGGTTATTTACGTTTAAAATTCTACTACGAATTACTACAGATGCTCTAAACTCGTATCGCCACACATTCTTCAAACACAACAAAAATTATACATACCCCTTTGTTTCAACATTCTGAATTTAATAAAATTAATTTAATTTTAATCTGACTCCGTTTATGTGTAACGATATTTTAATATTTATATTATTTATCAGTTCACTAATTTTATTATGTTCGTCCATCAACAATTCTGTTCAACTCCAGATTTGAACGTTAATTTTATTTTCTTTATTCACACAAATATAAAAATATCCAAACAAATTTCCATATATCTCAACAAATAAAATTTCCAATTCGTTTAATGTTAATAACGTTTATTTCTAAATTCAACCGTTCATATTTAACAGTTGAATTTCAAATTCAATTCGAATATCTGCCCAAACTCAGTCTAAATATTCAAAAATAATTATTCGATTCTAGACCAACCATTCTGAATTAAATATCTGGTTTAATTCATATACAAATCATATATTCGATTTTAATTTTCTGATTTTAGTATCAATATAAAAATGATCATTAATAATTAAATCTTTAAATTAATTTCACATTCCCATTGTCGAAATTTCTGGGACGTTACAACCTCATTGCCAGGTCGATCAAGCGGTCGATCGGCGGAAAACCGTTGGTTGTGACCGCTCGGTCGAGCTAGGCAGCGACGGCTAGGGTTTGGCTGAATAATATATTAAATGAATGGACGAATGTTAATTTAAACAAATCTAACGGTTCATTGCCAATTCCACTCCTATAAATAAAGGGGTAAGGACTCATTCTTTTCCACACAAATATGTGGGCAGCAGCGAAGTTCTGTCATTTTCCTCCCTCTTCAAACCTAATTTCTAAATGAAAAACATATTCATATACAACAAATCAAACAAAAATCATATGGAATTGAGAGGATTATCAGATCCAATGGAAAAGAAATTGACTCTCCAAATCAGATTCTCTCCTCTCTTCCTTATTTCTTACATATCTACAGATCTTAAATTATCCCCTTTCCAGGTAAATTGTACATTTATAAGAATTTGGTAATTGTAGGCCTAAAAGATTCAAGCTTCAGATTTGGATGCTTTTAGGTGAGTGGGAAATTTATATATACATTTATAATAGCCAATTTATTTCGGTTGAATTAGATCTAAAATTTTATGCCTATTTATATTAGATATGTTCGTTAAAATTGTTGTAATTGGATTGACACTCATTAGATCTGATTGTAAACAGTGTTAAAACTTGTATATTGTGAATTGTAGCTAGGCATAATGTTAATTGTAGGATTCTTAAATTTGTTTATACATAATTCCTACAATTATGTTGTAAAATGTAATGTGGGTCTGAAAATCAGTCTCATTAAACACCATTTAAATGTAGTTATATTCGAGATCTTTATTTTTAGTGTCGAATAATAATATATGTGAATATTGGATAAAATGTTAAATTGTGTGATTGTAATTTTAAAAGAATTATACCTATTTGCGTTCGATGTTGTTGGGTTTTGGCTTAATTATTGTAAACATATTGTTTTATTCTTTTTGAACAAAAATATATTATTTTGAATTCACAAGAGAAATGATAAAAAGATTGAAAAAGGAAAAAGTGGTGCAAACGTACATACAAATATAAATACATATATTTGTGTGTAGTTTGCATCAACTATTCTAAAAATATATAAACATATATATTTCTTGTGAATTTGAAATATGCCTATTCTACAAGTCAAACATAATTTGCAATAATTACAGCTAATGGTCTTTTTGGAAGATTTGAAACCTTTTGGCAAGAATGAATGCAAAAAGGAATGTTTAGTTATTGATTAAACCAAATCATAAAATTTATTATTATTAATAATAATAATAATAAAAGATAACTACGTTGACCGCGTGAAAACTACATATAAATATAAATACATGTTATCCGTTCAAATCAGCGTAAAACGGTAAAATATACATTGTATTGAATGTTTTAATGATATTCAATTATGGAATTATATGAAAATGGAATCCATATTGAATTAATATATTTGTGGTGATCATTATAGCAATTAATATAATTTATTGCTATAAATGGACTGCAAATCAATAAATAACAATTGTAACAATATTGATTGGGGAAAGTAAATATGATAGGATAATGGTTACGATTCATGAATTAATTAGGATTAATGTTGTACACCCCAATTAGAAAGTTTGAATTATAACCGCATTTAGACACGATGTTAAGCTTAACTTGTGGAAGAAGTCTGTTCGGAACCGACCGGCAAATCCAGCATCCACAGGTGGTCAGCTTAATGTGGTAGGTCCAATGCATAAATATAAATGTACCAAGGCACGAGGTTCAGCTCAACTTGTGGTGGAAGCCTGCCCGGAACCAATCGGTAAATCTAGCATCCACAAGTGGTCAACTTAATGTGAGAGGTCTGGTTCATCCTACAATATATATATATATATATATTTATATTTATATATATATTACAAGCAACAAACAAATAAATAAATAAATAAGAATAGTAATTGTGTGTTGGGGTACAACAAATAGATACCTTAGGACTGATAAATAGTTGCCTTAGAAAAATATGACTGTTATAGTCATAAAGGGCAATAAACAAAGAAATAGAAGTAAATGGGTGTAATAAGGGGATTTATGGATACTGATTTAATACTAAGTCCAATTGGGGAAGTAATCAAATAAATATCCTAGGGTAAAGAAGATATAAATTTTCTTATTTATATTAATGAATATAAAACTTATAATTTAAAGTAGAGTTGGACTTAGTAGGTTAATGATGTAAAAATATTATTAACCATAGAAAATCGTGACGATAATAAACCTTATGCATATAATATTTCTATGGAGAGTGACTAAGCGGAAAAGACATAATGACGTGACCCACTTTATCCTCATAGGGAAAGGTACTAAGGGCTAATGAGGTATGAACTTAATAACATTCTCCTATAGTCCGCTTCTTGGGTCTTAAGTGGCCGGGATAGAAGAGTCCACCTGGGAGTAGGCCTTTCAGTTTAGAGGTCTTAAATGGCATAAGTGTGTGGAGCCTACCCAAACTTAGAAACTAAAAATGTCAGATATGACTACCTACCCTACGGGAAGTAGTAACCGACTAAGAGGGTTATCCAATAAGGTCGGCTAGAAGGTATAGCGAGCGATAAAATACCATCTCTCACCTTATACGGGGCAAGGGTATATGTGTGAATGATGGAAGTCTTAACTAGTATAGCCCGTAGCTAGTGCTTTCTGGTTTATGAGAATGTTGAACACATTATCGAGAGGTATTAAGTAATCAATAAGTCCGCCAACCAATAAGTCCGTCTAGGGTCTTAATTGATCGGGAGAATTCACCCTATCTATCATTGATAGTGAGGCGTTAAATAATAAAGGGTAAGTGGATGGAAATGTATATATATAAACTCCTCAATTAGGGGTTCACTTCTCGGTCTAATGACTAGTTAAATCATGGTCTAAAGGCTTCCTAAATATATGTGTAATGTTCTATCTCGGAAACATATCTTGGAACACTACCGTGTGAAGAGTAGTAGGGTCGTGCGTAAACATTTACAAGGTTAGGCTAGAATCACTAACCTTGGTAGGCATATATCTTAGGTTGAACCAGACGGGATACATCCGTGTATTATAATTTGTGTTGTACATTTCATATTCATCAGAATCTTATTGTTCTGACCCCCTCCTCATTACAACCACCCAGGTTTTCTAGTGAAGGTCGGGTTCTCACAGGTGTTTTAGTTTGGCTTTTGGTTCTCGTTCTCTCTCATGCTCAGTATTGGCAAACTGACTTACTTTAAAAAAAAAGTAGTTACTTAATTTAATACTAGTATATCCTATTTTGTTTCAACTTTAAGTTGTCTTATCGTACTCTGATTGCACCCATGCTCATTTATTTGCAGGTACCAGATTTACACGCTCCATGCTTGGATGTGTTTGAGTTTCGATTTTTATCGAAATTTGGACATAGAAAAGTGTGGGGTGTTACATTTGCATACGCATGTTCAAGGGGAAGTATTGTAATACGTAAAAGTAATAAGGATGAATATGCTAAGGGACTTTACTGTAGTTTACATGACATATAAACTCTATAAATAAAGGGATTGTTTACATTGTTTGTACACCTGAATCAATAAAAATGAAAAGTTTCTCCCTAATATCTTGTTCTCTCTAATGGTTTCTCTTCTTTTATCTGTTTTTGTTTTATTTTATAACATAATCTAATTTTTTTTTTTAAATATTTTCATATTTCTCTGCATTTATCATGAAACTTGGCAATAGTGACTTTCTCATGATGTTCTATCAAAAAGAGACGTGCAAGATAAAGTGTTTGTACAAACTGAGGGTGTTTTTATGAAAGTCATTCATACGGCTAAGGTACCGTTCGAGGTTCCAATTCGGGCCGTTTGCCCAACGGTTCAAATTGAGCCGTTGGATAAACGGTCCCTCACCGCCTATAAACCCTCACCCCTCATTCTTTTCTCCTCGCCGATTCCTACTCTCTCCTCTTTATTCTCAATTTTCTTCGTCATTATATTTGGAACATTAATATATCCATTTTTTTTCAAATTTTTCGTTTTTTTAGTCAAATAACACACTCCTCTGCCTCTGGTTCAAGATCTTCGTCAACGTCCATCGCTACATGAACATTGGAAAGAACGAAGACTTTCTTATAAATCTGTCTCAATCATTTACAACTCAAAGGCATGGGGAGATTTTGATCGCGGTTCAGAGGAACTTTAATAAGCGGTGATGATTTGACGCATATTGAAGAACAAATGAGATAATCTAAAGAGGGTCTGGACAGCTTGGAACGAACTGCTTCAGATTCCAGGTGGTATATGAGATATTGTTCACGGCCGTCTCGACGGCTAGGACGAATGGTGAAGCGGGCATGCCCAATTGTACCATAGGTTCAGAAGAAATTCACCTTCGAAGTTTCAAGAGCAAGATGAGCTTTTCGGGAGTTGCATAGGGAAAGATACTTGTATGTACGAGATTCCCCTACCACCACAACCTTTTACTGCGACTGATATAGCTATGTATCATGATATTCTGAGTGGAGAGAGCCCACCACCAGTTCAGTCTACACGCCGACAGATGTCGCGCGGTATGTTTAGCAGATAACCTACCAGACCATCCCCGTTCTTTCGAACGGATCGTTTCACAGTCGCGGTGGAACGTTGCTTCTTTGTTCTCTCTACCGTTACTAACGTTGAGAAGTGGAAGATTATCGAAATTTTTTGTGGCGATCCATCAATCTTAGATGTGGTGGAGATACAATCTGATCGAGACTTGTTTGGTTATGTAAGTTATCAACTGAGAAATTTCCGTCAACGTTAGTAGTGTGTTGTATTTCTCCATTTTATTAGTTTATGTAATATTATTAGTAGTGGACTGTTCTATTTGATTTAACTGTGTTATTCTGCTTTAATGATATTGTTATGTTATAAACATTAATTAATTAAATTAAAAAACAAAATTATAAAGGTCCGTTTAAACCCGCAAATGCATTTTCCGCTAATTAAAATACCCCGCTAAAATATCACATTAAAAATTCTTTGTTATAATACTCCGTTATCGCTAGAGCTGTCAACGGATACTTTCGGATACGGATAGTGCTATATCTGTATGTGTGTCCTAAATCATTTTCGGATATTAGATATCTGTATCCACGAATACGGACGGATATCGGATAATTATCCTATCCGCGAACGATCGATAAATCAAGAAATATAAATAAAAATTTCTAGTTTAACATGTATGTTTTTCAATTTCATTGATCACCAAAGTGTTAAAAATAAACATATATGATAGAACTACATAAATTTGAGTAGCTAATATGCATTTAGTGCATATAATATAAATTTTTGATTTAGTAAAGCAATAAATAAATCTGATTTATTGATACTAAAATACATATAAATTTGAGCATAATGTTAAAAAAAATTGAATGGATAATTTTCGAATGTGGATATCTATCCCAGACATTTACCCGCTTTTCGGATATGGATTCGGACAAATATCGGATTTTTCGGGTATCCATTGCGGCTATCGTTGTCCCTTAAACACACCCCAAAAGTACTTATAGCGTGGCCATATAGCTGAAGCTGACTCAAACAATGCATCGTTTATCGGAGAGATTGGCACGGCCAGTTCTCAACAACCGGAACCAACGTGAGACGAATATATACTAACAAAACTAAATCATATCTCAACTTTTTACCCAAAAATAAACCCAACTGCTGATTATTTCAACCACAACCCAAAAAAAAAAAAAAAAAAAAAAAAAAAAGAAAGAAAGACATGTCAGCTAACTTGTCTACAAACCATACTCAAAATGTACGTTCTCCATCAACAAATTTCAAGTTATTTAACACATTCATCAATAGCAACATTTAAATGGACATAGGAATCGTCCTAGGTTTCAATCCAAGGACATAACAAAATTACATTTGAATGAACATATGAATAATTCCAAATTATGTTAAGCCTGAAGCTCAAAAATATTGGAAAATGAAACAATAAAGAAAATCAATAATAATCTCAAGCTTTCTTTAAAAAATTGGGTGCCAATATCTCCAGCAATCCTTTTGGATTATCAGTATGCACCCAGTGACCGGACTTCGGTAAAAGATGAAGTGAAGCCTTCCCCTTATCAGCTTGCACGCCTCTGCTAGAAACTTCCTCTAGCTTCTGAAGTACGTGAGGATGCCACCTGTCACTATTCTCAGCTCTGACTATGGCAATTTCCAGCCCTTTCGGCGGGTTTTCCAATAGAGGCCAATAACTCGTGTGCCTGTTATCATGTTTAGTAACCACTTATAAGTAGATATCACATCCTATAAGCTACCTATTGATATTGAAGCAAATTTTGAAGTTGGACATTTCCATCCTCATACTTTAGATTTCATACAATTTCAACTTGGTTAAGTACATTTATCTTTCATCAATTCACTCAAAACTTGTTAAAATCATTGTTCAAAACTAGTTAAAACCATTGTTCAAAACTGCGGCTTATAATCTCCACGATGGTCCCTGAACGTATTAAAATAAAAAAGTTGAGCTATTTTCTGACAGGACACATTTGCTTCTGTTTAGATGAACATGGAGACGGCGACACGGTGTAGGTGCAATTATCATAATTTTCATTTTCATTCAAGAATTTACAAACATAGGAACTGTTCTTCTCAGCTAAACGCAAGATTGATAAAGTGGAGACAAATATGTAGCATCATTCCAGTGCTTTGCAAAGTAATAAAAGGAGAAAAGAAATTGCCTGTAATCGTGGAACATATCGATAGCAGCCTGGAGATTAAACGACCAAGTTACATGTTCTCCTTCCTTCTTCAGGTTGCTGCCTATCCATTCTGAAAGAGATCTGGAAAATCCAAGTGCAACCATGCGGTCTACGACCCACCTGATTCATATATAGAAACATAGTTCAGTATACTCTATAACATTAATAAGTTTTAGAATAGCAAGTTAGATTCATGAACAGAAACAACTGATATCACTGCAGGTGCAAAACCTCCTTAAATGTTTAGCCATATACAGTTTCTGTATCCTCCAAGATGCATAACACCTTATGCTAAGGAGAGCACAAATCAACATCATCTAAGCAGATAGTATTTCTAAAAACTTACCAACACCAAATACGGATATCAATTACTGGGAGTTAACATCACACTGAGGAAAACCAGAATGGGGATAATTGTAGGATACTAGAATAGTTTATTTTAGGGCTGTCACTATAATGATAACCGTAACCGTAACAGGTACGAGAAAACCATTACCATACCATTACTATTGATAAGTCAAAAAATAACTATCGTCTATCAATACTTCACCGTTACCACTGGTAAAATATTCGTTGGTATACCAATAAACTGATGTGCTTTTGATCTATAATGGTAAGTTTATCAGCACAAAGCTACTAAAAAAGTTGCATTTAAATTTTTATAATGATAAAAAAAAAAGTATTTTGTTACTAATTTTATTTTGTTACTAGTTCAATCTCCATTAATTGATAAACATTTTGACTGCTTTTAGTCGACAAACAGAATTTTCTTGGTTCCTCAGAATTTGTTTAGACTTTAGAACTATATGAAATACTAATTGTTGATCTTAAAATTCAAAGTCAATGAAGCCCAAAAAATATATCATCATAAATAATACTATAAGTTTCTTGTCAAAAATCTAGAAACCTTCAGAAGTTTGTATATGGTTAGGATTAATTGAAATAGTGATTTTTTTTTCTTCCAATATGAGTGGTAACGTTACCACTAGTTTTGACGTCTCTTTACTGCTACATGTACTGTTAATAATAATAATAATTTTACCGTTACCATACCGATAGCATTGATATACTGATATACCTCGATACTGGTTATCAACTGCTTGGTATTGGTACGGCAATTGTAATTTTACCATTACCATAATGGCCCTAGTTTATTTTAACTCATAATCAGGAACTAAACCCATGAGAGTTGAGATTACGCTTCAAGATTGCCTTCCACCTGATATATTTTAAATTATTTCTAGAATCAACCACTTTCTCCGCATATAAGGCTGCATTTCAAGGTTCAATTGATCAAGGGTCTTATAGCATGGATCAATACACATAGAAGAATTATCCATTTATTTTCAATGACAAACATTATCAAAAAACTACATTATCGATGGATCTGCTTGACCTTCTTAAAATTTAAGCATGTCCTTAAGATATATTAGCGAAGAAGATGCTAAAAGGTTCAAAAAAATACTGAGAAAGGGTGTGTGTATACTTTCGAGATGGAAGTGGCGTGGGTAAACTTTGTAGAGTGTGCAAAACTTTTTCCACTTCTCCATCGCTGTCATCCTGATTCACCTCTCCAGGGACAGAGTCCAACACCCAAATCTGTTCTGAACATATTACAATGGATTTGGTTATTGATTTAACTGATCATAGATGATAATATGTCAAAAGTGCCTTTAAATGAATAAATGAGTCGCCGTCCACATAACAAGAAACGCAGCAGCCATAGTTCAATCTCCTTTGACAAAGAGTTTAAAACAGCCGATATCATAGTGATACCTATCAAACAATGTTTTATACAAAACCGATAGTTTGCCACTGACAAAATGTGTGCCTTACCAGTATATTAGTTTACAGATTATCAGCATCATATTCCAACCGTGGGGAACTGCATTTCTTGCCATGCCATCTTAAGCATAGTCATGCTCAATCTTGTTATATGATGTGAATTTTTAATTTGCCAGTTTTTTTTTAAAAAAACTTTAGTATTGACAAGGTACATAATGTCAACAACCAAAGTAATAATAAATGGTGCAACAAGATACCTGTTTAGGCAACACAGCAGATTCTCCATAGTCACCACGGGCACAACTTGCTGCGTAGGCTAAGGCAACTTTTCCACCCATAGAGTGACCAATCACAACATCAGGCCACACCAATCCTTGAGATTTTACCAAATTAGCCAAATCCTTTGCTGCATTTTCCATACTATGAGGAGGATCAAGCCCTTGTATTCCAGCTGATTTCCCATGGTTCCTTAAATCAACTAAAACCATCTTCCAATCTGTACCATAAAAAAACATACATGTAAGCACATTGGCAGACGGATGTTGCATCACATAAAATTCAGTCTTATATGAAACTGGAAACTGAAAAACTGGAAATGCTCGTTTGATGTTCTAAGGGTTTGGAATTCTCCTTGGAGCAGAACTATACATTGGGAAAGTGAATTTCACAGTAACTGAAAGTGTGGTTTATGGCTTCTTTTACCAAAACTGATACCAGATTTTAATGGAATTTGGAATCATGTTCATTGGCTTCATTTGCTAGAAGACTCGATTGTTTGATTTGGGTCTAAAAATTTCTGCATCATTTCAGATGCTCTGGTATATAATATAGGTGTCTGCTGTTTTTAGTTTTGGATTTAATTCGTCTTTAACAGTTTAGGCTCTTATCTAATTTGGGATTTTCAGTCGTTTGCACATATTGAACTCGAATATATAGCTACAAAGTTTTGATCAGAGATTGGGTTTCCTATTCAAGAAGTCTGGTGAAGATTGACATCATAATGTTGCTTGGCCAATATGAGTTCAGTTAGTTCTAGTAACGGTTGGAAGGTTTTATCAGAAAGCTTGGTGATTTTAAATGCTAGTATGAGTCCAACCAGCCATCCCACAAGGCAGAGATACAAGTGACAGTTTTAGACGAACGCAATTGGTGATTAAATGAGATTGCTTTGGTTTCTCCTGTTTGTGTTTCCATGGATGTAATGGCTGGAAAAATTTTAGTGGACCTGGAGAATATCAGAGGTTGCAATCACATTTTGGTAAATTTCAGGCGATGTTTGCTTTTGGTGCAATCAATTTTGATTGCTGCTTCACATGGAGATAGTTGCATAGAGAGTAATCCGAAGTATGGCTCAATTTCTATTTGGGCTTTTGTACCTTAATTTGAAGCAGTTGTATTAGACGTGTATTTACATATGTGAGTATAATGTATATGCATTGGAGTGAACCCCCCCCCCCCCCCCTCCTCCCTCCCTTCTCTTTTGAAAACCAATAGGTGGTTTTTCTATTGTCCGAACTCATTCAAATAATTAATTCAATATTCAGATTTTGTCCATAACTGGACACCATTCAGATGCCATAACAGACAAAGGTTGAAGACACAACTATTCTGCCGACCCATTGGCCTCTACACCCACAATGACACTATGATGTATTGATGTTTCACATAAATAGTCCAGTTTCAATAATAAAAAAGAATCGTACTTTTCATGGAACTTGCATTTAACATAACAGTTTGTGAAACTCTACAAGTTGCACTGTAGAGTTTGGTTACTCGGTTCTCTCGGCTTGGATCCAGTTTATTTTAAGCCGATTTTGGAATGCATGGTTTTCATTTATTTTATTTACTTAGTAACTTTAGTAACTATCATTTATTGTTAATAATTATATACTATCAATTAGTTATCATATAATATTATAAGTAAATATGGGGTCAGATATTTCGGCACAAGATAAAACACAAAGATTTATACTATCAAACCTTTTGTGAATATTAGGCTTAGCCGCTTAGTTCCTTAAAATCAAACTTAATACACGAAAACTCCTTCCAAAAAAAGATTATAAATTAGGTTCTTAGAATTTAATTATTGAACAATTGCATACGACTATGCAATTATTTAGTGAATAATTGCAGCTATTTATGCAATTGTATCAAAAAATTGCATAAATGCCTGGAATTATTCTGTGAATGATCGCGTATTTCCATTATTTTTTGATGAATAATTGCGGGCCCACAATATTTTTAAAAGATTGCGGAAATTTCCGCAATTTTTCGTTGGAAAATTGCGAAAATTCTAGCAATTTTTGATATAATTGCATAAACGTCTGCAATTATTCATTGAATAATTGCATAAATTTATACAATTATTAGTTAACTTAATTCTAGGGGACTTCACATATTTTGTTTAACAATGATATTTTATCTACTTTGAAACTTAATTGGAACTTTAGCCAAACTTAATTGGAAATTTGCTTAAAGGGCTTTTTTTTGTAGGGTAATAAGTTTTAAGAACAACACTTTTGAATAATAAGTTTTAAGGATAATTCTGCTCGAAAAAGATAAAAGCGGCCATCTTTTTATGTTATAACGTAAATAGATGACCGCTTTTATCTTTTTTGAGCAGAATTATCCTTAAAACTAATTTTTCAAAAGTAATGTCCTTAAAACTTATTACTTCGAACAAATATGCCCTTTAAGTGAAAATCCCCTGATCTTTTTGTTTGTATTGGGTGGTGGGAATCGTGGACAATCTAATGGTGAAGATCTATCGCACTTACATTTTGTGTTCCAATTGAATTTCCATAAAATATTTATTGTTACGAGCAGTAATAATTACAATATGGTAATAATGATAGGTCAGACATAATCAATAAACAAATATTTATAGATTTTTCCTTTTTCTTTTTCTGATTACAATTTGGTCTCTATGGCGTCTTCTTCCATCATCCGCGATGTTAAGAACGATGTTTTTCTTGCATTTCATGGTTGGCCTTTCTTGGGTGTTCTTCGGTCTCGCCCTTTAGCTTTGACTTGCGCTTTCGATGTTACTTCGGGTCCTTTTCCCCGTACAAGTGTTGGTTGATTGGTTTGTGAGTGTGGGTGGTGTTATGTGTTCTAGCTCCCCCCCCCCCCCAAACCCCAGGTAATCTTTCTTTAAGGTTTGGGTTCGGCTTTGTAGATTGCAGTCTTTCTATTGGGGAGCTGTTGAGTGGAGCTTGGCCTTCTGACTTATTCAGATTTCTAGGTGAAGGCCGCGCTGGATTGCCTCTGTGCCAGGTTTGTCAGCTCGTCTCTGCCGCTGCGAGGAGTTGGAGTTTGCTTAGCTTCACTTGTTCTTGCTTTGCTATTTCTATTTGAGGTTGCTTCTAGTCTGGTTGGAGCAGGCGGCGCTTGCAATAGTAGCTTTGATCGGAGCTTGTTGCTTGGGTTGTGCATGGTCATTTTCCTTCGGCTTTGGGCTGCGTCGCTTTGTTTCTATTATCATGCTTGCATGGGGTTGTCTGTTTGTTCGCGTCGTTCGTCTGTATGTGTTTGTCGTTTGTGTTACAGTTTAAGTGGTCCTTTTTGTACTACTTGACTGTTTTTGTACGCCTGCGGAGAATGACTATTTTCTTCTTTTTGGTTATATATATTTGCTTTTTGGTGAATACCCAGTGCTGAAGGCTCCCGTACTCAAGCGTGAGGACTTCCTAGACAGTCTCCCATCTAGTAATATTCTCACGGCTTTCCGGGCTCTGGGGGTGGTCGATTAAATTTACTAATTAATAACACTAAAATATTTTGATGTATTTAAATATACAACATAATAAATTTCAATTAAATTTACAGTTAAGAATCAATTTTACAATTTCAGAACAAACCTCACTTAATTAGTAAAACCCAAATATTTTGATTTATTAAATTACATAATATAATAATTTTACTCAAGTTTAAAATACAACTTAGAAGCAAATTTCACAATCATTTCATCAATATTATTTGAATAAGTTGATGTATCTAAATATGTAGTATACCAAATTTTGATTAATTATACAATTAAACAATAAATTTCAAACTTAAGAATTATAAATATTAAATTTGCAAATGGACGTTAAAAAATCCAAAAATCACCTGTTGCATTAGTATCCCAAAAAAAAGATAAATATCCAATATTTCAAAAAATGGATAGATGCAGACATGAAGATATCTACATTCAAAAATTATCTATACAGTTTGGTCAAGATAAAAGTTTATTATATATTTTTTAGTACAATGAATAGTATGTATTTATTTTTTTATTAATTTAATTGTTTATGTTTGGGGTAATTTTGAAAAAGACCAAATTTAAAAAAATAAATGTATACCACAATGTTTAAACTTCAGGGAGAAGGATAAATTTCCTTCTCAAATTCATATCATCTTTCAAACTCAAAAAACACATCATTCGTCAATTCCAACCTCGTTGTCGCACCTAATCACCACCACCCAATCGTCACTACGCCCCCAGCCATCGTCAGCATCACCATCTTCCCTGCAGCTCTCTCCATCGTTGTTAGCACCCCTTCATCCTGAAACCCTAAATCACCACAAATACTAGCTGACACCAATCTCATTGTTGAACCCCACTACAAGTCTTTGCCACCTCACCAGAGCCATAGTTGACTTCTTTTGACAGTACACCATGACTAATCATTGTCTGATGGGGAAAAAATTCTAATTTAATTTAGCATTGTATAAATATAATCTAAAATTCAGTTTCTACAACTAAAAATTGTTGATTACAACTAGCACATAAAAGAAAATTAAATAATAAATGGTGAAGTAAAAAAATATCAAAATTATGGAAAGACGAGCCATATCTGCGCTGCGAGTGTCATTCGCTTTATTCGCCGCATCTATTAATGTGTGTCGCGCCATGCGGAAGAAAGATGCATAAACCATGTCGCACCTTATGCCATGGCACGCATTTCGTAAAAAGTATGCTTTTATATTGCTATAAAGCACATAACCTCAGCTTTGTGCTTTTCTGTGCTATAGCACTCGCTTTAACAAATTTGTATTTGGGTGTTCCTTATTTCCAAGAATGCACCATCTATGTGTGCACATGTTACCCTTTGCATGGTATAGACGAGGAAAAACATATCACCCAAAAGTAACTAATGTTGCCATAAAAATAGGAGATCAAAATCCCGTAAGGATACAGGACAATAATAAACTTACCTAATTGTATCATACATGCTCACATTTTGCACGTATATCTCGATTTTATGTTCTACTGAGCTTACTCTTATGCATAGTTACGAAGGCATGCCATGGCGCTTAGCACGGCACGGCGTTTTCGCCATTCTTCCTTATGGCACGGCAAATGGCGCATAGTGCAAAAATTAGCATGTCTTCTCATTTTATCATTGTTTTTTGTTTCCTTTTTTTTATTATTATTTATTTTCAATTTTTTAAACTTAAACCACATAAACACTAATAGTAATTGTATTATGGAGCATTAACAAGAAGTTACTACATCTTTGACCTATTGATACGATGTCCTTAAAGGATGCTAATGGTTATTATAGTTGAATAATACAAAATATAGATGATGCATCCGATGCAGAAGATGTGTTTGGATTTGATAATAATATTGATGACTTGATTTGCTACTAGAGCAACAAGTTTGTAGAAAGCTAAATATCTGAGTAGAAGAACATTTACATCGACGGTTTTTTTTTTCCATCTTCACAAAGAAACAATAAGCCTAAATGAGATAGATGCTAAAGCTTATAATCTAATGATGATGCATACATTGATTTGAAAATATAACCATCAAATTTTAAGTTTATCGGTAATAGTTATAATTATATGACATACTGATTTTGGAAAACTACTATGCTTGAAATTCCATATTTATGATCTTATTCTTGATGTGTTTTCTTTTAAAAAATGACTAAAATCTCTATTGTGTATGTTCAGCAAAAACATTGAATACATACATACATACATATATGTGTGTGTGTGTATGCACACACACATGCACGCACGCACACACGCACAAACAACACAACAACTACTACTACTAAGCTGTTAATCTCTAACAAGTTGGGTTGGCTAGAAATGGAATCCTAAACCAAATGACAAAGTCAATTTAAAGATAATAACAACAAGAAATTTAAAGATGAAAACATAAATAAAGATAAAATAAAGTACAATAATTAAACAAATAATAATAGTAATAATAATGGATAAATAAATAAAATTAAGTTTTGACGATGATGATAATAGCAATAATAAAAATGGTACTAGTAATAATAGATATCGAAAACCAACTCTACACCTTATGCCCCTATTCGTCAATCCTATAATCTAAAACTTACTCTCCCAAATTAATCTTAAACTCAAGGTTCTGGCACATGGATCGCATGCGCTCCTGTCCTAGACCGGCTTTTCGGATATACTCCAATTTCTAAAGTCCATTTTACTACTTTCTCGCATATCATCATTGGTCGATCTCTACTTTTCTTTAAGCATTCATATATATATACACACACACAGAGACATGCACAATAAATTAGAAAGACATGCACTATTTGTCGCATCATGCGTCAATGCTCCAGATAGGCTTTACATCTTTTTGCATCATGTGCCACTAATAACTATCCTTTTATGTGTTCTTTTGATTCATAGTGATGCTAACTTCATTTATTGACAACTGTCATTGATGTTCTCACTGATAAACAAGGTTGTAAAGATCGGTGGCGGTAAGAATAAACTAGAGATTTATCGTCAAAGCGCGGATTAATCGAGGATTAATTGAAACTAGGCGATTTTGGTAAACTCATGCAGTTCAAATAAAATTTTAGATTTTACTCGATATTAACGGGCCCACAATGGGATATCACGATTTGGTTGAATTAAAAAGTAAGCATAGGGACAAAATCGCTACAAACCAACATTTTAATGCTTATAAAGGCATGAAGCATAAGTTAAAGCAATACAGGAAGTCTCATCTAGGAGGACTAGTCAAAAATCTAACCAGTTAGACTAGCCTTTTACAACAGAGTTCATAAAGCATAATTTCCCAAAACCAATAATACGGTACTTTCGCGTCAACTCAATGTTCTCTGAATTAAAAAACTATGGAATTACAGTCAATATGGTTAGGGGTGTAAATCGGTCGGACCGGACCGGACGGAGGTATGTTCAGTTTCTGTCCTAAAAAAAATCGGACCGAACACGGACCGGACCAAATTTTTTCTCGGACAAATTTCGTTGTCCTAATTCGTGTCCTAAATAAAATCGGTCGGACACGGACATGATCGGACTAGTCGGACTCGGTCGGACATGGCTATTTATATCACATTTTGTACATTTTACTAGATTTTCTCTCTACTATACGACGAATTTCAAATAATTCGGACGAATTCGGACGAGCCCGGACCGGACATGATTTTTTCTCGTACAAATCTTGTTGTCCTAATTCGTGTCCTAAATGAAAATCGGACGGACTCGGACGGACGTATTTCGGTCACGGACACGAACGGACGTCGGACATTCGAACAAAATTTACAGCCCTAAATATGGTTTATTTTTAGACTTGATGCATAACTTTATACTTGTCTACTCGATTTTGTCAACATTTTCGTACTTAAATTTTTTTGTCAGAGTCTTATGATGTAGATATGCTCAATTATTTATGTTGCCTTAGGCCATTTAAGTAGACGTTATGTCTGTATATATGTGGATCTATATATACACAAATATGGACACACATATGGGAAAGAGTTTTAGATCTCATGTTATGAATCTCACTTAAATTCTATCATTTATTTAACACATCAAAAGGTTATATACTGAACCAAAACCTTTTATATATAACTTATTATTGTCAAGATCTTCTATGCTACTGTAGACAGCCTGAAACCTTTAACGTTGTTCAAAAATATAACCCAAATAGATCATTGAACATATTTTTATTTTAGCGCTTGATTTGAAACATAATTTTAATTAGCTTAGAAGTTTATCAAAAATTAAAAATTAAAAATTAAAAGATGATCTTGGTAGTGACAAAATCGTATCTACAAATTTCTATTTCATTCCAAATAAAATTCTGCACAAAAAATGAACGAATGTCTTGTAAGTATGTACATGTACAAGCTTGTATATATGTTTGTGAGTATGTATGTGTGTGTGTGTGTGTGTTCACATATTTACTCCATTTATTTACATTTTCTTACTTTGTTGCATGTGTTTATCCTTGGATTTTATAGGAAATGTTAGATCATCATTATTTAGTTTCATAGACAGGTCTTAATGTGTTAAGTCTAAATCATTTCTACGCACTATGTTGCTACTATTAGCAACTAATCAATGTGTTTGTCAGCTAGTTTCTATTCAACTGTGGATAGGCTGTGGGACACCATCTATGATAAGATATAAGAGCGCCACCTTTGGAGCATCACTGTATTCTAATTCCTAAACAGTAACACTATAGTTGGACAGGTATATAGTTTTCATGGCATGAGTTTTTATCAATATAAGCACTGTTTCAGATCTCGGAAATATCGCCCGGGATCTCCTCCGAAATCTCGTTTTAGATTCCTCCCGAAACGAAATAACAAATCTCAATGTAAATCTCATTTCGAATATATCGTCCGAGATATTGCAATATCGAACGATATATCGACTGATACGAGATACTGAGATATCACCATAGATCTTGGTTTTTCTAGTTAAGATTTAAATTTGAGCCTAAATCAAAACAATAATTAAGAAAACTCAAATCTAGCCACAATAATATTCATTTATTTTATCTTTTGCATGTTAAATGAGCATATCATATATTCATATATGTTTTACAATGCTTATGATTTACATATTCGTCGTTTTTACTAGCATATTACTTATGAAATTATGTATTTTATGTTCTACTTATATTGAATTGTTATATGTTTTAAGTTGTAGACATTAATCTATTTGTATTTTGTTATTTTTTTATTTCAAGCATATTATGATTTATGAATATAATGTTCTTTCATAAATTAAGAGCGATGAGTTGATTTTGCAATTCAAGTTTAAGTTACTATTTTTATAATGGTATTCATGAAAATTATTGTATAAGAATGTCTGTTTATTAACATATCATATATCCCGAGATTGTTCCGATATGAGCTTTTAGACCCGAGATGGAAATCCGAGACAGAAATCCGAGTTAGACTCATCTCACCCGAGATCTCCCCCAATACGAGATCAACTCTCTAAAATCTCCAAGACGAAACGCGACCGATATCCGAGATTTAAAACCTTGAATATAAGAGTGATTGAAATTACAGAAATGTGAACCAACTTTATCAGAATGGCCATGAACCTTAAATGCAATATCACGATCCACGACCACCTAGACGACTCATCTCAGGAAAAGGCTTGTATGTATAAGCTTTGTCATGCTTAGGTTGGGCTCTTCTAATTTTTCTCCATATGTGAAGTATCTTTACAGTTACTAACCCAAATGATTCAACTTCAAGCTTAACCGAGGAAACTGACAAAGATATTTCTTTTTCCAAAACAACGTGTGTTGTTATTAGGACCTAAAAAATATATCCTGGCAACCTCAAAATTTTTGTTTATATGCTATTTAATACCATATTCAATTTTCTCATTTGGCCCTAAGCAAATATCTGTCTTTGATTTCCAGTGATCGTTCGGGGAGAAAGAGCCATCTGTCTTTGATTTACAATGGTGCTCAAGGCTTTACGGTGATAAACAATCAATCAGTATTAAATGCTCTATTTAATAAAACAAAATAATTGATGGTATTAGCAAGCATGTAGAGCCAGAAGAAATTTCCTGGGAGTCTATAATAGTACGCAAAACAGGTCCTGGACTTCAGTAACAATGTACATAGAACTCCATATACAAGTAAAAGTAATGACGTATTTATCATAAACCATAACCCAGTAATACATCATAAGCTCTAACTAGTGCTACTTTCTACATGTTATTAAATGATATTCGTGTCAAACTTTATGACTATGGTGTGTGTTTCTTGAGAAATATGTTTAGCAGTGACTTAATTTTACATAAATGTGATTTCAAAAATTACCATCCAATGGACTGATTTTCTTCAGCTCTTCCCGCAGATTTTTCGAAAAAGACCTCCAGTTTCTTCCAGATCCAAGCAAGCCATGAAGAACGAAAGCAGTTGAACTGGAAGGCTTTTCAGACGACGAAATTTCCTCATAAGCTAGTGTCTCTATATTTCTATACTCCGATCGCTTCACTAAACTAAAGGACAACTGGTTCGAAAATAGAAGACGGGATCGAAGAGCAAAATTCGACAGCGTTTTCGCCATAAATTTTTTATCGATCCACGCATGTGTTTATATCAAGGGTCCATTTGATTTTGAACACGAAGGGGCATTTGGAAGGGGAATGGTTGGGAACGGAGAATGTGTTCTTTTGGAAGGGGCATAGTTATTATTTTATTGTTTTTGTATATATTATTTTTTAATTGTTTGTGTGTGTTTATTGAGAACCAGAATAATAGAACGCAGAATACAAATTGCAGAATACAAATTACAGAATTTAAAATTGCAGAATTCAAATTGCAGAAATAAAAATACATAATTGCGGAATACAAATTGCAGAATTAAAAATGCAGAATATAAAATACATAATACAACGAAACTTCTTAATGCATTCCCGAAGCAACTAGTTCGTTTCGTATATTGTCTCGTACTATCGTCATGGTGGATGTTGCTCCAGTTCTTTGAACGGGTTCTCGATCTCTATTTCCGCGATTTGATATACTATAATACTAGTGTGTAACCCGTGCGTTGCACACGTTATTTTTTAAAATGTAACATTTGCGCTATTAATGATGAAAAATAAAAGCTTATAATGCATCGTCCAATGATTTAAGTAAAATAATTGATTTTTAAAACAAAATTTTAAAATTATGATGTATAATTGTATGTTATATATCTTACACGTTGGACTTAAGAAAGAAAATATATTTGCTATTCTTACTTATTTAATCAAGTGATTTTTCCAAAATATGTTAAATTTTTTCTTATGTTATCAGTTTACTTAGTTGACTCAAATGCGGATATTAAGAAAAAAAACAAAGAGATTAGTAGAAAATTATAATTTATGAAAGATATTGAACTTGGTAACATATGTAATTATAATATTTAAATGACGAACCAAGCTTGTTAACCATGTATGATTACAATGTATATGTTCAATTCAATGTAGCAACGACTGTGGACTGCTATAAGATGACAAATATCATCATAGTAAAAATAAAAATAAAAAATATCTATGAGCAACTGCTGCAAGTTTTCGTTAGCTATTATTTCAAAACTCTGGGTATGTATATGGTATAAAACAAATGAAAAGTTGCAACCTCAAACAAAAAATAAACACTGTGCATCACTTGCTTTTCAAATAGCCTTGCACTGTGCATCACTTGCTTTTCAAATAGCCTTGGAAAGAAGACTTTACTGTCTCCATCTAAAAATAGAATATGGCATATTCATTAGACATGAGTAAAATATATGGAAGACAACATAAAGTAAGATGTGTGGGTAAATAATGAAAATCTAAAAAGGAAAAAAAATACAAAAATAAAACATCAGAAGGTAGAGCCAAAGAAATCGTGTTAAAAGCTATGAAAAAAAAAATCACCCTAAATGACCTTGTGACATAAGGTTTAACGTTTGAAATTCATATCTTTTAATTCTAATCTAAAATTCGTATTGCTCATCAATACTGTTAATTCGTGCAATTCAATAATAAACCATGATTCAGTTAAGCACCATAGCAAGCAAAAGTGAAAACTTTTCATCTTAATCTTTGAATTCATAAACTGTTTAATGTCAAGAAAACATATATAGAATCATAGATATAGAGGCCGACATAGTTTGACCCAAAGCTAAAGTGGGAAAGATTTAATAACTAAGTTATTTATTTCTACCGAAATTAAAGAATTCAGACTAAATTATATATATGTAAAAATTATCAAAAACCAAATACATGTGGGATTGTCAACTGAAATATCAATAAATACAAAAAGCTAAAAACTTGGATATCATTGAGAACTAAATATTATCTAATAGAAAGCGAAATAAAGAAACCATTCATGTCTATAAAGAAACACATTGAATGAAATAGTATAATGAATCAAATATTGTACATCTAAAATAGAGTGAACAATAGAAACATTACTAATTTCATTTCATTATTTTATCCATCACATTGTCATCTGTAGCAGGACCACCTTCCAGCTATTGAGTTGTGCGTGTCCATCCCATTATCACAACACTTTTAAGTGCAGTTTGAAGACCCAAGGCTTTTCCAGCTGCAATATTCCGTTTGCTATCATCCAAAAACAACTAAGGAGTAAACAAATAATAACGATGATGATTAATATGTAAAAAATAATATGATACAAATAACAGAAATTCGACTTACAATTCTGCATGCATTCATTCCGGAAGCTTCGATTGCAGCTTCAATCGCAGATGGTGATGGTTTTAAAATCACGTTAGTTGAAGTATTGTAAGTTTTAAAGAGATGCGGGTTTAAAGTTTCGAAACAAACAATGTTCTGAACCAACTCTTCTTCAATGCCAAGTCCATGCAATGCTTTCTTTGCATGTTTCATGTCTGAATTCATAAATAACTGACCATAATGATCAAGTTCAATTATCAAAACATTTTTAATTTGACAGAATTATAGAAAGAGGTTGCAGTACTGTACATCTTACAATTTTGGGTTGAGAAATTTGAAGCAATAGATCCCTTAACAGTGGGTTTGGCTTAATATTCTCATATGGTAACCTTCCATGCACATAACTGTTGACAAAACAACAGCAGTATGTACGTACAAATGTACTTATTTTGTATATCAAAATCTAATTAAAAGGTCCATTATCTTCACCTGTGGTACTCATCAGGATGAACAACATAACCAAGTTCCTGAAATTTTGGAGATGTCATGTTACCAATCAAATACATTAACTAAACGTGACACATGCTAATAATAAATGTTAAATGATTAAGATCTATGTACCAGGAGCATATAGGAAAAACAATGCAACCTCTGAAATTCATCCAACAAATAGGAAAAACAATGCAGAAAATAATCAACGACGCAAGTATTAAAATAATTCAAACAAATAGGTTAGTCAACCAAACAAAAAATAGAGTACCTTTGTAAACTCAGCCCCGTGGTCTACCTGCCAACTGATAAATCACTGATGATCTGAACAAATTAAGGTTTCTTTGATGGCAAATTGAAGAGATCAGCATCGGTATGTTGTGAAAGCGAAAGTAAAAAAGTACATAAAGAAAAGAGAAATAAATATTATTAATGAGATGTGGAGGCTGATAAGTTTGGCGGTTGAAGCAAATCAAATAATTACCATGGAGTTAACGTATGAGGAATTAATCTTATTCAGAATTGGTGGCTTTATTATTTTGATTAGTGGAAAGAGGAATAGAAACAGGGGGCAGAGCGGAAAAATAACAAATCAGAAGATGTAATTTTTTTTATTTAGACCGGAAGGGAGGAGGATGGAGAGAGGCGCAATGGAAGAAGACGAAGATTAAGATGGTGGAAAAAAAGGAATGGGAGGGGATGGAAGAATAAGAAAATAAATATCGTGACTTTTTGAATTCACGAAATATGCTGGAGGCTTGATCCCTTCTAAGATAAAAAATTTAAATATAAATAAGAGAGAATTAAGCGATATTTAATAGATAGATTTATAATTTATATTGTTGTATATTTTGATTTAATAAAAGTATTTTTTAGAGTTTTAAGGAGAGTTGAGAGAATTGAGAGAATTAAGGAGAGTTGAGAGAATTGAGAGAATCAAGGAGAGAGTTTGAAATTCTTCTGCTTTACTATTATTTAATAGATTCGTCGAGGTATTCGTTTGGCACTAAATCAGGGTCGTCATCATACGCCAAAAAATCTGGATCCCCAGCGTTGTATTTTCTGATGTAGTTGTGAATAGCCATTGTTGCAATAACAATTTGTACTTGAACATGATAGGGATACGTCTGCATGTTACGTAAGATTGCAAATTTTTTCTTCCAAATACCAAATGTTCTTTCAATAGCCATACGCAAACTAGAGTGATAGTAGTTGAAAATTTCATTTTCTGACTTCGGTTCATTCCGTGTGTCATTAAAGTCTGGTATGTGATACCTCACGGATCGGTAAGGAGTTATATATCCTTCCATTAGTGGATACCCTGAATCCACTAAATAATACTGTCCAGTGGGAGGATGAGGGAAATTAAGATCCGGATTATTTATAGCTTCCCGAAATACTTTGGCGTCGTGCGCAGTTCCTTCCCATCCCGCTCTTACAAACGTAAAAGTTAAATCAAACGCACAAACAGCCATAATATTTTGTGTAGCAGTTCCTTTACGTCCTACAAAACGTTGCATGTCTTCTTGACCCACGTGAGCCATCACATGTGTTCCATCAATAGCCCCAATACAGTTTTTAAAAAAAGGATAATATCGGGGTGAAGAACGAATTTGTTCTGGGATTCGGTTAAAATGGGAATCGGTCGGTCTAATAATATCGACTGCCAATAAGAGAACTGAATCCAAAACTTTATGAAAAATTACATTAATCGTACCATTTGATCTTTGAAACCGCTCACCAACCTGCCTTGTAGGGAGGGCCAATGCAATTGTATATAGAAATACAGCCACCATTTCTTTGACTGTTATGTGCATTGAGGGCTCCAGTCCGTAATTTTGTAACTGTTCGCACAAGGATCTGAAACATAATCGCTTCATTCGAAAATTTTGTTGACATCGATCTGCGTGTCCCGCTAGTATTTCATGAACCCAAACAAGGCCAGTACTTGCGGAATTGTGTATTCTGCTCCTTTGTTGTGTTTGGCCAGCCATAATTTCTTGAATATCTAGCACATCTTGCAAATCTTCAAAGTCGGATTGATCAGAACCTGCCATATTTGGTTGAAGAAGTAGAGGGAAATGGACAAATGTGGTGGTATGAGTAGAATATATATAGGGAGAGGGAAAACTGAAGGAATCAAAAATATCTGTCGCTTTCCAGCCGTTCAATCTGAATGGGCAAAAGTGTGGGATCCACCACTGACGCGTCCGACGCGTTGGACGCAGACACGAACATTAACTGGCCAGTTCATAAATCAAACGCTATCTAATCTTTTAGTAAAGAGTAATTATACAGTGACTGCTGCAAGCGACGCTTAGATACGGTTGGCCGTTGGCAACCAAAATTTTGGTTATTAACAGCGTAACGCGTCACATGTGTCAACCGGTGAAATTAAAATTCTAACGGTTGAGTTCAACGGCCAAAATATAGCATTAGCGTTCAGATGCATTGAGTGCGTCTGACGTCAATGACTAGAATATTTGTAGCCTTCTTAGAACATCATTCATCTTCTCTACTCCTCGCTCACAACTTCACTTTTTTCTCACTCGCTATCTCAAATACGAATTTTTTGTTAATTTTCTAGTCAAGCATTGTACAACTTAGGTATCAATCGTTAAATTCGTGTATAAAACTGTAATTTATATAACATATATTTTTTAGATTTTTTTTATTTATTCTAATTATTTTCAGGATATACAAATGTCTGCAGGCGACTGGAATAAAGCCTATCAATGGAATTTCGAATTTATAATGATGTTTCTTAAGTATTGTACCGAAGCGTATGAGGCTTGGGTAAACATAAAAGTAAAATTCATAAGACAATCACGCTCAACTTCAATACTGCTGCAGAAACCATGTCAAATATAACTTCGGTTGATGAAGGAAAAGTTAGACATAAAAACGGTAGTATAAAAAAAATATAGATGAAACGGGAGGCTGTGCGCAACAATACTGTAGCTGGTTGAGATGCTAGAGAGACTATTTCAGACAGTGTAGAATGGCGGAGGGATTATGTTACTATAAGTATGAAATGCAATTATAATTTGTTTACTGAATTCGAGTTTTAATAGAATTCGATTTATTTTCAGGAATTTGATTCGGGTATTCTGAAATACAAGTTAATTTTCATAGAGAATTTGGAGTTGATGCAATAATGACTCTACGGTATGAATGCAACAGAGAATAGTGTGCAACAGGATATTTCAAATTTAAATTCTGATTATAATCCTCAAATTCAGCAAACACGTCCATTTCGTCCGATGACCCATAAAAGTGCATAATTTGGTATCAATTAAATGCAAAAACCTACACAAGATGAAATCGTGGTGAAATTGATGAGAAATTTGATGAAATAATAGAAATGGTGTGTGAACGACATTCGAAAAAAATTCTTGTTTAGATTCAAAAGCCCAAGTACAGAAAACAAAACAAACAGCGTAGAATCAACATGGACATATTTAAATTATGAAAATCTGAGTTCTCGTATTCAGCAGATTTCAACTAGAGATGTTGAATTCGATGAAGCATTGATCACTGTAACGCAACCTAAAAAAACAAAAAAATGATTTTCTAAATGATGAATTGGTTTAAAAAAAACTAGTTGCTAGTAGAGATTGATAACAAACGACATACAAAAGAATATCAGTCGTTTTTTATTAAGGATAATGACACCATGTAGTAGCAATGATTGAAATAGATACAGAGATTGATTGTATTTTCTTTTTTTTGCATTTATTTTATATAAGTATTTTGCATTTATTTTATCTACATATTTTATCAACAAGTATTTGCAATCACATTTCTAAAATGTACAAATAAACAACCGCTCACAGTTACCTCTCAATTATCCATTCAACATTGCAGTATCTAATTCACCTCGAATGTTAAAAATTCTAATAGTTCTCATGGAGGTTGGATGAGCTGGGTGAGCTACGCTAGGGTTTCGCTAGCTTTTTTCTTCTTCTTGTCTTTATTTTCGCGATAGTTAGCATTCTTCGTAGTTCGCCATTATGGCGAGGAGACGGCTTAAGCGTCTCTTTCGACTTATGGCAAATTTAGGTTCATTTTACCTGCCATCGACGGTGGAAATTGCTCTCTTGAATGAGGACGCTGAGTGCACAAATTTATCTGAATTGATGGTTTCTGAGCCGTCTATGGTTGATGCGGCCTCTAATTTAGCATGGCCATCATCTCGGCGCCTCCAGCTTCGATTTTTAATCCCGCTGTGTTTGGCTCTGGTGACGCTACTCCAGATCTGGTTATGGATAGCGCTACTGGCCATTGCGTGACTGTCGGCTCAAACTGACCTCAACCCTCTGATGTAGGTCGCGTTGCTGGTTGCCGGCTTTGTTGGGTGGTAAGCCTGTGAGTGTTAGTGGTTCCTCTGCCAGTTTTATTGCTCCTCGTGTTGCCAATAATGAGAAGCATGCTTACGTTTCTGAATGAATGCGCAAACAGTCTACTGACCTTTAGGGGAACTCACTTGTGCTTTAGGTTATTGGGTCTCGTCCTTGTCATGTGTATCTCATTTCTTTCATTAAGCATGCATGGAAATTGCTGATTAAGTACGAGCCCTTTGCTAGGAAAAATGGTTATTTTCTTGTCATATTTGAACATGTCAGCGATACTGAGAGGATTTGAAGGGTGATCCATAATTTTTCGAGTTAAGAGTAGTCTTGTTGAAAAAAATGGTCTCTCGGATTGAATTATGCTAAGGATGCTTTCTGATTTTAGTGAATCTCAATATTCCGGAAGTAATGTGGGATCCTGACATTATCAGTGGGTCACTAGTGTGTTGGGTGTCCCATTGAACTATATGATATCACGGCCAACTCCTTGAAGATCGGTTTCACTCAAGTGTGCTTGTTGAGATAGCTTCCCCTTTTTCATTTCCATCCATCGTTAACGTGTATTTTTTCAATGGAAAATCATTGGGAATTAGGGTAACATATGTGTACAAACTGCCATGTTGTGTAAAGTGTTGTGCTTTCAGCCACTTCCCTCAGCATTGTAATTCCATGTCTTCTATGTAGGTGTCTATGTCTTCAGGTATCGTCTTGTCAGTGATTGTCCCTGTAATTATTGCCTCGCTGCAAGCTTCTATCGGGCCCACGCCTAGTGTAGTGCATGCAGACATCCCTGCTTCTTTGACTCACGCTATGTTGCTCAATTTCCATGCGAGTGTGGTCATCTTCTATCGTCGAACAACACATGTCCAGTGGTCCTCGTGTTGTGCCTATTGCATCATTGTTGGTTCTTGGCTAAACTTCACTTGCTCCCCATGATCAGTCTCAGTCCTCCGATGTTTGTCTTATGTATAACGTTGCTTCTCAAGCCTAGTCGGAGGGCCCGCAATGTTTCTAGGACTTATGTTCAATCTCTTGTTTCAAATGCATTGTCTGCACTTGTCCATTTTCGTGTATCTCTTTGTTTTAGCTTCCCAGTCGCTCATGTCTCCAATGTCCTTTCTCTTGCTCTGCCTTTGCAGGAATAGGTTGTGTCCCCTTTATTGGCTTATACTATTGCTCCAAGCTTAAATGTCTCTCTATCTGCATCTCCACATACATGCAAACATCATATAATTTTCGAATTCCTGTTGGCATACTAATTAATTATGTTATTTATTTTTCTTGGATAGGATGTAGAATCTACAATTCATTGTGCAGAATGGTTATCAGTTATTGGTGGATCAAGTATAGGAGAACAAAGATTGAGGTAACCGAAAAGGACCTTCAAGGGTTAAGTACCTGATTCATACTATCTTTCTCCTTTGGTTCAGTGGCATTGCTTTGTGGTAAGTGTTATGATGCTGGGTTATGTTTTTTTCCAATGTAAATGTGGTTTGAATATTGTGCTTTTTGATTTGGATATTTTCATGGTGCTGCTATTTTGTTTGAAGTCTTTTGGTGCTTCATTGCTGGGATATTTGGGAATTTGCTTACTATTTTGGAACCTGCTTTAGAGCTTGTTTCTCAGTGCCTTTTTTCAAAGAAGTGGAATGATATACATGTGTATATTTTATCCGCATATTTATCTTATTTTATCTTTTAAATAATTGATATTGTGCATTTATAGTTGTGTTTACAGATTATTTTTGATGAATGGATTAACGTACTAAATTGTTGAAAAGCTTGAAGAATTTGTGCAAGAAGAGTGTTGAATTTTAGAGCTAGATTAAAGCTTTAAGACTTGAAGAAAAGTTGCTATTCAATCGCCTTCTGCTGCATATTTTAAAGATAAGATTCAATGCTTTTCCATAATGATCACTTGGAGTTGTTATTCATTCTCAAGGCAATTAGAGTTGAAGCCCGCAACCTATTTTCCATGACATCTGCATGCATTCACATTGATCTAGTTGCTAATTGGGCTAAGTTATTTGTCCCATATCATGTAATTTGCAAGGTTCTTCATGTCATTTACTATGCGAATAAGACTTTGAACGATGCCCAAATCAATTATACGACCACTGAAAAGGAACTTTTGGCAGTTGTTTTCGCTCTAGAAAAATTCAGGCCTTATTTAGTTGGCTCACACATCACGGTTTACACCGACCATTCCGCACTTAGGTACCTTTTCTCTAAAAAGGATGCTAAGGCTCGTCTCATTCGTTGGATCCTTCTACTTCAAGAATTTGACCTTACCATTAAGGATAAAAAAGGATCTGACAAAGTTATTGCAGACCACTTGTCTCGACTTCCAAATGCCCCGTCTTCTTCTCTTTCGATCAACGAGAACTTCCTGGATGAACAGCTCTTTTTGTTGTCCACTGATCCTTGGTTCGCTGACATTGTCAACTACTTAGTCATCAAGCAGACCCCTTCTTTTTGGTCTAAGCGGGATAAACACAAATTCTTTTCCCAAGTGA
Organism: Allium sativum; assembly: GCA_030737875.1. Taxonomy (NCBI): domain Eukaryota; kingdom Viridiplantae; phylum Streptophyta; class Magnoliopsida; order Asparagales; family Amaryllidaceae; genus Allium; species Allium sativum. The sequence continues at coordinate 439,855,430 of CM060915.1, read as the reverse complement.
AACATTTTTATTGGGACGACCCCTATCTTTTCAAGTATTGTCCCGACCAAATCATTCGAAGGTGTGTTCCCGACACTAAAACTCACAGTGTCCTCTCTTTTTGTCATGACCAAGCCTGTGGTGGTCACTTCGGTCCCAAAAAGATAGCCGAAAAGGTTCTCCAATCGGGTTTCTACTGGCCCAACCTTTTCAAAGACGCGTACGAATTTTGCAAAACTTCTGATCGATGTCAATTCTTAGGGAAAATTTCTAAACGGAATATGATGCCCCTAAACCCCATTCTAGAAGTCGAAATTTTTGATGTTTGGGGTATAGACTTCATGGGACCCTTCCCTAATTCTTTTGGGAACCTGTACATCCTCTTAGCTGTCGATTATGTTTCTAAATGGGTCGAAGCTGTTCCATGCAAAATAAACGATAACAAGGTTGTTATGCGCTTCTTGAAAGAAAATATATTCTTTAGGTTTGGCACACCTCGCACAATAATCAGTGATAATGGAACACACTTCTGTAATCGTTCTTTTGAAGCTCTCATGAGAAAGTATTCGATAACCCACAAGTTGTCTGTAACGACCCGGAAAATCTGAACCAATTTAAAATTTTTAAATTGGCTAAAATAATGGATTTTAAATATTTAAAATAAATATTTTAAATAATAGCAATGAAAAGTGAGTTTGAATCGACGTTTGAAAACGAATATAATTAATTCTAATTATAAACAATGCCTGAAATGGCGCTGTAGTTTCAAAATTTGAATTCAAACTTTGTCAGACGGTACTGGGTGCAAAACAAAACGGATTTGAGTGAAACCAAAAATATTTAAATCTGTTAGTGATTACCTTTCTAACGAATCTGAAAAATCGAAGTTTCATGGCTGAAAGCAAAAGTTATGGCCAAATGAATTTTCTGAAAGGTCGCTATGGAGTTTATATAGCCCGTGAAATTGGCCATTTTGCATACGACCTTGGAATTTGACGAAACCACTTTTGTTGGATTCGGGATGAGAAGTTATTGCTAGGTTTCAAATTTCATAATTTTTGAAGCTAGTATGTGAGCGTGGCAAAGGAAAACGTGTTTTGGTCAATTAAAGTTAAATTGGATCGACCAGAAATGGGCCTTTTTGCAAACGGTCTCAGAATTCGACGAAACTAGTTTTGTTGGGACCGTATCATCAAAACATAGCCAGATTTATTTTTATGGGATTTTTTGAATTAGTTTGTGGCCCTGGCAAATTGAAATGTACGTTCAAATTAAATATTGAATGTTTTATATTTTAAATTGAATGAAAACTGACTGAAACAGTCGAATGGGCCTATGAAACATATCCCATTGTGTTCGGAATGGGGGTAAAACGCTAGGGACGACAGTCGTTGGGTTTGGATTGGTGTTCGTGTGTGGCAAGGGGTTTTTTCGGATTTTAAAATTTATAAATATAAAAAAAATCCTCATTGGTCCACATCAGCCTTCTCTCTCCCCGACGGTCCTCAAACCCGACGGCGCCTTCTGCTCCCACCTTCTCCCCTATTTTTCTCCTCCTCCACGCAACAAAACCCCATAGTCCTTTGGAGAAATTTGTAGTACTCATCAGGAGCTTCAAATCCATGTCGGTTTTGTGAATTCTCGTCGCGTGTACAAGGGGAATCGGCGCTCTAAAGTCCGCACCTTCAGCTCGCCGCCGTGACCCGCCTACTGCATCGTTCTAGGCCCCAGCAGGTGGCGCGGGAAGCCTGCTCCGTCCTCTACAACGCTGTACCCTCCGATCATCCAACCGCTTCACGGTTTGTGCGATAATCGATGACCTAGGTTTGAACCATTGCGGAAAGGTATCGGTTTATTTTATTATAAACTATATTATAGCAGTTTAAAGCGCTATGGTTTTGATTTCACTGTAAAAATCATATCTTTTTCGTTTGTTGACGAAATCCAGTGAAACAAGAGACAGTGGACTCGTGTGGACGTCTTCTACATTTTAGAAGAGACTGCATATTTTTCTGAGCCTTCTGCTATTTTTGGTGGAGTGGAACCCAATGTGAGATTTCTAATTTATAAACGATATGGAAAACGACGATGTATAAATTATATGATCGATGTATGAGTTATATAAGCGTTGTACACCTCTTGTATAATGTAACAACCCGAATTTTAACAACATGTGAAAACAAGAAATCAAGGTATAATTAAAAATGAAATAAAATATATAAAAATATGTTTAGATAGGTAAATAATGGTGATGCATAAGAAGAATTAATTAATATTTGGAAGAGAAGAAAAATTAGTTCGGTAACGGTGTGTGTAACGGAAAAGATAGTAAAATAAGGATAATTAATTTAAGAATCAGGAATTAGGTAAAATGGACTTCACCATTGCGTTCCTCTCGAAAAAATACGCGAAATAGAGTCCGAGTTTTCGAAAATCGGAGTCCGTATGACCAAGATATGGCCAAAACAAGTTTCAGCAGACTTTCTGGCAGACAGAACCGAGTCGACCCTAGAGTCGACCTCCCCAGGCCAGGTCGACCCTAGAGTCGACCCCCCTGTACAGGTCGACCTGGTCGGCCTGGTTTGGCCCAGAACCCATTTTTGAAGCCCGGTATGTGTTTTGATGGTCCGGATTGACTCTGGGGTTGATCTAATGGCCTAAATGAGTTGCCTACAACTATTTAAAGACCCTAAGACCTAGCCTAAACCATACTATTTCATTTTAGCACTCATGCAGCCGCCATTAAACCTAGAACTCTAAATTAAAAATACAAAGAACAAAATTAAAGAAGACGAAGGATGATTCTTGAAGGCTACAACTAGAAGCTACAACAACTACGATGCTTTAGACAACGGATTTGGGGCTATTTGATTTAAAGTTTTGATTTGGATTGCTTGCTTCATATTGTAAGTTCTATGTCACTTTTTAGGCAAAAACACTAAAATAACATGGACATGCTATGAATTGAAATCAGATTTAAGAACTATTATTAATCCATGTTTATATTGTTTAACTTTGAATCAAAGTTTGGGAATATTTCTATGTTAATGTTGCAAGTTAAACTTATCATGATGTTGAGGTTGTTATGAATCACTTGGGCTTAATTTTATTGCAAGTTGAACAAATACATGTCCATGGAATCATTATGTTCATTGAAATCCCCATGTTGATTAAACCATGCCTATGATGCTAATTAAACCATGTCTATGATATTAATGAAACTATGTCTGTGATGTTAATATACCTATCATGTTAAGGACAAATTGGGAATTGCTAGGTTACGATGAAAAGTTGGAATCATTATGTTTATAATGCTAGATGAGAATCATTATGTTAAAAATGCTAAATTGGAATCCACTATGCCTATTAGAATTACCATGCCTTTAATGTCTCATGTTTGTAATAAAATGATTATTATGCCCGCAAGGATTATTATGCCTATGATGTAAAGTTGAAATCATCATGTTAAACCAAGTTGGAACCATTATTATGCCAAGTTATCATCATGTTAGTATTGAAACCATGTGATATGTTATAGCCTGTTTATTATGCAAGTGATGTTGGAATTGTCACATATGTCTATCACATGTTTGGTGTTATTCCCCTTTATCTCTTGAATTGTTTATGCTTGCGAACGAAGTACGTTTATATACGTTGGGGATACGATTGGGTAGAATAGGCAAAACTTGAATTGATTATAATCATAAACCGTGAAATTTGGCATAAGTAGAACATGAAATATGGCACGGAAACTCGACTTGAACATGCCATAACTTGACTTGAAACATGCCTTAGTTGGGCACGAAATTGACATATGAACATGCCATGAAAATAGCACGAATGTGATAAGAATATGGGCATGACTTTAGAAAACAAGAAAGTGGCCAACTCGAGGTTGGGTTGAGTTTGTAGTGTAAACCTGCCCGGAACTGCCCGGCAAATCCAGTTGCTACAAACAATAGGATCCAATGTGGGTATTGGTCACATCGCGCTTGAAACCCGAGGTTGGGTTGAGTTCGTAGCGTAAACCTGCCCGGAACCGCCCGGTAAATCCAGTGGCTACGAACAATAGGATCCAATGTGAGTGGTTCGGTGCATTAACGAATCAATTAATGCCAATTAGGGTTAAGTCATGAACATGATAAGACAACTTAACCAACTTGAACACGATTTGTAGGGCTAAGTCATGAACTTGAAACGACAACACTTAGCCAACTTGACATGACACGTAAGCGGGTTAAGTCACGAATTTAAATGACATACTTAACCATCTTGACATGACTAGACTGGAAAAGGATTAAGTCACGAATTACATGACTTAATCGGTTAGGCGGGTTAGGCCACGAATTACATGACCTAATCTGTAGGCGAAACCCTAGACACGACCCTTTTCAGCAGTAACCCTCTAGATGTATCAAGGTACCCTGGGGCTTGGCCGGGTGGGGCACGATTACTGGGCTGATTGTAAGAGGTGAACGACGGCAGTGGGGTATGTCAGTGTAGGTTCGGTGGGCTACGGTCGTGCATGTATTCCGGGGCAGACACCGGGTATCCGTAGATTTATCTGTGCATCTTGAATCGTGTCAGGGGTTGACACCCTAGGGCCGATACACCCGAAGGTGGACCCAGCACAGGTGACTACATTCGTGATTAGCCGTATGACACGGACACTTGACGAGCTAGAACTTGTAGGGAGCCGATCGACTAGATAATCGCTCCGTAGGACCCCGTACTTGGCTCAGACCCCGTTTCAGGGTCATTTCATGATATTGGGCCGTGGGATTTATTTCGTGATTAACTTGTGACATGGGCTTAGTATACTAGTACAGTCGATGCAACGAATCTCGAACATGTGATGCTTTACTTGACTTGTCTTGACTTATCCTGATCGCCTTAGTCTATCTTGTTCACCTTGACACCATTCTTAAGTTTAATTCCAGTTCATACATGACAGGTTGTTTTAACCGTTTTTACACTGAAAGTCACTAGGACTTACTCAGTCTTTATGACTGACCCTTTTCCTTTCGCCTCTTTTTCTTTCGTTCCCCCCCCCCGGTTCTCAGGGAGGAAACACTAGCTCTTAGCTTGGATATCACTTGCTTTGGCTCAGCATGTACGGTTTGCTATGGCTGCTTCTTTTTACTGCACTTGGGGAATAAGTTGTTTTTTCTGTTTTTAAGTTATTGCTTCTTTGGCTATTATTACAAGACAGTTGTAATGAAGTTACTTGAAATGTTTGTAAGAGACATGGTTTATTTTGGAATAAAATGAAGTTCTATTTTGCTCATAAATTCTTCCGCTGTTTACTTAAATTTTTTTATTGATGTTCTGTCTTGTGATAATTCTGCGATGTTATCTCGATAATACCCCTCCAAAACTAGTGCATTCCCTTTGTGATTGACCCTAGCGGAGCTAGGGTGTTACACTTGGTATCAGAGCAGAAGGTTACCAAGACTGGGCAAAAGTTTTGAAAACCTTTTGAATTTTTTTTCAAAACCATTTACAAAGAAGCAAATTTTCAAGAAAAATTTGTTTTGATTAAAAGGCATATTCCCCAAAGCCATTAGCACTATTTTGGTTTCCTCGTTTGAATCTTTTCCTTTTTCGTTTTCAGCTTATCATGGCCGACGACCTTAACCTTCCCGAGGGAGTCAATATACCCACTTGGTTCCGTCGTTTCCTCGAGGCTCGGGCTAATGTGGCAGGCCCAGCCAATCCTCCTCCTCATCCTCCTCAACCTCCGCGAGAAACCGCTTTTTCAAAGATATGCAAGGACTTTAAGGCCATGGGCGGAAAGGATTTCCTAGGAACTGAGACTTTTGTTGAGGTACGGAATTGGTTGAAGGAAACCGAAGACTTGTTTGTTATCTTTGAGGTAGAGGACAATAGGAAAGTACAGTTGGCGGCGTGGCTCATGAAAGAGGAAGCTTCTTATTGGTGGGAAGTCACCAACGCTACTAGGCCCATTGAGACTTGGGCGGACTTTAGAGGGAGATTTGGGCTTAAGTTCTTGTCATCAGCAGAGGAGAGTCTCCAAATGGAACGGTTTCTGGCCCTTAAACAAGGAAATATGACAGTTGAAGAATACGTGAACCGTTTCAATCAACTTGCTCGCTTCGCATTGGAGTTAGTCAACACTCCTCAGAAAAAGGCGCTACGTTTTGCACGTGGCTTGAACGAGCCACTACATGGTTTGGCCATGACTCATGTGCCCATGGGGGCGACCTTTGAAAGCTTGGTGGATATGGCCCTACTGTATGAGGAAGATAAGAAGGGCAAGAAAGAGGTCAAGCCCAACGATCCTCAGAATAAGAAGGTAGACTCTGAGAAAGGAGGCAAGAACGACAACTCATGTGATAAAAGGAAATGCAATTTCTGTGGTACGGAAGGGCACATAGCCAAGGATTGTAGAAAGAGGAAGAGAAAGCAAGGTGAATGTTTTCATTGTGGGGAGACTGGACACATCAGCAAGGACTGCCCTAAGAAGCAGACTGGACCTTCCGGGGGTACATCTTTAACTTCTTTTTCTAGATGCTTTGTTTTATCTTGTTATCTCCTCGATCCTATCTTGAGAACCATAGGTAGAATCTTTTTGGATGTAAACATGTAATTGAAACATGTTATGATTGCAAAATGGTTGCAAGTGGTCGCAAGTGGTTGCTCGTGGATGCATGAATACACATTAGGCACTAGATCGGCTCAGTCACAGTTTCATACTTGCATATGCATGAGTGATTATTTTGGAAACTTGGTTGTGCTATCATTTGGTTGTTGCATATGATTAAATGTTTGTGCACTCATGTAGAAATCATGAATTATAATAGGAAATTTTTGCATACATATTGGATTCATTTCACTAAACATATTTTGCATTTAGAAAATCAATCAGGCCTGATCATTAGCATTAGATAAGGAACATACACACACACTCTTTTCATGTGTTCATAAAACATTAGAAGTCTTTTAAGGACCATGGTTGCTTGTGGATGATGTTTTGAGTAGATGGATGATGGATGGTAGGACACATTCTTCTTAACTGGAAGATTTCGGGGACGAAATCCTTTAAGGAGGGGAGAATGTAACAACCCGAATTTTAACAACATGTGAAAACAAGAAATCAAGGTATAATTAAAAATGAAATAAAATATATTAAAATATGTTTAGATAGGTAAATAATGGTGATGCATAAGAAGAATTAATTAATATTTGGAAGAGAAGAAAAATTAGTTCGGTAACGGTGTGTGTAACGGAAAAGATAGTAAAATAAGGATAATTAATTTAAGAATCAGGAATTAGGTAAAATGGACTTCACCATTGCGTTCCTCTCGAAAAAATACGCGAAATAGAGTCCGAGTTTTCGAAAATCGGAGTCCGTATGACCAAGATATGGCCAAAACAAGTTTCAGCAGACTTTCTGGCAGACAGAACCGAGTCGACCCTAGAGTCAACCTCCCCAGGCCAGGTCGACCCTAGAGTCGACCCTAGAGTCGACCCCCCCTGTACAGGTCGACCTGGTCGGCCTGGTTTGGCCCAGAACCCATTTTTGAAGCCCGGTATGTGTTTTGATGGTCCGGATTGACTCTGGGGTTGATCTAATGGCCTAAATGAGTTGCCTACAACTATTTAAAGACCCTAAGACCTAGCCTAAACCATACTATTTCATTTTAGCACTCATGCAGCCGCCATTAAACCTAGAACTCTAAATTAAAAATACAAAGAACAAAATTAAAGAAGACGAAGGATGATCCTTGAAGGCTACAACTAGAAGCTACAACAACTACGACGCTTTGGACAACGGATTTGGGGCTATTTGATTTAAAGTTTTGATTTGGATTGTTTGCTTCATATTGTAAGTTCTATGTCACTTTTTAGGCAAAAACGCTAAAATAACATGGACATGCTATGAATTGAAATCGGATTTAAGAACTATTATTAATCCATGTTTATATTGTTTAACTTTGAATCAAAATTTGGGAATATTGCTATGTTAATGTTGCAAGTTAAACTTATCATGATGTTGAGGTTGTTATGAATCACTTGGGCTTAATTTTATTGCAAGTTGAACAAATACATGTCCATGGAATCATTATGTTCATTGAAATCCCCATGTTGATTAAACCATGCCTATGATGTTAATTAAAACATGTCTATGATATTAATGAAACTATGCCTGTGATGTTAATATACCTATCATGTTAAGGACAAATTGGGAATTGCTAGGTTACGATGAAAAGTTGGAATCATTATGTTTATAATGCTAGATGAGAATCATTATGTTAAAAATGCTAAATTGGAATCCACTATGCCTATTAGAATTACCATGCCTTTAATGTTTCATTTTTGTAATAAAATGATTATTATGCCCGCAAGGATTATTATACCTATGATGTAAAGTTGAAATCATCATGTTAAACCAAGTTGGAACCATTATTATGCCAAGTTATCATCATGTTAGTATTGAAACCATGTGATATGTTATAGCCTGTTTATTATGCAAGTGATGTTGGAATTGTCACATATGCCTATCACATGTTTGGTGTTATTCCCCTTTATCTCTTGAATTGTTTATGCTTGCGAACGAAGTACGTTTATATACGTTGGGGATACGATTGGGTAGAATAGGCAAAACTTGAATTGATTATAATCATAAACCGTGAAATTTGGCATAAGTAGAACATGAAATATGGCACGAAAACTCGACTTGAACATGCCATAACTTGGCTTCAAACATGCCTTTGTTGGGCACGAAATTGACATATGAACATGCCATGAAAATAGCACGAATCTGATAAGAACATGGGCATGACTTTAGAAAACAAGAAAGTGGCCAACTCGAGGTTGGGTTGAGTTTGTAGTGTAAACCTGCCCGGAACTGCCCGGCAAATCCAGTTGCTACAAACAATAGGATCCAATGTGGGTAGTTGGTCACATCGCGCTTGAAACCCGAGGTTGGGTTGAGTTCGTAGCGTAAACCTGCCCGGAACCGCCCGGCAAATCCAGTGGCTACGAACAATAGGATCCAATGTGAGTGGTTCAGTGCACTAACGAATCAATTAATGTCAATTAGGGTTAAGTCATGAACATGAAAAAACAACTTAACCAACTTGAACACGATTTGTAGGGCTAAGTCATGAACTTGAAACGACAACACTTAGCCAACTTGACATGACACGTAAGCGGGTTAAGTCACGAATTTAAATGACATACTTAACCATCTTGACATGACTAGACTGGAAAAGGATTAAGTCACGAATTACATGACTTAATCGGTTAGGCGGGTTAGGCCACGAATTACATGACCTAATCTGTAGGCGAAACCCTAGACACGACCCTTTTCAGCAGTAACCCTCTAGATGTATCAAGGTACCCTGGGGCTAGGCCGGATGGGGCACGATTACTGGGCTGATTGTAAGAGGTGAACGACGGCAGTGGGGTATGCCAGTGTAGGTTCGGTGGGCTACGGTCGTGCACGTATTCCGGGGCAGACACTGGGTATCCATAGATTTATTTGTGCATCTTGAATCGTGTCAGCGGTTGACACCCTAGGGCTGATACACCCGAAGATGGACCCAGCACAGGTGACTACATTCGTGATTAGTCGTATGATACGGACACTTGACGAGCTAGAACTTGTAGGGAGCCGATCGACTAGATAATCGCTCCGTAGGACCCCGTACTTGGCTCAGACCCCGTTTCAGGGTCATTTCATGATATTGGGCCGTGGGATTTATTTCGTGATTAACTTGTGACATGGGCTTAGTATACTAGTACAGTCGATGCAACGAATCTCGAATATGTGATGCTTTACTTGACTTGTCTTGACTTATCCTGATCGCCTTAGTCTATCTTGTTCACCTTGACACCATTCTTAAGTTTAATTCCAGTTCATACATGACAGGTTGTTTTAACCGTTTTTACACTGAAAGTCACTAGGACTTACTTAGTCTTTATGACTGACCCTTTTCCTTTCGCTTCTTTTTCTTTCGTTTCCCCCCCCCCCCCCCAAGGTTCTCAGGGAGGAAACACTAGCTCTTAGCTTGGATATCACTTGCTTTGGCTCAGCATGTACGGTTTGCTATGGCTGCTTCTTTTTACTGCACTTGGGGAATAAGCTGTTTTTCTATTTTTAAGTTATTGCTTCTTTGGCTATTATTACAAGACAGTTGTAATGAAGTTACTTGAAATGTTTGTAAGAGACATGGTTTATTTTGGAATAAAATGAAGTTCTGTTTTGCTCATAAATTCTTCTGCTGTTTACTTAAATTTTTTTTATTGATGTTCTGTCTTGTGATAATTCTGTGATGTTATCTCGATAATACCCCTCCAAAACTAGTGCATTCCCTTTGTGAGTGACCCTAGCGGAGCTAGGGTGTTACATATAAGCGTTGTATAAGTTGTACGTTCGATGTATAAGTTGTATATGCGTTGTAAAAATTATATATGTGTTGAAATAGAAGTGAAATGCTATATATATATATACACGCCCCTCGTCCACAAACTATGGACGATATTTATTGGTTGTGATTGGTAAGAAAATTGATTGATAGCGAATGGTTAATTGGAATTGTTTGTGGTTGATATTGATTGATTGTGGTTGAAAAATACCCGTTTGTGGTTGAGAAATATTTGGTTGAAACCACATAGGATTAGTTTGTGGAAATGAAAAAAAATATACATGCCGCCGCGTGCGAACTAGATGCATGATTCCCCATTGTAAAAAACCGCGAGGTTTTAAGGTAGAGCGAGGAGCCGTACTAGGGACGGTCCCGGTTTTAACTACCCTGCCGTTATGCTGCCGAAATTTTGAATAATATTCATGTGTTAGAATTATTTTCATTTGTTGAAACTATATTTATTCGTTGAATAGAAAGCCTTCATGTGTTGAGTCGATATTCATTCGTTGGATAGAAATTCATGTGTTGAATGGTAATCGTGTTTTAAATATAAAAATCACATTTTTATCTATATATACAAACAATAGAAAGCCTTCACGTGTTGAGTCGATATTCATTCGTTGGATAGAAATTCATGTGTTGAATGGTATTCGTGTTTTAAATATAAAAATCACATTTTTATCTATATATACAAACTATAGAAAACCTTCATGTGTTGAATCGATATTCATTCGTTGAATTGAAATTTATGTGTTGAATGGTATTCGTGTTTTAAATATAAAAATCACCTTTTTATCTATATATACAAACTATAGAAAACCTTCATGTGTTGAATCGATATTTATTCGCTGAATTGAAATTCATGTGTTGAATGGTATTCGTGTTTTAAATATAAAAATCACCTTTTTATCTATATATACAAACTACAGAAAACCTTCATGTGTTGGATCGAAATTCATTCGTTGAATTGAAATTCATGTGTTGAATGGTATTCATATTTTGAAAGAAATTGTTTTATAATAAAAATCCCATTTTTAACATCAATATGAAATGTATAAAATAATCTTGTTTTGAAATAAATTGTTTTATAATAAAAATCCTATTTTTATCACCTATATTAACTATATAAAATAGTCGTGTTTTGAAATAAATTGTTTTACATTTTTAATCACATTTTTATTATATACATGAATTGGTAAAAATAGTGAAGTGTTGAAATAGAAGCTAGTTAGATAAAAATATCATTTTTATCAATTGTATGAAAAGAATATAGTTTTGAAATCGAAGAATCGATATATATATATATAAATAGAATTGAAATATATCGAATAACGAAGCTGCAGTTCGTATTTTGAAACCGTAATTTCAAACGATTAGTACGGGAGATCCGATCATCGGATTTTCCTGAAATCGCAACCGTTGGGTTCGCTTTGGAAATATCTTTCCAACGACACCAACTTTGTAAAAATCCAGCGGTTGGATTTTCTGGAATGTTTAATTCAAATATGAAGAAAAACAGCGCCAGAATCGATTATATTTACATATATATATATATATATAATTATATTTAATCGAATAACGACGCTGCAGTTCGTATTTTGAAATCGAAACTTCAAACGATTAAACCGGGAGATCCGACCGTCGGATTTTCCCGAAACTGGAACCGTTGGATTCATTTTGAAAAGATATTTCTAATGATGTAAATTTTGTGAAGATCCAACGGTTAGACTTTCAGATACGTGTAAATCAAAACTGAAGAAAAAACAGCGCCACGGCCGCGTTATGGCCCGAAGCGTCGTTTTGAATAAATTGGCTATTTTAAAATAAATAAAAATAGCGATAAATCGTTATAAAATATTATAAACGATATGGATGTGAAATTTATAAATTAACTGAAAGTTGGCTAAGTCGAATGCTTTCCTGGATTTTGATCTGATGTTGGTTTCGACCTTCGGGGTTAATATTTGGGAAACCGTTCTCTTACTAATTCACGGTTAGTGACTAATAAATTGAAATGATGCGTGTGTATGTTAATGTTGCACTTGTTTATTATATACGCGAGCTGCTCAGAAAGACCGGGTTCATCCCATTTTGAATAACTGAATCGACGATAAGAAATCGAAGATGAAGACGATGGTCGAAGACCGGAGATCTTCACCTCATTTGGATGGTAACCGAGGTCCTGATTGGGAGGCATCCCGAAATATGGATAATGAGTGGTGATCGTCCAGACGTACGTGGTGATCGAAGGGTTTTCGAGGTATATAGTGCCTCCAGTTTCGTTCAGACCCAGAACGGACTTGTAAATGGACTGTGTGTCTGACATTGGATTTTATTCTGTGTTGATTGATCTCTATTAAATATACATCTGTTTGGCGGTGGAGAACTTATTCTTTTGCTTAACGCCCTTCTCTGAAACGCACGAGCTTAGAGGTTGTATATCGATGGACATCAGTCGCATGGCATGAATTGCTAGTGTGGCATGCCTAAGTGGCAAATGATTAGGGCTTCTGTTGAAAAGCAAAGTCTTGTGGTGATGATCAAAGCACCGCCTGTGTGGCGTAGCTTTGTGTATAACGTGAATTCGCGAGCCTCACACCCCGGTATGAACCAGAAACGGGAGAAGGACCTCAGGGAGGGCATGCGTTTCTTTCTAGCTAGGAGTTGTGTCGGTGTTTTTACATGGCCTGACATTTTACTTATGTGGATGATGGATAGCGAGGCGCCTCGGTTATATCGGTCGATCCGGGACCTATGGAGTCATTCGTTGGCTCACTGACGCCCCATAGGGCGGGGAAACGCAGTGTTTAGGAATTTTAATCCACATCGGTGGACCGGCCCTAATGATTCTAGGGTCACTCGAGCTCTGATACCAAATGAAACGACCCCAAACCCCGTACTGACGACGGCAAGGGTAATCCTTGGAATATAACACAGAAATAGATAATAGCAGAACAGAAATAAATAAATACACCAGATAATGAACAATAGAATATACTGGATAAACGTAATCATCAGAGTTACATAGTATACAGGATCATACTTAGTACAAATACAGTTCAGCAATACATAAATGTCTAAAGCGAAAAACAAACATAATGTACAATAGGAGCTGAACAGCATAAAAAGAGATAAATAATAGAATCCATCTTCAGCTCCAGCTATCCAGAAAGAACCAGTTAAACCTGAATACAAGGCTGCCCGTGTAGAAAAAGGGGCACCCATGAGACGACCCCAAACCCCGTACTGACGGCGGCAAGGGTAATCCTTGGAATATAACACAGAAACAGATAATAGCAGAACAGAAATAAATAAATACACCAGATAATGAACAATAGGATATACTGGATAAACGTAATCATCAGAGTTACACAGTATACAAGATCATACTTAGTACAAATACAGTTCAGCAATACATAAATGTCTATAGCGGAAAACAAACATAATGTACAATAAGAGCTGAACAACATAAAAAGAGATAAATAATAGAATCCATCTTCAGCTCCAGCTATCTAGAAAGAACCAGCTAAACCTGAATATAAGGCTGCCCGTGTAGAAAAAGGGGCACCCGAGTTTGAAAGTGAAACAAACTACGAGTCAGTCATAGGACTGGTATGAGAAATCTACTCAACACATTTATAATATGGCTAATCACAGGACCACGCCACTTTCATGGAACGGGTTTACTCCATTGAATTGCCAGTGCTTTAAAAACAAATCTTTCTTTTAAACATCGCAATGCTTTTTATAAAAATGAAGCCATTATAAGGCTCAGTTCCCATCACACAATGCAACGCAAACCGGAGGATAGAGTTTTACCTTATAATAGCCAAAATATGCTTGATACGAATAAAACAAAAGCATTTGATACTATTACTAGTGTTTATATGTTTCAAAAACAATTTCAATCATAACTATCAATCATAGACGACATGGGTACCATATATCATGTCGCCATATATATATACAATTAAAACTGCACGATGTCGTATTGGAAAATTGGATTTCCGTCATGAACCAAGGCAAAAGATAGTCCTTACCGAATTCGAGACGCTCTAGCCCGTGTCTTAGGATCAGAGCTCGAGTGACCCTAGAATCGTCATGGCCGGTCCACCGATGTGGATTAAAATTCCTGAACACTGCGTTTCCCCGCCCTATGGGGCGTCAATGAGCCAACGAATGACTCCATCGGTCCTGGATCGACCGATATAACCGAGGCGCCTCGCTATCCATCATCCACATAAGTAAAATGTCAGGCCATGTAAAAACACCGACATAACTCCTAGCTAGAAAGAAACGCATGCCCTCCCTGAGGTCCTTCTCCCGTTTCTGGTTCATACCGGGGTGTGAGGCTCGCGAATTCACGTTATACACAAAGCTACGCCACACAGGCGGTGCTTTGATCATCACCACAAGACTTTGCTTTTCAACAGAAGCCCTAATCATTTGCCACTTATGCATGCCACACTAGCAATTCATGCCATGCGACTGATGTCCATCGATATACAATCTCTGAGCTCGTGCGTTTCAGAGAAGGGCGTTAAGTAAAAGAATAAATTCTCCACCGCCAAACAGATGTATATTTAATAGAGATCAATCAACACAAAATAAAATCCAATGTCAGACACACAGTCCATTTACAAGTCCGTTCTGGGTCTGAACGAAACCGGAGGCACTATATACCTCGCAAACCCTTCGATCACCACGTACGTCTGGACGATCACCACTCATTATCCATATTTCGGGATGCCTCCCAATCAGGACCTCGGTCACCATCCAAACGAGGTGAAGATCTCCGGTCTTCGACCATCGTCTTCATCTTCGATTTATTATCGTCGATTCAGTTATTCAAATTGGGATGAACCCGGTCTTTCTGAGAAACTCGCGTATATAATAAAAAAGTGCAACACTAACATACACACGCATCATTTCAATTCATTAGTCACTAACCGTCAATCAGTAAGAGATCGATTTCCCAAATATTAACCCCGAAGGCCGAAACCAACATCAGATCAAAATCCAGGAAACCATTCGACTTAGCCAACCTTCAGTTAATTTCTAAATTTCAAATCCATATCGTTTATAATATTTTATAATGATTTATCACTATTTTTATTTATTTTAAAATAGCCAATTTATTCAAAACGACGCTTCGGGCCATAACGCGGCCGTGGCGCTGTTTTTCTTCAGATTTGATTTACACATATCTGAAAATCTAACCGTTGGATCTTCACAAAATTTACATCATTAGAAAGATCTTTTCAAAATGAATCTAAGGGTTCCAGTTTCGGGAAAATCCGACGGTCGGATCTCCCGGTATAATCGTTTGAAGTTTCGATTTCAAAATACGAACTACAGCATCGTTATTCGATTAAATATAATTATATTTATATATATATATATAATCGATTCTGGCACTGTTTTTCTTCAGATTTGAATTAAAAATCCCAGAAAATCCAACCGTTGGATTTTTACAAAGTTGGTGTCATTGGAAAGATATTTCCAAAGCGAACCCAACGGTTGCGATTTCAGGAAAATCCGATGATCGGATCTCCCGTACTAATCGTTTGAAATCACGGTTTCAAAATACAAACTGCAGCTTCGTTATTCGATATATTTCGATTCTATTTATATATATATCGATTCTTCGATTTCAAAACTATATTCTTTTCATACAATTGATAAAAATGATATTTTTATCTAACTAGCTTCTATTTCAACACTTCACTATTTTTACCAATTCATGTATATAATAAAAATGTGATTAAAAATGTAAAACAATTTATTTCAAAACACGACTATTTTATATAGTTAATATAGGTGATAAAAATAGGATTTTTATTATAAAACAATTTATTTCAAAACAAGATAATTTTATACATTTCATATTGATGTTAAAAATGGGATTTTTATTATAAAACAATTTCTTTCAAAATATGAATACCATTCAACACATGAATTTCAATTCAATGAATGAATTTCGATCCAACACATGAAGGTTTTCTATAGTTTGTATATATAGATAAAAAGGTGATTTTTATATTTAAAACACGAATACCATTCAACACATGAATTTCAATTCAACGAATAAATATCGATTCAACACATGAAGGTTTTCTATAGTTTGTATATATAGATAAAAAGGTGATTTTTATATTTAAAACACGAATACCATTCAACACATAAATTTCAATTCAACGAATGAATATCGATTCAACACATGAAGGTTTTCTATAGTTTGTATATATAGATAAAAATGTGATTTTTATATTTAAAACACGAATACCATTCAACACATGAATTTCTATCCAACGAATGAATATCGACTCAACACGTGAAGGCTTTCTATTGTTTGTATATATAGATAAAAATGTGATTTTTATATTTAAAACACGAATACCATTCAACACATGAATTTCTATCCAATGAATGAATATCGACTCAACATATGAAGGCTTTCTATTCAACGAATAAATATAGTTTCAACAAATGAAAATAATTCTAACACATGAATATTATTCAAAATTTCGGCAGCATAACGGCAGGGTAGTTAAAACCGGGACCGTCCCTAGTACGGCTCCTTGCTCTACCTTAAAACCTCGCGGTTTTTTACAATGGGGAATCATGCATCTAGTTCGCACGCGGCGGCATGTATATTTTTTTCATTTCCACAAACTAATCCTATGTGGTTTCAACCAAATATTTCTCAACCACAAACGGGTATTTTTCAACCACAATCAATCAATATCAACCACAAACAATTCCAATTAACCATTCGCTATCAATCAATTTTCATACCAATCACAACCAATAAATATCGTCCATGGTTTGTGGACTAGGGGCGTGTATATATATATAGCATTTCACTTCTATTTCAACACATATATAATTTTTACAACGCATATACAACTTATACATCGAACGTACAACTTATACAACGCTCATACAAGAGGTGTACAACGCTTATATAACTCATACATCGATCATATAATTTATGCATCGTCGTTTTCCATATCATTTATAAATTAGAAATATCACGTTGGGTTCCACTCCACCAAAAATAGCGAAAGGCTCAGAAAAATATGCGTTCTCTTCTAAAATGTAGAAGACGTCCACACGAGTCCACTGTCTCTTGTTTCACTGGATTTCGTCAACAAACGAAAAAGATATGATTTTTACAGTGAAATCAAAACCGTAGCGCTTTAAACTGCTACAATATAGTTTATAATAAAATAAGCTGATACCTTTCCGCAATGGTTCAAACCTAGGTCATCAATTATCGCACAAACCGTGAAGCGGTTGGACGATCGGAGGGTACAACGTTGTAGAGGACGGAGCAGGCTTCCCGCGCCACCTGGTGGGGCCCAGATCGATGCAGCAGGCGGGTCACGGCGGCGAGCTGAAGGTGCGGACTTAGAGCGTCGATTCCCCTTGTACACGCGATGAGAATTCACAAAACCGACATGTATTTGAAGCTCCTGATGAGTACTACAAATTTCTCCAAAGGACTATGGGGTTTTGTTGCGTGGAGGAGGAGAAAAAGAGGAGAGAAGGTGGGAGCAGAAGGCGCCGTCGGGTTTGAGGAGTGTCGGGGAGAGAGACGGCTGATGTGGACCAATGAGGATTTTTTTTAATATTTATAAATTTTAAAATCCGAAAATACCCCTTGCCACACACGAACACCAATCCAAACCCAACGACTGTCGTCCCTAGCATTTCACCCCCATTCCGAACACAATGGGATATGTTTCGTAGGCCCATTCGACTGTTTCAGTCAGTTTTCATTCAATTTAAAATATAAAACATTCAATATTTAATTTGAACGTACATTTCAATTTGCCGGGGCCAAAAACTAATTCGAAAAATCCCAGAAAAATAAATCTGGCTATGTTTTGACGATACGGTCCCAACAAAACTAGTTTCATCGAATTCTGAGACCGTTTGCAAAAAGGTCCATTTCTGGTCGATCCAATTTAACTGTAATTGACCAAAACACGTTTTCCTTTGCCACGCTCACATACTAGCTTCAAAAATTATGAAATTTGAAACCTAGCAATAAATTCTCATCCCGGATCCAACAAAAGTGGTTTCGTCGAATTCCGAGGTCGTATGCAAAATGGCCAATTTCACGGGCTATATAAACTCCATAGCGACCTTTCAGAAAATTCATTTGGCCATAACTTTTGCTTTCCGCTATGAAACTTCGATTTTTCAGATTCATTAGAAAGGTATTCACTAACAGATTTAAATATTTTTGGTTTCACTCAAATCCATTTTGTTTTGCACCAGGTACCGTCCGACAAAGTTTGAATTCAATTTTTGAAACTACAGCACCATTTCAGGCCTTGTTCATAATTAGAATTAATTATATTCGTTTTCAAACGTCGACTCAAACTCACTTTTCATTGCTATTATTTAAAATATTTATTTTAAATATTTAAAATCCATTATTTTAGCCAATTTAAAAAAAATTAATTGGTTCAGATTTTCCGGGTCGTTACATTATCCACTCCATACCATCCTCAAACTTGTGGGCAGGTTGAAGTATCGAATAGGCAGATTAAGCAAATCCTTGAGAAAACTGTGAATCGAAATTGTAAAGATTGGTCCAAAAATTAACCGACGCTCTTTGGGCTTACCGCACCGCTTTCAAAACAAACTTAGGTATGTCCCCTTATCGGTTGATTTTTGTATTTAGCCGTGTCACTTGCTAGTTGAACTCGGACATAGGGCGTTATAGGCAATAAAAATTTTAAATCTTGACTTAGAGCAAGCAGGAGAACTTCGGAAGCTTCAACTTAATGAACTTGATGAAATTCGAAATGATGCCTATGAAAATGAACGAATTTACAAGGACAAAACGAAAGTTTTTCATGATAAATCAATTTTATGTAAAACTTTCATGTCAGGTCAAAAGGTTTTGTTATATGACTCAAGATTGCATTTATTTCCGGGTAAGTTAAAATCTAGATGGACAGGACCTTACACTGTACGGACTGTTTTTTCGTATGGTGCGGTAGAAATTGATAATCCAACCGATGGATCATCTTATAAGGTCAATTGTCAACGCCTTAAACCTTACTTGGAACCAATACCCAACCAAGAGGAAGAGCTCATGGTCCTCCATGAGCCACATTACATTCGGTAAGGCGCACTAACCCTCTTTTGTACATATGTAGATATTCTCTTATTTGTTTTTTCCTTTCACTAAGATATGTCTAATTAACGACTGTGAGCACACAGTCACACTCAAGTGTGGGGGGGAATTTACATTACATCAGCAATCAAATTTTATGAACTAGTTCATTCATTGAAGGATTAACTTAAATTCATAAAGAACACCTTGGTTCTTGTTTGATAAGTTGAATTGTTGGGTGATGGGAATAAACATTATTTATTCATTGAATCGTAATGTGTCTTTTTAAGATGCTAGCTTGAGACTGTGCAGACGTTAGTCATGTTCCGGAGTAAGTGTGTCAAACTTTGTTACACATATTAGAATGTGCAAATAAAAATAATCAAAACAAAAAAAAACAAAAAAACAAAAGATTTTGCACCTACATTTGTTGGATTTTCTGAGTTTGTTTTCATGCATAATGTTTTCTTTTCCACTCAAATTTTCAAAATCGTAAGTTCTAAAATCCACTTGGCCCAATTAAGGAGAAATGACTCATTGTAGCATTCTTTTTCGATACCCCACATTATTCAAACCCAAGTTTTAGTCGAATTACATCCATGTTTTGACAAGTTTTTCTTATATTAGTATACTTAAGAACCTTGTATTGATTTATTTTCAAAGGTTCAGAAACGTCACTTTTTATACCAATATTACACTACCCACACCGTACTTGTTTTAAGGTAGGATAACCATATACCACATCTTATTTTATATGGGTTATCTATCTTACGAAACTTTGCTTATCATTCCTTTCAGCTTTTTGTATAACATCAATCCAGACTCGTGTGTTGAATTAGGGTTATAGAAGTAGAGTAACTAGGGCACAAAACTTTCCTTTCATGAAGTGTTGGTTTAGTAGAGGAGGAATCAAATGAAATAATGTATGGTATCATTCCATTCCATCTCCATTCATCATTCATCATGTAAAAATAAATAAATAAAATAAATAAAGAGAGAGTCTCTCAGAATAAAATAGTCATTCATCATTCTTGACTATAAAGCATTCAGTTCCATTCCATCCACATCCATTATACCATACTTGGAAGTGAGGATTGTAGTAGAGGAGTGAAAGGAAATAAAAATGTTCATATGTGCCTTAGTATTACTTTATCTTTTATAGCCTGAAGTTTAACTGATACACTTGCCCTCTTATCTAGAATATTTTTAAAACTTACAAAATTTTCCTTCATCTATGCATAACTCACATCCAATACAGTACAGTTACACTGGTGCAAAATTAATCAAAAAAAAAATGATTGGGTGCACATTATCGATGTGTAGAACTTTGGTTGACGCCATGCTCTTAATCTTCAAGACAATTACAGTGTTATCAAAGAATTACGATTCAGCTTGAAATTTTTTATTCATTTTTGCACCAATTATGGGATGGACAATTTGGGACTAAACCGTTATTATTGAAGTTAGGTGAAATCCTTGGAATGTGAAAGACCTTAAATATATTGTTTGATTAATCCGCGTACTTAAGACGCTTTGGATTTTGTTGGTAGTATCCACTGAAAACCCTCACGAGACAACACTCGTCCTACTAGGGACACTAGGGGTTTAACGGCTTATTGCATACGCTAAATGCAATCGTGTTTCCTACGAAAGTGTGACATATCTTAGTTTAGTTTATTCGAGGACGAATAAAAAGATAAGTGTGGGGGTATTTGATATACACGTAAATGTGTATATTTTATCCGCATATTTATCTTATTTTATCTTTTAAATAATTGATATTGTGCATTTATAGTTGTGTTTACAAATTATTTTTGATGAATGGATTAATGCACTAAATTGTTGAAAAGCTTGAAGAATTTGTGCAAGAAGAGTATTGAATTTTAGTGCTGGATTAAAGCTTGAAGACTTGAAGAAAAGTTGCTATTCAATCGCCTTCTGCTGCATATTTTAAAGACAAGATTCAATTCTTTTCCATAATGATCACTTGGAGTTGTTATTCATTCTCAAGGCAATTGGAATTGAAGCCCGCAACCTATTTTCCATGACATCTGCATGCATTCACATTGATCTAGTTGCTAATTGGGCTAAGTTATTTATCCCATATCATGTAATTTGCAAGGCTCTTCATTCATGCGCTGCACGCGTTCACACTGAGCTATTTGATTTATGTGCTATTTTTTTAAAAGGGGTTTTGTCCCACATTGTGGTATTTGCAAGTAGTCTTTGTCATATCAGCTATAAATACATTGTATCTCATTCATTGAAAAACACATTGGGTTTTATTCTGAAATTCTCTTCTTGGAATAAAATCATTCTTCTTCCCCTGTTCTATTTAGTTTTAGTTGTATTTTATTTATGTCTGTTATTTTCTTTTTCTCTTCTTCTTTAGCTATGTCTAGCTAATCCCCTTTGATTAGGGGGTGATGACGCTAATAGATATGATTCGACATGAATCACATAGCCAATAGATGAGGACTTTATACATGTAGATCTGGATCTGAATCAAGGGTTAGATATGAACCTTCATATCCTATGTCGTTTAAGAGCTATGCTCCTTCACAGGGTATATTCGTGTTCGATCTAACAATTATCAGATTTAGATCTAATTTTAGGGTTTTTAGAAATTAATTAGTGAATCTGTCATGATAGACTATGGTTGTTTAAGAGCTTAGCTCCTGCATAGGCTATGCTTGTCGTTATTTACTTATTTTTTTCTAAGAACTTAATTATCGTTGATTCATGTGTGTGACAGAAACATGAATTAGATCTATATTTATTTGTTGGCTATTGATGAGTGTGAATCCAATCTATGTCATTATCCCCTAATTGCTTTCTCTTTTTATTTAATTGTTGTTATTTTTTGTGTTTTCAATCAATCAAAATCCTGGAATAACTTGATTGGATTTATTAATTAAAATATTTTTGGTCCTAGAGTTCGACACCCTCTACAACAATCCTTGTTGTTTAGGAAAGCCGAACGGATTTTACAGTTGTTTACAATTGTAAAATTTGTTCGAAAACATGGAAGTTTGAAACAAAACAACATCGTTTCAAAGAAAGCTTAGTCTTCCGAAATCGGATGAATCGGGAGGTGCCCACTTGCCCCAGACCCCCACCGGTGCTACACCTGAACCCGCTGACGGCTCGCCTTCGGCTCAGAGCACAGCTCGCCTTCGGCTCAGCATATATTTGTCAGTACTAGTGTCTGTATAAATTGAAACTGCATATGTAATGAGTGAATTGAGCGATGTAGTGAGAAATTTCTCTATATGCCATTGATTATGTTAGTAAGTAGTGGAGTTAGAAATATATACTATTTCAATTGTTGAAATAAAATATTTACTTGAATAAAAATTCTGTTTGAATATTTAATTATGTGTGGTAGCATTTGTTTCTCCTTTTTGTTAAATTATATATATATATATTTTAAAAAAATTAATATAAATATTTATAGCAACATTTTTGGAATGCTGCTACAGACCCATAAGGATGTTGCTATAGACCTAAATAGGGTTCTACTGCAACAATTTTTGTTGTGTTGCCGTAGATAGTCAAAATGTTGTCTTTGAGGTCTGTAGCAATGGTGAAAATTGCATCACCCTAAAAACGTTGCCAAAGACCTATGCCAACATTTTTTGGGCCTGTGCCAACAATTTTCTGGTGTTGCGTTAGACCATTTACGGCGTAGTGAAAGTAAAAAAAAGATGGAAAATCCATTACATAAACTTTTCTACGTACTTATTTTTAAGATATTCTTATTTGTTCTTCTACATATTAATTCCACTAATGTCTACATACGATTCTACACATAATATTTCGTACAGTGATTAAAAAGAGTTGGATAACTCAACTAATAGTGATGATCTATCTAACTCCGATGATGGAGATGAGTATGATGAGGATCCTGCTTATATTATTAGAATGATGATAAACCATACTCAGTTAATGCATACTCCACGTCATACTTCTTTTTACATTAAACGAATGTGGGCTGATGATGTTATCAATGTTCATGAAAACAGAAATCAAGATATATTTTTTCTGAAAAAAGAGTGCTACTTTCAAATGCCCTTCTAATACTAGTTCATAAGTAATGATTAATTTCAACTCAAAAATAGATCCATTGTCACTGTTATTTTATGTTTTTCAATAGTTTTGCACATTGTCATACTTTTAATCAAATGTGTGTGTATATGTGTATAAATTAAAATCTACAGATTTCAACAAGACTCCCACTGAAATTAGATATGATATACAATATTGTTGTTATTTCCCAAATTTTGGTGGAGTTATAGGTGAAACACATATTCCTTCCAGAGCATAACAACCTAGAATTTTACTGTTTTAAAATGTATTGATAAGTAATTTAATTTAAATATTTAATAAATAGATATTTTAATTTAATTTAATTTTTAATTTTTAAATTATAATCGATAATTTGAACTCTAATAATAGAATTTGGTTTATGTTAATTAATTATTTGTTCAAACACTAGAAATGCATTCGAAACACATTTTTAAAATTTTCATCTTTTATTTGAATAGAAACTAATTTTTTAAGTTTTAACGACGTAATATAAATGAAGTGAACATTTATAATGGCTCTCTCTTCTCTCAATAATGGTTTCCTTCTGAAATTGATTTCTTGCGATTTTCCTTCTTTTATCTTTTGTTCTGCTTCTCGATTTGCCTGTGAACTACTAGGGTTTCGTTCCTTCTGCTGTTTCCTCATGAGTGTTTCCCTTCGCCCAATTCTAGGGTTCCATGGGTGATGCTAGTGGCGTTTCGGCTTTCCTCGTCGTGGGTCCTTCTATGGGAGGAGAATGTAACGACCCGTATTCTACGCATCGGAGGATCGTAGAATATTTATTTCATTTACATACGTAGTCATATGGTCGTGTAACTTTGGGGAACGACTATTGGGGTCATTTCCCATGTTCACGATTTTTTTGCCGATTTTTAAATGACCGTTTTGCCCTTGTCGAATCTTGTTTTGCCTATAACTTTTGATTAGTAAAGAGTTTTGACCTAAAATCACTTCCATTGGATTGAAATGATGGTTTGCTTTTTCGTAGAGTGGTCACATTAGCCAAACGGACTCACCATTTTGGAGATATGGCTGAAACAAGGTTTAGAAGGTGAAAAACAACATAATTGGGGTTAACCGGGTGATTAATAGCTAGGCCCATTAGGTATTTCGGGATTAGGGTTGCATAAGGGCTGATAGGGACTAGAAAAACCCTCCTTTTTCATTTTCCAGCCACCACAAACTTTCTCTTCAATCCTAACAATGGCTTCCACCTTTTAAATCTCTTCTAAACAACTCCTAATCGCTTTCTAATCGAAGATTAAACTAGGCTACATCAAATCAAGGCAAATCAACACCAAATCAGAGTTGGAGCTGCTGTATTGCATAGGAATTCAACCCAAAATAGTAGAGTTTCATATCTATGGTCTTATTTGTGGCTAAGGTGAGTGATTTGCATTGTTTTTCACTAATTACGACTAGTTAGGGGTGATTAGTGATAATTAGCAAAATTATGCATGTTAAAATTCTGTAAAAATATTTAGAAATTCTTAAATATTATTTTAGGCTTCTGTTAAAAATTTGGGTTAATTTGGACATGTTTTGCAAATCGTATGGTTAAATCATGATTAAGGAGATTAAGGGGAAAACATGGGTTTTGGGTATGTTTGATCGTATATAACACACATTATTGATGTTTTGATGTTTATGATTAGTTCTATATGATGTTATTATTATTTGGAATGATTTGAGTTTGAATAGAAAAGCTAGAATGGTCGAAAACGCCGTCGTGTGGTGTAAATAGTTTGCTGGAGAAGTTGCAGGAAACAGTGCAGGAAAAGGGGATCGGATCGGGTCCCGAACCCGCTTTGGAGCACCTCACGATCCGCCCCTACTCCTCCGAACCTACCTGATCGTGACATCCATTCGTGACCAAGGCACCACGATCCGAACCAGACAAGGTCTTACGAGCCGACCCGCGTTCTACGAACCGATCCGCTTTCACTTGGAGACCACGACCCCGAACCGCTTGGTGATCCCGAATCGAGGAGCTCGATCTGGCCTAGAGTTCCATTCACGAACTGTGATTGCATATCCGAACCGGCTCAATGCTTGGAGAAGCCACAAACAGATGGAAGGGTGCAACCCGATCCGAACCAGATCGGTGACAACGAATCGAACTGAATAGAGGAGCCTGGAGTTCGAACCGCGACGACCTGATGGAGGACCCACGAACCGGAGGGGTATCCACGACCCGGACCCAAGTGATGATCACGAACCAAGATGATGACCAAAATCCGAGATGCAAAGGTAGTCTAAATAGGAAGTAGAACTTAGGATCCATATGGAAACCAATGAGTTAACTTCATGAGTTGGACTTTTCTGCGGGATGTGTGCAAAGGGGTTATCAGTATCCGTAATTTTGATTCACCACTGAGAGAGGGATTATGGACAAAATGATCGTAGTGATGGTTGTACGGAGTTGGACTCCGTTATGGCCCCGATAGTTCTGGTGATCAAAGCGGTGGATATCATATGCTTTACGCACTGAGAAAGAAATGTGAGGTTTGTTGCTATGTTTTATGTTTGTTATCACCATGTCATGCACACTCCCATATTTACACTTTATGTTAGTGTTACCTTAGAGTACTGTACATCTTGTTGTGCTAACTCTTTGGTTGCAGGTCCAGGTTCAGGTATGATTAGATTATACCTGTTATTGATT
Organism: Allium sativum; assembly: GCA_030737875.1. NCBI lineage: Eukaryota > Viridiplantae > Streptophyta > Magnoliopsida > Asparagales > Amaryllidaceae > Allium > Allium sativum. Next base: position 439,829,167 of record CM060915.1, on the reverse strand, counting down.
TGTTTTGATAATTATCGCTCATACCAGACTTTTGTCTGACACAGAGTTTTATGTCTCTTCTTATTACTCTGGGTGCTCTTGAACGGGCAAGACTAGAGAGAGGTAAGGTGGTATGCACGAGTAGCTGTCCGGAGACGAGCAAGAGGCTTACAAACACTATTTACACAGATTCTCCTTGTATTGTTGCTGGTCACTACTCTGGGCATTAGTAGTGTACCTTTTCTATTTTGCTTAGAGACGGTATTTTAAAGTTGTAATAAAAATGGTTTGGATCATAAGCTGTATTTTGGATTTCCGCTGCTATGATAGTTTAATTTCAGTTTATGCACTGTCTTGCCTGTTTTATGTCAAGTTATGTTATTATTATATTTTATTCCATGCGCTGTGAGATATAATACAGGTTCTTTGATGATTCTTAGCTTCAGAATCCCTTTCCCTGACGACCGTCCCATACTGGTTGGACATCAGCACAACACATTTCATTGGAAATGACGGCTGGTGCGGGGCAGGCCATCACAGCCTCCGTCCTCCTATCGAAATGATATTAAAGGCGGTCGTTGCCTTAGTTGGATTTCAGGTGGTGTTGTCGGTGTTGGATTCTTCTCGGTTTTGTTTCGGGTCGCTTCTTAGTCATAATTTGAGACCCTTTCTCATCACAAATTTATTCAGGTTGGAGAAGTGTTCCTCGAAGTATCCCCTTGGTGGTCGTCTATGCCTTTGGGTGACTATTTGGTTGGTGGTAGCCTCTCTGAGCTACCTGGTGGGTCCTCCGCCGGTGTTGGATCTTCCCCTTCGTGGGGTTTTGGGGAAGTAAACGGTCTAGGAGAATCGGCGCCTCCTATATGTTTCCTTACCATTTGGTTGCGAGGTGTTCTCTGGTTGCTCCGCTTTGGTTGACCTCTCTGGATTCTGCACTTTTTGGTAGAGATGATGGTGTTTCCCTGGCTGCTCCTCGTAGCTATCATGATTATGTTTCTTCAGTTAGGAAAGGGAAAGGGGATTTCATCTCCCCGATCCGCTTCCTACCAAAAATTGTTTCCAATTGCGTTCTTTGGAGTCGCCAGGCTGAGGTGGCTCTATAATGGTCAACCTGTCATCTCGTTGTTGTAGGAGGTCGGTTAGGAAGGAGCCGACTCCTTTGAAATATACCCCTATTCTCTCTTCCAATCTTTCGGAGAAGGAAGTTCTGGGGTCCGTTTGTGGGGATGCTAAAGCCCGTGGCTCTCCTCCTTTAGCGTTGAGTATGTCTTTGATCCGCTTGTGGGGGTGTCTTGTTGTGTTGAGAAGGTTGTTCTCAGGGGGTTGCGTATGTTGCTTCTGTTCTTAAGCAAGCCTGACTTAGGCGTAGTGTGAACCGGAGTTGGCATCGGTTTATGGAATTGGTTTCAGTTGTTAGGTGGGGTATTTCCACCCTTCAGATGCAACCAACCGATTTGGGCAGTGGCGAGGCATCTGATCAGGGTAGGTTGAGGGTATCTATTTTGGATGTGGTGAGTGTCAAGTTTCCTTGGTCAGATCACTTCCTCGATTATTAGGTATGATTCTCATCTTCTTTAGCTCTTTGTAAAGTTGTTTCTTCTATTGGGCTTTGTTTTGCCTCTCTTGTTGGTGTGTGTGACATGGTGGTCGTTCTGCCTGTTCCTTTTTTTAATTTTAGGCTTGCGTTTTCCGTATGGTGCGTTCCCTTGTTCTTCTCGTTTAGTTCTTTGTGATGCAGTCATTTTTCCCATTGCCACCCCCTCCTTTTCTAGAGGTGTTGTGCTGCTCGTCAAGGCTTTAACCTTTCACTCATGGCACTTTGTTTTCTTCATTTTAGAGGGTTTGGTTGGAGTTTTTCTATGTGGGGAGCTTGGGGGGTTTGCCTTGCATTTGTTTTTGTTGTTTTTCTGGTTGTATTGCACCCTTATCTTGAATTGCAAAGGCAACCTCTACTTTATGCTGAGGTTCATCTTCGTGATCAATCAGGGTCGGTATCTTTCTCTTTGTTTGGTTGGGTTTATGAGTCCTATCAGTGCAGTCGTTTTCTACGCAACTCCAGTCAATGGAATTAGGGTGCGAAGGTATTTTCGAGTTTTTCCATGGGATTTTTTGTCCGAGGGCTTTGTTTCTTATAGGTCCTCTATTTGTGTGAGTATCATGCGAGAACGAATAACTATTATTAGTAATAACTATACGTTCACAAACGGTGCGGTTTGGCAACGATTGCATTGCCTCGTTTCTGTCTGGTTTTTCACCGATTTCCCTATTCTCATTATAGGTCCGTTATTTGATTGTTTCTCCCTCCTTGTTCATGGGCATCAATCTCATGATGTTCTTGTGATGGAGGAGAACGTACAACAACCTAAGACGTCTCAAGGAGACAGTACAACAGCCTTTCTCTTATCTTCGTTGCCTTCTTCTCCTTCTGCCTCTCATGTATCGTTCTCCCATCCCCTTCTGGTCAGTCCAGTCGAGATTGGGCCATTAATGATCATTTAAATCGCCTGGAGAGGAACTTGTACTCTTGTTGTCGTGTCCAATTTTTGGAATCCAAATGAGTGTTACACTCATCTAGAGCTGGTAGTTCCTTTTCGTTCCAATCCGTAGGTGGCTCCTTATCTAATGATTGATCGCACTTCTTCTCTGCCTCCTCGTGCTTCTGGGAGGCATTCTAGGCCTATGTTGTGCACCTCTTGTACGATTCATTCCCATTCCCTAGCTACAACGGAGTAGATTGTTTGATCTACTTGTCTCACTCTTTATCTGTCCTGAGTTTTTGTTGTTCAACCTTTTCCCTTCTTCTTTTGTTTTGTGGGTTTTTTTATTTTACTCTATTTTCCTAGTATGGCATCTTTCTTATTCTGGAATGTGAGGGGCATAAAAAATGATGCCTCTTATTCTCATCTGAAGCGCATCATCAAGAAGCACTATGTTTTTTTTGTGGCTCTTCAGGAACCTCTGGTTGGGTTGGAGGCCCTCTCCAACGTTGTCCTTTGTTTAGGTTTTAGGGGTGGTATCTCCAATGAATCCAATAAAATTTGGATTCTATGGGATAAAGAAGTCACTATCAAAGTCATTTTTAATTCATTCCAACTCCCATCTGTAGAGTGCTCATTAGCTCTCTTCCCCTCCCCATTCATGTTTTATGTTGTGTACGCTAGTTGTGATCGCATCGAGCGTCTTTGTTTGTGGCATGATTTACTGTTATTCCTGGAGGTTGGTTCGGGGGCCTCGGTTATATGAGGTGACTTCAATGTTGCCTCTTCTGAAGTTGAGAAAAGTGGAGGTGCCTCGATTAATCGAGAAGCGGTGAATGATTTTAACTCTTTTATTATCCAATCGTGTTTATCTGAGGTTTCCTTCTTCGGATTGGCTTTCACTTGGAGTAATAATCAAGAAGGTCCTAGTAGAATCCTTTCTAGGCTCAATGGCGTGTTCGGTTCAAAGGAGTGGTTTGGTTTTCCCTTTGCATTCTCTATCGAAACTTGCATCGCACCAACTCAGGTCAAGTCCCCATGATCCTTAAGTGCTATCCTTTTTCCTCTTCTGGGCCCTCGTCTTTTCAGTTCCAATCTATGTGGAAATCCCACCATTCCTTCACTTTGGTGGTGGTGGAATCTTGGACTCTTTCTACATCTAGGAGTCTTATCGTGATCTTCTCCTCCAAGCTCAAACGTCTCAAGGTATGCTTGAAGGCCTGGAATTTGCAGGTCTTCAAGAACATATTCGATTGGGTCTGCATTCCTGAAGAGGCTTTGGTGTTGGCTGAGGCCTCTTAATATGAAGATCCCTCCTCTGCTCTAAGGGAGGTTTGGGTAGAAGCCCAACTAACCTTCAATTCGGTGTTATGCATCGAGAATGCTTTTCTTCGAAAATATGCGAGGCTCAAGTGGACAGTTGACAGAGATTTCAACTCTAAATTCTTCCACTCTTCCATTCAAAAGAAGAACGATCGTCTTGTTGTTCGTCATATTCTCCATCCATACGGTTCTATGGCGTCAGATCTTGTAATGGTGGCAGAGATGATTGTTTCTCACTTTCAATCCTTCTTGGGTTTCCCATTAAAGTTATTCTCCGATCATGTGCTTCATTCTTTTGTCCCTTCGTTGGTTATGTCTTTTGAGTCCGGATCTCTTTGTTATCCACCGTCTTTGGACGAAATTCGAGCGAGAGTCTTCTTTCTCAGTCGGGATAGTGGTAGTAGTCGGGATGGTTTTAATGGGGATTTTTACTATGGCACTTGGCCCACCATATCATAAGACTTCTCTCTTGTGGTTCGTTTGTTCTTTTGGTTTTTTGCTTCGAAAGAGATGAATGCCTACGAATCTCGCACTTATCCCTAAGTGTGAGAACATGCATTCATGTTCTGACTTCTCGAATAAGGTCATCTCTAAGATCTTGGCGATTAGGCTCGCTCCTTTCTTGGAGTGTGTCATTTCCTCCCCCTAGTCAGCGTTCATGAAAGGCCGCCTGATTACGGATAATGTGTTGTTGGCTCAAGAGGTTATATCCCAAATAGACCAGAAGACTAAAGGTTCCAATATGGTGGTTAAGGTTGACATAGCGAAGGCGTATGATCGCATGTCCTAGTTCTTCATCATACGGGTTCTGAGATCTTTCAGGTTTCCTGAGCTTTTTATAGATATGGCTTAGAGGCTTATCTCAGGATGTTTGTTCTCCATCCTTATCAATAGTTCTGGGAAAGGTTTCTTCCGACCGGGAAGGGGTCTCCATCAGGGGAATCCCTTTTCTCTATCCTTGTTCGTTATCTCCGCCGAAGCCCTCGTAAGATGGTTCCACTCTCTTACCATTATGGGGAAGATTCATCGCTTTTGTATTATAAATGGTTGCCCGGTTATTTCCTCGTTGTCTTTTGCAGATGACATCAATATCTTTTCGAATTGGAACCGCCGCTTGATAATAAGGCCTATATCTTTTCTCCCCCTTTACGAGTGTTGTTCTGGTCAATTAAGCAATGCTTCTAAGATTTGCTTTGTTCCCGGCAAATCCATGGGTTCGATTTGAATTTCTTAGATTGAGCCTCGGTCAGGTTTCAGAGTGGGTTCTCTCCCTCTTTCTTGCCTGGGTATTATTTTGTACCATGGTTGCAGACCCAATGTAGCCTTTGACCCCCTCACCGACAAAGCCAAAGGAAAGATTCTATCATGGAATTCTACCCTTATCTCCCAGGCGAGGTGGTTGGTAATGATTAAATCGATTCTCGATTCTTTGGGATCTCATGTCTTTGTAGCCATGACTCCCACCTCGTCCTTCTTTCGTTCATAACAGTCTCTGGCTTCGTCTTTTTTTGGGGGGTAATAGGAGCGAAGAGTGGAGACACCATTGGAAATCTACGGAGACAGTTTGTCGTCCGAAGGGAGAAGGTGGTATAGGATTGCGCAATCCGAGAGATGTGTGCAAGGACTATGCTTGCAAAGTTTGGGTACGGTTCAAAGCGAATGACTCTCTCTAAGCTTTATTCATGCATGCTAAGTATCACCATCTAGCTTCAGTCGATTTCTCCAACCCCCCCTCCCCCCGCAAGTGAGACATGGAAAAGGATGTAATAGGTAAAAGCTTTCTCTGATGCACATGGTGCGAACTATGCTTTGAACGAGAGAGTGTTTTGCCTTTGAGCGACATTGAATTCTTCTCGAATTCCTGTCTCTAAAATCCCTGTCTTTTCCTTCATCTGAGATTCTCTAATCCCTCATAAGGTGTTCGTTCTTTTATGGAAATTATTCCATGATGGTCTACTTGTGGATGCGAACCTGGGGAGGGTTGGCATAACGCTGTCTTCTTGATGTAGATGCTGCAGTAGTGGTTCAGAAGAATCTTTTACACATCTCTTCCTCGAAGGGCAGGTTGCACCGTTTGTTTGGGCTTCTTTGGGGGGGTGATGGGACTCCAGGGGTCCCATCCGTCGTTGTTGTCGCTACTTCGTCCTTGGTGGGCTGGAGGGAAAGGATCTTAAATCTATCCTTTTCAGGCTCATGCCTTGCTTAGGTTGCTGGCACCTGTGGTGTGCCAGAAACAAGGCTATCTTTGACGAGACTCTGATGGAAGTTTCATCAACTATTCAGAAAGTTCCCGATGACGTCTCTTTCGCTTTTCGAGGTATTCCCTTTATGGGTAACCTCAATTCCCTGTCTCTTGGTTTGGCTTCTGCTTTTTCCATCACTCGAAATTCTCGCCTTCGTAAGAGGGTGGGATGATCCTTTTTTTAGGTTGTGGAGAAGAGTTCTCTTGTGATCCTATGGCCGGTAGCTAGCAGAGAGGTTCTATCTACTGGATCTGGTTTGCTGGCAGATACTTAGGAGTTGCTCGACGTTGGGGTTTGATTGTTGGTTTCTCTCTAGATTTGGTCGGCTCTGGTATCTGATTTCCTTTGTGGAGGTGGATTTTTTTGGTGGTTTTTGCCTACTCACTCCCCGTTGTGGGGGTACCGATTTGGCTGCTCTTGGTCTTTTGGGTGTTGGTAGCCTGTCTGCTTTAATTTCGGTGTACACCGTTTGTATTTCATGTTATGTAGTGTATTTTATCCCTTTTTTTGGAGTTGTATTGTTTGGTATGTAGCTTTGCTGTGTTGTTCTGTGTAGGTTGCCAATTTCTGGGTAGTTCACTCTGGTCACTGTTTTGGTGATCCATGGGAGAAAGGTTGTTTTTCTCCGCTTTTGGTATATATTGTTATTTTGTTAAAAAAGAGAACAATTATAAAATAATATATTATTTAGATATATAAAGTGAAATAATATTATTATGGTGTAGTAATTTAAAATGAAATAAAATAATTGATTTTCATAATTTGAGAAAGAAATAAGAGGGTATGTTCTAGCGTATACATGGTGTGTATATATAAGCTTTAACAGGACTATTTTAGTTTTATTGTACCCAAGATGCATATATCATATTAAGTGATGTTTGAAAAGTATAACTAAAATGAGAAATGACTGTGATACAAAAGATATTACGTAAATGGATCATTATTTTTATTATTGGCATGGTTGACTGTTTTTTATAGTGGATCGTGCCACTGTTTATTAGAAAGAGAGAAAGCAAGAGCAAATCTGCATAGGCACAAAACTACAAAATCGGTTTGAAGTGTAAGAAACACTGTACAGTTACAAAACAGGAGTGAGACAGATACATCTCAGCTACTAGAAAATGACCTAAGGTTCCATCATAAATGGGGAACAAGCACTATAAGGCATAGTAGATGACGTCATATACCAGTTATACAAAAATCCTAGTAAGGCCCAGTTATAATCTGGTGAATTCGTCGAGAAGAGATTTTCCTATCCTATATGTCATCTTGCAAGATCACACCATTATCTTCACGCAATTCTCCTCTAGGCTACTGCATTAAATCATCCCCAATAAGTTTATAATAAATTTGTCGTGAATCTTCAACTCTGCTAATGTATTTGTAGAAGTATCTCACATAATTATAGTGCATCTTGGAACCCAAATGAACCCAGACTCTCTCACATTTTGACCAAGTAAACCTAGTTTCTGTGACTTCTGCCACCCAATCCAAAATTTCAGGGACTACCGATTCAACAGGGGAAATAGCCGGAGCAACCGAAATAGGTTTGGGACCAAAATACGAATAGAAGGCCACATGAAAGGGATCTTCACACGTGGGTTAAGGGATTATTTTTAATAAAGAACAAATATATAAAAGAATCTTAAGCAAAGTAAAGGAACATAAATTCAATGGAAAGGACTAATGTAAGAGACTAGTGCACCTAGTTATAATAAGATAACAATGTGATGTGTAAACTTTAGAATGGAAAAATATTTTCTTTCTCATTATATATATACCTCCTCTCCTTCAGACTTAAGTTCAATTTTATAAGTAAGAAAAAACAAAAGAAAGAACACTATAAGAAAGAAAAGAAAAGGAAAAGTGAAATCAAATTAAAGCAACAAATAAATTTCTAAATAAAATTTAAAGAGCATATCGTGTTTAAGGTGAGAAAAAACATTTTAAATCTTAGTTTTGTGGTGCCTTTAGTACAAGTTAAAAATGTTATTCGAGTACAAAATTTGATTGTTTACATGTGTATGTATATGTTTCCAAATATTTTCATGTTTAAGCATACCTAGTATGTCTATCTTGGCAAGTTTAACATTGTAAACATAGCTAACTATTTTAATATAAAACATGTGATAATAGTCACGAGACATATGATCTTAAATCTCATTTCATTGCTACATTTATATATTTGTTTGTTGTAATACTTTGATTGATCAATTACACCTAAGCAACTTGAAAACATGGAAAAATAAAAACTTGCAAGCTTTAAAAAAAGTATAAACCCTTCTCTGTTTGAAACTAGAACTTAAACTCTTGTCTTGAAAAATATATATTTCTATATCTAATTGATTTTAGTCAAAAGCTCCAAATACAAAGTTGTGTTAACTCTTATGTAATTTATTTAAAAAAAATTATGACCTTTAATGGAGTATGCTAGGAGAAATCACCATATATCGGTTAGCAGATTAACTTTGGTCATCAAGCGACCATAGCATTCTAGAAGTTGATTTATATCAAATAATCAAGGGTTATAATCATGAATTTTGATTCAAGTTTCATACTTTTACAAATAGAATGAAAAGTTCTAGTTTGTTTGCTTTAGAAAACTAATTGATCTTGGACGATTATGGCAATTGTTGGAGGAGTAAGGGATTGGTGCAGCTTCATCGGGGGTAGTCAGAGCTTAGGTGGTCATCTTAGGGAAGACAACAGTCAGTGGTGAGAGAACAAGCTAGTTTAGAGTTTGCATCGTTCTTTATGTGTAATGAGTTTAATGAGTTCTTACGACGTAGGAAGGCAAATAAACATGGAGATGTTGGCTTCTAAAGGTACGTGGTTGAGTGGAGAGTCGAGCATGATGGTGGCACGGTTGAACTTAGTCGGAGGAGTCTAAGGTTGTGACATTCTTCGATCAACCCGATGAAGTGAAGTGTGGTTTCTTTCATCATAATAATGATATGGAGATGTAGGCAATAACGGGGAAGACAAGTTGGTTGGCAGTGGTCGTCGAAGCATAGGGTGTGGGTAAGGCTCTCCATGGTGCTAGGGCGTGATGGTAGACATGTGTATACTCACATAGATGCATGAAAATGGTGAAGTATTCACATTTTTGGTTATTGCCTTTCATTCTTTTATCTGGGAATACTTGTTCGCATATGTGAGAGGGAAAGAATGAGTGCGGCTCCGGTTCGATTATATGGTCTTTGGCTTAGTTCTGAAAAAAAAATTGGTTTATTTTATATACATCGTGTAATTACCTGTATTCTATATGTTGAAGGATCTTAAAATATTTTTATTATCTTTACATGAAGTCAGATAGTTCTACAATCTTAGGAAACGATTTTAAGGTTATCTCGAATGTCAAACTTTTCGGTGACCATTTTACTCCTAATGAATCTTAATTCTCTCATAACTTTTGGATATAAAATAATTTGGACCTGAAACCATTTTCATTAGATCTGAATGATGATTTTTCTTAGAGTGGTCACATTGAGAAAACGAACTTATCGTTTGGAAGATATGTTTGCTTTAAGGATTAACTGGGTTTAGAAAGTTTAAATGGGAAATTAAGGGTATTAAAGAGATGGGTTCAAGGCCTATTTTGGGATTAGGGTTAGTGGGGGCTATAAGAGATTATACACACATATATACAAGTGAACTCATTATTTGCTTTAATATAGATATATACCCTAATAGGTTATTCAATCATGATTTTGATTCTTCTTCAGATGCACTAAAAAAAAAATCATTGCACTACATGTGGTTAGTTTAACTAAAAGTTCTATTATAGGGTGCCTTGGGAGTGATGATTTTGGCCTTTAGTGATAATACTATAAAATTAGAAAACACATTTGGATGACTATAGAATATTATTTTGATGCATGCTTGTGATTTCAACATGGTTGTTTCTGTAATGATTACTAGTAAATATTAAATTATAGAATGCATGCCTGAAATTATTTTGAAATTTTTCTATGGATTTTTTAATTACAAAGTAAAAATGCTAAAAAAATTAGTATGAACATAGTAACAGATTGCTTACCAGTAAATGAAACTGAATTGGGCTTTGAATTTTGTCGAGTTTAAAGGATATTTTTTTGGGTGAGTTTATATTTGAATTTTTAAATTGAGGTCGAATTGAAGTTAAGAAAGAAAAGCATTATCCATTGTGTATATAGGGCAGAGGAGGTAGAAAAACAAGCATGCACCGGACAATACTATGAAAATTAGATGGGCTAAAGTTGTATTTATTTTGACCTACGACCCAGATAAATTTTCAACAAGGGCAATGATCCCAAATATCATGTATTGTAAATAATTTTTAAGTTTCCAGCTAAGTCCAATGCCCTAGCTGGCCTAACCTTGCATTTGCCTTTGTTAAGGAAGTAACTACTTGCAAAGTAAATCCATTTTCATATTATTTTGGTAATCTAATAAAGAAAGTTTTTATGCGTGTGTGTGTATCATTTAAATCCTAAATGCTTAAATTAGAAATGGAGAAACTAACTGTGAAGTTAAGTATAGAAGCCAATGATTGCATTATGTGCTCTAAATTTATCAATTAACGAGTTCAACTGGTAAGTTTTATTCTATCCATAAATGTAGCGACTGTTTACTGATGCACTTATAGATATGGTAATATAATAATAGGTTAATTTGTATTCATACGGGTACTTGTATGTGATTATGATACTTACATACTAGCAGCACTTGTACGTGATTATGATATTCGTTTACTTGCATTTGTTCATATTTTTGGTTTTTTTCTTATAATAGCACGTGATTATGATATATATATATATATATATATATATATATACTCATTTGTTCTTGCTTCGCACAGAAGACAAAAGTCGACAATTTGTAAATAATTAGGATATGCGTCGGCTCTACCAGTCAAATGGATTTGTCCAAAAATAGTCTATACCAACACAATTGGACGATCAAAGTTCGAGTGACAAACAAAAGAAACTTGAAATCGTATAGTTATATTAAAGGGGAAGGATGCATGTTTAATTATATATTCCCTGCAGTACTATTATTAAAATATTAATACAATTCTTGTTTTTGTTTAATAACAGGGTGCCCAAGTCCAAGCAATGATGTTTAACACTGCAAATAAGTATTATCTTACACTTGAGTTGAAACGACCCAAACTCGCCCTTTCGGGAAAGTCCGGATTGTTATGAGAACATGACAAATCAGAACACAAATAAAAGAACATTTTATTGCTTTTACAGCAATTACATCAGAGTACAAGAATGTTACAGAGTATGAATAAATATTACACATAGGAAATACAATATCAGAGATTTAATAATTTACAAAGCAGCAGAAAATAATACAAAGCGTAGTGGAAAATATTATAAATGCTCTGGACACATCTTTAAGCTTCAACCCAGAATCCTGCTGAAAATAAGTGTCTTCGAAAACCAAAACTACTAGCTGCCCGTGTGGAAAATAAGGGCATCCAGAGTTTAGGTTTAAACAATAAACTCCAGGTCAGTCATGGGACTGGTATGAGAACTAAAACAGTTATTAAGTTTGATGTTAAAGTTGGGTAAATCAAGGGACCACGGCGCTAAAGCGGAGCAGGTTTCCTCCCAAGAATACCGTGCATAAAACAACGCAATGCGTTTTAGAAAATGAAACCATTATAAGACTCAAGTCCCATCACACAATGCAAGCGCGGGCCGGAGGAAAGAGTTTTACCTTATAATGGTCAAACATGCTTGGTACGTGAAAATCATCATTTATTATTACTAGTGCATAGTGTAGAAATCAATTTCGAATATAAATGTATCAATCATAGGCGGCGTAGGTACCATTATATTACGTCGCCAAATACTAGGTTCTACAACTAAAACCGTACAAGTGTCGTATTGGAAGTTGGATTCCATCTATGAACCAAGGCTCAGGGATCGTCCTATGCATACTAAGGACACACTAGCATTGTGCCCAGGATTCAGCTGCAATTGCACCTTAGGATCCTACAGGGCCGGTCATCCGTCGATGATTAGTTATACCATAAACTATATGTTAGCCGGTTCTATCGAACCTCTAATTGGTCTAGGGCCACTTGGGACCCTATCCACTAACTCAAATCCATCCGAGGTACCCCGCTTCTCTTTCCGTAGTAATGATAATAATCCACATGAGTAAATGTTAGGGTTCGTAAAGCGCTAACACCACCCTTAGCTAGAACTAACATATGTCCATTTCCCTGCGTTCCTCTCCCGTTTCTGGTTCATACCGGGATGTGAAGCTCGCGAAGTAACGTTTACACAAAGCTATGCTAATTAAAGATGTGCTTTGATCTTCAACCACAAGGCCCTGCTTTTCAACAAAAGCCTTGATCATTGCATCTTAGCATGCCACGTTGTCAGACCATACCATATCATTGACCATCTACCAACATATATATAACCTCTAAGCTCATACGTCTTAGAGAATGGTGCTAAGCGAAGAATAAATTCTCCGCCACTAATAGAAATATATAATTAGTAGAGTTCAACAAATACAGTATAAAGGAATACAGTGTCAGACACACAATCCATTTACAAGTCCGTTCTAGGTCTGAACGAAACCATATCCGGTTGACCTCCAAGTACATTTGGATGATCACCAAATTTTCCATCGTCTTGGGTGTACGGCCCAATCAAGATATCAATAATCATCCATCCAACTTGGACATTTCCCGGTCTTCTATCGCCGTCTTCATCGTCGATCTTCAATCGTCGTATAGATTATTCAGAATGGGTTAAACCAGGTCTTTCCAAATAATTCACGTATTTAAAATCATGTGCTAAATAAAACACAACCAACGCCTCATTCTAATCAAGAACATTCTTTTATTTAATTGATCTTTTCTCTGGGAAATGTTCCCATTAATTTTATCAAAGATAACATTCCTTTAAACATACAGTTTAATAATCTTTTGGATATCGTTTTCAAAAGATTTAATCTTTTCTTTCAACATAATTTCATTTAAGATTTATTAAAACTTCATTTGGTTTTAATCTTATAAAAATCATTACTAAATGATTATTCTATTTCAAGAAATCAATCTTGCCTTTAATTGGGTTAAAGAACAAATGTCACTTAAAAACATCGTTCACGATAAACCCAAAATCACATTCCATTTAATTTCAATAGTATATATTAAGTTGAACAACCTCTTTCTAGAAAGTTTCATTAAATCTTAATTAAAAGATTTATAAATTTAAAAATCTAATTTCATTGTTAATCGGGTTTTAAGAATCAATGTTATTTAAAACATGGTTCACAATCAACCCAAATTTACTTTCCACTTAATGTTTATTAATTGGAAAATCTCCGTTTAAATCTTAATTAAAAGACTTAATCCTTTCTAAATTAGGTTCAAGAACAGTGCTATTTAAGACACCATTCACGACAAACCCAAAATCTTATTTGATATTAATTATAAGGCTTTAAATAGAAATTATGCCGTCTTAATTTTATTATCAAATTCTAAAACCAACGGATATTATATCGAAAATAACGATATTAAATATCTTCCGAATTCCCAAAATAATATCCGTATAATTACGGAATCCAATACTGATATAATCCAAAGATAATTCCCTTTCAAATCTATTTCAATATATTCATTGGAAATTCTTGGTTATATTAAAACCATCTTAAATCCTCTTTATTTATTTATAAAATAAATAAATCACTTATACTGATAAAAATATCTTTTACCTTTATAACCATGGAAATTTTCATCAAAACCCCTTTTTAAAGCATTTATTATGATTTTCATAATTTTTCCTATTTTTATTTAATTAAAAAATAGGCTTATTCAATTAAATGACGTTACAGGTCATTTAATTTCAACAACGCTGTTTTATTCCAATTTGATTTAAACATTTCTAAAAATCTAACCATTGGATTTCAAATCCCTTATTATCATATAAAAGCTCTTTCCGATACAAACCCGTGGGTTCCGGTTTCAGAAGAATTCGACGCTCGGATCTTCCGCTACGTCCAATTGAAGTTAATGGTCGAAATTCGCAAACGGTCGCTGCGCGAACGTTCTATTCAAACCATTATAAATATATAATATATATTTCATCGATTTCCTTTTTAAACGTATTTTAAAACGTTTATAAATTCGTTTCAAAATGATTCCAACTTTTATTTCAATTTTAAATCACAATTAAATATTTTATATTATTCTCCTACTAGAATAATATATTTTCAAAATATTATATTTGAAAATTACTTCCTTTTTCAATTTTCATTATTATATCCATATGTTTTATAATCGGCCAGACCTCTCACATTAGGCCTACAACTCGTGGATGCTGGATATGCCAGTCGGTTCCGAGCAGACTTATCCCACAAGTTGGGTTTAACCTCGTGCCATAGCCCGCTTCGTATTTGCGCACTTAGACCTCTCACATTAGGTTCAACATTAGTGGTTGCTGGATATGCGGCTCGGGTCCGGGCAGACTTCCACCACAAATGCAACTTAACCTGGTGTCAAAGTGCAATTAAATTATAATTGTATTTGCGTACTTAGACCTCTCACATTAGGTTAAATATTAGTGGCTGCTGGATATACCGGTCGGGTCCGGGCAGACTTCCACCACAAATGCAACCTAACCTCGTGTCTAAGCACAATTATAATTATAATTATTTTTACTAAAACATATTATTTTTAAAATATTCCTTATATTATAAATGATCTCCATATTAAATTGTTATTTAATTGATCAAATCCATTGTTTTCAAAATCTTCTAACTTACATTCCAATTTTAATAAAAATCTAAACTTTTCATATTATTATAATAATATAATAATAATCTTTTAAAAATGTTCAATTTTGAAAAAAAATCTATTTATTTCAACATACTGACAATAAAACGTAATCTTTTCAATTCAATCCTTTTAATTCAAAATTGGAATGAGATTAAACAATTACCATATAATTTAATTATATGGATTTCATACATCGCATTTATTTCATAATAATGACAAAACATTCAAATAACAGCCAGAGTGCATTTACAATTAAACACAAGGGAGACGTGTGTTAGAATATCATCCCAAGACCCGTGTGGGGTTTCAACCAACACATAATTTTGTGCACTTGAGCGATGTGTAAAAATAATCATCCCAATCAACATCAACAAGTCAGCTAACTTGTTAATGGAAGTGTACATTATTCTAATTAATATAAATAATAAAACATTACTTTTACATGCTGAATATTTCAATTTCAAACATAACATGACATGACATCCAAATGCACAATCTATTCAACAAACAATTACTTTCATCACCAATAATTAATCTACATTTATAAAAATATTTAACTATTCAAAAATTGAGTGAGAAAAAGAGTTCTCACCTTGATTTGTTTTCTAAATAACGTTGAACGTCGATCGACTGAATCTGACATTTTCTTTCACCAAAAATTGTCACGACCTCAAATCACTCCAAATCAGTTTCATTGCGAAGCTCTCGTCAGTACGGTTATAACGCATCTTGAATCGCTGAATTCCGAGTTCGTATGAAAAAGTTATGCTTTTTATAAGATTGTACGTACATATAAGTCATTAACCATTAACATAATTAATTAATTACCCTTCATTAACTTCCTTAATCTCTCCCTCATCTTCTCCTCCTCCAAACGCAGCAAGCATCAGTCCAAACGCAGCAGCCCCATTTTCCTCTCGACACTTTTCATAACCGAATTCTCTCAAAATTTGCATACCAGCTTGTTTTCAACCTCTCAATCCAACTACAACAACTTAAACACAAACCGTTGCTTCAAATCACCATAAATTGGAACCCTAGCTCGCATGAACTGACGACGGAAAAATTAGAGCGCACCAAAACTCAACCAAATTGATATATGTGGAAGCTTACACTCATACAAGTTCAAAGATCTAAGCTTTCCCGTTTGTAGAATTTAATTCGATTTGTTATGGATTTTAGAAGTTGCGTTTAGGCTTAGGAAATATGGAGAAAAGGGGCTACGATGAATGAATGATTAGAATTAGGTTTTAGACGTGTTTAGGATATTTTATAGTGGGGGGGAATTTTCTTTTTAACCCTAGTATGTTTAATTATTCTCAATTATACTTCCGTTTATTTTCCTTTTCATTAAAGTTGAAAACATTTATTATGTTCAAATTGACTGTAACCTTTTGAATTTCAAATCACGTTCACATTTGCTATAATTAAAATCACATATTACTATTTATTACATTAAATTTAATTGCAATTTTTTTATTATTATAAAATGACACCAAATACATAGCATGGATGCATGCACTTGAAATAAGGAATGTAAAACGCATTGAAAAATGCTGCAACTTTCCACATTTCAAAATTAACGAACGTTATAGTTTGAATAGATAGGGAAAGTATTATATTTAAGAAATATTCTTACCATTAAAGAATTTTGTAAAGAAAACGGAAAGTGAGTATCAATCATAGACATTCAAGTAATAAAAGGTATATAAATCTGTTTAAATGGAAACGCAGTAAATGAATTTATTTAATGGGCATGTTCATATATGAGCCTAAATTGATATTGTTTGAATACAATTACAATGGATGTAATGGTCCATACAATTAATTGAAAAATTACAAGGTAATAAATATTTTGAATTGGAAATGGTGGTATTAGCTGTGGTAATTGAAAATTTATTCCTAAACGAGCTGCATGCATCACGCTTATTTAATAAATAAAAAAATAGGAAAGAAATTGGTAAATTGAAGGAAAGAAATATATGATGCATTCAAGGACAACGAAGAGGGAATGATATTCGTTTTATATAGCGTTCATACTTGAAACAAATTCATTGAAAGCATACCACAAATCACATTTATTAAACAATAAAAGAATTCCAACATTGAATATTCAAATTTGTTAATGATGTAAATTACGCTAGAACGTTACATTAGAAAAAATAAATTTACAAAAGTATTTTCAATTCCAAAGTGAATACTATGTTCAAATAGATATTTCTAATATAAAATCGGTAAATACAATGGTTTACAACACAATAGATTTGAGTTGAAACAGATAAATATGTTAAGTAAGACAGCAAAATTAAAAAACTAAAATTTGTCAAATACAAGTGATGTAATTGAAAAGAAGAATGTTAGATTTAAATACAAAGGAGCACGAACAAACAACGAATAAAATTATATAAAGCTAAACACACTAATTCCATACTAATTTATTATCACATTTACTTCTCTCAAAACTATATGGTTATAATTGTTAATATTCCATTTATTACATGTAATAGTAACATATAACCATAATAAATGGAGAACATTTCAAATTCCAAGCCAACCTAAACCTTTACCTATTTAGTAACGATAACTAGCATTTATTACGCATGTTTTGGACAAATAAAGTATGTGTGTTTGTGAATTAATGCACTTATTACCCATGCTTATATCCTATCATTCTATATATATATATATATATATATATTAATTTTAACTATTTTATATTCTAGTGTAGAAAAAATGACTAGAACCATCTCTTTGTGTTCTGCATTGCCTAAAAATTCAAAATTCAACAAAAAGGTCTTTTAGTATAATTATTTTATATTTTCTCAAACATTTGAAAGGAGGAAATATTGGATTATTTAAAATTAAAATGAGCATATGTTCTTTTATTTGGAATAGATAGTGTATACTATGCATCAAATATGCAAATTTACACATCTCTTCCTTTTGTTTCTTTACATGCTCCTTATAATTTCAAATATGGTATTTTTGTAGAAATACAAAAAGGACTAATTTTAAAAAATTCCTAAAAAGAATAATTAAAAAGGACAATATACATGAGTTTTACAATTACACCTATTTTACAAATTTGGGATATAAAAACCATATAACAATCTTAATATCTGAGGGACTGATTTTCAGATTTAGGTGCAGATACAAACAAGAGATACAGATAAGATAAAGGCTTTAAATATTTTAAACAAAATAAAATGGTTACGTATAAGAAAATTTAGAAACATTAGTTAAAGTAAAACTGTAAAATTAATTTGGATAAAATAAATTCTTTTAGTATAAAATAGGCAAGTCAATATATGTCAGCATAATTGAAATAAGAAGAAAAGTTTGATAAAATGGGTTAACATAGAAAGTTAAGATACTGTAAACTGGTAAACACAAATAATTAAATCAAAAATAGATTAAATTCCAAAATTTTGGTAAAACCCAATATAAATACTCATTTCAACATTGAGTCTTAATTAAATTTATAATTTAATTGCCAAACTTTCCTGGGTCGTTACAATCTCCCCCACTTAAAATCTTTTTGTCCTCGAAAAGGAACAGAGCTGAAAGTTGTTTTACAATTCAACTCAACTTTCATTATTTTCGTTACAGCTAATTCTACCATTCGTTCATATATTGGTTCTACTAACTATCATTCCAATATTTATTAATTGAACTGATAATCACACATCACAACCAGCAATAAATTTGTTGATTAATTTTTCAAATATATATATAATTTTTTATTTATATATATTCAAAATCACATTTTAAGTGCAAATCACAACAATGAATCCTAACTATGTTTTGGTTCTCACACCAGTCAAATGGAAATATATAGATATCCCACCTTCGAAACGCAAACATAAATATTGATGATGATCGATCGATCACCAGAATTATCTCCGGGCAACTTGAGTGTGAATCTATATCTATCCAGTATATTTATGATTTCATATACACGCTAGCTAGGCGTATATTCAAAATCTTTATATACTCGATAGTCCAAATTCAAAAATAAATATTCAAATACGTATAGTAAGATTAAATTTCAAAAACATAATTTGTTTTCAAATATATTTTTATAAAAATAACACTCTTTACACTCGTTCTAGAATACTGCTGATCCTATCTCTAACGAGTCATTCCTATTGGACATTACTAATCCAATCTCTGATGAATTCTTTTGTTCGGTTCTAATGTGTCTTGTTCTCTAGCTTGGTAAAACCAAAGCTCTGATACCACTTTGAAACGACCCAAACTCGCCCTTTCGGGAAAGTCTGGATTGTTATGAGAACATGACAAATCAGAACACAAATAAAAGAACATTTTATTGCTTTTACAACAATTACATCAGAGTACAAGAATGTTACAGAGTATGAATAAATATTACACATAGGAAATACAATATCAGAGATTTAATAATTTACAAAGCAGCGGAAAATAATATAAAGCGTAGTGGAAAATATTATAAATGCTCTGGACACAGCTTTAAGCTTCAACCCAGAATCCTGCTGAAAATAAGTATCTGCGAAAACAAAAACTACTAGAAGCCCGTGTGGAAAATATAGGCATCCAGAGTTTAGATTAAAACAATAAACTCCAGGTCAGTCATGGGACTAGTATGAGAACTAAAACAGATATTAAGTTTGATTTTAAAGTTGGGTAAATCAAGGGACCACGCCGCTAACGCGGAACGGGTTTCCTCCCAAGAATACCGTGCATAAAACAACGCAATGATTTTTAGAAAATGAAACCATTATAAGACTCAAGTCCCATCACACAATGCAAGCACGGGCCGGAGGAAAGAGTTTTACCTTATAATGGTCAAACATGCTTGGTACGTGAAAATCATCTTTTATAATTACTAGTGCATAGTGTAGAAATCAATTTCGAATATAAACGTATCAATCATAGGCGGCATAGGTACCATTATATTACGTCGCCAAATACTAGGTTCTACAACTAAAACCGTACAAGTGTCGTATTGGAAGTTGGATTCCATCTATGAACCAAGGCTCAGGGATCGTCCTGTGCATATTAAGGACACACTAGCGCTTTGCCCAGGATTCAGCCGCAACTGCACCTTAGGATCCTGCAAGGTCGGTCATCCGTCGATGATTAGTTATACCATAAACTATATGTTAGCCGGTTCTATCGAACCTCTAATTGGTCTAGGGCCACTTGGGACCCTATCCACTAACTCAAATCCATCCGAGGTACCCCACTTCGTTTTCCGTAGTAATGATAATAATCCACATGAGTAAACGTTAGGGTTTGTAAAGCGCTAACACCATCTGTAGCTAGAACTAACATATGTCCACTTCCCTGCGTTCCTCTCCCGTTTCTGGTTCATACCGGGATGTGAAGCTCGCGAAGTAACGTTTACACAAAGCTATGCTAATTAAAGATGTGCTTTGATCTTCAACCCCAAGGCCCTGCTTTTCAACAAAAGCCTTGATCCTTGCATCTTGGCATGCCACATTGTCAGACCATACCATATCATTGACCATCTACCAACATATATATAACCTTTAAGCTCATACGTCTTAGAGAATGGTGTTAAGCAAAGAATAAATTCTCCGCCACCAATAGAAATATATAATTAGTAGAATTCAACAAATACAGTATACAGGAATACAACGTCAGACAAACAATCCATTTACAAGTCCGTTCTGGGTCTGAACGAAACCATATCCGGTTGATCTCCAAGTACGTCTGGATGATCACCAATTTTTCCATCGTCTTGGGTGTACGGTCCAATCAAGATATCAATAATCATCCATCCAAATTGGACATTTCCCGGTCTTCTATCGCCGTCTTCATCGTCGATCTTCAATCATCGTATGGATTATTCAGAATGGGTTAAACCATGTCTTTCTGAATAATTCGCGTATTTAAAATCATGTGCTAAAGAAAACACAACCAACGCCTCATTCTAATCAGGAACATTCTTTTATTTAATTGATCTTTTCTCTGGGATTCCCATTAATTTTATCAAAGATAACATTCCTTTAAACATATAGTTTAATAATCTTTTGGATATCGTTTTCAAAAGATTTAATCTTTTCTTTCAACATAATTTCATTTAAGCTTTATTAAAACTTCATTTAGTTTTAATCTTATAAAAATCATTACTAAATGATTATTCTATTTCAAGAAATCAATCTTGCCTTCAATTGGGTTAAAGAACAAATGTCACTTAAAAACATCGTTCACGATAAACCCAAAATCACATTCCATTTAATTTCAATAGTATATATTAAGTTGAACAACCTCTTTCTAGAAAGTTTCATTAAATCTTAATTAAAAGATTTGTAAATTTAAAAATCTAATTTCATCGTTAATCGGGTTTTAATAATCAATGTCATTTAAAACATGGTTCACAATCAACCCAAATTTACTTTCCACTTAATGTTTATTAATCGGAAAATCTCCTTTTAAATCTTAATTAAAAGACTTAATCCTTTCTAAATTAGGTTCAAGGACAGTGCCATTTAAGACACCATTCACGACAAACCCAAAATTTTATTTGATATTAATTATAAGGCTTTGAATAGAAATTATGTCGTCTTAATTTTAATATCAAATTCTAAAACCAACGGATATTATATCAGAAATAACGATATTAAATATCCTCCAAATTTCCAAAATAATATCCATATAATTACGGAATCCAATATTGATATAATCCGAAGATAATTCCCTTTCAAATCTATTTCAATATATTCATTGGAAATTCTTGGTTATATTAAAAACATCTTTAATCCTCTTTATTTATTTATAAAATAAATAAATCACTTATACTGATAAAAATATCTTTTACCTTTATAACCATGGAAATTTTCATCAAAAACCCTTTTTAAAGCATTTATTATGATTTTCATAATTTTTTCCTATTTTTATTTAATTAAAAAATAGGCCTATTCAATTAAATGACATTACAGGTCATTTAATTTCAACAGCGCTGTTTTATTCCAATTTGATTTAAAAATTTCTAAAAATCTAACCGTTGGATTCCAAATCTCTTATTATCATATGAAAGCTCTTTCCGATACGAAGCCGTTGGTTCCGGTTTCAGAAGAATCCGACGGTCGGATCTTCCGCTACGTCCAATTGAAGTTAATGGGCGAAATTCGCGAACGGCCGCTGCGCGAACGTTCTATTCAAACCATTATAAATATATAATATATATTTCATCGATTTCCTTTTTAAACGTATTTTAAAACGTTTATAAATTCGTTTCAAAACGATTCCAACTTTTATTTCAATTTTAAATCACAATTAAATATTTTATATTATTCTCCTACTAGAATAATATGTTTTCAAAATATTATATTTGAAAATTACTTCCTTTTTCAATTTTCATTATTATATCCTTTTATGTTTTATAATGGGCCAGACCTCTCACATTAGGCCTACAACTCGTGGATGCTGGATATGCCGGTCGGTTCCGAGCAGACTTATCCCACAAGTTGTGTTTAACCGCGTGTCATAGCCCGCTTCGTATTTGCGCACTTAGACCTCTCACATTAGGTTCAACATTAGTGGTTGCTGGATATGCCGGTCGGGTCCGGGCAGACTTCCACCATAAATGCAACCTAACCTCGTGTCAAAGTGCAATTAAATTTATAATTTTATTTGTGTACTTAGACCTCTCACATTAGGTTCAACATTAGTGGCTGCTGGATATGCCGGTCGGGTCCGGGCAGACTTCCACCACAAATGCAACCTAACCTCGTGTCCAAGCACAATTATAATTATAATTATTTTACTAAAACATATTATTTTTAAAATGCTCCTTATATTATAAATCATCTCCATATTAAATTGTTATTTAATTGATCAAATCCTTTGTTTTCAAAATCTTCTAACTTACATTCCAATTTTAATAAAAATCTAAACTTTTCATATTATTATAATAATATAATAATAATCTTTTAAAAATGTTCAGTTCTGAAAACAAATCTATTTATTTCAACATACTGACAATAAAACGTAATCTTTTCAATTCAATCCTTTTAATTCAAAATTGGAATGAGACTAAACAATTACCATATAATTTAATTATATGGATTTTATACAACGCATTTATTTCATAATAATGACAAAACATTCAAATTACAGCCAGAGTGCATTTACGATTAAACACAAGGGAGAAGTGTGTTAGAATATCATCCCAAGAGCCGTGTGGGGTTTCAACCAACACATAATTTTGTGCACTTGGGCGATGTGTAAAAATAATCATCCCAATCAACATCAACAAGTCTGTTAATTTGTTAATGGCAGCGTACATTATTCTAATTAACATAAATAATAAAACATTATTTTTACATGCTGAATATTTCAATTTCAAACATAACATGACATGACATCCAAACGCACAATCCATTCAACAAACAGTTACTTTCATCACCAATAATTAATTTACATTTATAAAAATATTTAACTATTCAAAAATTGAGTGAGAAAAAGAGTTCTCACCTTGATTGGTTTTCTAAATAACGCTGAACGTCGATCGACTGAATCTGACATTTTCTTTCACCAAAAATTGTCATGACCTCCAAATCACTCCAAATCAGTTTCATTGCGAAGCTCTCGTCGATAAAGTTCCAACGCATCTTGAATCGCTGAATTCCGAGTTCGTATGAAAAAGTTATGCTTTTTATAAGATTGTATGTACATATAAGTCATTAACCATTAAAATAATTAATTAATTACCCTTCATTAACTTCTTTAATCTCTCCCTCATCTTCTCCTCCTCCTAACGCAACAAGCATCAGTCCAAACGGAGCAGCCCCATTTTTCTTTTGACACTTTTCATCACCGAATTCTCTCAAAATTTGCATACAAGCTTGTTTTCAACCTCTCAATCCAACTACAACAACTAAAACACAAACCGTTGCTTCAAATCACCATAAATTGGAACCCTAGCTCGCATGAACTGGCGGTGGAAAAATTAGAGCGCACCAAAATTCAACCAAATTGATATATGTGGAAGCTTACACTCATACAAGTTCAAAGATCTAAGCTTTCCCGTTTGTAGAATTTTATTTGATTTGTTATGGATTTTAGAAGTTGCGTTTAGGCTTAGGAAATGTGGAGAAAAGGGGCTACGATGAATGAATGATTAGAATTAGGTTTTAGACGTGTTTAGGATATTTTATAGTAGGGAGAAATTTTCTTTTTAACCCTAGTATGTTTAACCATTCTCAATTATACTTCCGTTTATTTCCCTTTTCATTAAAGTTGAAAACATTTATTATGTTCAAATTGACTGTAACCTTTTGAATTTCAAATCACGTTCACATTTGCTATATTTAAAATCACATATTACAATTTATTACATTAAATTTAATTGCAGTTTTTTTATTATTATAAAATGACACCAAATACATAGCATGGATGCATGCGCTTGAAATAAGGAATGGAAAACGCATTAAAAACTGCTGCAACTTTCCACATTTCAAAATTAACGAACGTTATAGTTTGAATAGATAGGGAAAGTATTATATTTAAGAAATATTCTTACCATTAAAGAATTTTGTAAAGAAAACGGAAAGTGAGTATCAATAATAGACATTCAAGTAATAAAAGGTATATAAATCTGTTAAAAAAGAAACGCAGTAAATGAATTTATTTAATGGGCATGTTCATTTATGAGCCTAAATTGATATTTTTTTAATACAATTACAATGGATGTAATGGTCCATACAATTAATTGAAAAATTATAAGGTAATAAATATTTTGAATTGGAAATGGTGGTATTAGCTATGGTAATTGAAAATTTATTCCTAAACGAGCTGCATGCATCACGCTTATTTAATAAAAAAAATAGGAAAGAAATTGGTAAATTAAAGGAAAGAAATAAATGATGCATTCAAGGACAACGAAGAGGGAATGATATTCATTTTATATAGCATTCATACTTGAAACAAATTCATGGAAAACATACCACAAATCACATTTATTAAACGATAAAAGAATTCCAACATTGAATATTAAAATTTGTTAATGATGTAAATTACGCTAGAACGTTACATTAGAAAAAATAAATTTACAAAATTATTTTCAATTCCAAAGTGAATACTATGTTCAAATAGATATTTCTAATATAAAATCGGTAAATACAATGGTTTACAACACAAATAGATTTGAGTTGAAACAGATAAATATATTAAGTAAGACAGCAAAATTAAAAAACTAAAATTTGTCAAATACAAGTGATGTAATCGAAAAGAAAAATGTTAGGTATAAATACAAAGGAGCACGAACAAACAAAGAATAAAATTATATAAAGCTAAACACACTAATTCCATACTAATTTATTATCACATTTACTTCTCTCAAAACTACATGGTTATAATTGTTAATATTCCATTTATTACATGTAATAGTAACATATAACCATAATAAATGGAGAACATTTCAAATTCCAAGCCAACCTAAACCTTTACCTATTTAGTAATGATAACTAGCATTTATCACACATGTTTTGAACGAATAAAATATGTGTGTTTGTGAATTAATGCACTTATTACCCATACTTATCTCCTATCATTCTATATATATTAATTTATTAATTTTAACTATTTTATATTCTAGTGCAAAAAAACGACTAGAACTATCTCTTTGTGCTCTGCGTTGCCTAAAAATTCAAAATTCAACAAAAAGGTCTTTTAGTATAATTATGTAATATTTTCTCAAACATTTGAAAGGAGGAAATATTGAATTATTTAAAATTAAAATGAGCATATGTTCTTTTATTTGGAATAGATAGTGTATACTATGCATCAAATATGCAAATTTACACATCTCTTCCTTTTGTTTCTTTACATGCTCCTTATAATTTCAAATATGGTATTTTTGTAGAAAAACAAAAAGGATCAATTTAAAAAAAATCCTAAAAAGAATAATTAAAAAGGACAATATACATGAGTTTTACAATTACACCCATTTTACAAATTTGGGATATAACAACCATATAACAATCTTAATATCTGAGGGACTGATTTTCAGATTTAGGTGCAAATACAAACAAGAGATACATATAAGATATAAGCTTTAAATATTTTAAACAAAATAAAATGGTTACATATAAGAAAATTTAGAAACATTAGTTAAAGTAAAACCGTAAAATTAATTTGGATAAAATAAATTCTTTTAGTATAAAATAGGCAAGTCAATATATGTTAGCATAATTGAAATAAGAAGAAAAGTTTGATAAAATGGGTTAACATAGAAAGTTAAGATACTGTAAACTGGTAAACACAAATAATTAAATCAAAAATAGATTAAATTCTAAAATTTTGGTAAAACCCAATATAAATACTCATTTCAACATTGAGTCTTAATTAAATTTATAATTTAATTGCCAAACTTTTCTGGGCCGTTACAATCTCCCCCACTTAAAATCTTTTCGTCCTCGAAAAGGAACGGAGCTGAAAGTTGTTTTACAATTCAACTCAACTTTCATTATTTTCATTACGGCTAATTCTACCATTCGTTTGGTTAGCAATTTTCTGTTACTTCCGCT
Source organism: Allium sativum (assembly GCA_030737875.1). Taxonomy (NCBI): domain Eukaryota; kingdom Viridiplantae; phylum Streptophyta; class Magnoliopsida; order Asparagales; family Amaryllidaceae; genus Allium; species Allium sativum. Next base: position 439,802,826 of record CM060915.1, on the reverse strand, counting down.
AAATCAAGACGTTTTACCATTTGGTTAGCAATATTAATATAGAGCTTGATCTAACTAGTTCTATTTTTAAAAAAATTAGTAAATTTAGCGTAAAGCGCTAAATTTAAGGTATAAGTGTCTAATGTATGGTAACAATCAAGTACACTTCTCAAATTTAGCATGTGTAACTATGATATTCCTTAATTTTGTTATATAAGATTAATTAATATTAGGTTCTTGTGCACATATAATGTGATAAAGAAAATACATTAATTTCCAAATATTTGGTTTTACATCTAATGAATCTTTTTGCGCCTCCGCTATATCCCCGCTTTGTCCCCACTGCACCATTTTACACATCCCTTGCTATAGAACTGGTAAGTGCTTTAACTACACAGCTCCAAAGTACCTTGAAAGAAAGAAAGTTGTAGGTAGTGCATCTACATTGTTAGTTTTTTATACCTCATTGCAAGTTTTCTTAGCATAAGTACCTTTTATATATAGTCGGCCTTGTTCAAAGTGTCTCACCAATTAAAGGAGTTCGAAGAAAAAGCACTGAGACTATTCCAAAACATTATATAATTATTACAAATGATTTGTAATTAAACATATTAAACTTGTTAGTTTTTAATTGAACTATTAATGATTGGATTTAAATTACAGAACCAAAATTATTAATGTGATGTTATAGGGGGAACTTCTACGGAAGTAGGCTCCAAATTGGGGAAATAGTCAATGAAGCCCTTATAGTAGCTATTAAATATGCAAAAGTTGGTAAATTTCAAGGTAAAAATGTTTATTTTTTTAACTTCACTATGCCATCATTTTCTAATATTATTGGTCGTTATCTTAGGTTTGTCTTTATCAACATTGAGTAATAGTAATGTAAGCAAAAACTCAAACATTCTAGAAGTTTAAAACCCCAAACATTGTTATGATCATAAGGGCAAAAATGCAAAAATATCGCATACTAATTATAATAGGGTCATCCTTTCCCATATAACAAGCAATTAGACATGGTCTGTGTTAACGGTATTTTTCGTCAGCACCGAAATATAGGGTTATGATTGTGGAACTAGGGTAATCTAGTTTTTTTGTGCTTGACTGAATTCACCATTCCCTAGATATCAAGGTCCTAAGCCCGAAGATTAGTTACTCTTTCTTCAAGAGGTGAGCATCTCACTTACGAGACTTAAGTATCAACAGTAATCGATGGTTTTTGTTGTTAACAAAAACCACGATTTAATTTTACCGCTAGCGCACGGTGTCTGTTGTAATATTTGTGCGAATACAGATCGAATCCACAGGGAGTTGTATAATTACTAATGTTTATTTAAATTCTAGGCGAGTTAGATGAAATCCGGATCGTTGTTCTAAATATTTCATAATTGTGAGAACTACAGATGAGATCCACTAACTCTTGGCAAATCAGTAGATCTAAACGAAAACAGAAATGCAATACAACAGAAACTAAAATAAAACAAAGAAGAATACAAATAGAAATTAGGATAAAGGAGAAGAGAACGGTGACAGAAAAGAGTAAGAAGAACTTAACAAATTTTATTGCTAAAGTAAGAATAAAGATTACAAGAAAAATTCTTGGATCTAAGAAGAAAAGAAAGAGAACAACTGCTTAGATATCTAAAATGGAACTAGGTAGGGGAATTTATAGTATTCACAAGATCTAGATATAAAAAAAATAGAATTCTTTAGAATTTGGGCCTAGTCTTCCTCTAAAATCTTATTCTCTACATTCTCTAGAAATTTTTTTATTAACAAATTCCAAGCTCTTGACTTGATCTTCATTTGCTGATCCAGTGTATTCCATATTACTCTAGAGGCTTCTATCTCCCGTGTTTTCCAGAATCTTCTTATGTTGGCTTGCTCTAAAATAATTTCCCTTGGAGGTTGGCAAAAAATAAGTAAGGTGTATGCTAGGATTCAAACCCATGACCTCCTAATAGATTGCACCACTGCAAACCAAATGAGCTATGACTGCTTTTGTGTATAACTTGGTTTTCAACTTCTTTTCAATAGATCCTTGAACTAGACTGTTATTCTAAAGCCAATTATGCAATAGTTTCTTCATTTCTGGGAAATCATAAACCTGTAACAAACAAAACTAAAAGACCCAGTAGTTCTGCTTTAAGAGTAGTAAAATATATAATTAAGCAGTGAAAAATTTAAATAATTTGATGTTCATCAAATACCCCCACACTAGAACCTTTATTCGTCTTCGAATAAAACCTAATTAAATTTATTAGCCACACTTTCGTAGGGAATCATGATTGCATTTAGCGTATGCAACAAGCCTTTATACCCCCAGGTGTCGCTAGTAGGACGAGTTGCGTCTCGGGAGTGTTTCCAGTGGATACTACCCACAAAATCCCAATGCAACATGTTACTAATGCAAATATATGAATGCAAAATTGTATGGGAATTTGATGAGTAGGTTTATTTTAAATAGTCACAATATTGTAGTATAAAAATGTTCTAGTCAAAATTGAGAAATTTATGTTTATCACTTAGCAACAAACTTTAAACAAAAATCAAGTTTCCATCACATCAGACTCTAGCTTGCTAATATTTTAAGTTGAAACATAGTGAAATTGTGAAGTTTGCAAAGTGATAACAATTTCAATTTGATAAAACTAAAGAGTATGCTTTGATTTCATTCACCTACCCTCTCTTTATTATTTATATGTTTAATGATAATTTTTTCCTTTAATGCATACACCTAACTCATAGACCAAGGTACACCATCCATGCACTGCCTTTCGGGCTTATGTAAGAATGGAATAGAGCTTGGCGGATTGTGCAAACCGACTCTGACAATGTCAGTATAGGTCGGTAATCCTTAGGTGCTCAACTCATAATGAGACCAAGGTATTGTTGAATATATGATTTTGTGTTTGATGATAACAAATAGATTTTTACTGATGTGTTTGATGGTGAAATAATTAGTATTATTGGTTGATGATGCTTTACACACAATACAGGAAATTTACACAAGTTTTTGTCTTCCAATAATATATTTTTATTCCACAAAACAATTTCATACTCTCACTTATTACATTCTCTTTTGTTTCAAATTCACAATTACAAATAAATTCAGTTCAAATGTCTACACTACATGTACATCTCTTCTTGCTGGATTAATCTTGTTGTGCTCACTCTAACTGTCCCAAGCTCCTAGTGCATCATCCTGAAACCTGTCACAAAAGAAGATACACACAGTTCGCTGGAACTAAAATAAACACTAGACAAATAAATTTTTACTGTTTGATTGATTCTCTATTTGTCTCAGCTTTCTGTGTGTTTTTCTCATCATATTTCAGACTTGCACAGCCACGCCACAACCATACTGGTTTGCTGATCAGAACCAGCTGATTCTGACCAGCCTCAACTCAGTACAGTTTGACTGCTTTTTCTTTTTTTTTTTGTGTCAGAGTCACAAGTCAAAAATCAATAGAGAAACAATGCAAGCCAAAGTGGCACACACAATACAAACAACCGTGAGTTCAACCAAAAAGAGGCAGACAAAGTTTCAGCAAATACAGTTGGACAAGCATGGTCTAATACAACTGGCATGGAGTTTTTTGTTCAACATGGCAAGACAGAATACATGCAAGCACACAACAAGGTTTCAAGTGAAGCAAATTTAGTCGAGCAACAACACACACTGGAGCAATAACACAACAAAATAGGATGGCACAGCAATACATAGTGGTGTACACAGCAGTGTGACGAGACTGCTTCACACTCATGGTGAGACAAGGATGGTTAAAAAGCAACACAACAACAACATGACAGACAAGGTGCAACATTAGTGTATATAAGCATGCGTGAAGAGGTATTCAAGTGTACAGCTTGTACAAGAGGCAAGGTGGCAATATCAGGAAGCATGGATGATGTTACTGTTTTAACAATATATACAAGTAAAGCAGCATACACATGGTGTCCAGATGGAAACAGCAAGGGGACATAATAGTGTGTGAAATCTCAGGTAACCAAGATGATCAGTTTAGTGGTGCAAGACAGCACGACATGAATGCAAATTCATGTGATAATGGTCATTGCCAAAGTTCAAGCAATTACAAGGTGAAGCATATATGAACAATATGACAGCAACAAGTGCAGTGAAGACTACTGGCCCATGCCAATACAAGTGATAGTGCAAGTGTAATGGTGCACGGAAACAGGCCAGACTCATGTTAAGATAGAACAAGTAGAAGAACTGCTCGAGTACATCTCAAATATATGGCAATATGAAGAAATATCAGGTGTACACAAAGCAATGAGCAGTAAAACTCAAGTGAACTACAAATCTGGCAAAACAGTTTTTTCCAATTCGTTTTTAGTTTGAAAGAATGAACAATTTTAAAATGATTTCAGAATTCCACATTTTCCAGAAATGTACATGCAGTTAATTCTGGGCAAGTTGTTTTCAGAAATTCATCCACAGCAACAAATCAGTTTTGGCAATGCATAAAATCAGCAAATCACAGGGATGAAGACTGTAATTGTGTCAAGAAATATACAACTCATGTTTATGCAAGAAAGTTTTTTCCTGAAACATTTTTGGCAAAAGTTAAAAGTGGCAAGTGATAATCAGTCATCATGTTTTGGGAGCCACAAATACAATTTAATCAATTAAGTATGGTCACTGCATTGTTTCAAGATATTGCATACGCAAGAAATTTTTCAAAAACCGTCTGAATTCAAGTTTGGCCACAAATGTTTTTAATACCAAAAATGCTCGAGTTCATTAGCTATGGGACAAAGTTTTTAATTCCAGATTTCATGCGAGAATTGTTCAAGGGGCCACAAACATTTCAGGAAAGATCATCACAGTAAAACAGGAAAGCTATTAAAGCCAAAACAACAAATTCAATTTCATTTTTTCTGCCGAGATGATTAAAATCAGGGAGCAAAATCACGCAAATCTCTCTTTCAATCAAAGCCGAGATTTTTAGAAGGGAACGCTTTTTAAATTTTCCAGAGATTGTTTCACAATGCAAAATTTCAGGGATTCACATTAATCAAATCAGGAAAGCAATCAAAGTCAATTCTATCAAGGCCAATTTATATTTCCAGGCCGTGGAGCATAAACAGGAAGTCAAATAGCAAGGGGCCACAAACATTAAAGCCGAGAAACCCATATCAAATTCAAGGAAAGTCAAAATCAAAGCAAATCAAAAGGGGGCAAGTCTCTAATGCGAAATCAGAGAGTAAGGGTTTCTAAAACCCTATATAAACACACCATACATCATCGACAGTGATCATCGAAATATTCACAGAAAAACCGAAACCCTAATTGCAAAAATCAGAATTGCTTACTTGATTGATCGAGAGAAAGAAAGAGCACGTCGCAGAAACAAGCAGCAAATCAAAGCCCAATATTTTTCAGATTCGCAATTCAAGAAATTTCAATTTTTTCAGAAACCCTAGTCACGATGTTTCTGGGAGCCGCCATTATCAAGTAAAAGGAGAATTGCACAAATAAAAAAAAAGTGGGCCGACCCTTTGTTTACTTGACTAAGCCAGGGGGTGCTTTTAATTTGTTCTACTATCTTTTGAATTTCCTTTGTAATTGTTTTTAGTTTTTTTTTAAAAGGAAATTTCTTGTTTTCTAGTTTCCTGTAAAACTAGGATACAGATTACTGAATAGTAGTCTGGAAAAATCTGGTCTAGAGTTCATTGACCAGTCTAGGATTTTAAGCTTAGGGTCAGACAGGAGCAGGAGTTGCAAGTTTACATAGGATTGTAAGCGAGATCTGTTTGTATTTCCTAGTAGAAATCTTAGAAAGGCAGCAGTAGGCACAGTTTGCTGAAGCTGGGTATCTTTGCGTGTGATTCTTCTTTCTGCATTTTTTTTATCTCAGAATTTATTTTAATTTATTGTTAAAACCCTATTCACCCCCCCTCTAGGGTTATTATCGATCCTACAATTGGTATCAGAGCCAGTGTGTAACCCTAGAATCATGACTTCAATGAACAATGCTTTTTCTGAAGGTCAATCTATTGCTAGACCACCCATGTTCAATGGTGGTGATTATGCGTATTGGAAAGCTAGGATGAAAATCTATCTTGTGTCTGTTGATTATGATGTCTGGGATATCATTGAAACTGGATATAAACCTCCTACTGAAACTGTTAATGGAATTGTAACACCTAAACCAAAAATTAGGTGGGATGCAAATGATAAGAAACTATACTCTATAGATTCTAAAGCTATGAATGCTCTGATTTGTGCTCTTGATAAAACAGAATATAACAGAATTTCTCATTGTAATACAGCCCAGGAAATTTGGCATACTCTGGAAGTCACACACGAAGGAACTTCTCAGGTTAAAGAATCCCGTCTTGCCATGTTCAGTAATGAATATGAAAACTTCAACATGCAGAAGGACGAGAGCATCAAGGACATGTATGGTCGCTTCTCCGTACTAGTCTACAATGCTAGAGCCCTTGGAAAGGTCTATACAGAAGTGGAGCTCGTGAGGAAGATTCTGCGTGTTCTGCCCATGAACTTTGAAGCAAAAGTCACAGCCATTCAAGAATCTAAAGATCTGAGCAAGCTGAGCATGGAAGAGCTTATCGGGAATCTAATGACATATGAAATGGAGCTAAAAGCAAGAGAAGATCGCAACAACTCAGATCTGAAAAAGAAGTCAATAGCCTTGTCCAACACTGTCACCAGCGATAGTGAAGATCCTATTGAACAGCTTGCCATGGCAGTCAGACAACTCACGAAGTGGAGAAAATTCAAACCTCGGAGAAATAAACCAAAGACCAACAATTCAGAAGACGAACCACTCTGCTACAACTGTCAAAAGCCTGGGCACATAAAACCAAATTGTCCACTTCTCCAAAGAAACAAGAAGAAAAAGAAAGCTTTTGCCATAACTTGGGATGACGAGGAAGGAGAAGAAGATTCAGACAGCAGTGAGGAAGAAAGCAATTTGTGCTTCATGGCAAAATCAGACCTAGAAGATACCGACGAGGAAACCACTGAGGTATACAGTTATGACGATCTAGTTTTAATGTGTAAACATCTTTCTGAAATTATTGACACATTAGAATCAGACGCAGAGAAACTGAAAGCAAAAAACATCAACCTTGTTCACAATAATAAGAAGTTGGAATCTGAGAGTAAAAATGCTTCAAAAATCAATAATCTAGATTGTGAAATTTGTAAGGATGTGAATCTAGAACTTTTAACACTCAAGTGCACCATTAAGAATCTTGAAAAAGAAAATTCGACTCTTAAAAAGAATGATGACACCAAAAGAAAGAATTATGTTGAACAATGCACTTCTTTGATAAATGAAAACACAATGTTAAGAACAAGAGTTCAAGATCTTGAAGTTGCTTTGAAAAAATTCTCAATTGGTCAAACGTCTTTTAAAATGTTGCTTGGAAACCAACTATTTGCAAATAATAAAAAAGGACTTGGGTATGGATAGACACAAGAAAAAGTAACTAGGATTGACAGTGCTAAGGGTAGAGGTATATTTCCCAAATGTGTAAAATGTGGAGTAATTGGTCACAATCATGAAAACTGCAAGAATGATAGTAAAATTCAAAAGTTCAAAAAGGTTTGGGTTCCCAAACACTTGGCACACAATTATTGTAATGATTGGAACACAAATAAAGGGAAAAATCAAATCTGGGCTCCAAAAGAGTCTTATGACTATCATCTTTCTACTACTGATATGATTGGACCTAGAAGATTCTCTGGGTCATCCTCTTCTCTGTTTGTTTAGGTATGTTGGCGGGCTAAGGAGCAACAGAAATGGTATTTGGATTCAGGTTGCTCCAGACATATGACAGGAGACAAAAGACTGTTCCTTAGCCTTGAAAAACATAAAGGTGGGAATGTGACTCTAGGTGACAACAACAAATGTAAAATTATTGGTAAAGGAAAAGTAGGTAACAGTAGTTTTGCCTTAACCGATGTTTTATATGTTGATAGTCTATTTCACAATCTTATCTCTATCAGTCAACTCTATGATAAAGGAATGAATGTTGTGTTTGATAGTAATGTTTGCAAAATCATAGAAAAATCCTCTGGAAAGGTTGTTTTTACAGGGAAAAGAAAAGGAAATGTCTACACACTCTCTTTCGATGATGTGACTGTTTCTAGGTGCTTGATAGCAACGGGAGAGGAGGCAACTCTATGGCACAGAAGGCTGGCACATGCAAGTATGGGTATGCTTGAAAGACTGAAAACAAACGAACTTGTCAGAGGTTTGCCTAATCAGAAATTCAAAAATAACAAAGTGTGTAAAGCCTGTACTATGGGAAAACTTAGTCGCTCATCTTTTCGTCCAAAAAATGTTGTTAGTATGTCACGCGTTCTTGAATTGATTCATATGGATTTGTTTGGACCTACTGACATGGCTAGTTTAAATGGTAAACGTTATTGTTATGTATTGGTTGATGATTACTCTAGATTTACATGGGTTTACTTTCTAGCCAAAAAGTCTGAAGCTTTTGATTATTTTTCAAAATTTTCAAAACTTGTTCAAAATGAAAAAGGGTTTTCAATTAAAACTCTGAGAAGTGATCATGGAGGTGAATTTGAAAATCTAGACTTTGAAAAACTTTGTGAAGAAAATGGTTTTAAACATGAGTTTTCCGCTCCTCGAACACCTCAACAAAATGGGGTGGTTGAAAGGAAAAATCGTACATTACAAGAAATGGCTAGATCAATGTTATGTGAATATAATTTGCCTCAAATCTTCTGGGCTGAGGCAGTAAATACTTCATGCTATGTAATGAACAGAGTTATGATTAGACCAATACTTAATAAAACGTCATATGAACTTTGGTCTGACAAAAAGCCTGACATCTCGTACTTTAGAGTGTTTGGATGTCCTTGTTATATTTTGAACACAGGAGAACAGCTTGGGAAATTTGAGTCAAAAACGATTGATGGGATTTTCATGGGTTATTCCTCAAGAAGCAAAGCTTATAGAATCTTCAATAAACAATCAAGAACAATTGTGGAAACCGTCAATGTAAAGTTCAATGAAACAGATGTGGATATGGTCTCTGAAGAAGATAAAGATGATGGTGGTGTACAAGAAGTTGAACAAGAAAACAACGATGCAGAAGAAAACAACGAAGAAGCCGCTGAAGCAGAAACAAATGTTGAAAGACTAAAATTCAAGCCCAATCATCCTCCAGATTTGGTAATTGGAAGTCCAACAGCTGGTGTTCGTACACGTTCCTCTCTCAATAAGGATGTTTGTACTTTTTGTATTCATAATGCTTTTATATCTGAAATAGAACCAGGTTCTTATGATATTGCTCTTAATGATGAATTTTGGTTGTTAGCTATGCAAGAAGAACTCAATCAGTTTGAGAAAAACAGAGTTTGGACTTTGGTGCCTAGGCCAAAAGACTATCCAGTAGTTGGAACAAAATGGGTGTTTAAAAATAAGCTTGACGAGTCTGGAAATGTAATTAGAAACAAAGCTAGGTTGGTTGCTAAGGGATACGATCAGATTGAAGGCATTGATTTTGATGAGACATTCGCCCCAGTTGCTAGATTAGAAGCAATTAGAATCTTGTTAAGCTTTGCATGTTTTAAAGGTTTTAAACTGAAACAAATGGATGTGAAAAGTGCTTTTCTGAATGGAGAACTAAAAGAAGAGGTTTATGTTGAACAACCCCCTGGTTTTGAAAGTCACGATTTTCCAAATCATGTGTATAAACTAGAAAAAGCATTATATGGTCTTAAACAAGCTCCTCGAGCTTGGTATGACTGTCTCTGTACTTATCTTTTGGAAAACGGTTTTAAAAAGGGGTGTGCTGACACAACTCTGTTTCTATTACATGACGGTGATGATTTTTTGATTGTTCAAATCTATGTTGATGATATCATTTACGGTGCTACTAATGATGTCTTGTGTGAAAAATTTGAAAAAGTTATGCAGGACAAATTTGAGATGAGCTTGGTGGGAGAACTGAAGTATTTTCTTGGCTTTCAAATCAAACAGAGCAGCAAAGGCATTTTTATATCTCAAACAAAGTATGTAATGGAGTTACTGAAGAAATTTGGAGTGGAAGATGCAAAACCAATGAAAACACCAATGAGTCCAACAACCAAGCTTGACAAAGATGAAAAAGGTGTTGCTGTTGATCAGAAAAAATATCGCGGTATTATCGGTTCACTTCTTTATCTTTCTGCTTCTAGACCCGATATTATGTTTTCTGTTTGTTTGTGTGCTCGCTTTCAATCTAATCCAAAAGAATCTCATTTAAAGGCCACAAAACGAATTCTGAGATATCTGATACACACACCAAATCTTGGTTTATGGTATCCATCCTGTGACAACTTTAATTTAGTTGGGTTTACCGATGCTGATTATGCTGGGTCACTCACTGATAGGAAGAGTACTAGTGGAACTTGTTTCATGCTAGGTCATTCACTTGTGTCATGGTCAAGTCGTAAACAAAATTGTGTTGCTTTATCCACCACTGAGGCTGAATATATTGCTTTAGGAAGCTGCTGTGCACAGATTTTATGGATGATGCAGACTTTATCTGATTTTGGGCTTTACTATAAACGAGTTCCTTTAAAGTGCGACAGTAAGAGTGCAATTGATTTATCAAGTAATCCTGTACATCATTCACGCACAAAACACATTGATGTGAGACACCACTTTCTTAGAGATCACATTGCTAATGAGGACATTTGTATTGAATTTATTCCAACAGAATCTCAGCTTGCTGATATTTTCACAAAACCTCTTCCAGAAGATAGGTTTTGCAGATTACGATTAGATTTGGGAATTATAGAAATAAATTAATCTCTTTGCATTTTTGGGTAAATTTTCTCTTAAGATGTTCTGTTATCAATACCATCTCTTAACAAATAATCCAGTCCTCAAAACATCAAGAAAAGAACATTTTCTTTGGACATTTTTCTTATAAAATTGTGACTGTACAAGATTTCAGAATATGAGATGGATGAAAGTTTGTCTGCAACTCTGATATGATTGAATATATCTTATAATATGAGTATTTTAGGATTTTTTTTCACAAACCATCTCTGCCACTATCACCCTTCTACCATCCATCATTGTTTTATATATATTAAGGGGATTTATAAAAAATAATAATATATATATATAATAAGTAGTTCTCTGACCTCATTTAAAAATCCAAGCTCTGGTCATGAACGGTTATGAGTTTACTTATTTTCATGCTGCAACTAATCCCATTTAAAAATCCAAGCTCTGGTTATGAGTGGTTAAGTGTGCTCTTGATGTATATTTTTTTTATCTGTTAAAATCCTCTCTGATATATATTAAATAACTCCTCATTCCATCCTCTGCTTGTGTCAAAAGTATTCCTAATTTATGAATTATTATGATTTCTTATCCGATTGCTTGGGGTTTACAGCTCTGATTCTGTCAAAACAACTTGATTTCTAACTACGGTCCATATATTTTGCAAATGTTCAGAACTGTTCATCTTTTGATGATTACAAAGGGGGAGAAGAAGCTAAGATTTTGTTGTATTGTTTACAGACATCTATAGATTTTATTTTTCCATTAATACTAAGTGTTTAATTATTTTCTATTTTTTTGTGTCTGTTTTACAATTGGTAGGGGGAGCACAAATATAGGGGGAGTTCTGCTCAAACACATCTTGCTATCTTCAAAAATCTTAAGTCTGTTTGTCATCATCAAAAGGGGGAGTTTGTTGAATATATGATTTTGTGTTTGATGATAACAAATAGATTTTTACTGATGTGTTTGATGGTGAAATAATTAGTATTATTGGTTGATGATGCTTTACACACAATACAGGAAATTTACACAAGTTTTTGTCTTCCAATAATATATTTTTATTCCACAAAACAATTTCATACTCTCACTTATTACATTCTCTTTTGTTTCAAATTCACAATTACAAATAAATTCAGTTCAAATGTCTACACTACATGTACATCTCTTCTTGCTGGATTAATCTTGTTGTGCTCACTCTAACTGTCCCAAGCTCCTAGTGCATCATCCTGAAACCTGTCACAAAAGAAGATACACACAGTTCGCTGGAACTAAAATAAACACTAGACAAATAAATTTTTACTGTTTGATTGATTCTCTATTTGTCTCAGCTTTCTGTGTGTTTTTCTCATCATATTTCAGACTTGCACAGCCACGCCACAACCATACTGGTTTGCTGATCAGAACCAGCTGATTCTGACCAGCCTCAACTCAGTACAGTTTGACTGCTGTTTCTTTTTTTTTGTGTCAGAGTCACAAGTCAAAAATCAATAGAGAAACAATGCAAGCCAAAGTGGCACACACAATACAAACAACCGTGAGTTCAACCAAAAAGAGGCAGACAAAGTTTCAGCAAATACAGTTGGACAAGCATGGTCTAATACAACTGGCATGGAGTTTTTTGTTCAACATGGCAAGACAGAATACATGCAAGCACACAACAAGGTTTCAAGTGAAGCAAATTTAGTCGAGCAACAACACACACTGGAGCAATAACACAACAAAATAGGATGGCACAGCAATACATAGTGGTGTACACAGCAGTGTGACGAGACTGCTTCACACTCATGGTGAGACAAGGATGGTTAAAAAGCAACACAACAACAACATGACAGACAAGGTGCAACATTAGTGTATATAAGCATGCGTGAAGAGGTATTCAAGTGTACAGCTTGTACAAGAGGCAAGGTGGCAATATCAGGAAGCATGGATGATGTTACTGTTTTAACAATATATACAAGTAAAGCAGCATACACATGGTGTCCAGATGGAAACAGCAAGGGGACATAATAGTGTGTGAAATCTCAGGTAACCAAGATGATCAGTTTAGTGGTGCAAGACAGCACGACATGAATGCAAATTCATGTGATAATGGTCATTGCCAAAGTTCAAGCAATTACAAGGTGAAGCATATATGAACAATATGACAGCAACAAGTGCAGTGAAGACTACTGGCCCATGCCAATACAAGTGATAGTGCAAGTGTAATGGTGCACGGAAACAGGCCAGACTCATGTTAAGATAGAACAAGTAGAAGAACTGCTCAAGTACATCTCAAATATATGGCAATATGAAGAAATATCAGGTGTACACAAAGCAATGAGCAGTAAAACTCAAGTGAACTACAAATCTGGCAAAACAGTTTTTTCCAATTCGTTTTTAGTTTGAAAGAATGAACAATTTTAAAATGATTTCAGAATTCCACATTTTCCAGAAATGTACATGCAGTTAATTCTGGGCAAGTTGTTTTCAGAAATTCATCCACAGCAACAAATCAGTTTTGGCAATGCATAAAATCAGCAAATCACAGGGATGAAGACTGTAATTGTGTCAAGAAATATACAACTCATGTTTATGCAAGAAAGTTTTTTCCTGAAACATTTTTGGCAAAAGTTAAAAGTGGCAAGTGATAATCAGTCATCATGTTTTGGGAGCCACAAATACAATTTAATCAATTAAGTATGGTCACTGCATTGTTTCAAGATATTGCACACGCAAGAAATTTTTCAAAAACCGTCTGAATTCAAGTTTGGCCACAAATGTTTTTAATACCAAAAATGCTCGAGTTCATTAGCTATGGGACAAAGTTTTTAATTCCAGATTTCATGCGAGAATTGTTCAAGGGGCCACAAACATTTCAGGAAAGATCATCACAGTAAAACAGGAAAGCTATTAAAGCCAAAACAACAAATTCAATTTCATTTTTTCTGCCGAGATGATTAAAATCAGGGAGCAAAATCACGCAAATCTCTCTTTCAATCAAAGCCGAGATTTTTAGAAGGGAACGCTTTTTAAATTTTCCAGAGATAGTTTCACAATGCAAAATTTCAGGGATTCACATTAATCAAATCAGGAAAGCAATCAAAGTCAATTCTATCAAGGCCAATTTATATTTCCAGGCCGTGGAGCATAAACAGGAAGTCAAATAGCAAGGGGCCACAAACATTCAAGCCGAGAAACCCATATCAAATTCAAGGAAAGTCAAAATCAAAGCAAATCAAAAGGGGGCAAGTCTCTAATGCGAAATCAGAGAGTAAGGGTTTCTAAAACCCTATATAAACACACCATACATCATCGACAGTGATCATCGAAATATTCACAGAAAAACCGAAACCCTAATTGCAAAAATCAGAATTGCTTACTTGATTGATCGAGAGAAAGAAAGAGCACGCCGCAGAAACAAGCAGCAAATCAAAGCCCAATATTTTTCAGATTCGCAATTCAAGAAATTTCAATTTTTTCAGAAACCCTAGTCACGATGTTTCTGGGAGCCGCCATTATCAAGTAAAAGGAGAATTGCACAAATAAAAAAAAAGTGGGCCGACCCTTTGTTTACTTGACTAAGCCAGGGGGTGCTTTTAATTTGTTCTACTATCTTTTGAATTTCCTTTGTAATTGTTTTTAGTTTTTTTTTTAAAAGGAAATTTCTTGTTTTCTAGTTTCCTGTAAAACTAGGATACAGATTACTGAATAGTAGTCTGGGAAAATCTGGTCTAGAGTTCATTGACCAGTCTAGGATTTTAAGCTTAGGGTCAGACAGGAGCAGGAGTTGCAAGTTTACATAGGATTGTAAGCGAGATCTGTTTGTATTTCCTAGTAGAAATCTTAGAAAGGCAGCAGTAGGCACAGTTTGCCGAAGCTGGGTATCTTTGCGTGTGATTCTTCTTTCTGCATTTTTTTTATCTCAGAATTTATTTTAATTTATTGTTAAAACCCTATTCACCCCCCCTCTAGGGTTATTATCGATCCTACAGGTATACCTCTCATGCACTGCTTTCCGCGCTTACATGAGAGTGGGACAGAGCTTGGCGGGTGTGCACACAAACGCTGGATGTACTAGCAATGTTGGATACCCTTGGTTTATTGATTAATTATCACTATCATGATCATTATAATTATTAGCCAAGAGAGGATAATGCAAAATCATCTTAGCACCTCTTCATTATATAGATTTGAAAACTATTAACTTGTGTATTTTTGAGATAACACCTTTTAAACAATGACAATAAATAACCAACTCCATAATTGCCACCTATGAATCAACCAAAATATTAGCTTACTATTATCATATGTGATTTACACTTTTCATCTTATTTTCCATCTAAAGCTAATGATTCACAAAAATTTCCATCAAATGACTAGTACAATATATCCACTCGACTATGCCTATTCAAAAATAAACTGATTTCATCAAGTTTTCATAACAAATATGAATATACATGGATGCACCAAAAGAAAAATCATGTAAAATGGATGAAAATGTTTTTTTTTGAATGCAAAATATGAATGCATGTATATAAATGCTTGAAAACAACCTAAATGCAAAACATAAAGACAGTCATCGTGCCCCCACACTAGAATTAGGCTACGTCCTCGTAGCCTAAATTACTTTTTAGAAGCGTATATGGGATCGTAGAGATCCACGATATCGTCATTTTTGTTTTCCTCAAATTGTAAACATGGTTTCAGTCGTTGCCCATTTAGCCTGAAATGTTCACCAGTTTTTGAATTTTCAATTTCAATGACACCATAAGGATATATGCTCTTCACAGTATACAGCCCAGTCCAACGTGTTTTTAACTTTCTCGGAAATAAATGAAGCCTTGAATTATATAAGAGAACCTTTTGACCAATTTCAAAATGTTTCGAAGTATGTTTCTATCATGATATAATTTTGTTCTCTCTTTGTAATTTTTTGCATTTTCATAGGTCTCATTTCTAAGTTCCTCTAGTTCTGATAATTGTAACTTTCTATGTGAACCTACTTCTTTGATGCCAAAATTTAGATGTTTAATTGCCCATAATGCACGATGTTCTAATTCAACTGATAGGTGACAAGCCTTACCATACACAAGACGATATGGTGACATTCCTAGGTTTGTTTTGTATGCAGTGCGAAAGGCCCAAATTGCATCTATTAATTTTGATGACCAATCTTTTCTATTAGTGTTTACAGTCTTCTCGAGAATTTGCTTTAATTGTCAATTTGAAATTTCAACTTGTCCACTTGTTTGAGGATGATACGGAGTGGCTACCATATGGGTAATTGAATATTTCTTAAGTAATGATTCGTAAGCCCAATTACAAAAATGAGTACCATTATCACTTATTATGGCCCTAGGAACACCAAATCGATAAAATATATTTTCTTTAAGGAATTTGATGACTACTTTACTATCATTAGTTTTTGTAGGGATTTCCTTGACCCACTTTGAAATATAATCAACCGCCACTAAGATGTATAAATTACCATACGAGTTAGGAAATGGACCCATGAAGTCAATTCCCCAAACATCAAACATTTCTACGATCAAAATTGGATTTAAAGGCATTTCATTTCTTTTAGTAATTCATCCAGTTTGTTGGCATTGTGGGCATTTATTGCAAAACTCGTATGCGTCAGGGAATGAAGTGGGCTAATAGAAACCACATTGTAATATTTTAGCAGCTGTTTTTCTTGCTCCAAAGTGTCCACCACAAGCATGACTATGTGAAAAGGATAAAATACTATGGATCTCTTCATCAAGTACACAACGACGAATGATTTGATTGGGGCAATATTTTAAAAGATAAGGATCATCCCAAAAATAATCTTTAACTCTAGAGAAATTTTTTTGCTTATCCTGCACTGACCAGTGTGTAGGTACTTCATTAGTCGCTGAGTAATTTTCTATGTCGGTGTACCATGGCGCATTAGTTATGGATAATAGATGCTCATCGGGAAAATATTCTTCGATTGGAGTGTGGTCTATTTTATCATGCACAATTCGAGAGAGGTGGTCAGCCACAACGTTCTCGGAACCTTTCTTATCACGTATTTCTAGATCAAATTCTTGGAGAAGGGTTACCCAACGAATTAAGCGAGCGTTGGCATCTTTCTTTGATAATAAATACCTTAAGGACGCATGATCGGTGAAAACAATGACCTTTGAGCATACAAGATATGATTTAAATTTTTTGAGAGCAAAGATGATAGCAAGAAACTCTTTTTCAGTGGTTGAATAGTTAAGTTGTGCGTCATTAAGAGTCTTACTTGCGTAACAAATTACTCGATGTTGATTATTACTTCTTTGACCTAGAATAGCATCTACGGCAAAATTCGAAGCATCACACATTATTTCAAATGCTTATGTCCAATCGGGAGGTTGAATTATTGGAGTTGAAGTCAAAATGGATTTTAATTTTTCAAAAGAAATGTTACATTTCTCATTGAATTCAAATTTAGTATCTTTGGTGAGTAGATTCGAAAGTGGCTTTGCAATTTTTGAGAAATCTTTGATAAATCTCCTATAAAATCATGCATGTCCTAAAGATGAGCGAACGTCCTTGACTGAATTGGGTGGAGGAAGATTAGTTATTAAGTCAACTTTTGATTTATCAACTTCTAAACCATCCTTTGATACAATATGACCTAGCACGATGCCTCGTTTTACCATGAAATGGCATTTTTCCCAATTTAAAACAAGCGGTTTCTCTTTACATCTTTTGAGAACGAATTCCAAACGAAGGAGGCATTGATCAAAGGAGGATCCATAGATTGAAAAATCACTCATGAAAATTTCCAAAAAATCTTCCACCATATCAGAGAATATGCTCATCATGCACCTTTGAAATGTGGTTGGTGCATTGCATAGTCCAAAGGGCATTCGACGATAAGCGAAAGTTCTGAAAGGACATGTGAATGTGATTTTGTGTTAATCTTCTAAAGCAATGGGAATTTGATTATATCCCAAATATCCATCAAGAAAGCAATAAAATTCGTGTCTAGCTAAGCATTTAAGCATTTGATCGATGAATGGTAAGGGAAAATGGCCTTTCCTAGTTGCTGCGTTTAATTTCCTATAATCGATGCATACACGCCATTTAGTGTTTACTTTTGTCGGAACAAGCTCATTGTTTTCATTTCTTATTACATCGACTCCTGACTTCTTTGGTACTACTTGAATTGGACTAACCCAGATGCTATCAGAAATTGGATAAATTATATTGTTGTCCAAACATTTGATTATCTCTTCTTTTACAACTTCCCTCATATTAGGATTCAATCGTCTTTGAGCTTCGCAAGAGGGTTTAGGCTCATCGATCAAATGTATATGACGCTAAAAAATGGAAGGACATATCCCCTTAATATCAGAAATTACCCAACCTATGGCTTCCTTGTTTTCGTCTAGAATTTTTAAAAGCTTTTCTTCTTGGTCTTTGATTAAATCTGAGGCTATAATTACTAGGAAAGTTTGATCAGCACCTAGGTAAGCGTACTTAAGATTTTTTGGAAGCGGTTTAAGATCATTTTTTGGTTTATCACAAGTGGTTAATTCTGTGGAAATATTTTCATCAACTGTTGAAGAATGTGAGTCAAGCATTTTATTCAAATTAGATATATACTCATATTCATCAATGTCTGAATTAAAATGCTCGAGACACACGTTCAGAGCATCTGATGAATCGTTGAGAGTTTCTTCCACGATTGTCTCGATAGCATCAATTTCTTCAATCTCAAAATCTTGGGGTTGTTTATTAAGATTGAAGATGTTTAATTCAGCAGTTAGGTCCCCAAAGGAAAGTTTGAGATTTCTGTTTCTATAGTTTGTAATAACATTTGAGGTTGCCAAGAAGGGATGTCCTAAGATAACAGGGATTTGAGCTTTAGGATTAGGTACAGGAGCTGTTTCAAGCACTAGGAAGTCAACAGGAAAGTAAAATTTCTCTACTTGAATCAATACATCCTCAATTAGGCCTACGGGTTTCTTAGTGGATTGATCAGCTAGTTGAATCGTGACATTCGTAGGTTTTAGTTCTCTTATTCCCAATTGGCAATATACGTGATAAGGGAGCAAGTTAACGCTTGCACCAAGATTAAGAAGTGCATGGTTAATGAACGTATTTCCAATTTTACAGCCAATTGTTGGACAACCGGGGTCCTCAAACTTGGCAGGCATGTGGTTAGAAATAATTTGTAACGACCCATATTTTTGGCAGTCAAATATTTAATTTAATTTATTATTTTAAATATTTTATTAGGAATATTATTTGGTTTTAATATTTAATTCATTATTGAATCGAAGTTATATTTAATAAATAAAATCGAGCCTGAAATAGCGCTGCAATTCGTAATATGGAGTTTTGAACTTCAATCGAATATACATAATCCGATATAAGTTGGATTTCTATGAAACAAGAAACATTGGAACCGTATTGATAATAATTTTCATATGAAAGAGAAAAATCCAGATTTCGTGTTATAGATAGTAAGTTATGGTCAAATCAAAACTTGAAATAGTCGCTATGGAAATCACTATTAAAATATAGCGTTAATTAATATATTTAAATAGGGAAATTTAAATTGTTTAACTCAAAATTTATGATATTGAGTTGTGTAAATTATATTGGGAGTTGTATATATATTCTGGTTGGTTATATATGATAAAAATAATTTATTTTTATTTTATTGAATTTATTTGGAATTTACATAATATTTTAATTGATATTATATAAGCGTTAAAAATAGCCATTTTTGCAAACAGTCTCCATTTTCAGTGAATTTAGTTTCATTGGAACTGTATCGTTAAATTATTGTAAAAAAAATCAAATTTTGCAGTAAACTGATGTCGTATGTGACTTCAGTGGCCAAAAATGCCTTAGTTCTATTTAATTATTTAGTCAATTCGGATAGAGGTAACTTTAAACGAATAAACGACTGGTCAAATGAACTCCGATTTGGAAGAAATAACTTTCATTGGATCTGTAAGGAAGGGGTCTAGTGAAATGTCAAGACTTCAAATTTATTGGATTTTTCTGTAATTACAGGAATTATAGAAGCTGATTTTTCATTGACATTTATAAAGGATTTTCACAAATAATGTCGGATTTCAACGAAACCTGTCCCATTGGGTCCAGAATATTTTTTTATGCTAGGATTACCTTATTTTATCAAAAAGGGGGATTGTATGATGTTGTTTTTTCATGTTACTTCATGGTAAAGTTTCGTAAATAATATAAAATATATTATTCTCTATACTATATACAAGGCCTAACGTTAAACCTAATTCTAGTCAAAGTATTTTGCGTGGTCAACAGACCCAAAAGCTGCGCCTCCACCTAAACTATACAAGGCTGAAACACCCCTCTTCAATCCAGTTTTCCTCTTAATCCTGTAGTTGAATTCGAATTCTTCCAAGGAGGAAATCACGAGCTCAGCAAGCTCTTGACAACCATTAGCTGTGATTGGATTTTAGGTCAGCATGTTGGCCGCGGTTTGTCTCAAAGACCACGGCGGTTCGTGGGGCTTTACTCGAGATCGGTGTGGAGATGGTGGAATCTGTTGCAGGCGGGGAAGGCTGGCGCGTAGGGGTGTCGATCGCCGGTTTCTGATGGGGGTTCGATCGCCGTTGGTGGCGAGAAACTGGAGATGTTCAAAGGCGGCAGGGTGGTGTTTTCTCGCGGGTTTGGCTTCAAGGCGGTACTGGGAAAATGGCGAATGAATGGAGAACGGAAGAGGACAAAGCATAATACAAAGTCTGTGGCCTAATTCTCTAATTAAAACGTAAGCTGTTAGTTATTAACAGTAACTAATTTAAGCTAATGAATGATTAATTAAATGTATGTATTCACAGATGGGAATCCAAGCTTGAGAAAAACTGTCTATACGAAGATTCAGGAAAGGGGTTAACTAACTTAATATATAATTCAAATTGGTTAAACATAGAAATCTGGCCTGGGGGATTAACGACATGGGCTCTTAGTGCTGAAACAGTAACGGGGACCATAAAGCAGGGAAGAAGATCGAATTTGCTGTGTTAATAAACAAAGTAATCAAGTCTATAAGTTGGTAATTAAAACATTAGTTAATGTTAATATAAATCATATAATTACAATGTTAATTCATTCGTAGGTTTTTGGGAGACAAATCGTAATGTTGATAACTGAACAATACAACATAGAAGGAGGAAATTACCACCGACACTGGCTAACAAAGTAATTAGTTATGGTTAAAATTTTAACCAAAGGAAATAAATTGTTAGAATAAATCGTAGAACCATAAACTTATATTAATTATAATTCATATCCATGCTTTCAGAATTGAATCAACAGGAGCCGTTGGAACTGTACTGTTGAACACAACATTCTGGGATTATTCTGGGCAAAGCTGGAACAGATTGGAATTTTTAGTTAAATTAGACATCTGTTTAATTTAACTAGCACTGAATCGTTTAAACCGCAAATCAGACCATGGTGAGTTAAACTCACTAAGTCCTTCCCATTTATATTTTTATATAAATTGGGTTTTTATTTTGTGTGCACTGATTGCTATGGTTGACTATTCACTAGTTATATATTTATTTATTTATTGATTTAACTGATGAAATTAAACCGTCGTTTAATTTTAGTGAAATACCAAATCATTATTCTAACGATTGGTTCCAATAAAGGTAACTTACCTTGTTGGTCACTTTTATAAAATAAACGTGTTTACTTGGTTGAATTGTTTGAATTGCTTGTAGTTGGGATTAAATGGTCGTTATTTATTATTATCAGTTAGATGAAATTGAACGATCTGCTTGGAGATAACCATTTGTATACAGGGAAGAACAGGTTGGAGGGATCCAATCGGATTCCTCAAATAAATTATTTATTTTCATATTATCATATGAACTACCATGTTTAGGTGATTGATTTTAGTATTGATCATTGATTGGAAATTCAACCTGTGTATGGTTTTAACCAATGGGTTATATTGGTTGACTAATCGGCAGTAAAGGGCCTAAAAGTAAATTGTTTTATTTATATCGATTTACCGTCAGGTAAGTTGATAGAACTGAAGTTATAAAATTTATTTTATAGCTAATGATAGATTTGAATACATATATTTTGAATAAAGGTTTGTTAAAAGGGAAATAAATAATTATTATTAATTATTTAAGTTTATAATTAATTATTAATTGATTTAATAAAGTAAATTCCGATATTAATCAGAATTATAAATAAGTGATTAGAGATTAAATTAACGATTAAATTTGGATAATTGTTTTGTTAAGAATAAATAGATTTATTTTAATTAATTATATTATTAGTTAATTTAAAAGGGGAACGAACCAGAATCGGTTAATGAGATAATTATGGTTTGAATTGACTAAAGCGACCATTTTTAATTAAGATTATTAATAAGTTAGTGCGTTGTGAATAAAATGGTTAAAGAATATTTGTTTAATTTTAATAAGATTTTAAAAAGGGATTTACTATTTATTTTAGATAATAAAGAAATTAACTACAGAAGTAGTTAATGATTTAAATAAATTATTATTTTTAATTAGTAATAATTCAGAAATTTACTTTGTAATGGAAATTCAATTAAAAACTAATCTAAGTGAAATGAAATCCAATTGAATGGTGAAAGAAGTTTATGAACAGGTTTTGTTTAAACCTGAGTTTTTATAACAAAGTTATAAAAAGAGGTTTGAGGTGTTATATCATTAATTCTAAATTAACGTTACGTCAAAATGGAATTTGGTAAAAGTGGGGAATTGAAATGAGAATTTCGAGCAGGCAAAGGTTGGATAGATTTGAAAGGAGATTGGTGAAGGTGAATATGGTATATGAAATGGGTCATTGGGTTTTGTAAACAAACCCGAATTATGAAATGAAATTGTTTTTAAAAAGGTAAAGGGTTAAAAAGTGGTGTTTATAAGGAATTACTTAATTATTAAATTAAGGGAAAGTGATTATATCCGAGAAAGAGATTTTCAAATAGGTAAGTAGGTTCATGAAACCGTATTTGGAATAAAATAAGTTAAATGGAAGTTGTGTCGATATTAGGGTGAAGTATTGGTTTTTGGATTACAACTAGTATTTGTCTTTAGATATGAACGTTGTTGATCAAGGTCTGAGAGGTAACTAAAATACCCCAACTTGAACAATATCAGGATTATCTGAAGATGATATTAGCGGTAATCATAAAAGAGGTTAGTGATAATTTATTATTTCCATCAGTGAAATAATAATACAACTTTTGGTGAGAATTAGGAAAATATATAACGAGAAATCCGAAGTAAAGGAAATTAGCAAGAAGGGAAATTATATAAATGAGAATTCCAAAGTAGAAGAAAAAAAAGGTTTTGCGTGAAAATATAACGATATTTTCGGGTTAGGAAGGAAAGTAAAGTTGAGTTTTATTCTATACTAATAACTATTAGTTATTGTTTCAAGAACGGAATAAAAGATATTACATAACGCTGTTACGAAGAATAAGTTGAATGGATTTCCCAAATTTAAATAATAAAGAATGATGTAATAAATGTTTTTATCAAGGAGAATTAAGTGGAAATTGAATATGGTTATTTTACTAAGTATTATAGAAAATTGGTTTTTGAGAACATTATTTTATAAGGATCAAATATCGTATTTTTAAATAATAAAAGAGTTAGAAGTTTTAATTAAGTAGAAGTGAATTAGTTTGTTTTAATTAAAAGGCCAAGTGGTGTTGAACACTGAACCAGTGAACTCATTGGATTATCATGAGTGAAACATTGTTTATTTTGATAGTTAAATCATCGACCATCAAATTTGTCCAATATGATTGTGGGTACGGAAAGACCGGGATCGAATTTAAATTCGGAAACCATTCCGACCAACAAATACGTGAAGATAACAGAAGACGATCGAGATGGAGCGCTGAAGACTGTGGATCTTCTTTAAATGGAAGAACTACTAAAAATCTCTGGTTTGGCGGCCAGAGATAAACTGTAGTTCTGTCATGGTTGGAATCTACGGATTGTGAGGACGACTCGCTACTGATCCATGGGGTGATTCCTATATTGGATGCAGTAGGAGAGTACCTTCGGTTCATCCTGTTCCTGGATGACTTGTATGGACGGATGTCTGACAGAGTATTTCCAAAGGGATTACGAACGTTGATTTCTTCAAACATACCATAGTTGGTGGCGGAGTAAAGGCCTTTCTCTTAGATTATCAACTAAGAGTATTTTTGTGGACGTCAATTTGTGATATCCGGCGGATCTGGTGATGTAGCATTCAAAGTGAATGGTGACCAGATGTTCCAAAGATAAATTCTGACCTCAAGCGTCACAACCGGGAAATGACAAAAATCGGGTAGGCAGTATGGCTATGTGGGTCACTCCCATTAGGGTGTTTAATCACCTATCTAGAGAACTTCCTTTTTGTTTCTTTAATCTAATTCGATGTTGTCCCTTTTCGGGAAATAGTGGTTTGAGCCCAACCGTCGGTGATATACATTCGATACACTCAAGCGAAATGAGTGGTCGGTCATGTGTGGGCCAGGTCGCAAAACATTCGTGTTGAACCCAGTGTATTCGCCTCTAGAGATACACTATCGGCAGGTGGTCCCATACCTTGTCATAGCTGGAATCCAATCTCCAATAAGCGCCCACGGTTTTGATTGTATACTATATATGTGGAGTGTGAGATGCAAGTGTTCCGCTAGATTGATATTTACTTGTACTTTGACACTATTATAATATCAGAAAAGATATTGATTCAAAAATATTTTGGGTTATCGTAAGGTAAAAACTGTCTGTATTTATGTGTGAATTTGGTCTTATGATTATCCTTTTCTTTCGAAAAGAATTTTGAACTTTACAATCAAGTTGGATGACTCCCCTTAATATAGTGTGAGTTTTTTTCTCACTCTGGTTCACCAGACTGACCCGGTGTTTTGTAAATGCTCGGGTTAGCCCAAGGTGTACAGGTTCAGGTTATTGAATGATGTGAAGAGACGAGATGGAAGAGTCTAGACGTATGATATTATATAGCTACTATTCCGCTGTATGTTGTATATGGGACATATTTTTGTAACTGTCCAGAGATGTTGATGTACTCTGATAGTGTAAGTATTTTTAAAAGCTCTCAATAAAGTTTTATTTTTGTATTATATTTTATTCCGTTGCGATGTGAGACTCTGATTCTGTGTTGTGTTAGATCTTCTTCTTCTTCTTCTTTTCTTATATTTCTTTCTTTCTTATCTCACCCTTTAAATTCTTTCTAATAACGTTCCGGTGTTTTTCGGTGTTTGGAAGCTCAGCATGAGGTACGGGAAATGTATTTATGTCAATTTCCGGGGCTGAAAATCGCTGTTCGTTACAGTGGTATCAAAGCTATTGGTTTAGTAATAACCTTAGCTTTGTGGTATAACTCGATAGAGATGGGGTTAGTAATACCCTAGATCGAGATTGAGTGTGTGTGTATATATATATGAGAGCGTAATTGTAAATTTCATATACAAATGTTTTGTATTGTGTTGGTTGATCGGTTCATGTGTTGAGAAGCGTTGAACTAGCAATGGACACAGTATTGTTTTGAAAGGGAGGTAGATGAAATAATTTTACCCAAATTATATTTTTGTATAGAAAAGAAATAATTTTATTAAATTATTGAGATATTAGTGTGTTTGATTGATTTGGATGGAAATCAAATTAGATTGAAAATTTGAATTGAAATTTAAATTGTTTAAGTGAAATTAAAATTAAGAATGATATTGGAACTAAATAAATAAATTTGAATTTGAATGAATAATAATCAAATAGACATCAATCGGGTATAAAGCGATTGATGTTCAAAAATGTGAAACCAAACAAAAATATTAATATTGAATGTAAATTCAATTGATTTAGTTGATTTGATTGTGTATTGGTTGTTGGTTGTGAATTGTTTTGTGACGGCCCGCCCCGCATCAGCCGACATTTCCTCCGAAAATGCGTTGTACACATGCCCGACTAGCACGGAACGGTAGCCAAAGAAAGGAAAGAAGAGAATCAAATAATAAAGAACTTGTAGAATGTCTCACAGCGCATGGAACAAAATATAATAATAATATACTTGACATAAAACAGGTGAGACAGTGCATAAGCTGATAAGTAAAACCAACATCAACATCAGAGCAGCGAAAATCCAAATCCAGCTTATTACAACTTTCCAAATTACTGTCTCTAAACAAAAGAAATAAAGGAAGGGTGCACTACTAATGCCCAAAGTAGTGACCAACAATGACACAGGGAGAATATCTATATATATCATACGTGGAAGCCTCCTGCTCGTCTCCAGTACAGCTACTCGTGCATCACCAGCTAACCTGTCTCTAGTCTGCTCGTGAGAGCACCCAGAGTGATAAGGAGAGACATAAAACTCTGGGTCAAACAAAAAGTCTGGTATGAGCGATAAGCAGCTAAACAGAACAATAACAGTTATACTAAACCATACCTGAACCTGGACCTGCAACCAAAGAGTTAGCACTACATACCTACAATACTCTAAGGTTCCACTGAACAGATGGTGTAAAGATAACGGGGTGGGGGCGCGTATGTCATAGTAATGGCAAACAAATCAACCATAGCAATCATTCTCACATCTCTCACTCAGTCCGTAAAGCATACGATGTCCACCACTGTCAATCACTAGACCAATCGAAGTAGTGACGGAGTTCGACTTGTACAACTACTGCTACTACCAAGCTTACCACATGGAGTCATGACCAAACCTTTACAAATGACCCCACTTCATTGGTCTATAGCTCTTTAGTCGTACCTAAGCCACTGTGGCCTTGAATCCGTTCACATACTCCCTACACATAGTGATTCAAAGTTACAGACATCGACAACCCCTTAGCAAACATCCCGCAATAAAGTCCAATCATGAAGTTAACTCGTTGGTTCCCAATTGGATCCAGAGTACAAACTTCCCACTTGGACTACCTTTGCATCTCGGGTTTTGGTCATCACCTTCTTCTCCGGATCGGTTCGGCTTCCCCTTCTCTTCACTCTGGATCGTGCTCTCCAAGGTCATTCAGTTCAAATCCACTTCTCCACCTCGTAACAGTTTTGATCGGATGTAGTCATCACATCGAGTCGGATCAAACTCCTCCAGCGGTTCGGATTGGGATCCACACCTCCTGGCTTCATGGAAAACTCCTTTGGTTCGGTCCTTCTTCCCAAGCACTCCGGATCGGGTCCGGTCTCTCAAGCTTCTCCATTGTGCATCGGTTCGGGTCGGAGTGGCATATGAGAGGCAGATCGGGTCCAGATCGTCTTGCGGATACAACAGCTTGGAGGGCGGTTCGGTTCGGGCTCCTTCCTCCGATCCGATCCGGATCGGCCAGCTGCACTTTTTCCAGCGACTGTTTACGCCATTCGACGGCATTTTCGACCAATCTAACAGTTCTAGACAATCATAATTCATACCACACAGTCATAGCAACATGTACAATCAATCATAAACACCAAAACAACAACTATAGCATGTAAAATGGATCAAACATACCCAAAATCCTATAATTTCCCTTAAGCATGTTCTAGCATAGTTAGTGACA
Source organism: Allium sativum (assembly GCA_030737875.1). NCBI lineage: Eukaryota > Viridiplantae > Streptophyta > Magnoliopsida > Asparagales > Amaryllidaceae > Allium > Allium sativum. The sequence continues at coordinate 439,775,487 of CM060915.1, read as the reverse complement.
GGGTTATCAAAACTTAACCAAATTAACCCAAATTTCTAACAGAGATCTTAAACATTATTTTCGAATTTATAAATATTTTTCCATAATTTGATCATGTTTAATTTCGTCAATATTCACTAATTACCCTTAATCAACCGTAATTAGTGCAAAACTATGCAAATCACTCACCTTGGCCACAAATAAAATCCTTAGAACTGAAACTCTACTATTTGGGCGCGAACACCAATGCAACACAGCAGCTCTACCTCGATTCTTGCGCTAATCCGCCTTGATTTGATGTTGCTAAGCCTAATCCTTGGTTAGAAAGTGATTTGGAGGTGTTTTAGAGGTTGGAGGCCATTGTTAGGGTTTCTAAGAGGTAAGGGGCAGCTAGAAAACTGAAATAGAATGAAAACCTAACTCATTTCAGCCTCCCCATAACCCTAATCCCGAAATAGGTTATGGGCCCATTCACTAATCACCCTATTTGGCCCAGTTAAGCAGTTTTTCACCTCCCAAACCTTATTTTAGCCATATCTCCCAAACGGTAAGTCCGTTTTTTCACATGTGACCACCCTACGGAATTGTAAACCATCATTCAGAGCCAATGGGAGTGGTTTTAGGTCAAAATTCCTTCCCAATCAAAAGTTATGGCCTAAAAAAGATCAGCTAGGGGAAAAACGGTCATTTAAAAATCGGCAAAAATCATGAACATGGGAAATGACCCTAATAGTCGTCTCCCAAAGTTACATGACCATACGACTTTGTATGTGAAAGAAATAAATATTCTACGATCCTTCGATGCGTAGAATGCGGGTTGTTACACTCTCCCCCCCTTAAGAAATTTCGTCCCCGAAATTCCTTAATACAAAACATACCAAGGATCCCGCATGCCTACCAATCATATATAACAACCAACATGCAAAACAAACAAAACAACCTATCCTAGCATGCAGAAAGACTAAATCGAAACTGAAATCTTACCAGGCGAAGAGTTTTGGATACGTCTTCCTAATGCTCTCCTCTGTCTCCCAAGTACAGTCATTCTCATTCTGGCCCCACTGGACTTTGACTAACTTCACCGCTTTCCTTCGAAGTTGCTTCGTATCGTTCCCAACAATACGCATAGGCTTGCGGTTCCCAACCACCTCAGGTTCAACTTCGATATCATCCAACTGATCAGGTGAAATAGTCACGTCTGGGTCGTGCACGAACTTCCTTAACTGGGAAACATGAAATACGTTGTGAACTCCTTCCATCTTCTCTGGTAATTCAACTTTGTATGCCAAATTCCCAATTTTCTCAAGAACTGGGAATGGACCAACAAATCTTGGTGCTAATTTGCCTCTCCTGCCAAATCGTATCACGCTCTTCAACGGAGAAATCTTGATAAACACCAAGTCGCCAATGGAGAACTTTAATTCTCTTCTCCTTTTATCGGCATAACTCTTCTGCTTATCTTGGGCAGCCTTCATTCGCTGTTGGATAACCTTAATCTTGTCTGAAGTTTTTCTTATCACATCGGATCCAAGCAAAAACTTCTCACCAGTTTCTACCCAACATGACGGTGAGTTGCACGGTCTTCCGTACAAAGCTTCAAACGGAGCCATACCAATACTGGATTGATAACTATTATTATATGCAAACTCTACTAGATGCAAATAGTCATCCCATGATCCACCAAAATCCAATACACAGGCTCTCAAGAGGTCTTCTAATATACGATTCACTCTCTCTGTTTGACCATTGGTTTGAGAATGATACGCGGTACTGAGATGTAGTTCTGATCCTAATGCCTCTTGTAAGCTCTTCCAAAATCCACTAGAGAACAACGGATCTCGGTCACTCACAATGCCTCTGGGTATTCCATGAAATCTCACTACCCACTTTTTATACAGTTCCGCTAACTTAGCTGCCGTCCTGTTTGACTTGACGGGTATAAATCTTGCACTCTTAGTTAATCGGTCCACAATCACCCAAATGCTATCATGGCCCAATCTGGTCCTTGGTAACCCATCAATGAAATCCATTGACACTTGTTCCCATTTCAATTCTGGAATTTCTAATGGTTGTACCAAACCACTAGGCTTCTTTTGCTCAGTTTTAACTAGCTGGCAGTTCATGCATTTGGATATAAACTTCCCAATGTCTCTTTTCATCCCTTTCCAGTAGTAGGTCTGCTTCATGTCTCGGTACATCTTGTTACCACCGGGGTGTATAGTGAGTTTTGAGTGATGACATTCTCTAAGCACTTCATCTCTCAGTCCATTGATGTTGGGTACAACTAGTCTTCCATTCTTCCTAAGCCATCCATCTCGATCAAGCCCATACTTGTTCATCTCTTCGTCGATTCCCATCTCTAACTTTGAGATGATTTCCAATAGGTTAGGATCGTCCCTCTGACTAGAACCAATCCGCTCAATCAAAGTGGGTCTGATCATCAAACTTGCTAACATTTTTGGATCCAATTCGCACTTTGGTCTGAAATCATACCCAGCGATGTACTCCAGTTGCTTCCATTCTAGAAACATAGCCCCTAAACTGGCATGTCTTCTACTCAATGCATCAACAACCGCATTGCCCTTTCCTGGTGTATATGCGATGTCGAAATCATAGGAAGCTAAGAATTCTAACCATCTTTGTTGTCGGAGATTTAGATCCTTTTGAGAGAAAAGACACTTTAACGATTTGTGATCGGTAAACAACCCGAATCTTTCTCCCAAGAGATAATGTCTCCACATCTTTAGTGCAAACACGATCGCTGCTAATTCGAAATCATGGGTAGGTTATCTTTTCTCATGCGGTTTCAGTTTCCGGCTTCCATAAGCTACAACCCTACCTCCTTGCATCAATACAACACCTAGTCCGGTACCACATGCATCCGTATATACTGCCATCTCTTCATTCCCCTTAGGAATGACTAACACTGGTGCACATGTCAACTTTTCCTTTAGGCTCTTGAATGAATTCTCGCACCTTTCATCCCAGACGAAAGCTTGATTCTTCTTGGTCAACTGAGTCAACGGTGCTGCTATCTTGGAGAAGTCTTGGATAAACTTACGATAATATCCAGCTAACCCCAAGAAACTTCTTATGTCCGTTGCATTCTTGGGCATAGACCAATCTTGTACCGTAGCCACCTTCGCAGGATCCACGGCAATACCATTCTCTGAAATAACATGGCCCAAGAATCTCACATCCCTCCTCCAGAAGTGACACTAAGAAAACTTTGCTTTCAATTGGTGTTTTCTCAACACCTCCATCACTATTCTTAAATGTTCCTTGTGTTCTTCCTCTGTCCTAGAATAGACCAAAATATCATCCACGAATACAAGGACAAACTTATTCAACTGATCTCTGAATACCCAATTCATAAGATGCACAAAATATGCTGTGGCATTGGTCAGCCCGAATGGCATGACCAACCACTCATAAAATCCAGACGGCGTCCGAAAGGCCGTTTTAGCTATACTCTCAGCTTCCACTTTAAGCTGATGAAATCATGTCGCGAGATCCAACTGGGAGCATACTCTCGCGCCACTCAACTGATCAAACAAATCATCTATCTGCGGTAGAGGATACTTGTTCTTCCTTGTCACTTTATTCAAATCGCGGTAGTCTACACACAAACGAAGGGAACCATCCGCCTTGGTAGCAAACACAACTGGTGCTCCCCATTCAGAAACACTCCTTCTGATAAATCCCTTCTTCAAAAGATCACTAACTTGCACTCCGAGCTCTCGCTGCTCCCTTGGTGCCATATGACGAAGTGGCATCACTATAGGCCTGGCATCTTTTACTAAATCAATACGGAACTCAATCTCTCGGTGTGGTGGAAGCCTGGTCACTTTCTCGAAAACGTATACTGGCTAACCACGGGCAAACCTGACAACTCACTATGCGGGATGTCGAGGGAATTTAGAAAACTAGCCATTACCCCATCACTGGGTAGACCGCCAAACACTACCCTCCGCCCATCATCCACTCTAGCTGTCACCAAAAAGCCCTCACAGTCTACAACCACCCCGTATCTTTGGAGCCAATCGACTCCCAAAATAATGTCAAACCTAGTAAAGCCCAAAACAAAGCAATCACAAACAAACATACGTCCATGACTCGATAAGACCACATTACGACAAATCATGTTAAGGTTAGTCGAACCACCAATCGGGTTCGTCACTGCTAAAGGTCTATCGATAATCTCGGGTTCCAATCCAAACCTATCTACCAGGTCACTAGATATGAAAGAACTGGAAGCCCCGGTATCAAACAAAACTCTAACAGGAACATCATAAACAGAAAGCATACCTTGAATAACGACATTCTTTCCCTTCTCCGCCGCAGTTGGGGCATTCAACGAAGAAGGAATAGCATTAAGGGCATAGGCTTTCACCATCTGCTTTTCTTTAGGGGGTTGCAGACACTTGTCCTTGTGATGTCCCACTTGGCAACAGTTGAAGCACTTCCTATCCGCTGGCTTGGCCAGACACTCCTTGGCATAGTGGCCCTTCTTACCATAGCTGAAGCACTTAACATCTTGCTTATTCTTTTTCTTCTGGCCATCCTTGGTCTGAATCTGCTTTCTCTTATTCTGAGAACCATTCTTGCCTCCACCGCTTGCTTGCGGCTTTGGCTCCTCTGCAGATGCGACCTCAGTCTTCGACTTAGGGTAAAGACTCTCTGACCTCAATGCTTTCCCCATAATTGATTCAAACGTATCGTCGATGTGGTTAATAAGCCTTTCCCCCAAGTAATGATCCAAGTCAGTTATGAACTTTTCGTTCTTCTTCTCAGCAGTATCAATAAGAGATAACCCATACTTCGACAAAGTGTCGAATTCGGCAATATACTCCGAGACAGCTATGCCATTCTACTTGAGTTCCAAGAATTTCTTAAACAACACTGACTTCTGAGCGGCTGGAATGAACTTATTGCTAAAGTGAATCTTAAACTACTCCCAAGTAATCTGATCCTCGGGAGTAGCTGCCTTTATAGCATTCCACCGATTCATTGCCCGTCCCTGCAGCTGACGGGATGATAACCTTCTCTTCATCGCATCCTCGATACCCAAATCTTCGAAAATACACTAGTAGCTATCCAACCAATCCTGAACATCCGTAGCTGATTCCGTTCCGTGGAACGGCTTCCCACTAAGACTAGTATAATCCTTATTTAGCTTGGCGAAATCGGCCCTAGGCGCCTGCACTATTGGACCACCACCATTACCAGCATTGGGAGCTGCCCTCTGAACATCTCTAAGCATCTCTCTCATGAGGTCAGTAAACATCGTCCTCATGTCAGCAACATTCCCATTATTGGCTCCTCTACCGGCACCTCTTGCGTATCGGCCCATCGTTCAATCTGTAAAGAGAAAATGATTAACCATCTCCATTGTGGTGCTAGTGCAGTGCGACTTCATCCTTAGCTATACTAATAGTATATATATATATAGCTTTTGAAAACCAAAATAATCACAAATAAGCACTCTCATGTAAGTATACTATCTCTCCCTGATGACTTCCCTAGGTTAACTACGCAACCTAGAGCTCTGATACAAAGTGTGACGGCTCGCCCCGCACCAGCCGGCATTTCCTCCGAAAGTGCGCTGTACACACGCCCGACTAGCACGGAACGGTCACCAAAGAAAGGAAAGAAGAGAATGAACTAATAAAGAACCTATAGAATGTCTCACAGCGCATGGAACAAAATATAATAATAATATACTTGACATAAAATAGGTGAGACAGTGCATAAGCTGATAAGTAAAACCAACATCAACATCAGAGCAGCGGAAATGCAAATATAGCTTATTACAACTTTCCAAATTACTGTTCCTAAACAAAAGAAATAAAGGAAGGGTGCACTACTAATGCCCAAAGTAGTGACCAGCAGCGACACAGGGATAATATCTATATATATCATACGTGGAAGCCTCATGCTCGTTTCCCGTACAGCTACTCGTGCATCACCAGCTAACCTGTCTCATGTCTGCTCGTGAGAGCACCTAGAGTGATAAGAAGAGACATAAAACTCTGGGTCAGACAAAAAGTCTGGTATGAGCGATAAGCAGCTAAACAGAGCAATAACAGGCATACTAAACTATACCTGAAACTGGACCTGCAACCAAAGAGTTAGCACTACACACCGTACAATACTCTAAGGTGCCACTGAACAAATGGTGTAAAGATAACGGGGGTGGGGGCGCGTATGTCATAGTAATGGAAAACAAATCAACCATAGCAATCATCCTCACATCTCTCACTCATTGCGTAAAGCATACAATGTCCACCATTGTCAATCACTAGACCCATCGAAGTAGTGACGGAGTTCGACTTGTACAACTAATGCTACTACCAAGCTTACCACATGGAGTCATGACCAAACCTTTACAAATGACCCCACTTCATTGGTCTATAGCTCTTTAGTCGTACCTAGGCCACTGTGGCCCTGAATCCGTTCACATACTCCCTACACATAGTGATTCAAAGTTACAGACATCGACAACCCCTTAGCACACGTCCCGCAGCAAAGCTCAATCATGAAGTTAACTCGTTGGTTCCCAAATGGATCCAGAGTACAAACTTCCCACTTGGACTACCTTTGCATCTCGGGTTTTGGTCGTCACATTCTTCTTCGGATCGGTTTGGCTTCCCCTTCTCTTCACTCCGGATCGTGCTCTCCAAGGTCATTCAGTTCGGATCCACTTTTCCACCTCATAACGGTTCAGATCGGCTGTAGTCATCACATCAAGTCGGATCGAACTCCTCCAGCGGTATGGATCGGGATCCACACCTCTTGGCTTCGTGGAAAACTCCTCTGGTTCGGTCCTTCTTCCCAAGCACTCCAGATCGGGTCGGGTCTCTCGAGCTTCTCCATGGTGCATCAGTTTGGGTCGGAGTGGCATACGAGAGGCGGATCGGGTCCAGATCGTCTTGCAAACACAACAGCTTGGAGGGCGGTTCGGTTCGGGTTCCTTCCTCTGATCCGATCCGGATCGGCCAGATTCCTGCACTTTTTCCAGCAACTGTTTACGCCATTCAACGGCATTTTCGACTAATCTAACACTTCTAGACAATCATAATTCATACCACACAGTCATAGCAACATGTACAATCAATCATAAACACCAAAAAAACAACTATAGCATGTAAAATGGATCAAACATACCTAAAATCCCATATTTTCCCTTAAACATGTTTTAGCATAGTTAATGATAGGGTTATCAAAACTTAACCAAACTAACCCAAATTTCTAATACAGGTCTAAAACATTATTTTCGAATTTATAAATATTTTCCCGAATTTTATCATGTTTAATTTCGTTAATCTTCACTAATTACCCTTAATCAACCATAATTAGTGCAAAACTATGCAAATCACTCACCTTGGCCACAAATAAAACCTTTAGAACTGAAACTCTACTGTTTGGGCGCGAACACCAATGCAACACAGCAGCTCTACCTTGATTTTTGCGCTAATCCGCCTTGATTTGATGTTGCTAAGCCTAATCCTTGGTTAGAAAGTGATTTGGAGGTGTTTTAGAGGTTGGAGGCCATTGTTAGGGTTTCTAAGAGGTAAGTGGCGGCTAGAAAACTGAAATAGAATGAAAACCTAACTCATTTCAGCCTCGCCATAACCCTAATCCCGAAATGGGTTATGGGCCCATTCACTAATCACCCTATTTGGCCCGGTTAAGCAGTTTTTCACCTCCCAAACCTTATTTCATCCATATCTCCCAAACGGTAAGTCCGTTTTTCACATATGACCACTCTACGGAATTGTAAACCATCATCCGGAGCCAATGGGAGTGGTTTTAGGTCAAAATTCCTTCCCAATCAAAAGTTATGGCCAAAACAAGATCAGCTATGGGCAAAACGGTCATTTAAAAATCGGAAAAAATTATGAATATGGGAAATGACCCCAATAGTCGTCTCCCAAAGTTACATGACCATATGACTTCGTATGTGAAAGAAAGAAATATTCTACGATCCTTCGATGCGTAGAATGCGGGTCGTTACATGTTTGTTAGCGGATGGTAATTTATTTGGATGGGAATAATCAATAATTTAATGGAGCTAAATAAATTATAAACTAAAGAATAAATTTCGGTATAATATAAAAACTGGGCTGAAACTGCATATGGATTGGAATTTATGATTTAACCCTGTATTTGATAATGAATTAATGTTGTGTGTTTGATTCTAGAATTGGTGTAGTTATATTGTTGATTTGTGAAATATTACCTCAGAATTTCATATATTATTACTTTTATATGAATTGAGTAAGTACAGGTGCCAAATGGATTTTGAGGATTAGATTTTGATTGAGTAGATCGCGATAAACTAAATAGCGCTCGCAAAAAGGTACGCCTACGCGAAATATAACAATTTGGCTTTTGATTTTAAATAAATTGGGTTTGGAAATTAATGGGTTTGTAACATTCTTTCTTACCTTAGCAAATTCGAGGACGAATTTATTTTAAGGGGGGAAGAATGTAACGACCCGTATTTTTGGCAGTCAAACATTTAATTTAATTTATTATTTTAAATATTTTATTAGGAATATTATTTGGTTTTAATATTTAATTCGTTATAGAACCGAAGTTTTAACGTTATATATTTAAATAAATATAAATCGAGCCTGAAATGGCGCTGTAGTTTGTAATATGGAGTTTTGAACTTCAATCGAATATACAGAATTCGATATAAGTCGGATTTCTGTGAAACAAGAAACGTTGGAACCGTATTGACAATAATTTTCATATGAAAGAGAAAAATAAAGATTTCGTGTTATAGATAGTAAGTTATGGTCAAATCAAAATTTGAAATAGTCGCTATGGAAATCGCTATTAAAATATAGCGTTAATTAATATATTTAAATAGGGAAATTTAAATTGTTTAACTCAAAATTTACGATATTGAGTTGTGTAAATTATATTAGGAGTTGTATATATATTCTGGTTGGTCATATATGATAAAAATAATTTATTTTTATTTTATTGAATTTATTTGGAATTTATATAATATTTTAATCGATATTATATAAGCGTTAGAAATAGCCATTTCTACAAACAGTCTCCGTTTTCAATGAAATTAGTTTCATTGGAACTGTATCGTTAAATTATTGTAAAAAAAATCAAATTTCGTGGTAAACCGATGTCGTATGTGACTTCAATGGCCAAAAATGCCTTTGTTCTATTTAATTATTTTGTCAATTCGGACAGGGTAACTTTAAACAAATAAACGACTGGTCAACTGAACTCTGATTTGGAAGAAATAACTTTCATTGGATCTGTAAGGAAGAGGTCTAGTGAAATGTCAAGACTTCAAATTTATTGGATTTTTCTTTAATTATAGGAATTTTAGACGCTGATTATTCATCGATATTTATAAAGGATTTTCACAAACAATGTCGGATTTCGACGAAACCTGTCCCATTAGGTCCGGAATATTTTTTTATGCTAGGATTAACTTATTTTGTCAAAAATGGGGATTGTATGATGTTGTTTTTGCGCGTTACTTCACGGTAAAGTTTTGTAAATAATATAAAATATATTATTCTCTATACTATGTATAAGGCCCAACGTTAAACCTAATTCTAGTCAAAGTATTTTGCGTGGTCAACAGACCCAAAAGCAACGCCTCCACCTAAACTATACACGGCTGAAACATCCCCTCTTCAATCCAATTTTCCTCTTAATCCTATAGTTGAATTCGAATTCTTCCAAGGAGGAAATCACGAGCTCAGCAAGCTCTTGACAACCATTAGCTATGATTGGATTTTAGGTCAGCATGTTGGCCGCAGTTTGGCTCAAAGACCACGGCGGTTCGTGGGGCTTTGCTCGAGATCGGTGTGGAGATGGTGGAATCTGTTGCAGGCAGGGAAGGCTGGCGCATAGGGGCGTCGGTCGCTGGTTTCTGATGGGGGTTCGATCGCCATTGGTGGCGAGAAACTGGAGATGTTCGAAGGCGACGGGGTGGTGTTTTCTCGTGGGTTTTGCTTCAAGGTGGTACTGGGAAAACGACGAACGAATGGAGAACGGAAGAGGACAAAGCAGAATACAAAGTCTGTGGCCTAATTCTCTAATTAAAATGTAAGCTGTTAGTTATTAACAGAAACTAATTTAAGCTAATGAATGATTAATTAATTAATTAAATGTATGTATTCGCAGATGGGAATCCAAGCTTGAGAAAAACTGTCTGGACGAAGATTCAGGAAAGGGGTTAACTAATTTAATATATAATTCAAATTGGTTAAACGCATAAATCTAGCCTGGGGGATTAATGGCATGGGCTCTTAGTGCAGAAACAGTAACAGGGACCATAATCCAGGGAAGAAGATCGAATTTGCTGTGTTAATAAATAGAGTAATCAAGTCTATAAGTTGGTAATCAAAACATTAGCTAATGTTAATGTAAATCATATAATTACAATGTTAATTCATTCGTAGGTTTTTAGGAGACAAATCGTAATGTTGATAACTGAACAATACAACATAAAAGGAGGAAATTACCACCGAAATGTTGTATATCACAGTGTTGTATACACAATTATATGATTTTTGTTTGATGATAACAACCAAATCTATATTAATATAAATGTGTTTTTATTGTACTATTATATAACATCACATACATGAATATAATATTTATATTTAAATAGAATATGACTGTACAGAATTTCATACATTCACATAGTATTTTATTTAAATATAATATTATATTTCAACATTCAAACAGTGCAAATTATATGACCCCACTATTTGTACACATCCACAGAATATTATACTACTTGTGTAAATAAACTGAATATAATAGACAAGTTTGTTTGACAACAATAAAATAATTTTTTATTTCAAACAAATTTGTTTAATACTAATATCAATACAATTCTGTTGTTACACAGCTCCTCACTATAACACTCTATCTATACATCTTATATATATATACAATCACTCAGTTTACATTTCATTTTACAGACACACTGACACTGATACATTGACACATCTTCATTATTGTCTTCACCTTCAATCTTCTGTATTCACAGCATCTTCAGTTTGTCCAGTCATCACCTACTTACCTATCACATGAAACACACACAATACACTGCAATAGAAATAAAAACTGAATACATGAAAATTTGAATTTATTTTTAAGTTTTTATTTGCCTCAGATTTCTAGTGTGTTTCTCATCATTTTTCATGACTTGATCTAATTCATTCGTGTCTAATCAGTTTGTATATGTATAGTACAGGGACATGAAATCTTGTCTGATAGCTGCATATACACACGTGTATAGATATACACGTGAGCATTGCCACGCCAATCAGAATGTAGTAGCGAGCAGCTATGGAGCAATCATGTGGACCAAGCTCAACACAGTGAAATGGACAAGTGAACACAACAACCAAGGTGTCGAGCCAAGGATGTTAAATCGTGTACAATGCAGCTCAACACAAATGGCCGAGGCAACACACTATCAACAAACATGGTCAAGCAATGAATAATGAACAAGCTTAGCAAAATGAATTGTGTACGAGTTCATGGTGCAACATAATCATGAAAACATGGAAAAGTAAATCAAGTCAGAATTCATGCATGACAGAAAATACATGGGGATGGTCACAAGTGCAACTCATACAGGGTTGAATAGCAATGTGCAAATCTGGGTAATTCATCAACAACAAACTTCATGGTCACAATGGCTGACATGCACAAGTTTGAACTGCATGTGTATGATCAAGATAGCATAGTTCAAGATAGTGGTGCAAAACAAAACATTCATGTACAAATACATGTGTACATGCTGGGCTCCACAACACATCATGGCAGAGAAAACACGCATGGGTTCAAATGCACAAATACACAAATATATGTTCACAATAGCAATGGTGAATAACCATACAAAATGAAGCATGAGTGGATTATGATGATTCAAGCATCTTTTACAAGTAAGCAAGGATAATACATGGTGGAGCTTTCAGCAGCAGAAATATGTACATGTAAGAATGGATCTGTGTGCTCAAGCATGGGTGAAACAGTGTAATTCAAGTGAAGCATGGCATGTGCACACACAAAAGTATGGTGATTGACAACAAGAGCACAACTATGCTGAAGCAAATCATGTACAACATGCAGAAAATTCTCAAGCCAATAAACTCAATTAAGAAATGAAGTTGGACATGTAAACTGCTAGAATGGTGGATAAGCAACCGGTCAAGCCAGTCCAAAGCAAAACAGTGAACACATGTTCATAGTTTTTAAGTGCAACATATACAGCATATATGTATATGCATATATAAGCATGGTGCAAGAATAACAAACTCATGTACTGAAGCAGGTTAAAAGATTCAGTCTCGCATTCATGGATCAAATCAAATTAAAAGTGATGATTCAACATGTTGTCAAGACATTGGACTTACAAGAAAAAATAGATGTCTTTCACTGGTCATGCAAGGGATCAAATCAGTGCAGAAAAATCTCAGGAAATGATTTTTTGCATCTACTAAATGAAAACAGAATTCGCTGTAAACACAAATATTTGGCATGAATCTTGCGCAAGCATTAAACAAATGGATTTTATTTGAAATCAAACCAGAAATTTGCAAATCTATTTTAATGGGCACAACAAATTTTTTTTTGTAAGTGTTAAATGTGGATTTTTGAACACAATTCAAGTGCACATATAAATGGGAATGTATTTCCAGAATCACTTCAAATCTTGTTCAAGGAAAGCCAGAAAATCAGTTTCCAGAATTGTACAAAAGAATAACACACGGCAAATGTTATTACACATGAATCATGAAATTATCCATTCAAGGCAACAAATTCAATTTCTTATTTGGAAAATCTTTTTGGGAAAGTTTTTTTTTAACTCGGCAAGTTTTCAAAATTCAGTCACAAATAAGTCAACCTGATTGATAAAAGGTTATTTTTCATGTCTGGTTTCATATTATCAGTCACGCAACTTTTTAAAGGCAAGAATTCAATCGAGGAAAGCAACAAATCAGACCAAGTCCTTTAAACGAAATCAGAGCAATACAAGGATTATGTAATCCTATTTAAATTCATCAAATCATCACTGGCATGGCATCGAAAAGCACAACAAAAACTCGAGAGCAATAAAGATTCAAATCAGAATTTACTCACCAAGTTTTCGATTGCGAGGAATTTCCAACTCAGAGAGCAAAAAGACGTGGAGCAACAAAGCAATTGAAGCTTCTACAGAATTTCCAGAGCCCTATTTTTTAATCGCGATTTGATTTGGGCATTTTGAGAAAAACCCTAGATCTATTTCAGCCGCCGCCATTTTTATAACGAGATCGGGACAAAGGAACAAGGGTGCAAGCAAATGAATAAGCGGCAGGCCTATTTTCTGGTTCAAAGGAAAAGGGGATAACCCTTTCTTTTAAATCTAGGTTTTTTAATTGTTTATTTTCTCATTGTTTTATTTTATTCTTGTATTGTTTTTGATTTTGTGTTGTAAACCGTCTGATCAGTTCTAGAGCCTGTAAAATCTAAGGAAGATTCAGTTAGGGGTTAACTGACAGTTTACTAGTGTCTGTAAAACTAGGGAAAATCTGGTCTAGTGAATACGGACCAGTCTAGGGTTTTGAGCGTAGGGTTAGTACAAGAGCAGGGTGTGCGAATTTACAGGGTCTGTAAGCTGGATCTGTTCAATCACCTAGTAGAAACCTTAGGAATGCAGCAGTAGGCAGTATTTTGTCGTAGCTGGGTATCTCTGTGTGTTATTTCCTTTTTGCTTTTTTTGCTGCATTCTGTGATCTGTTTATTATTTAATATCTCGTCAGATTTTTAACTCAGTAAAAAACTGCGATAAACCCTGTTCACCCCCTCTAGGGTTAATCTAGATCCAACAAGTGTTATCAGAGCAGGTATTTCTTTAACTCTAGAGTCATGGGTAATCCTAGTTGCCAGTCGATAGAGAGTCAGTCCAGTTCATCTCCAACTATTTTCAATGGAACATATTTTTTAAACTGGAAATCCAAAATGGAATTTTATTTAAAATCTGTTAATATTAAATATTGGGATGTTGTTATGAATGGATTTGATAGTGTAGTTATTTCTTTCAATACCCATGCTATGAAAATTATATTTGATTATCTTAGTACTGAATAGTTTAATCTTATCTACCATTGTTTATCTGCACAAGAAATCTGGGATATTCTCAATACGAAGTATGGAAGATCTACCAACGGTAGCTCAAAACCCGAGAAAGTCAACTCAGATTTAGAGTTATATTTAACAGGATTTACAAATGAAAATTCAGAAGGATCAGATGATGGAGAATGAACAGATGCTGAAACAGAAAAGTTCTCAAACGAAGATTTAGTTTATATGTGTGTTGATTTGACTAAATCTGTTGATAAACTCAAATCTAAAAACAAATCTCTGAAATCTAAGAATTCTGAGTTGACCAGCAAAATGGATGATTTGGAATTGCAACTAGAACATTTTAAAAATTCTTCAAATTCCGATTGCAAAAATTGTTTGAAATTGAAAACCAATCTTGTTCATCTCAATAAAAATATTCAAAAGTTTGAAAAAGAAATTCTCATCTTAAAAGAAAACAAGATTGAGTTATCAAGTTTGAATGATTTTTTACAAAAGGAATTTGAATTTTTTAGGACTGATATATATTCCAAATTTGAAATTGCTGAAAAGGAGAATTTGTTGAAATCCGATTTGATTTTGAAAGAACAGGAAAATGAGATTGAAAAATCCAAGAAATTTGAGATTGAAAAAACAAAAAAAAATTGAATCTGAGATTTATGAGTCCCAAACCAAATTAATTTGCTTAAAAATGAAAATTTGGTTTTAAATATGATCTTGAAAGATGTAAGATCACTAAAAATCGTTGTTCAAACTTATTGAAAGAAAATGGTGATCTTAAAACAAAAATTCAACAACTTGAAACCATTTTGGCTAAATTTTCAAACGGTGAAAAATCTTTGAATATGTTGTTGAAAAACCAATTTTCTATTGGAAATAAACGAGGTCTTGGTTTTGGGAAAACAAATGATTTTGAAAAGCTAAATTCTTGTGATTTTGAAAATTCCTTAAACTGCTTCAAGAAGGATCATTTTGAAAATTTGAACTGTAAAAATTCCAAAGAATTTTTAAATCACAAACGAAAACAGAATCTGTTTTATAACAAACCATTTAAACAATCCTGGATCCCAAAAGAAGATAAAACATCCTTGACTAGATTAAAACAAATATGGATTCCTTAGGGTACTAAGGTAAATTCTGATGGTTTGTTGTACAAACAGGTTTGGGTACCAAAACGAACAAATAAAACTGTGAGTGGTTTTAATGCTTTTGTTAGACCATTAATCCTCTAAACAGATAGGTACCAAAGGAGGCCGAGGAACTGCTTTGTTAAAGAGAAACTGAATTCAACTGGATCACAACATCAGGTTATTCACTATTCCTTAGCCAAGACCATTGAGTTAGAGATTCTGATTTACATTGGTTTCTGGTATGATCTCTAAACTCACCATTGTAAATATTTTCTATTTTCATTGTTTATTCCTTCTTCTTCCCTTTTGTTTATTTTTCTTTGATATTTCCTTTTTGATTTGTCACTGCCATTCTTCTTCTGGGCTTCCTTAACTTCAAATAGCAGTACTCATGATCTTCTGGAAATTTGCTTTATTTAAATAGAACTCTGATGTTATAATCTTTTTAGATCTTGAATTTTAACTTTGTAAATATCTGCAACTATTGTAAAGTTTATTTTATGATTTTTGAATTCATAACAGTGTTGATGTAGTCTTGTCATATCTTGAACATTGTTGTTTTGAATTCTAAATGTTTGAAGATCTGAATAATTATTGAAATTTCACACAAATCTGCTATTTTGAGTTCTTTCTAATTTATTTTAGAAAAGCTTGAAATAATATACTCATTTCAACACTCTGCTATTTATCAGATGTGATAATTTCATTTTTTTCAGATTGGCTTGAATATTTTTTTGAAATGCCTTGAAATCAGTGATACATCTAGAATCTCATCTTTATTCATGATCATTTTTGTTGAAAATTATTTGTTTGAAATCATTTGAAATCCTTGATATTTTGAATATCACACACCTCTTAAATTTGAAATTATCAATCTTGTGTGACTGATTCATTATATCTCAAAACTTAACATTGATTCAAGTGATTTCAAATAAATTTTCTGCGTTATGAATATCCTTCAAATTAGATGTAAATGATCTGAATATTCTCTATACTTGTCAAAAATATTTTTGAAAATTCTTTTGAAAATATGGTCATAAATATCACTGTTATTTCATGATTATTTGATTTGAATATATGTTTGTTTAAAATTATTTGAAATTATTGATTTATTGAATCTCACACATAATTTTGAATTTGAAATATAACCTGGTGTGATTGATTCGTTAAATCCTAATACTTTCACATTTTTTTCAAATGATTTAAAATAAAGTATATTTTTTAATCTGGGATCATGAGATATTTTTTGTGACCATCATCTTGACTTATCTTCTTGGAAACTGTCTTTGTACTGCTCTGATACTATTCTTAGATAACTGCTTATTTTTGATTTGTCTGCTGCTCTATGCTAAATTTGTCTGCTTGGGCTTTAAATTTCTGTTGTCTGTGTTATCATGGTTTGTCTCCTGTGTCTTGTTACATTTTTCAATAATAGAGACACCAATTGCTATCAGGAGTGCTTTATATTTTTTTAATCCCTCTTGTCTGGTATAGCTCTTCATATTCCTCTCGTAATGTTTTTCCAATTTTAAAGATATTTATTGATTATTCATTCAGAAATTGAAATCAATACCCAAATTGAACTGTATTTATAATTCATCAAAATTATTATCAGATTTTGAAACTGTGATGAATTGTGACTGCGGTATATTTCACAACAAGAGGAGACATTATTGAATTTTCATGATGGTTGAACATTTATTATAATATCTTTGAATTGGCAATTATTTCACGAACATCTCCTTTATCTATCATCATTCTGCCATCCATCATGATTTTATATTAATGTGGAGAGCCTAATAATTTTAGATTTTTTTAAACTGTGAAAATATCTATGACAGAGACGGGACTATATTATTATTCAGAATTAGTAACAACTAAAAATTTTCAATGATCTTGGTACAGTTGATCATATTTCATAATATAATTAATTTAGAAATTTATTTCATAGTCCATTTCTGTACCTACCACCAATTTCTATTATCCATATTGGTTTTATATACCAAGGAGTCTTTCCTTTTAGAGCTGAAACCGATAAATATATAAATAATATATAAGTATGTCTCTAACCTCATTTAAAAATCCAAGATCTGGTCATGCATGGTTATGAGACAACTTATAGTTTTAGCTGCATCATTTAAAAATCCAAGCTCTGGTTATGCATGGTCAGTATGCACTTAAATTAAAAAAAAGGAAAAGGAAATAATTTGCTATAAATTGAAATTAATTTGAAATTCTCCTTGGCATGCAAAAACAAACTTATCAATCCATCTTTCTAATCTGTGAAATGTGTTGAAATCTTATGACGTATTATGATTTGTTGATTGATGGGTATTGAGATCTGAGATTATTCAATTTTGTCACTTAAATTGAATTATTAATTATAGTCCAAATCCGTCACTGTTTTTGTTTTAACTTCTTTTTTTTATAAAATTCTTTTGAAAATAATTGGAAATATTTTTTTTTTTGAAACTCTTTCCACTTTTATAAAATTCATCGTAAATTCGTCATTCTCTACAATGTGAAATATGCCACATGTTCTCAGAATATTATGATTTTTGTTTGACTGATTGAAATTTATGATGACCGTTCTTCCTCTTAAACTGGTATTATATTTTAGTCATTTTTCATCTATATTTTAAATTATGTATCCTTTTGATGATAACAAAAGGGAGAGAATGGGTTGAGATTTTGATTTATGGGTGAATATTTTATAAATATTTTTAATTTTGAAAATTCATTATTTTCACTCATATGGGTTGAGATTTTGACTTATGAGTGAATATTTTATAAATATTTCTAATTTTGAAAATTCATTATTATTCATTTATTTCACTCATGCACAGTTATAGGGGGAGTTTATGTTATAGGGGGAGTTTATGTTATATGATTTTTGTTTGATGATAACAACCAAATATATATTAATTTAAATGTGTTTGTTATTGTACTGTTATATAACATCACAAATATGAATATAATATTTGTATTTAAATAGAATCCGACTGTACAGAATTTCATACATTCACATAGCATTTTATTGAAATATAATATTATATTTCAACATTCAAACAGTACAAATTATATGACCCCACTATTTGTACACATCCACAGAATATTATACTACTTGTGTAAATAAACTGAATATAATAGACAAGTTTGTTTGACAACAATAAAATAATTTTTTATTTCAAACAAATTTGTTTAATACAAACATCAGTACAATTCTGTTGTTACACAGCTCCTCACTATAGCACTCTGTCTATACATCTTATATATATATATATATATACAATCACTCAGTTTACATTTCAATTTACAGACACACTGACACTGATACATTGACACATCTTCATTATTGTCTTCACCTTCAATCTTCTGTATTCACAGCATCTTCAGTTTGTCCAGTCATCACCTGCTTATCTGTCACATGAAACACACACAGAGTACACTGCAATAGAAATAAAAACTGAATACATGAAAATTTGAATTTATTTTTAAGTTTTTATTTGCCTCAGATTTCTGGTGTGTTTCTTATCATTTTTCATGACTTGATCTGACTCATCTGTGTCTAGTCAGTTTGTATATGTATAGTACAGGGACAGGAAATCTTGTCTGATGGCTGCATATATACACGTATGCACTGCCACGCCAATCAGAATGTAGTAGCGAGCAGCTGTGGAGCAGTCACATGGACCAAGCTCGACACAGTGAAATGGACAAGTGAACACAACAACCAAGGTGTCGAGCCAAGGATGTTAAATCATGTACAAAGCAGCTCAACACAAATGGCCGAGGCAACACAATATCAACAAACATTGTCGAGCAATGAATAATGAACAAGCTCAGCAAAATGAATTAAGCACGAGTTCATGGTGCAACATAATCAAGCAAACATGGAAAAGTAAATTAAGTCAGAATTCATGCATGACAGAAAATACATGGGGATGGTCACAAGTGCAACTCATACAGGGTTGAATGGCAATGTGCAAATCTGGGTAATTCAGCAACAACAAACTTCATGATCACAATGGCAGACATGCACAAGTTTGAAGTGCAAGTGCATGATCAAGATAGCATAGTTCAAAATAGTGGTGCAAAACAAAACATTCATGTACAAATACAAGTGTACATGCTAGGCGCCACAACACATCCTGGCAGAGCAAACACGCATGGGTTCAAATGCACAAATACACAAATATATGTTCACAATAGCAATGGTGAATCAACATACAAAATGAAGCATGAGTGGATCATGATGATTCAAGCATCTTTTACAAGTAAGCAAGAATGATACATGGTGGAGCTTTCAGCAGCATAAATATGTACATGTAAGAATGGATCTGTGTGCTCAAGCATGGGTGAAACAGTGTAATTCAAGTGAAGCATAGCATGTTCACACACAAATGTATGGTGATTGACAACAAGAGCACAACTATGATGAAGAAAATCATGTACAACATACAGAAAATTCTCAAGCCAATAAAATCAACTAAGAAATGAAGTTGGAAATGTAAACGGGATAAGCAACAGGTCAAGCCAGTCCAAAGCAAAAGAGTGAACACATGTTCATAGTTTTTAAGTACAACATATACAACATATATGCATATATAAGCATGGTGCAAGAATAACAAACTCGTGTACTGGAGCAGGTTAAAAGATGCAGTCTCACATTCATGGATCAAATCAAATTAAAAGTGATGATTCAACATGTTGTCAAGACAGTGGACTTACAAGCAAAAACAGATGTCTTTCACTGATCATGCAAGGGATCAAATCAGTGTAGAAAAATCTCAGGAAATGATTTTTTTGCATCTAATAAATGAAAACAGAATTCGTTGTTTTTCTATTTTTGGCAAACACAAATATTTGGCATGAAGCTTGGGCAAGCATTAAACAAATTGATTTTATTTGAAATCAAACAGGAAATTTGCAAATCTGTTTTAACGGCACAACAACTTTTTTTAGTAAGTGTTAAATGTGGATTTTGTAACACAATTCAATTGCACATATAAATGGGAATGTATTTCCAGAATCACTTCAAATCTTATTCAATGAAAGCCAGAAAATCAATTTCCAGAATTGTACAAAAGAATAACACATGGCAAATGTTATTACACATGAATCATGGAATTATCCATTCAAGGCAACAAATTCAATTTCTTATTTGGAAAATCTTTTTGGGAAAAATTTTTAACTCGGAAAGTTTTCAAAATTCAGTCACAAATAAGTCGACCTGATTCATAGAAGGTTATTTTTCATGTCTGGTTTCATATCATCAATCACGCAACTTTTTAAAGACAAGAATTCAATCGAGAAAAGCAATAAATCAGACCAAGTCCTTTAAACGAAATCAGAGCAATACAAGGATTATGTAATCCTATTTAACTTCACCAAATCATCACTGGCATAGCATCGAAAAACACAACAAAAACTTGAGAGCCATAAAGATTCAAATCAGAATTTACTCACCAAGTTTTCAATTGCAAGGAATTTCCAACTCAAATAGCAAAAAGACGTGGAGCAATAAAGCAATTGAAGCTTCTAGAGAATTTATAGAGCCCTATTTTTTAATCGTGATTTGATTTGGGCATTTTGAGAACAACCCTAGATCTATTTCAGCTGCCGCCATTTTTATAAAGAGATCGGGACAAAGGAACAAGGGTGCAAGCAAATGAATAAGTGGCCGGCCTATTTTCTATTCAAAGGAAAAGAGGATAACCCTTTTTTTTAATTCTAGGGTTTTTAGTTGTTTATTTTCTCATTGTTTTATTTTATTTTTGTATTGTTTTTGAATTTGTGTTATAAACAGTCTGATCAGTTCCAGAGTCCGTAAAGTCTAGGGAAGATTCAGTTAGGGGTTAACTGATAGTTTACTAGTGTCTGTAAAACTAGGGAAAATCTGGTCTAGTGAATATAGACCAGTCTAGGGTTTTGAGCGTAAGGTTAGTACAGGAGCAGGAGTGCGAGTTTACAGGGTCTGTAAGCGGGATCTGTTCAATCACCTAGTAGAAACCTTAGGAATGCAGTAGTAGGCAGTATTTTGCCGAAACTGGATATCTCTGTATGTTATTTCCTTTCTGCTTTTTTCTACTGCAATTTGTGATCAGTTTATTATTTAATATCCTATCAGATTTTTAACTCAGTAAAAACTGCGATAAACCCTATTCACCCCCTCTCCAACACGACACTGGCTAACAAAGTAATTTGTTATAGTTATAATTTTAACCTAAGGAAATAAATTGTTAGAATAAATCATAGGAACCATAAACTTATATTAATTATAATTCATATCCGTGCTTTCAGAACTGAGTCAACAGGAGCCGTTGGAACTGTACTGTTGAACACAACATTCTGGGATTATTCTGGGCAAAGCTGGAAAAGATTGGAATTTTTAGTTAAATTAGACATCTGTTTAATTTAACTAGCATTGAATCGTTTAAACCGCAAATCAGACCAAGGTGAGTTAAACTCACTCAATTCTTCCTATTTATATTTTTATATAAATTGGGTTTTTATTTTGTTTGCTCTGATTGCTATTGTTGACTATTCACCAGTTATATATTTATTTATTGATTTAACTGAGGAAATTAATCCGTCATTTAATTTAAGTGAAATACCAAATCGTTATTCTAACGATTGGTTCCAATAAAGGTAACTTACCTTGTTGGTCATGTTTATAAAATAAACGTGTTTAATTGGTTGAATTGTTTGAATTGCTTGTAGTTGGGATTAAATGGTCATTATTTATTATTATCAGTTAGATGAAATTGAATGATCTGCTTGAAGATAACCATTTGTACACAGGGAAGAACATGTTGGAGGGATCCAATCGGATTCCTCAAATATATTATTTATTTTCATATTATCATATGAACTGCCATGTTTGGGTGATTGATTTGAGTATTGATCATTGATTGGAAATTCAACCTATGTATGGTTTTAACCAATGGGCTATATTGGTTGAGTAATCGGTAGGAAATGGCCTAAAAGTAAATTGTTTTATTTATATCGATTTACCGTCAGGTAAGTTGATAGAACTGAAGTTATAAAATTTATTTTATAGCTAATGATAGATTTGAATATATATAATTTTAATAAAGGTTTGTTGAAAGGGAAATAAATAATTATTATTAATTATTTAAGTTTATAGTTAATTATTAATTGATTTAATAAAGTAAATTCTGATATTAATCAGAATTATAAACAGGTGATTAGAGATTAACCTAACAATTAAATTTGGATAATTGTTTTCTTAAGAATAAATAGATATATTTTAATTAATTATATTATTAATTAATTTAAAAGGGAAATGAACCAGAATCAGTTAATGAGATAATTATGGTTTGAGTTGACTAAAGCTACCGTTTTTAATTAAGATTATTAATAAGTTAGTGCGTTGTGAATAAAATGGTTAAAGAATATTTGTTTAATTTTAATAAAATTTTAAAAAAGGAATTTACTATTTATTTTAGATAATAAAGAAATTAACTACAGAAGTAGTTAATGATTTAAATAAATTATTATTTTTAATTAATAATAATTTAAAAATTACTTTGTAATGGAAATTCAATTAAAAAGTAATCTAAGTGAAATGAAATCCAATTGAATGGTGAAAGAAGTTTATGAACAGGTTTTGTTTAAATCTGAGTTTTTATAACAAAGTTATAAAAAGAATTTTTAAGCGAATATAATAGCTTAAAATAAATGTTACTTAATTATTTGAATTAAGTAAATGGGGATTTAGATAAAAGGGTTTTAGAATAAACCAGCGTTATATAAAAGAGGTTTGAGGTGTTATATCGTTAATTCTAAATTAACATTACATCAAAACTGAATTAGGTAAAAGTGGGGAATTGAAATGGGAATTTCGAGCGGGCAAAGGTTGGATAGATTTGAAAGGAGATTGGTGAAGGTGAATATGGTAAATGAAATGGGTCACTGGGTTTTGTAAACAAACCCGAATTATGAAATGAAATTGTTTTAAAAAAGGTAAAGGGTTAAAAAGTGGTGTTTATAAGGAATTACTTAATTATTAAATTAAGGGAAAGTGATTATATCCGAGAAAGATATTTTCAAAATGGTAAGTAGGTTCATGAAACCATATTTGGAATAAAATAAGTTAAATGGAAGTTGTGTCGATATTAGAGTGAAGTATTGGTTTTTTGATTACAACTAGTACTTGTCTTTAGATATGAACGTTGTTGATCAAGGTCTGAGAGGTAATTAAAATACCCCAACTCGAACAATATCAGGATTATCTGAAGATGATATTAGTGGTAATCGTAAAATAGGTTAGTGATAATTTATTATTTCCATCAGTGAAATAATAATACAACATTTGGTGAGAATTTGGAAAATATATGATGAGAAATCGAAGTAAAGGAAATTAGCAAGAAGGGAAATTATATAAATGAGAATTCCAAAGTAAAAGAAAAACAAAAAGGGTTTGTGCGAAAATATAACGATATTTTCGGGTTAGAAAGGAAATGTAAGGTTGAGTTTTATTCTATACCAATAAATATTAGTTATTGTTTCAAGAACGGAATAAAAGATATTACGTAACGTTGTTACGAAGAATAAGTTGAATGGATTTCCCAGATTTAAATAATAAAGAATGATGTAATAAATGTTTTTATAAAGCAGAGTTAAGTGGAAATTGAATACGGTTATTTTACTAAGTATTATAAAAAACTGGTTTTTGAGAACATTAGTTTATAAGGATCAAATATCGTATTTTTAAATAATAAAAGAGTTAGAAGTTTTAATTAAGCAGAAGTGAATTAGTTTGTTTTAATTAAAAGGCCAAGTGGTGTTGAACACTGAACCAGTGAACTCATTGGATTGTCATGAGTAAAACACTGTTTATTTTGATAGTTAAATCACCGACTATCAAATTTGTCCAATACGATTGTGGGTACGGAAAGATCGGGATCGAATTAAAATTCGGAAACCATTCCGACCAACAAATACGTGAAGATAACATAAAACGATCGAGATGGAGCGTTGAAGCCCGTGGATCTTCATTAAACGGAAGAACTACTAAAAATCTCTGGTTTAGCGGCCAGAGATAAACTGTGGTTCTGTCGTGGTTGGAATCTACAGATTGCGAGGACGACTCGCCACTGATCCATGGGTGATTCCTATATTGGATGCAGTAGGAGAGTACCTTCGGTTCATCCTGTTCCTGGATTACTTGTATGGACGGATGTCTGACAGAGTATTTCCAAAGGGATTACGTACGTTGATTTCTTCAAACGTACCATAGTTGGTGGCGGAGAAAGGCCTTTCTCTTAGCTTATCAACTAAGAGGATTTTTGTTGACGTCAATTAGTGATATCCGGCGGATCTGATGATGTGGCATTCAAAGTGAATGGTGACCAGATGTTCCAAAGATAAATTCTGACCTCAAGCCTCAAAACCGGGAAATGACAAAAATCGGGTAGGCAGCATGGCTATGTGGGTCGCTCCCGTTAGGGTGTTTAATCACCTATCTAGAGAACTTCCTTTTTGTTTCTTTAATCTAATTCGATGCTGTCCCTTTTCGGGAAACAGTGGTTTGAGCCCAACCGTTGGTGATATACATTCGATACACTAAAGCGAAATGAGTGGTCAGTCATGTGTGGGCCGGGTTGCAAGACATTTTTGTTGAATGCAGTGTATTCTCCTCTAGAGATACACTATCGGCAGGTGGTCCCATACCTTGTCATAGATGGAATCCTATCTCCAATAAGCGCCCGCGGTTTTGATTGTATACTATATATGTGGAGTGCGAGATGCAAGCGTTCCGCTAGACTGATATTTACTTGCACTTAGACACTATTATAATATCATAAAAGATATTGATTTCAAAAATGTTTTGGGTTACCGTAAGGTAAAAACCGTTCGTATTTATGTGTGGATTTGGTCTTACGATTATCCTTTTCTTTCGAAAAGATTTTTGAAATTTACAATCAAGTTGGATGACTCCCCTTAATATTGTGCGAGTTTTTTTTCTCACTCTGGTTCACCGGACTGACCTGGTGTTTTGTAAATGCTCGGGTTAGCCTGGGGTGTACAGGTTCAGGTTACCGAATGTTGTGAAGAGACGAGCTGGAAGAGTCCAGACGTATGATATTATATAGCTACTATTCCGCTATGTGTTGTATATACTACAAATTTTTATAACTGTCCAGAGATGTTGATGTACTCTGATACTGTAAGTATTTTTAAAAGCACTCAATAAAGTTTTATTTCTGTATTATATTTTGTTCCGTTGCAATGTGAGACTCTGATTCTGTGTTATGTTGGATCTTCTTCTTCTTCTATTCTTTTATTTCTTTCTTTCTTATCTCACCCTCTAAATTCTTTCTAATAACGTTCCGGTGTTTTTCGGTGTTTGGAAGGTCGGCATGAGGTATGGGAAATGTATTTATGTCGATTTCTGGGACTGAAAATCCATGTTCGTTATATAATTGAACTGGTGTTTACGGTCAAAAAGGCAGTTTTAGGCACATTGGTTGCCCGCTTTCGAGTACAAAGTTCCTTAAGACATTTTGCATATTGTGGGATTTGTTCAATAGTATCTAAAAGTGGAATGTTAATATGAACTTGTCTAAGGATATCTAAGATTTTATCAAATTGAGCGGGTTTTTCTTTATTCTTAAGCCTACTAGGAAAAGGAGCGATTGGCTTATAGGCACGCTCATCAGATTTCTCATCATTTTGAGTTGGGTCATCTTGAGGATTGCTTATAGAAGATGGAAGAGTACAAGGATTACCACCTTTTGATAATGATTTATAAGATGATAAGTTGATGCTCCATGATGTTGTACTCTTGGAAGCGTTGGACTTATCGATATGATTATCAGTTTTTTTGCCCGATCTTAAGGTAGTGATCGAATTTACTGAATTTGACTCGTTGTCCTCACAAGAATTCACTCCATGAGTATTTTTATATTTAGGGTTTGCTTTAGTTTGACTTGGTAATTTCCCTCTCTCGTTATTTATGACAAATTCTTTATCATGCTAATAAGTTGATTATATTTATTTTCTGTCTCCTTGCGTATTTACTTAAGTTCCTTTTCAAGACGAACAAAGTCCTATGATTGTTGAGAAGATTGAGGTGCGTCTCTAAGAAGTGGTGGATTGTAAGTTTGATTAGAAGGATTTTTATTTTGAGGAACACATTGTTGATTTGACATTTGAGAAGTTTGAGTGTTTTGATTGGCGGGATAAAAATGTGAAGGGTTTGCGAAGTTATCTGGATTTAACCATGATAAATTTGGATGCTTCCTCCAATTATAATTATATGAAGAATTAGTTGGAGTAACAGCGCCAAAAACTTGATCGATGGTTTTTGTTGTTAATAAAAACACGATTTAATTTTACTGCAAGCGCATGTCGTCTGTTGTAGTATTTGTGCGTATACGGATCGAATCCATAGGGAGTTGTATAATTACCAATGTTTATTTAAATTCTAGGCGAGTTAGACGAAATCCGGATTGTTGTTCTAAATATTTCAGAATTGTGATAACTACAGATGAGATCTACTAATTCTTGGCAAATCAATAGATCTAAACGAAAACAGAAATGCAGTACAACAGAAACTAAAATAAAACAAAGAAGAATATAGACAGAAATTAGAATAAAGGAGAAGAGAACACTGACAGAAAAGAGTAAGAAGAACTTAACAAATTTTACTACTAAAGTAAGAATAATGATTACAAGAGAAATTCTTAGATCTAAGAAGAAAAGAAAGAGAACAATTGCTAAGATGATCTAAAATGGCACTAGGTAGGGGTATTTATAGTGTTCACAAGATCTAGATCTAAAAGAATAGAATTCTCTAGAATTTGGGCCTAGTCTTCCTCTAAAATCTTATTCTCTACATTCTCTAGAAACTTCTTGATTCACAAATTCCAAGCCCTTGACTTGATCTTCATTTGTTGATCCAGTGTGTTCCATATTACTCTAGAGGCTTCTATCTCCCGTGTTTTCCAGAATCTTCTTATGTTGGCTTGCTCTAAGAGAATTTCCCTTGGAGGTTGGCAAAAAATAATTTGATCTTCATTTGTTGATCCAGTGTGTTCCATATTAATCTATAGGCTTCTATCTCCCGTGTTTTCCAGAATCTTCTTATGTTGGCTTACTCTAAAAGAATTTCCCTTGGAGGTTGGCAAAAAATAAGTAAGGTGTGTGCTAGGATTCGAACCCATGACCCCCTAATAGATTGCACCACTGCAAACCAACTGAACTATGACTGCTTTTGTGTATAACTTGGTTTTCAACTTCTTTTCAATAGATCCTTGAACTAGACTGTTATTCTAAAGCCAATTGTGCAATAGTTTATTCGTTTCTGGAAAATCATAAACCTGTAACAAACAAAACTAAAAGACCCAGTAGTTCTGCTTTAAGAGTAGTAAAATATATAATTAAGCAGTGAAAAAATTACATAATTTGATGTTCATCAAATGGTTACCTTGGGATAGGGCTTCAACAATCATTACTAATTGGAGCTAGAATACACATTAAGGATAGTTTAGTAATTGCTTGGAATGTTGGATTCGGGAACGTTGATATTCGAAAGCATAATGGTGTATAGTATAATATGCAGGAAAGTAAAGAACACAACAATTTATAATGGTTCGGTTCGGATTGAACCTACATCATCTTTAAGGGCTTTGAAGATTTTATTCATGGTGGAGGTTACATGAGAAATCCCCAATTTGATTTCGAAATTAGGGTTTGATCTCTTAGAAATGAGTACAAGATCGTGGAATAAGGAAAAGTCCCCCAAAATGTGACCCCTAAGGTATTATTTATAGAGGATTTAGGCCCCGTTCTGCCATTTTTGCTCGACAGTGGTTCCAGTGCGCTTTCGCATCTTTTGATTTTGGTGTCGAAGCTCTGTAAGTGCTTGGATGCCAGCCTCATTGACCTATTTTCTCGGTGTTTGATTTCACCTTCGTTACTTGTATTAATGAGTGCTCCTCTTACACACCAGTATCGGTATCTACTAGTATAAATAGATTTATTCTGCTCCACTTTTCTTATTCTCAACTTCTCGAGTTTGTCTTCAGGTATCAAATTGTAGGAACTTCGGTACCGACATTATATGAATTTTTTGGTGCCGGCTACGTTATTTTCTTCACTTTACATTTGGATTTGCCTTCAACGATATTGGTATTTAGTGTCTGGTTCCATCTTTATTACCTATATTGACAGGTGTTGCTTTAACTCATTGGTATCGATATCGAAACTATAGGTACTGATAGCTCTGTTTTGCATGTTTCTAGCTCTTTACTTTCCTTGATGAGTTTGGTTTTGGTACTGTGCCTCCGTCTTAAATACTTGGTAACGCTCTAATTGCCTGCCTTTGCTCTGTGTTTGATATCGTTTCCCACAATACTGGATCTCAACCTTTAGTTTCGACCTCTTTACTAAATGTCAAATCCATGATGCCACCTTTGAGGCTTTTAGTTTCGTATTACTTTGGAGTCATCCTGCTTATCTGATGCTTTCATTGCCTTAGTGTTGTCCCTTTGCGTTGTTCATATTTTTCTTTCGATGTTGGCTCTCTAGGTATCGTTTTCATAATCTTTCCTTCTTATTTCGATGTCGACCAAAGCTAATCGTTCATTGCACGTTTGTGTTGACACCAGGTCTTCATATTCTTCTTCTCTTGTTCTTTTGGTATCGTTGTTATAGTTGTTCCCTTATGAACTCTTTGCTATCGGTGCCAGTATAGTTAGCTTGCTCTTTATATCTCTTGGTACTAATTTCATAGCTTTCATCCTTTCAATATGTGCTTCAATGTG
Organism: Allium sativum; assembly: GCA_030737875.1. Lineage (NCBI taxonomy): Eukaryota > Viridiplantae > Streptophyta > Magnoliopsida > Asparagales > Amaryllidaceae > Allium > Allium sativum. The sequence continues at coordinate 439,746,452 of CM060915.1, read as the reverse complement.
TTGTTCCATGTTTTCCCTTTATAGTTTTGGTGCTGCTTTCAGCAATACCAGGTGTCGCACACTGTTTCGTCCCAAACCATTTTGTTATCGATGCCGATCTAGCTGTCTCAAGATCCCCCTTCTATGTCTTTTGGAATTAGTTCCGCAGCTTTTAGTCCCTACTTTTGGTGTCACCTTAGCTTCCCCAAAGGTTCCTTCTTGATTCCTACTTCGTTGAGTTAAGCCCCCCTTAGTTATTCCAACTTGGGGGTTCTCACTCTTTTATTGAGTCGATGTAAATTTTGGCGTCAACAGTTAGCCCCAAGTATAAGAGGCTTTTTTGGTTTAGGAAAAAAATCTAATGATCCCTATACTACTTTTCTATAATTCAAGAAGAATTAGAATTTTTTTTCTCATTAATTTCATATACTTCAAAATTATAGTTACATGCAATAATTTTAAATTTTATTAGATGGTAGTATTGGAGTTAAACTCCAAGGTTATGAGTTTTTAATGAGTTTAAATAGACAACATGCTAATTCAATGATGTATCCGTGTAGACGCTTATACTGAAAGTTCTTAGACTTAAGATTTTTATATTAATAAGAATGGGAAACCTAGAATTCTTATTTAGATACTTCGTAATAGAAATTCAGAGGTCCATAGTTGAAATCTCAAAACATAAATTTAGTTATTTATAAGTTGAGGATAGAATTCCATTTTTTGAGAAACATAATGTATTAATGAAAGTAATATGATTTGCATAGTGTTCAATATTTCACTTATGATGTGTCAAGCATTGTTTTGACCAAAAAACACATAATAATGAGGTTAGGGGTAAAGGTGACATAAGTTTAGAAAACCTCCCTGTGTGAGGTGTCAAGAAACCATAACCTTAGTTTGGATATTTTAAACAAAGACTTGAGGCACCAACCCAAGTACTTAATTTAAAATTTTTGTTTTCGTAAATAAGATAGTTAGCCTAAATTCCATGCTTGGTGATGGTGATAAAAGCCCATAATCTCTTACCTAGAAGTGAGAATAGAAACCCCATAACCAGATTCAGGCGTTAGAATAGTGTAAATATAAGGACTCTTTTCTGAAAGTATCATAAGTCTAGAATGTTCATTTGGAATAATGAGGGAAAGGTCCAAAGCTCTGATTTGAGTTGGTGTAACAGAATTCCTTCTAGCAATAATATAAGTCCAATTCCTATATCCGAGTATTTATGATAAAAGGCCAGAACTCTACAAACTGAAACTAGTAAAAACCCTGAGATTCATACTCGGGTAAATAGGGAATCTGAAATTCACATTTGACATTACTAGAAACCATGAGACCCACACTCGAATAAATAGAAAATCGAAAATTCACATCTAAAATTAGTAGCAACCCCGAGGCTCACACTTGGTTAAATAAGAAATCAGAAATTCACATCTAAAATTAGTAGAAACCCCGAGACTCACACTCGGGTAAATAACAAATCAGAAATTCACATCTGAACATAAAAGAAATGCTAAGACTCATGATCGAATAAACAGAAAAATAGAAATCCATATCTGAAATTAATAGAAAACCCAAGACTCACAGTAGGGTAAATAGGAAATCAGAAATCTGGATCTGAAATTAGTAGAAATCCCAAGATTCATACTCGGTTAAATAGAAAATCAAAAATCCACACCTGAACATAATAGAAATGCCGAGATTCATGCTTGAATAAATAGAAAATAAAAAATCCACATCTAAAATTAATAGAAACTCCGAGACTCACACTCAGGTAAATAGGAAATCAGAAATCATCAAAGAATCATATCTCAAATTGAACTCACCATGAAATGTCATAGCTAAATAAAATGCCTTAACAAAGGTAAAGAAGAATCATTGAATACTATTCAAAGATCATCTAATAGAAGCATCAAGAATTATTCAAAGACCATCTTTATGAAAAATGTCAAGCCATCCAAATGTTGAAAGTGATCAAACAACCATAAATTATTCGTGCGTTACTCAGAAGTTCGTTCAGAGAAAACACATGGGCGAAAGAGGTTTATATATCCCAATAAATAACTTTTCGGATGCATATATAGAGGACTTCTTTCCAAGTAAATTAACCCTATCCTGAGTTGGTTAGTCGTTCGACGGAAGTTCTGTTTAATTTTCTAGACATTAGGTATCTAATGTCTAGTCTTATTCCTAACCCGTAGGATTTGCAAATGTATGATTACTCTCTAAGAGAGCGACACTGGTCCCTTTATACGGGATGTTGTATTTATTATTATAATAACTCGCCCACTTAGAGGGAAACTCCATTAACTGGAGATGTAAGTATTTAGCCCTACTTGGGGAGCAACTCCATTATAGGAGATGTACTACTTACAGGCAACTCCATTGTAGGAGATGTAACTTTGTGGCTTCTCTTTCTTGGAAACTTTATTTGATACTGCTTCTCTCTGAAAGCTTTGTTTGTTGTTTGTTGTTTCTTCTCTTCTTGGAAGCTTTGTTTGAAGTTGCTTCTCTTCTTGGAAGCTCTGTCACTACACCATAATTGCTAATTTGGTAGTGCTTTGGACCGTATCTAGTGTTATTCGATAGTGCTCTAGGCCGTATCAAATTTTGGCATCTTTAATTATTTGATACGACCTTAAGCCGTATCTTATTATGAATTAGCTATGGCCTTAAGCCATATCAAATAATTAAAGATGCAAAAATTTGATATGGCCCAAAGCACTGCCTAAGGCTGTAGCTATTTGAAAAAATAAAAAAAAACACAATTAGCTACATAGATTAACACAAAAATAAACTACCTCAGAACAAAATCTCACATAACTGATCAACAATCTTATATTTAAATATTGGGTACATACTACATACACAAACCAACCCTCTTGAGATTTCAAGAAATTCATACATAATTAATATACATAAACAAACCAGTTCTTATCATCTTTATGTGTACACACATGCATCATAAACCTGCAAAGATAAATTGCAACACCACAAGTCAGTTACTGGTATCCATGATATTTACATTGCATTACACTTCATTTACATACCATTCAACATCTAGGACTAGCATATGAGAGAATATGACGGTATACAAAATGATAATTAAAAATTCTTCAAAGGCAATTGTTACCTGCTCTTTCTGCTGCTCAGCTACAGATGTATCATTAATCAATTGCTTGGGTGACGTCAAGACCGTTCTCCATGTTAGACCAAAAATTGGCTCTAACACCCAAATTAGATATGATTTCAGCAAAATAGATTCAAAAAGCAGTAAAGAACACGCAATTTATAGTGGTTCGGCGTTAACGAGCTTGCTTCCACTTTGTCTTCTTTGGTTTGATAGTTTGAATATAAATACAGCAAGAATTCTCACTCAACCTCACGATTACAATTCATAAACTTACTCAAATCTCTCAAAAAAGGGCTTTAAGAGATGATTTTGATCTGAATATAACTGTAGAATTCGGCTATGTAGGAAGAATGGACTGAGAACTTGCCAAAAGATCCTTTTAAACGCCTCTAGGTGGTGTATTTATAGGTGAAAAATCTCCTCGAAGTGGCTCTGGTTCGGAATTGTGTGTCATTTATCCCTTGAGAGTCGGGTTCGGAAGCTCTAAAATGGCTACAACGCATTGATTGAGTAGGAGATCACTGAAGAAATGGTCAGATCTTGTCCGAGTCTTCAGGAGATATACGCAGGAACGACCGCGGGTTCTGATAGGAGAAGGGGTTCGGATCGGGGCCTCCGATCCGATGAAGCAACTTGTTGTCCTCTGGGGCTGCTGACGTATTCATCCGATCCGAACCGTTTTGTTCGCTTACTTTCTTCTGATGCCACTGAAGTGTCCCTCCGATCCGAACCGCCGAAGCTACTTGCTTCATGATGCTGATGCCATTCCGATCCGATCCGAATCATTCTTGGTCTTTACTTACCTCCTGTGCTATCTTCATCCGATCCGAACCGACTGATGACTTTTTCGTTTTTTCCTCTTTGTGTAGCCTAGTTCACAAAGTAGGCTAACATTTTGCCCCCTCGAAGTACACTCTTGATTAAGATAAAGTGTGCTTTGAAGCGGTTTACAAAACATCTTTTGAATTAGAACCATTGAATGATCACTTCCATCTACTTATAGCAGCGTGTCGCTTCATAACATCGTGGCTTTTGCTGCTTATATATATACACACTAGCGGAAGTACACATTATTTTCTTTATTTTTTGAATATTTCCAAGAACCCTTCTTGATGTCCAGCAATTCTCCCAGGCGAGTTTTTTCTTTATTTTTCTTTAAATTCAACTTGCATGCCAAGTCATTGTGCTTAGTTCCCTTCGGTTCGGACCCGACCCCAATAGGCTTTCTCTTTATATTGCTTAGCGCTGGTCCAACAGGCCAGAATGCGTTGGCGGGCTTGATTTCCAGTCTGAACGGAGCAAGATCAGAGGTCAGGGATACTAAGAGTCACCTTGATCCTATATAAATCCGCTACCTCTTTCTTTCCTTCTCCCTTTCCTTTATTGCTCTCAGTTAAAAAATCCTGTGCCAAAACCCTAGCCTTTAAAAACTTCAAAACTCTCGTTTTAATCCCCAAGTCAAATTTATAGGTAGCTTTATAATATCTAATCACCGTGCTTTAGTTATTTTCAGTTTGGATTTGTGGTTAAATCGAACGATATGATCATGGTATTTACGTAATTCTGACATCGCGGCGCCTTCCATCCTCCTCCATCGTCGTTAATGTCATCAATTGCCATCTCGAGGCAGCGATGGAGAGTGCTAGGGCCCTTCGTCAAATATTTGAACACATGAGCACTCGATTTCAATTGGGGTTGTTGGCACGGAAGTGGGTTCGATGTTAAGGAGGAGGTAGAAGAAGAGTATGGGGAACCAGTTCGGGTAAAGAAGCGTGGGAGTGGAGATGGGAATTGAATTCGCTTGATCGGATCAGAACGGACTAGAAAGCAAAGAAGAGGGAGAGGGCTCACTTGACCGGATCGGATCGGAGCAAGAAATAAGGAGAAAAGTGGTAAGATCACTCAAGTCGCTCCGATCCGCTCCAAGTGCTTCTTCCGAACCGATCCAGCTTGCCTGTCGGGTGCCAATTTTTCTTCAAACCAAGAGGAGGCTCTGCCCCCCGATCTGATCCCACGCATGCACCCGAACCGAACTGGAGCAACATGACTTAATGAGAAAGAATTTATTTGACTAACTAAATCAACATTCAACACCATCTTCAACTTAATGGACAGTTAGGATAGTGCCTTGCGAACATAAGCGAATATCAAGAACCGTTCCGAACATTACTGCTTCCTTGGACGTTTGCATTATACTTTCATGTATTTGCTTTGTATCTTTGTTACACATAGCACACACTTTAGTTCACATGCACACACGGGGGTCACGGGCTACTTTACTCTAATCCTTGCCATTGCTTCTTCAATAGTCTAGCGATCATGGCCGAAAGACGTTCTTCTAGATTAGCAAAGAAGACGGAAACTGCAGAAATTTCCGAGAAATATACTCTCGATGACATATCTTCTTCTTCAGACCCTGAATGGGATGACGAGGGCTCAGATTATGAAATAGGAACGCATAGCAACAAAACATCCTCGGACGGTGAAGATTCTCTAGGCTATGAGGAAGAAGGAGGGATTGGAGACTGCCGAGCCCCTGACGAATTTGAGTATGCCATTATCTTAGAATCACCCAAGGACTCTGTTGAACCAACAATCGACAATGATAGACTTTCTCGCATATGTCTAAAGCATGGTATATTAAGAAGGGATACTCTGGTACCATCGAAAACTGATCGTCCTCACGGTCCTCCAGAAGGGTTTATGGCAATTACCCGATTAATGTGCATGGTTGGGGCTATCCCACCATTTTCTCCTTTTGTTGTCGACTTCCTAAGACAGATGCGGATTGCCCCCATGCAGCTGCATCCCAACTCTTATGCTTACCTATATACCTTATATGTAGCATACCGTGAGATCTTAGATACAGTGCTCACTTACGATGACGTTCATTTCTTTTATGACTTCAAGCATCGGACTCGAGAAACTCCTTATTTCTCTTACTTCGAGTCAGTCCCAAAAAGAAAAATAATTTCGGCGCCATTCAACAGCAAGGCCGGCGACTCCAAGCTGGAATGGTTTTACATAAGGCAACAGCCGGGATGTGCTAGGAGATGGACAAAATCAAGTAAAGCATTGGTTTTCTAAATCTTAACTCTGAGTGGCCATGCCAATACATTAATCCATTTTCTTTTTGTTTGCAGTTGATAATCCCAAACAAATATCGAACCAAGTGTATTTTGATCGGATGCACCAGCTTCTCAATGGTGACCAAAGATTTCTAACTATCGATGAGATCCTCAAGGACGAATATCTTCATCACCACGGGCTACTGTCCATTACTCGTAGTATAGGTTACGGGTCAGGCCCATATGTGTATATCCCTCCGGTGGAAGTAACTCCAGAAATGGTCGAGAGCTCGAAAGGCCCCATAATATCACTTTGAACTTCACCTTCTCCAACTTCAACTCAAGACGATGAGTTGGCTAACATACCTGAAAAACACCGAGAAGGGTACATCACTCCTGGGGATGCTATTTCTCCTAAGAAATCACCATCTCCTAAAGAACAACCAACAGGCGCTTCCCAAAGAGATGCCCCTACTGTTGATGATCCTACATTTCAGGGCTTGGGAGATCTCCCCCTTCCTGACACTATTTACACTTCCGAGGATTTTGGCACGAATCCTTTAGTTTTTACTTCTTCAGAGGAGACTACTCCTATCAAGGCCAAAGAGCCCACTCGTGCTGGCTTGGCTTCGGACTCTGGTTTGTCGGGGGGAACACCACTTACGATGCACTTAACACAATAGCACCCCACTTCATAGCACTTACTTCTTACGAGAATACTGATTCTGAATTCCGCTTGTATTGTTGCGCAGGTACAATGTCTCGCGCTCACTATGACATCAGGAAACTACGCTGCAGCATGACCAGACCCTCTCATGATGTTGAGCATGATCGCCGCGAAAGCCGCGGTAGAGAGGATAGAAGGCCTTATGACTCTTATTAATCGCGGACCTCGCGCTCTCGATCTCCCGTTCGGTCAGATCCAGAGCGATACAAAGGCTACCAAGGTCGTCGAGGAGATGACACGTCGTAGTCAAAAGATCAAATCTCTTCTCATGAAAAACGTAGTAGGGAAAGGAGCCCGCCGAGAGATACCGACCCGCGAAGCAAGCGCAAGGTTCCTGCTAAGCGGCCTAGAAAGGGTGAGGAGGCCATTGAGCCCTCCACACATAAGGATACCGAGCTGACATTCCCCACACCTCCACCATTGGATGCTGAAACTGCAGTTAAGAGGGCGTATCTGGAGGAACAGTTCCTCGACCACTATTTTGAAAACTTGACTTTCTTACCCGCTCTTGAGCCTATTTCCTCAAGGTGGACAGACGAGGCCACAGCAAAAATTGACGCAGTCGAAAAACAATATTCGGAGATGTTCAAGTACTCGCGCAACCTCTCTAGAATTATCCGAACTCTAATCATGGATACTGACTCAATGAAAAAACTGCAAAAGCCGACGCAAAGGTCTTGAAAAATTTGGGGAAAGACCTTGAGGATACACAGGCCCAACTTGCTATCGCTTAACGGGATGCTGCTTGCTTCAAGCAACAATTTGAAGATCTACAAAAACGTTATCATGACTTGCTCGAGTCCCATACTCAAGAGCGCTCGGAGCTGAAGAAGCAAGCAGAAGACGCTAAGTCAGATAACGCCAAAATGCAGCTTGCTTACGCTGCTTTTGAGTGAGAAAAGGCCGAGTTAGTGAGGAAGAACGCCGAATTAGAGAAGAAAAATGCTGACTTGGCTTCCAAGTTGATGGAGGCCGAAAACAGGGCTGCCCTAGCGGAGGGTAATGTTGAAAGTGTCATCAAGTCGGCCGAAGAGTCCCGCAAGCAGCTGACAGAGGCCCAGGAGGATGTGTAGGGTTTCGGTGAATTAATGATCGAATTTTTTGCACATATAATTCGTCACCGAAACATCTCTTGGATCGAAGATTATCCGACTACCTTGGTTCACGTGTGGAGCCAAATTGTTGAATAGGAGAAGGAAGAACTCAAGGTAGATTCCATCGACGAGGACAAGCTCATGGAAAAATATCTAAGAGATAACGAGCCGGCACGTCTGGCTGAGGGGCGTCGCCTGATCGCTGCTGCCATGGAGGAGGAAAAGCGGAAGGCTAAACAAAAGAACATCTTGGAGGCTGGTTCTTCTTCCACTGCCGCTGAAACTTTTGAAGCAGAGGGATATGACCCCGAAAACCCGGCGATCCCTCAGGCATCTCTTTTATCCCCTATTCCTGAGACGATGTAAGAGACGGCATTTACTCCAACTGACAAATCATCGGAAGGTATTTCTACCTTTTCACCCCAATTCATCAAAGCTGTCTCCAATTTCCATCACATAGTCGGGCAATCGATGAAGGACCCTTTATTTTCTCCCAAGTTGATAACTGTTGCTTCTCATTCCGCAGGTGCTGAACCGTCCGAGAAGATAGACGTGCCTCAGGGGACCACCGCCAGAACGGAATTCGCGGAGAAGGCCGAAGGAGAAAAAGATAAGGCTGATGCTCCCCATGATGACGAGATGATAGCCGCCTTGAAAGACGATGGCGGTGGCGAGGAGCATGAGGAAGACCCTAAGGTGGCTATAGTTGGGGAGTCAAAAAGCGCTGATGACATCACTTTAGCTCCATTGAAAGCCGAACAAGACAAGTGCATGCAGCTTAAAGTTGAAGACCTGGACCCCGAAAGCCTTAAGCCTCTCGTAGTGGTGGATGCTGGATCAAGGTTACTTGTTAAGCTTTCGACTAGGTCTATTACAGAAGAGCTTGCTAAAAGTCTTCTCTTGATTCCAGTGTTCCGACTCCCGGGAACAAATCAACCGATTCCAACACTTCAGTCACAGGGAGGAAAAAACCAAGGCGCATTTTAACTGATGCTGAAAGAGAGGCAAAGGATGCTCAGAAGGCCGCTAAAAAATCCAAGTCCACTTCAACGTCTAAGTGATGAAGCGTTTTGCTTTATTTTAGTATTTAATTGGCCTACAATTGTTGCAGCGAGTGTGGCCCTCGCATCTTATTTTTTTCTTGTTTTCCTGTACAAACTCACATGTTTGTAAATAAAAATAATTCATTTCCTGCAATGCCTGCTAGTCGTTAGTTCAGTACTTATGTAAAAATACAAATGCATGTCCTACTAAAGTTGTGTAATGGAGTCATAGTGGAGGGGAATATGTGTGTACATGTATGCCCCCAGTCAATCTTGAAGAACTATTCAAGATTAAATTAAAAAGTCCGAATGTCCCCGATTCTCTGACGGGGGTCACATTCCTTTCGTCATTGACGCCTGTTCTTTTCTGGCATTTTTTATACCCTCCTGCCTTATATCCAGGTTAGAGTTCTTGCTAAGGCGGTCTCTCATCTGGTTGCACCTTCACGCCTCAGAGGACGTCGTCTTCCCGTCCTTTATACTCTCTCTTGATTCTTGAGAGTTAGAGTTAAGAATGTCGTCTTCCCATTCTTTTTACGTCTTATTGTACAAACAGTCGTTTTGTTTGTCCCCGCATATAGGTCATCTTCAACTTTAGTTTAACATTTCGTGTTTCACAGTCATAATAGAATAATAGTTGAAGATATAAATAATGCAGGAAAGTAAATGACACACGATATTTTATAGTGGTTCGGCTAAGTCGTAGCCAACATCCACTTTATAATCTTTTGTTCACATAAACAGACTTTTTAAGGCAAGTTGTGCCTTTTTACATAGCTTATGAAAACAAAAGAAATGACGTTTCATATTTAGCTCAGATATCGTCGTAAATGCTGAGCGTTCCAGGCTCTGGGAATCTCTTCACCGTCCACGGTCGTTATCTTGAATGTTCCTTTATCAAGCTTCCGTTGGATGGCGTACGGTCCTTCCCATTTGGGACCCAACCGGGTTGAAGGCGGGAAGACTCGCTTCAAGACTGGGTCTCCTGGTTCAAAGGTTTTGAGGCGAATCTTTTGGTCATAATAACGTGCCACTTGATGTCAATGTCTTGAGGCACGCAAGTCGGCTTCATCTCTTTTTTCTTCAATCATATCAAAAGACTCCAGGAGGAGCGCTTTATTCGTCATCGGGTCATAGTACGTGACTCGATGAGAAGGGACTTCCAACTCTACCGGGATCACCGCTTCAGACCCAAATGAAAGTGAATAGGGAGTATGGCCAGTAGTCGTCTTAAAGGTCGTCCTGTATGCCCATAGGGCTAATGGCAACTCATCTACCCATCTGGCTTTGGCCCGTTTCAGTCGCTTCTTTAGAATTGATTTAATTACTTTATTTACGGCCTCGACCTGTCCATTTGACTGCGGATGAGCTACCGCAGTGTATCGCTTATCAATTTTGTATTTCTGGCAAAAGTTTCTGAACTCTATGCTATCAAGCTGCGTCCCATTGTCAGTTATGGTGGTCTTTGGTATCCTAAACCGACAAATAATGTTTCTCACCACGAAACTGATTACTTTCCTCGTCGTGATGGTTGTTAAAGGTTCAGCTTCCGCCCATTTCGTGAAGTAATCCACAGCAATGATCGCATACTTGGCTCCTCCTCTGGCAATGGGTGGCACTCCAATAATGTCAATTCCCCACATGGTAAACGGCCACGGACTTACCATTGACTTGAGCTGAGTAGGAGGCACTCTAGGAACTTTGGCATATCTTTGACATCTGTCGCAGCGTCGTGAATAAGCAACTGCGTCTTTGTTCACGGTAGGCCAGAAATATCCATATCGTAACACTTTCTTTGCAAGGGTTTGGCCCGCAGTGTGATCTCCACACTCACCGTCATGTACCTCTTGCAGTACATGCTTGATGTCGTCGTGTGTGATACACCGTAGCAGGGGCATTGAAAACCCTTGACGAAAAAGGACGTCGTCCTGTAAAACGTATCTTGTGGCCTTACGTCTTACAGCTCGTCTTTCGCTCTTTTTCAATGGGAGAGTTCCACTTTTGAGAAAGTTCTTAATTGGTGTCATCCAGGATTCTCTTTCTGGTTCAACTTCCAAGGCTAGCTCTACTTCCATCAGGTCGAAACTGGGTGAATCCAACACCTCTATCGGAACCATTTTGAATTCTTTAAGACTATCTGAACTTGCTAGCTTCTCCAATCGATCTGCTTTTTGATTTTCAGCCCTTGGAATGTGTGTTATGTTATAACGCTCCAAACCTTCCAACAACTGCTTTACTTTCTTAAGATAAGTGATGAGCCGATGTCCCTTAGCAACAAATTCTTCCCGAACTTGACATACCACTATTTTGGAATCGCAATATGTATCTAGTGTCTTCACTTCCAAATCTTTGGCGAATTTCAGCCCGACAATCAGGGCTTCATACTCAGAGTCATTATTGGTAGCAGCAAACTCTAACAGCAATGCATAGTAGATAGATCGTCCTTCAAGAGTTATTAAAACAACTCCGGTGCCGGACTTTCTATCATTCTTAGCTCCGTCCGTATATAATCTCCACGGACTAAGCTTTAATTCTTGATCCAAAGTAATTGTCTTGTCACCCACCGTTTCTTCTTCAGGAATCGTAAATTTAGCTATGAAGTCAGCCAAGGCCTGCCCCCGTATTGATCTTCGCGGCTGAAAATTCAAATCAAACTGGCTCAGATCGATATTCCATTTGAGTACCCGCCCTGATGCTTCAGGTTTCTGCAATACTTGTCTCAAAGGTTGGTCGGTATACACAACTAGGGTGTGCCTGAAAATAATAGCAGTGTTTGCGGGAAGCAATCGGGAGGCTATAAGCAAGCTTCTCTATCTTTGGGTAGTTGCATTCTGCAGCAGCTAGTTTTTTGCTTATGTAATACACAGGCTTCTGGACTTTTTCCTCTTCACGTACTAGTGCTACACTGACGGCGTGAGATGATACCGCCAAGTAGACGAACAAATCTTCATGTTGCACGAGCTTCGATAATATTGGATGTTTTTCTAAGAAGTCTAACAGATTCTGGAACGCCTCCACATAGTCGGGGGTCCACTCAAAATTTCGCTTTCCCCATTTTATGAGATCGAAGAAATGCACACACTTGTTTGTTGCTTTGGAGATGAACCTGCCCAGTGCTACAACTTTCCCAGCTAAGCTCTGAACATCCCTAATCTTTCGCGGCTCCTCTATATTCCGGATTGCTGCTATTTGGTCTGGGTTGATTTCAATTCCTCTGGAGCTCATGATAAAACCAAGGAGCTTGCTTGATGCTACGCCAAAAGAGCACTTCAAAGGGTTCAACTTCATCCCATACCTTCGTAGTATGCCAAACATTTCTGCTAAGTCTTTTGTATGATCGGAAGATTGCCTGGATTTCACTAGCATATCATCTACATAAACTTTCATAGTCTTCCCAATTTGATTATAAAACATGCGGTTGACCAGGCGCTGATATGTGGCTCCCGCATTTTTTAACTCAAACGGGATTACGACATAGTAATACAATCCCAAGTCTGTAATGAAGCTTGTATGCTCTTGATCTGGTACGTGCATGGGAATTTGATTGTATCCAGAATAAGCATCCATAAAGGATAATAGTTCATGCCCGGCAGTTGAATCTATTAGTTGATCTATTCTGGGGAGAGGAGAACTATCCTTCGGGCAAGCCTTGTTCAAATCAGAGAAGTCGATGTATGTTCTCCACTTCCCATTTGACTTTTTGACCAAGACGGGATTCGATATCCAGTCGGGACACTTCGAATCCTTAATGAATCCATTACCTTTCAACTTTTCTACTTCTTCTTTCAAAGCTGCTGACCGCTCTGGGCCCAACATCTGTCTCTTCTGCTTGACTGGTAGGTGCTTTGGATTAATGCACAAGGAGTGACTCATGATGGCAGGCGAAATCTCACACATGTCAGCGTGGGTCCAGGCAAACACATCCAGGTTTGCCTTTAAAAAATCTGCCAATTCTTTTGCTTTAACTGGATCTAGTTGCGAGCCAATCTTTAGTACTCTTGTTGGGTTAGTTTCGTCAATAGGTACGTCGATCGTTATTTCATTGGGAGTCGCTTTCATGTCCCCAGGCTCTCTATCCTCTCTGGGATCTATATCCTCGAGCACGTCTGAGGGCAACTCCCTCGGGGCAGGGCCTCTTAGTTGTTATGCTGAGGCCCCCTTTGGGGAGGCGGAATCGTCTTTAGCATCTAAATCCAGCCCCTTCATCAGCATCTTTAACTCTGCCACGTAACAAGCCTGTCCCGTGGCTTGGTCGCCTCTCATCGTCCCAACTCCCGAGTCAGTCGGGAATTTTAGCAGCAAACACCAAGGCGCAATACATGCCGTAAATTCAGCAAGGGCTGGTCGGCCTAGGAAGGCATTATAAGGCGATTCCAAATCCAGGACTGCAAACGGCAGGATCCTTACTCTCTGGCGTTCACCCTGCCCTAATGTAACTGGTAGTTCCACAAAACCCATTGGAGCCATAGATACTCCGTTAAAACCACGTATCCATCCTTGACATGGCTTTAAGTCCTTTGCTTCGAGCCTCATTTGTTCGAAGGATTTCTTGAAGAGGATGTTGACCGAGCTTTCGTTATCCACTAACACCTTATGAACCAGAGCGGGTCCAATTGTCGTGGTTATCACCAGCGGATCGTCGGTTGGGGATAGAACTCCAAACTCGTCTCTATTGCGGAATACGACATCATCGGACATCGTTTTTGGCTGCTTTATTGGAGTGACGTCTTCAAGGCTGCTGCATTCTCCCACTTCATAATGCTTAGCGACATTGACATACTGGTCCATTGCTTTAAAACTTCGGCCGATCAAATGAGGCCCGCCTATAATGGAGTTAATGATGATCCTCTTACCCTTTTGCTGAGCTGTGGGTTTTGAAGCGGGTTGTTCTTGATTCGGGGCTTGTCCCCCTTGCCCCCTGTCCCTTGGGGCAGCTTTGTACTCATCCAACTTCCCTTCTCGCAGCCATTTTTCGACGATGTCCCTCAAATGACGACACTCATTGGTGGTATGACCGTGTGTACCATGAAACAGGCAAAAATTTCCTGTCTCAATCTCCTTCTCTGTAGAATCTCTGGGTGGTGGCTTTTTGTACTGCAACACGCTGTATGTGTCTAGATAGATGTTTTCCAACGTATCATTTAACGGCGTGTAGTTTTCAAAACTCTGGAATCTGGATCTTTTATTAGAGCTGTTCCCATGGTTTCTAATCCTTCTATTGCCGTTTCCATTTCTGTTGCTATTACCACCACTCTGGTTGCCAACATTTACTTCTACTTTTCCCGAACTGTCACCAGACTATTTCACAGCGACATTACTCTGAACACCTTCCTTCGAGGTCCCTTCGGACTTTCTCTTCCAATTTGCCTTAGCTTCTTCTCGCCTCAGGCGAACATTAGCCTTTTCATAGAACAACTCTCTTGTGGGAGGTGGTTTTCCAACCAAGTAATCCCCAAACTCTATGTCGGGATCTACTTCTTCTATTAAGGCCATCAGGATAATGGGCTCATGGGGTTCAGTGACTTCGGTGACGGCCAGGTTGAAGCGATTCAAATATGACTTCAAAGATTCTCCTGGTCCCCGTTTGATTTGTGACAACTCTATGACGGTCTTGGACTTTTGGGCATGGAGTCGGAACTGATTCATGAAACGCTCACTCAATTCTGTGAAATTGGACACCGACTGAGGAGGAAGTCGAGTGAACCACATCAACGCTACATCTTCAAGATAAATGGGAAAAGCTTTGCACTTTACGGCATCGGGAGCCGCCGCCGCGTTCATAAACCATGCATATCTCATTAGGTGCTGCCCTGGGTCTGTCCTTCCTGAATATCGATCCATCTGAGGCAAATTGAATCGTCGAGGGATCTGATAATTCAGGATGTCATCTGTGAAAGGGGTATGACTTCGCTCGATGCCCCAATCTTCATTAGTATACCGCCGGCTTTCCGACATGATCTGTCGTACCATTGCCTGTACATCGGCGTTGGTTAGTGTCTGCACAGGCTCTCTAGATCTAATGTTCGGGTTACCCCTGGGTTCCTGATCAGGTGTTAACCTTCTGTTTCTGGCGGCAGCTGCTCTATGTTGCTCTCTGTACTCCTGGTCAATCTCTGGAGGTAAAGGTTGGAGGAGTTGTTGCTGTATGGGGTTAGTAATATTTGGATCCCTGGGTAAGACGTGGGATCCACGCATAGGCAGCAACATAGGTTGTTGTAGACTCGGGTTATCAGGACCCAATACACGGGCATCATCTTCTCGGGATCCCAAAGATCCGAAAGTCAATTGATCTAGGTTCTGAGGTCGTTCAAGCGGCCTCCTCTCGCGAGGACGTTCCTCCTACGAAGAAGACGAATCATCTGTAGGAATGTGGCATGGTGGGGAAGGAGTCCTCTGCCTTCGGAGCTCCTGTAATTATCTACCCATGGTGATCATGTTTTCTTGCATATGAAGGTTGTCATGCCTTTGGGCTTCCAATGCTTCTTTAGTGCTCTGAAGCATGTCGAGAAAACGTGAAAAATCTCCCTGAGTAATGGGTGCAAACGGATCAGGCTGAACATTAGTCATCGTGGCTGGAATCGGAGCGTTGGAGGGAGCTCGAATAGAAGTTCCAGCCTCACCCTGGTTCAGATTAGATCGATTCCCAGCATTCATTTCAGTGCGGTTCGGAGGGAGAGGTTGAGAGCGCCCTACATCATCGGTTCAGATCGGCGTCAACACGATCCGACTTATTTCTCATCGGTTCGGATCGGCAGTTCCGATCCGGTTCGGATCTTCCTGGTTGGAGTGATCTGCTCCAGAGCTTTGAGCGCATGACCTTG
This sequence comes from Allium sativum, assembly GCA_030737875.1. Classification (NCBI taxonomy): domain Eukaryota; kingdom Viridiplantae; phylum Streptophyta; class Magnoliopsida; order Asparagales; family Amaryllidaceae; genus Allium; species Allium sativum. Next base: position 439,730,584 of record CM060915.1, on the reverse strand, counting down.
TTAATACAATAGCTTGCTGATCATCTCTGGGTTCATTTCCCCTTGCACCTTGCACTTCCTTTCCTTTGGTCTTAGCCATAACACTTGATTCTTCAGCGGTTAGTCAACAAACATTGAAAGATGTCAAAGAGAGGGGATTAACTTCTTTGAACTTGAAGGTTCAAATAGTAGAATGGTAATCCCGAAAAAGCTAAGAATTCGAAGTTTCTCAGTGAAAGCACCAAAATGTTAGACCAAAAATTGACTCTAACACCCAAATTAGATATGATTTCAGCAAAATAGATTCAAAAAGCAGTAAAGAACACGCAATTTATAGTGGTTCGGCGTTAACGAGCCTACGTCCACTTTGTTTTCTTTGATTTGATAGTTTGAATATGAATACAGCAAGAATTCTCACTCAACCTCACGATTACAATTCATAAACTCACTCAAATCTCTCAAAAATGGGCTTTAAGAGATGATTTTGATCTGAATATGACTGTAGAATTTGGCTATGGAGGAAGAATGGACTGAGAACTTGCCAAAAGATCCTTTCAAATGCCTCTAGGTGGTGTATTTATAGGTAAAAAATCTCCTTGAAGTGGCTCCGGTTCGGAATTGCGTGTCATTCATCCCTTGAGAGTCGGGTTCGGAAGCTCTAAGATAGTTATAGCGCATTGATTGAGTAGGAGTTCGCTGAAGAAATGGTCAGATCTTGTCCGAGTCTTCAGGAGATATACGCAGGAACGGCCGCGGGTTCGGATAGGAGAAGGGGTTCGGATCGGGGCCTCCAGTCTGATCCGATAAAGCAACTTGTTGTCCTCTGGCGCTGCTGACGTATTCATCCTATCTGAACCATTTTGATCGCTTGCTTTCTTCTGATGCCACTGAAGTGTCCCTCTGATCCGAACCGCCGAAGCTACTTGCTTCATGATGCTGATGCCATTCCGATCTGATCTGAATCATTCTTGGTCTTTACTTACCTCTTGCGCTATCTTCATCCGATCCGAACCGACTGATGACTTTTTCGTTGTTTCCTCTTTGTGTAGCCTAGTTCACAAAGTAAGCTAACACTCCATTGGATTGGTTGCCTGTAGCTTAACTTCAATGTTGTCCATCTTGCTCCTTTAAGGTTGTATAAAGCATCTTGCTTCTCAATCTTGCAGCGTCAGGGGACCTTGCAAAAATAAATTATTTGGGGTCACTCCAAAATTATCATTATACAATGAAATACCTTAACTCTACCTTATAGAATCTGACAGGATAAAAGTTTAATAAAACTAATTATATCCCTACTTAAGAGCTTAGGATAACAGTCCCTAACTCATCTTGTAAGAAAAAGGCATTGAACTCTTAATGGTCGGTAAATAAACAGGAAGCGTTCAATGTGTGTGCGACATAAGCAAAAAAGCTAAAATTTAAAAGTGATCATAGCTTACGAGCCATTGAAAAAAGCCTATGTAAAGATCCAAGTATTCATGCAGATAAGACATGATGTTATATTTGTTTCAGACCTAAACACTTTTATCTTGCAAATTTTAAGCTAGGCATTTAAGTGACAATTAAAATCAGCATGAATAAAATATATTCAATAATGAAAAATAGAAACCAAATCTTGCATTAAGAAAACTTCAATTGTATCGACACTAATATTATTCTAACAAATAGAAATTTATCTGTATCAAAAACAACTGCAATAGTAAACTATGACCAGACAAAGAAATCACCTGACTTGCAAATGTAACCAGACTTGGTAAACATGCCAAAGAACCAGATATCAAGCTCTAATTGCATATACCAGTTGAAAGTTATTAGAAATATATTTAAGATTTTGTTAAAGTTATTATTCATAATCTAGTGGTCACTTACAACAAATGCTTCAAAATTGAATAAAGTGAAATCTTAATCCTAAAAGAAATGAAATATGGATGGCTCACGTACATTCCAATGTTAGACAAACCTGATATATAAACAGAAACATATAAATTTTATTTAAAGATAAAATTCAAAATTGAATCTATTAAAAATACTCACATATACAAATGAAACAGTGCCTTATGTTGATATAAATGTGCGCACACGACACATAGTTAAATAACAGTGCAAGTATGGTCATAATAAGTATTAGAGAATTATATAAAGTGCACATAATAAATGCACAATATGGTAATAGATCTGGCACATAATAAAGTCTATGTGTCTTACTTGGCACACAATAAATGCACAGTACCAAAACATAGAGGTAAACCAATGCATAAGGAATAAACCTTACCTGATAAGCATATCCACATCTTTAACATGATTTTTGCTCATTTCAATAAGAGATGTACTTGTTCACCTGTAAACTAGCAGCATAAACTATATTTGCACTATAATGGTTACAAAGTAGTTAAACAATGATAAAGTGACTAAATTGGATGCTTCAGAACAATGTACATTAGTGCAGCAACATCCATTGTCAACATGTTATCGATCCAGTGTATATTTATGCATATAACTACTTCATTATGACTAATCATATAACTATTCAAAAATAAAAAGCACGACATATAGCGTTGAATCTTCTTGTTGAACCAGTAGCTCTTTAAATGTTGTGTTCTTTTCAGGAAGCTTCAAAAGAATATAACCAAAAGGTTCATTAAGACAACTTGATATCTTTATTAGGATTTCGGGTACAAAATTTATTAGGAGAGCAATGAAGTAGACCTTACCTTGAGAAACATGAATATAGTAATAAATTTTTATCCACTTAATTAACTTAACGCATATGTTCATCGTTTTTTGAATCATAATCATTTATTTTAAATTTATATTCATGCTTTTGTTGGACTGTCATAACTCCAATCAGAACACGTCTTGTGATAAGCTAAAATTCCCTAAGTTTCTTATGAATTCAAGATTTAATCCAACAATCTACCATATGGTTTTGTAAAATAGATCTTTAAGGGAAAACAAATTCGTATTGAAAGTAAGGCAGGTAGTAGTGTACATTATTCGAACAAAATTATTTCTAACAGTACATTTGAAACTAATGAAACAAAAATTGGAGATTTCCAGCAATAGAAAATGAGAATAATACTACCTCAACCTATAAACTTCCAACAACAAGCACAAAGGTGGAGATTTCCAGTAAGTTTTCTGGTCGATACTACCTCAACCGACCGATCGATGTTGAGACTAAATAAATCAGCTGATGCTAATACCTGATGTATAGTATTTCTAATCGAATCAAATAACAGAGGTACAAACATAATTAAAAAGGAAAAACTAAACTTGCCATCTGGCTAGACTTCGCTGCCCTAAAACTTGTGTGTTCCCGGAGGAGGTTAGACCATGAAACGAGGACATGCGGAGCAGCAGTCTTCGGAGAGGGGTGCAAAGATGGTGGTTACGACATCTAACTTGCCCTAAATCAATCGCGAAGAGGAACCCTAATTTGCAATAGAGGCGACCATTTTCATTTTCTGAATAGTAAAAGCACCGGACATATTCTGAATAGAAAAGTTGAATGAGATCATATGATGTGGAAGCCGTATCAAATCAGAACTGATCCACAACTTTAAAGATGCATGGTTAGATTTAATCTATTAGGGGTGGTGCGGATCGCAAATGAAATTATATAAACTGGAGCATAATTTGATATAGCTTTGATGTAACGACCCATATTTTTACGGTATATAAATAATTTATTTAATTATTTAAATAATGGTTTGGTTATTTAAAATGACCAGAATTAAATAATATTGAATATTTAATTAAAATAAATAATATAATGATATATTTAATTTCTGAAATAGTCAGAAATAGTGGAATTCACAAAATAGTGTGAATTGGATCATCTGTGATATTTAATTCTGTTTAGAATTGAATTAGAATAACGAATATATTATTTAAACGGTAGTTTGAACATTTAATTATAATATAATTAAAATCGAGCTCGAAATGGCGCAGCAGTTCGTAATTTGGCGATTTGGACTTCAACTGAATGTACATGATTCGTTTTAAATCGGATTTCTGTGAAACAAGAAACGTTAGGAGTTAGTGAAGTATATTTTTCTAGTGGAAGAGAAAAATCGGGATTTCATTGTGTAGATTTTGATTTATGTCCAAATCAAATTTTAGAAAAGTCACTGTGGAATTCCTTTATAATTTATAAAGGAATTAATTATATTTTAAAAAGGAATTTCATTATAAATCGAATATCGATTTAGTCGGGATTTGAAATATCGAGTTAGAACTTTATCTAGGAATATTCTGAAGCTGTATGATATTATTTTGTGAATATATATGATAATATTTATTTTTAAATATTAAATTTAAATGTTTTAAATATATTTATATATTTAAAAGGGTTATTTAGAGCTCTATAAATAGCCAGTTTTTCAAACGACCTCCAAATTCGACGAAACTAATTTTGTTGGATTCGTAGCGTCAAATTATTGTTAGATTTCAATTTCCATGGTTTTTGAAGTCAGTATGTGGCCGTACGGATTTTTAATGAGAAAAACAGTCACTGATGGTTAAAAATATGTTGTGTGAGCAAACGGAGTCGGAATTCGACGAAATCAGTTTCACTGGGTCCGTAATGGCAAACTGTAGCTGCATGTCCATTTTCGTGATTTTTGGTTATTGTATGTGAGCACGGGGATTTTTTAAACACAAATATAAGCAGCGATAGCATAAATAATAATATAAAACTCGAATAAAAAAATAATATAACTGCCCTATAAATAATCTTAACACTCTCCTAACCCTAAAGAAAATTTCCTTCTGGTCAATGGGATGCGCCGCTCTCCTTTCTTCATTTCACAAAATCGTGACATTGAAGAAAATCATGGAAATAAAAATCAAATGCTATAAATTATAATGGTTAGGTATTTGTGATGCTAAGAGGTTTCTTTACAATCCTAGTTAAGTATCATCGGTTGCGATGGGTTTTTTCACTTCCTACTGTTCACCGCAAAGGCTAGAGTTGCGGATTGCTTTTGATTAAGCAACCGAATTGCAAAATAGAGTGGACATCTGGGTTCGGATTGGAAAATAGCACTTGCGCAGGGATTTTTGGGGTATTCGGCGAAACTTCTTATCGATGGTTATTGGGTGCGTGAGTATCAAGTTTCAAATGGGATTTTGGACGAGGACGTCGAGTAGGGTGTGGTGGGTATGATGGTAAAGAGGAGATGAAGAGGAAAGTGGTGGTGATTTTACTGTGACTTGTAGTGGAACGATGAAGGGGCGGTTTGTGGTTGAAAGTGGCGGAAATGGGTGCCATTGGTTTTATTGGAGATCGAATTTGTGTTTGGGGAAGATGGACTAGAACGGGTTGGGAAGTATATGGTAATGGGCCGGGAGAAAGGAGAGTTAAGCCCAATTGAATTTATTTAATTTAGTTTAATTAAATTGTTGTACAAACTTTTAATTGAAATATCTATTACATACATTATCAGAATTTCGAACGGTTGGATCCGTTGGGATCGTATGGACGACGGCTACGCACTGGAACAGACTGGGAGTGGATTCGAGCTCGTTACAATTTATGGTGAAATAAATTGTCTGATCAAAATCAACTAACGCAAATCGTTATTAAACGGTTAACGCGAAATGTGAGTAACTCACTAACGCTTCTCATTTTATATTTTTATAAAATATTTTTAGAATTTATAAATGATGTTTTTTTGCTTTGTGTTGGCTGTTTGGTTGAACTGCTAGTCAGTTGATTGAAAATATAGATAACGATATAGATATAAATTGTTAATCAAATATTGATTCTGTTTAGTAGAATACTTCATAGTGAAATGGAATTGATGTTAATTTTATTGTTTAACATCTGTGGATGCAGGGAAAACAGGTTGGAGGGACCCAACTGGGTTCCTCAACATTTCTTTCTATTGTTTTTCCATATATTGTGTTATATGATGTGATATGAAATATGCTGTTGATTTTGTATGTTGGAGTGATACTGATCATTGTTATATGGTACGTTAAATACCATAAGGAATACTGGAATGTTAAAAATGGAAATTTTCAATGACATATTGAAAAAGAAATATTTATAAAATCAAAATATTTTATAAAAAGAAAATATTTATTTATAAAATAAATAGATTAAAAAGGAATATTTATTTGTTAATCAAATAGATAGAATTGAAGGGAAATATTTGTAAAACATCTACAAATAGAATTGAAAAAGAAATATTTGTAAATCATTTACAAATTGAATTGAAAAGGAATATTTATTTGAAAAATAAATAGAATAGAAAGAGGAAATATTTGTAAAACAGATAGAAAAGGAAATAGTTAGATTATGCAAGGAATTACTTATAAAATCAATGGATCTTATATAAAAAGAAATATTTTATAAAATAAATAGAATTATCAAAATGGGGTTTATTTGGTAAATAAATAGATTATAAAAGGAAATACTTGAAAAGTGACTAGAATTGTATAAAAGGAGAATTTTACATTTGAAAGGATTAGACCCGTGCTTCGCACACGGGTATAACATGTATGGAATTAAAGCAAAGATTTTAAATAGAATCTATTCTAACCGATAGATTAAGAAGATAAATTTATAAATAATATTTTATAAATTAAAAGAAATGTTTATCGTTGTATAAATAGAGTATATAAGTCGGGACTTATATAGAGAAGTAAGAATCGATTTCAACATCGTTAATTGAAACTGAATATGGACTTGGAGTTAATCAAAATGTGCTAATGAAATTGTGTTAATCAAATTGTAAGAGAGTTAATCGAATATTAGTTATTCGAGTAGGGTAATTGATTAGAGTTAATCAATTAGAATTAAACGATTAGAGTTAGAGTAAATCGATTAGAGTTAACCAGTTAGAGTTAATTAGATAGAGTTAATCGAATTAGAATTAATTGAATATTAGTTATTCAATTAGAGTTGATCGAATGTAGTTATTTGAGATAGAGTTAGTCATATATAGTTATTTAGGATGTGTTGCCATTTCGTACGATTGCTAGCATAATTCGTAGGGTTGTAGATAGCCTACGGTGGTCGGATGTTTCCTGAGGGAATCAGGCGTAACCATTGTGATCGTTGTGATCTAAAGTTAGGCAAATGGAGTTAAATCAAATATTAGTTATTCGAATCTAGTTATTCGAAAGGAGCTAGCGAATCTAGTTATTCGAAAGGAGTTATCGGTTAGTTTAATCGACAGGAGTTAAGCGAATTTAGTAATCCGAAAGAGTTAATCGAATAGAGTAAATTGATTTGAGTTAATTAGTTAGAGTTAATCAATTAGAGTAATCGAATAGAAGTTATTCGAAGTGAGTTAAGCAGTTAGGGTTAATTAGCTAGAGTTAATCAGTTAGAGTTAACCAGTTAGAATTAATTAATCAGAGTTAATCGATTAGAGTTAAATCGAACTAGAGTTATTCAAATAGAGTTCATCGAGTTAGAGTTAGTCCAGTACTAGTTAATCGAATATAATTTATTCGAAAGAGAGTTATTGAATAGTGATTATTCGAGAGTGTATTATACATTGGAATTCGATTATATCGAATTAAGGAAAGTAATATTTACTTTCCGTTTCAAATCAAGTTTTTTACTTATTTGTTAATAAATTAGTTGTTTGTTTAATTATCCAAACTAATAAAGAAAAGTTATATTTAAGTTAATATATATTCGAAAGCATGAAATTATAACACTAGCGTTATAAACAGATGATTTTTGAAGTGGATTCGTAAATAGAATCCGAGAGTTTGCGTAAGAAAGTTTGTTGGAGGGTTATAAGATGAACTTTGTCTATTTCGAGGTTAGAAATGTTGTTCAGTTAAGGTCTGAGAGGTAATAATACCCCAACTTGATTGACTTCGTTTTTAACTAAGGAGTAGTTAAGGTTTGATAGTGAAGATTGGTTAAATGAATTTAGTTAGCAAGTAAAATGGCTTGAATGGGCCAAGCGATGTTTTATTTAAACATCAGTTTAAATCCGATAAGGAAGTTTGGGAATGTTTTCCCAATAAGAACCAGAAACGTTTTCTAAATTTAGAAAATAAAAATTTACAAATATATAGGAATGGGGAAATGGATAAATTAAAGATAATTTAATATAAAGATATAAATGTTGATTGATGATTGATCGATAAAATTTCCATCTTGAAATAAGATCGTTGGTTGCACACCTGTTTTTCTTTGATAGTTAAATCACCGACTATCGAAGTTTTTGATCATTTTTCTGTCGTCAATACGGAGAGACTGGGATAAGATTCATCATCTGAAAACCACTCTGTATGGACGTTAGCATTGCAATCAAATATGATGAAAATAATTGAAGACGGAATTATGCAAGGGATATCCTGTTTATAGAATAGTGCCTTCGGTTTGTCCATTCCCAGGACAAACGTGAATGGACGAATGTCTGACAAAGTATATCTAACAAATCGCGTAAGTTGATCTCTTCAAACATAATTACATTTGGTGGCGGAGGAATTCGTTTCTCTTAGCTTTATACCCATGGTATTTTTGGGGAAATCAATTTGTGATTTGGCGGGTACGACGATGTGGCATTCAAAGTGAATGGAGGTCAAGTGTTTCAAAACATACGTAATGACCTCAAGCCTCATCAACCGGGAATGACAGAAATCAGGCAGGCAGCATGGCTAAGTGGGTCGCTCCCATTAGGGTGTATATCACCTATCTAGAGAAAATCCATTCCATTCTTTTATCTATTATCGATGCTGTCCCTTTTCGGGAAACGGTGGGTAGCTCCCAACCGTTGGTGATATACATTCGATACACTCAAGCGAAATGAGTGGTCGGTCATGTGAGGGCCGGGTTGCAAGATGTTCTTGTTGAACCCTTTGTATTCGCCTCTAGAGATACACTATTGGCAGGTGGTCCCATACCTTGTCATAGTCGGAATCCAATTTCCAGTAAGTGCCCGCGGTTTTGTTTGTATACTATATATGTGGAACGTGAGTTGCAAGCGTTCTACTAGATTGCTAATTACTTGTGATTAGACATTATTATAATATCGGAAAAGTATTGATTTCCAAAACTGTTTTGGATTATCGTAAGGTAAAAGCCGTCCGTGTTTATGTGTGGATCGGTCTTACGATTATTGTTTCGTTGAAAAGGATTTTTGAAAAGTTAAACAAGAATGATTTGAGTTTACTCACACCAGTCCCATGACTGACCAAGAGCTTATTTTGTTTTTTTTTTCTAAACACTTGGGTGCCCAAATTTGTATAGGCAGTCAAGTAGTTCAGGTCTTTACAGATATACTTGGAGGAGCTTGAAGTAGGAGGCTTCAAGATTATATAGCTATTGTTATTTCCGCTATGTGTAAGTGTTGTACTCTGATAATGTTATCCTATACGTATATTTTTTTAATTGTAAAGTTATGTTATGTATTATATTTTATTCGTTCCGCTGTGAGATTCATAGTACTCTGATTATGTTCTTTAGTGATCTTCATCTTCTTCTATTCTACTTTTCTATCTTATCTATTCTCACCCTCTAACTTCTTTCTATAAATGATCAGGAATTTCCAATGTCTGAATAGTCAACATGGTAGTTTTGTGTTGATTTTCGGAGTCGAAAATCCCAGTTCGTTACAGTGGTATCAGAGCTGAAGGTTAATTGATTACCTTGGCTCTGTGGTGTGACTCAGTAGAGATGGGGTTAGTAATACCCTAGATTTAGTTGGGTGTATATATACGAGTGAACGTATCTGTAGATTTTATAAAAATATGTTTTATATTGTGGAGATTTATTGGTTGAGCTGTTTATGAATTCTGGTCGATCAGTTTGATCCACTGTATCGATAAGGGTTTCTAAACATTCAAGTACAATAAACCGACACACTATGTTTTGAAAAAGGGTAAATGAAATAATTTTACCCAAAATATATTTCGATATAAAAGAAAGGTATATCTTGGAATTATTATCATATATTGGATGTGTTAGTTGATTATAATTGAAATGGTTATATAAATAACCAATTTGAGTTCGTATAATATAAAAGCAGATTAATTAAATCTGAATTAAACCTGAATTGGAATTAAAATTCTGAAAACTGGGAATAATGTTCATAAATGGATTTGAGTTAAATATAAGAAAATTTTAAGATCCTGGGAGATTTTAAATTGTTTACAAGTATCGTGAATGGTATTTTGAAATAGATTTCAAAATAAAAATGTTTAAATATGGTTTTGATAAGTGATATAGTATTGAACTCACTTCGATAGCTGGGAAATAACTCTAATGGTGCTGGCCACATCATCAGTGTTCATTTTCGAGTTCTAAGTGATGGATTACTACCAAAGATTTTGTGTTGAATTGTTTTTAGAAAACAAGTTGTTTTGAATCCTGAAAAGGAATATTTGATTTTAGAAAGAGGTAAACTATTTAAAAACTCCTAAGAGGGATTGTTTGAACAAAAACAAATTAAAGTAGAAATTTGTGAAAGCAAGCTAGAATTGAATTAAAACCAATTAACTGGAAATTTAATTAGAATATAATATATCAATTTGAATCAGATTTTGAATTATGTGATAGGAAATCTGAAATGGTATTAAATCGATGAGTTAGGAGTTGGAATCAAGAATGGAACTTTGGTTTGAAATGGAATTTTGGCATGGATACGTGAATGATTTGGTTTTGAGGATAAAATTGGAATTTTGTTTGGGAATGCATTTGTATATGCCGACAGGGTAGCAGATGGAAGGGATATAATGGTATGCCCGACAAAGGTACATGTTTAAGTTTTCATATGAGGTTTTATGTCCGAATCGGCAAGTCGCTCGGCTTTTTGATTTTCTTTTTGAAAGGAAAGGGCCTAGAGAGGCGAGTTGGGGTATGAACTATTGACCGGTACAAAGAAGGTGCCGGCGAAATTTTCTAGAAATTTAGAGTGTTAGAAAATTTTCAGGATTTTAGAAAATTTTCGTTGATAAGAATTAATCAATATTTTCATTGAAATTAAATTAGTTCAATTGAAAATAAGGTTGGTAGGTAAACAAATAAATTTGTACTAGTCAATAGGGTTTGTTCTCTACCTTAGAAATTTCGAGTATGAAATTATTTTAAGGGGGGAAGAATGTGATAACCCATATTTTTATGGTATATAAATAATTTATTTAATTATTTAAATAATGGTTTGGTTATTTAAAATGACCAGAATTAAATAATATTGAATATTTAATTAAAATAAATAATATAATGATATATTTAATTTCTGAAATAGTCAGAAATAGTGGAATTCACAAAATAGTGTGAATTGGATCATCTGTGATATTTAATTCAGTTTAGAATTGAATTAGAATAACGAATATATTATTTGAACAGTAGTTTGAACGTATAATTATAATATAATTAAAACCGAGCTCGAAATGGCGCTGCAGTTCGTGATTTGGCGATTTGAACTTCAACCAAATGTACAGGATTCGTTTTGTGAAACAAGAAATGTTTGGAGCTGGTGAAGTATATTTTTCTAGTGGAAGAGAAAAATCGGGATTTCATTGTGTAGATTTTGATTTATATCCAAATCAAATTTTAGAAAAGTCGCTGTGGAATTCCTTTATAATTTATAAAGGAATTAATTATATTTTAAAAAGGAATTTCGTTATAAATCGAATATCGATTTAATTGGGATTTGAAATATCGAGATAGAACTTCTTCTAGGAATATTCTGAAGCTATATAATATTCTGTTGTGAATATATATGATAACATTTATTTTTAAATATTAAATTTAAATGTCTTAAATATATTTATATATTTAAAAGGGTTATCTAGAGCTCTAAAAATAGCTAGTTTTTCAAACGACCTCCAAATTCGATGAACCTAATTTTGTTGGATTCGTAGCATCAAATTGTTGTTAGATTTCAATTTCCGTGATTTTTGAAGTCAGTATGTGGCCGTACGGATTTTTAATGAGAAAAACAGTCAGTATTTTGACGGTTAAAAATATGCTGTATGAGCAAACGGAGTCGGAATTCGACGAAACCAGTTTCATTGGGTCCGCAATGGCAAACTGTAGCTGCATGTCCATTTGCGTGATTTTTGGTTATTATATGTGAGCATAGGGATTTTTTTAAACACAAATATAAGCAGTGATAGCATAAATAATAACATAAAACTTGAATAAAAAAATAATATAACTACCCTATAAATAATCTTAACATTCTCCTAACCCTAAAGAAATTTTCCTTCTGGCCAATGGGATGCGCCACTCTATTCTTTCTTTATTTCACAAAATAGTGACATTGAAAAAAAATCATGGAAATCAAAATCAAATGCTATAAATTATAACGCTTAGGTATTTGTGATGCTGAGAGGTTTCTCTACAATCCTAGTTAAGTATCATCGGTTATGATGGGTTTTTTCAATGTCCTACTGTTCACCGTGAAGGCTAGGGCTGCGGTTTTCTTTTGATTAAGCAACCGATTGGCAAAATAGAGTGGATATCTGGGTTCGGATTGGAAAATAGTACTTGCACAGGAATTTTTGGGGTATTCAGCGAAACTTCTTGTCGATGGTTACTGGGTGCATGAGTATCAGGTTTCGAATGGGATTTTGGACGAGGACGTCGAGTAGGGTGTCGTGGCTATGATGGTAAAGAGGAGATGAAGAGGAAAGTGGTGGTGATTTTACTGTGATTTGTAGTAGAATGATGAAGGGGCGGTTTGTGGTTGAAAGTGGCGGAAATGGGTGTCATTGGTTTTACTGGAGATCGAATTTGTGTTTGGGGAAGATGGACTTGAACGGGTTGGGAAGTATATGGTAATGGGCCGGGAGAAAGGAGATTTAAGCCTAGTTGAATTTATTTAATTTAGTTTAATCAAATTGTTGTAAAAACTTTTAATTGAAATATCTATTACATACATTATCAGATTTTTGAACGGTTGGATCTGTTGGGATTGTATGGACGACGGCTACGCACTGGAACTGACTGGGAGTGGATTCAAGATCGTTACAATTTATGGCGAAATAAATTGTCTAATCAAAATCAACTAACGCAAATCGTTATTAAACGGTTAACGCGAAATGTGAGTGATCTCACTAACTCTTCTCAGTTTATATTTTTATAAAATATTTTTAGAATTTATAAATGATGGTTGTTTGCTGTGTGTTGGCTGTTTGGTTGAACTGCTAGTCAGTTGATTGAAAATATAGATAACGATATAGAAAAAAATCGTTAATCAAATATTGATTCTGTTTAGCAGAATACTTCATAGTGAAATGAAATTGATGTTAATTTTATTGTTTAACATTTGTGGATGCAGGGAAAACAGGTTGGAGGGACCCAACTGGGTTCCTCAACATTTATTTTTACTGTTTTTCCATATATTGTATTATATGATGTGATATGAAATCTGTTGTTGATTTTGTATGTTGGAGTGATACTGATCATTGTTATATGGTACGTTAAATACCATAAGGAATACTGAAATGTTAAAAAAGGAACTTTTCAATGACATATTGAAAAAGAAATATTTATAAAATCAAAAGATTTTATAAAAAGAAAATATTTATTTATAAAATAAATAGATTAAAAAGGAATATTTATTTGTTAATCAAATAGATAGAATTGGAGGGAAATACTTGTAAGACATCTACAAATAGAATTGAAAAAGAAATATTTATAAACCATTTACAAATTGAATTGAAAAGGAATATTTATTTGAAAAATAAATAGAATAGAAAGAGAAAATATTTGTAAAACAAATAGAAAAGGAAATAGTTAAATTATAAAAGGAATTACTTACAAAATCAATGGATTTTATATAAAAAGAAATATTTTATAAAATAAATAGAATTATCAAAAAGGGGTCTATTTGGTAAATAAATAGATTATAAAAGGAAATACTTGAAAAGTGACAAGAATTGTATAAAAGGAGAATTTTACATTTGAAAGGTTTAGACCCGTGCTTCGCACACGGGTATAACATAATATGGAATTAATGCAAAGATTTTAAATAGAATCTATTCTAACCGATAGATTCAAAAGATAAATTTATAAATAATATTTTATAAATTAAAAGAAATGTTTATCGTTGTATAAATAGAGTATATAAGTCGGGACTTATATAGAGATGTAAGAATCGATTTCAACATCGATAATTGAAACTGAATATGGACGTGGAGTTAATCAAAATGTGTTAATCAAATTGTGTTAATCAAATTGTAAGAGAGTTAATCGAATATTAGTTATTCAAATAGGGTAATTGATTAGGGTTAATCAATTAGAATTAAAAGATTAGAGTTAGAGTAAATCAGTTAGAGTTAACCAATTAGAGTTAATTAGATAGAGTTAATCGAATTAGAATTAGTTGAATATTAGTTATTCAAATAGAGTTGATCGAATGTAGTTATTTGAGATAGAGTTAGTCAAACATAGTTATTTAGGATGTGTTGCCATTTCGTACGACTGCTAGCATAATTCGTAGGGCTGCAGATAGCCTACGGCGATCGGTGTTTCCTGAGGGAATCAGGCGTAACCATTGTGATCACTGCGATCTAGAGTCAGACAAATGGAGTTAAATCGAATATTAGTTATTCGAATCTAGTTATTCGAAAGGAGTTATCAGTTGGTTTAATCGAAAGGAGTTAATCGAATTTAGTAATCCGAAAGATTTAATCGATTAGAGTTAATCGAATAAAGTAAATTGATTTGAGTTAATCAGTTAGAATTAATCAATTAGAGTAATCGGATATAAGTTATTCGAAGTGAGTTAAGCAGTTAGGGTTAATCAGTTAGAGTTAATCAGTTAGAGTTAAGCAGTTAGAGTTAATTAATCAGAGTTAATCGATTAGAGTTAAATCGAACTAGAGTTATTCAAATAGAGTTAATCGAGTTAGAGTTAGTCGAGCACTAGTTAATCGAATATAATTTATTCGAAAGAGAGTTATCGAATAGTGATTATTCGAGAGTGGATTATACATTGGAATTCGATTATATCGAATTAAGGAAAGTGACATTTACTTTCCGTTTCAAATCAAGTTTTTTACTTATTTGTTAATAAATTAGTTGTTTGTTTAATTATCCAAATTAATAAAGAAAAGTTATATTTAAGCTAATATATATTCGAAAGCATGAAATTATAACACTAGCGTTATAATCAAATGATTTTTGAAGTGGATTCGTAAATAGAATCCGAGAGTTTGCGTAAGGAAGTTTGTTGAAGGGTTATAAGATGAACTTTGTCTATTTCAAGGTTAGAAATGTTGTCCAGTTAAGGTCTGAGAGGTAATAATACCCTAACTTGATTGACTTCGTTTTTAACTAAGGAGTAGTTAAGGTTCGATAGTGAAGATTGGTTAAATGAATTTAGTTAGTAAGTAAAATGGCTTGAATGGGCCAAGCAATGTTTTATTTAAACATCAGTTTAAATCCGATAAAGAAGTTTGGGAATGTTTTCCCAACAAGAACCAGAAACATTTTCTAAATTTAGAAAATAAGAATTTACAAATATATAGGAATGGGGAAATGGATAAATTAAAGATAATTTAATATAAAGAGATAAATGTTGATTGATGATTGATCGATAAAATTTCCATTTGGAAATAAGATCGTTTGTTGCACACCTGTTTTTCTTTGATAGTTAAATCACCGACTATCGAAGTTTTTGACCATTTTTCCGTCCGTCAATACGGAGAGATCGGGATCAGATTCATCATCTGAAAACCACTCTGTATGGACGTTAGCGTTGCGATCAAATATGATGAAAATAATTGAAGACGGAATTATGCAAGGGCTATCCTGTTTACGGAATAGTGCCTTCGGCTTGTCCAGTCCCAGGACAAACGTGAATGGACGAATGTCTGATTAAGTACATCTAACGGATCGCGTAAGTTGATCTCTTCAAACGTACTTATGTTTGGTGGAGGAGGAATTCGTTTCTCTTAGCTTTATACCCATGGTATTTTTGGGGAAATCAATTTGTGATTTGGCGGGTACGACGATGTGGCATTCAAAGTGAATGGTGGCCAAGTGTTTCAAAACATATGTAATGACCTCAAGCCTCATCAAACGGCAATGACAGAAATTGGACAGGCGGCATGGCTAAGTGGGTCGTTCCCATTAGGGTGTATATCACCTATCTAGAGAAAATCCATTCCATTCTTTTATCTATTATCGATGCTGTCCCTTTTCGGGAAACGGTGGGTAGCTCCCAACCGTTGGTGGTATACATTCGAAAGAGAAATGAGTGGTCGGTCATGTGAGGGCCGGGTTGCAAGATGTTCTTGTTGAACCCTGTGTATTCGCCTCTAGAGATACACTATCGGCAGGTGGTCCTATACCTTGTCATAGTCGGAATCCAATTTCCAATAAGTGCTAGCTGTTTTGTTTGTATACTATATATGTGGAACGTGAGATGCAAGCGTTCTACTAGATTGCTAATTACTTGTGATTAGACATTATTATAATATAAAAAAATTATTGATTTCCAAAACTGTTTTGGATTATTGTAAGGTAAAAGCCATTCGTATTTATGTGTGGATCGGTCTTACGATTATCTTTTCATTGAAAAGGATTTTTGTAAAGTTAAAAAAGAATGATTTGAGTTTACTCACACCAGTCCCATGACTGACCCAGAGTTTATTTTGTTTTCCCTAAAATCTTGGGTGCCCAAATGTAGCGACCCGAACTTCCCCGGTAAGGAAAGCCCGGATTGCCTTGAGAACAACACACATGGAACACAAACAGAAGAACATTTCATTGTTTATTACAACAATTCCATCAATTACAAGAATATACAGAGCACGAATAAATATTACACAGAAAATATCATAGATTTAAATTACATTTAAATACAGCACATAGCAGCGGAAAATAATACAACACACAACTGAAAGTTATACACGGATACAGAGCTTTCCGAGTATCGTCCCAGCTGTAAATCAGGATCCTGTGAATATAAATCTGCAAAACCAAAACTACTAGCTGCCCGTGTTGAAAATAGGGGCACCCAGAGTTTAGGTTGAAACAATAAACTCCAGGTCAGTCATGTGACTGGTGTGAGAACTAAAACAGTTATTAATCTTTATTTTCAAAGTTAGGTAAATCAAGGGACCACGCCGTATAACATGGAACGGGTTTCCTCCCAAGAATACCAGTGCATAAAACAAACAGCGCAATGCTAAATAAAGAAAAATGAAGCTATTATAAGACCCAAGTTCCATCACACAATGCAACGCAACCGGAGGATAGGGTTTTCCCTTATAATAGCCAAACATGCTTGGTACGTTTAAAATAAATCACTTTGATATTATTATAAGTGTATAGTTTCAAAAAAATTTCAATCATAAATATCAATCATAGACGGCATGGGTACCATATATCGTGTCGCCATACTAGTTCTACAATTAAAACCGCAATATCACGTATTGGAAATTGGATTCCCGTCATGAGTCGAGGCAAGAGGCAAACTCCTCTCCGATTCGAGACACTCTAGCAAATATCTCAGGACCCCACTATGATCCTTTGGAACCTCCAAGGCCAGTCCTCTCTTACTTTTGAGGATTGGCAATTCCTGAACACACGTTTCCCGGTCATAACAGACCTATATCCGAGGCGCCTCGCATTCCAACAACCACACAGGTGAAAAGTATATATAAATGTCAGCCAGTTTAAGCACTGAGACCACCACTAGCTAGAAAGAAACGTCGTGCACTCCTTGGGTCCTTATCCCGTTTTTGACTCATACCGAGGTGTGAGGCTCGCGAATTCACGCTATACACAAAGTTGCGCCACACAGGCCGTGCTTTGATCATCAACCACAAGACTTTGCTTTTCAACAGAAGCCTTGATCAATTTCCACTTAGGCGTGCCACACAGGCAATTCATGTCATGCGACTGATGTCCATCGATATACAACCTCTGAGCTCGTACGTCTCAGAGAAGGGCGTTAAGCAAGAGAATAAATTCTCCGCCGCCAAACAGATGTATATTTAATAGAGATCAATCAACATAGAATAAAATCCAATGTCAGACACACAATCCATTTACAAGTTCGTTCTGGGTCTGAACGAAACCGGAGGCGCTTTCCTCGCATATCCATCTATCTCCAAGTATGAAACGACCCACAAATCCGTGCTATCTGAGTTGATTAATAACACTACACGTCCAACCCAAATAACACAGAAATACGACTCATTATTAGAAAGAAGTTAGAGGATGAGAAATAGAAAGAAAGAAATATTAGAATAGAAGAAAAAACGAAGATCACAAACTCACAGCGGAACGAATAAAATATATTATATAACATAAGCTTTGAAATACAAATCTGTTTTGTACATATATACATACCATCATCAGAGTACACATAACATTTGATCCAGCGGAAGTAACTCTAAATAACTAACGTTGAAGCCTCCTGCTTCAAGCTTCTCCAAGCGTATCTGTAAAAGCCTGAAACACTTGACTGCCCGTACAAATTTGGGCACCCAAGAGTTTAGGAAAGACAAAACAAAATAAACTCTGGGTCAGTCATGGGACTGGTGTGAGTAAACTCCAACCACTTGTTTAACTTTCAAACTCTTTTCGAAGGAAAAGGTAATAGTAAGACCAGCCCACACATAAACACGGACGGTTTTTACCTTACTATAACCCAAACACTTTGATATCAAATCCAGTGATATTATAGTAATGTCTACATCAAATAAATAACCAAATAGCAGAACGCTTGCATCTCACGCTCCACATATATAGTATAAAATCAAAAACCGCATGGCGCTTATTGGAGATTGGATTTCCAACATGACAAGGTATGGAACCACCTTCCGATGATGTATCTCTAGAGACGAATACACCTGGGTTCAACAAGAACGTCTTGCAACCCGGCCCACACATGACCGACCACTCATTTCGCTTGAGTGTATCGAATGTATATCACCAACGGTTGGACTCAAACCACCGTTTCCCGAATGGGCAGAATCGATAGATTTAGAAACAAAAGGAATTTCTCTAGATAGGTGATTATACACCCTAATGGGTGCGACCCACATAGCCATGCTGCCTGCCCGATTTTTGTCCTTTCCCGGTTGTTGAGGCCTGAGGCTACGAATACTTACCATTCATTGATAGCACAATCACTTTGAATGCCACATCGTCAGATCCGTTAATCACTAGTTGAGTTTGCACAAATATTCTGGATATTATGCTAAGGGATAAATCCGTTGCAACCATATATATTCGTACAGACCAACCCATTTGATCATTGGAAATACTCTGTCAGACATTCGTCCATTAACGTTCGTTCTGGGATTGAACGAAACCGAAGGCACAATTTCTATTACTAGAAAAGCCCTTGCACTTTACTCCGTCTTCAATATATTCAGCATACTTGGTTCGCAACGCTTATGCCGATACGGAGTGGTTCTTCGGATAATAATCCAACCGGTCTCTCCATATTGACAACGATCGTCAAAACTTCGATAGTCTGTGATTTAACTATCGAATAAAAACAAGTGTTCATCCAACATATCAAACAAATCACTGGCTCTTTAATTAATATTTCATTAATTAAATCTCTTCTCCATTTCCACTATCAATATTTGTTACCCAAATATTTTCAATAGCCATATTGGTCCTTTACGCTATTTTTGATTTCGTTTCCTTATCGACTTCTATATATATCGATATATAGATTTCTAATTGTCAAATTTCTTAAAAATATTCTAACTCCTTAAATTCCCGGAAAATTTCGCCATAACCTTCCCTGTATCGGGAGCATCGGGAAATTTCAAATAGCATCCCGGTATCTTCTCAAATCGAAAAGAAAAAGGAAAAGCCAAGCGGCTTGCCGATACGGCGCATAAAACCCATATATGAATTTAAACATGTACCTTATTGTCGAGCACATAAATTAAAATCTTCATATACTCCATCCCATATCTGTTTAACACCTGTTCACCTGTTTTCCAATTCAATTCAACTTAATTCATTCGTTTGAATTCAATTTTGAATCGTTTGAATTCAGTTCCGCTCAATTATTCTTTAATTAGTCCTTTTTGCCTATTTCACTTCTTTGTTGAACATAACATGTTCAAACAAAATATTTAACTCGTTCATAACCAAATTGAATTTCAATTCTAGTTTCCCTTTTGATTTCGAATATAAAAATCGAATTTTCTTATTCAAACCCCAATATCCCTTCGAAATCTCATTAACTAATTTCTATTTCAAATTAGTTAGTTCTATTTAATAAATCAAAAATCTGATTTCTGTTTCAAAAATCCTGTTCATTTACACATTTGTATTCGCATATATTTTGCAACTCAACTCTGAGATTTTCTAAATCGAAGCTTCGGATTTTATTTGCTTTAAAATCCTTTTATAATATTAAATAAACCATTATGGTTTTAAAACGATTCTGGCGCTGCTTTTCTGAAAATTTGATTTTGACATAAATCAAAATCTATACGACGAAATTCAGATTTTTCTCTTTCATTAGAAAACTATTATCAAACCGGTCCTGACGTTTCTTGTTTCAAAGAATTCCGACTTCAATCGAGTTCTATATATTCGATTGAAGTTCGAATCGCCAATTTACGAACTGCAGCGCTGCGGCGAGTTCGTTTTAATTATATATATATATATATAAAAACTTTTTAAACTTCTTAAAATGAATTCAACTTTATTTAATTTCTATTTGAATTCCTTGATTCAAATTCCAATCTCACTTTTATTTGAATTCTATATTCAAATCCCAATTCCTTTTCTATTTGACATTCAAATTCAATATTTGAATTTCTATTTCAATTCAAATTCAATACTTGAATTCATTTGAATTCTTTTATTCAAACTCTATTTTTAAATTCCATTTGAACTTCTATTATTCCAATTTTTATATTTGAAATTTATTGAAATTCAAATATTCAAACTCCTTTTTAAATTCTAGATACAAAATTCCATAGTTTTAAAATTCCATTTGAATTTCATATTCAAATCCCATAGATTAAATCTTATTTGAATTCAATTTGAATTTCTTACATTCAAATTCCATTTTCCTTTTCCATTTGAATTCAAATATTCAAATTCATCTCCAACCCCATTTGAATTCTAATATTCAAACTTATTTTTAACACCATTTGAATTTCTTCACTCAAACCCATTTGAATTCCCCTGAATTCAAATCCCATTTCAAAACCATTTGGATTTCTTATTTTGAAATCCTAATTTGAAATTTCTATTTCCAATTCTACTTCGAAAATCCTATTTTCAAAGTTTATTTCAAATTCTATTTGGAAATCTCATATTCGAATTTCTACTTGAATTCCTGTATTCGATTCCATGTTCAAATTCAATACTCGAATTTCTATTTCAAACCTCTGTTCAAATTTCATATTTACATTCCATTCAAATCTTTATTCAAATTTCATATTTGAATTCTTCCTTGAAATACTATATTTCAAATTCTATTCAATTCTTCTTTGAAATTCTATATTTCAAATTCTATTTTGAAATTCTACATTCAAATCTCTATTTGAATTTCTTTATTCGAATTCCTTTGAATTCAAGTTTTATTTTAATTCCTTGAATTCAAATTCTATTTTTCCATCTAATTTCATTTATTCGAGTTCTATTTGAACTTCGATTTGAATTTCTAATATTCAATCTCCTTTTAAAATTCAAATATTTAAACTTCTTTTAAAAATTCAAATGTTATACTCAAATTTCATTTGAGTTATATATTTAAAAATTCCATTTCACATCCTACTTGAAATTTCATTTCAAATTCCAATTTCACGCTGGTATTTCTATTTCTGAATTATCAAATGATAATTCTTTTTACTTCATTTATAACTTCGTTATAAAAGAACTATTTATAAACTTCGTTTATAAAGAAACTGCTTGTTTTATTTTTCAAAACAAGTTTATATTTTTATTTCCATTCAAATTCAAATTCTATCTAAAAATAGAATTTTCCTTTTTAAATCTCAAATATCCTTTCACGATATTTTTAAATACCATTACTTAAGCCCAGTGATATTTAAACACACAAAGCAACGAATTATTTATTTTTTTCTAACACATCATATATAACAATATATATATACAAACAAATAAACAAACAGATAATATATTTTTGAGGAATCCAGTTGGATTCCTCCAACCTGTTTTCCTGCATCCACAGATGTTAGCACATAAATAATACCAATTCTGCTTCGTGGCAGAATATCGCGGTATAGAAGGTCATCCACTAATCATAGCGTGGGGCGTATAGGGTAATCATCCGCTATGAAACTGCGGGCATCCGCTAATGAGACTGCGGGAATCCAACCAATCAATCAACCCAATATATATATATATATAGCCTAAATAACTAATATATATAAAACAACTATAAATCATTCACACAAGCAACAGACAATTATTTTTAATAAAATAAAAATAATTCTAAAGGTGAGTGAGATTTACTCACCTCGATATTATTTGCGCTGAATATCCATTCAAATCTCGGAACATCGCAGCTACAATTTGTCTTAAGTGAAATTTTACCTACGAATATTTATTTATGATTAACCGGATTATTGATTTTAATTAATAACTAACGATAAATAAAATAATTCTTCTATGTATTTTAAAATAAACGTATACCTTATTTCTTGAACGACTACGAAGCTAAACATGAAGCGACTCCATAACCATCGATCAATCCTGTTGAAAACAGCCCAAACTCTTGCACCATCCACTCCGGCATTACATCGAGCACCTTGTCTACACTGCCATATAAATCACGATCTGTCAATCTGATCACCAGTGCCTTATCTTTGTCAACCGCCCTTGCTGTTCGAACACAGTCCTCCTCATATATACACCTGTAGCATTCGAACATGGGCTATCACCTCGTCACCCACTGCCCTTATCATCACCATGGTCGATGTCCCACTCCTCCGACCAAAACGAATAGCGTCGAACTCATCAATCTTCCACTTCGCGAGCCGTGAACCATCGCACCCCCATTAAAACAATCGATTTCACGTGGCATAAGGAAACGGGTGCGATAAATTTTGCAACGTAAATCCACCAATTGTCAGCTATGCTTATGTCACCTTACCAGAAACCTGGCGCTGCTCTTGATCTCGACCTCGATGCCCCCTAATACCCCTTACCAAAACCCTAGCTTCACTTCGCTTATCGCTCCAGTCACCAAAACCGCTACCCCTTTACTGCCATAGAAGTCGATTATCTTTCAGCTTCGCAAATCCAATTCGATCTAAACCCTAGTTCGTTGTTCGAGATCGAACGCCCCCATATTCGTGAATCGCAATGAACCCTAGGCGGCGCTCGAGATCATCGAGCTCCAGGATACCTCGCGAGTACTGATTTCATTTGGGATTTCGGGGGAAAATGAAGGTTATCGGCTGTTTAAATAGGTACGAAGGGAACCAATATGGCAGCTCAAGGAATCAGCTATTAAATTTCTGTGTTTCCATGATGTTAAAGATCAGAGACCATTTTTCCAGCTCGAGGAAATAAAAGGTCTGCGATGTTTATATTTTTAGGGTGGCGAAAATTAAAACGTAGGTCGGCTGATGTTTATTGTGATTTGATTTAAATTAAAAATATCTAGTGGTCCTTAACTCGAAATTCTGAACCGTTATTCAATCGTAACGAACTGACGTTATAAGCTTACAACGCCGTTCTAAACTCAACGGATCCGATTCTGAATTTTAATACGACTATATATAGAAGAGATAACAATTTAAATTAACGATTTAAATTAAATCCGATTAAAAATATAAATTGTTTTCAAACAATTTAAATCCATGATAATAAATAATTATTATCGTTTTAATTCAAATGAAATTAACTGAATTGTTTCGATTTAGTTTTATCTTTGAATTGAATTATTTCAAACTTCTCGTATTTCGATAATTATCTAAATAAATCGTATTTCGATTATTTAATCGATAACCCAATAAATTACCATTTATATTATGAATTCAATATTTAAAACCATACTAAATATTTAAACTAAACTGTTCAAAAATCTGGGTCGTTACAAAGTACGTCTGGACGATCACCAACTGATTCCCTCCTCTTGGGTGTACAGCCCAATCAAGATCATCAGTAATCACCCAAACGATGTGAAGACTTCCGGTCTTCAACCACCGTCTTCATCTTCGACTTATCGTCGAATTGGTTATTCAGAATGGGTATAAACCCGGCCTTTCCGAATAACCCACGTATATAATAAACAAATGTTACACAAACACAACATATGCCTCATTCCAATTAAGAATATTCTTTTTATTCAAATTTTCACATTCTTAGGGAAAGGTTCCCATTAATTTTATCAAATATAAATTCTTCTAAATTTATTCTTTAATATTCCTTTGGATATCATTTCAAACCGTATTATGGTTTTCCAAACTAGTCGGGATTAGCGAACCACACCGAAGTAATTATTTATTTTATTTCCCAATCCCAACCTATTCATCCCATGGAGCAAAACTGGTAATACTCCATATCTAACACCACGGTGTTATCGGTAAAGTTAATTTCCATTTCACGTTCAAATCTAATTAAATATTTAACTATCGCTTTGGAGCAAAACTGGTGATGCTCCATTCTCGATCACTTTTCAGATTTGATGATTTAAATTATCAATTCATTTTTAATCTAATTAAAGATTCATTAAAACTCCACTTAGTTTTAATCTTCCCAAAAATCAATATCTTGTCTTTAACTGGGTTAAAGAACCAATGTCACCTAAAACACAATTCACGACAAACCCAAATCACATTTGATATTAAATACAAGGCTCTGAATAGAAAATATATCGGCTTATATTCAATATCAAATTCTGAAACCAACAAATATCGTATTGGAAATAACGATATGAATATATCTTTCAAATTTCCACAACCATATTTGTATAATCACAAAATCCAACATCGAAATATTCCAAAGACAATTTCGATTCAGATCCATTCCAATTCACGTATTGGAAATTCGGATTATTTTTAAAACCATTTTCAAATTCAATTTATTTATTTCAAAAATAAATTGATTTTAATTCTAGTTCAAAACTAGTTCATTTCAATAAAAATATATTTTTATCCTTTCAAATGTGGAATTTTTCATCCCAGTTCTTTCCAATTCACATATTATGATTTTACATAAATTATTAATATTTTTAATAATTTTATCATGGCCCGTACAGTCGATTTCCATCAACGGCCATCGAACTGCACTTACAGCGACCTTTTCCTAATTTGATTTGGACATAATTCCAAATCCAACCGTTAGATTTCAAATTTCTAATATTCATTGGAAAGCTCTTTTCGATACGAACCCAACGGTTCCGGTTTTAGGAGAATCCGACGGTCGGATCTCCCGTAATGTCCATTCGAAGTCAATGGTCGAAATTCACGAACTACCGCAGCGCGGCGCGTTCTATTCTGGCCATTCTATATATATATATATAATATATAATATATTATATTTTGTCGATTTCCTTTTTAAAACGTATTTTATAAATCATTTTAAATTCGTTTTTAAAACTATTTCAACTCTATATTCAATTTCAAATCAAAATTGAATATTTCATATCATTACTATATAAATGATAATATTTTCAAAACGTTATATTTTGAAATCACTACCTTTTCTATATTCATTATAAAAACAAATATAATCGATATAAATATCGTTCATGTCAAAATAGCGCAACTCTAATCAACACGGCTTTATATATTTCAATAAATTCGTTATTCTATTCAACAGATGAATATTTATTCTATTCAACACATGAATCTATATTTCTTTCAACACATGACTAATCTCAACACATGAGTACTGTCAACACATGACTATTTTTGTTATGTAATATATTTTATAAAATTATGGTATCTATCATTTGATTTTTAATCAGGCTCCAACCGTAAAGTAGTTTCTAATTTTAAATATGATAAAAATGTAAATTTTATTTTTAAATATTTTACTCAACACAAGAATAGTTTCAACACATGAATATTCTAAACACATGAGCATCGTCAACACATGACTATTTTTATATTCTAATATTCTTTATTTTCTCCAATTGGAATGAGGCCCAATCAATTACCATATAACGTTAATTATATGGATTCCATACAACACATGTATATAATAGAAACGATAAACAATCAACCATCATCCAAAGTGCATCACACAACTGCATAAGCATCAAATATAAATAATTAACGCTTACACAGCCTATCGACCAATCGATTGACATACAATTAAATAATTGGGATTAGTGCACGCCAAATACCATCCCAACACCTGTGTGGGGTTTCAAATCAACAAACACTGAATATTATTTGTGTAGTTGGGCGATGTGTAAAATTTATCGTCCCAATCAATATCCTTCAAATAGGTGTACATAAACAAACCGTCCGGTTTGTAAATGAATATTTATTTATTCACATTCACTATATTCATATTCACATTAAAAATTATATTTTTAATGATAATTAATTTGTTTCAACACATTAATCTATATTATCGATTTCACATCAACATCATAAACAAATTTCACAACACATCAAACAAGCATACAAGCCGTCCATGGTCTGCAGACGATGGGTGTCGGGTGCTACTAAACACCGTCTACATCCTAGTATGTATTATAACTAGAAAAAGAAAATTTAAAGTGAGAAGTTCTCACCGACTAGCTAAACCAACGCCACGGCTCTCCTTATGTAGAAATCTTCGTCGTGCTCGCCTTTTGTCAATTTCATCGCCCGTAGCCACTACATATGTAAAAATCACATTTTTATATCTACGCTATATGGATAAAAATTCTATTTTTATACCGCTACTATATAGATAAAAATTCTATTTTTACACCGCTACTATATAGATAAAAATTCTATTTTTACACCGCTACTATATAGATAAAAATTCTATTTTTACAACGGTGTTCATATAATAAAGATTACATTTTTATCACGCTATCCTCTATATAAAAATAATATTTTTACATATGTAAAGATCGTATTTTTATATCACGGCTTCATATGTAAAAATCACTCCTTTACAACGCTACTTCCATGATAAAAATTATATTTTTATCTTGCTAGCAATATGATAAAAATTATATTATTATTACTCTACATGGATAAAAATCATATTTCTATATCTCCTACATAATAAAGATCGAATTTTTATTATATAAATAATATAAAAAAAATCGTATTTTTAATATTTCTACTATATAAAAAGAATATTTTTATACTTCACATATGATAAAAATCATATTTTTATTATCGTACATATATAAAAATCAAATCTTTACTATCTATATATTATAAAAATCATTTTTTTTCATGAATAAAAAATCTCAACTTCTCTATTTCAAAAGTATAATCTTTATATATTAAAAACCCTATTTTTCATACATAGAAAAATCATACCTCTATCTACTAATACAAAAACAGAATTTTTTTCTAATTTAAATAAACTAATTACTTCAAATAAATAAATAAATAAAGTAAAACACTTACTTTGATTCTCGTTTTCTGAGTAGTAGGGGGTTTGAGGTCGCGAGAAGGAGGGGAGGAGGGGTACAGCAGGCGGTTGGTGGTGGTCTTCGAAGTGGTGGCAGTGGAGGGGCTCCGGCGTCGGGGTTTTTTTGGGGCTTAGGGTTTGGCGCGAGGGGCTCAAACGAGGGCAGGAGGGAGGACGCGCGAGGAGCATGAGGGGGGAATCAGAGCGATGGTCGGTGGCGCGGCGCGTGGAAGGGGGGGCAGTGGTCGTGGCAGAGGACGACGCAATCTACTCTTTTTTTTTTTAAACTGAATGAACGGGAAAAGGGGAAGAAGGTATAAGAGGGGGTTGACCAAGCTTTAATATTATATATTTAATTAATTTTATCTCCACTAAAAGTAACTTTTTATTTTGACCTCGAAACGAGACCCACCGCCTGTCGTCCCCAACTAATTACCCCCATTCTGAACACAATGGGATATGTATCGTAGGCTGATTCGATCGTTTCGATCACTTTCGTCAAAATCAACATATAACTTTATATATTGAATTTGAACGCGTATCTCAATTTACCAGGGCCACATACTGACTCGAAAAATCGTCGAAAAATATTTTCTAGCTTCGTATTGACGATACGGTCCTAACAAAACTAATTTCATCGAATTCTGAGACCGTTTGAAAAATGGCCATTTTCCAGTCGATTAAAATCAACCAAAACTGGTCAAACGCGTTTTCCTTTTCCACGCTCACATATTGATTTGAAAAATTACGAATTTTGAAATCTAGCAATAACTTGACATCACGGATCCAACAAAAGTGGTTTCGTCGAAAATCGAGGTCGTTTGCAAAATTTCCATTTTTAAGGGCCGGAATTCCATAGCGACTATTCTGAATTTTCAACTGGGCATAACTTTTTATCCCCGCTATGTAATTTCAATTTTTCGGACTCGTTGGAAAGATATTCTCAAATAGATTCTATTATTTTTGGTTTCGCCAAAATCCGGTTTATTTTGCACCCGGCACATTCATTTGAAATTTGAAATTGAATTATCGAACTACCGCGCCATTTTCAATTCCTATTATAATTAAAATAAAATATTTATATTCTAACCACGATTCGAATAAATATATACGTTCGAATTCTATTCAAAATAAATTTCTCGTCGAATTATTTAAAATAAAGCATTTTAAATATTCAAACTTCACTAAAATTGCCAAAATAAAATTTTTAAATTGGCTCGGATTTTCCGGGTTATTACAATCTCCCCCACTTAAAACTTTTCGTCCCCGAAATGGAACGAAGCCGAAAGTTGTTTAACTAATCAACTCAACTTCCATTATTTTCCCTACGGCTTAAGTTCTTCAACTTTTCAGTTTCTAAGAACTTTTCAAATTCTTCAAAAATTTGGCTAACACTCTAAATTTTCGAAAAATTTCACCATAACCTCCCCTGCACTGAGGACTTCGGGATATTTTATATAGCCTCCCATGGCCTTCTTCAATCCAAAAGAAAAAGAAAAGGCCAAGCGGCTAGCCAATCGGCTCATAAAATCATCATCACCCAAATGAAACAGTAAATTATGGTAAACATGTACCTATTTGTTGGGCAAACAAATTTTATTCTTCTGCTCTAGCCTCCTTGCTATGACCTGTTCAGTGTAAGTACATGTATATGCATGCATTTTCAAACAATTTTCCATACAGTTCAATATTAGGTCCAATTTGGCATGATGGTTCAAAATTTTCAAACAAATAAACAAACAACACAACCATCAATCAATTAGTGGATTAACGTTTCAAATTCATAACTTTGATACATATACAGAAAATCATGTTTTTGATGCCAAATCACAACAACAAGCCCTATCTAATTTTGGTTCTCGCACCAGTCTATGGAAATATATAGATATCTCACCTTCGTCACACGAAAATAAATACTGGTGATGGTATACTTCATCATCAGGAACATGTCCGGGCAACTAGAGTGTGATTCTATATCTATCCAGTATATTAAAACTTCGAATATACGTTCATGACGCTTATATGCAAAACCTTTATATACTCGATTTTCCAAATTCAATACAAATAAAATATTCAAATATGTATACTTGAATTTAACTTTCAAAACAAAATTGTTTTTACTTGAAAAATATAATCTTCACACTCGTTCTAGGATACCACTGATCCTATATCTAACGAGTCATTCTAATTGGATATTACTAATCCAATATCTGATGAATTCTTTCATTTGGTTCTAATGTGTCTTATTCTCGAGCTCTGTAAACCAAAGCTCTGATACCACTCTGTAGCGACCCAAAGTTCCCCGGTAAGGAAAGCCCGGATTGCCTTGAGAACAACACACATGGAACACAAACAGAAGAACATTTCATTGTTTATTACAACAATTCCATCAGATACAAGAACATACAGAGCATGAATAAATATTACACAGAAAATATCAGAGATTTAAATTACATTTAAATACATCACATAGCAGCGGAAAATAATACAACACACAATTGAAAGTAATACACGGATACAGAGCTTTCCGAGTATCGTCCCAGCTGAAAACCAGGATCCTGTGAATATAAATCTGCAAAACCAAAACTACTAGCTGCCCGTGTGGAAAATAGGGGCACCCAGAGTTTAGGTTGAAACAATAAACTCTAGGTCAGTCATGTGACTGGTGTGAGAACTAAAACAGTTATTAATCTTTATTTCCAAAGTAAGGTAAATCAAGGGACCACGCCGTATAACACGGAACGGGTTTCCTCCCAAGAATACCAGTGCATAAAACAAACAGCGCAATGCTAAATAAAGAAAAATGAATCTATTATAAGACCCAGGTCCCATCACACAATGCAACGCAAGCCGGAGGATAGGGTTTTCCCTTCTAATAGCCAAACATGCTTGGTACGTTTAAAACAAATCACTTCGATATTACTATAAGTGTATAGTTTCAAAGCAATTTCAATCATAAATATCAATCATAGACGGCATGGGTACCATATATCATGTCGCCATACTAGTTCTACAATTAAAACCACAATATCACGTATTGGAAATTGGATTCCCGTCATGAGTCGAGGCAAGAGGCAAACTCCTCTCCGATTCGAGACACTCTAGCAAATATCTCAGGACCCCACTATGATCCTTTGGAACCTCCAAGGCCAGTCCTCTCTTACTTTTGAGGATTGGCAATTCCTGAACACACGTTTCCCGGTCATAACAGACCTATATCCGAGGCGCCTCGCATTCCAACAACCACACAGGTGAAAAGTATATATAAATGTCAGCCAGTTTAAGCACTGAGACCAACACTAGCTAGAATGAAACGTCGTCCACTCCTTGGGTCCTTATCCCGTTTTTGACTCATACCGAGGTGTGAGGCTCGCGAATTCCCGCCATACACAAAGCTGCGCCACACAGGCCGTGCTTTGATCATCAACCACAAGACTTTGCTTTTCAACAGAAGCCTTGATCAATTTCCACTTAGGCGTGCCACACAGGCAATTCATGCCATGCGACTGTACAACCTCTAAGCTCGTACGTCTCAGAGAAGGGCGTTAAGCAACAGAATAAATTCTCCACCGCCAAACAGATGTATATTTAGTAGAGATCAATCAACACAGAATAAAATCCAATGTCAGACACACAATCCATTTACAAGTTCGTTCTGGGTCTGAACGAAACTGGAGGCACTTTCCTCGCATATCCATCGATCTCCAAGTACGTCTGGACGATCACCAACTGATTCCCTCTTCTAGGGTGTACAGCCCAATCAAGATCATCAGTAATCATCCAAACGATGTGAAGACTTCCGGTCTACAACCACCGTCTTCATCTCTGACTTATCGTCGAATCGGTTATTCAGAATGGGTATAAACTGGCCTTTCCGAATAACCCACGTATACAATAAACAAATGTTACACAAACACAACATATGCCTCATTCCAATTCAGAATATTCTTTTTATTCAAATTTTTACATACTTAGGAAAAGGTTCCCATTAATTTTATCAAAGATAAATTCTTCTAAATTTATTCTTTAAACTTCCTTTGGATATCATTTCAAATCGTATTATGGTTTTCCAAACTAGTCGGGATTAGCGAACCACACCGAAGTAATTATTTATTTTATTTCCCAATCCCAACCTATTCATCCCATGGAGCAAAACTGGTAATACTCCATATCTAACACCACGGTGTTATCGGTAAAGTTAATTACCATTTCACGTTCAAATCTAATTAAAGATTTAACTATCGATTTGGAGCAAAACTGGTGATACTCCATTCTCGATCACTTTTCAGATTTGATGATTTAAATTATCAATTCACTTTTAATCTAATTAAAGATTCATTAAAACTCCACTTAGTTTTAATCTTCCTAAAAGTCAATATCCTATCTTTAACTAGGTTAAAGAACCAATGTCACCTAAAACACGATTCACGACAAACCAAATCACATTTGATATTAAATACAAGGCTCTGAATAGAAAATATACCGGCTTATATTCAATATAAAATTCTGAAACCAACAAATATTGTATTGGAAATAACGATATGAATATATCTTTCAAATTTCCACAACCATATCTGTATAATCACAAAATCCAACATCGAAATATTCCGAAGACAATTTCGATTCAAATCCATTCCAATTCACGTATTGGAAATTCGGATTATTTTTAAAACCACTTTCAAATTCAATTTATTTATTTCAAAAATAAATTGATTTTAATTCTAGTTCAAAACTAGTTTATTTCGATAAAAATATATTTTTATCCTTTCAAATGTGGAATTTCTCATCCCAGTTCTTTCCAATTCACATATTATGATTTTACACAAATTATTAATATTTTTAATAATTTTATCAAGGCCCGTACAGTCGATTTCCATCAACGGCCATCGAACTGCACTTACAGCGACCTTTTCCTAATTTGATTTGGACATAATTCCAAATCCAACCGTTAGATTTCAAATTTCTAATATTCATTGGAAAGCTCTTTTCGATACGAACCCAACGGTTCTGGTTTTAGGAGAATCCGACGGTCAGATTTCCCGTAATGTCCATTCGAAGTCAATGGTTGAAATTCACGAACTACCGCAGCGCGGCGTCTTCTATTCAGGTCGTTATATATATATAATATATATTATATATTTCGTCGATTTCCTTTTTAAAATGTATTTTATAAATCGTTTTAAATTCGTTTTCAAAACCATTTCAACTCTATATTCAATTTCAAATCAAAATTGAATATTTCATATTATTACTATATAAATGATAATATTTTCAAAACGATATATTTTGAAATCACTACCTTTTCTATATTCATTATAAAAACGAATATAATCGATATAAATATCGTTCACATCAAAATAGCGCAACTCTAATCAACACGGCTTTATATATTTCACTAAATTCGTTATTCTATTCAACAAATGAATATTTATTCTATTCAACACATGAATCTATATTTCTTTCAACACATGACTAATCTCAACACATGAGTACTGTCAATACATGACTATTTTTGTTATGTAATATATTTTATAAAATTATGGTATCTATCGTTTGATTTTTAATCAGGCTCCAACCGTAAAGTAGTTTCTAATTTTAAATATGATAAAGATGTAAATTTTATTTTTAAATATTTTACTCAACACATGAATATTCTCAACACATGAGCATCGTCAACACATGACTATTTTTTTATTCTAATATTTTTTATTTTCCCAATTGGAATGAGGCCCAACCAATTACCATATAACGTTAATTATATGGATTCCATACAACACATGTATATAATAGCAACGATAAACAATCAATGTAACAACCCGCCTTTTTGCCCAGTTCTTGCCAGTAATTAAACCGACTCAAACCGTTCAAAAAGACGAATTGTTATGGGTGCATACATATATTGAACAAAATAACAGAATTTTTCATTGTGAAATACAATGTTACATCAGAGTTACATAAAATATCAGAGTTACAACACATACAGCGGAAGAAAAGAAAATATACTCTCAGCGGAAGAAAACCGTATGATATAGCGGAAGCTCCAAACTCCATCGTGTACTCCAACTTAGAAAGCGCTCCGAACTTTGCTCCGGCGAACTAAAACTGCAAAACTAAACTACTAGCTGCCCGTGTGAAAGTTTATGGGCACCCAGAGTTTAGGAAGGAATAATAAACTCCAGGTCAGTCGTGGGACTGGTGTGAGAACTCAAAACAGTTATTATTAGGTTCATTTTAAAGTTGGGAATTTCACCGGACCACGCCGCTAACGCGGAACGGGTTTACTCCATGTGAACACCCGTGCATATAAATGCGCAATGACTTTTGAAAATGAAGCTATCATAAGCTCATCCCACATCACACAATGCAAGCGCACACCAAATGGGCGAGTTTTATCTTATGATAACCAAACATGCTTTCATACGTAAAAATCCTCTTTCAAAAACATGATACATATATATAATGAGGAAAACATTTCGCAAATAAATGTATTAATCCTAGACGGCATAATACCCCATAATATTATGTCGCCACATATATATATGCAATCAAAATCGTATGGCTCGTATTGGAGATTTGGGTTTCCAACTTGATGATTCCTGGCACGAAAGATCAATCGGAACACAAACAAAATGTAATCAAGGGTTTTTCATCCAGACGCGGACACCAATACAAATCGCGAGGTAGATTAACGGTTTTCGACCAGACGCGGCCCCCCGAACATACCCTATTCCATAAGTCATAAGTGGTTTCCCACTGCTGCAGCGGTCATCATCAATTCATATATATACACAACCTAACCGCCAGTTTCTCATCATCCTGGGTGTGAGGTTTGTCGATGTCACGTCATACACAAAGCTATGCTTCGATAAGCCATTCTTTGATCATCACCATCTCGTTTCATAACTCAAGTATGCCACATTGACAACTCATGACATATCACTGATTTTCAATCAATGCATACCCTCTAAGTTTATATGACTTAGAGATGAGGAAAATATATTGCCACAAATCCGATATACATTAACGGAAATCAGTGTTATGTGGTCAATTTCAATGTCATACACGCCATCCATACAAGTCCGTTCTGGGACTGAACAGAACAACAACCCGAAAATACTTAAATATGTTCACGTCTCATGTAACTCATACCTCGTATCGGTGGCCTACCTAACCGAGATATCAATCAACAATCAATCTAAACAAATTCAAATACTCTCGGTCTTCATTTGTCGTTTACCGAGTCTTGAATTGCTTCATAACGTCGTAATATTACTTGGAATGGTTTTCGAACATATACTCGATCCCGGTCTTTCCAAGTAATAAGCGTACTTTAAAATAGTAGCTATGGTTTACACGGGCTTTTCAATTCAAATATCCTCCCAAATATTTATCAATTCATTTACGACTCAAGATTTGAATTATTTAAATTTCATTATCATCTTATCTCTTCTTTGAAGTCAAAGATTATACCTTCGCTTCAATTTCTTACTTTTAATTTCCTTGAATCAAAGATTTGATTAAATCCCCAATTACGATATGAATTTCCACAACTCAATCTCATTGGGTTTCAAGAATGATATTATTGAAGATACGATTCAAGACAAAACCCAAATCAAATCGATTTTTGAATCATAAGTTACACAGAAATTGTATCCACTTATATTCGATATAAATTCTCATAATCAACGAATACTGTAAGTGGAATAACGATATAATAATATCTTCCGAATTCCTCAGATAGTATACGTTTACACCACAGAATTTCATATCAAATATCTGAAGATTATTCCTATTTAACTTATCTCAGTCAACTTAGGAAACTCGTATCTTAATTAAAATATTTATCCAACTCTTTGACATTAGATCTGGATAGAAATACCATCAAGTTATACTTAATATTAATCTCGATATCCAACTCACACTATAAGCGGAATAATGGTGAACTACCTTTTAAATTCCTCAAATAGTAAGAATCATCATCTACCGGATTAATATCAAACGTCCGAAGATTTATCTCCAACCATATCCAATTATTTAAAATTGGAAACCCATATTAATATCAATTTAAATTCCATATAAAATATTTTTAATACTTTTAAACCTTTGAAAACATTCCAAAAATCATTACTTATAGTTCGGAAAATAGTTTACGGTATAAAACTCCAAAATAGATTGTTTTCGAAGGAAGCGTTACAATAGCATTTCAAAAGTGTTACAAAAGCGTTACAAAACGGTTATCTTAACTATTCTGATCAAAATATCGTTTATCTTAGCCAAAACTTAAACTTTACAATTCAAAACACCTTTTCATAATTTGTAATGATTTTACAAAAATTTTCCATATTTTTAAAACATTTAAAAATAGCTGTTTATAGTTATGGGCAACAATTGTTCTTAAATCGATCTTTTCCAAAACGGTTTCAAACATAACTTGAAAATTATAACTCGAATTTAAAAACTGCTTCCACTCATTTGAAAGCTCTTGTTAAAAGAAATCAAACGCTTTTCGTTTCGTGGAAATCCGATTTAAATTGTAAAAGTTATAAGTGTTTAAAGTTTGTAACTAAAATACGCGAATTGCCGTTGTGCGAAAAACGTTATTTTGATTGCAATGTAAATTATTTTGCGATACTTCAAAATATCTTAGAAAACCATTATATCCTTATATAACCCTTTTAAAATCATTTAAATTTACTTTCCAAATTATTTTGGATCAAAAATTCAACTTTCATAAATACCAATTCATTTCTAAATTCAAATAACTTCAAATTAACCTTCCCATTCGTCGGATCAGTTAGGGATAGCCAGGGAGAGCAGGAAACTTTATTTCCAAACCCAAGCCTAGACACTATCCTCTCTATCATCCTAGAACGTTCTGGTGTGTATTATATTGTTATTATAAAGAGATATCGTTAATATATAAAAAACCATATTCAAATGTCAAAATCTCATTTCGAACTTAAATTGAAAATAATATTTTTACTAAAACTAGTATCAGATAAATATAAAGATCGTTCTACAAAAATCCATACATAATTCAAATCATTTTCTGATCCTAATTCAATATTTAAAAAGTTGATATTTAATTCAAAATTAACATTTTAAATATTATTTAATAATTGAATAAAATCATATATAGGAAGAAGATTTTGAATCGATCACCCATATATTTCCACAACCACGGGGTGTGTGTGTGTAATATCATGCAATGCAATCATTTTTATCCAATGAACAATATGATCAGATGGATACGAATTCATTCATTACAAACAAACATTTTAACTGTGCACAAGCGTTACGGTCAATAACGCTTACCAGTGTTTAGTGTATTATCTACTTACATGAACAACCATTCAAACATCAACATTCATCACACAATTATTAACTAATAATAAATAATCTCAGCTAATTATAATTAACAAATTTAAATAAATAATTTAAATTAGGAGTTCTCACCAAACATATTTCCAAATTTTCAACGTAGGCGAGCCTAGCTAAGCGAACCGTCAGACAGTATTTCAACGCAACGTCTTCTCCACCAAAATATATATAATATACCTTAATCTCTCTTTATATTATAAGAGGAGGAGGAGAATGATAAACTTTGGCAAGGTGGTGGTGGAAAAGAGGAAGACTTATGCCATGGTAACCATGGCCATAAGCTTTAAAAAGAAGAGAGAAAGAAAAGAAGTGAGAATGAATGAAAAAGTGGAAGGAAATGGTGGTATTTATAGAAAAAGAGGAGTAAGGAGAGAGTGACACATCATAGGACATGCGTATTACATACATGGAATGTTGCATGCAAAATTACAAGTGTCTTAACACTTGTAAAAAAGAGAAGGAATGTGTTTTTGGTAGCATTTACCTTAAACGTTATGAAAACAAAGAGCAACGCATAATACTAATGCTATTAATTTATGTTATCTTTTGACAAATCCGATCGAACGACAAATAATATCAGCAAAATCCAAACTTATTAATAATCATTCTTGTAAAATCATAAAATAAAATGTCCTTTACAAATTCATATTTTACAAATCAATATTACCAAAATCAGAAATTATCATTACTTAAAATAAAATCTTACAAACTAAATACAACTTTTTTTAAAAATAAGTCTTTTCTTACAAAAATCATATTTAATATAACAAAATACTTATTCAAAGTAAAAATTTATATTCAAACCTTATAAAATCAATTTATGTTCAAAAAATCAAAAATTATAAAATTCCAAATCAAACTTAGTTAAAATTCTGGGATGTTACAATCAACCATCATCCAAAGTGCACCACACAACTGCATAAGCATCAAATATAAATAATTAACGCTTACACAGCCTGTCGACCAATCGATCGACATACAATTAAATAATTGGGATTAGTGCACGCCAAGTACCATCCCAACACCCGTGTGGGGTTTCAAATCAACAAACACTGAATATTATTTGTGCAGTTGGGCGATGTGTAAAATTTGTCGTCCCAATCAATATCCTTCAAATAGGTGTACATAAACAAACCGTCCGGTTTGTAAATGAATATTTATTTATTCACATTAAAAAATATATTTTTAACGATAATTAATTTATTTCAACACATTAATCTATTTTATCGATTTCACATCAACATCACAAACAAATTTCACAACACATCAAACAAACATACAAGCCGTCCATGGTCTGTGGACGACGGGTGTCTGGTGCTACTAAACACCGTCTACATCCTAGTATGTATTATAACTAGAAAAAGAAAATTAAACGTGAGAAGTTCTCACCGACTAGCTAAACCAACGCCACGACTCTCCTTATGTTGAAATCTTTGTCGTGCTCGCCTTTTGTCAATTTCATCGTCCGTAGCCACTACATATGTAAAAATCACATTTTTATATCTACGCTATATGGATAAAAATTCTATTTTTATATCGCTACTATATAGATAAAAATTCTATTTTTACACCGCTACGATATAGATAAAAAATCTATTTTTACACCGCTACTATATAGATAAAAATTCTATTTTTACAACAGTGTCCATAATAAAGATTACATTTTTATCACGCTATCCTCTATATAAAAATTATATTTTTACATATATAAAGATCGTATTTTTATATCACGGCTTCATATCTAAAAATCACTCCTTTACAACGCTACTTCCATGATAAAAATTATATTTTTATCTTGCTAGCAATATAATAAAAATTATATTTTTATTACTCTACATGAATAAAAATCATATTTTTATATCTCCCACATAATAAAGATCGAATTTTTATTATCTAAATAATATAAAAAATCGTATTTTTAATATTTCTACTATATAAAAAGAATATTTTTATACTTCACATATGATAAAAATCATATTTTTATTATCGTACATATATAAAAATCAAATCTTTACTATCTATATATTATAAAAATCATTTCTTTTCATGAATAAAAAATCTCAACTTCTCTATTTCAAAAGTATAATCTTTATATATTAAAAACCTTATTTTTCATACATAGAAAAATCATACCTCTCTCTACTAATACAAAAACTGATTTTTTTTCTAATTTAAATAAACTAATTACTTCAAAATAAATAAATGAATAAAGTAAAACACTTACTTTGATTCTCGTTTTCTGAGTAGTAGGGGGGTTTGAGGTCGCGAGAAGGAGGGGAGGAGGGGTACAGCCTGCGGTTGGTGGTGGTCTTCGAAGTGGTGGCTGTGGAGGGGCTCCGCCGTCGGGGTTTTGTGTGGCTTAGGGTTTGGCGCGACGGGCTCAAACGAGGGCTGGAGGGAGGAGGCGCGAGGAGCAGGAGGGGGGGAATCGGAGCGATGGTCGGCGGCGCGGCGCCTGGAAAGGGGCGGTGGCAGAGGGCGACGCGATATTCTCTCTCTGTTTTTTTTATTTTAAAATTGAATGAACGGGAAAAGGGGAAGAAGATATAAGAGGGGGTTAACCAAGCTTTAATATTGTATATTTAGTTAATTATTATCTCCACTAAAAGTAACTTTTTATTTCGACCTCGAAACGAGACCCACCGCCTGTCGTCCCTAGCTAATTACCCCCATTCCGAACACAATGGGATATGTATCGTAAGCTGATTCGATCGTTTCGATCAATTTTCGTCAAAATCAACATATAACTCTATATATTGAATTTGAACGCGTATCTCAATTTACCGGGGCCACATACTGACTCGAAAAATCCCCGAAAAATATTTTCTAGCTTCGTATTGACGATACGGTCCTAACAAAACTAATTTCGTCGAATTCTGAGACCGTCTGAAAAATTGCCATTTTCCAGTCGATTAAAATCAACTAAAACTGGTCAAACGCGTTTTCCTTTGCCACACTCACATATTGATTCGAAAAATTACGAATTTTGAAATCTAGCAATAACTTGACATCACGGATCCAACAAAAATGGTTTCGTCGAAAACCGAGGTCGTTTGCAAAATTTCCATTTTTAAGGGCCAGAATTCCATAGCGACTTTTCTGAATTTTCAACTGGGCATAGCTTTTTATCCCCGCTATGAAATTTCAATTTTTCGGACTCGTTGGAAAGATATTCTCAAATAGATTCTATTATTTTTGGTTTCGCCAAAATCCGGTTTATTTTGCACATGGTACATTCATTTGAAATTTGAAATCGAATTATCGAACTACTGTGCCATTTTCAATTCCTTTTATAATCAAAGTAAATATTTATATTCTAACTACGATTCGAATAAATATATATGTTCGAATTCTATTCAAAATAAATTTCTCGTCGAATGATTTAAAATAAATCATTTTAAATATTCAAACTTCACTAAAATTGCCAAAATAAAATTTTTAAATTGGCTCGGATTTTCCGGGTTATTACACCAAATTTGTATGGGCAGTCAAGTAGTTCAGATCTTTACAGATATACTTGTAGGAGCTTGAAGCATGAGGCTTCAGGATTATATAGCTATTGTTATTTCCGCTGTGTGTAAATGTTGTACTCTGATAATGTTATCCTATACGTGTATATTGTTTTACTGTAAAGTTATGTTATGTATTATATTTTATTCATTCCGCTGTGAGATCCTTAGTACTCTGATTCTGTTCTGTAGTGATCTTCATCTTCTTATATTCTACTTTTCTATCTTATCTATTCTCACCCTCTAACTTCTTTCTATAAATGATCAGGAATTTCTGATGTCTGAATAGTCAACATGGTAGTTTTGTGTTGATTTTCGAAGTCGAAAATCCCAGTTCGTTAAATATGAGTTGTAGCAAATTTGATACGGCTTGAAGCCGCATCAAATCTCCGCATCCTGGTGAGTCAAATTTTCTGTTTTGGTGTAGTGTGTTTGACGTTACTTCTCTCTCTGGAAGCTTTGTTTGATGTTGCTTCTCCCTCTGGGAGCATTATTTGATGTTGCTTCTCTTCTTGGAAGCTTTATTTGATGTTTTCTTCTTTCTTTGGAAGCTTTTTTTTCATGTTGCTTCTCTCTCTGAAAGCTTTGTTTGGAAGCTTTGTTTGATGTTGCTTCTCTTCTTGGAAGCTTTGTTTGATGTTGCTTCTCTCTTTGGAAGCTTTGTTTGAGATGTTGCTTCTCTCTTTGGAAGCTTTATTTGATGTGCCTTTTCTTCTGAATGCTTTATTGATTCGCCCTTCCTTTCAAAGGCTTTATGGGATACCTCTTGTCAAGGGTATGCTCCGCACCTTTCATACAAGTATTTAAATATGTCAATATAACCTGTTTGATAAATATAGTTCATGAAATTTTAAGATAGAGTAGATAAGATTTAAAGGAGTCTTATTTAATCCAAGAAATAATTGGCATTTAATCATTTCTTTATCGCGTGTTTCTTCGGGCAGCTTCTATCGAAGCTTGTTATTAACTGTTAACTACCTTACTGACCGGTCATCTTCAAACTTCTCAAACGAGCTTTCTTTTCTTATTGGCATGTTTTCTTTTTATCAATTCACGACATTGACTGGTTTGGTGTCCTCTTGTCTTGTGATAGGAACAATAATCCCTCTTTTCCTGACTTTAAAGTGCCTTCTGCAAAAGAATTGGAACCGAACTCTTCTGCCTTCTGACCTTTTTTCAAGGTTTTCTTCATGTTAAACATGTCTTTCATACAGATGAAATTGTCGGCTCTAGAATAAAAATCACCCAAGCTTTCACATTCATTTTGGATAAGCTCCTTCAAGAAGAGGGATGGTGCAAGTAATCCTGACTGCACAACTATTAGTTTTTCTCTATACGTTTCTCCTTTTACTTTAAGTGATTCAGTACGAAATCTCTTCAAATAACAAGCTAGAGACTCCTATGGTTCCTGTCTAACTCTAGCTAGATCAAAAATGCGTATTACTGGGTCTTTTTGCATATGGAGTTGTGTGCTAAATGCGGTGGATAATTGTTTCTAGGTTGTGATGACTGGGCCATGATAGTGTCTGCACCATTTGCCAGCTTCTTTATGAAGAGTCATAAGGAGGGCCTTGCATCATAGGGTTTCAGAAACGTTATACAAATCCATGTAACTCTCAAAGATGGTGGGATGCTCCTCAAGGTCTGTGGTCCCATTATATACGAGCGGTGACATTTCCATATGTAATGGCTGGATTTTTCAAGCATCTGATATCTATTTTAATAAGGAAATTTAAATATATTTGAGTTGCTCAACCAATTAAAATGTGTATAATCACCTATATGCATGTATATACATATATGGTTTGCACTAGAACTTAACTTATATAAGGTATGTTTAATATTTATATTATAACATACTTAAGCAAAACATTTGTGACAAAATTTCTAACTAAGAGAAGAGTGAGAATATTGGCAACACAAAATAGTGTAACTAAATCCTATTTACAACTAGCATATGGAAGTTAGCATACAAAAGCAAACAAGATCCAAACCCATCATTAAGTAGTAGATTAGGACCTAATCCCCTCATACATATATATCTGCGGCTGAAATGATTTAGTAGCAAACAAATATCAGGAGAGAAATATCCATTCTCTTACACTTTGATGGCAAGTGTTATGTAGCATTTAATGAAATCAAGCCTTGCATTTAATGCAAGCATAGGCTCATATACTTAGTAGAGACCAAAGAGAGGTTGGTAAGAAGATGTTTCGGTGAAGGGTACACTTACATGTTTGCTGTAACAATTTTGCACCACAAATATAGGAGAGAGAAAGGGGGGTAGGTAGGAAAGTTGGCTGTAGAAACTTTAGAGATCTTTGCCTATAAATACACATCCAATTCCATGCATTTTCTCTTTACTCAAATACAAGAAAGTGCTGAAGTTATAATCCTTTTACAAACAAGAATTCAGGAGCTTTAAACAAGTGAGTAATCACTCACAAGTCTAGTTTCATTTGCAAGTTCTGTAAATAGTTTGTGTGTGTGCTTTCATAGATTATCACCAATGCAAGTTCACAAGTTTATTAACACCAGTATATATGATTAGTACATCAAGTTCATGTCATCATTCAACTATGTATGCAAGTGTAAATGAAAAATAAACGAGTTCATCACCATAGTTAATCAAAGAAGACACTGCTGTTTGTTTACTGTCAAAACAACTCCTCTGTTATGTGAATCTATACCTGGTTGATCACAAATCACAAGTATACAAACATATATATATATATATATGTTATACTTATATACGAATATATATATAACCTTTATAGCATGAACAAAAATCAAGTAAACATGTTTTGAAAACAAGAAAACAGCAGAAGTAGTATTCTCTGTATCCACACTTTCAAATCCGAAAATCCAAACATCGGGGAATTGAATTACAGAGATTCGAATGCAATCATGGTAGAAAATGATGATTTTTAAAAGTAGTTTCATGATTTTTAATGTCGAGATGAGGGAGAATGATCGAGATAGCTGAAAATGATATTTTGGCCAAATTCTGGCGATCGGCGACGTTGATGGTCGGGGCATGGAGCGTGGAGGAGCTGGACACATCGGAGAACATGGGAAAAATACCCCATGATTTTTCCAGTGAGTGATTTGAGCTGTCGAGCTCGATTTAGGTTTTGAGGGGGTAAATGGGTTCGACTTTTTGGCGGCGACGTGGGGGCCCCACAGGCGTGCGAGTTGGCCAAGGTTGGACGTGGAGTGACGTTGGGTCTTGGCGGAGCTGATGGCGGCGGTGCGAGGTGCTCCGATGTTCTGAGGCATGGGGTCGAGGTCGGTTTAGGGGGAGTCCTTTTCGATGTTGTTTACTGGAAGTTTGGTGGAATGGCGATTTCGAGGAGGAGGCAACGATAGGTGGTGGCGATGGGTCAGTGGTGATCGGTGGATGAAGTGGAGTTTGTGGGTGGTGGTTCGGCAATGGTTCGACGTCGATTGGAGGTGTGCACGTGCACACCAGTGCACGTTGTACAGGCGAGGCGAGAAGAAGAAAGGGAGAAGGAGAAGAGGAGATCTGGCAAGGGGTTGGCACCTGGATTTTTAGTGATCCATCGATGGATCACTTGGATTTCGAAGGGTTGGCAAGGGGCTGGAACGATGGTTTGGCACGAGTGATCCACCATGTTTTCAACGTGATCAAGAGGTTGGTAATGAGGCTAGTAAAGTGGTTGGTTAAGCGAGAAAACCAGATTGGTTTGGCAAGAGAAAATCAACGATTTCCCTTGGTAATCACACGATTTTGAGATGCCAATATCGACTTGGTAAATACAAGCGAGAATAGAGTTTCAAAGGCAAGAATTTTATTAAATCGAATTTAATTAAATTAAATAAATAAATATAATTAATCAGTAATTAATTAATGTAAATAAAAATAGAGTTTTTATTTAATATGGCGTAAACCAGTGAAACAGTCAAGACGACAGTGAGGTCCCAGAGTCGAAGTTGTTCGAAGAAGTTCGTCGAGTTAGAATTGGAGTTTTAAAAGATAATTTAATCTAAATAAATTATAAAACAATTATTTAAGTGTAAATAAAGGAAAATAAATATTTGACAAATCAAATCGGAGTATTGAACATCGTCTGCAATCGATGACAAGCGAGATAAAACACCGTGTGCGTAGCACGGGCTTTTTCTATACTACACCAAATATGTGTAAAAGCTATACAACAACGTGTGTACGACGTACACACTTCAACTGATCAATGATAAAAGATATTTTTACATATCCAAGATGAACCAGAGGATTATATATTGTACATATAAACTAAATACAGAATGTGTAAACTAAATTAAAGACAGTTAAGCTG
Organism: Allium sativum; assembly: GCA_030737875.1. NCBI lineage: Eukaryota > Viridiplantae > Streptophyta > Magnoliopsida > Asparagales > Amaryllidaceae > Allium > Allium sativum. The sequence continues at coordinate 439,685,915 of CM060915.1, read as the reverse complement.
AGAATCAATTATCGACTATAAAAGAAAATTCGTACATCGTTTCGAAGAGACCGGAATAAACATTCCACTTCGACTCGAATATTACGACGTATACCGGAAATCGATAAAGATGAAGAATGCAAGGACTATTTCAAAATAGTATCTACGGTCTATTAAATCCCAGAACAGATCCGAACAGTCGGATGTCTGACAACGTATATCAATCAGATTTTACACATCGACTTTACATAAGTGTATTATGTTGGTGGCGGAGAGATTCGTTTCTTTAGCCTTATACCCAAAATATATTTGTGGAAACAAATGAGTGATCTGTCAGATAGGACGGTGTGACATTCAAAGTCGTTGAAGAATAATCCGTGAAATGGTAAACGTGACTTCAAACCTCACAACCCGGAAAGACAATAGTTGGGCTAGGCAGCATGGCTAGTTGGGTCATACCCAAGCAGGGTATATTATCACTATCTAGAGTATTTCCTTTTGTTTCTTAAATCTATATTCACTGTTGTAACTTCGGTAATCGGTGGGTCATTCCCAACCATGGAGGTGGTAATATATTCGTTACACTCAAGCTAAATGAGTGGACGGTCATGTGTGGCCGGGTTGCAGGATGTTCTTTTTGAACCCTAGTGTATCTTCTCTAGAGTACACTGATCGGTGGGTGCTCCCATACCCTGTCAGTTAGAAACCAAATTCCAATAAGCGCTCGACGGTTTTAGATTTTATTCTATGTACGTGAACGTGAGATGCAAGCGATTCACTAGATGATTATTTATTTGATAAATACTATCATAAATATCAAACGTTTTGATATTTAAAATACAAGGGTCGTTTTCCATATATTAGTTATGGATTGGGCTTAAGATTTCTAAAGTAATTGAATCTATTAATAACGGAACACCTTATTCCTTATTTCCCTGTTTACATCTATTTAACTGTGTTTACTCACACCAGTCCCCTGACTGACCCAGAGTTTATTTTCTGTGTTTTCCCTAAACTCTTGGGTACTCATAATATTTATTATGAGTAGGCAAGTAATTTAGGTTGGAAAATGGAACCTTAAGAAGTTCAAGTTGCAGGACAGGTCTAGTAGTTTACTACACCTATGTATCCAGTTCGATTTGTATTTCCATATCATGATGTATTATTATGTGAATGTACTATGATGATGTAAGTTGTTGATGTAATATGATGTATCAGACCCTATGATGTAATGTATTTGTAATTGTAAATTCCGCTGTGAGATTTCTGATAACTTCTTATTCTTCTATTCTATTAGTTCTATCTTTTCTATCTCATCTTCTAATTTCTTTCAATAATGACACGGTTTTCGGAGGGTCGAAAATCGCGCCGTTACACCATATCAGATGGAACTTCAACCATCATTATTTCTCTAGAGAAAGGGATTCCCTGCAACTTCCTACCTTCTGTCCATATTAGGCTTTCGCTTTATTTTGAACTTACTACTTCTCTTAATGCCTGATAGTTTCCTTGCAAAGTTGAAATACTATGTAGATTTGACGGGGATCTTACTTGGCTGGCAAACCGTCTTGGTGCCATTATTTTTTATTCTGGCTTATAGGGTTCTAACTTAGGGGACCTTTGGACTAAGTATTCTTCAATGAACATTCTAGTGGTATCAATCTGCATAGCTAAGTGTTGTATTTGCAATTCATTATTTGCCTTCTTCGTAAATCTCAAGGATTCTCTAGTATTCGTTTTTGCTTAGTTGAGATTTGAAGGTATGTCATTTCTTAAAGCGGTCGATGTGTTAGAACCTTGTTCACAATCCTATTTCGATATAACCATCTTTAATTGGTATCGAGAGTATCTTGTTACAACGGGATAAGAAATAGGGATAGAGTGAGAAATAGGGTTGGAGTGAGAATTAGGGTCGGATGTTCAAGCCCTCCTTCTAGCGCCAAAATGTTAACAATTTTTTTCGCCAACACCGAAATATAGGGTTATGATTGTGGAATTGGGTAATCTTGTGATGACCGCCCCATATACATAAAACTAAGGAGAAGTTCGTTGTATGACATGCCAGGCCGATATGGGATGACATCAGGGTAGAATAATTCAAAAACAAAACCATTCGTATAACTCACAGCACATGGATAATATATAATAGAAAAACATACAACATGATATAGTAATGAAGCACAACCTCCAGAGAATCAAATTTCCATAAAACCGTAAAATCTCCAGTACAATACTTCTCGATACAAAAATCTCTAAATACAATATGCCTCATTACATCCCTCAGAGTAACAACAATCTCTATAAACACCAGAAATTATAAAATCATTATTATAATATGTAGTAATAATACGTCATCCTCCAGCTCGTCACTGCACAGCAACACTGGCACCAAACCTGCTACCTGTTACTCAGTCTACCCACCATCAAATGGGTGAACATCCCAAGGTAATAAGAGGGAAACATAACACCTTGAGTCAGACAACAGTCTTAGTGATGGTAAAGTATCTAACAACAGTTACATAGGATAATATGAGTATAGGCGGATCAACCAACCGATCTGCCCAACAACCAACAAGTTAACATGTGAAAACCATCCATCACATGTCATTATAATAGGAAAGGACAACCCCCAATCACACTTCCCTTCGACATCCTACGGTGATAGCTTACCCAAAGAAAAATAGAGAAGAAAGCACACAATCAACCATAACATCCAATATCCCATCTATCAACGTCTACCGCCTTGAATCCATCGATAATCGAACTTGCTTTCAACAATCAAAAGGGCTAATGGAAAACCCTGGTTCTACCCAAACTACCATATGTCATCATGAATGGTATGTTTGTCTTTTCCCATTCTCGACAAGTAGGCCCATAATGACTTCCCAGGGTATACGATCTCTCGAATTTGATCGTAACAGGCGTCCCCCAATACCCTTGCTTTGTGTTTGCTGGAACACTTCGATTTTGATGATTCCTTGGCACATCCAAACTTGTTAAGACTTCCATCTCGGCGACTCAATTCATTCTCGAACCGTTTCATTATCATCCATGATCGACTCCAATGTTGTAAATCCATCATCATGCTTGACCGTATACCGAATCACGACCAGTTTCACATTAATCTGACTCCGACCACTCCATTGTGAGTTCACAATCGAAGCACCATTAATCTTTGAGTTGCACAACAACCATCTGAAGTCCACTTCATTCCAAACTTCACCAGCAACTTCAGGAAGCCAAGACAACCAAACCCCCATAATCTCGCATCACCCTGGCCCACCCTCATAGGTCGGTATCGACCCGTCCACTTAGCCAAATTTGGTTAAGTGGTCGGCCCATGTCCATTCTTTCCTCAAGTACGTTCCTCTAGTCCAATCCCCTTTGATGTCGATCTACTCTTCCCTGGTGATGGTCTATCTTCTACATGCAACCTACGATGAATTTGATTGAAAAGAATGGATAAATAGGGTTTTAGGCTGAACCAGATATCATAAACGCCCAACCTAAAACTTAGAACGAAGTGAGTAACCCTAGTTCTCTCCCTAAATCCCCCTATTTATATCTGTTGACCATAGGTTTAATGGGCATGGCTGATCATACCATTAACTACTGACCAATCTGACTAAATAGTAGTTGAAACTTAAAACAACGATTCCTCCCTAAACATTGAACCAAATCCTTTATGTGACCACTCTACGAAATCATAAACAACCATTTTGATCCAATGTAATCAATTTAAGCAACTGATTCGACCCCTATTAAAAGTTATGGCCCATACAGTAAACTCAAGGACAAAATGGTTATAACTGAATTCGGTAAAAATCATGGACATGTCTCACATCCCCATGAACGACATACTAAAATCTGAGAATGATACGACCACTACGGAATAAAATATAATTATTCTACGATTGATCGATAACTAAATACGGGTCAATACATTCTCCCCCCTTTAGGAATTTCTCCCCTGAAATCCCAAGCAAACACGTGCAACCACAATATCTCACATGCCTACCATCCGTGAGTAGCCAATCTACCATCCAATCTAGCATTCAACAATCCAAGCAATTAAAATTCTCATCCTAGCATGAGGAATTCTAGTAGCACAAGTCACAATGGCATAAGTAAGATACTGTAACATCCCAGATTTTTCAGCCATTTTAATTTGAATATTTAAATCGGGTTAAATATCGATTCGATAATATTAATGAATTTTATCGATATATTTTAGACTTTAAAAATAGTTTTCTTTTCAAACAATTTCTGTTTTCGATGAAACATATTTTATTGGAATGCGTACAATTAATTATTGCTAGATTTCCAGTTTGGGACAAATCAGAGTTGTTTATCGATATGTGATATTTAGGGGTGAACCAATAAATTAAAATATCGCCATTGTGCAAACGGAGTTCGTTTTCGACAAAATTAAATTCTTTGGGACCGAAATGTTAAGACGGAGCGGTAAATCCATTTTCATTTCATTGGAAGTTTGTGAGCGGCGATATGTATATTAAACGGGGGACGGTAATAACAGTCAATAGTAAAAATTTAATTCCGTATTTAATTAAAAATAAATGAATAACATGAGACTTACAACACATCCTAACCTTTCTTTTGCTCACCCTAAATTGTATAGATACCTGAACCATCCAACATACCCTATCAAATTCCCGTCCAAGGATGAAATGCAACTCTGTACCCTACTTCTTCTGCCAATATATATATACAAAGTCTCTCCCTCCTATATGACTAATAATAAACTCATCACATATTTATATTTTATAGTATATTGCTTGGATTTATTGCACTAGTTATACTTCTTCTTCCATATATTCTACTTCGGAGAACTATTTACTAATGCATATGCTCCTTGTCACTATATCTACACATCTTGGAAAATCAGTTTCATGGAGCCATCCATTCGAAGCTTCGGCCATGCATATTACTAATACGAAAATGTTCTAATCGTATTCCCACCCTACAAATAGTACCTACCCTAACAACCGTATATAGCCACCCTAATATATTTATGTTTCCCCTTTAATACTCAAAGGCAGATCTACATGAAGGACTTGAAATCTCAACGCACATGCATATAGTTCTGTTGAACTAGAAAGCATATGCTAATGTATATGTATACTTGTACAAGCCATCCCATCCTTTTCTGCATTCTTAAAGTATTAATTATAACATATATAACTTCAAATCAAAGACAATTAACTCTCTTCCAATGCACTATGAAACAACCTACCCCAAGTAAACCAATGCACGGCGAGGAACTACCCCAGTTCATGCATGCACATGCACTGTCTGCCTCATCGTTTTAATCAATGAAAAGAAAATATAAGCGCAGCTACGCCGCCATGCCGACCTATGCGTGTCTCTTTCTTCCAGCTACATTGTACCACTGATGGAAGACACCGATTCTATCCACCCCTTTCCCCTTCTATTTATACGTGCCTCCTCGTTCTCTTTCAGCAGAGAAAAACCCAAAAGCTCCATTCGAAAAGAAACAAAACCAAATGCCTTTCCCACATTAAAAATAAAAATGAACCTCATACTACAAACAAGAATGCAAATGCTATTTCAAAACTTTCGAAAAACAGTAACTTGATGCGAGGTGGCCTAGAGTGGTGATCACCGGGGTGTATGGGGGGGTGTTGTTCGAAGTATAGGGGGCGTGGCTTTAAGGGAAGCTTCTGTACGGTAGGGAGGTCGGGAAGCAGGCCGAACTGAAAGTGACAAGGTGGCGTGGCATCCGAGAAGAAGTGATTATGGATTTCGAAGCTTCATGTAAGTGGGTGTATGTGGATAGTATTTTCGGAGAAAATGGTGTTGTGCGTGTTGAATGGAGGAAGAGCAACACTGGGCGTGAACAGTATAGAGGAGACAGTTTGGAAATGAACGAGAATGTGAACAAGATCGGGGGTAGAAGTGGACTGTTTAATAAAGATGGAATGATGCTTGGTTGATATCTGTGCACAATGGCATTGGTGTGTGCTGTGTGGAGCTCCTACAGGTGGGAAGACCGTGAAGGTTAGTGTAACGACCTAGATTTTTGACCGTTTAAATCGGCGATAAACCACACATGTCGTCACAAACAAATCACCAACCCAGGTAGTTATTTGGGGAAAAAGACGATAGAAGAGAAAACAAATAACAGAGTTCTCCCAGTGGAAGGATAACATATAATAAACAAATAATGGTTCTAAGCATTTAAAAAAATATACATTTGGCTATAATGTACAAATGATTATCAGAGTTACACATATGCAGATATACATAACTAGCAGCAGAAACACAGTGCAGCGGGAATACATACATATATATAATAGATGTATACCAGATCTTCGTCTTCGATCTCCAAGGCAGAGTAATATTCGCTAACTGCAAACTTATGCTGACCCAAGCGTATTGCATAAAAAAGAAAACACAAAAACACTCGGATCAGCACTAACTCATTCTCATATTAGTCAAATTAAAATACGAACAACTTGAGTGTCATGGGTGTAGGAACTCAAGAGATGTTACGGGATTTTTCCATCTCTCGAGGATCCGTCAAACTATTACATACATAGTATAATACGCTATTATGATAGTGTCTATCCAATTAAAATACGAACAACTTGATTTGAGTCCACCCAATCATTGGAAAATCCTAGATCATATTAAATTCAAATTTAAACTTCCAATTTGTTTTGGGAAAATTTCTTAACCATTTCAAATAACATCCAAGGTTTTAATCTTAAAGGAAGAATAAAATTTCGAAAATTGACATGTTTCCTTTAAATGAAAGTTTTCATCAATTAATTTTTTTGAATATTTAAAAATCATTTAACCAACCGATGTCCATATATAATTTGCTATCCTATGGCCAAGTGATATTAAATTTAATTCCTCGATATTTCAGGGATGGATCTATCATTTCAATCCAAATTAGGGTCACAGATATTTATCATTTCAATCTGTGTTCTTAATTTATTTTAAATCGATAAATCCCGAGTTTATTAGAAACCTGTAACATCAAGGGTGAAAAAATGGGATTTATCGACAAATGAGCATACAACATCCATATACTGAATAAGGGAACACTTCAAGTAACATAAATTCAGAAATCAAATCAACCAAGGCATCTATCACAACCATTTTTCTTCATGGTAAATATTTAAATCATTTCACTGATTAACAAGTGTCGGTGTTTCTAACTAGAATTTAATTAACTATAATGACTAGTTATCACCCTAAATTTACAGTTTACATACTTGCATGTCAGTTTTTAAGCAAACAAATCATCACTTAGCACAACCATGCAACCAAACTTATTTCACAATTTAATTTAATAAATATGGGAATAATTTAGTTATTCGTGAGTGAGAAAATCACTCACCTTTGCACTTCGGTTGATCAAACGTCTAACTAAAAGCCAAAAAATTTCTATCTCCAAACGCAGCTAAACCATTCTCAGATCGTCCGCAATTCGGTCACGTTCCGAACTGCACCCAACCGCATCCAAAACCGAGTTCACATGTAAAAGTTATCAGCATTTTATGATTTGGATTTTTTTAAAAAATATATAAATTAATAAACTATTTCTCTCACCCAATAACAGACCGACACGTCAGCAGCTATCTCCTTCCTGCTCCAAATTCTTGTTTGCTACAGTAAAATGATGGCAAAAGAACCCATTCTCCTCTTGCCTTTGACTGACGATTCCCACCAATTCCGGCCACCATCTGATCGAAAACCACCATCTATGTGACCCTCTCCTCGACCTACACCCACCTGTGTTGGCGCCATCACTTTCGGTCCAGTGAGGGACCCAGTTCGACGAGATGAACGGAAGTCATCTCTAACCTTAAATCACAAATTCCCACTACCATACCGACTTCTAGATGGAGCGAACATCACCAAACGATTCCTACAGATGATCTCCACCATACCCAGATGATCGATTTGCTGCTTATCATTCAAATAAAAAGCCCTAATTCAACCTTAGGGTTCCAAAAAATAGTAGATTTGACCGCTGATTCCGGTCAATCCGCCTATCGCATGTCAAAATAAATTGTACATGGAGCTTCGTATCGTCGAGCTCTTCGTTTTGACATATAATACACTATGGTATGCGAAGATTTTATTTCAAGCTTAAAAGTTTATTGATCTAGGGTTCATGAAATGTTTCAGCCATTAGAGGAAAAAGATGGAGGAAGTATACGTAGTGAAAATAGGCTGATGGGTGGAAATGGTTTTGTTTTATATATGTATATATAAGGTCCACTATTAGAACAAACAATTATCATATTATAGTGATTATCTTTCACATTTTCTCTCATACGATCTAACGGCCAGTTCGATTATTATGCAAATTGGAACTCTACAATAATTCGACACTCCGAATCCGATGAAATTGGTTTCGTCGGTTTCCGAGCCAGTTTCCATAACCGTTAAGTTTCACAGTTAATAAATAAATAAAATATTCAATTATTCATTTAACTATTTTAATTCAATTTTAAATATTCCTTACATTACATTTAATCTCAATTATACTTAATAAATTTTATAAGTCGATTCCACACATTAAAAGTTCTCAAATTTGATTGTTCAAATTTTTGATTTGAATTTCAAATTATAATTAACAACTTAGAATTCTCCATTTATCAAATTAAATTTGAATTACCATTATAAACTAAACAAATCAAATTTATTAAATAAATAAAATATAAATTTTCAAATTACAACAATTCTAAGTATAAACTAAATTTAAAAAAATTATTTATACTCCATTCAAATAATCATCATCATTATAATCAACAAAATTTGATTTTTATCCAGTATTACTCTATTTATTTATTTAAATCTAAATTTAAATATACTGAAAATTATGGCTTGTTACATTCTCCCCCACTTAAAAATCTTTTCGTCCTCGAAAAGAGAATGACACAGGGTATTGAGCACATTCATACATTCAAATCCATACTTATAAAATTGTATTAATAGAATAAATTATGTAGTTGTAAAATTTCATAAATTTTTCTAACTCCCGAAATCACGAAAAAATTTCGGCAGCATCTCCTTTATATGGAGTGGTATGAAAAAATCGCAATACATATATAAATCCAAATATTCATCTCATCACACGATGAGGCATCCCAAACAATGGGGAAACAATATATATATATACCTACACAACTAAATAACTCAAATACGTACCTCCTTTTTAGCGTTATATGCAATTTATTTATCTTAGCACCTTAATATTTGGCGCAAGCGTGCTCCAAAGCGTAGCGCACACTCCTTACACCTGGTAAATACTCACATAGGCATAAGAATCCAACATATAAACAACATATAACAAATGCACATAAACTACACAACATGCATCGAACATTTCAACAACAAAACCAAGATACTCATAATAGGTCTGCGAGCAAATTGAGGTTTATCACCCCTTAGATGATGGAATTCGACTATAGCACAGGCAAAAGTTGTTGCAATCGTTTTAGGCTTTCCGAATTATCTAGATTCGTCGAATTCAGATAATTCTTTCAAAAGTTATGACTATTTTTAGTGAAGGCGAACACCACAGCCCGTACACTGAAAAATGCAGGTCTGAGTTGTTCAACCCACTTTTTACCCCTTTAAATCTCAAAATTTTACCCAATATATTAAGATAAAGTTTTAGTTTACCTCCTGGGCTCTCCGAATTGTACTCGCACATCAAAATCCAACACTCCGTTAGGAAGTTTTGGTCAAAACAATATTGACATACACTTCAGTTTTTAATTTTTCTACATATAGTGCTACGACTAACTCTTGGATTGCAACCTAAAAATTTGAAAATTAGGCAATGCACAATAACAAAAGTGTTAGTTCAGTTTCTGCGGTTTCCGAAAAGTACGGAATCTTCAAATTTCGATTAGCCCATCAAAAGTTATGGCCATTTTGTTTTAGCTTACCAAATATTTCAGGTTTTTGCATAAATGCCAATTTATTTTATTTAGAGGTTCAAACTTTTCGCTTCTAAAACTTTGCAAATCTTTTAACACTTCAATTTGTTATCACTTCATCGTTCAAGAAGCGGATTCACATTCAATTGCTTACTTTATTTCGATGTTCTTTCTATTCAATTTCCCATTTCATTCCAAGTATTAAGTCCTAATTAAGACATGGATTCATTCTAATCTTCCCAACTACTCAATTATATTAAATCCTTAAATCCATTAATACGAATCCACTCACTAAATTCCATTGCCTATTCTTATTACTTCGTCCATATTACATGAATGTCGTTCCATTTATTTAACTTCGAATCCATGATCAAGGGCTAAGGTCAGTGATGGCTTTTATATAGACCATTCTACTTCTCTCGTTTCAAAATTCTCATTTTCCATACTCAATCCAACCATATATATAAATTCTATATCAACTTATTTAGTCTTTCTAAGTTGATCTCATTTCATTATACCCATCCAACTCAGGTTGAGTTCTATTTTCACATCCCATTTCAATATCATAAAATTCCAAATTAGAATTCACTTAACCATTATCTTATTTCGTATAAGCCAAAATTTATATTTACAACTCACTTCTTTTGTTTTGGCTTTTCTATTCATTAATTTAACCATCTTCTTGTTCACTTATTCCAATTTTCATTTTAAATTAAATCTTTATTCCATTAACTCAATTTATTTATTCGACACACAAATCATAAATTGAATTAATGACTGTTCATAACTCAAATTCATACTTAGTTCTCAAACCATTATAATTCGATTTCCTAAGTTTAACTTTATTTAACTCCATTTCTCTACAAATGAAGTTATATTTCATTCAACAAAACGATTTGCATTCCATTCATTTCACATCTACACTAACTTACCATTTAATTCCTTCATTTTAAATTCATTGACAATTCACATTCATTAACAACATAAATTCCTTTGTATTTCTTCTCGAACTAGCTTAGTCTACATGTTAATTGATTCAAGTATAAGTTGTTGCCATTTTTTTATTTACATGACAAAGTTTCCAAATCAATTTAGCCGATTTCGATTGAACTTTAATTCACGATTAATTTAAATTTCCTCTAACACTTATATTGACCAAATTTCGGAATTTGTTAAACTTATTATCATCTATATTTAAGAGTTTTGAATGACTATTTCCCTTTCTCTAAATACTTAAGCCCATTTTCGGGTTTCAAAATCTAAGATTCTAATAAATCGAGTTATCTTTGCCCTCCAATCAATATTATTAGTTAATACGAACTTAAATACTTGATTCTGGGTTCATAAACTAAGTTTTAAAAATAATCTATGTACTTATACTGTTTTATAGAAAACACGCCATATAAAATTTTTAATCCAAATCTTTAATTACCAAAAAATAGAATTTTTTTCAAAGTATGTTTAATTTAATTTTTCAACTTTAAATAACATATTCTAATACCATATATGTAAAAATTTATATCATATGGGGTTAAATCAAAAATCCTTTGCCAAACAGTTATAATAACCATTAAGTGGTCTCCCCCACTTAAACTCTTCAGACTAACATAAAAAATGTGTGCACTCATTACCGAAGTCGTTTATAAGGTCTAAGTAGGGATTACACTCTTATTCCTTTTAAAATCCTTTGAAAACCATTTCCAGAACTATCTTTTACAATGCAATATTATTTTAAAACTTTGGCAAACTATTTTCCAAAAGCACCAGAACTAAGTCCTCAAGTTCACTTCCATTTCAGTTTGCACACAATTATACTTAAAGGTATCATTTATTTCAAATTTTTTCCAAATTCATTAAATTTCATTATTAGATTAATTATTTAATCAACCATAATAGGCAATAACTTAATATTACCACCTACTAAAACAAATACATATATATACTTGAACCAATAATATATATTTGATATATTTTAAAATACAACCGAAAACCATATTATGTCGATCATTCTGTTCAATTATTTAGAAATTCCTATCGATTCTATGGCATCCCGCATATCGATCAGAATCCATAAATATTCAACAGAACAAGTCAACAAAATATAAAACCATTTTATATCCAAGATACAGTACGCTCTCTCATATATCACTCAAACTCATTCTAGGATATTACTAATCCTATCTCTAATGAGTTAAATCCCAAATAGAACCAAGGTTATCGCTAACCATCGCTCTGATACCAACTGTAACGACCTAGATTTTTGACCATTCAAATTGACAACAAACCACATATGTCAACCCAAACAAATCACCAACCCAGGTAGTTATTTGGGGAAAAAGAAGAAAAAGAAGATAGAAGAGAAAACAAATAATAGAGTTCTCACAGCGGAAATAATGGTTCAAAAAAATTAAAAAAATATATACATTTGGCTATAACGTATAAATGATTATCAGAGTTACACATATGCAGATATACATAACTAGCAACGAAAACACAGTGCAGCGGAAATACATACATATATATATATAATAGATGTATACCAGATCTTCGTCTTTGATCTCCAAGGTAGAATAATATTTGCTAACTGCAAACTTCTGCTGACCCGAGCATATTGCATAAAAAAGAAAACACAACAACACTTGGATTAGCACTAAATCATTCTCATATTAGTCAAATTAAAATACGAACAACTTGAGTGTCATGGGTGCTGTAACTCAAGAGATGTTACGGGATTTTTCCATCTCTCGAGGATCCGTTAAACTAATACATACATAGTATAATACGCTATTATGATAGTGTCTATCCAGTGAAGTAAATATCATAAAAATATCGTAAGCGGGATTACCATATTACCCTTATGTCGTTTACAGGCATCAACAGTCTGTACAGTACCGTAAATTCACCGTGTTGGTGTTATCAGAGGGCACTCCATAGAAAGCAATGCTAAATCAAAATTGTATGGGGCTCGATATGGATAAATATGACAAGGCACTCGAGGCAATTCCCAGGGTAGGATTATACCAATTGCAATCCTAGACCGGTGGTAACGCATAGCAGTCACTGCCGCTTACCTCGGAACACATTCCCATAATCAAAAGGGACCAAATCATCATCATCATCATAGTCATAGAAACAGTATCGAAGAAGTGCATCCGATCAGAGGTGCTACCTCAATTAGTCACGGTATAGCCTTTTTTTAGTCATTTCAATTCTGACCCGAAGGACTGGGCTATTTCGTCATCATTCATTTCTTTGATTCAATAATCGCCTCCAAGTCATCATATTTCATTCTGGATACGTCACAATGTTCACAGTTGTTAAAGTGGTATCGACACTGACAGAGAGTATGCCATTTGTCGACTCCGGTCTCTTTAACAACCAACGCTTACATTATCCACATCGGTTGGTTCCTTTACATTCTTCAAAGGTTCGTTTTCATATCCCCAAGATATAATATTTTGTTTGAACCGATTTATATTCATAGAATAAAGCTTCATATCAAAGTATCATAATCATTCCCAAACCGATTATATTCTAGACTAGAATATATTTCCATATCATATATTATAATTAATACAATATTTCAAAAATCGACTTATATTCAATAGAATATATTTCATTCAAGATTTGTATTTATCCTGAATCGATTTATGTTCAAAAATTCATTTATATTCAAATAGAATATATACTTTCATAATTCATTTTAATCCCTTGGGAGATAAATTATATTCGAGTAGAATATAATTCACATTTCCATATAAAACTTGGTTTAGAAATCGATTCACATTCAAAGAGGATATAACTTTATCTCAACTCCATTTGAATCAATGGTTTAAATCCAACGCTTTCCATTCGGAAGAAATTTAAGATCATTTTATATAACTTGAAAATAGATGTTTATAAATAAAAAAATCTTTATATAAAATATAATTGCTAGAATAAAAATAAGAGAATTTAAAACACTATGTATATACATAATTTAAAAATTTTACAAATTAGTTTAAGAAATAAAACATAAGGAAAATTTAGTTATAACAAAATAGTTTTATAGGTAAGAGTTCTAATAAAAAACATATTAGAAAGCAATAGTTATTTGAAATAAAAGAGTGTAAAAAATATATATAATAAAATCCTTTAACCATAATCGTTCTTTTCTTCCGAACTTCAAACACTTGGATCTATACTTCAGTCTCAATGGAGTTAACATAGTTCAATACCTTGTTTCTACACCATTTCAAACCCATCTTTCAATTTAGTGGATTCCAAACCATATTCGTATTAAGTTTAAAACAACTCTGAAATCCTCGATTATCTTTTCCAAAATTAAACTTAATAAGAATTTATTAAATTTGAGTCCACCCAATCATTGGAAAATCCTAGATCATATTAAATTCAAATTTAAACTTCCAATTTGTTTTGGGAAAATTTCTTAGCCATTTCAAATAACATCTAGGGTTCAGATCTTAAAGGAAAAATAAAATTTTGTATATTGACATGTTTACTTTAAATGAAATTTTTCATCAATAAAAAATTTCGGGAATGTTTAAAAATCATTTAACCAACCGATGTCCATATATAATTTGCTATCCTATGGCCAAGTGATAAAATTTAATTCCTTGATATTTTAGGGATGGATCTATCATTTCAATCCAAATCAAGGTCATAGATATTTATCATTTCAATCTGTGTTCTTAATTTATTTTAAATCGATAAATCCTGGGTTTATTAGATACCCGTAACATCAAGGGTGAAAAAGTGGGATTCATCGACAAATGAGCATATAACATTCATATACTGAATAAGGGAACACTTCAAGTAACATAAATTCAGAAATCAAATCAACCAAGGCATCTATCACAACCATTTTTCTTCATGGTAAATATTTAAATCATTTCACTGATTAATAAGTGTCAGTATTTCTAACTAGAATTTAATTAACTACAATGACTAGTTATCACCCTAAATTTGCAGTTTACATAAATGCATGTTAGTTTTTAAGCAAACAAATCATCAATCAACACAACCATGCAACCAAAATTATTTCACAGTTTAATTTAATAAATATGGGAATAATTTAGTTATTCGTGAGTGAGAAAATCACTCACCTTTGCACTTTGGTTGATCAAACGTCCAACTAAAGGCCAAAAATTTACTGTCTCCAAACGCAGCCAAACCAGTCTCAGACTGTCCGCAATTCCTCAACGATCCCAATGCACCCAACCGCGTCCAAAACCGAGTTCGCATGTAAAAGTTATCAACATTTTATAATTTGGAATAAAAAAAGTATAAATTAATGAACTATTTCTCTCACCCAATAACAAACCGACACGTCAATAGCTATCTCCTTCCCGCTCCAAATTCCTGTTTGCTACAGTAAAATGACGGCAAAAGAACCCAGTCGCCCCTTTCCTTTGACCAATGATTCCCACCAACTCCAGCCACCATCTGACCGGAAACCACCATCTACGTGACCCTCTCCTCGACTCGCATCCACCTATGTTGGCGCCATCACCTCCACTCCAGTGATGGACCTAGTTCGACGAGATGAACGGAAGTCATCTCTGACCTTAAATCGCAAATTCCCACCACCATACCGACTTCTAGATGGAGTGAACATCACCAAAGGATTCCCACAGACGATCTCCACCATACCCAAATGATCGATTTGCCGCTTATCATTCAAATCAAAAAGCCCTAATTCAAACCTAGGGTTCTGAAAAACAGTGCTTTGACCGCTGATTCCAGTCAATCCGCCTACTGCATGTCAGAATAAATTGTACCGGAGCTTCGTATCGTCGAGCTCTTCGTTGACATATAATATGCTATGGTTTGAGGAGATTTTATTTTCAAGCTTGAAAATTTATTGATCTAGGATTCATGAATGTTTCAGCCATTAGAGGAAAAAGATGGAGGAAGTATATGTAGTGAAAATAGGCTGATGGGTGGAAATGGATTTTGTTTTATATATGTATATATAAGATCTACTATTAGAACAAAAAGTTATCATATTACAGTGATTCCCTTTCACATTTTCTCTCGTACGATCTAATGGCCAATTCGATTATAACGCAAATTGGAACTCTACAATAAATCGACACTCCGGATCCGATGAAATTGGTTTCGTTGGATTCCGAGCCGGTTTCCATAACCGTTAAGTTTCACAGTTAATAAATAAATAAAATATTCAATTATTCATTTAACTATTTAAATTCAATTTTAAATATTCCTTAAATTACATTTAATCCCAATTATACTTAAATAAATTTTATAAGTCGATTCCACACATTAAAAGTTCTCAAATTTGATTACTTAAATTTTTGATTTGAATTTCAAATTATAATTAACAACTTAGAATTCTCCATTTATCAAATTAAATTTGAATTTTCATTATAAACTAAACAACTCAAATTTATTAAATAAATAAAATATAAATTTTCAAATTACAACAATTCTAAGTATAAACTAAATTTAAAAAAAAATCTATTTATACTCCATTCAAATAATCATCATCATTATAATCAACAAAATTTGATTTTTATCCAATATTATTCTATTTATTTATTTAAATCTAAATTTAAATATACTGAAAATTATGGGTTGTTATAGTTAGGAGGAAACAAACATTAGTGGGGAGGCTGCTGTGTAGTGAGAAGTTACGTGAATTATATATGTAGTTGGGGAGAGGAGTTAGTACATGGTATGGTGCACGTGTGGAGCATCTGTGTGCATGGCGGATCTTGCGGTCCAAGTTTTGGGATGAGGGAAGGATCGCATAAAGGATGAGAAGTTTGAGCATGTAATTAGCAATTGGAGAAGATCAAAACTTGAAGCTCAGATGAGTTGGTTTGTATGGAAGCTGGAAAGAAACAAAGCAAGCCGGCCTCTGAATGTAATGAATAGTGATGACGAAGTAAAGTAAACAGGGAGTGCATACGTGAAATGGTGGTTGGAGCGACAGACTTTTAATGAGGAATTTTCTTGCAAACACTCAAATGATGAAGGGGGGAGGCAGACGTATATATTGTGGGAGGAGTGGCGATTGGAAAGGAGAGGGGAGTTTGGAGCAGTAACTGTTTCGAACGGTGGATGCCGGTGAGATGGTGGTTGGTCTGAGCATGCCTTTGGAGGGTGGAAGCGACGATGAGAAGAGGGAGAAGCTCTCGAGATTCCATGAAGGAGCAGGTGCGAAGCAAAGTAAGAAGATTCTTTAATAAGGAGTGGGAGAAGCTCTCGAGTTGGAATGGAAACAGATGAAGTAAACGCAGCTGGAAGCATGTAAAACCAACCGTTTTGACAACAATAGGAATCAGTATGAGTTCAACTCACTTAGTTTATCCCGCTTATATTTCCTATAAGTTGGTTTTTTATTTTGTGTGCACTGTTTGTTAATGGTTGATGATTGGATTACTATTCATTTGTATGTTGAATATTCTTTAATATTCATGGATTAAATTAAGCATTTGTTTAACATAATCAAATTAAATCGTTATTTTTAACAATTAAATTCCAAATGAGGCAACTTAACTTGTTGGTTACGTTTATAATAATATAAACGTATTAAATAAATAATTTGGTGCTTGATTGGATGATGTTATTTGATTGTTGTTTATTATTAAACTGTTTATTTATGATTACCGCGATAAATATACTATCGTATTGAATCTAAGAAAACCCATTGTGCTGTAGGGAAGTACAGGTTGGAGGAATCCAACCAGATTCCTCAAATATGTTGTTTATATAGACTATTAATCAATTGTTGATTGTTGAACCAAAATTCATCATTTTTTTGATACTAACCAATGAGGTATATCGGTTGAGTAATTCTTGGCAAATGTCCTGTAAATGAATCGTTTTATGTAGATTGATTGTGACGGCCGTGAATTTCGCTCGATCCTAATCAGTCGTTAAACCGACTAAGACCGTTCGAAACCCCTGATCGTTTTGAGAACAGGACAAATCAAAACGCAGACGGAAGAACATTTCATTGTTATTACAACAATTCCATCAGATACAAGAATATACAGAGTATAAATGAATAAATTACATTTGATAAATATCAGAGATTACAATAAATTGCATAGCAGGGGAAAAATATACAAAACACAACTGAAAGTGATACACGGATACAGAGCTATCCGAGCATCGTTCCAGCTGTAAATCAGGACCCTGTGGATATAAATCTGCAAAACCAAAACTACTAGCTGCTCGTGTCGAAAATAAGGGCACCCACATTTTAGATTAAAACAATAAACTCCAGGTCAGTCATGGGACTGGTGTGAGAACTAAAACAGTTATTTAAAACTTTACTTTAAAAGAGAGTAATTCAAGGGACCACGCCATATAACACGGAACAGGTTTCCTCCCAAGAATACCAGTGCATAGAACAAATAGCGCAATGATAAATAAAGAAAAATGAAGCTGTTATAAGACCCAGGTCCCATCACACAATGGAACGCAAGACGGAGGATAGGGTTTTTACCTTATAACAGCCAAAGCATGCTTGATACGTTTAAAACACATTATTTGATACTATTATAAGTATATAGTGTTAAAACAATTCAAATCATAAATATCAATCATAGGCGGCATAGCTACCATCTACTATGTCGCCATACTAGTTCTACAATTAAAACCGCAATATCACGTATTGGAAATTGGATTTCCGTCATGAGTCGAGGCAAGGGGCAAGCTCCTCTCCGATTCGAGACACTCTAGCAAATGTCCCAGGACCCTACTATGATCCTTGGATCTTCAGTGCCGGTCCTCACCTAACTTTGGAGGATTAGTTATTCCTGAGCACACGTTTCCCGGTCCTTACAGACCTATATCCGAGGTGCCTCGCATTCCAACAACCACACAAGTGAAAAATATATAAATGTCAGGGCTGGTAGGTCACTGACACCACCCTAGCTGAAAGAAACGTCGTGCTCTCCCTGCAGTCACTATCCCGTTTTTGACTCATACCGAGGTGTGAGGCTTGCGAATTCACGTTATACACAAAGCTATGCCACACAGGCCGTGCTTTGATCATCAACCACAAGACTATGCTTTTCAACAGAAGCCTTGATCAATTGCCACTTACGCGTGCCACACTGGCAATTCACTCCATGCGACTGATGTCCATCGATATACAACCTCTGAGCTCGTACGTCTCAGAGAAGGGCGTTAAGCAAAAGAATAAATTCTCCGCCGCCAAACAGATGTATATTAAATAGAGATCAATCAACACAGAATAAAATCCAATGTCAGACACACAATCCATTTACAAGTTCGTTCTGGGTCTGAACGAAACCGGAGGCACTTTCCTCGCGCATCCATCCATCTCCAAGTACGTCTGGATGATCACCAACTGTTTCCCTCATCTTGGGTGTACAACCCAATCGAGATCATCAGTAATCACCCAAACGATGTGAAGACTTCAGGTCTTCAACCACCGTCTTCATCTTCGACATCTTGTCGAATCGGTTATTCAGAATGGGTATAAACCCGGCCGTTCTGAATAACCCACGTATATGATAAACAAATATTACACAAACACAACAAATGCCTCATTCCAATTCAGAATATTCTTTAATTCACAAAATCACATTCTTAGGGAAAGGTTCCCATTAATTTTATCCAAGATAAATTCTTCTAAATTTATTCTTTAATCTTCCTTTGGATATCATTTCAAACTAGTCGGGATTAGCGAACCACACCGAAGTAATTATTTATTTTATTTCCCAATCCCAACCTATATATCCCATGGAGAAAACTGGTAATGCTCCATATCTAACACCACGGTGTCATCAGTAAAATTAATTACCATTTCACGTTCAAATCTAATTAAAGATTTAACTATCGCTTTGGAGCAAAACTGGTGATACTCCACTCTCGATCACTTTTCAGATTTGATAATTTAAATTATCAATTCACATTTTAATCTAATTAAAGATTCATTCAAACTCCACTTAGTTTTAATCTTTTCAAAAATCAATATCCTGCCTCTAACTGGGTTAAAGAACCGATGTCATAAAACACGATTTACGATAAACCCAAATCACATTCGATATTAAATACAAGGCTCTGAATAGAAAATATATCGACTTATATTCAATATCAAATCCTGAAACTAACAAATATCGTATTGGAAATAACAATATTAAATATATCTTTCAAATTCCCATAACAGTATCTGTATAGTCACGAAATCCAACATCAAAATGCTCCGAAGATAATTTCGATTCAACTCTAGTCCAATCCACGTATTGGGAATATTGATTATTTTTAAAATCACTTTCAAATTCTATTTATTTATTTCAAAAATAAATTGATTTTAATTCTAGTTCAAAACTAGTTCATTTCGATAAAAATCTATTTTTATCTTTTCAAATATGGAGTTTTTCATCCCAGTTCTTTCCAATTCACATATTATGATTTTACACAAATTATTAATATTTTTAATAATTTTATCAAGGCTCGTACAGTCGATTTCCAACAACGGCCATCGAACTGCACTTACAGCGACCTTTTTCGAATTTGATTTGGACATAACTCCAAATCCAACCATTAGATTTCAAATTTCTAATATTCATTGGAAAGCTCTTTTCGATACGAACCCAACGGTTCCGGTTTTAGGAGAATCCGACGGTCGGATCTCCCGTAATGTTAATTCGAAGTCAATGGTCGAAATTCACGAACTACCGCGGCGCGGCGCGTTCTATTCAGGCCATTATATATATATAATATATATATATATATATTATATATATTTTGTCAATTTCCTTTTTAAAACGTATTTTATAAATCGTTTTAAATTCGTTTTCAAAACCATTTCAACGCTACATTCAATTTCAAATCGATTTGATTTCAATTCAATTCGAATTCATTTCAATTTTATTTAATTC
Organism: Allium sativum; assembly: GCA_030737875.1. Taxonomy (NCBI): domain Eukaryota; kingdom Viridiplantae; phylum Streptophyta; class Magnoliopsida; order Asparagales; family Amaryllidaceae; genus Allium; species Allium sativum. Next base: position 439,665,103 of record CM060915.1, on the reverse strand, counting down.
GAACTCAAATTCGTTTCAATCCAATTCTAATTCTAATTCGTTTCAATTCAATTCAATTTGAATTTACCTTCTATTTAATTCAATTCGAATTCATTTCAAATTGATTTCAATTCAATTTCAGTTCGTTTTAAATTTCATTCAAAACGATTTCAATTCGTTTTAATTCAATTTCAATTTGAATTCATTTCTATTCAATTCGAATTCAAATTCACTTTCTATTGAATTCAAATTCTAATCACTTTCTATTCAATTCGAATCGAATTCATTTTCTGTTCGATTCGAATTCATTTCAAATTGATTCAATAAAATTTCAATTTGAATTTTTATCTAATTCAATTTGAATTTCATTTCAAAATATTAAATTTTGAAATCACTTTTCAATATTCATTATAAAACGAATAAAATCGATATAAATATCGTTCGCGTCAAAATAATGCATCTATAATCCACACGGCTTTATATTTCAACAATTCGTTATTCTATTCAACAAATGAATATTTATTCTATTCAACACATGAATCTATATTTCTTTAGACACACGACTATTTTTTGTTATGTAAAATATTTTATAAAACTATGGTATCTATCGTTTGATTTTAATTAGACTCCCCCGTGAAGTAGTTCTAATTTTAAATATGATAAAGATGTAAATTTTATTGTATAAAATATTTTACTCAACACATCAATAGTTTCAACACATAAATATCATCAACACATGACTATTTTTATATTCAACACATGAATCTTCTTTTTATAATATTCATTGTTTTCCCGATTGGAATGAGGCCTAATCAATCACCATATAACGTTAACTATATGGATTCCATACAACACATGTATATAATAGCAATGATAAACAACCAACCATCATCCAAAGTGCACCACACAACTGCATAAGCATCAAATATATATAATCGACGCTTACACAGTCTGTCGACCGATCGATCGACATACAATTAAATAATTGGGATTAGTGTACCCAAATATCATCCCAACACCCGTTGGGGTTTCAAATCAACAAACATAGATTTTTATTTGTGCAGTTGGGCGATGTGTAAAATTTATCGACCCAATCAATATTAGTCAAATCAGTGTATATAAACAAATCGGCCGATTTGTTTATAAATATTTATTTATTCACTTTCACATTAAAAATTATATTTTTAACGATAATTAATTTATTTCAACACATGAATATATTCCATTATCTATTTCACATCAACTTCACAAACAAATTTTCGCAACACATCAATCAAACAAACAAGCCATCCATGGTCTGTGGATGACGGGTGTCGGGTGCTACTAAACACCGTCTGCATCCTAGCATATATTATAATATAACTAGAAAAAGGAATTTTAAAAGGTGGGAAGTTCTCACTAATAGCTATCCCAACTCCACGACACTTCAATAGTAGAAGTCTTAGCCATTCTCGTCTTTTGTCACCTTCGTTGCCCGTATTCTCTACATATGTAAAAATCGAATTTTTACTTTGTTATGCAATATATAAAAATCGAATTTTTACTTCGCTATTCAATATATAAAAATCGAATTTTTACTTCGCTATTCGATATATAAAAATCGAATTTTTACTTCGCTATTCAATATATAAAAATCATATTTTTATATCGCTATTCAATATATAAAAATTTCGTCTTTTCAAATATAAAGATTTCGTCTTTTCAAATATAAAGATTTTATTTTTATTATCTATATAATATGAAAACTATATTTTCATCCTTTACATACGATAAAAATTATATTTTTATACGGTTCTTTTCAAAACGAAGATAATGTTTTTATACGGTTCTTTTCAAAACAAAGATAATATTTTTATACGGTTCTTTTCAAAACAAAGATAATATTTTTATACGGTTCTTTTCAAAACAAAGATAATATTTTTATACGGTTCTTTATTTTTCACATTTTAAAATCTAAAAATGAATCAATGTTATTTATATATTAAAATTTAGATTTTTAACTTAAATTAAATTCAATAAATTTCCCATTAAACACTATTTACCCCTAATTACTAGGGTTAAGGATTTACCATGTTTTAAAGCGTTGGCATTCCTTCTTCCTAGCGCCAGAAGCCAAAACCGAACTGCTTTAGGAGATTGACCTCGTTTTGCGTGCCATTGGAGGAGCTGGACGGTCAGTGTTGCTGCAGGCCGGAGGAGAGGGAGGAAGGGAAGATCGGTGGCGGCGCAAGGAGGGGTGCGAGGTAGGGTGCTGTTCGATTTGGGGTTGGGGTGATCGGAAATGGGAGAGAAGAGAGAGGAAGTAGGTGATAGAGGGGGAGGGAGGTCGGTGGTCGATCGGTAGAGGGGGCGGCGCGGCCTGGCGCGAGGGGAGGAGGCGCGCGGTGGCTCCCCGCCAACGGCGGCGGTCTTCGACTAGGGCACGAGCCTTTTTTTTTTTTGAAAAATGAATCGGGGGCCTGAAGTAGAAGGGTAAGGAGAGGAGAGAGGAAAGGGAAGTTTGATTATTTAATTATTTTATTTTTTTATTATTTCAAAAAGGTAACTTTTTATTTCGACCTCGAAACGAGGCCCACCGCCTGTCGTCCATAGCTAATTACTCCCATTCCGAACACAATAGGATATGTACCGCAGGCTGATTCGACTGTTACAATCAGTTTTCGTCAAAATCAACGTATAACTCTATATATTGAATTTAAACGCGCATTTCAATTTACTGGGGTCACATACGAACTTCAAAAATTCCAGAAAATATTTTCTGGCTTCGTATTGACGACACGGTCCTAACAAAACTAGTTTCGTCGAATTCTGAGACCGTTGGAAAAATGGCCATTTTCCAGTCGATTAAAATCAACTAAAACTGGTCAAACGCGTTTTCCTTTGCCACGCTCACATATTGATTCGAAAAATTATGAAATTTGAAACCTAGCAATAATTTGACATCACGGACCCAACAAAAGTGGTTTCGTCGAAATCCGAGGTCGTTTGCAAAATTCCCATTTTTAAGGGCTTGAATTCCATAGCGACTATTCAGAATTTTCAACTGGACATATCTTTTGATTCCCACTATGAAATTTCAATTTTTCGGATTCGTTGGAAAGATATTCTCAATTAGATCCTAATGTTTTTGGTTTCACTAAAATCCGGATTGTTTTGCACCCGGTATGTTCAATTGAAGTTTGAAATCGAATTATCGAACTTCTGCGCCATTTTAATTCCTTTTATAATTATATATAATTATTTATATTCTAACGACGACGTATATAAATATATTCGTTCGAATTATATTCAAAATAAATTTCTCGTCGATATTATTTAAAATAATCCATTTTAAATATTCAAAATTGGCTAAAATTGCCAAAATAAAAATTTTAAACTGGCCCAGATTTTTGGGTTGTTACAATCTCCCCCACTTAAAACTTTTCGTCCCCGAAAAGGAACAAAGTCAAAAGTGGCTTGATTAATCAACTCTACGTTTGATCTGGCTTCCATCCTCCAACTTTTCAGTTTCTGAGAATTTTCAAATTCTTCAAAAATTTGGCTAACACCCTAAATTTTCGAAAAATTTCGCCATAACCTCCCCTGCACCGGGAGCCACGAGAAAATCCCGAAATTGCCTTACAGGCCTTCTGATCTCAAAAAGAAAAAGAAAAGGCCAAGCGGCTAGCCAATCGGCTCATAAAATCATCATCACCCAAACAAAATAGGAAATTATGGTAAATATGTACCTATTTGTCGGGCAAACAAATTTTATTCTCTGCTCTAGCCTCCTTGCTATGACATGTTCAATGTAAGTACATGTATATGCAAGCAAACAGAACCAATATTAGGTACAATTAGGCATATTGGTTCAAAAATTATCAAACAACTAAACAACCAACACAAACATCAATCAATTAGTGAATTAACGTTTCAAATTCATAAATTTGATATCTAGTCAAAAATCATGTTTTGGTGCCAAATCACAACAAATGAAACTATCTATATAAGTTTTGGTTCTCACACCAGCCTAGTGGAAATATATAGATATCTCACCTTCGAAACACGAACATAAATACTGATGATGCACGTGCTATCATCAGTACCATCTCCGGGCGACTAGAATGTGATTCTATATCTATCCAGTATATTAAAACTTCGAATATACGTTCATGACGCGTATATGCAAAATCTTTATATACTTGATTATCCAAATCAATATAAATAAATTATTCGAATACATGTAAAACGATTTAAATTTCAAAACAAAATTGTTTTCATTTGAAAAATATACTCTTCACACTCGTTCTAGGATACTACTGATCCTATCTCTAACGAGTCATTCTAATTGGATATTACTAATCCAATATCTGATGAATTCTTTCGTATGGTTCTAATGTGTCTTGTTCTCGAGCTCTGTAAACCAAAGCTCTGATACCAAATGTGACGGCCGTGAATTTCGCTCGATCCTAATCAGTCGTTAAACCGACTAAGACCATTCGAAACCCCTGATCGTTTTGAGAACAGGACAAATCAGAACGCAAACGGAAGAACATTTCATTGTTATTATAGCAATTCCATTAGATACAAGAATATACAGAGTATAAATGAATAAATTACATTCGATAAATATCAGAGATTACAATAAATTGCATAGAAGCGGAAAAATATACAAAACACAACTGAAAGTGATACACGGATACAGAGCTTTCCGAGCATCGTTCCAGTTGTAAATCAGGACCCTGTGGATAAAAATCTACAAAACCAAAACTACTAGCTGCCCGTGTCGAAAATAAGGGCACCCAGAGTTTAGGTTAAAACAATAAACTCCATGTCAGTCATGGGACTGGTGTGAGAACTAAAACAGTTATTTAAAACTTTACTTTAAAAGAGAGTAATTCAAGGGACCACGCTGTATAACACGGAACGGGTTTCCTCCCAAGAATACCAGTGCATAGAACAAACAGCGCAATGCTAAATAAAGAAAAATGAAGCTGTTATAAGACCCAGTCCCATCACATAATGCAACGCAAGCCGAAGGATAGGGTTTTTACCTTATAACAGCCAAAGCATGCTTGATACGTTTAAAACACATTATTTGATACTATTATAAGTATATAGTGTCAAAACAATTCAAATCATAAATATCAATCATAGGTGGCATAGCTACCATCTACTATGTCGCCATACTAGTTCTACAATTAAAACCGCAATATCACGTATTGGAAATTGGATTTCCATCATGAGTCGAGGCAAGGGGCAAGCTCCTCTCCGATTCGAGACACTCTAGCAAATGTCCCAGGACCCTACTATGATCCTTGGATCTTCAGTGCCGGTCCTCACCTAACTTTGGAGGATTAGTTATTCCTGAGCACACGTTTCCCGGTCCTTACAGACCTATATCCGAGGCGCCTCGCATTCCAACAACCACACAAGTGAAAAATATATAAATGTCAGGGCTGGTAGGTCACTGACACCACCCTAGCTGAAAGAAACGTCGTGCTCTCCCTGCAGTCACTATCCCGTTTTTGACTCATACCGAGGTGTGAGGCTTGCGAATTCACGTTATACACAAAGCTATGCCACACAGGCCGTGCTTTGATCATCAACCACAAGACTTTGCTTTTCAACAGAAGCCTTGATCAATTGCCACTTACGCATGCCACACTGGAAATTCACTCCATGCGACTGATGTCCATCGATATACAACCTTTGAGCTCGTACGTCTCAGAGAAGGGCGTTAAGCAAAAGAATAAATTCTCCGCCGTCAAACAGATGTATATTTAATAGAGATCAATCAACACAGAATAAAATCCAATGTCAGACACACAATCCATTTACAGGTTCGTTCTGGGTCTGAACGAAACCGGTGGCACTTTCCTCGCGTATCCATCCATCTACAAGTACGTCTGGATGATCACCAACTGTTTCCCTCATCTTGGGTGTACAGCCCAATCGAGATCATCAGTAATCACCCAAACGATGTGAAGACTTCCGGTCTTCAACCACCGTCTTCATATCCGACATCTCGTCGAATCGGTTATTCAGAATGGGTATAAACCCGGCCTTTCTGAATAACCCACGTATATGATAAACAAATATTACACAAACACAACAAACGCCTCATTCCAATTCAGAATATTCTTTTATTCACAAAATCACATTCTTAGGGAAAGGTTCCCATTAATTTTATCCAAGATAAATTCTTCTAAATTTATTCTTTAATTTTCCTTTGGATATCATTTCAAACTAGTCGGGATTAGCGAACCACACCGAAGTAATTATTTATTTTATTTCCCAATCCCAACCTATATATCCCATGGAGAAAACTGGTAATGCTCCATATCTAAAACCACGGTGTCATCGGTAAAATTAATTACCATTTCACGTTCAAATCTAATTAAAGATTTAACTATCGCTTTGGAGCAAAACTGGTGATACTCCACTCTCGATCACTTTTCAGATTTGATAATTTAAATTATCAATTCACATTTTAATCTAATTAAAGATTCATTCAAACTCCACTTAGTTTTAATCTTTTCAAAAATCAATATCCTGCCTCTAACTGGGTTAAAGAACCAATGTCATATAAAACACGATTTACGATAAACCCAAATCACATTCGATATTAAATACAGGGCTCTGAATAGAAAATATATCGGCTTATATTCAATATCAAATTCTGAAACTAACAAATATCGTATTGGAAATAATGATATAAAATATATCTTTCAAATTCCCATAACAATATATGTATAGTCACGAAATCCAACATCGAAATGCTCCGAAGATAATTTCGATTCAACTCCAGTCCAATCCACGTATTGGGAATATTGATTATTTTTAAAATCACTTTCAAATTCAATTTATTTATTTCAAAAATAAATTGATTTTAATTCTAGTTCAAAACTAGTTCATTTCGATAAAAATCTATTTTTATCTTCTCAAATATGGTGTTTTTCATCCCAGTTTTTTCCAATTCACATATTATGATTTTACACAAATTATTAATATTTTTAATAATTTTATCAAGGCCCGTACAGTCGATTTCCAACAACGGCCATCGAACTGCACTTACAGCAACCTTTTTCGAATTTGATTTGGACATAACTCCAAATCCAACCGTTAGATTTCAAATTTCTAATATTCATTGGAAAGCTCTTTTTGATACAAACCCAACGGTTCTGGTTTTAGGAGAATCTGACGGTCGGATCTCTCGTAATGTCAATTCGAAGTCAATGGTCGAAATTCACAAACTGCCACGGCGCGGCGCGTTCTATTCAGGCCATTATATATATATATATATATATATATAATATATATATATATATTATATATTTCGTCGATTTCCTTTTTAAAACGTATTTTATAAATCGTTTTAAATTCGTTTTCAAAACCATTTCAACGCTACATTCAATTTCAAATCAATTTGATTTCAATTCAATTCGATTCATTTCAATTTTATTTAATTCGAACTCAAATTTGTTTCAATCCAATTCTAATTCTAATTCGTTTCAATTCAATTCAATTTGAATTTACCTTCTATTTAATTCAATTCGAATTCATTTCAGATTGATTTCAATTCAATTTCAGTTCGTTTTAAATTTCATTCAAAACGATTTCAATTCGTTTTAATGCAATTTCAATTTAATTCAATTTGAATTCATTTCTATTCAATTCGAATTCAAATTCACTTTCTATTCAATTCAAATTTTAATTCACTTTCCATTCAATTCGAACCGAATTCATTTTCTATTCGATTCGAATTCATTTCAAATTGATTCAATAAAATTTCAATTTGAATTTTAATCTAATTCAATTTGAATTTCATTTCAAAATATTAAATTTTGAAATTACTTTTCAATATTCATTATAAAACGAATAAAATCGATATAAATATCGTTCGCGTCAAAATAACGCATCTCCAATCCACACGGCTTTATATTTTAATAATTCGTTATTCTATTAAACAAATGAATATTTATTCTATTCAACACATGAATCTGTATTTCTTTCAACACACGACTATTTTTTGTTATGTAAAATATTTTATAAAACTATGGTATCTATCGTTTGATTTTAATTAGACTCCCCCGTGAAGTAGTTCTAATTTTAAATATGATAAAGATGTAAATTTTATTGTATAAAATATTTTACTCAACACATCAATAGTTTCAACACATAAATATCATCAACACATGACTATTTTTATATTCAACACATGAATCTTCTTTTATAATATTCATTGTTTTCCCGATTGGAATGAGGCCCAATCAATCATCATATAACGTTAATTATATGGATTCCATACAACACATGTATATATTAGCAATGATAAACAATCAACCATCATCCAAAGTGCACCACACAACTGCATAAGCATCAAATATAAATAATCGACGCTTACACAGTCTGTCAACCCATCGATCGACATACAATTAAATAATTGGGATTAGTGTACCCAAATATCATCCCAACACCCGTGTGGGGTTTCAAATCAACAAACACAGATTTTTGTTTGTGCAGTTGGGCAACGTGTAAAATTTATCGACCCAATCAATATTAGTCAAATCAGTGTATATAAACAAATCGGCCGATTAGTTTATAAATATTTATTTATTCACTTTCACATTAAAAATTATATTTTTAACGATAATTAATTTATTTCAACACATGAATATATTTCATTATCTATTTCACATCAACTTCACAAACAAATTTTCACAACACATCAATCAAACAAACAAGCCATCCATGGTCTACGGATGTCGGGTGTCGGGTGCTACTAAACACCGTCTGCATCCTAGCATATATTATAATATAACTAGAAAAAGGAATTTTAAAAGGTGGGAAGTTCTCACTAATAGCTATCCCAACTCCACGACACTTCAAAAGTAGAAGTCTTCGCCATTCTCGTCTTTTGTCACCTTCGTTGCCTGTATTCTCTACATATGTAAAAATCGAATTTTTACTTTGTTATTCAATATATAAAAATCGAATTTTTACTTCGCTATTCAATATATAAAAATCGAATTTTTACTTCGCTATTCGATATATTAAAATCGAATTTTTACTTCGCTATTCGATATATAAAAATCGAATTTTTACTTCGCTATTCAATATATAAAAATCATATTTTTATATCGCTATTCAATATATAAAAATTTCGTCTTTTCAAATATAAAGATTTCGTCTTTTCAAATATAAAGATTTTATTTTTATTATCTATATAATATGAAAATTATATTTTCAACCTTTACATACGATAAAAATTATATTTTTATACGGTTCTTTTCAAAACAAAGATAATATTTTTATACGGTTCTTTTCAAAACAAAGATAATATTTTTACGGTTCTTTTCAAAACAAAGATAATATTTTTATACGGTTCTTTTCAAAACAAAGATAATATTTTTATACGGTACTTTGTTTTTCACATTTAAAAATCTAAAAATGAATCAATGTTATTTATACATTAAAATTTAGATTTTTAACTTAAATTAAATTCAATAAATTTCTCATTAAACACTATTTACCCCTAATTACTAGGGTTAAGGATTTACCATGTTTTAAAGCGTTGGCATTCCTTCTTCCTAGCGCCAGAAGCCAAAACCGAACTGCTTCAGGCGATTGACCTCGTTTTGCGTGCCATTGGAGGAGCTGGACGGTCGGTGTTGCTGCAGGCCGGAGGAGAGGGAGGAAGGGAAGATCGGTGGCGGCGCAAAGAGGGGTGCGAGGTAGGGTGTTGTTCGATTTGGGGTTTGGGTGATCGGAAATGGGAGAGAAGGGAGAGGAAGCAGGCGATAGAGGGGGAGGGAGGTCGGCGGTCGATCGGTAGAGGGGGCGGCACGGCCTGGCGCGAGGGGAGGAGGCGCGCGGTGGCTCCCCGCCAATGGCGGCGGTCTTCGACTAGGGCACGAGCCCTTTTTTTTTTTTGAAAAATGAATCGGGGGCCTGAAGTGGAAGGATAAGGAGAGGAGAGAGGAAAGGGAAGTTTGATTATTTAATTATTTTATTTTTTTATTATTTCAAAAAGGTAACTTTTTATTTCGACCTCGAAACGAGGCCCACCGCTTGTCGTCCATAGCTAATTACCCTCATTCCGAACACAATAAGATATGTACCGCAGGCTGATTCGACTGTTACAATCAGTTTTCGTCAAAATCAACGTATAACTCTATATATTGAATTTAAACGCGCATTTCAATTTACTAGGGTCACATACGAACTTTAAAAATTCCAGAAAAATATTTTCTAGCTTTGTATTGACGACACGGTCCTAACAAAACTAGTTTCGTCGAATTCTGAGACCGTTGGAAAAATGGCCATTTTCTAGTCGATTAAAATCAACTAAAACTGGTCAAACGCATTTTCCTTTGCCACGCTCACATATTGATTCGAAAAATTATGAAATTTGAAACCTAGAAATAATTTGACATCACGGACCCAACAAAAGTGGTTTCGTCGAAATCCGAGGTCGTTTGCAAAATTCCCATTTTTAAGGGCCTGAATTCCATAGCGACTATTCAGAATTTTCAACTGGACATATCTTTTGATTCCCGCTATGAAATTTCAATTTTTCGGATTCGTTGGAAAGATATTCTCAATTAGATCCTAATGTTTTTGGTTTCACTAAAATCCGGATTGTTTTGCACCCGGTATGTTCAATTGAAGTTTGAAATCGAATTATCGAACTACCGCGTCATTTTAATTCCTTTTATAATTATATATAATTATTTATATTCTAACGACGACGTATATAAATATATTCATTCGAATTATATTCAAAATAAATTTCTCGTTGATATTATTTAAAATAATCCATTTTAAATATTCAATATTGGCTAAAATTGCCAAAATAAAAATTTTAAACTGGCCCAGATTTTCGGGTTGTTACATTGATTTACCGTCGGGTAAATCAATTAAAAGAAAGTTATAAATTTTTTTTTATAACTAAGGATAGATATGAAGTCTGTTTTATGTAGATTATTTTTAAATAAAGTTATTTTAGGAAATAAATAATTATTTTTACCTTGTAATTATAAAGATGAGTATGAAAAGCAATATTTGTGGGATAATGAGTTTTTAAACAAGTAGGTAGAAATTAACCAAATGGTTAATGGTTGAATTAATTGTTTTCAAATAGACAATTTATTGTGGATATTTAATTTAATTAGATTATAATTAAATTGAATTATTTAAATTGATTAAAGAAAGGACTAACGAGATTAGTTCATGGGTAAATCTTGTTTTGAAATGACTAAACCAATTATTTAAACGAGAATTGATTAAAAACAATTATTGGATTGTTAATTATTATTAGAGCTAATTATTGTTTTAAAATAACTTTTAAGGGAAAATTAACTATTAGTTAATGATAAAGTAAATTTTTTAATGTGAAGGAGTTGCGGTAAATTATTTAATCAAATTAAGGAAATGATCTAGTAACCAGAACCCCATTAAAAGTGTCAAAGGTGGTGTTAAGACCTTGTTATTATTAAAAAGGATTTTTTATAAGTCTTGACCGATATTTTTATGAGTTAAATTTTTGATTTTTATTCTATAAAAGGGATTGGATAAAAAGAAAAGTAAACAAGATGTAATATAAGTTGAAATCAAAAGGAATCCCAATTGGATTAAAATTGATTATAAAAGTGAAGATCTAACAATAAGATCTGGAGATAAATATTTTTGAGGTGAAAGGGAGATTATTTAAAACCGAAACAAAGATAAATGGAAATAAAGGGATTTTATAGTAAATGGAACTTTGGGTTAGTTTTTGGAATTCAGATTCGTTTATAAACTTTTGTCTATTCTATAGATAAGAATGTGTCCTCTCAAGGTCTGAGAGGTAAATAAAATACCACTACTTATAACGACCTCATGATTATCCAAGGATAATATTAGTTTAGAAACGAGGGTAGCGAGGGAGTTAAAATTAGTATTTCCGTGAATGGTATTATAAACTATATTTTAAAGAATTATAAGTTGAACAAATTAATTTGGAAATAAAAAGTGAAAGAGCGGTATTCCAAATATTGGAAATTTAGTTAACAACTATTTTGACTAAAGAGGCCAAGTGATGCTTTATACTGAACCAGTGAATCCATTCTATTTTCTATAGATGATGATTGTTTATTTTGATAGTTAAAACACCGACTATCAAAATATGGCCAAGTCGATTATTGGTATGGAAAGACTGGGATCGAATTAATATTCAAAAACCATTCCGACCAACAAATACGAAAACGTTAAAGACAAAGAAAGCAGATTGAGATGGAGCAATTGAAGACCGTGGATCTTCATAAGCGGAAGGATTATTTGTCGAATATTCTCTAGTTTATAGCTAGAGGTATTTTGACGTGATTCGGTAGTGAGTGGGATTTTAGCATATTGCAAGGACTACTCGCTACTGATCCTATGGATGCGGTAGGATGGTGCCTGCAGTTCATCCTGTTCCTGGATGACTTATATGGATGATGCGAATGGTGGCCAGATGTTCCAAATGTCAATTATAACTTCAAGCCTCATCAGCTGGGAAATGACAAAAATCGGGTAGGTAGCATGGCTATATAGGTCGCATCCATTACGGTGTATAATCACCTATCTAGAGAAATTCCTTTTGCTTCTTTAATCTATCGATGTTGACCCTTTTCGAGAAACAATTGCTGATCCCAACCGTTGGTGATATGCATTCGAAACACACAAGCGAAATGAGTGGTCGGTCATATGTGGCCGGGTTGCAAGATGTTCTTGTTGAACCCAGTGTATTCACCTCTAGAGATACACAATCGGCAGGTGGTTCCATATCTTGTCACGGTCGGAATCCAATCTTCAATAAGCTCCCGCGGTTTTGATTGTATACTATATATGTGGTACATGAGATGCAAGCGTTCCGCTAGATTGCTATTTATTTGTATCTAGACACTATTATGATATTAGACTAATATATGGTTTTCAAAATGATTTGGGTTATCATAAGGTAAAAACCGTCTGTATTTATGCGTGGATTTCGTCTTACGATTATCCTTTTCTTTCGAAAAGATTTTGAACTTTAAAATCCAGTTGGATGATCCCCCTTAAATTATGCGAGTTTTTCTCACTCTGGTTCACCAGACTGACCCTGTATTTGTAACGCTCGGGTTAAACCGGGTTGTACAGGTTCAGATTATTGGATAGTACGAAGTTCAGAAGACGTGCTGGAGGAGATCAGATGTATGATTTTATCTAGTATATTCTACTGTGTAGGACATGTTGTTTAAACTGTCCAGATTTTTCTGTTGTACTCTAATGTATATAAGTATATTACTTCAAGCTTTCAATAAAGTTATTTATGTATTATATTTTGTTCCGCTGCGATGTGAGACTCTATGTTGTGTTGGTTCTTCTTCTTCATCTATTCTAATATTTCTTTCTTTTTTATTTCACCCTCTAACTTCTTCATATTGACATCTGGGTTCCAGTATAATTTAGGATGGATGGGTGTTGTTTGATCAGCTCAAAATGTACCAGAAATCTGGGACATTACAGTTGGTATCCGAGCTATTGGTTAAGTAGTAACCTTGGCTCTGTGGCATAATACGATACAGATAGGGTTAGTAATACCCTAGAATGAGTTTGAGTTTATATCGAGAGCGCATATTTGTAATTGAATATAAAATTATTTTAAATTATTGTGTAAAGAGGGTAAATGAAATATTTTTGCCCAAATTATATTTTTATATAGAAAAAGGAAATAATTTTCTATAGTATAATAATATTGGTTGTTTGATTGTTTTGCTTGTTTTGATTGGAATTCAAATGGAATTAGATAATATAAGATTGGAAATCGAATGGATAATAGTGGAAATCAATCGAATATTAATCGATTGATATTAATGTATATTAAACCAAAGTAAATACAGATTAATAAGTATTATTGCTGAATGTTGATTCGAATGATTGAGTTGTTTGTTATTTGGAAGTTAGTTGGCTAAAATTAAACTCAACATCGAGTTAATAAGAAGTTGAATGAATCGGAAGTAAAACCACTTATGAAGTGAAATTAAAAGATTTTACCACGTATTTGTTATTGGCATTGTAAATACAGTTAAGTGCAGATACCGGAAGGCTATGGAAATTGGCTTGATTACCAGGATTGAAGTACAGATTGGAAAATTAAGATCAGTTAGTCGATTTGCTGCGAAATTAGAATTGAGTTACCCGACAAATAGGTAAACCTTAATATTATTGGTTGGTGATTGATTTTATACCCCTAATCTGGGTAGCTATTTGGTTTTTGGTTTTCTTTTGGAGAAGTTAAGACCTAGAGTGGTAGTTGTAGCTGTACAGATCGAACCACGTAGAGAAGGTGCTAGAAAATATTTAAACGTAGAATATTATTGATAATAAATTCTAGATAATAATTTTTTAAAGAAAATTTGGGTTCGGGGAATTCTTCTTACCTTGTAATTTTGGGGACAAAATTCTTTTAAGGGGGGAAGAATGTAATGTCCAGATTTTTCGGCCATTTTAATTTGAATATTTAAATAGGGTTAAATATCTATTCGCTAATATTAATGAATTTTATCGATATATTTTAGACTTTAAAAATAGTTTTCTTTTCAAATGATTTCCGTTTTCGATGAAACAAATTTTATTGGAATGCGTACAATTAATTATTGCTAGATTTCCAGTTTGGGACAAATCAGAGTTGTTTATCGGTATGCGATATTTTGGGGTGAACCAATAAATTAAAATATCGTCGTTGTGCAAACAGAGTCCGTTTTCGACAAAAATAAATTCTTTGGGACCAAAATGTTAAGACGAAGCGGTAAATCCATTTTCATTTCATTAGAACTTTGTGAGCGACGGTACATATATTAAACGGTGAACGATAGCAATACTTAACAATAAAAATTTAATTCCGTATTAAGATAAAAATAAATAAAATGAGACTTACAACACATCCTAACCTTTCTTCTGCTCACCGTAAATTGTATGGATACTAAACGATATAACATACCCTATCATACTCCCATCCAAGGATGAAACGCAACTCTGTATCCTACTTCTTCTGCCAATATATATACAACGTCTCTCCCTCCTATATGACTAGTAATAACCCCATCACATATTTATATTTTATAGTATATTGCTCGGATTTATTGCATTGGTTATATTTCTTCTTCCATATATTCTGCTTTGGAAGACTGTTTACCAATGCATATGCTCCTACTTGCACCTGTCCTATTCTAAGTTGTCACTATATCTACACATCTTGGAAAATCAGTTTCAGGGAGCCTTCCATTCGAAGCATCAGCCATGTATATTATTAACACGAAAATGTTCTAATCGTATTCCCACCCTATAAATAGTACCTACCCTAACAACCGTATACAGCCACCCTAATATATTTATTTTCCCCCTTTAATACTCAAAGGCAGATCTACATGAAGGACTTGAAATCTCAATGCACATGCATATAGTTCAGTTGAACTAGAGAGCATAGGCTACTTTATATGTATATTTGTACAAGCTATCCCACCCCCTTCTGCGTGCTTAAAGTATTAGTTATAACATATATAACTTCAAATCAAAGACAACTAACTCTCTTCCAGTGCATTATGGAACAACCTGCCCCAAGAAAACCAATGCACATCGAGGAACTACCCAGTACATGCTTGCACATGCATTGTCCACCTCATCATTTTAATCAATGAAAAGAAAATATGAATGCAGCTACACCACCATGTCGACCTATGCGTGTCTCTTTCTTCTAGCTACATTGTACCACTGATGGAAGACATCGATTCTATCCACCCCTTTCCCTTTCTATTTATACATGCCTCCTCATTCTCTTTCAGCAGAGAAAAACCCAAATGCTCCATTCGAAAAGAAACAAAACCAAATGCTTTTCCTATATTAAAAATAAAACTGAACCTCCTACTAAAAACAAGAATGCAAATGTTATTTAAAAACTTTCGGAAAACAGTAACTTGATGCGAGGTGGCCTAGAGTGGTGATCGCCGGGGTGTATGGGGGTGCAGTTCGAAGTAAAGGGGGCATGGCTTCTGGGGAAGCTGCTGTATGATAGGGAGGTCGGCAAGCAGGCCGAACTGAAAGTGACGAGGTGACGTGGCATCCGAGAAGAAGTGGTTATGGATTTCGAAGCTTCATGTAAGCGGGTGTATATGGATCGTATTGTCGGAGTAAATGGCACTGTACGTGTTGAATGGAGGAAGAGAAACACTGGGCGTGAACGGTATAGAGGAGACGGATTGGAAACGAACGAGAATGTGAACAATATCGGGGGGAGAAGTGGACTGTTTAATAAAGATGGACTAATGTTTGGTTGATATCTATGCATGATGGCATTGGTGTGTGCTGTATGGAGATCTTACAGGTGGGAAGACCGTGAAGGTTAGGAGGAAACAAAAATTAGTAGGAAGGCTGCAGGGTAGTGAGAAGTTACGTGAATTATATATGGAGTTGGGGAGAGGAGATAATACATGGTATAGTGCACGTGTGGAGCATCTGTGTGCATGGCGGGTCTTGGGGTCCAAGTTTTGGGATGAGGGAAGGATCACATAAGAGTTGAGAAGTTTGAGTATGTAATTAACAGTCGGAGAAGATCAGAACCTGGAGCTCAGATGAGTGGGTTTGTATGGAAGCTGGAATGAAACAAAGTAAGTCGGCCTCTGAATGTAGCGAACGATGATGACGAGGTAAAGTAAATAGGGAGTGCATACGTGAAATGGTGGTTGGCGTGACAGACTTTGAATGAGGATGTTGCCTGCAAACACTCAAATGATGAAGGGAGAAGGCGGACATATATACTGTGGGAGGAGTGGCGATTGGAAAGGAGAGGGAAGTTTGGAGCAACAACTATTTCGAACGGTGGTTGCCGGTGAGATGGTGGTCGATCTGAGTATGGCTTTGGAGGGTGGAAGTGACAGTGAGAAGTGGGAGAAGCTCTCAAGTTTCCATGAAGGAGCAGGTGCAAAGCAAAGTAAGAAGAATAATGTTTCGATTATGCAGTGTCACTAGTTTTGCCTAATCCATACTTAATCGTGCTTAATTATATATTTGTGTGGCCGTCCTAGTTAAAACCTGTGCCTAATCCCCTATAATATATGTGCCTAATTGCTCTAATATATGCGGTTATTAAACTAGGGTTTAGTTGAATATATATATATATATGTGTGTGTGTGTGTGTGTGTGTGTGTGTGTGTGTGTCGGTTATTATAACATTGTTTCTCTTTTTACCACGGCCTGTAACAAATTGTAAATGTTAATCTATTCGGCCAAAGTAGATTTAAACCTGCCTATCTAGTTCGCTAATATAAAATCACGGTGCCCAAATCTGTTCGTATGTACATAATTACATACGTACCTAGTTTAAACGTGCCTACATGTAACTGAATGTATTATATTCTACATGTGTCTAAACTTATAAGCAAAGTGCCTAAACCAGGTCTCTTTTTATGACAAATTCCAACATGGCCAAAGTGATTTACTTTTAAGTTCTAGGATGGCGAATATATTTAAGTTTCTACTGTGACTTAAGTTTTAAAAGTGGCGGACAACCGTGTATCATCACCCAATGTAGGTGAATAAGGTTTTGAGTTGGTTGATTATAGTAAAAATAAAATATTTGCCTAAACTAAATCCTACATATTAAGCCTAGAAAATACCACTTACGGTTATATAAACATAAGTGACGATTAAATAATAAACTATTAATTAGGGTCAATAATATTAAATTATAAAGCGAATACCATGTTAATTTATAACTGTGCCATACGCACACAAAATCAAGTCAAACCAGGAGTGTTGGAACCATATCAATGGGCGTAAGATTTTTGAATGCAGACAGACGAAGTAAACGCAGTTGGAAGCGTGTAAAACCAACTGTTCTGACAGCAACAGGAATCAAGATGAGTTCAACTCACTCAGTTTATCCCGCTTATATTTCCTATAAGCTGGGTTTTTATTTCGTGTGCACTGTTTGATAATGGTTGACGATTGATTACTATTCGTTTGTATGTTGAATATTCTTTAATATTCATGGATTAAATTAAGCGTTTGTTTAACTTAAGCATATTAAATCGTTAGTTTTAACAATTAAATTCCAAACGAGGTAACTTACCTTGTTGGTTATGTTTACAATAATATAAATGTATTAAATAAATAATTTTGTGCTTGATTAGATGTTGTTAATTGATTGTTGTTTATTATTAAACTGTTTATTTATGATTACAGCGATAAATATACTGTCGTATTGAATCTGAGATTACCCATTGTGATGCAGGGAAGTACAGGTTGGAGGAATCCAACCGGATTCCTCAAATATGTTGTTTATATAGACTATTAATCAATTGTTGATTGTTGAACAAAAATTCATCACTTGTTTGATATTAACCAATGGGGTATACTGGTTGAGTAATTCTCGGCAAATGGCCTGTAAATGAATCATTTTATGTAGATTGATTTACCATCGGGTAGAACAATAGAAAGAAAGTTATAAAATTTGTTTTATAACTAAGGATAGATTTGAAGTCTTTTTTATATAGATTATTTTTAAATAAAGTTATTAAAGGAAATAAATAGTTATTTTTACCTTGTAATTATAAAGACGAGTATATAAATCAAGATTTGTGGGATAATGAGTTTTGTAAACAAGTGGGCAGAAATTAACCAAATGGTTAATGGTTGAATTAACTGTTTTCAAATAAACAATTTAATGTGGATATCTAATTTAATTGGATTATAATTAAATTGAATTATTTAGATTGATTAAAGAAAAGACCAACGAAAAGTTAATGGGATGACCTTGTTTTGAAATGACTAGACCAATTGTTTAAACGAGAATTGATTATTAAAAACAATTATTGGATTGTTAATTATTATTAGAGTTAATTATTGTTTTAAAATAACCTTTAAGGGAAAATTAACTATTAGTTAATTATTAAGTAAATGTTTTAATGTAAAGGAGTTGCAGTAAATTATTTAATCAAATTAAGGAAATGATCTAGTAACCAGAACCCCATTAATAGAGTCAAAGGTGGTGTTAAGACCTTGTTATTATTAAAAAGGATTTATTTATAAGTTTTGACCGATAATTTTATGTGTTAAATTTCGGATTTTTATTCCCTAAAAGGGATTGGATAAAAAGAAAAGTAAACAAGATGTAATATGAGTTGAAATCGAAAGGAAGCCTAAGTGGATTAAAATTGATTATAAAAGTGAAGATCTAATGACAAGATCTAGAGATAAATATTTTGGAGGTGAAATGGAGTTTATTTAAAACCGAAACAAAGATAAATGGAAATAAAGGGATTTTATAGTAAATGGAACATTGGGTTAGTTATTGGAATTCAGAATCGTTTATAAACATCTATCTATTCTAAAGATAAGAATGTGTCCTCTCAAGGTTTGAGAGGTAAATAAAATGCTCCTACTTATAATGACCTCATGATTATCCAAGGATAATATTAGTTTAGAAACTAGGGTAGTTAAGGGAGTTAAAATTAGTACTTCCGTGAAGGGTATTATAAACTATAATTCATAGAATTATAAGTTGAACATATTAATTTGGAAACAAGAAGCGAAAGGGCGGTATTCCAAATGTTGGAAATTTAATTAACAACTGTTTTGACTAAAGAGGCCAAGTGATGCTGTATACTGAACCAGTGAATCCATTCTATTTTCTATGGATGATGATTGTTTATTTTGATAGTTAAAACACCGACTATCAAAATCTGGCTAATTCGATTGTTGGTATGGAAAGATTGGGATCGAATTTATATTCAAAAACCATTTCGACCAACGAATACGTAAACGTTAAAGACGGAGAAAGATAATCGAGATGGAGCAATGAAAGACCATGGACCTTCATAAGTGGAAGGATTATTTGTCAAATATTCTCTGGTCTGCAGCTAGAGGTATTCTGATGTGATTCGGTCGTGAGTGGGATTTTTGCGAATTGCAAGGACTACTCGCCACTGATCCTTTGGATGCAGTAAGAGAGCGCCTTCGGTTCATCCTATTCTCGGATGACTTGTATGGACGATGCGAATGGTGGCCAGATATTCCAAAAGTTGATTATAACCTCAAGCCTCATCAACCGGGAAATGAAAAAAATCGGGCAGGCAACATGGCTGTGTGGGTCGCACCCATTAGGGTGTATAATCATCTATCTAGAGAAATTCCATTTACTTCTTTAATCTATCGATGTTGTCCCTTTTCGGGAAACGGTTGCTGATCCCAACCGTTGGTGATATATATTTGATACACTCAAGCGAAATGTGTGGTCGGTCATGTGTGGCTGGGTTGTAAGACGTTATTGTTGAACCCAGTGTATTCGCCTCTAGAGATACACTAGGCAGGTGGTTTTGTAATAACCCGGAAATTCTGAGCCAGTTTAAAATTTTTATTTTGGCAATTTTAACGAATTTTAAAGATTTAAAATAGATTATTTAAAATAATATCGACGAAAATTTATTTTGAATATATTTAGAACGTATATATTATATAAGTCGTCGTTAGAATATAAATATTTATATATAATTAAAAAGGGAATTGAAAATGGCGCGGTAGTTCGATAATTCGATTTCAAACTTCAATTGAATGTACCGGGTGCAAAACAATCCGGATTTTAGCGAAACCAAAAATAATAGGATCTATATGAAAATATCTTTCCAACGAATCTGAAAAATCGAAATTTCATAGCGGGAATCAAAAGTTATGCCCAGTTGAAAATTCAGAATAGTCGTTGTGTAAACTATACATGGCCCAAAAAGTCAAATTTTGCATATGAATGAATTTGGACTCGAAACTACTTCCATTGAGTTCAAAATGCCGTTTAGAACTCGGAAAAGTATAAGCTTCGATATATTCCGATATCCGGAATAGTGGCAATTGGCAGGAGCTTTTCGGTTAACAAAACATAGCCCTTAAAAAGTGAAATTTTGCATACGAGCTCAGAATTCAACGAGATAAATTTTTATGGATTCACAATGACAAATCATTGTTGAGTTCCAAATGGCGCGTCGAACGGAGTTAGTATGTGGCCGTGCGAGCTGAAACAGTTCAGGATAAAGCGAGCAGTCATTTTACAAAGGAACATTATTGATACGACCTCAGAATTCGATTTCGTTTTTTTTATGGATTCGTATCGTCTAATAATGGTTAAATCCAAGAGGGCTTGATTTTTTGAGTTATCATGTGAGCGTGCGAGAAGAAAAGGTGCGCCAAAATCGCATTTTTAGAGATTATCTGAGCATTTTTGTGATTTTTTTTGAATGGTCAAACGAACTCGGAGTTCGACGAAACTTTTTTCGTTGGACTCGTCTTCACGTCTACTATCTCGTGTCCGAAATCCGCGGCCATCGGAGATCGCCAGCGTTCAGGCGATACGCGAGAAACTAGCATATAATCACTTTTACTCCATTTTTCTCTTCATAATTTCATTTCTCTCTTCCTCTTCAAAAAACTCAAAAATGGAGTCTCCTCCACCACCACCGCTGCCCCTCCTCCCACCGCCACCATCGGCCTCCGGCGAGCCGCCGCACCCCCTCCTCCTCCTCCCCTCCTCCTCCTCTTCCTCCTCCCCCTTCTCTCTCCTCTTTTCAATAACCCTAAGCCTCACAACACCACCGCCACCACCACCACCACGGGCCTCACCACCACCGCCGCCGCCCCTTAGCCGCCTCCCCACGCCCAATCAGGTCCGGCGCCCCCTTCCCCCTCCTCAATTCCGGCCGTGGCCCCCCCGGTCACCAAAAACCCATTTTTCACTAATCACCCGTTTTGCGAATAAGTCCCTGACCGTATTTCGCCAATAACTCCCAAACGGTGCGCTTTTGGCACCAAAGTTGTAGAGCACGAAATTCTCTTCGATTTGGCTATATGGAAGTCATGTTTTGGAGTTCGGAGCTGCTCGGAAAACGCGTTCGAAGTCTGCTGTTCAAAAGCTGAAAAATTCGTGTACTTTCGCGAATTCTGGCGAATTGGAGCATTTTTGGCAAAAAGACCCTTAGGCGAAAGTTGTCCGGAATGGCGCGTTTAAGCTAGAAAAAAAAAGATGGTGTGAAGATTGAAGCTCGTTTGCAAATTCTAGGACCTGAACAGCGAATCCGGGCGTCAGAAAAAAAAGTGAGTTTTCTCCATTTTAAAGCTTCTACAGTTTTTGACATATGAAGTAAATAAAAATATGATCTTTATATTATAGAGAGAATAAAAATCCGATTTTTAACTTACAAAAGATATAAAGATAAGATTTTTATATAACGTAGATAATAAAAATGTGATTTTTATATATGTAGTGACTACGGGCAGTGAAAGTGACAAAAGGCGGGAACGACAAGATTTTCTACATAAGAAGAGTCGAGATGACTGGATTAGCTAGTTGGTGAGAATTTCTCACTCTTCAATTTCTTTTTCTAGTTATATATATATACTAGGATGCAGACGGTGTTTAGTAGCACCCGACACCATCGTCCACAGACCATGGACTTGTTTGTTTGGTTGTGTAGTTGGTTAGATTATTTGAATGGATTTGATTGATGTGTGAATGGCGTGGGCCTTCACTAGACCGGGGATAAGGCTAGGCCTCGTCCCGTTTCTAGTATCGTGCCGTTATGCCGCCGAAATTTTCTAAAATAAGTTAGAAAAATAAAGATATCATTTTATTTGATAAATGAACTGAATATTTTCATAGGTTGAATAAAATGTTTTATCGTTAAAAATATAATTTTTAACGTGAATGTGAATAAATAAATATTCATTTACAAACCAGACGGTTTGTTTATGTACACTGATTTGACTGGCATTGATTGGGACGATAAATTTTACACATCGCCCAACTGCACAAATAAAATCTGTGTTTGATTGTTTGAAACCCCACACGGGTATTGGGATAAAACACGCCATACACTAATCCCAATAATTAGGTGTATGTCGATCGATTGATTGACAGGCTGTTATAAGCGTTAGATATCTATATTTGATGCTTATACAGTGTAGTGCACTTTGGATGATGGTTGATTACTTATCGTTGCTATCATATACATGTGTTGTATGGAATCCATATAATTAACTTTATATGGTAATTGATTGGGCCTCATTCCAATTTAGAAAATAAAGAATATTATAAAATAAAGGATCATGTGTTGACAGTACTCATCCGTTGAGATTAGTCATGTGTTGAACGAAATATTTTAACAATCAAATTTACATCTTTATCATTATAAAATAAAGGTTCATGTGTTGACCGTACTCATCCGTTGAGATTAGTCATGTGTTGAACGAAATATTTTAACAATCAAATTTACATCTTTATCATTATAAAATAAAGGTTCATGTGTTGACAGTACTCATCCGTTGAGATTAGTCATGTGTTGAACGAAATATTTTAACAATCAAATTTACATCTTTATCATATATAAAATTAGAAACTAACTGGAAAATAGATAAGATGAGTGGTCTCCTGGATATTGATCTGATGTTGGTTTCGGCCTTCGGGGTTAATATTTAGGGAATCGTTCTCTTACTAATTTACGGTTGGAGTCTGATTTAATATCAAACGATAGATACCTTAATTTTCATAAAATATATTAAACAACAAAAATAGTCACACGTGGACAGTACTCATTCGTTGAGATTAGTCGTGTGTTGATAAAAATATAGATTCACATATTGAATAGAATAAATATTCATTTGTTGAATAGAATAACGAATTTATTGAAATATATAAAGCCGTATTGATTAGAGTTGCGCTATTTTGACGTGAACGATGTTTATATCTGTTAGACCAAAAAGTGGTTCTAACACCCAAATTGACTAAAAGCAGAATAAAAAAAGATTAAAAGTAAAATGAACACACAGGATTTATAGTGGTTCGGCGAAGAAATGCCTACGTCCACTTGTTTTTCACTATTTTCAATGATGTAGTTGCAATTACAATGAAATATTCACTGAATTTCTCTCAAAACTCACTTGCATTCACTCAATTGCATAAAAACAAATAATGAAAGAAGATTTGGATTTTCCGGGAGTGCTGGAATTTGGGTTATGAAGGTGGTTGAACTCTCAAAGTGCCTGAAAAAAGATCCTTTTCTTTGTCTCCAGACAGGGTATTTATAGGTGAGAATTTTCTCAGAACCCGATCCGGATCGGAGCCACGTGTCATCCATCCCATCAGCCTCGGGTTCGGATGGATTTCTATGTTGACAACGCATCAGAGCAGTGGACGTTGTGGGTAGGAACTGGTCATAGCTGCTCTGAATAACCAGGCGCTCATGCAGGGGAGTGACGTGGAAGACAGGCTCGGATCGGAAGGGTGTGCACAAGGGGTTCGGATCGGAGTACCCGATCCGACCCGGGTTAACTTAGGACTAATTCTTGTTTTTACTCTGCTCCGCTCCGATCTGTCTTTGTTGCAAGTTGCTCTCCGTTCCAACTTGAAGTAGGTTGCTTTCCGATCTGACTGGAAGTAGGTTGCTCTCCGATCCGAACAGCCGAGCCTCTCTGATTCCAACAACAATAGTTCACTGATCCGAACAGCAGAGATTATCCGATCCGAACCACTACACTGCTCCGATCCGACCCGCTTCAGTGTTTTTCAAGTTCTTCAATATTTCACATCTTGACTTTGTGTTGCCCAGTTCACAAAGTGGGTTAACATTTTGCCCCCTCAAAGTATGCTTCTGTTGGAGACGGAGCATGCTTTAACTATCATTGCACAGCGCTCTTCGAGGTGATTTTTCTTTTGATTTTCCTTGTGTTTTCATCTTTTTCTTCAAATTTCAATTTAATTCGTTGCTGAGCCTAAGAACTTGGTTCGGTTCGGATTCCGATCCGAACAGACCCCTTCTCCTTTCTATTTTTCACTGGACTATTGGGCCAATCTTTGCTTCTGGACTGTCCACCCGATCCGAACGGGGGTTCTTCTACTGGGCTGCCGATCCGAATGGGGAGACGAATGGACACTCTACTCCTCTATATAAGCTGAGTCTTCTCCCTTCTCTCACTTTTACTGTTTTACTCCCCAAATTCTACAAAGCGAGAAAAAACTTAATTCGTGAAACATCAAAATCCCTCTTAATTCTCGAAGTAATTACACCGGTAGGTTATAAAACTTTGAACAATTCCTTCTTTAATTGATTTCGATTCGGATTCGTAGACGATTAGGATGACTTGAGTATGAAACTCTGATGACCTTACCACCGTGACCCCCCTTGTCATCGTCGCCAGTAGACTCGTCGCCATCTCGAGGTTGGAACGGAGGGGATTAGAATCCGTTGTTGAGTGCGCCAGCGCATGATTGCTTGGCTTTGATTTGAGTGACTGGCACGAAACTGGCCTTGGCGTCGGTTAGGGAAGAAAGAGGGTGAAGGAGAAGAAGAAGATAATAGGGAATCGGTTCGGTTCGGAGGGATATGGAAGGTGAAAAAACAAGGGAAGAAGGAAGGAAATTCAGGAGGTCGGACCGGGTCGGGTCAAATAAAGAAAGAAAAAAGAAAAGAAATCCAGGAGATCGGATCGGGTCGGAGCAAGTATTTAAGGAAGGGGGAAAGGGAGCTTGCCTAACCGGATCGGGTCGAACCATAAGATAAAAGGAGGAGAAGTATGACTATGTGATCCGATCCGAACCGTTAGGGGACTCTACCTCCGAACCGATCCGATTTTGATTTCTGAGTTCCACAGTTTATCCGAGCCCAAATCGAGGCCGCATCCCCGATCCGATCCCCATAAGCACGCCCGAACCGAACCGAAAAGCAGTTCACCTTAATGCATAAGAACTTGTTTAACTGGCCCAATCAACTTTTGGCATAATCTTCAATCTAATGGACAGTTAGGATAGTGCCTTGCAAACGTAACTGGACATCAAGAACCACTTCAACTCTTTATATTTTGCCAAACTTTTTCGTCGCACTTTTAAACATTTACTTTGCACTTTCCGCATGCATTGTTTACACTTTAGTTTGCACACATGCACGGGGGGATACGGGCTAATTTGCTCTAATTTGTGCTATTACTTCTTCAATAGTTTTATGACCATGAGACCCAGACGCTCTTCCAGACTAGTTGAGAAGAAAGAAGCCCCGGAAACCTCCATCAAAATTACTCTCGAGGACATATCTTCTCCGTCGGATCCAGAATGGAATAATGAGGGTTCAGACTACGAGGTTGGAAATCGTGAAAGTGACGAAGTGTCTTCAAAGAATGAAGTTTCTCTAGGTTTTGAAGAGGAAGGAGGGGTTGGCGATGACGGGCTCCTGATGAGTTTGAATCGGCTGTCATATTGGAATCACCCCAAGATTCTATTGAATCAACAATTGATAACGACCGGCTTATCCGAATTTGTTTAAAATACGGGATAATGAAAAGGGACACTCTAGTGCCTTCAAAATCTGACCGTCCCCACAACCCTCCAGAAGGATACATGGCAATCACTCGGTTGATGTGCATGGTCGGTGCTATCCCTCCATTTTCTCCCTTTATCGTTGATTTTCTAAGACAAATGCGGATTGCCCCCATGCAGCTGCATCCCAATTCTTATGCCTACTTGCACACTTTATACATAGCATACCGTGAGATCTTAGGCATAGAGCTCACTTTCGATGACGTTCATTTCTTCTATAACTTCAAGCATCGGACTTGAGAGACTCCATCTTTCTGCTATTTTGAGTCTGTTCCTAAGAGGAAGATAATCTCAGCGCCATTCAGCAGTAAAGCTGGAGATTCCAGACTGGAATGGTTCTATGTGAAGCGACAGCCTGGATGTGCCAGGAGGTGGACGAAATCAAGTAAAGCACTGATTTTCTAAATCCGGGCTCTATACACTCGAGTCATTGTCTTAACTCGTTTTTCTTTTTGTTTGCAGTCGACAATCCAAAACAAATATCAGATCAGGTGTTCTTTGACCGGATGCACCAACTTCTTAATGGCGACCAGAAATTCTTGACTATCGATGAAGTCCTTAAGGACGAATATCTTCACTTTCATGGGCTGTTATCCGTTTTTCGTAGTATTGGTCATGGGACGGCTCCATACGTATATATTCCTCCAGTGGATGTAGTCCCAGAGACAGGAGAAGGTTCGGGAGTTCCTACAGTGCCTCTTCAAACTTCATCTTCTCCATCTTCTACTCAAGATGACGAATTGGCTAACCTGGCCGAAAAGCATCGTGAAGGATATACTGCCCCCGAGGAGGCTACTTCTCTGGAAAAGTCAACATCCTCCAAAGAGTCGCCACTTAATGCTTCTGAGGGAGATGTCCCTAGTACTGATGACCCAATATTTCAGGGTTTGGGGGATCTCCCCTTACCTGAAACTATATACACTTCAGAGGATTTTAGGAAGGATCCCTTAGTCTTCACCTCTTCTGAAGAGACTACTCCTGCTAAGGCCAAAGAGCCTGCCCGTACAAGTCTAGCTTCAGACTCGGGTTGGTTGGGGGGAAACACACCACTTAGGACACACTTTATACAACAGCATTAGCATTCATTGCACCTCTCTCTCTCTCTGTGAAACTATTGATTCTGAATTTCCCTTGTCTTATTGTGCAGGCACGATGTCCCGATCTTACTATGATATCAGGAAGCTTCGTCGCAGCATGTCTAATCCACCTCAAGATATCGAGTATGATCGCCGTGATGATCGCGGTAGGGAGGAGAGAAGGCCTTATGAACCCTATCGCCCTCGACCCACACGTTCTCGCTCTTCTGTTCGGTCGGACCAAGAGAAATATAAAGGTTATCAAAGTCGTAGGGAAGAGGAGAGGCCACAATCGAAAGACTCCACCTCTTCCCACGAAAAGCGTAGCAGAGAGAGAAGTCCTCCAAAAGTTACTGAGTCTCGAAGTAAACGCAAGGTCCCTGCTACTAAACGGCCTAGGACAGACAAAGAAACTATTGAATCCTCCACACACAGGGACACTGAATTGACGATCCCCACTCCTCCACCACTAGATGCAGAAACTGCAATCAAGCGAGCGTATTTGGAAGAGCAATTTCCCGAACCTTACTTCGAGACTTTGACTTTTTTACCTGCCCTCGAACCTGTTTCTTCTAAGTGGGCAGATGAGGCCAAAGAAAAGATAGACGCGGTTGAAAAACAGTATTCTGAAATGTTCAAATATTCACGCAACCTTTCCAGAATTATCCGTACTCTAATCACGAATGCTGATTCAATGCAAAAAACTGCGGAAGAAGATGCAAAGGCCTTAAAGAATCTAGGAAAAGATTTGGAGGACACACAGGCCCAGCTTGCTATTGCCCAGAGGAACGCTACCAACTTCAAACAACAATTTGAAGATATGCAAAAACGTTATCATGATTTGTTGGAATCTCATACTCAAGAGCGTTCTGAGTTAAAAAAGCAAGCTGATGATGCTAAGTCAGAAGCCGCTAAGTTGCGCCTTGCTTATACTAACCTTGAACGGAAAAATGCCGAGCTAGCAAAGAGGAATGCTGAGCTAGAAAAGAGGAATGCTGACTTGGCTTCAAAGCTACTGGAGGCAGAGAACAGAGCTGCCCTGACGGAGGGCAACGTTGAGTGTGCTATCAAATTTGCGGAGGAGGCCCGCAAACAATTGTCTGAGGTGGAGGCAGATATTCAGGGTTTCGGCGAATTAATGATTAAATTCTTCGCACACATCATCCGTCGCCGGAACATTTCTTGGATTGAGGATTATCTATCCACTCTAGTCCAAGTATGGAGTCAGATTGTTGAGTGGGAAAAAGAGGAGCTCAAGGTCGACTCCATCGATGAAGATAAGCTGATGGAGAAATACTTAAGGGATGATGAGCCAGAACGCCTAGCTGAAGGGCGCCGCCTCATTGCTGATGCTATGGAAGAAGAGAGGCGGAGGACTAAACAGAAAAACATTCCCGAGACTGGTTCCTCTTCTGCTGCCCCCGCAACTCTTGAAGTAGAGGGATATGATCCTGAACACCCGGGAATCCCTCGAACAACTCTGCTATCCCCAATCCCTGAAATGGCATCAGAGACAGCAGTTACCCCCGCTGAGAAGTCTTCGGAAGGTATTCCTACCTTTTCTCCTCAATTCGTCAAGGCTATTTCTACCTTTCGCCACGTGATTGAGCAATCGATGAAAAACCCATTATTTTCTCCTGAGTTGATAACTGTTGCTTCTCACTCTGTAGGTATTGAGCCATCCGGAAAGACAGATGTGACTCAAGGAGCCGCCTCTGGGGCAGAGCCTACGGAAAAGGCAAAAGGAGGGAAGGACAAGGCTGCTCCTATAGACTTGGGAGAAGGAAGTGAGCCGACTAAGGCTGACACTCCCCATGATGAAGAAATGATAGCAGCCTTAAAGGATGATGGCGGTGACGGAGGACATGAGGAAGATCCAGAGGTGGCGATAGTCGGGGAGTCAAAAAATACTGATGATGTTACTTTGGCTGCAATGAAAGCTGATCAAGATAAACGCTTGCAATTAAAAGCTGAAGAACTAGACCCTGAAGCCCTCAAGCCTCTCGCAGTTGTGGATGCAAGATCAAGGTTAGTGGTTAAGCTCTCAACTAGATCTATTACAGAGGAACTCGCTAAAAAATCTTCTCTTGATTCCAGCACTCCGCCCTCCGGGAAGAAGTCAACCGGTTCCAGCACCGCATCTTCAGGAAAGAAGAAATCAAAACGAATCTTGACAGAGGCCGAGAAAGAGGCAAAGGATGCGGAGAAAGCCGCCAAGAAGTCCAAGGCTCACTCGAAATCTAAGTAGTGGGTTGCCTTGTGTCGTTTTAGCATTCAATGAACCAACAATTGCTGCTACAAGAGTGGCTCTTGCACCTTCTTTTTTAGCAATTTTCCTGTACAAATTCATTCATTTGTAAATAAAAAATAATTCATTTTTTGCAATGTCTGTTTGTCAGTAGTTCTGCACTTATGTAAAAATGCCTGTCAAACTATAGTTATGAAATGAAGTTACGGAGGGAGGAAATATGTGTATACATATATGCCCCCAGTCAATTCTCACAAATCATTTAAGGCTTAATCAAGCAATCTGAATGCTCCCGATTTTCTGACGGGGTAGCATTTTCTGTGTCGTCAATGCCTGTCGTTTTTTCTGGCATTTCTTTTATACTCTCCTGTCTCTCTGGAAAGTTAGAGTTCGAGCTCAGTAATCTATTCATTCCCCGGTCTTTCAGCGGGGAAGGATCTCTTTCTCAGCGCTCAGCCGGAGACGCTTTTATACTCTCTCTCTCTCTCTGGAGAGTTAGGGGAAGGATCTCTTTTTCAGCGCTCAGTCGGAGACGCTTTTATACTCTCTCTCTCTCTCTCTCTCTCTGGAGAGTTAGAGTTAAGAATGTCGTTTTCTTATTCTTTTATGTCTTGTCGCACAAATAGTCGTTGTGCTTTTTCTTATGTTTAAACTGTTTTCAACCTTTCAGGTTTTGAATCATTTTATATTCCATAATCACATCAGAATAGTCGATGAATGTATATATACAATGCATAAAAGTAAATAACACACGATATTTTTATAGTGGTTCGGCTAAGTCGTAGCCTACATCCACTCTATAGTCCTTTATTCATATCATCAGATTTTCCCAAGGCAAGTCGTGCCTTATTACAGAGTTCATAAAAAAAATAACCAAGAGTACAACATTTCTAATCCAAATATCGCATCAAGTGTTGGGCATTCCATGCTCTAGGGACTTCTTCGCCATCTACGGTCGTTAACTTGAAGGTTCCTTTTTCAAGTTTCCGTTGGATGACAAAGGGTCCTTCCCACTTTGGACCGAGGTGAGGAAGGGATGGAAAGACTCTCTTTAGCACCAAATCTCCTGGTTCAAAAGTCCTAAGGCGAACTTTTTTGTCGTAATAGCGTGCCATCTGACGTCAATGTCTTGCCGCATGCAAATCTGCTTCGTCCCTTTTTTTTCGACTTCATCAAGAGACTCAAGTAAGAGTGCCCGATTCGTCATCGGGTCATAATACGTCACCCTGTGGGAAGGAACTTCCAGCTCAACTGGAATTACTGCTTCTGAGCCAAAGGAGAGAGAGAAAGGGGTGTGACCAGTAGTCGTCTTAAATGTTGTCCGATATGCCCACAAAGCTAGGGGCAATTCGTCAACCCATTTTGCCTTTGCGCGCTCTAACCGTTTCTTGAGGATGGATTTTATTACTTTGTTTATTGCCTCAACTTGCCCATTCGACTGCGGATAAGCAACCGCAGTGTATCGCTTGTCGATATTATACTTCTGGCAGAAATTTCTGAATTCAGTACCATCAAACTGGGTTCTGTTGTCAGTTATAATGGTCCTTGGGATCCCAAATCGGCATATAATATTTCTAACCACGAAACTTATCACCTTTCTTGCCGTGATTTTGGTCAAGGGCTCAGCTTCCACCCACTTCATAAAATAGTCCACAGCGACTATTACATATTTCGCTCCTCCTTTAGCAATCCGTAGAACTCCAATGATATCAATTCCCCACGTGGCAAATGGCCAAGGACTCACCATTGATTTGAGTTGGGTCGACGGTGCTCTGGGGATTTTGGCGAATCTCTGGCACTTATCGCAGCGTCGTGAATAATCAGCTGCATCTTTATTAATTGTGGGCCAGAAGTATCCATATCGCAATATCTTTTTCGCTAAAGTCTGACCTCATGTATGATCTCCACACTCACCTTCGTGCACTTCTCTTAGTACACTTTTGATGTCGTCGTGTGCAATACATCGTAACAGGGGCATAGAAAATCCTTGCCTATAAAGAATATCATCTTGTATGACATATCTGGTAGCCTTGCGAACTATAGCCCTTTTCTCACTCTTCTTTGATGGGAGTGTCCCATTCTTAAGGAAGTTCTTAATTGGGGTCATCCACGACTCCTTCTCCGGTTCCGCTTCGAAAGCGAACTCAATTTCCATCGACTCAAAGCTTGGCGATTCCAACGTTTCAATTGGAATTATTTCAGTCTCTTCTGGATTGTCGGAACTAGCCAGCTTTGCCAGCCTATCCGCCTTCTGGTTTTCGGCTCTTGGGATATGTGTTATATTGTACCGCTCCAAGTTGCTCAATAGCTCTCTCACTTTCCTGAGGTAGGCGATAAGTCGAGGTCCCCGAGCCACAAATTCCTCTCGCACTTGGCAAACAACGATTTTAGAGTCACAGAATATGTCCAACATTTTTATTCCGAGGTCTTTAGCAAGCTTCAGCCCGGCAATCAGGGCTTCGTATTCAGAGTCATTGTTAGTCGTCGAGAATTCTAATCGTAGAGCATAATATAACGACCGTCCTTCAGGAGTGACTAGGACGATTCCAGCTCCGGACCTTCGGTCGTTCTTGGCTCCATCTGTGTATAGTTTCCATGGATCTATCTTTAACTCGTCCTCGGACTTAACCACTCTGTCATCGATTACTTCCTCCTCTGGGATGGTGAACTCTGTTATAAAGTCTGCCAGAGCTTGCCCTGTGATCGACCTTCGTGGTTGAAAATTTAAATCAAACTGGCTTAATTCTATATTCCATTTGATCAACCTTCCCGATGCTTCGGGTCTCTGCAACACCTGCCTCAAGGGCTGGTCAGTGTATATGGTTATTGGATGAGCTTGGAAATAGTGACGAAGTTTTCGGGATGCGATTAGGAGGCTGTAAGCGAGCTTCTCATTCTTTGGGTAGTTGCGCTCTGCCGCTGCTAATTTCTTGCTTACATAATATACTGGCCTTTGTACTTTGTCTTCTTCTCGAACCAGGGCTGTGCTAACGGCGTGAGCTGAGACTGCCAAGTAAACAAACAATTCTTCGTGATCCACTGGCTTTGACAAAATTGGCGGTTTCTCTAGCAGTTCCAATAAATTTCGAAAGGCCTCAACACAGTCCGGAGTCCACTCGAAGTTCTTCTTTCCCCTCTTAATCAAATCAAAAAACGGGACGCATTTATCTGTGGCTTTAGAGATAAATCTACTCAGCGCAGCTACTTTCCCTGCAAGACTTTGGACGTCTTTAATTCTCCTCGGCTCTTCAATGTTTCTAATCGCTGCTATTAGGCTAGGATTGATTTCAATTCCTCGGGAGCTCACAATGAAGCCTAGGAACTTTCCCGATGCCACTCCAAATGAGCATTTCAAAGGATTCAACTTCATCCGATACTTTCGCAGGATACCAAACATTTCCGCCAAGTCTTGCGTATGGCTGGAGGACTGTTTCGATTTGACAAGCATATCATCCACGTAAACTTCCATAGTCTTCCCTATTTGATTATAAAACATTCTGTTTACCAAACGCTGATAAGTGGCTCCGGCGTTTTTCAATCCGAATGGCATTACAACATAACAATATAACCCCAAATTCGTAATGAAGCTCGTATGTTCTTGATCTGGCACGTGCATAGGAATTTGGTTGTACCCAGAATATGCATCCATGAAAGAGAGAAGTTCATGACCTGCTGTCAAATCTACAAGCTGGTCAATCCTGGGAAGTGGGAAACTATCTTTTGGGCAAGCTTTGTTCAAATCTGAAAAATCAATGCAAGTCCGCCACTTTCCATTCGGCTTCTTTACCAAGACGGGATTCGATATCCAGTCGGGATATGTCGAATCTCGAATAAATTCGTTCTGCTTTAGCTTCTCCACCTCCTCTTTGAGAGCAGCCGACCTCTCTGGGCCCAGCGTACGTCTTTTTTGCTTCACAGGCGGATGTTTCGGGTTTACATTTAGTGTGTGACTTATGATGGATGGCGATATCCCACACATGTCAGCGTGGGTCCAGGCAAACACATCTAAGTTCGCCTTCAAGAAGTCCGTTAGTTCTTTGGCCCGACGTGGATCCAATTGAGATCCAATCTTCAAAACTCTTGTTGGATTAGCTTCATCAATGGGAATTTCCACTGTCGCTTCATTAGGAGTTGCATTTCTAATCTCTGGTTCCTCGTCTTTTCTGGGATCCAGGTCTTCAGGCGTTCCTTTAGGCAACTCCTTTAGGGTCGATCTCTCTAATTGCTATGCCGAGCCCCCCTTCGGGGGAGGTGAGGCATCTTTACTCTCGATGTTAAGTCCTTTCATCAACATCTTCAATTCGGCAACATAGCAGGCCCGTCTGGAAACTTGATCCCCTCTCATTACTCCAGTTCCGGCTTCAGTTGGGAACTTAAGCAATAAACACCAAGGGGCGATGCAAGCTCTGAATTCAGCAAGGGCAGGCCTCCCCAAAAATGCATTATAAGGTAAATCTACGTCCAAGACTACGAACTTAAGCATCCGCACTCTTCGGCGTTCTCCCTGCCCCAAGGTCACGGGCAATTCTATGTATCCCATAGGGGCTGTTGACGCCCCGTTGAAGCCTCCGATCCATCCTTCACATGGCTTCAAATTTTCAGATTCAAGCTTCATCTGATCAAATGACTTTTTAAATAAAATATTAACAGAACTTTCGTTGTCTACTAACACCTTATGAACCAAGGCCGGCCCAATGGTGGTAGTAATGACCAACGGATCATCAGTGGGTGATTGGATCCCAGTGTTATCTCTGCTGCGGAACACCACGTCGTCAAACATTGTCTTCTGTTGTTTTATGGGGGCGATATCTTCCAAATCATCACCTTCATTCACATCTACGTGCTTGGCAGCATTTACATATTGATCCATTGCTCTAAAGCTACGGATTGCTGGGTGAGGTCCACCCACTATGGAGTTGATAACAATTCCCTTGCCTTTCTGCTGCGTTGTAGGCTTGGGAGCAGATTGAATCTGTTTTGGAGCCTGCTCTCCTTGCCCCCTGTCCCTCGGGGCAACCTTATATTCATCCAGTTTCCCTTCACGCAGCAGCTTCTCAATCACATCTCTCAAATGCCGACATTCATTGGTTGAATGCCCATAAGTTCCATGAAACAAACAAAATTTCCCAGTTGCCATTTCTTTCTCTATCGAGTCACGAGGTGGCGGCCTTTTATATTGCAAAACGTTGTATGTATCCAGGTAAATATTCTCCAGAGTGTCGTTCAACGGTGTATAATTCTCATAAGTCTGGAATCGGGGTCTTTTGTCAGAATCACTTCCCCTATTTCTATTCCTTCTATTACCGTTCGCGTTACGGTTATTGTTGTTGCCCCCGTTTCCATCATTGTTGTTTCCACCCTTGTTTCCCACATTTACTTCAACTTTTCCGGAACTTTCCCCAGACTGCTTCACGGCAACGTTACTCTGAACATTTTCTTTTGAAGCCACTTCAGACTTTCTCTTTCGGTTTGCCCTGGCCTCCTCTCGTCTTAAATAAATATCGGCCTTTTCATAGAATATCTCTCTCGTGGAGGGTGTCTTTCCAGAAAGGTAATCTCCAAACTCAGATTCAGGATCGACTCCTTCCTTTAATGCCATCAAAATGGTGGGCTCATGCGGGTCACTAACTTCAGTCACAGCCAAGTTAAAACGGACAAGATATGACCTCAAAGACTCTCCTGGCGCCTGCTTAATTCTTGACAATTCAATAACACTTTTGGACTTTCGGGTATGGAGTCGGAACTGATTCATAAAACGTTCACTCAGTTCCCTGTAATTCGAAACCGAACGAGGGGGAAGTCGGGTAAACCAGAATAGTGCCACATCTTCTAAATAGATCGGGAATGCCTTACATTTCACTGCATCAGGAGAAGCAGCAGCATTCATGAGCCACGAGTATCGCATCAAATGCTGTCCCGGATCAGTTCTCCCATTGTACTTGTCCATCTGCGGCAGGTTAAAACGCCGGGGAAACTGAAAGTCGAGGATGTCGTCAGTGAAAGGAGTATGGCTTCGCTCAATGCCATAATCTTCATTGGTATAGTTCCGGCTCTCGGACATAATCTGGCGCACCATTGCCTGTACATCAGCATTAGTTAGGGGCCGTTCAGGTTCCCTGGCCCTAGTATCCGGGTTCCTTCTGGGCTCCCGTTCAGGAGATGCCCTTCTTCTTTGAGCTGCTTCTGCTCTATTCCGCTCCCTATGCTCCCGGCCGATCTCGGGAGGAGGGGACTGGAGCCTTTTCCCCTGAGTGGGATCATTGTTTCCTAGTGCTCGTGCAATATCCTCGTGAGACCCCAAAGATCCGAATGTCAGCTGCTCCAAATTCTGAGGTCGTTCGAGCGGCCTTCGTTCACGGGGCCGCTCTTCCTCGGAAGAAGAAGACTGATCCACTGGTGTGTGACGAACCGGGGAAGGGGTTCTCCGTCTTCGGAGTTCGCTAATTTCCCTACTCATGAGTCTCATATTTTCTTGCATCATGAGGTTGGTACGCTCGTGGATTTTCATAGCCTCTCTAGTACTCTCAAGCATGTCAAGTAGGCGCGAGAAATCTCCTTGAGTAATGAGCGCAGATGGATTGACCTGATCATTGACCCTGGTGGTTGGAATCGGGGCATTTGTAGGGACTCGAGTAGAGGTTCCAACATCACCAAGTGTCGGATCGGTTCGGAGATGGGAGATCGGGTCGGTTCGGAGCTGGGGAGCATGGTCGGGTCGGTACATGGCAAGCTGCTCGGGTCGGTTCAGGCTGGGGGAATGCACTGCTTCAGAATCTCCTACCCGGATCGGATCGGAGCTCTTCCCCTGAAGGCGATTCGGGTTTCCTGCATCGGTTCGTCCTGCTGCTGAACTCTGCCTATGAGACCTTGTCACAACCGCATTTTGCTGATCTTCACCAGCTCCATTTCCTCGACCAGATTGAACTTCTTTGCCTTTTCCTTTGGCCATGGTTTTTCAACAATCACTTCAACAAATATCCAAGAGCGTCGAAACTTGAGGATTAACTTCTTTGAATTCAATGGTCCAAAAAGTAGAACGATAATCCCGAAAAACAAAGAATTCAGATGGTTCTCAGTGAAAGCACCAAAATGTTAGACCAAAAAGTGGTTCTAACACCCAAATTGACTAAAAGCAGAATAAAAAAAAGATTAAAAGTAAAATGAACACACAGGATTTATAGTGGTTCGGCGAAGAAATGCCTACGTCCACTTGTCTTTCACTATTTTCAATGATGTAGCTGCAATTACAATGAAATATTCACTAAATTTCTCTCAAAACTCATTTGCATTCACTCAATTGCATAAAAACAAATAATGAAAGAAGATTTGGATTTTCCGGGAGTGCTGGAATTCGGGTTATGAAGGTGGTTGAACTCTCAAAGTGCCTGAAAAAATATCCTTTTCTTTGTCTCCAGACAGGGTATTTATAGGTGAGAATTTGCTCAGAACCCGATCCGGATCGGAGCCACATGTCATCCATCCCATCAGCCTCGGGTTCGGATGGATTTCTATGTTGACAACGCATCAGAGCAGTGGACATTGTGGGTAGGAACCGGTCATAGCCGCTCTGAATAACCAGGCGCTCATGTAGGGGAGTGACGTGGAAGACAGGCTCGGATCGGAAGGGTGTGCACAAGGGGTTCGGATCGGAGTACCCGATCCGACACGGGTTAACTTAGGACTAATTCTTGTTTTTACTCTGCTCCGCTCCGATCTATCTTTGTTGCAAGTTGCTCTCCGTTCCAACTTGAAGTAGGTTGCTTTTCGATCCGACTGGAAGTAGGTTGCTCTCCGATCCGAACAGCCGAGCCTCTCTGATTCCAACAACAATAGTTCACCGATCCGAACAGCAGACATTATCCGATCCGAACCACTACACTGCTCCGATCCGACCCGCTTCAGTGTTTTTCAAGTTCTTTAATATTTCACATCTTGACTTTGTGTTGCCCAGTTCACAAAGTGGGCTAACAATATCGATTATATTCGTTTTTATAATGAATATTGAAAAGGAAGTGATTTCAAAATATAACGTTTTGAAAATATTATCATTTATATAGTAATGATAGGGAATATTCAATTTTGATTTGAAATTGAATATAGAATTGAAATGTTTTGAAAACGAATTTAAAACGATTCATAAAATACGTTTTAAATAGAAATCGATGAAACATATATTATATATATAATATAATGGCCTGAATAGAACGCGCCGCGCCGCGGTAGTTCGCGAATTTCGACCATTGACTTCGAACGGATATTACGAGAGATCCGACCGTCGGATTCTCCTAAAACCGGAACCGTTGGGTTCGTATCGAAAAAAGTTTTCCAATGAATATTAGAAATTTGAAATCTAGCGGTTGGATTTGGAGATACGTCCAAATCAAATTTGGAAAAGGTCGTTGTAAGTGCAGTTCGATGGCCGTTGTTGGAAATCGACTGTACGTGCCTTGATAAAATTATTAAAAATAGTAATAATTTGTGTAAAATCATAAGAAAGGATTTGGGAAAAATTGGGATGAAAAACTCCATATTTGAAAAGATAAAAATAGATTTTTATCGAAATGAACTAGTTTTGAACTAAAATTAAAACCCATTTATTTTTAAATAAATAAATTGGAATTGAATTAGAACTGATTTATTTGGGTTTATCGTGAACTGTGTTTTAAATGACATTAGTTCTTTAACCCAGTAAAAGGAGTTTTAATGAATCTATAATTAGATTGAAATGTGAATTGATAATCTAAATTATCGAATTTAGAAAGTGAGCGAGAATGGAGTATCACCAGTTTTGCTCCAAAGCGATAGTTAAATCTTTAATTAGATTTGAACGTGAAATGGTAATTAATTTTACCGATAACACCGTGGTGTTAGATATGGAGTATTTCCAGTTTTGCTTCATGGGATGAATAGGTTGGGATTGGGAAATAAAATAAATAATTACTTCGGTGTGGTTCGCTAATCCCGACTAGTTTGGAAAACCATAATTTGGCTTGAAATGACATCCAAAGGGAGATTTAAGAATAAATTCAAAGAATTTATCTTGGATAAAATTAATGGGAACATTACCCTAAGAATA
The DNA here is from genome assembly GCA_030737875.1 of Allium sativum. Taxonomy (NCBI): domain Eukaryota; kingdom Viridiplantae; phylum Streptophyta; class Magnoliopsida; order Asparagales; family Amaryllidaceae; genus Allium; species Allium sativum. The sequence continues at coordinate 439,626,338 of CM060915.1, read as the reverse complement.
TGAAATTTAGAAACTAGCTGTAGGTTAGCTAAGAATAATGGTTTCCTGGGTATTGATCTGATGATTGGCTTCGGCCTTCGGGGTTAATATTTGGGAAATTGTTCTCTTGTTGATTTAAGGTTAGTGGCTGCTGAATTGGAATGAGGCGTATGTTATGTTTGTGTAACATTTGTTTTTAATATACGTGGGTTGTTCGGGAAGGCCGGGTTTATACCCATTCTGAATAACCGATTCGACGATATGTCGAAGATGAAGACGGTGGTTGAAGACCGGAAGTCTTCACATCGTTTGGGTGATTACTGATGATCTTGATTGGGCTGTACACCAAAGATGAGGGAATCAGTTGGTTGTCATCCAGACGTATTTGGAGATGGATGGATATGCGAGGAAAGTGCCTTCGGTTTCGTTCAGACCCAGAACGAACATGTAAATGGATTGTGTGTCTGACATTGGATTTTATTCTGTGTTGATTGATTTCTGTTAAATATATATTTGTTTGGCGGCGGAGAATTTATTCTCTTGCTTAACGCCCTTCTCTGAGACGTACGAGCTTAGAGGTTATATATCGATAGATATCGATCGCATGGCATGAATTGCCTGTGTGGCACGCTGAGTTGCATGGATCAAGGCTTCTGTTGAAAAGCAAAGTCTCGTGGTTGATGATCAAAGCACGGCCTACGTGGCAGCTTTGTGTATAGCGTGGATTCGCGAGCCTCACACCTCGGTATGAGTCAAAAACGGGATAAGGACTGCAGGGAGAGCACGACGTTTCTTTCTAGCTTGGTGGTGTCAGTGACTTACCAGCCCTGACATTTATATACTTTTCACCTATGTGGTTGTTGGATGAGGCGCCTCGATTTTAGGTCTGTAAGGACCGGGAAACGTGTGTTCAGGAATTGCCAATCCTCAAATGTAAGAGAGGACCGGCCCTGAAGCATCCAGGGGTTACCCAGAGTGTGTAGTCCCGAGGCATTTGCTAGAGTGTCTCGAAGCGGAGAGGAGCTTGCCCCTTGCCTCGACTCATGACGGAAATCCAATTTCCAATACGAGATATTTCGGCTTTATTTGTAGAGCCTAGTATGGCGACATAGTAGCATGGGATGCTATGCCGTCTATGATTGATATTTATGATTGAAATTGTTTTGACACTATACACTTATTATAGTATCAAATGATTTGTTTTAAACATACCAAGCATGTTTGGCTATTATAAGGGAAAACCCTATCCTCCGACTTGCGTTGCATTGTGTGATGGGACCTGGGTCTTATAATAGCTTCATTTTTCGAAAAAGCATTTCGTTGTTTATTGATATGCACTAGTATTCTTCGGAGGAAACCCGTTCCGTTTTATACGGCGTGGTCCCTTGAATTACTCTCTTTTAAAGTAAAGTTTTAAATAACTGTTTTAGTTCTCACACCAGTCATATGACTGACCTGGAGTTTATTGTTTTAACCTAAACTCTGGGTGCCCCTATTTTCTACTCGGGCAGCTAGTAGTTTTGGTTTTGCAGATTTATATTCACAGGATCCTGGTTTACATTTGGAATGATATCCGGAAAGCTCTGTATCCGTATATCACCTTCAGTTGGGCTTTGTATTATTTTCCACTGCTATGTAATTTATTGTAATCTCTGATATTTATCGAATGTAATTTATTCATTTATACTCTGTATATTCTTGTATTCTGATGGAATTGTTGTAATAACAATGAAATGTTCTTCCGTCTGCGATCTTTTATGTGTTGTTCTCAAAGTATCCGCTCTTTCCTTCACGGGGAAGTTGCGGGCCCTCACAGGTTTCATACCTTGTCATAGTCGGAATCCAATCTTCAATAAGAGCCCGCAGTTTTGTTTGTATACTATATATGTGGAGCGTGCGATGCAAGCATTCCGCTAGATTGCTATTCATTTGTATTTAGACACTATTATAATATCAGACTAATATATGATTTTCAAAATGTTTTGTGTTATCGTAAGGTAAAAACCGTCTGTATTTATGTGTGGATTTGGTCTTATGATTTTCCTTTTTTTCAAAAAGATTTTGAACTTTAAAATCCAATTGGATGATCCCCCTTAAATTGTGCGAGTTTTTCTCACTCTGGTTCACCACACTGACCCGGAATTTGTAGTGCTTGGGTTAGACCGGGTTGTACAGGGTCAGGTTATTGGATAATACGAAGTTCAGAAGATATGCTGGAGGTGTTATGACGTATGATTTTATCTAGTATATTCTGCTGTGTAGGACAGGTTGTTTTAACTGTCTAGATTTGTCTATTGTACTCTGATGTATGTAAGTGTATTACTTCAAGCTTTCAATAAAGTTATTTATGTATTATATTTTGTTTCGCTGCGATGTGAGACTCTGTGTTGTGTTAGTTCTTCTTCTTCTTCTATTCTAATATTTTGTTCTTTTTTATTTCACCCTTTAACTTCTTTTTATTGACATCTATGTTCCAGTACAATTTGGGATGGATGGGTTTTGTTTGATTAGCTCAAATTGTACTAGAAATCTGGGTCGTCACAGATACAATATATGGGGCATACCACTCAAAGAGTTCTGGATGGGTCGGCTTCATACACTCATCAGTTTCCTACGTGCAATTGCCATCGTTCTTGCTTCATTGTATCTTGGTTAGCTTAACAACCTTCCTCTTAAGCTGTCTCATGTTATTGCCTATGACGCGAAGCGGCTTATGAGCTTAGAAACTTCTGCTCGACTTCGAAATCTTCAAACTAATCAGGAGATACCACAACACTCGAGTCGTGCACGAACTTCCATAGAAGCGATACATGAAACACGTTATGCACACTCACCATCTTCTTAAGTAGGTCCAATCTATAAGCGAGCTTTCCAATACGCTTGATAATCGGAAACGGTCCAACAAACGTTGGCACTAACTTTCCTTTCTTTCAAAAACAAACCACATTCTGTAGAGGTGAAATCTTAATGGACAACAAATATCCAACTGAGAATTCCAAATCCTAACAACGCTTATCAGCATAACTTTTACGACGATCTTGGGCCGCCTTCATTCATTGCCGAATGATCTCAGTATTATCCATTGTAACACCCCCACATCCGTTAGTGTCACTCACAAAGGGAATGCACTAAGTTCTGTGAAGTATTATAGGTAAAAGATGCAGATAAATTACAAGACAGATAAATAAAGCAGCGGAAAAGTGAATAAAACTTTATTTCATTTATAACAGCTTTTACAAAGATTGTTTTCCAACAACAAAGTATCTATCTTGTTTAACAAAATAAAGAAGCATAAATATACAATGATATTCCCCAATAAAACAATAGCCAGCCATAGCGGTGGAAAAGAGAGTCCAAAGCAGCACATCAAAGAGTCTTCAAGCTTGGAAAGAGTAACAGGTCCATACAAATCTGAGCTATTCCCTCCCTGACTACCTGGGGGGAAACGGAAGAAAAGAAGATGAAAGAAAACATAGAGTCAGACATAAACCCTGGTAAGTCTAGTGGTGTTTCGGTATATGAATAAGGAAAAGGACATGACAGAAATAAACTGAAAATGGGAAAATACCATAAACTAAGGCAAAGTGGTTTAGAATCGAAATTACTATCGCACCCTATACTAATCTCTGCACCACCTAACTAGTATCCCAACTAGTAATCTGTGTAAAATGATAACGTGATCCTAGTCCCCGTAACTGTGGTTGACCTCAGGCGCACATTTATTTATTACCTAGATTTCATCTAGGGTTTTCTATCGAGCGTTCCCTAGATTCGACTAGGGTTTTTGCGACTTGTCTAATACTTCTCGAATTCAGGATTTATGCCACCTAGGTCCCTGCTACCTGTCGAAAGATGCCCCTACTCTAGGACACACTACCTAGAGTGGTATATGTTCCTAGACTTTTCCCACGTATGTGTCGCGAATCGTTTATCGCTGTCTAGATGCACATGTCCTAAAATGTGCAACCCGAGTCCCATGGCAGGGCTATTCTAGAAACAAGGAACTCGGTCGGGAGCTTTCAGATATCTTCCTGTGCAGATGCTAAGGTCTGTTTTTCTACCAGTGGTTATGGTCCCACGTGACCCCTCCCTCAACTAATGAAAGGCAATCCAAGAAAATCAAGCACGAGAACTATACTCTTGCCACCTATGCCCCACTTCCTATTGGCCAGCCTCACCCATAACTAGATAGTAAGTATATGGTCTGTTGGGAGTTCTCTGCCTTTCCGCATGCGTACTACGATTGACTCAAGATGGTAGGTAGACGACGAGTCGCTATCACAGGGCTACTGGTCTCGTCGAATCACGCTGATCCATCCCAGTCTTTAGGTTGCCTTAAATCGCAACCAAGGCATACCCTTGGTTCTTCTGACGCAGACCTTAACCTCTGTGAGGCTAGGCGGATCATCTGCAACCTCACAGAGGGATACCAAGAGAACCCTCATGTCCCCCGAAGCTACGTGCTTCTAAACCCAGTCCGCTGGAGCCTTTTTCGAAATCGTATAAACGTTTGCTCCTTCTCATGCACTTGTTAAGCAATGATCTACCATATCGGGTTATTCATCTATTATGGAACGGCTCAGTTTTCTTGACTAAGAATTATTACTTAGTTGTTATCAACTAAGGTTTAACACTTAGTTTCTTTTCCCATAAATCTTGTTAACTAAGGTTTATCACTTAGTTTCTTTAACTGGGGATTTCAACTTAGCTCCCGTTCTCGATTGTTTCTTAACTAGGGTTTACTACTTAGCCCTCTTTCTCGTCAAGTTGGATTGGTTAAGTGTCATTAGTCAATTCAGGTTAGCTTAACCCATTCCTTTGTCATATTAAACTGGCTAAGTGTTATCAGTAGTTCATGTTGACTAAACCCTATCACAAACCAAGTTATATTGGTTAAGTATTTCTTATTACTTAACCCAACCCATTCATCTTGTATTGGTTAAGTATCCTCTAACCTAATCTTGCCCATCTGTTTTAACTAGCATGTTATAATGGTTAAGTGTTCCCTTAGTTAACTTAACCCTAACATTTGTTTAATTAACATGTTCTAATAGTTAGGTATTGTCCCATTATGTTTCAACTTAACCCTGTTCAATTTATCACACTATGATGGTTAAGTGTTCTAAGTTTACTTAACCCTACCCTCTAGTCCAGCTAACATATTAAATTGGCTAAGTGTATTTACTTAACCTTTCCCACTTATCTAGATAATGTTTTATAATGGTTAAGTATTCTAAATTTACTTAGCCTCACCCACTTATTTAATTATCAGGTTATAACGGTTAAGTGTCCTGATTTTACCTAACCTCACCCTCCAGTCTAGTTAATATGTTAAATTGGTTAAGTGTATTAACTTTAGTTAACCTCACCTTCTAGTCTAGTTAACATGTTAAATTGGCTAAGTGTTTTTTCTTAGTTACTTAGCCCCTACAAGTCTTATCTTGTTAACACGTTAAGTCGGTTAAGTGTTCAGATTAACTTAACCCTACCAATCCTAACTTAGCTTCTTAGAGCACCTGACTACTCACATTAGACAGGTATTGCTACGGTTACAGGATGTGCCGGTCGGTTCTGGGCAGGTTTACAACGTAGCTCAGTCTAATCTCGGGTCCTTATTGGGCTCAATGCTTAACCACCCACATTGGATAGGTATTGTTGTGACTACTGGACAGCCGGGCGGGTCCGGGCAGGTTTACATCACAACTCAATCCAACCTCGGGTTACGCATACTCGTATTTTCTAGATTTACATATTTGTCACTTTCCATTTTTATACATAAATGTTTATGGCCCGGTTATCCACATTCACCAATTTTGGGTATGATCTATACCGCTTTAAATGTCACTAGTCATTGGCATGTGTCAGACATGCCAATACATGTATTTTATTTTAAACCCAACGTTTGTTTCCCCCGTTTGTACGTACGCAGCATAACATATGTTGGGCTTAACATTTCAGCCCAACTCATAAACATAAAAAGGGGAAGCACAGAATCATGAATTGTTCTACAGTACATCAAAGTGTGTGGCGCACGAACTTGCAACATAACGTTTTCAATAACATATATTGTGGGTCATGTGAACTTGCATTCAATAAGGATATATCTAAATTGGTGTCACATGAAATGGCGTACTTTTAGACTTGTTTAAACATGGTTTTATACACATATAACTAGGCATAATGTCAAACACCTAACTAGCATAAAAATGTCCACTTTTTGATATAACCCAAAGGTGTAAACTAACTTTACATCAAGTAGCCTATTTCAACATGAAACTAGTATAATTTTTGTAACCAAAAGGTACTTTCATAAACCCAATTATCACTTGCAAATAAACATAATAATGTATACAAAAGTTTTGAGTCGTGTAGGCATAAAAGGTTTCAACTTGGAACATGTTTACAAGAGTCTCAACTTAAGCCTAAAAAGAATGTATGCTAACCATGTTAATGACATAACAAAAAGATGTCAATTTTTTTTCTACAAACTTGCAAGTGATATTTATCTTCATATACAAATGTCAATAGGCTCGCATCAACCAATTTATGCCACAAACACCCAATACAAAATATGACATAATCAACGCAATACACAGAATTTACATCAATATTTTACAATAGTAAAACCCCAATTTCAATTACATCGAATCACATCGCAATTTCTATTCATATTCAGAAAACCACTGTACTTACAACGGGCGCTGAAACTTGTTTTCTGGTTTCTGTTATTCTGAATTTGCAAAGCTTTCCCTTGGAGTAGAAAACGTTGCATAGAAATTAGATTAGACTTTTGTTTCTTAAATCGTTGTTTGTTTCTTTTCAAGCGGAGGCTCTCCTTAGTTTTCTTCTGACATCATGGCGGCTCAAGTTCTTATTTTTGTGTGAATTTTAGTTGGAGACCTAGGGTGTTTTTATAGAGTTGCAAGTTAATTAGAGTCGTCGATGAAGCCAAGGTTAATCAAAGCCATCTGTTCTAAAGAGAAGCCAATCAAAAGAAGACAACTCAGCCCTAGTGACAAGACCAGGCCCAGAAATTCGACCAGAACACAGACCAGGCCCAGAAATTCGACCAGAACACAGACCAGGCCAGCCAGACTTGACCAGGTTGACAGTGGAGGTCGACCCTATGGTCGACCCTATGGTCGACCTGGGTCAACCAGGTCGACACTATGGTCGACCCTATGGTCGACCTGGGTCACCCAGGTCGACACTATGGTCGACCCTAGGGTCGACCTGGGCCCTGGGCAGGAATTTTCCTGCCCATCCCGGGTTTGGTCCTATTTTTGAATTTTGAATTCGTTTTTCGAGCTGTTTTAATTTTAAATAAATTTTTAAACTTCCGGAGGTCATATCTCCTTCGTACGGAGTCCGATTTATGCAAACTCGGACTCTATCTCAAGTAGAATTTCGAGACGAACGCAATGGCGTAACCCGTTTCCCTTAATTCTTCTTCTAAAATTTAATTATACTTTAATTTGTGAAACTTAATGTTACAGAACTACGGGGTGTTACATTCTCCCCCTCTTAAAAGGATTTCGTCCCCGAAATCATCAAGTTAGGAAGAATGTGTCCTACTATCCAATCACTCATCTACTCAACCATTCAATCACAAGCATTCATTGTCCTTAGAAATATTTTTAATGCTTTCATGTTCATATGCATAGTGTGTGTATATGTCTTTATCTAATGCAAAATCAGGCGGTCTGCTGATTCAGTTGATCTCCTTAATGCGAATTATGTCAGTGCCATGCGTCCAACCATGTATGCAAACATTCCTAGTTATGTAAATACTACATGTGTGCATAGCCATTCATCCATATGCAACATCCATATGATAACATATCAAGTTAAATCCGTTAAGCAAATACATATATACGAATGCAATATGAAAGTGACTAAGTCGTTCTAGCGCATACGGCGTGTATAGGCATCCACGAGCAACCACTTGCAACCATCAATCATAACATGTTTCAAATAAATGTTTACATCCATTGGCTTCTATCTAAGGATTGATGATACGTCCTAGAGGATATACCTTAAAGGCTAGAAAGTATGCATAAAATTCTTAAAAGATATCAAGGATGTACCCTTAGGAAAAAAGGGTATGATGCGTGTATCTAGTCTTCAGTCTCCTAAGTCGCATCTTCTTGGGCTTCATTATTCTGTACCTTATCTAATTAATCTTCATGATTACGAAGTTTCTTGACCTCCATTTCTAAAACCGTCGTTGACCGGATAACTGGTTTTTCATTATCAATTAGATACATGCGGAAGTCTATCCCGCGTTTTAGGGGTAAACCTCTAACATAATCAAAACATCTGCGTGCTCATGGACTATTCTAATGGATTGCTAATCGTCGCTAAATGTATTAAGCGATTCTAAATAGCTAAGCCTAACTGATCCTTTTAGGGTCACATAATCTCGAGGGTATTTCCAAGGCAAGTCAAAAAGTCTAACTTTCAGAATTTCTAGCCATCGAACCCATGCCTAGGATCAACTCATAGCCCATGGAACCAAAACATTATGCTTAAATTCAATATTAATGTGGCCGTTCTCAAATCCCTACAAACCAAAGGTAAACAGGCCGAACCATCAATTTGGATCTGAGACTAATTGGGATATTCTACTATACAAGTATCTATGTGCAGAGACTCAACTATGAAAGCAGGTATAAATGAATGCGAAGCGCTAAGATCAAAAGAGTACTAACAGATTGATCAACTAAAAAGCTAAACTTTTCTAATGGAGACTTTTACTATCTCTCTCCCAAGTATTCTGGTGGTGAAAGCACACACTCGTCCTCCTGAAAATCCTTTCCCTCGTCCTTGCCCTTGTCCTTAATTATATGTGCTATTATACCATAGAAAAGCTACTTCCTCTTGTCTTAGGTTTTATAATTCCTTCCTCCTTCATGAGACAAGTCCATATCCATGAATTCCTCATCCTTGGGTCGTGCCCTTTAGCCAAACTCCTCATCCTCTTCCTTGTGTAATCATGTTGACAAATCTCTCGGAAGCTGCCTCCATCGTACAGAAAACCCTACAAAGCTTGAAAGAAAACTAGCCACAGGTGAAACTATAACGGCTATAGATGGAAATCGGGTACTACTTCGCCCTTCGATGAGGTCACCTCCCGGAAAGCCAGGAGCCCCAGAGACTCAGGAAAGAACGAAACAAGGACTCAAAAAGCGAATCAAAAGATAGTGCATATGGATTTGGGGAATAAGCCTTTAAAACAAAACTTTACTTTTGAAAATGCTTCTTTTAAACCCGTTTTGAAAATAATTTTTCAAATCTTTTATCTGATACGGTAACCTTTAGCTCTGATACCACGTGTAACACCCCACATCTGTTAGTGTCACTCACAAAGGGAATGCACTAAGTTCTGTGAAGTATTATAGGTAAAAGATGCAGATAAATTACAAGACAAATAAATAAAGCAGCGGAAAAGTGAATAAAACTTTATTTCATTTATAACAGCTTGTACAAAGATTGTTTTCCAACAACAAAGTATCTATCTTGTTTAACAAAATAAAGAAGCATAAATATACAATGATTTTCCCCAATAAAACAATAGCCAGCCATAGCGGTGGAAAAGAGAGTCCAAAGCAGCACATCAAAGAGTCTTCAAGCTTGGAAAGAGTAACAGGTCCATACAAATCTGAGCTATTCCCTCCCTGACTACCTGGGGGGGAATGGAAGAAAAGAAGACGAAAGAAAACATAGAGTCAGACATAAAGCCTGGTAAGTCTAGTGGTGTTTCGGTATATGAATAAGGAAAAGGACATGACAGGAATAAACGGAAAATGGGAAAATACCATAAACTAAGGCAAAGCGATTTAGAATCAAAATTACTATCGCACCCCATACTAATCTCTGTACCACCTAACTAGTATCCCAACTAGTAATCTGTGTAAAATAATAACGTGATCCCAGTCTCCGTAACCGTGGTTGACCTCAGGCGCACATTTATTTATCACCTAGATTTCATCTAGGGTTTTCTATCGAGCGTTCCCTAGATTCGACTAGGGTTTTTGCGACTTGTCTAATACTTTTCGGATTCTGGATTAATGCCACTTAGGTCCACTAGGGATTATGCTACCTGTCGAAAGATGCCCCTACTCTAGGACACACTACCTAGAGTGGTATATGTTCCTAGACTTTCCCCACGTATGTGTCGCGAATCGTTTATCGCTGTCTAGATGCACATATCCTGAAATGTGCGACTCGAGTCCCGTGGCAGGGCTATTCTAGAAACACGGAACTCGGTCGGGAGCTTTCAGATATCTGCCGATGCAGATGCTAAGGTCTGTTTTTCTACCAGTGGTTATGGTCCCACGTGACCCCTCCCTCAACTAATGAAAGGCAATCCAAGAAAATCAAGCACTAGAACTATACTCTTGCCACCTATGCCCCACTTTCCTATTGGCCAGCCTCACCCATAACTAGATAGCAAGTATATGGTCTGTTGGGAGTTCTCTGCCATTCTGCATGCGTACTACGATTGACTCAAGATGGTAGGTAGACGACGAGTCGCTATCACAGGGCTACTGGTCTCGTCGAATCACGCTGGTCCATCCCAGTCTTTAGGTTGCCTTAAATCGCAACCAAGGCATACCCTTGGTTCTTCTGACGCAGACCTTAACCTCTATGAGCCCAGGCGGATCATCTGCAACCTCACAGAGGGATACCAAGAGTACCCTCACGTCCCCCGAAGCTACGTGCTTCTAAACCCAGTCCGCTGGAGCCTTTTTTCGAAATAGGATAAACGTTTTCTCCTTCTCATGCACTTGTTAAGCGATGATCTACCATATCGGGTTATTCATCTATTATGGACCGGCTCAGTTTTCTTGACTAAGAATTATTACTTAGTTTTTATCAACTAAGGTTTACCACTTAGTTTCTTTTTCCATAAATCTTGTTAACTAAGGTTTATCACCTAGTTTCTTTAACTGGGGATTTCAACTTAGCTCCCGTTCTCGATTGTTTCTTAACTAGGGTTTACTACTTAGTCCACTTTCTCGTCAAGTTGGATTGGTTAAGTGTCATTAGTCAATTCAGGTTAGCTTAACACATTCCTTTGTCATATTAAACTGGCTAAGTGTTATCAGTAGTTCATGTTGACTTAACCCTATCACAAACCAAGTTATATTGGTTAAGTATTTCTTATTACTTAACCCAACCCATTCATCTTGTATTGGTTAAGTATCCCCTAACCTAATCTTGCCCATCTGTTTTAACTAGTATGTTATAACGGTTAAGTGTTCCCTTAGTTAACTTAACCCTAACATCTGTTTAATTAACATGTTCTAATGGTTAGGTATTGTCCCCTCATGTTTCAACTTAACCCTGTTCAATTTATCACACTATGATGGTTAAGTGTTCTAATTTTACTTAACCCTACCCTCTAGTCCAGCTAGCATATTAAGTTGGCTAAGTGTATTTACTTAACCTTACCCACTTATCTAGCTAACGTGTTATAATGGTTAAGTATTCTAAATTTACTTAGCCTCACCCACTTATTTAATTATCAGGTTATAACGGTTAAGTGTCCTGATTTTACTTAACCTCACCCTCCAGTCTAGTTAATATGTTAAATTGGTTAAGTGTATTAACTTTACTTAACCTCACCTTCTAGTCTAGTTAACATGTTAAATTGGCTAAGTGTTTTTCTTAGTTACTTAGCCCCTACAAGTCTTGTCTTGTTAACATGTTAAGTCGGTCAAGTGTTCAGATTAACTTAACCCTACCAATCCTAACTTAGCTTCTTAGAACACCTGACCACTCACGTTAGACAGTTATTGCTACGGTTACTGGATGTGTCATTCGGTTCCGGGCAGGTTTACACTGTAGCTCAGTCTAACCTCGGGTCCTTATTGGGCTCAATGCTTAACCACCCACATTGGATAGGTATTGTTGTGACTACTGGACAGCCGGGCGGGTCTCGGCAGGTTTACATCACAACTCAATCCAACCTCGGGTTAAGCATACTCGTATTTTCTAGATTTACATATTTGTCACTTTCCATTTTTATACATAAATGTTTGTGGCCCAGTTATCCACATTCACTAATTTTGGGTATGATTTAAACCGCTTTAAATGTCACTAGTCATTGGCATGTGTCAAACATGCCATGTAACAACCCTGAATTTTGGGCCAATTTAAATTTATTTTAAGTGATTTTAAATGAGTTTTGATATTTAAAATAATCTATTTTAAATAATAATGATCACAAATTTGGTTCAAATCGAAGTTAGAATGAATAATTTAATTTTAATTATAAAAAGAGCTAGAAATAACGCGGTAGTTTGAAAAGTCAAACTTGAACTTTGACTGACCATACAGGATGCAAAATTTAACGGATTTTAGTGAAACCAAAAATATTAGAATCTATTTAAATATATCTTTCCAACGAATCTGAAAAATCGAAATTTCATAGCGGAAATCAAAAGTTATGGCCAATTCAATTTTTTTTGAAAGGTCGCTGGGTAATTTGCATAGGTCAAAAATGCTACTTTTTGCATATAAAGGAATTTCGACTCGAAACCACTTCCATTGAGTTCAGAATGATGTTTCTGCATTGAAAAACAGTAAACACTTATGTATTTTGAGTTTCGAGAATTATTTGTTTCAAAATGTATTTTTAATATTAAAAATATTCGCCTTGAAAATAGCCATTTTTCAAAAAGTCTCAGAATTGAACGAAACAAATTTTGTTGTGATCGTATCGTCATAAGAAAGTCAAAAATAATTTTTTTGGATTTTTCTGACTTCGTATGTGGGCCCGGCAAAATTTTATCTACGTTTGAATTAGAAATAAAAGGATTTATTTTGAAAATAAAAGAAACATTCTGTAACTTCGGAATTGGACCTTGGCGATAGCGCCATCGCGTTCAGAAGACGTCAAAACATTAAGTTCGACAGTCGTTGAGCTTCGTTTGGAGGTCGTATGTGAAAACACTAATTTCTAGAATTAATTAAATAAATAAATAAATAAAAAATACCCTAAATACACGTATAAATACGGTTCCAATACGCGTCCTGTTCTTCTTCTTCTCCCCGTCATTTTTCCGCCGCATAACCCATAAGCTTCAAAACTTCCTCCTTCGATTTCTTCCTCATTTCTCAACGAAAAATCGCAAACTTATACTCGTTTCGAAGAGATTCTCGAGCCCTACGATCTCCGATAAGAATCACCGAGAACCGTGCCCTGTAGCTCTCGAATTCCGTGCCCAAAGTCGCCGCCTTTACACCCCCGCCGCCGCCACCACGAGCGTGCGCACCTCCCCCCTTTCCCGGCGCAAGTCGGCCTCTCTTCTCCGGTCCTTCTCCAACAAACGGTGTCCAAATCCATCGCCTGTAGCTCCTGATTTTCTGATTTGAATTTTTGAACAAAAGTGGGTTCTAAGGTAATTCTTATTTCAGAAATTTCGACGCTTTTAAGCGTGACTGCAGCAGTTGTTAAAAACCAGTATGTTTAAAACATTGATAACTAATGCATATGAACTTCGATTCTGAAAATTTCAGAACCGTTAGAACCGTGACGACGATTAGGACCTGCTGTGATTGACTGGAACATTCTGAACATTTCTTGGATTTATTATAATTTTATCCAAACAAGGTGAGAATCCTTTATTTAAAATTTATATTTAAATAAACTGTTCAGTATATGATGTGATTTAAAAATAAGGTTCAGATCTGTTTGTTTGGACTTGTTTGATGATGATTGTTCTATGATTGAGTAGCTAGTATAGATCCATCTGATTTTCATGCTTATACTCTGTCATATTATCACTATCACATGTTATCGCTTTGGGTTGAAATTACATTGATTCAATTTTCAGTGTAAAGTAAAAGAGAATATAATGGTCACCATTTGTATGTTATCCCTAGTGTTAGGATTGGATTGATTTAACTTATCAATTTTAAAATGAAGATTTACATCGTATGAATAATTGGCATCTTTGTTTAATGTTAAATTAGAAGATTTACATCGTATGAATAATTGGCATCTTTGTTTAATGTTAAATTAGAAGATTTACATCGTATGAATAATTGGCATCTTTGTTTAATGTTAAATTAGAAGATTTACATCGTATGAATAATTGGCATTTTTGTTTAATGTTAATGTTAGAAGATTTACATCGTATGACTCATGGACATTTGTATTTTAATGTTAATTTAAAAAGAAGGATACCGCATGATTGTTTAACATTATTTTAATGTTATTTAAAAGAATTCACCGTATGATTGATTAACATTATTTTTATTGTTAAAAATAAGATAATTTTCATCGTAGGAAAATATCATTCTTGTTAATGTAATAAGAAGAGTGGAAACTTACATTGTACAAGAAGATTGAATTTGCATTTTAATATAAAGATTAAATTTACATGGTATAAGAAATTGACATTTTGTTCAATGTTAATAAAAAGAGAATGTATCGTATGTTAAATTAGCATTTATTTTTAATGTTAATAAAAAGAGAATGTATCGTATGTTAAATTAGCATTTATTTTTAATGTTAATAAAAAGAGAATGTATCGTAAGTTAAATTAGCATTTATTTTTAATGTTAATAAATAGGAAATGCATTGTATGTAAATTTAATGTTATTTTTAACGTTAATAAATAGGAAATGCATTGTATGTAAATTTAACGTTATTTTTAATGTTAATAAATAGAAAATGCATTGTATGTAAATTTGACATTAATTTTGATGATAATAAATAGGACATGCATTGTATGAAGTTAACGTTATTTTTAATGTTAATAAATAGAAAATGCATTGTATGTAAATTTAACGTTATTTTTAATGTTAATAAAAAGGAATTGAACCGTATGTAAATTTAACATTATTTTTAATGTTAATAAAAAGGAATTGAACCGTATGTAAGATTAACATTATTTATAATGTTAAACAAAAGAGAATTTACCTCGTAAGAAAAATGTACATTATTTATAAATGTATATGAAAAGGAAAGATTGATTTACATTATTCTAATGTAAATATTAAAAGAGAATGGACCATATGATTTATTAACATTATTTTAATGTTATATAAAAAGAAAAGATTGTTTAACATTATTTTTGATATTGATTAAAAAGAAGATTGCACCGTATGTATTAACACACTTTTATTAATGTATGTATAAAAAGAGAAATTTACATTGTAAGAGAAATTGGCATTAACATTTATTTATAATGCTAATATTAGAGTATTTTCACCACATGGTAAGATGTACACTTTTATTTGTAAAAGTAAGTTGGCATTTTCACTGTATGATAAGATTTACTTTTTAATTGTAAAATAAGGTAGGAATTCACCGCATGACAAGGTTTACTCTTTATTTTGTAAATATAAAGTAGGAATTTGCGATGTATCAAAATATACAATTTTCATGTGTAATGTAAAGATAGAAAAATTAACATTATTTTCAATGTTAATAAAAATAGAAAATGCATTGTATGTTAAGGTAACATTATAAAAAGAAAAACATACCGTAGGATAAAAATACATTATTTTTAATGTATATTAAAAGAGAATTTTTCATCGTAGGAAATGTACATTATTTATAATGTGAATAGAATGGAAATGTCATCGTAAAATAAAATTACATTTTAGATGTAACTGAGATTGAGAGTGCATTTAGAAAGAGACGGAGTATTTTATATATGTAAATGGAATCATAATATAATTGAAAGATGAAATGGAATAAATAGAGCGATGAATTATAATTTACATTTTAATGTAAATTATAAAGATTTTAAAATAAAATAAAAGGGAATAATTCACCGTCTAATTATAAATTACATTTTCATGTAAGATTAAGAAGTGGAAAAAAAAGAATAAAGGAAAAGGGGAGATGTATGTAAGAACAATGAATTAAACGAATTATTTATATATATATTTATATATATACAATTAAAATTAAACGAATCGAGCGCGGTAGTTCGCGTTTTGAAATCGAACTTTTAAACGACTATACAGGAAGATCCGACCGTCGGATTTTCCCGAAACTGAAACCGTTAGGACCGTGTTGGAAAAATCTTTCCAACGATATATATTACGTCAAAATCCAACGGTTAGATTTTGAGTTATGTGAAAATCAAAATTGGTTGAAAACAGCGCCAAAATCGCCATTGACCTGAATCGTCGTTGATTAAAGATTTAATTATTTTTAATTAAATAAAATAGGAAATAATCGTTATAAATTAGAAATAACGATAAGGAAGAGTTTTCAATATATTTACATATATATATATATATATATGAAGATTATTTGGGAAGACCGAGTTAATCTCATTCCAAATAATCAAACGACGATGAGAATTGAAAAAGAAGGCGACTAATGAAGACCGTCAATCTTCCCCTCAGGAGGACAGCGATTGAGACTTTGAATTGATTTGCTCCCAAGTCAAGGTCATGGTCGTCGTCCGAACGAACATGTTGATTGAACGGATTTGGCTTTCGCGCAGACCCAGAGCATAAGCTTATAAATGGATTGTGTGTCGGACATCATACTCCATTATATATCATGTTATTAATCTTCTGTCGAATGTATGGATGTTTGGTGGCGGAGAATTTATTCTCTTGATTAACACCCGTTCATATATTTCGGCAAAGGATTGGTAGTGTGATATGAAGTGATGATGTGGCATGCTAAGATGCGTATGATCAAGGCTTTGTTGAAAAGCAGGCCTTGTGGGATGATCAAAGCATAACCTGTTTAGGTATAGCTTTGTGTATGACGTGACTTCACGAGCCTCACACACCGGTGGAGTCTAAAACGGGAGAAGGGAACGCAGGGAGAGCAGCACGTTTCTTTCTAGCTAGAGTGGTGTCAGTGACCTACCAGCCCTGACATTTTACTTATGTGGATGATGGAATGAGGCGCCTCGGATAGGTCCTATAGGACCGGGGAACGTGTGCTCAGGAATTGCCAATCCTCTAAGCTGTATTTGAGGACCGGCCCTGCCATTTCCAAGGGTTAACTGCGGGTAATCCTGAGGCATTAGCTAGAGTGTCTCGAATCGGTAAGGAGCTCCTCCCTAGCCTTGACTCATGATGGAAACCAATTTCCAATACGCGCCATTCGGTTTTGATTGTATTACTAGTACGGAGGCATAGCATATGGTACCTATGCTTCCTAGGATTGATACATTATGATTGAAATTGTTTTTAAAACATATACACACTAATAATAATATCAAACTCGTATTTGCCGTATTTATCATGTTTGATCACCATAAGGTAAAACTCTATCCTCTGGTGTGCGTTGCATTGTGTGATGGGACCTGAGTCTTATGGTGATTTCATTTATCTAAAAAGCATTGCGTTGTTTTACGATTTACTTTAAGTTATGCACGGCAATCCATTAGAGTAAACCCGTTCCGCATTAGCGACGTGGTCTTTAGATTTGCCCTATTAATAGTGATTTATTAGTTAAGAATTCTCACACCAGTCCCACGACTGACCCGTTGTTTGTTTCCACCTTTTTGCAAACTCGGGTGCCCTCTTCTCCACACGGGCAGTCGAGCAGTTTGTCTACAGGTTCACCTCTTTAGCAGGATCCTGGATTGAAGCTTAAAGCTGTGTCCAGAACATTGGAAGCCTTCCGTTGCCTTAGTTATTTTATTTCCGCTGCACTGTATTTAATTATTGTAAATTTTCCTTCCGCTGTATTTTAATTTCGATGTACTCTGATATATTCTGTACTCTGATGTTATATTATCATGATGTAATAAAAGTCTGTTGTTATTGTTCTGATGTGTTGTATTCCCAAAGTTAACGTATGCGGATTTTGAACGGTCTTGGTCGATTTTGCGATCGATTAAGGTCGGGCGAAACCCGTGTCGTTACAGTTGGTATCAGAGCCAGGTTAGCTCAAATCTTTGGGGTACAACTCATTAGAACTGAACAAAAGACTCATCAGAGATTGGATTAGTAATATCCAATAAGAATACTCATTAGAGATAGGATCAGCAGTATCCTAGAATGAGAAAACTCATTAGAGATAGGGTTAGTAATGCCCTAGAATGAGTTGGGAGTAGCAAGCCTATAATATACGTATTTGTGATTAATTATACTTTATTTTGGAAAATATGATTTTGAATATACAAAAAGTTATATATTTGAAAGTTAATCAACCAATGAAATTATTTAAACCAATGGAGAATATATATATATATATATATTAGTTAGTTAATTAGTCAACTTTTAACTTCGTCCCTTTTCGAGGACGAAAAGTTTTTAAGTGGGGGAGACTGTAACAACCCTGAATTTTGGGCCAATTTAAATTTATTTTAAGTGATTTTAAATGAGTTTTGATATTTAAAATAATCTATTTTAAATAATAATGATCACAAATTTGGTTCAAATCGAAGTTAGAATGAATAATTTAATTTTAATTATAAAAAGAGCTAGAAATAACGCGGTAGTTTGAAAAGTCAAACTTGAACTTTGACTGACCATACAGGATGCAAAATTTAACGGATTTTAGTGAAACCAAAAATATTAGAATCTATTTAAATATATCTTTCCAACGAATCCGAAAAATCGAAATTTCATAGCGGAAATCAAAAGTTATGGCCAATTCAATTTTTTTAGAAAGGTCGCTGGGTAATTTGCATAGGTCAAAAATGCTACTTTTTGCATATATAGGAATTTCGACTCGAAACCACTTCCATTGAGTTCAGAATGATGTTTCTGCATTGAAAAACAGTAAACACTTATGTATTTTGAGTTTCGAGAATTATTTGTTTCAAAATGTATTTTTAATATTAAAAATATTCGCCTTGAAAATAGCCATTTTTCAAAAAGTCTCAGAATTGAACGAAACAAATTTTGTTGTGATCGTATCGTCATAAGAAAGTCAAAAATAATTTTTCTGGATTTTTCTGACTTCGTATGTGGCCCCGGCAAAATTTTATCTACGTTTGAATTAGAAATAAAAGGATTTATTTTGAAAATAAAAGAAACATGCTGTAACTTCGGAATTGGACCTTGGCGATAGCGCCATCGCGTTCAGAAGACGTCAAAACATTAAGTTCGACAGTCGTTGAGCTTCGTTTGGAGGTCGTATGTGAAAACACTAATTTCTAGAATTAATTAATTAAATAAATAAATAAAAAATACCCTAAATACACGTATAAATACGGTTCCAATACGCGTCCTCTTCTTCTTCTTCTCCCCGTCATTTTTCCGCCGCATAACCCATAAGCTTCAAAACTTCCTCCTTCGATTTCTTCCTCATTTCTCAACGAAAAATCGCAAACTTATACTCGTTTCGAAGAGATTCTCGAGCCCTACGATCTCCGACAAGAATCACCGAGAACCGTGCCCTGTAGCTCTCGAATTCCGTGCCCGAAGTCGCCACCTTTACACCCCCGCCGCCGCCACCACGTGCGTGCGCACCTCCCCCCTTTCCCGGCGCAAGTCGGCCTCTCTTCTCCGGTCCTTCTCCAACAAACGGTGTCCAAATCCATCGCCTGTAGCTCCTGATTTTCTGATTTGAATTTTTGAACAAAAGTGGGTTCTAAGGTAATTCTTATTTCAGAAATTGCGACGCTTTTAAGCGTGACTGCAGCAGTTGTTAAAAACCAGTATGTTTAAAACATTGATAACTAATGCATATGAACTTCGATTCTGAAAATTTCAGAACCGTTAGAACCGTGACGACGATTAGGACCTGCTGTGATTGACTGGAACATTCTGAACATTTCTTGGATTTATTATAATTTTATCCAAACAAGGTGAGAATCCTTTATTTAAAATTTATATTTAAATAAACTGTTCAGTATATGATGTGATTTAAAAATAAGGTTCAGATCTGTTTGTTTGGACTTGTTTGATGATGATTGTTCTATGATTGAGTAGCTAGTATAGATCCATCTGATTTTCATGCTTATACTCTGTCATGTTATCACTATCACATGTTATCGCTTTGGGTTGAAATTACATTGATTCAATTTTCAGTGTAAAGTAAAAGAGAATATAATGGTCACCATTTGTATGTTATCCCTAGTGTTAGGATTGGATTGATTTAACTTATCAATTTCAAAATGAAGATTTACATCGTATGAATAATTGGCATCTTTGTTTAATGTTAAATTAGAAGATTTACATCGTATGAATAATTGGCATCTTTGTTTAATGTTAAATTAGAAGATTTACATCGTATGAATAATTGGCATCTTTGTTTAATGTTAAATTAGAAGATTTACATCGTATGAATAATTGGCATTTTTGTTTAATGTTAATGTTAGAAGATTTACATCGTATGACTCATGGACATTTGTATTTTAATGTTAATTTAAAAAGAAGGATACCGCATGATTATTTAACATTATTTTAATGTTATTTAAAAGAATTCACCGTATGATTGATTAACATTATTTTTAATGTTAAAAATAAGATAATTTTCATCGTAGGAAAATATCATTCTTGTTAATGTAATAAGAAGAGTGGAAATTTACATTGTACAAGAAGATTGAATTTGCATTTTAATATAAAGATTAAATTTACATGGTATAAGAAATTGACATTTTGTTCAATGTTAATAAAAAGAGAATGTATCGTATGTTAAATTAGCATTTATTTTTAATGTTAATAAAAAGAGAATGTATCGTATGTTAAATTAGCATTTATTTTTAATGTTAATAAAAAGAGAATGTATCATAAGTTAAATTAGCATTTATTTTTAATGTTAATAAATAGGAAATGCATTGTATGTAAATTTAACGTTATTTTTAATGTTAATAAATAGGAAATGCATTGTATGTAAATTTAACGTTATTTTTAATGTTAATAAATAGAAAATGCATTGTATGTAAATTTGACATTATTTTTAATGATAATAAATAGGACATGCATTGTATGAAGTTAACGTTATTTTTAATGTTAATAAATAGGAAATGCATTGTATGTAAATTTAACGTTATTTTTAATGTTAATAAAAAGGAATTGAACCGTATGTAAATTTAACATTATTTTTAATGTTAATAAAAAGGAATTGAACCGTATGTAAGATTAACATTATTTATAATGTTAAACAAAAGAGAATTTACCTCGTAAGAAAAATGTACATTATTTATAAATGTATATGAAAAGGAAAGATTGATTTACATTATTCTATTGTAAATTTTAAAAGAGAATGGACCATATGATTTATTAACATTATTTTAATGTTATATAAAAAGAAAAGATTGTTTAACATTATTTTTGATATTGATTAAAAAGAAGATTGCACCGTATGTATTAACACACTTTTATTAATGTATGTATAAAAAGAGAAATTTACATTGTAAGAGAAATTGGCATTAACATTTATTTATAATGTTAATATTAGAGTATTTTCACCACATGGTAAGATGTACACTTTTATTTGTAAAAGTAAGTTGGCATTTTCACTGTATGATAAGATTTACTTTTTATTTGTAAAATAAGGTAGGAATTCACCGCATGACAAGGTTTACTCTTTATTTTGTAAATATAAAGTAGGAATTTGCGATGTATCAAAATATACATTTTTCATGTGTAATGTAAAGATAGAAAAATTAACATTATTTTCAATGTTAATAAAAATAGAAAATGCATTGTATGTTAAGGTAACATTATAAAAAGAAAAACATATCGTAGGATAAAAATACATTATTTTTAATGTATATTAAAAGAGAATTTTTCATCGTAGGAAATGTACATTATTTATAATGTGAATAGAATGGAAATGTCATCTTAAAATAAAATTACATTTTAGATGTAATTGAGATTGAGAATGCATTTAGAAAGAGACGGAGTATTTTATATATGTAAATGGAATCATAATATAATTGAAAGATGAAATGGAATAAATAGAGCGATGAATTATAATTTACATTTTAATGTAAATTATAAAGATTTTAAAATAAAAATAAAATAAAAGGGAATAATTCACCGTCTAATTATAAATTACATTTTCATGTAAGATTAAGAAGTGGAAAAAAAAGAATAAAGGAAAAGGGGAGATGTATGTAAGAACAATGAATTAAACGAATTATATACATATATATTTATATATATACAATTAAAATTAAACGAATCGAGCGCGGTAGTTCGCGTTTTGAAATCGAACTTTTAAACGACTATACAGGAAGATCCGACCGTCGGATTTTCCCGAAACTGAAACCGTTAGGACCGTGTTGGAAAAATCTTTCCAACGATATATATTACGTCAAAATCCAACGGTTAGATTTTGAGTTATGTGAAAATCAAAATTGGTTGAAAACAGCGCCAAAATCGCCATTGACCTGAATCGTCGTTGATTAAAGATTTAATTATTTTTAATTAAATAAAATAGGAAATAATTGTTATAAATTAGAAATAACGATAAGGAAGAGTTTTCAATATATTTACATATATATATATATGAAGATTATTTGGGAAGACCGAGTTAATCTCATTCCAAATAATCAAACGACGATGAGAATTGAAAAAGAAGGCGACTAATGAAGACCGTCAATCTTCCCCTCAGGAGGACAGCGATTGAGACTTTGAATTGATTTGCTCCCAAGTCAAGGTCATGGTCGTCGTCCGAACGAACATGTTGATTGAACGGATTTGGCTTTCGCGCAGACCCAGAGCATAAGCTTATAAATGGATTGTGTGTCGGACATCATACTCCATTATATATCATGTTATTAATCTTCTGTCGAATGTATGGATGTTTGGTGGCGGAGAATTTATTCTCTTGATTAACACCCGTTCATATATTTCGGCAAAGGATTGGTAGTGTGATATGAAGTGATGATGTGGCATGCTAAGATGCGTATGATCAAGGCTTTGTTGAAAAGCAGGCCTTGTGGGATGATCAAAGCATAACCTGTTTAGGTATAGCTTTGTGTATGACGTGACTTCACGAGCCTCACACACCGGTGGAGTCTAAAACGGGAGAAGGGAACGCAGGGAGAGCAGCACGTTTCTTTCTAGCTAGAGTGGTGTCAGTGACCTACCAGCCCTGACATTTTACTTATGTGGATGATGGAATGAGGCGCCTCGGATAGGTCCTATAGGACCGGGGAACGTGTGCTCAGGAATTGCCAATCCTCTAAGCTGTATTTGAGGACCGGCCCTGCCATTTCCAAGGGTTAACTGCGGGTAATCCTGAGGCATTAGCTAGAGTGTCTCGAATCGGTAAGGAGCTCCTCCCTAGCCTTGACTCATGATGGAAACCAATTTCCAATACGCGCCATTCGGTTTTGATTGTATTACTAGTACGGAGGCATAGCATATGGTACCTATGCTTCCTAGGATTGATACATTATGATTGAAATTGTTTTTAAAACATATACACACTAATAATAATATCAAACTCGTATTTGCCGTATTTATCATGTTTGATCACCATAAGGTAAAACTCTATCCTCTGGTGTGCGTTGCATTGTGTGATGGGACCTGAGTCTTATGGTGATTTCATTTTTCTAAAAAGCATTGCGTTGTTTTACGATTTACTTTAAGTTATGCACGGCAATCCATTAGAGTAAACCCGTTCCGCATTAGCGACGTGGTCTTTAGATTTGCCCTATTAATAGTGATTTATTAGTCAAGAATTCTCACACCAGTCCCACGACTGACCCGTTGTTTGTTTCCACCTTTTTGCAAACTCGGGTGCCCTCTTCTCCACACGGGCAGTCGAGCAGTTTGTCTACAGGTTCACCTCTTTAGCAGGATCCTGGATTGAAGCTTAAAGCTGTGTCCAGAACATTGGAAGCCTTCCGTTGCCTTAGTTATTTTATTTCCGCTGCACTGTATTTAATTATTGTAAATTTTCCTTCCGCTGTATTTTAATTTCGATGTACTCTGATATATTCTGTACTCTGATGTTATATTATCATGATGTAATAAAAGTCTGTTGTTATTGTTCTGATGTGTTGTATTCCCAAAGTTAACGTATGCGGATTTTGAACGGTCTTGGTCGATTTTGCGATCGATTAAGGTCGGGCGAAACCCGTGTCGTTACAGTTGGTATCAGAGCCAGGTTAGCTCAAATCTTTGGGGTACAACTCATTAGAACTGAACAAAAGACTCATCAGAGATTGGATTAGTAATATCCAATAAGAATACTCATTAGAGATAGGATCAGCAGTATCCTAGAATGAGAAAACTCATTAGAGATAGGGTTAGTAATGCCCTAGAATGAGTTGGGAGTAGCAAGCCTATAATATACGTATTTGTGATTAATTATACTTTATTTTGGAAAATATGATTTTGAATATACAAAAAGTTATATATTTGAAAGTTAATCAACCAATGAAATTATTTAAACCAATGGAGAATATATATATATATATATATATATTAGTTAGTTAATTAGTCAACTTTTAACTTCGTCCCTTTTCGAGGACGAAAAGTTTTTAAGTGGGGGAGACTGTAACAACCCTGAATTTTGGGCCAATTTAAATTTATTTTAAGTGATTTTAAATGAGTTTTGATATTTAAAATAATCTATTTTAAATAATAATGATCACAAATTTGGTTCAAATCGAAGTTAGAATGAATAATTTAATTTTAATTATAAAAAGAGCTAGAAATAACGCGGTAGTTTGAAAAGTCAAACTTGAACTTTGACTGACCATACAGGATGCAAAATTTAACGGATTTTAGTGAAACCAAAAATATTAGAATCTATTTAAATATATCTTTCCAACGAATCCGAAAAATCGAAATTTCATAGCGGAAATCAAAAGTTATGGCCAATTCAATTTTTTTAGAAAGGTCGCTGGGTAATTTGCATAGGTCAAAAATGCTACTTTTTGCATATAAAGGAATTTCGACTCGAAACCACTTCCATTGAGTTCAGAATGATGTTTCTGCATTGAAAAACAGTAAACACTTATGTATTTTGAGTTTCGAGAATTATTTGTTTCAAAATGTATTTTTAATATTAAAAATATTCGCCTTGAAAATAGCCATTTTTCAAAAAGTCTCAGAATTGAACGAAACAAATTTTGTTGTGATCGTATCGTCATAAGAAAGTCAAAAATAATTTTTCTGGATTTTTCTGACTTCGTATGTGGCCCCGGAAAAATTTTATCTACGTTTGAATTAGAAATAAAAGGATTTATTTTGAAAATAAAAGAAACATGCTGTAACTTCGGAATTGGACCTTGGCGATAGCGCCATCGCGTTCAGAAGACGTCAAAACATTAAGTTCGACAGTCGTTGAGCTTCGTTTGGAGGTCGTATGTGAAAACACTAATTTCTAGAATTAATTAATTAAATAAATAAATAAAAAATACCCTAAATACACGTATAAATACGGTTCCAATACGCGTCCTCTTCTTCTTCTTCTCCCCGTCATTTTTCCGCCGCATAACCCATAAGCTTCAAAACTTCCTCCTTCGATTTCTTCCTCATTTCTCAACGAAAAATCGCAAACTTATACTCGTTTCGAAGAGATTCTCGAGCCCTACGATCTCCGACAAGAATCACCGAGAACCGTGCCCTGTAGCTCTCGAATTCCGTGCCCGAAGTCGCCGCCTTTACACCCCCGCCGCCGCCACCACGTGCGTGCGCACCTCCCCCCTTTCCCGGCGCAAGTCGGCCTCTCTTCTCCGGTCCTTCTCCAACAAACGGTGTCCAAATCCATCGCCTGTAGCTCCTGATTTTCTGATTTGAATTTTTGAACAAAAGTGGGTTCTAAGGTAATTCTTATTTCAGAAATTGCGACGCTTTTAAGCGTGACTGCAGCAGTTGTTAAAAACCAGTATGTTTAAAACATTGATAACTAATGCATATGAACTTCGATTCTGAAAATTTCAGAACCATTAGAACCGTGACGACGATTAGGACCTGCTGTGATTGACTGGAACATTCTGAACATTTCTTGGATTTATTATAATTTTATCCAAACAAGGTGAGAATCCTTTATTTAAAATTTATATTTAAATAAACTGTTCAGTATATGATGTGATTTAAAAATAAGGTTCAGATCTGTTTGTTTGGACTTGTTTGATGATGATTGTTCTATGATTGAGTAGCTAGTATAGATCCATCTGATTTTCATGCTTATACTCTGTCATGTTATCACTATCACATGTTATCGCTTTGGGTTGAAATTACATTGATTCAATTTTCAGTGTAAAGTAAAAGAGAATATAATGGTCACCATTTGTATGTTATCCCTAGTGTTAGGATTGGATTGATTTAACTTATCAATTTCAAAATGAAGATTTACATCGTATGAATAATTGGCATCTTTGTTTAATGTTAAATTAGAAGATTTACATCATATGAATAATTGGCATCTTTGTTTAATGTTAAATTAGAAGATTTACATCGTATGAATAATTGGCATCTTTGTTTAATGTTAAATTAGAAGATTTACATCGTATGAATAATTGGCATTTTTGTTTAATGTTAATGTTAGAAGATTTACATCGTATGACTCATGGACATTTGTATTTTAATGTTAATTTAAAAAGAAGGATACCGCATGATTATTTAACATTATTTTAATGTTATTTAAAAGAATTCACCGTATGATTGATTAACATTATTTTTAATGTTAAAAATAAGATAATTTTCATCGTAGGAAAATATCATTCTTGTTAATGTAATAAGAAGAGTGGAAATTTACATTGTACAAGAAGATTGAATTTGCATTTTAATATAAAGATTAAATTTACATGGTATAAGAAATTGACATTTTGTTCAATGTTAATAAAAAGAGAATGTATCGTATGTTAAATTAGCATTTATTTTTAATGTTAATAAAAAGAGAATGTATCGTATGTTAAATTAGCATTTATTTTTAATGTTAATAAAAAGAGAATGTATCATAAGTTAAATTAGCATTTATTTTTAATGTTAATAAATAGGAAATGCATTGTATGTAAATTTAACGTTATTTTTAATGTTAATAAATAGGAAATGCATTGTATGTAAATTTAACGTTATTTTTAATGTTAATAAATAGAAAATGCATTGTATGTAAATTTGACATTATTTTTAATGATAATAAATAGGACATGCATTGTATGAAGTTAACGTTATTTTTAATGTTAATAAATAGGAAATGCATTGTATGTAAATTTAACGTTATTTTTAATGTTAATAAAAAGGAATTGAACCGTATGTAAATTTAACATTATTTTTAATGTTAATAAAAAGGAATTGAACCGTATGTAAGATTAACATTATTTATAATGTTAAACAAAAGAGAATTTACCTCGTAAGAAAAATGTACATTATTTATAAATGTATATGAAAAGGAAAGATTGATTTACATTATTCTATTGTAAATTTTAAAAGAGAATGGACCATATGATTTATTAACATTATTTTAATGTTATATAAAAAGAAAAGATTGTTTAACATTATTTTTGATATTGATTAAAAAGAAGATTGCACCGTATGTATTAACACACTTTTATTAATGTATGTATAAAAAGAGAAATTTACATTGTAAGAGAAATTGGCATTAACATTTATTTATAATGTTAATATTAGAGTATTTTCACCACATGGTAAGATGTACACTTTTATTTGTAAAAGTAAGTTGGCATTTTCACTGTATGATAAGATTTACTTTTTATTTGTAAAATAAGGTAGGAATTCACCGCATGACAAGGTTTACTCTTTATTTTGTAAATATAAAGTAAGAATTTGCGATGTATCAAAATATACAATTTTCATGTGTAATGTAAAGACAGAAAAATTAACATTATTTTCAATGTTAATAAAAATAGAAAATGCATTGTATGTTAAGGTAACATTATAAAAAGAAAAACATACCGTAGGATAAAAATACATTATTTTTAATGTATATTAAAAGAGAATTTTTCATCGTAGGAAATGTACATTATTTATAATGTGAATAGAATGGAAATGTCATCTTAAAATAAAATTACATTTTAGATGTAATTGAGATTGAGAATGCATTTAGAAAGAGACGGAGTATTTCATATATGTAAATGGAATCATAATATAATTGAAAGATGAAATGGAATAAATAGAGCGATGAATTATAATTTACATTTTAATGTAAATTATAAAGATTTTAAAATAAAAATAAAATAAAAGGGAATAATTCACCGTCTAATTATAAATTACATTTTCATGTAAGATTAAGAAGTGGAAAAAAAAGAATAAAGGAAAAGGGGAGATGTATGTAAGAACAATGAATTAAACGAATTATATACATATATATTTATATATATACAATTAAAATTAAACGAATCGAGCGCGGTAGTTCGCGTTTTGAAATCGAACTTTTAAACGACTATACAGGAAGATCCGACCGTCGGATTTTCCCGAAACTGAAACCGTTAGGACCGTGTTGGAAAAATCTTTCCAACGATATATATTACGTCAAAATCCAACGGTTAGATTTTGAGTTATGTGAAAATCAAAATTGGTTGAAAACAGCGCCAAAATCGCCATTGACCTGAATCGTCGTTGATTAAAGATTTTATTATTTTTAATTAAATAAAATAGGAAATAATCGTTATAAATTAGAAATAACGATAAGGAAGAGTTTTCAATATATTTACATATATATATATATATATATGAAGATTATTTGGGAAGACCGAGTTAATCTCATTCCAAATAATCAAACGACGATGAGAATTGAAAAAGAAGGCGACTAATGAAGACCGTCAATCTTCCCCTCAGGAGGACAGCGATTGAGACTTTGAATTGATTTGCTCCCAAGTCAAGGTCATGGTCGTCGTCCGAACGAACATGTTGATTGAACGGATTTGGCTTTCGCGCAGACCCAAAGCATAAGCTTATAAATGGATTGTGTGTCGGACATCGTACTCCATTATATATCATGTTATTAATCTTCTGTCGAATGTATGGATGTTTGGTGGCGGAGAATTTATTCTCTTGATTAACACCCGTTCATATATTTCGGCAAAGGATTGGTAGTGTGATATGAAGTGATGATGTGGCATGCTAAGATGCGTATGATCAAGGCTTTGTTGAAAAGCAGGCCTTGTGGGATGATCAAAGCATAACCTGTTTAGGTATAGCTTTGTGTATGACGTGACTTCACGAGCCTCACACACCGGTGGAGTCTAAAACGGGAGAAGGGAACGCAGGGAGAGTAGCACGTTTCTTTCTAGCTAGAGTGGTGTCAGTGACCTACCAGCCCTGACATTTTACTTATGTGGATGATGGAATGAGGCGCCTCGGATAGGTCCTATAGGACCGGGGAACGTGTGCTCAGGAATTGCCAATCCTCTAAGCTGTATTTGAGGACCGGCCCTGCCATTTCCAAGGGTTAACTGCGGGTAATCCTGAGGCATTAGCTAGAGTGTCTCGAATCGGTAAGGAGCTCCTCCCTAGCCTTGACTCATGATGGAAACCAATTTCCAATACGCGCCATTCGGTTTTGATTGTATTACTAGTACGGAGGCATAGCATATGGTACCTATGCTTCCTAGGATTGATACATTATGATTGAAATTGTTTTTAAAACATATACACACTAATAATAATATCAAACTCGTATTTGCCGTATTTATCATGTTTGATCACCATAAGGTAAAACTCTATCCTCTGGTGTGCGTTGCATTGTGTGATGGGACCTGAGTCTTATGGTGATTTCATTTTTCTAAAAAGCATTGCGTTGTTTTACGATTTACTTTAAGTTATGCACGGCAATCCATTAGAGTAAACCCGTTCCGCATTAGCGACGTGGTCTTTGGATTTGCCCTATTAATAGTGATTTATTAGTTAAGAATTCTCACACCAGTCCCACGACTGACCCGTTGTTTGTTTCCACCTTTTTGCAAACTCGGGTGCCCTCTTCTCCACACGGGCAGTCGAGCAGTTTGTCTACAGGTTCACCTCTTTAGCAGGATCCTGGATTGAAGCTTAAAGCTGTGTCCAGAACATTGGAAGCCTTCCGCTGCCTTAGTTATTTTATTTCCGCTGCACTGTATTTAATTTATTGTAAATTTTCCTTCCGCTGTATTTTAATTTCGATGTACTCTGATATATTCTATACTCTGATGTTATATTATCATGATGTAATAAAAGTCTGTTGTTATTGTTCTGATGTGTTGTATTCCCAAAGTTAACGTATGCGGATTTTGAACGGTCTTGGTCGATTTTGCGATCGATTAAGGTCGGGCGAAACCCGTGTCGTTACATGCCAATACATGTATTTTATTTTAAACCCAACGTTTGTTTCCCCCGTTTGTACGTATGCAGCATAACATATGTTGGGCTTAACATTTCATCCCAACTCATAAACATAAAAAGAGGAAGCATAGAATCATGAATTGTTCTAGAATACATAAAAGTGTGTGGCGCACGAACTTGCAACATAGCGTTTTCACTAACATTGATTGTGGGTCATGTGAACTTGCATTCGATAAGGATATATCTAAATTGGTGTCACATGAAATGGCGTACTTTTAGACTTGTTTAAACATGGTTTTATACACATATAACTAGGCATAATGTCAAACACCTAACTAGCATAAAAATGTCCACTTTCTGATATAACCCAAAGGTGTAAACTAACTTTACATCAAGTAGCCTATTTCCACATGAAAATAGTATAATTTGTGTAACCAAAAGGTACTTTCATAAACCCAATTATCACTTGCAAATAAACATAATAATGTATACAAAGGTTTTGAGTCGTGTAGGCATAAAAGGTTTCAACTTGGAACATGTTTACAAGAGTCTCAACTTAAGCCTAAAAAGAATGTATGCTAACCATGTTAATGACATAACATAAAGATATCAAATTTTTTTCTACAAACTTGCAAGTGATATTTATCTTCATATACAAATGTCAATAGGCTCGCATCAACCAATTTATGCCACAAACACCCAATACAAAATATGAAATAATCAACGCAATACACAGAATTTACATCAATATTTTACAATAGTAAAACCCCAATTTCAGTTACATCGAATCACATCGCAATTTCTATTCATATTCAGGAAATCACTGTACTTACAACGGGTGCAGAAACTTGTTTTCTGGTTTCTGTTATTCCGAATTTGCAAAGCTTTCCCTTGGAGTTGAAAACGTTGCGTAGAAATTAGATTAGACTTTTGTTTCTTGAATCGTTGTTTGTTTCTTTTCAAGCGGAGGCTCTCCTTAGTTTTCTTCTGACATCATGGCGGCTCAAGTTCTTATTTTTGTGTGAATTTTAGTTGGAGACCTAGGGTGTTTTTATAGAGTTGCAAGTTAATTAGAGCCGTCGATGAAGCTAGGGTTAATCAAAGCCATCCGTTCTAAAGAGAAGCCAATCAAAAGAAGACAACTCAGCCCTAGTGACAAGACCAGGCCCAGAAATTCGACCAGAACACAGACCAGGCCAGCCAGACTTGACCAGGTCGACAGTGGAGGTCGACCTTATGGTCGACCTGGGTCAACCAGGTCGACACTATGGTCGACCTGGGTCACCCAGGTCGACACTATGGTCGACCCTACGGTCGACCTGGGCCCTGGGCAGGAATTTTGCTGCCCAGCCCGGGTCTGGTCCTATTTTTGAATTTTGAATCCGTTTTTCAAGCTGTTTGAATTTTAAATAAATTCTTAAACTTCCGGAGATCATATCTCCTTCGTACGGAGTCCGATTTACGCAAACTCGGACTCTATCTCAAGTAGAATTTCGAGACAAACGCAATGGCGTACCTGTTTCTTTTAATTCTTCTTCTAAAATTTAATTATACTTTAATTTGTGATACTTAATGTTACAGAACTACGGGGTGTTACATCCGTAGTCTCTCTTGTCATTTCAGGCCTAACTACCAACTTTTCGCCAGTTTCCAACCAAGATGTAGAATTACACGACTTGCCGTAGAATGCCTCGTATGGTGTCATTCCAATACTTGACTGGTAACTGTTATTGTAAGCAACTAAACTAAATGTAGATGATATTTCCCTGATCCTCCAAAGTCCAATATACAAGCTCTAAAAAGGTTTTCCAATTCGATTAATCCTTTCAGTTTGACCATATTCCTGGGGAAGATAAGCCGTATTCATACATAGCTCGGTTCCCAACGTCTCTTGCAAACTTTTCCAGAATCCATTGGTGAATAACGAATCCGGATTGCTAACAATACTCTCCGGAATTCCATTGAATCAAACTATCCACTTAAGATATAATTCAGCCAACTTCGATGCAGTTCTAGTTGATTTGACGGGAATAAACCTTGCACTTTTGGTCAAGCGATCCACAACAACCCAAATACTATCATCCACTGTCCTTGTTCTAGGTAATCCATCGACTCTTTCTCCCATTTCCATGTAGGAACTTCCAATGGCTGTAAAAGTCTACTTGGTTTCTTCTGCTCGGCTTTGACTAGCAGATAGTTCACACACTTTGAGATAAATTTCCCGAACGTTTCTTATCTTCCCAATAGTAGACTCGCTTCATATCTCGATACATCTTATTACCACCCGAATGTAACGTCAAACTAGAATGATGACATTCCCTTAGAACTTCTTCTTTTAATCCGTCCAAATCAGGAACAACTAGTCATCCGTTCTTACGAAGACAGCCATCTTGATCGACTTCAAAATCCTCAATCTGCACCAGTTCTACTCTCATCTCTAACCTTCAAATGATTTCCATAAGATTATCATCTTTCTTTTGGCTTTCGCTGATCCTTTCGATATGAGTCGGTCTTATCGATAAACAAGTTAACATTTCGGGTTCTAACTTATAATGATGTCTAAATCGAATATAGCTAAACATTCGAGATGCTTCCATTCTGTGAACATGGCTCCCAAGCTAGCATGCCTTCGACTTAACGCATCGGCCACTACGTTACCTTTTCTCGGAATATAGGCTACCAGAATCATATGACTCCAAACACTTTAACCATCGTTGTTGTCGAAGATTCAAATCCTTCTAAGAGAAAAGATACTTCAACGACTTATGATCCATAAATAACTCGAACCTAACTCCCAACAAATAATTCCTCCAAATCTTCAGACCAAATACTATCACCGCTAACTCCAAATCATGGGTCGGGTAACTCCTTTCACGCGGCTTCAGTTGTCGACTCACATAGTCCACAACTCTATTCTTTTGCTTTAGCACCACTGTAACAACCCGTAATTTTAAAACATGACACAAGGGATAGTTAAAGAATACTTAATTTTTATAAGAAGAATTAAGGGAAACGGGTTGCACTGTTTCGTTCGTCTCAGAATTCTCCGAGTTTGCATTAATCGGATATCATATGAAGAAGTTATGAAGCTTGGAAGATTTCAGTTTAAAGCAGAATTTAAATTAAAATAATAATTAAAAATCAAAAAAGAGTTTCAAAAACAAAATCAGAAAATCTGGGTGAGCGGTAAATCTCCCACTGTAGGGTGTCGACCCCCCCCCCCCCAAGGGAGTCGACACAGGTGTCGACGCCCCTATAGGGGTGTCCATAGGGGTGTCGACCCCGCATCTGCCCAGATCTAGCATACGTGTTTTGGTGGTCTAGGGCTAATGTGTCCTTTTGGGATTGGCAGGATGACGTGTCTTTTTGGTCTGGATGGTTTAGATAGGTTCTAATCTAAGCTAAGGTCCTAATTCACCTAGAATATCTATAAAATACCCCTAAACCTAACCCTAATCTCATTGTTAATAATCAATGGCGCCTCCATGCTTCTCTAGTCTAAATTAACCTAGCCTCCACCAAAGAAAATCAAAAATAGGAGTATTCAAATTGGAAGATAAGAATCAAATTCTACAGCAACGGTTTAGCTAATCAAATTCAGAATTCAGATCTATTATCTCTTATTAATCCTGTCGTTGTGAGTCTATGTTACTTTCACATATAATTAATTAAAAAGTGATTGTGATAGGATTGTAAATTGGATTTTATGAACATGCCTGAAAGATGAATTATATCTAGTTTTTAAATTCTTATCTTTTAGATTCATACCCAAATCACTGTTATCATATGCCTAATTGGATTTATCTTATTGTTCTATGCTAGTTCATGTTTCATATGTCTTTTTTATGCCAGTTTTGATGACATGATTCTCTTCCCTTCTTCTTTTCCTTCTTTTCCTTTTTTTAATATGTTAGGCTAACTTCGAGCCTAACATATTACATTGAGATTTGCATACGAATAACGTTTGAACGATTGGGAAAAGTTTGGGGAAATTTGTAATAAAATGAGATTATTAGCATAAATCAATTTGAGCATAATTGTGTATAAATTGTAGTGAAAATTAAGCTCACATCCTTAAAAATAAAGTTAATTAGGCTCACATCCTCCCTTTTTGAAACATATAAATCTCATCCCTATTTTTAAAATGCGACTTTGATTTTTTTCGGAAATGCCCTCATTCAAATTTACGATGTAATTAACGTTTATATGTTACGTATTATGGTTTTATTTTTTCCAGAAACATAACTTTCGTATCCATGGCGGGGGCGACGTCATCGATATAATTTTTCAAAAGGGGATTCTTTTCGTTTTCATTTTTAGTTTAGTGATTTAGTTTTTTCTTCCTTGTTAATGGCAGCGGCATGTGCTTTCTAAATCTCTCAATTTCGAATTCTTGCGATATAAAATTCAGTTTCATCGGCAATTTTTCCAAAGAAATTTTTGATCAAGCTTTTATTTATAAACTGGATCCGTCCTCGTCAAGGTAATTTATACTATATACTTTTTTTTTCAAAATTTTGTATACTGATTTCACTTTTGCAATTGATTTTTGTTGATTCATTATTCTGTCCATCTAAAATTCACGTTTCTCAACAAATTCTTCACAGACGCAACTAATGTTAGATCACTTTTGTTTGCATGTACTCAGAAAAATTAAGTATAAGTATGCATATATTCTAAATATATGCATACAAATATGCATATATTTTAAATATCTGGTTTTAGCATTTCTTTTAAAAAGTTGCCTACAGATATGCATCTATTCATAAAATATGCGTATCTGTATGCAACTTTTTATCAGACATGCAGAAAAATAGATATTTAAAAAAAAAATGCATATTTGCATACATATATACAGTATACTAGCATATAAACATGTAGATATTATTGTTATTTTGCTGAATTGTACCTATGTATTTATATTAATCTGAAGTTGCTTATGTAATTTGATTATTGCACATTAGGCTTATTAATGTTGAATTTCTTTTTCATATAACAGTGTTCCTGCGGATATTGGTGTATTGGTGTTGATGAAGATTGGGAATGATAGCTATTTTGTTCATCTTTGTTTTGATAGTTCTGTTGCTATCACTATTATAACTCCTCCAAAAGGTAGACGAAATGCCCGGTCACAACGAAAGATCTTGATCTTCAAAAGACCATTAGATTTGCTATGTTATTTTATTTTATTTTTAAGACACTTGGTTTTAATGTTTGCTTTTACCATTTGTTGTAAACAATTACGTCACGTAATAAAATCAATTCAGTATTTTGTTGTAAATTTGTTTGTGATTGCCAGTTTTTTTTTAAGCTGAAATGTATGCAAATATTCGTTATATTCGAATAACTGTATGTTGTATTTGTAATTTACAATTACAGGGACGCGTGATGTACAAAATCTTACTACGCATCAGTCTTTTTCGTATATGTTGTATTTTTTTGTTACATCTTACTACGCATAAGTTATAACTCTGTAATTTGCTCTGTAAATGTTTTGAACTTTTGCTCGTGTAGTTAGTATTAATAGTAATATTGGTAGCAGTTTCTTCTTGACTAATTGTGCAAATTTATGTAGTAATGTATGCAATTATTCCACATAAAGGCATAAATATATGCAACTATGGAAATTATATGCACGTAATT
Source organism: Allium sativum (assembly GCA_030737875.1). Classification (NCBI taxonomy): domain Eukaryota; kingdom Viridiplantae; phylum Streptophyta; class Magnoliopsida; order Asparagales; family Amaryllidaceae; genus Allium; species Allium sativum. The sequence goes on along the minus strand of CM060915.1, from coordinate 439,590,584 downwards.
AGTATTTGTATTGTTCGCATTTTTGTATGCAACAATTAATAATAATTTCATATAAGTACGTTATTATTTTATTTCTGCAATTCAAATTTGCAAATTTTCATGATATTTGCATACAACGATGCTAATATCTTGAATAACTGCATACCAGTAAGCAAAAATTCCAGTCTATCATATAGAACCAAAATAACTTCAAACCCTAAGTAATATTCCCCCGTAATTCATTTTCGTGATTAATAATCAACAGACCGTAGTTTGAAAACAAAATACAATTACAAATATTCACAAAAAAGGCTAAACATCCAATTTTCTAGTTTTATTTCACGCTGTTTGCATTCAATAGCAACAAGTTCTGTGTCATGTCTTGACTTGGATTCCAGCTGTGTGGTTTGTAGTACAGAATTTTGTATGCAAGCACTAGTCTTTGTAAATCAACAACCGAAGCATTGTAAAGTTCATCTTTCTTGTCAAGTTCTTTGCTCTCACTTCTTTTATTCATCATGTTCATTACAAATACTGCATATTCGACACTGAAATTTTTTACAAAGCAACACCAATTGTCAGTTGCATAATAGGCTTTGTTAAGAAACTATTTAAAATATCTGCATAAAAGCATGGAATAATTTTTAAGAAATGCGTAGCAGTATTCACAATTATCTGAAGATATTTACTTACTTTTAACTAATGCTTTCTCGTGCTCTCTCTCAATTTCATCATCATTTTCTATATTAGGTCTCTACAAAACAAGAAAGAACAATTTTAAATAACCATGCTTAAATGCATATATTTTATGAAATAACCAATGGATATATGCACACTTGAATGTAACAATTATTACTTCATCAATAGATTCATGAAACAATTGTGTGATAACTGCACCCTTGCAATCTAAAGTTCTGATGAACTGCACAAATTTATGCATTATTTGTTGATGGTTGTAGAATTGCAGCTATCAAGTCTAATTAAATGCATACAATTATGCAAAATTCATGTGATAAATGCACATTAACATACAACTTTTACTACAAAATTTATTTGTCTAATATAATAATCAGGTAATAACTACATAGTTGCATGCAAGAATTGTTAACAACATTCCTACATGAATGGTATAATAATTATGACATTCAATAAGTTAAGCGAATTTTCTATACATATTAATGGTTGTAGGAAATTATGTCGAATATAGTCATCTATTTATGCAGCTGAATTGAATATATGCATGTATGTTTGCATATTTTCTAAATATATGCATATAATTTTGAATTTAGTGAAAATACGTGCATACTTGACAGCAACATTAATTTACACAATTTATTCTACTGGTTCTATATGACTTTATTGTTATAACTGCACACTAGGAACATTCAGCACATATAATCATGCAACAGTCGTATAATAAATGCACAATTTTATGCAAGAAATATCATTACGTGCATATTGGCAACCACCGTCCAGGGGATAATTGCACACTTGTACACAACATTTATGATTATCTACATACAAACATGCAACTATATGTGGTCAACTTGCGTTCAACACTTCGTATTTGAATTCAGATGTTTCTTCAATAATCAAACAATAACTTCACAACTATATTTTTAATCAAACAATAACTTCACAATAACTTCAGTAATTGGATGCATACAATTATGCAAAATACGTGTTCTAAATGTAAACTTGCATGCAGTATATCAGCATATCTGCATATAATTGTGCAACTATCTGTCTATTGTTACATACTAGCACGCAACAATTTTTTATTAATTAACATACTACTGCTTAAAAATATGCATTCACAAATGCAAGAATTTTGTAATTTTGTACACAAGTATGCAAGTAATTTTGAATTTCTAAATATTTAAACATTTAATTATTATGCATAGTAGCATACAATCATACATATTTACTGAATAAAAATCATACAATCAAGTAGAAATACCATACAAAATCATACTACTTTGTAATAATTAGGTGATAAATAAATAACAACATACGGTTATGCTAGATTTCTTATTAACAACATACATTTGGATATGAAATAAAGCAATAAGATTTATATAGTTTTCCCCCCATTTCTTGTTATACGATGACGATGACAGCGAATTTGGAGCAAAACAGGACGATCTTGATTAAAATGATGACCGCTGGCTTTTGATTCATAAACGCGATTTATTGATCGACTGTTTCGTCGAATTAGGGTTTTGAATGCGACTTCAGGAGCGATTTGACTGAATAAGAGATGACGAATCATTTTTGGTGGGTTTTTTTTAATTGCATAGGGGTAGAGCTGGAATCTTTTCAACGGAATTTCAAAAATAGGGATGTATTCTATATTCTTTTTATCACCGGGTTTTTTATTTATTTTAAAACTTAATAGGTACCTATAAAAAATGCACCCTAAATTGTATACATGAGACTTGGCATAAGTTGGAGTGGGCATAATTAGATATAATTTGTATACATGAGTTTTGGCAAGAATTGTTAATAACGATGAACACAAATTAATTTGGACGTAAATTGGCATAGCATGTATACATAAGATTATAGGCCTAATTTGGATTAAAATTATAAACATAATTTAGGTTGGAAATTATGAGTAATTGGAATATATTTTAATCCAAGACTTAAAATTGGGACTTGAATCAAGAAAGTGATTGAACGCCTAAGACGCGTGGTTAGATTCGAATTGTGGTATAAGACTGCCCGGAACCGCCCGACACATCCAGCGACCGCAATTCGGTAATCTAATGTGAGAGGTAAAAAGAAGAAATTAGATGCGTAATAATGCAAAGACACGAGATTAGATTCGTTCTGCGGTATAAAACTGCCCGGAACCGCCCGACATATCCAACAACCGCAAAACGACAATCTAATGTGGGGGGGGGTCTTGCAAGATTATGGTTATAATAAATTAAAGAACATTTAACTAAGATAATACATGCAGTAAGACATGTGGGTTAAGTGGGTGACATGGGTGACATGCGAATGTAACTAGAAGCACTTAACCATGCTGAAACATGTGATTAGACATGGGGATAAAAGGGGTTAAGTGAGAATTCCTAGTGGGGATCAAGCTTAAGAGGGAAGCTTGTGTCAAGTGTGGGGACCTTTTTCAACTAGTAACCCATTTAGTATCTATGTGAGATCGAACCAGGTCGAGGACGGGACACGCTTACTGGGGTTGATTGTAAGAGGTCAATAAAGAGATAGCGATGGAAGTGCAAGTCCAACGGAGTCATGTGCGTGCATGGGTCCGGGCTGGTAGGTAAGAAATTGTTGCATCGTGTAGGTATAAGCCGTGCATTTTAGTAGTATCGGGTTGCCACTTTAGGGAGTGATACACCTTACTATGGGACCAACACGGGTATCTACGAGCTAGGGAGCCGATCGAATGGGGAGGGTAGTGGGTACAACTAGTGGAGATAGGAGCAGGAGGCACCTACGATAGCAGCTAGGAATACACGAAACTACAATCATTATTATCGTTACTATGTTTAGTAAGATGTTTTGTAACACCCCACGTCCATTAATGTCACTCACAAAGGGAATGCATTAACTTCCATGGAGGTTTTAAGTGAATATAGAACAGAAAAATTACAACAAGACAGATAATGGTGGTACTTGGAAATCTAAAACTTCATTTTATTGCAGCGGAAATTAAACATGTTTGTTACATCATAAAACCATAAACCAGAATCAAGTACAGTATCCATCTTGATAAAACAAAATACATAATCCTATTACATAAATAGCCATTAAAGAAGATAATAAGCTGGACTTTACTTCAACGGTCCAAGCTTTCCAAAAGAGAGATAAAGCAATCCAATAAAACTCCGCTAGAGCGGGGCCCAACCTGAGGACCTGGAGGGGGCAAAAGGATAGAAATGGAGGGGGTCAGACATAAAGTCTGGCGAGTATGATAATTCTAACAATACTATTACCAAAATAACTAGACTAAGGCATAAGCTGGAAAACAAGGAAATGTCTATGAATTATTGGGTATGGAATGAGCAGATAAAGATAACGTTAAAGGCACACCTAATTTCTAACGAATAATTACTACACTGCACCGCACCAGTCACCCTAAAGGTTGATCCCGCTTGCTTCACTCAGAAGTTATATAAATAGCCTTGCGTACCCCTAGCTGACTACATAGGTGCCGTCTGCCCCTATCTCCACTAGGTGTACCCCACTACCCACTTTCGATCGGCTCCCTACTCGTAGATACCCGTGCTGGCCCCACAGTGGGGTGTATCACTCCCCTAAAGTGGCAACCCGATACAACTTGAGAATGCACGGCTTATACCTACACGATGCAACAACGTCTTACCTACCAGCCCGGGTCCACACACGCATATGAAACCCGTTGGACTTGCGTTGCCACCGCTACCCCGTTTTGGCCTCTTATAGTCAAGCCCAGTATGCGTGTCCCGTCCTCGACTTGGGTCGAGCCCACAAAGATACGTTTGGGTTACTGGTTGAAATGGGCCCCCACAAGCTACCCACCTAAGCTTGTCACCACTAGTATATCCCACTTAACCCTCTTAGTCATGTTCATTTACATGTGCGTTTGGTTAAGTCTTACTAATTGTATTTCAAATGCCACTAAAGGCAACCACTAGATTCCTCATGCCACCCAAGGCACCTACTTAACCCCCATGTCCCACCTTACATGTTTATCTGGTTAAGTATTTCTTAATTCATTCAGGCCATAACCTCATAAAGACCTCTCACATTAGACTGGCATTTATGGCAGCTGGATTTTGCCAGGCGGGTCCGAGAAGTCTTACACCATAAAAGAGTCTAACCTCGTGTCTTTACAACTGTTATGCTTTAATTTAGGCCTAGGACCTCTCACATTGGGCTGATATTTGTGACCACTGGATTTGCCGGGCGGGTCCGGGCAGGTTTACGTCACAAACGAGTCCAACCTCGTGTCCTAAGCATTGATTAACACTTACAATCTTTTACCCCAGTTTTAATAATTCCCTATTCAAATTATTAATTACTTCCAATTTTAATGATGTCCATTATTGACTCAATTATGGCCATCCACTTATGGCATGCAAAATCATATCAATTGCACCCCAACTTCTTAATATTAAATCCTTAATATTACCCCTACCCCACGTTATACGTTGGCTTATTCAACGCAAAATATACGTTAGACTCGAATAGTCTAACCCATAGCACAAAGATAAATTATCACAACATATAGAAAAATAAAATAGACATAATCATGATAGGGGTGGAACTTGCATGAAACACACATGTTAAGGATCTAAAGGTGTCAACTTGTTAAATGTCACCATTTACATGATATGATCATAACCCAAATTCACGGATAAACTTCCATATGGGGTTTTTATGCAACATGATGATGGTGTGAACTAGCATCTAATACATAGAATTCACATATGTCATAGCATGATTCTAGATGTCATAATTCTAGATTTAAATAGATGTCGTGGCATATGTTCATAATCTTTACTAATCAATCTAAACTTGCATACATGATTTGTCATATAGATCAACATAGCCCAAACATTATGATTTGATTAACATGAACTAACTAGCATAGATAATAACATCATAACTTTATAACATGTATGATTTATCAAAACTTAGCATAGAAACTTTCAACATATATAACATCATCATAGCATGATTTACAACATATAGGATATCATCATCACATAACATAGGATTTACAACATACATGATAGCATAAGGTTTACAACAACATATATGACAATCCACATCATTCACTTATAATCCATTCATAACTTAATCTAATTAGTTTAATAATAATCTTGTTAAGATCATCATACTCACAATTTAGAGAAGAAAGAGAGTCTTGATTTGCTTTAGAGTTGAGTAGAATTAGGGTTTTGATTAGCTTCTTCCTTCTTAGTTGGCGGCGGCTAGACTAAGTTCCATGGCGGCGGTATGACGGTGGCTATTCTATTTTTCATGTGAATTAGAGTGAGAGACTACCTAGGTATTTATAGAGTTTAGGATTTATTTAGACCGTCAGATCAACTCAGAACTAAACTGAACCGTTAATTTTGCCAACTCATCCCTAAAGAGACATCAGCAGCTCAAGATTGGGCTCAGCCAAACCCTAGCCGCCTGGACAGGTCGACACCCAGGTCGACTGCCCAGTCGACCTTTGGGGGGGTGTCGACTGCCCAGTCGACTCCCCAGTCGACCTGGGGTGCTGGGCGGGAATTTTCCCGCCTAGCCTGTTTGACTTCGAATTTTGAATTTTAAATTTTCTGAAATCTGTTTTGAATTTTCTGAAACTTCCGATGGCCATAACTTCTTCATACGAAGTCCAATTCTCGCAAACTTGGACTCTATTTCAACCAGAATTCCGAGGCGAACACAATGGCGCAACCCGTTTCCCCCAATTCTCACGTCTGAGATTAGTTATTCTTTAATTTGTGAATATTAACATTAACAGAATTACGGGGTGTTACATTCTCCCCTCCTTAAAGGATTTCGACCCCGAAATCTTCAAGTCGAGAAGAATGTATATCCTAACATCCAATCATCCATCTACTCAACCATCAAACACAGGCATCCATTGTCCTTATAGGCTTCTAATGCTTTCATGTTTAAATGCACAGTGTGTGTATATGTCCATATCTAATGTAAAATCAGGCGGTCCACTTATTCAGTTGACCTCCTTAATGCAAACCATGATAGTGCCATGCGTCCATTATGTATGCAAAAGTTCCTTAATGCTACATATTATCTCTATATGCGTGCACAATCATCATCTGAATGCAGCATCCATATGATAAAAACAATCATCATACATCCATTTTACTAATTACATCCATTTATATGCAGTATGAAGTGACTGAGCCGATCTAGTGCCTAACGGTGTGTGTGTATGCGTCCACGAGCAACCACTAGCAAACACTTGCATCTACTTTGCATCCATCATACATAACATGTCTCAAAAACATGTTTCATCCATAGGATTATCCTAACTAAAGGTCAAAGATACTAGCGAGAGGATACTCTAAAGGTAAGATAAGTACAAGATAAGCGATAAAGGAGAAATTAAAAGACATACCCTCAAAAAGAAAAGGGTACAATGAACGCATCTTCGCTTTTGTCTCCCAAGTAGCGTTGCTCTCATCATCTCCCCATTGCACTTTGACTAGTCTGACCTCTCGATTTTTCAGCTTCTTAATCTCTGACCCAAGAATGCGCGTAGGAGCTCGTCGAATCGTCGCATCATGCTCTATCTCCACCTCTCTAAGCAAATTCGGCTCTACCACCTCCGCGGTCTCGTGCAAGCACTTCCTCAAATGTGACACATGGAATACGTCGTGTACACCACTAAGTCTCTCTGGCAACTCCACTCTATACGCCATCTGTCCAATCTTCTCCTTAATAGGAAACGGCCCTACAAACCTTGGTGCTAATTTCCCAACGGACCAAAGCGAACAACGTTCCGTAATGGAGACACTTTGATAAAGACCATGTCCCCAACTTCAAACTCAAGATCTGTCCTCCTCTTATCCGCATTAGATTTCTGCCTATCTTGCACTGCTTTCATCCTCCTTCGAATCAAGTCGATCTTCTCTGAAGTCTCCCTAATCATATCGGGCCCAAGTAAGATCTTATCCGTAGATTCCCACCAACATGTAGGTGAACGCAAGGTCGTCCATAAAGAGCTTCGAAAGGTGCCATGCCAATGCTGGATTGAAAGCTGTTATTATATGCGAACTCCACCAATGGAAGATGCTCTTCCCAAGTACCCCCAAAGTCTAGGATACATAGCCTCAATAGGTCCTCTAGAATACGATTCACCCTCTCGGTTTGGTCGTCCGTCTGAGGATGATATGCGGTGCTCAAACATAACTGAGTCCCTATCGCCTCTTGCAAGCTTCTCCAAAATTCGCTAGTGAAAATAGGATCGCGATCGCTTACTATGCTAGAAGGAACACCGTGCAAATGAACTATCTCTCGAATGTATACAGAAGCTAACCATGGAGCAGTCCTCTTACTCTTCACGGGAATGAAATGGGCGCTCTTAGTAAGTCTATCTACTATAACCCAAATCCCCGTATTACCCTTCCTTGATCGCGGTAATCCATCCACAAAGTCCATCGAGACACTTTCCCACTTCCATAGTGGAACCTCCAATGGGTGAAGCAACCCACCGGGTTTCTTTTGCTCCGCTTTTACTTGTTGGCACACCAAGCATCTAGCGACATACTCGGCCACATCCCTCTTCATACCGGCCCAAAAGAAAACTCTCTTCATGTCTTTGTACATCTTGTCCCCGCCGGGATGAATGGTCATCTTCGAATGATGTGCTTCGTCAAGAATAGCCTTCCTCAAACCTTCGTCTTGAGGTACACAAAGTCTACTATCCCTACATAACCAACACTTATCATCTAGGGTATACCTACGGAGATGGCTTGATGACTCCCCTCTTTTGACCTTTTCTACTAACTTAGCCAACTGTGGGTCGTCTCGCTGTGCCTCGCCAATCCGTCCCAAAAGCGTAGGTCTGACCTCCAAGGATGCTAGCAAACCGGGTACAAAGTCAACGGAAGGTCTAAAATCAAACATCGAAATTAATTCTAAGCTTCGCCGCTCAATAAACAAAGGACTTAAGGATAATCTTTTTCTACTTAAGGCATCGGCTACTAAGTTTCCCTTGCCAGGGGTATATGCTATTTCGAAGTCGTAGGATGCTAAGAACTCCATCCACCTTTGCTGCCTTAAGTTCAAGTCCTTTTGAGAGAATAAGTATTTTAAAGATTTGTGGTCAGTGAATAATTTGAATTTCTCGCCAAGAAGATAATGACGCCAAGACTTAAGCGCGAAAACAATAGCGGCCAACTCTAGGTCATGTGTAGGGTAATATTTCTCATGCGCTCTCAACTGCCTTCCACCATAGGCTATTACCCTTCCCTCTTGCATTAAGACTGCGCCTAGTCCTGTCCCATAAGCATCGGTATAAACAGTAAACGGCTTACTCCCGTCTGGCAATACTAAGACTGGGGCTAAAGTCAAAGCTCTCTTCAAACGTTGGAACGCATCGTCACAATCTACGTTCTATGTGAAAACTAGGTTCTTCTTCGTCAAGCGTGTTAATGGAGCTGATATCTTTGTGAAGTCTTTGATAAACTTCCTATAGTAGCCAGCCAACCCCAAGAAACATCTCACATCGGTAGCATTTTTAGGGACCTTCCAATCTTGGATGGCCACCACCTTCGTGGGATCCACAGCTATCCCTTCTTTGGAAACCACGTGCCCTAAGAACCGTACTTCCTTCCTCCAGAAGTGACACTTAGAAAATTCAGCTTTAAGATTATGCGCTCGTAGGGTCTCTAACACTTCCCTAAGATGTAGGGCATGCTCTTCTTCATCCTTAGAAAAGATCAAGATGTCGTCAACAAAGACCACCATGAAATTATTAAGGTACTCCCTAAACACCCTACTCATCAAATCAACAAAGTATGTGGGGGCGTTTGTCAAACCGAAGGGCATCACTAGCCATTCATAGAAACCGTCCGGAGTCCTAAAGGCAGTCTTGTCAATGCTATCCTCAGCCACTCACAACTGATGGAAACCAGTGGCTAAGTCCAACTGCGAAAACACTGAGGCGCCAACTAACTGATCGAAGAGATCGTCAATCCTCGGCAGTGGGTGTCTGTTCTTCTTAGTAAGTTTATTAAGTTCTATATAGTCCACACAAAGTCTAAGGGACCCATCTGCCTTCGTGGCAAATACTACTGGAGCACCCCACTCCGATATACTTCGTCTTATGAACCCCTTCTCAAGCAATTCCTTCACTTGCTTATTGAGTTCCCTCCTTTCACGAGGAGCCATGTGGCGTACTGGTAAAGATACTGGTTTCGCATTATCCACAAGATATATTCGAAAATCTATTTCCCGCTTCGGAGGCAAGCCCTTCACCTCCTCAAACACATTCGAGTATTCTCGGACCACTCTAACAGATCGTAGATTTTCCACCGACGCGTCAAGCGATTCTAGATAACTTAGCATAACGGAATTTATGGGATTACAAAAGATTTCGAGAGCGTTACCAAGGCGAGTCATGAGCCTATCTACTCTCCTTTCACAATCAAGAACGGCCCCATTTCTGGATAACCAATCCATTCCTAAAATTAGCCCATAGCCCGTGAAGCCCAAAACATAAGTATCACATCTAAACTCAACGCTAAGTATAGAAATTTTCAAATCCAAACACATCATGAACAAATAAGCTGAGCCCCCAATTGGATTCGAAACAACTAAGGGATCCTCTACTAAACTGGTGTTTAAGTGCAGTGATTCAACTAATGATGTAGAGATAAACGAATGCGATGCGCCCGAATCGAATAAAGTACGGACATGATGATCAAACAGAAAAACTAAGCTTTCAACCGAAATGGTTCTACCTTGTTCTTGCAGCGGTGGGACCGCGAGAGCCTGAACTTGTCCCCTTGCCTACCCTGGTGCCATAAGAGCCTGCACCTGTCCTCCTGAGGTAGACCCTGCCCTCTGCCCCTTCTTTGGGCAGTCCTTCACTAGATGTCCCTCTTCACCACAGTGAAAACAGCTAGTCTTCTTTTTCTTTCTGCAATCCTTGCTGAGATGGCCTTGTGTCCCACAGTTAAAGCATTTCTTCTTTCCCTTGCCATTATTGTCTTTACCACCCTTCTTGTTTTGCTGTTGTGGTTTCTTCTGATCCCCTTTCTTCTCGGGTGCCTTATCAGCTTTGGTGCCTTTCTCTTTGTGCATGAGTGCCATGTCTACTAGCTTCTCAAAGGTGGCTCCCATAGGGATGTGGGTCATAGACAACCCTTGCAACGGTTCATTCAACCCATTAACGAACCTCAGAGCCTTCTTCTCCGGCGTGTTCACTAAGTCCAAGCCAAACCTTGCTAATTGATTAAATTTGTTGACATATTCTTTCACTAATGAGCTTCCTTGCATCAATGTCAAGAACCTTTCCATATATAGATTCTTTTCTGCCCTCGAGAGAAACTTCGCCTCAAACCTATGCCTGAAATCCGCCCAAGAGTCAACAAGACGCTCCCCACTGTGACCTCCCACCAAAACGAGGCCTCTCCCTTCATTAACCAAGCTGCTAATTTGACTTTCGTCCCTTCTTCTACTTCAAAGATTTCTAGCAATTCTTCCACCTCCTTAAGCCAATATCTAGCTTCCACAAACGTTTCTGACCCTTGAAAAGGTTTTCCACCCATAGCCTTAAATTCCTTGCACGTCTTTGCAAAAGTATCAGCGCGAGGAGGAGGAGGAGGAGGAGCGGGTGCAACTGGTGGTGGAGAAACATTGGCTGGACCTGCAGCGGCCCTAGCCTCTAATAACCTCCTATACCATCCTGGTATCGTCACACCATCCGGAAGGTTAAGATCTTCAGCCATGCTGAAACGAAGAAGGAAAGATTCAAAATGGAGAATTCGAAAGATAAAGATATATGGCTATTTGGGGATTATGTTTTTCTTAAAAACTTTCCTCTTTAAATTACTCATTAAGACATGTGTTTGAAAGCACTTCTTCCAAAAATACTTTAGAAAATAGTTTTTCTAAAAAATTTATCTGTTTTGGTAACCTTAAGCTCTGATACCACGTGTAACACCTCACGTCCATTAATGTCACTCATAAAGGGAATGCATTAACTTCCACAGAGGTTTTAAGTGAATATAGAACAGAAAAATTACAACAAAACAGATAACAAGTAGTACTTGGAAATCTAAAACTTCATTTTATTGCAGCGGAAATTAAACATGTTTGTTACATCATAAAACCATAAACCAGAATCAAGTACAGTATCCATCTTGATAAAACAAAATACATAATCCCATTACATAAATAGCCATTAAAGAAGATAATAAGCTGGACTTTACTTCAACGGTCCAAGCTTTCCAAAAGAGAGATAAAGCAATCCAATCAAACTCCGCTAGAGCTGGGCCCAACCTGAGGACCTGGAGGGGGAAAAAGGATAGAAATGGAGGGGGTCAGACATAAAGTCTGGCGAGTATGATAATTCTAACAATACTATTACCAAAATAACTAGACTAAGGCATAAGCTGGAAAACAAGGAAATGTCTATGAATTATTGGGTATGGAATGAGCAGATAAAGATAACGTTAAAGGCACTCCTAATTACTAACGAATAATTACTACACTGCACCGCACCAGTCACCCTAAAGGTTGATCCCACTTGCTTCACTCAGATGTTATATAAATAGCCTTGCGTACCCCTAGCTGACTACATAGGTGCCGTCTTCCCCTATCTCCACTAGGTGTACCCCACTACCCACTTTCGATCGGCTCCCTACTCGTAGATACCCGTGCTGGCCCCACAGTGGGGTGTATCACTCCCCTAAAGTGGAAACCCGATACAACTTGAGAATGCACGGCTTATACCTACACGATGCAACAATGTCTTACCTACCAGCCCGGGTCCACACACGCATATGAAACCCGTTGGACTTGCGTTGCCACCGCTACCCCGTTTTGGCCTCTTATAGTCAAGCCCAGTATGTTGTCCCGTCCTCGACTTGGGTCGAGCCCACAAAGATACGTTTGGGTTACTGGTTGAAATGGGGCCCCACAAGCTACCCACCTAAGCTTGTCACCACTAGTATATCCCACTTAACCCTCTTAGTCATGTTCATTTACATGTGCGTTTGGTTAAGTCTTACTAATCGTATTTCAAATGTCACTAAAGGCAACCACTAGATTCCTCATGCCACCCAAGGCACCTACTTAACCCCCATGTCCCACCTTACATGTTTATCTGGTTAAGTATTTCTTAATTCATTCAGGCCATAACCTCATAAAGACCTCTCACATTAGACTGGCATTTATGGCAACTGGATTTTGCCGGGCGGGTCCGGGCAGTCTTACACCATAAAAGAGTCTAACCTCGTGTCTTTACAACTGTTATGATTTAATTTAGGCCTAGGACCTCTCACATTGGGCTGACATTTGTGACCACTGGATTTGCCGGGCGGGTCCGGGAAGGTTTACGTCACAAACGAGTCCAACCTCGTGTCCTAAGCATTGATTAACACTTACAATCTTTTACCCCAGTTTTAATAATTCCCTATTCAAATTATTAATTACTTCCAATTTTAATGATGTCCATAATTGACTCAATTATGGCCATCCACTTATGGCATGCAAAATCATATCAATTGCACCCCAACTTCTTAATATTAAATCCTTAATATTACCCCTACTCCACGTTATATGTTCGCTTATTCAACGCAAAATATATGTTAGACTCGAATAGTCTAACCCATAGCATAAAGATAAATTATCACAACATATAGAAAAATAAAATAGACATAATCATGATAGGGGTGGAACTTGCATGAAACTACACATGTTAAGGATCTAAAGGTGTCAACTTGTTAAATGTCACAATTTACATGATATGATCATAACCCAAATTCACGGATAAACTTGCATATGGGGTTTTTATGCAACATGATGATGGTGTGAACTAGCATCTAATACATAGAATTCACATATGTCATAGCATGATTCTAGATGTCATAATTCTAGATTTAAATAGATGTCATGGAATATGTTCATAATCTTTACTAATCAATCTAAACTTGCATACATGATTTGTCACATAGATCAACATAGCCCAAACATTATGATTTGATTAACATGAACTAATTAGCATAGATAATAACATCATTACTTTATAACATGTATGATTTATCACAACTTTGCATAGAAACTTTCAACATATATAACATCATCATAGCATGATTTACAACATATAGGATATCATCATCACATAACATAGGATTTACAACACACATGATAGCATAAGGTTTACAACAACATATATGACAATCCACATCATTCACTTATAATCCATTCATAACTTAATCTAATTAGTTTAATAATAATCTTGTTAAGATCATCATACTCACAATTTAGAGAATAAAGAGAGTCTTGATTTGCTTTAGAGTTGAGTAGAATTAGGGTTTTGATTAGCTTCTTCCTTCTTAGTTGGCGGCGGCTAGACTGAGTTCCATGGCGGCGGTATGACGGTGGTTATTCTATTTTTCATGTGAATTAGAGTGAGAGACTACCTAGGTATTTATAGAGTTTAGGATTTATTTAGAACGTCAGATCAACTCAGAACTAAACTGAACCGTTAATTTTGCCAACTCAGCCCTAAAGACACATCAGCAGCCCAAGATTGGGCTCAGCCAAACCCTAGCCACCTGGACAGGTCGACTGCCCAGTCAACTGCCCAGTCGACCTTGGAGGGGGGGTGTCGACTGCCCAGTCGACTCCCCAGTCGACCTGGGGTGCTGGGCGGGAATTTTCCTGCCTAGCCTGTTTGACTTCGAATTTTGAATTTTAAATTTTCTGAAATCTGTTTTGAATTTTCTGAAACTTCCGATGGCCATAACTTCTTCATACGAAGTCCAATTCTCGCAAACTCAGACTCTATTTCAACCAGAATTCCGAGATGAACACAATGGCGCAACCCGTTTCCCCCAATTCTCATGTCTAAGATTAGTTATTCTTTAATTTGTGAATATTAACATTAACAGAATTACGGGGTGTTACAGGTTTCAACTTTCAGTATTGAACTAGCATTGGTGCGGTGTAGGAATTATCTTATAGTGATTTGAAGCGCAACCAATGTTACATCTTGTTCGTCTTGTTACCTTGTCATATTTGCTTACGTTACAGTCATCTCTTATATCCATTTTATGTTCTTATCCTGTTACTTTACTGATTATATTGTTAAAGTCAATAGACTCGCCAGACTTTATGTCTGACCCCTTTTTGTTTTGCCTCTTTTCTTTCTTCCCTCCCCCCCCCCCCCTCAGGTCCTCAGGGTGGGAATAGTGAAGCTTGACTTGCATTCCTTTCTTCTTGAAGTGCTTGGAAGTGTTGAAGGTAATGCTCATCTTTATCTCTTTTTCATTGTGGCTATTTGGAGATTATGGTTTTACTTTTACGTACTCTAATAATAATTTTGTACAAGATGGATATTTGTGTACTTGGCTTTAGCATGTGGTTTTGATGTTGTAAACAAACATGTTTTGCTTTTCCGCTGCATTGAATGAATTTTGAATTCTCGTATGTACCATTTTATATAACTGTCTTGTGATATTCTGTTCTATACCCTTATAATATTTGTTAATGCATTCCCTTAGTGAGTGAATAATGGACATGGTGTGTTACATGTGGTATCAGAGCTGAAGGTTACCAGAACATATAAAAGATTTTGAAAACAATTTTCAAAAGAATTTTTAGAAAGAAGTATTTTCAAAAACATTTTTTAAAGAAGGTATTTCCAAGAGAAAAGTTTATTATGAAAAAACATAATCCTCAAAAGCCATATATCTATCTTTCGATTCTCTATTTTGAATCTCTTCCTTTTTCCTTTCAACATGTCTGGGGAACCCGTTATACCCGCAGACGTACAGATACCAGGCTGGTTCAGAAGGTATCTGGAGGCTAGGGCTACTACTGCAGGCCCAGTAGACGTTCCTCCTCCCCCAGCTGCAGCCGCTCCTCCTCCTCCTCCCCATGTAGATTCTTTTTTGTAAGATATGCAAAGACTTTCGTGCGATGGACGGAAAACCGTTTCATGGGACTGAGACATTTGTTGAGGCTCGGAATTGGCTCAAGGAAGTGGAGGATTTATTTGGTATCTTTGAGATAGGCGAGGGAAGGAAAGTTCAGCTACCTACTTTGTTGATGAAGGATGAAGCTTCCTTTTGGTGGGAAGTAACTAATGGAGGACGTGCAGTGGAGACGTGGGTGGATTTTAGGCAAAGGTTCAAGTTGAAATTTCTTTCACAAGTGGAGGAGAGTTTATACATGGAGAGGTTCTTAGCTTTGAAACAAGGGAGTTTGTCTGTGAAGGGGTACGTTAACAAGTTTAACCAGTTAGCAAGATTTAGTATGGAATTAGTTAATACACAACATAAGAAGGCTTTGAGATTTTCCAAGGGTCTAAATGAACCATTACACGGGTTGGCTATGTCCCACATTCCTGTGGGGGCTACTTTCGAGAAACTTGTTGACATGGCGTTGATGCATGAAGAGGAGAAAGGTGCTAATGTAGATAAGGTACAGGATAAGAAAGGGGATCCAAAAAAGGCGCAACAACAACAAAAGAAAGGCGGCAAGGATAACAAGGGATAAGGGAAGAAAATGTGTTTTAATTGTGGAACACCGGGCCACTTAAGCAAGGACTGTAGGAAGAAGAAGAAGATGGGTTGCTTTCAATGGGGTGAGGCAGGACATATGATTAAACACTGCCCAAGGAGGAAAGGGCAAGGAAAGAGGACAGGATCTACTTCTGGAGAGCAGGTTCATGCTCTCATGGCACCTAGACAAGAGAGAGGTGGAAACATTTCTATTAAAAGTTTGATTTTCCTTTTTGATCATCCTATTCAAACTTTGTTTGATTCTGGCGCTTCACATTCGTTTATATCTGCTTTGTTAGTTGAAACACTACACCTAAATGCTAGTCTAATTATGGATCCCGTTGCTGTCTCAAATCCTATTGGGGGTGCAACTTATCTTTCTATGTTATGTCAGTATTTAAGAATATATGTGTATGGCGTTGAGTTCGAATGCAACGCTTATGTGCTTGGCTTCACTGGCTATGGGTTGATTCTAGGAATGGATTGGCTAGCCATGTATGGTGCCATTCTCGACTGTGAGAAGATGGTAGTTAGACTGTTGGCTAGTTTAGGTAATACTCTCGATATTTCTTGTGACCCTACGGGTTCTGTTACACTTAGTTACCTAGAATCTCTTGACACGTCTATTGATGATTTGCAATCTGTTCGAGTAGTCCTGAGTATGCAGATGTCTTTGAAGAGGTTAGGGGCTTACCTCCAAAGCACGAGATATATTTCCGTACATACTTGTTGGATAATGCAAAGCCAGTTGCATTGCCAGTGTGCCACATGGATCCAAGAGAAAGGAGGGAGCTTAGTAAACAAGTGAAAGAGTTGCTTGAGAAAGGGTTCATAAGGAGAAGTATCTCGAAGTGGGGTGCTCCTATTGTTTTTGTCACAAAGGCCGATGGTTCGCTCAGATTGTGTGTGGACTATAGGGAGCTGGATAAGCTCATGAAGAAAAACAGACACCCATTGCCGAGGATAGATGATTTGTTCGATCAGTTGGTTGGTGCTTCGGTTTTCTCGCAGTTGGACTTAGCTATAGGATTTCATCAGTCAAGGGTAGCTGAGGATAGTACAGATTAGACCGCCTTTAGAACTCCGGACGGTTTCTTCGAATTGCTCGTCATGCCTTTTGGTTTGACGAATGCACCCGCATATTTTGTAGACTTGATGAGTAGTGTGTTTAGGAAGTTTCTAAACAAGTTCGTGGTGGTCTTTATGGATGCTACTTTGATATTCTCTAAAAGCGAGGAAGAACATCCCCTACATCTTAGGGAAGTCTTAGAGACCCTTCGGGCAAATCAATTCAAAGCTAAGTTCACCAAATGTCATTTTTGGAGGAAGGAAGTGTGGTTCTTAGGACACATGGTCTCTAGGGAAGGGATAGCAGTGGATCCCTCGAAGGTGGTGGCAATCCAAGATTGGAAGGTTCCTAAGAATGCAACAGAAGTAAGAAGTTTTCTTGGTTTGGCGGGCTATTGCAGAAAGTTCATTAAAGACTATGCTAAGATATCAGCCCCACTTACACGGTTGACGAAAAAGAATTTGACCTTTTCTTGGGATGTTGACTGTGATGATGCTTTCCAACGTTTGAAGAGGGCATCGAAGACAGCTCCAGTTTTATTTTTGTCGGATGGGAGTAAACCGTTCACGGTGTATACCGATGCTTGCGGGATAGGGCTTGGCGCAGTTTTGATGCAAGAGGGAAGGGTGATATATTATGGTGGAAGGCAGTTAAAGGTCCATGAGAAGAATTACCCTACCCACGACTTAGAGTTAGCTGCCATAGTTTTTGCGCTTAAGTCTTGGCGTGGCGTCACTATTTGCTTGGTGAAAGG
Organism: Allium sativum; assembly: GCA_030737875.1. NCBI lineage: Eukaryota > Viridiplantae > Streptophyta > Magnoliopsida > Asparagales > Amaryllidaceae > Allium > Allium sativum. The sequence continues at coordinate 439,572,553 of CM060915.1, read as the reverse complement.
TTTGAGTTGTATACAGACCATAAGTCACTAAAGTACTTGTTCTCCCAAAAAGATTTAAACTTAAGGCAACAAAGGTGGATGGAGTTCTTAGCATCCTACGATTATTTCATATAACCCAGGCAAGGGTAACGTTGTAGTTGATGCCTTGAGTAAAAAGAAGTTGACTTAGAGTCCTTTGTTTGTCGAGCGGCAGAGTTTATAGTATATCTCTACCTTTGACTTTATACCCTTTATTGATTATGTACCCGGTTTATTGGCATCGTTATAGGTACGACCTACACTTTTGGGACAGATAGGTGCGACACAGCGAGATGGCCCATAGTTGATAGAGATAGTAGATCATCTCACCAGAGGGGAGTCTTCGAGCCATCTTAGTAGGTACACTATAGATGACAAAGGTTGGTTTCGTAGAGATGTGAGACTTTGTGTATCTCGAGACGAGAGTTTGAGAAAGACAATCCTTGAAGAAGCACATCGTTCTAAGCTGACCATACATCCCGAGGGTGACAAGATGTATAGGGACATGAAGCGAGTTTTCTTTTGGGCCGGAATGACGAAGGATGTGGCTGAGTTTGTTTCTAGATGCTTAGTGTGCCAGCAAGTCAAGGCTGAGCAAAAGAAGCCTGGTGGTTTGCTTCACCCTTTAGAGGTTCCGCAGTGGAAGTGGGAGATTGTTTCCATGGATTTCGTCGACGGGTTGCCGAGGTCATGGAAGGGTAATACGGGGATTTGGGTAGTAGTAGATAGACTTACCAAGAGCACCCATATTATTCCCGTCAAGAGTAAAAGAACAAGGACAATGTTAGCATCTGTTTATCTCCGAGAGATAGTTTGTCTACATGGCATACCTTCTACTATCGTAAGCGACCAAGATCCCATTTTCACTAGTGAGTTTTGGAAGAGCTTGCAAGAGGCGGTAGGAACGCAATTGTGTTTGAGCACCGCTTATCACCCTCAAACGGACGACCAAACAGAAAGAGTGAACATGATCCTAGAAGATCTTTTGAGGTTATGTATCTTGGACTTTGGAGGGACATGGAAGGAACATCTTCCATTAGTAGAGTTCGCCTACAACAACAACTATCAAACTTGTATTGGCATGGCACCTTTTGAGGCTCTATATGGAAGACCGTGCCGATCATCGACTTGTTGGTGGGAATCTACGGATAAGATTTTGCTTGGACCTGAGACGATTAGGGAAATTTCAGAGAAGATAGACTTGATTTGAAGACGCATGAAGATGGCACAGGACCGACAAAAGTCATATGCTGATAAGAGAAGGACCGATCTTGAGTTTAGTATTGGAGACATGGTCTTTAATAAATTATCACCGTTGAGGAATGTAGTTCGTTTTGGTTCTATAGGGAAATTGGCACCAAGGTTCATAGGGCCATTCCCCATTATAGAGCAAGTTGGACAGATGGCCTACAGAGTTAAGTTGCCCGAGAAGCTTAGTGGTGTTCATGACGTATTTCATGTGTTGCATTTGCGGAAGTTTTTATATGATACTGCGGAAGTAGTAGAGCCGAGCATGCTTAGAGAAGTGGAAGTAGAGCGAGATGTCGCGATTAGACGAGCTCCAACATGCATCATTGGATCGGAGGTTAAGAAATTGCGCAACCGAGAGGTCAAGTTGGTTAAAGTCTAGTGGGGAGATGATCAAGGAGACGCGACTTGGGAGACTGAAGACAAGATACGCGCATCGTACCCTTTCCCTTTTGAGGGTATGTTCTTGACTTCTCCTTTTTCTACCGCTTTGTTTATACTTGTTCTATCATTTAGTGTATCCTCTCAATTATATCTTTGACCCTTAGGTAGAAAATCCTATGGTTGTAAACATGTGTTTGAGACATGTTTTGTTTGGTGGATACAAGTGGATGTAATTGTTTGCTAGTGGTTGCCCGTGGATGCATTTACACACACATTAGGCACTAGATCGACTCAATCACTTTCATATTGCATATGAATGAGTGCGCATACTTAAGTCAATGGATGTATATTGAATGTGTTATCATATGGATGCTACATTTGAATGAATAGTTGTGCACTCATATAGAAATGATATGTTTCATTAGGATTCTTTTTCATACATAATGGATGCATGGCACTATCATGTTTTGCATTAAGGAGGTCAACTGAATCAGTAGGCTGCCTGATCTTTGCATTAGATAGGGGACATATACACACACTTTTGCATATGTTCATATAGCATTAGAAATCTTTTAAGGACAATGGATGTTTGTGGATGATGTATGAGTAGATGGATGATTGGATGGTAGGGTACATTCTTCTTAACTTGAAGATTTCGGGGATGAAATCCTTTAAGGAAGGGAGAATGTAACACCCCGTAATTTTAAAACATGACATAAGGGATAATTAAAGAATACTTAATTTTTATAAGAAGAATTAAGGGAAAGGGTTGCGCCATTGCATTCATCTCGGAATTCTGCTTGGAATAGAGTCTGAGTTTGCGTTAATCGGATATCATATGAAGAAGTTATGAAGCTTGAAAGATTTCAGTTTAAAGCAGAATTTAAATTAAAATAATAATTAATCAAAAACGAGTTCAAAAACAAAATTAGAAAATCTGGGTCAGTGGGAAATCTCCTGCTCTAGGGTGTCGACCCCACTAGGGGAGTCGACATAGGTGTCGACACCCCTATAGGGGTGTCGACAGGGGTGTCGACCCTCCATCTGCCCAGATCTGGCAGACGTGTTTTGGTGGTCTAGGGCTGATGTGTCCTTCTGGGATTGGCTGGATGACGTGTCTTTTTGGTCTGGATGGTTTAGATGGGTTCTAATCTAATCTAAAGGTCCTAATTCACCTAGAACATCTATAAAATACCCCTAAACCTAACCCTAATCTCATTGTTATTCATCCATGGCGCCTCCATGCTGCTCTAGTCTAAATTAACCTAGCCTCCACCAAAGCAAATCAGAAATAGGAGTATTCAAATTAGAAGATAAGAATCAAATTCTACAATAATGGTTTAGCTAATCAAATTCAGAATTCAGATCTATTCTCTCTTCTTAATCCTGTCGCTGTGAGTCTATGTTACTTTCACATATAATTAATTAAAAAGTGATTATGATAGGATTGTAAATTGGATTTTATGAACATGCCTATAAGATGAATCATATCAAGTTTGTAAATTCTTATCTTTCAGATTCATACCCAAATCACTGTTATCATATGCCTAATTGGATCTATCTTATTGTTCTATGCCAGTTCATGTTTCATATGTCTCTTTTATGCCAGTTTTGATGACATGATTCTCTTCCCTTCTTCTTTTCCTTTTTTTTATGAGATTAGGCTAACTTCAAGCCTAACATATTACGTTGAGATTTGCGCACGAATAACGTTTGAACGATTAGGAAAAGTTTATTGAAATTTGTAATAAAATGATATTATTAGCATAAATCAATTTGAGCATAATTGTGTATAAATTGTATACATGAGATTTGGCATAAGTTGGAGTGGGCATAATTAGATATAATTTGTATACATGAGTTTTGGCAAGAATTGTTAATAATGATGAACACAAATTAATTTGGGCGTAAACTGGCATAACATGTATACATAAGATTATAGGCCTAATTTGGATTAAAATTATAAACATAATTTAGGTTGGAAATTATAGGCAATTGGAGTATATTTTAATCCAAGAATTAAAATTGGGATTTGAATCAAGAAAGTGATAATGAACGCCTAAGACACGAGATTAGATTCGAATTGTGGTATAAGACTGCCCGGGACCGCCTGGTACATCCATCGACCGTGTAATCTAATGTGAGAGGTCAGAGGCAGAAATTAGATGCGTAATAATGCAACGACACGAGGTTAGATTCAGTTTGCAGTATAAGACTGCCCAGAACCGCCTAGAATATCCAGCAACCGCAAAACGGCAATCTAATGTGGGAGGTCTTGCAAGATTACGGTTATAATAAATTAAAGAACATTTAACCAAGATAAGACATGGGGGTTAAGTGGGTGACATGTGAAATGTAACTAGAAGCACTTAACCAAGCTGAAACATGTGATTATACATGGGGATAAAAAAGGGTTAAGTGGGAATTCCTTGTGGGGACCAAGCTTAGGAGGGAAGCTTGTGTCAAGTGTGGGGACCCTTTTCAACCAGTAACCCATTTAGTATCTATGTGAGCTCGAACTAGTTCAAGGACGGGACACGCTTATGGGGTTGATTGTAAGAGGTCAATAAAGAGATAGCGATGGCAGTGCAAGTCCAACGGGGTCATGTGCGTGCATGAGTCCGGGCTGGTAGGTAAGACGTTGTTGCATCGTGTTGGTATAAGCCGTGCATTTTAGTGTATCGGGTTTCCACTTTAGGGAGTGATACACCCTATTGTGGGACCGGCACGGATATCTATGAGCTAGGGAGCCGATCGAATGGGGAGGGTAGTGGGTACATCTAGTGGAGATAGGAGCAGGAGGCACCTATGATAGCAACTAGGAGTACACGAAACTACCATCATTATTATTGTTACTATGTTTAGTAAGAGGGATCAACTTTCAGTATTGAACCAGCATTGGTGCGGTGTAGGGATTATCTTATAGTGATTTGAAGCGTAGTCAACGTTACATCTTGTACATCTTGTTACCTTGTTATATCTGCTTATGTTACAGTCATCTCTTATATCCAGTTTATGTTCTTATTCTGTTACTTTATTGATTATATTGTTAACGTCACTAGACTCGCCAGACTTATGTCTGACCCCTTTTTGTTTCGCCTCTTTTCTTTCTCCCTCCCAGGTCCTCAGGGTGGGAATAGTGAAGCTTGACTTGGATTCCTTCTTGAAGTGCTTGGAAGTGTTGAAAGTAATGCTCAGCTTTATCTCTTTTTCATTATGGCTATTTGGAGTGGGATTATGGTTTTACTTTTATGTACTATGATAATAATTTTGTACAAGATGGATATTTTTGTACTTGGCTTTAGCATGTGGTTTTGATCTTGTAATCAAACATGTTTTGCTTTTCCACTGCAATGAATGAATTTTGAATTTTTGTAAGTACCATTTTATATATCTGTCTTGTGACATTCTGTTCTATACCCTTATAATACTCCATGAAAGTTAGTGCATTCTCTTAGTGAGTGACATTAATGGACGTGGGGTGTTACAACCACTCCAAGTCGAATGCCACATGCATCATATACCACCATCTCTCCATTTACATTAGGAGTAGTCAACATAGGAGCACTCGTCAATCTTTCTTTCAGAATTCAAAAGGCTTGCTCACACTTCGCATCCCATGCGAAGACCTGATTCTTCTTCATCAATCCGGTTAATGGTGCAACTATCTTAGAGAAATCCTTGAAAAATCGCTGATAATATCCAGTTAAACCAAGTAAACTTCTAACATCCGCTGCATTCTTGGTCGATCCCAATCTTGGATTGCTGCTACCTTAGTGGGATCTACCGCTATTCCTTGTCCTGATTTGACGTGACCCAAGAACCTTACTTCCTCCTTCCAAAAGTGACACTTTGAAAACTTAGACCTTAACCGATGTTTTTGCAATATTTCTAAGACAATTCTCAAGTGTGTCTTATGTTCTACTTCATTCCTTTAGTAAACCAACATGTCATCAACGAACAAAAGTACGAACATGTTCAACAAATCCCTGAAAACCTGATTCATAAGATCTACAAAATACGCTAGCGCATTAGTCAATCTAAATGGCATTACCAGCCACTTATAAGTTCCAGACGGTGTCCTTAAAATAATCTTTGGCACACTATCCCTAACCACTCTCAATTGGTGAAATCCTGTTGCCAATTCCATTTGGAAAAACGCCTTGGCTTCGTGAAACCGATCAAACTAGTCATCTATTCTCGGTAATAGGTACTTATTTTTCTAAGTCACTTGTTCAGCTCACTAAAATCCACACATAAAGTGATCCATCATCCTTGGTCGCAAATATAATTGGTGCACCCCACTTGGATACGCTTCTACAAATGAATCATTTACTCAGAAGATCGTTCACTTGCACCTCTAACTCTCATTATTCCTTAGTCGCCATCCGCCTAAGAGGCATAACAACAGGTCTGGCTCCATCAATTAAATCAATTTAGAACTCGATCTCTCTATGCGGTGGCAACCTTCTGACTTCACCAAACACATCAGGATACTCTCGTACGACTGGAACTAATGAAAACTCATACCGTGGAAGCACAAGCAAATATAAAAAGCTAACCAAAACTCCATCCTTTGTTAGGCAATGTATCACAATCGTTCGTCCTTCCACATTCCCAATTGTCACCTCGATCCTCTCGCAATCAACAATAGTCGCATACTTCTTTAGCCAATCCATACCCAAAATAATTCCAAACCCAATGAAATTCAAAATAAAACAATCACACACAAAAGAGTAACCATGACTCGATAAAACTGAACCACGACAAAGCATACAAAGACTAGATGAACCCCCTACTGGATTAGTCATAAACAATGGTATATCAACAAAACCGGGTACTAAACTTAACTTGCAAACAAGTTCATTACAAATAAAGGAATGTATTAAACAAAAATCAAACTGAAACGTCTCTAATAGAAAGCGTACCTTGCACAACAACACTCTACCCCTTTTCCTTCACAGTTGGACCCCTTGAGGAAGACGACACAACATCCAAAGAATATGCCCTCACAACATGTTTATCCTTAGGTGGTTCTGGACAATTATTTTTCATATGCCTCGACTTATGATAGTTAAGGCACTTCTTTTACACCTTTGCATTCTTACAATCCTTGAAAAGATGGCCCCTCTGCTACAATTATAACAAGTTATCTCATCCTTTGGCTTCTTCTGGCCATTCTTTCCTTGCGGCTATTTTCGTTTACCATTCCATTTTTTCTTATTCCCACCACCTTGTTGTGGTTTTGAATCCTCCTTTTTATTTTCAACAACAATCTCAGCCTTTTGCAGAAACAAACACTCCTTCCTTAAAGCCTTCTCAACTAATTTCTCAAAAGAGTCATCAATATGTCGATCAATTGCTTTCCAATGTTCTCATCTAATCCTAAGATAAATTTCTCGTTCTTTTGGTAAGGAGCCTCAATATACGAACATGCATATTTTGATAAAGTTTCAAATTCAGTCACATATTCAGTGATAGGCCTCCCGCCTTTCTTTAGCTTAACAAACCGCTTAAACAATATTGACTTTTGGACCGCAGAAATGAACTTCTCTTCAAACCTAGTCCTAAACTGATCCCAAGTGATCTGGTCCTACAGAGTCTCCTAAGTAATAGAGTTCCACCAATCCATCACTCGTCCTTGCAGCTACCTCGATGCAAGCTTTCGCATAGTTGCATCGTCAATCCGCAAATCTCCAAAAAATCGAGTACAAGTATCCAACCAATTCTAAACTTCAATAGTCGGTTCCGTCCCGACAAATGGCTTGCCACCTAGAGAAGTATAATCCTTGCAGAGCTTCGCAAAATCAACAACCTTACGCGCCTGCACAAGAACACCTTGCTCTACTGCCACTCCTGGAGTGGGCATCCTCCTTATGATCGCTGCCATCATGTCCTCGAACATGACAGGATAATCAGGCAGAGTAGCTGCAGCTCCCGACTGACTACATCGCCTACCCCTTCGGTCACAGGCTCATTCCTAACAGCATGTCTCGAAGTTCATCGACTCATCTTTGCTCTGAAATGAGAGAAAATTCACATTAGAGAAAGCAGCATTGGTGTCAAGTGCTTACTAACCTACTATATAGTACTATACTATATACATAACATAGTAATCATCCATAAGAAAATACAAATATGTCTCTCATACGTTTATACGCTAGTGAACTTTGGGTGAATTAACCAAAGCTCTGATACCAAATGTGATAACTGCCCCGTACCTCCTGCACAAAACTAAGGAGAAGTGTATTGTATGACGTGCCAGGCCGATACAAGACAATAATCAAGGTAGAATAATTTGAAAACAGGACCTCTCGTATAACTCATATCGCATGGATAATATATAATAGCAAAATATACAATACGATAAAGTAATGAAGCACAACTGCCAGAGAATCAAATTTCCATAAAACCATAAAATCTTGAGTACAACACTTTTTGATATAAGAATCTCTGAATACAATATGCCTCACTATATCCCTCAAAGTAAAAACAATCTCAATAAACAGCAGAAATTATAAAATCATTATTATAATAGGTCGTAATAATACGCCTGCCTCCTTCTCATCACCACAGAGCAACACCGACACCGAACTTGCTACTCAATCTGCCCACCAGCAAATTGGTGAACAACTTAAGGTAATAAGAGGGAAACATAAAATCTTGAGTCAAAGAAAACTCTTAACGAGCGACAAAATAGCTAACAAAAGCTACACGGGATAATATGAGTATAGGTGGACCAACCAACTGATCTGCCCCGTAACCAATAAGTTAACATGTGAAAACCATCCATCACACGTCATTATAGAATAGCAAAGGACAACCCCAATCTTGCTTCCCTTCGACATCCTGCAGTGATATCCTACCCAGAGAAAAATAGAGAAGAAAGCACACAATCAACCATAGAATCCATAACATCCAATATCCAAGCTATCACCGTCTACCACATTGAATCCATCGATAATCGAATTTGCTTTCAATAATCAAAAGGGTTAATGGAAAACCCTGGGTCTAGCCAAACTACCATACGTCATCGTGATTCGTATGTTTGTCTTTTCCCATTCTCGACAATTAGGCCCATCATGACTGCCCAGGGTATACGATCTCCCGAATCTGATCCTAATGGGGGTCCCCATAATACCACTGCTTTGAGTCTACTAGAACACTTCGGTTATCGATGATTCCTTGGCACATCCAAACTTGTCAAGCCTTTCATCTCGGTGACTCAATTCAGTCTCAAATTGTTCCATTGTCATTCATGATTGACTTCAGTCTTGTCAATCCATCATCATACTGGACCGTATATCGAATCACGACCAATTTCACATCAATCTGGCTCCAACCACTCCATTGCAAGTTCACAATCGAAGCACCGTCATCTTTGAGTTACACATCAATCATATGAAGTCCACTTCATTCTAAACTTCACTAACAACTTCAGGAAGCCAAGCCAACCAAGCCCCCAAAATCTCGCATCACCCTGGCCCACCCTCATGGGTAGGTGTCGACCCATAATTTGGCTAAATGGTCGGTCCATTTCCATTCTAGCCTCGAGTATGTTCCTCCTGTCCAATCTCCAATCGTTTCGACGTTCATTTATGAAGCTTCTGTTGGTCCATTCACATCTCGAGATATCAACCTTCGACCCGGTCCAAATCAATTTTAAATATCACGAAAATTTGTACATGGCCCATACCCATCACCATGATGCCACGCATGAAGACTTCATCCTCGCTCGGACCACCCATATGGGTCGGTGCCGACCCATCATGTGTTAGTGCCAAGCCATCATGTGTCGGTGCTGACCCATTATGTGTCAATGTCGACCCATGCACTTAGCTTTTCTGGGAATGAAAATTTTCGTGCCCCATCCTCTTGTCTTCTAGAGCTCCTCCGCCAAGTTTCATCTGAATCCGATCATCTGAACCTCCGACCTACTATGTTCTTCAATCCTATGATTCTACGACAAACAATCTAACATACAACTTAAGCAACACAATCAATTTAATTGAAGCAAACATCGATCTGTACAACAATGATCATACAAACATGAAAAATTCCTAAACATACAACAAAATATCATAAACATGAGATTTAACATGATTTGGATCTAAACATATAAATAAACATGATTAATCTTATAGTTATCTAGTTAACATGATCAAATTAGGTTTTCCTAGAGTTTCTAAATCTAAGTTAAACATATATGATCAGATCTAAGGTGATTTTAACATGAACATATGAATATGATCATAAATTACCCATACAATCCGTTGCTTCCGTGTGAGAGACATTTATCACACTCTAATTTCTAGATCTGATGCAAACTTGATGAAATCAAATCTGGATAGCAATGAAATCCACCAAATATGATGCAATTTGATGTGATCTAATCCTGTTTGATGTTGATTTACTCTTCCCTGATGATGATCTATCTTCCAGATGTAACCTACAATGAATTTGGTTAAAAAGAATGGAGAAATAGGGTTTTAGGCTGAACCAAAGAATCACATAAGCTCAACCTTAAACTTAGAATGAAGGGAGTAACCCTAGTTCTCTCCCAAGTCCCCCTATTTTATCTACTGGCCATAGGACTAATGGGCTCGGCTGATCAGCCCATTAATAGCTGACTAGTCTGCCTAAACAACAACTAAAACTTAAAACAACGATTCCTCCCAAACCACTGAACCAAATCCTTCACGTGACCACTCTATGGAATCGTAAACAACATTTTAATCTAATGGAATCAATCTCAGCACAATATTCGACCTCTATCAAAAGTTATGGCCCAAATAGTAAACCTAATAGGAAAATGGTCATAATTGAATTCGGTATACATCATGGACATGTCACACATCCCCATGAATGACATATTAAAAATCTGAGAATGTTCCAACCACTAGGGCATAAAATATATTTACTTTACGATAAGTCTATATGTAAAATACAGATTGTTATAAATCTAGTCCTTTTAAGCTTGACTGGATTCACCGTTCCTTAGCATCAAGATCCTAAGCCCAAAGATTAGTTACTCTTCCTTCAAGATGTGAGTATCAAGCTTACCAGACTTAAGGATCAACGGTTACCTTGGGACAAGGCTTTAACATTCGTTGCTAACTGGAGCTAGAATACACATAAATGGTAGTTTAGTTATTGCTTGGAATGTTGGATTCGGGAACGTTGATATTCAGAAGCATAATAGTATGTAGTATAACATGCAGAAAAGCAGAGAACGCAATAATTTATAGTGGTTCAATTTGGATTGAACCTACATCCACTTTAAGGCATTGATGATTTTATTCATGGTAGAGGTTACATGAGAAATCCCTAATTTGATTTCAAAATTAGGGTTTGGTCTCTTAGAAATGATTACAAGATTGTAGAATGAGGAAAAGTCCCCCAAAATGTGACCATTGGGGTCGTATATATAGAGGATTTGGGCCACCACCTGGTGTTGTTGCTTGGCACTAGTTTCGGCACGCATTCCCATTTTGGTCCGCTTTCATATCTTTTAATTTTGGTGTCGAAGCCTTGTCAGTGCTTCGATTCCGGCTTCATTGCCTTCTTTTCTCGGTATATGATTTCGCCTTTATTACTTATATTAATAGGTGCGGCTCTTTCACACCAGTATCGGTATTGTATCTACAGTATGAATAGCTTTCTTCTGCTCCACTTTCTTATTCCCACCTTCTCGAGATTGGCTTCTGGTATTGAATTGTAGGAACTTCGGTACCGATATTACATCAATGCTTTGGTGTTGGTTACATTATTTTCTTCACTTTACATTTGGCTTTTCCTTCAACGATATTGGTATTTAGTGTCTGGTTCCATCTTTATTACATGTATTGGAAGGTGCAACTTTTACTCATTGGTATCGGTATCGAAGCTATAAGCACTGATATCTCTATTTTTCTTGTTTCTAGCTCTTTACTTCCCTTGATGAGTTTGGTTTTGGTACTGTGCCTTCATATTAAATAATTGGTAATGCTCTAATCGCCTTCCATTTCTTTGTGTTTGGTATCGTTTCCCACGATACTAGATCTCGGCCTTTGGTTTCAGCCCTTGTACTGAATGTCAAAACCATGATGCCACCTTTGAGGCTTTTAGTTTTGTATTACTTTGTAGTCATCCTGCTTATCTGATGCTTTCATTGCTTAGTGTTGTTCCTATGTTTTGATCTTATTTCTCTTTTGATGTCGGCTCTTTGGGTGTCGTTTTCATAAACTTGTCTTCTTCATTCGATGTCGACACAAAGCTAATCATTCATTGCACATTGGTGTCAACACCAGGTCTTCATCTTCTTCTTCCATTGCTCTTTTGGTATCGTTGCTATGGCTATTCCCTTATGAACTCTTTGCTATCATTGCCGACATTATTGGCTTTCTCTCTATATCTCTTGGTTCTGATTTCGTAGCTTTCATCCTTTCAATATGTGCTTCTGCGTTTTGTTTCCATGCTTTCTCTTCATAGTTTTGGCCTCTTTCAACGATACCAGGTGTCGGCACACTGTGTCGTCATGAACCCTTTTATTATTGATGCCGATCTAGCTGTCTCAAGATCCCCCCTTTTGTGTCTTTTGGAATTGGTTCCACAGCTTTTAGTCCCTGCTTTTGGTGTCGCCTTAGCTTCCCCTAAGGTTCCTTCTGCTTGATTCCATCTTCGTTGCCTTAAGCCCACCCCCCTTTGTTCTTCCAACTTCGGGGCTCTCACTCTTTTATTGAGTCAATGCAAATTTTGGAATCAACAGTTAGGTAAAGTTAGTGCTCATTTTTTTTTCAAATTATTTTATACACCAGTAATTTCATAAAAATTGATTATTATTTTTCAATATTCAGTGTGTATTTTTTAGTGTATTTTTTTACATAACTTAATTCAAAAGTAAAAATCTATGGTATCAAGCTTGTAAGAACTACAACAAAAAGGTAATGGAAGCTACATAATCAGGCTATTGGTATGAAGCATGCCAACAAAATGAAAATACCTATGTTTGAGGAAAAATAAATATGTAATTATTTATACTAATTGTTAATCTTTGAAATAATATATTTTTATAATGCAGATATATTATGGTAACGAAGATTAATGATAAAACTACTGAAGCATGGGTTACCGATTTTTAATGAAACAACACAGGAAATCATAGGTTACAATGCTAATGATCTTTATATGATTAAGAATGAAGAAGGTGAGGATGTATATGAACAAAACTGAGGGAGTTGTTATGGATTTCTTGTCTTTTCAGGGTTGGTGTTGTCCAGATTGACTACATGAACGAAAAAAAGCAAAATATCACTATTATATCTCGACCGGCTATTGGTTATTTGGCCGTATCAAATTGTTTGTTGGAAGAAATATCAATGATGACAGATTTTACAGTTCATTTTTTCATTTATTTTTGCAATGCTAGTTTAATCATCTCTGTAAAAATTTTAGATAACAATGGTACTTTCACGCATTTATTTAAATATTATAGTTCATTAATATGTGATCTATTTATTACACATATTATTGCATTTTTCATCTTCTTTAATTAAGTACTCATAAATATAATGGTGCATTTTAAGCTATTATTTGTTTGATTTGTCGTTTCATTTTATAAATTCAGTAATGATTTAGAGGTACAAAAAACTCAATGATATGTAATATATTAATTAGTTGAAATTACATATTTGCACTCATTTTCATTTTTCTAAAATAACGCAAGGAATTTTTCATTAATTTATGATTTAAGAAAATAGTTAATAATTTTTTTCTTTGATATCACGTAACTTAACTGTCGATTTTTCCACTGTTGTGCGGTTATACTAGTTATTACAAATAGTAAAGATAACTACTGGAAAAGACGAGCTTATTGAGACCAGTCTAGAGTTTATGATTGTATGAGGCGGCATCATAGAGGATAAGGCCAACCAAAGCCCATGGGCAATGCTAGAAGGATAGGGTCAAAAAGGTAAGAAAGGTTGTTGGATAAAACTAAGCAGCACTAGTATATGATTAACTAAGCTTTTTAAAAACTAACTACTAATGTTTGGAACATACATGGTCTAAAAGTGCTTATTTTATAGGACCATAACATAAAATAATAGTATGGACTAGAACATACTATAACTAGATTTAATAAAATTAATACAGTAATTACTGCTCTAAAATATATTGATACTTTATCCATCCCAATCATACGTAATTAACGCTAATTATTATTATTAGGTTGACATTTAGGTCAGGTTTGAATTTGCATTGTTCTCCATTAATTATTGGTATATACTAATGTACTTGTAATAAACGGAGAGTCAACAATTCTAACCTTAGGGTTTATGGATAATAAATATAAAAAATAAATTATAGAATTCAAAATGCACTACGCCAAAGATGACCTACTGCAACACCAGAGAAGTGATGCAGGAAGTGCCAAAAAATATTGCTATAGGTAAAAAAAATCAAAGGCAACACTTTCTTGGGGTTGCATTTGCCATGTTGCCCTAGAGACAAAGGCAACATCTTTACCTTCCAATGACAACATTTTCCTATTGTTGCAACAGATACTAATTTTACTTAAAGTTGGGCCCCACATTATCTATAGTAACACTTTTATCATTCAATGACAACACTTTTACATTCTAAAATGTTGTTATAGATATTTTATCTTTAACAAGATTAAATATTTATTTAATAGAATACTACTACATAGAATTTAAATTCAAAAATTGTTTTATTATGTAAAATATTTTATTTCAATAACTGAAATAGTACAAATTTCTGACTCCAACTATTTACAACTCAATGATTTACTACAACACTGATTATTCACATATACAGATATTCCTTACTACATCACTCAGTTCACTCATTACATATTCAATTTATACAGACACTGACACTGACAAATATATGATGAGCCGCAGGTGAGCCGAGTAGTGGGTCCGAGCGCAACACTGGCGAGGGCCTGAGGCACCGCAGTCCCGGCGGGGATTGACCTTGTTTTGTTTCAAAACGATTCATCTGATTTTGGAAGACAAAGCCTCTTTGAAATGATGTAATTTTGTTTTAAACTTCCATTAGCACACCTGTCAATTATAGAAACACACACAGTAAACTAGAACAAAAATAGATTTAAATTCGAGAAAATATTATTTTATTTGCCTTAGATTTCTGGTGTGTTTCTCATCCTCTTTCTAGACTTGGTCTGATATGTATTATGTTGATATTCAAGTATGGCCCAATACTGTACGAGATTATATTTAATCAAGTATAGCAAGAAAGCCATATACTAGAATACATGAATGTAGAAAGGTTGAATGTGTGTAAAAACATCAAAACAGTTGAAGAAAGTGGAATATATGGTTCATATATATATATATATATATATACTATGCATATACATATATTAAATATATGTATGTACATATGTATATATTATATATATAAGTATGCACAAGAATGGTGCAGCAAGGGTTCAAGACCAGGCAACTCAATGGCCAAGACAGAGCAAAGCATACAACAATATCAAGTAAAAAATCAAGGTGACATAGTGAACAAATGTGGATAGTGGCATCACATGAATAAGTGCAGCATATACAAGTGCACATCAGCTCAATGAACTCACAAGCAAGCGAGCAGTAATTTAAACAAAAGGGTAGGCAACAAATAACAAGATACAAGGCAGAGTGCAAAAACATGTTCAAGGACACAAGCAAGGTATAACTAGTAAAAAAACTTATCATCCTTGGCAGTATCATATAAGAATACTTACGCTTGAAACCAAAGTTGCAAACCCCCATAAAAAACAAGAAACGAACACTTCCAGAGTTTATCTTTGAATCTTTAAATATATTGATTTGCCCAAAATCCATCTTCCATTAATCAACATATAAACTTTCATCTTCCATTAATCATCGATAAATCAAAGCTTTCATATTTGGCATGAAGGGATCAATTCAAAGTCGAGTCATTCATCACGAAATTTAATTCCAAAAAGTTTGAATATTTCAATCTTGACAAAATCAGAGCAACAAATCACAACCAAATCTAATGTTGAAATCAGAGATTATTTAGGGATTCAAAACCCTATAAATTTATACGAATTCATCACAGGAAAAGGTGGGATTGAAATCGAACAACCAAAAAATAATCAAACGTAAAAAGGGGCAAAATCACGTACTAATTTTAGAGATCAATTTCATCTCAGCAAGACTAGGATCGGAGATTATCGAAGCACCAGTAGCATTCG
This sequence comes from Allium sativum, assembly GCA_030737875.1. NCBI lineage: Eukaryota > Viridiplantae > Streptophyta > Magnoliopsida > Asparagales > Amaryllidaceae > Allium > Allium sativum. The sequence continues at coordinate 439,556,676 of CM060915.1, read as the reverse complement.
AGAAATTAATGACGAGAGGATCAGTTGTAATTCAAAGCAATCAGGGGATCATCTTGAGTTAAAGAAGCTGAAGTCGCGATTTGTCGAAGAGGACAAAACCCTAGTTTTTGATCGGCCATTAAACTGGAAGCCGGTATATTTTTTCTCAAGTGAAAATAATGTGAATTATGTTCCAGCAGGAAAATAAAAATTTGGGGCAAAAGAGCTGAGGAGGTGAAGGAAAATTAGATTGACGTGGATTGGTAAAGTAGATCGTTGATCGTATTCACGTGGATTGATAATTTTATTCATGTGGCTACTGCAACATCGTGTTGATATCTATGCTAACACCTTGAAGCGAATATTGTAATAGACAAAAATTAGCATAGCTATCATTACATTATAGCTAGAAACACCATGTAATTTCGTTGCAGTAGGCCATCTATGACGTAGTGATGGTTACAATTAGGATAAACAAGAATCAAATGCTGGAACTCAAATTTTGGGCAATTAATATTATAATAAATGTTGGAGTAATTAACAAGTTATAATTAATGAGAATTCATTGAAAGTAATGGGACTGAGCTTAATATATGTATTGCAATGTTTATTTGCCTTAGAAAAAATCGTTATGGTTATTAATGACAGAGTTACGGTAATATATTTAGATGAGGATTTCTAGGTAGAATTACCACAATTATACTAGGTTCAGCTTAGAATTATAAACCTTATATTAAGGATATCCATCTTATCTTATAACGAGTTTAAATTTCGTAATAACATCTCTAATTCATAATCAAGGGTTTCGGTTCGGTGATGCGCTTGTTAATGGCGACAAGATTTCTTTTTCTTTTGCTTCTTCGCTTTCTCTCCAATTTTCTTCTCTAGTCTGTCTCCTTTCAAATTGACTCATGCTACCTTCTCCCCTCTTTCCTCCTTCTTGCTTTCGCCTACATAGGCGCAAAATCGAACCGGTATTCTTTGATTTGACCTAAACCATTATTTCGGAATAACCCTATTTTTTTAGGTCCAGATCACAACTGTCAACTATTTTCCTAATGCGCTCCTATCTATAATTCTTTTCCATGGCGTGGCGGCCCTTCTGGATATCTTTGAACTTTTTAATGTTTCCAACTCAGTATTGATTTCGCGACTACCTAGCTATACAATATCCTGTAATGTGCAACGTGAGGAGTCCTAGCGTGTAACGACCTGGTTTTTGACGACTTTGGTTATAGCCATAAACTCAATGATGACTAACCAAACATCGAAAAATACCGGAAAGTTAATAGAAAGAAGTTAGAGGGTGAGAATAAATAAGATAGAAACTTAGAATAGAAGAAGAAGAAGAAGAAGAAGAAGATACAACATCAGAGTAACACGAATCTCACAGCGAAACGAACAACATATAATAGATAATATATCCTTGAAATAAATCAGTATATGTATACAGTAACATTATAAGAGTACAACACTTACAACACAGCGGAAATAACTATAGCTATATAATCCAGAAGCCTCCTACTCCAAGCTCTCCAAGTATATCTGTAAAATCCTGACTACTTGACTGCCCGTATAAAATTAGGCACCCAAGAGTTTAGGAAAACAAAACAAAATAAACTCCAGGTCAGTCATGGGACTGGTATGAGTAAAACAGTTAAACCAGTTTGAACAAATAAACGATATCTCATAAGACCACGCCGTATAACAGAACGGGTTTTTCCCTTATGAGAATCCAAAACATCTTTATATCAAAAACCTTTTGATATTATAATAATATCTATCAATCATAATATAATAATCATCTAGCAGAAACGCTTTCATCTCACGTTCTACATATATAGTATACAATCAAAACCGCAAGCACGTATTGGGTAATGGATTTCCAACTATGACAAGGTATGGAACCACCTTTCACTAGTGTATCTCTAGAGAGGAATATACTGTGTTCAACAAGAACATCTTGCAACCCGGCCACACATGACCGACCACTCATTTCGCTGAGTGTATCGAATGTATATCACAAACGGTTGGGATCAGCAACCGTCTCCCGAATAGGACAACATTGACAATAGATTTTTAAAAGTAAATGAAACTCTAGATCAGGTGATTATACACCCTAATAGGTGCGACCTACATAGCCATGCTGCCTGCCCGATTTCTGTCATTTCCCAGTTGTGAGGCTACAAGCCACGCTTATCTCTGACAGTTCACACATTTATTCACTTTGAATGTCACATCGTCATACCCGCCAAATCACAAACTGATTTCCTCAAAAATACAACGGGTATACAGCTAAGAGAAACGAATTCCTCCGCCACCAAACGTATATACGTTTGAAGAGATCAACTTACGCAATCTATTACATATACTCTGTCAGACATTCTTCCATACAGGTCGTCCTGGGACTGGACAAACCAAAGGCACTATTCAGTATATCCATATTAGGCAATTGTTATCTAAGATTTATACAGCATCCCTTGCACTTTACTCGTTCTTCAATTATCTTTGGCATATATGATTCGCAACGCTTATGCCAATACGGAGTGGTTCTTCCGATAATAATCCAACCGGTCTCTCCATATTAACAACGTTAAAATGGTCAAAAACTTCGATAGTCGGTGAGTTAACTATCAAAGAAAAACACGTGTTCAAACAACGATATTATTTCCAAATGGAAATTATAACGATCAATCATCAACCATATATATATTCATATTTCCTTATTTTCTACATTTAGAAAATATACGTTATTAATATTGGAAACATTTCCATAGCTTATTCACGCATCACTACCATTCCACAACTATTAGTCCCTAACCGTAGACTAGTAAGAGAACAGTTCTCTAAGTATAAACCCCGAAGTCCGAAACCAACATCAGATCGATACTCAGAAAACTATTCAACTTAACTAATCTCTAGTCAGTTTCTAATCTTGTTTAACTCTATTTCGATTAACTCTAATTGAATAACTCTATTTGCTTAACTCTTATTCGAATAACTAATATTCGATTTAACTCCATTCGCTTAATTCTAGATCGCAGCGATCACAATGGTTATGCTTGATTCCCTCAGGAAACATCTGACCGCCGTAGGCTATCTGCAGCCCTGCGAATTACGCTAGCAGTCGTGCAAAATGGCAACTTATCCTGAATAACTATTTTTGACTAACTCCATTCGACTAACCATATTCGATTAACTCGACTTCGAATAACTAAATTCGATTAACTCTTTTATATCTCGTCAACTTCCTTTTTTATAAATCCTGTTTATTTTCCCAATAAATATTCCTTTTATAATTCTATTTATTTTCTAAATAAATATTCCTTTATTTTATTTATTTTCTAAATAAATATTCCTTTATTCTATTTATTTTCTAAATAAATATTCCTTTATACTATTTATTTTCAATATACTTTGAAAATTCCCTTTTATACCTTCACGTATTTCTTACGGTATTTAAAATACCAATTAACCGTGATCGATATCATTCAACACACAGAATCCACAACAGATTTTGTATCACATCATATATTACAATATATGAACAAAACAGTATTATAAATATTGAAGAGTCCAGTTGGATTCCTCCAACCTGTTTCCCTGCATCCACAGATGTTAAACAATATAATAACATCGATTTCACTTCGATATGAAATATTCTAATAAACAGAATCGATATCTGATTAACAATATATATAAATATCGTTATCTATAATTTCAACCAATACATAGGCAATTCAACCAAACAATTAAGACACATCAATCAATAGATAATTATCAATTTTAAATATATGTTAGAAAAATATAACTGTTCAGAGTTGGTGGGTTTTACTCACATTGACAGTTCATCGTTAAAGAACGATAAACTATTTGTTTGATTTGAATCAAACAATTTATTTCGCCATAAATTCAAACGAGCTCCAATCCACTCCCAATCAGTTTCATTGGGTAGTGTCTGTCCATACGTTCCCAATGGATCTTGTTTCGCTGAAAACCGATATCGTATGATAAAGTTGTTCAATTTTAAAGTTTATATACATTTAAACTTAAACTAACTAGAATTTATTTTCCCAACGGGCTCACCATTTAATAAGGCCCAAACCCACTTCCTCTTTACACCAAGACCCGCTTGCTTGTCCTCCCCAAAAATCCAAAATTCGCGAGCTCCCTGGTACCGAATATGGTCCAGTATTTTCATCATTCCACAAAAGCAAATCAACACCTTAATACACCATTTACCCCCATGATTACCAACTCGAATACCTTCTTTATCCTGGTACTCACTGTAACCGGCTCCAGGTTCATCCCACAATGGTCGCACTTGCACAAAAATTGATTTCTCCTTCCGAAATCAAACAAATAAAAACTTCCTACATGAATCACCCCTTCTACTTCACACGCAACCACACAATACCCAAGCCAAACTTTTACTCATCCCTCCCAGACCTGCACGTTACCATTGCCTCCCGTAACAATTCTTCTGAAACCAAGACTGTTGAAATAAATTCACTACCATGTAATACTTCTTCATTCTCCTATCGTTGTCCTTCACCAAGTCATGGAAATGGAAACTGACCTCACCGTGAGTACAACTCCCTCACCACTTCTAGGTCACACTCGAGTTGCCCCATCGGGAAGCGTTCAACAGTCCCTCTTCACGGTGCCAGTTCATGCACCGAACCAAATTCTCCCAACAACTGACAAAAAAATCATAATCGAATCTAATACAAGCTATGAACAAGAATTAAATGCCAAATCTCCATATAATCACCTCTATAAATTTACGCATTTAAACCCTAGTTTCCGCTGATCGTATTCGAGCTCATCTGATCTCCATCGCATATAGAAATGAGTACACCAGTGGAAGGTCTTGCTTTCACGAGCTCAAGACGATTGATTCCAATATATTTGGATTTTATTTTGATTTTATTTGAATTTTGGAAATGGATTTGTTGCTTGCGTTGGGTTTGATACTGGCGGCCAAAGAAAAGCCTTGACCAGTGATTGATATCCTAGGTTTAGGGGATGGTATTAGTATTTATAGGATTGGGTTAAGATATTATTTTTGTGGAGAAGATGGTTTCCACGTTGAGAATACAAAAAGGGGAAATGGTGGCTGATAATGAAGAACGTGGCTTTGTTTTGGCCGCGTGGAGGATATGTTAATGTATGGGTGCAATTTAATTCAAAAACAAATATTATAAGGTACCCTGTTATGAAAAGTTTCATTCCTATATGAACTGTTATGGACAGAAGTAAAAATACGATCGTGACAGACGATGTGCCACGATCCTGAAAATATTATAATATCGGTAGGTCAACTTATATTGTGAAACCCAAAAATATTGATATAGGGTGCAAAATACTCCAAATAAAAAGTTGCGTATTTAATTAATTAAAAATTACAGTAAAATTCTAAAAATTGAATTATCGCTACGTCTTAAAGGGCTTGTCTAAATTTGAGGCCAATATTTAATTATAATTAAATATATCGTTATGGTTGATAACGATTCCATAACGACTATTCGGAAATTTGATTTGGACACAACTTACAATCTACATGACGAAATCTCGATTTTTTTCTTCTCTTAGAAAATATACTTCACCAGCTCCTAATGTTTCTTGTTTCACATAAATCCAATTTAAAACGGCTTCTGTATATTCGTTTAAAGTTCGAATCGCCAGATTACGAGCTGCAGCGCCATTTCAAGCTCGATTTTAATTATAATATAATTATACGTTCAAACTATTTTTATTTGAATATATTCGTTACTCTAATTCAATTCTAAGCTAAATTAAATATTTTAAATTGTCCAGTTCACACCATATCGTCATTTCAGTCAATTCTGATTATTTCATAATTAAATATATTATTTAGTTATTATTTAAATTAAATATTCACTCTTATTTAATTCAATGACCATTAAATCCTCTAAATCACGATATTTAAATAATTAAATAAATTAATTAAATATCGCTGAAAAGTGCGGGTTATTACATAGCGAGTCCATGCAAAACATTTCTAGGTGAACTTATGTTCGACGTTGTCTGGCCTTGCCAGGAGGAATAGGGACGGATAATGTTTGTTGGGTCACCTGAATTGCTTTACTCTGAAGGTTCTGGATCGAGCTAGAGGTGGTTTCGGCTTGCTTGGATTTAACAGGTTTGGTTCCTTGTGGAGTGTCCTACGTACACAGTATTTGGGATGGTTTCATGACACTCTAAACTACGAGCTTGGTATGTTATGTTATTTTATTTACCAAGTTTTCTTATGGATAGTAGTTCAAAGTCTCTAGCTTGGTGGGCTTTCTTGGAATGTTTGGCTTTACTGGTCTGGTTTTTTTGGTTGTGTTAGTACCTTTTGAGGTGATAGATATTCAATGAGTACATGGATTTCGTCTTGATGAAACCAATCCGCAGGCAGTGTATTTCTTTCTTAGTTAGTAGTTTGGTTGCTTGTGTGTGCCTTTAGATTTATTTCCTTGGTTGTTCGAAGACCGGAAATCCTATAGGCAAGCTTAAATCCTATAGGCAAGCTTATTATGGTAATTTGTGTAAGACTTTGTCTTGGTTGAAATGATTTTGGTGCTATGGTCCTTGCTCCACCTTCTCTGTTTGGCAATATAGGTGAAGCAGCCTTTCTCAACTTTGCTAATCAGGGAAGTGGTCATCTTTACCATCCAATCATCCCTTGTTATTTCTTGTCTTACTGGAGATGTTTGTCCCATGGTTTTGTTTCCTATGTCGTAGCCTGTTTGTTGTACGGTTGATATGTCCCGTCTCTTTCTAGCCACCATAGTCTTGTGATGGAGCTTCTGTTGCATGTCCTTTTCTCTGTGGAAATGCTTTTGATGTGGTGCTCGAGTACACTAGTGTATTCTTTGGGATATGTTGTGTGGTCCTATCAAGTTTAACTGTCTTGTACAACAATCGCTCTGCAATTGTACCATGGTATCTTTTGCTACTTTGAAGCCTATTTCTTAAGTAGCATGTCATTGTTGTACCTGCGTTTGTTACATTTTGTAACATTGTATATATTTACCTTCCTGCGTGGAGAACTTAACTTGTAGTCTAGATTTAGTGTCTATCTCCATTATTGTGACCTAGATGGGATGGTGGCGGACGGTCCACCTTAAAAACCGAATTTGTAGCAGATTGGTAATAGGTCAATCTCCTGTATTATTTGTAATTATTATTTGTTATAATAACAAATGTTTGTGGTCACTTTAAAAACCGACCAAATCTTCCAAAAAAAACATATCTAATTAAATAGGAAATTGTATGTAGAAGGTCGATGGTACGAGGTCATTTGAGTCTTGCGACAGAAGTCTGCACTTTTCAACAGTCGGATGTATGTACAACTGATGTGATATATCATTGATATACGATCCCTTGAGAATTATCACATCATGGTGAAGAATGTTCCTAATTATTTACTTTAAGCGTTGAGGTACTAAGTGGTTGTAGGGTGCGCCTCCCTTTCGAAAGAAAAAGCCTAAAGGAAATTTAGTAATATAGCCTGCTTCAAGATTAAGGTGTTAAGTAGTTGGATCCACTTTTGGGGGTATGAAGTGATTGGACTCTCCCCTTTCCTTCTGATTTAACCTATGGAGTATGGGTGATAGTCGAGCTTTCCCTTTTCCTTTGGATTTATCCTAAAGAGTACGAGTATTAGTTAGGTCCACCTCTTGCCTTAGGATCATGAGGAGTATGGGTAGTAGTCGTAGAATCCGCCTTCATTAGGTATAAAGTGATTGAAGGACTTGCATTTTTCCGACTGAAGTATTAAATGACCAATTAGGTGCGAATTAGATAATATCTGAAAGGGTCCACTTTCTCAAGGTTCTAAGTGGCTAGGTTAGAGTCTGTGGGAGGACATGGTATTAAATGTCCATTACAGAGATACCACGGGTCTACTTATCCTACAAGAAGTTTTAACCGGCTCAAAGATTACCCTATCATATCAACTAAATAGTAACACCAATACAACCATTGGTAAGATTGTAAAGGGTCGAGGCTTCATGTATAAAAAGGTACTGTCTCATGATTTAATAACTTGATTTGAGAAATCATACCTTGGGTAAGAGAGTTAATCATTGTAACAGTGCAAGGTTAAGTTAGAACCACTGACCTTATTAAACATATAATTTGGGTGAAACCAAAGGCCAAGAAGTTTCAACAGCCCAATCAGAAAGTATCACTCTTTATAAACTATTATGCACAAAATGTGTAAATCATTGTTTTGTATTTTCTCTTTGTATCAAAGTTTCAGCATTCAACAAAAATTTGGCTCATTTCTTCAATTCAAAATACACCTTTGATCTAAAACTAAATGAAATTAATATCTTATACAAATCTTAACACCTCAAACGTTCCACCCCCTTCCTCTAAAGCACACATGCACATATATGTGTATGTGTACACACACAATATATATATATATATATATATATATATATATATATATATATATGAGCGTTCTGGGCATCCCCATTTTGCAGTACCCCTGCCCATTCGTGAGCTGTACCAATCCAAATCAAACAAGAATTTGTAGATGTTTAATCCACATATATATTATTATCTATCCAAAATTTGAGCTCGTTTCAACATTTGTAGATTAATATATTTGATGTTTAAATTTAACGGTTTAAATAAATGTATGAACGATGAATAATTGACCTTAGATTTTGAAAATGTTACGAACGTCGGAACGAGTTCATATTTTGGATAGATGATAATATATGTGGATTGAACATCTACAAATTCTTGTTGGATTTGGACTGGTGTAGCCCATGAACGGATAGATCTGATAAAGGGGTGCTGCAAAACCGGGGTGCCCCATAACGCTCCTTATATATGTATGTATGTATGTGTGTGTGTGTGTATAGGGATAGGATCAAGAGCACCACAAATAGTGCAGCTCCCCTTTAGTCTCTTTAATTTCCACCACACATTCCTCATTCTCTCTCCTCCAACTAACTCTCTCTCTCTTCCCATTAACTTATTTAATTATAAATGAGTGACTATAATTTAAGTGCAAATGGGGTGCCATATAGCATGCCTCACACACACACACAGATATATATATATACATATATATATATATATATATATATGTGAGGATCCGGTCACTAATCTACAAAGTTTTGAAGACTCAACCATTCAATATTTCAATGATCTGTATAATGGTGATAATATTACTGACTTACCCGAGGTGAACTTCCGCCGATTAATCAAGGAGGAAGGGGCAGCCCTGTTGTTATATCCAGTTTCTGAGACGGAGTCCAGGATCGTCGTGTTCTCCATTCATAACGACTCTAGCACAGGGCTGGACGGTTGGAACGCCAAGTTCTTTAAGCTACAGTGGCAACATATAAAAGAACTATTACTCATAGCCATTCAAGAATCTTTTATTACAAGGAAATTTATGGATGAGATAAACCACACTTTCATTACGCTCATTCCTAAAGTCATCAAGTCCAACAAAATTGAAGAGTGCTAACCTATTGCGTGCTGTAACATGATGTATAAAATTCTCGGCAAGGTGATATGCAACCAAATCATTCAATTCCTCTATGACCTTATTTCAAAATGTCAGTCCGCTTTAATTAAAGGTAGACAGAATTTTGAAAACTCTCTAATGGCTCGTGAACTAGTGAGGTAATGCAATAAGAAGGGATCAGAATAGGTTTGTCTCAAAACTGACCTTCACAAAGCTTATGACAGACTCAATCCGTGGGTTCATTTTTCGTATGCTGGTAAGCGTGAGGTTTCCTCGTCAAATTACTATCCTTATCAATGAATGCATCTCAACCCCCACTTTCTCCATCATGATTAATGGAGTTCCTAAAAACTACATTTCTTCTTACCGTGGAATATGCCAGGGGATCCGCTCTCCCCTTACCTTTTTGCTATAGCTATGGAGTATTTCTCCTTACAAATGGAGTTGGCTTGTCATAATGGCCTGTTTCAACCTATATAATCAACAACCTACAGTTCATCACTTGTTGTACGCTGATAACTTAATTACGATCTTCAAATCTTACACGTAGGCGGCCCACACTATTAAAGATATCTTCAAGCAACTGGAAAAATTCGCAGGCCTGAAGCTAAATAACCTCAAATCTGAATGTTATTTCAACAAATTCTATTGTGAAAAGCAAAGTATCCTACACATACTTGGTATGATTGAATGCCAACTCCTTGTTAAATATCTGGGACTCCCTCTCTCATCTAATATCATCACTGACAGAGAATGTGTCGAGTTGATTACCCGCATTAAGGACAAAATCAATGGATGGAGCTCCAAACTGCTGCCTTTCGCAGGTAGAGTAAAACTCATTCATATTGTCATCATGGCTAAGGTCAGGTTTGGTTACAAACTCTTCAAATTCTAGACTACACCATTGATAAAATTAACTCCATTTGTAGTAATTTTATTTGGAAAGGTGGAGTGCACAAGTTAGCTTTGATATACTGTGTAGGTCAAAAAGCGAAGGGGGAGCGGGCTGATTAACTTAAAAGAGCTAAAGAAGACGTGTGTTATTAAACTAGCTTGGAAAATCTTACAAGCTAACACTCTTTGGGTGGTGTGGATGAGAAGTAGATACATCAAAATGATTTTTGGGATCATGAAATGTGATAATAATTCTTCTTCGGTTTGGAAACACATTATGGCTAGTAGAGACTCA